>CM039678.1:410567038-413067038 GCA_022496015.1 Hordeum marinum | reverse complement strand
GAGAAGCGGTGAGAGGAAGAAGATGGGCCTGTCTTCGGTCGCTGGTTGGCCGAAGAGGGTCTTCGGTCGCCCATTGGCTGAAGATGGGCCTTTTCGGTCGGCCCGCCATCGACAACCCCTCTTCGGCCCAGCTGGGCCTCTCTTCGGCCGACAGTAAGCCGAAGTGTGTTCTTCGACCATCAGAAGGCCGAAAACGGGTTCTTCGGTCAACTCTAGACCGACGGGGTTCTAGTTTCAAAAATTTGGCAAAGGGGCTGCTAGATTTCAAACTTGTTCGAAAAAAGATGCTAGTTTCAAATATTTTTTGAGGATTTGAAAGTGCGTTTATTTCCCTTATCTTTAACCGGCACCGCATTTTCATGGTTTGCTGCTTTACCACATGGCTCAATTCTCTTATGGTCGCAATTAGAGCAAAAGTTTCATGATCACTTTTATAGCGGCAATAATGAGCTTAAGTTGTCACATCTTACATCGGTTAGGCAAAAACATGATGAATCGGTCACCGATTATGTCAAGAGATTTAGAGATATAAAAATTGATGTTATAGCTTAGTGATAACCGAAAGAAACTTGGCGGATCTTGTTCTTAATGGTTTGAAAACTCACATTAAAGAGAGGCTAGAAAGTTATGATTTTTTAAGTATTAACCAAGTCCTACAAAAGGCTTTGGCTCAAGAGAGTCGAAGCTAAGAGGTTCATAGGTCTATAGCCGATCTGTTGAGAGGCGTAGTAGTAAATCAAAAATTTCCTACAATCACCAAGATCTATCTATGAAGAAACCAGCAACGAGAGGGGAGAGATTGCATCTTCATACCTTTGAAGACCACCAAGCGGAAGCGTTACAAGAATGCGGTTGGTGGAGTCGTACTTGCAACGATTCAGATTGCGGTGGATTCCGATCTAAGCGCCGAACAACGACGCCTCCGCGTTCAACACACGTATAGCCCGGTGACGTCTCCCGCACCTTGATCCAGCAAGGAGGAGGGAGAGGTTGGGGAAGAGCTCCAACAGCAGCACGATGGCGTGGTGGTGGTGAAGCAGCAAGGTATTCCGGCAGGGCTTCGCCTAAGCACTACGGAGGAGGAAGAAGAGAGGTAGGGCTGCGCCGTGGGAGAGAGAGATCGTGTCTCAAATCAGCCCCAATACCTTGGATATATATAGGAGGAGGGAGAGGGAGGGCTGCCTTGGCCCCTCCTCCAAGGAGGAGAGGTTCGGCCGAAGCTAGGGAGGAGACCACCTCCCACAAGGGAGGTGGATCTCTTCCTTTTGAATCTCCTTTAGCCTTATATCTTTATCCCTAGCCGCATGGGCCTTTCCGGAAGGACTTGGACAGCCCAATAAGGGCTGTTACACCTCCTCTAACATCCCACGAAGTCCTTTGGTCGTCACACCCCTCCCGGGGGTCCTCCGGCACCCACCCGGCACTCTCGCTACACTACTAATGAGCCCGAAAACTTTCCGGTGACCAAAACTAGACTTCCTATATATCAATCTTTACCTCCGGACCATTACGGAGCTCCTCGTGATGTCCGGGATATCATCCGGGACTCCGAACAACATTCGGTCGTTAGAATGATGTGATCTCGTTATCAACGACATCCAATGTCCATGGTCATGAAACCGTGATCATCTATTGATCAACGAGCTAGTCAACTAGAGGCTCACTAGGGACACATTGTGGTCTATATATTCACACATGCATTCTGGTTTCCGGTTAATACAATTATAGCATGAACAATAGACAATTATCATGAACAAGGAAATACAATAATAACCATTTTATTATTGCCTCTAGGGCATATTTCCAACACGATCGTCCTAGAATGCATATGGTTGAGTATGGTGATGATAATTCAGACGATGAGGTTGATGTCTATACTATTGAATTTGTTTGGTCCTCAAAGGCCAAACCCTATACCTGCAATGCTCTTAAGCCAATTCGCAAGCATCGTGATGAGGAGATGAAGTTTACTTTTGATATATCTAAGTGTGATAAAATATTTGATGCTCTATTGCAAGATAAGATGATCAGACTATCACACACCATTCCACCGTTTGAGGAGCTAAAACGGCATGCTTATTGCAAGTACCATAATTCATTTTCTCACGCTACTAACGATTGCAATGTTTTTCAACGACAGATACAATCGGCCAGTAATGACGGACAATTGAATTTTTTAGAGATGCAAGTTGATAAACAACCCTTTCTGATAAACACCATGGATTTGGAAGGGAAGAAAATGTTAATTCGGCCTAACATAGCCGAATCCGCTAATAAAGATAATATTGTTATTGGTGAACCCAGGAAAGGCAAGGAAGGTGGCAAAGTCTTGGGAAGAGAGGTTGTGCTTGAGAAGCAACCCGATGGCAAGGAAGTATTGAAGATCACCATGAAAAATCCTGCACTCGGGGGGCAACCGCAAGTACAAGAGTATACTCATGCTAAAACTATCGAGCCCATGAATTCAGAAGTTGGCAAGTGGAAAAAGAATGAAGCTGAGGGCAAGCGAGTCAAGCCAAGTTTTGATAAGTTGCTATCCAAATATGCCAATCAAGCGGTCGGTTCTAGCTCTAATCGGCCATCACATTTAAAGCATTCGAGATCACCTCCGAAGCAAGAATTTAGATGCTATGCAAGGCCATACGGGTCATGGGCATCAACACTGTGGATGTTGCCACCACCTTATGCGCCATATTACAAATGAGACTTCAATGGAGGATGGGGGCATCCCCCAATGCCTCCTTATGCTTTTCATATGGGGTGGGCAGCGCCTAGAAGGCCTACTCGCGAGAGGCTTTATTATCCCACAAAAGGCCGGTTGAGCTATGGTTCTAATCGTCCAACAAAAATTTCTCCAAGCAAGGCCAAACATAGGGATCCGAAATATGCTCAACCTAAGTGGTATCCTCCGGGATTAACTAAGACCGTGAAAAAGGATATTACAACGCATGAGGAATCACGAGAAGGTAGAGAGCAAAGAAGAGAAGCAAAGGGACGAATTGTTCAATAAAATTCGGCCCATGCCACTCACAAAACAAGTGTGGAGGCCTAAACAGAAACAAAACGTAAATGCTTCTACATTAGCTACAACCACACCTACACCACCCAAAGAGGATGATGCGACCCCTATTACATCGTCCACACCACTAGAAACATCCCCTTCAATTGAGGAAACTTCAAGTCCAATATTCACATTGGGATATGAAGATGAGATGGTGGATTACGAATCTACGCCGGTTCGGGAAAGTATGGATATTAATATGGTGTATTACTTACCTGCCGAGTTTCATGCTATAGGTGAAGAAGGGGAGGTGGCCCAGCTAGATTTTGGTCCTAAGAATGATATCTTCGAGAAGCCAAAAGAACCAGTGAAACACTTGAAGCCATTGTACCTTAAGGGTCATATTAACGGATCATCGGTTGCTAGGATGCTTGTAGATATTGGTGTTGTGGTAAATCTTATGCCCTATTCGGTCTTCAAGGAGTTGGGGTTACATGATGATGCATTGATAAAGACCAATATGGTACTTCACGGATTTGAGGGTAAAGAAAAGATAGAGGCCAAAGGTGTGATGTGCATGCAACTCACTGTAGAAAGCAAAACTTTGGCCACCACATTCTTCATAGCCGAGGTGCAAGGTAACTATAATGTTATATTAGGTCGTGATTGGGTTCATGCTAACCAGGGCGTGTCATCTACCATGCATCAATTCTTAATACAATGGGTCGATGATGAAGCAGAAGTCGTTCACGCGGATAATTCGGCTTGTGTTGCTTTGGCTGATGCATCAGTGGATTGGAATCATCCCGATGTTACCTGCTTAATAGGGCGTGACCTCTCAGAGTTTGATTTCCTTAGTGCTACAAGGAACGGGTTCATTTCCATCTCTTTAAAGCCGATTGGTGGCAATCGGTTCCAAGGTATGATGTAAACGAAAATTTGAAGTCAACGGCCGATATATAACTATCGCCCTAAGCAAAGATATGACTGATAAATAACTATCGCCTTTAGCATAAACATGCCCGATACGTAATTATTGCCTTGAGAAATATAAATGGCCGATGGATTGTTGACATCGTCCTTAGAACAACCTCCGTGCAAATTATTTTTCGGCATGCAAGCTTTGACGAAAAACAGGGGGGCATATGTTGATACCAGATTTTGACATGATACGAAATGTAATTAAGATTGTCCCAAATGGAGAAATGATCTACATGAAAAAGTTCCGTATTATCGATATGAACATCTTAGAAGTATGGGCCATTTCCATCCGATCATATCTCGAAGGCCGAAATTGTGTTCGAAATACTGAGATTTTATATTCAGAGCACTGTTCGGACGACAAGGCCTCAAGGTAAGTCTCAAATGAGAAAAAACTTTATACATGAGTGGTCTTAGTCTCGTCGAAACGGTCGATTTTGATATACAAATCGTTCCAATCCAAGATCGTATGTAAATGTTAGAGCCATCTGAGTGCGGCTCTATCACGAGCCATCAGACACGGTGTCTGATGGGTTGCGCGAATAATAGCCTGTTTTGCGCGAGTGATTTGGCCCTTAGGATGGCGTCGAATAGAAAAACGTTCAACACGAAAGTTGTTCGTCTTGTTGAAACAGTCAAGTTTTATTTTGGGCTCATCTTCATCCGAGGTCATTTGTGGCCTATGGGACCGAAAAATTAAATTGTTGTCCTAGACTTACCTAAATCCGAGTTCGGTTAATTTTGGAAAGTTCAGACAAAAATCATCCAAATTTGACTAGGGTTTTGGACGCGAATCCAAGCCTTTTCCTTGCACGGAAAGTCCAGCCGCGTCTTATATACCTAAGGTGTGACGGCCGATTGAACAACACATAATCAAACAAACACATCTACTACTTTTTCGTGTTCATCTATCCCCTACCCTTGTATCTTTCTTCTCGTTCTTCATTCGTTCTTCTTCTTGGAGGGCAGCGATCCACGAGGCCCTAGGGGCGATCAGGTCGACCTAGGGCAGCCCATAGTCGCCGCATGCCCTGACGGGGTCCCTCCCGGGCGTGTGGGGTTTCGGGTCTACAAAAGCGCATGCCGGATTGCTTGCGTACCGCGCTTCCGGACGGGTCTCCTTCGATGTGAGCTGCGGTGCATCACCCTCAGCGTTGGAGGTACACGGTGACGTGTTCGTGTGACAACAAGAGTTTAATTAAAGGTGAACGATCTCGTCCGTCGAGTGATAGTACTTGGAGAGGACCAAGATGGACTGCCCGATGTAGCTGAATCATTTTTCCAGAATTGTTAAACATCTTCAGTTAGCTGTTATGCTTCATGCAATGTTGAATATTTTCTAGACCAATACTGTACAGCGGGCACTGCGCGGTCAAGGGTATATACTAGATCGATGTTTCCTGGAAGACGAAGTTGCCATAACTCCTTCCAAACCGCGTTCAGTTGAGCACTTTCTGGACTATTCAAGTTTGCGTAATGGCGTCCGAATTGGTGGTCGAAATCCATATGGTATGCCGAGCAAACTGAGAAAGTTCCGGATCTTGTGTAGTGTCATGCCACAAAATCTTCCAAAGCTTCAACATGGATGAGTATTTGAAGTATTCTGCGCACATCAACTCGTGAGAACACAAGTTTGGACAACACTTAGACTAATGGAGGTGATCGACCGAGCTGTTCGGCATGACCGTTCCGGTTCTATAAGCCTGGATATATTGATCCTACTGCACACGATGATACATAACATACCAACAGTCGAGCTCATCCTGGTGGCCATGTGGTTCATCTGGCGGCAAAGGAGGCAATGTACAAAGGGGGAGACAGCCCTAACATAGGAACAAACAACTATTTCCATTCAGGTACTTGGTACATATTTTGTTCGTGCTAATACACCAAATCAGCCTATACGTAGGATTGATCATGCATGGAAGAAGCCAAGTATGGGAGTTGTAAAAGTGAATGTTGATGCGTCATTTCATTTCATGTAGAGAATCTCACAGGAGCTTGCAAAGTTTTTGCTTGCGACGACAAGGTAAATTCCTGGGGGCAGCAACTCTAGCGCTACCCCATGTGTGCAACATGGGTTCAACTGAGTTAATTGCTATTCGATGTGGATTGTACCTCGCAGCAAATTTGGGGTGTACAATGCTCATCATTGAGTCGGACTACATGACTGCATTGGAGGCTATATCTGACCCATATGCCTACATGGGAGTGGGCGTCCTTGTCATTGCAGAATGCTTCCTATTGGCAATGGACTACGATAGTATCAGTTTTGATCATTGCAGCAGAGAGACAAACTTGTTAGCGGATGGTTTAGCAAAGCATTGTTTTAGCATTAGCAAATCAAAAGTATGAAGATTATCGTCCCTGACTTTATTCTTCATCATTATTTAATCAATCTTGTTGTTATTTGAGGAATAAAGTTATTACGCTCAAAAACAAAACAAAAACTGTTGTGCTTCATAACATGGGACGGACAGAGCTCCCCTCTGAGAAACGACGTGCCCTCATGCTGTATGAGAAGCAGCGCGCCATTCTTTTGAAGTAGCTTTGAAAAATCATGGAATGTTTACTTAATGAAATCAGCAGCCTCCCACGTGGCGTCTTCAGGGGATACATTTTCTCATTGTATGAGCAATTGCACCAATGGTAATTTCTTCTTTGGAATTTGTCCGACTTCCAGAACTAATACATGAGCAGCCTGGATTGTACCATCTATATTCACCATTGGTAAATCTGGACTAGGGATGGATTTGTTGCCAATATGCTTCTTTAGTTGACTAACATGAAAACTACGTGAATTTTCACATGTTCACGGAATTGGAGCTTGCAAGCAGAATCGCCCACACGGTTCGTATGACCGGAAATGGCCCATATTTTTTGTTTTAATTTTTCATAGCACCACTAAATCCAAAGTCTGCCAGCCTACATGTAACCATTTTCAAATAGAGAAAAGTATGTTTTTAGTTCCTCGAGTTGACCAAAAGTATACACTTGGTCCTTCAAGAATTTTTAGAACATGTTTGGTCCCTCAAGTCTCAAAACCGGGTAAAATTCATCCAAAACCATATTTGAGTAAAAAAAATCATCCATCTGGCATCGGTTTTCTCTCTCCTCACCTACCCACGTTCTCCATCTACGGATCTCACCTCCTTCGCTGTAGCCGCCGGACCCCCTGTCTTGCCCCGGCTGATGCACCTCCCGGCGCCGCGCCACCCCACCCTTGTCGACGTGCTGCCCACTCTAATACACCTTGTCGCTCCGCCTGACACACCCACGGCTCCGCCCCTGACTCGCCCCCTCCCCATCCAGTGTCCTCCCCATGCTGCCATGCTGCCCCGATGTGCCGCCCCACCACCTGTCTCCTTCCCCACGTCCGATCTACACACAAATGGCCCTGAATCCTGTGGTGTGGCACCCCTCCGGAGATGTCTCACTCTTCCCCCGGCGACGACCATATGGGTAGGTGCTCAACGTCTTCGACCGCGACCTCCGCGCCGTTGCTTCCCTGCTAGGAGATGCTCGCCCGTGAACTCCAAGGTCAAGGGGGAAGTGAGGTGAAATGCAGCCGGGGAATGGACCACCTCGGACCGACCACCGGCGAGGCCGTCGGTCAGGGACTCAGGGTGACGGCAAGATGATCGGGACAGAGAGAGAAAAGGAAGAGAAGAAGGCGTCGGGTTTGACCAAACGGTCCATCCTACTTGGCAAGTGAAACCGCTGACACGTGGACGGTTTTACACTTAAGTCTGGTTTTGGACGAAACTTATCCGGTTTTGGGACTTGAGGGACCAAATGTCTCCCAAAATTTATTGAGAGACCAAGTGTATACTTTCGGTGAACTTGAGGGACAAAAACATGCTTTTCTCTTTCAAATATATGGGGGGAATTGTGGTGTTTTAATTTTGTTGGATGTTGTAGCTTAAATAACTCGAAATTAATCCATGCCAGCTCGGTCTGGATCTATCTTTCAACACAAAAAGAGACACACAATTTACAGTATTCTCGATTGGAGAAAAGCTTGATCAAGAATTAAACTGGTGCATCACTACAATATACATCCTCCTGTGTTTTCTCAATCAAGTATACATAGTTTTGTAGACTAGATCTACGAAAATAAAGTGCACCGCTGGAAAAGAAAGCGAAAACGAAATCCTTGACAGTGTGATGACTCACAGATAAAAGTGTGGAGCAGGACGATGGGGCACGAATTTTACACGGACGACGTCGGATGGAGATCATCTGAGCGTCAAGATGTGGAGGTTGATGAGCACCGGCGTGACGAGGACGACGACGAGCGCGATGCCCCCGAGGACGGCGAAGCACATCCACTTGCGGGTGTCCTTCTGGATCTCGTGCGCCTGCTCCAGCTCGACGGTGCCCCGGCGCACGAAGGAGCTGGCGTGCGCGACGTGGCTCTCGATGTCGTCGAGCTGGTGCCCCTGCGCCTCGACGAGCGCCGCCATGTAGAGGAACACCTGGTGCAGGTCCATGAGGCTGCGCTCGATGTCCTTGACGGCGTCGTGCCGCTCCTGGATCTCCGAGATGGTGTCCATCACCTGCCCGCGCCCCTGGTCCTGGATCGCCTTCTGCAGGAACGACTCGCTCTCGCCGGACGAGATGAGCGAGTCGATCGTGCTCTCCTCCGCGTGCTCGCCCGTCACCGTGAAGTACCGCCGCGCCACCGTCTCCTTGTACTCCGCAGCCATCTTCGCCCTCAGCCCCTGCGTAGAGCACGCACCAGCAACGCCACAGGTTCTCGTCATTGATGCACATATAGATATACTCACGCCCAAGGTTGTGCAATGCAGGCATATTTAGTTAGACGGATCAAATTACCTGGAAGTCGTCCATGACATCCTTGAGCTTCTTTCCGAGGCCGGCGACGACAGAGGTGCGGGTTCGGTCGGTGGAGGACCCGGGGCCGCAGCCGGGCACCTTGCGGGAGTTGTCGTTGTCGCATTTCAGCGCCTCGAGCTTGGCCTTGACGCCCTTGGCGCGCTTGAGCACCTGCTCGACGTCGCCGTCCATGCGGGAGCGGAGGGCCTTGATGGCGCGGGCGTCGTGCGCCGTCTTGGTCTCCTCGTTGGTGGACTGCAGGCGCTTGTGCAGGGTCTCTAAGCCGCGCAAGTCCTCCTTCACAGCCTCCACGTCGGAGAAGAACTGGTCCAGGTTCGCCACGCCCTCGCCGCCGGCCTCCATGTCGGCCGCCGACGTCGGGTTCGCGTCCGCATACTTCTTGAACGAGCTCGTCGAGAAAAGGTCGTTCATCTTGGAGGCTAATTGATTAACGGAGCGCGCAACGCAGAACGCCGATCAAAACGCGGCGACAGCTGAACGTTTGAACAGCAACTTGGGGCAATGGGAGCGGATTGAGTTTGGAAGAATGGCAATGGCTCGCCCCTCCCGAGAAGGCGTACGTAGGTCCAAGAAACCAGCAATGGAGCATGGAAGTGGTGTGAAGAAAGGAAGGTCTCCCTCCCCCGTAGGAGGGGCTCTCTCTCTCCCTATTTGTGGCAGCATGGCATGAACGGCTTCTCCTTGTCTTGCCGGGGTCTTCGTCTAGTCATTTTTACCACCGGTGACTTCTTTCTTGTCAGCGCCACTTTTATTTCATTTTGAATCTCCTTTGTTTTTCTTTTATTTTTCTTCTGAAAAAACAGGCAGCTGTTTTTCATTCGCACGCAGTTGAATTTTCATCCATTGGATTTGGTCACACATCTCACATCGCGCTTCATATATTTTTGTCCGAGCTATTCGGGTTTGTGTCTGCGGTTTTTATACAAAATTATCTCAAGCCGGCTCGTATTCAAGGGCCATGATGGATTATGTCCTCTCTTTTTTTGAATTTTTGACAGTGTCCCTAGTCATTTCTTCTTGGTCCCGCGCATTGAAATTTTGTAGAAGCCTCTCATTTTGTCGGTTAAGCATGTGTGTTCACACATATGATTTGTCTCGATGTTTTTACATGTGAGAGCTTTGGTGATAGAAACGAGTAGTAGTTCGATAATTTCATGTTCAGGGTGTTAGAATATATGGCAATGAGATAGAATTTAGATTTTAACTCAGTTTTCTATTTTATCTCTTCTTCTGTTTATCTCTTCCTTTTCTACCGACCTTCTTTGTATTCTCTCGATCGAACTCTGGTCGGTAGTACTTGTAAGCCACGGCATGCCTTGTATAAATATAACTGCGCCCCGAGAAAAGGGTTTAACGCTTCCCAACACTTTTACATGGTAATCCGAGCATCTTCTTTTAAGAGATCGAAAGGAGATCGCATCTAGCCTAGTTTATCCCCACCCTTCGACATGACTACCTCTTCCACCGCAAGCAGCACCATGACTGCCCTAGCCACATCCGTTGCATCATCTTCCACCTTCGCACCCTCCTCCTCCACCTCCGCATATCCCATGTCCATCGGACCACCACCTCAGGAGAAGCTCACGAGGCAGAACTACCTCATGTGGAAGGCCATCGTGCTGCCCCAAATCAAGGGCGCATAGATGGGCCATCACCTTGATCTGGCGAGTCAAGCGCCGCCGGAGACACTCACCATCCTCAAGGATGGCAAGGAGGAGCAGATTGCGAACTTCGTTCGCATCCTCTGGTATGCACAACAGCAACAAGTCCAAGGTTTTTTGACGGGTTCCTTGTCTCGCGAGATTCTTGAGCAGGTGGTCACCCTTCAGACTCCAGCAGAGGTATGGGCAGCGATCCATGCCATGTTCTCTCCCCAAACCCAAGATCAAGCCATCAACACGTGCATTGAGCTCACCAACCTGAAAAAAGGAAACCTCTCTATGGCGGACTACTTAGCCAAGATCAAGGCGCTCTCAGATGAGATCGCATGTACTGGAGCGGTGCTCACCAGCGGTAAGATCGTCTCTCAAGTTTTGGCCGGCCTCGACCTCGACTACAACCCGGTCATGTCGGCCCTTGCCGCACGAGTGGAGCCCGTAACTGTCCAAGAACTCTACACGCAGCTGCTGAGCTTCGATGCGCGCCTGAATCTTCTTCATGGGATGAACGTGCGACAGTCTTCTGCTAATGCTGCTTCTCGTGGCCGCGGGACAGCTCGTGGGCGCGATCACCAGGGAAGGGGTTGTGGCAACAACGGCGGTGGGCGCGGTCGTGGCCACAACCAAGGCGCTCGTCCGAACGGAGGCTACAACAACAGCAACTCTGCACGGTCTGGAGGAGGTGGCTACAACAACAATCACACCTTCTCTCGACAATCCTCCTCTAATGGTCGTGTTCGTGTCAACTATGCAAAAAAGCAGGCCATGAGGTTATGGACTGTTGGCACCGTTACGAGGAGGATTATGTCCCCGATGCCCGCCTTGTTGTAGCTGCCATCCGAGAGCAAGGAGGTGATGATACCATCTGGTATGCTAATTCTAGAGCCACTGATCATGTCACCAATGAACTTGAGAAGCTTGCCATGAGGGAAAAGTACTTCGGCAACGATCAAATTCACACCGCAAGCGGTGGAGGTATGGACATTTGTCATATTGGTCAAGCATCTATTAACTCTCCTAATCTTGAACGTGATCTAGTTCTAAAAGATGTTCTTCATGTTCCACAAGCCGACAAGAATCTTGCATCCATGTCTCGCTTAACTGCCGATAACAATGTTTTCTTTGAAACTCACCCTAAGTACTTTTTCATTAAGGATCGGGTAACGAGGGAGCTCCTTCACCATGGTAGATGCATTGGAGGTCTATATCCCAACACATCCGGAGCATTTAGTCGCAAGCATCGTCGTCAAGTTTACTCCGTCATCAAGCCCTCCTTGGCAAGATGGCATCAAAGATCAGGCCATCCCTCTTTAGTCATTGTCAAGCAAGTAGTGAATAAAGGCAATCTTGCATTGTCATCTAGTTCTAGTATTGAGTCTGTTTGTGATGCTTGTCAGTGTGCAAAAAGCCACCAGCTTCCCTATCCTAGGTCGAATAGTGTGTCTCATGCTCCGTTAGAACTTATCTTTAGTGATGTATGGGGTCATGCAAGAGATTCTTTTGGCAGAAAAAAAATATTATGTTAGTTTCATTGATGATTTTAGCAAATTCACTTGGATATATTTGCTTAAGTATAAATCTGAAGTTCTTACTATCTTTCAAGAATTTCAGAAACTTGTTGAGCGCCAATTTAATAAGAAAATTATCATAGTCCAAAGTGACTGGGGAGGAGAGTATGAGAAACTCAACTATTTTTTCCGCAATATTGGCATTTCACATCATGTCTCTTGCCCTCATGCTCATCAACAAAATGGCTCCGCTGAGCGTAAACATCGCCACATTGTTGAATTAGGTTTGTCTCTTCTTGCCCATGCATCAATGCCACTAAAATATTGGGATGAAGCCTTCATTGCTGACACATATCTTATCAATTGTCTCCCTACCAAAGTTATTGGCAATATCACCCCCTTAGAGAAATTGTTCCATCAAAAGCCTGACTATAATTCTCTAAAAACTTTCGGGTGTGCTTGTTACCCTAATCTTCGCCCATATAATCATCATAAACTTGAGTTACGCTCCACTCAATGTGTGTTCCTCGGTTATAGCAATCTTCATAAAGGGTACAAGTGTCTTGAAATCTCCACCGTCCGTATCTATATTTCTAGGGATGTTGTTTTTGATGAAACGAGTTTTCCCTTTGCCAAACTTCATCCAAATGCCGGTGCTTTACTACGTGCAGAAATTGCTCTTCTTCCTGATTATATGCCTAGTTCAGATCACGGGGGTGAGTTAAATAGTGTTGATCATATGACTAGTTCCAAAGAAATTTTTTAATTCTGGTGTTAAGTGTGTAGTTGCTGGACATCATTTTATGCAAGGGAGTATAGCCAAAACAGGCGCTGAATCTCATGCAGATACGGGTGGCAGTAACGACAGTAGCCTCAGCACGCAATCCGAGGTGAATCTGCATCAGGAGGCAGCAACAGACGTGATAGACGCGCGATCCCAGGAGGATCCTAGCGCGTTGCATGCAGTCGACGAGGGGGTAGCCGACAGCCCGACCAGGTCTGGGTCCGCCACCCCAGCAAATCGCTGCCCGAGCCAATCACGGGCGGTTGACCGAGCCGCTAGCGCAGAACCCGGCGTAGCGGATCCAGCCGCAGGTGCGCACCTAGTGTTGTCGCATGCGGCGTCTCTGGTGGGTCAGTTCCTGGCGTGTTGGATCAGGTGGCATGATCTTCTGTGGAAGAAAACTCTACTGTCGAGGTAGCCACTTCAGGATTTTTTGCGACAGCTCAGGATCGTGCTACAGCTCCTATGCAGGAAATTCCATGTCAACATACTAGATCTTAGTCTGGTATTCTCAAGGAAAAAGAGTACACAGATGGCACCATAAGGTATGATAATGTTAAGCACGCTTTTCTTACTAGTATGGGTGAACCGACACATTTGCATGATGCCCTTGCTAGTAAGGATTGGAAAGAAGCCATGGACAACGAATATGAGGCACTCATGAAAAATAAAACATGGCATTTGGTACCACCAGAAAAGGGCAGAAATATCATAGATTGCAAGTGGGTTTATAAGATTAAAAGAAAATCGATGGAAGTATAGACAGGTACAAGGTCAGGTTAGTTGATAAAGGTTTTAAAGAAAGGTTTGGTATTGATTATGAAGATACTTTTAGTCCTGTTGTCAAAGCAGCTACTATTTGACTTGTACTATCCATTGTTGTTTCCAAAGGGTGGAGTCTAAGGCAGCTAGATGTTCAGAACGTGTTTCTTCATGGTGTTCTGGAAGAAGAGGTTTTTATGCGACAACCACCAGGTTATGAGAATGTAAGCACCCCTCATTACATTTGCAAGCTAGACGAGGCTTTGTATGGATTGAAACGGGCCCCAAGAGCCTGGTACTCAAGGTTAAGCACTCAATTACAACAACTTGGGTTTACACCATCAAAAGCTGATACCTCACTATTTCTTTACAATAGAGGCAATGTCACTATATTTGTTCTTGTATATGTTGACGGCGTAATTGTTGCTAGTTCAAGTCCAGATGCCACCTCTTGTTTGCTCAAGGATCTGAAGATGGAGTTTGCTCTTAAGGACCTAGGAGACCTTCATTACTTCCTTGGCATAGAAGTCAAATAGATGAGAGATGGTATACTCCTTTCACAGGAGAAGTATGTCAATGACATTCTCAAGAGAATAGGATTGGAAAATTGCAAGCCTGTAAGTACACCAATCTCAACCTTAGAAAAGCTCACCATTGATAGTGGAGAAGCTCTTGGATCTGAAGATGCAACTAACTATAGAAGTGTTGTAGGTGCTTTACAATACTTGACTCTTACACGTCCTGATATTTCCTATTCTGTGAATAAGGCGTGTCAGTATTTACATGCACCCACCACTGTTCACTGGACTGTAGTTAAAAGGATAGCGAGGTATCTCAGGTCTTCAGGAGGACTTGGGCTAAAGATTGTCAAGTCTCCTTCTATGCTTGTATCTGCTTATTCTGATGCAGATTGGGCAGGGTGTGCTGATTACAAAAGATCCACAGGTGGATTTGCTGTATTCCTGGGAACAAACCTTATATCTTGGAGTGCAAGAAAACATGCTACAGTCTCAAGGTCTAGTACAGAGGCTGAGTATAAAGCTCTAGCAAATGCTACAGCTGAAGTGATGTGGATTCAAACATTGCTTTATGAGCTTGGAGTAAAAACTCCCCGGGCTGCCAGATTATGGTGTGATAACCTTGGTGCAACCTATCTTTCAGCCAATCCTATTTTTCATGCACGCATAAAGCATATAGAAGTTGATTTTCATTTTGTGAGAGAAAGGGTAACACGCAAGTTACTTGACATAAGGTTCATTCCAACTGGTGATGAACTGGCCGATGGATTTACCAAACCACTTACTATGAGAAGGCTCGAGGAGTTCAAGAACAATCTCAACCTTGGAATTTCTTAGGTTTAGATTGAGGGGGAGTGTTAGAATATATTGTAATGATATAGAATTTAGGTTTAAACTCAGGTTCCTATTCTATCTCTTCTTCTGTTTATCTCCTCCTTTTCTACCGACCTTCTTTGTATTCTCTCAATCAAACTCTGATCGGTAATGCTTGTAAGCCACAACATGCCTTGTATAAATATAACCGCGGCCCAAGAAAAGGGTTTAACGCTTCCCAACACTTTTACACAGGGATATGTGATAAAAAAAGGGTGTGAAATGTTCGGGATTCGGTTTACTGCTGTGGGGACTTAGTATCAATTTGTGCACTGAATGTTTGTTCTGCTAGTTGGGGACATAGTGGATGCTACACATATTTTTTTATTGAATCGGTGAAAAATGTTGATGTACGATCTATGTTCCATTGGAGGAGGCACTAGAGGCCATCATGCACGCATGAGTAAGGGGGGAGGGGGTGGATGGTGAAGACCAATGGATCCGGATCAGTGGTTTCCGTGGAGGATTCATCCTCTGATGGTATGTTTTCGTTCTTGGATCCAACAACAATTTTTTTGGAAGGAGGATTGATACATTTTGATCTTCAACTTGAATTTCAACCTCGATAGATATCAGTGTTGGTGTTGATGTCGAACTTATCTTCGGTGCCTATGAAGCTCTATCCCATAAACATTTCTAATCACCGCACTTGTTCTTCATTTCTCTCACCTCTAAAAATAAAAAGATATGCATGTTAGATAGTGGGATGGTGGCATGATGTGGAGTCTTATAAATTTAAATGTTCATATGAAGAAATTTACATGCATAAAATTCACCCTGCCTTTCTTGCACTTCATCATAAGTTTTATAGCGAAGCAATGCAATATATGCCCAAATTTGACCGAATGCTATAATAGACCAATAAGAACAAAATTAAGGAACCAACATAATCCAATGCCCTAAACCTGTAATAATTTGGAGAAAAATATTATTAAAAATATACGGGACACTAAGATACGGCGATGGACGAAATTCCACATACCATCATTAAAATCTTACCCGCGTCATGCCGGATGCCGGATGACGGATGTGTCGTGCGCACGTATCGATGCCACCTATGGAGGGCGTGGGGAGGGAGTCAAACTGTGTCAACCTAATAGGAACATATACATTGTGAACGATGGCCCATGATAAAGGCATGCGGTGATGAAGCGATGCCCAGTTTTGGGAGGTCATAGTTGGAATCAACAATAAGAAGAGAGTAGTGCATACCCTTTCCCTAGTCTAATTTACAACCCCCCTCCCCCCAATTTCAATACCGTCTACATTACAAACCCAAACTCTTAAAATTGGTTAGGATTCAAACCTCCCCTCCCCATTGACCGTTTTTGACCAAGTTGACTAGTTTTAACCTGTTGCCCATCTAGTCAACATATGCACATCTCAACCAACCATGTGGTTGCGTCCAAGTGCAGCCCCGTACTCCACGCCATGGACTTCATCCAGAGCGGACAATCGGAATCATCAGGTAGCTTAGCGGCCAGATCGGAAAAGAATGGCCAGATCGGATCGGGAGGCGACCACAAGCGAAGGAACAGAAGAAAAAAGAGAGGTTCGAGATGCCCCGCCGTTGCCGTCTGCCGGGCGGCCGACCTCCTCCGATGATGGCAAGGTGAACGAGGCTGCAAGGAAGGGCTGCTGAAGGTGTCCCGGACGGCTCCTCCGGGGTCGCCCGAAGCGACCGGGGAGGCTGAAGATATTTTTTCTGTTACTACTCTGTTTAACCTGTATGTGAAACATGTTTAACATTTCTCTAATAATTGTTTAACCTATATAAAAAATGTTTAGTGTGTAATTTTTTTAAAAGCTTTGCATATATTCGAAAATAAGTACTCCCTCCGTCCCAAAATTCTTGTCTTAGCTTTGTCTAGAGTGTTGGGGGAACGTTGCATGGGAAACAAAAAATTTCCTACGCACACGCAAGATCTATCTATGGTGATGAACATCTACGAGAGGGAGAATGGATCTACGTATCCTTGTAGATCGCTAAGCGGGAAACATTAAGAAACGTGGTTAATGTAGTCGAACGTCTTCGCGATCCAAATCTCCGAGCGTCCCGCAATCCAATCACGATCCGTCCCAATCTAGCGCCGAACGGACGACAACACACATATAGGTTGATGACGATCTCCGCCTTCTTGATCCATCAAGAGGGAGCGGAGAGGTAGACGAGTTCTCCGGCAGCGCGACGGCGTTGCGGCGATGGTGGTGGAGCAATTCCAGCAGGGCTTCGTCGCTGAAACCGATCTAGAGGAGAAACTATGAACTAGAGGAGAGGCAGCACGTGGCTGTTGGGGAACGTCGCATGGGAAACAAAAATTTTCCTACGCACACGCAAACCTATCCATGGTGATGAGCATCTACGAGAGGGAGAGTGGATCTACGTACCCTTGTAGATCGCTAAGCGGGAAGCGTTAAGAAACGCGGTTGGTGTAGTCGAACATCTTCGCGATCCAAATCGCCGAGCGTCCCGCGATCTCATCACGATCCGTCCT
Source organism: Hordeum marinum (assembly GCA_022496015.1). Taxonomy (NCBI): domain Eukaryota; kingdom Viridiplantae; phylum Streptophyta; class Magnoliopsida; order Poales; family Poaceae; genus Hordeum; species Hordeum marinum. The sequence continues at coordinate 413,049,598 of CM039678.1, read as the reverse complement.
GCGATCCAATCACGATCCGTCCCGTGAACTCATCACGATCTGTCCCGCGATCTCATCACGATCCGTCTCATGATCTTGATCACGATCTGTCCCGCGAACTCATCACGATCCGTTCCGCGATCTCATCACGAACCGTCTCGCGATCTCGATCACGGTCCTTCCGATCTAGCGTCGAACGGACGGCACCTCCGCGTTCAGCACACGTGCAGCTTGATGACGATCACCACCGTCTTGATCCAGCAAGAGGAGGTGGAGAGGAGAGAGAGTTCACCGGCAGCGTGACGGTGCTCCGGTGATGGTGGTGGAGTGATTCCGGCAGGGCTTCGCCTAAGCGCTGCGGAAAACCGATCTAGAGGAGAAACTGTGCACCGGTGAAACGGGTAGCACGTGGCCGGAAATTCTGTCCAAAAACCACCCAATCCACTAGTATATATAGGAGGAGAGGAGAGGAGAGGCAGCCAAGGCCTTTGGGTCGGCCGAAATAGGAGGTGGGAGCAATCCTACTTCACCTCCAATCCTAGTTGGAGTAGGATTGCCTCCTATTGGCTGATTTTCCACTTTTTGCTTTAGGACTTTCTCTCCTGCGCCATGGGCCTTTGTGGCTGTTTTCCCAGCCCACTAAGGTCTGGTTATTATTCTCCCACAGCCCATGGACCTCTTGGGGTCGAAATACCCCTCCCGGAGGTCCTCCGGTACACTACCGGCACTCCCGGTACAATACCGATACTCCCGGTACACTACCGATGAGCCCGAAACTTTTCCGGAAACCAAACTGGGACTTCCTATATATGAATCTTTACCTCCGGATCATTCCGGAGCTCCTCGTGACATCCGGGATCTCATCCGGAACTCCGAACAACCTTCGGTCACCACCATACATAACTCTACACTACCGAAACGTCACCGAACCTTAAGTGTGCAGACCCTGCGGGTTCGAGAACTATGTAGACATGACCGAGACACCTCTACGGTCAATAACCAATGGCGGGACCTGGACGTCCACATTGGTTCCTACATATTCTACGAAGATCTTTATCGGTCGAACCTCTATGTCAAGGATTCAGTTAATCCCGTATATCGTTCCCTTTGTTCTTCGGTATGTTACTTGCCCGAGATTCGATCGTCGGTATCTCCATACCTAGTTCAACCTCGTTACCGGCAAGTCTCTTTACTCGTTCCGTAATACAAGATCCCGCAACTAACAATTAGTCACATTGCTTGCAAGGCTTATTGTGATGTTGCATTACCAAGTGGGCCCCGAGATACCTCTCCGTTACACGGAGTAACAAATCCCAGTCTCGATCCATGCCAACTCAACAGACACCATCGGAGATACGTGTAGAGCACCTTTATAGTCACCCAGTTACGTTGCGACGTTTGATACACACAAGGCACTCCTCCGATATCCGTGAGTTGCATGATCTCATGGTCATAGGAACATATACTTGACATGCAGAAAACAGTAGCAATAAACTGACACGATCATATGCTATGTTTGTAGTTTGGGTCTTATCCATCACATCATTCTCCTAATGATGTGATCCTGTTATCAAAGGACATCTCATGTCCATGGCTAGGAAACCTTAACCATCCTTTGATCAATGAGCTAGTCCATTAGAGGCATACTAGGGACATGGTTTTGTCTATGTATCCACACATGCATTTAAGTCTCCGATCAATACAATTATGGCATGGATAATAAACGATTATCATGAACAAGGAAATATGATAATAACTAATTTATTATTGCCTCTAGGGCATATTTCCAACAGTCTCCCACTTGCACTAGAGTCAATAATCTAGTTCACATCACCATGTGATTCGCATTGTTATGAATCTAACACCCAATGAGTTTTGGGGCTCGATCATGCTTTGCATGTGAGAGAGGTCTTATAGTCAACGGGTCTGCGATATTCAGATCCGTGTGTACTTTGCAAATCTCTATGTCAAACCGTAAACACTGCTACCACACTCCACTTGGTACTATTTCCAAATGGCTGCTCCACTATACGTATCCAGATTGCTACTACTAGTCATCCGGATAGGTGTTAAAGCTTGCATCGACGTAACTCTTTACGACGAACTCTTTATCACCTCCACAATCAAGAAACATTTCCTTAGTCCTCTGGTTACTAAGGATAATTCCGACCGCTGTCCAGTGATCCACTCCTGGACCACTCTTGTACCTCTTGACAGACTCATGGCAAGGCACACATAGGTGCGGTACACAGCATGGCATAATATAGAGCCTATGGCTAAGGCATAGGGGACGATGTTCGTCCTTTCTCTTTCTTCTGCCGTTGTCGAGCTTTGAGTCTCACTCAACTTCACACCTTAAAAATCAGACGAGAACTATTTCTCTGGCTGATCCATTTTGAACTCTTTCAAAATCTTGTGAAGGTATGCACTCATTGAAAGTCTCATCAAGCATCTTGATCTATCTCTATAGATTTTGATGCTCAACAATTAGGTAGCTTTATCCAGGTCTTCCTTTGAAAATCACTTTCCAAATAACCGTTTTATGCTTTCCAGAAATTCTACATTATTTCTGAACAACAATATGTCATCCACATATACTTATCAGAAATTCTATAGTGCTCCCACTCACTTTATTGCAAATACAAGTTTCTCATGAACTTTGTATAAACATCAAAACTTTGATCACCTCATCACAGCGTATATTCCAACTCCGAGATGCTTGCTTCAGTCCATGGAAGGATCACCGAAGCTTGCACACCTTTTAGCATCCTTAGGCCTGACAAAACTTTTTGGTTGTATCACATACAACCTTTCCTCAAGTAAACCATTAAGGAAACGATGTTTTGACATCCATCTGCCAGATTTCATAATTGAAAACACAGCAACTGCTAACATAATTCCAACAGACTTTTAGCATCGCTACGAGTGAGAAAGTCTCATCGTAGTCAACTCCTTGAACTTGTCACAAACATCTTTGCAACAAGTCGAGCTTTACAAATAGTGACATTCACCATCAGTGTCTGTCTTCATTTTAAAGATCCATTTGTACTCGATGACCTGCCGTCCAACGAGCAAGTCTACCAAAGTCTACACTTGGTTTTAATACATGGATCCTATCTCGGATTTCATGGCCTCCAACCATTTGTCGGAATCCGGGCCCATCATCGCTTCTCCATAGCTTGTAGGTTCATCGTTGTCCAACAACATGACCTCCAAGACAGAGTTTTCGTACCACTTAGGAGCAGTACACATCCTTGTCGACCTACGAAGTTTGATAGTAACTTGATCCTAAAGCTTCATGATCATCATCATTAACTTCCTCTTCAACTAACGTAGGCTTCACAGTAACATCTTTCTGCGCTGCGCTACTCTCTGGTTGAAAAAAAGTTTAACAACCTCATCAAGTTCTATCTTCCTCCCACTCAATTCTTTCGAGAGAAACTTTTTCTCGAGAAAGGACCCAGTTCTAGCAACAAACACTTTGCACTCGGATCTGAGATAGAAGGCATACCCATCTGTTCTTAGGGTATTCTATGAAGATACATTTGTCCGCTTTGGGTTCTAGCTTATTATGTGAAAACATTTTCCACACAAGCATCGCAGCCCCAAACGTTAAGAAATGACAGCTTAGGTTTCTATCAAACCATAATTCACACGGTGTCATCTCAACGGATTTAGATGATGCCCTATTTAAAGTGAATGTAGTTGTCTCTAATGCATAACCCCAAAAATTATAGTAGTAAAACGATAAGAGACATCACAGTATGCATTATATCAATAGAGCATGACTATGATGTTCGGACACACCATCACACCATGGTGTTCCAGGTGGCGTTAGTTGTGAAACAAATTTCATGTAGTATTAAGTTGTATGCCAAACTCGTGACTCAGATATTCACCTCCACGATCATATCGCAGTCATTTTTATCTTCTTGTCACGATGATCTTTAAACTTCACTCTGAATTTGCTTGAACCTTTCAAACGATTCAGACTTGTGTTTCATTAAGTAAATATACACTATATCTACTCGAATCATCAGTGAAGGTAAGAAAATAACGATATCCACTGCACGCTACAAGACTCACTAGATTGCATACATCAACATGTATCATTTCCAATGAATCACTTGCCCGCTCCATCCAACGGGGTCCTTTAGTCATCTTGCCCAAGAGGCATGGTTCGCATGTCTCAACCGATTCGAAATCGAATGAGTCCAAATATCCATCAGCATGGAGTTTCTACATGCGCTTTATACCAATATGACATTTAGCGGCAGTGCCATAAGTATGTGGTACTATCATTATTAACTTTGTGTCTTTTGACATCAATATTATGAACATGTGTAATACTACGATCAAGATTTCAACAAACCATTCTCACTGGGTGCATGACCATTGAAGGTATTATTCATGTAAACAGAATAACCATTATTCTCTAACTTAAATGAATAACCGTATTGCAATAAACATGATCTAATCATGTTCATGCTCAACGCAAAACACCAAATAACATTTATTTAGGTTCGTCACTAATCCTGAAGGTAGAGAGAGCGTGCGATGTTGATCACATCAACCTTGGAAACACTTCCAACACATATCGTCACCTCACCCTTAGCTAGTTCTCCGTTTATTCCGTAGCTTTTATTTCGAGTTACTAACATTTAGCAACCGAACCGGTATCCAATACCTAGGTGCTACTAGGAGTACTAGCAAGGTACACATCAATAACTCGTATATCAAATATACTTCTGTCGATGTTGCCAGCCTTCTTATCTACCAAGTATCTAGGGTTGTTTCGCTTCAGCGACCTCTCACCTCATAATAGAAGCACTTAGTCTCGGGTTTGAGTTCAATTTTTGGTTGCTTCACTGGAGCAGTAACTGACTTGCTATCCATGAAGTTTCCCTCCTTGCTCTTGCCCTTTTCGAAACTAGTGGTTTGATTAACCATCAACACTTGACGCTCCTTCTTGATTTCTACCTTCGTGGTGTCAAACATCGCGAACAGCTCAGGGATCAATACTTCTATCCCTGGTGTATTATAGTTCATCACTAAGTTCTAGTAGCTTTAGTGACAGTGACTTGGAGAACTATATCAATCACTATCTTATATGGAAGATCAACTCCCACTTGATTCAAGCGATTGTAGTACCCAGACAATCTAAGTACATGCTCAACGATTGAGCTATTCTCCTTCATCTTACAAGCAAAGAATCTTGTTGGAGATCTCATATCTCGCAACAAAGGCACGAGCCTGAGATCACAATCTCTGCTCCTAGAACATCTCATATGTTCCGTGACGTTCAAAACGTTTTGGAGCCTCAATTCTAAGCCGTAATGCATGACGCACTAAACTATCAAGTAGTCATCGAAACGTGCCTGTTAGATGTTCACAACATCTATAGACGACGCTAGAGGGGGTGGCGCACCGAGCGGTGCATTAAGGACATAAGCCTTCTGTGCAGCAATGAGGACAATCCTCAGATCACGGACCCAGTCCGCAATTTTGCTACCAACATCTTTCAATTCTATTTCTCTAGGAACATATAAAAATACAAGGGAGCTACAACGTGAGCTAGTAATCTACAACATAATTTGCAAAGACACTTTGACTATGTTCATGATAATGAGTTCAATTAATCATATTACTTAAGAACTCCCACTCAAATTGACATCCCTCCGATCATTCGAGTGATACATGATCCAAATTCACCAACTCAAGTCCGATCATCACGTGAGTTAAGGTGGCTTCAATGGTGAACATCATTATGTTGATCATATCCACTATATGACTCATGCTCGACCTTTCGGTCCCTTGTGTTCCGAGGCCATGTCTGTACATGCTAGGCTCGTCAAGTTTAACCCGAGTGTTCTGCGCGTGCAAATCTGGCTTGCACCCGTTGTATGTGAACGTAGAGTCTATCACACCCGATCATCACGTGGTGTCTCAACACGACGAACTTTCGCAACGGTGCACACTCGGGGAGAACACAATTTATCTTGAAATTAAGTGAGGGATCACCTTATAATGCTACCGTCATCCTAAGCAAAACAAGGTGCATAAAAAGGATTAACATCACATGCAAATCATAAGTGACATGATATGGCCATGAACTTGTGCTTTTGATCTCCATCTAGAAAGCACCGGCATGATCTCCATCGTCACCGGCATGACACCATGATCTCCATCAACGTGTCGCCATCGGGGTTGTCATGCCCTGCATGCTTCTACTACTATTGCTACCGTAGCGATAAAGTAAAGCATTACATAGCACTTTAATGATTGACACGCATGTCATACAATAATTAAAGACAACCCTATGGCTCCTGCCGGTTGCCGTACTCATCGACATACAAGTCGTGATAATCTATACATCACATGATCATCTCATACATCACATATATCACATCATGTAATTGGCCATATCATATCACAACATACCCTGCAAAAACAAGTTAGACGTCCTCTAATTGTTGTTGCAAGTTTTACGTGGCTGCTACGGGTATCTAGCAAGAACGATTCTCACCTACGCATAAACCACAACGGTGATACATAGATTTCTTTTCAACCTTCTCAAGGACCGCCTTTGTCGGATCCGATCCAACTAAAGGGAGAGAAACTGTCACCCGCAAGCCATCTAAGCAACAAGTTGCATCGAGGGAACCAGTCTCTCGTAAGCGTACGAGTAATGTTGGTCCGGGCCGCTTCATCTCACAATCCCGCTGAACCAAAATCCGACCAAGGGAGGAAGCAATCTAAGCATCAACGCCCACAAACCTTTTGTGTTCTACTCGAGATCTCATCGAACCATCAACCTAGCTCATGATGCCACTGTTGGGGAACGTCGCATGGGAAACAAAAATTTTCCTACGCACACGCAAACCTATCCATGGTGATGAGCATCTACGAGAGGGAGAGTGGATCTACGTACCCTTGTAGATCGCTAAGCGGGAAGCGTTAAGAAACGCGGTTGGTGTAGTCGAACATCTTCACGATCCAAATCGCCCAGCGTCCCGCGATCTCATCACGATCCGTCCCGCGATCCAATCACAATCCGTCCCGTGAACTCATCACAATCCGTCCCGTGATCTCATCACGATCCGTCTCATGATCTTGATCACGATCTGTCCCGCGAACTCATCACGATCCGTTCCGCGATCTCATCACGAACCGTCTCGCGATCTCGATCACGGTCCTTCCGATCTAGCGCCGAACGGACGGCACCTCCGCGTTCAGCACACGTGCAGCTTGATGACGATCTCCACCGTCTTGATCCAGCAAGAGGAGGTGGAGCGGAGAGAGAGTTCACCGGCAGCGTGACGGCGCTCCGGTGATGGTGGTGGAGTGATTCCGGCAGGGCTTCGCCTAAGCGCTGCGGAAAACCGATCTAGAGGAGAAACTGTGCACCGGTGAAACGGGTAGCACGTGGCCGGAAATTCTGTCCAAAAACCACCCAATCCACTAGTATATATAGGAGGAGAGGAGAGGAGAGGCAGACAAGGCCTTTGGGTCAGCCGAAATAGGAGGTGGGAGCAATCCTACTTCACCTCCAATCCTAGTTGGAGTAGGATTGCCTCCTATTGGCTGATTTTCCACTTTTTGCTTTAGGACTTTCTCTCCTGCGCCATGGGCCTTTGTGGCTGTTTTCCCAGCCCACTAAGGTCTGGTTATTATTCTCCCACAGCCCATGGACCTCTTGGGGTCGAAATACCCCTCCCGGAGGTCCTCCGGTACACTACCGGCACTCCCGGTACAATACCGATACTCCCGGTACACTACCGATGAGCCCGAAACTTTTCCGGAAACCAAACTGGGACTTCCTATATATGAATCTTTACCTCCGGACCATTCCGGAGCTCCTCGTGACATCCGGGATCTCATCCGGAACTCCGAACAACCTTCGGTCACCACCATACATAACTCTACACTACCGAAACGTCACCGAACCTTAAGTGTGCAGACCCTGCGGGTTCGAGAACTATGTAGACATGACCGAGACACCTCTACGGTCAATAACCAATGGCGGGACCTGGACGTCCACATTGGTTCCTACATATTCTACGAAGATCTTTATCGGTCGAACCTCTATGTCAAGGATTCAGTTAATCCCGTATATCGTTCCCTTTGTTCTTCGGTATGTTACTTGCCCGAGATTCGATCGTCGGTATCTCCATACCTAGTTCAACCTCGTTACCGGCAAGTCTCTTTACTCATTCCGTAATACAAGATCCCGCAACTAACAATTAGTCACATTGCTTGCAAGTCTTATTGTGATGTTGCATTACCGAGTGGGCCCCGAGATACCTCTCCGTTACACGGAGTAACAAATCCCAGTCTCGATCCATGCCAACTCAACAGACACCATCGGAGATACCTGTAGAGCACCTTTATAGTCACCCAGTTACGTTGCGACGTTTGATACACACAAGGCACTCCTCCGATATCCGTGAGTTGCATGATCTCATGGTCATAGGAACATATACTTGACATGCAGAAAAGAGTAGCAATAAACTGACACGATCATATGCTATGTTTGTAGTTTGGGTCTTATCCATCACATCATTCTCCTAATGATGTGATCCCGTTATCAAATGACATCTCATGTCCATGGCTAGGAAACCTTAACCATCCTTTGATCAACGAGCTAGTCCATTAGAGGCAGACTAGGGACATGGTTTTGTCTATGTATCCACACATGCATTTAAGTCTCCGATCAATACAATTATAGCATGGATAATAAACGATTATCATGAACAAGGAAATATGATAATAACTAATTTATTATTGCCTCTAGGGCATATTTCCGACAGTGGCTTAGGGTTTCTTGATGTGTCCCAAGTGCTAGCCTCGCCCCTTTATTTATATGTTGAGCCCGGGGGGTGGAAACTTGGAGAAAAATCCTCCTCAAGGCCGGTTTGCCCGCAAGGCAAGAGTCCTCCTCGGACTCCAGGACCAGACGCCAAGGTCTTCGGCGTTTGGCCCCAGACGCTAGGGTACCTGGCGTCTGGCCCCTAGCCTCCGCAAAACAGCTTTTGCATCTTCCTAAAGCCTCATGGGCTTTACCCCTTGGCCCAAATAAAGTGCTCCTGTACCCCGAACATTTCGGAAAACATCGGAAACTATTTCCGATGAATTCCGGAACCCTTCCGGAGACCAAACACTATTATCCCATATATCAATCTTTACCTCCGGACCATTCCGGAGCTCCTCGTGATGTCCGGGATCTCATCCAGGACTCTGAACAACCTTCGGTCACCATCATACATAACTCTATACTACCAAAACGTCACCGAACCTTAAGTGTGCAGACCCTGCTGGTTCGAGAACTATGTAGACATGAACGAGACACCTCTATGGTTAATAACCAATAGAGGGACCTTGATGCCCATATTGGTTCCGACATATTTTACGAAGATCTTTATCGGTTGAACCTCTATGTCAAGGATTCAGTTAATCCCGTATGTTGTTCCCTTTGTTTTTCGGTATGTTACTTGCCCGAGATTCGATTGTCGGTATCTCCATACCTAGTTCAACCTCGTTACCAACAAGTCTCTTTACTCATTCCGGAATACAAGATCCCGTGACTAACACTTAGTCACATTGCTTGCAAGGCTTGTTTTGATGTTGTATTACCGAGTGAGACCTGAGATACCTCTCCGTCACACGGAGTAACAAATCCCAGTGTTGATCCATGCCAACCCAACAGACACCCTCGGAGATACCTGTAGAGTACCTTTATAGTCACCCAGTTTCGTTGCGACGTTTGATACACACAAAGCACTCCTTCGGTGTCCGTGATTTGCATGATCTCATGGTCATAGGAACATATACTTGACATGCAGAAAACTATAGCAATAAACTGACACGATCATATGCTACGTTTATAGCAATAAACTGACATGCAGAAAACTACGATCATATTGATCAACGAGATAGTCTACTAGAGGCAGACTAGGGACAAGACCCAAACTACAAACGTAGCATATGACCGTGTCAGTTTATTGCTACTGTTTTCTGCATGTCAAGTATATGTTCCTATGAGCATGAGATCATGCAACTCACTGACATCGGAGGAGTGCCTTGTGTGTATCAAATTTCGCAACGTAACTGGGTGACTATAAAGGTACTCTATAGGTATCTTCGAGAGTGTCTGTTGAGTTGGCATGGATCAAGACTGGGATTTGTTACTCCATGTGACGGAGAGGTATCTCAGGGCCCACTCGGTAATACAACATCACAATAAGCCTTGCAAGCAATGTGAATAAGTGTTAGTCACGGGATCTTGTATTACGGAATGAGTAAAGAGACTTGCCGGTAACGAGGTTGAACTAGGTACAGAGATACCGACGATCGAATCTTGTGCAAGTAACATACCAAAGAACAAAGGGAACATCATACGGGATTAACTGAATCCTTGACATAGAGGTTTGACCGATAAAGATCTTCATAGAATATGTAGGAACCAATATGGGCATCCAGGTCCCGCTATTGGTTATTGACCGTAGAGGTGTCTCGATCATGTCTACATAGTTCTCGAACCCGCAGGGTCTGCACACTTAAGGTTTGGTGACGTTTCGGTAGTATAAAGTTATGTATGGTGGTGACCGAATGTTGTTTGGAGTCCCGGATGAGATACCGGACATCACGAGGAGCTCCGGAATGGTCTGGAGGTAAAGATTCATATATAGGAAGTCCTGTTTTGGTCGCCGGAAAAGTTTCGGGCTCATCGGTAGTGTACCGGGAGTGCCGGTAGTGTACCGGGAGACCACCGGGAGGGGTATTTCGACCCAAGAGGCTCCATGGGCTGTGGGAGAGTGTTTACCAGCCTTTAGTGGGCTGGTGGAAGTCCCACACAAGGCCCATGCGGTTTGGGAAAAAAAGGCCCAAAGAGAAAAAGTGGAAAAAGGCAAAAATAGGGTGAATCCTAGTCCTACTAGGATTGGAGGTGGAGTCCACCTCCTCCACCTGGTTCGGCCAACTCCTTGGAGGCTTGGCCCTTGTGCCAAGCCTCATACTCTCTTCCTCTTATATATACTGGAGGTTTTAGGGTTTTTGCATAGAGTTTTCAACCACGTGCTGCCCTTTCCTCCAGTGCATAGTTTTTTCCTCTAGATCGGATTTCTGAAGTGCTTAGGCGAAGCCCTGCCGGAATTGCTCCACCACCATCACCGCGGCGCCATCATGCTGCCGGTGAACTCTTCTACATCTATGCTCCCTCTTGCTGGATCAAGAAGGCAGAGATCGTCATCGAGCTGTACGTATGCTGAACGCGGAGGTGCCGTCCGTTCGGCGCTAGATCGGAAGGACCATGATCAAGATCGCGAGACTGATCGTGATGAGTTTGCGGGACGGATCGTGATGAGTTTGTGGGACGGATCGTGATTGGATCGCGGGACGGATCATGATGAGTTCGCAGGACGGGTCGTGATTGGATCGCGGGACGGATCGTCATGAGATTGCGGGACGCTCGGCGATTTGGATCACGAAGACGTTCGACTACACCAACCGCGTTTCTTAACACTTCCCGCTTAGCGATCTACAAGGGTATGTAGATCCACTCTCCCTCTCATAGATGCTCATCATCATGGATAGATCTTGCGTGTGCGTAGGCATTTTTTTGTTTCCCATGCGACGTTCCCCAATAGTGGTATCAGAGCTAGGTCTATGTGTAGATGAGATCTCGAGTAGAACATAAAAGGTTTGTCGGCATTGATGCTTAGATTGCTTCCTCCCTTGGTCGGATTTTGGTTCAGCGGTATTGTGAGATGAAGCGTCCCGGACCAACATTACTCGTACGCTTACGAGAGACCGGTTCCTCGACTGCAACTTGCTGCATAGATGGCTTGCGGGTGCCAGTTTCTCTCACTTTAGTTGGATCGGATTCGACAAAGGCGGTCCTTGAGAAGGTTGAAAAGCAACTGGTGTATCACCGTTGTGGTTTTTGCGTAGATGAGAATTGTTCTTGCTAGATACCCGTAGCAGCCACATAAAACATGCAACAACAATTAGAGGACGTCTAACTTGTTTTTGCAGGGTATGTTGTGATATGATATGGCCAATTACATGATGTGATATATGTGATGTATGAGATGATCATGTGATGTATAGATTATCATGACTTGCATGTCAATGAGTACGACAACCGGCAGGAGCCATAGGATTGTCTTTAATTATTGTATGACCTGCGTGTCAATCATTAAGCACTATGTAATGCTTTACTTTATCACTAAACGGTAGCAATAATAGTAGAAGCATGTTGGGCGCAACAACCCCGATGGCGACACGTTGATGGAGATCATGGTGTCTTGCCGGTGACGATGGAGATCATGCTGGTGCTTTCAAGATGGAGATCAAAAGCACAAGTTCATGGCCATATCATGTCACTTATGATTTGCATGTGATGTTAATCCTTTTATGTACCTTGTTTTGCTTAGGACGACGGTAGCATTATAAGGTGACCCCTCACTTAATTTCAAGATAAATTATGTTCTCCCCGAGTGTGCACCATTGCGAAAGTTCAACGTGTTGAGACACCACGTGATGATCGGGTGTGATAGACTCTACGTTCACATACAATGGGTGCAAGCCAGTGTTGCACATGCAGAACACTCGGGTTAAACTTGACAAGCCTAGCATGTACATACATGGCCTCGGAACACAAGAGACCAAAAGGTCGAACATGAGTCATATAGTAGATATGATCAACATAATGATGTTCACCATTGAAACCACCTCAACTCACGTGATGATCGGACTTGAGTTGGTGAACTTGGATCATGGATCACTCGAATGACTAGAGGGATGTCAATTTGAGTGGGAGTTCTTAAGTAATATGATTAATTGAACTCATTATCATGAACATAGTCAGTAGTGTCTTTGCAAACTGTGTTGTAGATTACTATCTTACACTGTAGCTCCCTTGAATTTTTATATGTTCCTAGAGAAACAGAGTTGAAAGATGGTGGTAGAAATATTGCGGACTGGCTCCATGATCTGAGGATTGTCCTCATTGTTGCACAGAAGGCTTATGTCCTTAATGCACCGCTCGGTGCGCCAACCCCTCAAGCGTTGTTTGTAGATGTTGTGAACATCTGACAGGCACGTTCTGATAACTACTTGATAGTTTAGTGCGTCATGCATTACAGCTTAGAATTGAGGCTCCGAAATGTTTTGAACGTCACATAACATATGAGATGTTCTAAGAGCTGAAATTAGGACCTCAGGCTCATGCCCGTGTTGCGAGATATGAGATCTCCAACAAGATTCTTTGCCTGTAATATGAAAGAGAATAGCTCAATCGTTGAGCATGTGCTCAGATTGTCTGGGTGCTACAATCTCTTGAATCGAGTGGGAGTTGATCTTCTAGATAAGATAGTGATTGATATTGTTCTCTAAGTCACTGTCACTAAGCTACTAGAACTTGGTGATGAACTATAAAATGCCAGGGATAGAATTAATGATCCCTAAGCTGTTCGCGATGTTTGACACCGCGAAGGTAGAAATCAAGAAGGAGCGTCAAGTGTTGATGGTTAGTTAAACCACTAGTTTCGAGAAGGGCGGGAGCAAGGAGGGAGAACTTCATGGATAGCAAGTCAGTTGCTGCTCCAGTGAAGCAACCTGAAGTTGAACCCAAACCCGAGACTAAGTGCTTCGATTATGAGGAGAGCGTTCCCTGAAGCGGAACAACCCTAGATACTTGGTAGATAAGAAGGCTGGCAACGTCGACAGAAGTATATTTGATATACGTGTTAATGATGTGTACCTTGCGAGCACTCCTAGTAGCACCTGGGTATTGGATACCGGTTCGGTTGCTAAATGTTAGTAACACAAAATAAAAGCTACGGAATAAACGGAGAACTAGATAAGGGTGAGGTGACAATTTGTGTTCGAAATGTTTCCAAGATTGATGTGATCAACATCGCACGCTCTCTCTACCTTCGGGATTAGTGACGAACCTAAATAAATGTTATTTGGTGTTTTGCGTTGAGCATGAACGTGATTAGATCGTGTTTATTGCAACACGGTTATTCATTTAAGTTAGAGAATAATGGTTATTCTGTTTACATGAATAATACCTTCAATGGTCATGCACCTAGTGAGAATGGTTTGTTGAATCTTGATCGTAGTAATACACATGTTCATAACATTGATGCCAAAAGATACAAAGTTAATAATGATAGTACCACATACTTGTGGCATTGCCGCTGAATGTCATGTTGGTATAAAACGCATGAAGAAACTCTATGCTGATGGATCTTTGGACTCATTTGATTTCGAATCGGTTGAGACATGAAAACCATGCCTCTTGGGCAAGATGACTAAGGACCTCGTTACCAAATGGATGGAGCGGGCAAGTGATTTATTGGAAATGATACATGTTGATGTATGCAATCCAATGAGTCTTGTAGCGTGCGGTGGATATCATTATTTTCTTACCTTCACTGATGATTTGAGTAGATATAGTGTATATTTACTTAATGAAACACAAGTCTGAATCGTTTCAAAAGTTCATTAAGAGTGAAGTTTAAGATCATCATGACAAGAAGATAAAATGTCCACGATATGATCGTGGAAGTGAATATCTGAGTTACAAGTTTGGTATACAACTTAAGACAATGTGAAAGTTGTTTCACAACTCACGCCACCTGGAACACCATAGTGTGATGCTGTGTCCGAACGTCATAGTCGTGCTCTATTGGATATGGTGCGAATTATGATGTCTCTTTTCCTTTTACCACTATCGTTTTGGGGTTATGCATTAGAGACTACGACATTCACTTTAGATAGGGCACCATCTAAATCCGTTGAGATGACACCGTGTGAATTATTGTTTGATAGAAACCTAAGCTATCATTTCTTAATATTTGGGGCTGCAACACTTATGTGAAAAAGGGTTTTCACCTAATGAGCTCGAACCCAAAGCGGACAAATGCATCTTCATAGAATAACCTAAAGACAGTTGGGTTAACCTTCTATCTTAGATCCAAGCATACAATGTTTGTTGCTAAAACTGGGTCCTTTCTCGAGAAAGAGTTTCTCTCGAAAGAATTGAGTGGGAGGAAGATAGAACTTGATGAGGTTGTTGAACCTTTGTTCAACCAGAGAGTAGCGCAGCGCAGGAATTTGTTTCTGTGAAGCCTACGTTAGTTGAAGAGGAAGTTAATGATGATGATCATGAAGCTTCGGATCAAGTTACTATCGAACCTCGTAGGTCGACAAGGATGTGTACTGTTCCTGAGCGGTACGACAACCCTGTCTTGGAGGTCATGTTGTTAGACAATGATGAACCTGCGAGCTATGGAGAAGCGATGATGGGCCCGGATTCCAACAAATGGTTAGAGGCCATGAAATCCGAGAAAGGATTCATATATGAAAACCAAGTATAGACTTTGGTAGACTTGCTCGTTGGATGGCAGGTCGTTGAGTACAAATGGATCTTTAAAATGAAGACATACGCTGATGATGAATGTCACCATTTATAAAGCTCAACTTGTCGCAAAGAAGTTTCTGGCAAGTTCAAGGAGTTGACTACGATGAGACTTTCGCACTCGTAGCGATTCTAAAGTCTGTTGGAATTATGTTAGCAGTTGCTGCATTTTTCAATTATGAAATCTGGCAGATGGATGCCAAAACATCGTTTCCTTCCTTAAGGAAAGGTTGTATTAGATACAACGAGAAGGTTTTGTCAGTCCTAAGGATGCTAAAAGGTGTGCAAGCTTCAGTGATCCTTTTATAGACTAAAGCAAGCATCTCAGAGTTGGAATGTACACTTTGATGAGGTGATCAAAGTTTTTAAATCTATACAAAGTTTATGAGAAACTTGTATTTGCAATAAAGTGAGTAGGAGCACTATAGAGTTTCTGATAAGTGTATGTGGATGACATATTGCTATTCGGAAATAATGTGGAATTTCTGGAAAGCATAAACGGTTGTTTGAAAAGTGATTTTCAAAGGAAGACCTGAATAAAGCTACCTAATTGTTGAGCATCAAGATCTATAAAGATAGATCAAGATGTTTGATAAGACTTTCAATGAGTACATACCTTGACAAGATTTTGAAAGAGTTCAAAATGGACTAGTCAGAGAGAAGTGTTCTCGCCTGCTTTGTAAGGTGTGAAGTTGAGTGAGACTCAAAGCTCGACCACGGCAGAAGAAAGAGAAAGGACGAATGTCGTCCCCTATGCCTTAGCCATAGGCTCTGTATAGTATGCCATGCTATGTACCGCACCTGTGTGTGCCTTGCCATGAGTCTGTCAAGGGGTACAAGAGTGATCCAGGAGTGGATCACTGGACAGCGGTCAAGATTATCCTTAGTGACTAAAAGACTAAGGAGATGTTTCTCAATTATGGAGGTGATAAAGAGATCGTCATAATCTGGATACATCGATGCAAGCTTTAACACCAATCCGGATGACTAGTAGTAGTAATCTGGATACGTATAGTGGAGCAGCCATTTCGAATAGTACCAAGTGGAGTGTGGTAGCAGTGTTTACAGTTTGACAGAGAGATTTGCAAAGTACACTCAGATCTGAATTTCACAGACCCGTTGACTATAAGACCTCTCTCACATGCAAAGCATGATCGAGCCCCAGAACTCATTGGGTGTTAGATTCATAACAATGCGTATCACATGGTGATGTGAACTAGATTATTGACTCTAGTGCAAGTGGGAGACTATTGGAAATATGCCCTAGAGGCAATAATAAATTAGTTATTATCATATTTCCTTCTTCATGATAATCGTTTATTATCCATGCTATAATTGTATTGATCGGAGACTTAGATGCATGTGTGGATACATAGACAAAACCATGTCCCTAGTATGCCTCTAATAGACTAGCTCATTGATCAAAGATGGTTAAGGTTTCCAAACCATGGACATGAGATGTCATTTGATAACGGTATCACAACATTAGGAGAATGGTGTGATGGACAAGACCCAAACTACAAATGTAGCATATGATCGTGTCAGTTTATTGCTACTGTTTTTTGCATGTCAAGTATATGTTCCTATGACCATGAGATCATGCAACTCACTGACACCGGAGGAGTGCTTTGTGTGTATCAAACATCGCAATGTAACTGGGTGACTATAAAGGTACTCTACAGGTATTTCCGAGGGTGTCTGTTGAGTTGGCATGGATCAAGACTGGGATTTGTTACTCCTTGTGACGGAGAGGTATCTCAGGGCCCACTCGGTAATACAACATCACAATAAGCCTTGCAAGCAATGTGACTAAGTGTTAGTCACGGGATCTTGTATTACCGAACGAGTAAAGAGACTTGCCAGTAACGAGGTTGAACTAGGTACGGAGATACCCACGATCGAATCTCGGGCAAGTAACATACCGAAGAACAAAGGGAACATCATACGGGATTAACTGAATCCTTGACATAGAGGTTCGACCGATAAAGATCTTCGTAGAATATGTAGGAACCAATATGGGCATCCAGGTCCCGCTATTGGTTATTGACCGTAGAGGTGTCTCGGTCATGTCTACATAGTTCTCGAACCCGCAGGGTCTGCACACTTAAGGTTTGGTGACGTTTCGGTAGTATAGAGTTATCTATGGTGGTGACCGAATGTTGTTTGGAGTCCCGGATGAGATCCCGGACGTCACGAGGAGCTTTGGAGGTAAAGATTCATATATAGGAAGTCCTGTTTTGGTCGCCGGAAAAGTTTTGGGCTCATCGGTAGTGTACCGGGAGTGCCGGGAGTGTACCGGGAGATCATCGGGAGGGGTATTTCGACCCAAGAGGCTCCATGGGCTGTGGGAGAGTGTTTACCAGCCTTTAGTGGGCTGGTGGAAGTCCCACACAAGGCCCATGCGGTTTGGGAAAAAAAGGCCCAAAGAGAAAAAGTGGAAAAAGGCAAAAATAGGGTGAATCCTAGTCCTACTAGGATTGGAGGTGGAGTCCACCTCCTCCACCTGGTTCGGCCGACTCCTTGGAGGCTTGGCCCTTGTGCCAATCCTCCTCCTCTCTTCCTCTTATATATACTTGAGGTTTTAGGGGTTTTTCATAGAATTTTTAGCCACGTGCTGCTTGTTCCTCCAATGCATAGTTTCTCCTCTAGATCGGATTTCTGCAGTGTTTAGGTGAAGCCCTGCCGGAATTGCTCCACCACCATCACCACGGCACCGTCACGCTGCTGGTGAAATCGTCTACCTCTCCGCTCCCTCTTGCTAGATCAAGAAGGCAGAGATCGTCATCAAGCTGTACGTGTGCTAAACGCGGAGGTGCCGTCCGTTCGGCGCTAGATCGGAAGGACCGTGATCAAGATCGCGAGACGGATCGTGATGAGTTCACGAGACAGATTGTGATGAGTTCGTGGGACGGATCGTGATTGGATCGCGGGACGGATCGTGATGAGTTCGCGGGACGGATCGTGATTGGATCGCGGGATGGATCGTGATGAGATTGCGGGACGCTCGGCGATTTGGATCGCAAAGACGTTCGACTACACCAACCGCGTTTCTTAACGCTTCCCGCTTAGCGATCTACAAGGGTATGTAGATCCACTCTCCCTCTTGTAGATGCTCATCACCATGGATAGATCTTGCGTGTGCGTAGGAATTTTTTTGTTTCCCATGCGACGTTCCCCAACAGTGGTGTCTCGACACGATGAACTTTCGCAACGGTGCACACTCGGGAAGAACACAATTCATCTGAAATTTAAGTGAGGGATCACCTTATAATGCTAGCGTCGTCCTAAGCAAAACAAGGTGCATAAAAGGATTAACATCACATGCAAATCATAAGTAACATGATATGGTCATGAACTTGTGCTTTTGATCTTCATCTTGAAAGCGCCGGCATGATCTCCATTGTCACTGGCATGACACCATGATCTCCATCATCTTGATCTCCATCAACGTGTCGCCATCGGGGTTGTCGCGCTCAGCATGCTTCTACTACTATTGCTACCGTTTAGTGATAAAGTAAACCATTACATATCACTTAATGATTGACACGCAGGTCATACAATAATTAAAGACAACCCTATGGCTCCTGTCGGTTGCCGTACTCATCGACATGCAAGTCGTGATATTCTATACAACACATGATCATCTCATACATCACATATATCTCATCATGTAATTGTCCATATCACATCACAACATACCCTACAAAAAATGTTAGACGTCCTCTAATTGTTGTTGCATGTTTTACGTGGCTGCTATGGGTATCTAGCAAGAACAATTCTCACCTATGCAGAAACCACAACAATGATACATAAGTTGCTTTTCAACCTTCTCAAGGACCGCCTTTGTCGAATCTGATCCAACTAAAGTAGGAGAAACAAACACCCGCCAGCCATCTTTGTGCAACGAGGTTACACGTCAGTCGATGGAACCAGTCTCTCATAAGCATACAAGTAAGGTTGGTCCGGGCCGCTTCATCCCACAATACCGCTGAACCAAAACACGACCAAGGGAGGAAGCAATATAAGCATCAACGCCCACAAACTCTTTGTGTTCTACTCGAGATCTCATCTACACATAGACCGAGCTCATGATGCCACTGTTGGGGAACGTTGCATGGGAAACAATATTTTTCCTACGCACACGCAAGATCTATCCATGGTGATGAGCATCTGCGAGAGGGAGAGTGGATCTACGTATCCTTGTAGATCGCTAAGCAGGAAGCGTTAAGAAACACGGTTGATGTAGTCGAACGTCTTTGCGATCCAAATCGTCGAGCATCCCGTGATCCAATCACGATCCGTCTCGATCTAGCGCCGAACGGACGACACCTCCGCGTTCAGCACACGTACAGCTTGATGACGATCTACGCCTTCTTGATCCAACAAGAGGGAGCGGAGAGTTAGACGAGTTCTCCAGCAGCGCAACGGCATTGCGACGATGAGCAATTCCAGCAGGGCTTCGCCGCTAAAACCGATCTAGAAGAGAAACTACGAACTAGAGGAGAGACAACACGTGGCTTAGGGTTTCTTGATGAGTCCCAAGTGCTAGCCTCGCCCCTTTATTTATATCCTGAGCCCTGGGGTCTAAACTTGGAGAAAAATCCTCCTCAAGGTCGGTTTGCCTGCAAGGCAAGAGTCCTCCTCGGACTCCAGGACCAGACCCCAAGGTCCCTGGCGTCTGGCCCCAGACGCTAGGGTCCCTGGCGTCTGGCCCCTGTCCTCCGCAAAACAGCTTTTGCACCTTCCTAAAGCCTCATGGGCTTTATCCCTTGGCCCAAATAAAGTGTTCTTGTACCCCGAACATTTCGGGAAACATCCGAAACTATTTGCGGTGAATTCCAGAACCCTTCCGGAGACCAAACACTATTATCCCATATATCAATCTTTACCTCCGGACCATTTCGGAGCTCCTCGTGACGTCCGGGATCTCATCCGGGACTTTGAACAACCTTCGGTCACCACCATACATAACTCTATACTACCGAAACGTCACCGAACCTTAAGTGTGCAGACCCTGCGGGTTCGAGAACTATGTAGACATAACCAAGACACCTCTACGGTCAATAACCAATAGCGGGGCCTGGATGCCCATATTGATTCCTACATATTCTACAAAGATCTTTATCGGTTGAACCTCTATGTCAAGGATTCAGTTAATCCCGTATGATGTTCCCTTTGTTCTTCGGTATGTTACTTGCCCGAGATTCGATCGTCGGTATCTCGATACCTAGTTCAACTTCGTTACCGGCAAGTCTCTTTACTCGTTCCGTAATATAAGATCCCGTGACTAACACTTAGTCACATTGTTTGCAAGGCTTGTTGTGATGTTGTATTACCGAGTGGGCCCTGAGATACCTCTCCGTCACACGGAGTAACAAATCCCAGTGTTGATCCATGCCAACCCAACAGACACCCTCAAAGATACCTGTAGAGTACCTTTATAGTCACCCAGTTACGTTGTGACGTTTGATACACACAAAGCATTCCTCCGGTGTCCGTGAGTTGCATGATCTCATGTTCATAGGAACATATACTTGACATGCAGAAAACTGTAGCAATAAACTGAGACGATCATATGCTACGTTTATAGTTTGGGTCTTGTTCATCACATTATTCTCCTAATGATGTGATCCCGTTATGAAATGACATCTCATGTCAATGGCTAGGAAACCTTGATCATCTTTGATCAACGAGCTAGTCTACGATAGGCATACTAGGGACAAAGTGTTGTCTATATATCCACACATGCAATGTGTTTCCAATCAATATAATTATAGCATGAATAATAAATAATTATCATAAATAAGGAAATATAATAATAACTATTTTATTATTGTCTGTAGGGCATATTTGCAACATAAAGATAGATGTATCTAAATACTAAAATATGACTAAATACATTTTTATTTAGACAAATTAAAGAAAAGAATTTTGAAACGAAGAGAGTAAAAAGAATGTTAACAAAGAGAACCGGAAAACCCTTTTGAAAATAAATACAAGAAACAAAAAAAATCACATGAACGGTATTCAAAGCCGCTCTTAGGAAAGTGCAGAAGGCACGTGGGTTGGCCGACTATTGAGAGCACTAGAGGAGAGATGCGCTACCGGCTCGCAATAAGCACAACATCTATATGTTGTTTATAGCGACTTTTATAGTACGCTCCGTGAAACGGAAATTCACTTTGGCTCACAGGTGTATAAAAAACTTATTATGTAAATACATATTTTAAATGTTAAAAAATCGAGAAAAAACCCGCATGTATCGGACATTATATGTGCATGCATCAAGTTTCGATGAAAAAAGATATTTTTTTGTGGCTTGGATAAAAAAAATAATTTTTGATGCTTGATTACAGCTATTCACGAGCCATATTTTTATTTTTTTATACATGTCACAAATATAAATTCACCGAAATTTTGTGTGCACACATGGGATGTCCGGACATACACACGTGATTTTTTCTCGATTTTTTTAACATTTTGAAATGTATTTTTTATATGTATTTCATAATAGGTATATATACACGTAGGAACCAAAACGTCACGAAACAATTTATGTATCGCGTTAGGACTGGGACGACCCAGATTTTCTCCTCCCTGTCCTTTTACGCGCTCACTTGGTCGTTCCTTCGGGATGCTCATTATTTCAGATCCGGAAGGATTAGCTACAGTTAACAGGTAGTTTCATCAGATTTTCATTTGTTTTTCTTTGTTTCTGCAGCGTTGCTTGATTTCTTTGGGTTTTCGGTTTTTGCTGTTTTTTTGCTTTTCTTAATTTTCACTATGTTTTCTTCAATTTATTTGTTTCTTTCTCTGTTTACATTTTCTTTCCTTTTCCCCCTTTATTCTTTGTTTATTCTTTGTTTATTTCTCCATTTAGTGTTTTTTTTTGTTTTCCTTCCTTTTTCTTTGTTTTCTATGATGCTTTCTCAGGTTTCACTAGTTTTTTACTTTTCTTTCTTCGCTTTTAAACTTATCTTTGTTTCTTCAAAGTTCTTTAATGGCTTTCCTCATTTTTTATACATTTTTCATATACATGTTTAACATTTACCAAATAGATTATTAATATTTTTAGAAATTTAGGTTTTATAAGAAATTGACATAAAAATATGTCTATTTATCTATAGATATTGTAAAAATATTATACATATCTAACATTTTTATGTACACATTTAAGATTTTGGAAATACATGATTGACATTTTTTATACAAATTTGTTTGTATTTATTTTTTTCATAAACATTTTATGTCTTTCGTATACATCAAGAATATTTTCCATATACAAATGTAATATTTCCAAATACATGATTAACATTTTTATGAAGACATATATATTTTCAAGTCTACTTTTTTATAAACATTTTATATTTTTATATAGAATAAACGCTTTTTATACATGTTTATCATTCTCCAAATATATGATTAACCTTTCGTAAAACAATATACTCCAAGTTTTAGAGATGGTGAGTCCCGAAGTTTCTAAACTACCATCGCCTATACTCCAAATCCGGCAGCGCTGCAGTTAACAGGTAGTCCCCATCGCCTATATGAGCTGAAATAGAGATGGTGACTTTCCAACATTTTTTTCATTAAAGCAAATGTCATGCACATATAGGTGATGTTTTCTGAATATTTTGATATCTTATTTCTATTATTTTGAGTTAGTATGAATTTGTTATGAAATTTTCAAAATGACAGTTAAACGGTTAAAGGGCGAAATTATAAGAGAAACAAAGTAGTTTCGGCATAAACGCATGTGTTCGAAAACAAGGAGTAAACCAACCGAGTGTGACGCAACTAGGAGCATAAAAACAATTATCCCCATTTCTTATGCCGACTTTTCCCCTACGCATTTTATATATTTGTATGCATCATGAATGCTTTCATCTGCACATTTAACATTTTCCGAATATATGACGAACATATCTTGTATCAAACATGTTTTATATACATGAGAAACATTTTTATTTATATAAATTGTTACTTTTCAAATGCTTGGTTGACAATTTTTGAATACGCGTCCAGCATTTTTTCTGTATACTATTTTAACCATTTTCAAATGCTTGATTAACATTTTAAAACACAAAGTTTTTTATTTTTGAATATATGGTCAAACTTTTTTTGTACGCACATTTTAATATTTCTAAATACAAGTTTGACATTTTATTAATATATGTTCAATATTCTTTCTATTTTTTTTAATATTTTCAAATGCTTTATTAACATTTTCAAATACTATATGGTCAATATTTATTTTTCTATATACATTTTGAACATTTTAATCCGCTTGGTTAACATTATTAAATACAATATAATTCTATATACATTTATTAATGGTTACAAATGCTCTATGAAAATTTTCGAATACAAGATTAACTTTGGAATATATGGTTAATATTTTTTTATACTCATTTTAGCATTTTCAAATGCTTGATTAACATTTTTAAAATACAAGTTTGACATTTTTTTAATACATCATCAATATATTTTTTATGCACCATTATGATTTTCTTGATTAACATTTTTGTAATACGACTTTAGTTATTTTTCAAATGTTTTGTTAAGTTTTTAATACATGATGAAGTTGTTGCACAGATATTTATATTTTGTTTGTATACAAGAGAAACATTTTCTTTATAGTGAACATATTTTAAGTGCTTGGTTAACATTTTCTCAAAATTTTAATGTAAAGTTTTTGTTAATATATTCATAATATATTTGAAAGTATAAAAGACAGTAAAACAAAAAATGTGAAGAAAAAAACGAGGCCATGGCCTCACGCGCTTCTGTACTGGCCCACATAGAGAGGTACGCTAGGTTTCGGTATAAGCGTGACAAGGCACTGCCCCTTAAGTTAATCGACGAGCGGCAAGCCTTACGGACAGCAGGAGTGCAGCATGGTAGCCGTAGTCATTGGCATGTTGTGAACATGACAGCTTATTTATAGATAGATACCCTGCCCTCACAAAAATAAATAAATAATTATAGATAGATACCCCTCAAAAATATAAAATAGATAGATGGTGGAAAAAGAATTACGTTATCCGCAAAAAAAAAAGAATTACGTTATACAGTGCCCATGAGTGCAGGATGCACCAAGCGCGGCTCTGGTGCAACGTCTGCATCCATCCGTGAGGTCTCTCTCGTGCTGCATGGTCAACTCATCTGCTCAATACGCAGCACAGCACATTCTTACGAAGGAAATACGCATCATATAAAGCTGTTTCATAAATATAAGCTGCATAGCACAGTGGCATCTGAATCATGAGAGTCTCTACTCCTAATGTTTCGGTTGGCAGTCTCGCCTCATTGGTTTATTTTTATTCGGATATTTTCGTCCCACCTTCCACTGGTTTTCTTATCCATCGGTTTATTTTTCTCTATAATCTTTTCTTTTAAATCAACATCTTCCTAACTAAAAAAAAGATCACGGATCTAACTTCTTAACTTATCTAAATCAACTGATCTCTCTCATTAATGTAATATGTTTTAGGAAACAAATAGTAGATTTTCAGAAAACAAATAACGGATTTTAAAAAAGGATTCCGTGATTGTGATGTTAGGGTGGTACGTCGTTTCGTTCGTCTCCCTCTTCCTTTCACACATTAGATCTAGCGACTCAAATGAGCATAAATCAATTATCCCGTGATAAGTGGAACTTACCTATCAACGTGGTATTCTCTCCTTCCTTCCAAAGCCCCCTAATTACCTCCCTCCAATATATGCTTCTCCTCTTGATGCTTTCCTCCTCCACCTCCATGGCTCCGCCGTTATGGCACCACGCGGGTCATTAGCACCTGTCGCTGATTCCACCCGCTACTCCCTCCACTCCCATGTTGCTTCGGGCCTCTCTTCCTCCACAATGGGAGCAGCGGCGACTTGAGGAACGGAGCAACAGAGACACTACATGAAGGATGGCTGCAAATTGAGAACATAAGCACCATAGCCATGGATGAGCGGGCTCTCGGCGATGCCCTCATTGCATTCTTCTTCTTCCCTTGTTCTCCGCTTGCTCCTACGTCTCTTCCCGGAGTTGATGCCCTAACGACGACAATCAATATGTGTTCCTCCCGTTATCTTTCCTTCGCCATCTCCTTCCCATTGGGTGCTGCTAATGTCGCTGAATCTAATGTTCTTTCATGTGTGGGCATCGTCCGCATTAACCCTAAGGCAAGTAATCACTCGCCTGCTAATTCATGTTTCTCCGTCATGTCTTCTTTAGTGATGTGTAGATTCTCACATACGCCGCTCCACCGTCT
Source organism: Hordeum marinum (assembly GCA_022496015.1). Classification (NCBI taxonomy): domain Eukaryota; kingdom Viridiplantae; phylum Streptophyta; class Magnoliopsida; order Poales; family Poaceae; genus Hordeum; species Hordeum marinum. Next base: position 413,023,933 of record CM039678.1, on the reverse strand, counting down.
GGCCACATGCCACATCTTGATCCAACAATTGGGAGGATCGAAAGGAGGAGGAGGATCCCCTAGCAATGTTTGGGCAACACCCAATTGCCCCATCGTGGACCGTACTAGCATTAGCCCCGCAACCTTGAGATCTGGTGCAAAGCGATAACACCGAATTTTTGTTTTTTTCTACCTTTTATCACTTCTCTTCCTATTATATATGCAAATTAGGAGGATTATGTATCGCAACTTAGGTCAACAAGCGACTGAAGGTGGTCAAATAGGAGTGATACATACTATCTAAAGGTAATCAATGGTATGGATGATTAATTTTTTCATGCATTGCCATGAAATAATAAATAGTTTGTTGAGAAACAACAGTTTGAAAGTAACAATATTTGTATGTAGTCGTCGTTCTTTTACAAAAGCAACATACCCGAGTTCTACAAAAGAAAGAAATTCACTAAAGCCTCCAAAACATTCGGATGCCATCTCTTTAGGTTCTCATATTTAGCTCACGCCTCCAACTTCTATTGAAGGGAAGCTCAATGTTCCAATTTGATATGTCCTCTCTTTCATTTGGTTTATTGGAGAATAGAATTAGTAAACCAGGTGACCTAAAAGCAGTTTCGGGTGTAGGAGATAGAAAGTGAGGGGAACCTCTTATTTCTCTCTTCTATAACCGGTACATAAATTTGTATCATGAATTAGGCATGTGTGCGCAAGGGAGGATAGATAAGAGATACATTTATATATTTCATGCTTTGGATAAACATTTATATTCACAACTTTTCTTTTTCGTGGCAACGCATGAGCTTGGCACCATCGTGGTAGAGTACGGGATGAAGGGTGGGTCCAGTATAGAACCAGGAGGTACCAACACTAAGATAGTAAGGTTGTTGCCGCCTTGTCCTTTGGTGTTGGCCTTCCATGGCGACAGCGATAATCATCTCACTTAGTCACGAGTTAGTGAATTTTGTGATAACAGTGAGGGTTGAGAGTAAGCAGGATGGGGTGGGATTGGTCTGTTTAGCTATAAGAGTCTAAGCGGAATAATTTCCTAATTTTAAAAATACGGCAAATTGCATTTAATTAGAGATGGCTTTGCAACAAATTGCAAGATCGAGTGGTTCATATTTCTTTTCATTAAGTCGTGTAATTTTTTGGATAGGACATAAGAGTGAACATATTGGTTGGTTGGTTCAAGGGTTAATAACGGACACATTGGCGTATCAATTGCATGCCCAACAAAGGATATCCTATTTTTATTTTGTGCTATTCCATGGCATTCTACTATATGTTACAACGTGGCAATGGATCGAGAGACATCGGGTCCGCCTTCTTGGCTTAAGGGGCGTCACAAGCAGTGTATGCCTTGTCCCCCTTGATAGCGGTGGCGGATTGGCATGAACATGGCAGGAACACTCTTTCTTGGCAGTCTGTGCGAAAGTTTGGTGTGAAGCATGGAAAAGATGAAGTGGGGGTTATTCGATTTTAAAGGAGAGGCCTCCAGCAAAAAATATCCTACTACGGCGAGAAACTGAGCGAGATGGGGGGTTCCGGCAGCAAAAGAGAAGGCTACTTGTGGGGTGGGATTTTTATGTTAGGGCCGCGTGTTGAAGATAACACGATGGATAATTAGGACAACCACATTTCATCCCTACATATGGGCTATATTGGGGGTGTCCGAACTATCGGGCGATTAGATTTTTGGGAGCCCATGGGCGTCCGTTTGATGTCCGAAAACAACCGGACGTATGAGGAATATATGATTCAACCAACGTTAATAATTTTTATGATTTATTGGTATCATTGTAGCATAGCAACGCACGGGCATTGTACTAGTAAATTGTAAAAACCCACTATAATTGAGGACCCTAAAACGAAAAACGGTCACCATTCGTTTTGTTTTTAAAAAACAACCATCATTATGCTGACAGTTTAAAAAAAAACGCTGATTGACCAATTAGAGTAGTTTCAGTGAAAACCTGATGCCAGGGGCCCGCATAAGTGATGACGTGGCAAGAAAGTCAACAACGTTTGCATGGACAGTTAAATTGATATAGGCCCACTTGTCAGCATCTCTTGTCTCTCTCCGTCCCTTCTCTGGCAGAACAACTCATGAGCTCGTCGAAGAGTTCGCTGTCTACAGCTTGGACGAGGAGACGTGCCAGCGCCCATACCGTTGCGAGGCACTCCTGCCAAAGGCGATGCTCAATGCCCGGTGCGCACTCCCGGTCAAGCTCCCGTCGCCTCCCCCTGTTGGTTGAGGCCCTGCAACCACGGTTGTCCCGTGCTCCCCTCTTTCCCCTTCCCAAGCTGACGGTCAGGGTGGTGCCCGTGCTCCCCGGTGGAAACAGGGAAGGCTCGGCAGCTAGAGGCTGGGGCTTTGCTGCCATAGGTCGCGTTGACGGTGGGCTGGGCGAGCAAGAGCTCCACGGCGCCAGGTGGCTCCTAGCTCGGCATGTAGCAGGTGGCGACGACGCACCTCGGGGAAGGGACATGACGGTGATGGAGTGGCCCAGCAGCGTGGGGCGGCGACGCTACAAGGAAGGCTCGTCGGCAGGCGCGGGGCGGACGTCGGCGATGGGCTGCACGGCGATGGGGAAGGGATGCGGCGGCGATGGAGCTATCAAGCAGCGTGGAGCAGCGACATTGCAAGGCAGGCTCGCCGGCGGGTGTCGGGCGGCGGAGATGCAAGGCAAGCTCACTGGCGGGCGCGCGGCAACGGCGATGCAAGGCATGCTCGCCGGAAGGCGCGGGGAGGCATGACGGTTGTGATTTCCTTTGGTGACAAGTTTTTCTTTTCAAACGTGGACTAGTCAAACGTTAGCGCCGTGAAAACATCAGTACGTGTGTGATGGGCACCGTGTTCACCCAATCTACGTGGTACCTGACAACAGGACCCACCTGTCAAATTTTGCATCAAGCTGTTCTAATTGGTCAACCATCGTTTTTTAAAAACTGTCAGTATAATACTGGTGGTTTTTTGAAAACAAAACGAATGATGACGGTTTTTCTTTTTAGGGTTCCTAATTGTGATGGCTTTTGACAATTTACTCGAATCATGAAGTCCGCCGCGCCGCGCCGTGCCGTCGATGCTTCGCGAGATCAAGCCTGCCGCCCCTAGCAGATGTGCATTTCTTGAACATAGTAGCGCCACCCATCCAGATCTCGTGAAGATATGAAGCCTGCTGACCAGCGCTCCGTCGAACGGTTCTTGGACAGGGAATACTGATAGATGCAACGGCTTGCCAGAACAGACTGTCTTGCTCATAGGTTGTAGGAGTAGGACGAAAACAGGAAGTCAACATCAGTTATCCCGTGTGGATCAGGATGACGCCGAGGCTTGGAAGGCGTGTGTCATCGGCGGCGCGTGTCCGTCCGTTTTGGTCGTATACCGAGTCAAAATTCCTTTTTTAAATAATACGGGTCTCATTCGTATCAAAGTATAAATCACGTAAAATTCGACATGCTAAAACTGAAAAAATAACGGAACATCTTTGAGCTCGATACTAGATGTCGTCAAGTTTCAAACGAACTGAACCGAACATGGTTTTCTTCTCGTTAATCTTAACAAGCTTAACTAGCACAACAAGGGAAGGGGTGAGGGGTGTATGAAGATGAACAGCCTAAAAACCTAAACTACAAAAACTAAAAACGATTCATATGCGTGGATCCGGCAACCCCCTCGTCACCGACAACCGAGATCATCAGCGGAGTGGAGCCGTCAGAAGACGGTACTGAAAGATTGTCCTCTTCTGGTGGCGGCTAGAATTCTAGCCACCAGGGGTGAGACCAAGTCAAAACTTTTCCTAGCCATCCTGTCTTTGTATAATATGCACGTACGACGATACAAATAAGGACACATACGTAGGGCTGGACCAAAAGCGCGAGCTTAATGAGCTAATCGATAGTTCAGCTCGTTAAGCTTGTGGCTCATTCTTAATGAACAGAGCCAATAATTAATTTCAACTCGTTAAGCTTAACGAGCTTAACGACCGAGCTAACGAGCTTCATGAATAGCTCATTAAGCTTATTAGTAATAACACAACAATATTTTTATCTTACCGAACAAAAGTTTCATAGCACCTTACCCTATTTATTCAATCTAATTTACATAAGAGGCAACAAACTAGTGTTTTTTTTTGTAGTCATCATTTTTAAAAAAATCAAATATAAACACTTATTTTATAGACTATAACACATCAGAATCTGTTTAGAAGCGTGCTCGCGAGACTCACGAGCTTAACGAGTTTCAAACAAACCGAGCCAAACAGGATTTTATTCTCGTTAATCTTAAGGAGCTTAACAAGCGCGTGCTTAACTAGCACACGTACCGACGCACCGTGTGCGTCCTCTCCCCGGTTTGACACCAAACTAGCTGAGAACAAAACCGGCTCAAGAACAAAGAAGAACAGATAATAGAAAGATGATGTCCAGTTGGTTGCTAATTCAACGCAATGTCAGCGATGGCGCATCGTACGTACAACAGATTAACACATACTCCCCTCCCGTTGACTCTCCTGATTGGCTTGTGCTAATTGCAACTTGCGCTAGTATGTACAACAGATTAACATATACAGTCCAATACTTCAGCTGACTTAGTGATTAGTTTGTGCTAGTTACATCTTGCTCGCCCTTCCATAGGTTAAACATCATCGTTATTTTATCATGGCCGCCCACGAGAGCGACGGCTATGCCACGAAATTCAACTCTCGAGCATCTCGGGTTCCTGACAAGCATTGCTTGAATAAATCAGTCAATCGCTTCCAGTTCGTCCGTCTTTTTGTTCCGAACCTTTTTCGAGTGGACGCGTTCCAGTTTAGCGTTATCGAACTCAACAACAGGTTGGCGGAATTTAAAAAAAAAATGATTGGTAGGCCGCTCCGTCACCTAGGCGACTCGGGGAGAACTGTAGCCGCGCCCCGGCTCCCCATATTGACACCCCCCCGCGTCACCGCTGACAAAGGGGACGCCAACAGGGTCCGTGTGTGCTCAAGGAGGGTGGCGGCAGCGCGGGGCGGTTCCCCGGCGAAGCTCTCCTTTTCGCGTGGGCACGCCGTCCTTCTATGGCCGGCTCTCCTGTCTCCGACAACGTCTTCTTCCTAGTTATTGTAGTATGGTGGACCTGGCCATGGGGACGCGATGGAAGGATCTAGCGGGCGTTGTTGCATCTCACGGCTCGTGCGGGGGCGCCATCTTCTTTGGGGCGTGTGCACGAGCTGGCCGTGATCACGCATGGCGCGCCTCCTGTCGGTGCGGGACGGTTCCCAGGTGTAGCTCTCCTCTTCATGCGGCGCCGCCACCCTTCTCTGGCCGGCTCTCGTGTCCCAGAGAACGCCTCCTCCCTGGCTACTGCAGTGCGGCGGAACTGGCCGAGGGGGACGCAGTGGAGGGATCTAGCGGGCGTCGTCGCGTTGGCGCTTGCGGGGGGGGGGGGGGGGGGGGGGGGAGGGCATCTTCTTCAGTGCGTGCGCATGGGACAACCGTGTTCATATGTGGTGCGCCTCCCATCGGCACAAGGCGGTTCACCGGCGGAGCTCTCCTCTTCGTGCAGTGGCGTCGCCCTTCTTTGGATGGCTCTCCTGTCTCCGACAACGCCTCCTCCCTAGCTACTATAGTGCAGCGGACCTGTCCATGGGGGCGCGAAAGAGCGATGGAGGAATTTAGTGGGCTCCGTCATGTCTTGCGGCACGTGTGCACGGACCGGCCATGGTCATGCGTGGTGCGCCTCCCGTCGGCACGGGCGATTTCCCGGTGGAGCTCTCCTCTTCGCGCGGCGGTGCCACCCTTCTTTGGTCGTCTCTCATGTCCCCGACAACGCCTCCTCCCGGGCTACTGCAGTGCGATGGACCTGGCCATGGGGGGTGCGGTGGAGGGATCTAGCAGGCAGCGGTGGGTCTCGCGGCCCATGCGGTGGCGTCATCTTCTCAGACGCATGCGCACGGCCTGCTCGTGGTCACGCGTTGTGCGCCCCTCATCGGCGTGGGGAGGTTCCTCTATGGAGCTCTCCTCTTCCCACAACGGCGCCATCCTTCTCTCGTCGTCTCTCATGTCCCCGACAACATGTCCTCCTTGGCTACTGTAGTGTGGCGGAGCTGGCCATGGGGGCGCGGTGGAGGAATCTAGTGGACACCATCGCGTCTCGCTGCGTGTGCCGGGGCGTCATCTTTTTCGGCGCAAGTGAACGGTGTAGGATCGAAAGTAGTTCTAGAGGGGGGGTGATTAGACTACTTGACCAAATAAAAATTTTGCCTTTTCCCCAATTTTAATTCTCGGCAAGTTTTAGCAATCATAGCATATCAAGTAACACCCTACACATGCATGTCTAAGAGTATATCAACGGAAAGTAAACACATTGCACATGTAAGTAAAGAGAGGGTTAGGAATGCAAACACAAGTGATCACACGATGATTTTTCCCATGGTTTTGATAGGTGGTGCTATCGTACGTCCACGTTCATGGAGTCTTCAACCCACGGAGGGTAACAATCGCGAGAGTCCACGGAGGGTTCTACCCACGGAGGGTTCCACGAAGAAGCAACCTTGACTATTCCATGCGGCTTCCGTTCACGAAGGACTAGCCTCACTATGGGTAGATCTTCACGAAGTAGGCGATCTCCTTGCCCTTACAAACTTCTTAGTTCACTCCACAACACTAAGTAGGAGGCTCCCAAGCGACACCTAACCAATCTAGGAGGCACCACCCTCCAAAAGGTAATAGGCTCGGTAATGACGATGAACTCCTTGCTCTTGTGCTTCAAGATGATAGACTCCTCAACACACAATCTCTCTCTCTCACACAGATTTGGCTTGGTAGAAGAGATGGGATTGGTGGAAAGCAACTTGGGGAGGCTAGAAATCAAGATCCATATGGTTGGAGTGGAAGATCTTGACCTCAACATAAGGGTAGGTGGTTCTCTCTCAGAAAACTCTGTAGGATAGGTATGGAATAGTTCTGAGTGCTTCTCTTTCGAGTGGGTGGTGGTGAAGGGGTATATATAGGCTTCTCCAAAAATCCAACCGTTACACACAATAAGTCAGTCTCGGTGACACCGATGAGTAAATCTCGATGGTACCGAAGTGACAAAAAGTGGCAACTTTTGAATCTCGAATGAACCGATATACAACTCTCGGTTGCATCGACAAGGTGACCAACGGTCAGATTTACCAATCTCGGTGACGCCGACTCACCATTCTCGGTCAGACCAAAAATGAGAACTTGCATAACAGGAAGTTGGCAACCCAACTCGGTGGCACCGAGTGCAGTGTCGGCTGCACCGAAGTGTTAGGGTTTGGCTGGGTCTGTCTAGGGTTTGGAACTCGGTGGCACCGGGATAGGAGTGTTGGTTGCACCGATTTGGCATATTTGGTTTGGGACAGACTATGGTGGGAGAGTATGTGGATGTTTTGGTGACTGTCACTTGTGCACGTTTGAGCATATTGTTCATCATCAAAACTTTACCCCCTTTTAATAGTATTGGCTTTCCTATGGACTCAAAGTGATTTCCCACAAATGTAAAATGTAGAGTCCTCTTGCTTGAAGCTTGGCCAACCTATTTCCTTGAATCTTAGGGTAATTCCACAATCCTTTTGCCATTTCCATCAATGAAATTTTCCTGAAATATACTTGGCGGAAACATTAGTTCAATGACTTATATGTTGTTATTAATTACCAAAATCACCAAGGGAGCAAATGTGCTTTCAATCTCCCCCTTTTTGGTAATTGATGACAACATATAGATCAAAGCTTCGACAAAGATATAATCAATGAATATAGTCGTTGCTTTGAGAAGTATGTGAAAAGCAAGAGCTCCCCCTAAATTTGTGCATTATTTTTGAATTTGCGTTTGAATACAAATGCACAGTCGATTAGGTACATAGGTCACTTCTTACATGTCACATACCACTTGGTGGTGTGCGAGAGTAATTGGAATGAATATCATAGCACACCACAATCAACCAAAGATGAATGATCATCACATAAGCATTTAAAATGATAGGAAATAGTAGCATCACACATGAAAGCGTATGATCAAACATCATCAAACATGTATCAAGCAAAACAAAAGAGTATCACGGCAAACAAAAGCAATTGTTTTGAAAAGGCAAAAAAATACCAAAGACTCTCTCTCTCTCTCTCTCTCTTGAAGCCTAATGATCTATATACACTTCTCCCCTTTGGCAACAAGTTACCAAAAAGTTCAAAGGTATCTATCTAAGCGTTCTTGGGCTGGTCTCCTCCGATTGTCGATGAAGGAGTCGAGAGCACGACATCGGCGAAGATCTCTGCAGATGTCATGGATGGAGCTGGAGTAGACACTGGTGGAACTGGAGCTGATGGAGCAGGAGTTGTGCTGACAGTAGGTGGAGCTAATGAAGAGGGCCTCGATTCTAGAGCAGACACTGTTGTAGATCTTGTCTGAGTGAAGAACTAGGTGCCCGGCCTGAGAGGTGATCCTTCCTCATCATCATCATCATCATCATCATCTGAAGAAGAGGTAGTGGAGACCCGGGGAATGTGCATGGAGTCAACTTCCTTCTGGAGCTCTATCACTGTGTTTGTAACCTTGTCCACTTTGTCACCAAGCACTTTGATCCTCGAGTCAAAGATCCTCACAAGGCTGTTCTGGTTCTCCAGAATCCCTTTGATATCCTTTTGCATGCCTTGGACGGCTGTGATCAGAAGATCCATTTGCTCGTTCCTGGATCTGGGGGCTTGAGCACTAGCGGCTCGAACAGCTTCTGCCTCTGCTTGTTCTGTAGAAGATGTGGGATGATCTGGGTTCATCACCACAACATTGTCTTCGAACTCTGGCTGTAGGGGCAGGTGTGGGCGATCAAGAGCAAAAATTGTGCTTCTCCAACTGAGAGTTGATAAGCAACTGGATGTAGGGTGCATAGCAGCATGAGCGCTTCTGGTCAGCAGCAACCCTCTTGATCGTCTCAACAATCAGATCCATTACTCTAATCCTGGTGTTCCTGTCAAGATGGATCAACATGTTGATGGAGTAGCCTTAGATCATCTTGTCATCTCCAGACTTGGGCATCAAGTTATGCCTGAGAATAGTGTTGATAGTCCGGAGGCCTGCTTGCAGATAATAGATGGATCCTAGCTTGTGTGATTGCACCTTGTCTACGGGGATAGGAGTATACATGTATTTCATGGCATTGTGACTTGCCTTGGGTTCAGAGTATACATCCAAATCTCCTTCCTGAGCTTCGGGAACTTCCAGTAGAGAAGCCCATTCCTCTATAGTGGATTCATATCTAGCACCTTTTGTCATCCATACAATTCTACCATCCCCGTAGAAATGAGCAGTGGAGTAGAATATCATGATCATCTCGTTGTTCCATGCAGTAAGCTCTCTGCTAATGAATTTTTCCAGAACAATGCAATGGAAGTTGTCTTGGACACTTGGGAAGTAGTCCACATTGACTTTGATGAATGTCCAATCGACATATCTCATGTCACTAACAGCTGGGCTCTTGTCAAGTAGAACGGTCTCATAGAAATCATGTTGCTCTCTGATATGAAACCTGTAGTCAATGATAGTCTTCCTCCTCTGAGCATAAGGATCTATGGCTCTCCAGGCTCTCAAGCCTGAGTCTTTCCGCTTCTTCATGTCTTCAGCTACTAAGTGGCTGGCATCGTGCACGGGAAGATGTGGTCTGAGCTTCATCAAGGTAGTCAAGGCCTCATCATCTTCCATTGTGGAGGCAGTCCCTTTGTTCTTCTCTAAAGCAGGGATGTCCCTGGTAGTCCTTTTGCACTTCTGTGCAGCAACCTTCTTAGTTGTAGACTTGGTGCTCTTGGAGGTGCCAGTCTTTGGCATAGCATCAGCCATGAGCTTCTTGGCTTTCTTCTTGGGAGGGACTACCTCAGCATGCTCTTCCTCCTCCTCCTCAGCAGTAGCACCAGCAGCCTCCTCTAGATCTTCAAACATATAGGTAGGCCTGCCAATAACATGGACAATCCTCTTCCTGGACTTATTCTCCCCTGCCTTCTTAGGCATAGCTTTCTTGGGGACCTCAACTGACACAGTGGCTCTTGCAATTTCATGTGCCTTGAAGGTTTCAGCAGGAGCATAGACTTTGCTGACAACTCTTCGAGAGGAAGTAGCTTCAGTTGCTGACTTCTTGGCAGCCTTTTCTCGCTTCTTAGCAAGTATCTCCTCAGGAATAAAATCTGAATCTTCTTCATCAGAGTCCAGCTTCTTCCTGGTTCTGGTGGTAGCCTTGGGCAACCCATGACAGCTGGGTGTGCCTGGATCTGAGAAACAAATGGCTTCTAGTCTTGTTCCAGAACTCATATCAACTCCCTGCTCTGTCAAATTCTGACTGTCCTCTGAGCCTGACATATTGACCCTGTGAATAGAGTATAGGAGAGCAGAAGAAGATGAGTCATCACAAAATGAGGCTGGTTTTTGAAATTTGAGCAATGAATTTTCAAGACTTTTGCATTTTGTCAAATAGATATTGGTGCAGCCGAAACAAAATTTTTGGTGGGGCCGGACTGACTGACTCTCTTAACCGAAACTGGGCAGCCTTCTCAGTCTGCCCGAGAAGAGCAACTCGGTTCCACCGAGTCAGTTGTCAACCTCACAGAAAAGCATATTGGTAAGACCGATATTTTCGTTTCGGTTCCACCGAGATGTATCGGGCGGACGGCAAAACCCCTAGAAAACTCATCTATCGCGATATTTTGGGGATTTGAGAGGATAGGAACATGTGCAAAGGGTGTATCAATGAATAACAAGGATCTAATGTGCAAGAATCAGACATGGAGCACAATAGAGATCGAATCCGTACCCTAACTTGGCGTGGATCCTCTACGGCAGCGACAAGGGAGTGGATTTCGTTAGTGGCGGGCGATCCCTAGTGATGGAGGAGCTCGGGAAAACAAGGGTGACGACCAGGGGTCTTCGGGGCGGCATCTTAGGGTTTTGGAGCGTGACGTTTGAAGATGGAATTTCAAAAGCGTCGGGATCCAGAGCTATATACCCACCACTGTCGGTGACACCAATTCTAAGTTTTCGGTGTCACCGAGTGCCTCGACTGTTAACTGATAGGGATAGTCGGTGTAACCAAGAAAATGGAATCGGTGGTACCGAGATTGAAAAACCAGATCAACCCTAGGCATTCGGTGAGACCGAGATTTTGGTGTTGGTTCCACCGAGATGCACTTGGGAGGTTTTAATGGTCAGTCCTTGTCGATACGGAACTCCGAGTGCTCCACACACAGAGGGATCGAAAAGCACTTGTTCAAATTTTGTGATGCAACATGAATAGAGTATGAGGTGAGAAAGCATAGATAGCTAAAGAAGTGGTCCTAGGCATTCTTGTACATCCAATTGGAAAAAGATAAATTAAAAGCCAAATAACAACAATTGGATATCCTCGAATGAGAAAATAAATGCAGACCAACATGCTCACACAATAAGATGTCAAATGAAATCATGGCAAACATGCACATATACTCTAGCATCTAACAAGCACTTGGGCGATGATGAAGTCATCTATATATGAGTATTTGACTTATGATCCAAGTAAGAATACTTGATCATAGGTCATACTCATTGTTTAAGCACAAGTGGGGTTACCACTTTCACATAAAGCTTTTAATGTTTGTCACATACTAAGAGATGCTTTGACTCAAGTCTTAGAGTAAAGCTCCCCCTTGATGTGACATTCCCCCATAAGAGGGATAAACTAACCTTGGGTTTTGTCTATGAAGACTTCATGTTGGTGAGGTAGTGGTGGATTCTCAAGATTGATGAAGATCACCAAGAGTTGGGAGCATCCTTGTTGTTTCCTTACTCTTCTAACCTACATGGGTTAGTCCCAACACAAGAGACAAATACAAGGATATCTATGGACATGGAGTTCAAAGCATGTGTAATGATGTCCATTGATTTGTTGATTACCTTATCCCTTGCTTACCTATGAGGGAATGTGTGACTCCTTAATCTGTTGCATAGGGTTGATGTTGATTGCAAATAGATCTTGCCAATAATGAATATGAGTGAATATCATTGGTGGAGTCACCCCTCAGGAACTCTCTAGTTTTTCTTCTTGGGAATCCACATCAAGTTGATGGGGATCCTTGGTGTTAAAGTAACACTTGTAGAAGTTGAGCTAGTAGTAGCCTTGGGAAACCACTTCACCAAAGCTTGGGATTCATCTTCATAAGAGTTAAAGTCCTCTTGGATCTTGTTCTTGCCCTTGAGCTTGGTGTCTTGTGGTGGAAGGTCATCTTGGGTGTTTGTCCCCTTGGGAAGAGTATTTTCATACTTCTCCTTCCGAGGAACAAACTTGGGATTGGGATATTGCCCTTCTTTCCATTCAACCTCATTAGCGTTGAAGTAGCCAACACCGTGATTCTTCTGGTATCCTCCGTGCTTGCGTACAATCTCATCAAATTGTTTGTACCCTTAAAGACTCTTGTAGATACCTTTCTCTATAATTCCTTTCAATAAAGCATTTTCTTTATCAAGTGTAAATTGGCTCAGAGAATCATCCAGTGGAATCAGTAGAACTACTAGGAGCAACATCATTGAGTTTAGCATTTTTATTGTTGCTGCTAGATGAAGAACCTTTCTTTCCTTTGTTACTAGTTTGCTTAGATTTGACTTGTGGCATGAATGTAGACAAGAGTAGTCATTTGGCAATATAAGATGAAGTCTTCTTTCGGAGATCGTCATTGATAGCTTTTAGAAATTCATGTTCTTGCTCCAAATTGAGCTTCTCGAAGCGTAGCTTCTCATGAGTTCTTACAAGCTCTCTATGATCTTCAAGAGTAGATTCATGAGCTAACTTAAGAGTGTTGATTTCTTTAGTTAGTTCTTCTATTTTCATCTTATCATCATCAATTGACTTATCTCGACTAGCATGAGAAATATCAAGTTCATTATGATTAACATCACTAGTTTTATCACATAGCAAGTCATCATCATAAAACAAGTCATTTTCATCACTATCGAAATCAAGATTTTTGGGGTGTGATACCTTGGGGCCTTCAGCCATGAAGCAACTTCCACCTCCTTCATTTGGTGAATCAAATAGGTTATAGGAGTTGGTTGTCACTAGTGCAATTCCGGCAACACCATCATCTTGACTATAGTCGGAGTTGGAGTGATAGCTTCTCTCAGAGTGGTTGTCGGAGTCGAAGCCGGAATCCCATTCACCAACATGAGCATGATGCTTCCTTCTTGAGTAGATCTTGGTGTGCTTGTCCTTCTTCTCCGAGTCCTTACTTCTACTTGAGGGTCTTCGTTCATAATGATCATCTCTACTCCTTCTCTCTCTTCGAGGTGATTCATCTCTTGAGCTTCGTCTTCTTGGTGACTCTTCTCTTCGTTTGTAGGGAGATGAGCACTCATTTGAGTAGTGTCCAGGCTTCCCACAATTGTAGCAGTTTCGGTCATGACTTGACGAATGCTTCTCTTCATATCTTGAGTTAGAGCTGCGATCTTTGCTTCTATTCTTATAGAACTTGTTGAATATCTTGACCATGAGGCTTATCTCTTCATTTGTGACAAGGTTGTCCCTTGAGGTAGCGCGAGCATCACTTGTGGCTTTGTAAGCACCGCTAGGCTTGTGATGAAGGTCTTCCTTGTCTTTGAGTGTCATCTCATGAGCAACAATTCTACCAATCACTTCCGTTGGTTTGAGATCTTTGTAGTTGGGCATCATTTGGATCAATGTGCACATGGTGTCATATCTCTCATCCAAAGCTCGAAGTATCTTCTTGATGATGAACTTGTCAGTCATTTCTTCGCTTCCTAAGCCGTCAATCTCATTTGTGATGAGAGCTATCCTAGAGTACATTTCAGCGACTCCTTCACCATCCTTCATCTTGAACTTGTCAACTTGACCTTGAAGAACATCTAACTTGGATTCTCTCACGGACTCAGTTCCTTCGTGCATATCAACCAAAGTATCCCAAATCTCTTTTGTGTGTTCAAGACGGCTGAATTTTTGAATTCTTTAGGACATAGACAGTTGAAGATAATGTCACATGCTTGAGCATTGAGTTGCAACATCTTCAACTCATCTGCAGATGCTTCACTATCCGGTTCCTTTCCATCCGCAAAGAATTCAGCTTGCAAGCCAACACTAATAACAGCCCAAACGGCAGGATTATGACCAAGCAAATGCATTTTCATTTTATGCTTCCAACTAGCAAAATTAGTGCCATCAAAGTGCGTACCTCTACGGTGATAATTTCCCTCACAAGATGCCACTTCTCCTAGGTTGTGAAACCAATGCAATGGAGACCAAGGATCTGATACCACTTGTAGGATCGGAAGTAGGTCTAGAGGGGGGGGGGTGATTAGACTACTTGACCAAATAAAAGTTTTTCCTTTTTCCCAGTTTTAGTTCTTGGCAAGTTTTAGAATTCATAGCATATCAAGTAACACCCTACACATGCATTTCTAAGAGTATAGCAGCGGAAAGTAAAGACATTGCACATGTAAGTAAAGAGAGGGTTAGGAATGCAAACACAAGTGATGACACGATGATTTTTCCCGTGGTTTCGATAGGTGGTGCTATCATACATCCATGTTCATGGAGTCTTCAACCCCCGGAGGGTGACATATGCGAGAGTCCACGGAGGGCTCTACCCACGGATGATTCCATGAAGAAGCAACCTTGACTATTCCATGCGGCTTGCGTCCACGAAGGACGAGCCTCACTATGGGTAGATCTTCATGAAGTAGGTGATCTCCTTGCCCTTACAAAATTCTTGGTTCACTCCACAACACAAAGTAGGAGGCCTCCAAGCAACACCTAACCAATCTAGGAGTCACCACCCTCCAAAAGGTAATAGGCTCGGTAATGATAATGAACTCCTTGCTCTTGTGCTTCAAGATGATAGACTCCTCAACACAATCTCTCTCTCACAGATTTGGCTTGGTAGAAGAGATGGTATTGGTGGAAAGCAACTTGGGGAGGCTAGAAATCAAGATCCATATGGTTGGAGTGGAAGATCTTGACCTTAACACAAGGGTAGGTGGTTCTCTCTCGGAAAACTGAGTAGGATAGGTATGGAATAGTTCTGAGTGCTTTTCTTTCGAGTGGGTGGTGGTGAAGGGGTATATATAGGCTTCTCCAAAAATCCAACCGTTACACACAATAATTCAGTCTCGGTGACACCGATGTGTAAATCTTGGTGGTACCGAAGTGACAAAAAGTGGCAACTTTTGAATCTCGGATGGACCGATATACAACTCTCGGTTGCATCGACAAGGTGACCAACGGTCAGATTTACCAATCTCGGTGACGCCGATTCACCATTCTCGGTCGTACCGAAAATGAGAACTTGCGTAACAGGAAGTTAGCAACCCAACTCAGTGGCACTGAGTGCAGTGTCAGCTGCACCGAAGTGTTAGGGTTTGGCTCGATCTGTCTAGGGTTTGGAACTCGGTGGCACCGGGATAGGAATGTTGGTTGCACCGATTTGGCATATTTGGTTTGGGACAGACTATGGTGGGAGAGTATGTGGATGTTTTGGTGACTGTCACTTGTGCATGTTTGAGCATATTGTTCACCATGAAAACTTTACCCCCTTTTAATAGTATTGGCTTTCCTATGGACTCAAAGTGATTTCTCACAAATGTAAAATGTAGAGTCCTCTTGCTTGAAGCTTGGCCAACCTATTTCCTTGAATCTTGGGGTAATTCCACAATCCTTTTGCCATTCCCATCAATGAACTTTTCCTTAAATATACTTGGTGGAAACATTAGTTCAATGACTTATATGTTGTTATTAATTACCAAAACCACCATGGGAGCAAATGTGCTTTCAAATGGGCCGACCATAGTCATGCGTGATGCGCCTCCTGCTAATGGGTGCTGGTGCTGCAGGTGGGACCATTCCGGTGCCTCGCGGGCCTGCAACTATTCTACTAGGTGGTGGTAAGGATCTCCTTATCCACGATGGTCCGATAACCTACACATGGTGGATCTCTCCGTCTTTGTTATGACCCAGTTTGCTTGGCCCTGCATCTTCCCGTGCCCAACTTGGCGACATTCCTCCTGTAGCGACTTTGGTCTCGATGTTCTAGAAGCTGCACTATTTCTGGCTTCTTAGGCTCGCCGGTGTTTTGGTGGCTCTAGCTTCATCGATCCATATTTGCGTTCTTCGAATCCTTTTGCGTGCTAGCTACCATCGCATCCCATGCATTGGTTCTCTTCATCATGTCATCGCCTCTCCAACTTCGATCACCACCCCTTGCATCGCCCCTCCATTGCCAGCTCTAATGCTAGCTCTTTAGGTGGCTCCAGTGTCCACATTGATTGGCGGGCATTGCTCCCCTTCCAACTATGGCGACCCAACGCTCGACATGTTTTATGATATTTTCCTCATATGCAGTTTCTGGCAGAAGTTGTAACAATGAGATCCACCTCGAATAATAGTGTGTAGATGCTCATGACAAGATCTTTGCATCTTACAACAATGGTTGTGAGAGTGATGACACTGGGGGGAACATTATAATATGTTTTATGCACAAGTATATGGATGTTGCTTAATGAAATTAAATAGGTTCAAGCCAATGAAGAGAGTGCCATACTTACTGATATGTGTCGTGAGGTCACCATCATAGTTAATTATTGTGGAAGTTACCATTGCAATTATGATGTGTTTCTAAAAAAAGATGAAAAAGAATATGAGGAAGAAGAACACAAAGAAAACGGGTTCACGATAAAAGAATTGATTCACACACCCCATTTATGCAAACTCTTTGAGATGCCAGAATCAGAGTATGATAATTCTGTTGATGCTAATGGATTTGATGTGCAGAAAAGTCATCCTCCAAGTGAGGGTGATAATGATCATGAGTCTCTAGAGGGTGTTCAGATTCCCTCCGCTCCGAACTCAGCTCCGTGGAGTTGGCGGAGCTGTAGAGTAAATTAGTGGAGCTGGAAACTAGTCGCTCCACTGATCCACGACATGGTGGATAGCCGAACAGCCCCTAAGTATCTTATTTGAGAAGCCTATTGTTATCTATAGGGACAAACTAGATGAAGGAAATACTCTTCATTTATCAACACTAATGTCCAACTATGCTTCCTTGGAAAAAATATTATGTAGGGGAAACCAATAGGGAGTGTTGAACTATCCGCTCCACAGGAAGAATTTGTTGAAGTGTTCTCCTACAATGGTAGCCAAGGTGACATATAAATGTATTCATAAGTTTCTAACCCTTGCATTGAAGAAGTGCATGGAGGCATGTCTTCCTAGATCAGTTCATCAGTTCTCGCTTGGGAGCGAGGACCTCTTCACATACATGATGTAGATGCACCGTAAGAGGGTACAACTTTGAGCACACTTTGCTATGAGATGCTCTAAATAGTGGTCGGAGCCATGTCCAACTACACACCGGGTCGAATCCCTTGGGATCGGAGTGGATATATGGAGCATTGAAGCCTAGCTATATGGATCTAAATAAAGTGCTATTGGGAGTCACCCCAGAAATTAGTATGAGCCTTTATTAGTTTTGAGTCTTTATAGTTTAGTTTGCATTCATATGTTTACGTTGGCACTTGAATTGCTATTAAAGTTGGTTTGGTTAAGTATTCATTGGGTGATTTTTTTGTTTGCTTAAAATTTAATATGTGGTACAATTGCACCGTTGTATCTTCATAATATGTGCCTAGTACAAGTGTTGGACTAACCCAGTAGGTATTTCTGAAGAAACAAAGTTCTAACCGAAACAGAAGAAAAGATGATGTTTTATACAAACACCCACGATCATATGCGTTGTCATATCAAGCGAGGGAGGTGCTAACAAAACATCCAGAGGCATCAGAGCCAATGACAGTGTGTCATTTGAGTGCAAGCACTCATATATGTGGTCGTATGGCTCCTCGACAAAGGCAAGAAGATTTCCAAGGCCAAATATGACATCTCATCCGAGCGTGTACACTTGTACAATTGCTCATATGATGCTCGGGCAGAAGCAACCAAAGATCCATTATGCAAGAAAAAGTTTTGTATGAGCACAAGATGGCGTCCAGTTTAAAGGAGAGGTTATTTGCACCTGAATGGTAAAAAGTTTTTATTATCCATGATTACATTTAAGCTTGGGGAGGTAACCACTTTCCATACTCTCCTTTAATAAACTTCACTTTCTCTTTTCGTTTCATATTTTCTTGAGATTGGTTCTTGCAAAGTTCTAAGCTTGTGGAAGTTATTTTTGCATATGTAGAGTCTTGTGCAACTCTTCACTTGATAAATACTATGCAATCATGTGTCCCAGTGTTTGATATGCTTGATTAAGTATGATTGCTCTGTATTTTTACAAGGGAATCACTTGCTCAAGTTAGTCCCTATATTGCCAAGTTGATGTTTTTATGCACTTTGTTCAAGTTTTTTTGCTTAGCTTGGGAACAATCTAGTGATCCTACATACATTGCCACAATCTATCTTTTAAAAAAACGTAAAAGAAAATGAATCATGGTTGGATAAAAAGTTTGACACTTGTTAGAATTGTTCTAAATGAAAAGGTTATGGAGTATCTCAACTCGATGGTGTTTAATATAATAGACTCGGTGACCCTTGATTTGAGTGTTGTTTGTACATAATTGGTATTCTTTAGTATTTAATATCATGCCAAAATCTATGTTCCAATACATGGCGCTTCAGTTCATTAATGAATCCAAGACAAACTCAAACTTTAGATAAAAAATATGCATAAACTAGACATGACAATTCTAGGCATATAGAACATGGATTCATGAGAAATAAGCTGGGAGTCGAAGGAGAAACACACTAAAGATAAATCACATGGAAGAATTTGAACTGAAATTGAACGAGTAGGGAGATCGGACAAAGTTGTGGTAGGATTTGGAGGAGGAGGAGGAAGAAGAAGACGGAGAAGGAGAATAATAATAATAAGAATAATAATAAGAAGAAGAAGAACAAGAAGAAAAATAAGAAGAGATGTGGCCGAAATACCGCTTCCTCCAGGATCCTTATGGCTGCTAGGGTGCCACGACCATTCATACGAGCGTCACACTCATATAGAATATTGTCATTCACTCTGGATCCGTAGTTCTATTTGTGTTTACCTCATATGACCAGTCATGCGAGCACGAGCTCTCGTATAGAACACCATATTTGACTTTGGTAATGTTCATCTTCTGGGTGATGGTGTCATACGACTGCCCATATGACCATGGATACTAGCATGGAACATTATCAAATGCTCTGGACTTCTTCTTTGTTTCTGTCAAAGGTTCGTGTGACCGCATAACCCACAAGTACAAGGGATCAATTGCAGGCTTTTCGATAAATAAGAGTGTCGAACCCAACGAGAAGCTAAAGGTAAAATTAATATTCTCCCAAGTTCAATCAACCACTGATACAACTCTACGCACACTAACATTTGTCTTACCCAGAACAAGACATAAAACTAGTTTGCGAGGACAATAAATTAAAGGTTTCCGAAGAACAATGGGAAAAGGTTTGCCCCTAGGCAGTTGAATATTACATGATAGTGCTAATCATAATGACGATGATATGTACCTAGGGTAGAGTCTTAGGCCTCACCTATATACCCTACCTAAGGACACTGCATTGGAGGACTTAAAGATCACAAGAATGATTCTGACTGGATTCACTATGGCGCTCAAGTCACTTGGCAGTCAATCCATTCAGAGGCTTCTTCCTCCACTCGACAGTTACATGTCACTCGGAAGACCTCGCTTCCAGTCGACGGCAGAAGACCAGAAGCCACCCCCGAGAGGCCAACAGGCAGGCATTAGGCCAGTCATCATTAATAGCAATTATAATGTACGTTACCAGTAACGCTCGTCTTTATACCCACGATCGGACCCTTGGAAGCCTCACACTTGTGAGGGGCAGCGAACTCTATATAAGCCGCCACTCCCCTCTCGCACAAGGGTTCGCAACCTTTGTAACTCATACTCTCCACACGACAAAAAATCCAGAGCACTGAGACGTAGGGCTGTTACCTCGACGAGGGGCTTGAACTCATACATCCGTATGTACATCCTCGCCGTAGCTAGGACTCTTCCCTCTCCTTTCGTACCGCTAACTTCTACTGTCAGACTCGTTCCCACGACAGTTGGCTTCATGCCCTGGCACCAGTACAAAAGGCACTCGTTCGGTGATGAGCAGAATGCAGGGTTTGATGCTCGAGACCTCCTCACTCAGAGGCGGGTCGAGAGGGGCAGAGCCCACATGGATGGGTATGACAGAGATGTTCCGAGTGGAAGCACTGCTATTATTTCTGGTCCAGATTTTTTAGCAGGGCTATTCGTTCTGCGGAGATTCCCCTCAACTTCAGGTTGGCGGCTGGTATCGGCAAGGTTTCTGGCGAGTCAAAGCCAGAGACATGGTTGGATGATTATCGAGTGGCAGTTCAGATTGGCGGTGGTAATGATAGCATTGCAATGAAGCATCTATCTTTGATGCTGGATGGCTCGGCTCGTGCGTGGCTGAATTGGTTGGCCCCTTGTAGCATTCACTATTGGGAAGATCTCGCCCGAGTGTTCATCAGAACGTTCGAGGGCACTTGCAAGCGTCCTGCCAGGTTGATTGATTTGCAACATTGTGTTCAGAAGCCCAACGAGACTTTGAGAGATTACATTCAGCGCTGGTCCACTCTGCATCATACTGTGGAAAATGTCTCCGAGCATCAGACTGTTTGTGCTTTCAAGGCCGGAGTGAAATACCGAGAGCTCTATCTGAAGTTTGGATGTACGGGTGATATCTCGCTGAGAAAAATGATGGAAATCGTCACTCGGTACGCCAATGGTGAAGAATAAGACTGCCTCCACAGCGGCAAAGGAAAGGAAATCGACAATGATGCTGGTGGCAATGCCAATCGGAAGCAGAAGCGGAAGGCTAATGGCCCTATCCAGGCAGAGGCAGCGGCTCTGGCGGCTCAAGGAAAGAACAAGGGGAAGTCCAAGGGACAATTTAACCCCAAGAAAGGAAAGAACCAGTCAGGGACTGATGTGATGGATTTACCGTGTGCAATCCACACGAGGAAAGACGAAGAAGGCAACTTGATATTGCCCAAGCATACCACTCGGCAGTGTCGACTGCTGATTTAGAAGTTCAAGGAGACTCCGTTGAGTGAGAAAACTCCTGAGAAGGATCATGAAGATAATGAAACGTTTCCTGATTGCACTGCTACACTGATGATTTTTGCTGATGTTGAAAGCAAGAGTCGATTGAAGGTCATCAACAGGGAGGTCAACATGGCCGTACCTACAACCCCCACCTACCTCAAGTGGTCTCAGACTGCCATCATATTTGACTATTCGGATCATCCTGCTCACGTGGCCACTCCCGGTCGACAGGCTTTGGTAGTTGATCCGGTTGTGGGAGGCACTCGACTCCGCAAGGTCCTCATGGACGGTGGCGGTGGCTTGAACATCCTTTACGCTGATACCCTTAAAGGGATGGGCATTCTGATGTGCCAACTTAGTGAGAGAAACATGCAATTTCACGGAATCACCCCAGGGAAGAAGGCCAAGTCACTCGGCTAGATCGCATTGGATGTGACATTCGGAACAGATAGAAATTTTTGAAAGGAAAAGTTGACGTTTGAAGTCGTGGATTTCCAAAGCGCATATCATGCCATTCTACGTCGGCCCGCATATGCTCATTTCATGGCCCCTCCATGTTATGTGTTTCTCAAGTTGAAGATGCTAGGGCCCAAAGGTGTGATCACGATCACTGGCAATCGACGGTGGGCTGAGGAGTGCCTCTAGCAGGGCTCCAAAATTGTCGATCATCAGATGGCTATGGTTGAGCTGGAAGAATACAAGAAGAGTGCTGACCTTGCTGATTTGCTGCGTGCTAAGAAGCCCGCTTCTGAGTTAGCTTTTCAGTCGACAGGGGAAGTGAAGAAAGTACACATTCACCCGATAGATTCAACTGCCTCCCCGACCAACATATCGTCAACACTCGACAGCAAATAGGAAGCCGAGCTCATCCAGTTCCTTCATGAGAACTGGGACATTTTCGCATGGAAGCCTGCTGACATGCCAGGGGTTCCCAGGGAGCTGGCTGAGCATCGACTGAGAGTTGATCCAAAGGCCAAACCGGTTAAGGAGCATTTACGTCGATCGACAAAGGGGTGGCTCATCTCTTGCAAGCCAAGTTCATTTGGGAGATTTACCACTCTGAGTGGCTCTCGAATGTTGTCATGGTTCCCAAGAAGGACAAGTCATTACACATGTGCATTGACTTCAAGCATATCAATTCGGCCTACCCGAACGTGGCAGGCCCTGCTCTCCACCCAGCCAGTGCTTGCTGCTCCTCGTAGCAAAGAGCCTTTGCTCCTATACATCATGACCACTAATCAGGTCGTCAGTACAGTGATAACTGTCGAGCGGGAAGAGGAGGGCAAGGCCTACAAAGTCCAACGTACAGTCTATTACGTTTGTGAAGTGTTGACTCCTTCGAAGCAAAGATATCCGCACTACCAGAAGCTGGTTTATGGTATTTATCTGTCAGCAAAGAAGGTGGCACACTATTTCCAGGACCACTCGATTTCAGTCATCAGTGATGCTCCGTTATCCGAGATTCTCAACAATCGGGACGCAACTTGTCGAGTGGCTAAGTGGGCAATCGAACTCCTATACTTTGACATCAAGTTTGAAGCCAAGAAAGCAATCAAGTCTCAGGCACTCGCAGATTTTATGGCCGAGTGGATTGAACAGCAACAACCAATACAAGTTCACTCGGCGCACTAGACCATGTTCTTTGACGGTTCTAAAATGTTGAATGGGTCCGGTGTTGGCATTGTCTTGGTATCTCCAAAAGGCGACAAACTCAGTTATGTCTTACAGACCCACTTCGATTCCTGCAACAACGAAGCAGAATATGAAGCACGTTTATATGGGTTGCGCATGGCTATCTCACTCGGCATCAAGCGCCTGATGGTTTATGGAGACTCAGATTTGGTGGTCAATCAAGTGATAAAAGAGTGGGACGTTCGTAACCCCGCTATGACTGGATACTACAATGTTGTTAGAAAGCTCAAGAAGAAATTCGAAGGTCTATAACTTCATCATGTTCCCTGAGTGAAGAATTAAGCGACTGATGAGCTGGTAAAGATTGGATCCACTCGACGACCTGTCCCCAACAATGTATTCTTAGAACATCTCCACACTCCTTCGGTACACGAAGATCCTTTCACCGAAGAGCCCCCGTAAGCTATGAGCTCCTCTCATCTGACTGAAGTCGATGTCCCTGAAGTTATTGATTTAGTCATGGAGGTTCTGGTCGTCATTCCCGACTAGACAGTGCCCTATATTGCATATATACTTAGACAAGAACTCCCTGAAGACGAGACAGAAGCACGACAGATTGTGCGCAGGTCGAAAGCTTTTACTGTGATTGGAGATCAGTTGTTCAGAGAAAGAGTGACCGACGTGACGCGGTGATGCATTTCCCCTGAAGAAGGTCGAATGATCCTGGATGAAATCCACTTGGGGACTTGCGGCCATCATGTGTACTCACAGACAATCATCGCTAAAGCGTACCGAGCTGGTTTCTTCTGGCCACGTGCCAATGAGATGGCCAAAGACATTGTCGATCACTATGAAGGGTGCCAGTTCTATGCAAACTTATCTCACAAGCCTGCGTCTTCTCTGAAGATGATCCCTCTTGCCTGGCCATTTGCTATCTGGGGTCTAGATATGGTTGGTCCCTTCTAGACTTGACACAGAGGATTCACTCATTTGCTCGTTGCAGTCGACAAGTTTACAAAGTGGATTGAGGCCAAGCCGATAAAAAAATTGAACTCTCGTACTGTAGTCACATTCATGAGGGAAATAATCTTCCGGTATGGGGTTCCCCACAGTATCATCACAGATAATGGCACAAACTTTGACTCGGAAGAATTCAGATGTTTCTTCTCCTCCCAGGGCACTCGAGTGTATTATGCTTCCGTTGCGCATCCTCAAACCAATGGTCAAGTTGAGTGAGCCAAGGACCTCATCCTACAAGGTCTGAAGCCTCGTCTCATGCGCGACCAAGAACATGCTGCCGAGGCCTGGGTGTTGGAGTTACCATCTGTTTTATGGGGCCTGAGAACAACACCTAATCGGTTGACTGGACGAACTCCATTTTTCCTGGTCTATGGATCCGCAGCTGTCCTGCCGACTGATTTGTTTCAGAACTCTCCCCGAGTGGAACTTTACTCTGAAGTTGAAGCTGAGCAAGCAAGACAAGATGGCGTAGACCTCCTGGAGGAAGAGCGAGAGATGGCTCTGATCCGGACCGCAACTTATCAGCAAGATCTGCGACGCTTCCATGCGAAACATGTTAAGAGTCGATCGTTTCATGAGGGAGATTTGGTGCTCCGAGTGGATCAATAGAGACCCCACAAGCTCGCTCCTGCATGGGAGGGTCCTTTTATCGTCACCAAAGTGTTGAACAACGGATCTTATCACCTGTATAACCTCAAGAAGCATATTGACGAGCCGCGAGCCTGGAATGTAGATTTGCTCCAATGTTTCTATACAGAGTGGTTTTGATGTAATAAAAATATTTCAGACCATGTCACTTATGAAAGTTTGACTTCCTCAGTCTATTCAATGATTCCAATCATATAATTTCTTACTCGGGAACAGTCTGAGTGTTGAGCAATCGTCACACTCGGGGGCTTAGCCACGAACATGCTTTCGCCTAAGTTAAAACCCCTACTGAGTGGATAGCAGTCCATTCACTCGGTGACTTAGTTGAGAACCAGTCTTAGCCTAAGTTCAAAACTTCTCCGAGTGTTGAGCAATGCTCACACAAGGGGGCTTAGCCGCGAACATGCTTTCGCCTAAGTTAAAAACACTACCGAGTGGATAGCAGTCCATTCACTCGATGACTTAGCTGTGAACCAGTCTTTGCCTAAGTTCAAAACTTCTCCGAGTGTTGATCAATCCTCACACTCGGGGGCTTAGCTATTGGGGAATGTTGCATGGGAAACAAAAAATTTCCTACGCACAGGCAATATCTATCCATGGTGATGAGCATCTATGAGAGGGAGAGTGGATCTACATACCCTTGTAGATCGCTAAGCAGGAAGCGTTAAGAAACGCGGTTGATGTAGTCAAACGTCTTCGTGATCCAAATCGCCAAGCGTCCCACGATCCCATCATGATCCATATTGTGATCCGATCATGATCCGTCCCGCGCTCTCATCACGATCTGTCCCGCGATCAAATCACTAATCGTCTCGCGATCTTGATCACGGTCCTTCCGATCTAGCGCCGAACGGATGGCACCTCCGCGTTCAGCACACGTACAACTCGATGATGATCTCCGCCTTCTTGATCCATCAAGAGGGAGCGGAGAGGTAGATGAGTTCTCCGGCAGCGCGACAGTGTGGCGGCGATGGTGGTGGAACAATTCCAGCAGGGCTTTGCCTAAGCACCGCTGAAACGATCTAGAGGAGAAGGTAGCACGTGGATATTAGGGTTAGATTTTCCCTCTAAATCCTCTAGTATATATAGGAGGGAGGGAGGAGAGGAGGCAGCCTCAAACCCTCAAGGTTTGGTCGAAATTGGAGGTGGAGGAGTCCTACTGCAATCCTATTAGGAGTAGGATTCCTCCTTTCCACTTGGAAACTCTTTTCACCTCTCCACCTTTTGGGTTTTTCCCACCCCTAGCCGCATGGGCCTTAGTGGGGCCTTAGTCCATCCCACCAGGGGCTGGTTTGACTCCTTCCACAGCCCATGAGGTCCTTTGGGTCGAGACACCCCTCCCGATGGTCCCCCCGCACCCTCCCGGCACTCCCGGTGCACTACCAATGAGCCCGAAACTTTTCCGATGACCAAAACAGGACTTCCTATATATCAATATTTACCTCTGAACCATTACGGAGCTCCTCGTGATGTCCAGGATCTCATACGGGACTCCTAACAACCTTCGATCACCACCATATATAACTCTATAGTACCGAAATGTCACCGAACCTTAAGTGTGCAGACCCTGCGGGTTCGAGAACTATGTAGACATGACCGAGATACCTCTACGATCAATAACCAATAGTGGGACCTGGATGCCCATATTGGTTCCTACATATTATACAAAGATATTTATCGGTTGAACCTCTATGTCAAGGATTCAGTTAATCCCGTATGTTGTTCCCTTTGTTCTTCGGTATGTTACTTGCCCGAGATTCAAGCGTCGGCATCTCCATACCTAGTTCAACCTCGTTACCGGCAAGTCTCTTTACTCGTTTCGTAATACAAGATCTCGTGGCTAACACTTAGTCACATTGCTTGCAAGGCTTATTGTGATGTTGTATTACCGAGTGGGCCCTAAGATACCTCTCTGTCACACGGAGTAACAAATCTCAGTCTTAATCCATGCCAACCCAACAGACACCCTTGGAGATACCTGTAGAGCACCTTTATAGTCACCCAGTTACGTTGCAACGTTTGATACACACAAGGTACTCCTCCGGTGTCAGTGAGTTTCATGATCTCATGGTCATAGGAATAGATAGTTGACATGCAGAAAACAGTAGCAATAAACTGACACGATCATATGCTACGTTTGTAGTTTGGGTCTTGTCCATCACATCATTATTCTAATGATGTGATGCCGTTATGAAATGACATCTCATGTCCATGACTAGAAACCATAGCCATCTTTGATCAACGAGCTAGACTATTAGAGGCATACTAGGGACATGGTGTTATCTATGTATCCACACATGTATCTGAGTTTCCGATAAATACAATTATAGCATGGATAATAAACGATTATCATGAACAAGGAAATATGATAATAACCAATTTATTATTGCCTCTAGGGCATATTTCCAACATTAGCTGTGAACCAGCTTTCGCCTGAGTTAAAAACCCTTCCGAGTGGATAGCAATCCATTCACTTAGTGACTTAGCTGCGAATCGGTTTTCGCCTAAGTTCAAAACTTCTCTGAGTGTTGAGCAATCCTCACACTTAGGGGGCTTAGCTGCGAACTAGCTTTTGCCTAAGAGAAAAATAAATTCCGACTGGATTACTATATATTCACTCGAAAACTTAGATACAAACCAGTATTCGCTTAAGTTCAAAACTTCTCCGAGTGTTGAGAAATCCTCACACTCGGGGGCTTAGGTACAAACCAGCTTTCGCCTATGTCATAAACAAATTCAGTCGAACAAGAGATTGAAAGCCAAATGCAGATAAATTCAAAGGTTTCGTCGAGGATAAGTGTTTCGTGCACAAGCAGATGTGCTCAGGCTTAAGGCCTGAAAGAAGTTTTACGACTGATACATTTTCACTCGGCATACCGGGGTAAATAAAGTTTCCTGCATGAATCAAGGTTTTCAAGCACCAGACGGGCTTGCTGGCTCGATGAAGGTGTCCAAGTCGATCCCATCTACGATTCTCGTGGCTGCGTCAATGAAGGTCTTCATGAAATCTTCAAACTGAAGCTTTTTCGTGTTCACCACTCGGAGTTCCTTCAACTTGTCCTCCCTTGCCTCCTTGCAATGGACTCTATCAAGGGAGAGCGCCACATCAGCTCCGCAGCGGGCGGCTGACTTCTTCCAAGCCTGCACTCGACTGACAAGATCGTTAATGTGTGCCATCATGGATGCAAGATCAAGCTGAAGATTGTTTTCAGGCCATAGTTCCTTGTCAATCTTCTCCATCGCAGCTTTCAGTCGGAGGATATATGCTTGAACGCCCTGGAGTCTGACATTGAGTCAGAACATGTTCATGGCCACTCCGTCACCAATAGGCGACTTGGTGGGATCCATAGTGGGCTCGATTTCTTCGGTTTCCTTTTCAAAGTCTTGGCAGAATTCTGTTGGGAAGAAGGAATGAGAAGAGGTTTAATGAAATACAATCGACAGGGATTTTATGAAATTCAGTCGACAATGAGCATGATGTACATCTTCCTCGCGAACTCCCCCAAGTGCTTCTCCAAGCCATTGCTCGTCTTGGTCAGCTGCTCGGTCTTCTTGATGAGCTCTACCCATTCCAGCTTCAGCTTGGAGTTTCCCCCTCTCCATCTTCTTAGCGGCAACCAGTTTCTGCTCAGCAGCTTTAGTCTTCTCCCTCGCCACCCATTGAGCATCAGCAAGTGCCTTGTCTTTGTCCTCCATCGCCTTCTTCATGGTATCTAAAGAAATAGCAGTGTTGAGTGGCGCTTGGAGTTGAAGATTTTCATCGAGTATGTCTGTTCAAGCGAAAGCACTTGGTTCAAAGCATGGAAAGTGAGGATAAGAATGCATTGGGTTGGCAGAGGTTACCTCCCAGAGTCTTCAGTTTAGTACGCACTCGCTCCAAACTGCTGTTGGAGACCTCCAAGTCCACTCGTAGCTGGTTCCTTTCCTCCTCTAGGTCCTTGTATTGCGCGCCAAGTTCACAAGCTCTCTGAAATCAACAAAGAAAAAAAATTCAGTCGACAGGAAACCCCTCCACTCCTGAGTACAGAAGGTCGAGAACAGTCGACTGGATGGCAGACCCCGCCCCATGCCACTCCCCTGAAATAGCGTCATATCATGGTTGATGGAAATAATATCTATGAAACCCGCATTCAGGAGGGGAACAATTCAAGCAAAAAGTCCACCCGACATGTCGAGTGGCAAGCGTACTCCTGTACCGTAAAGAACCCTGTATTCTAGATGGTCTCTTTCAGACCCCCGCCAGTGCAAGCACTCGACGGCGGTCTCAGGGACTACACCCAGTGGGTGTACCCAGTGTGCCCTCATTGGACCTGTTAACACTCGATCTGTCGAGTGGCAGCTACCCCACTTCGCACCTTTGAAGTAGTGTCGTATCATGGTTGATGAAATGATGTCCATGAAACCTACAAGGTAGCTATGGAGTGGTACGGCTAAGGCAAAAAAGTCCACTCGACATGTCGAGTGGTGAGCGTACTCCGCGTACGAGAAAAAAAATACTAAGTTCATAGTTCTTAAGACTACTGCTCATTGTCAACGATCAACAGTAGCCTCGGGGACTACACCCAATGGGTGCACTCAGCGTGCCCTCGCTGGTTCCTAAATAACTCAACAAGGTCTGCCTTGTCCTATCATACATCAGTCTCTATCAGACCCCTGCCAGTGCAATCACTCGACGACGTTCTAGGGACTATACCCAGTGGGTGCACTCAGTGTGCCCCCACTAGATCTCCTAACTCTCGATCTGTTGAGTGGCAAAAATAAAAATAAAAACATGCACAAGCATATGAATATTGTCTCTCCTAATACCTCCGCTAGTGCAAGCACTTGACGACGGTCTCGAGTACTACACCCAGTGGGTGCACTCAGCGTGCCCCCACTGGACCATCTATCACTCGATCTGTCGAGTGGCTCGCCTCCTCACTCTGCACCCTTGAAGTGGCATCATATCATGGTTGATGGAAATTATGACCATGAAACCTATAAGGAAGCTTTGGAGTGGCGTGGTCAGGGCAAGAAGTCCACTCGACATGTTGAGTGCAAGCATATTCCGCATACGACAAACTCTAAGACCACTACCAGTCCAAGCAATCGACAACGGTCTCGGGGACTACACCCAGTGGGTGCACTCAGCGTGCCCCCACTGGACCGAAATCACTCGATTGCGACCTGATCTATTCGAGTGGAGAACTTACTATTCTACAAGAGGAAAACACCTAGTGGGTGTACAATAAAAGAAGACATGAATTCAATCGGAAATGCACTTACAATTGAACTTACCCGGACATTGGTGCGAAGCGCTATGGTGGCATCGTAAGCCAACTTGCTGGCCTCGTACGCCTCCTTGGTGCACAACATCATTTGTTCTGCCTAGATCATGGCCTCCTTGGCGGATCTAGTCTGGTCTTCCGGAACATGGTGCAGAGGAAAGGAAGTCACTAGTGGGATCGATGCTGCAGCAGGGATAGTTGAGGTAGTCTGAGGTGGTCCGGTTGGAGTCGACGTCGCGATGATTGAAACAGCGGGTGGAGCACTCGACAGTGGTACCGCAAGATCGGTTCTGACCCGTGTCGAGTCTCTTATGCCCTCTGAATATCCAGCAGTCGACCACTGAGGCGTCTATGCTGACAGAGTTCTTCGGGCGCGTACGCGCGGGGCACCTAAGGTCTCACCTTCACCCCCCGTACCCCGAGGTTGTTGTTCATCATCTTCCAGTTGAATGATTTCTACAAATACCAATCGACAATGTTAACTCTTGCAATCAACAAATCTCATTCGAGAAACAGAGATGAGTAAGGATTTGTTTACCTCTTTGGGAAGTGGCCGCATCAGCAGTATCCACATCCATTTGCTCCTCTTCGTCCCATGGAGGCGACATCACTGAGGTAGCATCACTGGTAAATCAAATTCCACTCGGTCAACAAGAATTCGAAGTCACAATCGACAGCAAAAGATGAAAGCAAACACTTACGTTGAGACGACAGGCACATCCATCTTCATGCGGGGCAGAGCTTTGTGAGGTTTTATTGTGTTGGGCTTGGGTTGCTTCACTGATTGTTCACTCGACTCGATGGTCGAGGGTTGGTCCCGCTTTGGGTTCCTTTCACTTGGAGCCGGGGCCTTGTCCGCGGTAGTGGCAGGGTCCTGACATGACTTGGAACAATGTTCGGTGCATGGAGAAGACTCGACTTCCTCCTCATTCTCACCCAAGTCCTCATATTCCTCTTCACTGTCATAAACACGGTCGACGTCCGTGCTGCCACCCTCGCTTTCCCCACCATCTTCAGGATGGCTCCCGTTGGGTACGGGTGAGTGCATGTGCGTCCACTCCTGCATGAGTCAAACAATGAAGTCAGTCAACAAATCAATCAATCACTCGACGAAATAGTACAACAAGATAAAATTTACCAGATTCTTCGGCAGATTCTTAGCAGAGTAGGGTTGGATCTTCTCGGCACCCAGGGGATTTTCACAAGATCCGGTGATACTGTGAAGCCACTGCTCAACAGTTTTCTGTGAAACCTCCTCCGGGTGTGTCCTGGTCGAGTCTTCAGGGCCGGTGTAATGCTGCATAGTGTGGTCCCTTGCTTGAAGTGGTTGGATTTGTTGACTGAGGAATGTCTCCAAGAGATCCATACCTATGACTCCTCCACGGATAAGGGCCCCTACAACATCCACCAGGATCCCAACCTGGACTTTCTGCCCCTCGAATACCTTCAAGGATTTGGGAACGGCTAGACGATCTAACGTGAAGGGAGAAAGACTAGTCGACATATTGGGAGAAGCTACGTCCTTGCAATAAAACCAGGTCGACTGCCAACCTCTAACCGATTCAGGGAAAGTCATGGAAGGACAATAACTACAAGCTCTCTTTTGGATTCCTAAACCTCCACACAGCTGGACTACATGAGTTTTCCCATCCTCAGGGTGTGCCTTTTTCACCGTTTGAGATTGGACGGTGAAAATGTGCTTGAATAGACCCAGTGGGGAGAGCAGCCCAAGAAACACTCGCACAGAGTGACAAAGACAGACAAGTAGAAAATTGCATTTGAAGGAAAGTGATGGAGCCGGGCTCCAAAGAAGTTCAAAAATCCTCTAAAGAATGGATGGGGAGGCATGGAGAAAACTCTTTCGACATGGGAGAGGAGAAGAACCCGCTCCCCTTCGCGCGGCTCCGGCTCGCGCTCTCCCTCTGATAGCCTCCAAGAACCGTTCGCCATGAGCCCATCGATGACAAGGTTCTCGACGTCCGCGATGGTGACTGTCGATGGGAGAAAGTCCCCCTGGCTCCACCCCGCCGACACGGTGAACTGGGTGGTCAAGGGCTTCTTGGTCTTGCCCTTCACGACCCCCTTCTTGGCATGCTCCAGCTTCTCCATTGATCCCTTCGTCATCGCAGCGGCGGAGCTCGTCGGAGTGGAGCAGAGTGGGGCGCTGGAGACAGGGGAGGCAGAGGAAGAGAAGGGATTTGGGGTAAAAAGTACTATGCAAACCACGGCGCTTCGGGATTTATACCCCGCCGAGTGTCTCATTGACATATGGGCCCGCGAGATCCCCGCATGTCCTAACCGCAGACGGTGCCCTATACGTGGCAAAACGAGCGGCGTGTGAATCGAGGCGTCATGCTCCCACTTGCTCCGGTCGTGGCATCATCATTGTGGACGTGCGCGCTTCCCAAATTTTTGTATCCCGCAAGATCCAGGCCCGACAGAGCGACCCGTCACGTCCAAAGATCCCTTTAGGTCACTCGGAACAAAATTGGCATTGAGCATTCACTCAGACACTTTCAAGACATAATCGATCCAGGCGAATGATGAAGAGTTCAGTCCACGCAAGTTTCGTTGAAGCCCCGAAAACCATTCGGAAGATTTGGTGCCTTGTTCTGAACTGGCATCGATACCCCCTTCACCACTCGAACCCTTATCCATTCGGGGGCTAATGACGAGGATATGTACCTAGGGTAGGGTCTTAGGTCTGACCTATATACCCTACCTAAGGACACTGCATTGGAGGACTTAAAGATCACAAGAAAGATTCTGATTGGATTCAGTATGGCGCTCAAGTCACTCGACAGTCAATCCATTCAGAGGCTTCTTCCTCCACTCGACAGTCACCTGTCACTCGGAAGACCTCGCTTCTAGTCAATGCCCAAAAATTAGAAGCCACCCCCAGGAGGCCAATAGGCAGGCGTTAGGCCAGTCGTCATTAATAGGAATTATGATGTACGTTACCAGTAACACTCGTATTTATACCCACGATCGAACCCTTGGATGCCTTGCACTTAAGAGGGGCAGCGAACTCTATATAAGCCGCCCCTCCCCTCTGGCACAAGGGTTCGAAACCTTTGTAACTCACACTCTCCACACGACAAAAGGTCTAGAGCACTGAGACGTAGGGCTGTTACCTCCATGAGAGGGGCCTGAACTAATACATCCGTGTGTACATCCTCGCCGTAGCTAGGATTCTGCCCTCTCCTTTCGTACCCCTAACTTCTACTGTCAGACTCGTTCCCACGACACATAATACTTAAGAGGGAGAGTCTTAGGCTAACATACTTTCTGTTCTTATGATTAGAACTTTAGCAAGCATCTACTGTTGGGAGACGTAGTAGTAAATCAAAAATTTTCCTACGCGTTCACCAAGATCCATCTATGGAGAAACCAGCAACGAGCAAGGGGAGAGTGGATCTTCATACCTTTGAAGATCGCTAAGCGGAAGCGTTACAAGAACGCGGTTGATGGAGTCGTACTCGCAGCGATTCAGATCGCGGTAGATCCGATCAAGTGCCGAACGGACTGCACCTCCGCGTTCAACACACGTGCAGCCCGGTGACGTCTCCAACACCTTGATCCAGCAAGGAGGAAGGAGAGGTTGGGGAAGGGCTCCAACAGCAGCACGACGGTGTGGTGGTGGTGGAGTAGCAAGGTATTCCGACAGGGCTTCGCCTAAGCGCTGCGGAGGAGGAAGAAGAGAGGTAGGGCTTCGCCGTGAGAGAGAGAGAGATCAAATCCTATCTCAAAACATCCAAAACCTCAAGTATATATAGGAGGAGGGACGTGGAGGGCTGGCTTGGCCTCTACTCCAAAGAGGAGATGGCCGGCCGAATTAAAGGGAGAGTCCACCTCCCACAAGGGAGGTGGATCTCCTCCTTTTAAATCCTTTTTGCCTTATCTCCTTATCTCCAGCCACATGGGCCTTTAGAAAAAGTATTTC
Organism: Hordeum marinum; assembly: GCA_022496015.1. Classification (NCBI taxonomy): domain Eukaryota; kingdom Viridiplantae; phylum Streptophyta; class Magnoliopsida; order Poales; family Poaceae; genus Hordeum; species Hordeum marinum. Next base: position 412,990,335 of record CM039678.1, on the reverse strand, counting down.
CCAGCCCAATAAGGGCTGACACACTTTATCTAACAGCCCATGAAGTCCTCTGGTCGTCACACCCCTCCCGGGGGTCCTCCGGCACCCTCCCGGCACTCCCGGTACAATACCGATGAGCCCGAAAACTTTCCGGTGACCGAAATTGGACTTCCTATATATCAATCTTTACCTCCGGACCATTCCGGAGCTCCTCGTGACGTCCGGGATCTCATCCGGGACTCCGAACAACCTTCGGTAATCACGTATACCTTTTCCCTATAACCCTAGCGTCATCGAACCTTAAGTGTGTAGACCCTACGGGTTCGGGAGACACGTAGACATGACCGAGACACCTCTCCGGTCAATAACCAACAGCGGGATCTGGATACCCATGTTGGCTCCCACGTACTCCACGATGATCTCATCGGATGAACCACGATGTCAAGGATTCAATCAATCTCGTATACAATTCCCTTTGTCTATCGGTATGATACTTGCCCGAGATTCGATCGTCGGTATCCCTATACCTTGTTCAATCTCGTTACTGGCAAGTCTCTTTACTCGTTCCGTAATACATCATCCCGTGGCTAACTCCTTAGTCACATTGAGCTCATTATGATGATGTCTTACCGAGTGGGCCCAGAGATACCTCTCCGTCACACGGAGTGACAAATCCCAGTCTCGATTCGTGCCAACCCAACAGATACTTTCAGAGATACCCGTAGTGCACCTTTATAGCCACCCAGTTACGTTGTGAAGTTTGGCACACCCAAAGCATTCCTATGGTATCCGGGAGTTGCACAATCTCATGGTCTAAGGAAACGATACTTGACATTGAAAAGCTTTAGCAAACGAACTACACGATCTTGTGCTATGCTTAGGATTGGGTCTTGTCCATCACATCATTCTCCTAATGATGTGATCCCGTTATCAACGACATCCAATGTCCATGGTCATGAAACCGTGACCATCTATTGATCAACGAGCTAGTCAACTAGAGGCTCACTAGGGACATGTTGTGGTCTATGTATTCACACATGTATTATGGTTTCCGGTTAACATAATTATAGCATGAACAATAGACAATTATCATGAACAAGGAAATACAATAATAACCATTTTATTATTGCCTCTAGGGCATATTTCCAACAGTCTCCCACTTGCACTAGAGTCAATAATCTAGTTCACATCACCATGTGATTAACACTTACATCACCATATGATCATATCATCATGTGATTAACACCCAATAAGTTCTGGGGTTTGTTCATGTTCTGCTCGTGAAAGAGGTTTTTAGTGAACGGGTCTACGACATTTAGATCCGTGTGTACCTTGCAAACTTTCCATGTCATATTTGTAGATACTACTCCCATGCTCCACTTGGAGCTATTCCAAATGGCTGCTCCACTATACGTAGCTGGATTTCTACTAAGAGTCATCCGGATTGGTTTTAAAGCTTGCATCATCGTAACACTTTACGATGAACTCTTTATCACCTCCATAATTGAGAAATATTTCCTTAGTTCTCAAGTTACTAAGGCTAACTTTGACCGTTGTCCAGTGATCCACTCTTGGATTACTCTTGTACCCCTTGACAGACTCATGGCAAGGCACTCACAGGTGCGGTACACAGCATGGCATACTATATAGAGCCTATGGCTAAAGCATAGGAGATGACACTCATCTTTTCTTTATCTTCTGCCGTGGTCGGGTATTGAGTCTTACTCAATTTCACACCTTACAATACAGTCAAGAACTCCTTCTTTGACCCATCTATTTTGAACTCCTTCAAAAACTTGTCAAGGTATGTCTTCGTCGAAAAAAAACTTATCAAGCGAATAGATCTATCCCTATAGATCTTGATGCTCAATAAAATAGTAGCTTTATCTGGGTCTTCCTTTGAAAAAAAACTTTTCAAACAACCCTTCATGCTCTTCCAGAAATTCTACATTATTTCCGATCAATAATATGTCAACTACATATTCTTATAAGAAATTCCATAGTGCTCCCACTCACTTTCTTGCAAATACAAGTTTCTCATAAACTTTGTATAAACTTAAACACTTTGATCACCTCATCAAAGCATATATTCCAACTCCGAGATGCTTGCTCTAGTCCATAGAAGGATCGCTGGAGTTTGCATATTATTAGCATCCTTAGGATTGACAAAACCTTCTGGTTGTATCACATACAACTCTTCCTCACAGAAACCATTACGGAAACCTTGTTTTGTCATCCATCTGCCAGATTTCATAATCGAAAAATGCAGCAACTGCTAACAAAATTTTAATAGACTTTTAGCATCGCTACAGATGAGACAATCTCATTGCAGTCAACTCCTTGAACTTGGCGGAAACTTCTTTGCGACAAGTCGAGCTTTATAAACGGTGACATTTCACCATTAGCGTCTATGTTTATCTCAAAGGTCCATTTGTACTCAATGACCCGCCATTGAACAGGCAAGTCTACCAAAGTCCATACTTGGTTTTCATACATGGATCCTTTCTCGGATTTCATGGCTCCTAGCCATTTGTTGGAATCCGGGCCCACCATCGCTTCTCCATAGTTCGTAGGTTCATCGTTGTCCAACAACATGATTTCCAAGACAGGGTTGTCGTACTACTCAGGAGCAGTACGCGTCCTTGTCGACCTACGAGGTTCGATAGTGACTTGATCCGAAGCTTCATGATCATCATCATTAACTTCCTTTTCAACTAAGTAGGCTCTACAGAAACATCTTTCTGTGTTGCGCTATTCTCTGGTTGAAACAAAGGTTCAACAACCTCATCAAGTTCTATCTTCCTCCCACTCAATTCTTTCGAGAGAAACTCTTTCTCAAGAAAGGACCCGTTCTTAGCAACAAATACCTTTTGCGCTTGGATCTGAGATAGAAGGTATACCCAATGTCTCATTAGGGTATTCTATGAAGATGCATTTGTCTGCTTTGGGTTCGAGCTCGCTAGGTGAAAAACCCATTTTCACATAAGCGTCGCAGCCCCAAACATTAAGAAATGACAGCTTAGGCTTCTGTCAAACCATAATTCTCACGGTGTCATCTCAACAGACTTAGATGGTGCCCTGTTAAAGTGAATGGATTTGTCTTTAATGCATAACCCCATAACGATAGTGGTAAAACGATAAGAGACATCATAGTACTCACTATATCCAATAGAGCACGACTACGACGTTCGAACACACCATCACACTATGGTGTTCCAGGAGGCGTGAGCTGTGAAACAATTTCCACATTGTCTAAAATTGCATACCAAACTCGTAACTTAGATATTCACCTCCATGATCATATCATAGACATTTATCTTCTTGTCACGATGATCTTTAACTTCACTCTGAAACTCCTTGAACCTTTCAAACATTTCAGATTCGTGTTTCATTAAGTAAATATCCCCATATTTACTCAAATCATCAGTGAAGGTAAAGAAAAACAACGATATCCACTGTGTGTTTCAACACTCATTGGACCACATACATCAACATGTATTAATTCCAATAAGCCACTTGCCCGCTCCATCATATTGGATGACGGGGTCTCAGTCATCTTGCCCAAGAGGCATGGCTCGCATGTCTCAACCGATTCGAAATCGAGTGAGTCAAAAAACATCCATCATCATGGAGTTTCTTCATGCGATTTATACCAATATGACATTACGTGGCAGTGCCACAAGCATGTGGTACTATCATTATTAACTTTGTATCTTTTGGTACCAATGTTATGAATATGTGTACTACTACGATCATGATTCGATAAACCATTTCGAGTGGGTGCATGACCATTGAAGGCATTATCCATGTAAACAGAATAACCATTATTCTCTAACTTATATGACTAACCGTATCGCACTAACCATGATCTAATCACGTTTATGCTCAACGCAAACACCAAATAACATTTATTTAGGTTTATCACAAATCCTGAAGGTAGAGAGAGCGTGCGATGGTGATCACATCAATCTTGGAAATACTTCCAACACACATCGTCACCTTTCACCTAGCTAGTCTCCATTTACTCCGTAGCTTTTATTTCGAGTTGCTAACACTTAGCAACCGAACCGGTATCTAATACCCAGGTGCTACTAGGAGTACCAGCAAGGTACACATCACTAACACGTATATCAAATATACTTCCATTGACATTACCAGCCTTCTTATCTACCAATCATCTAGGGTTTTTCCGCTTCAGCGAACATTCTCCTCATAACAGAAGCACTTAGTCTCGGGTTCGGGCTCAACCTTGGGTTTCTTCACTAGAGCAACAACTGGCTTGCCATTCCTGAAGTTTTTCCCTTCTTGCCCTTGCCCCTTTTGAAACTAGTGGTTTTCACTTAACCATCAACACTTGATGCTCCTTATTGATTTCTACCTTCGTGGTGTCAAACATCACGAACAACTCAGGGATCATCTTATCCATCCCTGGCATGTTATAGTTCATCACGAAGCTCTAGTAGCTTGGTGGCAGTGACTTGGAGAACTGCATTAATCACTATCTCATCTGGAAGATTAACTCCCACTTGATTCAAGTGATTGTAGCACCCAGACAATCTGAGCACACGCTCACCGATTAAGCTATTCTCCTTTATCTTGCAGGCAAAGAATCTTGTTGGAGGTCTCATACCTCTCAACATAGGCACGAGCTTGAGATCACAATCTCAGCTCCTAGAACATCTCATATGTTCTGTGACGTTCAAAACATTTTGAAGCCTCAATTCTAAGCCGTAATGCATGACGCACTGAACTATCACGTAGTCATCAAAAAGTGCCTGTCATATGTTCACAACATCTACAGACAACGCTTGAGGGAGTGATGCAGTTAGCGGTACATCAAAAACATAAGCTTTCTGTGCAGCAATGAGGACAATCCTCAGATCACGGACCCAGTCCGCATTATTGCTACCATCAACTTTCAACTTACTTTTCTCTAGGATTGTATCAATAAAACTGGGGAGCTACAGCGCGAGCTATCTACGACATAATTTGCAAGGACATTTTTAGACTAAGTTCATGATAATTAAGTTCATTTAATCAAATTATTAATGAACTCCCACTTAGATAGACATCTCTCTAGTCTTCCAAGTGATACATGATCCATGTCAACTAGCCCGTGTCCGATCATCACGTGAGACGGACTAGTCATCCATGGTGAACATCTCTATGTTGATCGTATCTTCTATACGACTCATGTTCGACCTTTCGGTCTTCCGTGTTCCGAGGCCATGTCTGTACATGCTAGGCTCGTCAAGTCAACCTAAGTGTTTCGCATGTGTAAATCTGGCTTACACCCGTTGTATGCGAACGTTAGAACCTATCACACCCGATCATCACATGGTGCTTCGGAACGACGATCCGTAGCAACGGTGCACAGTTAGGATGAACACCTTTCTTGAAATTTTATCGAGAGATCATCTTATTTACTACCGTCGTTCTATGCAAATAAGATGTAAACATGATAAACATCACATGCAATCAATATAGTGACATGATATGGCCAATATCATCTTGCTCCTTTGATCTCCATCTTCGGGGCACCATGATCATCACTGTCACCGGCACGACACCATGATCTCCATCATCATGATCTCCATCATTGTGTCTTCATGAAGTTGTCTCGCCAACTATTACTTCTACTACTACAGCTAACGTTTAGCAATAAAGTAAAGTAATTACATGGTGTTTATGATTGACACGCAGGTCATACAATAATATAAGACAACTCCTATGGCTCCTGCCGGTTGTCATAGTCATCGACATGCAAGTCGTGAACCCTATTACAAGAACATGATCAATCTCATACATCACAATGCATCACATCACATCCTTTTGGCCATATCACATCACACGGCATATGCTGCAAAAACAAGTTAGACGTCCTCTAATTTGTAGTTGCAAGTTTTTACGTGGTTGCTATAGGTTTCTAGCAAGAACGTTTCTTACCTACGTCAAAACCACAACGTGATATGCCAATTGCTATTTACCCTTCATAAGGACCCTTTTCATCGAATCCAATCCGACTAAGGTGGGAGAGACAGACACCCGCTAGCCACCTTATGCAACTGTTGCATGTCAGGCGGTGGAACCGGTCTCACGTAAGCGTACGTGTAAGGTTGGTCCGGGCCGCTTCATCCCACAATACCGTCGAATCAGGATAAGACTAGTAACGGCAAGCATATTAACAAAATCGACGCCCACAACTGCTTTGTGTTCTACTCGTGCATAGATTCTACGCATAGACCTAGCTCATGATGCCACTGTTGGGAGACGTAGTAGTAAATCAAAAATTTTCCTACGCGTTCACCAAGATCCATCTATGGAGAAACCAGCAACGAGCAAGGGGAGAGTGGATCTTCATACCTTTGAAGATCGCTAAGCGGAAGCGTTACAAGAACGCGGTTGATGGAGTCGTACTCGCAGCGATTCAGATCGCGGTAGATCCGATCAAGTGCCGAACGGACGGCACCTCCGCGTTCAACACACGTGCAGCCCGGTGACGTCTCCAACACCTTGATCCAGCAAGGAGGAAGGAGAGGTTGGGGAAGGGCTCCAACAGCAGCACGACGGCGTGGTGGTGGTGGAGTAGCAAGGTATTCCGACAGGGCTTCGCCTAAGCGCTGCGGAGGAGGAAGAAGAGAGGTAGGGCTTCGCCGTGAGAGAGAGAGATCAAATCCTATCTCAAAACATCCAAAACCTCAAGTATATATAGGAGGAGGGACGTGGAGGGCTGGCTTGGCCTCTACTCCAAAGAGGAGATGGCCGGCCGAATTAAAGGGAGAGTCCACCTCCCACAAGGGAGGTGGATCTCCTCCTTTTAAATCCTTTTTGCCTTATCTCCTTATCTCCAGCCACATGGGCCTTTAGCAAAAGTATTTCCCAGCCCAATAAGGGCTGACACACTTTATCTAACAGCCCATGAAGTCCTCTGGTCGTCACACCCCTCCCGGGGGTCCTCCGGCACCCTCCCGGCACTCCCGGTACAATACCGATGAGCCCGAAAACTTTCCGGTGACCGAAATTGGACTTCCTATATATCAATCTTTACCTCCGGACCATTCCGGAGCTCCTCGTGACGTCCGGGATCTCATCCGGGACTCCGAACAACCTTCGGTAATCACGTATACCTTTTCCCTATAACCCTAGCGTCATCGAACCTTAAGTGTGTAGACCCTACGGGTTCGGGAGACACGTAGACATGACCGAGACACCTCTCCGGTCAATAACCAACAGCGGGATCTGGATACCCATGTTGGCTCCCACGTACTCCACGATGATCTCATCGGATGAACCACGATGTCAAGGATTCAATCAATCCCGTATACAATTCCCTTTGTCTATCGGTATGATACTTGCCCGAGATTCGATCGTCGGTATCCCTATACCTTGTTCAATCTCGTTACTGGCAAGTCTCTTTACTCATTCCGTAATACATCATCCCGTGGCTAACTCCTTAGTCACATTGAGCTCATTATGATGATGTCTTACCGAGTGGGCCCAGAGATACCTCTCCGTCACACGGAGTGACAAATCCCAGTCTCGATTCGTGCCAACCCAACAGATACTTTCGGAGATACCCGTAGTGCACCTTTATAGCCACCCAGTTACGTTGTGACGTTTGGCACACCCAAAGCATTCCTATGGTATCTGGGAGTTGCACAATCTCATGGTCTAAGGAAACGATACTTGACATTGAAAAGCTTTAGCAAACGAACTACACGATCTTGTGCTATGCTTAGGATTGGGTCTTGTCCATCACATCATTCTCCTAATGATGTGATCCCGTTATCAACGACATCCAATGTCCATGGTCATGAAACCGTGACCATCTATTGATCAACGAGCTAGTCAACTAGAGGCTCACTAGGGACATGTTGTGGTCTATGTATTCACACATGTATTATGGTTTCCGGTTAACACAATTATAGCATGAACAATAGACAATTATCATGAACAAGGAAATACAATAATAACCATTTTATTATTGCCTCTAGGGCATATTTCCAACATCTACAACTACCAAAGCTCCATTAAGGTAAAACCTAACCATAGAATTAAGTAAAAAAGTCCCCTTTGATCCCATATGCAATAACTCACGAACTCGGGTTTAGGTTTCTATCACTCCCGCAACCCACTATAAACAAATAATTGACATATTACAACATCCTTCAATGATGATCCCACATGCTTGCGCAACACTGAGGGCACCATAGGAGAACACCATAATAACACACAACTCATATCACACCACAATTAGTCCACGTGACAAAACAAATCTACTAAAAAATCATAGAGGTGCAACACATCATTGGATAATAATATATATCATAAAGCACCATGCTTGAGTAGAGATTACAGGGAGGTGAGAGAGGTTACGCCACTGCATGGAGGGACAGAAAGTTGGTGATGACGACAACAAAGTTGTTGGAGTTGATCGCCTTCAAAATGGTTCGCTCGAAGACATAGAAGAACACATCATGGAGATTGATTAATATTATGTCTTACAATGGATGCCATGTGTGCTACATGATTACACGTATGACAAGATTGTTTTGAACTATGGTGGTGGTTAAGGTTGTGGCTATGTTGATGGGAAATGGTGCTGGATAGGGTTGATCCAGATGGGCATGGTGATGATGACGAAGACTGGCTTGTTTGGTGCTCCCTTGTTAGTCATCTAGCGTTGGACCCTTTATAAAGGTTGTTTAAGTGAACAAGGAGACTTGGTTTCCACACTATACGACCACTCATACGAGCGGGAGAAGTCGTATGAAAGGTCATCGTTTGCTCAGTTTCTACTGGTGCGCCTCCCACTTGATCTCCTCTATCTATTCATTTCCATGTATTGGCTTGATTTTGCCATGAATAGCCCATTTCCCATGGAAACAAAATAAAGATAGGATATTTGGAATCATATGCATGCATTAGTCATTAGTGAAAATATCAGAGGGAATATCTCGGTTTTAATGAAATATATCGCTTTAAAATCAGATTAGAGGAGTGTAAAAATAACACTCATCAGCCGCCTGGGCTCCATGTGTGAGGGGAAGCGGAGCGACTCCTCCACAAGTGTCAGGCTGCGTTCGAACAAGGCTGACGCGGCCCACCGACTCCTTACCGCCACTGGAGGGACGACGATGATAGCACGCAAAGGATGTTGGTGTGGTCAGGAAGGGCGGTGATGCTACAAGGTGGTTCTCTGGTACAAGCTATAAGTTTTTTTATTTTTTTGTAAAATGGCCAAAATATTGGTCGTTTATGTAAATCCTGACCGAGCTTCAATGAATTCTGGTGGGTTTGATTAAATCTCATCCAGTTAGTTCAAATAGTCTTTGAAATGTATCCAGCTAGATTAGGGTGTCCAACTCCCGCATCAGTGTCCACGGACTAGTCGCCCGGTCCACACACGAATGCGGTGTCCGGTTTGCCGATCAGCATTGGAGATACCCTTAGTACAACCCGATGATATATACCAAAACAAACACCCCAGATGTCTGCGAACACGTCGGACTAGGAGCTTTAGAAAAGCGGTCATCCTACCCGGTGCGCCATAAAACCGGACATGCCATTTTCGTTAATATTTAGAAATCTTTACATATTAGAAGTTACCGATCTTACTCTACTTTTTGAGGGCCGTGGGCACGTCTATATTCCACTTACTTCTCATCATCGAACATGGGCACATTCGTCTTTGACATCCTACTCCTCATTCGAGTCCAACGCCTGGTCGTGGCCTTCGTTGGTGGATGTGAGGTTGATGTTGAATGTGGACAGTCCGACCTCAAGTTGGTTGCGGCCTGGCACAAATGACATAGAGCTGCTAACGTTGTTAGCGTTCCCGTCCGCCTCCGTCGTGATCTCCCCTAACAGTTGGTCGCACTCTGCTTCATTTATGCGGAGCTGTAAGGGCTCATCGTAGATGGTACGGGTGCTACGCATGGACTCGTACAATGTCTGCTGCTCATCGATGAAGCCCATGCCCGTCGTCGACATGGTGGAGGTATGGGCACCATGCACAGAGTCATACAATGTCCATTGCTCATCAATGAAGCCGAGACTCTCCACCGGCATAGTCAAGATGGCCTCCTCATTCGCCTTCTTGTTGGCGATAAGATCCTTCACAAGCCAGTGGTGCTCGAGGAGCTGGAAGTTGTACATTACTCCTCCTGGACCTATCAAAATGTGGATGTCAACGATGCTTGCTCCTCTGCCCGCGCCTTCGCTATGACAGTGTTATAGTGCGCCTCAGCCTGCTGCAGGGTGAACCTAGCAGCCAACACGGACCCCTCCTCCTCCTTCACCTCCATCATTCCCACCTCGTCCGAGCTCAGTTCCTTCAGAGAGCTCGGAGGCTCTCTTGCCGTAATGCAGGCCGCGACCCGGCTACACCATGCGTATACCTTGGAAGCAATTTCGTGACGACAGCGGCGAAAGGGTCTTCCACCACCCGCCATGGGTCCCAGCCAACGGCCGTGGAGGTTGAAGGACGAAGAAGGGAGAGGGGTTACACAATCGGCACAGATGGATGGATATGGGGATCAGAGGTGGTATGGGTTTGTGTCATGGCCAGTGGCCTTTAAATACGAGGGGGAGGGGGCAGGCAACCGGACCGGTGTCTTGAATGCATCGGGAAGGCGAAATGACGACTTCTCATTCGCCGACATGAATGCCAGGCGGATGGACGATCAACCCATCTGAACAAGGTAAGGCTGGTTGTAATGGTGGGTATCATATACTAGTATCATGCATATGATACTAGTTTATGATAGTACACCCATAATGCATAGTCTCATATGTTAGTATGATAGTATAGTTCATTTATTGTCATGCATGACACATGGTAGCACAATATTTAATATGATACGGTATCATGATATGATACTCAACCCTCTCTTCCTTCATTTAATTCTATGCCAACTCATCAAAATTGACTAGTTGGCATGCATGATACTGCCTATGATACTCCCATTACGACCAGCCTAAGAAGTTGTCCCATTGCCCTGTCCTGCCACATCTGCTTTTTTACTCGCATTGCCGTAGCATGGATAGCCAGCGCACACGGCGTGAATGGTGAGCCGAAGCAGGTGCATTGAATGTCACACAGGTGCATTGAACGTCACATAGGGGTCAATGACTGGTCACATCCGCTTTACACTGGCGTGAATGCAACGCGGAGAGCGGAGTAGCGGCGAGAGTGAAATGAGAAAGGGTTTTTTGTGGATCAGGGGTGTCGCATGCCTATGCGGCAGAGATGTGAACACGCACAATCCATCCCTATGTTTATTTTTGATTTGCAACAAGTTGAATATGTGGTATGTGGAGTCAGCAGACATTTAATGCATGTTGTTGGATGGAACAAAGTGTCTGTACCTTTACGGGCGTTTTAGTGGACGATGCCCTTAGTCCCAAACAAAATAATCTGTACAGGCAGATGTAAAAAAAGAGACATGAATGCTGGATTTTTTCTTTTTCAAAATTAACATGATTGCAGATAATTGCACATTTTGCGTGTAATAAAAAAATTGCAGTGCGTACGCAAGAGTTAGCAAAGTTGTTGGGGATATAACCCCGTGGTGAGACCCACCCAGGTGGGGCCGGGTCATACCTAGCGGCTCATAAGCAGACCAAGGATGGGCCTCGAGACATAAGCCTAGATTTATGGTGGTTCACTAAGATGGGCCAAGGCGAGGCCCAGACAATGAAGGCATGAAGACCTGGGCAGATAAGCTGCACGGAGACGGCTTGCTTAATAAGGCAAGATGATATAGAGATAGAGTCGGACACGTTGTAAGAGTCGGTATAAGACTTGTGTAACCCGTGGTCTTGACCTCCTTTATAAGGGCGAGACCCGGGGCGACTTAGACAGAAACCAATTGATCGAGATCTAGGTCAAACGAATCCGCTCCCTTGTAATCGATAATCCAATCAATACAACACAAGAATGACATAGGCTTTCACCTCATCTCGAGGGGCCGAACCTGGGTAAACTCATGTCCTCCCTTCCAACCAACCCCTTTGAATCCATCACCTTAGCGATGGCCTCGAACATAAGTCCATGGACATCTGCCATGACAAAACCACGATAGTTGGCGCCCAACATGGGGACTGCGCTTGGTGGTGTTGAGTTCTCGAAGGGCTCTCTTCCAGGGATCGAGGGATACATGATCAGAAGGATGAACAAAAGTCGCCGCGGCCGGCTCTACATCGACGACGCCAGTTGGGGTCTTGAGGCTGGCTCTGTGGAGTACGGGTTCCGGGTCCCCTTCGGCGGAATCCACGTCTTCATCGGCAAGGTCGGCGGATCTACACCCGGGCCGGACCTCTGCACTGACATCATCGAGCTGGATCGGTGCGCGCAACTCGCCCGGCATGTGCAACCCGCCCATGCTGACTTGGGCAGGATGCATGTCTTCGTTGGCTTCACTCAAGGTATGGATCTTGAGGCTTCTATGTCACAGGAGACTCTCATTCGTTCAGAGGATGGATCTTCGAGCGGAGAGGCGGAATCAATCTAACAACTTCACGATGGCGGGCTTGGGGGCTATGATGAACTTTACCCCGAGTCGGAGCGTTCTGAGCCGTCCGATCATGGGTTGCTGACTCATGCGGCCGTGTTCATGGCGGAAACAAAGCTAGGCCCAAGCAGTGCAGCCGCCAGAGCGGCAGACACGTGGGCTGACCCGCCGCCAGCTCAAGTTCTTCTGGATCTGATGAACGAGCTCACAACCCTGATGGCGACTGAAGTCACGCCTGACAATCAAGCTGCCAGGAACCTGGAGATCACAAGACTGAAGGACCAGATGGCGGAAGTCCAACAGAGTATCGGCGCGTTAAAAGCTCAGATGGACGTGGAGGCAGAACGCCTTAAGACGGATGCTTTCCACCTTAAGCTAGAACAACAGTCAACGGCTCCAGTGCGGTGGATGAGGCATCAATCTTGCCTGCCCGAGCAATATGAGGCCAGAAACCTTTTTAACACGCTAGGAACGGGTCGGACAACGGAAGCACCTGGAAGTCGGCCGGCGGCTCGGGAACAGCTTAACCCGCCCCGACGGAACCAGACCTCACCAATGGCTTTTCTGATGCCGGCGGGTCACTACTCAAACCCGGCGGAGAACATGGTGGCGGCAACAACCCGGCTTGGAACAATCCCTATTCCTAACGAGGCGCCTTTTGTAGAAGAGGTACGAGACGCTATTGGATACCTACGAACGGCGATGGCCCAACAAGAGAAGTATATCTATAGCCGGAGTCACGTGCATTCAACCCCCATCCCCAGCCGCAGCTTCAGCCGGCGTTATGAGTCGCCGGCGATTTCTAGCAGTGATCGACACCGGGCCCACCGCGAGATGACGAGGCGGCTTTGGATGCTCAGGCGCTCGTAGATTGGGCGAGGGCACAACGTGAGGCGGCGGCTCATCAAGAGCCTGCACTTTCTGTCTCAATTGGAGCGGGAGTAACGACCAGGGTCGTGGGAGTACCGTGCTTGGTGCCGGCTCTGCAGAATCAGCATTTCCTGAAGGGTTTCAAAGGCCCTCACAACGTCCCAAATTACACCGCTGATCTACCCCCGGAGGCTTGGATGGAGAGCTATGAGCTGGCTATGGAGGTGTTGGACGTCAATGACGTGGTGTGCGCGAAGTATTTTATCATGATGCTAGAAGGGCCGGCTCGCACGTGGTTAAAGGGTTTGCCACCCAATACCATCAATTCTTGGGCTGAGTTAAAAGCGAAGTTCATCAAAAACTTTCAAGGGACGTGCAAGGAGACCATGACGATTGTGGATTTGGATCACTGTATATAGCAGGAAAATGAGTTGGCTCATCACTGGGTCTGGTGGGTTTCGACTATCATCCACTCGTCTGAGCAGATTACGATGGCTCAAGGGGTCTTGATTCTGGAAAATAATTGCCACTTTATGCCTTTGAAGAAGAAGCTCGGCCGGCTCAAGCACACGTGTCAAGACATGGGGGAGCTCATGGCGGCTCTCACAAAATATGCCGACTTTGATAATACGAAGGATCCGGGCTCTGATGAGGAGAAGCCTGGTCAGACTAAGAAGAATAGAAATGGCAAGAGTGTGGCAGGCAATGGTAACCAAGGCAGGAGGAAGAACCAGGATGGCGGGTCAGAGCTGGTGGCCAACGCTAGCACCAACAACAATCGTGCTAAGGGCAATGGGAAGTTCAAGCAGCCTTTTAATAAGGGTAATACTCCTTTTAATTTGGAAGAGATGCTCAATAAACCTTGTCCGGAGCATAGTCGGCCCGACAGGCCAGCGGGTCACATGTGTGGTAATTGCCACGTTATGCAAAAGTTCAAGGACTACAGCTTACGACAGCATAACAACAATGGTGGCCCGCCCGGCGGCTCGGGACCAGGCGGGTCAGGAGCCGGGTTTGGGTCCGACGGCTCAGGATCCGACCATCACGGCCAGGGCAACCAAGGAGGACATAATCAGCACTTTGGTGGCAATAATCAGCAACAGAATAACCAATCAGGATATCAAAGTAATCCAAAGCAGCTCAGTTCGGGTCAGTATCATGTTTTTACGACCAGCCTTGACAGACGAGATCAGAAGTTGCGCAAGCGGGCGATTAATGCGATCACGCCGGCTCCACCAAAATACTTGAAGTGGTCTGATTATGATATAACCTAGAGCCAGGAGGATCACCCATCACGTGTGGATGACCCGGGACGGCTAGCATTGGTAGTTGCTCCCAAAGTTGGAGGCTATGTGTTTACGAAGGTGCTTATGGATGGTGGCAGTAGCATCAACATTTTGTACTATGACACTTTCAGCCGGATGAAGTTGCTTGATAAGGATCTTAAGCCATCATCATCAGTTTTTCACGGCGTGGTGCCTGGCAAGTCAGCTTATCTAGTGGGGAGGATCTCTTTGGAAGTCGCCTTCGGTGACGAATACAACTACAGGGTAGAGACCTTGTGCTTTGAGGTGGTCAAGATCAAAAGTCTGTATCACGCTCTGTTTGGACATCCGGCTCACGCCAAATTCATGGCTAGGCCTTGTTATGTGTACTTGCAGCTAAAGATGCTAGGCCTGAAAGGTACGGTGCATGGTGATCAAGAAACGACTATTGAGTGCGAGGAAGGAGATGCGGCTTATGCAGAGTCTAGTTGTGTTGAGGCGGAACTCAAGTTTTACAAGGAAAACGTCGACCCGGAGGACATGACTCCGCTGAAAAAGCCCACCATAGAGGTTGAGCCGCACCTCAAATTTTCAACGGATGATACCAAATTGGTAGATCTCAATCTGGGCGACTCATCTCAGCACTTCACTATCGGAGCTAATATGGATCCCAAATAGGAAAGCGCGCTCATCAAATTCATCCATGAGAATCGGGACATCTTCGTGTGGAAACCTTCTGACATGCCGGGTGTACCGAGAGAGTTCGCTGAGCACCACCTTAATGTGGATCCTAAATTTAAACCAGTCAAACAGTTTCTATGGCAGTTCAATGAGGAGAGACTGTAACAGCCCGGGACCGACGCTCCAGAAGATTCCTCTATTATTCCATTCTCGTCATGTGCTTCGTCTAGGTGTTGCATTCATCATAGCATCATTCTCATCATCTGCATAACATCGTCACTCGTTTTCGAAAACATGCATCCGTTTGTAGTTGCCGGTTCTCTCCATTTTGTTGTTGATCGTTTCGAGACCAACCACACACGCCCGTGCCCGTGGCATCGTTATAAAAAAACCCGTTTTCAGGCACGCGAAAAATATTCTCGGATTGGGTCAAAACCTGGTGTGCGCTCTTATTATAGTCTAGGTAGACCGCCTGCCAAATTTCGTCGCATTCCGAGTTCGTTTGATACCCCATCGGTCCACCGTAGCAGTGCGGTCATCGGTTATTCGTCGGACGTTTTTCGGTGTTTTAAAACCTCGTGTCACGGGCCGAACCTCTCTCTCGTCTTGTCCCACAACACCTCTCCACATCCCACATAGCCTTTCTAGCCCCCTCCTCTTTCGTACCGTCAGATCAAGATCCGAAGGTCCAAAAAACGGAGCAAAACCCCCTTCTATTGTCTCCCTGCTATAAATATGGACAACCCTAGAATTTAGGGGAGATGTCCCATCATTCCCCTTCAGCCGCCGCCATCCCCTTCCTTGGGATCTCATCCTGATCCAGCCACCCGACACCTCTCGTCGTTTTCAGCCATTGACCAATCAACCTCTCCTGCCTGATCCAACCCCATCTAGCCTCCCGCTCGCGCATGGAAGCGTCTGTCCTTGCCAGTGCCCGCATACCGCGTCCGTCACCCGCATGCCGTGCTAGCAGGAGCTCGACCCCAAGCTTCCCGAGATCGTCTTCTCATGAGGCAGCGCCCGACCCTGTGCTCCCCTTGCAACCGCGTCCTGCGTGTCGGCCACCTTGTCCAGGCCAGCGTCCGAGACCTCTCCTTCCCGTCGTGTCTCCTTTTTCTCCCAGCTCTCCCTCTCAGTTTGCTTCTTCTCTTCCTCTGTTCTTACAGGTTGTGACATGGCTGCCGAAGGACCTCCGCCCGTGCCGTTCATCACCCATCTGCGCTGCCTCAAGGCCCCAAGACGCCGGGAACCACTCTGCCATGACAGATTTGCCGCTTCCCGTTGCTCCTCGCCCGTTCTGCGTCGCTAGAGTGCGTCAAGCCGCTGGAGTTTGAACCGCCACCGCTGCTCTATTCCTGTCGTGCAGAGGAGCACGAGCGCCTGAGTTTCTCTACATCTCTAGCACCAACAGGGAGCGTTGACCAAGCCGAGCCCCAGCTCCAGCGCTCATGTGGGTCGCGAGTGCCCAAGCCCAGCCATCCCCATGCCCGCCTGCACTTCGGAGCCGACGAACCGGCCCGATCTGGCTTGAGGTGAGCCTCCGCCCTGCCCGTCGTCCCTTTAGTACTCGAAGCCACATTATGCCAGAACCTCCTTCCTAGTCTGACTGGCAGCCGAGCAAGATGCTCATCTAGGGGGTCTGGGGTTTGAATCCCAGATGCCCCTGTTTTTCTGTTTTGTTATGTTTTGGTTCAGCTCAGCTCGAAGTGCTATGCCATATTGTGCCACACCCACCTATTAGCATTGTTCAATTGTAGTCTAGTTGGTTAGCCATGTTTGCACTCAGCTGTGAGGTGCAGGGTTTGAAACCCACTCCTCATTTTTTGCTGGGGTTTTCTTTTGGCAAAGATAACACATATTTTCAACATCATATGGCATTTTGTAAAATTCATATAAATTCAACCGTGCATCATATGAGGGCATGCTATATACGAATTTTGCTCATTTTTAGGTCTACTTTCTCAATATCCAACTTTCAACCATAGTTAAAATGTTTAAAATTGTTGTTTGATAAAAATTTGTATAAATGCCATGTCGAAAAGGGTTATTTCATAACTACAATAATCATAACTCTGATGCTAATGTTTTACATATGTAACTTGACCGGAAAAATGTGTAGAATCACATGGTGACATTTATTTTGCTGTTTAACAACTCTAAAATGGTGTTAGGACAGATCGGCACCTAAATCATAATATACTTATGGGGATGTTTCGGGAATGCTATATGTTGCTTCCGGACCCATTTGAAATGCCTAGATGATATAGTTGTTCATGCTTCACCTCTTGCCATGTCTAACAACATTTAATATTGATGAGTACCTAAACGGGAGTGAACTAAATAATTTGAACGTGAAGTTTCGTCAATATGCAACTCGTTGCATATTGAGCTTCACTTTAATGTGTAGTAGTTGTTTGATGTGTTTTGCCATGCGTTGCATATTAAACTGGACATGCATCATATTTGTTTGTGCATCATGTCATGCATATGTTGTGGTGTATCTTGTGTTGATTGTTTGTTTCAGATTGCTTCTTCTCGATAGAGTTCCGAAAGCGTTCGGAGTGTGAGGATTCGTTCGACTGCGTTGGTCCGTCTTCTTCATGGACTCGTTCTTCTTCCATGCGGGATCTCAGGCAAGATGACACATTTCCCTGGATACCACTACTATCATTGCCATGCTAGTTGTCTCATTTTTATTGTTATGTCTTGCTACCTACCACTTGTTTGTCAAGCCTCCCAACATTTCCATGAAAAGCCTCTAACCCTCCACCTTCCTAGCAAACCATTGTTTGGCTATGTTACCGCTTGCTCAGCCCTTCTTATAGCGTTTCTAGCTGCAAGTGCAATTGCTTCCATGTGACAACATGGACATTTTGATATCACAATATTTCTGCTATTTAATTTAATGCACTTATACACTTGGTAAAGGGTGGAAGGCTTGGCCTTTTGCTTGGTGTTTTGTTCCACTCTTGCCGCCTTAGTTACTTGTGAACCGGTGTTATGTTCCATAATTGAGCGCTTCTAACATGCTCGGGGTTGTTATGGGGACCCCCTTGATTTTTTCTTTGGGATAAAACTCGTCTGGCAAGGCCCAACATTGGTACTACATTTGCCTAATAACTAATAAAATTGCATAGGGACCCGCCGCCACCCGCGGATAATTTAATCAACCCCAGGGCTAGTGCTCCTCATGAGTGTTGGTCCAAAATAGAGTCGTGTGTGGGGCCAACCCAGGGCAACTTAGGAGATTTTATCAGGCCACTGTACACTGTGCTCATCTGGTCGTGTCTTGAGAACGAGATACGCGGCTCCTATCGTGTTCGTCGACACGCCGAGCGGCCTTGCTAGATTTGTTTTACCTTTCTCGAACGTCTTGAGTGAGGAACTATGATATTCTTTGGGCTATCTCGAGGTGTCGGATTTCCTTTGGAATTGCCTAGGAAGATCACGAGATCCGTGGTCGAGGTTATTCCCACTGCGTGTGGTTAATTTGTGTTGGATGAGTTGGGGCACCCCTGTAGGGTTAAATATTTTGGAAAGCCGTGCCCATGGTTATGTGGCAAACTTAGATATTTTTTTAACACCTGGTCATAGCAAACTTGAAGTAAACTCTAATAAAATACACCAACTGTGTGCATAACCATGACTGTCTCTTCTCGTGAGTCCTTATCCGAGAGAGAACACAGTGGGGTTATGTTTGACATAAGTAGGTGTTTAGGATCAATTAGTGATCATTACTAGCTCACGTCCGTTATGCATAGACTACCATACTTTACTTTCTATACTCGTAAGTTAGCCAATCAAATAAATGCTTAGTCGCTTGCTGCAGCCTCACCACTTAACCATACCTCATCTATTAAGCTTTAATAGTCTTGATACCCTTGGAAATGAGATTGGTGAGTCCCTGTGGCTCACAGATTACTACAACAATAGTTACAGGTACAAGTAATGCGATGATTGACGTGAGTGCGATACTTGTTTTAATTTGGAGTTATTCTTCTTCTTCGTCTTCATCAATCTAGGATGGGTTCTAGGCGGCAGCCTGGGATAACAAGGATGGATGTCATTTTGTCGTTTGTTTTCGTCCGTAGTTGGACCCTGCTCTTATGTATGATGTTTGAATATGTTATTGTATTGATGCGATCTTGTTGTAGCTTGTGGTTTGTGTAAGCCAATTCAATATACTCGTCTCTTCTGTACATGTACTTGTAATGATATCCATTCTTGCAACACGACGAGATGCGCTTCTATCCCCGTCGAGGCCCTCGTGCCAAAATAAGGATAGGATCGCATCTTGGGCATGACAGAGATGCAAGGCCATTGGGGAAGAGGTAGCCCGGCTTCTGGCGGCGGGTTTCATCGTCGAGGTCATTCACCCGGAGTGGCTCGCTAACCCGATGCTAGTGCTCAAGAAAAATGGCACGTGGCATATGTGTGTTGACTACACGGATCTTAACAAGGCTTGTCCGGCTGACCTGTTTGATCTTCCTCGTATTGACCAGATCATTGATGCAACGGCGAGTTGTGAGAGTTTATGCTTCCTGGATGCTTATTTTGGTTATCATCAGATCAAGATGGCAGTCAAGGACCAAGAGAAGATGGCTTTCATCATGCCTTTTGGTGCTTTCTGCTATGTGTCTATGCCTTTCGGGCTCAAGAGTACGCATGCGGCTTACTAGCATTGTGTACAGAACTGTCTTCATAGCCAAATTGGGCGCAACGTTCATGCATATGTGGATGATATTGTGATCAAGTCAAGGAAGAAGGAGACTCTGCTTGACGACCTACAGGAGACTTTCGACAACTTACGGGTCTACAAGATGATGCTTAACCCGGCTAAGTGTGTCTTTGGCGTTCCGGTAGGCAAGCTCTTGGGATTTCTAGTATCTGAGCATGGCATTGAAGCTAACCCAGATAAAATCAAGGCTATCACCTCCCTGTCTGAGCCAGCATGCATCAATGATGTTCAGCGCCTGGTGGGACGGATTGCGACGTTAAGCCGGTTTATAAGCCACCTTGGTGAGAAGGCCATCCCTTTATATCAGATGATGAAAAAGACGGACAACTTTGTCTAGAGTACGGTGGCGGGTGAGGCGTTTGAGCCGCCGGTCTTAGCCGCTCCGGTTGAAAAAGAACCCCTGTTCTTATACGTAGCGGGTAATAACAGGACTGTCAGCGCCGCAATCATTGTCGAGCGTAAGGAGGCAGGGAAGGAATATCCGGTTCAGAGGCTGGTTTACTATATCAGTGAGGTCCTGACAGAATCCAAGAAGAGGTATCCATATTGGCACAAGCTGGTGTATGGGGTGTTCATGGCCAATCGCAAGCTTAAGCACTATTTCCTGGGGCACCAGATCGCAGTGGTTAGCTCTGCCCCATTGGGAGATATAATTCAAAATAGAGAAGCCACTGGCCAGATCGCTAAGTGGGCATTGGAGCTTGGACCTCTCAATTTAAAATATGTGCCTCGCATGGCGGTTAAGTCGCAACCCTTGGTGGATTTCATCAGCGACTGGACTGAGTGTCAGGCGCCCGAGGAAAAGCCGGACAACACATACTGGACAATCCACTTTGATGGATCCAGGCAACTAGATGGATCAGGTGCGGGGGTTGTCTTAACTTCCCCAAAGGTGATAAGTTTTTTATGTGCTAAGGTTGATGTTTCCTTGTACTAACAATGCATCTGAGTACGAAGCTCTGCTTCATGGCCTCCAGGTGGCTAAGGAGATGAACCTGAGCCGGGTTAGATGCTTCGGTGACTCAGATCTTGTAGCCCAACAAGTTTCAAGAACTTGGGACTCCAAGGACCCGCGGATCACGGCTTATCGTCAGGCGGTGGATGTCATTGCTGGTCACTTCAAGGGTTATCAGGTGGATCATAATGATTGTCGCATGAACGAGGCGGCTGACGACCTGGCAAGGCTGGGTTCTCAACATAAGCCGGTGCCGCCTAACGTTTTCTTAGATGTACTACATCACTCGTTAGTTAAGTTACCTACAGAGGAAGATTTAGCGATTCCTGACCTAGAAGGACAGCTGGTGGCGGCTCTACATGCACTTCCTAATTGTACTATGCCTTATTTGGCGTAGTTGACTTGCGGCGAGTTACTTGATGATGAAAATCTCCCCACACAGATCACCAGGCAGTCTAAATCTATGACGATAGTCAATGGCGAGTTACATAACTGCAGCGTCACTGTCGTGTTTCAACGTTGTGTTTCACCTGACGAGGGCAAGGAAATCTTGAATGAAATTCATGCTGGTGATTTTGGTCATCACGCCGTCTCAAAATCCCTAGTGGCCAAGGCCTTTCAACATGGCTTCTTATGGCTCACGGCTCATAAGGATGCGGAAGACTTGGTCCGCAAGTGTGATGGATGTCAAAAGTTTGGCCGGCGTGCTCATGTCCCGGCTCAAGAGTTGCGTATGATTCCAATTACTTGGACGTTTGCAGTCTGGGGGCTTGATATGGCCGGGCCTTTCAAGAGATACAAGGACAAGAAGACCCACCTCTTGGTGGCGGTTGACAAATTTACCAAGTGGGTAGAAGCTGAGCTGTTTAGCAAGTGTGACGTGGCCACGACGGTTCAGTTCATTAAAAAGCTGATCTACCGTTTTGTTTACCCTCACGACATCATCACTAATAATGGTAAAAACCTATCCATGGGGGCTATGAAAACATTCTGTGAAAGTGAACACATCAAACTTGATGTTTCTGCGGTTGCTCATCTACAGTCAAACGATCAGGCAGAGCGTGCTAACCAAGAAATCTTGAGAGGTATCAAACCCCGGCTTATGGTTCCTTTGCAACGAACGCCGGGTTTTTGGGTGGAGGAGTTGTCGTCCGTCTTATGGAGCATCAGAACCAGCCCCAACAGATCAACAGGTTATACACCTTTCTTCATGGTTTACGGTGCAGAAGCCATGTTACCAAGCAATATCTGTCATGACTCACCACGAGTGGCGGCTTACATTGAGGCGGACAATGAAATGGCGCATCAAGATGCATTGGATGCCTTGGACGAAGAACGTGATCTGGCGGCGGCCCGATCGGCGATTTATCAGCAAGACCTGCATCGCTATCATAGCTGCAGAGTTAAGAGCCGGACATTTCAAGAAGGCGACTTAGTGCTGTGGTTGATTAAAGATCAGATGGATGCACACAAGTTATCCCCTCCATGGGAAGGGCCTTTCGTGGTCAGCAGAAACCTCAATGATGGGTTGTATTACCTCATTGACATCCGAGACGACTCAAACACTTCTGGGCAAGAGACCCGCCGGCTGTGGAACATAGCGCATCTATGGCCTTATTATACTTAAGTTGTCAAGACTTGACATTGTACACCTTCATCGTACATATCATAGATATATGAATAAAGTTGGCATCCCTGCAAGCCGGGGCCTCTACGGTTTCGCATATCTCAATCTGTGCAAAAAAAGGTCAATTAGGGGGCTTCCAACCCACTGGGTTTAGCTTATCAAACCCTATTGATTGACTTTCAAGCCAAATAGTTGACTCCATCAACATGATCGTCTAGGGGGCTTCCAACCCACCGGGTTTAGCTTATCACACCCTATCGGTTGGCTCTTAAGCCAAACAGTTAACTCTGTTAACAAAGGTCACTTGGGGGCTTCCAACCCACCGGGTTTAGCTTACACACCCTCTTGATCGGCTCTTAAGCCAAATAGGGTTAAACCTGCCTGTAAGCTGATGCTACTCCGCTAGGTGACCCGTCGAACTCTTACCAGTTGATCTCGCCTGGAGACCCTAAGCCAGCTCAAAGAAATTGACGGCCAATCTCGATAGAGACCCTATACTGGTTCAAGGTTGAAACGGTGGCTCTTGTCACGTGAGGGCCGGCTTACGGAAAGCAAGGATAAACTCTCCCATCTACTGCCGACTCTCTGCTATGTGGCCTGTTCGTACTCTTAGGCAGTTAATCCTTTAAGGACCCTGTACTGTTTAAGGTTAAAACGACAGATTTATGTCACGTGAGAGGCAATTTATGGGCTACCAGGGTACTCATGCCCTGCCGAGTCTCTTCTGGGACGTCACACTTCTTGTCAGTTAATATCACTTAGAGACCCTGAGCCGCTCAAAGGAATTGACGGCCAATCTCGATAGAGACCCTGTACTTCTAAGGAGTTTTAAGTGGCGAGTAAGCCCAGAAGAACCAGCAAATGAGTAAAACAAAAACCAAGTCAGGAAAGATATAGCATCTTTGGGTGGCGCTATCTTAAGCCGTGCTCCTGACAATGTGAAGAATAATCTATTCTCACAGGTTGGTTAATTACCAAAAGCCGCCACAACATCTGGTATGAGTTGAAGGCACATGGCAAATGTAATATGTTAAGCCGGACGATTTCATATGTGCACGATGGCACAGTTCAGGCAAGACAAAGTTTACTACAAGCCTATTACAATGCTCTCTCCCGAGCTCAAAAGCAAGGACTCAAAGTTTTTCACATCGCCCTATGGTGGGTCACAAAGCCGGATCATCCACGGTGTTACCAAGGTCATCAGTTGGATGGCGGGTCACCCTGCGGCGGGTCTTCAACCTTCATGATCTGGAGATTGTCCATGTGCCAGTTGCAGTTGGTTAAAGCCGCAAAGTTTGCCTCTTCAAAGAGGGGGGGCGGGTCAAGATCAGGAGCAAAGAGGTGCTTACGGCATACAGGCGCTAAGTCCTTGGCCTCAAAGGTTGGGCGGCATACTCTCTTCTGCTCGGCATTGTAAGTCGCCCGGTATGTTAACATGTCCACTTCTTCTGCTAACACTGATGCGAGGACTCTTGAAGCCTTCATGCAACGAGCATAGTCAGCCTCCGTGAACTCTGAGCCGTCATCCTTCTTTGATGGAAACCCGTCCATCATGTCTTCGGGAGTCAGCTCTGGGGCGAAAGCTAAAGCCTGGCTTATGGCTGCGACGACTCCTTTTCTGGCCGCTGATTTTTAAGCTCCTGGATTTGTTTAGGCAGGGTGGATAGCAACTCTATGAGTCCCTTCATAGTTGAGGGAATACTATCTTTATAGAGCACCGCCTTGATTGTGCAGAGAGCTCCGCAATACAGTTGCTTCGTTAACGTATAGACGACTTTCAATGGCAACAAGCTATCAGTAGCAAGTTGACGGCTCCTTGAACCTGCATAAGACGGAAGTTCAATTATGAGTCACCAGCGTTAGTACTCACACAAGAGTATAGGCTAAATATTTAGTACTTACCAAAGATGGCGGCACACATCTTGGAAATATGGCGCTTCAAGGCGTGTAACTCATTGGACACAACCACGAGCTGCTGGTCAGCATCATCTGCTCGTTGAGCCAGGGCGGTTTGCTCCGTCTCAGCAGATTTTTTGAAAGCGACAAAGTCAACTTTCACTTTTGTGAGTTCTTCAACGGCAAGCCGGTACTTTTCATCTGCTTGGCTTCGGGCAACTTTCTGAGTGGTTAGATTGCTCCTTAAACCGGTCACTTCAGACTCGGCCTCATTTAACACTTCCTGGGACATATAACAAAGCAAAATGAGGGCTAAGTCGCCAGGATGGTATGTTATCAGGTGAAGATTCAGACAATACAATGCAAGTCTCAAGCAGATTGCAAGCAATATGCTCGACACTTGGGGGATAATGTCTATTTGTTCTCCAAGGTTACAAGGAAGTTCTGGCTCATCTTCATCAAAGTTGAGCCGACCCTTGGGGGCTACATACAGCTCTTTTCTCTATAAACAAGGAAGTTCCGACTCATCTTCATCAAAGTTGAGCCGGCCATTGGGGGCTACATATGGTTCTTTGCTTTATTTACAAGGAAGTTCTGGCTCATCTTCATCAACATAAGCTGACCCTTGGGGGCTACAGGTGGCTCTTTGAACAAACTACTTATGCACTAAAAGTGTCGGCTAAATATCCAAGATTTAAGCCGATAATTAAGGGCTACATGCTAAGTATTTCTATTTATAGCAAGACTCAAAGACCCGGTTTACCATTGGTAAATACTAAACCAACTCTTGGGGGATACATAAGGGTATGAGGAAAAGAGAGCAAGAGTACCTCATATTTTTTCTTCATCAAGCTATCAAGCTTGAGCTCCATGTTCCGGCTAGTGGAGAGGCGGTTTAGATAACCAGCATGCAGCTCATCAGCGGATAACTTCTCCAGCGCGGGGAGTTCAAAGTCCAGCTTCTCGGAGGCTTCAGGGTTCTTAGTATGCTTTGTCAACACATGAGCTTGAGGAGTGTGGAAGCCAGTACCAGTAATGGTGACGTCCGGAGTAACCAAATCGTCAACAGCTATTGAAGGGCTTGGCGGCTTAGAGCTGGTCCTCGGATGACTCTCAGGAATCATGTCATGGGCCGCCGACTCAGCAGAACGATGAGCTTCTTCTGGCGCATCCTTGGAGGCCGCAGAGGGGTCAGCGTGCGCTGTAGGAGAGTTCGGCTTGGCAGGCTCCGGCTCTCGAGCCTTGGGAGCATGGGTAGACCCACCAGTCTTCCTTCGTGTCGCTTGAGCCCTGGAAAGCACAGAAGGTCATGGTATAAGCTTTACGGGTAACAAAGGATGGAATGCAAGCATGAAAGGCACGTACTCTAGGTTGATCTTCAGAGGCGGAAGGCAGTAGCTGTAGAGTCGCCCGATGAAGGGGGTGATTCCTAAAAATAGTTAAGGCAATATAAGATAGGGTTAAATCATAAAGGCAAAATTGACAAACTTAAGCCAAGTGAAAACAAATACCTCGGCTGGCCGTTTCCGTTGAGCCGGAGAGTGAGATAACCCAATCATGAGGTCGTTAGAGCCGGTACTCCGGGTCTGGCACTGGGAGACTTGCTGTTGCTTTTTCAAAAGAAAGTTTGGGTCTAAGTAAGCAAGACGATGAGAAAATGGAACTTTTCGGATGACCCGCCATATCTTCTATAGTGCAAGATGTTCTGAATCAGATGAAACATAAGTTATCTCAGGAATGTTGGCATGGCTTGTCTCCGTTTTGTCCTGAGAATTATTATTGTCAACAAGGTGCATGAAGAGACGGCCAAGAGAGTCAAGTTCTACCTCTGAGTCGTTAGATTCCGGTTGTTCTTGAGGTGCGTTTTTCTTCTTCCGACTGTCGGTTTTCTACTTTGATTTCTTTGGAGGAGGAACGTATTTCTTTTTTCGGAAGCTGGAATTGGCCTGAAAGTGAAAGCCGTCGAAAGAGGTCAAAATATTGCAAAGTATACATGGATAACTAACGTGGAGGTAAGGAGATCGAGAGTCGCCCTTACGTCTGGGGCCGGGTTTGCGGCGCAAAAAGGTGCTAACCCGATGGCGTGGCAAGATCCTTCCGATTCATGAACCAGGTTGTTGATGGCGGCCACGGCGTTATCTTCTGACAACATGGTAGGGTTAAAGCAGATGGGGTCATTGTCATCACCCATATACTCGCACATGAGGCAGCTTCGCCGGCTCAGAGGCAGGACCTTCCAAGAAACCCAATAGCGGGTCAGATCCATCCCTGTCAGACCATTGGCCATAAGGGCCTTGATTTTGGCGTGAGCCACAGCATGCTTCGCTCATTCAGTGGCTGACAGCGGGTCAGGGAGCTCGGTTGAAGTCTTGAGCCGGGTTGGACGATAACCCGGCAAGGAATGCTCTCCCTCTGGAGAGGTGTCTTTGTAGTAAAACCAGGTTTTATTCCTGTCCTTGGGATGGCTTGGCATCCAAACAGCCAGAAAGGTCACATCCCGTCTCCCTTGAATTGAGATCCCACCAAGCTCTAAGCTTGGACCAACTTTTACCTCCGTCTGGCGGTTCACATAGAAGAACTCACGGAAAAGGCCAACAAACGGCTCTTCTTGTAAGTAAACTTCATAGAGGATTTGGAAGTTGCAAATGTTTGAGACAGAGTTTGGGGCGATATCTTGAGGGCGCAGCTTGAAAAAGTGAAGGACGTCTCGGAAGAATTTTGAGCCGGGCGGGCTGAAACCGCATGTAAGGTGATCCACGAAAACAACTACTTTGCCCTCTTGTGGAATGGGTTTGTTTTCATTGCCTGGAACCCGCCAATGGATGACATCTTTTGCTGGTAAGGACCCTGTGTCTACGAAGTCCTTCAGGAACTCTTCGGTAATGGCAGAGCCGACCCAGTTACAAGAATTGGACGCACGAGGCATGTTGCCGGCTTAAAGTTGCGCAAGGTAACAATGTGTGGCGAGTTAGAAGGCGACAGATAACTACAGACGGCTGATGAATTCTAAGTTCTCTAAAGCTAAGTCGTTGGAGCAATTTAGGCGAGAGTCGGAAACTCAATGGCGGGTTAAGTTTGCAAGTAAACAAAGCAAAATTTACTAAGTGTGGAAAACAGGTTTCACAGGTTATCTATATAATTATGGATCTACAAAACGGATAAAAAGGCTGGTTTATTCTAAACCTAGCGACGAACAGAGGAACTAGCAGTGTTTGAAGACAGTGAAAAGGGCAACTACAGATTTGTGTTGTGCTATTATTGACTTCCTACGGTCAATCGCGATGGGGTCAAGGGCATTATCGAGTTCACTGATCTACATATTATCTAACATTATGAAAAGCGCGTGTTCTAGCGGGCGGAGGAGCTCCATGAAAAACCTATCGAAAGCTACAGATCTAGGGGTGGAGAAGAAATTACCGGAGATGACGCGACGGACGCGGGCGGTGCTCTGTTCCGATTAGGTTGATGTAGCGGCCTGGCGTGATGACGACGTGAAAGCTTCGCCGGAGCAGGAAACTCTGGAGCGACGGCGTCGGGAGGAAGAAGAAGAAGGACAAGTGGAGAAAGAAATGAAGACCACCCTTCGTGGTCCTATTTAATAGGGAAAAGGTGGAAATAGGCGCGAGAATCCAGGCGACGGAAGTTGACTGACCGAGACGGACGCCTCGACTTTCAGGCCGTCCGTTTAATAGTGGAAAGATCCATTGCGGTTGTGAAGGAGTCTTTTTGATATCTCCAGTATGACGTCACGGCGGGTTACTTTGTCTTACTTTCAGGTGATAATGAACAAGACTCGCCGCCTAGTGAGACGGGAGGTTGAAATGAGCAAGCTCAAATCAACCTGGGGCCTAATGTTGGGGATATAACCCCATGGTGATACCCGCCCAGGTGGGGCCGGGTCATACCTGGCGGCTCATAAGCCAGACCAAGTATGGGCCTCGAGACATAAGCCTAGATGTATGGCGGTTCACCAAGATGGGCCAAGGCGAGGCCCAAACAAGGAAGGCATGAAGACCTAGGCGGATAAGCCGCCTGGAGACAGCTTGCTCAATAAGGCAAGATGATATAGAGATAGAGTCAGACACGTTGTAAGAGTCGGTATAAGACTTGTGTAACCCGTGGTCTTGACCTTCTTTATAAGGGCGAGACCTGGGGCGACTTAGACAGAAACCAATCGATCGAGAGCTAGGTCAAGCAAATCCGCTCCCTTGTAATCGGTACTCCAATCAATACAACACAAGCAGGACATAGGCTTTTACTTCATCTCGAGGGGCCGAACCTAGGTAAACTCGTGTCCTTCGTTCCAACAAACCCCTTTGAGTCCATCACCTTAGAGATGGCCTCGAACATAAGTCCTCGGACATCTGTCGTGACAAAACCATGACAAAAGTCGACATTGACATCTTTGAATATATATTATCACCTCATTATATTACTCAATTTAGGTATGATGTGTGCTATCTTGTTATCAGGTAGCTGCGATCCTCTGCCTCAAAGAAGACCATGAGCACACAGAGACATCCAGACAGCAAGCTAAAGAGTGAATAGTTCCAAAGAGTGAATAGTTACCAGGGATTTGATATCACCACACAACTACAATTTATCAACTATTCAATATGCTGTAGTTTATGAACTAATCCATCTGCGGGTATATTTTTGTTTGAGCCCCCTTTGGCTTGTTACATTTTCTTTTGAAAGAAAAACCAGATACTCTCGACTCTTGTTCGAATGTAACCACATGTCTCGTCTGTACATCAAGCAGCTTGTTAGTTGACATTCGTGCTGTTTTGTCATGGTGTGGTAGTAGACAAAAATAAGTTTGAAATGCCCGTTCTTAAATTGTTAGCTAAATATTTAAATGTAAAGAACATAACTAACCTTTTCATAGGCTGGTCATATCTATAACTACGAAAGAACTTAGACTAGTAACATATGTGCGATATCATGCAAGACTTCATTTATTTTGGTATAGATTCATTTTGCCTTAAGGTGTGTTATACTACTAAAAACACCTTATTTCTTATTAACAAGTTACCACATAATCAAACTTGCCTTGGGGTGCATTATATTACTATTTACTACTAAGTTATTCCCACTAGTTGAATACCCATGCATTATCAATGCCGAACAAATGGGTCTATCGTGAGCCGTCAACTTCAGCTCTTCTTCCATTGTGTTATTTTGGTTCGCTATGTTGGCGGTGAAAGGGTCTTCCACCACCCGTCGTGGGTCTCAGCCAACGGCCGTGGAGGTTGAAGGACGAAGAAGGGAGAGGTGGTACACCATCGGCACAGATGGATGGATATGGGGCTCAGAGGTGGTACGGGTTTGTGTCATGGCCAGTGGCCTTTAAATATGAGGGGGAGGGGCCAGGCAACCGGACCGGTGTTTTGAATGCATCGAGCAAGCGGAACAATGACTTCTCATTCGCTGACATGAATGCCAGGCGGATGGACGATCAACCCATCTGAACAAGGTAAAGCTGGTTGTAATGGTGGGTATCATATACTAGTATCATACTACACCCGTAATGTATAGTATCATATGGTAGTATCATAGGATAGTTCATTTATTGTCATGCATGACACATAGTAGCACAATATTTAATATGATACGGTATCATGATATGATACTTAACCCTCTCTTCCTTCATTTAATTCTATGCCACCTCATTAAAATTGACTAGTTGACATGCATGATACTGCCTATGATACTCCCATTACTACCAACCTAAGAAGTTGTCCCGTTGCCCTATCCTGTCACATCCGCTTTTTTACTTGCATTGCCGCAGCATGAATAGCGAGCGCACGCGGCATGAATGGTGATCCAAAGCAGGTGCATTGAACGTCACACAGGTGCATTGACCATCACACATGGGTCAATGACCGGTCACATCTGCTTTACATTGGCGTGAATGCGACGCGGAGAGCAGAGTAGCGGCGAGAGTGAAATGAGAGAGGGTTTTTTGTGGATCAGGGG
The DNA here is from genome assembly GCA_022496015.1 of Hordeum marinum. Classification (NCBI taxonomy): domain Eukaryota; kingdom Viridiplantae; phylum Streptophyta; class Magnoliopsida; order Poales; family Poaceae; genus Hordeum; species Hordeum marinum. The sequence continues at coordinate 412,959,830 of CM039678.1, read as the reverse complement.
TGTCACATGTCTACACGGCGGAGATCCGAACACACACAATCCATCCCTATGTTTATTTTTTTATTTGCGACAAGTTGAATATGTGGAGTCCGAGACATTTAATGCATGTCGTTGGATGACACAAAGCATCTGAACCTTTATGGGCGTTTTAGTGGATGATGCCCTTAGTCCCAAAGAGAATAATCTGTACAGGCAAATGTAAAAAAGCGACATGAATGCTACAAAGCAGAACATATTTTTTTCTTTTTTGAAATTAACATGATTGCAGATAATTGCACATTTTGCGTGTAATAAAAAAATTGCAATGCGTATGCAAGATTTAGCAAAGTCGACATTGACTTCTTTGAATATATGTTATCACCTCATTATATTACTCAATTTAGGTATGACGTGTGCTAGCTTCTTATCAGGTAGCTACGATCCTCTGCCTCAAAGAAGGCCATGAGCACACCGAGACATCCAGACAGCAAGCTAAATAGTGAAGAGTTCCAAAGAGTGAATAGTTATCAGGGATTTGATGTCACCACACAACTACAGTTTATCAACTATTCAATATGCTGTAGTTTATCAACTACTCCATATGCGAGTATCTGTTATCACCTTATTATATTACTCAATTTAGGGATGACACGTGCTAGCTTCTTATCAGGTAGCTGTGATCCTCTGCCTCAAAGAAGGCCACGAGCACACAGAGACATCCAGACAACAAGCTAAAGAGTTAATAGTTCCAAAGAGTGAATAGTTACCAGGGATTTGATGTCACCACACAACTACAGTTTATCAACTATTCAATATGCTGTAGTTTATCAACTACTCCATATGCGAGTATATTTTCGTTCGAGCCCCCTCGGCTTGTTGCATTTTCTTTTGAAAGAAAAACTAGATACTCTTGACTATGGTTAGAATGTAACCACGTGTCTCGTCTGTACATCAAGCAGCTTGTTAGTTGACATTCATGTTGTTTTGTCATGGTGTGCTAGTAGACAAAAATAAGTTTGACATGCCCCTTCTTAAATTGTTAGCTAAATATTTAAATGTAAAGAACATAACTAACCTTTTCATAGGCTGGTCATATCTATCACTACGAAATAACTTAGACTAGTAACATATGTGCGATATCATGCAAGGTTTCATTTATTTTGGTATAGATTCATTTTGCCTTAAGGTGTGTTATGGTACTACAAACACCTTATTTCTTATTAACAAGTTACCGCAAAATCAAACTTGCCTTGGGGTGCATTATATTACTAGTTACTACTAAGTTATTCCCACTAGTTGAATACCCATGCATTATCACTGTCGAACAAATGGGTCTATCGTGAGCCATCAACTTTAGCTCTTCTTCCATTGTGTTATTTTGGTTTGCTATGTTGGCAGCGAAAGGGTCTTGCACCACCCGCCGTGGGTCCCAGCCGACGGCCGTGGAGGTTGAAGGACGAAGAAGGGAGAGGTGGTACACCATCGGCACAAATGGATGGATATGGGGCTCAGAGGTGGTACGGGTTTGTGTCATGGCCAGTGGCCTTTAAATACGAGGGGGAGGGGGCAGGCAACCGGACCGGTGTCTTGAATGCATCGGGCAGGCAAAACGACGACTTCTCATTTGCCCACACGAATGCCAGGCGGATGGACGATCAACCCATCTGAACGAGGTAAGGCTGGTTGTAATGGTGGGTATCATATACTAGTATCATGTATATGATACTAGTTTATGATACTACACCCGTAATGCATAGTATCATATGATAGTATCATAGGATAGTTCATTTATTGTCATGCATGACACATAGTAGCACAATATTTAATATGATACGGTATCATGATATGATACTCAGCCTTCTTTTCCTTCATTTAATTCTATGTCACCTCATCAAAATTGACTAGTTGGCATGCATGATACTGCCTATGATACTCCCATTACGACCAGCCTAAGAAGTTGTCCCATTGCCCTGTCCCGTCACATCCGCTTTTTTACTCGCATTGCCGCAGCATGAATAGCGAGCGCACGCGGCGTTAATGGTGAGCCGAAGTAGGTGCATTGAACGTCACACAGTTGCATTGAATGTCACATAGGGGTCAATGACCAGTCATATCCACTTTACACTAGTGTGAATGTGACACTGAGAGCGGAGTAGTGGCGAGAGTGAAATGAGAGAGGTTTTTTTGTGGATCAAGGGTGTCGCATGCCTACGCGGCGAAGATCCAAGCATGCACAATCTGTCCCTATGTTTATTTTAGATTTGCGACAAGTTGAATATGTGGAGTCCGCAGATATTTAATGCATGTAGTTGGATGACACAGAGCGTCTGAACCTTTACGGGTGTTTTAGTGAATGATGCCCTTAGTCTCAAACAGAATAATCTATACAGGCAAATGTAAAAAAAGTGACATGAATGCTACAAAGTAGAACGGATTTTTTTCTTTTTCAAAATTAACATGATTGCAGTTAATTGCACATTTTGCGTGTAATAAAAAATTGCAATGGATACACAAGATTTAGAAAAGTCGACATTGACATCTTTGAATATATGTTATCACCTCATTATATTACTCAATTTAGGTATGAGGCGTGCTAGCTTCTTCTCAGGTAGCTGCGATCCTGTGCCTCTAAGAAGACCACGAGCACACAGAGACATCGAGACAGGAAGCTAATGAGTGAATAGTTCCAAAGAGTGAATAGTTACCAGGGATTTGATGTCACCACACAACTACAGTTTATCAACTATTCATTATGCTGTAGTTTATCAACTACTCCATATGCAAGTATATGTTATCACCTCATTATAGTACTCAATTTAGGTATGATGCGTGCTAGCTTTTTATCAGGTAGCTGCAATCCAATTCCTCAAAGAAGGCCACGAGCACACGGAGACATCCAGACAGCAAGCTAAAGAGTGAATAGTTCCAAAGAGTGAATAGTTACCAGAGATTTGATGTCACCACACAACTACAGTTTATCAACTATTCAATATGCTATAGTTTATCAACTACTCCATATGCGAGTATATTTTCGTTTGAGCCCCCTTCGGCTTGTTGCATTTTCTTTTGAAAGAAAAACCGGATACTCTCGACTCTGGTTCGAATGTAACCACGTGTCTTGTGTGTACATCAAGCAGCTTGTTAGTTGACATTCGTGCTGTTTTGTCATGGTGTGCTAGTAGACAAAAATAAGTTTGACATGCCCCTTCTTAAATTGTTAGCTAAATATTTAAATGTAAAGAACGTAACTAACCTTTTCATAGGCTGGTCATACCTATAACTACGAAATAACTTAGACTAGTAACATATGTGCGATATCATGCAAGACTTCATTTATTTTGGTATAGATTCATTTTGCCTTAAGGTGTATTATACTACTACAAACACCTTATTTCTTATTAACAAGTTACTTCATAATCAAACTTGCCTTGGGGTGCATTATATTACTAGTTACTACTAAGTTATTCCCACTAGTTGAATACCCATGCATTATCACTGCCAAACAAATGGGTCTATCGTGAGCCGTCAACTTCAGCTCTTCTGCCATTGTGTAATTTTGGTTCGCGATGTTGTCACCCTACTCCCAATTTGGTTTGTTCTCTAGTCTGCCAAATTGCCATAGTCATTCCCATCTTCCGTAACCCACATACATAAGTTGCTTGGCTTGATAAAGTTGATTCTTAATAAAGTTGATTCCAAAAGAATACTCAATTTCCTATGAGTGGTACTTCGATTGCTTCTCTTCAGAAATAATGTACATGGATAACGTCTGCTAACTTTTATTACTTACATTATTTTAACTACCTGATTGGGAAGTTCTAGCCACATACTTAACTCCTATCTAGTATCAATCCGCTCGCATTGACTGAAGAATTTGCCAGGTGGTGAGTGTCGGTGTCAAAACCGGCGGATCTCGGGTAGGGGGTCCGGAACTGTGAGACTAGAATCAACGGTAACAGGAGACAAAGGGGACACAGATTTACCAGGTTCGGGCCCTCGTATGGAGGTAATACCCTACGTCCTGCTTGGGTGTATTGATGATGTGGGGGTTACAGAGTTGATCTACCTCGAGATCGAATAGCTAACCCTAGATGAGTTGTCTTGTCCCTATACCCTAATACCCTCCGGCTTATATAGAAGCCGAGGATGCCTAGGGTTTACACATGGTCAGTTACATGCTGAAGATATAAACATGCCTACTTGCTACATCAAACATGGAGCGCAAGCCGTGCTTCCCGAAGCTTCCATCTTGGAGACCGGGCCTTCAAATCTTCAAGTGTTCGGTAAGTAGCTCATATAGTCCGCCCCATAAGAATAGGCCGGCTTCCCGAGGACCACTTAATCCAAGACTCACTCAGTAGCCCCCGAACTTGCCTCCAATGCCTAGGGTCTTCAGCTCCAATTGCTTCATGAACATAGTCTTCGGCTTCTGAGGTAAGTTCCTTCCACCGAACATAGTTCGACCTCCGATGACAAATAGCTTCCGAATAGCGGCGTGTCCGAATACTATGAAATAAGTTGGCTTTGAAGGCCAAACGTCAGGGAAGAAAAGATAACATTCCCTGACGACCTCTCCGATGAAAGGTCACGGCCCACCACGACCGCTAGGCCAGTTACAGGGACTCGATGCGCGGTTCGAGGCCGTTCTGTCAGCACGATCTATCAACACGCAGATCGTGCTCCATTTCACATGGGATATGTTCAATCATGCAAGCGCAACTGTGCACACGTCTCGGGAAGTGGAGGGATTCGTGGCGCAGTGGAGGGGGCTCAAACGATAAGCTTCATGAAAGGCAGAGAAAACCCCTGCGGCTATTCATGCTCTCCCTCTGCTTCCGCCGCCTCCCATTCCTCTGAGCCTCGGATGCCTGGATCCAAATCTTCCTCCTCCCCTTCCGAGCTCACCAGTGGCGGGCTCTGGCTCCAACAGAAAGTGGGAGGCCTCCACAGTGACCGACAAAAACATCCAAGACCTCAAGAAAGCTGGATACCTCCCCCCAACATCCCTCACCACGCGACAAAGGAGGGCCAAGTGATCCCCACCCGCAAGCCAGGCGAAAGGGAGGTGTTCATCCCCTACTTCATCAGGGGGTTGAGCTTTCCCCTCCACCCCTTTGTCAGGGGGTTGGTGTTCTTCTACAGCCTCGACTTCCATGACCTCCCGCCGAACTCCATCATGCACATCTCGGCGTTCATCCTCGTTTGCGAGGCCTTTCTGCGCATCGAGCCACACTTCAGGCTTTGGCTTCAGGTGTTCAACATCAAGCCCAAGTGCGTCGGCAGCAAGCATGCAGATTGCGGCAGGGTCGTCATCGGCAAGCTCACCCGCGTCGGGTGGCCGTCGGGCACCCTTATTGACACCATCAAGGGGTGGAAGAAGGAGTGGTTCTACGTCACCGAACGACAAGAAGAAGGTCAACATCCCTCCACCGCATATAGATCCGCCCCCACCAGACTGGTGTCATGGCTCGAAAAGGGCCTCGTCTGGGGACCGGGCAAGGAGGTGAGCGACCTGTAGAAGCGCATGCGCTCCATGGTCGAGGAGGGAACCAAATTGACCGATGTGGTCCAGGTGATGCTCCAAAGACACATCCTCCCTTGCCAGCACCGGGACACTCCCTTGTGGGCTCGTGAGATCGACGTCGAGCCCACAGCTCGGAATCTCTTCTGCACTATGCGGGAGAAGTTGTGAAAGGCACTCTTCAAATGACAAAAGAGCCGGCCATCCGAGAAGGAGGACAAGGTAGGCTCCATCACATAAGGAGATCTCATAACCCCCTCTCCGATCTGCCTTTGCAGAGATGGCTAAAGAAAGCCATCAAAATTAATAGTCTGGCGCCTCAGCCCGAAGACGAGAGGACCGGGCTATTAGCAAAAATGCTCGTGGTAAAGCCTTATGAGGCTCCCACGAAAAAAGAGAAGAAGAAACCAGGCCAGGCTGGCATCCGCATCAGGGACCATCCTGACGCCGCATCCGAGGATACCCCCGCCTCCTCGAATTAGGAGAAGACCGAGGAGGAGGAAGAGGAAGAGGAGGAGGAAGAGAAGGAGGCTGAGGTTGAGGGTGAGGGGGAGGTAATTCCCCACGTGCTAGGAAGAGAGCGGCGTCTTCGGATGCTCCGGAGAAGGTCCTTCCTCCTGTCCAGAGGAGGGCGCGTCGGGCGCAGGTGATTTTGACCGACGATAGTTCGAAATCGGACACCATGTCCGAAGACCTCGAGGAGGTTCCGCGAAGGAGCCTACGGGTCAAGCCCCCTCCGAAAAGGTTAGGATCTGAAGACCCTCCCATTCATTACGAATAGATTTAGAGCTTGCTAACATCCATGTTATTGGCTTTACAGCCCCCCGCACGTCATCCCCACCGAGGTGATATCGGACGGGGAGACCCCGCCTGCCGAACTAGCGGAGAGCGGGGATGCCTCACATCCCACCACGCCGGGCACCACGAGGGGCGCCGTGGAGGTGTCATCTCGGCACGCTCCTATGGAGCTGAATACCGATGGCAGGGGAGACTGTACCATGGCCGAGGATGACGCCTCAGTCACTGAAGACCGAGGGGCAACACCCCCCCGGACACCGAGGAGGCCGGACGACCGGGTGCTCAGTCCCCTCCAAAAACATCTCCGGAGCGAACCGTGCCTCCGAAGGTAACAGTTCAATCCCCGGTAGGTGATCGGGATATCCGATCATCACCGGCACCACTAACCAATAGGTGGTCGGTCATGGAGGAGGCTCTATCGAGCGCCTCCATCTTAGAGGATCACCACACCCTTGTGGGCGCGGTATTGCAGAGCATCGAGTCCGTTGATAGCGGACTGAAGGATTCCTTCAAAGGTCTCCTTACGGGTTTTCAAGTAAGTCACCTGATACTCTTATTAGCAAACTTTTTTATTTATTTCTATTATATACATGGCATCCCCCGAGACCTAGGCAAGGTGAAAAAACTCACCTAGGGGTCACTCCTGTTTTCGTTATCGGAGCAGATATACTTTAAGTGTCCGGCATGTTAGGATAACGCCTAATAAGTTCCAACATATGATCGGATTGACTATAATTCGGGAGTTGAAAACCCATGTGATATATCAACTATATGTGTAATGCAGGCTTCGTCATCGACGACGGCAATAAATGGTGCTGAGCTGGTCGAGCTAAATCGGAAGCTTAAGCGCTCCAAAGACGAAGTTGAGGCCCTTAACCAAAGATTTGACGAGGCTTAAGGTATGTCAAAACAGAGTTCAAATACCTTTGTCTGAACTCCATTATACGAAAACTGTCAATGTAGCGTTTTCTCATTGTGTAATCTATGCGTAGCCTTGGTGAAAGAGTTGGAGAGGCTCAAGGTCGAGCTACAAAGCACGAAGGACGAAGCGGCTGCCGAGAGGGCGGCTGCTAAAGAAACGGTTGTCGCCCTTTCTACCATGCGGGCCACCAGTGGCAAGCATGAGGCTCGCGTGGTAGAGGTCTAGCAGGCGCTCAAGGACGCCAGTGAAATATGCGAGGCCTTCGAGCAGAAGAATAAGGCGAGCTCGGTCGAACTGTCCACTTTAACAACCGAACTCCATAAGGAGCTCGTGGATAGACAGTTCTACGAGGAGAAAGTGCGCCAAGACAAGGACATAGCAGATGGTGAGCTGTACTCACTAAAGTGTGTATTCGAGGATAGCAAATTCGCATTGCTTACCCGGGTGTGGCGACCCTCAGGCGCATCTTTTGATCTCCAGAAGAGCATGGCGGACGCCAATCGGCTGTTCGCCTCGCGGGGAGAAGGAGATGAAGCTCGGCTGTTCTGGGCACAGTTTGGAGCCCCCGAGCGTCCTCCTCTTCTGGTGGAGCAGCTGAAACAGCTGATGGAGCTTCATCGAATGGTGGAGCCAGCCCTGAAGGACCTCTGCATCCTCTTATGGCCTCACCTCGACACCGTCAAACAATCCTCCTTCATCGAGGGAGTCTGGATGGCCCTTGCAAGAGCGGAGGTGCACTGGCCGGGGCTAGATACGATGAAGGTAGCCACCGCCCCGCCGCCTCCCGGGAAGGAGCATAGACACCCCGAGATATACTTTGTTGGAGTGATGGAGAGTGCTCGGGTGATAGCATCCTAGTGTCCGGGCGATCAATTCTTTGAATGAACTGTAACTCTTCCGAAGACTTGTCCAAACTTTTGATGATATTAATTATTGTTCTTGTATGGTTTTGCATTCCTTTGTAACTCCTATGTGGCTGTTTAATACTGAAAGATGCGAGTCGCCGGCTTCAGCCCCCATGTAGATACTACATGGGGTGTCTATGCCAATGCATTATGTCCCTCAGCCGAATTATCAGAACCCGAAGGCGATACAGTGCAGCAGACTAGGCAATCAGACCATAGTGCTTTATTTCTTTTACTTAGCCGTAGGGGTGCAAAAAGGACTACAGGAATCGTATAATTAGCCACCAAAGTGTTGTGATGTTCGGACGAACCGTGGCCAAAGCCGATATCACAATGTTTGCACAAAGGGCAAATTCCTCGTATAACACGGAATAACCGCTTACGAGGATTGAAGTATAATACTTCCAGCTCGGGTTCATACAACGGATCTCGCATACTATGACAGCCCGTTTTCGGCTTTCTCCCCTGAGGTGGTTGACTAGACTATCCGGAAGCACAATCGCAGGGGTGCTCCCTTTGCCCTTTTAGCCAAACGAGCGGAACGTAAAGGGACAAGCACAGGAGCCGGGCAACCCAACTATTGACCCAAGACATAGTTCGGAACCGATGCATATAAAGTGAACACTAAGCCGCTAAACGCATGATAGAATGTACATAAGGCGATTTGTTTTTAAACTTGAGCCCCCGGTCAATTAGCTGGTTACCTCGCATCATACCGAACAGGTCCACGAGAAGAGGGAGAGAGAAAAAAATATGTGCCAGAAAAGGACAGATGAGGCAAACTTGTGCCACACAATTTACATTTTTCTCAGCAACTATTATAGCTCGGACTGCCGAAGCAACTGTATACAGGTATGTGAAAGAAATAAAAATATACAGGAGTTGTTGTACCAGGGGTCTTCGATTGATAACCTGACATCCTCGATATGCCCCGTTGCTAGTTGACTCCTGCTCTTAGATGCACCTTGATGGGTGTTAGTGTTCGGCGGATTTTTTTTTGCAAACAAAGTGTTAAGAGGCTGCTGAATTGTAGGTGAACTTCACGCCATAGGCCGGTTCTTTAGGAGCACCTGCATTTTGTCGGAAGACATATTGATGGTAGAGGTTCGGGCCAGCCGAATGCCCATCTTTATTTCCCCACCGCTACCCATGGAATTTTAAGTGCGAAGTTGTGCCTCCTTGGCACATACTTTGCTGGCTTAGGGTTGTGTGCTACTTCTCGAGCATGCGTTGGTTTCCATGAAGAGGAACGGTTGATGCAGCAAAGTAGATAAGTATTTCCCTCAGTTGTTGAGAACCAAGGTATCAATCCACTAGGAGATACAAACAAGTCCCCAATAGATGTACCTACACAAAGAATCAAACTCTTGCACCCAACGCTATAAAGGGGTTGTCAATCCCTACATTACTTATAAGGATGAGATCTGATAGAGATAGATTGCTTGAACAGAAAGTAAAACAAACGGTAAAAATAATGCATCAAAGTATTTTTGGTATTTTTTTGTTTTGGATCTAAAAGTATAAGATGGAAAATAGACCCGGGGGCCATAGGTTTCACTAGAGGCTTCTCTCATGATGGCAAGTATTACGGTGGGTGAACAAATTACTATCGAGCAATTGATAGAAAAGCGAATAATTATGAAGATATCCAAGGCAATGATTATGCATATAGGCATCACATTGTGTAATGTACGTGCAGCCTCGGCAAAGGAGATGGAGAGGCTCAAGGATGAGCTCCAAAGCGCGAAGGACGAAGCGGTCACCGAGAGGGTAGTTGCTAAAGAAACGGCTGTCGCCCCCTCCTCCATGCGAGCCACCATTGGCAAGCATGAGGCTCGCGTGGTGGAGGTCCAGCAGGAGCTCAAGGATGCCAGTGATAAATGCGAGGCCTTGGAGAAGAAGAATAAGGCGAGATCGGGTGAACTATCCACTTTAACAACCGAATTCCAAAAGGAGCGGGTGGATAGGCGATTCTATGAGGAGCAAGTGCGCCAAGCCAAGGACATAGTAGATGGTAAGATGTACTCACTAAAGTGCACATAAAGGATAGCAAGTTCGAATTTCTTACCCCAGTTTGGTGTTCCTTAGGCGCCTCCTCCGATATCCAGAAGAGCGTGGTGGACGCCAATCAGCTGTTTGCCTCGCGTGGAGAAGGAGATGAAGCTCGGCTGTTCTGGGCATAGTTTGGAGCCCCCGAGCGTTCTCCTCTTCCAGTGGATCAGCTGAAACAGCTGAAGGAGCTACATCAGATGGCGGAGCCGGCCATGAAGGACCTCTACATCTACTTATGGCCCGGCAAGCCACTGCCAGGCAACTACTTTGGCATGGTGCAGAAGTTGATTGCTGATTCGCCCCGCTTCGACACCGTCAAGCGCTCCTCCTGCATCGAGGGAGTCCGGATGGCCCTTGCAAGAGCGAAGGTGCACTGGCCGGGGCTAGATACGATGAAGGTAGCCACCGCCCCGCTACCTCCCGGGAAGGAGCATAGACACCCCGAGATATACTTTGTTGGAGTGATGGAGAGTGCTCGGGTGATAGCATCCCAGTGTCTGGGCGATCAATTCTTTGAATGAACTGTAACTCTTCCGAAGACTTGTCCAAACTTTTGATGATATTAATTATTGTTCTTGTATGGTTTTGCATTCCTTTGCAACTCCTATGTGGCTGTTTAATACTGAAAGATGCGAGTCGTCGGCTTCAGCCCCCATGTAGATACTACATGGGGTGTCTATGCCAATGCACTATGTCCCTTAGCCGAATTATCAGAACCTGAAGGCAGTACAGTGCAGCAGACTAGGCAATAAGACTATAGTGCTTTATTTCTTTCACTTAGCCGTAGCAGCGCGAAAAGGACTACATGAAGCGTACGATTAGCCACCAAAGTGTTGTGATGTTCGGACGAACCGTGGCCAAAGCCGGTATCACAATGTTTGCATAAAGGGCAAATTCCTCATATAACACGGAATAATCGCTTACGACGATTGAAGTATAATACTTCCATCTCGGGTTCACATACCGGATCTCGCATACTATGACAATCCGTTTTCGGCTTGCTCCCCTAAGGTGCTTGACCAGACTATCCGGAAGCACAATTGCAGGGGTGCTCCCTTTTCCCTTTTAGCTGAACGAGCGGAACATAAAAGCGCAGGTACATGAGCTGGGCAACCCAACTATCGACCCAAGACATAGTTCAGAACCGATGCATGTAAAGCGAACACCAAGACGCCGAACCCATGATAGATAAGGCGATTTGTTTTTAAACTCAAGCCCCCGGTCTACTAGCCGGTTACCTCGCATCATACCGAACAGGTCCATGAGAAGAGGGAGAGATGAAAAAATATGCACTAAAAAAGGACAGATGAGGCAAACTTGTGCCACGCAATTTGAATTTTTCTCAACAACTCTTATATCTCAGATTGCCGAAGCAACTGTTTACAGGTATGTGAAAGAAGTAAAAATATACATGAGTTGTTGTACCAGCCGTCTTCAATTGACAACCTCACATCCACGATATGCCCCGTTGCTAGTTGACTCCTGCTCTTAGATGCACCTTGATGGGTATTAGTGTTTGGTGGACGTATCTTGAAAACAAGGTCTTGAGAGGCTGCCGAATTGTAGGTGAGCTTCACACCCTAGGCAGGTTCTTTTAGGAGCGCCTACATTTAGTCCGAAGACGTGTGTATGGTAAAGGTTCGGGCCAGCCGAACACCCATCTTTATTTCCCCACCTCTAGCCATGGAATTTTAAGTGCGAAGTTCTGCCTCCTCGGCACATACTTTGCTGGTCTTAGGGTTGTGCGGTGGGGGGAAAGTCCCTATTGAAGGGAGGAGGAAGGATCTGAGTTTTCAATCTAAAGCCGAACTCGCTTCCCAGCCTTGTGTGCCTTTATGGCGGATTTCAGAACTTGCCGATCTTCTTTGTAGCTGAATTTGGCCACCAGGGCTAGTGCATGTTCCTCGGTTCTAAGGGAGCGCTCTGTATTGCCGTTAACAGTAATGAACCCCTTGGGGCCCAGCATATTGAGCTTGAGGTATGCGTAGTGTGGGACTGTGTTGAAACAAGCAAACGCTGTCCGACCAAGCAGCATGTGATAGCCGCTGCGGAAGGGCACAATGTCAAAGATCAATTCTTTGCTGCGAAAGTTACCGGGCAAGCCGAACACAACTTCCAGGGTGACGGAACCCGTATATCGGGCCTCGACGCCTGGGATCACTCCTTTGAAGGTAGTGCTGCTGGGTTTGATCCTTGATGGATTTATGCCCATCTTTTTCATCGTATTTGAGTAAATCAGGTTGAGGCTACTTCCTCCGTCCATTAGGACTTTTGTGAGGTGGTGCCCATCTATAATGGGTTCTAGGACAAGGGCCGCCGAACCGCCATGATGGATATTGGTCGGGTGATCGCACCGATCAAATGTGATCGGGTATGCCAACCATGGGTTGTACTTCGGGGCAATGGGTTCTGCAGCGTAGACCTCCCGAAGGGCGCGCTTCCTCTCCTTCTTAGGTATATGGGTGGCGTATATCATATTCACCGTTTTGATTTCGGGAGGGAATTTCTTCTGTCCACCACCAATTGGACCCCGAGGGTCATCCTCGTCCTCGCTGTGGGAGCTTTTGCCTTGGTCCTCGGGTGGTATCTTGCTGGCATATTTATACACCCAGTAGTTGCGGTGTGTGTGGTTGGCGGGCTTCTCTAAAGTCCCATGGATTTGGCAAGGCCTTTCCATGATCTTCTCCTGCTGAGTGGGTTCGTCGCGATTGCCTTTAGGAGGCTTCTTCTGCTGCCCAGGTCGGGAGTTGCGGAATCCGGCGTTTACAGCCGTGTCATCGGCATCGCTATTATTGTGCTAGCGCTTATTCCTATTGTGCTTGGGTTTTCCGTTGCCCTCCCGGGCTTCAGAGGCTATAGGATCTTCGGAATTGTTGCTGCATGTTAACAGCCAATTGTCTTCGCCTGTGCAAAAGCAGGTCACGAGGAAGGTAAGGGCGGGCATGGTCCGAGGTTTGTCCTGGCCTAGCTGGCGGGCCAGCCATTCGTCCCGAATATTGTGCCGGAAGGAGGCTATGGCCTCAGCACCTGAACAGTCGACAATTTGGTTCTTCTTAGTCAAGAACTGATTCCAAAATTGCCGAGCAGACTCGCCAGGCTTCTGGACAGCATTGCTGAGATTGGAAGAGTCTGACGGGCGGACATAGGTTCCCTGGAAGTTAGAGTGGAACGCATCTTCCAGGTCTTGCCAGCATCGAATGGACTCGCCAGGCTGTTTAACCAGTGTCGAGCTGGCCCCTTAAGCTTAAGAGGTAGGTATTTTTTCCATGGAGATCGTCTCCTCGTGCCATGTGGATATGAAGGAGGAAGTCCTCAATCCATACGGTTGGGTCAGTGGTCCCATAATACTATTCTATGTTCACAGGTTTAAACCCCTCGGGGAACTAATGTCGCATTACCTCATCTTTGAAGCACAGTGGGTGAGCGGCACCTTTGACCCATGCTATGTTGCACTTGTATTCAGCATCTATGTGGGCCCAGTTGCATTCTCGGGCCCTGTTGTTTTGGTTGAACCATGGTCTGTACCCGCCTCGTCTATCGTGTGAGTACTCTCTAGATCCGTAGATGCATTTTGTATGGGATGCTCTGTGATCTAGGTCATCTTGTAGGTCAAACCTGTCATTGGGATCTAATGGCTCCTTACCCCTTCTTCAGGGCATTGCCGGTATGTAACCGATGTCGTCAGCCAACATGTCCCAACCACAAGGGGGCGGTCCGGCTTGTCATATGGAGTACGGTTCGGAGACAGTATCAGTGAGTTCATCATCGAATTGCGGCAACAACCTCCTCCGTGGGTAGCTTTTAGGCTGGTTCGACAGACCGGTGCCGTATACTTCCTCCATTGAGAGGACTTTCATCCATCGATCATTAAGGTCATCCTGTTCGGTTTTGAGTTGCCATTCTTTAGCTTTCAAGCTGCGAGCCGTTGCCTGATTTCTTCCTGATCTTCGAGGTTATCAGGGATGTACAAGTCACCGGCTTCCGGTATATCTTCCTCCTCATCAGGGGAAGGTAGTTATCGTCTTCGGAAGTGTTGATGTTATCGGGGTTGTTCTGGTCTTCAGGCCCTTCTGGACCCTCTAACAGGTGTTCGGGGATATCGGGATTGCCATGGTCAGCGGGGGTATTACCGTCCTCATTGCTGATAATAGCTTTCCTTCCCTTTTTGCCTTTGGACCTCTTATGCGGTTTGCGATGCCTTGACGATGCATCGCCCGACTTGTCACCATCGTTGTTAGGCGTATTGTCGCTGTTAATGGCAGGAGTATCTACCATGTAGACATCGTATGTGGAAGTGGTGGCCCACCTCCCGGTGTTAACGGTATGGGAGCACGGTCTTCTTCATCCATGTATTCTGCCTCCTTGGAGGCATAGTCCAGCATGTCGGTTAAATCTTCGACAATGGCTATCAAGTGGTTGGTGGGTGGGTCAAAAAATTCGTCCTGACCCGCACTGTAACCGAACTGAGCATAGATTGGGGTTGGATCGTCGGTGATCTTCATCGACGAGATCCGATATAGGGCCTCATGAACTAGTGAGGGCCCGATCGGATCCAGTTGTTTGGAACTTGTAGAGTTAACCTTCAAGGCATCCGTACATGGGGAGTGTTCGGCAAGAACACGTGTCCAGTCATCTGGCTCAATGGCCGGACCAGGATAGGAGTTTGGCCCATCGCCATGGGTGACCCCATTACCATGCTTGAAGAAGGGGCTCGAGGATAAAGCCTCAGAGTCCTCGGGTGCTACAGGTGAAGCTGTGAGCCATGTTAACGACAAGTCACCCTGAGAGTCTACGGAGAACTCTAAGTTTCCGAATCTGACCTCTTGATCAGGGGCGAAGCTCTCAACACGACCTAAATGGCCGGTGGGATCAGCGTGCAGCACAACGCTGCCGAAGGCGAAGATCTGTCCGGGGACGAAAGTGTCCATGTTGTGGACCTCTTCGTTGATGACAAGGCGATACATTGATTCTATCCTGCTCATAGAGGAACTCTCAATGAAAGCACCAATGTTGGTGTCAAAACCGACGGATCTCGGGTAGGGGGTCCCGAACTGTGAGAGTAGAATCAACAGTAACAGGAGACAAAGGGGACACTGATTTACCCAGGTTCGGGCCATCCTATGGAGGTAATACCCTATGTCCTGCTTGGTTGTATTGATGATGTGGGGGTTATAGAGTTGATCTACCTCGAGATCGAATAGCTAACCCTAGATGAGTTGTCCTATCCCTACACCCTAAAACCCTCCGGCTTATATAGACGTTGAGGATGCCTAGGGTTTACACATGGTCGGTTACATGCCGAACAGATAAACATGCCTACTTGCTACATCAAACATGCAGCGCAAGCCGTGCTTCCCGAAGCTTCCATCTTGGAGACCGGGCCTTCATATCTTCAAGTGTTCGGTAAGTAGCCCATATAGTTCGGCCCATAAGAATAAGCCAGCTTCCCAAGGACCCCTTAATCAAGGACTCCCTCAGTGGGGCATATCTTTTCAAAGTAGATACCCTCTTTCTTGATTTGGCATGGTCATTTCGAGTGTATCGGTGTAAACAGATCCCTTTAATTCAAATAAGCACTTCTTATAATTACATTGGAAACACATGTATCTTATGTAGAACTATTGTATAAGAATTTAACCCCACCCCGTGCAAGTTCCGGCGTATCTTTTTGCATAAAGTTGGTAATAGGTTTGCAAATATATGTTTTGCCGCAACTAATTTCACTACAGGGCTGTTTATCTCACAAAAGAGGAAAATTCATTATGAGCAGTTAGAATCATCTTTCCCGAAAAAAATATTACAATCATATCATATAGCCTGCCTATGTGCCCAAGAAAGTTATAGTACACAATTGCATAAAATTTCACTATGTGCATGTAAACCTAGAAATTGAAAGTAGTAATATAACATATGCTCAACACAATTATTAGGCACCATATGCAAGTGATTCTTTAATATGTTCTTATAATTTGCACATCATCTGCAACACTTTGATTATAAACAAGCCAACACAATTCATCAACTTGATACTTTCTATTATGTGCAATTTCATGTTTCAAACAAAGATTTATTAATCGTATCCATTAGAAAAGCTCAAGCAAGTGGAACACATGAAAAAAAGTTAAATTTTGTTTAGAAGGTCCAAACATTTTATCCTTGAAGAACCTTCAATAGTTCGAAACATGTTTCTAACAGATAATTTACAAAGTAATCCTTCTCCTAGAAATATATCTTCACACAAGGAGATTTGGACATACACAGATACCTGATGTGCAAAATGGTTAGATAGTAATACAAAAATGCATGGTATTCTGATGCGAAGAAGATTAATTGAGCAATATAAAGAGCACCTAGGGGCTCACCTCTGTGCTATGTCCCTTCCGTTCCCTCACAACCTAGATCCCACTGGTTGCAAATAATTAAAAGTAATGCAAGGTGATAGCACACAACAATGACTGAGATTTAAATAACATAGTCCATGAATTACCAAAATGCATATAGTAGAGCTTCTCATCGCGGGGCAGTAAACCGGGGGTAGCTGCTGCAGTTGCCTTGTGATGTGGGATGTGTCAAGCGTTCGGATCCTCTGCCTGCTGACTCACTTGGTGCGCTTAGTGCGCTGTAATGAAATTCTTTATATTTGGTGAGGGATAATGTAACACTATTTATGTTTACACATAAGATATCCATTAGAGGTACAACAATATTTGCATGAAACTATTTAAATAAAAAAGAACCCAATATGTGCTCTCAACTAATATTTTTCTTTACCTAAAATCTGCAAGTGTCCTAATGTAGTTCTAGAAAGAAGTATAATGTATTTCTGGCCAAAATTTAAGTAATCAAATGGTTCTGCAAAAAACATGAAGCTTCATGTAAAGGTGCACTTCCGAACATAAGAAAAAAAATTGAGAGCAAATGAGAAGGTAATTGCCATATAAAAGGGGACCTCCGCATTTAGTAGAACGCGATTGGATAATCCATC
This sequence comes from Hordeum marinum, assembly GCA_022496015.1. Lineage (NCBI taxonomy): Eukaryota > Viridiplantae > Streptophyta > Magnoliopsida > Poales > Poaceae > Hordeum > Hordeum marinum. The sequence continues at coordinate 412,942,668 of CM039678.1, read as the reverse complement.
ATGTCGGAAAGTATGATCTTATATGCGTTTGGATCGTTCTTGCAGGACTTGTAGACTACGAAACAATCACAAATATGGAACTAGTCGTCACTAATAAATAATGATCTAGTTGTACCAAATAGGAAACAAGAATTATAAGGTATATTCACTGCATTCGTGATAATTGTAGTAAATGTTTTCAAACTTCAGCAACATCTACAACCAACTACCCTTTTGCTTGAATGAGCCATTCCCCACCTACAGAGTCGTGCCACACAGGCTATAAGCATCCACAATCGCTGATGCTAGCCATGTATCTAGTTTACATGGCAATTTTTTTGAAAATGTCCAAACAATCACATATTAAAGGGTTATATTTTTATATTTTTATGTGCATATAGACTCTCCGGTGCAAGATGGTGAAGCACATTTGGAAGCAACTTAGAATTGAGGAAATCAAGTGCAAACTGTGAATGAACACCGAAGAGCCCACGATAGACATGCCATAATCAAAATAAGAAATCTGAATGCAAAAACATTGTGCTTGTTGGAAAACATTGTAGAAAACAAAACAAATGCCCTACATTTGACTAGGATCAATATGAAGATGTATCAACAATTATGATATCGATCATTACCAACTTGAATTGCAACGAATGAAGATGAGTCGGTGTAGATAGTACTTGGAGTCCCTCAAACCATAGATGGACGGTCCCGTGAACAACCGACAAACGATCCCTTGCACTAAAGATCAAAAGCACAAACTCTCTACTTGGTTGCAAGTCTACGATCTTGACAATCCGACAACACTTCATCGCTCAAAGCTAATCGTCACCGTAGAATTAGAGGGAGGAGATTAGAACCACACCATGCTTCTAATTATGAGAATTAGAGGATCTAGATCTAATTGACCACCTAGGATCATCTAGAACTAGAACAAGAGAACTAGAAGACACTCCAAAACTTGTATATCCAAAAGGGTGGAAATCCTCGAGTAGATATAGGTGGAGGGGAAGAGGAGGGGCGCCACAATGGGATGGTAAGTCCCCTCCCCTTTGCCGGCGAAGATGGGGAGGAATCCCCATCCAATTAGGCCTCCCCTCCCTTCCCAAGTGGGATAGGGAGGTGGCACCTCCACTTGGGCCCATGTTTCCAAAGTTGCCTTCCACCTTTTGGACTTTTAAGGCCCCTTGATATTAAATTAAATATAAAGCCTATTATTATGAATTTAACATCTCCAAAAACATTTTCCTAATATATATTATTTATCGTTAATACCTGATATAGCCCGATAGTCTCTGAAACCCTTCTGGTGTCCCCGAAACACTTCCAAATTCTCTTGAAAATATTTCTAATATTAATGAAACAATTTCACAAAATGTTCTCATTACTCCCGCACTACTAACACTTAGCATATCATGATTAACTTAAGCTTGTGACCCCATAGGCTTGGTAACTCATAGACATGAACGAAACTCTTTCGTTCAATGACCGATAGCGGAACCGTGGACATCCATATCAACCCCCATGAGTAGATGAATGGTATTCTAGTGAACCTCTAGTTATCATGTGATATTCCCTTTGCTTCTCGATACTTTACAAAAGCCTAGATGCATCAATATCCTCTCGATTCATTCACATGCTCACTATACCATTGTCCTGGTTACTGGTTTTGTTCTTGTTTCTCGTTGATGTGTTGCAGCATCCCCGTGACTTAGTAACCCATGTCTGGCCAGATGGTGATGGATTTCGTCACGCCAAGAGGTCCCTGAGAATATCTCTCCATCATCGGAGGAGCAAATTTCACTCTCGAGCTATCTAGTCCCTTGTCAAACTTTCCGATGAACCTGCAAGTTGTCATTACGATCACCCAGTTACAAATGATGTTTGAGCAACCCCAAATCTTATTGTATGTTAAGAAGTGACTACGACACTCTCATTGTCTATGTAACATAAAACACATGTTAACACTCCGCATTATAACAATTGATTTTAGACGGTATTATCTCAAAGTAGTTTCCACACATGCATATGAGTTTTCCGCTAAATCACATATTACACAATCATAGCAGTTATAGCATAAACTATAATATCTTAATTATGAATACGGAATAACAATACAACATTATTGCCTACATGGCATATTTCCAACAATGTTGCAATATGGATGAGGAACAGAAGAAAAAAACATATGTGACCGTTCCGCCGCCTTTGCTGCCAAGGGCAACGCCGATAGAATCAACCTAATGTGACAACACATGGATATTGTCTCCAATCTCAGTGAAGGATGCGGTCAGGGGCAGGAGCACAGTCGTGCAAGGAGGATGTGGAGGGCTCAACCTGCTAAGGGAGCACAATAGTTGGGCATCATGTGGGTTGGGGTAAAGGTTAGGTCACAAGTATGCGGGAGTGTGGGGTAGGGATAAAGTTTGTGGAGGTGATGGGTGAAGGCGATAGTTCACGACAACGATAGTAGGCGGTCGCCTATGATGGAGGGTGGGGTGATGGGTGGCGTCGGCGACAATGTGATGTCGAGAGGTCCCCCATGTTGCACACATCTTGTAGGATCATAGTATCCACTACTCAAACCAGTTGATAGAGGAAGGCGTTGAAGTAGGGGGCCTCCATCGGGAGGGAGGGAAAGGCTTCCAATGGTCCAGGATGAATCAAATTCGGGTTGGAGACACAAACACACAACTCTTTGACCTCCATGCAAATGGTCGGTGTTGCAAAAACTGCATTCAAGTTTGGAAGACTAATGATGTCATCCCGATGGCTAGGGAAGACAAGGAGCATCTGATCTTTGACCACTTTCAAAAACACTTGTGCATACCTTCTCCCCATGAAACGAGCCTAAATTTTGAGGTGCTTGGACACACTCCCTCTAATCTATCAGCTTTTGATGATGAATTCTATAATGGGGTCAAGACGGCAAGTGTCCTCATAGGAGAACTTAGTTGTGAGACCATGGCAATGAGGCGAAGCCATGGATGGGGTTGATTGGAAATGAGAGAGACAAGTTTACCTGGCTTTGGCCCCTATGGTGAGGTAAAAGCCTACTCCTGCTAGTTTTGCTTATTGGACCTGTTATTCCTACTCTAAAATCCCCACGCCTTCCACGTAAGGAGGCTTTTGGCTTGTATACAAGGCTCACAGAGCTAGGTCTTCACATCCCTCGTCAGGTCTCACCTAGGCCTGGAAGCCCGCTAAAACCTGTCCCAGGCATCTTCTTTGAAAACCCGTCTTGGGTTCATGGTGTCTTCTGGCCGGGTCTCCTCCAGGCCCTCCAACCTATAGAGATCCGGTCCACATAATATTCAGGTGACCCGGCCATGGTCCCTTAGGTCTCCACAGGTCGGATACTGGCAACTTGTCGACTCTTTGAGACCTGACACGGGTAGTCGGGTATAGTTGGTGGATAATATCCCCAACAAATTCATCAAGGAGGAAATTAAGGAAGAATTTTCTTATGCCTACCAACAAGACGCCCGGGGGCGAGGGCTTCATTGAGGTTCTTTCGTGTTTGCTGGGACATCATAAAAGGAGACATATGCGCCACTCCACACACATTGTTGTCCTTCCAAAGAAGGATGAGGCAGTTCAAGTAGACCATTTCCGTTGAATTTGTTGGGTTCATAGCTTTGCAAAGCTTCTGGCATAAGAACAACACATGTCCTTCATGACATGGTTTTTGTGAGCCAAAGTGCTTTCATTAAGTGATGATGTATTCATGAAAAGTTTTTGCATGTCCAGAACCTTTTGTGTGACCTCCACCATAATAAAATCCCACATTTGCTTCATATATAGAACCTTCTCCATGGCCTCCGCCGTAACAAAGTCCCAGTTATGTTCATCAAGCTTGACGTTTATAAGACGTTTGACTCGGTTAGCTAACCTTTTCTATTGGAGGTTCTCACAACTTTGGACTTTATTCAAAGATTCAGAAATTGGCTTTGCTATATTTTCTCCGCGACTAATGGAAGAGTGTTCCTAAATGGGTGATCGCACATATTATTTGGCCACGTTCATGGTCTTCACCGGGGGCACTCTCTTACATTCTCTTAATCCTTGCACTTGACCCGCTTCAAAAGCTTTTCATGCGAGCGATCGAGGTGGCTCTCTTCAAGCCTATCGAGGATAATAATGGTTATTAGATGTGCTTGTACGCTAATGATACCTTGATCTTTCCTAACCCAAATATTGAATAAGTGCAACTTATTGCCAGAATTTTTACGGAGTTCGGTGATGATTGCCAAAATATGGAGGGACTTCATCTAGATAGGCAACAAGGGGGAGAAGGCTTGTTGTGGGCACTCTTTGGTTAATTGGGACATGGTTTGTAGACTAACCGAGCTAGGTGGCCTTTTTGTGCTAGAATTGGACATATTTTGGAGAGCACTTAGTCTCTGCTGGCTTTGGTTCAGCTAGACTTCCCGAGAATGCAATGGGAGGGGTTTGAGCTCCCTTGCAATCACAAAGACATGGCTCTATTCAGATATGCTACAACTTATGGTTGGAAATGGGTCGAAGATGATTTTCTAGTATGATAGATGGCTTGATGGTAGGGCTCCAAAGGACATTACACCTTCTATTTTTCTACTTGCAAGGCGCAAATTTGGGGCTATTATGAAGGAGCTTCGGGGCAAAATTTGGATGCACACTTACTTGGCACTATTATCATTAGCCAACAATTCCGCGATTATGCCATTCTTTGGTCCATGTTTTAAAACTTGCACCTTGATCCCGCAATTGATGATTCCATAGTCGATTAAGTTCGCTACCAAGATACTTATATCACAATTTCTTTTCAGCTATGTCGAAGAGATTTACTTATTTGATTCTAAAACTTAAATTCTTCTATATTGAATAAAGAACATGACAGAAAAATAGGAGAGAAAAGTGGTCTATTTATTCGTCAAACTTCTATTCAGCCTCTTCCATGTACCAACTATAATTTGCTAGAGCTATGGCCCCTTTCTGTGCAAAGATAATTTGGAATATCGAAAGTTGAGCCCAAGTGTAAGTTGCCCATCTGCCTTTTTCTCTCTCAGGAGGCACCAAGACATAATAGTTGGCAATTGGAGGTTGAACTCTAGATGAGATATGCAAGCTTTGGATGTGCGGGTACAAAACAAATGAGCACCATGCATGTGAGTAGCTTTTAACCCGTTGAGTGTGGGGCATTGCTCAACTTGGCAATCCATTCCACATGGGGTGACAATGACACCTATTTTCTCGTATCTCGATGATTGGTGGAACTCTAATACTTTGGGGCTTGATGTGGTTACATGCAAGTGTTTCGTCTAGGCGATCACTTATGTCCTATGAAATGTTTGGAAGGAGCAAAATAGATGTATCTTAGTCATGAATCATGCACGGTGGTGGATGTGGCTTACCCAACCATGGAGCACATTGGGAAAGTGTGTTTGGCCTTTGGGCTGACTGTGTAGACCGCTATTGGGATGTAGTTTTCTTTAATCATGTAAATATCCCTCGTACACTTTTTAATTTCCCTGTCTATATGAAATGGACATAGAACTTGCCTTCCATGTCAATTTTTGATACGGGAAATGCCGTGAGTCCCGATTCTTTCACACTTGGGGGGGGGGAAGGATAATCAAGAGGCAAACAAACACTCAAAGATGATCCTCAAGTCACACATCCACTAGATCCAACGATTCACGACATACAAGATTCTAAACCAACGAACAGATACAATTACCAGTAGTCTTCCCACTCCGGAGAGATGGGCCTTGAAATCCATGAGGGCATCTTCCCTTAGAGGGGCCTTGGCATCCGCTTTAGATCTTCTCACGTAGAGGTATCTCACCCCACGAGGGAAGGAAGTAGATGGAGCTATGCTCAACAATGATCTTTGCTAAACATAAGCTAACCCTAGCTAGAGGAGGGGGTGAAGTTTATATAGTCTTAGGCGAGAAAGGGGGGTACATGGGCCAAAACCTGTGGGCCTGTGCGCAGATAGGGTATGTATGTCCGGCGGCTCAGGAAGGTCTGGACGTCTGTAGGAGGCGGGAAGTCCGAGGGTTCGGTGCGGGTACGGCTTGGCCGGAGTTCTAGGTGTGAACGGACGTCAGGTGCTCGGTCGTCCGGATGCTCCGGTCTTCCAACGTTTTGGAGCGGGTGCATGGGAGACGGATTTCCGGGATGGCCCAGACGTCCGTGCACTGGAACATGTCGGTCGTTCGGGAGGGGTCGGTCGTCCGTGATCTGGGCAGTCCGGCTGGCCTTCGGGCGAGGCTGGTCTCTAGGCATCGGATGTCTGAGGCCGGTCGGTCATCCGAGGTCGTCTGGACATCCAAGAGCTGGGACTTGTCCCTGAATCCTTCCTTGTCCTTCCAATCTTGACGTCCTTCGCCCGAGCACCTAAGCATACAGAGAACTTCTGTCTGAGGTAGTGACCATGTCTCGAGTGGATCAAACGGAGATTGAGCAAGGCGAGATGTCACCTCGTTTTCAATGGCACGTGCACGGGCTCTCGTCATGGGTCCTCTCGTGGCTTGTGATGTTGGAGAAGGGTCCATGGTGGGGATCATTGAATGCTCCGAATCATCTGCCCCCCCCTTGGGGAAGATCCGTCCTCGGATCAAGATGTTCATCACCATGGAAGGGGGATAAGTCCTTGACATTGAAGGTGTCGTTCACATTGTACTTGTCGCATGGGATGTCGATCTTGTAGGCATTGTCGTTATAGTTTGCCAACACTTTGAAGGGTCCATCGGCGCGAGGAAGCAGCTTGGACTTGCGCTCGGCGTGGAAATGGTCCTTGGGAAGGTGTATCCACACAAGATCGCCAACCTTGAACACCATGGGGTGCTTGTTGATGTTACGCTTAGCGGTGACGCGGTCCACTTGACGTTCTATTGTGCGTCTTGTATCATCATGCATGTTCTTGATGTAGCTTGCCCTTGCACTTGCGTCCATGTTGACACGCTCTTGGAGTGGTAGCGAAACGATGTCCAATGGGGACAATGGGTTGAAGCCCTAGACCACCTCGAAATGAGACTTGTCGGTGGTGAAGTGTCTTGTGTGGTTGTAGGCGTACTCAGTGATGGGGACGCAATCTTCCCATTCCTTGAGATTCATCATGATCAACACGGGAAGGAGAGTCGATAGTGTCCGTCTCGTCACCTCCGTTTGGCCATCGGTTTGTGGGTGATAGGCCAAAGAGAATAGTAGCTTGATCCCGAGCTTGGCGCATAGTGTCTTCCAAAAGTAGCTAAGGAATTTGACGTCGCGATCCAAGACAATGGTCTTGGGCACTCCATGTAGCTGTAAGATTTCCCTACAAAATAGATTTGCAATATGTGAAACATTGTCGGTCTTATGGCATGGAATGAAATCAACCATTTTGGAAAAACGATCTACAACTACAAACACAGAATCATGGCCATATTTAGTGCATGGCAAACCAAGCACGAAATCCATGCTAATGTCTTCCCAAGGTTGAAATGGTATAGGAAGAGGCATGTAAAGACCATGGGATTGAACTTTAGACTTAGCTTTGTGACATGTAGAGCATTAGTTGGTGAAGCATGCAACATGTGGAAACATATTTTGCCAAAAATACTTGTTGGAGATGGTGGCAGATGTCTTGTCGCGTCCAAAGTGACCCATTAGTCCTCCACCGTAAGCTTCTTGAAAACTAACAACGAAGAGAAGACTCAGGTATAAAAAGTTTGTTAGCATGCATAAGATAGCCATCTTTCATGTAATAAGTTTCCCAACAAGGTTTTACTTGGCACTTGGCATATGGAGTAGCAAAAGAAACATCATGCTCATAAAGGTCCTTGATATGCTCAAAACCAATAATATTCAATTCAAGTTGAGTAACGAGCATGCATTTGAGGGAAAGAGCATCTGCCACAACATTTTCTTTACCCTTAATGTACTTGATGACATAACGAAAAGACTCAATAAATTCACTCCATTTAGCATGTTGTTTGTTCAACTTAGTTTGACCCTTAAGATACTTGAGAGTTTCATGATCGGTATGAATAACAAATTCATGTGGTCGGAGATAATGCTCCCAAACATTTAACACTCTCACCAAAGCATACAATTCCTTATCATAGATGGTATATTTAAGTTGAGCGCCGGAAACTTTCTCACTAAAATACGCGATGGGGGGCTTTTCTTGCATTAGAACACCACCTATGCCATTACCAGTAGCGTCACAATGCACTTCAAAAGTTTCATCAAAGTTGCGTAATGCAAGAAAAGGTGCACAAGTAAGCAAAATTTTAAGCTCAAGGAATGCGGTATCTTGCATTGGTCCCCAAATGAAAGGTGCATTTTTCTTGCTCAAAGCATGTAGAGGATATGCAATAGTGCTAAAATCCTTAACGAAGCAACGGTAGAAAACGGCTAGTCCTAGGAAGCTACGCACTTGTTGCAAATTGGTGGGTGTTAGCCAAGTTTTAATTGCATCAATCTTAGTTTCATCCACATGAACACACTTTACAAGAAACTACAAATCCTAGGAATACAACCTTTTCAACACCAAATGTGCATTTTTCCATATTAGCATACAATTTTTCCTTCCTAAGCACTTCCAATACTCCCCTAACATTTTTATCATGCTCCTCAATAGATTCGCTAAAAACAAGATTGCCATCAAAGTATACCACAACGCAATATCCAATGAATGCGCATAGGACATGGTGCATGACATGCATAAATGTACCTAGTGCTTCGGATAAGCCCATGGGCATCATTAGCCATTCATATAGACCAAACTTAGTTTTGAAAGCCATTTCCCACTCATCGCCCTCTTGTATGCGTATTTGATAGTAACCAATTTTCAAGTCAATCTTGGAAAATATAGTGGCACCAGTAAGTTCATATATCACATCATCGAGGCGAGGAATAGGGTGGCGATATTTAATCGTTATAGCATTGATAGGGTGGCAATCTGAACACATGCGCATACTGCCATCTTTCTTAGGTACTAGAATCACGGGAACCGCACAGGGACTTAAACTCTCGCGTACATGCCCTTTAGCTAGGAGTTTTTGGACTTGCCTTTGGATCTCCTTAGTTTCTTCAGGATTGACGTGGTAGGGTGCTCTATTGGGAAGCAGTGTGCCCGGAATGAGGTCGATGCAGTGTTCAATCCCCCGTTTTGGTGGTAGACTCAGAGGTAGCTCATCGGGAAATACATCTTGAAATTCTTGCAACAAATGAGACAACACAAGAGGAAGATGTTATGAAGGGTTAGGCGGAACGACATCATCCTTGCACATGAGCACGTAGTGAAGAATGACTGATGGGCTCTCACTCACATCCCTCAAATATATTTTGGTGGCTAATAGAACTAGATCTCTCATGTCCCTCGTCATGGAGTCACTCATTTTTGGCTTGTGGCACTCACTCTCCTTGAGGTGGATCACTCTCTCACTTTTATCTCCACGATGGGATGAAGCTTCCTTATTAGTGGTCACTTGACTTGGAGTCGAAGCACATATTCCTTGTCCTTCATTTTGAAGCTATATTGATTTGTCCGCCCGTAGTGGATGATGCCACAGTCGAATTGCCAAGGTCTGCCAAGGAGTAGGTGGCAAACGGACATGGGAACCACATCACACTCCCAGGTGTCTTCATAAGTGCCAATTTTGAAGGAAACTTGCACGGTATGATCAACTTGGATATTGCCGGAGTCACTAAGCCATTGGACCTTGTAGGGGCGCCGGTGCTTCTTCTTCACCAATTGAAGTTTGGAGAAAAGGTATTCACTTGCCAAACTGTGGCAACTTCCTCCATCTATGATGACCTTGACTGATTTTCCTTGGATACCCGCCTTGGTGTGGAAGATGTGACAACGTTTGTCCTCATCTTCTTGTTGTTGAAGAGTCAAAACCTTGGAAACAACAAGAGCGGGGCTCAGATCGTTATCACCAAATATTTGTGAATCTTCATCTTCATTGACTTGTCGGTGCCTGGCAACGTGTTCCAACGCTTGCATCTCGTCATCACTCATAGAGTCATAGGTGCCATCGTCTTGAAGAATCATGGTCCATCTTGTTGGACACTCATAGGTATTGTGGCCACGGCCTTGGCATGTGAAACACTTGATGGAGCTTGATTTAGCAGTGTCATCCGGTGTTGGTGTAGAGGATGAAGCCCTTGGCTTGTAGTTTCTTGAAGTAGTGCAGCAGCTTGATGACGTGATCTTGTCCTTGTAACTTGACTTGTCATCAATAGGTGTTGGGGATATAATCCCGCGGTATGACCCGCCCTAAGGGCTCCGGGTTATGCTTGACAGTTCTTACACTGGCCCAAGGTGAGCCAGTGGTCCTAAAGCCCAGGAAGCTTGGCGGCTCATAAGGTGGGCCGGACAGTAGCCCAGAAGACCCGAGTGTGTAAGCCGCCCCGGGACAACTTGGACAAGAAGATAGAGGAAGACTCGGATAAACAATGAGAGTCGGTTGCCAATTGTATGACCCGTGATCTAGACCTCTTATATAAAGGCAGACCCAGGACGACTTAGAGATCAGGTTGTCGAATACTAGGTTAAGCTTCAGCTCCCTTGTAATCGATACATCAAGCAATATAAACGTAAGCAGGTCGTAGGCTATTACCTTGAGTTGAGGGGCCAAACCCGGGTAAATCCGTGTCTCTCATCCCCATCAACCCCTTTGAGTCCATCACGTTAGCAATGGCCTCGAACCGAAGTCCATTTACCTAGACATCTGCCATGACAAAACAACGACAGTTGGCGCCCATCGTGGGGCTTGCGCTCGATGGTGTTGTGTTCTCAAAGGGCTCTCTCCTGGGGCTCGAGGGATACGTGGTTGGTAGGATGAGACAGAGTCGCTGCGGCCGGCTCTACATCGACGACGCCGGCTGGGGGCTTGATGCCGGCTCTGTGGAATATGGCTTCCGGGTTCCATTCGGTGGGATCCACGTGTTCATCGAAAAAGTTGATGGAGCAACACCCGGGCCGGAAGTCTGCACCAACCTCGTCGAGCCGGCTCGGTGTCTGCAACCTACTCGTAGTGTGCAACCCGCCTACGTTGGCCCGGTCCAGAAGCACGTCTTCGTGGGCTTTACTCAAGATATGGATCTGGAAGCTTCCGGATCATAGGAAACTCTCGTTTACTCAAAGGACAAATCTTCAAGCGGAGAAACCGAGTCGGTCTACAGGCTTCACAACGGCGGGCTCGGGGGCTACGATGAGCTTTGCCCTGAGTTGGATCGCTCAGAGGTAGACGATCTTGGGCCGCGGGTTCATGTTGTCGTGTTCGTGGTGGGGCCAGTCCCAGGCACGAACAATATGCCCGTAGGGGCCACCACCTGAGGCGATAACCCGCTGCCGCCGGCTCAAGTTCTTTTGGAGCTGATGGACGAGCTCGCAGCCCTAATGGGTACTGACGTTACGCCGGACAATCAAGTGGCTAGGAACTTGGAGATTGCAAGGATCAAGGACAGGATGGCGGAAGAGAAGCAGAGGATGGCTGAGTTAAAAGCCTAGATGGAGCAAGAGGCAGAACGCATCAAGACAGACGCTTTCCGTCTTGGACTTGAGCAACAATCGGTAGCCGCGGTTCATCGGATGAGCTATCAATCCCGTCTGCCGAAATGTTATGAGGCAAGAAACCTCTTCAACACGCCAGGGACAGGGGGAACAACGGATGCACCAGGAAGCCGCCGGTGGCTCGGCCAGTGACTCAACCGACACGGTGAAATCAGGCCTCGCTTGCAGCTTTTCCAACACCGGCGGGTCATTATTCTAACCCGGCCGAGAATATGTTCGCAGCGGCCATCTGGCTCGAAACAATTCCTATTCTGGATGAGGCGCCCTTTGCGGAGGATGTGCAAAACGCCATTGGATACTTGCAGACGACGATGGCCCAACAGGAAAAGTACACCTACAACCGAAGCCGTGCTCATTCAACCCCTCTCCCTAGCCGGAGTTTTAGCCGGCGCTACGAGTCGCCGGCGGGTCCCAGCAGCAACCGGCACCAAGAGATTCCGATGGGTCATCAGCCGGCTATGGATACACAAGCATTCAGAAATCATGCAAGAGGCCAGCAAGAGGTGACAACTTTAGCTGAGGCGGCTTGCCAGGAGCCTACACCATCCGTGTCAGTAGGAGTTGGAGGAACCACCAGAGTGCGGGGGGGGGGTGCCATGTTTTTCACCGGCTCTATGGAGTGAGCGGGTGCCAAAGGATTTCAATGGGCCCCGCAAAGTTCCAAATTACACCGCTGATTTACCCCCAGAGGCTTGGGTGGAAAGTTATGAACTAGCCATGGAGATGCTGGACGTCAGTGAGGCAGTTTGTGCCAAATACTTCATCATGATGCTTGAAGGACCGGCCCGCACAGGGTTAAAGGGATTGCCACCCAATACCATCAACTCATGGGCAGAGCTGAGAGCCAGATTCATTAAAAACTTTCAAGGAACGTGTAAACAACCCATGACCATCGTGGAACTTGATCACTGTGTTCAACGGGAGAATGAGTCAGCTCATCATTGGGTATGGCGGGTCTCGACCATCATCCACTCTTCAGAGCAGATCATGGTGGCTCAGGCAGTACTGATCCTAGAGAAGAACTGCCACTTTGTCCCGCTAAAGCAGAAGCTTGGCCGGCTCAAGCGCACATGTCAAGATATGGGAGAGCTCATGAAGGCTCTCACAAAATACACCGACTTTGACAACACGAAGGATCCGGGCTTCGACGAGGAGAAGCCCAGCCAAGGCAAGAAGGGCAATCAGAGCAAGGGTACGACAAACAATGGTAGCCAGAGCAAATGTAAGAATCCTGAGGTCGGGTCAGAACTAGTGGCCAATGCAAGTACCAATCAGAATCACCCCAAGGGCAAGAGGAGGTTTATGCCACCTTTTAATAAGAACATGCTTGCCTTTAATTTGGAGGAGGCACTGAAGGGTTCTTGTCCGGATCACGACCAGCTCGATAAGCCGACGAACCACACATGGGGAGAGTGTAGTTTCATGCAGAAACTTAAGAATCACTTTACACACCGCAACAATCAGGGCGGTGGCCCGCCGGGCGGCTCTGGACACGGCGGGTCACGGGCCGGTTTTGGGTCCGGCGGCTCAGGGTCTGGTCACCCAGGTCAAGGTAATGAAGGAGGACACCAGCAACATTCTGGTAACAACAATCAGCAACAACGTAATCAGTCTGGTTATCAGAGTAACCCGAAGCAGCTCAGCTCCGGTCAGTATCATGTTTTCATGACCAGCCTCAACAAAATGGATCAGAAGTTGCGCAAGCGGGCAGTCAATGCGGTTGTACCAGCCCTACCATAGTATTTACGATGGTCTGAGTATGATATAACATGGTGCCGGGAGGATCACCCGCCACGTGTCGATGACCCGGGGCGGCTGGCTTTGGTTGTGGCCCCCCAAGTGGGAGGGTATATGGTGAATAAAGTGTTAATGGATGGAGGCAGCAGTATTAATATCCTCTACTATGATACTTTTCGGTGGATGAAATTGCTAGACAAGGATTTAAAACCCTCGTCCACCATTTTTCATGGTGTGGTGCCAGGCAAGTCGGCGTATCCGGTGGGCAGGATTTCTTTGGAAGTGGCCTTTGGCGACGAGTATAACTACAGGGTGGAGTCTTGTGGTTTGAGGTGGTAAAAATCAAGAGTCCTTACCACACACTGTTTGGACATCCGGCTTATGCAAAATTCATGGCTAGGCCTTGCTATATATACCTACAGCTCAAGATGCCCGGCTTAAAAGGTACCATTACTATTCATGGTGACCGAAAGACGGCCATTGAGTGTGAGGAAGGAGATGCGGCTTATGCAGAGTCCAGTTGCGCTCAGGACGAGCTTAAATTTTACAAGGAGAATGTTGACCCGGAGGATATGACTCCACTGAAGAAGCCCACGACGGACGTTGAGCCGCCCCTCAAGTTTTCAGCGGATGATACTAAAGTGGTAGACTTTACCCCGAGCAACTCTTCCAAACAATTCATCATTGGAGCTCACATGGATCCCAAAAAGGAAAGTGCACTCATCGAATTCATCCGTATCAGGAATGACTCAGAGACGGCGGGTCAGGAAACCCGCCGACCATGGAACATAGCACATCTATGGTCGTATTACACAAGAGGGCGTTGAGACTCGCCATTATACATTATCATTGTACACATTGATAAAGAAAATAAAATCCCCGCAAGACGGGACCTCTTTTGTTCATACAAGAAGAGTTCATAACAATTCCAGTTGATATATCAACTGCGGTGGGGGGCGGCTTCTTACCTTTGGGTATCGCTTCTAATGCTTTATCGGCTAGGCTCTATGCCAAAACCTCCGGCTAACATGATTAGCCACGGTGGAGGGCGGCTTATTTCATTCGGGTATCGCTTCTAATGCTTTATTGGCTAGTGTTTATGCCATATTGCTGAAGGGGGCTTCTTACCGACGGGTATCGCTTCTAACACCCTATCAGCTGGCTTCATGCCAAATCTCTGGCTAACCAGATTAGCCACGGTTGTAGGAAGTTTTTTACCGACGGGTATCTAACCCTAACAACCGGCGGAGGGCGGCTTCTTACCTCCGAGTATAGCTTCTAATGCCTTATCAGCCAGGCTTTATGCCGTCTCCGGCTAACCAGATTAGCCATGGTTGCCAAGGGGGCTTCCAACCTCCGGGTGTAGCTTATCTAACCCTAACAACTAGCGGAGGGCGGCTTCTTACCTTCAAGTAGAGCTTCTAATGCCTTATCGGCCAGGCTTTATGCCATCTCCGGCTAACCAGATTAGCCATGGTTGCCAACGGGGCTTCCCACCTCCAGGTGTAGCTTATATAACCCTAAACAACCGGCGGAGGGCGGCTTCTTACCTCCGGGTATAGCTTCTAATGCCTTATCGGCCAGGCTTTATGCCATCCCCGGCTAACCAGATTAGCCATGATTGCCAAGGGGGCTTACCACCTCCGGGTGTAGCTTACCTAATCTTGGCCACCGATGTTTTCCATGTTGACAAAGCAGCATAAGTGATCAAAGCAGCATACAAAGACTATGACAGTTGAAGAGTCGGATCATTTTATACAGCGTAATAGAACAAGATTCAGCAGAAGCAAAAGTGACATCTAGTCTATTACATACACTCTCGGAGGAGCCCAAAATTTCGGACAAGTCTTTTCAACGCCGCACGACGAGTCATGGAGAGTCGACTGTTACAAGTTTTTCAAAGTAGACTAGCTAGCTGCCGGGTCATCCTGCTCCGGCTCTTCGGTGACCCCGATCTGGAGATTGTCCAAGTCCTAGTTGCAGTTCGTTAGAGCTGCAAAAGATCCTTCTTCAAAGTAAGGAGAAGGGTTAAGGTCAGGAGCGAAGAGGTCCTTACTGCGGGCAGGCGTTAAGTCCTTGCACTCGAAAAGCGGACCGTGGATTCTCTTCTGGTTAGGGCCATAAGCCTCCTGGTAGGTTGTCAGATCAGCTTCCTCCGCTAAGACGGTTGCCAGCACTCTGGAATCCTTCACGCACCGGCTGTAGTCAGCATCGGTGAACTCAGAGCCGTCGTCTTTTTTGGAAGGGAATCCATCCATCATCTCGGCTGACGTCAGCTCCGGAGAGAAAGCCAAGGCCCGGCTGATGCCCCCAATCGCCCCTTGGCGGGCGGCTGATTTCTTTAACTCGGCAATCTACTTGGGCATGGTGGACAAGTGATCCAAAACGCCCTTGAGGGTCACAAGAATCTTGTCTTTGTATTGCACGGCTTTAATAGTGCACACGGCGCCGCAGTACAGCTGCTCTGTCAGGGTATAGATAGACTTCAACGGCAACAGACTGTCAGAAGCCAGTTGCCAGCTCCTAGGGCCTGCGTAAGTTAGCAATTTCATGGTGAGTCGCCATTACAAGTATTATATGACCATTGAAGCACAAGTTATCAGAAACTTACGAAAGAGGGCAGCTGTCATTCTGGTAATATGACGCTTCAAGGCTTGGAGTTCGTCTGATATAGCTATCAGTCATTGATCGGTGTCATCCGCCCGCTTGGTCAAGGAGGTCTTCTCAGAATCAGTTGACTCTTTAAAGGCGGCGAAGTCGGCTTTGATTGTAGCCAGCTCCTTAGAAAGGAGCCAGCACTTCTCGTCTGTGGCACTTCGAGCCGTTTGTTGAGCCACCAGTGTAGTCTTCAGATCCGTCAACTGCGACCCGACTTCAGCTAAAGTTTCCTGTGGCATGTCAAAGCATAGCATCAGTAGGCAGGTCTTCAAACAAATCGCAAGCAATATGTATGACACTTGGGGGCTAATGTCTATTTTCAGACGTTTTGGCACTGAAAGACCCGGCTCAACTTTGGACCAGATTAAGCCGGCCCTTGGGGGCTATGGATTTGGATGTTCTACAAGGAAGATCATGAAAGACCCAGCTCAACATTGGATTAGATTGATCCGGCCCTTGGGGGCTAAGGAAGGTTATAACAGGAAAAGGATTACCTTGTATTTCTTCTTTATCAGACTGACCAGTCGAAGCTCCAGATCCCGGTTGGTGGAAAGCCGGTTCATGTAACCGACATGAAGCTCTTCGGCAATCATCTTCTCAAAGGCAGAGGAGTCAAACTCCAACTACTTCGAGGCATCAGTTGGTTCTTTATGCTTGGTCAGCACGTGAGCCAGGGGGGACTGGAATCCAGAGCCGGTGATCGCGACGTCCAGAGTGGCAGCGTTCTTGGTCATCTGGGCAGGACTTGGTGGCTTCGAAAGATCCCTTGGAGGGCTCTCTAGGATGATGTCTTCCACAGCCGGCCCAGTAGACGCGGCTGGAGGATCCACATCCGGTCGTGACTCGTCCGGTTGTTCGTGGTCCGGCTCTTGGGCTGCGGGGCTAGGTGAGTACTTGTTCGTCTTTCGACGCTTCGCTTGAGCCCTGGAGGGCACGAATGTCAGAACCCAAGGATTGCAGCTGCCAGAGGAAGGTGACCTCTGAGAGATAGTTGAGAAAAGATAAAAAATATGGAAATGGCAAAGCAAACCAGTCAAAACAAGAGATACATACCTCTGCAGGGCGCTTCTTTGGAGCCGGGGAGTTTGGTAAACCAGACACGAGATTCGTAGAGCCGGCGCTCCGAGTCTGATGATGATCAGCCTGTTGTTGCTTTTTTAAAAAGAAATTGAGAATCCAGATAAGCAAGAGGATGAGAGAGAGGAACTTTTCCGATAACCCGCCGCGGCTTCTGGGGGACAAAATATTCTGAGCTGGAAGAAATGTAAATTACCTCAGGGGCGTTGGCGCGGCTGGTCTCCACATCATCCTGTGAGTAAAATAGGTGTTAGTAAAATGAGAAGACAAAGTCTCAGAAAACGGCTAAAATTTTACCTCTGAGCCGGATGATTGTGGCGGGTCAAACTATCCCTCTTGCGGGGCATCCTTCTTGGGTTTCTTAGCCAGGGCCTTTTTCTTGGTCTTCTTCAAGGGAGGGATGTATTCCTTCTTCTAGAAATCAGAGTTGGCCTGAAAGAATAAGCCGGTTAAAGGCAGTAGATCAACAAGGTACAAGTAAGGTCCAAGAGATGGATGAGAAGAAATCGACTTACATTTGGGGCCAGGTTAAGGGAACTAAAGGGGAACAACCCGATAGCGCTGTAGGCTCCGGATGTCTCATGAACGAGACTCCGGATAGCAATGGTGATGTCGTTCTCCGTCAAGGTTGACCGGCTGAAGCAGAGTGAGTTGTCGTATTCGCTCTTGTACTCGCACATAAGCCGGCTTCTATGGCTTAACGACATGATCCGCCAAGAGATCCAGCAGCGGATCAGGTCCAGTCCGGCTAAGCCGTTGGCCATGAGGGCCCTAATCTTGGCATGAGCCAGCTCGTATCTTGCGCGCTCTAGAGCTGACAGCCGGCCAGGAAGCTCTGAAGTTGTCTTGAGCTGGGAAGGACGGTAACCTGGCAGTGGACGTTCACCCTCTGGAGAATTATCTTTGCAATAGAACCACGTTTTATTCCAGTCCTTTGGGTGACTTGGCAGCTGCATAGCTAGAAAGGTGATGTCCCGGCACCTTTGGATAGAAATTCCGCCCAGCTCGAGACTCGGACCAGCCTTCACTTCAGTTGACGGTTGGCATACAAGAACTCCCAGAATAGGCCTACCGACGGCTTGGCTTGCAGGTAGGCTTCACACAATACTTGAAAGTTGCAGATGTTTGAGACGGAGTTGGGGGCGAGGTCTTGAGGATGGAGTTTGTAAAAATGAAGGACATCGCGGAAGAATTTTGAGCCGCGAGGCACAAAACCCCGCTCAATATGGTCCGAGAAAACGACCACCTCTCCTTCTTGGGGAACGGGCTTCAGTTCATCACCCAGGACCCGCCAGTGGATGGCATCTTTGGAAGGGAGAGTGCCAGCATGAACAAAGTCCATCAAAAACTCTTCCGTAACGCACAACCCGACCCAGTTACAGGAGTTTGAGGCATGAGACATTCTTCCGGTTTAAAGATTGTGAAAATTAAAATACGACGAGTCAAGAGGAGACTAGAATCTATGGTGACTTACGAGCTTAAAGAACTTACGTATCAGATGCTATACTCCGGTTGATGAGAGACGACGCAGTGTAGCGGGTCAACCTAGCAAACGAGGGGGGGGGGGGAATTTGGCTAAGTCCTGGAAAATAGATTTCACAAACTACCGCTATATTTATGGATCTACAAAAACAGGAAAAAGGTTCTTATTTTTAGATCTAGCGAAGAATAGGCGAAGCAGATCAAAAATGAAATGGTGAGAAGGAGCTGCGAGGGGCTCGTGCATTGTGCACGGCCTCTCCGTGCGTGGCGGCGCAACCGGGGTGAGCGTCAAGGGTACGACCAATGTCGGAGGACCCCGAGCAACGGCATTGGAAGAACCCGCGCGAAGGCGACAAGCTTCCTACAAACCGTACTGGTGCGGTAATGGATTTAATGAGCAGCACGGGCTTACCGTCCACGGCGTAGTGAAGCGTGGGTGAAACTCTGGTTCACACAGGTTGATGCAGCGGCCTAACATTGATGGAGCGGAGGCGACACCGGAACTGGAAGTGATGGAAGCGGTTGCATCAGAGGAGGAAGACGAGGAAGCGAGCGGGAGAAGTAATAAACCGCCTTGTGCGGTCCTATTTAAAAGGAGAAGGAAGAATGAGCGCGAAAATCCAGGCGACGGAAATGTTTTGACCAAGGAGGACGCCTCGATTTTTGGGATGGTCACTTAACGTGAAGATTTGGTGAGTACGTCAGCGAATCTTTTCTGCAGGGCCAATGTGACGTCATGGCGGGTCATTCCAGGTGTTGGGGATATGACCCCACGATATGACCCACCGCGGAGGCTCTGGGTCATGTTGTTGGCTCGTGAGCTGGCCCAAATGTGAGCCGTAAGACTGGTGACCCAAGAAGATAGGCGGCTCAAGGTGTGGGTCGTACAAACGGCCCGGACATAGAAGACCCGGGCATGCAAGCCGACTCATAGACAACTTGGACAAGAAGATAGAGAGAGACTCGGTTAGTAATTGTAATGACCCAGTGGTCCTGACCTCTTATATAAAGGCAGACCCGGGGCGACTTAGAGGTGATCGAGAACTTGGTCAAGTTTCTAGCTCCTTGTAATCGATACACAAGCAATACAAACACAAGCATGACGTAGGCTATTACCTCGACTTGAGGGGCCAAACCTGGGTAAATCCGTGTCTTTCGTCTCGACTAACCCCTTTGAGTCCACCCTGTTAGTGATGGCCTCGAATCTAGGTCTGTTCACCCGGACATCTGCCATGATAAAACCACAACAGTTGGCGCCCACCGTGGTGCTAGTGCTTGGTGGTGTTGAGTTCTCAAAGGGCTCTCTCCTAGGGCTCGAAGGATACGTGGTTGGAAGGATGAGCAAGAGTCGCCATGGCCGGCTCTACCTCAACGACGCCGGTTGGGGGCTTGATGCTGGTTCTGTGGAGTATGGATTCCGGGTTCCGTTCGGCGGGATCCAGGTTTTCATCGGAAGGGTCGACGGATCTACACCCGGGCCGGGCATCTGCACCAACATCATCGAGCCGGTTCGGCGTCTCCAATCTACGGGTGTTGTGCGGCCTGCCCGTGCCCATCCAGGTCAAAAGCATGTTCTCGTGGGCTTCACTCAAGGCATGGACCTGGAAGCGTCCGGGTCACAGGGAACTCTCGTTTGCTCGGAAGATGAGTCCTCTAGTGGGGAGGCAGACTCAGTGTATCGGCTCAGTAACGGTGGCCTTGGGGGCTACTACGACACCTATTCTGAGGTAGAGGGCTTTGAGTCAGATGCTCTGAGACCCCCGGTTCATGCGGCAGTGTTCATGGCAGGATCGGTTTCAGCTGCCGGTGACACAGCTCTGGGAGCCGCCGCAACGGGTGATAGCCCGCCGCCGCCGGCTCAGGTTCTAGTGGAATTGATGGACGAACTTACAACTCTCATGGCCACAGAAGTAACAGCGGATCATCAAGCAGCCAGGAATCTAGAGGTGGCATGGTTCAAGGGCCGAATGGCAGAGGAACGGCAAAGGATGGCCGAGCTGAAAACCCGGATGGAGGAGGAAGCAGAGCGCATCAAGACCGATGCTTTCCGTCTGGAGCTGGAGCAAAGGTCAGCGGCCGCGGTGCACTGGAGGAGGCATCAATCCCGTCTGCTGGAACGTTACAAAGCGAGGAACCTTTTTAACACCCCCGGTGCGGGGCGGGTTACGGGCGCGCCGGAAAGCCGCCCGATGGAACGCCCGGCGACTCATCCACCTCAGCATAACCAAATCTCACCTAGGGCTTTTCCAACACCGGCGGGTCATTACTCTAACCCGACCGAGAACATGGTGGCAGCGGCCGCCCGGCTTGAGACGATTCCCGTCCCAGATGAAGCACCCTTTGCGGAGGATGTGTGAAACGCCATTGGATATTTACACACGGCCATGGCCCAGCAAGAGAGGTATGCTCACAGCCGGAGTCGGGTTCACTCCACCCCCCTCCCCAGTCGAAGTTTCAGCTGGCGCTATGAGTCGCCGGCGTGATCCAGCAGTCACCCACGTCGTGGACCACCGGAGGACGAGCGAGCGGCTCTAGATGCACAAGCCCTCGCGGACCGGGTGAGAGACAGGCGAGAGGCGGAGATAGCGGCAACCCGTCCAGAGCCCGCACTTTCCGTCTCAATGGGAGTAGTTAGTGCCTGAGCCGTAGGGGTGCCATGTTTAACTCCGGCTCTAAGAAGTGAACGACTACCGAAAGATTTCAAGGGGCCTCGAAAGATTCTGAATTACACAACTGATCTACCCCCTGAGGTGTGGGTTGAAAGTTATGAGCTGGCCATGGAGATGTTGGATGTCAGTGAGGCGGTATGCGCAAAATATTTCATCATGATGCTTGAGGATCCAGCTCGTACATGGCTGAAGGGTCTGCCGCCCAACACGATAAGCTCATGGGCGGAGCTCAGAGCGAAGTTTATTAAGAATTTCCAGGGGACTTGTAAGCAGCCTATGACCATTGTCAATTTGGACCATTGTGTTCAACAGGAGAATGAGTCGGCCCATCATTGGGTCCGGTGGGTGTCGACCATTATTCAGTCTTCAGAGCAGACCACGGCGGCTCAAGTGGTGCTTATTTTAGAGAAGAACTGTCATTTTGTTCCATTGAAGCAGAAGCTCGGCCGGCTCAAGCGCACGTGTTAGGATATGGGAGAGCTCATGACAGCCTTGACAAAGTATGCCGACTCAGATAACACCAAGGATGCAGGCTTGGATGATGAGAAAGCCAATCAAGGGAAGAAAAACAATCAAGGGAAGAAAAACAATCAAGGAAAAGGTTTTGTGAACAATGGTAATCAGAATAAGCGGAAGAGCACTGATAGCGGGTCAGAGCTAGTTGCAAATACCAACATAGGGCAGAACCATCCCAAGGGGAATGGAAAATTCAGGCCGTTTCATCAAAGGAACAGAGGCCCTTTTAATTTAGAAGAAGCGCTTAGGAAGCCTTGTCCGGAGCACAGCACGCCTGACAAGCCGGCGTTGCATGCGTGGGGTGATTGTTTTATCATGCAGAGATTCAAAAACCAGCATTCCCAACTGCGTAATAATCAGGGTGGTGGCCCGCCTGGCGGCTCAGGGCATGGCAGATCAGGGGCTGGATTCAGTGCCGGCGGTTTAGGAAACGGGCATCCGGGTCAGAATAGCCAAGGGGGGCACCAACAGCATCCTGGCAACAACAGCAATAACAACAATCAGCAGCATCGCAATCAGTCCGGGTTTCAGAGTAACCCGAAGCAGCTCAGTTCTGGACAGTATCACGTATTCACGACCGGTCATAGTAAACAAGACGAGAATTTGCGGAGGCGAGCAGTTAATGCGTTTGCTCCGGCTATCCCGCGATATTTACCGTGGTTTGAGTATAACATCATGTGGAGCCGGGAGGATCACCCGCCACGGGTAGATGACCCGGGCCGGCTGGCTCTAGTTGTGGCCCCTCAGGTGAATGGCTATATGGTGAATAAAGTGCTTATGGACGGAGGTAGCAGCATCAACATCCTTTACTATGACACTTTCCGGCGGATGAAGTTGCTTGACAAAGACCTTAAACCTTCCTCCACCATTTTTCAAGGTGTGGTCCCGGGTAAATCGGCATACCCGGTGGGCCGGATTTCATTGGAAGTAGCTTTGGCGATGAGTATAATTACAGGGTGGAGTCCTTGTGGTTCGAGGTGGTCAAAATCAAAAGTCCCTATAATGCACTATTTGGGAGGCCGGCTTATGCCAAATTTATGGCTAGGCCTTGCTATGTTTATTTGCAACTCAAAATGCCCCGCTTAAAAGGTACAATTACCGTTCACGGTAATAGGAAAATGGCTCTCGAGTGTGAGGACGGAGATGTGGCGTATGCAGAGTCTAGTTGTGCTCAGGAGGAGCTGAAATTCTACAAGGAGAACGTTGACCCAGAGGATATGACCCCGCTAAAGAAGCCTACGACAGAAGTTGAGCCCCCACTCAAATTTTCAGCGGATGATACCAAGGCAGGAGATTTCAATCTGGGCGACTCATGCAAGCAGTTCATCATTGGGGCTCACATGGATCCCAAATAGGAAGGCGCGCTCATCGAATTCATCCGTGAGAATCGGGACATCTTTGCATGGAAGCCTTCTGACATGCGGTGTGTACCGAGAGAGTTCGTTGAGCACAATCTTAATGTGCATCCAAAGTTTAAGCCGATCAAGCAGTTTCTGCGACTGTTCAACGAAGAGAGACGTAAAGCTATTGGGAAGGAAGTTGCCCGGCTCTTGGCCGCAGGCTTTATAGTGGAAGTTTTTCGCCCGGAGTGGTCGGCTAACCCGGTGCTAGTGCTAAAAAAGAACGGCACTTGGCGTATGTGTATAGATTACACGGACCTTAACAAGGCTTGCCCGGCTGACCCCTTTGCACTCCCTCGTATCGATCAAATTATTGATGCTACAGCCGGATGTGCAAGTTTATGCTTACTGGATGCATATTCAGGATATCATCAGATTAAGATGGCAACGAAAGATCAGGAGAAGACGGCGTTTATTACACCTTTTGGGGTGTTTTGTTATGTCTCCATGCCTTTCGGGCTCAAGAGTGCCCAGGCGACTTACCAATGATGTGTGCAGAACTGCCTTCACAGTCAGATTGGCCGAAATGTTCATGCTTACGTAGACGACATCGTGGTTAAATCTAGAAAGAAGGAAACTCTCCTAGAGGATTTGAAAGAAACCTTTGACAATCTCCGGGTCTACAAGTTGATGCTTAACCCGACGAAGTGTGTCTTTGGTGTTCCAGAAGGAAAGCTTTTGGGTTTCTTGGTCTCTGAGCGGGGCATCGAGGCTAACCTGGATAAGATTAAGGCTATCACTTCTTTAGGAGAGCCGACATGCATTAATGACGTTTAGCTCCTTGCATGACGGATTGCTGCGTTGAGCCGCTTCATAAGACAGCTTGGGAAGAAAGCCATTCCCTTATACCAGATGATGAAAAAGACAGACAACTTTAAGTGGAGCAAAGCAGCGGCCGAAGCACTTGAAGCTCTTAAAAAACAGTTGACTGAGCCGCCAGTGTTAGCTGCTCCGGTTGAGAAAGAGCCATTACTCCTTTATGTGGCGGCTAACAACAGAGCGGTCAGTGTAGCAATTGTGGTTGAGCGCAAGGAGGCAGGGAAGGAGTACCCTGTGCAAAGGCCAGTTTATTACATTAGTGAAGTTTTGGCAGAGTCTAAGCAGAGGTGTCCACATTGGCAGAAGTTAGTATATGGAGTTTTCATGACCAGCCACAAGTTAAAACACTAATTTTTGGGGCACCAGATAACAGTGGTCAGTTCCGCCCCATTGGGAGATATCATTCAAAATAGAGAAGCTACAGGGAGGATTGCCAAGTGGGCCTTAGAGTTGGGTCCTCTTAACATCAAGTATGTTCCTCATACAGCAATTAAGTCTCAAGCTTTGGTGAATTTCATAAATGATTGGACCGAATGTCAAGCCCCCGAAGAGAAGCCGGATAACACGTATTGGACTATACACTTTGATGGGTCCAAGCAGCTAGAGGGGTCCGGTGCAGGAGTTGTTCTCACCTCCCCCAAGGGTGACAAGTTTTGTTATGTGCTCCGGTTAATGTTCCCTTGTACTAAAAATGCAGCTGAGTATGAGGCACTACTCCATGGTCTCAGAGTCGCTAAAGAGATGAATTTAAGCCGGGTCAGATGTTTAGGCGACTCAGATCTGGCGGCTCAGCAAGTTTCAGGTACTTGGGACTCCAAGGATCCGCGGATGGCGGCTTATCGACAGGCGGTTAATATCATTGCCGGTCACTTCAAGGGGTACCAGGTGGATCACATTGATCGTCGCAAGAATGAGGCGGCTGATGCTTTGTCACGGTTAGGCTCTCAACGAAAGCAGGTACCACCTAATGATTTTCTGGATGTATTGCATCATCCGACTGTCAAGATACCCTCTGAGGAGGATCTGGCTATTCCTGACCCGGAAGCGGAATTGGTGGCGGCTCTGCATGCTACCCCAGACTGGACTATTCCTTATTTGGCATATCTGACACACGGCGAGTTACCTCGGGAGGAGGATCTGGCCAGGAAGATCACCCGGCATTCTAAGTCTATGACGATTATCAATGATGAGTTACATAAGTGTAGTGTGATGGGTGTCTTTTAGCGCTGCGTCTCACCGAAGGAGGGCCGGCAGATCTTGAGTGAAATTCATCCTGGCGACTGTGGACATCACGCCGGGTCAAAATCTTTAGTGGCCAAGGCTTTTCGACATGGGTTTTTCTAGTTGACGGCTCACAAGGATGCAGAAGACTTAGTCCGTAAGTGTGACGGCTATCAGAAGTTTGGCCGGCATGCTCACATTCCGGCTCAAGAGTTGAGAATGATACCAATCACTTGGCCGTTTGCGGTCTGGGGGCTCAATATGGTAGGACCCTTCAAGAGATCCAAGGATAAGAAAACACACCTTCTGGTGGCAATTGATAAATTTACTAAGTGGGAAGAGGCAGAGCCGGTCAGTAAATGTGATGCAGCTATAACGGTTCAATTTATTAAGAAGCTGATTTATCGCTTGGTTACCCACATAGTATCATTACGGACAATGGAACAAATCTATCCAAAGGAGCTATGAAAACAGTCTGTGAGAAGGAGCATATCCAGCTTGATGTTTCAGCCGTGGCACATCAACAGTCTAATGGTTAGGCGGAGCGAGCCGATCAGGAAATCTTAAGAGGAATCAAACCACGGCTCATGGTTCCTTTGAAGCCGACACCCGGATGTTGGGTTGAGAAGTTGCCTTCCGTCTTATGGAGCATCAGAACTACCCCTAACACATCTACATGTTTCACGCCTTTCTTCATGGTGTATGGTGCTGAGGCAGTTCTACCCAGCGATATCCAGCACGACTCACCAAGGGTGGCGGCTTATGTTGGGACGGACAATGAGGTAGAACGCCAAGATGCGTTGGACGCCTTGGATGAAGCACAAGAGTTAGCAGCAGCCAGGTTGGCAATTTATCAACAAGACCTGCGACGCTATCATAGCCGCAGGGTGAAGACCCGGACGTTTCAGGAGGGTGACCTAGTGCTCCGGCTGATTCAAGACCAATCTGGCATGCATATGTTATCTCCACCATGCGAGGGGCCTTTTGTGATCAGCAGAAACCTTAACAATAGGTCATATTACCTCATTGATATCCGAGATGAATCGGAACTGCGGGTCAAGAGACATTGCGGCCATGGAACATCGCACGTTTGCGACCATACTTTACTTAGCAGGCATTGAAAGCCGCTATCATTGTATATATCATGCTTACATGAGTAAAATCTAGCATCCCCACAAATACAGGGGCCTCCGCTCTTATGTATACCTTTGTGCAATCAAGATGAAATTTTTCCGGCTCAAATTTTTTGAGTTAAAGTGGTTTATTCGTCGTCAAACGGCTGATCCGGCTTTATGCCCTATCAAGCGCTGTTGCAGGGAGGCTTCTTGCCTTCAGGTATAGCTCACATCTTCCCTACACAGTCTGCTTTTACGTTGTTGCAAGGAGGCTTCTTTCCTTTGGGTATAGCTGACATCTCCCTTGCATAGCCGGTGTTATGCCCAATTAAGCACTGTTGCAAAGAGGCTTCTTGCCTTCGGGTATAGCTTACATCTCCTTTGCACAGCCAGCTGTTATTAAACTGTTGCAAGGAGGCTTCTTGCCTCCGGGTATAGCTTACATCTCCCTTGCACAGTTGGCTTTATGCCTAGTTGTTACATTAAGCGCTGTTGTTGATGGAGGCTTCTTACCTTTGGTATAGCTTACATGACCCTAAGACAACAGCGTGTACACCAAATTCCAGTTGCTTATCAACTGCGGCCATCGAAGGGGGCTTCTTACCGACGGGTATCGCTTATTTCACCCTAATGGCCGGCTTTATGCCACTTCCGGTTACTTATTAACCGCGGTTGTCGAAGGGGGCTTCTTACCGACGGGTTCGCTTATCTCACCCTAACAACCGGCGTTTTACGCCAAACCTCAGTTGCTTATCAACTGTAGCTGTTGAAAGAGGCTTCTTCCCTTCGGGTATAGCTTACATCTCCTTTCAAACAGCCGGCTTTATGCCGTCTCAGGCTAATTATTAGCCGCGGCTGTCGATGGAGGCTTCTTGCCTTAAGGTATAGCTTACATCGCCCATCAACAACCGGCGTTCGCACATACAACATTTGCTGTTAAAAGGAGGTTTCTTACCGTCAGGTATAGCTTACATTACCCTTCATACAGCCGACTTTAAGCCGCTTCCGGTTCATCAATAGCCGCATTTGTTGATAGAGGCTTCTTACCATCAGGTATAGCTTACATTATCCAACGACAATCGGCTCCTTAATGGATTCATCCGACAAGAATCGGAGCCATGTTGCTCCGGTTGACAAAAATTGAGTTTTCAAAGAGATTATCCGGCTCTAATATTCTGGAGAAGGAATGGCATCTTCAAAGACAGACACCTCTCATCAGAAAAGCTCAAGGTATATCCATGGAGAGCCGGCAACACATTAAATTGAAACACAGAGAGAAGGAAAGTGCACACAGAGAGGTGCAAATATATACAACCGCCAAATAGTAGGGTCATGTTTACCCTATTACAAAAACTACTCTCAGAAGGAGCAAAAGGCATTGTCAACCACTCACGGCGGGTCATTACATGAGTCTGTGCCCAAAAAGGTTAAAAGAACAAAGTTGAGTTATTGGCCGGCTCATCCTGCTCCGAGTCTTCTGCTGGCTTTATGTGGAGATTTCCCAATTCCCAATTACAGTCAGGCAGAGCAGCGAAAGACCCTTCAAGGAAAGGGGACGCGTCAAGCTCACAAGGGAAAAGATCCTTACTGCGGGCGGGTGTCAGATCCTTCCACTCGTAGAGAGGCCCGCGGATCCTCTTCTCCTCTGTGTCATAAGCCGCCTGATAAGTGCTCAAGTCAGCTTCATCCGCCAGTATAGAGGCCAGATAACGCGATTCTTTGACACACCGGATGTAATCTTCTTCGGTGAATTCTGAGTCATCATCTCTTTGGGATGGGTAACCATCCATCATTTCAGCCGGCGTTAGCTTGGGGGCGAAGGCCAGAGCCCGGCTCAATCCAGCGACGGCTCCTTGGCGGAAGGCGGACTTCTTCAGCTCTTCTATCTGCTTGGGCATTGTGGAGAAGAGTTCTAAGACCCCTTTCAGAGCGGTGGGGATCTTCTCCTTATATTGAACACTCTTGATCGTGAAGATGGCGCCGCAGTATAGTTGTTCCGCAAAGGTGTAGATGGCCTTTAGTGGCAGAAGGCTATCACAAGCCAACTACCGGCTCCTGGGACCTGGATAAGCCAGATAAAGCAAATGAGTCACCAGTTTTTCAATAGCAATGTTAAAATACAAAGTGAAACAGAAGCTTACCAAATAGGGCGGCTGACATCTTCGCTATATGCCGCTTCAGGCCTTGGAGTTCCTCCGCCACAGCTATAAGCCGTTGGTCGGCGTCGTCCGCTCGTTTGGTCACAGCGGCCTTTTTAGATTCTGCCGTCTCTTTCAAAGAGGTAAGCTCAGCAGTGGCATTGGCCAGCTCCTCAGAGAGAAGCCGGCACTTTTCGTCAGAAATGCTTCGGGCTTCTTGCTGAGCCGCCAAGTTGGCCTTCAGATCCGTCAACTGAGACCCGGCTTCATTTAAAGCGTCCTATAAATACATCAAAATACAGGATAAGTCGCCAAAATACAGGACGAGTGTTAAAAGCAAATTTATGCAAGTCTCAAACAGATTGCAAGCAATATATTTGACACTTGGGGGCTAATGTATATTTGATCTTTCAGTATGCAATGCAGTTCCGGTTCATCTCCTTCGAAGTTAATCCGAAACTTGGGGCTACACTATGGCTCCTCAATGTACTAATAATGGAAGCACCAACTCAACTTGATCAAGTTTGAGACGGCCCTTGGGGGCTACGATTAGATCTTCAAGCTGTCTACATTAAAGACCCAACTCAAATATAATCTGAGACGGCCCTTGGGGGCTACGATTGGCGGTTCACTTTATCTACAGTACTAAGCTAAAGCAATTCTAAGGTAATTTGACATGACAATATCTACAGAGGTCACAGAAAGACCCGGTTCAACTATCAACTAGATTAAACCGGATCTTGGGGGCTAAGTAAGGATATGGTAAGAAGGAAAGATACCTCATATTTGGTTTTCATCAAAGTCACCAGCCAAAGCTCCAAGTCATGACTGGTATTTAGCCGGTTCATATATCCGACATGGAGCTCATCAGCTGTCATCTTCTTGTATGAAGAATCAAAGTTTAAGTTCCTCGAGGCCTCTGACAGTTCGGTATGTTTAGTCAGCACATGAACCGGACGAGTCTGCTGAGCTGACCCGGTGATAATGACCTCCGGAGTTGCAGGAGTTTTTGTAGGAGTAGGCGGCTTTGAAGGAGCCCTTGGAGGGCTCTCCATGATGACATCTTCAGCGGCCAACTCTGTGGAGGCAGCCGGCAGGTTTTCTTCTGGTTGAGTCTCCTCCGGTTGTTCGAGCTCCTACTCTTGGATAACAGGACTAGGGGAGGGCTTGTTGGTCTTGCGACACATGGCTTGGGCACTGCGAAACAAAAGGATCAGCATTTGAAGAATGTTACTATCGGTTAACACCTGGATATCTAAATGTCATAGTAAGAAAGACTTACAGTGGATTGATCTTGGGCGGTGGTAGAACCGACGCCGAAGAGTCGCCAGAAGAAGGGGATTTCTAAAAAGATTAAAATAGGAAAGATGAGAAAGTGTCAAGATTACAAAGCAAAGTCAAAGGAAAAGTAGAGACTTAAACCTCGGCGGGGCGTTTCTTTGGAGCCGAAGAGTTTGGTAGCCCGGACATGAGCTCGGTAGAGCCGGTGCTTCGAGTCTGTCGACGCTCGACTTGCTGTTGCTTTTTTAAGAGAAAATCGCGAGCGAGACAAGCAAGAGGGTGAGAAAGAGGAACTTTTCTGATAACCCGCCGCGGCTTTCGGGGACGAAACATTCTGAGCCGGAAGAAACGTAATTTACCTCAGGAGCATTGGCACAGCTGGTTTCCACTTCATCCAGCGAGTAAAACAAGCATTAATAAAGAAGGAAGGTAAAAGATCAAACAAAGCAGTTAAATTTTTACCTCTGAGCTGGATGATGGTGGCGGGTCAAGCAAATTATCTTGCGGGGCATCTTTCTTAGCCCTCTTGTCATGACCTTCTTCCTGGATTTCTTTGGAGGGGCAACATATTCCTTCTTCCAGAAGTCTAAGTCGGCCTATAGGAATGACCCGGAGAGTGAATACCAAATCAAAAAGTACAAACAACGTCTAAGAGACGGATGGGAAGAGATTAACTTACATCGGGAGCCGGATTATTGATGCGCAAAGGCGCCAGGCCGATGGCACTGCATGAGCCGGAGGCCTCGTGGACAAGGCTCCGGATGGTAGTGGTAATATCATCCTCTGACAGTGTTGATTCGCTAAAGCACAATGAGTTGTCATATTTGCCTTCATACTCGCACATAATCCGACCTCTGCGGCTTAAAGGCATGATCCGCCAGGAAATCCAGCAGCGGATCAAATCCAATCCTATTAAGCCGTTGGCTAGGAGCACTTTGATCTTGGCATGGAACGGCTCATATCAGGCACGCTCCGAGGCTAAGAGCCGGCCGGGAAGCTCTATATCTGTCCTAAGCCGGGAGGGGCGGTAACCCCCCAATGAGTGCTCTTTCTCGGGACATGTCTCTGGGCAATAGAACCATGTCTTATTCCAATATTTTGGGTGACTCGGTATTGGAGTAGTAGGAAAGATGATGACTCGGCGGGTTGAATAGAAATGCCGCCCAGCTCCAGACTCGGGCCACCCTTCATTTCAGTTTGGCGGTTGGCGTAGAAGAACTCTCGAAAGAACCTCACAGACGGCTTACTTAGCAGATAAGCTTTGTAGAGAACTTGAAAGTTGCAGATGTTGGAAATAGAGTTGGGTGCCAAATCTTGAGGATGCAGCTTATAAAAATGAAGGACGTCCCGGAAAAACTTAGAGCCAGGCGGCACGAACCCTTGCTCGATGTGATCAGCAAAGACTACTATTTCTCCTTTTTGGGGAGAAGGCCGCGTCTCGTTGCCCGGAACCCGCCAATTGAGAACCTCTTTGGGAGGAAGAGCACCCGATTCAATGTAGCCTGCTAAGTACTCCTCCGTAACGCAAGAACCAACCCAGTTGCATGAGTTGGACGCACGAGACATATTGCCGGCTTAAGTGTTGTGCAAGATAAAAGGCGCGATGAGTAAAAGCGCAAGCAAATATTTTTGACGGCTTAAAGGTTTAAGGACTCTACGGATAAAGTGGAAAGACCCGGTTGATGAGAGCCGGAGAAGCTTAGTGACTCAACAGAAGGAAGGAAGATTGAAAAATTGGCTAAGTCCTAAAAACAGATTCCACAAACTATCACTATGGCTACGGATCTACAAAAGCGGTGAAAAAGGATTTAAATCCAGACCTAGCGATGAACAACATAAAGAAAGAAAATGGAGCGGGGCTATCGCGGTCCACGCATTACGCGTGGCCGGCCCGCGTGCGGCATCGGGACGAGAGCGTGATCTAAAAGTGACAATGGCGTCAGGACCCCTGCTATGGCGGAACCCTACTACGGCGGCGAGCGATCTAAAGAAAAAGGGGAACTCACCGGAGATGTTGCGGTGGCGGCGGAAGAAATCTGGTCCGTATCAGGGTGATGCAGCGGCCCGGTCGGTGCAGAGACGGAAGAAATCTGGACGACGAGGATGCTGGAGTGGTGGCGATAGGAAGAAGAAGAAGAGGCATGATCCCGCACGGGTCATATTTAGAAAGGGATTAAGGAAGGCGCGAAAATCCAGGCGATGACACCGTTTGACCGAGGTGGACGCCTCGATTCTCGGGATGACAGTTAATGAAAGATTCGGTGGGACGTCAGCAAATCTCATGACGTCACGCCGGGTCATTTCCGAGCGACTCGCCAAAAACCGGAAGAGAAGGATGAAGTGAGCAAGCTCAATTCAAACTGGGGCCTAATGTTGGGGATATGACCCCACGATATGACCCGCCGCGGAGGCTCCGGGTCATGTTGTTGGCTCGTGAGCCTGCCCAAAGGTGAGCCATAAGACTGGTGGCCCAGGAAGATAGGCGTCTCAAGGTGTGGGCCGTACAAACGGCCCGGACGGAGAAGACCCGGGCGTGCAAGCCGACTCATAGACAGCTTGGACAAGAAGATAGAGAGAGACTCGATTAGCAATTGTAACGACCCGATGGTCCTGACCTCTTATATAAAGGTAGACCCGGGGCGACTTAGAGGTGATCGAGAACTAGGTCAAGTTTCTAGCTCCTTGTAATCGATACACAAGCAATACAAACACAAGCAGGACGTAGGCTATTACCTCGACTTGAGGGGCCGAACCTGGGTAAATCTGTGTCTTTTGTCCCGACTAACCCCTTTGAGTCCACCCCATTAGTGATGGCCTCGAATCTAAGTCCGTTGACCCGGACATCTGCCGTGATAAAACCACGACACCGGGCGACTCGACAAAAGAGCAAGACAAGAGGATGAAATGAGCAAGCTCAAATCAACCTGGGGCCTAATGTTGGGGATATTACCCCGTGGTATGACCCGCCCTAAGGGCTCCGGGTTATGCTTCACGGTTCATACACTGGCCCAAGGTGAGCCGGTGGTCCTAAAGCCCAGGAAGCTTGGCGGCTCATAAGGTGGGCCGGACAGTGGCCCAGAAGACCCGGGTGTGTAAGCCGCCCGGGGACAACTTGGACAAGAAGATAGAGGAAGACTCGGATAAATAATGAGAGTCGGTTGCCAATTGTATGACCCATGATCTAGACCTCTTATATAAAGGCAGACCCGGGGCGACTTAGAGATCAGGTTGTCGAATAGTCAAGCTTCAGCTCCCTTGTAATCGATACATCAAGCAATATAAACATAAGTAGGACGTAGGCTATTACCTCGAGTTGAGGGGCCAAACCTGGGTAAATTCGTGTCTCTCGTCCCCATCAACCCCTTTGAGTCCATCACGTTAGCAATGGTCTCGAACCGAAGTCCGTTTACCCGGACATCTACCGTGACAAAACAACGTTAGTAGGTGTTGTAGATTTCGTAAGTCGAAGGCGTAGTCATCGTAGAGTTTTGAGCAATTGAACTGTAGGTCTTGGAAGAGAACTTGGAATACTTGTAGTCATCTTGCACTTGATGCTCCTTTGTTGCTTGATGGACTAGCTCGAGTAAGTTGGAGTAGGGTTGGAAATCCGTGATTTTCTTGACTTGGTAGTTGAGACCATTCAAGAAGCGCTCCATTGTTTGCTCGTCATCTTCCTTGACATTGGCTCGGATCATGGCAATCTCCATTTCTTGATAGTATTCCTCTACGGACTTGGTGCCTTGCTTGAGTAGTTGGAGCTTCTTGAAGAGATCCCGGTTGTATTGTGTAGGTACAAATCGAGCTCTTTCTCTTCTTCTCTCAATCACTAATACCGACCAAATTAGGACATAGTCTTGGAACTCAAGAGATGCCATGGCAATCTTCTTCTCTTCCTCAAAGTTGTGCAAACGGAATATCTTGTCAACTTTGAGTGCCCATGAAAGGTAGTCCTTGGGATCATTGCTTCCAGAGAACTTGGCCATGGTGAACTTGAGCTTGCCGAAGCATTGTTCATCATTGTAGTTGTTTCGGCGGTGCCCTTGACGAGGAGGGAGGTGCATCAATGTTGTTGTTGAATTGACGTTGTGGTTGCCTTGGGGTGTCATCATCATTGTGCTTGTCGTGATGTGCTTGAGTCCGTTGACGAGGTCCTCGCATGTGGTTTCGTCATTCTTGTTGCTCCTCTTGGCGAGCGGCTTCTTATTGTCGTTGTCGATGTTCGTCTTGACGAGCAGCCTCGTCTTATTGTTCTTGCCGGAGTACTTCGCGTTCACAGTGAGCTTGACGGTTGTGCTCCTCCAAGGAATGGGTAGCTTCTTCCAAGGTGCGAGTATCTTGAAGCAATTGTTCATGGCGGCGATGTTGTTCTTGCTCCCAAGCATCTTGATCTTGTTGACGTCGACGGTCTCAGGCGCGGACTCGGTCTTGAAATCCATTGCCATGGAATAGATTTTCTGTAGCTTGACGTTGTCGACCTTGAGGTGAGCTTGGACCAGAGCGGTCGTCTTGGTGGTGAACTCATGCTCGCGTAGGGCTTGCATCGAAAGAGTACTTCGATGAGTGTCGACTTGAGTGTCGTCCTGACGTAGTCGAAGTAGAGGAAACACGGTTGACCATCAATTATCGAAACTCCTTCATTTGGCTTGATAGCTTGGTGTAGAGGTAGTCACGTGTGCGCTCTTCGGATTCGCGCAAGTCGGTGGCAAGGTTCTCGATGCGGTCATTCAAGGCATGTTGATCTTGGGTGATTGCCTTGTTTGCGCCAAAGAAGTGTAACTTGGTGACATGGGTGTTCACGTCATCGTCATGCTCCTCGAATGTTGGGTTTGACATGATGTTCCTATCCATAGCACTCAAGAAAATATAAGTGGAAGAGTGAGAAGACAAAACAAAATCACATTCCAAAAGTTGGTAACGAATCTAGCACTTAATGTTCAATTGGAAATAGTAGAATTGGTACCGAGGATCGTCCTTCTCACACCTATACAACTAATGCTTATGGAGTAGCTTGGTTAGGATGGTGGCAAAAAAATTCAAGCAATTCGAGAATATGATTCAATTAAGTTGAAAGAGATACATAAATTCGCAAGTAAGACAATATGAATCAATAGAAAAGAGTATACATGGAAACACAGAAACGAATAGATAAGTGGGGTTATGCAACCAAGAAATGAGCAGAGAATGTGGAATCCATGGAAAACGTTCGTGTTGCACAACACTAGAGAGACGCTAGCACGATTGCTCAAATGGGCATGATACAAACTTGTGCAGAACCTATAAGAAACAAAATGTGTCGTCTTCCTACTCCCGACTTGCTATGTATGTATGAGGCACGAGTCACTCGATCAAGTGATCCAAGATGATCAAGTATGATATGCAAATTTGGCGATGCTATTGCTCTTTTGTCCTTGCTTAAAAGCTTTGCTTCTCTTTATTTTTTCAATGATATTTGGTTTGTCACTATGTGGGATGTGCACACCAAGATAGCAATTATGTATGCGAGTACTTTGCAACACAAGAGATGATACTAAGATGTATATGCATTCAATTGTAGCTATGCGGAGTATGTATCACTAAAGTGCACAAGTAACATAGCCCGACTACTCAATGGATAGTATCGATGGGCAAGTAATGCAAATAGGCTCGGGGTAACAATGCAATGGTAAGGGTATAAGTGAAGGGTGTCGTCGCGGTTACCGTCCTTGCTTACAGTGTTGTGTCAACGAAGAGTTGGTTGGCGACGATTCGGGCGATGATGAGCGGCGATGTCGATGAAGAACAACTCCTAAGTAGCCGAGACACCTTAGGAACTTAAGGGGCTCACGACCCAAAATCTCAAATGCAAATGGGTTGCGGAAGAAATGGTGGAGAAAACAAATTTTTCGGGCAAAATTCAGTTTTGACAGACTTGCTCCGACATTAGGGAACGGTCGATCGTCCGGGGTCCAGTGGTCCTGATGTTGTCGGTCATCCGGCGTCCGGTCGTCTGGCGGATTTCGATCATTAGGAGCCTGCGGGTTTCATCGGATGAACTCAAACCAAAAGAAAAATTTTGGGCAAAATTGGGGCGATTTTGCATGGGAAATCGACGAGGATGGTTGGGAAATGGTAGATCCACTTGTCCACTACGAAATCCACCATTTCTCCTCAAATCCAAGAAAATTTGGTATGGCTATTTTTGTGGGGATTTTCGAATTAGGTCAAGTCAAAGCAAAAAATCGGCTGGAAAGTGGAGGGAGAGAGTCCAAGGTGTGAATAGACGTGGCTCATGACACCAATATGATACGGGGCATGCCCGTGAGTCTCGATTGTTTCACACTTAGGGGGGAGGGAGGAAAATCAAGGGGCAAACAAACACTCAAATACGATCCTCAAGTCACACATCCACTAGATCCAACGATTCATGAGATACAAGATGCCAAACCAACAAACGGATACAAGTACTGGTAGTCTTCCCACTCCAGAGAGATGGGCCCTGAAATCCATGAGGGGCTCTCCCCTTAGAGGGGCCTTGGCATCCGGTTCGGATCTTCTCATGTAGAGGTATCTCACCCTACAAGGGAAGAAGTAGATGGAGCTATGCTTAACAATGATCTTTGCTAAACATAAGCTAACCCTAGCTAGAGGAGGGGGTGAAGTTTATATAGTCTTGGGCGAGAAAGGGGGCACATGGGCCAAAACCCATGGGCCTGTGAGCAGACAGGGTCCGGAGGTCCGACGGCTCAGGACGGTCCGGACGTCCGGAGGAGGCCGGAAGTCGAAGGGTTCGGTGCGGGTGCGCCTCTGCCAGATTTCCGGACGCGGTCGGACGTCCGGTGCTTGGTCATCTGGATGCTCCGGTTTTCCGATGTTTTGGAGCCGGTGCATGGGAGCTGGATTTCCAGGATGACCCGAACGTCCGTGCGCTGGAATGTATCGGTCGTCCGGGTGGCGTCTGTCGTCCGTGAGTTAGAGAGTCCGGCTGGCCTTCGGACTGGGCTGGTCTCTAGGCATCGGACGTGCGAGGCCGGTCGGTCGTCCAAGGTCGTTCGAACATCCGAGAGATGGGACATGTCCCCGGCTCCTTGCTTGTCCTTCCAATCTTCACGTCCTTCGCTCGAGCACTGAGAACACAGAGAAGTTCTGTCTCAGGTAGTGACCATGTCTCAAGTGGATCAAACGGAGATTGAGCAAGGAGAGATGTCACCTCATTTTCGATGGCACATGCACGTTCTCTCTTCTTGGGTCCTCTCGTGGCTTGTGATGTTGGATAAGGGTCCATGGTGCGGATCATGGGATGCTCTGCAAAAATTTTGTTTTAAAAGGAGTGGATTTTGTGCTCCGAGTTCGGTTGTGCCTTGTACCTCACGAAAATTAAAACCTTGTTCCGGTAAGTCTCAATACCTATGTTCCTATACTATGTGTCTATGCATCAACAAAGTTTCATGGGAAAACATGTTGTATGGTTGTTCACAATAGATGAGTATTAAGTAAGATAGAATTACCAATTTGTGTTCACTTTCTTTCATAGGACATGGAGTCTTCGTCTAATACCTAGTAATGTGCATGTGTGAATTTTTAGGACTTTATGAAGAAGCTTATATGTTTTTTATCTATAACTACCATGGAAAATGTGTGCCAAGATATATCAATTGTGAATTGTATAATATATTTCTTGCATGTAGAACTCGTTCTTTTCCCCATATATCCTCCACCCTACATAGATCTAGGTTTCTCCAATCGCCGCATCTTCCTTGTCCGTGAATACCGGTGGGAGTTTTAATTTTATCCACTTGAAGATTTTGATAGGTCTTTGTTGTCCATCGCTTCAGCCCTTCCTACGGTGGTGAGGAGATCACTTAACAATGGCTCTTTCAGCCACTTCTATGGTGTCGGCGATGCGTGAGACACTGGAACCTGGGATGAGATTGTATGGACATGTAGGTTTCTGCTGGTCGTTGCTTCAATCCTTCTAGTGGTGGTGGAGGTGGTTCACAATAAGTTCACTTCTGACTTCTTCTTTGGCTTCAGCCTTGTGTGTGCAGTCGGATATAGCGATGGGATCGGGTGGACAGATCTGCCTTTCCCTATGTCGTCAATACATGGGGTTTGGTTGTGTCTTCATCCGTTCGGTGGTGCTTTGGCTACAGTAGCGCCAATTTCTGTATTTCATTGACTCAGGAAGACATCTAGGTCTGATCAACTAAACATTGTGTTCTTATTCGGGTCATGCATGTACCCTTCATGATCAGTGTCGCCCAGACTTCTCAACAGAGATCAACGAACATCAACTTCAACACACCAATGACATGTGTTGGATGGAGAGGATGAAAGCTTCCCCGAGGAGTGAATTGTATTTTTGTTCTTTTGAGGATTTCTTATAATGTTGATGTTTGATTACTATAGAGCCACGAGTCATTTGCAAAAGAAAAAAAGACACTAGTGTGTGGCATTTTTGTTACAAATCCAAAATGTTTTTTTTTGGAGAAAACACTTTGCACATGTTACCCGCACAATTTTTATAATAAAAAGGTAGAATTCACTAAGTATAATGTTTTTGAAGTCCACTAACTTGATGCGGGAGCAATATGATTCTACGGGGGAATGTGACCACCCAAATATCATTACCCAAAGTGCTGACATTACATAGGTGAGGTTAGCCATGAGCAGAGATAGTCACACCCATACATGACGACCACTTTACAAATCGGTTTTTCTTTAAACGATAGGCCCAAATAGACACATCACTAAATATATTTTTAACTTCCGTTGTAAATTTATCATCGTATGACTAAACACATTACTAACTCTCCAAATCTTCCAAACGACCAGGAAGATACCGCTAGTAAAAGTCGAGAAATGGGGTCTTTTGCCTGTATTGTGGTTCCAAAGATCATTTTGGTGTTGATCGAGTCTATATCTCAAGAGGATCCATGCAAAGATGTTTGCTCTGCTTTGGACATTGGTGCCTCAAATGATTGAAGCATTTTGATCCTCACGAAGATGGTTGTTCAGCCGGAAGACGATTGTGGCATGCAGGGGTGGGGGCATGCATGCAGCTAGATGATTGTGTTAAGATTCAGAAAGTAGTTTTGTGATTAACGATCAATTACT
This sequence comes from Hordeum marinum, assembly GCA_022496015.1. Classification (NCBI taxonomy): domain Eukaryota; kingdom Viridiplantae; phylum Streptophyta; class Magnoliopsida; order Poales; family Poaceae; genus Hordeum; species Hordeum marinum. The sequence goes on along the minus strand of CM039678.1, from coordinate 412,903,929 downwards.
GGATGCATCAACTTTTGGTACCACTCTTGGAAGAGAGTGCATGCCCTACCCACCCCACCTCCCATGTTTTTCCTTTTGACTTGTACATTAGAATCTATCATATCTTTTGAATCGAAAGGACAACTTATATTTTAGTTACATATTTATGTTCCTTGTGACAAGGGCCTTGAAACAAGCCCACTTTTGAATACATTTGACAACTTTTTAAACTTCAACACGTCCCAACTACTAAAACTTGATGGAACGAATGATAACAACAAGTTTCAAATACTAAAACTTCAACCCTAGACCCTAAACTCTAAGATGAGACCCATAAACTCTAAGCCCTAAGTGTTACCCTAAACCCCTAAAGGCAAATGAAAGTTGGTGTAACTTGATTAAACTTAGTAAAACTTAATAGTGGGACTATCGAGTTTTAATATTTCAAACTTGGTAAAAAAAAGTTGTCCAACAATATTCGAAATTGATCTTGTTCAAAAGTACTAGTTAAAATGAACATAAATATGCAAACAAAACTTAATTTGGACTTTCGGTTTGAATGATACAATAGATTAAAATTTTGAAATAAATTGAAAAAACATGAAAGGTGCGGTGGGTGATGAATGCACCTGTATCAAAATCTCGCATGGGACCCAAGTGCAGCGATTAAGGGCTAATGACATAACCTAGTGCACCAGTCTTGAAGAAAATGAGTGGCCGCATGTTTTTGTGCCTCGAACATGTGTGTCCCTCTGAATTTACGTTGTTCAGCCACATGTACACCACAACTCCTAGCAATGAAACACTCGTCTAGGTCCTCGTGCAACTTGAAAGCATGCACAAGGGAAAGCAAAGTGAGCGGCTCTAACTTAGTGTAACAACCCAGATTGGGGAGGGGACTAGATGTACTAGAGAGGGGTGAGAGGAGAACGAGAAGGGGATGAACTTGGAGAAGGGGGATGAAATTGCATAGAAGGTAGGTGAGATTACAGGAAGTATTTTCTAGACGCGGGTCTGTTTCGGCCAACAGGCTGGCCTTTTAACATGGATGACGCATACATACGCTAGGTGGGCCATGCCGGTCATGCATGTCAATGCACACTGACCAAGAGGTGGTTAGGTGTGACATTATCCCCTCCTTAAGCAAGGGCCTCCTCCTTCCAGATTGGATCTACTGGGCACCATCAGTGGAGTAGTCGTAGTCCTCCCAAGTTGCTATGTATGGTGTCCCGCGAGACCACTAAACCTGTAGCTACACCACGGGCACGTTGCCATCCTTCATCATGTGCCTGTTGAGGATCTTGGTTGGTTCCACCTCTGCCACCAAGAGATCTTGGACACGGGGGAGATAGGTGAATACCGGACTATAGTCCAACGTGAAAGGCTTCAGTTGAGAGACGTGGAATACCGAGTGGACTCAGCTGTCTGGCGGCAAGTTCGACCTGTAGGCCAGGGGGCGATCTTCTCTTGCATGATATACGGCCCGAGAAACCACCGAGCATTGCACATAGGGTTGTAGCTTGAGGAGGACCTTCTCACCCACCTAGAAGGAGCGCTCGGTGTGGTTCTTGTTAGCTTGCTTCTTGAACCGATGGTGGGCACGCTTGAGGTGGGAGTGAATGGAGCTGGTGTGAGCTATCCAGTCCAGGTCATTTCCTGCCAGAGCATCGTCTAGCCAGGTCACCATGGCCCCCAAAGTGGTCTCCTTGCCGTAAAGTGCCTTGAAGGGTGTGCAATCCAGTGACAAGTGGAAGGTAGAGTTGTACCAGAACTCTACCATGGGTAGCCAGCATCTCCATTTCTTGGGTTCTTCATGCATGGCACAATGTAGGTACATCTCCATGCACTGATTAACATCCTTGCTTGGGCCATCAGTTTGTGGATGTTATGTTGTGGAGTACAACAACCTGGTGCCCGCACTGGTGAGCAGTGCACGCCAAATATTGTTGTTGAAGACCTTGTCATGATCCGAGATGATGGATGCCGGGATCCCATGAAGTTTGACAATGTTGTCCCAGAAGGCGCGGGCCAAATGCGTGGAAGGGTGGCGAAGAGGGACGAAGTGCGCAAACTTTGTGAATTGTCGAGCACCACCATAATCATGTCATAGCCCTCGGACGTTAGCAACCCTTCGAGGAAGTCCATCGTGAGGTCCTCCCATGGCGCGGTTGGAATGGGGAGGGGTGCCAATAGGCTCGTTGGTTTGGTGAGCTCGTGTTTGGTTGGCTGGCAGACCGAGCACTGCTACACGAACTCTATGGAATACTTCTTCAGGCCGTGCTACTCAAAATGCTTCTTCATGTGGTGATACGTAACAGTGACGCCAGAGTGGCCGACCACGACACTGCAGTGTAGAGCGGAGACCAGCTTCGTGCGCAGAGCGGTGTTGGCTCCAATCCAGAGTCGTCCTTGTCGGCGGATGAGGCCACGATGCACCTCGTAGCATCCTCGTCGGGGCTAGTGATGGCGAGTTGTTCCAGGCGCTCTTGGGCATTCGCGTCCATCTCGTAGGAGTTGATGACCTCCTACAACAAGAGGGTAGCAACGTCGAGGAGCTTCTCAGTTCTGGAAAGGGTGTTCGCGGCACCGTTGTTGAGGCCCCTCTTGTAGAGGAAGCAGAATTGGAGCCCTACGAGCTTGGACATGGCCTTGCGCCGCACCTCGGTTTCTAGGTGTTGCTCCCCCAGATTGCAGAAGCTCTTGTCATCCGCCAGGATGTCGAAGGCCCCGCTCTAGAGGTATTTTCGCCACTTGTCGACCACCATCATCACCGCAAGGAATTCCTACTTGTAGGTGGAGAGTCTTTTGTTGCACACGCGCAGCGTCTTGCTGAAGTAAGCCACTGGGTGGCCCTCTTGTGTGAGCATGACGCCAATACTAGTGTCGAAGGTGTCCGTCTTGATGGTGAAGGGTCGTTCTAAGTTGGGGAGCGCGAGCACGAGCAAGGTGATCATCGCTTGCTAGAGCAATTGGAAGGATGATTGAGCTTGCTCCGACCATGAAAAGCCTTTCTTGGTGAGGAGTTGCGTGAGAGGCTTGGTGACGATGCCATACTATGGTACAAACTTGCGGTAGTAGCCGGTGAGGCCTAGGAACCCCCAGAGCTCGGCGGCATTGATGGTGTTGACCACTGCACCATGGCCTGGATGTTCTCATTGTCTGTAGCCATGCCCTCGCTCGAGATCACGTGGCCGGTGATATGTTTGCAACATATCGATGATTTATGAAGTATTCATGCCATATTTTCATGCGTTTACAATACTTTTATATGGTTTTGACGCACTTTATATGATTTATTTAGAACTAACCCAGACTAACATTGCTTGCAGTAGAACTGCCGTGGTGTTGTTTTTTGAGCAAAAAATCTCGGAATCGCCCAAAACTTTTTGTGATTTTTCTGGAGGAAATAAGCCACATTGGAGCCAAGAACCACCAGAGGGGGGCCACCCTTGGGCCATAAGCCATTTGGCTGCCACGCCCCATAGGGGGTGGCCAGATATGTGGTGTCCCCCTCATAGCTCCGTTCGGCGTGATTCCAACGTTGAAAAATCCTATAAATCCCCAAAACCCTAGAAATAAACAGAGACTCCTCGTTCCGCCGCCGCAACACTTTGTATTGATGAAAAACCAATCTAGATGCATTTGAGTACCCATCCGGAGGGGGTAGATCATCCCCGGTGGCCATCTTAATGATCCCGGCGGAGGCCATGACGAGGAGGGGGTAGTCCACCCTCGGGGATGACAGTTTGTACCAGTAGCTATGTGTTCAATCTCTCTCTCTCTCTCTCTCTGTCTCTTGTTCTTGGGATGGAATGATCTTGATGTATCACGGACTTTGTTAATATAGTTGGATCATATGAGGTATTTCCCTTGCTATCTTGTTGTGATGAATTGAATCTTTCCTTTGAGATATCGTTATGTTGGATTGAATATTGGTTTGAGAACACTTGATGTATGCCTTGCGTGGGATACCCGTAGTGACATTGGGGTATTCTATTGATTCACTTGATATATGTTGAGGCATCAACTTGCGGATTCTGGTGACCCTGGGGATCTATGCATAGGGGTTGATTGCACGTTTTCATACCGCGTTCTCCGATAGAAATCTTGGGGGTGCTCCTTGAAGTTCTCTGTGTTGGATTGAATATGATAGATCTGAAATTGTTTCATGCATGTCACATAATTTACCCACGGATACTTGGTGTGGCACTGGAGTATCTAGGTGATATTATGGTTGATTTATATGTATCATTAGTGTTATTCTAGTAGGAACTCTAGGGCTGTTTGTGACACTTATAGGAATAGCCCAATAGATTGATCGGAATGAATAACATTGAGGTGGTTATACTACATACACCAATTCCAACTATCTGTTCTCCGCTAGATAGGAACTTTGGAGTGATTCTTTGTTGCACATTGAGGGATGATCATATGATTCAACTATGTTAGCATTATTGGAAGATTGCAGTAGCAAAAGTATGAACCCTAGGCCTTATTTCCAAGCATTTATACACAGTTTTGCTCGCTTTTTTACACTTACTACCTTTCTGTTTTTATATTTTCAGATTACAAAAACATATTTATATCATCCATATTGCACTTATATCACTATCTCTTCGCCGAAATAGTGAACCTATACAATTTACCATTGTATTTGGTGTGTTGGAGACACAAGAGATTTCTTATTTTTTGTATTTGATTTCATGGTTGCTTGAGAGAGACCATCTTCATCCTACACCTCCCACAGATTGATAAACCTTAGGTCATACACTTGAGGGAAAATTGCTACTGTCCTACAAAACTCTATGCTTGGAGGCCCAACATAGTCTACAAGAATAAAGTTGTGTTGTAGACATCAAGCTCTTTTCTCGCGCCGTTGCCAGGGAGGTGAGTGCTTGAAGGTATATCTTTAGATCTTGCAATTAAATCTTTTAGTTTCCTTTTTTCACTAGTTTGGTTTTATAAAAGAAAACTACAAAATAAATATAAATGGATTCTCATCCACTTGTTAATCTTTTTAAAAGACCCGTCTATGTTGGAACAATTGCTACTGAGAGTTCACTAGATTATCTTTATGAGGTCTTACTTGAAAATCATGAATCGAGAAATAAATTGATTCATGATAGTTCCTTGAATGATGAGCATGATTGAAATATTGTTAGTATGAGTTCTTTGAATATCCATAATGCTAATGATACGCAAATCCACAAGCTTGGGGATGCTATGTTTGATGAAGATGATATTTCTAGTCCCCCAAGTTTTGATGAGCAAATTTATTATGATGATGGCATGCCTCCTATCTATGGTGATTATGATGATCACATGTATGGTATACAGAGTGATAGTAACCATGAAAATTGTCATCATTATTTCAATATTGAATGTGGGTATTTCAATCAAGTGTCACATGATAGTTCTTTTGTTGAGGTTGCTCTCACTATTATGAATGAGAAGAAATTTGCTTATGTGGAGAGTAATAAATTTTCTATGCTTGTAGATTATGGAAAGAATGCTTTATGTGATGTTTATATTGTTGAATTCCTTCATGATGCTACTCAAAATTATTATGAGAGCGGAAGATATGCTTATGTATATTTCAATAATAACAAGTTTCCTCTCTATGTGTTCAAATTTTTTAAGATATACTTGTTGTGCCTTCCTATGCTAGTTGATTCTTGCTCCCATATAATGTTTTCTCAAAAAATTCCTATTCATAGGACATGGGTTAGACTTAAATTTTCTTTTCATGTGATTCATGATGCTCTCTTGCATTTTCAACTTTTATTCCTATACGAGCATCATTGAAATCATCATGCCTAGCTAAAAGACATTAAAGAAAAGCGCTTGTTGGGAGACAATCCAACACTTTTATTTTCTATTTTTGTGTGTTCACATGATTCATTTACTGCAATAATCATGTTTTGTGTCTTTTATTTCAATAAATTGCCAAGTAAACCAATGGGATAGTGTGGATACTTGTTTGTTTGATCCTGTGCAAAAACAGAAAGTACGGTGTTTAGCGTCCAGTATATGAATGATGTGATTTTAATGGAGTGTCAAAAAATTCTGAAATTTTTATAAAACATTTATATGAAAATTCTATGTATTTTCCTAATTTTTCATAATTTTTAGAGTCTCGGAAGTATGGTGATCATTCAGATCTTCACAGGCTGTTCTATTTTTGACAGATTCTGTTTTGCATGCATTGTTTGCTTGTTTTAATGTTTCCATAGCTTATATTGAGTGATATAAATTATGGGAATTTTTTAATACAGTAGGTATCATGTGGTAATGATTTTGAATCTTGTCTTAATATTACCTAAGTGAATGGTCTATTTTTACTATACTAACCCATCTCACGAAGTTCCGTTAAGTTTTGTGTGATTGAAGTTTTCAAGTTTTGGGTGAGATACCGATATGAGCTGAACAAGGAGAATCAAGGACCTAAGTTTGGTGATGCCTAATGCACCCCAAAGGTAATATCCAAGGAAGACTCAAGCGTCTAAGCTTGGGGATGCCCCGGAGGGCATCCCCTCTTTCGTCTCCAACACTGTCGGTGTATCTTACTTGGAGCTATATTTTTATTCGTCACATGATATGTGTTTTGATTGGAGTGTCATTTTATTTTTTTTGTTCTTTGTTAGATGTTATTTATAATATTGGTTTTCAATAAAAAGTTCCAAGAATTGCCTCTTAGGATGCTTGAGTTACATGTTTGATATGTGTTGTGTAAAAACAAAAACTTTTGTTGTTGTGTTTGTATTTTCATATTTTAATGGGCGTGGAAACTTTCTGAAATTTTTAGACAATAATTTCATATAAATTCTTTATAATGTGCCAAATTTTATAATGTTTTGAGTTACAGAAATACATTGTTTTCATAAATTACTATAGATTGTTCTCTTTGGACAGATTGTTGTCATAGTTTTGTTATCTATTTATCCTATAGTTTCAATAGCCTATATTGGTAGATATAAATTTTGGAAACGATAATAAACAGTAGATGATGTTTGAAAATTATTTTGCAACCTGTCTTGGCAGTACATGAGGTGTGGATTTATTCTTATGTGTACTAACCTATCTCACGAGTTCTTTCCGAGTTTTGTGTCGATGAAGTTTTTGAGAATAGGTGAAATCGTGAAATGAGCGAATTGAACGAGATACAAAATATCAAGCTTGGGGATGCCCAAGGCACACCAAGTAAATATTTCAAGAAGTCTCAAGCATCTAAGCTTGGGGATGCTACGCATCCCACCTCTCTTCATCACAACTATCAGTTAGCCTATATTGAGCCTAAATTATTATTTGTCCACATGGTATGTGCTATTCTTGGAGTGCTATTTTTCTTGTGCTTTTTGTTTAAATAAAATAATCAGATCTGAAAATCTCTATTGAGAGAGAGTCCTCACATAGCTACTTTATTGTTTGACTACTCATTGATCTTCACTTATATCTTTTGAGAGTAGTTTGATGTTTACTCTTGTGCTTCACTTATATTCGGAGAGTAAACTGTGAATGAATTGAATATCATAAATATGAAATTATCAATGTGCTTTATGCTCAGTAGTAGCTTCACATCTAGTTTATAAACTAAAATATATTGAAGTTTGACAATCATCAAATTGGTCATACTAGCAATTCATGAATGATTAGTATAAGAAAGAGAACTTTCACATACAAATATATTATCTTGGACATCTTTAATGATTGTGAATACGCATTAATTATCTTCAAACTTAATCAAATAGTTGAAGTTGGACAAGGAAGACAACATAATGGTTATGCTTCAGTATATTTGCATAGAAGTTATATTGTTATGGATCCTCCAACATGTGGTGCTTGTTTAGAACCTTTTGCTAGCCAAAACTTTGTACAAAGTAGATATACTACTTGTGCATCTGTTTTGTGTGCTCGTACCGCTCATGGAGTGATGGGCGGTCATTATCTTCCATGCTAAGTGAGTTATTCTCAAGATGAGTGTTTATTCACTTGTCATTGCATGAGAGAGGCTGGTAAAAAGGATTCCCAGTCTTGCATAACACACAAATAAATAAACAAAAACTCTCCCTAGAAAGTTGACAGTTTGGAGGGCAACCGTGGATTCGGCCAGCCATGGAATGTGTTTGAATGGTGGAGGGGGAGTAAAAAATTAAATTTTGTTTGGGAACCGCCAATAATGTGATTAGCATGGAAGATAATGAACACTCTATTGTGACTTTGACACAAAAAGTGCACCACTCAAAATTGAATATGCATCTCTGTTTTAAACAATGAGCTCTCGCACCTTTGCAAATTTCTGCTTCCCTCTACGAAGTTGCAATCTATTTACTTTCATGTTACTTGGTTTTCATGTTGAGTCAACTTCTTATTCTAACCTCAATCATTTAGTTGGCAAGCATCATGTGGTGGGGAAAGATCCAAACATATATATCCAATCAAATATATTTGATCATGATTCATTATTATTGACAATTATCTTTATGATAAGTATGTTGGGAGGCAAAACATTAAGACCATATCTTTCTATGTGTTCGATGGATGTTGTTTGTTCTAAAAAATATGCCTTGAGTATTAGCAATCATAAAATACTATATAATAATTGAGTATCTGGAGATCTTACTTAGACTGGATGATGCATTGAATTTGTTTGGTGACCAAGAACATAGATTGTTAAGTTTCAATAGAATGCATTGTTTGAAGCATGACATGTGAATTGATTGCTACTCTATCATGATGATTTTTATGAGAAACAGTTGCTGGTTATGATGCTAGAAAAGTGACTGATATTGTCAATAATCAAAACAATTCACTAAGATAACATTCACATTTCATAAATTATTTCTTTTATCATTTACCTACTCGAGGACGAGCAGGAATTAAGCTTGGGGATGCTCATACGTCTCCAACGTATCTATAATTTATGAAGTATTCATGCCATATTTGCCAATGTTTAAAATACTTTTATATGGTTTCGATGTACTTTTTATGATTTATTTAGAACTAACCCGTACTGACGCTGTTTTCAATAGAACTACTATGGTGTTGTTTTTTGTGCAGAAAATGAAAGTTCTCGGAATCGCCCGAAACTTTGGTGTGATTTTTTCTAGAGGAAATAAGGCACATTGGAGCAAAGAACCACCAGAGGTGGGCAACCTTGGGCCACAAGCCATCTTGTCGCCACCCCCTAGGGGCAGCCAGATATGTGGTGCCCCCCCCATGGCTCCGTTTGGCATGATTCCAACACTGAAAAATCGTATAAATCCCAGAAACCCTAGAAATAAACAGAGACTCATCGTTCCGCCGCCGCAACTCTCTGTATCGATGAAAAACCAATTTGTAAGCATTTTAGTACCCTAGCAGAGAGGTTAGATCATCTCCGGTGGCCATCTTCATCATCCAGACGAAGGCCATGACGAGGAGCGAGTATTCCACCCTCGGGGTTGAAGGTTTGTACCAGTAGCTATGTGTTCAATCTCTCTCTCTCTCTCTCTCGTGTTCTTGAAATGGCATGATCTTGATGTATCACGAGCTTTTTGATATAGTTGGATCATATGAGGTTTTCCCTTGTTATCTTGTTGTGATGAACTAAATCTTTCCCTTTGAGATCTCGTTATGTTGGATTGAATATTGGTTTGAGAACACTTGATGTACGTCTTGCGTGGGATACCCGTAGTGACATTGGGGTATTCTATTGATTCCCTTGATATATGTTGAGGCATCAACTTGCGCATTCCGGTGACCTTGGGCATCTATGCATAGGGGTTGATTGCACGTTTTCATACCGCGTTCTCCGATAGAAATCTTGGGGGTGCTCCTTGAAGTTCTTTGTGTTGGGTTGAATATGATAGATCTGAAATTGTTTGATGCATGTCGCATAATTTACCCACGGATACTTGAGGTCACATTGGAGTAGCTAGGTGACATTAGGGTTGATTGATATGTATCATTGGTGTTATTCTACTAGGAACTCTAGGGCTGTTTGTGACACCTGTAGGAATAGCCCAATAGATTGATCGGAAAGAATAACTTTGAGGTAGTTCTACTATCTACACCAATTTCATCTATTTTATCTCCGCTAGATAGGAACTTTGGAGTGATTTTTTGTTACACGTTGAGAGATGATCATATGATTCAACCATGCTAGCATTGTTGGGAGATTGCACTAGCGAAAGTATGAACCCTGGGCCTTATTTCCAAGCATTTATACACCGTTTTGCTTGTTTTTTTACACTTGCTACCTTGCTGTTCTTATATTTTCAGATTACAGAAACATATTTCTATCATCCATATTGCACTTCTATCACCATCTCTTCACCGAACTAGTGCACCTATACAAATTTCCGCTGTATTGGGTTTGTTGGGGACACAAGAGATTTCTTGTGTTTTTTTTGCAAGGTTGCTTGAAAGAGACCATATTCATCATAAACCTCCCACAGATTGCTAAACCTTAGGTCATCCACTTGAGGGAAAACTGCAACTGTCCTACAAAATTCTATGCTTGAAGGCCCAACATAGTCTACAAGAATAAAGTTGCATAGTAGACATCAGGTGGAGGCGAACTCGCACTTGGAGACCTTGACAAAGAGCTGGTATTAGTAAAGCAGTTGGAACAGGATCCATAGATGTTCGAAATTTTCCTCCATCATCTCACTGAAACGAGAATGACATCTAGAAAAACAATTACTAATCGACGGATGTATTTACTGACTATCATGTTCGTCAGACACTGGAACATTGGCGGGGCGTTGGTGAGGCCGAACGACATGACTTTGAACTGGAAATGTCCATGATGGGTCTTGAATGTCGTCTTGTCCTTGTCTTCCTCGCGCATGCGAATCTGGTGGTAGCCGGCATGCAAGTCCAGCTTGGAAAAGATGGCGGTACCAGTCAGTTCGTAAAGGAGCTCATCCACAATGGGCAAGGGGAACTTGGTCTTGATTGTCACATTGTTTAGGCAACGGTAATCCATGCAGAACTGCCAAGTCCCATCCTTATTCACGAGGAGGATCAGTGCGGCATACGGGCTGACGCTGAGCGTGATCATGCCGGAGTCCAGCATCTCCCGGACTTGGCGCTCAATCTCGTCTTTCTCGAGAGAAAGTAGCGATATGGCTTGGTCTTGGACGATAGCGCTCCTTCCACCAGAGTGATGACGTGGTCGTATTGGCGGTGCGGTGGCAAGCCGTGTGCAGCGGCAAAAACGTCCATGAACTCATCAAGAAGATCGCTGATGGGGGTGATGTTGTTGGCCTTGCGAGGGCACGTTGTTCATGCAGATGCGTCCACCAAGGCCATCACCCAGACCTTGTTGCCCTAAATCATTTTGCGGAGCTCATCAGGTTCCACAGCCACCAAGGTTTGCTTGGCCTTGGGATGAACTCCAGCCAACGTGACTTGTTCGCCCTTGTGGATGCAGGAGAAGAACTTGTCTTGCCAGTGGCACGTCATGGGGCTGAATTGCGCAAGCCAGTCCATGCCGAGGATGCCATCGTACGCCCCAATCTCGAGTTCCCACATTGGGGTGGTGAATGTGTGGCACTTCATCCACCACTTGAGCTCCAAAACAATGCGATTGCAGGTTAGGCGGTCACCATTGGCAACATGAACTTCAACCGGTGACAACTTTTGCATCTGGGCGCTGATGTGATCGACGAATATCTTGTTGACAAAGCTGTGGATGCTGCCCGAGTCGAGGAGCAGCAACATGACTTGGTTGTCCACCAATGCGCGAAGATGGATGGTACTGGGTGAGAGCGGTCGAGGGCCTGGGCCGACAGGACACAACACGCCGCATCTGATGCCGCTGGTGTGAGCTCGTCCAAGAGCTCCAAGGTGTGCATTGCCTCATCAAAGAGTTCCTGTCCAAGATCCCCGACGTGATCGCGAGAGGTTGCACCGGTTGGGTGCACCGATGCTTGCGGGAGTTGCGGTCGACGCACTTGAAGCGGAAGTTGTTGGTGCACCGATAGTCATGAAGTTGGCACTGCCGCGTGTAGTCGTCGCCTTGGACATGTGGTGTGGCCGCTTGCCGCACCAAAGCAACGTTGGTCGGGGGTGGACGACCGAGAGGGATGAATCGCACCCTTGGCCGCAAAGTGCCCGGCTCTTCTTCCTGGATGTGGGCCAGAACAGATGCACGTGTGATGTTGGAAGGTGCCTGCTGGCGAACGATGGTGCGAAGCTCGTCCTTTAGGCCTAGCAAAAACTACTTGATGAAGAACTTCGAGTTGATGGATGGATCCAACGCCATGAGATGGTACATCTACACGTCAAACGTCGCGCAGTAGTTGGCGATCGAGCCAGTTTGGCGCAGCGGCAGCAGTCTATGCATGACGAGGGGGGACAGCCTTGGGCCACAAGCCATCTTGTCGCCACCCCATAGGGGCGGCCACATATGTGGTGGGCCCCTCATGGCTCCGTTTGGCGGGATTCGAATGCTGAAAAATCCTATAAATCCCAGAAACCCTAGAAATAAACAGAGACTCGTCGTTCCGCCGCCGCAACTCTCTATATCGACGAAAAACCAATTTGTAGGCGTTTTAGTACCCTGGCGGAGAGGGTAGATCATCTCCGATGGCCATCTTCATCATCCCGACAGAGGCCATGACGAGGAGCCAGTATTCCACCCTCGGGGTCGAAGGTTTGTACCAGTAGCTATGTGTTCAATCTCTCTCTCTCTCTCGTGTTCTTCAAATGGCATGATCTTGATGTATCACAAGCTTTTCTAATATATTGGATCATATGAGGTCTTTCCCTTGCTATCTTGTTGTGATGAACTGAATCTTTCCCTTTGAGATCTTGTTATGTTGGATTGAATATTGGTTTGAGAACACTTGATGTACTTCTTGCGTGGGATACCCGTAGTGACATTGGGGTATTCTATTGATTCACTTGATATATGTTGAGGCATCAACTTGCGCATTCTGGTGACCTTGGGGATCTATGCATAGGGGTTGATTGCATGTTTTCATACCGTGTTCCCTGATAGAAATCTTGGGGGTGCTCCTTGAAGTTATTCGTGTTGGATTGAATATGATAAATCTGAAATTGTTTGATGCATGTCGCATAATTTACCCACGGATACTTGAGATGACATTGGAGTATCTAGGTGACATTAGGGTTGATTGATATGTATCATTGGTGTTATTCTAGTAGGAACTCTAGGGCTGTTTGTGACACTTGTAGGAATAGCCCAATAGATTGATCGGAAAGAATAACTTTGAGGTGGTTCTACTACCTACACCAATTTCATCTATTTGTTCTCTTCTAGATAGGAACTTTGGAGTGATTCTTTATTGCACGTTGAGGGATGATCCTATGATTCAACCATGCTAGCATTGTCGGGAGATTGCACTAGCAAAAGTATGAACCCTAGGCCTTATCTCCAAGAATTTATACACTGTTTTGCTCTCTGTTGTACACTTGCTACCTTGCTATTTTTATATATTCAGATTACAGAAACATATTTCTATCATCCATATTGCACTTGTATCACCATCTCTTCGCCGAACTAGTGCACCTATACAATTTTCCGTTGTATTGGGTTTGGTGGGGACACAAGAGATTTCTTGTATTTTTTTGCAGGGTTGCTTGATACAGAACATATTCATAATACACCTCCCACAGATTGCTAAACCTTAGGTCATCCACTTGAGGGAAAATTGCAACTGTCATACAAAACTCTACGCTTGAAGGCCCAACATAGTCTACAAGAATAAAGTTGCGTAGTTGTCACGCCCAAGATGCGCGACTATCCATATTTAGGCACGGGGGCCTCGACAGGGATAGAGGCGCATCTTGTTGTTTGCAAGTACAACATCATTACATACATTTATGAAGAGAGGAGTATATGAGTGGGCTTACACTCGCCACATGCTAAATTACAATTCCACACAATTTATTCAAACATCATTCCAAAGACAGGGTCCGACTATGGACGAAATCAAACGATAAAAGGATGCAATGACACTGGCTTACTAGCCCCAAAGATCACGACCATGGCCACTCTACTCGTCTGGATATATGACGTACATCCTGCCACGCTCTTCGTCATACTCCCACTAGAGCTGCTTCACATCATCTGGCACGATCTCATCTTCACCTGCACTGTATTGTTTGTAGTAATCTGTGAGCCACGGGGACTCAGCAATCTTGTGACCGGGTACCGAGACTATTCAAGCTTATTGGGTAGGATGGGGTAAGTGTTCAGTTTGCAGCAGCACTAAGCATTTATGGTGGCTAATCTTACGAGAACATGAATGTAAAATATGTGGTCTACGATTAACGATCAAGAACTAGCATGATCGCTAAGCGATCCTGAACACCTACTTACATCAAACATAACCCCACCGTGTTCTCTCTCGGATCATGTTCACGAGCAGAGACGATCACGGTTACTCACACAGTTGGTGTATTTTATTAGAGTTTACTTCAAGTTAACTATAACCGGGTATTAAACAAATATCCAAGTTGCCACGTAACCGCGGGCACAACTTTCCGAAAGATTTAATCCTGCAGGGGTGCTCCAACTAGTCCATCACAAATTAACCACACTCCACGGGAATAACCTGGACCATGAATCTCGTGATCATCCTAGGCAACTCCAAAGGAATTCCGACACCTCGAGATAGCTCGAAGAAAATCAGAGTCCCGCACGAAAGCCACTCGAGAAAGGTAGAACAAGTCCAGCAAGACCACTCGGCAGGCCAAATCCCAATAGGAGCCACGCGTATCTCCGTCTTAGGGCACTACCAGATGGGACTAGCTACAGGGAAAACCAATCCTCAAGTTTCCTCAAGGCGGCCCCACAGGCAACCCGTTTTGGACCAACACTCATGAGGAGCACTAGCCCGGGTTGTTGATTAATTATCCACGGGGTAGCTAATCCCTATGCAATTTTATTAAGCTATTTAAGCAAATAGTACCAACATTGGATCTTGCGAGACAAGTTTTAATCTCTAGCGAATAATCAAGGGGGTCCCCATAACAACCCCGAGCATGTTAGGAGCGCAAACTATGGAAACATAACACCGGTAACAAGTAGCTATGGCGGTAAAAGTAGAACAAAACATCAAGCAAAAGGCCAAGCCTTCCACCATACCAAGATATATATATATATATGTGCATTAAATTAAATAGCAGTTAATATAGTGATATGTCAGATATTCATGTTGTCACATGGAAACAACCTGCACCTGTAACTAAGAACGCTATAAGAGGGGCTGAGCAGCGGTAACTTAGCCAAACAAGGTTTGCTAGGATGTGGAGGGGTTAGAGGCTATCATGGCAATGTAGGAGGCTTGATATTCAAGTGGTGGGTAGAGCATATGTAACGATAAGAGCGAGGAATCTAGCAAGCAAAAATAGTGTTGGGATCCGGGTACGATCATCTTGCATGTTGGTTCTTGAGAGGGACAAAGAGCGGGGTCCTCGTAGTGGTACTCTCATAGATCCTCGTACTCAGTTCAACAGTCACGTCTACCCAAGAGAAACAGGAACAATAAACAACCAACCAAGGTGCAATGCACAAACAAGATGATGCATGATTCATTTGAAGTATTTAGCATGGCAATCCTAAGCTAGTCATGTTTCACATGCAATAGTTAGTTATTTATGATTCTGGAAAGAACCTCATGTTAAGTTGCTTAAACATGCATGATCATGGCAAATATGTCTTCTTCATTCAAAATCTATGCAAATGCATATGTGGAACGTAGGAAACGGAGTTACGGTTCTCACTCTATGCTCACGACAAGTTACGAAGGCAAAATACAAGACAATGAAGGTCATGGGCTAAGGTATCCACTGGTTAGGAAAGGAAATATCAACCATATTAGAGTCAAATATCAAACAATTCCATGGAGCATATCTCCCACAAGTCACAAAACACTAAAACAAACAAACTGTAACAAAACAACAACATAGCAACTTTCACATCAAATATCTAGAGCTACAGGAAGTTTCCAACCTCAAACAAAGCATTGACAGAAACTACATGACATGCTTATCAAATAATCCAACAACACAAACTGGAAAGGAAGCTCATATCAATAAGCATGAAGCTCACAAATTGGCATGATGAAACAGATTCTACAGACAGAGAAAATCCCAGTTTTCTGGAATCTGAGTTAAGCTGATAGCAAGTTGAGAGCAGAAACTAATGTTTATAGAGACCAACTCATGGCATGAAGATTAACAGGATGGTATAAGACAACATCTACTCCAAAGCACTAGCACTGAGCATGAGCTAAAACTCAACATATCACTTGGTAGCAACCACTCATCATGGCATAAAAATATTAACAGATTCTCAGACTTGGAAATATTTAGCATGTTGAAAACAGCAACATTTTAATAGCCACTTCTGAGCATGGTTCCCACTCATATGCAATATTATCATGTCAAAAGAAAATACCATGGCATTCTACTCATGAAATACTACCACTTTCATGTTGACACAGTTATCATAGTATGCATGGATTAATTATAACTAAAATGACAAAATGGCACTTCGAGACAAAATGACATTTTGTCAAACTTGCTCAAATTACCAAACAAGTTGCACCAATGAATTTCTTGGGTGATTCTACCCCAAAATCATATATCATACTCATACGTTTGCATGGAGCAACATAGCACAACACTAGCTCGAAAAATACCCATCATTCCTATAAGTTGAAACTTACTAAAAATGCTCATGTTCATATAGGTTCATATCCAGTTTTAGTAACATTACCAGAAAAGGAAATACTATATATATCACCAAAACATTATAACAATAAAAGAAAAACAATTGCAGGAGGGGCTCACCTGGCATAGTCACCAGGGGTGTGACATCCCAAGGGATGTCCCTACCTTTTATGGCATGTATCCCATTGTATGATCTTTGTGTCATGAGCTATGTTGGAGTTGTACCTTGTCATTCATGTGTTGGTGGCATTCATGCATCATATCATCCATCTTCATCATGCATCATTCTCATTTCATTCTTTGTGCCATGTTGGTTCTTGTGCTTGCTTTGATGTATGGTAGTGAGTGTGTTGTATGTGGTACTCGTATGTGGTGGAGCCAGGTGTGCAAACCCACTTCCTTCCCCCCTCTCTTTTCCCTTTGCAAGTTTCCTCCCAAAAACCCCTTCTTCCTATTTAATTCTTATCATCAGTTTCAAGTTGTTTTAAAAACCCTTTAAAAATGTTCATGGGTTAGCCAGGGTTATTTGATAAATATTGCAAGTGATCTTGGGATATTTGCATATGTTTGGTTTTGGAAAACTAGTCAAAACAGGGGCTGTTTTATTATTATATTAATAAAATAACTTGTTTTAAAAATCAACCTAATATTTTATTTAATAGGAGCATTTTGTCTTCTCCTCAAAAGTGTTTTTGTTTTGGGCTAAAACCTTTTCTAATGCCAGGGGAATTAATTGTGTTGGCTGTTTATTTAAATGGAGGAAAAAAACCTGGTTTTTGTTTGTTTGAGAGAGAGAGGCAGGTGGGCCGAGGCCCAGCCCAGGGCCACAGTGACGGCCACCTGCCCTGTCTCCCACCTCCGTCAGTCAGGTTCAGAGAGGCAGAGCGGCGTTACCGTCACTTTTTGTCGCGTCTCCGTCAGCCTGAGGCCCTTAAAGCCTCCCCTCGGCATCCGTGCCCCCACGCTAGGGTTCCCTCTTCCTTCTCCCTCGCCGCCGCCGCCATCTCCTTCTTATTCCTCCTCCTTCTTCCCCTGTTTCTCTTCTTCTCCGACGGGTTCAGGGAGAGGTAGGTTCGAAGGAGAGAGAGCTCGCCGTCGCGTCGTCGCCTCTGGTGGGGCTCGTCGCCGTCGGAGATGACCACCGCGTTCCTGGTGGACCCGCCGTCCCGTTCCCGGCGCTAGGAGAGCCCTGGAGGCCCTCGTCTTCCTCCTCGTCGCCGGAGCGGAGCCGATCTCCTTCCCCTCCGTCGCCGACGCGTCCCCGAGCGGCTCCATCACCTTCTTCCCCTCCGTCGAGCTTGTCTCGCGTAGTTCGAGCCCAAGGTGAGCCGCCAGCCCCCATAGGTATTATCCTCCGCGCGTAGCTCGTTTCGGTCGCCGCCATCGCATGGTCGCCGCCGGTAGGTTGTAGAGCTCCTGCCACTCGCCATTGTCCCCCTCTTCGCGAGAGGAGACGAGGGATGGGTTCCCCGTTCGTTCCCCTGTCGATTCCGTGTGGTAGCGTCGTCGGAGTGTCCCTGTAGCGCGTAGGATCGACGGAGCTGCACCGCCGCGTTGCTCTGTGCCGTGCTCTGTTGTTTCTTCAGTTTCGTCAGAGTTTCGGCTAGCGCGTGTGTATTAGAGAAGAGTGCTCCCTCTTCTGTTAAGACCCGAGCCCGTAGCCCAGTGGTAGAGCGCGTGTGTTGTGTGCAGGGAGTCTGGGGTTCGATCCCTCCTTCTCCCTCCTTTTGTGTTTCTTTTTTTGTTTCCCTTTTTATTTCTTTCTTTCTTTCTTTTCTTTGCTTGTGGTATGTATGTATGTATGCATGTGTAGATTCGGAGTATCCTTTTGTTTTTGTCATGTATATATGGTGGTATGTGAGGGCCCTTGCATGTATACATGTATATGTGTGTCTACACCTAGTGTATACATACACATATGTATGTGGGGTTAGTAGTGCGCGCGTGTGTGTGTGTTGGTGTTGTGAGTGTGTGTGTGTACATGTTGGCACATGCACTTGTGGAGTGTTGGTGTGGTGTGCGTGTGTGTATGCACCCATGCATGTGTGGGTATTTTATGTGTGCATGTATGTTTTGCATGTATGTGTGTGTGTGTTTGTATGGTGCTTGCAAGTGCATGAGTGTGTATGTGCCATGCACATACCCATATGTGAGTATTAGGGGGTGAGTCCAACATAATGTGGTGCTATGTGGGTGTATGTGTGTGTTTCACACACACATACATGTGTAGGTGTGTTAGTGAGTGTGTGATGTAGGGTGTGTGGGGCACCATGTAGAGTTTGCTTGGCACATGGGGTGTTCCATGTGTTATATGTGAGTGTGAGTGGTGTGTGTATGTTCTACATACACTCACCCATGTGCATTGTAGCTCCATGTGTAGGTTTTAACCTATGTGGTCAAATGAGCATGGTTTCTACTCTAGCTAGTTCCATTCTTGTTTTGATGCTAGCCTATGTTATCATGTCCCTAACATGTTAATTAATCACTTATAACATGTATCTATGGAGCACATGTCAATTTGGGGCATTTCCATTAAGTTTCATAACTGACATAAGTCAGCCCTGCCTAGTGTGGGTCAAATTTCGACCCCCCCCCCCCTTTGCTCCCTTTTGTTCCATGCAAGCATATAGGTATGAGTAATTATTTTTGGTGCTTTCAACCCCTGTATGCATCTGTGAAGTCAGATTTGACTTTGGGGCAACTTGCCAAAACTGCATTTTTATGCTGCGATGCCCTTTTGTCTTTTTCATATGAATTAATACATGCATGCTTTGGAGTTCTTGTCAACATGAGATTGCTAGTCAAAGTTGATGTGAACATCCATGTATTTCTGTTATTTGTGCTAAGTCTCTAGATCAGTGGGAACCATGCTGTTTATCAAGCTACTTTCTGTTTCTGCCAACCTGCTCTAAAAATGGCCAAGTCTGGAGAATCTATTGTTATTGTTTTGCCATGTTAGGTGGGACGTAGCTAGTGATGTGTTGTGAATTTGACCATGTTCAGTGTTAGTTATTTGTAGTATATATTGTAATCTACCATCCTGTCATTTTTCATGCCATTTGGAGCTTCCTAGCAAATTTAACCAGTGTTGTTAACTTGTTACTTTATTAACCCAGATTCCAGAAAACTAGAATTTTCACTAAGTCCCTAAAAACCTGTTTCATCATGCCTACTTGACAGCTCCATGCATAGTGATGTGTAGCTCTTTTGCTGATTGTATAGTTGGGTGAATTGGTGTGTGTGTGTGGTGTAGTTCATGTTCATGTCTTGGTTGTGGCTGTAGAGTTCCTGTAGCAATAGTTGTGAACTTTTCAAATTGCTATGTTGCTGTTTTGTGGCAGATTGGGTGCTATGTTGTTTTGTCTGTTGTGGGAGCTATACTCCATGAAATTGAGTGATTCTTGAGTCTATAGTGATTGGTTTTTCATCACCTATCCAGCGGCTACCTTGGAATGCCAAGAATTAGCCCAGGTATTTGGTGGTCTTGTATTTTGCCTTCGTGCCTTGTCGTGAGCGTATTTCGAGAACTGTAGATCCGTTCCTCGCGATCTTTATATGCATTTCCATCGATTTTGCATGATGCATCCATATTTTCCATCTCCATGCATGTCTAAATAACTTAACATGAGGTTCTGTCCAGATTCATTAATCTACCACCTTTGCATGTGAAACATGACTAGTTTATGATTGCCATGTTATAATCCTTCATTAAATGGATCATGCATCATCTTGGTTGTGCATTGCACCTTGGTTGGTTATTTATTTGCTGTTTCTCTTGGGTAGACGCGAGTGTCGAAACTGAGTTCGAGGACCCTGGAGAGTACCACTACGAGGATCCCGCTACTTGTTCCGCTGAAGAACCAACATGCAAGATGATCGTACCCGGATCGCAATACTATTTTTGCTTGCTAGTTTCTTGTTCTTATCGTTACAATTGAACTACCTACCACATGATATCAGCCCCCATGTTGACATGACAGCCTCTAACCTCCACCTCCCAGCAAATCGTTGATTGGCTAAGTTACCGCTGCAGCCCCTCTTATAGCGTTCTTAGTTGCAAGTTGTTCCTTGTGATAACATGGATTGGATATCACCATAAACTCTGTTATTTAATTTAATGCACATATATATCTGGTATTGGTGGAAGGCTTGGCCTTTTGCTAAGTGATTTGTTCCACTCGTGCCGCCATTAGTTCCTTGTTACCGGTGTTATGTTTTCCATATTTTGCGCTCCTAACACGCTTAGGGTTGTTATGGGGACCCCCTTGTTTATTCGGTGGAGATTAAAACTTGTCTGGCAAGACCCGACATTGGTACTACATTTTCTTAACAACTTAATTAATTGCATAGGGTCTTGCAAACCCGTGGATAATTTAATCAACCCCGGGCCAGTGCTTCGCATGAGTGTTGGTCCAACCTAGAGCAGCTTATTAACGCCGCCTGGGGCAACTCGGTGATTGGCGTGGTAACCATCGCTCATCCATCGTGTCCTAAGACTGAGATACGCGGCTCTTATCGGGTTGTCAACACGTCGGGTGGTCTTGCTGGATTTGTTTTACCTTTATCAAGTGTCTTGCGTGAGGAGTCTGACTTTCTTCGGGTTTACTCGAGGTGTTGGCTTCCTTTGGAATTGTCTATGATGATCGCGAGAACCGCGTTCGAGACTATTCCCACGGATTGTGGTTATTTGTGATAGACTAATTGGAGCACCCCTGCAGGGTTAAATCTTTTGGAAATCCGTGCCCGCGGTTATGTGGCAACTTGGATATTTGTTTAACACCCGGTTATAGAAAACTTGAAGTAAACTCTAATTAAAATACACCAACTGTGTGTGTAGCCGTGATCGTCTCTGCACGTGAATATGAACCGAGAGAGAACATGGTGGGGTTATGATTGACGTAAGTAAGTTTTCAGGATCTCTTAGAGATCATTCTAGAGTCGAACGTCTTCGTAGGACTCTCATATTTATTTCATGTTGCGTAAGCTAGCCACCATAAAATGTTTAGTGCTGCTGCAAACTAAACATCTCCCTTCCTTCCTAAAAGCTTAAATAGTCTTGGTACCCGGGCACATGATAGCTGAGTCCTTTGTGGCTCATAGTTTTGTAAAACAATCTAGGTGCAGGATCAGATGAGTTCGTGCAGAATGATCTTACTCAGCTCCAGTGGGAGTATGATGAGGAGAGAGGCAGGATGTACGTGACATATCCGAATGAGTAGAGGGCCTGGTCATGATCTTTGGGATAGCTTGATAGTATCATTTGCAACTTCTTTTATCGTTTGATTTCGTCCATAGTCGGACCCTGTGTTCAACTTGATGCTATGAATTGAGTGACATTGTAAGTTAGCATGTGGCGAGTGTAAGCCAACTTGTATACTCTTCTCATTCAGTATTGTATGTTGTAATGATACTATTCTTGCTAACGGAAAGATGCGCCTCTATCCCTTGCGAGGCCCTCGTGCCTTAAACGGATAGGCGCGCATCTTGGGCGTGACAAGTTGGTATTAGAGCCATACGACGATAGGAGCCTTTGCTTGTTCGAACTTGGCCGAGTTGTGTCTAGTAAAACTATTTTGAGTCTAGTTATATCGGAGAGTAGGATTCTTTTTACTTCTCTTCTATGCTCTGGTGAGGTTTCTGACTTAGGAATTTTAATTCTACTCCTCTTCTCGCTCAAAAAATTTTAGGATCACGCGGGTATTCTGGAATCTATATGATGCCGATGTGATAGGGTTCTGCCTTGGTGCCTCCTGTCTGACTTGATTTATTTTGGGGAGTTGAGCTCTGAGGAATGTTGGCACATCGTTATCATTCAGCTTCCTTGATATCTCAGGACGGAGAATGTTCGAAATTGCTTCAATACTTATCGTGGTGAGATAAGGTCGGAGTCACCCAGTACTGGGGAGGCGTCCGGGGTACCACCATGGTTTAGTATCGTTGTGAGTTCGAGGATTCGAGATTAGATGAGTTTGCGAAATGTCTTGAATTATGGTGTGGAAGGTTGCGGATGCAGTCGCAGCTGATTGCCTAGGGCAAGTTCCTGATTCCACAACTCGAATCGCATAAACAAGGAAGTTTTCGAAAGTTCATAGGTAAAATCTTGTAGTCATCCAGGATCATCTTCTCCAGATGTATTTTGTAGCTATCAATGAGGCTAATGCGTTTTGTCCATCTTCAGGATGGCTCCACCAACTCGTAGCAATCCGGGTCGTGGTGAGGAGCAGACTGATGTTCCACCACCACCCCCGCCACCGCCTCCTCTGCCTCCTCCTCCAGAAGCTTGGCAAGCTGTGATGGCCGCGACCAATGCAAACACCTAGATGTTGCTCAAGCTGTTGCAAGAAAGGGAGCAGGGCTAGCAAGGTTTTCAAGGCAATTTTCAGAATCAATTGCAGTTTGCGACTCTCAATCAGTTCCTTGCCAACCAGCCCAAGACATTCACCTGTTGTGAGCAGCCTCTAGATGCTAATGATTGGCTTCGTGATATGAGCAAGCATTTTGAGTGCAGCAATGGCAGGCTAGAGGACTTTGTCAGATTTGCTTCGTTCTAGCTAAGGGGTCAAGCAGCTGATTGGTGGCAACAGTACAAGGATTCCAGGGGCGATCGTGTTGTTACTTGGGACGATTTCCGTCGTGACTTCAGGGCTCATTACATTACGACAAGTTTTGTCGAGGAGATGCGTGAGAAGTTCAGGCACCTGAAGCAGGGAACTAAGTCAGTCTACCAGTACAACATTGAGTTCCAGAATCTAGCTCGTTATGCCAAGCAAGATGTTCCAGATGATAAGGCTATGATCTATTAGTTCAGAGGTGGTCTCAAGGATGAGCTTCTGCCAGGCCTTGTTCTTCAAGAGCCTCGTGAATTTGATCAGTTCTACAACATGGCTTTGAAGATTGAAGCAGCTCAGCTCAAGTTGGAGAACTCCAAGAAGAGCTCAAGGGATTCATATTCTTCTTCTTTCGGCTCTCAGAGTGTTCCTAAGCAGCAGAAGTATTGGGCGCCAAATCCTCTTCCGTTTCGTCCTCCTCAGCAGCAGAAGCAGTTTGGTGGTCGTGGTTCTTCTCACCCACCCAACCTAGGTTTCCAGCAGAAGAATTAGGTGTCCAAGGCAGTTCTTGTTCCTCCTCCAGGCAATTTCGTCCGCTTTCTGAGGTGACTTGTCACAAGTGTGGTCAGAAGGGCCACTATGCTAACAAGTGCAACCAGCGGCGTCTTCCGCCTCCTCCTCCTGTCAAGCCTCCAGGCAATGCTATGGTGAAGCATAATCCCAAGTCAGTCAGAGTGAATATGGTGAATGCAGCAGAAGCAGAGTAGTCCAATGATGTGATTATGGGTAATCTTTCAGTTAATGATTTTCCTGCAGAAGTCTTATTTGATTCTGGTGCATCGCATTCATTCATATCGAAGCCTTTTGTCGCTATGCATGAGTTTTCTGTGGAGCATTTAGCTAGTCCATTTCATGTGGTTTCTCTGGGGATGCGCATGAGTTCGCATATGATTGTTTCAGATGCTGCTATCAAAATGGGCAATTATTCTTTTCTGGCTTCTCCAATTGTTCTTGGGAATTCTGATATTGATCTCATTCTAGGCACGGACTTCCTAGCGATGAATAAGGCTCACATTGATTGCAAAGCAAAAGAAGTCAAGCTGACTCATCCTTCAGAAGACGTGATTATTTTCACAGCTCGCGATGACACAATCCGTCTCTTTGCTCTTAATGAGAAGGGTGAAATCTCGGTGATTTCTCAAATTCCGATGGTTTGTGAGTATGAAGAAGTCTTTCCAGAAGAATTGCCAGGAATGCCTCCGCACCGGCCAGTTGAGTTCGTGACTGATCTCGAGCCTGGAACTGAACCGGTCTGCAAGCGCCCGTATAAACTTGGCCCCGAAGAGCTGAAAGAGTTGAAGAAGCAGCTAGATGAGCAAGAACGTCTGGGTCGGATCAGACCAAGTTCTTCTCCGTGGGGTTGTGGTGTTTTGTTTGTCAAGAAGAGAGATGGCACAAATCGTCTTTGTGTTGATTACCGGCCATTGAACAAGAAGACAATAAGAAACAAGTACCCACTTCCTAACATCAATGAGTTGTTTGAGCAACTGAAAGGTGCCAAAGTTTTCTCCAAGTTGGATCTTCGAATGGGTTATCATCAAATCCACATTCGTGAAGAACACATTCCCAAGACCGCGTTCAGGACGAGTTTTGGCACGTATGAGTACACCATTATGTCATTTGGTCTTGCGAATGCTCCTCCAACCTTCTCAAGGATGATGAATTTCATCTTCTCTCCTTTCAAGAATGAGTTTGTCTTGGTCTATCTGGATGATATCCTTGTGTTCTCGGAGACAGAAGAAAATCATGCAGAGCATCTCCGCCTAGTGCTTGAAAAGCTAAGGGAACATCGGTTCTATGCCAAGTTTTCCAAGTGTGAGTTCCGGCTTAATGAAGTGGTGTACCTCGGGCATGTCATCTTTGCAGAGGGAATTAAAGTGCACCCTGAGAAAGTTGAGGCAATCTTGAAGTGGGAGCCTCCGCAGAACGTCAAGCAGCTTCGGAGTTTCCTCGGGCTTGCTAGTTATTGCAGAAGATTCGTGGAGAACTTCTCTCAAATTGCTAAGCCTTTGTCCAATCTCCTCCAGAAGAGTGTCAAGTATGTTTGGTCTCCTGAGTGTGATGCGGCGTTCAATACGCTCAAGCAGAGACTGACTTCAGCTCCAGTTCTTGTTCCTCGGAGCAGTCCAAGACTTTCCAAGTTTTCTGTGATGCTTCTCTCCAAGGCCTTGGTGGTGTTCTTATGCAAGACAAGAATATTGTGGCCTATACCTCGCGTTAGTTGAAGCCTGCCGAGAAGAACTACCCCACTCATGATCTTGAGTTGGCGACAGTTGTTCATGCTCTTATGACTTGGAGGCATTTGTTGTTGGGTAGACCAGCTGAGGTGTACACTGATCACAAGAGCCTAAAGTACATTTCACTCAACCCAATCTCAATATTTGGCAATCTCGTTGGGTGGAAATGCTTGAAGACTTCAACCCAAGCATTGAGTATACTCCTGGGAAAGCAAATGTCATTGCAGACACGCTTAGCCGTAAGGCGTACTGCAATAGTCTGATCTTGAAGCCTCTTCAACCCGAGCTTTGTGAAGCCTTTCGCAAGCTCAACCTTCAGATGATTTCGCAAGGATTTCATGCCAATCTTCAAGTCTCTCCGACTCTGGCAGATCAGGTTCGCCAAGTGCAGCTGCTAGACGCTATGGTGAAGAAAGTGAAGAAAGGTGTGTCCAAGAGCATTCCGAAGTATAAGTGCTTTCGTAACGATCACAAAGATACCTTGTTCTTTGAGGACCGTCTTGTGGTTCCAAAAGGTGATCTGAGAAAGGTTATCATGGAAGAAGCACACAATTCTCTTCTATCCATTCGTCCAGGCAGTTCCAAGATGTATAAGGACCTCAAGCAAACCTTCTGGTGGACTCGTATGAAACGTGAAATTGCTCAGTTTGTCAATGAGTGCGATGTTTGCCGCAGAGTGAAGGCAGAGCATCAGCGTCCAGCAGGTCTTCTTCAGCCTTTGCCTATCCCAGAGTGGAAATTCGATCATGTGGAGATGGATTTCGTAACTGGTTTTCCTAAGTCCAAGAGGGGCAACGATGCCATCTTTGTGGTTATCGACAAGTTGTCAAAAGTTGCTCATTTCCTGCCAGTCAAAGAATCTATTTCGGCAGCTCAGCTTGCAGAGTTGTATACGTCAAGGATAGTGTCTTTGCATGGCATTCCTCAACTCATCTCTTCTGACCGTGGAAGCCTCTTCACTTCCAAGCTTTGGGAGTCCTTCCAGACTGCTATGGGTACTAAGATCCGTTTCAGCATGGCATTCCATCCGCAGACAAGTGGTCAAGTTGAGAGGGTCAATCAGATTCTTGAAGATATGCTCAGAGCCTGTGTGATATCGTTCGGCATGAAGTGGGAAGACTGCCTCCCATATGCTGAATTCTCATACAACAATAGCTTCCAAGCTAGTTCAGGCAAGGCCCCGTTCGAGATTCTCTACGGCAGAAAGTGTCGTACCCCGCTTAACTGGTCTAAAACCGGTGAGCGTCAGATATTGGGCAATGACATGATCACTGAAGCAGAAGAAATGTGCCATGTCATTCGTGAGAACCTCAAAGCAGCTCAGTCCCGTCAGAAGAGCTATTATGATAGGAAACATCGGGATGTTTCCTTCCAAGTGGATGATCTTGTCTATCTCAAAGTTTCTCCCATGAGAGGCACGCGGCGATTTGGAATCAAAGGGAAGCTAGCTCCTCGTTTCGTTGGTCCATTTAAAGTTGTTGACAAGAGAGGTGGTCTTGCATATCAACTTGAGCTTCCTCCAAATTTCGCAAACGTGCACGATGTCTTCCATGCTTCTCAGCTCCGGAAATGCTTCAAGACTCCAGAGCGAACCATTGACCTCCAAGACATCGATCTTCAAGCTGACCTTTCTTATCGTGAGCACCCAGTTGCAATTCTTGAAGAAACTGAGCGTAAGACTCGCAACAAGTCTATCAAGTTCCTCAAGGTGAAGTGGTCTCATCATTCCGACAAAGAAGCTACTTGGGAACGTGAGGACCTTCTCCGTTCCGAATTTCCGGACTTCTTCCGTTCCTAGATCTCGGGTCGAGATCCTCTTGTAGTGTGGGAGAGTTGTGACATCCCAAGGGATGTCCCTACCTTTTATGGCATGTATCCCATTGTATGATCTTTGTGTCATGAGCTATGTTGGAGTTGTACCTTGTCATTCATGTGTTGGTGGCATTCATGCATCATATCATCCATCTTCATCATGCATCATTCTCATTTCATTCTTTGTGCCATGTTGCTTCTTGTGCTTGCTTTGATGTATGGTAGTGAGTGTGTTGTATGTGGTGCTGGTATGTGGTGGAGCCATGTGTGCAAACCCTCTTCCCTCCCCCTCTCTTTTCCCTTTGCAAGTTTCCTCCCAAAAACCCCTTCTTCCTATTTAATTTTTATCATCAGATTCAAGTTGTTTTAAAAAACCCTTAAAATGTTCATGGGTTAGCCAGGGTTATTTGATAAATATTGGAAGTGATCTTGGGATATTTGAATATGTTTGGTTTTGGAAAACTAGTCAAAACAGGGGCTGTTTTACTATTATGTTAATAAAATAACTTGTTTTAAAAATCAACCTAATATTTTATTTAATAGGAGCATTTTGTCTTCTCCTCAAAAGTGTTTTTGTTTTGGGCTAAAACCTTTTATAAATGCCAGGGGAATTAATTGTGTTGGCTGTTTATTTAAATGGAGGAAAAAAACCTGGTTTTTGTTTGTTTGAGAGAGAGAGAGAGAGGCAGGTGGGCCGAGGCCCAGCCTAGGGCCACAGTGACGGCCACCTGCCCCGTCTCCCACCTCTGTCAGTCAGGTTCAGAGAGGCAGAGCGGCGTCACCGTCGCTTTCTGTCGCGTCTCCGTCAGCCTGAGGCCCTTAAAGCCTCCCCTCGGCATCCGTGCCCCCACGCTAGGGTTCCCTCTTCCTTCTCCCTCGCTGCCGCCGCCATCTCCTTCTTCTTCCTCCTCCTTCTTCCCCTGTTTCTCTTCTTCTTTGACGGGTTCAGAGAGAGGTAGGTTCGAAGGAGAGAGAGCTCGCCGTCGCGTCGTCGCCTCTGGTGGGGCTTGTCACCGTCGGAGATGACCACCGCGTTCCTGGTGGACCCGTCGTCCCGTTCCCGGCGCTAGGAGAGCCCTGGAGGCCCTCATCTTCCTCCTCATCATCGGAGCGGAGGCGATCTCCTTCCCCTCCGTCGCCAACGCATCCCCGAGCGGCTCCATCCCCTTCTTCCCCTTCGTCGAGCTTGTCTCGCATAGTTCGAGCCCAATGTGAGCCGTCGGCCCCCGTAGGTCTTATCCTCCGCGCGTAGCTCGTTTCGGTCGCCGCCATCACATGGTCGCCGCCGGTAGGTTGTAGAGCTCCTGTCGCTCGCCACCGTCCCCCTCTTCGCGAGAGGAGACAAGGGATGGGTTCCCCGATTGTTCCCCTGTCGATTCCGTGTGGTAGCGTCGTCGGAGTGGCCCTGTAGGGCGTAGGATCGCCAGAGCTGCGCCGCCGCGTTGCTTTGTGCCGTGTTCTGTTGTTTCTTCAGTTTCGGCTAGCGCGTGTGTATTAGAGCAGAGTGCTCCCTCTTGTGTTAAGACCCGGGCCCGTAGCCCAGTGGTAGAGCGCGTGCGTTGCGTGTGCAGGGAGTCTGGGGTTCGATCCCTCCTTCTCCCTCCTTTTGTGTTTCTTTTTTGTTTCCCTTTTTATTTCTTTCTTTCTTTCTTTTCTTTGCTTGTGGTATGTATGCATGTATGCATGTGTAGATTCGGAGTATCCTTTTGTTTTTGTCATGTATATATGGTGGTATGTGAGGGCCCTTGCATGTATACATGGATATGTGTGTGTACACCTAGTTTATACATACACATATGTATGTGGGGTTAGTAGTGCGTGTGTGTGTGTGTTGGTGTTGTGAGTGTGTGTGTGCATGTTGGCACATGCACTTGTGGGGTGTTGGTGTGGTGTGCGTGTGTGTATGCACCCATGTGCATATGCACCCATGCATGTGTGGGTATGCTATGTATGCATGTGTGTGCATGTATGTTTTGCATGTGTGTGTGTGTTTGTATGGTGCTTGCAAGTGCATGAGTGTGTATGTGCCATGCACATACCCATATGTGAGTATTAGGGGGTGAGTCCAACATAATGTGGTGCTATGTGGGTGTATGTGTGTGTTTCACACGCACATACATGTGTAGGTGTGTTAGTGAGTGTGTGGTGTAGGGTGTGTGGGGAACCATGTAGAGTGTGATTGGCACATGGGGTGTGCCATGTGTTATATGTGAGTGTGAGTGGTGTGTGTATGTTCTACATACACTCACCCATGTGCATTGTAGCTCCATGTGTAGGTTTTAACCTATGTGGTCAAATGAGCATGGTTTCTACTCTAGCTAGTTCCATTCTTGTTTTGATGCTAGCCTATGTTATCATGTCCCTAACATGTTAATTAATCACTTCTAACCTGTATCTATGGAGCACACGTCAATTTGGGGCATTTCCGTTAAGTTTCATAAGTGACATAAGTCACCCATGCCTAGTGTGGGTCAAATTTTGACCCCCCCCTTTGCTCCCTTTTGTTCCATGCAAGCATATAGGTATGAGTAATGATTTTGGAGTGTTTTCGTCCCCTCTATGCATCTGTGGAGTCAGATTTGACTTTGGGGCAACTTGCCAAAACTGCATTTTTATGCTGCGATACCCTTTTGTCTTTTTCATATGAATTAATACATGCATGTTTTGGAGTTCTTGTCAACATGAGATTGCTAGTCAAAGTTTCTGTGAACATCCATGTATTTCTGTTATTTTGCGAAGTCTCTAGATCAGTGGGAATCATGCTGTTTATCAAGCTACTTTCTGTTTCTGCCAACCTGCTCTAAAAATGGCTAAGTCTGGAGAATCTGTTGTTATTGTTTTGCCATGTTAGGTGGAATGTAGCTAGTGATATGTTGTGAATTTGACCATGTTCAGTGTTAGTTATTTTTATTAGATATCGTCATCTACCATCCTGTCATTTTTCATGCCATTTGGAGCTTCCTAGCATTTTAACCAGTGCTATTAACTTGTTACTTTATTAACCCAGATTCTAGAAAACTGGAATTTTCACTAGCGTATTTCAAGAACCGTAGATCCGTTCCTCGCGATCTTTATATGCATTTCCATCGATTTTGCATGATGCATCCATATTTTCCATGTTCATGCATGTCTAAATAACTTAACATGAGGTTCTGTCCAGATTCATTAATCTACCACCTTTGCATGTGAAACATGACTAGTTTATGATTGCCATGTTATAATGCTTCATTAAATGGATCATGCATCATCTTGGTTGTGCATTGCACCTTGGTTGGTTATTTATTTTCTGTTTCTCTTCGGTAGACGCGAGTGTCGAAACTGAGTTCGAGGACCCTGGAGAGTACCACCACGAGGATCCCGCTACTTGTTCCACTGAAGAACCAACATGCAAGATGATCGTACCCGGATCCCAATACTATATTTGCTTGCTAGTTTATCGTTCTTATCGCTACAATTGCGCTACCTACCACATGATATCAGCCCCCATGTTGGCATGACAGCCTCTAACCTCCACCTCCCAGCAAAGCGTTGATTGGCTAAGTTACCGCTGCTCAGCCCCTCTTATAGCGTTCTTAGTTGCAGGTTGTTCCTTGTGATAACATGGATTGGATATCACCATAAACTCTGTTATTTAATTTAATGCACATATATATCTGGTATTGGTGGAAGGCTTGGCCTTTTGCTAAGTGATTTGTTCCACTCGTGCCGCCATTAGTACCTTGTTACCGGTGTTATGTTTTCCATATTTTGCGCTCCTAACACGCTTGGGGTCGTTATGGGGACCCCCTTGTTTATTCGGTGGAGATTAAAACTTGTCTGGCAAGACCCGACATTGGTACTACATTTGCTTAACAAGTTAATTAATTGCATAGGGTCTTGCAAACCCGTGGATAATTTAATCAACCCCGGTCCAGTGCTCCGCATGAGTGTTGGTCCAACCCAGAGAAGCTTATTAACGCCTCCCCGGGCAACTCGGTGATTGGCATGGTAACCATCGCTCATCCGTCATGTCCTGAGACTGAGATACGCGACTCTTATCGGGTTGTCGACACGTCGGGTGGTCTTGCTGGATTTGTTTTACCTTTATCGAGTGTCTTGTGTGAGGAGTCTGACTTTCTTTGGGTTTACTCGAGGTGTTGGCTTCCTTTGGAATTTTCTATGATGATCGCGAGAACCGCGTTCGAGACTATTCCCACGGAGTGTGGTTATTTGTGATGGACTAGTTGGAGCACCCCTGCAGGGTTAAATCTTTCAGAAAGCCATGCCCGCGGTTATGTGGCAACTTGGATATTTGTTTAACACCCGGTTATAGAAAACTTGAAGTAAACTCTAATTAAAATACACCAACTGTGTGTGTAGCCGTGATCGTCTCTGCTCGTGAACATGAACCAAGAGAGAACACGGTGGGGTTATGATTGACGTAAGTAAGTGTTCAGGATCTCTTAAAGATCATTCTAGAGTCGAACATTTTCGTAGGCCACTCATATTTATTTCATGTTGCGTAAGCTAGCTACCATAAAATGCTTAGTGCTGCTGCAAACTAAACATCTCCCTTCCTTCCTAAAAGCTTAAATAGTCTTGGTACCCGGGCACATGATAGCTGAGTCATCTGTGGCTCACAGTTTTCTACAACAATCCAGCTGCAGGATCAGATGAGTTCGTGCAGGATGATCTTACTCAGCTCCAGTGGGAGTATGATGAGGAAATAGGTAGGGTGTACGTGACATATCCGGGTGAGTAGAGGGCCTGGTCGTGATCTTTGGGATAGCTTGATAGTATCATTTGCAACTTCTTCTATCGTTTGATTTCGTCCGTAGTCGGACCCTGTGTTCAACTTGATGCTATGAATTGAGTGACATTGTAAGTTAGCATGTGGCGAGTGTAAGCCAACTTGTATACTCTTCTCATTCAGTATTGTATGTTGTAATGATACTATTCTTGCTAACGGCAAGATGCGCCTCTATCCCTTGCGAGGCCCTCGTGCCTTAAACGGATAGGCGCGCATCTTAGGCGTGACAAGGGGCCCCTAGTGGATGACAAGTGGGGCTAGGGCCCACTTTTCATACACTCACAACCACACATACACATACACACCTGCCACACACACACACTCTCTGGATCTGCTGCCACAGCAGATCCAACACACACACACTCACACACGCAGGCACACACACACACACTCACCAGCACACGAGATCCGGCGTGGTCACACCGGATCCGAACACCACACACACATACCAGCCAATCAGGAAAAAACGAAAACAAAAGGGGGAGCCTCGGATTCGATCCCACGACCAGCCAGTCATCTCCCGAGCCGAAGGCCATTGTGCTACTCATGTTCTTCTGAACAAGAGGGGATCCGGCTGAACAACAACTAACATGCACGCTTTACACTAACAAAACTGAAGCAATACGACACTGGCGACAAAGGACACAACGGCGCCAACTCCGGCAACTACAGGGCCCTCTGACAACGGGGACCTGCTGCAGGAGCTGCGGAACCTACGGGGAATCCATCCCCTGCTTGTTTTTGCGACGAGGGGGACGAAGGCGAGGCCCTCAAGGCCACGCCTTGCCTGACCGGCGACGATGACGAGCTCTACAACGAACGGAACGCAACGGCTACGCTACGGCTATGAGAATAGATGCATAGAGGAGGGGATGCACCGATGCTCATGGGGGGGCAGCGAGACTGCACTCGGAGCAGGATGAAGTAGAGGAAGAAGGACGACGGCGAACTTTTGGGACGCAGGGATGACGAGGAAGAGGATGACGTTGCAGGGCCTCTCTCCGCGCCCTAGCGCCAGGAACGGGGCGCGGACAGCACCGACGAGCGCCACGGCATCTCGATGACAACGAGAGGCCAACGGAGGCGAGGATGACAACCCAAAAAAGACACCGGCGCTCTGCTTCTCCGAAACTCACTCTCTCTGAATCTCACCTCACAGAAGAAGAAGGAGAAGGGGAGAAAGAGGGAGAAGGGGAGCGGCAACGGCAAGGGGGAAGAGGGGAAACCCTAGGGATCCACACCCTTTTAAGGGGCGGCCTCGACGTCCGTGAGCCTCTCACAGCGACAGTGATGGCTCTCTCGCGAGCTCTCTCTCTGGCGACGGTCTCTAAACCTAACAGAAGGAGACGAGAGTAGGTCTCCACTACCTCTGCGGGGCTGGGCTGGCGCAGGGAGGACTACTTGGGCCGCGTGGGGAAAAGGCCCAGCGCCCAGCTCACTTTCTCACAGAATAAAAACAATAGGTTTTTCCTATTTAGATAAAAGAAAACAAGACAGAAAGCCCCAGAGTAAAAGAAAAGGATTTTAGTCAAAACAAAAATACATGACACAGAAGGAAATATGCCCTATTTAATAAAATTACAAAGTTGATTTTTAGGGCAAGTAAATTAAATACTTTATCAATAAACAGCCCATGTTTATTGCAAATCCCCAAGATCCCAAAGCTCAAACGCCAAAGAGAGCAACAAACCTGAACTCAAATGATATTTCCTACACCATGAACATTTTTAAGAGAATTATTTAGCAAGCTTTTAACACATCAGGAATTAATAATGATTCAAAGGGGTTTTGAGGGTGTTTGAAAAAGAAGGACAGAGGGTGGTAAACCACACTAGCACACATCCACACATCACACAAGTTCTACTAACAGCATCACAACAATTGTCACATGGAAGCACACCACAAAAATATATTATGCATGACATGATGATGAGATGGCATGATGCATGATGCATGAGTTGGAATGGCAATGAGAAACATCATATCATTTAAACACATGACAACATAGGTTCACATAGGTTACATGACAAAAATGGCAAGTGCCGCACTTGGGCTGTTACAACTCTCCCACACTACAAGAGGATCTCGACCCGAGATCTAGGAACGAAAGAACTCTGGATATTCGGAACAGAGAAGATCCTCACATTCCCAAGTAGCTTATTTGTTGTAATGATGAGACCACTTCACCTTGAGAAACTTGATTGATTTGTTGCGAGTCTTACGCTCAGTTTCATCGAGAATAGCCACTGGGTGCTCACGATAAGAGAGGTCTTCTTGGAGATCAATGTCTTGGAGGTCAATGGTACGCTCGGGAGTCTTGAAGCACCTCAGAAGTTGAGAGACATGGAAGACACCTTGCCTGAGCTAGCCTGAAAGCTATTGTTGTATGAACAATCAGCGTATGGAAGGCAGTCTTCCCATTTCATGCCGAACGAAATCACACGGGCTCTAAGAATGTCTTCAAGGACTTGATTGACTCTCTCAACTTGACCACTTGTCTGCGAATGGAATGCAGTGCTGAAACGGATCTTGGTACCCATAGCAGTCTAGAAGGACTCCAAAAACTTGGAAGTAAAGAGGCTTCCACGGTCAGTTGAGATGAGCTGAGGAATATCGTGCAAAGAAACTATCCTTGACATATACAACTCTGCTAGCTGAGCTGCCGAGATAGATTATTTGACCGGAAGGAAATGAGCAACTTTCGTCAGCTTGTCGATAACCACAAAGATGGCATTGTTGCCTCTCTTGGACTTAGGAAACCCAGTGACGAAATCCATCTCCACATGATCGAATTTCCACTCTGGAATAGGCAAAAGCTGAAGGAGACCTGCTGTACGTTGATGTTCCGCCTTCACTTTGTGACAAACATCACACTCGTTCACGAACTGAGAAATTTCACGTTTCATGTGAGTCCACCAGAAGGTTTGCTTGAGATCCTGATACATCTTGGAACTTCCTGGATGAATGGATAGAAGAGAATTGTGTGCTTCGTCCATGATAATCTTCTTGAGATCACCTTTCGGAACCACCAGACCGTCCTTAAAGAACAAGGTATCTTTGTCATCAACACGAAAGCACTTATACTTCGGAATGCCCTTGGCCACACCTTTCTTCACTTTCTTCACCATTGCATCAAGAAGTTGAGCTTGGTGAACCTGATCTTCCAGAGTCGGAGAGACTTGAAGATTGGCAAGAAACCCTTGCGGAATCATCTGAAGGTTGAGCTTGCGAAAGTCATCACAAAGCTCGGGTTGAAGAGCCTTCAGGATGAGACTGTTGCAGTACACCTTTCGGCTGAGCGCGTCTGCAATGACATTTACTTAGTATACTCAATGCTTGGATTGATGTCCTCAAGCATTTCCACCCAACGAGACTGTCGAAGATTGAGATTTGGTTGAGTGAAAATGTACTTCAAGCTCTTGTGATTGGTGTACACCTC
Organism: Hordeum marinum; assembly: GCA_022496015.1. Taxonomy (NCBI): domain Eukaryota; kingdom Viridiplantae; phylum Streptophyta; class Magnoliopsida; order Poales; family Poaceae; genus Hordeum; species Hordeum marinum. Next base: position 412,868,376 of record CM039678.1, on the reverse strand, counting down.
AACTGGTCTACCCAACAACAAATGCATCCAAGTCATCAGAGCATGCATAACTGCCGCCAACTCGAGATCATGAGTGGGGTCATTCTTCTTGGCAGACTTCAACTGACACGAGGTATAAGCAACTATCTTCTTATCTTGCATGAGAACACCATCAAGACCTTGGAGAGGAGCATCACAGAAAACTTGGAAAGCCTTTGATTTCTCTGGAGGAACAAGAACTGGAGTTGAAGTCAGTCTCTGCTTGAGCATATTGAACACCACATCACACTCAGGAGACCAAACATACTTGACATTCTTCTAGAGGAGATTAAACAGAGGCTTATATATTTGAGAGAAGTTCTCCACGAATCTTCTGCAATAACTTGCAAGCATGAGGAAGCTACGAAGCTGCTTCACATTCTGAGGAGGCTCCGACTTCAAGGTTGCCTCAACTTTCTCAGGGTGCACTTTAATGCCCTGGCAGAGATCACATGCCCAAGGTACACCACTTCATTGAGACAAAACTTACACTTGGAAAACTTGGCATACAATTGATGCTCTCTTAGCTTGTCAAGCACAAGCCGGAGATGCTCTGCATGCTCTTCTTCTGTCTTCTAGAACACAAGGATATCATCCAGATAGACCAAGACGAACTCATTCTTGAAAGGAGAGAAAATGAAGTTCATCATTCTTGAGAAAGTTGGAGGAGCATTGGCAAGACCAAACGACATGACGGTATACTCATAAGAGCTAAAACTCGTCCTGAAGCGGTCTTTGGAATATCTTCTTCGCGAATGCGAATCTGATGATAGCCCATGCGAAGATCAAGCTTCGAGAAAACCTTGGCACCTTTTAGTTGTTCGAACAACTCATTGATGTTGGGAAGTGGGTACTTGTTTCTGATTGTCTTCTTGTTCAATGGACGGTAATCGACACAAAGTCGGTCCGTGACATCCTTCTTCTTGACAAACAAAACAGCACATCCCCATGAAGAAGAACTTGGTCTGATCAAACCCAGACGTTCTTGTTCATCTAGATGCTTCTTCAATTCTTTCAGCTCTTTGGGGCCAAGTTTAAAAGGGCGCTTGCAAACTGGTTCAGTTCCAGGCTCGAGTTCAATCACGAACTCGGCTGGCCGGTGTGGAGGCATTCCTGGCAATTCTTCTGGAAAGGCATCTTCATACTCACAGACCACCGGAATCTGAGAAATAGCGGAGATTTCACCCTTCTCATTAATAGCAAAGAGATTGATTGTGTCATCGCGAGCTGCGAAAATAATCACATCTTCTGAAGGATGAGTCAACTTGACTTCCTTTGCTTGACAATCAACATATGCCTTGTTCATTGCCAGAAAGTCCATGCCCAGAATGAGATCAATATTGGAATTACCGAGAACAATTGGAGAGGCCAGAAAAGAATAATTGCCCATCTTGATGGAGGCATCCCAAACCACCATTTTTGAGCTGAGACACTTCCCAGGGGACACAACTTGCAATGCATTTGGCAAAAACTCCGTAGTAAAACCATGTTTTGCCGCAAAAGGATATGACATGAAACAATGCGATGCACGAGTATCAAACAAAACTTTTGCAAGAAAATAATTAACTGAGAGATTACCGATAATCACATCATGAGACTGCTCTTCTTCAACTGCATTCACCATGTTCACCCTTGCTGACTTGGGATTATGCTTCACTATTGCATTGCTTGGAGGCCTGACTAGAGGAGGAGGCGGAAGACGCCGCTGGTTGCACTTGTTTGAGTAGTGACCCTTTTGACCACACTTGTGACAAGTAACCTTAGATAGCGGACGAAAGTTGCCTGGAAGAGGAACATTTGCTGACTTGGGAGCCTGGGGCCTCTGCTGATATCCTGGGTTGGGTGGGTGGGAAGAACCACGGCCACCGAACTGTCTCTACTGTTGAGGAGGATGAAACGGAGGAGGATTAGGAACCCAGTATTTTTGCTGCTTAGGGACCATCTGAGGGCTGGAAGATGAAGAATAGGAATCCCTTGAACGCTTCCTTGAGTTCTCCAACTTGAGCTGTGTTGCCTCGACCTTCAAAGCCATATTGTAGACTGATCAAACTCACGAGGCTCTTGAAGGACTAGACCCGGCAGAAGCTCATCCTTGAGACCACCTCTGAACTGATAGATCATGGACTTGTCATGTAGAACATCTTGCTTAGCATAGCGGGCCAGATTCTGGAACTCGATGTTGTATTGATAGACAGACTTGCTCCCCTGCTTCAGGTGCCTAAAACTCTCATGCATCTCCTCGACAAAGCTTGTCAGAATGTAATGGGCCCTAAAGTCACGATAGAAATCGTCACAAGTAACAACACGATCGCCCTTGGAGTCCTTGTACTACTGCCACCAATCTGCTGCCTAACCCTTGAGCTGGAACGACGCGAATCTGACAAAGTCCTCCAGTCTCACATTGCTGCACTCAAAATGCTTAGTCATGTCACGGAGCCAATCATCAGCATCAAAAGGCTGATCACAACAGGTGAAAGACTTGGGCTGGTTGGCAAGGAACTGATTGAGCGTCGCAAACTGAGGTTGATTCTGAAAATTCCCTTGAAAGCCTTGTTGACCCTGATCTGTTTCTTGCAACAGCCTGAGCAACATCTGAGTATTCACATTGGTTGCGGCCATCACAGCTTGCCAAGCTTCTGGAGGACGAGGCAGTGGCGGGGGTGGTGGAACATCAGACTGCTCCTCACCACGACCCGGATTACCACGAGTTGGTGGAGCCATCCTGAAGATGGAGAAAACATCTGCACCTCATTGACAAAGATGAATTCCAAAGCTGAATCAAATGCTTGAAAGAAATTGAACGAATAACATAACAGCCTTCCTACTAAAAAATTAGTAAGAATGCCTTTTTCGGGTTTGCGATAACATCATTAGATATTAAGAAGCCACTTGCAATAACACAAAAGTATTGAGCTAACTGCTCGGAACAAATGTATATGCCCTCATACATCTGAAGAAGATAATCCTAGATAACTACATGAGTTCCCACCTAGAACTTCTGAAAACTTTCTGGTTATGCAATCCGGTGTGGGGGATACAAGGAGGAAATATCTCACACAACTATCAACCCTACACCCCAACTGTATCCATCCTTCAACACATAACCAGAGGCTTTCGTAAATCCATCTAACTCGAATCCTCACAAGCACAACGATACTAACCATGGTGATACCCCGGATGCCTCCCCGGTACTGGGTGACTCTGACCTTATCTCACCACTACAAGTATTGAAGTAATTCCAAACACCCTCCGTCCTGAGATACTAAGGAAGCTGAATGATAACGATGTGCCAAGAATTTCCTGGAGCTCGACTCCCTGAAAGAAATCAAGTCAGACAGGAGGCACCAAGACAGAACTTCATCACATCAGTATCATATAGTTTCCAAAATACCCGCGTGAACCTAAAAAAATTTGAGCGAGAAGAGGAGTAGAATCAAAATTCCTAAGTCGAATACCTCACTAGAGCATAGAAGAGGAGTAAAAAGAAACCTACTCTCCAATATAACTAGACTCAAAATAGTTTTACTAGACTCGACTCAGCCAAGTTCGATCAAGCAAAGGGCTCCTATGGTCGTATGGCTCTGAATATCAACTTGTCACGCCCAAGATGCACGACTATCCATATTTAGGCACGGGGGCCTCGATAGGGATAGAGGCGCATCTTTTCGTTCGCAAGTACATCATCATTACATACATTTATGAAGAGAGGAGTATATGAGTTGGCTTACACTCGCCACATGCTAAATTACAATTCCACACAATTTATTCAACCATCATTCCAAAGACAGGGTCCGACTACGGACGAAAACAAACGATAAAAGGATGCAATGACACTGGCTTGCTAGCCCCGAAGATCACGACCACGGTCTCTCTACTCGTCTGGATATGTGGCGTACATCCTGCCATGCTCCTCGTCATACTCCCACTGGAGCTGTGTCACATCATCTGGCACGATCTCATCTACACATACACCTGTATTTGTTGTAGTAATCTGTGAGCCATGGGGACTCAACAATCTCGCGACCGGGTACCGAGACTATTCAAGCTTATTGGGTAGGATGGGGGTAAGTGTTTAGTTTGCAGCAGCACTAAGCATTTATGGTGGCTAATCTTACGAGAACATGAATGTAAAATATGTGGTCTACGATAAACGATGGAGAACTAGCATGATCGCTAAGCAATCCTGGACACCTACTTACGTCAAACATAACGCACCGTGTTCTCTCTCGGATCATGTTCACGAGCAGAGACGATCATGGTTACTCACACAGTTGGTGTATTTTATTAGAGTTTACTTTAAGTTAACTATAACCGGGTATTAAACAAATATCCAAGTTGCCACATAACCGCGGGTACGGCTTTCCGAAAGATTTAACCCTGCAGGGGTGCTCCAACTAGTCCATCACAAATTAACCACACTCCGCGGGAATAACCTCGACCACGGATCTCGTGATCATCCTAGGCAATGCCAAAGGAATTCCGACACCTTGAGATAGCCCGAAGAAAATCAGAGTCCCTCACGCAAGCCACTCGAGAAAGGTAAAACAATTCCAGCAAGACCACCCGGCAGGCCAGATCCCAATAGGAGTCGCGCGTATCTCTGTCTCAAGGCACTACCAGACGGGACTAGCTATAGGGAAAACCAATCCTCAAGTTTCCTCAAGGCGGCCCTGCAGGAAACCCATTTTGGACCAACACTCATGAGGAGCATTGGCCCGGGTTGTTGATTAATTATCCATGGGGTAGCTAATCCCTATGCAATTTTATTAAGTTGTTTAAGCAAATAGTACCAATGTTGGATCTTGCCAGACAAGTTTTAATCTCAACGGAATAATCAAGAGGGTCCCCATAACAACCCCGAGCATGTTAGGAGCGCAAAGTATGGAAACATAACACCGGTAACAAGTAGCTATGGCGGTAAAAGGGGAACAAAACACCGAGCAAAAGGCCAAGCCTTCCACAATACCAAGATATATATGTGCATTAAATTAAATAGCAGTTAATATAGTGATATGTTAGATATTCATGTTATCACATGAAAACAACCTGCACCTGCAACTAAGAACGCTATAAGAGGGGCTGAGCAGCGGTAACTTAGCCAAACAAGGTTTGCTAGGATGTGGAGGGGTTAGAGGCTATCATGGCAATGTAGGAGGCTTCACATTCAAGTGGTGGGTATCGCATATGTAACGACAAGAGCGAGACATCTAGCAAGCAAAAATAGTGTTGGGATACGGGTATAATCATGTTGCCTGTTGGTTCTTCACAGGGACAAAGAGTAGGGTCCTCGTAGTGGTACTCTCCTAGATCCTCGTACTCAAGTTCAACACTCGCGTCTACCCAAGATAAACAGCAACAATAAACAACCAACCAAGGTTCAATGCACAAACAAGATGATGCATGATTCATTTGAAGTATTTAGCATGGTAATCCTAAACTAGTCATGTTTCACATGCAATAGTTTAGTTATTTATGATTCTGGACAGAACCGCATGTTAAGTTTCTTAAACATTCATGATCATGGAAAATATGGATGCTTCATGCAAAATCGATGCAAATGCATATGTGGAACGTAGGAAACGGAGTTACGGTTCTCACGCTATGCTCACGGCAAGTTACGAAGGCCAAATATAAGACAATGAAGGTCATGGGCTTTTCCTTGGCATTCCAAGGTAGCCACTGGTTAGGCAATGAAAAACCAACCACATTAGAGTCAAAGATCAAACAATTCCATGGAGCATATCTCCCACAAGTCACAAAACACTAAAACAAACAAATTGTCACAAAACAGCAATATAGCAACTTTCACAACAATTATCTAGAGCTACAGGAAGTTTCCAACCTCAAACAAAACATTCACAGAACTAAATGACATGCTTATAAAATCATCCAACTACACAAACTCAAAAGGAAGAACATATCAATAAGCATGAAGCTCACAAATTGGCATGATGAAACAGATTCTAGGGACTTAGAGAAAATCCCAGTTTTCTGGAATCTGAGTTAAGCTGATAGCAAGTTGACAACAAAAACTAATGGTGATAGAGACCACCTCATGGCATGAAAATTAACAGGATGGTAGAAGACAACATCTACTCCAAAACACTAGCACTGAGCATGAGCTAAAACTCAACATATCACTTGGTAGAAACCACTCATCATGGCATAAAAATATTAACACATTCTCAGACTTAGAAATATTTAGCATGTTGAAAACAGCAACATTTTAATAGCCACTTTGGAGCATGGTTCCCACTCATATTCAAGATTATCATGTCAAAAGAAAATACCATGGCATTCTACTCATGCAACACTACCACTTTCATGTTGACACAATTATCATAGCATGCATGGATTAATTATAACTAAAATGACAATATGGCACTTTGAAACAAAATGACATTTTGTCAAACTTGCTCATATAACCAAACAAGTTACACCAATGAATTCCTTGGGTGATTCTACCCCAAAATCATATATCACACTCATATGTTTGCATGGAGCAACATAGCAGAACACTAGCTCGAAGAATACCCATCATTCCTATAAGTTGAAACTTACTAAAAATGATCATGTTCATATATGTTCATATCCAGTTTTAGTAACATTACCAGCAAAGAAAATATCTATTTATCTCACAAAAACATTAAAAAAAGAAAATAAAAATAATTGCAGGAGGGGCCCACCTGGCATAGTCACCAGGGGCCCCTAATGGATGACAAGTGGGGCCCGGGCCCACTTGTCATACACTCACAACCACACATACACATACACACCTGCCACACACACACACACTGGATCTACTGCCACAGCAGATCCGACACACACACACTCACACACGTAGGCACACACACACACACACTCACCAGCACACGAGATCCGGCATGGTCACACCGGATCCGAACACCACACACACATACCAGCCAATCAGAAAAAAGGAAAACAAAAGGGGGGAGCCTGGGATTCGATCCCACGACCAGCCGGTCGTCTCCCGAGCCGAAGGCCACTTCGCTACTCACGTTCTACTGAACAAGAGGGGATCCGGCTGAACAACTACTAACACGCATGCTTTACACTCACAAAACTGAAGCAATACGACACCGGCGACAAAGGACACGGAGGCGCCAACTCCGGCGACTACAGGGCCCTCCGACGACGGGGACCTGCTGCGGGAGCTACGGAACCTATGGGGAATCCATCCCCTGCTTGTTTTTTCAACGAGGGGGACGGAGGCGAGGCCCTCAAGGCCACACCTTGCCTGACCGGCAGTGATGGCGAGCTCTATGGCAAACGGGACGCAATGGCTATGCTACGGCTATGAGAATAAAGGCAGAGAGGAGGGGATGCGTACATGCTCACGGGGGGGTGATGAGGCAGCACTCGGAGCAGGACGAAGCAGAGAAAGAAGGACGACGGTGAACTTTGGGGACGCAGGGATGACGAGGAAGAAGACGACACTGTAGGGCCTCTCTCCGCGCCCTAGCACCGGGAACGGGGCGCGAACAGCACCGGTGAGTGACACGGCATCCCGATGATGACGAGCGGCCACCGAAGGCGAAGACGACAACCCGAAGACACCGGCGCTCTGCTTCTCCAAACCCCACTCTCTCTGAATCTCACCTGACAGAAGAAGAAGAAGGAGAAGGGGAGAAAGAGGGAGAAGGGGAGCGGCAGCGGCGGCGAGGGGGGAAGAGGGGGAAACCCTAGGGATCCATGCCCTTTTAAAGGGGCGGCCTCGACGTCCGTGAGCCTCTCACAGTGACGGTGACGGCTCTCTCGTGAGCTGTCTCTAGCAACGGTCTCTGAACCTAACGAAAGGAGACGGGAGCAAGTCTCCGCTACCTCTGCGGGGCTAGGCTGGCATGAGGAGGACTACCTGGGCCACGAGGGGAAAAGGCCCAGCGCCCAGCTCACTTTCTCACAGTATAAAAACAACAGGGTTTTCCTATTTAGATAAAAGAAAACAACACAGAAAGCCCCAGAGTAAAAGAAAAGGATTTTAGTCAAAACAAAAATACTTGACACAGAAGGAAATATGCCCTATTTAATAAAATTACAAAGTTGATTTTTAGGGCAAGGAAATTAAATACTTTATCAATAAACATCCCCTGTTTATTGCAAATCCCCAAGAGCCCAAAGCTCAAACACCAAAGAAAGCAACACACGTGAACTCAAAATAATTTTCCCTACACCATGAACATTTTTAACATAATTATTTAGCAAGTTTTTAACACGGTGGGAATTAATAATGATTCAAAGGGTTTTTGAGGATGTTTGAAAAAGAAGGAGAGAGGGTGGTAAACCACACTAGCACACATCCACACATCACACAAGTTCTACTAACAGCATCACAACAATTGTCACATGGAAGCACACCACAAAAATATATTATGCATGACATGATGATGAGATGGCATGATGCATGATGCATGAGATGGAATGGCAATGAGCAACATCATATCATTTACACACATGACAACATAGGTTCACATAGGTTACATGACCAAAATGGCAAGGGCAGCACTTGGGTTGTTACAGTAGTAGACATCAGCTGGAGGCGAACTCGCACTTGGAGGCCTTGACAAAGAGCTGGTGTTAGTAAAGCAGTTGGAATACGATCAGCAGATGTTCGAAATTTTCCTCCATCATCTCACTGAAACGAGAATGACATCCAGAAAAACAATTACAAATCAACGGATGTATTTACTAAATATCACGTTCGTTAGACACTGGAACATTGGCGGGGCGTTGGTGAGGCCAAACGACATGACTTTGAACTGGAAATGTCCATGATGGGTCTTGAATGTTGTCTTGGCCTTGTCTTCCTCGCGCATGCGAATCTGGTGGTAGCCGGCATGCAAGTCCAGCTTGGAGAAGACCGCGGTACCAGTCAGTTCGTAAAGGAGCTCATCCACAATGGGCAAGGGGAACTTGTTCTTGATTGTCGCATAGTTGAGGCAACGGTAATCCATGCAAAACTGCCAAGTGCCATCCTTATTCACGAGGAGGATCAATGCGGCATACAGGCTCACGCTGACCATGATCGTGCCGGAGTCCAGCATCTCCCGGACTTGTCGCTCAATCTCGTCTTTCTCGAGAGAAGAGTAGCTATACGGCTTGGTCTTGGACGACACTGCTCCTTCCACCAGAGTGATGATGTCGTCATATTGGCGGTGCGGTGGCAAGCCGTGTGCAGCGGCGAAGACGTCCACGAACTCATCAAGAAGATCGCTGATGGGGGTGATGTTGTTGGCCTTGCAAGGGCGCGTTGTCGATGTAGATGCGTCCACCAAGGCCGTCACCCAGACCTTGTTGCCCGAAATCATTTTGTGGAGCTCATCAGGTTCCACAGCCACCAAGGTTTTCTTGGCCTTGGGATGAACTCCACCCACCGTGACTTGTTCCCCCTTGTGGATGAAGGAGAAGAACTTGTCTTGCCAATGGCACGTCATGGGGCTGAATTGCGTGAGCCAGTCCATGCCGAGGATGCCATCGTACACCCCAATCTCGAGTTCCCACATCGGGGTGGTGAATGTGTGGCACTTCATCGACCACTTGAGCTCCAAAACAATACGATTGCAGGTGAGGCAATCACCGTTGGCAACCTGAACTTCAACCGGTGACAACTTTTGCGTCTGGGCGCTGATGTGATCGACGAAAATCTTGTTGACAAAGCTATGGATGCTGCCCGGGTCGAGGAGCAGCAACATGACTTGGTTGTCCAGCAACTCGCGAAGATGGATGGTAGTGGGTGAGAGCCGTTGAGGGCCTGGGCCGACAGGACACAACATGTCGCATCCGATGTCGTTGGTGCGAGCTCGTCCAAGGGCTCCAAGGTGTGGATTGCCTCATCAAAGAGGTCCTCTCCATGATCCCCGACATGGAACATGAGAAGTTGCGCCGGTTGGGCGCACCGGTGCTCGCGAGAGTTGCGGTCTACGCACTTGAAGCAGAAGTTGTTGGTGCACCGATAGTCATGAAGTTGGCGCTGCCGCGTGTAGTCGTCGCCTTGGACGCGTGGTGCGGCCGCTTGCCACACCAGAGAAACGTTGGTTGGGGGTGGCTGACCGGGAGTGAAACCACAACACGCTCCCTTGGTGGTTTTGATAAATCATGACAACATACATTGTCTCTTGAACTAATGTTTCCACTGAATATATTTCAGGAAATGTTCTAAGAGACGGTTGGGAAAAAGGAGATTGTGGTGAAACCCCAAGATGCAAGAAAATAGGTTGGCCAAGCTTCAAGCAAGAGGACTCTACATTTTATATTTGTGAGAAATCACTTTGAGTCCATAGGAAAGCCAATACTATTAAAAGGGGGTAAAGTTTTGTTGGTGAACAATATGCTCAAACGTGCACAAGTGATAGTCGCCAAAAACATCCACAAAACTCTCCCACCAGAGTCTGTTCTATACCCAACACTCAAAATCGGTGCAACCAACTATCCCACTTCGGTGCCACCGATTCCAGTACCTAGACAGACTCTGCCAAACCCTAGCCACTTCGGTGCAACTGATTCCATACTGGTGCCACCGAGTTTAGATTGCCAACTTTCTATTACGCAAATTCACATTTTCGGTTCCACCGAGAATGTTGTATCGGCGTCACCGAGATTGGAAATCTGACTGTTGGTCATCTTATCAGTGCAACCGAGAATTGTATATCGGCCCCTCCGAGATTTAAAAGTTGCCACCTTTTGGTCACTTCGGTACCACCAAGATTAACACATCAGTGTCACCGAGTTGGTCATTTTGCGTGTAACGGTTGAATTTTTGGGGATGCCCATATATACCCCTTCACCACCACACACTCGAAAGTGAAACACTCAAAACTATTCCATACATATCCTATCAGATTTTCTGAGAGAGAACCACCTACCCTTGTGTTGAGGTCAAGATCTTCCACTCCAATCATATGGATCTTGATTTCTAACCTCCCCAAGTTGCTTTCCACCAATCCTATCTCTTCTACCAAGCCAAACCCGTGAGAGAGAGATTGTGTGTTGAGGAGTCTATCATCTTGAAGCAAAAGAGCAAGGATTTCATCATCATTACCGAGCCTATTACCTTTTGGAGGGTGGTGCCTCCTAGATTGGTTAGGTGTCACTTGGGAGCCTCCTACTTCGTGTTGTGGAGTGAACCAAGAATTTGTAAGGGCAAGGAGATCGCCTACTTCGTTAAGATCTACCCCATAGTGAGGCTAGTCCTTTGTGGACGGAAGCCATATGGAATAGTCAAGGTTGCTACTTCGTGGACCCTTTTGGGTGGAGCCCTCCGTGGACTCTTGCGACCGTTACCCTTTGTGGGTTAAAGACTCCATAAACGTGGATGTACGATAGCACCACCTATGGGAACCACGGGAAAAATCATCGTGTCTTCAACTGTGTTTGATCTACCTATATCAACTCTTTACTTCATATGCAATGTCTTTACTTTCCGCTGCCATATTTGTTGACATGCATGAGGAGGGATGTTAGACTTGCTAGCTTTGCTAAAACTATTAAAATCTGCGAACCAATTAACTTGGGAAAAGGTTAGGTTTTAAATTTCTGCTAGTAGTCTATTCACCCCCCCCCCCTCTAGACACTCTTCTAGTGATCACTCAATTGGTATCAGAGCATTGGTCTCCATTGCTTCGGTTTAATCACCGACGAGGAAGATGGATGTGTCTAGTATAGGGAGTTTGAGTTGTAGAGTGCCCATTCTTGATGGAGAATACTATAGTCAATGGAAGTCTTTGATGCTTGAGTTGTTTAATGAATTTCAATTGAGCAAATATGTTCTGCGCCCCTATGAGCCTCCTATTGATGAATTGCATCCCACACACGAAGAGGAAGTCAACATGCTTGGTAACCTAAGAACTGTCAAGCTTATCGTTAGAGGTTTACCAAGATTCGTGCTTTCTCAAATGAAGCACTTTGCATATGCATATACCTTATGGACTGATTTGGAGAAACGATATCCAAATCTTTCCTTAGGGAATCTAGATGAAATTCTTCATAAAGCCATTGCTTTTCACAAAATGAAGCCTAGTGATCCAAAATTTGATAAATGCCTATTTGAACTCCATGATCTTATGCGTGCTAAAGGAGATGCCACCACTATCAAAAACATTATCTTTGAAGCCATTCGCACTCATAAACTTGAACATTGTCATGATCACTATTCTATCGAATCTCTTGTTCTTTATGACGAGGCTTTCCCACTTGATGATGACAATGTGGAACATGGCTATTATGAAGAAGATGAGTTGTTTGACATCGAGTATGAGAAGATCATGAAGAATCTGAGTCTTATGGCAAACCTGAAGGATTACATGTCCGGAGGAAAAGAGTGGATTCTCGACAGCGGATGTACGGATCATATGACTTGTGATAAATACATGTTCCAAGAGATCACGCCTAATCAAGGTCCTCGACGGTACGTGACTTTTGGAGACAACTCTAAGGGTAAGGTACTTGGCCTTGGTAAGGTGGCCATATCACATGATAGTTCTATTCAAAATGTTATGCTTCTCGAATCTCTTGGTTACAATCTTCTTTCTATGTCCAGACTTCCTGATTTCGGTTTCAATGTTCTATCCAGAAAAGTAGATTGCCAAGTGTTTCGTCAAGATAATCATAAAATTGTCTTTACCAGTATCTGTAGAGGTGATCTATACATTGTCGATTTAACTAAAAGATCCAAACCTCGCACTTGTTTAATTGCTAAATATTCTAAAGGGTGGCTTTGGCATAGAAGATTAGGACATGTTGGTATGCGTAATTTAGACAAACTTATCAAAGGTGATCATATACTTGGTGTTAAAGATGTTATCTTTGACAAAGATAGACTTTGTAGTGCTTGTCAAGCTGGAAAGCAAGTAGGTGGAAGTCATCATGTTAAGAATATCATGACTACTAGGAGACCACTCGAGTTAATTCACATGGATCTCTTTGGTCCCAATGCTTCCAAGAGTCTCGATGGAAATTCCTATGGTCTAGTTATAGTTGATGATTTTTCAAGATTTACGTGGGTATCCTTTCTTGATGATAAGTCACAGGTTCAAAAGATCTTCAAGAACTTCGCTCGCAAAGTGCAAAATCAGTTTGAAGTGAAGATCAAGAAGGTTTGGAGCGATAACGGATCTGAGTTCAAGAACACCCATGTGGATACCTTTCTTGACAAAGAAGGTGTCTCACATGAGTTCTCGGCTACGTACACACCTCAACAAAATGGAGTTGTTGAGAGGAAGAACCGGACACTCATTGAGATGGCAAGAACGATGCTTGACGAATACAAGACGCCAAAGCACTTTTGGGCAGAAGCCGTGGAAACAGCATGTCATGCCACAAACCGACTCTACTTGCACACGCTTCTCGATAAAACGGCATACGAGCTACTCATCGGTAACAAACCACAAGTTGGATACTTTCGGGTATTCGGCTCTAAGTGCTACATTCTTGATAAGCATCGTCGTACTAAATTTGCTCCTAAATCTCATGAAGGTTTCCTACTTGGTTATGGATCAAACTCTCACACTTACCGTGTCTATAACAACTTCACTCGAAAAGTTGAAGAGACGGTAGATGTGAAGTTTGATGAATCTAATGGTTCGCAAGTCGAACAATTTCCAAATGATGTAGGTGATAAGAACCCTTCGAAAGCTATCCTAGATTTACCCACCGGCAAGATTGTCCCATGGAGGTGAAGGAAAGTACTTCATCAACTCAAGTAGAGGCCCCTACCTCATGACAAGGTGAACCACAACATGACATGGAGGCATCCACGAGCGGTACACGACAAGATGGTGAATAGGAGGAAGTACATCATGAAGATCCACCACAAACTCCTTCACCACCACCTCAAGGGGACGACACCTTCAACAACAACGAAGATGAAGGAGATGACGATGAACAAGAAACTCCATCAACCAACAATCGGAAGCTGACCTGAGTTCGAGCACAAGTGACCAAGAACCATCCCCTGAATCAAATCTTTGGTGATATACAAACAGGAAGAATCACTCACTCTAAAACTCGTCTAGCAAACTTTTGTGAGCATTATTCTTTCATTTCTAGCATTGAGCCTTTGAAGGTAGAACAAGCTTTTAAAGACGCGGATTGGGTGAACGCTATGCATGAAGAGCTTCACAACTTCGAAAGGAACGAAGTGTGGACACTCGTGGAGAAGCCCGAGGATGAACACAACATCATCGGAACCAAATGGTTTTTTCGAAACAAGCAAGACAAAGACGGTCAATTCATGCACAACAAGGCTCGCCTCGTAGCTAAAGGATATACGCAAGTCAAAGGTATGGACTATTGAGACATACGCCCCTGTCACTAGACTTGAAGCTATTCGTATTCTTCTTGCTTATGACAACCACCATGATATCATGCTTTATCAAATGGATATTAAAAGTGCATTTTTAAATAGTGAGATTTAAGAAGAGGTTTATGTTAAGCAACCACCCGGCTTTGTTAATCCTAAGAAACCTAATCATGTTTACAAGCTTCGTAAAGCTCTTTATGGACTTAAGCAAGCCCCTCGTGCTTGGTACAAATGTTTAACGAAGTTTCTCATCGAAAAAGGTTTTGAAATTGGTAAAATTGATGCAACCTTATTCACTAAGAGAGTTAATGGTGAACTATTTGTGTGCCAAATTTATGTGGATGATATTATCTTTGGTTCCACTAACCCTCAATTTAGTGAAAGGTTTGGAATGTTATGTCTGAGAAGTATGAGATGTCTATGATGTGTGAGCTGAAATTCTTTCTTGGGTTGCAAATCAAACAATCGAAAGAAGGAACTTTCATCTCTCAAACTAAGTATACCAAGGACTTGATCAAAAAGTTCAACATGCAGGAATGCAAAGGTATGAAAAACCCTATGCCTACTAGTGGACATGTTGATCTTACCGGAGAGGATGAGCCGGTTGATCAAAAAGTTTATTGATCTATGATTGGTTCACTTTTATATCTATGTGCATCTCGTCCCGATATTATGCTGAGTGTTTGCATGTGCGCTAGATATCAAGCTACACCAAAAGAATGTCATCTTTCAGCTGTTAAACGCATTGTGAGATACTTGATACAAACATCAAATTTTGGCATTTGGTATCCCAAGGGATCTTGTTTTGACCTTGTTGGCTATTCTGATTCGGACTATGCCGGTGACAAGGTTGATAGAAAATACACCTCGGGTACTTGTCAATTTTTGGGCAGATCTCTTGTATCTTGGTCCTCTATGAAACAAAACTCGGTATCTCTATCGACTACCGAAGCTGAGTATATTGCAGCTGGATCTTGTTGTGCGCAACTTCTTTGGATGACAGAAACACTTAAGGATTATGGAATTTATGTTAAAAATGTTCCATTACTTTGTGACAATGAAAGTGCTATTAAAATTGGTCATAATCCTGTGCAACATTCTCGAACTAAGCATATTCAAGTTCGACATCATTTCATTCGTGACCATGTTGCAAAAGGAGATATTAATCTTAAGCATGTTCACACTAACAAGCAATTGGTCGATATCTTTACTAAGCCACTTGATGAGAAGACATTTTTTCACTTGAGGAGTGAGTTGAACATCATCGATGCTTCAAACTTGAGCTAGACTCACTCGGTTGCATGCAAGGGCATGAGCTTTCTTGATATTTCCATGTATCTTAACATTTCATCATAGGCCATGGAATTCTATGCTCCGTTGTATTGCATCTAATCTCTTGTAGGTAGTTGGAAAAACTTCATTCCACAAGATTGCCATCAACTCCAATCATAAGCAATCTTGTCATTACCAAGTATCCACAACCCCTCTTGATGATGGAAGGAAGAAGGCCACTCAACCATATCCTTGACATATACTTGATCAAAATTGCACACTCTCAATTTGTATCATGTCAATTGGATATATCTATTGTTCTTCCTTGCATGACTAATCTTTGTAGGTAACCAGTAAACTAGAACAAGAAGGATTTCTCAAAACTCAAGATGATCTTCATCAACCTCGAGCACCCTCAACAAGTTCATCTACAATCTACGTCATCAACATCACTCAAAGGTATGAAATCATGTCCTTGAAAAGGCTTTACTCCAAGAAATGAGCTAAAGCAACTCAAGCGACATGAAGACATTAAGATGCTTAATCGAAAAATGGTAACCCCATTCTAAGCTTAGCATAGAGTATGACCTATGATCAAGTATTCTTGCTTGGCTCCTAAGTCGATATACTCTAATATAGGTGACCTAGTCACCGCCCATCATCTAGTTAAGAATCTGGTGTGGTTTGCTCTCTATTGCATGATTTTTCATAACCACTCAAATCTTCTCTAGTTGATGTTCCTTGTATATTTCGTTGCAAATGTTTCTCTTGACTCTGTGAAAACAGAAACTTGGTTTCTCTTTTGGAGCCGCCGACCCAGATATCTCGGTTCTATCGAAATTGCAAACAAGTTGCACTACAACATCTCGGTACCACCGACCTATCTATCTCGAAGTCACTGATTTTCATTCTGGTTCATTTGAATTCATTTTTGCAATTCTGTGTTTTCTTAGTAAACTGTCTTGTAATACTTCTATTACTTCGATGATCCCTCAAAAAAAAACTTGTATTGCTAAGGGGGAGAAGAACTAAAGTCAGTCTTGAGGACAGGATTTCTCTCTTCAAGGATCCATATCTTCAATGAAGAAAGGAGGAGAAGAACAAATCATTTTTCATGACAGTGTCAGTTTTCATTTCTATGAATCCTACGTTTCGATGACCCTTGTTCTCAAGGATCCCTTCTCAGTTAATGATCCCTGTATCTATCCCTGTTTTTGTTCTTCACCCTTGCTTTTTGGAAATTAATGCCAAAGGGGGAGAAGATCAAAGCTTCAACCATTTCGGGAGAAGACCAAAGCTTCATGCTTAAGGGGAGATACATGCTTATGCAAAGGGGGAGATATGATCAAGGGGGAGAGCCAAAATCAATAGTCATATCTTTATAAACAGGGGGAGAATATCAAAGTAGGGGGAGAAGAAAATTGTTAACCTTTCTCACCTTATCCAATCCTAATATCTACATGCTAAGTTTCAAGGGGAGAGGATAATCCATTTTCATATCTACGTGAGAAAATTCTCAATGATTTTGGAGACATATCAATTCTAAGGAATACTATTTTTTATGTCATCTATATCTTGGAAATTTTGAGTTCTATTGTCTTGTTGTTTGGTAGAATACTCTTGTGTTTCCTAACATTATTTTCTCAAGTGTGTTTCTATTACCAGGATGCTCAAGAACTCAAGGTAAGTATATGCATCAATACCTTAGTCAAGATGATATCTTGCTTATTGCACATATTGTTTGCAAGAGTGATGTCTTGAACAAAGATACATCTCATTCATATATATTTGATGCATATAGCCAAGATACACATGACCTGTTATATCCCTTCTACCTTATGTGTGTTCATGCATTCAAAAGCAACTATCCTTTAAAGACCTGCACACATTTAGGGGGAGCAAGTCTAAGTCATGTGTCTCTCAAAGTCTTCAGTATAACCATGCATATCTTTATTTGAAGCTTCGATTGTATGTTGTCATCAATTACCAAAAAGGGGGAGACTGAAAGCACAACATGCTCCCTTGGTGGTTTTGATAATTCATGACAACATACATTGTCTCTTGAACTAATGTTTCCACTAAGTATATTTTAGGAAATGTTCTATGAGAGGATTGGCAAAAAGGAGATTGTGGTGAAACCCCAGGATGCAAGGAAATAGGTTGGCCAAGCTTCAAGCAAGAGGACTCTACATTTTATATTTGTGAGAAATCACTTTGAGTCCATAGGAAAGCCAATACTATTAAAAGGGGGTAAAGTTTTGTTGGTGAACAATATGCTCAAACGTGCACAAATGATAGTCGCCAAAAACATCCACAAAACTCTCCCACCAAAGTCCGTTCTATATCCAACACTCAAAATCGGTGCAACCAACTATCCCACTTCGGTGCCACCGATTCCAGTACCTAGACAGACTCTGCCAAACCCTAGCCACTTCGGTGCAACCGATTCCATATCGGTGCCACCAAGTTTAGATTGCCAACTTTCTGTTACGCAAATTCACATTTTCGGTTCCACCGAGAATGTTGTATCGGCGTCACCGAGATTGGAAATCTGACCGTTGGTCACCTTATCGGTGCAACCGAGAATTGTATATCGGTCCCTCCGAGATTCAAAAGTTGCCACCTTTTGGTCACTTCGGTACCACCAAGATTAACACATCAGTGTCACCGAGTTGGTCATTTTGTGTGTAATGGTTGGATTTTTGGGGATGCCTATATATACCCCTTCACCACCACTCACTTGAAAGTGAAGCGCTCATAACTATTCCATACCTATCCTATCAGATTTTTTGAGAGAGAACCACCTACCCTTGTATTGAGGTCAAGATCTTCCACTCCAATCATATGGATCTTGATTTCTAGCCTCCCCAAGTTGCTTTCCACCAATCCTATCTCTTCTACCAAGCCAAACCCGTGAGAGAGAGATTGTGTGTTGAGGATTCTATCATCTTGAAGCACAAGAGCAAGGAGTTCATCATCCTTACCGAGCCTATTACCTTTTGGAGGGTGGTGCCTCCTAGATTGGTTAGGTGTCGCTTGGGAGCCTCCTACTTCGTGTTGTGCAGTGAACCAAGAAGTTTGTAAGGGCAAGGAGATCGCCTACTTCGTGAAGATCTACCCCATAGTGAGGCTAGTCCTTCGTGGACGGAAGCCGTATGGAATAGTCAAGGTTGCTACTTCGTGGACCCTTTTGGGTGGAGCCCTCCGTGGACTCTCGCGACCGTTACCCTCGTGGTTTGAAGACTCCATAAACGTGGATGTACGATAGAGCCACCTATCGGAACCACGGGAAAAATCATCGTGTATTCAACTGCGTTTGATCTACCTATCTCAACTCTTTACTTCATATGCAATGTCTTTACTTTTTGTTGCCATATTTGTTGACATGCATGTGTAGGGCTGTTAGACTTGCTAGCTTTGCTAAAACTGTTAAAATCTGCCAACCAATTAACTTGGGAAAAGGTTAGGTTTTAAATTTCTGCTAGTAGTCTATTCACCCCCCCCCCTCTAGACACTCTTCTAGTGATCCCTCGGGGAGGGATGAGTCGCACCCTTGGCCGCAGAGTGCCCGACTCTTCTTCCTTGATGTGTGCTAGAACCGATGCACGCATGATGTTGGAAGGTGCCTGTTGGCGAACGATGGTGCGAAGCTCGTCCTTTAGGCCTAGCAAAAACTGCTTGATGAAGAACTTCGAGTTGATGGATGGGTCCAACCCCATGAGATGGTACATCTGCACGTCAAACGCTACGCGATAGTCGGCGACCGAGCCAGTCTGGCACAGCGGGAGCAGTCTATGCATGACGAGCTTGAAATCATCCGCACCAAACTCCTGCAGAAGTGTCGCCGTGAACATGTCCCATGAGAGGTTACGGTGGGATTGGCGGAACCCTTGAGGCTAGTGAGTCGTCCAGCCTTTGAATTAAAGGGCGGCGGTGGCCACCCAGGATTGAGGCGCAACCTTGTAGAGCTCAAAATAGGACACACATCAATCCAGCCACAAATACGGTGCTTAGCCGTCGAATCGAGGAAAATCCTGTTTTGGGGGTTTGTGGTAGATGCTTTCTATGTGGGTGGGATCGAAGGGTGGGTGGAAACCGCGGTCAGGGCGGTGCCAATGGGCGGAATTGGAATAAGCGGAGGTCGCGGGTCGCCCAGGTGAGCGTCAGCTGAAGCGAGGCGAAGTGGATCTGGGTGTGGGGATGGTGGGGGAGGGGTGGGGGCGGGTTGGGCGGTGTTGGTTGAACGACTGTGGTGACAGAGCCTACTGGCGACGCGGATCCTTCGACGACCTTGCGTGCGGCGTTGACGTCTGCTTGCGTTAGATCGATCTGTCAGGCGAGGCACCGCAGTTCCTGCGTGATCTGCATGTTGAAGGTGGCCTGAGACTCCACTTGCTTCTCATGTAACGCCTTCTAGTCGTCGATCTTGGTGAGAAGCGACTCGAGCAACTGCGTGAGGTGGCTGTTGCCCTCCTCCATTGCGGCGAGAACCTGACGCGTCGTCACAGACGACTTGGTGGGCGCCGCTATACGAAACTGGGGGAGATCGAACCCCGTGACGGATTTTGGATGAGATCTGTCGGAGCAGACTCACACCGAGGTGGTGGATGTTAGCGATCTCAGCCAATCTTCAGAGGCACAATCACGGGGAAGAAATTTTTGGGTGAATTGGCTCTGAATACCAATGTGACATCCCGAATTGGGGAGGCGATTAGATGAACTGGAGAGGGCGTGAGAGGAGCACGAGAAGGGGATGAGCTTGGAGAAGGGGGCTGAGATTACACAGAAGGTAGGTGAGATTACAGAAAGTGTTTTCCACGCGCATGTCTCTGACCAGGAGGTTTTCAGGTGTGACACTTAGGTAGTGGATTACTTGATCGAGATAAGAGCTTATGACACTCGACACTAGAAGATTTGGACTGGTGGGGTGGATTAAGAGATTTGAAAAAAAAAACTTAAAGGAACGGGGGTTAGCCAAACATTGTGCCACAAGCAAGTGCTATTGCCCAATTTTCTGTGAACACAAATGTTGTGTATCACGGAGAGCTTTTAGGTTCCCGTCTCTCTAATCTCCATTAAAATTGCCCGTTGTATGTGAAAGGTGTACGCTGCACAAGTGCATCGTCCCATCACGCACACTTGTACAGAGCAATGAAAAAGAGTAACGAGTAGGGTGGCAGGAAGAAACCGGGCTTATGTAAAATATATTTTTGGAACCGTGGACCATAGAGCAATTGTTCTATGATATTTTCATTAATAAATCATATATACAAAGTAGAAAAATTCATCCAATACCCGTTGTATGAACAGTCATCAATGAATTATAAGCTCTGTTCTACCCAAATTCTTTTGTTTCCAGCTTTGGCTGGCTTGGCTTTGATCTGAAGTTGAAACTGATTCCACTGCAATACTAGTACTCTGGTAATAAACCAATGCTATTGCAATGATGAACCGATACTAGTACTCTGGTAATAAACCAATGCTATTGCAATGATGAACCGTGGCTTCGGCGACAATGAACCAGTAGCACTCTGGCAATGAACCGTTGCTATAAGCGAGTTACGAAAAACTGAGATAGCTGGATACACAGGTGCACTCAACCTTGGCCATGACTTTCCGACCTTTTATAGACGCTGTATGTAACAAGATTGTATAATTGAATTCAGACTACCTGACAAGTGTACGTACCGAAACTGAACATGAAAAAAAAAGTGTCTGCAATAATACAGAGACCATTACCAGAAGAGCATTGATTCCGCATGTCAAAAAGATATAGTACAAAGCGATACAGACGATCCATGCATCGAGTTTCTCTATATAGGACCTCACCTCACCTCACCTCACCATAGACTTCAACCCTTCAGAACCCAACTTGCAAATCACACGGCAGCGCCCTGCCATGGCCATCACCACCACCAACAGCGACGGTGCCGCTGCACCCGCCCATTCCGCGAACGGAACGGCCGGCCGCGACCACGTAGTCGTGTTCCCGTTCATGGCAAAGGGCCACACCCTCCCACTACTTCACTTCGCCACGGCGCTCACCGAGCACCAAAAGAACCTCCGGATCACCATGGTCGTCACGCCTGCCAACCTCGCCTTCGCCCGCAGCCGCCTCCCGGCGTCGGTGCGGCTCGCCGTGCTCCCGTTCCCGTCGCTGCCTCCGCTGCCATCCAGCGTCGAGTCCACGGACACCCTGCCAGGCCCGGACCTCTACCCGACGTTCCTGCGCGCCACGGCGCTCCTGCGGGAGCCCTTCGCGGACTTCATGGCGTCGCTCCCGGCCCCGCCGCTCGTGCTCGTCTCCGACTTCTTCCTCGGGTTCACGCACCGCGTCGCGGCCGACGCAGGCGTCCGCCGCATCGTATTCCACGGCATGTCATGCTTCTCGATGGCCGCCTGCAAATCGCTCATCACGAGCTCGCCGACGTCCCATGCCGAGCACGGCGCCAGTTTCCACCTGTCCCGTATGCCGGAGCACGTAAGGATCACGGCGGCGGATGTCCCGGACACGATCGCCAAGATCGGCGACGCCGAGGACCCAGTGACTCGGTTTCTTATCGATGACATCGGCGAGTCCGACGCGCGCAGCTGGGGCGTCCTCGTCAACAGCTTCGCCATGTTGGACGAGGACTACGTGTCGGCCTTCATATCATTCTACCAGCCGGAGGCGCGAGCCTGGCTGGTAGGCCCTCTGTTTCTCGCCGCCGGCGACGTGCCGGGGCGCGAGGAGGAGCAGGACCCCGAGGGGTGCCTCGCCTGGCTCGACGAGATGGCGGAGCGGTCGGAGTCGGTGATCTACGTGTCGTTTGGCACGCAGGCCCATGTCTCCGACGAGCAGCTCGACGAGCTGGCGCGCGGGCTGGTGCAGTCCGGTCACCCCTTCCTCTGGGCCGTCCGGTCCAGGGCATGGTCGCCGCCGGTGGACGTGGGGCCACACGGAAGGATCATCCGCGGGTGGATCCCCCAGAGAAGCGTGCTGGCTCACCCCGCGGTGGGAGGGTTCGTGAGCCACTGCGGGTGGAACTCGGTAATGGAGAGCCTGGCAGCGGGGAAGCCCGTTCTGGCGTGGCCACAGATGGCCGAGCAGCACCTGAACGCGCACCACGTCACGCACATCATCGGCGCCGGGGTCAGGATAATGGCCGCCGGGGGCGCCGGGGTCGTGGTGGACAGGGCGGAGGTGGAGCGCAAGGTAAGGAGGCTGATGGACGCCGGCGACGCGGACGGGCAGAAAATGCGGGCGAAGGCAGCCTGGGCTCAGAAGGCGGCGAAGTCAGCGGCGAGCGACGGTGGCACCTCACGTGTGGCGTTGCTGAAGCTGGTGGAGGAGCTGCAGGGGAGCTACTGTGACGTCATCAAGGATCACTCCTGATCATATCAATCGGCGGGGACCGGACGATACGGACGCGGGTGATTTGTAAAAATAACTTCAGCTCCTGTGTATGTGCACCGATGTGTAAGTGTGTAATCTGTTGTATGATATATGACGCGTACTCCATTAAATTGTGTAGCGTGCACTTCCTCAAGCGGCTGGTAATTTGCTTTATTTTAGCCTCTGTCCGAAAATATTTGTCGAAGAAAATGAATGTATCTAAAAATATTTTAGTTCTAGACTAGATACATTCACTATTATCCATTTTTATGACAAAAATTCTTGGACGAAGAGAGTATTTTATTAGTATTTGACTAAAGTCATTTTAATGATGTTTCGCAAAACTTTACAATAATTAGTAGATGGTTATCTACTTGTGTGCATGTACATGTGAGTATGTTGATTTATGTACAATAATTAGTATATAGTCTATTGTTGATTGATTTTTAAATAATAAATTCAATTTCGAGCTTAGACACATATACACCAGTATTCCGTTGGCTCTTTCGTTACGGTGGCAAATATTATGTGCTTCGGTTTGGTTTCTAACCTACTTAACAACTTAGAGCATCTCCAGCCGTTGGTCCCTAAGGACCGATTTTAGCGCCGCCTGGCCAAATATTATGTGCTTTGGTTTGGTTTCTAACCTACGTAACAACTTAGAGCGTCTCCACCCGTTGCCCCCCCTCTCCGGGGCTGATTTTAGCGCCGCCTGGGGGCCAGACGGCGCTAAAATCAGCCCCGGAGGGCTCGGCTTCCCAGTCGCGGCCTCGAGGTCGCCCCCAACCGCCGCTTTCAACCCAATACGGTCATAGAATCGACCTAAAAGTTCGGGTTTTCATTAAAAATATATACAAAACTAAAAAAAACTACGTCAACTATGTCGTCGTTCGCTGTCGTCGTCCCGTCACCGCATTCTACATGCCGAGGAGCTTGTAGAAGTTTGTGTAGTCGCCGTTGTTGTCCCCGTCATTGTCGTCGTCGCTGTCGTTGCCGTCTTGCACGCCGTGGCCACCATCCCTGCTGCAACCCTACCCTGCGTCGCCGAAACGGTGCAGGTCGGGGTTGGAGGGCCCAGGCGCTTTGCCGTCCCTGTCATCATCGAGGATGATGAGGCCGGCGAGCTCCTCCTCGGGGCGGGCACGGTGGCGAGCCTCGATCTCCCCGAAGGCCCGGCGCTATCGCTCCATCTCCTTGCGGACGTAGTCGTCCCTTGCCCACTTCATGGCCGTCTCGTCGGCGGCGCCATGTCGAGGTGCTCCTGCTTGACCACCGCCGTGCCAGGCTCCGTCTTCGGCCTAACAAGGCAGAGGTGGCCGCGGGGAATTGAGGGCTCGCGGCGGCAGCCCTCGTTGATGGTGATGCCCCCGTCGCTGCGACCGCTGCGCCGGAGCAGGGTCGAGCCGAGCTCGGCCTTCATGGCGATGGGCGACGTGCGCGCTGCGTCAGAGGAGTGGGGGGAGTGGGAGGACGACGAGGACGGCGCCTCCATGTGCCGTGGCTGCCACGACGAGCCCCGCCAGCGGGAGATGGACGTCAGCTCTGTCGGGTACTCGAGGCGCGGCACGTTGCTGCCCTCGATGTGCTCGAGGACGGCCTTGAGCGTGCATCTGGGGACGCCCCACCAAAGGCGGCCCTCGCTATTGTTGTGGCCGTGCGCAGGGCTGCCGTTGGTGGAGGCGAGCTGCTCCTCGCGGCGGCGCTCGAAGTACGCCGTCCAGAGGTTGACCCTATCGGGAGCGTACCTCAGCAGCCGACGTGCTTCCTCGGACAGGGAGGACCGGATCCGGGCGATCTCGGCGTGCCGCTCGGCTCCGGTGGGCACCGGTGGCATGGGGATGCCACCAGTGGTGAGCCTCCAGGCACCCGACACCCGCATGTCAGGCAGTGTCGGGTACTCCGCCTCGTACAACAGGCGAGCCTCGTCCTCGTGGAGGTGCCGGCGGCCGAAGCCATTGCGAGCCGTGACGTTGCCTTGGTAGTGCTCCGCCATTGGGGGGAAAAGGGGGGGAGAAGATCGTCGCGTGGGGGAAGAGAGAGGGGCTTCGGGGGTGGGACTTGGGGGCTCGGTGTCGATGTGCGGCGAACACCGGTGAGGTCGGCTTGTATAGGAGGCTAGCGGGCGGCACTATGCGGATGCATGGGAGGCAAGGTGTGGACGCGTGTCGCCCCATATTGACTGTGTCGCCCCGTGAACGCCGGCTTGTGAACGCGCCTTATCAATGGAAGGTTGACCGACGGCAGCCTTGCATTGGTTCCTCGCAGGAAACCGAGGCAATGAGGACGACGACACCACGCGGTCACTGACTCGGTGGACCCACCCTTTTTCACGCCAAAAATGTTTCGCCCGGCACGCCCACGCACCCTCCAGCGCGTCGGGTTCGGTCTGGGTACGT
This sequence comes from Hordeum marinum, assembly GCA_022496015.1. NCBI lineage: Eukaryota > Viridiplantae > Streptophyta > Magnoliopsida > Poales > Poaceae > Hordeum > Hordeum marinum. Next base: position 412,843,001 of record CM039678.1, on the reverse strand, counting down.
CGACGCAAAATTCGGCCCTAACCGGCAAAAATGGGCTCCTGGGGGCGCGATTGGGCCAAATTTCGCCCGTCGACGATAAAAATGGCCTTGGGTGGGGGGGCTCTTGGGGCGGCTGGAGATGCTCTTAGAGCAACTCTAGCAGACCCCGTATAAACGATCGCTCCGTAAAAGGTCGGCGACTATACGGGTTTGGTTTGTTTTTTGGGCCAGACTAGAGCCCGTATAGTCGCCCCGGCCCCTAAAAGTTTTACAATGGCCCGGGAACCCCCCCCCTCCCACTCCCCTTCGCGCGGTACAACTAAGGGTTCACGACCGATTTACGGGGCAAAACCCTATCCTACCGCCGCCGCAATCCCCGCCTCTCCCCTCTCGATTTGTCGTCTCCATTCCGCCTTCCCACTCGACCAAGTGGTGCGGCATGTGGAGCTTTGGCCGCCATGCCGACGGTGGCGACGACCTCGAGCGGCGGCAGTGTGTCACCTCTGACGCCACAAGGAAGCGCGTCGCGAAGAGATACATGACTCACGGCCGAGAACCGGCAACAGCGCTCCTATGCTGCAAGGCGAGGAGTGCGACCGCATGCAGGCGCTCCTCCAGCTCCTCCACCGGTTCCTCGAGCTTGCGCACGCTGCTCACGTTGCTCAAAAGAGAGCCGGGGGATCTCCCGCTGCTCCGCGCGATGAAGAGGGGGATGAAGACTGAGCGGCGGGGAATCATTGGGCCAGAGGATTACCTCCCCTGAAAGTACATTTGCTCCCTTGGTGGTTTTGGTAATTAATAAAAATATATAAGACATTGAACTAATGTTTCCACCAAGTATATTTCAGGAAATGTTCAATGATAGGATTGGCAAAAGGAGACTGTGGACATACCCCAAGATGCAAGGAAATAGGTTGGCCAAGCTTCACGCAAGAGGACTCTACATTTTATATTTGTGAGAAATCACTTTGAGTCCATAGGAAAGCCAATACTATTAAAAGGGGGTAAGGTTTTGTTGGTGAACAATATGCTCAAACGTGCACAAGTGATAGTCGCCAAAAACACCCACAAACTCTCCCACCAAAGTCTGTTCTATACCTAACACTCAAAATCGATGCAACCAACTTTCCCATACCGGTGCCACCGATTCCAGAACCTAGTTAGACTTAGCCAAACCCTAGCCACTTCGGTGCAACCGATTCCATACCGGTGCCACCGAGTTTAGGTTGCCAACTTTCTGTTACGCAAATTCACATTTTCGGTCCCACCAAGAATGTTGGATCGGCGTCACCGACATTGGAAATCTGACCGTTGGTCCCCTTATCGGTGCAACCGAGCTTCCTATATCGATCTCACCGAGATTCAAAAGTTGAAACCTTTTGGTCACTTCGGTAACACCGAGATTAACACATCGGTGTCATTGAGTTGGTCGTTTTGTGTGTAACAGTTGGATTTTTGGGGATGCCTATATATACCCCTTCGCCACCACCTACTCGAGAGAGAAGCACTCAGAACTATTCCATGCAAAAGAGATTCGGGATACTTTGGTTGATATGCAGGAAGGAACCGAGTCCGTGAGAGAATCCAAGTTAGATGTTCTTCAAAGTCAGCTTGACAAGTTCAAGATGAAGGATGGTGAAGGAGTCGCGGAGATGTACTCTAGGCTAGCTCTCATCACAAATGAGATTGCCGGCTTAGGAAGCGAAGAAATGACCGACAAATTCATCATCAAGAAGATACTTAGAGCTTTGGATGAGAGATGCGACACCGTGTGCACATTGATCCAAATGATGCCAAACTACAAAGATCTCAAGCCTACGAAAGTTATTGGAAGGATTGTTGCTCATGAGATGACACTCAAAGATAAGGAAGAACTTCATCACAAGTCTAGCGGTGCTTACAAAGCCACAAGTGATTCTCCCGCAACTTCAAGCAACAACCTTGTCACCAATGAAGAGATAAGCCTCATGGTCAAGAAATTCAACAACTTCTATAAGAATAGAGGCAAAGAAAGAAACTCCAACTCAAGATATGAAGAGAAGCGTTCGTCAAGTCATGATCGCAATTTCTAAAATTGTGGGAAGCCCGGACACTACTCAAATGAGTGCACGGCTCCCTACAAAAGAAGAGAAGAGTCACCTCGAAGACGAAGCTCAAGGAATGAATCACCGCAAAGAGAGAGAAGGAGTAGAGATGATCGTTATGAACAAAGACACTCAAGGAGAAGTAGAGATTCGAAGAAGAAGGACAAGTACACCAAGAGCTACACAAGAAGAAAATAGCAAGCTCATGTTGGTGAATGGGTTTCCGGCTCCGACTCCGACAACAACTCTAAGAGAAGCTATCACTCTGACTTTGACTATAGTTAAGATGATGGTGTTGCCGTAATTGCTCTAGTGACTACCAACTCCTACGATCTATTTGATTCACCAAACGAAGGGAGTGGAAGTTGCTTCATGGCTAAAGGCCCCAAGGTATCACACCCCGAGTATCTTGATTTTGATAGTGATGAAGATGATTTAGTTTGTGATGATGACTTGCTTTGTGACAAAACTAGTATATTGATCAAAATGAACTTGATAATTCTCATGCTAGTCAAGATGAGTCATTTGATGATGATAAGATGAAAATAGAATAACTAACTAAAGAACTAATCACTCTTAAGTTAGCTCATGAATCTACTCTCGAAGATCATAGAGAGCTTGTGAGAACTCATGAGAAGCTACGCTTCGAGAAGCTCAACTTGGAGCAAGAGCATGAGTTTCTCAAAGCTATCAATGCCGATCTCCTAAAGAATACTTCATCTTATCTAGACGAACGACTACTTTTGTCTACTTTCATGCCTCAAGTTAAAACTAAGCAATCTAGTAACAAAGGCAAGAAAGGTTCTTCATCTAGTAGCAACAATAAAAATGCTAAACCCAATGATGTTGCTTCTAGTAGTTCTATTGATTCCACTAATGATGATTCTCTTAGCCAAGTTACACTTGAGCAAGAAAATGCTTTATTGAAAGGAATTATAGAAAAAGGTATCTACAAGAGTCTTGCCGAATGTAAGCAATTTGAGGAAATTGTACGCAAGCACGGAGGATACTAGAAGAATCGTGGTGTTGGCTACTTCAACGCTAATGGAGTTGAGTGGGAAGAAGGTCAATATCCCAAGCCCAAGTTTGTTCCTCAAAAGGAGAAGTATGAAAATACTCTTCCCAATGGGACAAACACTCAAGATGACCTTCCACCACAAGACCACAAGCTCAAGGGCAAGAACAAGCTTCAAGAGGACATTGACTCATATGAAGATGAACCCCTAGCTTTGGTGGAGTGGGTTCCCAAGGCTACTTCAAGCTCAACTACTACAAAGACTACTTCAACACCAAGGATCCCCATCAACTTGATGTGGGTCCCCAAGAAGAAGAACTAGTAAGTTCTTGAGGGGTGACTCCGCCAATGAAATTCACTCACAATTCATTATTGGCAAGGACTTTTTGCACTCAACACCAACTCAATGCAATGGTTCAAGGGTCACACATTCCCTCAAAGGTAAGCAAGGGACAAGGTAATCAACTAATCAATGGAAATCATAACATATGATTTGCACTCCATGTCCATAGATATCCTTGTATTTGTCTCTTTTGTGTTGGGACTAACCCATGTAGGTGAGAGGAGTAAAGAAACAACGAGGATGCTCCCAACTCTTGGTGATCTTCATCGACATTGAGCATCCACAACTACCTCACAAACATGAAGTCTTAATCGTCAAAACCCAAGGTTAGTTTATCCCTCTTATGGGGGGATGTCACATTAAGGGGAGCTTTACTCTAAGACTTGAGTCAAAGCATCTCTTAGTATGTGACAACATTAAATGCTTTATGTAAAAGTGGTAACCCCACTTGTGCTTAAACGATGAGTATGACCTATGATCAACTACTCTTACTTGGCTCCTAAGTCAAATAATCATATATATAGATGACTTCGTCACCACCCAAGTGATTGTTAGATGCTAGTGTGTTTGTGCATGTTTGTCATGATTTCTTTTGACATCTTATTGTGTGAGCATGTTGGTCTGCATTTATTTGCTCATTCGAGAACATCCAATTGTTGCTATTTTGTTATTGATTTTCTATTTTGCCAATTGGATGGACAAGAATGCCTAGGACCACTCTTTAGCTATCTATGCTTTCTCACCTCATATTCCATTCATGCTGCATCACAAAATTTGAACAAGTGCTTTTCGATTCCTCTGTGTGTGGAGCACTCGGAGTTCCGTATCGACAAGGACTGAACATTAAAACCTCCTTAGTGCATCTTGGTGGAACCAACCCAACAATCTCAGTCTCACCGAATGCCTAGGGTTGATCTGGTTTTCAATCTTGGTACTGCCCATTTCATATTCTCGGTTGCACCGAGTTTCCCTATCAGCTGACAGTTGTGGAACTCAGTGACACCGAAAACATAAAATCGGTATCACCGACAGTGGAGGGTATATATGCTGTGGACCCCAACGCTTTGAAATTTCTATCTTCAAACGTCGCACCTTAGAACCCTAAGCTACCACCTCGAGACCTCTGGTCTTCGCCCTTGTCTTCATGCGCTCCTCCGCCACTAGGAATCGCCGCCGTCGATGAAATCTGCTCCATCGTCGCTGTCGTAGCGGATCCACACCAAGTTAGGGTATGGATTTGACCTCCCTTGCGCTCTCCCTTCTGATTCTTGCGCATTGGACTTGATTTTCTCTATAAGCCACTCATTGCACTTATTCCTATCCACAAGAAATCCCCATAGGCTAGCGAACCATTGATTTCTACGGTTTTGCCCTCCGCCCGACACAACTCGGTAGAACCGAATCAAGAAAATCGGTACCACCGATTTTCGTTTCTGTGTGCTGAGAACTATCTCGGTGAAACCGAGCACTCCTTTTCGGTCTCACCGAAAAGGGTGCCAAGTTTCTGTTAAGAGGGACAGTCAGTCTTGATGTCATCGAAACTTTTGCTTCGGCCTTACCGATTTGTTTCTGATAGAATGCAAAACTTTGAAAATCTTTTGTTCAAAACTTCAAAAACTAGCTGATAATTTTGTGATGACTCATCTACTTCTGCTCATCTATATTCCATTCACAAGGTCAATACGTTAGATGCAGAGGACAGTCAGAACATGTCAAAGCAAGGTGCAGACATGAGTTCAGGCACAAGCCTAGAGTCTAGCTCATTTTCAGATCCAGGCACCCCCAGCTCCCATGGGTTGCCCAAAGCTGCTACAAGGACCAGAAAGAAGCTGAATTCAGATGAAGAGGATTCAGACTTTATCCCTGAGAAGATTCTTGCTAAGAAGCAAGAGAAAACTGCTAAGAAGTCTGCTACTGAAGCCACTTCTTCTAGGAAGGTTGTCAGCAAGATCTATGCTCCTGCTTCAACATTCAAGGCTCATGAGACTGCCAGAGCAACTATCTCAGTTGAAGTCCCCAAGAAAGCTATGCCTAAGAAGGCAGGAGAGAAGAAAGCTAGAAAGAGGGTTATTCATGTCATTGGCAGAAAAACTTCCATGTATGAAGATCCAGAGGAAGCAATTGGTGCTGCTGCTGAGGAAGAGGAGGATGAGCCAGCTACAAAGGCTGCTCCCAAGAAAAAGCAAAAGAAGCTTATGGCTGATGCTATGCCAAAGACTGGCACATCCAGGAAGGCTGCTGCTGAGAGGCCTAAGAGGATATCCAGGCAGTTTCCAGCTACTGAGAAGAACAAAGGGACTGCCTCCAGAGCTGAAGTTGATGATGACTTGACAACTTTGATGAAGCTCAGACCACATCTTCTAGTACACAATGTCAGCTACCCACTAGCTGAAGATATGAAGAAGAGCAAGGATTTAAGATTGAGAGCTTGGAGAGCTATTGATCCTTATGCTCAAAGAAAGAAGACTGATGTTGACTACAGATTTTATACCAAGGAGCAACATGATTTCTATGAGACTGTGCTCTTTGACAACAGTCCAGCTGTGAGTGATATGCGGTATGTTGATTTGAAATTCATCAAGGAGAATGAGAACTACTTTCCAAGTGTCCAAGACAATTTCCATTGCATAGGCTTGGATGAGTTTGTTGGCAGAGAATTCACAGCTTGGAATGATGAGATGATCATGCAATTCTACTCCACTGCACATTTCTATGGAGATTGTAGAATTGTATGAATGACTGAAGGTGCAAGGTATGAATCAACTGTTGAAGAATGGGCTGCTATCTTAGGAGTTCTTGAAGCACAGGATGGTGACTTGGATGTATACTCAGAATCCAAGGCGAGCCACAATGCTATGGCAAATATGTACAAGGAGATCTCTGCTGCCAATTTGAATTCTCACAGGCTAGGATCCATCTACTTTCTTCAGGCTAGCCTCCGCACGATGAACACCATTCTGAGGCATACCTTGATGCCCAAGTCAGGAGATGACAAGATGATCTGAGGCCACTCCATCAATATATTCATCCACCTTGACAAACACACCAGGATCAGAGTCATGGATTTGATTATTGAGACAATCAAGAGGGTTGCTGCTGGCCAGAAGCGCTCTTGTTGTTATGCACCCTATATCCAGATGCTTATTAATTCAAAATTGGAGAAGCACATCTTTGCTCTAGATCATCCACATTTACCCCTACAGCCAAATCTCGAGGACAATGTTGTGGTGATGGATGTTGATCATCCCACTTCAGCTGCAGCTCAGGCAGAGGCAGAGGCAGTTAGAGCCACTAGTGCTCAAGCCCCTCGATCCAGGAATGAGCAAATGGATTTGTTGATATCATCAGTTCAAGGCATGCAGAAGGACATAAAGGGGATTCTGGACAACCAGAACAGTCTTGTCAGGATCTTTGAAACTAGGATCAAGACCCTTAATGATAAGGTGGATAGGCTAACTAAGACAGTCATAGAGATTTAGAAGGAAGTTGACTCCGTGCACATCCCTCGGGTCTCTTCTACTTCAGATGACGACAATGATGATGATGATGAGGAGGAGGAGGATGAATCACCTCTAAGGCCGGGCACTCAGTTCACCACTCACACTAGATCAGCCACAGTGCTTACACCAGACTTGAGTCCCTCTTCATCAGCTCCTGCTACTGTTAGCACAGCTCCTGCTCCATCTGCTCTAGTTCCTCCAGCTACCACTCCAACTCCATCCACGACATCTGTAGAGATCTTCGCCGATGTTGTTATCTCAACTCCTTCATCAACAACCGGAGGAGATCAGCCCAAGAACGATTAGATGTATACCTTTGAACTTTTTGTTAACTTGTTGCCAAAGGGGGAGAAGTGTATATAGATCTTTAGGCTTCGAGCGAGAGAGCATTTTGGTGTTTGTTGCTTTTCAAAACATTTGGTTCTTTTGGTTTGACATGAGATACTTTTGTGTTTATGTGTGATCATACGTTGTTATGTGTGATGAAACTATTTCCTATCATCTTAATGCTTATGAGATGATCATTCACCTTTGCTTGATTGTGTTATGCGTTGTTATTCATTCTAATTATTCTCGCACACCACCAAGTTGTATGTGACATGGAAGAAGTGCCCCCATATACTTAATCGATTGTTCATTTTCATTCAAACGCAAATTCAAATTAATGCACAAATTTAGGGGAAGCTCTTGCTTATCACATACCTCTCAAAGCGACGATTATATTCATTGATTATATCATATGTCGAAGCTTTGATCTATATGTTGTCATCAATTACCAAAAAGGGGGAGATTGAAAGCACATTTGCTCCCTTGGTGGTTTTGGTAATTAATAACAACATATAAGTCATTGAACTAATGTTTCCACCAAGTATATTTCAGGAAATGTTCAATGATAGAATTGGCAAAAGGAGACTATGGACATACCCCAAGATGCAAGGAAATAGGTCGGCCAAGCTTCAAGCAAGAGGAATCCACATTTTATATTTGTGAGAAATCACTTTGAGTCCATAGGAAATCCAATACTATTAAAAGGGGGTAAGGTTTTGTTGGTGAACAATATGCTAAAACGTGCACAAGTGATAGTCACCAAAAACACCCACAAACTCTCCCACCAAAGTTTGTTCTATACCTAACACTCAAAATCGGTGCAACCAACTTGCCCATACCGGTGCCACCGATTCCAGAACCTAGACAGACTTAGCCAAACCCTAGCCACTTCGGTGCAACCGATTCCATACCGGTGCCACCGAGTTTAGGTTGCCAACTTTCTGTTACGCAAATTCACATTTTTGGTCCCACCGAGAATGTTGGATCGGCGTCACCGAGATTGGAAATCTCGCCGTTGGTCATCTTATCAGTGCAACCGAGCTTCCTATATCGGTCTCACCGAGATTCAAAAGTTTCCACCTTTTGGTCACTTCGGTAACACCGAGATTAACACATAGGTGTCACCGAGTTGGTCATTTTGTGTGTAACGGTTGGTTTTTTGGGCATGCCTATATATACCCCTTCACCACCACCTACTTGAGAGAGAAGCACTCAAAACTATTCCATACCTATCCTATCAGATTTTCTGAGAGAGAACCACCTACCCTTGTGTTGGGGTCAAGATCTTCCACTCCAATCATATGGATCTTGATCTCTAGCCTCCCCAAGTAGCTTTCCACCAATCCCATCTCTTCCACCATGCCAAATCTATGAGAGAGTGATTGGGTGCTGAGGAGTCTATCATCTTGAAGCACAAGAGCAAGGAGTTCATCGTCATTACCGAGCCTATTACCTTTTGGAGGGTGGTGCCTCCTAGATTGGTTAGGTGTCGCTTGGGAGCCTCCTACTTCATGTTGTGGAGTGAACCAAGAAGTTTGTAAGGGCAAGGAGATAGCCTACTTTGTGAAGATCTACCCATAGTGAGGATAGTCCTTCGTGGATGGAAGCCGTATGGAATAATCAAGGTTGCTACTTCGTGGACCCTTTTGGGTGGAGCCCTCCGTGGACTCTCGCGACCGTTACCCTCTGTGGGTTGAAGACTCCATAAACATGGATGTACGATAGCACCACCTATCGGAACCATGGGAAAAATCATCATGTCTACAACTGCGTTTGATCTTCCTACCCTATCCCTTCTATACATGCTTGTTGTTACTTTCCGCTGCTATGTACTCTTAGACTTGCATGTGTAGGGTGTACTTGACTTGCCATGAAATGCTAAAAACTGTTAACCCTAAAACTTGGTATAGGCAAAACTTTTACTTGGTCAAGTAGTCTAATCACCCCCTGTTGGAAATATGCCCTAGAGGCAATAAATAAAGTGTTTATTATTATATTTCCTTGTTCATGATAATTGTTTATTATCCATGCTATAATTGTATTGATTGGAAACACATTACATGTGTGGGAAAATAGACAACACTTGGTCCCTAGTATGCCTCTAGTGAACTAGCTCGTTAATCAAAGATGGTCAATGTTTCCTAGCCATTAACATGTGATATCTTTGATAATGGGATCACATCATTAGAAGAATGATGTGATGGACAAGACCCAAACTACAAACGTAGCATATGATCGTGTCAGTTTATTGCTACTGTTTTCTGCATGTCAAGTATATGTTCCTATGACCATGAGATCATGCAACTCACGGACACCGGAGGAGTGCCTTGTGTGTATCAAACATCACAACGTAACTGGGTGACTATAAAGGTGCATTACAGGTATCTCCAAGGATGTCTGTTGAGTTGGCATGGGTCAAGACTGGGATTATTCACTCCGTGTGACGGAGAGGTATCGCAGGGCCCACTCGGTAATACAACATCACAATAAAGCCTTGCAAGCAATGTGGCTAAGTGTTAGTCATGGGATCTTGTATTACAGAACGAGTAAAGAGACTTGCTAGTAACAAGGTTGAACTAGGTATACAGATACCAACGATCGAATCTCGGGCAAGTAACATACCGAAAAACAAAGGGAACATCATACGGGATTAACTGAATCCTTGACATAGAGGTTCGACCGATAAAGATCTTCATAGAATATGTAGGAACCAATATGGGCATCCAGGTCCCGCTATTGGTTATTAACCGTAGAGGTGTCTCGGTCATGTCTACATAGTTCTAGAACCTGCAGGGTCTGCACACTTAAGGTTTGGTGACGTTTCGCTAGTATAGAGTTATGTATGGTGGTGACCGAAGGTTGTTAGGAGTCCCGTATGAGATCCCAGACGTCACAAGGAGATCCAGAATGGTTTGGAGCTAAAGATTAATATATAGGAAGTCCTATTTTGGTCGCCAGAAAAGTTTCGGGCTCATCGGTAGTGTACCGGGAGTGCCGGTAGTGTACCAAGGGACCATCGGGAGGGGTATTTCGACCCAAGAGGCTACATGGGCTGTGGGAAGGTGAATACCAGCCCTTAGTGGGCTGGTGGAAGTCCCACACAAGGCCCATGCGGCTGGGAAGAAAAGCCCAAATGGAAAAAGGTGGAAAAAGGCAAAAAGGAACAAATAAGGAAGGAGTCCTAATCCTACTAGGAGTGGAGGAGGAGGACTCCTCCCTCCTTGGTTCAGCCGAAGCCTAGGGCTGGCACCTTGAGGTCCAAGCCTCCTCCTCCCCTCCTCCTATATATACTAGTGGTTTTGAGGGTTTTTTACACAAAATTTTCTGCCATGTGCTGCCCTCTTCTCTAGTGCATTGTTTCTCCTCTAGATCGGTTTTTTGCAGTGCTTAGGCGAAGCCCTGCCGGAACAGCTCCGCCACCATCGCCAGAGCACCGTCACACTACCGGAGAACTCTTCCACCTCTCCGCCACCTCTTGCTGGATCAAGAAATCGAAGATCGTCATCAAGCCGTATGTGTGCTGAACGCGGAGGTGCCGTCCGTTCGGTGCTAGATCGGGACGGATCGTGATTGGATCGTGGGATGCTCGGCGAGTTGGATCGCAAAGACGTTCAACTACATCAATCGTGTTTCTTAATGCTTCCCGCTTAGTGATCTACAAGGGTATGTAGATCCACTCTCCCTCTCGTAGATGCTCATCACCATGGATAGGTCTTGCGTGAACGTAGGAAAAAATTTGTTTCCCATGCAACGTTCCCCAACACCCCCCCTCTAGACATACTTTCACTCCTACACCCACCGGTAGAGGCGGACGCTGTTGTGGCAGCCATCATCACATGCTCTATGCGGGAGGAGGAGGAGGAGGAGGAGCGATGTCGACGGGACGTCAAAATCAACAGGATCTTCGTTGAGCAGGGACTCGCGACGACGCAGGAGTTTGCCGCCAACCAAGAAGAGTGGTGCCTCATAGCCAAGCAATAGGACAAGGTCTACCTCGACCTCATCTCCAACGAGGACGGCTGAGCTCCTCCGCCATCGCGGAGACGCCACCACAATCCCCCGACTCCGATGAGCCAAATTTGTACATTAGGTTTACCATGGGGCGTGGCCTGCAAATATTATCTGTATAATTTGTAGTTTGTATGAATTTTGAAGGTGATCAACTACTATGAACTAGTTCAATTTCACGTGTGAATGTCTGTTTTTATATTTTACAGCTTCATATTCAGTTTCTAATCTGTCGCGGCTGATTTCGGCCCCTATCTGAAGAGAACCGCGAACTGTAAACGCGGCATAAGGATCAGCGGTATAAGGGGGCTGCCAGAGATGCTCTTAACCACTGTTGCTTCCCTAGAACTGGTCTCTCTATTGTCTTTGTTGTAAGACTTTATGCTTTCAGATGCACCCGACTTATGCTTCCTCAATGGAGGGCACACCTTCTTAACAAAAAGGGCCTATAAAGTGCTCACAGATGTGGTAGACAAAGAAAACAATGCAGAGCTAATCTGGCATTTCAAAGTGCTTAAAGGATAGACTAAATACAATGGTTAACCTGGCTTAGAAGACCATCACCCCAAATTCGGACTACCCAAGATGCATTTCTCAATATGAATACACGGATCATATTTTCATCTCAAGGTTGTTATGACCTTCCATCATAACAAATTTGGACTGCCCAAGATGCATTTCTCAATCTGGCTCACAAGACCATCACACCCAATTTGAACTGCCCAAGTTACACACCTTCCCAAGTTTGTTATGATGAATGATATTGCTTTGTGTGTGAATATTTGTGTGAGAATATCCTCCTCACGTTAACTGTTAGGAGATGATTTTTGGAGCCTTTTAGATAGCATAAGTGTAAGTATCCACCACCACATTAATGGGTATATATATGGGCATTTTGTACTTTAGAGATAAGAGGAGATGTTTGGCATCTCATCTAGTAGCCCCCAAATACAATGACAGAAAACATATTAGCCTCTATTATGCTTGTCATAGTGGAATTTACCAAGTAACATAGCGTATTTCAAGACAAGTTTACTTATGTGGCATATACTTAATGAGAAGAGAGGTGTTTAGAATAACATAATATGTTCATGTAACATAACGCAACCCAAAAGGAAAAAACGAGTCTACAATCTAATATTTCCATATACTTTTCACTATGAAGGTAGTAACATAGACTATTGTCATATGCATGACACTAGTCTATGTTACTCCCCACTATGACTAGCCTTAGATAAGAAAACAAAAGAGGTATAGAGTGCAGAAAAATGCTTGCTGTCACGCAAACATAGTTCCTGCCGAGAGTTGAGAAGTTTGGATCCACCACATTGTTTGTTTTAAGTTGTGGTTTTGCATTCTTTGTGATATTGCTTCAACACCTTGCTCTTGGCACTCCAAATTAAATTCTCTTTATCCAAAATACTGAAGTCTTGATGCATGGTTGTCTTTGGTGTTGTCCCAAGAAGAAATTTATGTATCTATCATTTAATACTGATGAAATTTGGGTGGCTTTGTTCCATGCTTTTTACCCAATTTGTGGATTTTCCAAGTTCAATTTTGGTCTCTTTATATTGTTGCCGTAGTTTTGAAAAAAGCGAGTGGCAATGGGATCCCCCGAGGTAGGCCATGACAAGGATTTGGCCCAGCATGGTCCATGGCCCTATTGTTCATTGGGAGAATCTCTCGACTGGGTCAACATCGATAAAGCTCGTCTGGTTGAACATTATGAAGCCCATCCAGCTAACATCACAACGTCCATCCAACTTGAGCAAGACGTGTGATATGTCTCCAACGTATCTATATTTTTTGTCTGTTTCATGATATTATATATCAATTTCGTATGCTTTATATGTAATTTTATATTATTGTGTGAACTAACCTATTAACCTAGTGCCAAGTGTTAGTTCCTGTTTTTTCCTATTTATTGTTTCATAGAAATACAATACAAACAAAGTCTAAACACAATGAAACTTTATGGTGATTTTTCTCTACTAGAAGGTGTTGGCGAACGTCGCATGGGAAACAAAAAATTTCCTACGCACATGTAGATCTATCCATGGTGATGAGCATGTATGAGAGGGAGAGTGGATCTATGTACCCTTGTCGATCGCTAAGCGGGAAGCGTTAAGAAATGCGGTTGGTGTAGTCGAACATCTTCGCGATCCAAATCGCCGAGCGTCCCGCGATCTCATCACGATCTGTCCCGCGATCCAATCACGATCCGTCCCGAGAACTCATCATGATCTGTCCCGTGATCCAATAACGATCCGTCCCACGAACTCTACACGATCCGTCCCACGAACTCATCACGATACGTCTCGCGATCTTGATCACGGTCCTTCCGATCTAGCGCCGAACGGACGGCACCTCCGCGTTCAGCACACATACAGCTCGATGACGATCTCCGCCTTCTTGATACAGCAAGAGGGAGCGGAGATTTAGAAGAGTTTTCCGGAAGCGTGACGGCGCTCCGGAGATGGTGGTGGAGCTATTCCGGCAGGGCTTCGCCTAAGCACTACAGAAATCCAATCTAGAGGAGAAACTATGCACTAGAGGAACGGGCAACACGTGGCAGAAATTCTTGTGCAAAAACCCTAAAACCCTCTAGTATATATAGGGGGAGAGGAGGAGAGGAGGCAGCCTTGGCTTCCAAGCCAATCCGGTTCGGCCAAACTAGGAGGGAGGAGTCCACCTCCTCCACTCCTAGTAGGATTAGGACTCCTTCCTTTTTTTTGCCTTTTTTTGCCTTTTTCCACCTTTTTCCTTTTGGGTTTTTCTTCCCAGCTGCATGGGCCTTGTGCGGGACTTCCACCAGCCCACTAAGGGCCGGTATTCACTCTCCCACAGCCCATGTAGCTTCTTGGGTCGAAATACCCCTCCCGGTGGTCTCCCGGTACACTACCGGCACTCCCGGTACATTACCGATTAGCCCGAAACTTTTCCGGCGACCAAAATAGGACTTCCTATATATCAATCTTTACCTCCGGACCATTCCGGAGCTCCTCATGATGTCCAGGATCTCATACGGAACTCCGAACAACCTTCGGTCACCACCATGCATAACTCTATACTACCGAAAGGTCACCGAACCTTATGTGTGCAGACCCTGCGGGTTCGAGAACTATGTAGACATGACCGAGACACCTCTATGGTCAATAACCAATAGCGGGACCTGGATGCCCATATTGGTTCCTACATATTCTACGAAGATCTTTATCGGTCGAACCTCTATGTCAAGGATTTAGTTAATCTCGTATGATGTTCCCTTTGTTCTTCGGTATGTTATTTGCTCGAGATTCGATCGTCGGTATCTCCATACCTAGTTCAACCTCGTTACCGGCAAGTCTCTTTACTCGTTCCGTAATACAAGATCCTATGACTAACACTTAGTCACATTGCTTGCAAGGCTTATTGTGATGTTGTATTACCGAGTGGGCCCTGAGATACCTCTCCGTCACACGGAGTAACAAATTCCAGTCTTGATCCATGCCAACTCAACAGACACCCTCGGAGATACCTGTAGAGCACCTTTATAGTCACCCAGTTATGTTGCGACGTTTTATACACACAAGGCACTCCTACGGTACCCGTGAGTTGCATGATCTCATGGTCATAAGAACATATATTTGACATGCAGAAAACAGTAGCAATAAACTGACACGATCATATGTTACGTTTGTAGTTTGGGTCTTGTCCATCACACCATTCTCCTAATGATGTGATCCCGTTTATCAAATGACATCTCATGTCCATGGCCAGGAAACCTTAACCATCTTTGATCAACGAGCTAGTCTATTAGAGGCATACTAGGGACATGGTTTTGTCTATGTATCAACACATGCATCTAAGTCTCCGATCAATACAATTATAGCATGGATAATAAACGATTATCATGAACAAGGAAATATGATAATAACTAATTTATTATTTCCTCTAGGGCATATTTCCAATAGTCTCCCACTTGCATTAGAGTCAATAATCTAGTTCACATCACCATGTGATTCGCATTGTTATGAATCTAACACCCGATGAGTTCTGGGGCTCGATCATGCTTTGCATGTGAGAGAGGTATTATGGTCAACGGGTCTGCGACATTCAGATCCGTGTGTACTTTGCAAATCTCTATGTCAAACCGTAAGCACTGCTACCACACTTCACTTGGTACTATTCCAAATGGCTTCTCCACTATATGTATCCAGATTGCTACTATGGGTCATCCGGATTGGTGTTAAAGCTTGTATCGACGTAACTCTTTACGACGAACTCTTTATCACCTCCATAATCGAGAAACATCTCCTCAGTCTTTTAGTTACTAAGGATAATCTTGACCGTTGTCCAGTGATCCACTCCTGGATCACTCTTGTACCCCTTGACGGACTCATGGCAAGGCACACACAGGTGCAGTACACAGCATGGCATACTATACAGAGCCTATGTCTAAGGCATAGTGGACGACATTCGTCCTTTCTCTTTCTTCTGCCGTGGTCGAGCTTTGAGTCTCACTCAACTTTACACCTTACAAGGCAGGTGAGAACACTTCTCTCTGACTAATCCATTTTGAACTCTTTCAAAATCTTGTCAAGGTATGTACTCATTGAAAATCTTATCAAACATCTTGATCTATCTTTATAGATCTTGATGCTCAACAATTAAGTAACTTTATTTAGGTCTTCCTTTGAAAATCACTTTTCAAACAACCGTTTATGCTTTCCAGAAATTCCACATTATTTTCAAAGAGCAATATGTCATCCACATATACTTATAAGAAACTCTATGGTGCTCCCACTCACTTTATTGCAAATACAAGTTTCTCATAAACTTTGTATAGACTCAAAAAAATTGATCACCTCATCAAAGTGTACATTCCAACTCCGAGATGCTTGCTTCAGTCTATAAAAGGATCACTGAAGCTTGCACACCTTTTAGCATCCTTAGGACTGCCAAAACCTTCTGGTTGTATCACATACAACCTTTCCTCAAGTAAACCGTTAAGGAAATGATGTTTTTACATCCATCTGCAAGATTTCATAATTGAAAGTGCAGGAACTGCTAACATAATTTCTACAGACTTTAGCATCGCTATGAGTGAGAAAGTGTCATCGCAGTCAACTCCTTGAACTTGTCATAAACTTCTTTGCAACAAGTCGAGCTTTACAAATGGTGACATTTACCATCAGCGTCTGTCTTCATTTCAAACATCCATTAACGACCTGCCGTCCAACGAGCAAGTCCACCAAAGTTCATACTTGGTTTTCATACAAGGATCCTTTCTCGGATTTCATGGCCTCTAACCATTTGTTGGTTTCCGGGCCCATCATCGCTTCTCCATAGTTCGTAGGTTCATCGTTGTCCAACAACTTGTCCTCTAATATAGGGTTGCCGCACCACTCATGAGCAGTACACGTCATTGTGGACCTACGAGGTTTGATAGTAACTTGATCTGAAGCTTCATGATCATCATCATTAACTTCCTCTTCAACAAACGTAGGCTTCATAGAAACAACTTCCTGCGCTGCTCTACTCTCTCCTTGAAACAGAGGTTCAATAACCTCATCAAGTTCTATCCTCCTCCCACTCAATTATTTCAAGAGAAACTTTTTCTCGAGAAAGGACCCAGTTTTAGCAACAAACATTTTATGCTTGGATCTGAGATTGAAGGTTCACCCAACTATTCTTAGGGTATTCTATGAAGATGCATTTTTCCACTTTGGGTTCGAGCTCATTAGGTGAAAACATTTTCCACACAAGCGTCGCAGCCCCAAACATTAAGAAATGACAGCTTAGGTTTCTATCAAACCATAATTCACACAGTGTCATCTCAACGGATTTAGATGGTGCCCTATTTAAAGTGAATGTAGTTGTCTCTAATGCATAACCCCAAAATTATAGTAAAGAAACGATAAGAGACATCATAGCATGCACCATATCCAATAGAGCACGACTATGACGTTGGGACACACCATCACACTATGGTGTTCCAGGTGGCGTGAGTTGTGAAACAATTTTCACATTGTCTAAAGTTGTATGCCAAACTCGCAACTCAGATATTCATCTCGACGATCATATCGTAGACATTTTTATCTTCTTGTCACGATGATCTTAAACTTCACTCTGAATTTGCTTGAACCTTTCAAACGATTCAGACTTGTATTTCATTAAGCAAATATACACTATATCTACTCAAATCATCAGTGAAGGTAAGAAAATAACGATATCCATCGCATGCTACAAGACTCATTGGATTGCATACATCAACATGTATCATTTCCAATAAATCACTTGACCGCTCCATCAAACCAGAAAACGGGGTCCTTAGTCATCTTGCCCAAGAGGCATGGTTCGCATGTCTCAACCGATTCGAAATCGAATGAGTCCAAAGATCCATCACCATGGAGTTTTTTCATGCGCTTTATACCAATATGACATTTAGCGGCAGTGCCACAAATATGTGGTACTATCATTATTAACTTGTATCTTTTGGCATCAATGTTATGAACATGTGTATTACTACGATCAAGATTCAACAAACCATTCTCACTGGGTGCATGACCATTGAAGGTATTATTCATGTAAACAGAATAATCATTATTCTTTAACTTAAATGAATAACCGTGTTGCAATAAACACGATCTAATCACGTTCATGCTCAACGCAAAACACCAAATAACATTTATTTAGGTTCGTCACTAATACTGAAGGTAGAGAGAGCGTGCGATGTTGATCACATCAACCTTGGAAACATTTCCAACACACATCATCACCTCACCCTTAGCTAGTGCTCCGTTTATTCCGTAGCCTTTATTTCGAGTTACTAACATTTAGCAACCGAACCGGTATCCAATACCCAGGTGCTACTAGGAGTACTAGCAAGGTACACATAAATAACACGTATATCAAATATACTTCTGTCGACGTTGCCAGCCTTCTTATCTACCAAGTTTCTAGGGTTGTTCCGCTTCAGTGACCGCTCTCCTCATAATCGAAGCACTTAGTCTCGGGTTTGGGTTCAACTTTGGGTTGCTTCACTAGAGCAGCAACTGACTTGCCATCCATGAAGTTTTCCCTCCTTGCTCTTGCCCTTCTCAAAACTAGTGGTTTGACTAACCATCAACACTTGACGCTCCTTCTTGATTTCTACCTTCGCGGTGTCAAACATCGCGAACAGCTCAGGGATCATTATCTCTATCCCTGGCATTTTATAGTTCATCACCAAGTTCTAGTAGCTTAGTGACAGTGACTTGGAGAACTATATCAATCACTATCTTATCTGGAAGATCAACTCCCACTCGATTCAAGCGATTGTAGCACCCAGACAATCTGAGCACATGCTCAACGATTGAGCTATTCTCTTTCATATTACAGGCAAAGAATCTTGTTGGAGATCTCATATCTCGCAACACGGGCATGAGCCTGAGATCCTAATTTCAGCTCTCAGAACATCTCATATGTTCTGAGACGTTCAAAACGTTTCGGAGCCTCAATTCTAAGCCGTAATGCATGACACACTAAACTATCAAGTAGTTATCAGAACGTGCCTATCAGATGTTCACAACATCTACAAACAACGCTAGAGGGGTTGGCGCACCGAGCAGTGCATTAAGGACATAAGCCTTCTGTGCAGCAATGAGGACAATCCTCAAATCACGGAGCCAGTCCACAATATTGCTACCATCATCTTTCAACTCTATTTCTCTACGAACATATAAAAATTCAAGGGAGCTACAGCGTGAGCTAGTAATCTACAACACAGTTTGCAAAGACACTATTGACTATGTTCATGATAATGAGTTCAATTAATCATATTACTTAAGAACTCCCACTCAAATTGACATCCCTTTAGTCATTCGAGTGATACATGATCCAAATTCACCAACTCAAGTCCGATCATCACGTGAGTAGATGTGGCTTCAATGGTGAACATCATTATGTTGATCATATCTACTATATGACTCATGTTTGACCTTTCGGTCTCTTGTGTTCCGAGGCCATATCTGTACATGCTAGGCAAATCAAGTTTAACCCGAGTGTTCTGCATGTGCAACACTGGCTTGCACCCGTTGTATGTGAACGTAGAGTCTATCACACCCGATCATCACGTGGTGTCTAAACACGACGAACTTTCACAATGGTGCACAGTCGGGGAGAACATAATTCATCTTGAAATTTAAGTGTGGGATCACCTTATAATGCTACCGTCGTCCTAAGCAAAACAAGGTGCATAAAAGGTTCAACATCACATGCAAATCATAAGTGACATGATATGGCCATGAACTTGTGCTTTTGATCTCCATCTAGAAAGCACCGGCATGATCTCCGTCGTCACCGGCACGACACCATGATCTCCATCATCTTGATCTCCATCAACGTGTCGCCATCGGGGTTGTCGCGCCCAACATGCTTCTACTACTATTGCTACCATAGTGATAAAGTAAAGCATTACATAGCGCTTAATGATTGCCACTGTTGGGGAACGTCGCATGGGAAACACAAAATTTCCTACGCACACGGAGATCTATCCATGGTGATGAGCATCTATGAGAGGGAGAGTGGATCTATGTACCCTTGTAGATCACTAAGCAGGGAGCATTAAGAAATGCGGTTGGTGTAGTCGAACGTCTTCGTGATCCAAATCGCCGAGTGTCCCGCGATCTCATCACGATTCGTCCCGCGATCCAATCACGATCCGTCCCGTGAACTCATCACGATCTGTCCAACGATCCAATCACGATCCGTCCCGCGAACTCATCACGATCCATCCTGCGAACTCATCACGATCCGTCTCGCGATCTTGATCACGGTCCTTCCGATCTAGCGTCGAACGGACGGCACCTCCGCGTTCAGCACACGTACAGCTCGATGACGATCTCCACCTTCTTGATCCGGCAAGAGGAAGCGGAGAGGTAGAAGAGTTTTCCAGCAGCGTGACGGCGCTTCGGAGATGGTGGTGGCGCTATTCCGGCAGGGCTTCGCCTAAGCACTGTAGAAATCCGATCTAGAGGAGAAACTATGCACTAGAGGAACGGGCAGCACGTGGCAGAAATTCTTGTGCAAAAACCCTAAAACCCTCTAGTATATATAGGAGGAGAGGAGGAGAGGAGGCAGCCTTGGCTTCCAAGCCAATCTGGTTCGGCCGAACTAGGAGGGAGGAGTCCACCTCCTCCACCCCTAGTAGGATTAGGACTCCTTCCTTATTTTGCCTTATTTGCCTTTTTTCCACCTTTTTCCTTTTGGGTTTTTCTTCCCGGCCGCATGGGACTTGTGTGGGATTTCCACCAGCCCACTAAGGGCTGGTATTCACTATCCCACAGCCCATGTAGCCTCTTGGGTCGAAATACCCCTCCCGGTGGTCTCCCGGTACACTACCGGCACTCCCGGTACATTACCGATTAGCCCGAAACTTTTCCGGCGAACAAAATAGGACTTCCTATATATCAATCTTTACCTCCGGACCATTCCGGAGCTCCTCGTGATGTCTGGGATATCATTCGGGACTCTGAACAACCTTCGGTCACCACCATGCATAACTCTATTCTACCGAAACGTCACCGAGACACCTCTACGGTCAATAACCAATAGCGGTACCTCGGTGCCCATATTGGATCCTACATATTCTATGAAGATCTTTATCGGTCGAACCTCTATGTCAAGGATTTAGTTAATCCCGTATGATGTTCCCTTTGTTCTTCGGTATGTTACTTGCCCGAGATTCGATCGTCGGTATCTCCATACCTAGTTCAACCTCGTTACCGGCAAGTCTCTTTACTCGTTCCGTAATACAAGATCCTGTGACTAACACTTAGTCACATTGCTTGCAAGGCTTATTTTGATGTTGTATTACCGAGTGGGCCCTGAGATACCTCTTCGTCACACGGAGTAACAAATTCCAGTCTTCATCCATGCCAAATAACAGACACCCTCGGAGATACCTGTAGAGCACCTTTATAGTCACCTAGTTACGTTGCGACGTTTGATACACACAAGGCACTCCTCCGATATCCGTGAGTTGCATGATCTCATGGTCATAGGAACATATACTTGACATGCAGAAAACGGTAGCAATAAATTGACACGATCATATGCTACGTTTGTAGTTTGGGTCTTGTCCATCACACCATTCTCCTAATGATGTGATCCCGTTTATCAAATGACATCTCATGTCCATGGCTAGGAAACCTTAGCCATCTTTGATCAATGAGCTAGTCTATTAGAGGCATACTAGGGACATGGTTTTGTCTATGTATCTAGACATGCATCTAAGTCTCCGATCAATGCAATTTTAGCATGGATAATAAACGATTATCATGAACAAGGAAATATGATAATAACTAATTTATTATTGCCTCTAGGGCATATTTCCAATAGAAGGGACCTAGGAAGCTTCGAGAGGAGGCCAAAAGATGTACGAGAGAGCCACAAGCTCACACGGTGTGCCCCAGGGGCGCCGCCTGAGCTTGTGGATGCCTCATAACTCCATTTTCCCTAATTCCACTTCTATAAATTCCCTAAAATCCCAAAACCACTAGAGCGAGACCCCAAACAATTATTTGCCGCCGCAAGCCTCTGTTCTTCCACGATCCCATCTGGAGGCGTCCGTTAGTACTCTGCCGGAGGGGGAATCAATCACGTAGGGCTTCTACATCAACCTTGGTGTACCTTCGATGATGTTTGAGTAGTTAACCATAGACGTATTGGTCCATAGTGATTACCTAGATGGCTCCCTCTCTCTCTATGTATATATATATATATGTGTGTGTGTGTGTGTGTGTGTGTGATCTTCAATATAATGTTCTATTATTTTGCGGTGTGTGTTTTGAGATCCGATGAATTGTGGGTTTATGATCAGAATATTCATTGAAAGTAAATGAGTCTTTTCTAAACTTTATTATGTGTGAAAGTTATAGCTATGTATTCTTTCTGATCTATGAGTTTGTTTTAGCCAAGTAGATGTGTAGATCATTAGAGGGAGTGGTGCATAGTAGTAGGTTAAATATTGCGGTGTCCTCGGCTCATGACAGAAGAGATAGCAAGGCATGTATTTGTATTGTTGCTTCTAAGGAGAAAATGGCAGGGATTAATCATATTGGTTGATTCTACTATGTCTACATTATGTCACCTTGCTAAAAGCGTTACTCTATTTTTCATGAACTTAATGCGTCACCTTCGATGATGTTTGAGTAGTTAACCACATACGTATTGGTCCATAGTGATTACCTAGATGGCTCCCTCTCTCTCCCTCTATATATATATATGTGTGTGTGTGTGTGATCTTCAATATAATGTTCTCTTATTTTGCGGTGTGTTTTTTGGGATCCCATGAATTGTGGGTTTATGATCAAAATATTCATTGAAAGTAAATGAGTCTTTTCTAAACTTTATTATGTGTGAAAGTTATAGCTATGTATTCTTTATGATCTATGAGTTTGTTTTAGCCAAGTAGATGTGTAGATCATTAGAGGGAGTGGTGCATAGTAGTAGGTTAAATATTGCGGTGTCCTTGGCTCATGACAGAAGAGATAGCGAGGCATGTATTTCTATCGTTGCTACTAAGGAGAAAATGATAGGGATTAATCGTATTGGTTGATTCTACTATGTCTACATCATGTCACCTTGGTAAAAGCATTACTCTGTTTTTCATGAACTTAATACCATAGATGCATGTTGGATAGCGGTCGATTGGTGGAGTAATAGTAGTAGATATAGGCAACAGTCAGACTACTTTCCTCCTACCAAGATTATATCTCTTAGAAATCAGATCATGAACTTTAAACAACATGAGCAAGAAAATGTTGCAAAATCTTAGGAGAGAATGAAATTAATGATTAAAAATTGTCCCACTCATGGATTAAGCTTATGGATGGTAATACCAACAATTATGTGGGACTAAACTTTGTGTCGAGAAAACTTCTAGACTCCGCTGCATGTAGCACTTTTATGTGGATTAGATTAGGAGAAGACACGAAGCTTCTCGGCAATATGATGACAAATTATTCTCAATGGCACACCGAATGAGCTTCAACTGGTAAGAAGGTGAACTCTATTGAGGAAGTCTCTACTTTGAGTGATAAAATAGATGCTCTTATGAAAAGTGCTTTCCAGAAAAATGGTCATGTTGATCCCAATGGTATCCCATTATCTAATTTGATTAGGAAAACAGTGATGTTATTGATGTGAATTTTGTCGCTATAAATAATTCAACACCAATTCTTATAGGGGGAATTTTAATCCTAGACCGTGTCCCGGTAATCCCTCTAATAATTATGGTAATTCCTATGGTAATTCATATAATAATAATGATGATGACGATGATGATGATGATGATGATGATAGGATACATAGTGAACTTTAGAACAACATTAAAGAATTTATTAGCTCTCAGAAGATTTTTAATGCCATGGTGGAAGAAAAACTACAAAACTTTGATGACATGTATAGAAACATGGATATAATTTCTCATGATGTGGAAACACTCAAAATTAAAAAAAATCCCACATAAAAATGACGTGATAATAAGTTTATCAAGTCACCATTGATGAAAGTAGAAAAATAATTGAAAGGATAAGAGCTAAACGAGAGTTTTTACAGAAAGAATCTGCACCCGGTTTTTGTCATAACAATGATGAATATATTAAAGTGATTGGTGTGTCACCTATTACCTCCGTATTTTGTAACATAAACTTGATGAAAACGGGACTATAGATAAGTAGACTTGAATAAGAAGGTGTCCCAATTGTTCCGAGGGTGATGATCTTGCAGCTCAAAATGACAAAAGTCGGTTTGAACAAGTCAAAAATTTAGATAGCAATGTGCCCACTACTTTAGATTATAGGGATGTTAATTTTGATAATTGGTCTTTAATTGAATGTATATCCTTGCTACAATCTAAATTCACCCAGTGCTTACGAACAAAATAAAGCTGTTACTAA
Source organism: Hordeum marinum (assembly GCA_022496015.1). Classification (NCBI taxonomy): domain Eukaryota; kingdom Viridiplantae; phylum Streptophyta; class Magnoliopsida; order Poales; family Poaceae; genus Hordeum; species Hordeum marinum. Next base: position 412,818,822 of record CM039678.1, on the reverse strand, counting down.
ACACATTGTAGAAGCTATCATCAAAGCCAATGAACAAAAATTGAACTAAAAATATCAATACCAAGAAAATTACAAGATGAATGGGAGCCTACTACTAAGGTTAAGATTAAATATTATGAATGTGATGCTTTGTGTGATCTAGCTGCTATTGTTTCTACTATACCAAAATCTTCATGTGACGTTCTAAGTCTCACTAATATGAATGGATGTTCCTTCAACTTGCATTTAGCGGATTCAACTTTTAAGAAACCATCAGGTAGGATTAATGATGTTCTAATAATTTCTAATATAAATGTTGTACCCATAGATTTCATTGTTCTTGATATTGAATGCAATTCATCTTGTCCTATAATACTTGGTAGGCCTTTCCTACAAATAATAGGTGTAATTATTGATATGAAAGAAGGAAATATAAGGTTCCAATTTCCACTAAAGAAAGGGTTGGAACACTTCCTAAGGAAGAGAGTAAAACACTGTATGAATCCATTATGAGAGCCACCTATGGAATTAATTTGAAGAATAACAACACTTGAAACAATGCATTATTCCTAGCTAGGGGCATAAAACAATAGCGCTTGTTGGGAGGCAAACCAATATTTATATTATTTGAATTTTTTATTCTCTATTTTGGTATGACAAATGAATATTTATACTATAATCATTGTATTTTATTATTTTGAATTAGAGTTTGTACGAAGTAAATCCTATGAGATGATTTGGATGATAATTGTTGATCTCTTTATTATTAACAGATCTCACGAGGTTCTGTTGAGTTTTGTGTGCTGAAGTTTTCAAGTTTTGGGTGAGATCACCATTTAGGGAGTCCTGGACTAGGGGGTCCCAGCCGAGCAGGTCTAGTCCATGGGCCGGGCTAGAGGCCCATCCTAGAGGAAGGACTTCGGAGGCCTTGTGATGGAGCATGAGCATACCAGACTCTACCAAAGACTTGTCGTGTGCTCCAAGAAGAGAGAAGATTCATTTGGCATGTAATCCATAGATAGTAACCGACATTCATGTAACCCTAGATACCCTTGGTGCCTATACAAACCGTAGGTTTAACCCGTGGATGATACCCATACGCAACATCATCATCCCTAGGGTTTAGACCACAAACATATGATCTTGAGGTAGATCAACTTTGTACTCGCTACATCATAAATACAAACAAGAGCTGGACATATGGTTTTACCTCCATCGAGAGGGCCCGAACCTGGGTAAAAGCCTTGTGTTTCTTGTCTCTTGTTACCATCGATCCTATCTCATAGCTCACCCCCCCCTACTCGAGGTCTGCCGGTTTTGACAACGACATTGGTGTTTTCATTGAGAGCTCATTGTGAGATCGTCAGGACTGATGGCTCATCTATAGATCAACATCAGTATTGGTCGCGGTGACATCTTCGTCCTTGGCCAACTTATCTCTTTTAGTAGTGTTGTACTGCATGCCAATCCCACCGGCCATCTAGTCTGCATATATACCTACGCTTCGAACCAAGTCATCATGTTCGGATGTTTGGAGTATGTCGCCCATGCTCGAGGTGATCTAGTTCTATTAGAACAGATCGCAAACCCATCTAAGGAAACTTCAAGCACAGACGCTCGAGACCAGGCTCCCGATCTGATCCTCAGATCCGACCTCCCGATGGAAGCAACCCTAGATATGGATCACGTCCTACCCAACTCACGTCACCTTGGGTGACAGCGATGAATTCATTTTCAGATCTAACAAGGGTCCCATAGGAAGCCTCTTTGGTCCTGGAACCAGAGCCGGCCCAAACGGGCCCAAAAATTGGACCTACCCCAGGTGGTGCGAGCAACCCATTCCATAGCAGCCTGGCTTATCGACATGCCCTTGTCGTAGATGAGCTCTTGTGGATAAACGAGGTATTGGATTAGATCCAGAACCTGGCGATCTCATCTGCGGTGTACGACCAGATCAGATGTAAAGCCGATGATCGAGAGATTTCTCATCCCACCGACCACCCATCTAGTCGCCATGCTCGGAGATTTGACCAATGCGTTGGACTATGGATCCGATGAGGCCATCAACATGGACGATGACCATGATTCTAGATCAAACTCACCTGCAGCCATTCCCCAAACTGGAAAGTGGGCCGCAACATCAACTTATGGCGTCTAAATGGTAGATATCCCTAAGGAAGATCTTGAGGAGAAATCTAAGGGAAGTTCCAAGCGTCGCTGCCCCAAGAGAAGGCCAAGGGGCAACAGTGGAAACAAAAGTGAAGCTACTACCACAGATAACATGGCTAGCCCTGTCGCGGTCGAAAATAGATAGGTCGAGCCCACACAGTAAAACGGGCCGATGAGTACACCTGCCGAAGTGGATCCCAAGGAGAAGGAAAGCTCTAAGTGGGACAGGTGAGGACTACATGTTGGAATCCGAAGATGATGATAGCCTCGGACCCTACAACTTCGTGGTGCTAGAGAGCCCAACCGCACATATACGCTTTCAATGTCGGCTAGAGACAACTTCGTGGAGCATGAAGAGAAAATAGCAGGAGTTGTACTCTCACGAGGCCACACTTAATGAGAAGTGGGAGCAAGTACTTAAGGCCGAAGAGGACATCGAAGCACGGCATACGACAACCAATTCATTCCCAAGACGACGCTTGTTGCCTGAATTTGAAGATGAAGTGGACGTTGATCCTTTCACATATGACCACAAGGAGCAAGCTGAATATCCCCTAAAGGACAAGATCATCCAGCAGGGGCATACAAAGATTCCCCAATGAGGCCCTGAGCTCACGGCAAGAGCCCGGTTGACTATCCCGAGCTCTATGACCTGTGCACTAAAATACGCAGGGAGAAATCACCTCCCCAATCCATCTATGGAGTGCGGGACCACGTGTCGGCCGGTTAGGAAGGATACGACGCATGGATTGACAAGCAAGGCCAAGCTCGTGAATTGAGAAGAGAACAATCGATCGCCAACAATTGAAAGGACATGTTTCGATACCAAGCTCCTCCACACCCAGTCTATTTTATAGACAAGGTAATGGAACATCAGTTTCTAGAAGGGTTTAAACCCATCAACATCGATCAATATGATGGCACAAATGATTCGGGCATGTGCATAGAAGATTTCCTTTGCACATCCACATGGCCTAAGGAGGTGACCTTCATGCCATAAAATACTTTCTACTCAAACTTAAGGGTCTGGCATGGCATTGGCTCCACAGCTTACGCATAAATTTTATCAGATGTTGGAAGGAACTGGAGGATGATTTTAGGTCCAACTTTCAAGGTACCTATATTCAGCCTCCGAATGACGATGACCTTAGCCATGTCATCAAGAAGGAGGGAGAATCAGCCCGGAAATTCTAGAATCGGTTCCTAACCAAGAAGAACCAAATAGTTGATTGCTCGGATGTCGAGGCCATCACAGCTTTCAAGCACAACATCCGGGGCAAACGGTTAGCCTGATAGCTCGGACAGGATAAGCGGAGGACCATGGCGGACGTCACAGTGTTGATGACCCGCTTTTGCATGGGAGAGGACAACTAGGGTGCTAGTAGCTCTATGAGGAGCGACCCCGGCACCTCGGAAGTCCAGGATGGGAAAGGCAAGCCGAGATGCAAGAAGCATAAGCACCAAAATAAGAACAGCGGTAGCGACGCCGAAGACCCAACAGTTAATATAAGGTTCATCAGTTCACATGTTGGACCAAAAAAGAGATCCTTTAAAGGAAACAATGACAACCCAAGCACTCTGGACAAAATACTGGTAAAGCCCTGCCAGATCCACGACACCCCAGATAAACTTGCCAACCACACCAATAGAAATTGTTGTGTGTTCAAACAGGCCGGGAAGGCTTTAGCTGAGGAGTCTGGTAAGGGCCAATCCCGGAGCGACGGTGATGAGGATGGACCTTGGCGGCCAAAAACAGTTTACCTCCGAGGTAAAGGAGGTGAACATGATCTATGTCATGCACATTCCTAAAAGGAGAGAAAACATGCACTTTGGGCCGTCTATGACATAGAGCCTGCAGCCTCGAGGCGCACCCCTTGGATGGCCTACCCGATCACCTTCGACAAGAAGGACCATCCGACCAGCATCCGTCATGGCGGGTCAGCCGCCCTGGTTCTAGACCCCATTGTCAATGGGTTTCACCTCACATGTGTCCTTACGTACGGAGGAAGTAGTCTGAACCTGATATACATAGATATGATTGATATGTCTCCATCGTATCTATAATTTTTGATTGTTTCATGCCAATATTCTACAACTTTCATATACTTTTGGCAACTTTTTATACAATTTTTGGGACTAACATATTGATCCAGTGCCCAGTGCCAGTTCCTGTTTGTTTCATGTTTTTTGTTTCACAAAAAATCCATATCAAACGAGGACCAAACGGGATAAAAACTTATGGAGATTTGTTTTGGAATATATGTGAATTTTGGGAAGTGGAATCAACAGAAAGCGGCGCTCGAGGGGCCCACGAGCCGCTAGGGCGCGCCCTGGGGGTAGGTCGCTCCCTAAGGGCTTGTGGACACCCCTTAGGTCGGTTGGAGTTGTACTTTAGCCTCAGGAAAACTAATTTATGGATAAAGATCCCCTCAAAATTTCAGCCCGTTCGGAGTTACGAATCTCCAGATATTTAAGAAACGGTGAAAGGCCAGAATCTAGGAACGCAGAAACAAAAGGAAACAGAGAGAGAGATCCAATCTCGAAGGGGCTCTCGACCCTCCGCTGCCATGGAGGCCATGGACCAGAGGGTAAACCCTTCTCCCATATAGGGGGGAGGTCAAGGAAGAATAAGAAGGAGGGGGGCTCTCTCCCCCTCTCTCCCGGTGGCACCGGAATGCCGCCGGGGCCATCATCGTGACGACAATCTACTCCAACAACTCTGTCATCTTGATCAACACCTCCATCACCTTCCCCCATCTATCTATAATGGTCCACTCTCCCGCAACCTTATGTACCCTCTACTTGAACATGGTGCTTTATGCTTCATATTATTATCCAATGATGTGTTGCCATCCTATGATGTCTGAGTAGATCTATTTTGTCCTATTGGTTGATTGATGATCATGATTGGTTTGAGTTGCATGTTTTATTATTGGTGCTATCCTATGGTGCTCTCCGTGTCGTCCAAGCGTGAGGGATCCTCTCTGTAGGGTGTTGCAATGTGTTCATGATTTGCCTATGGTGGGTTGCTTGAGTGACAGAAGCATAAACTCGAGTAGGTGGGTTGTTGCATTTGGGAGTAAAGAGGACTTGATACCTTATAATGCTATGGTTGGGTTTTACCTTAATGATCTTTAGTAGTTGTGGATGCTTTCAAGAGTTCCAATCATAAGTGCATATAATCCAAGTAGAGAAAGTATGTTAGCTTATGCCTCTCCCTCATATAAAATTGCAATAATGATTACAGGTCTAGTTATCAATTGCCTAGGGACAATTCCACAACTCCTACCACCACTTTTTCACACTCGTTAAACTACCTTAGTTGTTTCTTTATCTAAGCATCCCCTAGTTTTTATTTATGTGTTCTTTATTATCTTGCAAACCTATCATATCACACCTACAAAGTACTTCTAGTTTCATACTTGTCTAGGTAAAGCGAACGTTAAGCGTGCGTAGAGTTGTATCGGTGGTCGACAAAACTTGAGGGAATATTTGTTTTACCTTTCGCTCCTTGTTGGGTTCAACACTCTTACTTATCGAGAAAGGCTACAATTGATCCCCTATACTTGTGGGTTATCAAGACCTTTTTATGGCGCCGTTGCCGGGGAGCAATAGCATGGGGTGAATATTCTCGTGTGTGCTTGTTTGCTTTATGACTGAGTAGATTTTATTTGCTGTTCTAAGTTGTTCTCTATCTTTAGTTATGGATATGGAACACAAAATATCAAAAAAATAGGTGTACTTGCTACTCATGGAGATGGGGAACCTCCTAAAACCCTCGATGCTCGTTATGTGAAAGATATTATGCACTACTTTAATAATCCTGAGAAAACCCCATTCAATTATATAATGGAAGACACGTTGGATCAACGTGAATACTTTAGGGATTATTGCCTGACTCATAAAGGGAAACTGTTATGGGATCAAATTCATATGTTGAAATGGTACGCTTGGAATTTATGCTAGAGATATGATTATAATTTTTGCTCTAGGATGAAGGCTCCACACCTTCCTTTTTCATGTAAATTTAATGATAATGAAACCTTGGCTTCTTATGCTAATGGTATTTATGATTACTATGATGTGGAACGAATAGAAGAATTCGTTGCTTTTAAGGGTGCTTATGAAATTGAATCTTTGTTTGAGAAGTGTGAAAATTATGATGGTGTTGTTTATAGACCTGAAACTTTTTGCTATACTTAAATATTTCTATGAGAATTATGAATATAATTCTGATATTGATGCATTTATTGAGAGAATGGTTGTTGCCTTGGAGGAGACTAATATTTTGCAGGAATCTATGGAAGAAGAAATTGCTGAAACTGTGAGCTCATTAGATGAAAAAGATGAGGAGGAGAGCGAAGAACAAAAGGAGGAAGAGTGGATTAGTTACCCGTGCCCACCTTCTAATGAGAGTAACTCTTCAACTCATACATTGTTTAATTTCCCTTCGTGCTTACTGAAGGATGAATGCTATGTTGATTGCTATGATCCCTTGGATTCATTTGAAATATCCCTTTTCGATGAACTTGATGCTTGCTATGCTTGTGGCCATGATGCCAATATGAAAGATGCTTATGGAGATGAACTTGATATAGTTCCTTATGTTCAGAATGAAATTGTTGCTATTGCACCCACGCATGATAGTCCTATTATCTTTTTGAATTCTCCCAACTACACTATATCGGAGAAGTTTGCACTTATTAAGGATTATATAGATGGGTTGCCTTTTACTATTACACATGATGATTTTGATAGAAATAATATGCATGTGCTTTCCGATCCTACTTGCAATTATTATGAGAGAGGAACTACATCTCCACCTATCTATGTTTCCAATTTGATAAAATTGCAAGAAACTGCTTATGCTATGTATTGGCCTTTACTTTGTGTGCATGAATTGTTCTTTTATGACATGCCGATGCATAGGAAGAGAGTTAGACTTCATTCTTGCATGATATATGTTACATTGTGCTCACTACTAAACTACAAATCATTGTTAATTAAAATTGGCTTTGATATACCTTGGGATCCGGGTGGATCCATTACTTGAGCACTTTATGCCTAGCTTAATGGCTTTAAAGAAAGCGCTGCCAGGGAGACAACCCGGAAGTTTTAGAGAGTCATTTTATTCTGTTGTGTGATTTTATATAGTTTTAAAAAATATAAAGAGGGGAACCTAAAACTTTTTCAAAAAAAGAGAAGTGAAAGTAAGAAAGATGAGCACCGTTGAAGTGGGGGAGCTCCTTGAACTTTGTTCATGCCCATGGAAACTTTGCAAATATTGATCACAGAAACTTTTCAACAAAAGTAATTATCCCCTTGTATAAATCCATTGTATTATAAAAATAATGTGCCAAGATTTTCCTTTAGGATGATTAGATTCCTTATTTGGTGTGTTCAGTGCAAAAACAGAAACTTTGGCTGTAGTGTGTGAATTTAATTTTTCTTACTAGAATGTCAAAAGTTTCTGAAATTTTTACACAGTAATGATATGCAAATGTATATTTTTCCTATTTTTTCAGAATTTTTAGAGTTAGAAAAGTATGCTGAATGTTCAGATTACTACAGATTGTCCTGTTTAAGACAGATTCTGTTTTTGATGCATTGTTTTGCTAGTTTGCTAAAACTATCGATTTTATCGGTGGTATAAGCCATAAAGAAGTCATATTACAGTAGCTAAAATTCAAAAACAAAATATGAATTGGTTGGCAACAGTACTTAAAGTGGTGATTTGTTTTATTATACTAACGTATCTCACGAGGGTTTTGTTAAGTTTTGTGTGCTTGAAATTTTCAAGTTTTGGGTGAGATCGCGATGGATGAAGGAATAAGGAGTGGAAAGAGACTAAGATTGGGGATGCCCGAGGCACCCCAAGGTAATAATCAAGGACTCCCAAGAAACTAAGCTTGGGGATACCCCGGAAGGCATCCCCTCTTTCTTCTAACAACCATCGGTAATTTTACTTGGAGCTATATTTTTATTCGTCAGATGATATGCGTAAATCTTGGAGCGTCGTGTGCTTTTTATTTTTATTTTAATAATGCACCATGCTGGTATGATAAAGTCCTTGGTTGATTTATAGAAGGCTCTTTTCACCTCACTTATATCTTTTGAGTATGGCTTTATAGAATGCTTCATGTGCTTCACTTATATCATTTGAAGTTTGGATTGCCTGCTTCTCTACACATAGAAAAATGCCATTTGTAGAATGCTCTTTTGCTTCACTTATATTCGTTAGAGAATGGGCATATCTTTTTTAGAAATAATTAAACTCTCATGCTTCACTTATATCTATTTAGGGAGTTAATAGGAGTTGGTCATTCATATGGTTAGTCATAAAATCCTACATAAAACTTGTAGATCACTGAATATGATATGTTTGATTCCTTGCATATAGTTTTGAGATATGAAGATGGTAATATGAGAGTCATGTTGGTGAGTAGTTTTGAATTGGATAAATACATGTGTTGAAGTTTGTGATTCCCGAGGATGTTATCTCAGATGATCCGAACACACTTGATGCTTGGTAACCTCTTCGGCATATAAAGGCCTACCAGAGGATCTTCTCGGTAGCTTCAATATGTTAAATGATGGCTCCAGCAGCCTCAGAGGCCCCGCCTTACAAATGTTTTCGGCATTGTGGGTGTCGGCCATATGCATTAGACTTGGAATAGACAAGTCCTGGCTGGTCAACAGTTCATAGGCACAAATGTGCGGCAGGGGAGCAATGGGCCACAATGTTCGCTTATCTAAAACCATGTACTACTCTCCCCAACTATCTTTTTTCAATATACTCTTTTTATATGCTTTCATCTTGGCCGGCATGGCCAAGTCTTATGAATAATAAAACAAACCCTTTTCGGTCATTGCACATATTTTCCGTGTTATTTTCTGTTTCATAATTGCCCTGAGGTGGTTTACCCCACATACATCAGAGTCCGGCTTTGGACCGGGGACTCAAACCTATAGATGAGCCCATGTTCAAGTCCTATGTTTGGTCTGCATCTTGGATATTGTGTTATATGCACAACTTTCGAGTCGTGATTTTGATCAAAGATTGGGTTGCCTGGCTCCTATGCTTACCTCTTACGTTCCTCTTTGTTCAGCTAAGAGTGTAAAGGGAGAACCACTGTGATCGTGCTTCCAACCTGGATGGTTAATCCCCTCGGTGGAGAAAGACGAAAATTGATTGTCACAATAACCGCAAACAAGTCAATCTATCCAAATACAGTGTAAAACTAATGCGTCGTTAGTAGTGAAACTATGATAAACAAAGGGTTATTCTTATAAGGACCAAGGTGTTAAGAATGGGGTACCTCGGCTAAGTCAATCACCACTACACCGGGGGCTAGTTCAACTACCCCACAACTTAGAGCTCCTACGACTAAGTGAAAGAGATATAGCCATTATGGTCCGATTGCCTAATTCATCTAAGCACACAATCACCACTATGGTTCCGAGACGTCGGCTAAGGATTTATGTGTGCTAAGAGAACACCTCAGATAGTTTCTACAAGGTGGCAGAAGCCGATGATCGAAAACTTTCACATAAATAAACAGTCACAAAGGAGGGGAATATAAACACATCGGATAAAAGCCAAATTGATTCATTCATAATTTTATACTTGTCATTACAAAGTAATCCTCGATATACCACGGGACCTACTCGAAGTCCAGCTTGCATTTTGAGCATTGCGCCTCGGTCTATTTGGCGCCTTCCAAGACCTTGGCCAGGTATTGCTCGAGCTTCCAATTCTATCCTTCCGGAGGCCCGGACACAATCTCAAGCGGCCTGATCTTCGGGTAATGCGCCATTACTAATGCATATGCCAGCTGGGCACCTTCCAAGCAGGACGACCTCTTCCAGTTGATGACCTAGGGGCTAGCCTCATGTAACCTGCTCAACAAGTCGAAGAAGTTGATGGGCATTGGTCTAGACGACCAGAGGTTCATGCAGAGATCCTCCATCATAGGTCGTGCAGCTTGAAACAGGTCCGCCAACTGCTTCATCTGATTGTTAAGCTGCGGCAGATTCTCAGGCGCCTAGAACTGATGCCTGAATAACTTTCCGGCTGGCTTGTCAGGATGGTCGTCATAGTGGGTGCAGGCATCCGCGGCACTGAGGGGAAGGTCCTTGGAGGCCTCTGAGGAATGCCAGTTTTTCGTAAGATTAGCAAAACATCAATCACCAAAAACAAATTATAGCATATAGGGCTTATCGATAGTGATCTTTCTCACTTGGTTGAGCACTTTACGATCCGCCCGGGCCTAGGTCTTTGCCTTCTTGCACTTCGTACTTGCCTTGGCAAGCTCGACGGAGAGCTTCTTCTTCTCCTCCTGGAGGGTGTCACACTTAGCGTACACTCCCTTTAGGTCCACCTTCACCTCCTGGACCCAGGCCGCGTGCTTATCGCCGACCTCCTTTGCCTCGACTAGCTCCTTGCTGGCATGCTCGGTCGTAGCCCTATGCTGCTCGGCCTCCTGCCGAGCTGTTTCCAGCTAGACCCGGAGCTTCTCCAATGCCATGGAGGAAACTGCATGATCAATGCACTAGTGCTTTAGAGCCTACTGCTAAAACAATAGATCGGATGCAGAAACATGAATGCAAATCATATTCTCTCTATCTTACCCAGCGCTTCCTCTATTTTCTTCTTCATAAGCTCCATGTCCTTCTTGGACATCTGGAGCTTGAGGTTCATCTCTTCCACCTCATGGGAGGTGGAATTTGAAACCAAGGCCGATTCCTTTATAAAACAAAAAAAAACTGACTTTAAGACTTCTCCGATGACATCGATCCCCTGATCGGATAATCTTATTGGATCAGGGTCTCACGGGCTACTGCTATTTGCTCTTTACTATTTTTTAAGAACCCCGTGTAAGATCCTTGGATCTCACTCAAGGCTCAGTGGCTATTGTGGTTAGGCACTTACGATCCTCGGACTATTTCTTCTGCTGATAATTATTCGTTATAACCTAGCTCCTAGCGATTCTATGCACTTTTTATATTACAAGGGACGACAAGATCTTGGCTTACCTCAAAGCCCTGAAAGAGCCTCAAAAGACCTCCCTCATGCCGGCCCCCGCGGACCGGTAGCTTTGCAGCACCGCACCAATTATTGTCGGTTCTCGGTGTGGATGGGAGAGCCCTCCATCGATGCTTCCACCTCTTCTGTCCACCCCATGGACGCCAACCCTCTAGCAGGCGGGGGTGAACATACCACCTCCGTTCAGCACACGTACAACTCGATGACGTCTCCGCCTCCTCGGTCTAGAGTGCGAGGGCAGAGTAGTAGATGAGTTCTCCGGCAACACAACGGCGTGGTGGTGGTGGTGGTGGTGCTATCATGGTAGGGCTATGCCTAGCGCTACCGAAACCGTGAACGGAGGAGAAAACGATCTAGGGAGAGAGAAGGGTGGCAAGGGCTTCGTGTGTCCTCTTGGGGCGCCCCCTCCCCTATATATATAGGTGGAGGGGTGTGGGAACAACCCCTCCAATCCCTAGGGCGCAGCCAAGGGGAGAGGAGGTGGAATCCTAGTCCCCCTCCTTCCCTTCCATACAAAGGTGGACTTTCCACCTTTCCCAACTGCATGGGCCTTGAGGGACTTCTGCGCTTGGCCCAATAAGGACAAGGTGTCTCCCCTCAGACCATGCAAACCCTTTGGCATGGTGGAACCCATGGTGGACTTCTAGACTCCTCTGGAAGTTTCCGGAACCTTCTAGAAGCTTCCCGGTACAATACCGGAAAAACCCAAAACTTTTCCGGTGGCCAAAATAGGACTTCCCATATATAAATCTTTACATACGGACCATTCCGGAGCTCCTCGTGACGTCCCGGATCTCTTCCATGACTCCGAACAACTTTGACTCACCAACATATATAACTCATCAACACTATATCGTCACCGAACGTTAAGTGTGCAGACCCTGGGGGTTCGAGAACTATGCAGACATGACCGAGACACCTCTACGGTCAATAACCAATAACGGAACCTGGATGCCCATAATGGCTCCTACATATTCTATGAAGATCTTTATCGGTCGAACCACGATGTCGAGGATTCAATCAATCATGTATGCAGTTCCCTTTGTCTATCGGTATGTTACTTGCCCGAGATTCGATCGTCGGTATGTACATACCTAGTTCAATCTCGTTACCGTCAAGTCTCTTTACTCGTTCCATAATACAAGATCTCATCACTAACTCCTTAGTCACATTGCTTGCAAGCTTCTTGTGATGTTGTATTACCGAGTGGGCCCAGAGATACCTCTCCGTCATACGGAGTGACAAATCCCAGTCTTGATCCACGCCAACCCAATAGACACCCTAGGAGATACGTGTAGATCACCTTTATAGTCACCCATTTATATTGTGACGTTTGATACACACAAGGCATTCCTTTGGCATCACAGAGTTGCGTGATCTCATGGTCGTAGGAACAGATACTTGACATGGATAAAGCAGTAGCAGTAAACTGATACAATCATATGCTATGCTTACCGTTGGGTCTTGTCCATCACATCATTCTCCTAATGATGTGATCCCGTTATCAAATGACAACTCATGTCTATAGTCAGGAAACCTTGACTATCTTTGATCAATGAGATAGTCTAGTAGAGGCTTACTAGGGACACATTGTTGTCTATGTATCCACATGTGCATTTGTGTTTCCAATCAATAAAATTATAGCATGGATAATAAATGATTATCGTGAACAAGAAAATATGATAATAACTAACTTATTATTGCCTCTAGGTCATATTTCCAACAGTCTTCGACTTGCACTAGAGTCAATAATCTAGTTCACATCATCATGTGATTAACACTCACATCACCATGTGATTAACACCCAATGAGTTTTGGGGTTTGATCATGTTTTGCTTGTGAGAGAGGTTTTAGTCAACGTGTCTGCGACATTCAGATCCGTGTGCACTTGGCAAATGTCTTTGTCATACTGTAGATGTTGCTACCATGCCCCACTTGGAGCTATTGCAAATGACTGCTCCACTATACATATCCGGCCTACTACTCAGAGTCTTCCAGATTGGTGTCAAAGCTTGCATCGATGTAACCCTTTACGACAAACTCTTTATCACCTCCATAATTAAGAAACATTTCCTTAGTCCTCTAGTTACTAAGGAAAATTTTGACCGTTGTCCAGTGATCCAGTCCTGGACCACTCTTGTACCCCTTGACAGACTCATGGCAAGGCACACACTAGGTGTGGTACACAGCATGGCATACTATATATAGAGCCTATGGATAAGGCATAGGGGACGACCTTCGTCCTTTCTCTTTCTTCTACCATGGTCGAGCTTTGAGTCTCACTCAACTCCACACCTTACAAATCAGGTAAGAACTCTTTATTTGACTGATCCATTTTGAACTCTTTCAAAATCTTGTCAAGGTATGTACTCATTGAAAGTGTTATTAGACGTCTTGATCTATCTCTATAGATCATGATGCCCAATAATTAAGGAGCTTCATTCCAGGCCTTCCTTTGAAAAACTCCTTTCAAACAACCCTTTATGATTTCCAGAAATTTTGCATCATTTCCGATCAACAATATGTCGTCCACATATACTTATCAGAAATTCTATAGTGCTCCCACTCACTTTCTTGTAAATACAAGTTTCTCATAAACTTTGTATAATCCCAAAAACTTTGATCACCTCATCAAAGTGTATATTCCAACTCCGAGATGCTTGCTCCAACCCATAGAAGGATTGCTGGATCTTGCACACCTTTTAGCATCCTTAGGACTGACAAAACCTTCTTCTTGTATCACATAAAACCTTTCCCCAAGGAAACTGGTAAGGAAACGATGTTTTGACATCCATCTACCAGATTTCATAATCAAAAAATGCAACAATGGCTAACATAATTCCAACGGAATTTAGCATCGCTATGGGTGAGAAAGTCTCATTGTAGTCAACTCTTTGAACTTGTCAGAAACCTCTTTGCGAAAAATCGAGCTTTATCAATGGTTACATTTACCATCATCGTCTGTCTTCCTCTAAAAGATCCATTTGTACTTCATGACCTTCCATTCAATCGGCAAATCTACCAAAGTCCATACTTGGCTTTCATACATGGATCCAATCTCGGATTTCATGGCTCCTAGCCATTTGTTGGAATCCGGGCCCACCATCGTTTCTTCATAGTTCGTAGGCTCATTGTTGTCTAACAACATGATTTCCAAGACAGGATCACTGCACTACTCGGGGGCAGTATGTATCCTTGTCATCCTACGAGGTTCGGTAATAACATGATCCAAAGTTTATTGATCATCATCATTAGATTCCTCTTCATTTGGCGTAGGCACCGCAAAAACATCTTTCTACGTCATGCTACCATCCAACTGACATGATGGTTGAGTAACCTCATCAATTTCTACTTTCCTCCCACTCAATTCTTTCGAGAGAAATTCTTTCTCGAGAAAGGGCCCGTTTTTTAGCAACAAACACTTTGCCCTCGGATCTGAGATAGAAGACGTACCCAACTGTTTCCTTAGGGTATCCTACGAAGATGCACTTTTACGCTTTGGGTTCGAGCTTATCAGACCTAAGTGTCGCATTCACAAACTCTAAGAAATGATAGCTTAGGTTTCTGCCAAACCATAATTCATACGGTGTCATCTTAACGGATTTAGATGGTGCCCTATTTAAAGTGAATGTAGTTTTCTCTAATGCATACCCCAAAATGATAGTGCTAAAACGATAAGAAACATCATAGTACACTCCATATCCAACAAAGCATGACTATGAAGTTCGGACACACCATCACACTATGGTGTTCCAGGTGGCATGAGTTGTGAAACAATTGCCACATTGTCTTAAGTTGCATACCAAACTCGTAACTTAGATATTCACCTCCACGATCATATCGTAGATATTTTATCTTCTTGTCACGGTGATCTAAAACTTCACTCTGGATTTTCTTTAACTTTTCAAACATTCCAGACTTGTGTTTCATTAAGTAAATATACCGATATCTACTCAAATCATCAGTGAAGGTAAGAAAATAACGATATCCAGCGCATGCTTCAACACACATTGGACCACATACATCAACATGTATCATTTCCAATAAATCACTTGCCCGCTCCATCAAGCCGGAAAACGGGATTTTAGTCATCTTGCCCATGAGGCATGGTACGCATGTCTCAACCAATTCGAAATCGAGTGAGTCCAAAGATCCATCAGCACGGAGTTTCTGCATGCGCTTTACACCAATATGACCTTCACCGGTAGTGTCACAAGTATGTGGTACTATCATTATCAACTTTGCATCTTTTGGCATCAATACTATGAACACGTGTATTACTACGATCGACATTCAATAAACCATTCGCATTGGGTGCAGGACCATTGAAGGTATTATTCATGTAAATAGAATAATCATTATCCTTTGACTTAAATGAATAATTGTATTGCAATAAACACGATCTAATCATGTTCATGCTCAACGCAAACACCAAATAACATATATTTAGATTCAACACTAATCCTGAAGGTAGAGGGAGCATGTGATGGTGATCACGTCAACCTTGGAAAACACTTCCAACACACATCATCACCTCGCCCTTAGCTAGTCTCCATTCATTCCATAGGTTTTATTTCAAATTACTAACATTAGCAACTGAACCGATATCTAATACCCAAGTGCTACTAGGAGTACTAGTAAGGTACACATCAATAATACAAATATAAAATATACTTCTGCTAACATTGCCAGCCTTCTTATTTACCAAGCATCTAGGGCAGTTCCGCTCCAGTTACCATTCTACTCATAATAGAAGCACTTAGTCTTGGGTTTGGGTTCAACCTTGGGTTTCTTCACTCGAGCAGCAACTGGCTTGCCATTCATGAAGTTTCCCTTCTTGCCCTTGCCTTTCTTTAAACTAGTGGTTTTACTAACCATCAACATTTGATGCTCCTTCTTGATTTCTACATTTGCGGTGTCGAACATCGCGACTAGCTCATGCGATCATCCATCCCTGGCATGTTATAGTTTATCATGAAGCTCTAGTGGCTTGCTCGCAGTGACTTGGAGAACTATGTTAATCACTATCTTATCTGGAAGATTAACTCCCACTCGATTCAAGCGATTTGCAGCACCTAGACAATCTTAGTACATGCTCACTGATTGAGCTATTCTCCTTAGGCAAAGAATCTTGTTGGAGGTATCATACCTCTCAACACGGGCACGAGCCTGAAATCTCAATTCTATCTCTTGGAACATCTCATATGATTCGTGATGTTCAAAATGTCTTTGGAGCCTCAATTCTAAGTCGTAATGCATGACGCACAGAACTATCAAGTAGTCATCACAACGTGCCTATCAGATGTTCACAACATCCACATACGACGCTAGAGGGGGTGGCGCACCGAGCAGTGCATCAAGGACATAAGCCTTCTATGCAGCAATGAGGACAATCCTCAGTTTAAGGACCTAGTCCGCATAATTGCTACCATCATCTTTCAACTTAGTTTTTCTCTAGGAACGTACAAAAATTGAGGGGAGCTACAGCGTGAGCTATTGATCTACAACATAATTTGGAAAGACACTTTGACTATGTTCATGATAATGAGTTCAATTAATCATATTACTTAAGAACTCCCACTCAAATTAACATCCCTCAGGTTGTCTAAGTGTAACATGATCCGATCCACCACCCCAAGTCCGATCATCACGTGAGATCATGTGGTTTGAATGGTGAACATCTCCATGTTGATCATATCTACTATATGACTCATGTTCGAACTTTCGATCTCCTGTGTTCCGAGGCCATATCTGTACATGCTAGGCTCTCCAAGTTTAACCCAAGTGTTCCGCATGTGCAACACTGGCTTGCACCCGTTGTATGTGAACGTAGAGTCTATCACACCCGATCATCACGTGGTGCTTCGAAACGACGAACTTTCGCAACGGTGCACACTCGCAGACAACACAATTTTATCTTTAAATTTTAGTGAGGGATCACCTTATAATGCTACCGTCTCCCTAAGAAAAACAAGGTGCATAAAAGGATTAACATCACATACAAATCATAAGTGACATGATATGGCCATGAACTTGTGCTTTTGATCTCCATCTCTAAAGCACCGACATGATCTCCATCGTCACTAGCATAACACCATGATTTCCATCATTGTGTCGCCATCGGGGTTGTTGCGCCAACCATGATTCTACTGCTATTGCTACCGTTTAGCGATAAAGTAAAGCGTTACATAGCGCTTAATGATTGACATGCGGGTCATACAATAATTAAAGACAACCCTATGGCTCCTGCCAATTGTCGTACTCAACGACATGCAAGTCATGATAATCTATACAAAACATGATCATCTCATCCATCACATATATTTCATCATGTCTTTGGCCATATCATATCACAACATACCCTGCAAAAACAAGTTAGATGTCCTCTAATTTGTTGTTGCATGCTTTACGTGGCTGCTATGGGTATCTAGCAAGAACGATTCTTACCTATGCAAAACCACAACGGTGATATGCAAGTTGCTATTTAACATTCTACAAGGATCGCCTTCGTCGAATCCGATTCAACTAGAGTGGGAGAGACAGACACCCACCAGCCATCTTTATGCAACAAGTTGCATGTCAGTCAATGGAACCGGTCTCTCATACGTGGACGAGTAAGGTTGGTCCGAGCTGCTTCATCCCACAATACCGCCGAATCAAGATAATACTAAGGAAGTAAGCAATCTGAACATCAACGCCCACAAACTCTTTTGTGTTCTACTCATGCATGTTATATACGCATAGACTTATCTCATGATGCCACTGTTGGGGAACGTTGCATAGGAAACAAAAAAATTCCTATGCACAAGCAAGATCTATCCATGGAGATGCATAGCTACGAGAGGGGGAGTGTGTCTACATACCCTTGTAGATCGCTAAGAGGAAGCATTAATAAACGCGGTTGATGTGGTCGAACATCTTCGTAATCCAATCACAATCCGTCCCGCGATCCAATCACAATCCGTCCCGATCTAGTGCCGAATGGACGGCACCTCCGCGTTCAACACACGTACAGCTCGATGACGTCTCCGCCTCCTTGATCCAGCGAGCGAGGGCAAAGCAGTAGATGAGTTCTCCGGCAACACGACGGCATGGTGGTGGTGGTGGTGCTATCCCGGTAGGGCTACACCTAGCGCTATCGAAACCGCGAACGGAGGAGAAAACGATCTAGGGAGAGAGAGGGGTGCCAAGGGCTTCGTGTGTCCTATTGGGGCGCCCCTCCCCTCTATATATAGGTGGAGGGGCATGGGGAACAGCCCCTCGAAGCCGTAGGGTGCAGCCAAGGGGGGAGGAGGTGGAATCCTAGTCCCCCTCCTGCCCTTCCATACAAAGGTGGACTTTCCACCTTTCCCAACTGTATGGGCCTTGAGGGACTTGTGCGCTTGGCCCAATAAGGCCACTGTGTCTCCCCTCAGCCCATGCAAACCCTTGGGATGTGGTGGAACCCTTGGTGGTCTTCCAGACTCCTCCATAAGTTTTTGGAACCTTCTAGAAGCTTCCCAGTACAATACCGGAAAAACCCGAAACTTTTCCGGTAGCCAAAATATGACTTCCCATATATAAATCTTTACCTCCGGACCTTTCCGGAGCTCCTCGTGACTTCCGGGATCTCATGCGAGACTCCTAACAACTCTCGGTCACCAACATATATAACTCACCAACACTATATTGTCACCAAACATTAAGTGTGCAGACCGTGCGGGTTCGAGAATTATGCCGACATGACTGAGACACCTCTACGGTTAATAACCAATAGCGGGACCTGGATGCCCATATTGGCTCCTACATATTCTACGAAGATCTTTATCGCTCGAACCATGATGTCAAGGATTCAATCAATCCCCTATGCAGTTCCCTTTGTCCATCGGTATGTTACTTGCCCGAGATTCGATTATCGGTATGTCCATACCTAGTTCAATCTCATTACCGTCAAGTCTCTTTGCTCGTTCCGTAATACAAGATCTCATGACTAACTCCTTAGTCACATTGCTTGCAAGCTTCTTGTGATGTTGTATTACCGAGTGGGACCAGAGATACCTCTCCATCATACGGAGTGACAAATCCCAGTCTTGATCCACGCCAACCCAAGAGACACCCTCAGAGATACCTATAGAGCACCTTTATAGTCACCCAGTTACGTTGTGACGTTTGATACACACAAGGCATTCCTTCGGAGTCAGGGAGTTGCGTGATCTCATGGTCGTAGGAACGGATACTTGACATGGATAAAGCAGTAGCAATAAACTTACACAATCATATGCTATGCTTATGGTTGGGTCTTGTCCATCACATCATTCTCCTAATGATGCGATCCCATTATAAAATGAAAACTCATGTCTATGGTCACGAAACCTTGACCATCTTTGATTAACGAGCTAGTCTAGTAGAGGCTTACTAGGGACAATTTGTTGTCTATGTATCCACACATGTATTTGTGTTTCCAATCAATACAATTATAGCATGGATAATAAACGATTATCATGAACAAGGAAATATGATGATAACTAACTTATTATTTCCTCTAGGGTATATTTCCAACACTCTGCTCCCTCCCTTAGTGGATAGGGGGCCGCTGGGGTAGATGGCTGAGGCGTCTTGGTGTTGTCGGGTGCCGAGGATGCTGGCTCCCCTAGCTTCATTCCTTTTGAAGAAGAAGGAACCTTTGCTAGTGGGTCCTCAGCAGCCAAAGACTCCACTTTGACCATGGGCATGCTGGCACTTTCCCCGTGGTAAGCATGAGCGAAGCTGGAGAGGTCACCTCCCCCAGCACTTCGTGTGCGATAGGGGAGGAGCGATGCCCATCAGACGAGCTTCCTGCAGGAAGCCCACTTGATCCCCCATCACTTGGGACTAACCCCTAGGACTTGTAAAGGGAGAAAGGGGGTAAATCACAAGAAAAAAGTTATAAACAAAGGGAGGTGATGTGCACAACATGAGGTAGAAGTTAAGTACGTACCTCCTCGGCGGTGGTTTGCTCCTGCCCGCCTTAGATTGCTCGCTCTCATAGGAGGACAGGATGACCCTGGGCTTAGACAAGCCCTTGCAACCTGCGGCATTATATTCCTTCACCGAGCGCTTTAGACCGCCAATGGCTCACCCCCACAACGTCCTTGGACGCCGCTTTCTTCCTCGGATGGGAGGAGTTGTCCTCGCTCTCCTCCTCCTCCTCGCCTCCTCCTTTCGAGGAGACAAACTTGAGGTCCTAGGATTTGGAATCCGAGGGACCCTCAGTTTCAAGACTACGAGTCTTCTTCCTTTTCCTCCCCAGCTCCCTTTTAGTCTTGAACGGGCCCTTTGGGGCACCACGACTAGAAGCGCCTGGAGGTCTGGGAGGATGACATCTTCGAGCGGAGAGGTAGGGCAAGTTATGTTTGTTGCCTGATCCAGCTACTTCTTCATATGAGGAAAAATATCTCATCTGTAAAGAATAACTTCGGATTTAAAGGGCGAGCGGCAAGAGGAATTACATTTTTTGGAGCATGTGTCTCTGAGTAGCCGCTGTGAGGCCTGTTTACTGGGAACTTGTTCTTATTCGTCTTGAAGAGGGACGTCGACATGTCGTTCATGTCCGTGTAGAAGAAGAGGCAGATCGTTCAGAGGTCCTCGGGCTTATAGAGCCACATAGGGTTGGCCTGAAGTTGGAGCGGCAGGATGTCACAATTCAACATCACATGGATGACAACGACTAGCTTGGTGTTGCCCCTCAAGTTGCAGATCTTCGACTGGAGGATGGAGATATCATCGGGGTTGCCCCACTCCAACCTCTTCGGCTGCCAGGAGTTTAGCTTCCTCGAAGGCAGCCCAATGAAGGGTGGGAGCGCGGCCAAGTTCTAGGCGTGGGGCTCGATGATGTAGAACCAATTGTGCTGCCACATCTTTACCATCTCCACATAGGTCCCCTCTAACCATTCCGCCTTCTAGAGTTTGCTCATCATCGTCCCCGTCGCATTAGACAAAGCCACCGCCTCCGCCGCGGCCGACATCACTCTTTGTCTTGTGATATATCTCCTATGTATTTACTTGTCCAAACACTTTTACTCTGGTTTGGGATCTAATTTCCATGATTTGAATGGAACTAACCCGGACTGAAGTTGTTTTCAGCAGAACTACCATGATGTTATTTTTGTGCAGAAATAAAAGTGCCTGGAATTGGATGAAACTTCTTGTGAAATAATTTTGGAATAAATAATGAATTATGGAGTGAAGATCCACCGGAGGGGGCTGTCTATGGACCACAAGACAACAGGGCGCACCCACCCCCCTAGGCGCACCCTGATGGCTTGTGAGGCCCACGTGGCTCCCCGACCCTAATTCCACTCCTATAAATTCACATCTTCGGAGAAAAAAATCAAAGAGAAGATTTCATCGCGTTTCACTAGACAAAGCCACCGCCACCTCCTGTTCTTCCTCGGGAGGGCTGGTCTGGAGTTCGTTTGGGGCTCCAAAGAGGGGGATTCATCTTTGTCTTCATCACCAACCCTTCTTCATCAACACCGCCATGATGCTCGCCACCGATAGTGACTAATTCCTTTGTAGGTTTGCTCTACAATGATGGAATTGGATGAGATTGATCATGTAATCGAGTTAAGTTTGATAGGGCTTGATCCCTAGTATCCACTGTGTTTTAAGATTGATGTTGCTATGACTTTGCTATGCTTACTACTTGTCACTAGGGCCCGAGTGCCATGATTTCAGATCTGAACCTATTATGTTTTCATGAATATAAGAGTGATTTGGATCCTATCATACAATTTGTATGCACATATTATGTGTCTTGATCCGCATACCCCAAGGTGACAATAATTGGGATTCTTTCCGGTGATTGTCATAGTTTGAGGAGTTCATGTATTCACCATGTGTTAATGCTTTGTTCCAGTTCTCTATTAAAAAGAGGCATTAATATCCCTTAGTTTCTAATAGGACCCCGCTGCCACGGGAGGGTAGGACAAACAATGTCATACAAGTTCTTACCGCAAGCACGTATGACTATATACGGAATACATGCCTACATTACATCTATGAATTGAAGCTAGTTCTATGTTGCCCTAGTGTGTAACTGTTACATGATTGATGTCATCTAAATCATTCCATCACCGATACACATGCCAATGCTTTACATATACTGAATCTCGCTAAGTTACTATTGTTGCTGCTACTGTCACAACTGCTACAAAATTACTGATGTCACTACTACTGTTAGTATTACTACTACTATTTGTCGTGCTACTAAATTTTTGTTGTAGAGAGATATCCCAGGTGTAGTTGAATTGACAACTCAACTTACAAGGCCAATAAATATTGTTTGGCTCCCCTTGTGTAGAATCAATAAATCAGGGTGAAATACTACCCGTGAAGAGTGTTGCGATCCCCTATACTTGTGCGCTATAAGGACCTTTTTCTAGCGTCGTTGTCGGGGAGCATAGCTATATTTATTGTGTTAACTTAAGGATATCCAGTTCCCACTATGAATAATATAAAATATACTCAAACTAAGATCATCCCCTCTCGCATGAGAGGAGGTAAGGAACTTCCATCTAGCTCTACTTTTGATTCACCTACTGTTTTGAATCAGCTTGTTACACCACAACCTGTTAATCGTCCTGATTTGTCACATGAACTTGATGCTACTACTTCTGAAATTAATGATGATACTATTGCTACACATGATGAAACTGAAACTGTGCCACTGAATAAATTACTTGATGCTCATACTGCTAAAGCTATAGAACTTGAAAATGTTGAAACTGACGAAGATTTTGAATCACCTGTTACACCTTGCTCTCCTAATAGATATGAATTTCCTTATGTACTTGAAGGTTATCGTATGGATTTTCTTGCTTGTGAAAATAGATATGATTTGAAGAAACTACTATGCAAACTAAAAGAAAAATCTACGATGGAGAAAATGAAACATGATCCTAACTTTGCCACTTCTCCTATATTTGTCACTGATAAGGATTATGAATTATCTATAGACCCTGAATTGATTTCTATAGTAGAGTCTGATCTTTTCCATGGTTATGAAAATGAAACTATTGTCGAACATCTCATGAAGTTGAGTAATATTGATGCTTTATTTAATAATGAGGAAAAGATATGCTACTATTATATCCTTAAGCTTTTTTCCTTTCTTGCTAAAAGGCGAGGCTAAAGATTGGTTCCTTTCTCTTGCTCCTGGTTGTGTGCATAGTCCTCAGGATATACTTTATTACTTTTCTGAAAAATATTTTCTTGCTCATAAGAAACAAGTTGCCTTACAGGAAATATTTAACTTTGTACAAATTGAAGAAGAGACTCTACTTCAAGCTTAGGGGAGGCTTCTCCAATTACTTAGAGCTTTGCCTGATCATCCTCTTAACAAAAATGAAATACTTGATATCTTTTATAATGTACTAATCGATGCTTCTAGGGACTTCCTAGATAGTTGTGCTGATTGTGTTTTCGGGGAAAGAACTGTTGGACAAGCTGAAGAATTATTCAATAACATATTTCAAAATGCCGATGATTGGACACTTCCTGATCCATCGTCGAAACCTATTCAAAAGAAGAGAGGTATTATATTCCTCGGTCCTGAAGATATGCAAGAAGAAAAAAGATTTATGAAAGAGAAAGGTATCAAAACTGAAGATGTCAAGAAATTATCACCTATCGAAGAAATACATGGACTTGACATCCCGACACGGGTAGTACAGGTAAATTATCTCTATACCTTTAATGAAAGTGATATACCTTATATTAACACTCCTAGTCAATGCATGGATGAATTTGATAATTACATTGTTAAGCAAGAGCACTTCAATAATTATGTCAAGGATCAATTAAGACGATATGCCATGATGATAGGTCACTTAAGTGATTTGATGTTTAGAATTTCTAATTATGTGAAGGGTCTAGTTAAACATGCGTTCATGGTTCACATCCAACTAGATCAAGTTGCTAAGTCATAGAATGATTTGCTTGCTGAAATAAATAATAATATGAATGATCATGTTGTTAGAGTAATGACTAGAGGAGGTAGAATGACTCGGGAACCTCTTTACCTTGAAGGTCACCCTACAAGAATTGAACAAGCTTCTCACAGAATCAATGATGATGCACCTAGTCCATCTAAGAATAAAAAGAAAAGGAAAAATGATAAAACCTTGCATGCTTCTAGTAAACCTATTATAGAAAAACCTATTAAGATACATAATGATGTTTCTATTTGTGATGGTGAGACACAATCTACAAGTGAACATGCACCTAATGATAATGAAAATGATAATGATAATGATGATATTCACGTCGATGCTCAACCAGATGATAATAAAGAACATGAAAATGATGTGGAAATAGAACCCACTGAAAATCTTGATAACCCACATCCCAAAAATAAATGTTATGATAAAAGAGACTTTGTTGCTAGGAAACACGGTAGGGAAATAGAGCCATGGGTTAAAAAACGATGTCATTCCCTTGTAAGCCTTCTAAAAGTAAGGATGGTGAAGATTTTGATCGCTTTGCTGAAATGATTAGACCCGTCCTTTTGCGCACTCTTGACTGATATATTGAAAATTCCTCTGTATGCTAAGTATATGAAGGATATTATTACCAACAAAAGGAAAATACCTAATCTGAAATTGCTACCATGTTTGCTAATTATTCTTTTGATGGTGGATTGCCTAAGAAGTTGGGAAACCCGAGTATACCCACAATACCTTTCTCTATTAAAAGAAGTCATGTTAAAATTGGTTTATGTGATTTACGAGCCGGTGTTAGTGTTTTGCCTTTCTCTATATAAAAAACACTTGATTTGAATAAGCTTACACCTACTGAGATATCTTTGCAAATGGCTGATAAATCCACTACTTTACCTATTGGAATTTGCGAGGACGTTCCTGTCATGGTCGCAATGTTACTATCTTAATAGACTTTATTATTCTTGATATGCCCGAGGATGACAAAATGTCAATCATCCTTGGTAGACCCTTTCTAAATTCTGCAGGGGATTTTATTGATTGCAACAAAAGCAAGGTTACTTTCACGTCAATGGCAAACAACATATTGTGCATTTTCCGAAGAAGCAAATTTTGGTTAATAATATTAATGTCATTGAGCCTTGTGACATGGTTATCATTGGAGATTTTGAAATCTATCTACCTACTGCCAAGAAGAAATATTATAAACTTATTTGGGGAAATGCAAATCCCCATTGAGGTAACTTAGTGTTACACGAAAATTCTTCGGTTCTATGTCACTGGGAAATGGTCATTAATAAGACTTGATCAACCTTATTAATGGATCATTTTTGAAAGACATGTGATT
This sequence comes from Hordeum marinum, assembly GCA_022496015.1. Classification (NCBI taxonomy): domain Eukaryota; kingdom Viridiplantae; phylum Streptophyta; class Magnoliopsida; order Poales; family Poaceae; genus Hordeum; species Hordeum marinum. Next base: position 412,793,324 of record CM039678.1, on the reverse strand, counting down.
GAGAATTTAGCATGCACAATTCTCTGTATCACAAGTTTATCCTTTGTTATTTTTAGTTAAGGATAAAATGACATGATTGCCACAAAATTTTAACATGGATTTTTTTGGAATATTTAAGAATTTTTGGTGCTGAAAATACAATAGGGAGGTGCACCTATGGGCCACAAGCCAACAGGGCACGCCCACCACCCATGGGCGCGCCCTGATGGCTTGTGGGGACCACATGGCCCCCTGCCTTATCCTTTCGGCTCACTTCATTCCTTACCTCCAGAAAAAATTCTCTAACTCTTTCTCTCCTGTGTTCTTCCTCTAGAAACTGAAATTTTCAATCTCTTTGCTCGGAATTCCGTTCTCAAAATTGTTTTGAGGAATTGCTCCTTGGTATGTGACTCTCCCATCCCTCTAATTAGTTTTTGCTTTAATGGTTTCTATTTTGCTGCACTTGGTTCTACAGAAAATGAGCTTTCATGTTGAATTCTTTGAGTTCTAAGTAGTATGAATGCTTGATATGGCCTCTAGGTACCTATATGAGTAGTTGCTGTCAATCTTATAAAGTTTTATTGACATAAATTTGTGGCTCGAAAAAAATTCAGAAATTTGTGCTTAGGGAAATGCATTTCCTAAGGAAAGGTTTTTCGAGCCGGATCCCCAAGGGAGTTGTTGGGAGGACTCATGATCTTGACATCAACCTTTTCCACAACACGGAGGTTAGGACCTGTGAATGGCCCAATGCATTCTTCATGAATGAAGTGGGTTTCTATCAAGAATTTATGCTATTCATTGCAAATGTTGGGCAGACCAACTTCCTCGGAGATGAGTGTGACCAATACTATCTCCTCACTAAGTCTTTCGTGCAAAAAATTTACTTCTCGAATAGACCCTGTGCTCCCACAGTACGCTTTGATTTATATGCAACAAACTATGAAATGCCTCTATATGAGTTTTGTGAAATACGCTTGCTTCCCTCTGATGGGGGAATGTGTGATCCTAAGCCCGAGGAATTCAAGGATTTCCTCCTCACCTTAACTACGGGAGAAACCAGGGGCGTATCAAACACTAGGGCCACTAGTCTGCATTTTTCGTCCGTGCAATATTTTTCTTTGTTATAGGAAAATAAATAAGTATTATGGAGCAGGGTGGTGGTGTCAGTGCCCCCACTCTTGCTATTTTGCATTGCACACTTTTACCAACCTCTCTCGTGCAATGACAACCTATCTCTCCTGGTGCTGATTTGGAGCAACCTCTCCCTCATCATCGTAATCACCATCATAGTCCTCATTTTTCTCAACGACACTAGCAGCAACAACAACAACAACAACAAAAGCCGCAACAGTTGCAATGGCACCAGAATTTTCGCCTTGACCGATAGGCACACGTTGTGCGTGTCCCGCGAAATTCAGACGATGTTGTTGTTGTTGTTCAGAGGTATGACAGGTGCAGCTGCTGGTGGTAGACGTGCAAGCACCTCATTAAACTTAGCATCCATCTTGGTGTCGAACGTCTTCTCTAAATGATCTAACTTCTCCATGGCCTCTCCCAAGCTGGTCACCAAGTCATCCACCAGTTCACCCATCATTTGCTGAAAAATTATCATTGAGATCCTTGTTGGTCATGCTCTCTCAGTCGATCTTGTCAGCTTGTGATCCCATCATGATTAGCAGAAATAGGAACACACAAGAATATGAACCTACAGACTACTAGAAAGTGGTGGTGGTGGTGTGTCACAAATTTGCCAAGCAAATCTCAAATTCTTACCAGTTCTTACCCAGCAGCAGGCGACGAGCGACAACCGTTGTAGTCAAAAACCCTCAAAGCTTGCATAGAGCGATTGCCATGTGTTGTCAAACGCGTGAAGTAGATATATGTGGAGATGGGAGGCTTATAATATGATAGCAAAAAATGTCAACAATAATCAATTCATAGATTCAATGTTGAATAAACGCTCAGCGACGGTACCGTGCTGGTCCTAGGCTAGACTGTCCTAGAGACGCGAGCCTAGAACACCAACAAAATCACGGCGCGACACGTATCAAGGGAAAGCACACTCTGAAAAAATCTCTTTTTTGGCGTTGTCTTTTTATTTGTGCTCTTTTTTTGCTTAGGAACAAAAAAAATCGAAATGTCCTAGAATGATCTAAAAACTGCCTAGCTAGAGTTTTTCAGACTTAGTTTTTTTTAAACTGCCTAGGGGCGATGGAACACGGACTGGGGGCGAATATGTGATGGAGGTGGACTCGAATTGGCATGATGGCGGATACGTGGCGGTATATATGGATTCGGATTGGTGATGACGATGGTGTGGTGGTGGTATATGGTAGCAGCGATGATGGTGGCGTGGTGGTGGTATAATGCAACAACGATAATGGTGGCCTGGTGGTGGTATATGGCAATAGCGATGATGCTGGCATCATGGTGGTATAATGCAGGAGTGATGATGACGGTGTGGCGGCAGCATGACATCCTGTAAATAGAACTCGAAACACTAAAAGACTAGAGACTAAGACTAGCAACTCGACACGACGATGCAACTGCAAATTCAACAAAGCAACCACCGAACATAAAAATGTAAAGACTCGGATTGGTTCGGATATGATGATCGAACCCTAATTTTTTTTTGGCTTTTTCGTGGACTGTAGGTATGAAGAACAGATGAGATCTAAACTAAAAAAACTAGAAATTCTCACAGAGCAACCTAGAAATCTGATACCACTTAATAGAAGCCAGGGTCCCTGTCTTTCAATGAGATGCGTCTATCGTTTCTGTAGAGTCGATTTTGACGATCCGACTACGAACATGTGAGGACGTCGCGTCTTAGCAATGACTAAACCAACTCTGTGAGGTTATTGACCACGCCAGAGCGCGATCAACCTGACCACGGGGGTCTGTTTCCTGCACACGAACGAAGAACAAGAAAGAAAACTAAGATTGCAATCTGGATATTGTGAATATAAGAGAAAAGCTTTATTGATGAAAGTGGGTTCTGTGACGCCTTGGTCTGGTCGTGAAATACAAATGAAGAACGTGAAGTTGCAGCTATAACGAACTTTTAATCTAAATAAAACTCCAGTCTAAACTACGCCCTAAGGGCTGTATATATGGGAGAATAGCGGGGAATTTCGTGACCCCTTGAAGGAGGGGTCCGAAACCAACCCTAACTCAGTTTCCCCACACATACGGACTCTAAAAACAGCCTATAATGTAGTATATCGAAATTACATGGGTCTGGCGTAAAAATAAGATGGTGCGGCACCTATAATAGCCCATCGACGAAATTTATAAAGTGGCATCTTGAATATTTCGTTCAAGCCTTCATGATCTTATTATGGTGGCTTCAAAGTGCAAAAATCACCACTAAAATCTCCATTGTTCTCTCCCGCACGCTCACCTTCTTCTACATACTTGTTCCCGCTTTAATGGTCATCCTTGTTGTTCATGCTAGATCCTTCATTCATAAGTAAAGCAGAAGTATCTAATTTAGGTGGCATCATATGTTAATGAACATTGGAAGGATTTTTAAGAAACAAAAGTACCTGCTAATTTAATTAACATGCGCGAGCTCTAGTAATTGGTTCAGTATGTATAGCGACAGGAGTTGTAGGTGTAACAATGGTATTGATGTCCTCGTTACAATCTGCGCAACCATGCACAAATGGAGTATGTGCCCGACTAAGTCGCCAAGCCTATCGCCTCATGAGGAGGAGAGTCCTTCTACCACCGACGGTAATGAGAGGAGGGGGTGGCGCGACGGAATGGATTGTGACATCTTCTTGTGGAATAGCACCACCATAGTAATTGAGGAGCCGCTATACCCGCGCCACATATTTGACCGTTGCTACTGTAGCTCGAGTTATCCATACCTGCCAATCTGGTCACTTTCATACCTAGCCAATCAGCCCGAGATGGCACACATGATGGCCACACGATACGTCATAGCCAATGCACGACCGTCAAGCTCATGCTCTAGCGTGGACGCCCCTTGACAAGTTGTACCGGTCTAGCTGTTATCCTCGGAACCACAACGGCTGGTCTAGCGTCAATGTTAACCTCATTCGTGTAGCGGCGGAATGAGAAAGCGTGGAGAGGATGGGGGGTGGCATCAAGGTTCTCCCGGGCCACCTCCCAGGCTCCCAGGGACCGCGGACATGTCAAAATATCCTACAGAAATGAGACCTGAGTCGTCATGACATATAGGAAAGAAAAGTGGTTTTTCTACACCCCGCAAGAAAACATAGCAACATTTAAAAAAAACTAAAATTTTGTAGGAATGATTATGAACAAATGTTCTAGATGATTGCAAAGTTTGATGGTCAAATGACATCCGAGGAGCTCTGTGCAAAAAAATACAAATCTTCTCAAACAATGCACGTATTTTTTGGGTACTTTTTTTGCCAGGGCTCCTCGTACGCCATTTGGCCACCAAACTTTTCATGAATCTATAACATTTGTTCATAATTATTCCCACAAAATTTTAGATTTTTAAATGTTTTGTTATTTTCTTTTGCGGAGATGCGCCGAGTTAGGTGTAGACAAAACACTCTCATTATGTTGAGGAAAGAAAATATTACCTCACCAATGATTCTTAAAGTGTGGCTCGAGAAAGCCATGTAAAAAAGAGCCATTGCCTTTGAAAGTATTTATGTGATCCTGAATTTTTTTTAAATTTTACTGTTCATCAGGCATCACTGGAGCTCGGAATCACATACTCCACATCCCACTAACTTCAGCTTCCGTGTATGTGCACCAATGTGAAAGTCTCTAATATAATCTGTTGTGTGCTATGCCGAGCACTCCTCCATTTAGCAGCATCGTGACCTTGCACTTCATCGGACTGTTGGGCTGTTGGTCCGTTGCTTTAATTTAGCTATGTGAGTGTTCGCCCAAAGTCTCTTTTACGTACGTGTGTGCATGTAACTGTGATATCTGTGGTTGATCCATTTTATTGTGGCAAAAAAAGGAAGATATATAATATCATTTCTTTATGTAAAAAAATGAGGCCGTAGTGGCGTCCACTGGGGTGGGAGAGCCAACTGGTTTGGAGCGTAGGGGAAGGAGAACACATGCTCGACTTTACATTTACATATACTCCAAAATATAAGTACTGATGCACCTGCTTATTGCTTTGTGTGTGGATGTTTGTCTGTCGAGATGTCATGGTCACAAAAAGGGTTACGTACTAATAAGCGGCAGCAGCCGGGCAGTAGTACGGAATCGCATGCACTGCTAGAAAGCGTAATTTCCTACTTCTGTGTGTGCACCGTTGCAGGAGTACAATCCGGTGGATGCTATGCCCACCAGCATTCCTCCATTCCAATGCAGGGCTGGCAAAATTCGAGGCCCTGTGCCAAATTCTAAAATTAGGCCTATCTAACCTTAAAAAGCATGTAATGAGGCTGAAAATTTTGAACTGTAAATTTTTTATATGCCAAAGTCCACAATGGGGCATGTCCACAACTCTTGTTAGAGTATCTACAGCCGTACTTTGTAAATCTGGTCCCTCAAACGCCGGACGCAGCCAGGCGTGTCCGTGGACAGTGACCGGTCACGTCTTAAAAAAAGACTACTACATCCGGACATCTTATATTTGATTCCTCAAATCTATCCATACAACATATTAAACCTACATGCTACATACAAGCTATCTACTCTTTATCGAAAATATCAACAATCTTTGTGTCCTCGATGGATAGATGTGCGCCTGATGCAGCTCCACCCCCTCCGGCGCCAGCCCTGCAGCCCCCTTCACCCCCTCCGGCTACTCCGCTGCGGGTTCCTTCGTCGCTATCTCCGCCTCGAGCTCATCTAAGAGGGTGTTGGCCTTCGCAGGCATCTGTCGAATGAGTCGGCAGTCGGTCTCCACCTCGGTCTCATCCCAAATGGAATCCAGGATGGCCTGCTGCTCCGCCATCCCGTCGGCTTGGACGATGGCGAACTCCTCCTCCGCCTCCGCCATGTTGAATCCTGGAGCGTCCTCCTCCTCCTGCGGCCCGTCCTCCTCCATGGCCTCCAGCACATCCTCCTCCGGCTCCTCCTCCTCCTCCTCCTCCTTCGTTTCCGGCGAGCCTGGATTCCGCCTCGATCTGGTTCCGGCGCTCTGGCGTGAGCTGAGCGTAGATGGTGATCCTCTGACGAACCATAGTGAGGCCGGAGAGCGGGGGAGAGGAGGCGGATGGGCTCGGGTGGCGGCGGAGGGAGGGATGGTGGATGTGCTAGGGTTGGGGGACGTAAGCCGGTTCTGGCCTCGGGCGGCGAGCCGGAGCGGCTCCATGCGGCATTCACACCGCAGCGACAGTCGAAGCGTCTGTCGGACCGTCGGGTTTTCGAGCGAGTCCGCGTAGATCCACGCCGTTAGGCCGACGTGGCGGGCATGTCCGGACGTGCCCGAGCTTCCCATATCCGCCCCATATTTCGGGCTGGATATGAGGGATGCCGGTCAGCCTAGGCGTTTAAGGCCCGTTTGAGTGGGGCGGTTGGATCGATTTTTTGTGACCGAGCGATTTTTCCAGACATTTGAGGAGGGTATGAAGGTCTAGCTGTAGATACTCTTACGTAACACATTCTCGAGCTAGCAGACAACGACCTCCCTGAAGAAGGCCAGCTGTGCACAAGCAGCTGCGTGTACTCCCTCTGTTCCTGAATAATATTCAAGATGGGAATGGACCGACCCAGCCTGGCCCTGGCCCCATGGCCCCAAAGTCAATATGTGAGGTCATGGGTAGGACAATTTCATCAGATTTATGTGATCTGACTGACTCATTGGGTATATGAGGCCGGTCCAAAAGTCAGCAAATGTTTACACTGTCCAGTAAAATATCAAGGTTTAATCTTTTCACATATCTAATTCTTTCACATCCATTAAAATGACAATAAATAGTGATCAAAATATTACAGGTTTCAAATAGCATCAGGCTAAAGCCGTCAAGAAACTGTGATTATTAGACGGCACAACAAATTCAGACAAGATCAAAAGATTCAGGTTTCACATAGCTAACATCTATTTGCTTCATCGTCTGCTGGAGGTTAACATCAATTGCTCCGAAGAGCCCTCAAAAAAAAATCAATTGCTCCGAGAAGCTTCAGTCCTCATTATCTGTATTTACAAGGAAAATGTTACAAGAGTAATTATATGCACATTTATGAACAAAGGAATACTCTTAGTAGAAAGATACTAAACAATGATATACACCTTAGATACAGCCCAAACACAATGTCGACCAAATAATGACAGGAACTAGAGACTAGAAACTGAAGACACAATTTTTGTGTGCATGTTACAAGACAGGTATTGAACCAAACAACACGCGCACATCTTGTCTGACTAGGAAAAAATCCTTTCCTACCTAGGCTACCATCAGTCATCATTTTGTCTAGGGCAAGAAGCACAGCGCAAGATTACAAAACCCACATTAAACACTTGTCGAATGTATGGAAGCTAGCAAATAGTAGCAAAACGAGAATAACTACTTTATGTTCTCTGATATTCGCATAACTTGTGATGGAACGAATTTTTGCTGCTTTCCGAAGAAAAGCTAGTTACCAATAACCATATTATTCAGTTCATTAATACTGAAGGTTTCTCCTACCACATAACAAACAAGAAAAATGCTAAGGGCATCAACTATAAATCATTCTAGATCGCTAAGACAAATACATGTCAAATACCTTGTAAGTCCATTATAATGTCATGAACTGAAGCCAAGCTACACTGAGTATTAGTTGCAGAAAAACAAAATAAAAGATTCATGAATTTGTAAACTTGAAGAATTAATAAGAAACAAAGAAAAAACTTGCGTCATATGGCTTTACCTGTGGCCCTTATCCAATCTTGTAGGCAAACAAGAGCTTCAAGTGTCGTTGGGGTCATTCAACTTCGAAAATATGATAGGACTCTTTTCCCTGTGCTGAAGGCGGACTCGGATGCGATCACAGAGGTAGGGGCCGACAAGATATTTGTTGACATGCGACTCAGCGTTGGTTATTCAGCTGAGTTCGACTTTCACCATGCAAGGATATTGAATTGATCCCTTCGACGGATGGGTACCTTTGACAAGTATGAATATAGTTCAGTAGAATCCAAATTTGTTGATCGAGCAGTGAGGGTGACATGTTGGTCCCTATGAGCCATAATCTTCATCACTTACAGCCATGTCATTATCACCTCCTTGTGACATGGGATCTGAGCCATCGTCATTCAATTGGAGGTATTCCTTGAACAACCCTTGGAACACATTTTTATTTTAGCAATCATTGTTGCAGCTTCATTTCCCAACTCTAGGCCTAATCGAAGCTCAGTATATTTCAACTTGAATTGTGGGTCCAAAATCACGGGAATACGGAGGCTCAACCTTGACATCTTCCAATACCTTTTGAATTTTCTCTTCATATATTTGACCGTTATGACCATCTCAGAATAATGTTGCCGCTCTATGGTCAGCTTCACTTTCCACATTTCATGGAAATACAAGTTAGAAGTTGGATATTTTGTGCTAGATATCACACTGGTGGCTTCATAAAATACCTTCAGCAGCATTTTCCCAATCCTCAAAAGATGGCTTGAAGGTATATTGTTTATCTTGAATGGCCAAAGAGTCAAACACTCCGTGATACTCTTTTGATATATCAATCATCATGTAGGTTGAGTTCTATCGAGTTGGAACATCAAGACTTGGAGTTTTCCCACATGATACACCATGTTGCTGAACGACCTCTTAAAATTTTTCCTTTCGACTTGGCGAGCTTCAAATATATTTCACACTTTCATGTACATATTGATCAGCGGACCAGTGAAGTTCAATCCTACTTGACATATCATATTTATGACATGGGCGGCACAACATTGGTGAAACAGTTTGTCAACCAGGTAACATATTCTTAAGGAGCAGATGTTTCACTACAGGAATCATTGCACCATTGTTGGATGCATTATCGAGCGCCACAGCAAACAGATTATCTTCAATGTTTCACTCTCTTATGAAATTCACCATGGAGTTAAACGTTGCAACACCTGTGTGCGGCGTCTCCATAGTTGCGAATTTAACTATCCTCTTGTGTTGTTTCCACTCCTCGTCAATGAAGTGAGCTGTGATGCAAATGTACCCGACTGTCTGATTTGATGTCCATAAGTCTGTAGTCAAAGAAATCTTGGATTTGAAGTTTTGGAACATCCCTTGCAGAATTCCTTCTCTTCCTTACATGCTTTCATGCAATCATCCACCACTGCTTTTCTGCATATCATCTTGAAGTTTGGATTTAGACTATAGACCGGTCTTCTGGATCCATCATACTCCACCAATGAGAATGCCAACTCATGCAACACGATCATCCTCATGAGCTCTCGTCGTGCTAATGCCTGATTAAAGGTTCCAAGCTCCATTGCAACTCCATACGGACACACGATAGAAGCACTTGGCTGTCCAAAAACTCTAAGAACCTTCTTCCTTTCCTTGCATCTCTTCAAATGTTTGCTCAATGAACTTGTTCCGTGTTTATGCTCAGCACAAATATTCCCTGCACGGTGTTTGCACTCAGCAGATACAACTATGCAATCAACACGGATAGGCTCATATTCTTTCCACACTTTAGACAAAAACTTTCTTCCTGGTTCAGGAAAATGATCCCATGTCGATGATCTCAACGCCTCCCTCTTCATCCACATTATCTTCATCTTCTTCATCATCATCATCATCATCTTCTTATCCTTCCTCTTCTTCATAGTCAACATCTTCTTCATCGGCCTCATTTTCTTCAAAATCAACCATATGAGTGTCATGTGAATGTCCTGCTGACTGAAGGGCCCAAAGTGTTAAGATTGAATTAGATAATAACTTATCAACTCTTAATTTCCATCCCTAGAAAAAGAAAGATTAAAAATTCTCACCATGATAAGCTCTACATCTTTATCGAAGAAGGAGACACCCCTGGGGGTCGTTGAGCCCTTATCATTGTCGCACCGGATATCAGTGATGAACTGCCACTTTGGTATGCCTCATGGCACCCTTCTTCCTATTCCATGCTTCTGATCATAGGGAAATATAGGATCATTAGAGAGCATAATCAACTTCCGAAAATAGAGATCAACACCAGATGTAATACACTGACTTAAACTTTATCTCATGGAGCTCATTCACAATACATCATTCACATACATATGGACAAACAAAGTCGCAAAGCAACAATGTTATTAGCCACTCTCAGTATACATATGTACACACATCATTACACCGACGCACAACCATAAAAAATCTGATACAAGGGAACAATCAGAGAACAATACAAGGGAATTCTCCACAATCACTTCTGCAGATTTAAGCAATCTCAAACTTCAAACATAAATCCTAGCTAGTAGCTACTAATCAATTTTGCAGAAAATAACATGTGCACAGCCACTACAGGTATGTGTGCAAGACTCAAGAAATCAAAATAAATCCTGGCTAAGTGGCTAGCAAGAAATATAAGTCTTTCTAGAGATTCCACTACGGACTACATATGAAGCTAAATGAGTGGATTCATACTCTAAAGTACGTCTATATACATTTGTATATAGTGTGTAGTGGAATGTCTAAAAAGACTTATATTTAGGAACATAGGGGGTACATGGCATGCATGCCCCTCGATCTTCTTCCAACAAGGCGGCAAAGTCGGTTGCGATGATACGGTGTCATGTCATCCCACCTAGACGCTCCTCGTTACGAACATAGCAAAAATACTAGCGACAGAGCTGCCGATTGTTATATGAAATGTTTCGGAAACTATCAGCTAACTGACGAGAGATTTTATTTTTTTATCTTTCTTGTAATTGGTGACATGTTGTGTCATTATGCATGATGTAATTGTCGAGGACAAGGGTGTTGGAAATATGCCCTAGAGGCAATAATAAATTGGTTTTTACTATATTTCCTTATTCGTGATAATCGTTTATTATCCATGTTATAATTGTATTAATTAGAAACTCAAATACACGTGTGGGTACATAGACAACACTGTGTCCCTAGTATGCCTCTAGTTAACTAGTTTGTTGATCAAAGATGGTCAAGGTTTCCTGGCCATAGACATGAGATGTCATTTGATAACGGGGTCACATCATTAGGAGAATGATGTGATGGACAAGACCCAAACTATAAATTAGCATATGGTCGTGTCAGTTTATTGCTATAGTTTTCTGCATGTCAAGTATATATTCCTATGACCATGAGATCATGCAACTCACTGACACCGGAGGAATACCTTGTGTGTATCAAACGTCACAATGTAACTGGGTGACTATAAAGATGCTCTACAGATATCTCCCAGGGTGTCTGTTGAGTGGGCATGCATCAAGACTGGAATTTGTTACTCCGTGTGACGGAGAGGTATCTCAGGGCCCACTCGGTAATACAACATCACAAACAAACCTTGCAAGCAATGTAACTAAAGTGTTAGACATGGGATCTTGTATTACGGAACGAGTAAAGAGACTTGCTGGTAACGAGATTGGACTAGGTATAGAGATACCGATGATCGAATCTCGGGCAAGTAACATACTGAAGAACAAAGGGAATAGCGTACGGGATTAACTGAATCCTTGACATAGAGGTTCAACCGATAAAGATCTTCGTAGAATATGTAGAAACAAATATGGCCATCCAGGTCCTGCTAATGGTTATTGACCATGGAGGTGTCTCGGTCATGTCTGCATAGTTCTCGAACCCGCAGGGTCTGCACACTTAAGGTTCGGTGACGTTTCAGTATAATAGAGTTATGTATGGTGGTGGTAGAAGGTTGTTTGGAGTCCGGAATGACATCCTGGATGTCACGAGGAGGTCCGGAATGGTCCGGAGGTACAGATTGATATATAGGAAGTCCTGTTTTGATCACCGGAAAAGTTTCAGGTACTTCGGTAGTGTACCCGGAGTGCTGGGAGGATACCGGGGGCCATCGGGAGGGGTGTCTTGACCCAAAGGACCTCATGAGCTGTGAGAGGAGTCAAACCATCCCTAGTGGTCTGGCCTCACCCCCCCCCCAGTAAGGCCCATGCGGCTAGGGGTGAGAAAAACCCAAAGGTGGAAAAGGTGGAAAGGGTTTCCAAGTGGAGAGGAGGAATCCTACTCCGAGTAGGATTGGAGTAGGACTCTTCCACCTCTAATTTCGGCCAAACCTTGAGGGTTTAAGGCTGCCTCATCTCCTCCCTCCCTTCTATATGTACTAGAGGATTTAAATAGGAGAGCTAACCCTAATTTCCACGTGCTGCCCTCTTCTTCCCAAGATCAGTTTCTCCTCTAGATTAGTTCGGCGGTGCTTAGGCGAAGCCCTACCGGATTAGTTCACCACCACCACCACAATGTCGTTGTGTTGCCAAAGAACTCATCTACCTCTCCGCCCCCTCTTGCTAGATCAAGAAGGCGGATATCGTCATCGAGCTATACGTGTGTTGAACGCGAAGGTGCCGTCCATTCGGCGCTATATCAGAAGGACTGCGACTGGATCGTGGGACGGATCATGATTAGATCGCGGGACGGATCGTGATGGGATCGTGGGACAGCTTGCGATTTGGATCGCGAAGACGTTCGACTACATCAACCGCGTTTCTTAATGCTTCCCGCTTAGACATCTACAAGGGTATGTAGATCAACTCTCCCTCTTGTAGATGCTCATTACCATGGATACATCTTGCATGTGCGTAGGAAATTTTTTGTTTCCCATGCAATGTTCCCATCAGTGGCATCATGAGCTAGGTCTATGCATAGATGAGATCACGAGTAGAACACAAAGGATTTTGTGGGTGTTGATGCTCAGATTGCTTCCTCCCTTGGTCTTTCTTGATTCAGCGGTATTGTGGGATGAAGCGGCCCGGACCAACCTTACTCGTACGCTTACGAGAGACCGGTTCCATTGATTGCCATGTGACTTTGTTGCATAAAGATGATTGGTGGGTGTCTGTCTCTCGTACTCTAGTTAGATCGGATTCGACAAAGGCAGTCCTTGAGAAGGTTGAATAGCAATTTGTGTATCACCGTTGTGGTTTTTGCGTAGGTGAGAATTGTTCTTGATAGATACCCATAGCAGCCACATAAAACATGCAACAACAATTAGAGGACGTCTAACTTGTTTTTGTAGGGTATATTGTGATGTGATATGGCCAATTACATGATGATATATATGTGATGTATGAGATGATCATGTTTTGTATAGAATATCACGACTTGCATGTCAATGACTACGGCAACCGGAAGGAGCCATAGGGTTATCTTTAATTATTTTCGCCGTTTTTGCTTTACTTTATCGCTCTGAGTTAGCAATAGTCGTAGAAGAAACAATTGGCGCGACAACCTCATGGCGACACATTGATGGAGATCAAGATGATGAAGATCATTGTGTCATGCCGGTGACGATGGAGATCATGTCGGTGCTTTGAAGATGGAGATCAAAAGCACGAGTTCCTAGCCATATCATGTCACTTATGATTTGCATGTGATGTTAATCCTTTTATGCATCTTATTGTGCTTAGGTCGACTGTAGCATTATAAGGTGATCCCTCACTTAATTTCAAGATAAATTGTGTTCTCCCCGAGTGTGCACCGCTGCGAAAGTTCGTCGTGTCGAGACACCATGTGATGATCGCGTGTGATAGACTCTACGTTTACATACAACGAGTGCAAGCCAGTGTTGCACATGCAGAACACTCGGGTTAAACTTGACGAGCCTAGCATGTACAGACATGGCCTCGAAACACAATAGACCGAAAGGTCGAACATGAGTCATATAGTAGATATGATCAACATGAAGATGTTCACCATTGAAACCACCTCAACTCATGTGATGACCGGACTTGATTTGGTGGATTTGGATCATGTGACACTCGAATGACCAGAGGGATGTCAATTTGAGTGAGAGTTTTTAAGTAATATGATTAACTAAACTCATTATCATGAACATAGTCAAAATGTCTTTGCAAATTATTTGTAGATTACTAGCTCACGTTGTAGCTCCCTTGAATTTTTTTATATGTTCCTAGAGAAATAGAGTTGAAAGATGATGGTAACAATAATACGGACTGGGTCCGTGATCTGAGGATTGTCCTCATTGCTGCACAGAAGGCATGTGTCCTTAATGCATCGCTCAGTGCGCCACCCCCTCAAGCGTCGTCTGTAGATGTTGTGAACATCTGACAGGCACGTTCTGATGACTACTTGATAGTTCAGTGCATCATGCATTACGGCTTAGAATTGAGGCTCCAAAATGTTTTGAACGTCACGGAACATATGAGATGTTCTAAGAGATGAAATTGCGATCTCAGGCTCGTGCCCATGTTGAGAGGTATGAGACCTCCAACAAGATTATTTGCCTGCAAGATGAAGGAGAAATAACTCAATCGGTGAGCATGTGCTCAGATTTTCTGGGTACTACAATCGCTTGAATCGAGTGGGAGATGATCTTCCAGATAAGATAGTGATTGATATAGTTCTCCAAGTCACTGTCACTAAGCTACTAGAGCTTCATGATGAACTATAAAATGCCAGTGATGGAAATAATGATCCCTGAGCTATTCGCGATGTTTGACACTGTGAAGGAAGAAATCAAGAAGGAGCATCAAGTGTTGATGGTTAGTGAAACCAATAGTTTCAGGAAGGGCGAGGGCTAGGAGGGAAACTTCATGGATGGCAAGTCAGTTGTTGCTCTAGTGAAGAAACCCAAGGTTGAACCCAAACCTGAGACTAAGTGCTTCTATTATGAGGAGAACGGTCGTTGAAGTGTAACAACCCTAGATACTTGGTAGATAAGAAGGCTGGCAATATCGACAGAAGTATATTTGATATATGTGTTATTGATGTGTACCTTGCTAGTACTCCTGGTAGCACTTGGGTATTGGTGAAAGCACAATGTGCTCCCTTGGTGGTTTTGATAATTCATGACAACATACATTGTCTCTTGGACTAATACTTTCACCTAGTGTATCTCAGATAAAGTCCACATAGAGAGATGGTCTGGCAAAAAGGAGTGTGGAGAGTATCCCCATGAAGAAGAAGGTGAAGGAATAGCATTGGCAAAGCTTCAAGCAAGAGGACTCTACATTTACCTTTTGTGAAAAATCACTTTGAGTCCATAGGAAAGCCAATACTATTAAAAGGGGATAAGGTTTTGTTGGTGAACAATATGCTCATACGTGCACAAGTGATAGTCACCACATACACCCACAAGCTCTTCCACAAAAGTCTGTCCAAAGCCAAATAGTCAAAATTGGTGCAACCAACACATTCCACTCGGTGCCACTGATTCCAAACCTCAGACAGACTCAGTCAAACCCTAGCTTTTTGGTGCAACCAATTTTGCTTCGGTGCCACCAAGTTTGGGTTGCCAACTTCCTGTTACGCAAGTTTACAAAATCGGTCCCTCCGAGTTTTGTGAACCGGCGTCACCAGATTGGCAATCTGACCGTTGGTCACCTTATCGGTGCAACCGAGTTTTATGTATCCGTCTCACCGAGATTCAGAAGTTGCTACCTTTGAGGCAACTTGGTACAACCGAGATTCACACATCGGTTCCACCGAGTCTGACTTATTAGGTGTAACTATTGGATTTTTGGAGATGCCTATATATACCCCTCCACCACCAGTCACCCGAAAGAGAAGCACTCAGAACAGTTCCCCACTCATACCTACTGATTTTCTGAAAGAGAGCCACCTACTCATGTGTTGAGATCATGCCATTCCATGCCAACCATATGAATCTTGATCTCTAGCCTCCCCAAGTTGCTTTCCACCCAATCAATCTCTTCTACCAAGCCAAATCTGTGAGAGAGTGAGTGTGTGTTAAGGAGTCTATCATCTTGAAGCACAAGAGCAAGGAGTTCGTCGACACTATCGAGCCTATTACCTTTTGAAGGGTGGTGCCTCCTAGATTGGTTAGGTGTCGCTTGGGAGCCTCCTACTTTGTGTTCTGGAGTGAACCAAGAAGTTTGTAAGGGCAAGGAGATCACCTACGTCGTGAAGATCTACCCCCGAGTTTGGCTAGTCCTCCGTGGACGTAGGCCGTCATGGTATAGTCAAGGTTGCTTCTTCGTGGAACCCTCTGTGGGTAGATCCCTTCATGGACTCTCGCGATCGTTACCCTCCGTGGGTTGAAGACTCCATGAACATGGACGTACGATAGCACCACGTATCGGAACCATGGGAAAAATCTTTGTGTCCTTCATGTGTTTGATCTCTCTATCTCTACTCCTTACTTTCATGTGCAATGTCTTTACTTTCCGCTGCTATACTTGATGACTTGCATGTGTTGGGTGTCATATACTAGTTATATATGCTAAAATTATCAACCCTTGAACTTGTGCTTGAGGTAGTTTTAAATTCCTGCTTGAAATAAAAACTACAGAATAAACGGAGGCTAGCTAAGGGTGAGGTGACGATGAGTGTTGGAAGTGTTTCCAAGGTTGATGTGATCACCATCGCACGCTCTCTCTACCTTCGGGATTAGTGATGAACCTAATAAATGTTATTTGGTGTTTGCATTGAGCATGAACGTGATTAGATCATGTTTATTGCAATACGATTATTCATTTAAGTTAGAGAATAATGGTTATTTTGTTTACATGAATAATACATTCAATGCTCATGCACCCAATGAGAATGATTTATTGAATCTTGATCGTAGTGATACACATGTTCATAATATTGATACCAAAAGATACGAAGTTAATAATGATAGTACCACATACTTGTGGCACTGTCGCTAAATGTCATATTGGTGTAAAACGCATGAAGAAACTCCATGCTGATGGATCTATGGACTCATTCGATTGTGAATCGGTTGAGACATGCAGACCATGCCTCATGGGCAAGATGACTAAGACCCCATTTTCTAGTATGGTAGAGCAGGCAAGTAACTTATTGTAAATGATATATGTTGATGTATTCAGTCCAATGAGTGTTGTAGCGTACGGTGGATATTGTTATTTTCCTACCTTCACTGATGATTTGAGTAGATATGGGGATATTTACTTAATGAAACACAAGTCTGGAACATTTGAAAAGTTCAAACAAAATCAGAGTGAAGTTTGAGATCATCGTGACAAGGAGATAAAATACCTACGATATGATCTTGGAGGTAAATACCTGAGTTATGAGTATTGGTATACAACTTAAGACAATGTGGAATTTGTTTCACAGCTCACGCCACCTAGAACACCATAGTATGATGGTGTGTCCGAATGTCGTAGTCGTGTTGTATTCGATATGTTACAAACTATGATGTCTCCTATCAATTTGCCACTATCGTTTTGGGGTTACGCATTAGAGACAACTACATTCACTTTAAAAGGGGCACCATCTAAATCCGTTGAGATGACACCGAATGAATTTTGGTTTGGCGGAAACCTAAGTTGTCATTTCATAACGTTTGGGGCTGTGACGCTTATGTGAAAAAGGGTTTTCACCTAATGAAATCGAACCCAAAGCGGACAAATGCATCTTCATAGAATATCCTAACGTAACAGTTGGGTAAACCTTCTATCTTAGATCCAAGCACAAAGTGTTTGTTGCGAAAATGGGTCCTTTCTCGAGAAATAGTTTCTCTCAAAAGAATTGAGTGGGAGGAAGATAGAACTTTATGAGGTTGTTGAACCTTTGTTTCAACCAGAGAGTAGCACAGCACACAAAGTTGTTTGTATGGAGCCTACGTTAGTTGAAGAGGAAGTTAATGATGATTATCATGAAGCTTCGGATCAAGTTACTATCGAACCTCGTAGGTCGACAAGGACGCGTACTGCTCCTGAGTGGTACGGCAACCCTGTCTTAGAGGTCATGTTTGTTGGACAATGATGAACCTCCAAGCTATGGAGATGCGGTGATGGGCCCGGATTCTGAGAAATGGTTAGAGGCCATACAATCTGAGATGGGATCCATGTAAGAAAATAAAGTATGAGCTTTGGAAGTATTACCTGAAGGGCGAAAGGCCATTCAGAATAAATGGATCTTTAAAAGGAAGACGGGCGCGGACGGTAATGTCATCGTCTATAAAGCTCGACTTGTGGCAAAGGGTTTTTCACAAGTTCAAGGAGTTGACTACGATGAGACTTTCTCACCCATAGCGATGCTAAAGTCTGTTGCAATTATGTTAGTAGTTGCTACATTTTTCGATTATGAAATCTGGTAGATGGATGTCAAAACATCGTTTCCTTAATGGCATCCGTGAGGAAAGTTTGTATGTGATACAACCGGAAGGTTTTGTCAGTTCTAAGGATGCTGAAATATATGCAAGCTCCAGCGATCCTTCTATGGACTGGAGCAAGCATCTCGGAGTTGGAATATACGCTTTGGTGAGGTGATCAAAGTTTTTGAGTCTATACAAAGTTTATGAGAAACCTGTATTTACAATAAAGTGAGTGGGAGCACTATAGAATTTATGATAAGTATATGTGGATGACATATTGTTGATCGAAAATGATGTAGAATTTCTGGAAAGCATAAAGGGTTGTTTGAAAAGGAGTTTTTCAAAGGAAAACCTGGAATGAAGCTACTTAAATATTGGGCATCTTGATCTATAGAGGTAGATCAAGACATGTGATAAAACTTTCAATGAGTACATACCTTGACAAGATTTTGAAAGAGTTCAAAATGGATCAGTCAAAGAAAGATTTCTTGCCTGATTTGTAAGGTGGGGAGTTGAGTGAGACTCAAAGCTCGACAATGGCAGAAGAAAGAGAAAGGACGAAGGTCGTCCCCTATGCCTTATACATAGGCTCTGTATAGTATGCCATTGTCGTCGCTTTCTCACGACAGATGCCATGGGTAGGCTTATCGAAGGTGGTTGGGGCCACAGGATGCCTACGGGCTCCGGGTGCGGGATTAGGCACAAGCGGTGATGACACATGATGTACCCAGGTTCGGGGCCCTCCATGGGAGGTAATACCCCTAGTCCTTCTTGGTCTAGTTGATGGATGGGTGTGTTTACAAGGTTGCTCCTAGAGCTGTGTCTAGAGGAGGAAGAGGGAGCAGCTGGCTTGCCTTCCTCTGCTATGAAATATGAGTGTGAGGGAAGTATCCTGAAGGTGTGTGCGCATGAGACTTGTCCCCCCCCCCCCCCGTTGAATGGGGGGTTCGGGAGGTTTTATAGGCCAACCCCCCGACTTTTACAATACTCCTAAGGTACAGAATTGGGGGCGGCTGGCAGCCACTCCAGCTGGCCAAGGGACCCCGCCACTTGAGCCCTCTCGTCACCCGTAGGGTCCACCTGTTGTGTGATCCCGTCGCCTGATGGGGCCCGCCAGCCGGCTCCGTGATTGGCCCCCGCCCACCTGCTATGGCACGGGTCGCCCGGGTGGCATCGTCTAGCGCCAGCCGGCCAAAATCTCTGGTACGGCTGGCTGCACTATAGCCACGCCGGAGCAGGTAATCAAGTAGGCGGGGGCGTGCCGGCACTGTTGACCCGCCCAGTCGCGGTCGCCAAGGTCAGCGGCCCGGACGGCCGAACTATAGCCACGCGCGCCCGCGCGTCAGCGGCCACTATGGCTACACTGACGTCCGTCATGGGCGTCCCATCGTGTCGTCGTACTTGCGTGCAAAGGGATGGGACGGAAACCTGTCCGCCCGAGGGTCAACGGAGGTGGGGGATCGAAGGCAGCCGACGATGCTCAGTCGGCCAGGGTCCGGGCCGGCCGCTCGACCAGCCGGCCTTAACCCCACCGACAACGCATTTGCCGGCTACGCACCAGCCGGCCGTAAGCAGCCGGCCACGCGCTAATTTATTGAAGTAGGGAAGAGAACCCCGTTGCTTTGGCCTACCCAGGGGTAATAATCCCATCAGTAGTCCCCGAAGACGGCGGGGGCCCACATATGGCCAGCTTCTCCCCAGCGGTACCCGCCCCCGGTGCAAAGTCAAAGGGCCAGTCGGGTCGGCAACTAAACCCGACGCCTCGGGTTCCGATGCGATGCCCCTGGGCCCAGGCCGGCCCGGCGCACTCCACGCGGCAAGTGATGATGGTGTGGGTCCCGCGCATGCGGGCAGGCGGGACGTCGCCCTCGGTCTAGCCCGTTAGGCCTCGGGTGTAGCCCAGTAGGCCTCGGGGCGCAGGCAGGGATCTTCTGCACCCCTAAGTGGTGGTTGCGACCCAGGACGGCCACGCGCGCATGGAGATTCTGGGGGAGTGGGCGCAGTTAATCCCCACGTCCCCTGGTCGTGGCTTCCCCTTTAAAAGAGGAAGGAGGGCGGAGGGCGGAAGCACCCACGCCCTGTTTGCCCCCTCGATTTCTCTTCTCTTGTCTTCTCCGCTCCCACGCGCGCCGCTGCTCTTCTCGCACGCCGTCCCGTCGTCAAAATGGCCGAAGGGCGCGGAGGAAGCTGGGCCGGATCCATGGTCATGGAGGGCACCATCGAGGATCTCCTCCACGCGCGCATGCTACCGCCGGTGGAGTGCGTGATCGCCCGCGCACCGGGCGACGAGCTGGTGCCCGAGCCACAGGCGGGAGAGTTCGTCGTCTTCGCCTCGCGCTTGTCCTGCGGCTTTGGGCTCCTGGTGAGCCATTTCTTCCGTCTGATGATGGATACGTTCAACCTCCAACCGCACCACCTTGGCCCCAATGCCATCCTATACATCGCGGGCTTCGTGACATTGTGCGAGGAGTACTTGGGGATTCTCCCCTTCATCGACTTCTTCAACTCGCGTTTCTACCTCAAGGCGCTGAAGAGCAACCCCTGCGGGGGGGCGGCAGTGTGATGCCGCGGCACGCGCTTCCTGCACTTCGGTCTCATTAACTCCGTCAAGGGCTGGCATCGAACGTTCTTCTATGTGAAGAACGCTGACCCACATCGGGATTACATCCAGATGTCGGCGTTCGTCAACGTGCATTCCTCCAAATCGAACTGGTCGGGAGCTGCCCCACGCGGAGTGGCTTTTGCGGAGCTCGGCCGGCTCGCGAGGCTGAAGAGCGGGGAGGGGCTGGTCGCCTCCGATCTAGTGGCGGCCTTCATCGTGCGCCGGGTGCTTCCTCTCCAGATGAGGCTGCACCAGATCTGCGATATGTCCGGCCGCCGAGACCCCCTAATGGCAGACGACCATCGACCTGACGCCGGCTCAAGTGGCTAAGCGGGTGAACGCCATCACGACATTCAAGCTGGCGTCGGCATCATGGACCTTCGGCAAGGAGCCGTACGATCACCTCAACCGACCTCCCCTGGTATGTTTCGTCGAGGCGACCCTTTTTCGTTCGAATCCCCCTAGCCAGCAGCCGGCATCCGACCTTACTTCTTCGTGCTGACCGCAGTTGTTCGTGCGATAGAACACGCCGGATGGCCCGCACCCCTAGATCTTCGAGGCGGAGTGCGACCACTCTGACTCCGAGGACTACGAGAAGGGAGGCCCTCCCGAAGAGGGGGTTGACTCCTCAGGGGGGTCGAGGAGGCGGCTGACGCGGAAGCCGGCGGGCCCAGCAGAGCCGGAGGGTCCGGCACAGCCGGTGAGTTCCCTACCGCTCCCACGATTAGACACTGGACCGATGACGATGGTGACGATGATGATGATGACATGATGATCCTGAATGCGCCTCCCCCCTCAGTTCAGCAGGGTCGGCACAGGCAGAGCGAGGAGCAGCCGGCTCAGGCCCCGATGGCCGAAGCCGCCTGCCGGGGGAAGAGGTCGGCTCAGGAGGAGCCGGTGGCCCCACCACTTCCCTATAAGCGGTGAAAGTGGCCGTGCAAAAGCCAACGGTGCGCGCCAGGCGGGTTTTGCCTGTCGTCACCAGGTACGTGACATTTCTTTTCTGCGTGTATTTCTTTCCGAGTCGTGGGTCGGTGGGTGTCTCACCCTTATGCATCTCAGGGACCCCATCGAGCTCCATGACGTGGAGTCGATGGTTGACCCAATGGACGCCGCCAGCCGGCTGGCCCACGAGCACGCGGCCACGTAGTGGGAGGAGAAGAGAAGGCTCGCGGAGCTGCGAGCCTCGAGGTCCGGGGCACAAGGCAGGGCCTCGCACTCCGGGACCTCAAGCGGTGGGAGGCGGAGGAGGTCCGCGGACCCCGTGCGGGTGTCCGACTCGGCGGTGGAATTGACCTGCCTGTCGAGGCCCCCATCGATCAAGCCACGAGGGGCGGCTACGGAGCCGGCCACGCCCCTGCCTACGGAGGAAGCGACACGAATGAGGGAGCGGCTACGAAGCCGGCCCTCGACGAGACCCGACCGATGGTGCCGGACGTGACACCGCCTGTAGCCGAGTCGGCCCAGATCGATGTGCCGAAGGTTTCGGTGGCCCCGGAGGCAGCGCCGGAGGCGCCGACCATGGAGACGGAGGCACCATCCGTCGCGGTCGTCGCACCGGGCCGGTAGGAGGAGGAGGCAGCGGTAGCACCGAGCGAGGGGCAACCGGGGACCGATTCCCGTGCCCTTGCCGTCATCAACCCTCCTCCGGTGGCTGACACCGTGGCAAACGTCGTGACAGGCGGCGACGATATCCGGGCCCGGAGGTCCATGCAGGACGTGATCCGGGACTGGGAGGCGCTGGCGCGCGTCCCAACCCTTCCGGCTCCCCCGGCAGGCGGCCCGGTCCCTGCGTTCGGGGAGTTGGGGAGCATCCTGGATCGGTGCCACCAGGAGTTGGCCCAGTTCAAGGAGTCGACCGACACAACCCTACAGCATGCGGAGGTAAGCGTCGCTATCCTTGTTGAAATTTTTAGTGGGAGCGCGCAAGCGCACCCACTGGGTGTAGCCCTCGAAATGCATGCCGGCTAACCGGCTGTGGGGCAGTCGGGCCGGATCCCCTTATGCGTCTTTTGATTTTGACTTCCTGTGGCAGGAGGGGAACTCCCAGCGGCAGAAGCTGTTTGATGAGGCGGTCTCCATCCACAACCGCGGCATGCACAGCTTCTACCGGCTGGAGGAGGAGCGGGCACGGGTGCGAGGTATGTCACGTCTTGTGGAGGGCGCGTAGCCCCCGGGAGCCGGGTCGGCTGCCTAGCAGCCGGAACGGGCCTAGAATGTCCGGTTGATGCCCGTTTTGCTTTGCAGAGGAGCTGAACACCCTCCGGGCAAAGAAGACCGGGGCGGTCTCCGAGCGGGACCGGCTGACGTAGAGTGTTTAGGCGGTCACCCAGGAGAGGGACCGGCTCAGCGCCCAGCTAGCGGATAGGTAGGCAGCCAAGACCGCCTGAAGGCCGATGTGGCGTGGGAGGTGACAGCCAAGGAGAAGGTCGTCAAGGAAGCGACCGAGGCCGCCCAACGCACTGCCGCCCTCCAAAACGAGGTGACCCACCTCGAAGGGACGCTCGAGGAGCATAGGGTGGCTCTTGCCGAGGTGGAGGCGGCGTTGGTGTTGGAGTGGGACTCGTCGCTCCACTTTGCCATTGAGCTGGATGACTCCCTCGAGCGTAAGTACTCATTATTCTATTTTCGGCTGGCTACTTTCTTGTTGCCAGTTCTTGTTCTTGATTTTCCTTCTTCTCTTTCTTCCTTTTATTCTTCAGGGTGCTTCCCGAAAACCCAGCGCCACGCTGAGCATGCTGTCGAGGAGCACCGGGAGTGTCTCCGAGCGCGCGGGCGCTCCATCGAGGAGGAATCCGCTTGGGACATGGCGGAGCTTGGGCTGGCCATAGAGAACCGGCTGATCCACCTCGAGCGGAGCGTGGAGCGGCTGAAGACGGCTGGCAAGGAGGTCATTGCCGCCTTGTGGCCGGGCCGTGGAGCTCCGGAGAGCCGTGTGTCTTTGTGGCTGGAACACGCCGTGGCCCGGCTCGAGGTCTAGAAGGCGTCAGCGGCGCGAGCTGGGGCACAGATGGCGCTCCGGTTTGTCACTTCGTGGTACCGCGGTGTTGACTTGGACCGGCTGGCCACTATGTGGGACGAGCCGGCCAAGGAGCGGGCGTCCCGCGAGCCGGTACTCGTCCACCGGGCCAACAAGCTCGCGTCGTATGTCAACCCAGACAAGCTCCTGCCGGCCCATGGCGAGGATGGCGAGCCAACAGCCGAGGACTCCTTCGGCATCTCCCAAGGTCCGGAGGACGAGGAGGTTGCCGATGAGAGCACCGACTCCAGCACCGGGACGTCTGGGACCATGAAGGCTGCCCCGAAGGCCAAGGAAGCCGACCAGAAGGCCGCGACCACCTCTGGGGCGAGAGTCGAGCCGCCCAGCGATGCACCAGCTGGAGACGCGCTAGTGGCCTGAGCCCCATGGTGTCTTATCTTTTCTTTTGTTATTTCTCCTGTACGTTAGACTCAAGTCCACCCACCGGGGGTGTAATGTAATGAATTATAATGGCCGTGGGCCTCTTTTATTTTAAATTTGTTCTTGAATGCTTAATGTGTTTGCCTATCATGCATGCCTTATTGGCCTTACTCCTTTTTTGCCCCTTTGGTTCCGTCTGCTCAGCCCCTTTTCCCCTTTGGTTTCGGCCCCGCTAGCCCGACAGCCGGGAGCCGGTTTGTAACTGGGTCGGGGCGTCCGCCTCAAGGGAGCCGGTTCTGAACTCAGGAACCGCGAGAGTTTTTGGGTAAGTTGAGCGGCAGAGGCAAGGCGGTGGTCCGGCTAGACCTAGCCGGCAACCCCCTTGCGGTCGGTTTTTCATGTGTGCTAAGTTTCGCCGCCCCGAGGGCCCGTCAGCCGGACAGTCGGGGGACGGTCTGTAGCTGGGAGGGGTGGGAGGGCTTGCCTAGCTCACACTACTTGGTTGATTTTGGGAGAGGCGGCCTAGGACCAGCCGAAGAGCCCCTAGGCCCAGTAGCCGGGTTGGGGGCGGTCGTGAGAAAACTTTGGAGGGAAACAAAAAGGGCGTGCCCCAAGAGCCGGCCTGGGGCACCCATTGCATTCATAAGCCCAAAAGGGGAGGGATACATACATACACTCGTTTTTTCAGCAGTAAAACGGACGGAGGAGCGCCGCGTTCCACGGGCGCTCGGTCTCCTCGCCGGAGGTGTCTCTCTTGCGCTTTTATGGCTTCTAGGCGTCTATCAGGTAGTATGCGTTGTTGTGCAATGCCTTGCTGACGATGAACAGGCCCTCCCATGGGGAGGACAACTTGTGCTATCCGGTTGTTTACTGGATCCGCCTGAGCACCAGGTCTCCTTCGCGGAAGGAGAGCGGCTGGATCCTCTTACTGTGGTAGTGCCGGAGCTTCTGCTGATAGATTGTTGTTCGGCTCAAGGCCCGTTCGCGGGCTTCTTCGAGTAGGTCAACACTGTCTTCTCTTGCCTCCTTTGCGTCTTCTCCGTGTATAGGGCGACCCAAGGCGAGTCAAACTCGATGTCAGTGGGGATGATTGCCTCGGACCCGTACACAAGGAAGAAGGCCATGTAGCAGGTTGAACGGTTGGGAGTGGTCCTGAGGCTCCAAAGGACAGCCGGCAACTCGTTGACCCAGCAGTCGGTTGACCTTACTAGAGGCGTTATGAGCCGGGGCTTGATGCCGGGAAAGATAAGGCCGTTTGCCCTCTCGACCTGGCCGTTTGACTATGGGTGAGCGACGGAGGTCAGGTCGAGCCGGATGCCCTGCTTGGAGCAGAAATGCGCGAGCGCGCCCTTGGCAAAGTTCGTGCCGTTGTCGGTGATGATGCTGTGGGGAACGCCTTAGCAAACCATGATGTCGTCGATGAACCGGACGGTTGTGGGGCCATCTGGTTTCTTGATTGGCCGAGCCTCGATCCACTTGGTAAACTTGTCGACGTCCACCAGTAGATGTGTCATGCCACCTCGTGCGGTCTTGAAGGGACCCACCATGTCCAGCCCCCAGACAGCGAAGGGCCACTAGAGGGGGATGGTCTGGAGGGTCGATGCCGGTAGGTGGCTCTGTGTGATGAAGCGCTGGCAACCCTCGCACTCGTCAACCAGCTTCTTGGCCGCCTTCAAAGTGGTCAGCCAGTAGAAACCGTGACGAAAAGCTTTGGCCACCACGGTCCTGGAGGCGGCATGGTGCCCGCACTCGCCCTGGTGGATATCGAGGAGGATCTCCTAACCCTTTCCGGCTTGACGCGCCATTGAAAAACGCCGGTGGTGCTGCGGTGGACGACCTCATGATTGATGATGCTATAGGCCGAAGTCCGGCGCTAGATTTGTCTTGTCGTGGCCTCGTCCGGGGGGAGCTCTCCGCGCAGAAGGAACGCCAGGATGGGTCGGGCCCACAAAGGAGCCCCCGAGCCTTGTTGATCAGTCCCCGAGACCGGCTCGCCAGCCCTCGAGACCGGCTCGCCAGCCCCCAGGGCCTGCTCGCCAGCCCCCGGATTGGAGACAGCAGGAGGAGCATCGATTGCCATCATGACAGCCATGACGTCAGAGCCGGTTGCCTCGGACGCAGTCGGCTAGGTCAGCTCGACCAGCGCTGGCAAGGCAGTCGGGGTAGGTGGAGCCGGTGGCGAAGATGTCGAGGGGGAGCCGAAGCCGCCGATGGGCCAGTAGCGTCTGCCGGCACGAAGATGGATTCCGACTCTGGGGAAGGCTTGATTGATGGTTTGAGCAGCCGCTCGAGGGAGACGCCAGCTAGGATGGCCTGCCGGGTGGAGCCAATCTTTGCAAGTGTGTCAGCTGCCTCGTTGTCTGCCCACGAGATGTGGTGGAACTCACAGCCCTCGAAGGAGCCGGCGAGTTGCTGTACGAGGAAGCGGTAGCTGACCATGCTGGTGTCCCTGGCGTCCCATTCGCCAGAGACCTACTGCACCACGAGGTCGGAGTCGCCGAAGCATAGGATGCGCCTGATGCCGATCTCCTTGGCGAGTCGGAGGCCATGGACGATGGCCTCGTATTCAGCCACGTTGTTGGAGGCGGTGAAGTGGATCTGGAGGGCATATTTGAGTTGATCACCCTTTGGAGAGGAGAGGACTATGTCAGCACCCAGACCGGTCCTCATTTTTGAGCAGTCGAAATGCATGCGCCAATGCGTGGAGTCCGGAGGGGGCGGGACGAACTCAGTCTCCGCCCAATCGATGAGGAACTCGGCCAACGCCTGTGACTTGATGGTGGTACGCGGCTCGTACCGGATCTCGTGGTCGGCAAGGGCGATGACCCATTTAGCGATTCGGCCGATGGAGTCCCGGCCGCTCATGATCTCGCCGAGCGGGGCCGTTCTCACCACGGTGATGGTGTGCTCCTGGAAGTACTGCTTGACCTTCTTGGCGGTGAAGTATATGCCATAGCACATCTTCTGGAAGTGGGGGTAGTTTTGCTTGGAGGCGGAGACGACCTTGTTGAGGTAGTAGACGGGACGCTGGACCGGCAGGGATTTTCCCTCGTCCGGCCGCTCGACCACCAAGACGACGCTGATGATGCGACCGGTCGCCACGATGTAGGCGAGCAAAGGCTCCTTCTCAGCCGGAGAGGCCAAGATGGGCGCACGAGTGAGAGCCCTCTTGAGGCTGCGGAAGGCCTCGTCCACCTCGTCAGTCCAATCGAACATGCCCGGCTTCTTGGTGTGACCCGGCTCGACCAGAGCCGTCTTGCGAAGGAGCCCGTAGAGGGGCAAGGCTTTCTCCCCCAGCCGGCTGACGAACTGGCTGATGAACCGGCTGAGCAAGGCAAGGCAGCCGATGAACTTTTGGACGTCGCGGAGACGGGTAGGCTTGGGCATGCGCTCAATCACGTTGATCTTCTCTGGGTTAGCTTCAATGCCGCGGGCGAACACGAAGAAACCCAAGAGCTGACCGGCTAGGACGCCGAAGACGCACTTCTCCAGGTTGAGCTTGATCTTGTACTCGTGCAGGTTCGCGAAGGTCTCCCGAAGATCGTCGAGGAGGCTGAAGTGCTTCTTGGTATTGACATCGATGTCATCGATGTAGACGTGGACGTTCCTACCTATCTGAGGTAGGAGGCACTTCTGCATGCACCACTAGAAGGTGGCGCCGCGTTCTTCGGTCCGAAAGATGGTGACATAGCAGTAGGCCCTGAAGGGCGTGATGAAGGAGGTCTTGAGCCGGTCCTCCGGATCCAGCTTGATCTGGTGGTAGCTGGAGTAGGCATCCAGGAAAGGCAGCAAGTCGCAGCCGGCCGTGGAGTCGATGACTTGATCGATCCGCGGCAGGGCGAATGGGTCCTTGGGGCACGCCTTGTTCAGGCTGGTGTAGTCAAAGCACATGCGCCAGGTCTTGTTCTTCTTTAGCACTAGGACTGGGTTGGACAGCAAGTCCGGGTGGAAAACTTCCATGATGAAACCAGCAGCGAGCAGCTGAGCGATCTCTTCTCCTATAGTACGCCGCTTCTCCTCAGAGAAACGGCGCAGGGGTTGCTTGACCAGCTTAACGTCCAGCCGGACGTGTAGTTTGTGCTCGACGAACTTCCTCGAAACACCCGGCATGTCCTTGGGGGACCACGCAAATATGTCCCGATTCTCAAGGAGGAAGTCGACGAGCTCGCCTTCCTATTTGCCATCGAGGCGGGAGCCGATTGTGATGCATTGAGCAGGGTTGGCCGGGTCGAGCGGGATCTGCTTGGTATCCTTGGACGGCTGGAAGGAGGCCTCACCGACGGACTGCGAGGGAGGAGCCGGCACGGCCGGCTGGCTAGTAGCAAGGGCCAGGAGCCGGTCAAGCTGCCGCTTTTCCTCGGCTATCTCTAGGGCCTCGGCCAGCCGGCTGCCGTCTCGAGCGCACTCGAGCGACATCTGGTAGTCACCCGTGATGGTGATGATTCCCTTGGGGCCCGGCATCTTGAGCTTGAGGTAGGCGTAATGGGGGACCGCCATGAACTTGACGAGAGCCGACCGTCCCAATAGTGCGTGGTAGGGACTCACGAGGTCCACTACCTCGAAAAGCACTAGTTCACGGCGGAAGTGGCCGAGGCCGCCAAAGAGGATGTCAAGCTCAATCTTGCCTACAGGGGAGCAGGACTTTCCTGGCACGATGCCGTGGAAAACCGTCCGGCTCGCCTAAAGGTCTTCTATTTTCAACCCCAGCTTGCGCATCGTGTCGAGGTAGAGGATGTCGATGCTGCTGCCACCATTAATCAGCACCCGTGAGAAGCGGTTGGTGCGTTTCTCGGTGGCGATGGTGGGGTCGAGGACGAGGGCGTAGCTGCCGGGACTTGGCATCACAGCTGGGTGATCTGCCCGACTCCAGGTGACCGGTTTCTCCGACCAGTGCATGAACTGGAGAGTTTCCACCATGGTGGCGTTCACCTCACGATGGAGCCGGCGTTGAGCATGTTTTCTCGTCTCTTCACTGGTGAAGACGAAGTAGCAACCGTCCTGGTTGGGGAACTGGTCGTGCTGACGACCGTCGGTTTGGGCCGGAGCCGGAGCCGGCGTCGGGGCGGCAGCTGGGGCCGGGGCCGGCGCGCGGGCAGGCGGCACGAGAGGAGCCGAAAGGCCATCCCCCGGGCCAGGTGCTATGAGAAGATGCACTGCCGGAGTGTGTGCGTGGAGGGCTTGGCCCCGGAGTGGTTCTTGCAAGGGAGGTCGAGCATCTGCTCGAAGGTGAGCTTGGGCTACCAGGAAGCCTTGCCAGTGCGCTGGCACTGGCTAGAAGACTAAGTAGCCGGCTCCTGCTCCTCGATCGTAACGACCTGTCAGCTCCCATAGCGGGAGTCCGGCTGGTCATTCTTGCGCATGTTGTTCTGTGGCTATCGGTTGTCGGTAGCCGGTCGGTACGCCATCAGCATTGGCGTTGCCTTGGCGGGCGGGGTCGTCTTGACCCGAATGGCGGAGTCACCTGTGGCGTACTTGTCCGCCTTGGTCATGAGCTCGGCGAGCGTAGCCGGCTCAGAGCACAGGAGTTTGTGCTTGAGGGGGATGCCGTCACGACAGCCTTCGACGAAGTAATGTATGGCCTGCACCTCATTCACCCCCTCACGGGAGTTGCGGAGCTCGATCCATTGGGTGAGGTAGTCGCGGAGGGACTCGTCCGGCCCCTGAACGCACATGGCTAGTTCATGGGGGCAGCCAAGCCGCTTGTAGGTGCCGGTGAAGTTGTGGACGAAGGCCTCTTCGAAGTCCGTCGAGGTGTTGATGCTGCCGGCCGCCAGGCTGTTGAGCCAGGTGCGGGCCGAGCCGATCAGCATGAGGGGAGCGTAGTGGACAGCTACGCGCTTGTTTCCCCGGGCGATGCTGACTGCGGTGGTGTAGTCGATCAGCCAGTCTTTGGGTTTGGCGGCCCCATTGTACTTTGGGGTGTCTTGGGGGAGCGTGAAGCTGGTCAGGAACGGCTCGTTGCGGATCCAAGGGCCAAACCACACCGGGCCAATCGAGCCCTCCTCCTCGAGGAGGGCCAACTGCGTAAGCTGGTCGATGCGGAGGCGGGCATCATTCTCGCTATGGGGGACACGTGGTCCGAGCTGAGCCGAGAGCTTGGGGTGGATAAGTGGCGAAACTGACCATTCCGGCTTGCGCCACGGGGGCAGCGTGTGCCCACGGTTGCGCTGGCTGCCGGCAGCCGCCGCCTCATGGTGGCGGCCGTTGTGAGGTGGGTCATTGGTGCGCCGGTTGTTTACAGTCGGCTGCTCGTTCCCCGGCAACTGAGAGGGTCGGGGGTTGCTTGCCTCGACCCGGCGGCCAGAGATGCGAGGGGAGCAGGAGTGTTGAGCCAGCTGACGGCCAGCAGTCCTTGTGCCCTCGCGCTCGAGCCGAGGGCCTTCGAAGGCGGCACAGCCTGTCGCGAGCAGATGTTGTTGCGCGTCAGCGGCGTCAATGAGGTCCTTGATGTGACGCTCGCGGGCGGCACGTTCTTCGCCCTCCAAGGTAGCCAAATCCTCGTAGGCTACCTTGGCGGCCCGCAGGTTTGCTGCGGGGGTGTCATAGACGGGCATGTTGCCACCCAAGATTTCGGCGACCACACGTCCGCGATCGCGCACAACCCCACGCCGGCTGGGCTTGGTGCCAGTCGGGGTGAGACCGTAGGCGGAGGCGTACTCCCGCTGAGCGGCCTCCATGCGGTGTTGTGTGGCCACGAGGGCGCTAACGTCCTCGAACAGGAGGCGGCAAGCCGCCTCTAGCTCGGCCGTGGCGACGTCAGGGTTTGCCGTCGGGGCAATGGGAGTGCTTAGGCCCTGGAGGGCCGCACCGAGCGGGTCGGAGGTGTCGACGCGGGCCGCGACAGTGTCGGCCTCGGCCCACGCACGTCTGGAGGAGGTGGAGGAGATGGTGGCCATTGCTCCCACGGGATTGTGAGAGCCGCTAGACTGGGTCACGGCGAGTGTGCCCACAGTCGTGGGCGGATCGGTGCAAACAAGCATCTGGCTAGGGTACTCATCGGCGACCGGAGCTTCGGCGAGGCTTCGCCTGCCGAAGCGTTGGGTGAATGCGTCGATGTCGAGCGTGAGGTCGACGGAGCTGCCCGCAGGGCCTGCTGGAGCAAGCCCCTCGAGCCCGCGGTTTTGCCTAGACGTGCGGCGGCGGCGAGGAATGGCGAGGGGTCCCGCCCGGAGCATGAATCCAGTCGGAGCCACGTATGGCCCCACGGTGGGCGCCAACTGTCGTCGTTTTCTCACACAGATGCCATGGGTAGGCTTATCGAAGGTGGTTGGGGCCAGAGGACGCATACGGGCTCCGGGTGCGGGATAAGGCACAAGCGGTGATGACACACGATGTACCCAGGTTCGGGGCCCTCTGTGGGAGGTAATACCCCTAGTCCTGCTTGGTCTAGTTGATGGATGGGTGTGTTTACAAGGTTGCTCCTAGAGTTGTGTCTAGAGGAGGAAGAGGTAGCAGCCGGCTCGCCTTCCTCTGCTATGAAGTATGAGTGTGAGGGAACTGTCCCGAAGGTGTGTGTGCGTGAGACTTGCCCCCCCCCCATTGCATGGGGGTTCGGGAGGTTTTATAGGCCAACCCCCCCCCCCCAGCTTTTACAATACTCCTAAGGTACAGAATGGGGGGGCTGGCGGCCACTCCGGCTGGCCAAGGGGCCCTGCCACTTGAGCCGTCTCGTCGCCCGTAGGGTCCACCGGCTATGCGATCCCGTCGCCCGCTGAGGCCCGCCAGCCGGCTCCGTGATTGGCCCCTGCCCACCTGCTACGGCACGGGTCGCCCGGGTGTCGTCGTCTAGCGCCAGCCGGCCAAAGTCTCCGGTATGACCGGCTGCATTGTAGCCACGCCGGAGCAGGTAATCGAGTGGGCGGGGGCGTGCCAACACTATTGCCCCACCCGGTCGCGGTCGCCAAGGTCAGCGGCCTGGACGGCCGAACTGTAGCCACGCGCACCCGCACATCAATGGCCACTGTGGCTACACTAGCGTCCATTGTGGGCATCCCTTCGTGTTGCTGTACTTGCGTGTAGAGGGATGGGACGGAAACCTGTCCGCCCGAGGGTCAATGGAGGTGGCGGCTCGAAGGCAGCCGGCAATGCTCAGCCGGCCGGGGTCCGGGCCAGCCGCTCGACCAGCCGGCCTTGACCCAGCCAGCAACGCGTCTGCCGGCTGCGCGCCAGTCGGCCGTAAGCAGCCGACCACGTGCTAATTTCTTGAAACGGGGAAGAGAACCCCATTGCTTTGGCCTACCCAGGGGTAATAACCCCGTCTGCCATGTTGTATACCGCACATGTGTGTGCCTTGCCATGAGTCTGTCAAGGGGTACAGGAGTTATCCAGGAGTGTATCAATGGACAACAGACAAGATTATCCTTAGTAACTGGAGGGCTAAGGAAATATTTCCTGATTATGAAGGTGATAAAGAGTTCGTCGTAAAGGTTTACGTTGATGCAAGCTTTAACACCAATCCGGATGACTCTGAGTAGCAACACGGATACGTATAGTGGAGCAGCCATTTGGAATAGCTCCAAGTGGAGTGTGGTAGCAGTGTCTACAGTATGACATAGAGATTTGCAAAGTACACACGGATCTGAATGTCGCAGACCCATTGACTAAAGACCTCTCTCACATGCAAAGCACTATCGAACCCCAAATCTCATTGGGTGTTAGATTCATAACAATGTAAATCACCTGGTGATGTGAACTGGATTATTGACTCTAGCGCAAGTGGGAGACTGTTGGAAATATGCCCTAGAGGCAATAATAAATTGGTTATTATTATATTTCCTTGTTCGTGATAATCATTTATTATCCATGCTATAATTGCATTGATTGGAAACTCAAATGGATGTGTGGGTACATAGACAACACTGTGTCCCTAGTATGCCTCTAGTTAACTAGTTCGTTGATCAAAGATGGTCAAGGTTTCCTAGCCATAGACGTGAGATGTTATTTGATAACGTGGTCATATCATTAGGAGAATGATGTGATGGACTGTGGGGACCCGACTCATAATTCATGATCACCGAATGCACGTGCATAGTGATCCCAGAGATCAATGCTCATTGAACACACAGAAGCTGAATAACAAGAGTCTTACATCCACATTTAGCGTCTTACACAAATAAAGACCATGAAGGTCAAGTCTTACATAGATAGGGCGGCAAGGGCCAAACATTTAAACATAACAAACGGCGGAAGTCTTGGTCGAAAGCGTGAACCCATGCCATTTGCCTTAAACCTACAGGCATTCTGACTAGGAAGCGTCCTAGTTCGCATGTTCGTCACCAACAAACTCTTCACCGTACTCCTGTTCTTCCATGTCTGACCAATTAAATAACCAGTAGCAAGTCAATGAGTACTTTGAATGTACTCGCAAGCATCCCAAGTTGTGAAACAAGGTATAATAATGCATGATATAGCACTAAGTAGGTATTTTGCGGAAACCAATTTTAAATGCAATGTCATGATCAAGCAACTATGTGTAAGCATGCATCAATAGTTGGCAGATATCCATATGAACAAGTTACAGATATCATCATAAGTAGGGGTTGAACATCTCATGTTCGTTCATCACATCAAGTCATTAGTCTTATCTCAAGTATCATCCTTCTGTCACCCGCACACGCACACTCGTCAAGTTTGCGAAAACATCTAGACGTAGCTTAAGCAGCAGCACCCAACTGTCCTTGACCGTGGACACGGCTATTCGAATAGTTTGACACTCTATAGAGGTTGCACACTTTTACCCACAAGACTCGGGGAACTTCTGTGTCATCCACGACTCGTGGTATATTACATACCCGAGGTAAGCACCCGAACGATGCCTTTCCCCTAGCGATACTAAACAAAGAGTCCACTCGGTTGGTACACAGCCCACATGATGTACATCACACGTAGCATCCATGCAGGGACCAACGGTGTGCCCGATGCCTGTGAAGACAGCGCATGATCGTCCATACCGGCATGACCCCGTATCGAGAGTGACCATGCCACTCCTGCCACTAGTAATGCGGGCTCCTTACTAGTACCCACCAAAGTAATCAACAAAGCCCCATCCCATAAGGGGTATCATGGTTGTGCATGTAAGGTTGGGACGGTCGACAAATCTTAAACCCTCCGTTTTTGAAAACACACACACTCGCTTATTATGGTACACCACTTCTTTCCCAAGTGGTTACCCAACTCATCACAATCTCCCTCGGGCATTAGTGGCACCCGAGGGGGTTTTCAAAAAGGCTTTGAAATCATTTCTTTAATTCCATCACCATGCATAAACCCGATCCCACTTGCGTAGCATCTACTAGCATCCTATCTACTCCCACCCGCATAACCCTTATAAGGAGATAGGGTCATGCACGATGCAAGTATCAACAAGAAAGTATTAGAAGTAACCCACCGAAATGGTCACTACTCCACATGATCAAATATAACGAAAGTAAAGTGTTATATGACATGCAATAAAAGTGGTTTCTTAACATCGTCAAAGGGCTGCTTGCCTGGCTCAACAAATTCTTCGGGGTCTTCAAAGTATTCGGGTCCAACCCCCTCATCAACAACGCAATCTATCATCGCGATAAATAACGATAATAATAAGCATCGCACAAAAACAGAGCAGAAAAATCTACTACTAAAATGCTACCCTACTTTGATAAACACTAAAAACTATTTTAAGAATATTTGTCTAGGATTTTGGTAGGGAAAAGATTTTTAAAACTATTTATAACAGTGGCTAAGAATGTTTAAAAGAGGTTTTAAAATAAAACAATACATAAAACTTTTGCAAACATTTTTACAAATGGCACTATAAAATTCTACATAATATTCTAAGATTTATGGTGGAAAAATATTTGGAATAGGACAAATATTTATTTGTGTGGGATTTCTGCAAATAATCCCAGAAAAAGAAAAAGAAAAAAACGGCATTGTGCCCTGGACCAGATCTGGCCGCAATTGGGCCGGCCCAGAGCAAACCGGCCCCAGGCGAACCGGGCGTCCGCACCGCGCCAGGTTTAAACCTAACGGGCGGGCCCCCGGGCCAGTGAGAGAGGGAGATGCGTGAGGGGTGCGAGGGGCTGACGACCTGGCCCCATTGGCAGGTCATCGTCAACCTCCCGCCAGAGGGCAAGGGGGCTCACCGAAGGCAGCCCCGTCCACGGCGAGGGAAGGCGAGCACGGGAATGGACTCGGCGTCCAGCCGCGGTTCTCCTGGAAGTCGAAGCAGCGGCGGGGGTGGCCGGAGTCGCGGGCGGCGAGGAGGCCGCGGTGGAGGGGATTCGGGAGGTGATTGCTGGGGCCGTCTCGCGCTGCAAAACGAACGAGGAGAAAGGGGGGGCATCAGAGAGCTCCAGGGGGTCCAGATCAAGAGAGAATAGAGGCGGAGGGGCTTCCTATCGCACGAACTCCGGTGACCCAATGCGGCGGAGCTCGAGCTCGATCTCGAGCTTGGGCGGCTCTGGGGAGGAGTGAGTGGAGCGGGTATCGATTGAGGGGTGAGGGAAGACAAAGGAGGGGAGAGAGGGGTGCGGGAGCGGCTTAAGTAGAGGGGGCGAGTCCATCGAACGCTGGTGCGCCGGCGAGCTCGTGGCTAAGGCCTGAGGCCACGGGAGGGAGAGAGGGCATGTCTGGGGTGCTCGTGCGGTAGGTCTAGGACAGGGGAATCGAGAGAGAGAGAGAGAGAAAGGGGAGGCATGCGCGTGCGAGGCCAGTGGTTGGCCGAGAGGGGCGGTCGTGCGGGCGCTGGAGAGGGCCGTTGGAGAGAGAGGGAGGAAGGGGTCGTTTCCCTGGCGTGTTGCGGACGTCGAGGTGCATCGACTAGCACGAGGGGAAGGCCCG
This sequence comes from Hordeum marinum, assembly GCA_022496015.1. Taxonomy (NCBI): domain Eukaryota; kingdom Viridiplantae; phylum Streptophyta; class Magnoliopsida; order Poales; family Poaceae; genus Hordeum; species Hordeum marinum. Next base: position 412,757,379 of record CM039678.1, on the reverse strand, counting down.
AGGTGGTCGGGTATGGGCAGGAGACGAAGGTAAACCCTCTGGAGCGCGGCTGCACGCTCCAAAGCGCAACTTTGGCCGGCATGCCAGAGCTTTTGACGCGCTCTGGCATGTCCACTTGTGTCCCGCAGCTGAAGGAGGAATAAAGAAAGTGGGAAAGTGCCTTGGATGCTCTGGAGTAGCCATGAGTGAGAGAGAGAAGTAAGAAAAGAGAGAAAAGATGTTGTCTAGAGAGGGAAATGGAGATTTTACCCCATGCACTCATGCTCTCTGGCGCCAGGGACTTTAATGGAAGTGGGGAGGGACTGCATAATGCTATGGTAAAAATTTGGGGTGAAGGAGAGTGGTGGAGGGGGCTCAATAATTGGTTCTTGGACTCAGCCTGAAGGTGTTTGATCAACACTAGGGCAGGCTAGGCTCAGCCACTCGAGATGAAACCTAAGAGGATGAAGTGGTGGTAATAATTGAGATTGATCACCAAGTTTGAGCTTAATTGAGCAAAGTTAATAATGTAAACTTTGCAAACCCTAGATTTTAACAGAAACTGACTTCTGTAGATCTAGGTGTGCAAACCTAGTCCCCTTGATGCACCACTTGGTGTATCGTTCTTATTTGGGTAATTTAACATGTCCACAAAGTTTGGGGTCAAGGGAAGAAACCTCACCATGTAAAGTTGTTCAAATTTGAATCTGGACAAGGAGGGTTTTGGAATAGTTTGATGAATCAAAACAATTTGGATTGAGATGAAACTTTGCAAGATCGTCACCTATGACAATTTTGACTTGCTGGAATTTTCTTGGAATTTATTGAGAATATTTTTCATAGAAATATTTCAATAGCTTGATTTGGACAGAAAGGGTTTTGAGGGGTCTTGCCCATGATTTTGAACATGACCATGTGTTGAAACTCATATATAAGGAAAATATATGTCCACTGAGTTTCCCTAAATTTTCTCAAATATTTTCAAAGCATTAAAATAATTTTTCCCTATGAAAAACCATTTCTGGTCTTAAGAAAAAGCCTTTAAATAAAATATTAAAATAATCTTTAAAATTAATATTTGGTGGTTTTGGGAAATCACAATCATAGTAGGTTTCAAATAGAGTCTTTGGGGGAAAAGGTTCCACCCAATTTGAGGACTTGTAGTGCAAACCTCAACTCAGTGGTTTTTGAAAACCTAATTTGAATAAATCCTTTTTGGTCAAAAATAATATTTTATAAAAATAGTTTTGGGCACTGTTCACATGGCATGATCATTGGGCAAGAAGTTTGGATCAAGGAAGATGAATATGGAGAGGAGTAGATCCTAAGAGTGCCAAACACAATCAACCAAAAAATCAAACAAGCACAATTCAAACAAGCATGCACTTAAAAAGTTTTAATTGGTTCCAAATTTTATAAATCCAAGCATAGCAAAGTGATTCAAACACAAGGTGTGACATGGACAAGACCCAAACTATAAACATAGCATATGATCGTGTCAGTTTATTGCTATAGTTTTCTGCATGTCAAGTATATATTCCTATGACCATGAGATCATGCAACTCACTGACACCGGAGGAATACCTTGTCTGTATCAAACGTCACAATGTAACTGGGTGACTATAAAGATGCTCTACAGGTATTTCCGAGGGTGTCTGTTGAGTGGGCATGCATCAAGACTGGGATTTGTTACTCTGTGTGACGGAGAGGTATCTCAGGGCCCACTCGATAATACAACATCACAAACAAACCTTGCAAGCAATGTAACTAAAGTGTTAGCCACGGGATCTTGTATTACGGAACTAGTAAAGAGACTTTTCGGTAATGAGATTGAACTAGGTATAGAGATACCGACGATCGAATCTTGGGCAAGTAACATACCGAAGAACAAAGGGAATAGCGTACGGGATTAACTGAATCCTTGACATAGAGATTCGACCGATAAAGATCTTCGTAGAATATGTAGGAACCAATATGGGCATCCAGGTCCCACTAGTGGTTATTGACCGTGGAGGTGTCTCGGTCATGTCTGCATAGTTCTTGAACCCGTAGGGTCTGTACACTTAAGGTCCGGTGACGTTTCAGTATAGTATAGTTATGCATGGTGGTGGATGAAGGTTGTTCGAAGTCCGGGATGAGATCCTGGACGTCACGAGGAGGTATGGAATGGTCCGGAGGTAAAGATTGATATATAGGAAGTCCTGTTTTGGTCATCGAAAAAGTTTCGGGTACTTCGGTAGTGTACCCAGAGTGCCAGGAAGGTACCGGGGACCATCGGGAGGGGTGTCTCGACCCAAAGGACCTCATGGGCTGTGGGAGGAGTCAAACCAGCCCTTATTGGGCTGGCCGAACCCCCCCCCCACCCACCCACCCACCCCACCCACTAAAGCCCATGCGGCTAAGGGTGGGAAAACCCAAAGATGGAAAAGGTGGAAAGGGTTTCCAAGTGGAGAGGAGGAATCCTACTCCTAGTAGGATTGGAGTAGGACTCCTCCACCTCCAATTTCGGCCAAACCTTGAGAGTTTGAGGCTGCCTCCTCCCCTCCCTCCCTCCTATATATACTAGAATATTTAGAGGGAAGAATTAACCATAATTGCCACGTGTTGCCCTCTTCTTCCCTAGATCCGTTTCTCCTCTAGATTAGTTCGGCGGTGGTTAGGCAAAGCCCTGTCGGATTAGTTCACCACCACCACGCCTTGTGCTGCCGGAGAACTCATCTACCTCTCCGCTCCATCTTGCTGGATCAAGAAGGTGGAGATCGTCATCGAGCTGTACGTGTGCTGAACACGGAGGTGTTGTCCGTTTGGCGCTAGATCGGAAGGACCGCGAATGGATCATGGGACGGATCATGATTGAATCGCAGGACGAATAGTGATTGGATCGCGGGCCGGATCATGATGGGATCGCGGGACGGCTTGCTTGGATCGTGAAGACGTTCGACTACATCAACCACGTTTCTTAACGCTTCCCGCTTAGCGGTCTATAAGGGTATGTAGATCCACTCTCCCTCTCGTAGATGCTCATCACCATGGATAGTTTTTGCCTGTGTGTAGAAAAAAATTTATTTCCCATACAACGTTCCCAACAAAGGGTGATGGTGTAACCCAAACCAATAATTTTGAGACACATGGATAACAAGTCCATATCCTAGAACAAGATGCACATCAGCTTATCAATTTTCTGGAAATGCATCAGAATTTTTAAGATTATCAAATGGAGACGCAGCTTCTTAGTGATCTTGTGGAGTTATGTGGACCCACAATGAAAATTAAAAAGCTAATGTTTGAATTGTGTACCTAAAATAAATTTTATGTTTGAACTATGTATTTTCGCTACCAACAAATATTATTCACGTTCGACATTCAGGTGTATGAAGGATATGCATAAATTTAAGAGTTTGGGTTTGAGATGTATGACTATCGGACAGGACATATAGGGATTGTTCGACAGCGTCCGCGGATGTATAGAGGACCGGATTTGCCGAACCCGACTGACGATGCTCTAGTTTCATACTCTTGTGTGTGCACCGATGTAGGAGTAGAATGTGTATGCTATTCCCACCAGTATTCCCCGTTTCAAATTTTTAATGCCGTTATGTTAGCTCTTTCTCGAGCTAGCATACGACAAGCTCCCTGAAGAGCTCGTTGCATACTTTTTTCGTTTCTAAATATAAGTTCTTTTTAAAAATTTCATTATGAACTACATACGGAACACAATAAATGAATCTATATTTTAAAATATATTTATATACATTCATACGTAGTTCATATTAAAATATCTATAAAGATTTATATTTTCTCTGTACCTAAGTACTTGTCGTTGGAAAAACTAGTACAAATTCCCAAGTTATAAGTATTAATACAGAAAGAGTATTTAGAAATGGAGGGAGTACAATGCATGCATGCCCCTCGATCTTCTTACAACAAGACGGCAACGTCGCTCGCGGTGATACGGTGTCATCCCATCTATAGACACGCCTTGTTACGGACATAGTGGAAATACCCTCGGGAGAGCTGTCAAATTGTTATACTCGCTCTATTTCATAATGTAATGCGTCCGTGTTTTTCAAAATCTAAGTTTGACCATAAATTTAACCAACGAGACCGATTGCGATGGGGGTAAAAATTGTACCATCGAAAACTTTATTCGAATACGAATTCTAGAAAACCGAGGACGTATTATATTATGGAATGAAGGGGGTACGAAGCTCCGTTGATTTCTTTTTTTCGGAAACTATCAGCCAACTAACGAGAGATTCCTTTTTGTCTTTCTTGCGAAGAGTATTCTTGGCATGGGATCACTGATGTAATGTCACAGTATTGGTGAGGTGACGACGACGGCAAACGAAGGATGCATTGGTTTGCATGGTGGAAAATGTGTGTGCCAAAGGAGCTAGGAGGTATGGGTTTTCGTGACATTCACAGTTTCAATTTGGCGATGCTGGCAAAACAATGCTGGAGGTTGATTGAGAATAATGAATCATTGTGTGCCAGAGTGTTGAGATCTAGATATTACCCCAATGGGGATATTCTTAATTGTGAACTAAAAAAAGGGTCGTCGTATATATAGCGGAGTATATGGGCAGGGATCCAAACATTCAAAAAAGGCTGCATATGGAGAGTAAGAGATGGTGCAAAAATAGATATTTGGATGGATTGTTGGATTCCAAGTAGTGCATCAAAGAAAGTGGTGACAGTAAGGGGTAATCATTATTGTCAAGAGTGAATGATCTTATAGACCCTGTTATGGGTGAGTGGGATGAACAGCTGATCCGGGATAACTTTTGGCACATTGATGTGGAGCGTATCTTGCAGATTCCACTATATCATCAGGCAATAGAGGATTACGTTGCATGGCATCTCACAAAAAGCGGGATTTTCTCGATACGTTCGGCCTACTATAAAGAATGGGAGGATACATACAAGGATAATACTAGCTTGAGTCGCCATGGTGGCTCCCGGCCACATCCGATATGGAAGAAGATTTGGAGTCTACAAATTTCAGGAAAAATAAAGATCTTCCTATGGAGATGTCTACATAATGCTATTCTCTGTTTTTGTGTGCTTGCAAACCGTCACGTTGGCAATCAATGCCCAATTTACAAAGTGGGAGCAGAAGATATCAAACATGCTTTGTTTAATTGCACAAGAGCAAAGGCAGTCTGGGCTGTGCTTGGGGTTGAGAAAATCATACATGATGCATTGCTTGTTGCTTGCTCAGGTTCTGGTATGCTGGAATTTCTCATGTGTGATGCTTCTACAAAGCACAGTTATCAGGACTCGATTGAGCTTTCAGAGTTGATAGCTACGGCGAGCTGGTTCGTTTGGTGGCAACATAGACAACATGTTCGAGGGGAGCAAATACAGACACCGCTACGTTCGGCATTGGCCATCCATGCATTGGCTCTAAACTTCACACGAGCGGCATGGAAACCAACTACTCAACCTAGACGTAACACATGGTCCATCACTTTGGCAGCGCAACAAGTTCTAAAGGTTGATACTTCTTTCTTTAAGGATCTGCGTCATGTGGGGCGACAGCTCGAGACCACGGAGGCAATTTCATTGTTGCGTCAACTTCTCAACTTGAGCATGTGGCAGATGTTGTCTCTGCGGAAGCAATAACATTACTTGAAGGTTTAAAATTACTTCTAAGCATGGGATGTCACAATGTATTGGTGAGGATGGACAACACTATTGTGGTTGATGCTATACGTTTAAAAGAGGGACATTCTATGATGGCGGCTTCAGTTTTAGATGATTGTAGAGAGTTACTACGAGAGTTCGGAAAGGTTACTATCGAGCATTGTAATAGAGAATCAATTGTAGTTGCTCATGAGGTAGCTAAATGGGGCCGTGCAAACATCCCTTCCTTATGGATGGATGCACCTCCGATTTTTATTGCTAAATATTTAGCAGATGATGTAGCATTATTTGAATTTAATAAAGCTAGCCATCAAGGCTTTTTCATTAAAAAAAAGTATTTTTGGCATTGACAGGACTGAAGGCCAGGGGAATCAAGTTGTTGTTGTCTCACCTGACTGAAACATAGGTGACCGACCTGAAACCCGTGGCGAGCAGCTTTCATCATTGTGATTGTTCTCGCGCCGACATGGTTATGCTCGTGTCGACGTTGTGCTGGAGATGCAGGCGGTCGAACGCGTCCGTCTACGTTGTACTCTTTCCGTTTCTAAATATAAAAAAATTTAAAGATTACACTATGCACTACATACGGATGTATATAAACATATTTTAAGTATAGATTTATTCATTTAGCTTCGTATATAGTCTTATAACAAAATCTTTAAAAGGTCTTATATTTAGGAACGCGGGAAGTAATCATTAAAGCATCTGCACATTAGTACTGTACATTTCTATGTGCGCGGACAGACGCATCCTGACGTTGTACACATGATATCTGAATTTTGTGCAGCCTACATGTCGGATCAATAGCCATGGGTGTGAGATTTTTTTTTAACAAGGAAAAATAGTGTTACATCCTGGCAAAAGGTACTTCTCCTTCAGAGATGAGATGATTCATGATTATTGGTATATTTTGACATGAAGGTTTTTATTTTTAGTAACTGAAAATGCAATTGACCATTCTCTCCTTCAAAAGTTCAGAGACGATAGGGGATTTGTTTTTTTTGTTTTTTGTTTTTTGAGCTGGATAGGGGAATTTTCTTAAAAGGGGGAATGTGATGTATTGGTGAGCTAAAGAGAAGTGATAACCGAGTTTATTCCGGAACATTATCTGACAAAAGATTGGCAGGCCGATGATTCCTCCTTAAACTAAATGGAAGCAAAGAAAAGAACGGTTACGTGTTGTGTTGGTTCCACTTATATATTAGTATGAAACAAAACAAAAAAGGTCAATGTGCGGTTGTAGCTTCCAGGCTAGCTCGCGGACGGCAACCTTATTCATTACGTTTAGCATATTTCAACAAATTCAGGTGTACCGATAGTAGTAGCAGGCCGATCTTATTTAGTTTAGATAGACTGCCGGCATCAGGTTTATACAAATAATGCTGACCTTAAAACTCTACGCAACACTGTTTCTTCCAGACTTTTATTTACATTTTTATTAGTATTCCCTCGACGGCCATGTTTTAACAGCTTTCAGTTGGTGCTACAGACAGTTCAGTGATCAGGAAAAGAATATACTCTCTGAGGATTATCAGCTGGAAACGGCGGAACCAAAACAAGCATGAGAGCATCTTCAGCCGTTGGCCTTCTAGGAACGCGTAAAATCGCCGTTTGGGGACAAGCTGGCGTCAAAATCGGCATGGGAGCGAGCGGCTTCCCAGCCGCTGGGCCCAGGAGCGCCTTCCAGACATGGGTTTTTTTTTGAAAAAAGGAATTCGGCAAAGTTTGACAAATTGGACATATATTCGGCTAAGTTGGACAAACTGGACGTATGTTTGACATTACATAAGTTATTATTAAAAAAACGTAACTAAGTAAAGAAGTCGTTGAGCGCGGCGAAGTCGCCGACGTCGCCGCCATCGACGACGGCAGCGGTGGCGGCCTTCTCCTCCTTGACGCGGCCGCCCCTGCTGGACCCCTGCCCGGCGTCGCCCTGGCAGACCGGTGGCGGCGGCGCGTCATCGTCGCTGTCGTCGAGGACGACGACGCCTTCCTCGTCGCGGCCATGGCGCCGAGCGGCGAACTGCTTGTAGGCATGGCACTGGCGCTCCAGCTCCATGCGCGTCCAGTCTTCACGTGCCCACTTCAGGGCTGTCGCGTCGTCGAGCTCCTCCTTGACACCGTCGGTGAGCCCGGGCTCCGTCTTCATGACTGGGAGCCCCGGCCCCGTCTTCACTGCGGTCGCACCGGCTCCGTCTTTGGTTTGACGTAGCGTGGAGGAGCCGAGGAGGAGGCGCTCCTGCCGCCCTTGTCAATGACGATGCCGACGTTGCGGGTGTGCCGGCCGAGCGACGTCTCCGCCGCGGGCTCGGCCTTGACGCCGAATACCGCCGGCGAGCCGTGGGAATGGGAAGAGGAGCGGGAGGAGGATTGAGAGGACAAAGATGAGGAGCCGAACCTCCTGAGCATCCATTGCCCGACGCTCTGGCGGGGGGCGGGGCGGCCGCCGCGGCAGGGTATGCCAGCGGCGGGTCATTGCCGCCCTCGAGGTGCTGGAGTACGTCGTGAAGGGTAAGGCCAGGGGCGCCCCTCGCTGTTCTTGGTGCCCCCCACCACCGGCGCCCTGTTGGTGGACGCCAGCCGCTGTGCCTGCCGACGCTTGAAGTACGCCACCCACGACGCGTGGTTGTCGACGGCGTACTGGGGGAGGGCACGTTGCTCCTCCGTCAGGGACGCCCGAACGCGGTCGACCTCGACGGTGAAGATGGCGGGGCACGCGTCGACGTCGGGCTCCGGGGGAATGGGGACGCCCCCGTTGCTGAGCCTCCACCCCGTCGGCCCGGCGCGCATGTCTGGTGGCGTCGGGATGTTCGCCTGGAAGAAGAGGTAGGCCTCCCACTCGTGGAGCGAGCGGCAGCCAAAGCCGTTGGCCGCCGTCGCGTCGCCAGAAAATCGCTCGGCCATCGTTTTGGGCTTGGGAAGAGAGAGAAGGGGGGAACATCGGCGGACGGGGAGAGAGGCAGAGCTCGGCGGCGGCTGTGGGCTGGTGTGGCCAAAGGCGAGGGGGGAGGCACTAGTTTTATAGACCGTGCTGTGTGTACGCGTGGCGAGAGGGGAGGCGTCGCCGCGCCACCCGTGACGTGCCGCCCGTGAATCAATGGCAAGGCTGACCGGCGACAGCCTTGCCATTGATTCCCGCAAGAAACCGAGGCGTACTAAGGGAAGACTACGAGTGTGTCGCTAACTCGGCGAGCCCGCGGTTTTTTCGCACCAAAATCACTTGCCCCGACGTCCCTCGACGCGTCGGGTTTGACCTGGATCCGCCGACGCCAGTTTCAACCAAAACCGATGAAAACGACCTCCTAAAGACGCGTCTGGACCAATTTTTAAGCGCCGACACTGAAAAATCTATAGGGAGCCCCCGTTGGGAGCACGGCTGGAGATGCTCTAAACCTGCCTACGCGACGTCTTGCCAGAGGAATTCCTTTTAGGACCCACCGGACGAAATTGTCAATTCTCGACTAAGTCACACACACAACCAATGATGTGATCGGACATACAATATTATCATATTCTTTCTTTTAGAAGACTATTAGCATATTCTTTCTTTTAGAAGACTGTTAGCATATTCTGACGAGAGTATTAGATAGTTCAAATTGTTATTATACGCAGGCTACGTTTTGGGCTTCACAATCGGGTAAGGAGATCCACCCGTTCCATAATTGACAACCATACAAATAATAGCCCACCAAAGCAGTACCCTACAATAAGCGAAATTTTCTACATTTCTGTTTAATCAGTCGAATTACAGTTTCAGATGTCCCATGTTTGCTCTGTTTAGAGTTTTTTTCCTACTATTTCTGATATGGCTCCGCCAAATGACAATTGACATATGGACGCATTGAAAGATACGAGTTTCCTTGTCATAAGGAAGTCATCTTTGGCATCCGCTGATTTCCCAGGTTTGCTAGTTGAACACCAAGTCATTTGTTGAACAGTTCCTCACCACAAACCCCCTGCACAACAATCCACAAACATAAATTGCCATGGACAGAAAATAGCAAGAGAAGATAATGTATATACATATGGTGCAGCAATAAGATTCTAGCAAGAAGTTCACAGATGAGTTTCAATATCGCAAATTTTCTTAAGAACTGGGGCAGAAAAATCATCGATCACTGTACAAGGAAATAGTACTCACAAGGTCAACACTGATAGAGTTGCCTTTTGCAATTCTCCATTATAATTAAACAACAGAAGAAAAATATTATGCAGTTCTCACCTAACTGACGGTAATGGCCCGTATTATCCAGTCTTGTGGTCGTATGTCCATTAAGATGGCATATCACCAAGAACCTCGTGCACAAAAAGATCCTGCAACTCTAGGTATTTACTTCTCCATTCTGTCCCCTGTTGGTTTGGTACACCATTTAGAGTGCTCACCCCAGAATCAAATAATCTAAAGCTGCCGTGCTGCTGGATCAACGTATAACAATAAGATAACAACAGAAAGAAACATGAAAATGAAAGGTTACTATATGCGTTACACCGAATGTAAGGGATACGAAATCAGCTGACCTGATGTGATTCCAAGAGCTGCTCTAGAAGGTTAGAGCTGACATTTCCAGCAATATGAACATCATTTCCAGGGTTGGGCAGAATTACAGCTCGTGGTTCAACTTCGCCGCTTGCTGCGCACACTTTACGCAATGGTTGTAAAGGTGGCAGATTTAATCTTTTGGGTGTTACTATGAGAACATTAGTTACTGGACCTGTGAGACAGGATTTTTATCAAAATCTCAGAAGACTACTTACCCTAGACATGATTCAGGAATTAAATGCATAGCCAAATGGCATGATAAAACATTATAGTATGAGAATCAATTCAAACAAGCTAACAGAACAAATGTGAGTGACACGGAATATATGATATTTTATCACGAGTGATGAACCTCAGGCAAAAGGGTGATTGGCTTCAGTGCTCCACATTTGAAAAACTTATGACTACACAAAAATTAAAGTAACAAAGCACCAAAACAGTTGCACCAGATGAGTTGTCAAGGGGCATTCATTTTGTTCACTCTCAAGAGGTTTATTCTGTACATTTATACCAGTTGAGTTGTCAAGCAAAGCAATCTAGTCAAGTAAATGCATAGTGAAGATCACTCTGGTAATCGCAAAATAATGTATGCAGTTAGCCACCTGTTACTCCCTACTGCTATTGATCGCTCACTGCCTTTCTCCGTTTGAGTTTTTACTCGTCAGACATGACATGGAAATTAATCGTAGAAACAACAGTTCTCCGCCATACCCTTGCTGCACACAATCAGTTGCACCAGCTTGCTGTGCTGTTATGGCATACCCCTTGATACTGGGGCTATTGTGCACAATAAAAAATTCAATGGTTCCATCGTGCGTGCATGAAGGGCAAAGGATGACATGTTCTCCAGCATGAATTACAAACCATCACACAGATCAAATCAACAGTTGAACACTTGCCATCACCGTTTAGTAAAAAGTAGGACTTGGCTTTGGGCCTGTCGTGATAACACAGACGATTAACTCGATATGGCACTACAATACAGGAAGTGTCAAAATATAATTTTTCCCTTGCATCTTTACATAACTACCTTAAAATTAAAGATGCTCAAGTTTTCTCCATGGTGACTGGTGAGTACTCATGCAAATCAAAGTTGTTAACCCATGGTGCTTAAATGAGCTGTCCATGGGTAAATTATACCTGTACACCAGTATGTGCAGGGTGCATACAATGCAAACTTCAAATGTTCTAGATACACGTCTTTAATGGAATTAATGGCAGTAAACCTACAACCAATGCTAGAACGGCAACAAACTAGACATGTCTCCGACTCTCAATCTATTGAAGGCGCAAACATTTAATACCATTTCATTTGCTTTTTCGAATAGGTATGTTTCGACTTCCTAGTCACCATTAAGCATCAAACATGCTACAAGCTAGACTTGCATGTCAATCTACTGAAGGTGCCAGCATTAAATACCACATCTCGTTTGCTTTTTCCAACAGGAGTGTTTCTAATAGTCACAATTAAGCATGGCCACAACCATCAACTTCTCTCACACACAAAAAACCAACTCCATAGTCCACGATAATGCAGAATACTTATCAAACAGGTTCAAACTTTTCACATTTTTCTACATGAGGTCTGAAGAGCAAGGTTCAAGTGTGGAAATAAACTACGAACCTTGGGAGTGTTTGAATTTTCGGGTTACTTGCTGACTCCTGGTATCCCAAACCCGAACATTACCATCCTCCGAACCAGAGACTAGTAGAAGGCCGTCTGTACTTGATGTTAAGCTCGTTACCGCCTTGCTGAACAAATTACACAAATCACCAGGATCAATTAAAGAAATTTTGCGACACAAATAATAGAATATTTGTAATGAAGTGACTCAAACTAAACAGCAGAGGTATTTGTTGAGATCTTAGTTTATCTTGCACTGCTAACCAAAGTACATATATCTCCAGTAAATGGCAAACTAAACTATATATGATGAGTTATGAAGTATAGGTCGAATGAATTAAAGCCGGATGGATGAAGTGGCGCCAAGCTTCTAGCATTCTTTGTGACAAGAGGGTGCCACAAAAGCTAAAAGGCAAGTTCTATAGGACGACAGTTCGACCCGCAATGTTGTATGGCGCTGAGTGTTGGCCGACTAAAAGGCGACATGTGCAACAGTTAGGTGTGGCGGAGATGTGCATGTTGAGATGGATGTGTGGCCACACAAGGAAGGACCGCATCCGGAATGATGATATACGAGATAGAGTTGGGGTAGGGCCAATTGAAGAGAAGCTTGTCCAACATCGTCTGAGATGGTTTGGGCATATTCAGCGCAGGCCTCCAGAAGTCCCAGTGCACAGCGGACGGCTTAAGCATGCTGATAATGTCAAAAGAGGCCGGGGTAGACCGAACTTGACATGGGAAGAGTCTGTAAAGAGAGATCTGAAGGACTGGAGCATCACCAAAGAACTAGCCATCTAGCCACCTTCTGCACAGTACTGATACCAAGGTGAACTAACTTTCCAAAAGTTAGAATAATGCTTACTCTGATATATAGTTGATATCTGCATACAACACACTAGCACATCTTACGCATATCGATTGTACTTCACTAATACTAGGGTGTAAAATTATAGCATAAAAAAATCAAGCAAAGTACAACAACAAGAACAACAAATAAGCTGCATTGATTTAGCCAGCGAGTGAAATGGCAAATACAGATTTCAAGCCCGGTTACAGCGCAAGTAAACAGGAAAAAAAATAACCAGTCTACTCATAGATGACATAAGAGAATTTCTGATCTACTTATTGGAGCTACTTACATCACATGATAAAAGAGACACTGAGGAAAAACTAGGACAGTAAGCAAACCTGTGGTCATCCAGAATACCAAGAATAGACGAATCATCACGGCCCTGAGAGAAGACATCAACACCCATAGCAGTAACATATATCTTTCCATCTCTACCACCAGCATAGAAAATATGACTTCTTGGGTCTATTTCGACAGAATCAATGATAGCAGGAAATGAAATACTTCTCAGCATCCTGCCCTCTGATAGACTCCATATCTGGGGAAAGATAACAAATATATAAGCATTGAGATCCCTTATTATCCCACAACTAAAAAGCAAAAAAGTAAATCGAGCACACACTTTACATGTACGGTCCTCTGAAGATGACACAGCAATGGCTCCATGAAAACAAGCAATATCAGTTACAGGAAGTGTGTGCTGATTGAAGTTGTATAAGTATGGTGTCTTTGCCTCAAACCTTGATTGCTCATCAAGCATCCTGCAATCAACACCAATTAAGCCAGTCAAACAAAATACAAAATAGTTCGCCCAACTTTGACCCTCATCAGCCTACATACGTGAGAAGATCCCAAACTTTGATGCTCCCATCCTCAGACCCCGAGACAAGCAACATGTCATAGAGGGCAAGGCACCTAACATCACGATAATGAGCATGCCACCGGACAAGCAGCTCTCCACTAGCCACCTACACACAGAAGCACACAAAAATTAACATGCGTAAGCTGGAACAACTTTTCAGTAACAGTCTCACCACGCCACCTAGAAACCACAATCCCCTCACCTCCCAAAAGAATATGTCACCGGACACACCGCCGCCGATGAGATAGTTCCCCTCCGGGTCAGCAATCAGCGCGCGGATTGGCTCGGCGGGGAAGCTCTTCACAGCCACCTGAGGCTGCAATTGGAACCGAGAACACAAGCTCAGCCTAGGGTTTCGAGTTCAAGTAAATGAAGTCCGGTTTGTGAAGACTGGTTACCTTGTCCCAGTGGTAGTAGTGGATGGGGGCGGAGTTGCCGGCGGCAACTTGGGCGGCGGCGAGGAAGCGGCCGGCGACGGCAACGATGGCACGTGGCCGGGAGGCGCAGGGGCGGTGGCGGATGGCCTCGGCCCCCGTGCGGAGGTCCCACGCGGCCACGCCGGCGTCGGTGGAGGAGGCCGCAAGCACCAGTTGCGACGGCGGCGCCATGGGAGTGGGGTGAGGGGCTAGGGTTTAGGGTTTCCTAAACTGAAAAGCAGACGCCGTGGTTCCGAAATTTGAAAGGCAAATGAACTTGTCCCCTAGGAGGAGCAACTTCTAACAGATTCACCCCTTTTCTTTTTCTTTTTTGACGTTAACACCCCTTTTCTTTACACGGTATTATAAAAAAATCAGATGTTAAAAAACCCACACTATCAAACTCTCAATAACCTGCTCTATCCCTTAAATATTTAGAGTGTTGGGCTCAAGTCTTCATATTCACGGGTTAAGAGACTTCTAACAGATTCACTCCTTTTCTTTATATTTATAAAATCAGATGTTGAAAAACCCACACTATCAAATCCTCAATAACTTGCTTTATCCCTTAAATATTTTAGAGTGTTGGGCTCAAGTCTTCATATTCAAGGGTTGAGAGAGTATACTTAGGATGCGTTTGGTTAGAGAGACATGTTAGGATGGATATGGGCATCCCTATCCAGCTGGATAGGATAGCCATTTTTTCCGTTTGTTTGTTTGGATAAGGTTAACCCGTGTTTTGTTTGGTTAGAAGGACAAATCATTGTTGGGGATAGCCATTTTTCTGTTTGGTTGATGGGTGATGTTAGATCAGTTTTCAATATGAGGCAATCAAATATGATACTCCCTCCGTGTAGGTGTATAAGTCATCTTACAAAAATCAAATAATCCCGAAACAATTAGGCCGTGCATTAACTTTCACTTCGTTTCTTGTTTTTTGACATGAATAAGACATCTTCCAATGCATGGATGCTTAGATGAGGTGCTAAGTGCATCATTAAAAGGCTTAGCAACTAAACACCCCAATGCATTGGTACTTAGCTTTTGGTTGGTAAGCTCCCTTCATTTAATTAGATATATACTCAAATTTTTGTTTCCACCTAGGTACACGCGCTTAGCATTGGTTCTTCTTGAGGTCATCATACTACTCTGTCTCTTCTTAATTAGCATGCCACATCAGATTTTTTGCCTAGTTGGCAGCCTTAGCACCTGTACAAGGTGGACCATTGGGAGAGGCCTAAAGGAATCAACCAACAAGATATGTGAGGCATGTATGTTTGTAATGACTTGAGACTAACTAATATGACATGAAGTGGTCAATTCATTGCATGCAATGATATTAATTAGCAAATTGACATTAAATTCTCTCGTTTTCTTCTTCGTCTCGGTCACGGTGCACAACCTAAGATGACTTATACACAAAGACGGAGGAAGTATCTATAACAGTGATTATAAGAACAAATTTAGAAACTTGAGCATCATGCCCAAACAAACTCATCTACAAACTAAACTTTAACTTCAATACACATCATAGTTCAACATTTTCATATATAAAACACAAGTGCATAGAGCTCATAGTTCCACATTCCATATAATACTAGATCAACTAGTAGAATGCCCGTGCGTTGTCATGGGCCTTTTAATTTTGTTTTGATTGCATACATATACCTATATTGTTGTGTATAACTCGGTGAATTTTTAGCTATTTTCAGCAACATCGCATCGACACCCTTGTCGAAGTATTCTTTTTGAACGTCAAGATAGTACATCTCTATATCTCTCATACTATGTATATAGGGACAAATCATATATGTCCATAAGTGACCTATGTGCCACCCTACCATATCCATCTACATTTCCTTTCGCCTCTTTTTTCCCAAATAACTATTGTCGACCTATCTGCCCATCAGTTATGGATCTATACGCAATTTAGTTTACACATTGATGTCTACTACACAACCTTCTTCTTGTAGACTCGTGTTGGGCCTCCAAGCGCAGAGTTTTGTAGGACAGTGGTAATTTTCCCTCAAGTGGATGACCTAAGGTTTATCAATCCGTGGAAAGCGTAGGATGAAGATGGTCTCTCTCAAGCAACCCTGCAATCAAATAACAAAGAGTCTCTTGTGTCCCCAACACACCCAATACAATGGTAAATTGTATAGGTGCACTAGTTCGGCGAAGAGATGGTGATACAAGTGTAATATGGATGGCAGATATAGGTTTTTGTAATCTGAAAATATAAAAACAGCAAGGTAAGTAATGGTAAAAGTGAGCACAAACGGTATTGCAATGCTTGAAAACAAGGCCTAGGGTTCATACTTTCACTAGTGCAAGTTCTCTCAACAATACTAACATAGTTGAATCATATGTAAATGTTGGGGAACGTCGCATGGGAAACAAAAAATTTCCTACGCACACGCAAAACTATCCATGGTGATGAGCATCTACGAGAGGGAGAGTGGATCTACGTACCCTTGTAGATCGCTAAGCGGGAAGCGTTAAGAAACGCGATTGGTGTAGTCGAACTTCTTCGCGATCCAAATCGCCGAGCGTCCCGCGATCCAATCACGAACCGTCCCGCGAACACATCATGATCCGTCCCGTGAACTCATCACGATCCGTCTCACAATCTTGATCACGATCTGTCCCGCGAACTCATCACGATCCGTTCCGTGATCACATCACGAACCGTCTCGCGATCTCGATCACGGTCCTTCCGATCTAGCGCCGAACGGACGGCACCTCCGCGTTCAGCACACGTGCAGCTTGATGACGATCTCCACCGTCTCGATCCAGCGAGAGGAGGTGGAGAGGAGAGAGAGTTCACCGGCAGCGTGACGGCGCTCCGGTGATGGTGGTGGAGCAATTCCGGCAGGGCTTCGCCTAAGCGCTGCAGAAAACCGATCTAGAGGAGAAACTATGCACCGGTGGAACGGGTAGCACGTGGCCGGAAATTCTGTCCAAAAATCACCCAATCCACTAGTATATATAGGAGGAGAGGAGAGGAGAGGCAGCCAAGGCCTTTGGGTCGGCCGAAATAGGAGGTGGGAGCAATCCTACTTCACCTCCAATCCTAGTTGGAGTAGGATTGCCTCCTATTGGCTGATTTTCCACTTTTTGCTTTAGGACTTTCTCTCCTGCGCCATGGGCCTTTGTGGCTGTTTTCCCAGCCCACTAAGAGCTGGTTATTATTCTCCCACAGCCCATGGACCTCTTGGGGTCGCAATACCCCTCCCGGAGGTCCCCCGGTACACTACCGGCACTCCCGGTACACTACCGATACTCCCGGTACACTACCGATGAGCCCGAAACTTTTCTGGCGACCAAAATGGGACATCCTATATATGAATCTTTACCTCCGGACCATTCCGGAGCTCCTCGTGACGTCCGGGATCTCATCCGGGACTCCGAACAACCTTCGGTCACCACCATACATAACTCTACACTACCGAAACGTCACCGAACCTTAAGTGTGCAGACCCTGCGGGTTCGAGAACTATGTAGACATGACCGAGACACCTCTACGGTCAATAACCAATGGCGGGACCTGGACGTCCACATTGGTTCCTACATATTCTACGAAGATCTTTATCGGTCGAACCTCTATGTCAAGGATTCAGTTAATCCCGTATAACGTTCCCTTTGTTCTTCGGTATGTTACTTGCCCGAGATTCGATCATCGGTATCTCCATACCTAGTTCAACCTCGTTACCGGCAAGTCTCTTTACTCGTTCCGTAATACAAGATCCCGCAACTAACAATTAGTCACATTGCTTGCAAGGCTTATTGTGATGTTGCATTACCGAGTGGGCCCCGAGATACCTCTCCGTCACACGGAGTAACAAATCCCAGTCTCGATCCATGCCAACTCAACAGACACCATCGAAGATACCTGTAGAGCACCTTTATAGTCACCCAGTTACGTTGCGACGTTTGATACACACAAGGCACTCCTCCGATATCCGTGAGTTGCATGATCTCATGGTCATAGGAACATATAATTGACATGCAGAAAACAGTAGCAATAAACTGACATGATCATATGCTATGTTTGTAGTTTGGGTCTTATCCATCACATCATTCTCCTAATGATGTGATCCCGTTATCAAATGACATCTCATGTCCATGGCTAGGAAACCTTAACCATCCTTTGATCAACGAGCTAGTCCATTAGAGGCATACTAGGGACATGGTTTTGTCTATGTATCCACACATGCATTTAAGTCTCCGATCAATACAATTATAGCATGGATAATAAATGATTATCATGAACAAGGAAATATGATAATAACTAATTTATTATTGCCTCTAGGGCATATTTCCAACAGTAAATCCCTCACGTGCGACAACGAGTCCACTCCAAAGTCACAAATAGCGGAGAACAAACGTAGAAATTATTATAGGGTACGAAACCACCTCAAAGTTATCTTTTCTGATCAATCTTATGAGCTATCCCTATAAGTGTCACAAATAGCCCTAGAGTGCGTACTAAGATAACACCTTAAGATATGCATCAACCAAAACCCTAATGTCACCTAGATACTCCAATGTCACCACAAGTACCCATGGGCTTGATTATACGATATGCATCACATAATTTAAGATTCATCACGTTCAATCCAACACAAAGAACTTTAAAGAGTGCCCCAAAGTTTCTACCGGAACGTCAAGACAAGAACGTGTGCCAACCCCTATGCATAGATTTCCAAGGTCACGGAACCCACAACTTGATCACCAAAACATACATCAAGTGGATCAATAGAACATCCCATTGTCACCATGGATATCACATCGCAAGACATACATCAAGTGTTGTCAAATCCTTAAAGAGTTAATCCGATAAGAAAACTTCAGAGGGAAAACTCAATTCATCACAACAAGATAGAGAGGGGAAAACTCCATATGATTCAATCTATATCAACAAAGCTCACGGTACATCAAGATCGTGCCATCTCAAGAACACGAGAGAGAGAGATCAAACACATAGCTACTGGTACATGCCCTCAGCCCCGAGGGTGAACTACTCCCTCCTCATCATGGAGAGCGCTGGGATGATGAAGATGGCCTCTGGTGATGGTTTCCCCCTCCGGCAGGGTGCCGAAATGGGCTCCCGATTGTTTTTCATGGCTCTAGAGGCTTGCGGCGGCGGAACTCCCGATCTAGGTTCTGCGTTGGAGTTTTGGAATTTATAGGAATTTATGGCGGTGGAAACGAGTCAGGATGGGACACGAGGGAGTCACAAGCCTGGGGGCGTGCCCTAGGGGGTGGACGTGCCCCTGAGGCTTGTGACTGCTTCGTGGGTCTTCTAGCCCAACTCCAACTCTCCCTGGGCTTCTTCTGGTCCATAAAAATTCATCGTAGATTTTTATTCCATTTGGGCTCCGTTTGATATTACTTTTAAGTAAAACCCAAAAACACGGAAAAAACAGGAACTGACACTGGGCTCTAGGTTAATAGGTTAGTCCCCCAAAAAATATGAAGTTGTAGTAAAATGATTGTAAAACATCCAAGAATGATAATATAACAACTTGGAACAAGCAAAAATTATAGATACATTGGAGACGTATCAGCATCCCCAAGCTTAATTCTTGCTCGTCCTCGAACAGGTAAATGATAAAAACAGAATTTTTGATGTGGAATGCTACCTAACATGTTCATCCTATTCTTTTCTACTTGTATAGCATGGACATTTGGACCTGTAAATGATTCAAAGTAATAGTCTTGTTTTAACATAATGACTTCAATACTCAAGAATGTCAACAAGCAACAATGTCTTTCAAAATATTAACACTAAAGAAAGTTATCCCTAGGCCATCATGCTCAATCATTGATCCATTCATGAAACACACTCAAATATTAGCTATGCCCAATGCTCAAGTACGATCATAGTGCCCCCTAGTTGTTGCGTATAAGAGAAGATGGAGACTCAAAGCAAAAATAAAAAATGCATAAAGTAAATAGATAGGTCCTTCGCAGAGGGAAGTAGGGATTTGTAGAGGTGCCAGAGCTCAAGGTTTATGTTGAGAGAGAAAAATATTTTGAGTGGCATGCTTTTCCTGTCAACGAAAACGACGAAGTAGCTCACAATACTTTCCATGCTAGATACATTGTAGGCGGTTCCCAAACAGAATAGTAAAGTTTACTTCCCCTCCACCAATCAATCACACTCCACGGCGAGCCGAATCCACGGGTACCGTCCATACCAACAACATTCATGGGGGAGTTTTGTTTCATTATATTTTGATTTTATTTTTGAGCATGGGGCTGGGCATCCCAAATACCAGCCACTTTCTCGTGGATTATAGTGAATCAACACATATCGTGAGAATAACACACCTAGCATGGACAAATATTGGATACTCCCCACCGTTTCATGAGCGGTACGGGCACACAAAAGAGAAAAATTATTTTGAAGATTCAGAGATGGCACATACAAATTTGCTTGGAACGGCATGGAAATACCGCATATAGGTAGGTATGGTGGACTCATAAGACAAAACTTGGTTTAAGGATTTTGGATGCAAAAGTAGTATTTCTACTTAGTATAAATGAAGCCTAGCAAATAGATTGGGAAGCAACCAAACCAAGGAACGAAAAATCACATAAGTGAGCATTGAGTCATAACTAACATCGAATAATGCATCACAAGTAGGATGTAACTTCATTGCATAACTATTGACTTTCGTGCATGCATAGGGAATCAAAAACCTTAACACAAATATTCTTACTAAGCATAATTACTCACTAACAGGACTCACATATTACTATCATCATGTTTCAAAACTATTACAAATAATCAAGTTTAATTTGTCCCATGATCTTCATGAAAGTTTTTATTATATCCTCCTTGGATATCTATCACTTTGGGACTAGTTTCATATATTGCCATTGTTTTTTCTACAAGCTCAAATAAATTCAAGTAAAGCACATGAGCAAATGACAAGCTATTCTCAAAGGATATGAGTAGTCAAACAATTAAGGAGCTATGTGAGGATTCTCTCTCTCCCTCAATAAATATTTTCAGATCTTAAGTACTTTATTCAAACAGAAAGCAAAATAAAAATAGCACTCCAAGAATAGCACGCATCATGTGAACAAATAAAAATTTAGGCTCAACATAGGCTAACCGATAGTTGTTGATGAAGAGAGGTGGGATGCGTAGCATCCCCAAGCTTAGATGCTTGAGACTTCTTAAAATATTTACTTGGGGTGCCTTGGGAATCCCCAAGCTCGAGCTTTTGTATCTCACTCAATCCTCTCATACCACGGTTTCACCTATTCTCAAAAACTTCATCCACACAAAACTCAAAAAGAATTCGTGAGATAGGTTAGTACACATACTAATAAATCAACTTTTATGTACTAACAAGACAAGTTGCATAATAATTTTCAAACATTAGGTACTGTATACTATAATTTCCACAATTTATATCTACCAATATAGGCTATGGAAACTATAGGATAAGTAGATAATGAAACTATGACAACAATCTGTCTAAACGGAACAGTGTGTAGCAATTTATGAAAATAGTGTACTTCTGTAACTCAAACAATTATTAAAATTTAGTAAATTCGATAAAATTTATATGAAAACACTGTGTAAAAATTTCAGAAACTTTCCACGTTCCAGTAAAATATGAAGATTCAAACACTACAGCAGAAGTTTCTGTTTTTACCCAACACATATCATGCAATGCAAGCATCCTAAGGCAATTCTTGAATTTTTTTATTGAAAAACTATATTATAAATAACACCTAACATAAAATAACAAAATATAATGACGCTCCAAGCAAAACAAATATTATGTGACGAATAAAAATATAGCTCCAAGTAAGATATACCGATAGTGTTGAAGACGAAAGAGGTGATGCCTTCCGGGGCATCCCCAAGCTTAGACGCTTGAGTCTTACTTTAATATTACCTTGAGGGTGCCTTGGGAATCCCCAAGCTTAGGTTCTTGTCACTCCTTATTCTCCTCATATCGGTGTCTCACCCAAAACTTGAAAACTTCAATCACACAAAACTTAACGCAACTTCATGAGATGGGTTAGTGTAGTAAATATAGATCATTCACTTAGGTACTGTCAAGACAAGATTCATAATTGTTCCCACATGATTCCTACTGTATTACATCATTCCCACAATTTAAATGTCACCTAGATACTCCAATGTCACCACAAGTACCCATGGGCTTTATTATACGATATGCAACACATAATTTCAGATTCATCATGTTCAATCCAACACAAAGAACTTCAAAGAGTGCCCCAAAGTTTCTACCAGAACGTCAAGACAAGAACGTGTGCCAACCCCTATGCATAGATTCCCAAGGTCACGGAACCCGCAAGTTGATCACCAAAACATACGTCAAGTGGATCAATAGAACATCCCATTGTCACCACGGATATCCCATCGCAAGACATACATCAAGTGTTCTCAAATCCTTAAAAACTCAATCCGATAAGAAAACTTCAAAGGGAAAACTCAATTCATCACAACAAGATAGAGAGGGGAAACTCCATATGATTCATTCTATATCAACAAAGCTCGCGGTACATCAAGATCGTGCCATCTCAAGAACATGAGAGAGAGAGATCAAACACATAGCTATTGGTACATACCCTCAGCCCTAAGGGTGAACTACTCCCTCCTCGTCATGGAGAGCGCTGGGATGATGAAGATGGTCTCCCGTGATGGTTTCCCCCTCCGGCAGGGTGCCGGAACAAGCTCCCGATTGGTTTTTCATGGCTCTGGAGGCTTTGCGGCGGCGGAACTCCTGATCTAGGTTCTGCGTTGGTTTTTTGGAATTTATAGGAATTTATGGCGGTGGAAACGAGTCAGGATGGGCCACGAGGGAGTCACAAGCCTAGGGGGCGCGCCCTAGGGGGGTGGGCGCGCCCCTGAGGCTTGTGACTGCCTCATGGGTCTTCTAGCCCAACTCCAACTCTCCCTGGCTTCTTCTGGTCCATAAAATTCACCGTAGATTTTTATTCCATTTGGGATCCGTTTGATATTCCTTTTCTGTAAAACCTAGAAACATGGAAAAATAGGAACTGGCACTGGGCTCTAGGTTAATAGGTTAGTCCCAAAAATAATATAAAGTTGTAGTAAAATGATTGTAAAACATTCAAGAATGATAATATAACAGCATGGAACAAGCAAAAATTATAGATACGTTGGAGACGTATCACACATGTGCTACAAGGATCGATGCACCAACATGATTGCTGAAGCAACAACAATGCAGTAGGTAAGAAATGGTGTGATGTGCTTCGAGAAATTTCCTTTGTTCTGTGTTGCTACGACCATGATTATACAATACTATAACCTGAATTTACATGCATAAATATGAAGAAAACCTAAAATTCTACAATGGACTACTAAATACAATTGCTTTCGTTCAAATGTAGGTCCACTGATTGACAACAGGGAAGTTGTGTGAGCCAGAAGAAAGTGCGCCTGCCCGTGGTCGAATTGCGGGGAAGTTGTTGAGTTTGGTGCATCCGTACCGAGCAGGGGACGCGCAAGCCGGCATGTCAGCATCCCGACGTGGAGGATGGCCTCATTTGGCCGGCGTGGAGCATGCATGGAGTTCGACCCAGCCGGCGGCCCAAAGCTGGCAGTGGGCTAGGAAGACCGGCACATCGCAGTTAGTGATGTTGGAAGCCGACGTGATGTGAGTGGCCATGGAGAGGACCTCAACCATTTGTCTGGCAAAAGCATCGAGCTAGGGGATGTGGGTCTTCCTGCGCCGATGGCTGACAAGATCCATGATGGCCAAGGAAGGGAGTGCAGCAACTCTAACAACACAAGATCCACGGAGGCTCAGGAAGGTAGAGGAAGGGCACAAGCAGTGTGAGATCCATGACGATTGGGGGAGGGAGAGGAGGAAAACCGTGGATGTGACTGAGGCCTCGACGACGACGATGGCCAACCTTGGTAGCGGTGTCCCGACGGTGACCAGGAGGTCCGCAACAAAGGTAGTGGCGCCTCCTCCAAGACCTCGACGCCGCCTCCTCGGTGATGGCCGCTAGGGCCTGCTTTTCGTTGTCGTACTTAATAGATCGACGATGGCAAACAGATCCGTGGTGGAGGCTGGGGCATGGTTCCAGTCGTCGTAGCGAGTGGTCCTCGATCCCAGGGGCATGGTTCCACTTCTCCTCCACTCCTAGTAGGAGTAGGACTCTTCCTTTTTGCCTTTTTTCCACCTTTTCCTTTAGGACTTTTGTCTCCTGCGCCATGGGCCTTATTGTGGCTGTTCCTCCAGCCCAATAAGGGCTGGTTATCACTCTCCACAGCCCATGGACCCTCTGGGGTCGAAATACCCCTCCCGGAGGTCTCCCGGTACACTACCGGCACTCCCGGTACACTACCGATGAGCCCAAAACTTTTCCGGCGACCAAACTGGGACTTCCTATATATGAATCTTTACCTCCGGACCATTCCGAGCTCCTCGTGACGTCCGGGATCTCATCCGGGACTCCGAACAAAATTCGGTCACCACCATACATAACTCTACACTACCGAAACGTCACAAAACCTTAAGTGTGCAGACCCTGCGGGTTCGAGAACTATGTAGACATGACCGAGACACCTCTACGGTCAATAACCAATGGCAGGACCTGGACGTCCACATTGGTTCCTACATATTCTACGAAGATCTTTATCGGTCGAATCTCTATGTCAAGGATTCGGTTAATCCCGTATAACGTTCCCTTTGTTCTTCGGTATGTTACTTGCCCGAGATTCGATCGTCGGTATCTCCATACCTAGTTCAACCTCGTTACTGGCAAGTCTCTTTACTCGTTCCATAATACAATATCCCGCAACTAACAATTAGTCACATTGCTTGCAAGGCTTATTGTGATGTTGCATTACCGAGTGGGCCCCGAGATACCTCTCCGTCACACGGAGTAACAAATCCCAGTCTCGATCCATGCCAACTCAACAGACACCCTTGGAGATACCTGTAGAGCACCTTTATAGTCACCCAGTTACGTTGCGACGTTTGATACACACAAGGCACTCCTCCGATATCCGTGAGTTGCATGATCTCATGGTCATAGGAACATATACTTGACATGCAGAAAACAGTAGCAATAAACTGACACGATCATATGCTACGTTTGTAGTTTGGGTCTTGTCCATCACATCATTCTCCTAATGACGTGATCCCGTTATCAAATGACATCTCATGTCCATGGCTAGAAAACCTTAACCATCCTTTGATCAACGAGCTAGTCCATTAGAGGCATACCAGGGACATGGTTTTGTCTATGTATCCACACATGCATTTAAGTCTCCGATCAATACAATTATAGCATGGATAATAAACGATTATCATGAACAAGGAAATATGATAATAACTAATTTATTATTGCCTCTAGGGCATATTTCCAACAGTTCGAGAGGGCCTCGCTCATCTGGTTCTACCGGATTTATTCATGCGAGGGAGCCTTGGTCATCGTCTGTTTTTTTCGTGCGAGGGGGCATTATTTGTCGTCCTCTGTTTTTTAGGTGTGACCGGATCGTTAGGAAGACGGACGAAAAAAACAAAAGAGGATGGCGACGGGAGACGAAAAAGTCATGAACGCCGGCTACAAACTCCTCCTTTATGGGTAGAGATTTGGTTTTCATTAGGAGGGAGAAAATCCAACATGAAAAGTATTTATTTGTCATGATTTAGATGTTAATATCCTTAAAATCCATTATTTGTTTTGTGAAAAATCTGTTATTTGTTTCCTAAAATAAATTGCACTAATTAAAGAGATCCATTTATTTGGATAGGTTAGGAAAGTTAGATTCAAATCTATTATTTGTTTCCTAAAAAACTGTTATGTGTTTCCTAAAAAAATTGCATTAATAAGACGAATTGTTTTATTTGGATAATTTAACAAACTTAGATTCGTGATTTATTATACATTAGGAAAGCCCTGATTTGTAATAAAGAGTGGAGATAAAAATAAACTGAAGGACTAGGTGGAAGTGGTGGAAGAAGAGACGAAATTTAACCGGTTGAAAATAAACCTGATGCTATTATACCAAGTGAGCAATTAGGAGTAGAGATTTATAAAATAAATTGCACTAATTAAAGGGATCAATTGATTTGAATAAGTTTGGAAACTTAGATTAAAATCTATAATTTTTTCCTAAAAATCTGTTTTTTGTTTCCTAAAACAAATTGAAGTAATAAGAGGAATCGTTTGATTTGGATAATTTAACAAACTTAGATTCGTGATTTGTTATACGTTAGGGAAGTCCTCATTTGTAATAAAGAGTGGAGATGAAAATAAACCGATGGACCAGGTGGAAGTGGTGGAAGAAGAGACGAAATTTAACCGGTTGAAAATAAACCTGGATGCTATTCTACCAAGTGAGCAATTAGGAGTATAGATCTACATACAACCCATAGTTCAATGGTTTGGTTGTAATCAAAAGAACAAGTCCATACAACCCATAGCTATATTGTTTTGGTTGTCATCAAAAGCACAAGTCAAACACCCATATAAACTCATCATGCTTCGGCTTCAGGAAAGGTATTCTTCACATACCTAGAGACCCCAACCTTTCTTTGAACACCCCCAAGACCCTGAATGTTGTTGTAACACGAGGATTGTTAACCAAATAGGCATAGTAATGAGCAGGGGAATCCACATCAAAGCCAGAGAGTTCTTTTATCTCATCCCAAAGACCATCAGTGGCGGGGTTGGCGTCACTAGCAAGTTTCTCAATGGCAACAACAAGCTTTCCACTTGAAGCCATCCTATCTTCTACATAAGGATTAGTTTTGGATTTCTTTAACTTGGGAGCAGCTGACTCGTCACAAGTGCGTGATTGGGAAACCTCTTTATTCAGGACAACATCTTTGTTGGTCTTTTGTTCTTCAAGATCAACTAACTCTGTAGCTAGAGGGTCACTTGATCCTTTTGCATATTTCCCAGTAGCCATGCATGTTCCAATGATAATCAACATCTCTTCATAATGTTTAATAGGCTTGTTCAGGAAGGGTTCATCTTCTTTGTGGTCCTTCCCAAACAAAAGTAACCATTCCAGCAAGGAATGGGTGCATAAATAAATTTTAGCAAGTTATAATGCATCAAAGAATAAAATTCAGCAAGGATTATGGAGTATACATAAGTTCCAGCAAGTGCTAATGCATACAAGAACTCATTTCAGCAAGTAAATGGAGTATAAAAAACTTCCAACGAGTGATAGTGCATGAAATAAATCATTACATCAAGTATTATGGGATATGGAACCAATTTCAACAAAATTAGAAACTCATTTCAACAAGTATATTGTACAAATGTAACTAGTTTAGCAAGTACTAAAGGGCAGCAAAATAGGTACCTTAATGTGGTTTGTGTAATGCTCATGAACAAGAACAATCATAAAGTTTTCTTCATCCCAAAGTGCACCATTCAACAATTTGAGGTGCACTATATGTTTATACTTCCTCTTCCATGTCCTTGTATGATTTGTGATATGGATTCTAGTCAAGTCCATGCATTGAAAGTGTTCATTCATAGAAGTGGCACAACTATTCCAGTGGACATTCTTGAAGGAGGTACCAGGTTTATGGCCACCAGTCACCAAACCACATAGGTGGGTTAGCATGTACGATGACATGGTAAGTGTCCATGAAATTTGCTTAGCCATATCCTACAATTCCAATAAGTACTTAGACATTATAAATAACCAAATCAACAAGTATTTCAGCATAAAGAACTAAATTTCAGCAAGTATTTGAAGATAAAGAACCAAATCATCAAGTATTATAACATAAAGAATTTAATTCCAGCAAGTATTTTAACATAAAGAACAATGGTAGTATATCAGTACAATGAAATTCCAGCAAGCACAATAGTTCGAAGAAATAATTACAGCTACTACATGTTTTGTTGCATATAGTTTTATCGCTCTTCCCACATTTGATCGGCAAGCCCTTGCCTAAAATTAGCCATGTCCTGACTCATCCAAGCTCGTCCATGAACCAAACTTGTGGTATCCATCCTAAATATGGCTATCCCTATCCCCTGGGTGGCTATCCCACCAACCAAACACATCCTTAGAGTTCATTCTTTCGTTGTTCTGCATCACCGTGTAATCGAAGAAACTTTCAGCTCCACTGAGCTTTCTTTTAATGCTTTTAGAGCATCTCTAACATTATATAAAAAACACCAACACCTACTTTATTTCATGCTTTTGAGGGCATAAGTCCCTCCATACAGTTTTGAATTATGGATTCTCACAATAACATGGTCTACTCGATGTGAATTAGGCATATATGAAAAATTATCAAAGAATCTCGTGAAACAAAATGGGTATTCAATTGACATAATACCAACTCATTAAAAAATTGGGGACATGCTTCGGTTAATGGATATGTTACAGTCATACATAATGCACATCACGGGGCGCAAGCTATTAGACATCCACTTTTAAATGATGAACATCACATGACGGTGTGTGCATAAACTCACACAATGTTGAACAAAATTTACAATGTCTAGCATGAAGCAAGGATGGGCTCATCATGAACAACGCCATATTCACCTTGGCACCTTACGAAAATACTTTTCAACTTGTTATTTCTCTATTACTTCTCTGCCTAACTCGGTCATAACACTTTAGCATTGCATCCCTCTCCTCACAATGTTTAAAACACCCATCTGCGTCCTAAATTAAGAATGACAATGAAATGTTAAATATCCCACTAAATTATTATGAATACTTCATGTAACTCTAAAATTTAAGTTTATTTAAATTCATATCAGAAATTTGTATGTCTTCAGTCATTTTCATCACATTTTCACATATGTAAACAAATTTGTATCAGTGATGTCATGTAGAAGGCATGGATCATCTTTTTGTAATAATAAAAGACGCAAGTTCGTATCATCTATTTGCTGCTTTTGTGACTGTTGCCTACACGAGCAACTCCTAAAATACTGGAATCAAATACATAAATCATAGAACAAGAGGAGCGCGTATGGTGGTGGAGACTCAACCTACACCGCCCCGTGCACCATGCCATCGGCCTCCGCCATTTCCCTACTATGCAATAGTAGCCTGGGGCTAGGAGTTGTGACTATAGAACTCCAGTGGCATAGGGAAGCTAAAGGTGGTGGTGGTGCTGGTGATGGAGGAGGAGGAGGAGGAGTGAGGAAGGAAGCCGTGGTGAAGAGAGTGGGTTGATTCTAGGAGGGGACGCATGAGCAGGCGCCTTGTGTGTTGCGCCTTATTGTTGTTGATGCATCGCCGCCACTATTTTGATATCAGGGGAAGATAACTGCCTTGATATGAGGGGAAGATAGAGAGATGTGGGTCAGGGGGTCACCGGTTAAGTAAGTGAGTGCAGACGCCTTCGCCAAACCGAGCTCAAGAACCAAGCCTAGGATTTTTGCCCATGCGCAAGAATTTGTCCAATTAACTAGTTAACTTGCCAATTCATCCCTACTTGTGGGGTCACCTAATAGCATACAAGCTGGTAAATCGGCTGATTTATTGATTAACTTGCCGATTAGCCTATTAATTCCTTACTCGTCAGCCAACCGAGCAGCTACGAGTTAACGATTTTCTTAACAATGGTTTTTGTAGTTGCACCCTCCCTCCCATGTCCACACCGATGAGGAGGAGGTACGGGGGAGGTAAGGCCACAGAGTGGGAGGGAGTAGCAATGATGATGGCATGGCCAACGGCCAACCGGTGGCAGCATGAGAGTAGAAGGGTGATTGGAAGTTGTCCAAGGTGAGAGAATGCATGTGTTTCATTTACCAAGAAAAACTGAAACATGAGAGAAGTGAAGAAGTAGGCGACCTCGCTTCTTGAAGGATCTGTAACCGAGTACGTTACACTGAACATGTCTCAAACCACTGTAGGCAGTAAAAAATCCAAAAAGAAAAATCAAACCTTAGGCGCTTTAGAAAATGCATTAGAGGCTAATGTTATTGCATTCAGTTGTTTTGTTTTGATTTTATCTAGGGTTTTAGATGTGGTCAAGTGACGTTTTTGTATATATTCTATTGGGGTGTTGCTAGAGACAATGTGTGTTCTCAAGGAAAAATACACACAAACATATGGTTGTGGTGTTTTTACACATTTTGGCTTCGGAATGAGCTAGTAGTCACTATGTGAGGAGAATGTCGTTTTGGAGACCGAGCTCCATGAAGGCCTTTATATTTGAAAAATTCAAATTCAAATTTTTATGTTTCAAAAAAATATGAAAAAAATATGCAGGTATGTAAGGATGTAATCCATATGGGTGTAAAATTTCATGATGAAATACGTTGAAATGCGATCTGTACAAAAAAGACAAATTGATGGTCTGGGAGGATGAATAGTATCATGTGTTAAACAACTCCAGATTTGTCTTTTTTGCACAACCCTCATTTCAACATATTTTGCCCTTAAAATTTACACACATCTATGTTATGACTTCATGTATATCTGTAATTTATCTCAGAATTTTTTGAAATGTAAAAATATGAATTATAATGAAATTTGAATTTTGAATTTGGAGGCCTCCAATGTGCTTGGTCACCAAAGGCAATTTCCGCTATGTGAGCCCCTTGGGAACTCTTATTCCACATCGAAATTTTAAAATTGCTTCTATAATGTTTACATGGCCGTCCCATGAAATGTCCGCTCACTTAGATCGGCTCCCTACTATAGTTAAAGATGTTCATGTATTTTAAAAATCTAGGATTTTTCAAAAGTTCCAAATTAAAAAACATGATATTAGAAAAGGAATGTTAAAATATTCACAATTTTTTAAAGTTTATTTTTTATAAAAATATACACAAGCTTTCAAAATGTTTATGAACTTTAAGAAAAAAACCATGAATATAAGAAACGTTCAAATTTGAAAAAACTTCGACAAATTTTTAAAAATCTTTATATTTTTTACAAATGTTCATGAATTAAATTGTGAAAAAATAAATATAGAAAAGAGAATAATAAGAACAAAGATAAGAAAAAACAAACATGAAACCTCAACCAACAACACACACCCTTACCGTGACCCCCTGACGAACCCCGATGCACAAATTTAGGGAGCTTAGTATCTTAACTAGAAACGTGTGTGTATTTTCTCGCGCCGCTTGCCTTTGAGCATCTCTCACGTAATTGCTCTCGTTTTTATGTGTTTAGCTAATGTTGTTGCTATCTTTTTTAAGTGAAGCGATCGTTCTAACATTGCTCTGGTGTTTCTTGTATTGGTAAAACACGGGCCAACCACATAGACAAGAATAAATGCCTAGGTAATAGAGGAGCAAAGAAAGGACTCTAACCAACAAATACAGAGAAACAACAACAATAGAAAAAATCGTGAGACACCCTCCCTTAATAAAGAGATATACGCAGGAACGAACTGTAGCACTCACGCACCATTACAACAGTCGTAACCCCAAAAATCCATCGAATCAAAACGGAAACACATCACCTGAAATCCACCAACCAAACACCCCATCAACATCGAATCTCAGAAGTTAGGATGACAAGACCTCTCCTCTTGTCCTATCCCAAACTGAAACTAAAAGAAGTATCACAACAAAAGGGAAAACAAAGGATGGTCGATGAACTAACTAAAATGCAATCACACAACATAAAGTAGTTGTTGCACATACACGTTGGACTCGCAACATATTCTTGTGGCCTTGGTGATGTGGAACCCATACTTGGACTAGGTGTAACATGTATCTCGGCCGATAGGGTGGGAAGAAAAACCATGGACCGAAAAGTGAATCAAAAAAATCGGGATGAAAGTCAAAAAAGGTTGGCAAATGTTGAGAACCGAACTTAGCCCATTGGGCCGAGATATTGCATCAAGGCCTAGCAAACTAAGCCGAATAGACAATAGCCCATCTACCAGCTATGCATACACGCAATCTTATCGCAACCCAAATGTACACAAGCCTAACCCTAATGTGGTCAATTCTTCAGCGCAACGCCGCCACCTTCGTTCGCCTACATCGCATAGCCCTAACAACCGCCAGAGCCCATGACTTGTATGCCGCGGTGGCCATGGCTCCTTCATGACCGAAGGTTGTACATGTATCTTCCGATGCACAACGAACGACCGTTCACACGGCTTGCACGCACGACGGCCATAACTACCTTCATGGTCAAAGATGACATTAGTAGCACTCGCATAGAGGCCGACGGCTCGCTGCAACGATTTCTAGCAACAGTTCCTTCCTGCTACCATTTTCTACCCGCACTTGATTCCTGATTGTATGTTCCATTGTTTCTTGCTTAAGATTTGATTCTTGATTTGTTCCTCCCAGAAAACATCGGCCCTCTTCGGTCACGACCGAGGACCGAACCAAGTTCTTGATGCAAAAACTATCGGTTTTGCATTTGTGGAGTAACCGATCAGTCATCACATATACGAAGGAACCAAATTTCTTTATTACTTACCGAAAAGGACGTGGATGTCGCCTAGAGGAGGGTGGATAGGTGCTTTAAAATAATTACGGTTTAGGCTTGAACAAATGCGGAATAAAACTATCATTTAATTAGTCAAGCACAAAACCTAAAATAACTAAGCTCACCTATATGCACCAACAACTTATGCTAAGCAAGATAGACAACTAAGTGATAGTAAGATATATAACAAGAAACAATATGGCTATCACAAAGTAAAGTGCATAAGTAAAGGGGCTCGGGTAAGAGATAATCGAGGCACGCAGAGACAACGATGTATACACACCCTTGCGGATGCTAATCTCCATTTGGAGCGGTGTGGAGGCACAATGCTCCCCAAGAATCCACTAGGGCCACTGTTATCTCCTCATGCCCTCGCACAATGCAAGATGTCATGATTCCACTAAGGGACCCTTGAGGGTGGTCACCGAACCCGTACAAACAAGGTTGGGGAAAGCTCCACAACTGAATTGGAGGCTCCCAACGACACCAAGAAGCTTCACCACAATGCATTGTGGCTCCGAGGTGACCTCAAATGCTCGGGGCAATCTACACAACCTAATTGGAGACCCCGAAGTTTGCCCGGAGTTTTGCACCACAATGATTGAGCTCCGAGGCACCACCAACTGTCTAGGGTGCCAAAGCACCCCAGAGGAACAAGCTCTAGGGTGCTCAAACACCCAAGAGTTATAAGCTTCTCAACTTCTCACTTCCACGTATCACCGTAGAGAACTCAAACCTATGCACCAAATACAACGGCAAGGGCACACGGAGTGCCCAAGTCCTTCTCTCCCAAATCCCTCCACAACAACTAATGCTATGGAAGAAAATGAGAGGAAGAACGAAGAAGAACACGAAGAACTCCAAGATCTAGATCAGAGGGGTTCCCTTCACTAAGAGGAGAAAGTGATTGGTGGAAATTGTTGGGGAACGTTGCATGGGAAACAAAAAAATTCCTACGCACACGCAAGATCTATCCATGGTTATGAGCATCTACGAGAGGGAGAGTGGATCTACATACCCTTGTAGATCGCTAAGCGAGAAGCGTTAAGAAACGCGGTTGATGTACTCAAACGTCTTCGCGATCCAAATTGCCGAGCCCAGCGATCCCATCACGACCCATCCCGCGATCCAATCACGATCCATCCCACAACCCAATCACGAATCGTCTCCCGATCTTGATCACGGTCCTTCCGATCTAGCGCCGAACGGACGGCACCTCCGCGTTCAGCACACGTACAACTCGATGACGATCTCCGCCTTCTTGATCCAGCAAGAGGGAGCGGAGAGGTAGATGAGTTCTCCGGCAACACAACGGCGTGGTGGTGGTGAACTAATCCTGCAGGGCTTCGCCTAAGCACCGCATAACTAATCTAGAGGAGAAACAAATCTAGAGGAAGAGGAGGGCAGCACGTGGCAATTAGGGTTATGGCAGCCCTCAAAACCTCTAGTATATATAGGATAAGGGGAGGGAGGAGACTTGGCTCCCAAGGAGCCAAATCTAGTTTGGCCGAAGTGGGAGGGAGGAGTCCTCCTCCTCCACTCCTAGTAGGATTAGGACTCCTTCCTTATTTTACCACTTTTGCCTTCTTTCCACCTTGGGTTTTCTTCCCTAGCCACATGGGCCTTCTGTGGGACTTCGGCCAGCCCACTAAGGGCTGGTATTCCTTCTCCCACAGCCCATGTAGCCTCTTGGGTCGAAATACCCCTCCCGATGGTCCCCCGGTACCCTCCCGGCACTCCCAGTATATTATCGCTGAGCCCGAAACTTTTTCGGTGACCAAAACAGGACTTCCTATATATCAATATTTACCTACGGACCATTCTGGAGCTCCTCGTGATGTCCCGGATCTCATTCGGAACTCCGAAAAACCTTCGGTCACGGCCATACATAACTCTATACTACCGAAACGTCACCGAACCTTAAGTGTGCAGACCCTGCGGGTTCGAGAACTATGTAGACATGACCGAGACACCTCTATGGCCAATAACCAATAGCGGGACCTGGATGCCCATATTGCTTCCTACATATTCTATGAAGATCTTTGTCAATTGAACCTCTATGTCAAGGATTCAGTTAATCCCATATGTTGTTCCCTTTGTTCTTCGCTATGTTACTTGCCCGAGATTCGATCATCGGCATCTCCATACCTAGTTCAACCTCGTTATCGGCAAGTCTCTTTACTCGTTCTGTAATACAAGATCCCGTGGATAACACTTAGTCACATTGCTTGCAAGGCTTATTGTGATGTTGTATTACCGAGTGGGCCCTGAGATACCTCTCCGTCACACGGAGTAACAAATCTCAGTCTTGATCCATGCCAACCCAATAGACACCCTCGGAGATACCTGTAGAGCACCTTTATAGTCACCCAGTTATGTTGCGATGTTTGATACACACAAGGTACTCCTCCGGTGTCAGTGAGTTGCACGATCTCATGGTCATAGGAACAAATACTTGACATGTAGAAAATAGTAGCAATAAACTGACACAATCATATGCTATGTTTGTAGTTTGGATCCTGTCCATCACATCATTCTCCTAATGATGTGATCCCGTTATCAAATGACATCTCATGTCCATGACTAGGAAACCATAGCCATCTTTGATCAACGAGCTAGTCTGTTAGAGGCATACTAGGGACATAGCGTTGTCTATGTATCCACACATGTATCTAAGTTTTTGAACAATACAATTATAGCATGGATAATAAATTATTATCATGAACAAGGAAATATGATAATAACTAATTTATTATTGCCTCTAGGGCATATTTCCAACAGTCTCCCACTTGCACTAGAGTCAATAATCTTGTTCACATCATCAGGTGATTCGCATTGTTATGAATCTAACACCCAATGAGTTCTGGGGCTCGATCATGCTTTGCATGTGAGAGAGGTCTTTTAGTCAACGGGTCTGCGACATTCAGATCCGTGTGTACTTTGCAAATCTCTATGTCATATTGTAGACACTGCTACCACACTCCACTTGGAGCTATTCCAAATGGCTACTCCAATATACGTATCCGGATTGATACTAAGAGTCATCCGGATTGGCGTTAAGGCTTGCATCGACGTAACTCTTTACGATGAACTCTTTATCACCTCCATAATCGAGAAACATTTCCTTAGTCTTTTAGTTACTAAGGATAATCTTGACCTCTCTCCAGTGATCCACTCCTGGATCACTATAGTACCCCTTGACGGACTCATGGCAAGGCACACACAGGTGCGGTACACAACATGGCATACTATATAGAGCCTATGGCTAAAGCATAGGGGACGATCTTCGTCCTTTCTATTTCTTCTAGCATGGTCGAGCTTTGAGTCTTACTCAACTTCAAACCTTACAAAACAGGCAAGAACTCTTTCTCTGACTAATCCATTTTGAACTCTTTCAAAATCTTGTCAAGGTTACTCATTGAAAGTCTCATCAAGCATCTTGATCTATCTCTATAGATCTTGATGCTCAACAATTAGGTAGCTTTATCCAGGTCTTACTTTGAAAAACACCTTTCAATCAACCCTTTGTGCTTTCCAAAAATTCTACATCATTTCCGATCAACAATATGTCATCCACATATACTTATCAGAAATTCTATAGTGCTCCCACTCACTTTCTTGTAAATACAAGTTTCTAGTAAACTTTGTATAAACACAAAAACTTTGATCACCTCACCAAAGCGTATATTCCAAATCCGAGATGCTTGCTCCAGTCCATAGAAGGATTGCTAGAGCTTGCACACCTTTTTAGCATGCTTAGGACTGACAAAACCCTGTGGTTGTATCTCATACAACCTTTCCTTAAGGAAGTAAACGATGTTTTGACATCCATGTGCCAGATTTCATAATTGAAAAATGCAGCAATTGCTAACATAATTCCAACAGACTTTAGCATCGCTACGAGTGAGAAAGTCTCATCGTAGTCAACTCCTTGAACTTGTCGGAAACTTCTTTGTGACAAGTCGAGCTTTATAAATGGTGACATTTACCATCAGCGTCTGTCTTCATCTCAAAGGTCCATTTGTACTCGACGACCTGCCGTCCAACGAGCAAGTCTACCAAAGTCTATACTTGGTTTTCATACATGGATCCTTTCTCGGAATTCATGGCCTCTAACCATTTGTCAGAATCCAGGCCCGTCATCGCTTCTCCATAGCTCGTAGGATCATCGTTGTCCAACAACATGACCTCTAAGACAGGGTTGTCATACCACTCAGGAGCAGTACGTGTCCTTGTCTCCCTACGAGGTTTGATAGTAAATTGATTCGAAGCTTCATGATCATCATCATTAACTTCCTCTTAAACTAACGTAGACTCCACAGAAACAACTTTCTGCGTTGCTCTACTCTCTGGTTAAAACAAAGGTTCAACAACCTCATCAAGTTCTATGTTCCTCCCACTCAATTCTTTCGAGAGAAACTCTTTCTCGAGAAAGGACCCGTTTTTAGCAACAAACACTTTCCACCCGGATCTGAGATAGAAGGTATACCCAAATGTTCTTAGGGTATTCCATGAAGATGCATTTGTCCGCTTTGGGTTCGAGCTCATTAGGTGAAAACCTTTTTCACATAAGCGTTGCAGCTCCAAATAGTAAGAAATGACAGCTTAAGTTTCTGCCAAACCATATGGTGTCATCTCAACGGATTTAGATGGTGCCCTATTTAAAGTGAATGTGGTTGTCTCTAATGCATAACCCCAAAATGATAGTGGCAAAACGATAGGACACATCATAGTATGCACCATATCCAATATAGCACGACTATGACGTTCAGACACACCATCACACTATGGTGTTCCAGGTGGCGTGAGTTGTGAAACAACTTTCACATTGTCTAAAGTTGTATGCCAAACTCGTAACTCGGATATTCACCTCCACGATCATATCGTAGATATTTTTATCTTCTCGTCACGATGATCTTAAACTTCACTCTGAATTTGTTTGAACTTTTCAAACGTTTCAGACTTGTGTTTCATTAAGCAAATATACTCATATATACTCAAATCATTAGTGAAGGTAAGAAAAATAACGATATCCACTGCATGCTACAACACTCATTAGATCGCATACATCAACATGTATTATTTCCAATAAGTTACTAGCCCGCTCCATCATACTGAAAACGGGGGTATGTAGCCATCTTGCCCAAGAGGCATGGTCCGCATGTCTCAACCGATTCGAAACCGAATGAGACCAAAGATCCATCATCATGGAGTTTCTTCATGCGATTTATACCAATATGACATTTAGCAGTAGTGCCACAAGTATGTGGTACTATCATTATTAACTTTGTATCTTTTGGCATCAATGTTATGAACATGTGTATTATTACGATCAAGATTCAACAAACCATTCTTACTGGGTGCATGACCATTGAAGGTATTATTCATGTAAACAAAATAACCATTATTCTCTAAGTTACATGAATAACCATGTTGCAATAAAACACGATCCAATCATGTTCATGCTTAACTCAAACACCAAATAACATTTATTTAGATTTGTCACTAGTCCCGAAGGTAGAGAGAGCGTGCGATGTTTGATCACATCAACCTTGGAAACATTTCCAACATATATCTTCACCTCACACTTAGCTAGTCTCCGTCTCCGTAGCTTTTATTTCGAGTTACTAACATTTAGCAACCGAACCGGTATCCTATACCCAGGTGCTACTAGGAGTACTAGGAAGGTACACATCAATAACACGTATATCAAAATATACTTCTGTCGATGTTGCCAGCCTTCTTATACAAGTATCTAGGGTTGTTCCGCTTCAGCGGCCAATAGAAGCACTTAGTCTCGGGTTTGGGTTCAACTTTCGGTTGCTTCACTGGAGCAACAACTGACTTGCCATCCATGAAGTTTCCCTCCTTTCCCTTGCCCTTCTCGAAACTAGTGGTTTTACTAACCATCAACACTTGATGCTCCTTCTTGATTTCTACCTTCGCAACGTCAAATATCGCGAACAGCTCAGGGATCATTTTTTCCATCCCTGGCGTTTTATAGTTCATCACGAAGCTCTAGTAGCTTAGTGACAGTGACTTGGAAAACTATATCAATCACTTTCTTGTCTTGAAGATCAACTCTCACTCGATTCAAGCGATTGTAGCACCCAGACAATCTGAGCACATTCTCAACGATTGAGCTATTCTCCTTCATCTTGCAGGCAAAGAATCTTGTTGGAGATCTCATATCTCACAACACGGGCACGAGCCTGAGATCCCAATTTCAGCTCTTAGAACATCTCATATGTTCCATGACGTTCAAAACGTTTTTGAAGCCTCAATTCTAAGCCGTAAAGTATGACGCGCTATACTATCAAGTAGTCATCGGAATGTGCTTGTCAGATGTTCAAAACATCTACAGACGATGCTAGAGGGGGTGGCGCACCGAGCGGTGCATTAAGGACACAAGCCTTCTGTGCAGCAATGAGGACAATCCTCAGATCATGGAGGGAGTCCGCAATATTGCCACCATCATCTTTCAACTCTATTTAACTAGGAACATATAAAAATTTAAGGGAGCTGCAACGTGATCTAGTAATCTACAACATAATTTGTAAAGGCACTACTGACTATGTTCATGATAATGAGTTCAACTAATAATATTATCTAAGAACTCCCACTCAAACTCACATCCCTCCGGTCATTCGAGTGATACATGATCCAAATTCACCAACTCAAGTCCGATCATCATGTGAGTTGAGGTGGTTTCAATGGTGACCATCATCATGTTGATCATATCTACTATATCACTCATGTTCGATCTTTTGGTCTCTTGTGTTCCGAGGCCATGTCTGTACATGCTAGGCTCGTCAAGTTTAACCCGAGTGTTCCTCATGTGCAACACTGGCTTGCACCCGTTGTATGTGAACATAGAGTCTATCACACCCGATCATCACGTGGTGTCTCGACACGACGAACTTTTGCAACGGTGCACACTCGGGGAGAACACAATTTATCTTGAAATTTAAGTGAGGGATCACCTTATAATGCTACCGTCGTCCTAAGCAAAACAAGGTGCATAAAAGGATTAACATCACATGCAAATCATAAGTGACATGATATGGCCATGAACTTGTGCTTTTGATCTCCATCTTGGAAGCACCGGCATGATCTCTATCATCACCGACATGACACCATGATCTCCTTCATCTTGATCTCCATCAACGAGTCGCCATCGAGGTTGTCGCGCCCACCATGCTTCTACTACTATTGCTACCGTTTAGCGATAAAGTAAATCATTACATAGCGCTTAATGATTGACACACAGGTCATACAATAATTAAAGACAACCCTATGGCTCTTGCCGGTTGCCGTACTCATCGACATGCAAGTCATTATATTCTATACAACACATGATCATCTCATACATCACATATATCTCATCATGTAATTGGCCATATGACATCACAACATACCCTGCAAAAACAAGTTAGATGTCCTCTAATTGTTGTTGCAAGTTTTACGTGGCTGCTATGGGTATCTAGAAAGAACAATTCTCACCTACGCAAAACCACAACGGTGATACATAAGTTGCTTTTCAACCTTCTCAAGGACCGCCTTTGTCGAATCCGATCCAACTAAAGTAGGAGAAACAGACACCCGCTAGCCATCTTTGTGCAACGAAGTTACACGTGAGTCGATGGAACCGGTCTCTCGTAAGCATACGAGTAAGGTTGGTCCGGGCCGCTTCATCCCACAATACCTCTAAACCAAAACACGACCAAAGGAGGAAGCAATCTAAGCATCAACGCCCACAAACCCCTTTGTGTTCTACTCGAGATCTCATCTACACATAGACCTGGCTCTGATACCACTGTTGGGGAACGTTGCATGGGAAACAAAAAATTTCCTACGCACACGCAAGATCTATCCATGGTGATGAGCATCTACGAGAGGGAGAGTGGATCTACATACCCTTGTAGATCACTAAGCGGGAAGCGTTAAGAAACGTGGTTGATGTAGTTGAACGTCTTCGTGATCCAAATCGCTGAGTGTCCTGCTATCCCATCATGATCCGTCTCGCGATCCAATCATGATCCGTCCCGCGATCTCATCACAATCCGTCTTGCAGTCCAATCATGAATCATCTTGCGATCTTGATCACAGCCCTTCCGATCTAGCGCCGAACGGACGACACCTCCGCGTTCAGCACACGTACAGCTCGATGACGATCTCCGCCTTCTTGATCCCGCAAGAGGGAGCGGAGAGGTAGATGAGTTCTCTGGCAGCACAACGACATGGTGGCGGTGGTGGTGAACTAATCCTGCAAGGCTTCTCCTAATCACCGCAGAACTAATCTAGAGGAAGAAGAGGGCAGCACGTGGCAATTAGGGTTAGGGCTGCCCTCAAAACCTCTAGTATATATAGGAGGAGGGGAGGGAGGAGACTTGGCTCCCAAGGAGCCAAATCTGGTTCGGCCGAAGTGGGAGGGAGGAGTCCTCCTCCTCCACTCCTAGTAGGATTAGGACTCCTTCCTTATTTTCCCACTTTTGCCTTCTTTCCACCTTGGGTTTTCTTCCCTAGCCGCATGGGCCTTCTGTGGGACTTCGGCCAGCCCACTAAGGGCTCGTATTCCTTCTCCCACAGCCCATGTAGCCTCTTGGTTCGACATACCCCTCCTGATGGTCCCCCGGTACCCTCTCGGCACTCCCGGTACACTACCGATGAGCCGAAACTTTTCTGGTGACCAAAATAGGACTTCCTATATATATATAATATCAATCTTTACCTCCGGACCATTCCGGAGCTCCTCGTTATGTGTGGGATCTCATCCGGGACTCCGAACAACCTTCGGTCAGCACCATACATAGCTCTATACTACCGAAACGTCACCGAACTTCGAGAACTATATAGACATGACCGAGACACCTCTACGGTCAATAAAAATAGTGGAACCTAGATGCCCATATTGGTTCCTACATATTCTACGAAGATCTTTATCGGTTGAACCTCTATGTCAAGGATTCAGTTAATCTCGTATGTTGTTCCCTTTGTTCTTCGGTATGTTACTTGCCCGAGATTCGATCGTCGGCATCTCCATACCTAGTTCAACCTCGTTATCGACAAGTCTCTTTACTCGTTCTGTAATACAAGATCCCGTGGCTAACACTTAGTCACATTGCTTGCAAGGCTTATTGTGATGTTGTATTACCAAGTGGGCCCTGAGATACCTCTCCGTCACATGGAGTAACAAATCCCAGTCTTGATCTATGCCAACCCAACAGACACCCTCGGAGATACCTGTAGAGCACCTTTATAGTCACCGACTTACATTGCGACGTTTGATACACACAAGGTACTCCTCCGGTGTCAGTGAGTTGCATGATCTCATGGTCATAGGAACAGATACTTGACATGCAGAAAACAGTAGCAATAAACTGATACGATCATATGCTACGTTTGTAGTTTGGGTCTTGTCCATCACATCATTCTCCTAATGATGTGATCCCGTTATCAAATGACATCTCATGTCCATGACTAGGAAACCATAGCCATCTTTGATCAACGAGCTAGTCTATTAGAGGCATACTAGGGACATGGTGTTGTCTATGTATCCACACATGTATCTGAGTTTCCAAATAATACAATTATAGCATGGATAATAAACGATTATCATGAACAAGGAAGTATGATAATAACCAATTTATTATTGCCTCTAGGGCGTATTTCCAACAGAAATGTGGATCTAGATCTCCTCTCTCTTTTCCCTCAAGAACTAGCAAGAATCATTGGAGGGATTGAGAGATAGCAAGCTCGTAGAAGGTTAACAATGGGGGAAGAACACGAGCTCAAGAGATCAGGTCCATTGGGGAAGAAGACCCCCTTTTAAAGGTGGGGAAAAATCCAACCGTTATCCTCACAGCCCACACAGAGCGGTGCTATTGCTCCAAGGAGCGGTACTACCGCTAGGGCGGTAGTAGCCATATGAAACACTACTGCAACGAGGCAACAAGGTGGTAGTACTGCCGGAGAGGTACTACCGCCTGCCCTCGCGGTACTACCGCGGGGTAGTATTCAACGACCACTCAGGTGCAGCACATGGCAGGAGACACCGTGAGGCAGCGGTACTACCGCTCGAGGTAGCGGTACTACCGTGCGTCCACGGATGTAAAAAATTACTTCCGAGCTACATCCGTTGGAGCTAGCTTCGAGAAAATATCCGACACGGTAGTATCGGAAGTCATTTGTGGTACTACCGCCCTCGCGGCGAAAGTAAAAAATTACTTTCGTGCAACTTGCGGTACTACCGCCCTCGGGGCGGAAGTAAAAAATTACTTCCGTGCAACTTGCGGTACTACCGCTCCGAGGAGCGGTACTACCGCTAGCCACTGTACTGCAGCATCTTCAACTACTCAGCTAGGAAAACAGAAGGATACAGTAAAATCAGAATTGTCACAACTTCTACAAATGAGCTCCGAATTGAGCAAACTCAAGCTTGTTGGGTTCAGGTTGACAAGAGCTATCCAACATGTTTTCTTAAGAAGAGGCAATATAAAAATGCCAAAGGTATAGAGATGAGAAACCTCTTTCAATGAAGAATCGACAATAACTCCAACATCGAAAGCATCTTAGAAGATGCATATGGACTCCGTTTTCGATGAACTTGAGCTTGTCATGAAGTTGACCATAAGCTCAAGAAACCTCAAAGATAAAAACCAACAAATAACCAATAAAGATGATGATACCAAGAATGCAATGGTTTGAGCTCTCAACGAACGATACGATCAAGCTACTCTCTTGAGAGCCCCCTTGATAGTACGGCTACCTATCCTATAACCCGGTCTTCCAACTACCACTTATGAGACCAGTAAAATAGAAAATCCTATCAAGGTCAAACCTTAGCCTTGCGCATAATCCACTTGAGCTAGATGACGACGATCTTGACTTCCTCAAGATGGACCACCTTTCTTGATTGCGTTGGCTTGATGAAGACTAGATGATAGCTCCCCCATACTCCACTATGGGTGAGCTACTCTTCGGCACATCTTCACAAGTCCATTGACACCACAATTGACGGCAAGCTTCAAGCCTGATCTCTCCGTGATGCTTCACTTGAACTTGCATACCGCAACCTTGATAACGATCACCACTTGATGCCATCTTCCATGGGTTGTATGGGATCTTCCTCTTGATGCAATCCCATGGAAATATGCCTAACCCCACAAAGAACTCTCACAAGGAACATGGGTTAGTACACAAAGCGAAAGGGACAATGCTTACCATACCATGGGATCACTTGATCCCTCTCGGTACATCTTGTACGCTTTGTGTGTTGATCACTTGATTCACTCTTTGATTTAGTCTTGATCAACCTTGTATCTTATCTTCTCTCTTCATAAATATGATGTCTTGAAGGTAATCATGAATGCTCACACAATATGCTTCTTCAAGACATTCTTACAATAAGCTCAACTCTCACATGACCAATCTTTGGATAAACCTTGAATATCACCTTGGTCATCATATAAACTCCTTGAAACCCAACAGATGGACTTCAAAAAGTGCCTATGGACAAATCCTTCGAATATAACTCAAGGCAACAATTAGTCCATAGGGGTGTCATCAGTTACCCAAAACCACACATGAAGAAATGTGCTCTTACACTTACGGACCAAACCGATTGGTCCGGTTAGACTGAACACCCTAATATAATCGAAATACCATGCATTGACCAAAAAAAAACATGCAGTGACCAAAAAGTTTCCATGCAGTGACCAAAGGGACCCTACAAGGCCATGACCAAATCAAAAGCATGAGGCAAAAACTCAAATTATACATCCTAATTAATCGTGAGAGCTTAAACCCCTATGAAGCTTAACGAATTAAAGGATAGATATATGTAGCACCAGCTATGCTACATCTACGTAATTTACTTACGTAAGGGGCTGATTTGGAGAACTATAATTAATCATTAGGGCCGCATGGGCCCACCCTGAAAATCGGGGGGAGGGGGGATACCTGGCCATGGGCCGGCCCGGGCTTGACCTAGCCCGAAGATGAAAACTTAGGCCTGGGCCTTGCCCGACCGTCGGGCCTTAAAAACAGGCCCAAGCCCGGCCCGAATGCATAAAAGCCCGCCGGGCCTCGGGCCGGGCCCCTTCAGTAAAACACAATTATGATGGTCCCGGCCTGGCCTGGCCTAGCCAACAGGCTCAAAATCTAGGCCCGAGCCCGGCCCGTGGGCAAGATCAGATCGGGCCGGGCCGACCGGGCCGGGTTTTTTATGCCCAGGTATAGGGGGGGGGGATTGATTGGTGGAGAAAGGAAGGTGTGTGAGGCTACGTAAGATTCGTATCGTAGGTCTAGCATTTTTTGACGTAGCACACTAGGGGGGGGGGGGGGATTATGTTGTAGTATTGTTCATCGCCAAAGAAAAGGACTAGTCTGTAGGTGATAACCTGAGGCGACGCCGGCGATTGGATATTTTCCTTGGTATGGCACATAAGAGATAAGACGACCGGAGACCCGGTTAGTTTACCGGGAGTCTGTCGTTGCTGCGTTGGTTCGCCGGTTGATCCCTTTTTCTTGCATGGCCATGGCTGTCACTAGGCACCAGGCTTGACTA
This sequence comes from Hordeum marinum, assembly GCA_022496015.1. Classification (NCBI taxonomy): domain Eukaryota; kingdom Viridiplantae; phylum Streptophyta; class Magnoliopsida; order Poales; family Poaceae; genus Hordeum; species Hordeum marinum. The sequence goes on along the minus strand of CM039678.1, from coordinate 412,712,464 downwards.
ACCGGAGAAAACCCAGCCATGGCGTCTGCCCAGTGCCCACCAAGACGAGTGCGTTTGATCTTCAGCAGCGACATGCACCAACTCACTAGCAGCTACAGTACCACAGTCTACACTCATGCGCACCACACGAGAGTGCATGCACCATCTCTCGCTCGAAACCGGGTGCGCTAGAAAATTAATGTCCGTGAAAAAGTTAGTGAAATCGAGGGGCCATGCATTATGATCTTCTTTTACCTCTTCATCAGGATCGTACGTCTATAAATACGACCCTCGAGCAAACAACAGGATACCCGCAGCGCAAACTCATCAGAGGGCACTAGTAAACCAGCCAGAACGAACTCGGATCGGATCGAATGGGGTCCTTCGCCAGAGCCCCGGGTTTCCTGGTGCTCCTCCAGATCGCTCTGTTCGTCATCTCCGCCGTGATCATGAGCGGCCCCGTCTGCCACGGAGCCCGCCCAGCGATCGGTGCGTAGTTCTTCCAAACTGTTCATTCCATCCTCGTCGTCTCCAAGTACTTCAAGCAAAGGTCTTAGATATGTTGGCGTTTTAATCGAGTAGTTACTGCACTTTGTAACTGAATGATTATATCCATGGATGTTTGGGTTTTCCTTTCAGGTGGTGGTGCCATCGACCCTAACCGTCCAGTCTGCCTTCACGAACCGTGCGGGCGTGGTGAACCCTACACTCGCCCTGGGTGCAACCCCTACTATAGGTGCCCACCGGGTGGTCAACACTAACAGCACCCGCAAACAGCCCCTCTCCCGAACAAAAGAAGGATCGAACGGCCTGGATGCATGTTAGCAGTACTACAAGTTATTGCCACGACAACCGATAGCAGTATCGTCTCGTGTGCCTAGTACCAACACGTTTACTACTCTGAATAAAACTGGATGTGTAGCCCTGATATGAATGGTTGTTAACAGATAAATATGGACAGTGAGTGAGCGCACTGCCTGGTAGGGTGTCTTGCTACCTATCATACTCGCTCTAGATCTACAGGGTTCTCCTCGCACTATTGTACTCTACGCATGCAAGTTGCACGCCAATGTCTGCCTATACAAATTAAGCATTATGTTTCTTTCAACGAAAATTCTAGTGAGGAGATTGATCTCTCTTTGTCATTCAAGTACATAAGTCAAGAAACTTTGGATGAATCAAGAAAAAATTGTGCTGTTTACTTGTTGTCTTTTCCACAAATCTTTAAATTCACGTGAAAAGAAATAGACGGGTTTTAAACCAAAAGAAGAACAGATCTTCTGCGTTGTTAGCCCATTTCTAACCGATCCCTAAAAATAGTGGAGTATCCGGTGGAGTAAAATCTTGGTGAAGTATATTTACTCCATTAAGTTTTGACCGGACCTAGTCTATCACGGTTGATGTGTACGCGGCCAAACTGTAACCTTCTCCTCGGCCGCCGAACATCATTATTGAAAATCATGCCTAAAACGGTGCCAAAGTCATCGTCATCTTCTTCCTCTTCGGATGACGACAATTCATCCTAGTCCATCTCCCTCAAGCTCTTCATCTACAATTCAAACGGCTAGGTTCAATCCAAATTGCTCGGTTCACAAAGAATAAAAAAAACTCACCTAGGCAATTCGTCGAGCACTTGCGGTGCGGTCGTGGTGCACCGGCCAACCAGTGTCGTTTAGACCAAACAGGCCGGCGGTGACGAGAGGGAATGGCTTGCATTGGTGTGTAAGCAATGTGAGAAAAAGCAACGAAGCAACCCGACGAATCAACTATGGCCTTGCCGGTGGCGTTTCACTTTGATTCCGGCGATGACGACGAGGGCCGAACCGGCTCGATGTCGGGGAGAAAGGCGGCGGGGGGCAAGGGAGGCAATGAGGTAGCGGCGGGGCCGACAGGTGATCGCCAGGAGTCTCGCCGGAGAATTTGCAAGGGTGGGGGCGACACGAGGGAGAGGCGCGACTTTTACTCAGTCGCCAAGCGATGGAGTAAATTTAGGGAGAAAGTTGGGACTCGAGTAAAAAATTACCCCCTTACGAAGAATTAGGGATCGACTAGGTGCCAGTTAGTGGAGTAAAAACGAATTACTAGCCGGTTATGGAGGATTGATTAGAACATAGAAATGGCATTATGGGGATATATGCATAAATGTATGTGAGAGAGCACACTAAGGCAAATACATAAGTAAACACAGCCGTGCTGTGTACGAAGAGCAGCAAAGCATGGGCCCGTAGCATATAACATAGGGCAGTCGAGTGTGACTCATAATCATCTTGGCACAAATATAAACATGAGAGGACCGGTGCTTCAATATAGACTACCATATAACCCTTATAAATTGATGCAAGCATTTCTATGAAGAAACCGGTACGTTTTCAACGTATCTATAATTTATAAAGTTTAATGCTATATTTACATTATTTATTTATGTTTTTGGCACAATATTTATTTGTACTAACGTATCAATCCAGTGCCAAAGGTCACTTTCTGTTTTCTATCATTTTTGAAAGATATGTAAAAAAAAATTCACTATGCCAGAATGAGTTGAATTCTTTTGTGATTTTTTCCTGAATTTTCGACAAAAAATCAACGCAAGATGGTGCTTGAGGGCCCCACATGGACATGTGGTTTGGTCATCCCCTAGATCGCACTATGTGTCCATGTGGAGAGATCGTAGGTCAGTTGGAGTTCTTCTTTGGCCACAAGATATTATGAAAAATCATGTAATTTTTTAGCATGATCAAAGTTATGCATCTCCGGCTATAAAAGAAAAGATGCTAGGCCTATAAACATAGGCAAAAAATAGAAAACAGAAAAGAGATCCAATCTAAGGGAGAACTCCCTCTGTCCCCGAAGGGCCAAGGAAGAAGAGGGAGGACCCCCTCTCTCCCCCAGTGGTGCTAGGACGACGCAAGGGACATATCCTCCATCACCGTACTCATGGTAATATGTGAGCTCATCTTGGGGGCTCGGGGTATTTACTAGCTAGTAGTTATGTGTTCTCTCTCTCTCATATTCTTGATGGATTCAATCTTGATGTATCATAAGCTTTGTTAATAAAATTGGATCTTATGATGTTCATCTCCCTCTATTTTTTATGGTGAATTGATTCTTGCTCTGTGAAGTTTATTTATGATGGATATAATATGGATTTGAGATTACATGATGAATGTCTAGTAATTAGTTTGCGGATACCCGTAGTGACATTGGGGTACTCTTAGCATAAAAGTTGAACGATAAGTATCATATGTGTTGTCGTGGTACGATTTCTAGGACTACCCGTGACACTTTGGGGGTACTTCAATAGCTCGGGATTCGAAAGACGAAATATGATTTCATCCTATTTTCTCTGATAGAAATTAAAACTTCGGAGTGATTATTTCCTGCACTTTGAGCGATTATCATGTGATTTAATTGTGTTAATAATGTTGAGAGTTGGCACTAGCGAAAGTTGAACCACGGGCCTTATTTCCAAGCATTGAGACACCGTTTTACTCACTTTTGTTATTTGCTACCTTGCTATTTTTATTTGTTCATATTGTAAAATTCTACTTTTACCATCCATATTACACATCTATCATCATCTCTTCACTGAATTAGTTCACCTATACAATTCATAATTGTATTGCGTGTGTTAGAGACACAAAAGATTACTTGTATTTCATTGTAGGGTTGTTTGAGAGAGAACCACCTTCATTCTAAACCTCTCGCGGATGTCATCTACTTGAGAAAAATTTACCGCTGTCCTACAAAACTTTGTGGTTGGAGGCCCAAAAAGATCTACAAGAATAAAATTACGTAGTAGACATCACAAACCAACCAGGTTCTTAGGTTATCCTTAGGATTGTGTGGATATCATTAATTTGTTATTAACCAAGGAGCAAACTGGTGCAGGTTAGGTTTGTTCTCCATCGGCATCTCCAAAGTTTTTTATCTCTTATCTTTTCTCGGTTGGCAATACGAGCATCACCGTTGTGCCCCTGCAAACCTGCAATTAGCAGTCGTAGGAGGATGAAGATTTGAACAATCCAAGGAATTCGGGGTCTTAAAGGCCTTTTTGAACATGTCCTTTTGGACCATAAAGATTTGATATTACTTTATATTACCACCAAGAATGCTAATGAGCTTGTGTCTAGTACCATAATTAATAAGCATACATGCTATTAGACATACTATTCATCTGTAGTCCTATTCAAATATCCAGAATCAATGAACACCCTCCCTTCTTCCCCACATGACAATGTTAGAAATCCAACCATTATACCTACACGTTATAATAAAATAAGATTTACGTAAAGTGTAAAGAATAAAAGTAAAATATATAGAGAGAATGGACCAGCCGTATCTTCCATTATTGAATTAGCGTATATATACCCGGGTACAAAGGAGTTGCAAAAATACTGAAACCCTAAAGTAGAGATCAATCCAATTAGTTAATTCATTCCTAATGCTCCCTCTACAATGTTTGTGTAAGTGCATCTAGTGCCACCCCTTGTTGGTTTTGGAGTACTGAAGACAAACGTGGTTGAGGGACTAATGTATTTGTGAGAATTCACATTAAAACACAAATAGAAGCCCCTAGAGATTCGTTTTAACCTTCGAAGATGACCCCTAAAATGTCCGAAGACATTGAAGACGGTTGAAGATAATGGTGGTGCACGAAGATATACGCGTGAAGACAATGAGACGCGAATACTTAGTCTTTTGGTAGTTTCATTTCTTCTTTCCTGAGTCGTAGGAACCACCGTACTGTTAAGTAGGGTCCAAGTGATCGAAGTCAGAAGCTGATGTGATGCTCAACCCAAACACCTATGCCTACTTGTGAAGACAATGAAAGAAAATCTCTTGTAGAGTTAGTTGAGTCGGTGTTGCTTGTAGCCGAAATTACATTGCCGGTTGTGTGTTTGAAATTCGACCATTGTGACACGTGTCAGTTGGCCATTGACCCAAGGTCATTTTGGTTATATCATGTCGGGGTGTCTGTTAGCTATAAATAGCCCACCCCTCCACCATAAATTGATGGTTGCTCAGAGTTATTATACGACTTCTGTTTATTTGGAGCAACCCACCTTGAAGACATCGAGATAGATAGATAGATAGAGACATCCTGCGGGGAGAAACCCAAACACCTAGAGCCAGAGTGTTGAGCATCAACAAAGTTTTTCTGTTCTGAGAGAACCAAAGACTTGTTACACTTGAAGACTATGATATTCCAGATGGTGAGGCGCCATGGTCTAGAGCATCCAAGAGTCATTGTGGATTACCGGGTGACTGAGTTTTTAAAGGTTTCAGAAGTTTACCTTGAAGACTTACTAGAGTGTTTGGGCGAGGTTTAAGTGACCTTGGCTCAAGGGGAATAAGGTGAAGACAAGGTCTTTAGATCGGCCTCCCCAACCAGACATACAATTGTCACAACAACTAAAACTGGCCCAACAAATCTTGTGTCTTTGTCGAGCAACTAGTTCTACCCTTACACTACTTCACATAATGTTTAGTATTGTGAAGTCATTGCTTACTCGTTCTTGTGTGAAGACATTCACCAAATACATTCATCTGATGCTCATTTGTCTTTGTGCTGGCTAAGTTTGCCTTCAATAAATCCATGTTTGCATGATGACTATGCCTTTGTTACCTAAAATGTCCTCATCATGTTGCATGCATTGCCTAGTCCCTTGATTGTTATGCCTAACTAATCTTGATTCGCTTCCGCATACTTCGAAGACATTTCCTGTTTCGAATCCTTTCATAAAAAACATCTATTCACCCCCCTCTAGTCGATAACTAGCATTTCCAGTTTGCCCGTGAACATGCACTATCTTGATAAAGACTCATAGTGAGTGTTTGCCTTTGTGAAAGTTCATCATCTTCATCTTGAGAAATACTTCTCCAAAAACCCCATTGAAAATATGTTGAGTATAGTATTTAATATGTCATTAAACCTCCTTTAAACCTAGTGGAAAAAGAACGATGAAATGATACAACATATACTGATTATTAACTCTTGATAAATCACATGAACAAATTCTTTGAAGAAGAAGAAAACTCGTAAGTGAGTTTAGACAAAAAAAATATATGCCTTATATACTTCTTTAAAACCGTTGTAGGTAAAATAAAAAGAATGACATATGATCACAAGAAAACACTTCTTCATTAAAAACTTCTATGGGAACCTTCAAAGTAAACTCATACAAGGAAAATAGTGCAATATGATGTGTCACTGAAAAGTATCACGAAAGGTATATGACTTTGCAGAATGATTGGCCACATTCAAAATTATGTGGATAAGATTTATCAAAATCAATTTCGTTGTCAATCAAGATAATACCACTTATATTGTTAAATTACATATGGGTCATATAGTATCTGAGTGTGGATTTTCTAGCCTACCATGTAACTACAACATCTATCTAGGCCATCCAGTTTGCATCAAGATCCATGCCAGTTTTACACATATATTTCTCTTTTTTGTTTTCAAACAAGAGAACATTTGACCTTCAGACTTTGCAGGTCAACACCACACAAGTACCGCCGAATTAAATGTTTTCGATTCGTCTAATGCAATAAAATTAATGAAATTTCAAATTAGTTTATCATTTTTTATATTTATGTTGTGCTAAAAAACTATAGAAAATTATGCACATGGTACTACTTGTGTGATGTTAACCTACAAAGTTTGAAGTTCAAATGTTTTCTTATTTCAGAAACAAAAAGAAGAAGTTCGTATGCCCGAATTTGATCGAACGGTGGATGGTCTAGCTAGATAGTTAAGAGGTGTAGCTACATGGCCACACAACCATAACTTTCCATATATGAAGATCAATATCATTATTTTCTTGAAGATCAATATCATGAATCTCACTTATCATGTTCTAGAGTCTCATAGAAGAATTTAACTAACAAAATATAAGTGGTATGTCATAATTAAAAAGCATACTATCGCATCTATATTATTTTTTTGAGTTGGTCGGATTAGTACTCAAAAGATGTTTCCGGTGATATTACTCTTTGTATAACATATTATTTTATTAGTCAAATTTATAGTCAAATTTTGATATAAAATATGAGAGGTAGTAATAAATTCGAAAATAGAAAGTACTAATTTCTTCATCTGTAAACTCTATGACGTGAGCTCCGTTCATGCTTCATCCAATTTCATACCCCAGCCAATTATGATTTGTGTGCACTGTTTGTCTGTTGCACTCATATGTTGCTTATATCGCCAAAAAGAAAAGAACAAAAGGCTAAGGTGTGGTGTGACAACGCAGGGTGACACTGATGAGTGGATATTTTCCCGCGTATGGCAAATTAGAGACGATAGGAGCCTCGGTTGATTTACTAGGAGTCGTTGTTGCTCCTCCAAATGAGTGGATACCTTCTCGTTCTTTCAAATTCTAAACAAAAAGTCATCTAAATAAGATTCAATGGCGCTGGATTGGAAGCAATGTCTTCAATATAGACTTCAAAATAACCCTGAGAAATTCAAGAAAGATTAAATTTATAGCCTCTTGATACCTAGGGCCAACATTCTTCCATCGAGAGGTCATCTACACCCACTAAAACAATCCAAGGAATTAGGGGTCCTGAAAGGCCTTTTTGAACATGTCCTCTTGGACCATGAAGATTTGATTGTCTATATTACCATCAAGAAAGCTAATGAGCTTGTGTACAGTAGCATCAATATATGCATATTGGCTATTGGCACGTGCTACTCATATTTGGATATAGCCCTATTCAAATATCTGATATCAATGCACACCCTCCCTTCTTACCCACATGACGATGCCAGAATCCAACTTGCAAGCTATATAAAATAATCTTTACGCATACTATGAAGAAAAAAATGTAAAAGCAAAAGTAAATGGACCAACACACTAGTAGAAATTAGGTCTTAAGTTTGACCCTTTAGTCTCGGTTTGGCTTTGGCCCGGGACTAATGTGGCCATTAGTCCTGGTTCCAATGGATAGGAGAGATCGGGGGGCACGGGCACCATTAGTCCCAGTTCATTTGGGACATATAGTCCCGGTTTGTGATACAAACCGGGACTAAAGGGGTGGTGGCAGACTGGTGTCAGCTTGGGGCCCCCACGAGCCCTTTTAGTCGCGGTTTGTTGTTGGGGAACGTTGCATGGGAAACAAAAATTTTCCTACGCACACGCAAGATCCATCCATGGTAATGAGCATCTACGAGAGGGAGAGTGGATCTACATATCCTTGTAGATCGCTAAGCGGGAAGCGTTAAGAAACACGGTTGGTGTAGTCGAACGTCTTCGCGATTCAAATCGCCGAGCATCCCGCGATCTCATCACGATCCATCCCGCGATCCAATCATGATCCGTCCCGCAAACTCATCATGATCTGTCCCGTGATCTCATCCCGATCCGTCTCGTGATCTTGATCACGGTCCTTCCGATCTAGCGCCGAACGGACGACACCTTCGTGTTCAGTACACGTACAGCTCGATGACGATCTCCGCCTTCTTGATCCAGCAAGAGGGAGCGGAGAGGTAGATGAGTTCTCCGGCAGCGTGACGACATTGCGGTGATGGTGGTGGAGCTATTCCAGTAGGGCTTCGCCTAAGCACCGCTGAAAACCGATCTAGAGGAGAAACTGCGATCTAGAGGAGAGGTAGCACGTGGCTATTAGGGTAAGCTTTTTCCTCTAAATCCTCTAGTATATATACTAGGGAGGGAGGGGAGGAGGCATCCTGAAACCCTCAAGGTTTGGTCGAAATTGTAGGTGGAGGAGTCCTACTCCAATCCAATTAGGAGTAGAATTCCTCCTTTCCACTTGGAAACTCTTTCCACCTCTCCACCTTTGGATTTTTTCTTTCTCAAACCACTCCAGCCGCATGGGCCCTTAGAGGAGGCTTCGGCCAGCCCACCGGGGGCTGGTTTACCTCCTCCCATAGCCCATGTAGCCTCTTGGGTCGAAATACCTCTCCCGATGGTCCCCCGGTACACTACCGGCACTCCCGGTACACTACCGATGAGCCCGAAACTTTTCTGGTGACCAAAACAAGACTTCCTATATATCAATCTTTACCTACGGACCATTCCGGAGATCCTCATGACTTTCGGGATCTCATCCTGGACTCCGAACAACCTTCGGTCACCACCATACATAACTCTATACTACCGAAACGTCACTGAACCTTAAGTGTGCAGACCCTGCGGGTTCGAGAACTATGTAGACATGACCGAGACACCTCTACGGTCAATAACCAATAGCGGGACCTGGATGCCCATATTGGTTCCTACATATTCTATTAAGATCTTTATCGGTCAAACCTCTATGTCAAGGATTCAGTTAATCCCGTATGATGTTCCCTTTGTTCTTCGGTATGTTACTTGCCCGAGATTCGATCGTCGGTATCTCCATACCTAGTTCAACCTCGTTACTGGCAAGTCTCTTTACTTGTTCCGTAATACAAGATCCCGTGACTAACACTTAGTCACATTGGTTGCAAGGCTTATTGTGATATTGTATTACCGAGTGGGCCCTGAGATACCTCTCCGTCACACGGAGTAACAAATCCCAGTCTTGATCCATGCCAACCCAACAGACACCCTCGGGGATACCTGTAGAGCACCTTTATAGTCACCCAGTTATGTCGCAATGTTTGATACACACAAGGTACTCCTCCGGTGTCAGTGAGTTGCATGATCTCATGGTCACAGGAACAAATACTTGACATGCAGAAAAGAGTAGCAATAAACTGACACGATCATATGCCACGTTTGTAGTTTGGGTCTTGTGCATCACATCATTCTCCTAATGACGTGATCCCGTTATCAAATGACATCTCATGTCCATGAGTAGGAAACCATAGCCATCTTTGATCAACGAGCTAGTCTACTAGAGGCATACTAGGGACATGGTGTTGTCTATGTATCCACACATGTATCTGAGTTTCTGATCAACACAATTATAGCATGGATAATAAACGATTATCATGAACAAGGAAATATGATAATAACCAATTTATTATTGCCTCTAGGGCATATTTCCAATAGTCTCCCACTTGCACTAGTCAATAATCTAGTTCACATCACCATGTGATTCGCATTGTCATGAATCTAACACCCAATGAGTTCTGGGGCTCGATCATGCTTTGCATGTGAGAGAGGTCTTATAGTCAACGGGTCTGCGACATTTAGATCCGTGTGTACTTTGCAAATCTCTATGTCAAACTGTAAACACTGCTACCGCACTCCACTTGGAGCTATTCCAAATGGCTGCTCTACTATACATATCCGGATTGCTACTAAGAGTCATCCGGATTGGTGTCAAAGCTTGCATCGACTTAACTCTTTATGACGAACTCTTTCTTACCTCCATAATCGAGAAACATTTCCTTAGTATTTTGGTTACTAAGGATGATCTTGACCGCTGTCCAGTGATCCACTCCCGGATCACTCTTGTACCCCTTGACGGACTCATGGCAAGGCACACACAGGTGCAGTACACAGCATGGCATACTATACAGAGCCTATGGCTAAGGCATAGGGTACGGCATTCGTCCTTTCTCTTTCTTCTACCATGGTCAAGCTTTGAGTCTCACTCAACTTCACACCTTACAAAGCAGGCGAGAACACTTCTCTCTGACTAATCCATTTTGAACTCTTTCGAAATCTTGTCAAGGTATGTACTCATTCAAAGTCTCATCAAGCATCTTGATCTATCTCTATAGATCTTGATGCTCAACAATTAGGTAGCTTTATCCAGGTCTTCCTTTGAAAAACTCCTTTCAAACAACCCTTTATGCTTTCCAGAAATTCTACATCATTTCCTATCAACAATATGTCAACCACATATGCTTATCAAAAACTCTATGGTGCTCCCACTCACTTTATGGTAAATAAAAGTTTCTCATAAACTTTGTATAGACTCAAAACCTTTGATCACCTCATCAAAGTGTATATTCCAACTCCAAGATGCTTGCTTCAGTCCATAGAAGGATCACTGAAGCTTGCTCACCTTTTAGCATCCTTAGGACTGACAAAACCTTCTGGTTGTATCACATACAACTTTTCCTCAAGTAAACTGTCAAGGAAACGATGTTTTGTCATCCATCTGCCAGATTTGATAATTGAAAAATGCAGCAACTGCTAACATAATTCCAACAGACTTTAGCATCGCTACGAGTGAGAAAGTCTCATCGCAGTCAACTCTTTGAACTTGTGGGAAACTTCTTTGTGAGAAGTCTAGCTTTATAAATGGTGACATTTACCATCAGCGCCTATCTTCATCTCAAAGGTCCATTTGTACTCGACGACCTGCCGTCCAACGAGCAAGTCTACCAAAGTCTATACTTGGTTTTCATACAGGGATCCTTTCTAAGATTTCATGGCCTCTAACCATTTGTCAGAATCTGGGCCCATCATCGTTTCTCCATATCTCGTAGGTTCATCGTTGTCCAACAATATGACCTCCAAGACAGGGTTGTCGTACCACTCAGGAGCAGTATGCATCCTTGTCGACCTACGAGGTTTGATAGTAACTTGATCCGAAGCTTCATGATCATCATCATTTACTTCCTCTTCAATTGACGTAGGTTCCACAGAAACATCTTTCTGCGCCGCGCTACTCTCTGGTTGAAAAAAAAGTTCGACAACCTCATCAAGTTATATCTTCCTCCCACTCAATTCTTTCGAGAGAAACTTTTTCTCGGGAAAGGACCCATTTTAGCAACAAACACTTTATGCTTGGATCTGAGATAGAAGGTTCACCCAACTGTTCTTAGGGTAATCTATGAAGATGCATTTGTCCGCTTTGGGTTCAAGCTCATTAGGTGAAAACACTTTTCCGCAGAAGCGTTGCAGCCCCAAACATTAAGAAATGATAGCTTAGGTTTCTATCAAACCATAATTCACATGGTGTCATCTCAACGGATTTAGATGGTGCCCTATTTAAAGTGAATGTAGTTGTCTCTAATGCATAGCCCCAAAACTATAGTAGCAAAACGATAAGAGACATCATAGCCCGCACCATATCCAATAGAGCATGACTATGACGTTCAGACACATCATCACACTATGGTGTTCCAGGTGGCGTGAGTTGTGAAACGACTTTCACATTGTCTAAAGTTGTATGCCAAACTCGTAACTCAGATATTCACCTCCACGATCATATCATAGACATTTTTATCTTCTTGTCACGATGATCTTAAACTTCACTCTGAATTTGCTTGAACTTTTCAAACGACTCAGACTTGTGTTTCATTAAGTAAACATACACTATATCTACTCAAATCATCAGTGAAGGTAAGAAAATAACTATATCCACCGCACGCTACAAGACTCATTGGATTGCATACATCAACATGTATCATTTCCAATAAATCACTTGCCCGCTCCATCAATCCGGAAAACGGGGTCCTTAGTCATCTTGCACAAGAGGCATGGTTCGCATGTCTCAACCGATTCAAAATCGAATGAGTCCAAAGATCCATCAACATGGATTTTCTTCATGCGCTTTATACCAATATGACATTTAGCGGCAGTGCCACAAGTATGTGGTACTATCATTATTAACTTTGTATCTTTTGGCATCAATGTTATGAACATGTGTATTACTATGATCAAGATTCAACAAACCATTCTCACTGGGTGCATGACCATTGAAGGTATTATTCATGTAAACAAAATAACAATTATTCTCTAACTTAAATGAATAACCGTGTTGCAATAAACACGATCTAATCACGTTCATGCTCAACGCAAAACACCAAATAACATTTGTTTAGGTTCGTCACTAATCTCGAAGGTAGAGAGAGCGTGCGATGTCGATCACATCAACCTTGGAAACATTTCCAACACACATCATCACCTCACCCTTAGCTTGTCTCCATTTATTCCGTAGCTTTTACTTCGAGTTACTAACATTTAGCAACCGAACCGGTATCCAATACCCATGTGCTATTAGGAGTACTAGCAAGGTACACATCAATAGCACGTATATCAAATACACTTGTGTTGACGTTGCCAGCCTTCTTATCTACCAAGTATCTAGGGTTGTCCCGCTTCAGCAACCGCTCACCTCATAATAGAAGCACTTAGTCTCGGGTTTGGGTTCAACTTTGGGTTGCTTCACTGGAGCAGCAACTGACTTGCCATCCATGAAGTTTCCCTCCTTGCCCTTGCCCTTCTCGAAACTAGTGGTTTTACTAACCATCAACACTTGATTCTCCTTCTTGATTTCTACCTTCGCGGTGTCAAACATCGCGAACAGCTCAGGGATCATTATTTCAATCCCTGGCATTTTATAGTTCATCACCAAGTTCTAGTAGCTTAGTGATAGTGACTTGGAGAACTATATCAATCACTATCTTATCTAGAAGATCAACTCCCACTCGATTCAAGCGATTGTAGCACCCAGACAATCTAAGCACATGCTTAACGATTGAGCTATTCCCCTTCATCTTGCAGGCAAAGAATCTTGTTGGAGATCTCATATCTCACAACATGGGCACGAGCCTGAGATCCCAATTTCAGCTCTTAGAACATCTCATATGTTCCATGATGTTCAAAATGTTTTGGAGCCTCAATTCTAAGATGTAATGCATGACGCACTAAACTATCAAGTAGTCATCGGAACGTGCCTGTCAGATGTTCACAACATCTACAAACGACACTAGAGGGGTTGGCGCACCGAGCGGTGCATTAAGGACATAAGCCTTCTATGCAGCAATGAGGACAATCCTCAGATCACGGACCCAGGCCGCAATATTGGTACCATCATATTTCAACTCTATTTCTCTAGGAACATATAGAAATTCAAGGGAGCTACAGCGTGAGCTAGTAATCTACAACATAATTTTGCAAAGACACTACTGACTATGTTCATGATAATGAGTTCAATTAATCATATTACTTAAGAACCCCCACTCAAATTGACATCCCTCCGATCATTCGAGTGATACATGATCCAAATTCACCAACTCAAGCCCGATCATCACGTGAGTTGAGGTGGTTTAAATGGTGAACATCATCATGTTAATCATATCTACTATATGACTCATGTTCGACCTTTTGGTCTCTTGTGTTACAAGGCCATGTCTGTACATGCTAGGCTCGTCAAGTTTAACCCCGAGTGTTCTACATGTGCAACACTGGCTTGCACCTATTGTATGTGAACGTAGAGTCTATCATAGCCGATCATCACGTGGTGTCTCGACACGACGAACTTTCAAAACGGTGCACACTCGGGGAGAACACAATTTATCTTGAAATTAAGTGTGGGATCACCTTATAATGCTACCGTCGTCCTAAGCAAAACAAGGTGCATAAAAGGATTAACATCACATGCAAATCATAAGTGACATGATATGGCCATGAACTTGTGCTTTTGATCTCCATCTTGAAAGCACCGGAATGATCTCCATCGTCACCGGCATGACACCATGATCTCCATCATCTTGATCTCCATCAACGTGTCTCCATCGGGGTTGTCGCACCCACCATGCTTCTACTACTATTGTTACCGTTTAGCGATAAAGTAAAGCATTACATAACGCTTAATGATTAAAGACAACCCTATGGCTCCTGCCGGTTGCCGTACTCATCGACATGCAAGTTTCTATACAACACATGATCATCTCATATATCATATATATCTCATCATGTAATTGGCCATATCACATCACAACACACCCTGCAAAAACAAGTTAGACGTCCTCTAATTGTTGTTGCATGTTTTATGTGGCTGCTACAGGTATCTAGCAAGAACAATTCTCACCTACGCATAAACCACAACGGTGATACATAAGTTGCTTTTCAACCTTCTCAAGGACCGCCTTAGTCGGATCCGATCCAACTAAAGTAGGAGAAACAGACACCCGCCAGCCATCTTTGTGCAACGAAGTTACACGTGAGTCGATGGAACCGGTCTCTCGTAAGCGTACGAGTAAGGTTGGTCCGGGCCGCTTCATCCCACAATACCGTTGAACCAAAACACAACCCAGGGAGGAAGCAATCTAAGCATCAACGCCCACAAACTCTTTGTGTTCTACTCGAGATCTCATCTACACATAGACCTAGCTCATGATGCCATTGTTGGGGAACATTGCATGGGAAACAAAAAATTTCCTACGCAAACGCAAGATCTATCCATGGTGATGAGCATCTATGAGGGGGAGAGTGGATCTACATACCCTTGTAAATTGCTAAGCGGGAAGCGTTAAGAAACGCGGTTGGTGTAGTCGAACGTCTTCGCGATTCAAATCGCCGAGCATCCCGCGATCTCATCACGATCCGTCCCGCGATCCAATCATGATCCGTCCCGCAAACTCATCATGATCCATCCCGTGATCTCATCATGATCCGTCTTGCGATCTTGATCATGGTCCTTCCGATCTAGCACCGAACGGACGACACCTCTGCGTTCAGCACACGTACAGCTCGCTGACGATCTACGCCTTCTTGATCCAGCAAGAGGGAGTGGAGAGGTAGATGAGTGCTCCGGCAGCGTGACGACGTTGCGGTGATGGTGGTGGTGCTATTCGAGCAGGGATTCGCCTAGGCAGCGCTGAAAACCAATGTAGAGGAGAAACTGCGATCTAGAGGCGAGGTAGCACGTGGCTATTAGGGTAAGCTTTTTCCTCTAAATCGTCTAGTATATATAGGAGGGAGGGAGGGGAGGAGGCAGCCTCAAACCCTCAAGGTTTGGTCGAAATTGGAGGTGGAGGAGTCCTACTCCAATCCTATTAGGAGTAGGATTCCTCCTTTCCACTTGGAAACTCTTTTCACCTCTCCACCTTTGGATTTTTTCCTTCTCAAACCACTCCATACGCATGGGCCCTTAGAGGAGGCTTCGGCCATCCCACCAAGGGCTGGTTTACCTCCTCCCACAGCCCATGTAGCCTCTTGGGTCGAAATACCTCTCCCGATGGTCCCCCGGTACACTACCGGCACTCCTGGTACACTATCGATGAGCCCGAAACTTTTCCAGCGACCAAAACAAGACTTCCTATATATCAATATTTACCTACGAACCATTCCGGGGCTCCTCGTGACCTTCGGGATCTCATCCAGGACTCCGAACAACCTTCTATCACCACCATATATAACTCTATACTACCGAAACGTCGTTGAACCTTAAGTGTGCAGACCCTGCGGGTTCGAGAACTATGTAGACATGACCGAGACACCTCTACGGTCAATAACCAATAGTGGGACCTGGATGACCATATTGGTTCCTACATATTATATGAAGATCTTTATCGGTCGAACCTTTATGTCAAGGATTCAGTTAATCCCGTATGATGTTCCCTTTGTTCTTTGGTATGTTACTCGCCCGAGATTCGATCGTTGGTATCTCCATACCTAGTTCAACCTCGTTACCGGCAAGTCTCTTTACTCATTATGTAATACAAGATCCCGTGACTAACACTTAGTCACATTGCTTGCAAGGCTTATTGTGATGTTGTATTACCAAGTGGGCCCTGAGATACCTCTGTGTCACACGGAGTAACAAATCCCAGTCTTGATCCATGCCAACCCAACAGACACCCTCGGGGATAATTGTAGAGCACCTTTATAGTCACCCAGTTATGTTGCGATGTTTGATACACACAAGGTACTCCTCCGGTTTCAGTGAGTTGCATGATCTCATGGTCATAGGAACAAATACTTGACATACAGAAAACAGTAGCAATAAACTAACACGATCATATGCTACGTCTGTAGTTTGGGTCTTGTCCATCACATCATTCTCCTAATGATGTGATCCCGTTATCAAATGACATCTCATGTCCATGACTAGGAAACCATATCCATCTTTGATCAATGAGCTAGTCTATTAGAGGCATACTAGGGACATGGTGTTGTCTATGTATCCACGCATGTATCTGAGTTTCCGATCAACACAATTATAGCATGGATAATAAACGATTATCATGAATAAGGAAATATGATAATAACCAATTTATGATTGCCTCTAGGGAATATTTCCAACATTTGTATCACAAACCGGGACTATATGTAGACCTTTAGTCCCGGTTTGTATAACCAAACGGGACTAAAGATTTCCCTATATAAACCTTCGTCCAGTCCGAGCCCATTTCTTTGTTTTCTCCATTCCCCTCTTTGTTCTTCCCTAGCTCGAGCTCATCCCTCCATTGTTGCCAAGACTTTTCAATATTTGAGGCACCCCAATCCATCCAAGTGTCCACAAAGGTTAGAAACTTTGTCCTTTCATCTCTTATTGCTAGATCATCTCGTGCAATGCTTTATAAGTATAGTGATTTGTGGGTTTTAGTTTGGGTGTAATTATGTGGTAGTTTTTTTGATTTATATGCAATTTGAGCTCAAATTAACTTCTTAGTTTGCATATGTGTAGGTATGGTTTACTTAGTGTGCCTTCCCGTCCCCGTCCTAACCACCGTCGATCGTCCGCACCGTCCCGTCGTCGGCACCACCTTGGTTAGCCTCTTCTTGTGTTCTTATCCTTTTTATAAAAAAATTGTATTTTTATGATTTAGATAGTTACTTTCATAATTTTCTTACTTGTATGATTGTTGTTATATATAGTGCCATGGTTATGATAACTGTGTCTGTCGGCCCTCGTCCAGTTTACAATTCGAATGTGGTATATTCTCTTTTATAACTATTTGTTGCATTTCGTGTTAATGACAATTATGCCCATCCAGTTGACATAGATATTTTTATCTAGGAGGTAGTTGAACCAGAAATGCCAACCGACCCTATTGTCGATAAGTTAAATTTAGTTGAAAAAGAAAACAAGGATTTGAAAGGAAAATTGAAAAGAGTTGAAGAAGAGAAGATGAAATTGGAGTTGTACGTTGCCGATGTCGTCGTTGATCACAAGATCAAGATGGATGCAATGCGCTTAAAGATTAGAAATATTAGAAAATATGCCATTAATAAAGAGGCTTGGTATCATTATGTTGTTGGATCAATTGTTACCTTAGTTGCGATTTTGATCGCATTTGTTGTTGCATTTAAATGTTTTAGCTAGATAGTTTTATGTTGTTTTATGAGAATAAGTGTGTATGAAATTTATGTATGAACTTGTATTAATTTGGACTTTTCGGTGTTGTGTAATGAAGCTGAACCGGAAATGGATGTATGATGATCGACGCTCTCCCCAGTTCATTAATGGCGTGTATAGTTTTTTGCGTGCGGCTCAGGCAAACATGCGGGATGGTTTTATGTGTTGTCCATGTGGTGTGTGTAAGAATTATAAGACTTACTCTAGCTCAAAACACATTCACCTCCACCTGTTTACGTCTGGTTTCAGGTCCGGCTATAATTGTTGGACCAAGCACGAAGAAAGAGGGGTTCTAATGGAAGAGAATGAAGAAGAAGAGGATGATGAAAACTATCCTGGGTGTCCTGAATATGATGGTAGTACAATGGGATAAGGGAATGAAGAAGAAGAAGCTGAGGCATCAGATGATCCCGCTGATGATCTTGGTCGGGCCATTGCTGATGCAAATAGAAACTGCAAAAGTGAAAAGGAGAAGTTGAAGTTGTAGCGCATGTTAGAGGATTACAAAAAAGGTTGTACCCAAATTGCGAAGATGACAAAACAAAGCTCGGTAACACACTGGAATTGCTGCAATGCAAGGTAGAGAATGGTGTACCTAACAAGGGATTTGAAAAGTTGCTGAAAATAATGAAGAATAAGCTCCCAAAGGACAACGAATTACCTGAAAGTACATACAAAGCAAAGAAGGTTGTCTGCCCTCTAGGATTAGAGGTACAGAAGATACATGCATGCCCTAATGACTGCATCCTCTACCATGGTGACTACGAGAATTTGAATGCATGCCCGATATGCAATGCATTGTGATATAAGATCCGTCGCGATGACCCTGGTGATGATGTTCGGGGCGAGCGCCCGAGGAAGGGGATTCCTGCCAAGGTGATTGATGACCCAGAAGTATAGTGGATCTATCGTAGTCCTTTCGATAAGTAAGAGTGTCGAACCCAACAAGGAGCAGAAGGAAATGCAAAGCGGTTTCAGTAAGGTACTCTTTGCAAGCACTAAAATTATCGGTAACAGATAGTTTTGTGATAAGAATTGCTAACGAGTAACAAGTGACAAGTGTAGCAAAGGTGCACCAAGGTAGCCCAATCCTTTTTGTAGCAAAGGACAGACGTGGACAAACTCTTATATAAAGTAAAGCGCTCCCGAGGACACATGGGAATTTCTGTCAAGCTAGTTTTCATCATGCTCATTTGATTCGCATTCGTTACTTTGATAATTTGATATGTGGGTGGACCGGTGCTTGGGTGCCACCCTTACTTGGACAACCTCCCACTTATGATTAATCTCTCTCGCAAGCATCCACAACTACTAAAGAAGAATTAAGATAAATCTAACCATAGCATGAAACATATGGATCCAAATCAGCCCCTTACGAAGCAACGCATAAACTAGGGTTTAAGATTCTGTCACTCTAGCAACCCATCATCTACTTATTACTTCCCAATGCCTTCCCCTAGGCCCAAATAATGGTGAATTTATATGTAGTCGACATTCACAAAACACCACTAGAGGAGAGACACCATACATCTCATCAAAATATCGAACGAATACTAAATTCACATGATTACTTATAACAAGACTTATTCCATGTCCTCAGGAACAAACATAACTACTCACAAAGCATGTTCATGTTCATAATTAGAGGATTAATAATTATCATAAAGTATCTGAACATATGATCTTCCACCAAGTAAACCAACTAGCATCAACTACAAGGAGTAATCAACACTACTAGCAACCCACATGTACCAATCTGAGTTTTGAGACAAAGATCGGATACAAGAGATGAACTATGGTTTGGAGAGGAGATGGTGCTGATGAAGATGTTGTTGGAGATTGACCCCCTCTCGATGAGAGGATCATTGGTGATGATGATGGCTTCGATTTCCCCCTCCAGGAGGGAAGTTTCCCCGGCAGAACAGCTCTGCCGGAGCTCTAGATTAGTTCTGCCCAAGTTCTGCCTCGAGAAGGCGACGCTTCGTCCCGAAAGCTCTCCTATGATTTATCCAGGTCAAAACCCTTCATATAGCAGAAGATGGGCATCGAGGACCTGCCAGGTGGGTCACAAGCCACCTAGGCGTGGCCAGGAAGGTGATTGCACCTAGCAGGCTTGTGACATCCTGGTGGCCCCCTTCTGGTATTTGTTTTGCCCAATATTTTTTATATATTCCAAAAAATTCTCCGTATCTTTTCAGTACTTTTGGAGTTGCGTAGAATAGGTATCTCAGATTTGCTCCTTTCCCAGTCTAGAATTCCAGCTGCCGGCATTCTCCCTCTTCATGTAAACCTTGTAAAATAAAAGAGAAAAGGCATAAGTATTGTACCATAACGTGTGATAACCGACCATAATGCAATAAATATAAATATAAAAGCATGATGCAAAATGGACGTATCAACTCCCCAAAGCTTAGACCTCGCTTGTCCTCAAGCGAAAGCCGAGATCGATAAATATGACCACAAGTTTAGAAATAGAGGTGTTGATAAAATAAAATACGGACATGAGGGCATCATGGTTATCTTGGGAACGACAAAAATTATGCTGGAGTAACAATTCATTCACAGGGTAAAAGTATGAACCAAGAACTTTATTGACAACTAACAAACTGTGCTCTCAGTCATTGAAGCAATTTGCAATTTATCATAACATCGAAAAGAGTCAATATAAGAGCTTGTAAAGCAAATCCACATACTCAATAATATTTTAGCCTTTCACAATTGCTAACACTCACGTAGTACTCATGAGATCAAAGCTTCAATTGGACACAGAGAAAGATAAGGGTTTATTGTTTTACCTCCCAACTACTCACCTCAAGGGTGATGCCAACTATAATAACTCATGATCACCCACATCCGAGTGGATATATGTGTTTAGATCATTCCCCAACACATAATGCTTGCCAAGTGATAAAGGCAAAATATAGGAAGTGGTGAAGATCACCATGACTCTTGCATAAAGGTAAATACTTATAAAGTAAACGTAACAGATAGGCCCTTCACAGAGGGAAGCAGAGGTTGTCATGCGCTTTTTGTTTGGACATGCAAACCCTTAATGCAAAGGAACGCCGTGTTGTATTGCCCTTTGTGATAACAACCTTGATTATGCATTCCGTCGCTTTTATTTATTTACTATCACAAGTTCATACAACGCTTAGTTTCCTTTACAATAAAAGATCATACATATCTAGGAGCAATTCTTATTGCTTTTTTGCACCAATGAAAACATACTTGAAAGATCTTACTCAATCCATAGGTAGGTATGGTGGAATCTCATGGGAAAACTAGGTTGAAGGTATATGGATGTACAAGTAGTATCTCTACTTGGTGCGGAGGTTTTGGCTAATATCAGGTGGAAGCAAGCACTACATGTTGCAGGATCTATAACAATATAACTTCTATTCGGAAATAAGCAAACATAACCCATTATGTTGTCTTCCTTGTCCAACATCAACTCCTTAACATATAATATTTTAATGAGTGCTCACAGTCATAAAAGATGTCCAAGATAATATATTTATATGTGAACCTCTCTTTCCTTATTACTTCCTTTTAATTGCCCCAATGACCAATCGCTATGTTTGTCAACTTCCAACAAATTTCAACCGACATACTTCTTGGATATGAAGTCATCACTCCCCATAAGATTATCATATATACTCTTTTATTTTATTCTATTCTTCTTTTATTTTTCTCAAGATCATAGCAACAATCAAATCCCTCACATCAAAACTACTATTTATTATATAACTCTTGAACTCGCTTACATAAGGGGAACAAAAAGCAAAAACTCAAAGCTAGATTGTACTAAAATTTTATTCTACTAGATCAAGATAAGACCAAAAGGATCAAACTAAGAAAAACAAGAAAAGTTAAAGGTGTGATGGTGATACGATATCGGGGCACCTCCCCCAAGCTTGGCACAAGCCAAGGGGAGTGCCCATACCCATGTGTTTAGATGTCCTTCTTTGGAGGTGATGGTGGTGGAGTAGGATCTTTAAGCTTGTTTAGTTTCCTCTTAAGCATAAGGTTTTGTTCCCTCAGATCGTCTACTTCCTGCTCGAGCTTCAATATCCTTTGACATAATTCATCCTTGCTCTCCTGCAGAAAACAAGAAGGGATAAATAGAACCTTGGGTTTTCTCCTTGTGTTTGGGAGGCTTGATTTCCTGAACTCCACGCGCATATCTCCTAGTTGAGGTAGGGGAGTCTCCTCTTCATCCGAGATTTCTTCCCCATACTTGTCTTCTTGTTCCTCCTCCAAGAATAATCCATAGGGATCTAGTTCCCCATAGAGCTTGGGATTGGCAAGATAATGCGATATATAGATCTCCCCATCAGACTGTTGGGACGACATCTTACTCTAAATCTGTTGCAGAAACAACTCAAAATGAAAACAAGAGGTATTGTCATGATACGAAAGTCCAAGCCTTTGGGAGATTATATAATGAATTTTTACCGACCCAAAGGAGTATACCACAAGAAAACGGAGTCCGGATGGTGCACGAGGTGGTCACAAGCCACCTAGGAGCGGCGAGGGGGGGATGGCCGCGCCTAGCAGGCTTGTCACCTCCTCGTGCATCTTTCGGACTACTTTAAATTTTCCTAATTTATTAAATATTCCAAAACCGAGAAAAAAATGCTACTGGGAAAGTTTTGGAGTCGGTTTGCTTACCGTACCACATATCTATTCCTTTTCGGAGTCTGAAACGTTCCGATAGGTCTCCCTAATATACTCCTCGAGAGTTATGGTATTGATAATATTGGTTTCAACATTTATAGGAGTACCTGAGATATAATGTGTGATTCTTTGCCCGTTTACCACCTTCTGATTTGTGCCTTCGATGTTGTTGATCTTGATGGCACCAGAATGATATACTTGCTCGACAATGTAGGGCCCTTCCCATTTAGAGAGAAGTTTTCCTGCAAAAAATCTTAAACGAGAATTTGTCTAGAAGGACATGGTCACCTACATTGAATTCACGCTTTTGTATCCTTTTATCATGCCATCTCTTAACTTTTTCTTTAAACAACTTGGCATTCTCATAGGCCTGGGTTCTCCATTCATCAAGTGAGCTAATGTCAAATAACCTCTTCTCACTAGCAAGTTTGAAATCATAATTGAGCTCTTTGATTGCCCAATAGACTTTATGCTCTAGTTCTAGAGGTAAGTGACATGCTTTACCACAAACCATTTTATACGGAGACATACCCATAGGGTTTTTATAAGCAGTTCTATAAGACCATAACGTATCGTCAAGTTTCTTAGACCAATTCTTTCTAGATTTATTAACAGTCTTTTGCAAGATCAATTTAATTTCTCTATTGCTTAATTCTACTTGACCACTAGACCGAGGATGATAAGGAGATGCAATTCTATGATTAATGTCATACTTAGCAAGCAATTTACAGAAGGCACCATGAATAAAGTGTGAACCACTACCAGTCATTAAATATCTAGGGACTCCAAATCTAGGAAAATAACTTCTTTCAACATTTTAATAAAGGTGTTATGATCAACACTACTAGTTGGAATAGCTTCTACCCACTTAGTAACATAATAAACAACAACCAGAATATGAGTATACCCGTTGGACGTTGGAAAAGGTCCCATATAATCATAACCCCAAACATCAAATGGTTCAATAACAAGAGAGTAATTCATAGGGATTTCCCGACGTCTACTAATATTGCCAATTCTTTGACATTCATCACATGACAAGACAAAATTACGAGCATCCTTGAAGAGAGTAGGCGAATAAAACCCAGATTGTAATACCTTGTGTGCAGTTCTATCTCCAGCGTGGTCTCCTCCATAGGCCTCGGAATGACACTTCTGTAGGATCTGTTCCTATTCATGCTCAGGTACACAACATCTAATAACACCATCTACTCCTTCTTTATAAAGGTGAGGATCATCCCAAAAGTAATGTCTTAGATCATAGAAAACCTTTTTGTTTTGTTGGCATGTGAAACTAGGCGGTATAAATTTAGCAACAATGTAATTAGCATAATCAACATACCATGGAGCATTACGTGAAGCATTTATGATAGCTAATTGTTCATCAGGAAAGCTATCATCAATAGGTAGTGGTAGTGGGTCATCAAGAACATTTTCTAACCTAGACAAGTTATCCGCTATGGGGTTATCAACACCCTTTCTATCAACAATATGCAAATCAAATTCTTGTGGCAGAAGAACCCATCTGATAAGTCTAGGTTTAGCATCTTTCTTTGCCATAAGATATTTAATAGAAGCATCATCAGTGTGAACAGTTACTTTGGAATCAACAATATAAGGTCTGAAGTTATCACAAGCAAACACAACTGCTAAAAATTCCTTTTCAGTGGTTGCATAGTTTCTTTGAGCGTTGTCTAGAGTTTTACTAGCATAATGGATAACATTTAGTTTCTTATCAACTCTTTTTCCTAGAACAACACCAACTGCATAATCACTAGCATCACACATAATTTCAAAGGGTAGGTTCCAATCAGGTGGTTGAACAACAGGAGCAGAAATCAAGGCATTCTTAAGAATTTCAAATGCTTCTACACAATCATCATAAAAAACGAATGGAACATCTTTTTGCAAAACATTAGTGAGAGGGCTAGAAATCTTAGAGAAGTCTTTAATAAACCTCCTATAGAAACCAGCATGACCAAGGAAACTTCTTATACCTCTCATATCTGTAGGACACGACATTTTTTCAATAGCATTAACTTTGGCTTTGTTAACTTCAATACCTTTTTCGGAGATTTTGTGTCCCAAGACAATACCTTCATTCACCATAAAGTGACACTTCTCCCAATTTAAGATAAGATTAGTTTCTTCGCATCTATGCAAAACTCGATCAAGGTTGCTCAAACAATCATCAAAAGAAGTTCCATAAACGGAAAAATCATCCATGAAAACCTCAACAATCCTTTCACAAAAATAAGAGAATATAGCAGTCATACATCTTTGAAAGGTAGCAGGTGTATTGCATAAATCAAAAGGCGTACGTCTATAAGCAAAGGTACCGAAAGGGCAAGTAAAAGTGGTCTTCTCTTGGTCCTCTTTTGAAACAGGTATTTGAGAGAAACCAGAATAACCGTCTAGAAAGCCAAAAATGTGTGTGTTTGGATAGTCTTTCTAGCATTTGATCAATAAAAGGTAGAGGGTAATGATCTTTCCTAGTAGCTTGATTTAATTTCCTAAAATCAATTACCATTCTATACCCTGTAACAATTCTTTGCGGGATCAATTCGTTTTTATCATTAGGAACTACGGTAATACCTCCTTTCTTAGGGACACAATGAATGGGACTAACCCATCTACTATCAGCAATAGTGTAAACAATACCTGCCTCCAGAAGATTTAATATTTCATTTCTTACCACTTATTTCATTTTAGGATTTAGCCGTCGTTGGTGATCAACAACTGGTTTAGC
Source organism: Hordeum marinum (assembly GCA_022496015.1). NCBI lineage: Eukaryota > Viridiplantae > Streptophyta > Magnoliopsida > Poales > Poaceae > Hordeum > Hordeum marinum. Next base: position 412,687,056 of record CM039678.1, on the reverse strand, counting down.
ATCGGGCTCCATATTAATTTTATGCTGACATAGAGTGGGACTAATGCCCTTAAGATCATCAAGAGTATATCCAATAGCAGCACGATGCTTCCTCAGAGTTTTCAATAATCTCTTTTGTCCATGCTCCGAAAGGTTAGCACTAATAATAACAAGATATATCTTCTTTTCATCAAGATAAGCATATTTTAGAGTATCCGGTAATTGTTTAAGCTCAAACATGGGATCACCCTTGGGTGGAGGAGGATCCCCAAGTATTTCAACACGCAAGTTATGTTTCAAAATAGGATGGTGATCAAAGAAAATCTTATCTATTTCATTCCTTTCATTCATATGCATATCGTTTTCATGGTCTAGCAAATATTGTTCTAATGGGTCAGTAGGAGGCACAACAATAGAAGCAAGACCAATAATTTCATCCTTACTAGGCAATTATTTATCATGGGGTTGTCTATGAAATTTATAGAAATTAAACTCATGAGATGCGTGCCCAAAACTTATAGTAACAGTTTCCTTCTCACAATCTATCCTGGCATTAACAATATTCAAGAAAGGTCTACCAAATATAATGGGACAAAAATCATCTTGTGGGGAACCGAGGATAAGAAAATCAGTAGGATATTTTATTTTCCCACAGAAGACTTCAGCATCTCTAACAATCCCAACTAGTGCTATAATATCTCTATTAGCAAGCTTAATTGTAGCATCAATTTCCTCAAACTCAGCTGGTGCAATATCATTCATAATTTCTTTATATAAGGTAAAGGGAATTGCACTCACACTGGCACCCAAATCACATAAGCCATGATAACAATGATCTCCTATTTTAATAGAAACAAAAGGCATGCCAACAATAGGTCTATGTTTATCTTTAGCATTAGGTCTAGAAATTCTAGCAGCTTCATCACAAAATTGGATAACATGCCCACCAATATTATCAACCAAGAGATCTTTAACCATAGCAATACTAGGTTCAAATTTAATTTGTTCAAGGGGTTTATGTGTTCTAACATAGCTCTTACGAACCACAGCTGAAGCTTTAGCATGTTCCTTTATTCTAACAGGGAAAGGTGGTTTCTCAATATAAGCAGCATGAATAACAGGATCAACATTACAAGTAATAGTTTCTTCTTCAACTTTAATGGGTTAAACTACTTTCACTTCAATGGGAGGATGATATTTAAACCACTTCTCCTTAGGGAGGTCAACATGAGCAGCAAAATATTCACAGAAAGAAGTTACTATTTCAGAATCAAGTCCATATTTAGTGCTAAATTCATGAAAAGCATCGGTGTCTACAAAGGATTTAACACAATCAAACTTAAGGTTTATACCTGACTCCTTTCCTTTGTCGAGTTCCCAATCTTCAAAGTTGCGTTTAATTCTTTCCAATAAATCCCATTTGAACTCAATATCTTTCTTCATATGGGAACCGATACAAGAAGTGTCGAGCATGGATTGATCATTACGAGAAAACCGAGCATAAAAATTCTAAATAATAATTTATCTCGAGATATCATGATTGGGGCATGAATATAACAACTTAAGCCTCCCCCAAGATTGAGCGATTCTTTCTCACAAGGCCAAAAATTATAGATATAATTCCGATCACGATGAACTAGATGCATAGGATAGAACTTCTGATGAAATTCCATTTTCAATCGGTTGTAGCTCCATGATCCAATATCATCACATAGCCTATACCATGTCAATGCCTTCTCCTTCAAAGAGAAAGAAATACCTTCTTCTTGACGTGATCCCCGGGAAGACCTCCAAGCTTAAATAATCCAAAAACTTCATCCACATAGATTAGATGTAAATCAGGATGTAGTGTTCCATCTCCTGCATAAGGATTAGCCAATAGTTTCTCTATCATACCTGAAGGAATTTCATAATAAATATTTTCAGTAGGTTCAGGGGCAACTATTTGTGCTTCCGATCAAGGTAAAGATACCCCGAACAAACCCCTCAAAGGATTACTTTCCATAGTAGCAAGTGACAATAAATTTCAGCGCACTATATAAATTTTTCCATACCAGATTCCACTTACCAAAGGCGCTTCACTCCCCGGCAACGGTGCCAGAAAAGAGTCTTGATGACCCACAAGTATAGGGGATCTATCATAGTCCTTTTGATAAGTAAGAGTGTCTAACCCAACGAGGAGCAGAAGGAAATGACAAGCGGTTTCAGTAAGGTATTCTCTGCAAGCACTGAAATTATCTGTAACTGATAGTTTTGTGATAAGATAATTGGTAACGAGTAACAAGTGACAAGTGTAGCAAATCTGAAACAAGGTAGCCCAATCCTTTTCGTAGCAAAGGACATGATTGGACAAACTCTTATATAAAGTAAAGCGCTCCCGAGGACACATGGTAATTTCCGTCAAGCTAGTTTTCATCATGCTCATTTGATTCACGTTCGTTACTTTGATAATTTGATATGTGGGTGGACCGGTGCTTGGGTGCTGCCCTTACTTGGACAACCTCCCACTTATGATTAACCTCTCTCGCAAGTATCTGCAACTATGAAAGAAGAATTAAGATAAATCTAACCATAGCGTGAAACATATGGATCCAAATCAGCCCCTTACGAAGCAATGCATAAACTAGGGTTTAAGCTTCTGTCACTCTAGCAACCCATGATCTATTTATTACTTCCCAATGCCTTCCCCTAGGCCCAAATAATGGTGAAGTGTTATGTAGTCGACGTTCACATAACACCACTAGAGGAGAGACACCATACATCTCATCAAAATATTGAACGAATACCAAATTCACATGATTACTTATAACAAGACTTATCCCATGTCCTCAGGAACAAACGTAACTATTCACAAAGCATGTTCATGTTCATAATCAGAGGAGTAATAATTATCATAAAGGATCTGAACATATGTTCTTCCACCAAGTAAATCGATTAGCATCAACTAAAAGGAGTAATCAACACTACTAGCAACCCACATGTACCAATCCGAGGTTTGAGACAAAGATCGGATACAAGAGATGAACTAGGGTTTGAAGAGGAGATGGTGCTGATGCAGATGTTGATGGAGATTGACCCCCTCTTGATGAGAGGATCGTTTCGCCTTGAGATGGCGGCGTTTCGTCCCGAAATCTCTCCTATGATTATTTCCAGGTCAAAAACCTTCATATAGCAGAAGATGGGCGTCGGGGACCTGCCAGGTGGGTCACAAGCCACCTAGGCGCGGCCAAGGGGGGTGGCCGCGCATGGCAGGCTTGTGACCTCCTGGTGGCCCCCTTTGGTATTTGTTTCTCCCAATATTTTTTATTTATTCCAAAACAATTCTCCGTAACTTTTAGTACTTTTGGAGTTGCGCATAATGGGTATCTCAGATTTGCTCCTTTCCCAATCCAGAATTTCAGCTGCCGACATTCTCCCTCTTCATGTAAACCTTGTAAAATAAAAGACAAAAGGCATAAGTATTGTACCATAACATGTGATAATATCCCATAATGCAATAAATATCAATATGAAAGCATGATGCAAAATGGACGTATCAGTGATGTGGTATGCTCCTATAATACCACGGTTGAAACGTTTGTTATGAAACAAGGAGCATGCCAGGTCGTTGTGATGGCATGCTACTTCTTCAGCTTGCGTTGGTTTTCCCTTGAAGAGGAAAGGGTGATGCAACAAAGTAGATAAGTATTTCCCTCAGTTGTTGAGAACCAAGGTATCAATCCAGTACGAGGAACAAGCAAGTCACCAATAGATGCACCTACACAAACAATCAAACACTTGCACCCACACTATAAAGGGGTTGTCAATCCCTTCACGATTACTTGCAAGGATTAAATGTGATAGAGATAGATGTAAAAGATTGCAGAAAGTAAAAAAGGTAAATAAATTGCAGCAAGGTATTTTTGGTATTTTTGGTATATAGATCTGAAAATATAATATGGAAAATAGACCCGGGGGCCATAGGTTTCACTAGATGCTTCTCTCTTGAAGGAAAATAACACGGTGGGAGAACAAATTACTGTCGAGCAATCGATAGAAAAGTGCATAGTTATGATGATATCCAAGGCAATGATTATGCATATAGGCATCACGTCTGTGTCAAGTAGACTGGAACGATTCTGCATCTACTACTATTACTCCACACATCGACCGACTCCTGCCTGCATCTAGAGTATTAAGTTCATGAAGAATAGAGTAATGCATTAAGTAAGATGTCATGATCTAGAGGGATAATCTCAAGCAATATCATGAAAACCCCATCTTTTTACACTTGATGGCAACAATACGTGCCTCGCTACCCCTACTTTGTCACTGGTTGAGGACACCGCAAGTTTGAACCCAAAACTAAGCACTTCTCCCATTGCAAGAATTACCAATCTAGTTGGCCAAACCAAACCAATAACTCAAAGAGACTTGCAAAGATATGAAATCATGCATATAAGAATTTAGAGAAGAACAAAATAATATTCATAGATAAGCTGATCGTAAACCCACTATTCATCGAATCTTGACAAACACACCACAAAAGAGTATTACATTGGATAGATCCCCATGGAGATCATGAAGAACATGGTATTGAAGCACAAAGAGAGAGAAGAATCCATCTAGCTACTAGCTATGGACCCGTAGGTCTATGGTGCACTACTCATGCATCATCAGAGGGGCAATGGAGTTGACGTAGATGCCCTCCGTGATCGAATCCCCCTCCGGCAGATTACCGGAAAGGCTCCAAGATTGGATCTCTCGGGAACGGAGGCTTCCGGAGGCATAAAAGTATTATCGTTGCTCTTTTTGGTATTGGGGGAATATTTGGGAATTTATAGGCCGAAGATTAGGGTTAGAGGACCTGTTGGGGGCCACAAGCCAAGGGGCGCCCCTTGGCCATGCCAGGGTAGCTTGTGACCTCCTAGCAGGTCTTGTGCCTTCCTCTCCAAGTCTGGTAGATGTCTTCTAGTCCAAGAAAAATCATCCCAAAGATTTTATTCCGTTTGGACTCCATTTAATATTCCTTATCTACAATACTAAAAAATAACGAAAAAACGAAAACTCTAACACTAGGCTCTAGGTTAACAGGTTAGTCCCAAAAATAATATAAAATAGCATTTTAGTGCATATAAAACATCCAAAACAGATAATATAATAGCATGGAACAATCAAAAATTATAGATACGTTGGAGACGTATCAGTATCCCCAAGCTTAATTCCTGCTCGTCCTCGAGTAGGTAAATGATAAAAACAGATTTTTTGTGGAATGCTACCTAACATATATATCCATGTAATATCCTTTATTGTGGCATGAATGTTCAGATCCATAAGACTCAAAACAAAAGCTTAATGTTGACATAAAAACAATAATATTTCAAGCATACTAACAAAGCAATTGTGTCTCTTCAAAATATAATGGCAAAAGAAAGTTATTCTACAAAATCATATAGTCTGGATATGCTCCATCTTCCCCACACAAAGTATTTATATCATGCACGACCCCTATGCCAAGTCAAGCAATTGTTTCACACCTTTTATGTTCTCAAACTTTTTCAACTCTTACGCAATACATGAGCGTGAGCCATGGATATAGCACTATAGGTGGAATAGAATATGGTGGAGCTTGTGAAGAAAAAGGAAAATATAGTCTCACATCAACTAGGCGTATAAATGGGCTATGGAGATGTCCATTAGTACATATCAATGTGAGTGAGTAGGGATTTCCATGCAACGGATGCACTAGAGCTATAAGTGTATGAAAGCTCAAAAAGAAACTAAGTGGGTGTGCATCCAACTTGCTTGCTCAAGAAGACCTAGGGCAATTTGAGGAAGCCTATCATTGGAATATACAATCCATGTTATGTAATGAAAAATTCCCACTAGTATATGAAAATGACAAAATAGTAGAGTCTCTATCATGAAGATCATGGTGCTACTTTAAAGCACAAGTGTGGGAAAAAATATAGTAGCATTGTCCCTTCTCTCTTTTCTCTCATTTTTTTATTTTGGTGGGCATGAATGGCCTCTTTTTTTTATTTGGGCTTCGTTGGCATCTTTTATCTTTCATAAATTCCGGAGTCTCCCAACTTGTGAGGGAATCATAGCTTCCATCATCCTTTCCTCACATGGGACAATGCTCTAATAATGATGGTGGTCACACTTTTATTTACTTACAATCAAGAATTACAAATCGATACCTAGAACAAAATATGACTCTATATGAATGCCTCCGCCGGTGTACCGGGATGTGCAATGATCTTTCATAGCAAATGGCATCAAAAAACGGACAAGCCATGAAAACATCATGCTAGCTATCTTACGAACATGCAAAGCAATATGAAAATGACGGTGTGTGTCATAATAAACGAAATGGTGGAATTTGCATGGCAATATATCTCGTAATGGCTATGGAAATGCCATAATAGGTAGGTATGGTGGCTGTTTTGAGGAAGGATATATGGTGGGTTTAATGCACCAGTGAAAGTTGCGCGGTACCAGAGAGGCTAGCAAAGGTGGAAGGGTGAGAGTGCGTATAATCCACGGACTAACATTAGTCATAAAGAACTCACATACTTATTGCAAAAGTCTATTAGTCATCAACGCAAAGTATTAGACGCATGCTCCTAGGGGAGAGGTTGGTAGGAGTAAACCATCGCGTGCTCCCGACCCTCACACAAAGGTATTGGGGAACATTGCATGGGAAACAAAAAAAATTCCTACGCACATGCAAGATCTATCCATGGTGATGAGCATCTACGAGAGGGAGAGTGGACCTACGTACCCTTGTAGATTGCTAAGCGGAAGCATTAAGAAATGCGGTTGATGTAGTCCCGCCAAGCGTCCCGCGATCCCATCATGATCCATCTCGCGATCCAATCACGATCTGTCCCGCGATCCCATCATGATCCGTCTCGCGATCTTGATCATGGTCCTTCTGATCTAGCGCTGAACGAATGACACCTCCGCGTTCAACATACGTACAGCTTGATGACGTCCTCGCCTTCTTGATCCAGCAAGAGGGGCGAAGTAGTGGATGAGTTCCGGCAGCACGACGACCTGGTGACGGTGTTGGTGAAGAACAATCTCTGTAGGGCTTCGCCAAGCACTATGGAAACTATGATGGAGGATAAACTAGAGGGACGGGGTTGCCGACACACTGCTTAGGGTTTCTTGATGTGTTCCAGGTGCTAGCCCTGCCCATTTATTTATATGCTGAGCCATTGGGTCGAAACTTGGAGAAAAATCCTCCTCAAGGTCGGTTTGCCCGCAAGGCAAGAGTCCTCCTCGGACTCCAGGACCAGATGCCAAGTTCCTCGGCGTCTGGCCCCAGACGCCAGGGTCCCTAGTGTCTGGCCCCTGGCCTCCGCAAAACACCTTTTGCACCTTCCTAAAGCCTCATGGGATTTACCCCTTGGCCCAAATAAAGTGTTCTTGTACGCCGAGCATTTCGGGAAACATCCGAAACTCTTTCAGGGACCAAACACTATTATCCCATATATCAATCTTTACCTTCAGACTATTCTAGAGCTCCTAGTCATGTCCGGATCTCATCCGGGACTCCGAACAACTTTCGGTCACCAACATAATAACTCAACTATACTTATATCGTCACCAAACGTTAAGTTTGTAGACCCTATGGGTTCAAGAACTATTTAGACATGACCGAGACACCTCTATGGTCAATAACCAGTAGCGGGACCTAGATGCCCATATTGTCTCCTACATATTCTACGAAGATCTTTATCGGTTGAACCTCTATGTCAAGGATTCAATTAATCCCATATGCTGTTCCCTTTGTTCTTCGGTATGTTACTTCCCCGAGATTCGATCGTCGGTATCTCTATACCTAGTTCAATCTCGTTACCGACAAGTCTCTTTACTCATTACGTAATACAAGATCCCGTGGCTAACACTTACTCACATTGCTTGCAAGGCTTATTGTGATGTTGTATTACCGAGTGGGCCCTGAGATACCTCTCCGTCACACGGAGTAACAAATCCCAGTCTTGATCCATGCCAACCCAACAGATACCCTTAGAGATACCTATAGAGCACCTTTATAGTCACCCAGTTACATTGCGATGTTTGATACACACAAGGTACTCCTCCGGTGTTAGTGAGTTGCATGATCTCATGGTCATAGGAACAGATACTTGACATGTAGAAAACTGTAGCAATAAACTAACATGATCATATGCTACGTTTATAGATTGGGTATTGTCCATCACATCATTCTCCTAATGATGTGATCCCGTTATCAAATGACATCTCATGTCCATGGCCAGGAAACTTTAACCATCTTTGATCAACGAGCTAGTCCATCGGAGGCATACTAGGGACATGGTGTTGTCTATGTATCCGCACATGTATCTGAGTTTCCGATCAATACAATTCTAGCATGGATAATAAACGATTATTATGAACAAGGAAATATGATAATAACTAATTTATTATTGCCTCTAGGGCATATTTCCAACAGTCTCCCACTTGCACTAGAGTCAATAATCTAGCTCACATCGCCATGTGATTTGTTATGAATCTCACACCCAATGAGTTCTGGGGTTGGATCATGCTTTACATGTGAAAGACATTTTAGTCAACGGGTCTGAGACATTCAGATCCGTGTGTACTTTGGAAATTTCTATGTCATACTGTAAACATTGCGACCATGCTCCACTTGGAGCTATTCCAAATGGGTACTCCACTATACGTATCCGGATTGCTACTAAGAGTCATCCGGATTGGTGTTAAAGCTTGCATCGACGTAACTCTTTACGACGAACTCTTTATCACCTCCATAATTGAGAAACATGTCCTTAGTCCTCTAGTTACTAAGGACAATTTTGACCGCTGTCCAGTGATCCACTCCTGGATCACTTTTGTACCCCTTGTCGGACTCATGGCAAGAAACACACCAGGTGCGGTACACAACATGGCATAATATAGAGCCTAAACTACTGGAATCAGACAATTTGCCGTCTGCTAGTAGACGCCAAAGAGTGTCTTTGCCATCAGCTAGCACAAAGCAGACAACAAAGAGCTGGCGGACGGCAAAGAGGGGCTTTGCCATCTGCCAGCTCTTTGCCGCCAGCGAGCGGACGACAAAGAGGAGGGTGGGGTCCAGTTGACAGCAGTACTGTAATGGCCCACCACCCCACCTCTTTGCCGTCCGCTAGCGGACGGCAAAGAGGTGGATACCTAAACCGCTAACGGCGCACCCCCACGCCTCTCATCTCTCTCCCTCGACCCATCTCCCCAGCCCCCACCCCTCACCATGCCCCCGCGCCGGTCGCCGCCCCGCCCCCATGCTCCCGGCCGCCGTCGCGCCGCCGTCGCGCCCCCGTCGGGGCCCCGCCGCCCGCCCCGTGCTCTCGGCCGCTGTCGCGCCCCCGTCGCGCCCCTGCTGCCGCCCGCCGCCCGCGCCCCTACCGCCCCACCCCCCGCCGCCCGCGCCCACCGCCGGCCCCGTCGCGCCCCCCACCGCCCCCACCCCGCCGCCCGTTGCCCATCGCCGGCCGGACGCCTCCCTGCCCGCGCCCTCGCTGCCAGTGCCCCCCCGCCGCCCGCCGCCCGCGCCCCTACCCCCACCGCCGACTGCCGCCCGCGCCACTCACCCTATCACCGCCCGCGCCCCTCACCCCACCGCCAGCCACCGCGGATGCCCCCCTGGCGGCCGCTGCCCCACTCCAATGAGCCCCCTCCCCCTCTTTTTTTCATTTTTAGGTGTAGGTAGTTGTAATTTAGGTGTAGTTAGTTAGTTGTAATTTAGGTGTAGTTAGTTAGTAATTTAGGTGTAATTTAGGTGTAGTTAGTTAGTTAGTTAGAAGAAAAGGAGGAGGAGGAGGAGGAGGAGAAGAAAAGAAGAAAAAGAAGAAGGAGAATAAGAAGAAGAAGAAGAAGAAGAGGAGGAGGGGTGCATCGGCGCCGACGTAACCGGGTCGAGGATCGCCGACACGACACCACCGACACCCTGACCCCTGACACGACACTCCGACACCCCGACACGGCACCCCCGACACCCCGACCCCAACATGACACCCCCTACACCCCGACCCTGACACGACACCCCGACACCCCGACCCCTGACACGACACCCCGACACCAAGACACGGCACCCCGGACCCCGACACGACACCCCTACACCCCGACGCCAACATGACACCCCGACACCCCAACACGATACCCCCGACCACGACACAACACCCCGACCCCGACACGACACCCCCGACACCCCGACCCCAACACGACACCCCGACCCGACCCCGACCCCGACACGACACCCTGAGACCCCGACACAGCACCCCACCCTGACACCCCGACACGGCACCCCCGACCACGGCACAGCACCCCGACCTCGACACGACACCCCCGACACCCCGACACCGACACGACACCCCGACCCCCCGACATGGCACCCCCGACCCTGAAACGGGTCATATATTTGTGAATTATGAGTTAGGTCATATATTTTTCGATTTTGTTGTACAGAACATCATATTTATGTTGATCAGGTGGATTTAAATGTGTAGTTGTTTCGTCGCTGCGAGGATCTGGTGTTCGATGACCTCCCCGTGCATTCGACGAGCTCCGCCCCTGCATTCATGGGTGAGCACAAATGACATCTCCTCCTGCACCCTTCATTTCCTCTGTTCCGGTCTTCGTGCCGATGAAACTTGCTAGCTATAGGTGTCTTCAATCATCAGTATGCGTGACCACTATGCGTCTCCCGTTCGAAAGGGTTACATCTATAAATATGCATTCATTAGCATATTTATAACCGTGATTCTTTCGAATTGTCCAACGTTATCAATGGACAGCCCGAGTATGTGTAGATTGGGTTCGTTTTCCCATATGCTTTGCTCCGGATCTGATGCAGAATTTCGTCACTGCCTCCCTGTTGTTCTCCAGGTACACATCCTCTCTGCTTATTGCCGAGACGTGTCTCAGGAGAACAGCGGGGAGGTGCTGCCGAAATTGTGCGTTGGATCCAGAGCGGAGCATGGGAAAACGAACCCAATCTACACATACTCGGGTGGGATTAGGACCTATCTTTACCTACTAGCGTCTAGCTTGCATCGACGTAATGAAACTGACAAACTCTATTAACTGATGAATATGGTTTGCTGAATTATGTATATATTTTGTGTGTGTCCAGTAGCTAGGCAGGATGAGTGATCGTGGGTGGATGTACACTGGTCACACTAGTCAGAAAGACATGACCCGTGAATGGTTAACAAAAACCAAGGAGTTTGTGAGAGTCGCATTTACAAATGGACAGAAAACAACCTGGTGCCCTTGTGTCGATTGCGACAACTGTAAGAAGAAGTCAGAGTTTGAAATGATCAAACACCTGCAGAAGTGGGGTTTGACACCTAATTATACGGTCTGGACATTTCATGGTGAGTCTGACCAACGTGCCAGAGCTGAGGTGGTTCGTCGTTGCACCGACGAGCATGGTACCGGGATCGAAGACATGGTGCAAGACTTTGATGATGCTCGGGATTCGAATGATGAGATGGAGGAATCTGCAAAGGCCTTTTATGAAATGTTGGAGTCTTCAAAACGTCCTCTCCACGAGCACACTGAGCTTTGTCAGCTGGATGCCATCACGCAAGTAATGGCTCTAAAGGCTCAGTTCGACCTGGGCAGAGAATGCTACGACGCGATGATGACGATATTTGGATGCTTTCTACCCGAAGGCCATGTATTGCCACCTAACCTGTACCAGTCGGACAAAATGCTACGTGCGCTTAAGATGCCCTATGAGAAGATAGATGCTTGTGAGAATGGATGTGCCTTATTTAGGCTTGAGTATGCGGGCTTGAACTATTGCCCCATTTGCAATGCTTCCAGGTATGTTCTGGTAGACAACGGTATGGGTGAGAAGAGTCAGACCAAAATCCCCATTAATGTTCTTCGGTATCTGCCAATCATACCAAGACTTCAACGGCTTTTCACGGTCAAAGAGACGGCTAGACAGATGACGTAGCATAAATTGGGCAAAAGAACAGAACTGGATGCAGATGGGAATCCGATGTTGGGACACACTTTAGATGCTTTTGCGTGGAAGCACTTCAATGCATTACATAAGGATTAAGCGGAAGATCCAAGGCATCCTCGAGTTGCCATCAGCATGGATGGGTTCAATGTGTATGGTATGACGGCAGCACAATACAGTTGTTGGCCTGTATTTGCCATTCCACTCAATCTCCCCCCGGAGATATTATGAAAAGAAAGAACATTTTCCTGACGTTGATAATTCCAGGGCCCAAATATCCGGGGAAGAATATGAATGTGTACATGCAACCGCTTAAGGATGAATTGCAAGAAGCCTGGGATAATGAGATCAAGACATACGAGCTGCTACAAAAAAGAACTTTTGGCAAAGAGCTATCTATGGTCGACCAAAAGTCTACAAATTGTTGTGTCTTCGCTGTCGGCGAAGGAGGGGTCGAGTATTATGGAAGAGTTGAAGCAATTTATGAACTTACATTCTTTGGTGAAAACCCACCAAATGTCGTAGTCTTCAAATGTTATTGGTTCTAGCCGAAGGAGACTAGAAGGACTCATGAACATATATGGCTAGTCGAAATCAAACAAAGCACCCATTTAGATGTTCCCGATGTCTACATTACGGCTCAATAGGCGACCCAAGTTTTCTATCTACCGTGGGCCTGCCAAACGGATCCAAATTTGAAAGGTTGGGATGTCGTTTATGATGTGCCGCCACATTTTAGAGCACCTCCCCTCAATGAAGATGATTATGAACCTCACATTAACCCAGACACATATGAAGGAGAATTCTTCCAAGAAACACGTGTTTCCAAAAAACGCTTCAAGAACCGTTCTACTTCACCCCAGAACATTGAGGTCGACAGCGACAGTGAACCCGACTTCACCCCAGAACATTGAGGTCGACAGCGACAGTGAACCCGACTTCACCCCTGAGCAGGAACAAGAAGAGACAGAAGAAGAAGATGTTACTGCTGCGGATGACCTGACAATGCTTGACCGATTACATAGAGGCCTTCCACATGTTGATGCATTTATTGATGATGATGATGAGCAAGTCATTTTTGATAGTGATGATGATTATGCATTTATTGATCCCAGAGCATATATAGACGATGAAGATTAATATTAGTAATGTGAGGTATTCAATTATTATTATGTACATATATATTATTAATTAGTTCATGTTATTAGGTATTCAATTTTTTTATGTTGAACTAATTTTGTTCACTCTTTGTCATTGTAGGTGTTGACAGATGGTGGGCGGGGGTCGAGAGGGCTCTGAGCCTCCTTCCTCAGCGCGTGCTGGGAGGGGTGCTATTATTCCACCCCAGCAACTCCGGAGAGCGCTGGTGCACAGCATGCAGACACCAGCGAGCGCTTCTTCTTCGACCGGGAGAGGTCAGGGGAAGACGAAGAGAGGTGCTAGAGGTAGGAAGTCTGTTGCGCCTTCCTCGCCGCCACCCCCAGCTGATTCTCCCGACCACCGGAGTGCTCCGTCTCAGGTGGACCCGTCTGACTTGGACCCGTCTCGGACTCTGGTCCATGAGCCTCGGGTCGACGAGCCTCGGGTCACCGAGCCTTCGTCCCAGGAGACTCTGGTCCCAGAGTCTTCGTCCTAGGAGACTCGGGTCCCAAAGTCTTCGTCCCACGTGACTCCGGAGGCTAGTGGCAATGCTAATGGTGGCAAGGACAATTACTTGTCTGAGGACACCTATAGCAAGGGTGAGCTGGTTGAGGAGGGCAAGAAGGTCTACCAGCTGCCTCTCGTGCCGACGACCCGCGAGCAGAGGTGGTTGATTACGCCTAATGTGGAGAAGTAAGTGCATTTACTCTTTTTTAACCTTTTGCCTTCATGTTTCTTCAAATTAATATCTAATGTGTTGGCCTTGTCATACTATGGGGGTTGGAAATACGAGCGTGGTGTCCGCAGGCCCAACAAGGTCCTTGGTATGCTTCTCCGGCACCACTTCCCGGGGAAGGTCTAGTTGCCCGTGAGGGTGAGGCTCCATAGGTAGCACTGACCTGGGAGCTGTACAAGGCTGCCCCGGCCCCGCGGGAGGAGATGGTCGACGGTGTCTTCTGCGAGACGGTGGCTGACATTGTGATCCGTCGCTTTTGGGTAATTTCTCCTTTACAGAATTAAAAATCAACAACACCTAGTGATTTTACTAATCAGTGTCTAATGTATTGTCTTGTTTGATTGCAGACCTTCTTCAGGTGTCTTGAGGAAGATGAGGCGAGAGCGGCTGTTATTCTTGAAGCCGAGTGAAAGCGCCTACTTCAGAACTTACGGCACGAGGCTCGGGTGCAGGCTATTCGAGACTACTACGCCTCGAGTAACATTAAGAGGGCCAAGAAGAAGTGCCGCAAAAATTATCTGATTAAGGAGAAGTTTATGAAGGTAATTATCTATTCTTAAGGCCTTGTACTTAGTTTCTTTGATTTGATTCATAGGCGTAGCGTTGAAATTTCTCTTGTCTAACTTAGGTGCCCCCGAGATGGTGTGCGGATAGGATGGACTGTTGGGAGGCATTGGTGGATGAGTGGTGCTCTCCTGAATGGCTAGCTGAACACAACAAGGCCAAGGAGAAGCGTGCCCAAATGAGAGGTGTGCCACACCATCAAGGGAGCTCCAACCTGTTTGAGTACGGGGATAACTGGGTATCTGGTTTGCTTCATGATTCATGCAATTTCATTCTTCATGCTAGCTTGATCCCTTAAGTAATATTTTGTTCACCTCTTTTAGGCACGAGAAAACAAGAAGGAGGTGCCACCTCTGTTCGACCTCTATGCCATGGCCCATACTGCCTCGTACAAGAAGTCCAAGGCATTCTCTGAGGATGACCTCAATCATCCAGAGAGCTTCAGCAACATCTCCTCCCACAACAAGCTCATGAGGTGCAAAGATGAGGGGAAGGCGAGGAAAGGGGATGACTTCAACCCGAGCCAGAGTCCTTTTGATCCAGAGATCGTGATGATATCTGGTGGTGGGAGTCCCCATGGCTTGATAGCCATTGGGGATGGACTGATACGTTGTCCTAGAACTCTCCCGAAGATCAAGAAGCACCAGACGAGCTCTGATCCTGAGATAAGGCCTCGTCCACGGCCAATGGAGCTCGCCATTGAGGCTAGGGCCCATGAGCTTCTGGCGGAGGCAAACAGGCAGGCGGCACAAAGGGAGAGTGACATGGAGGAGAGGACGGCTAGGATGTTGGAGGAGGAGAGGAACTGGAACGATGCGTCTCACCGGGCCCTATACGAGCTCCTCGTGGTAAGTTTCTCTTGCATATTAGCCAAATCATGCACGTAATGTTCGTTTCATCACTAACTAATATGAATGACTCGTGGAAACAAAATGTGCAGACTGTGTGCCAGAACAATGGTCAGGCCCCTCCGTCGATGCCCCATATTGCTATAGCACCAACGATGAGTTTCATTTAAATGGTCATTAGTTACTAGTATTCACATTTGAGTTGCATCATGCTAAGGAGACATTGCAAATGATCTTTGGTGCAGCGTGCCTCCCGACAAGCATCGACCGATCCTTCTGCGTCTGCCGCAACCCCGACCGGTCCTTCTACGTCTCACCCTGGCCCAAACCCTACCGGTCCTTCACCTCCGTGTTGATGATAAGTTTTCCCAAGTGTTTTCATTAACAAATGCATACTCAGCTTAAGAAATGACCTACTTAGCTCCAAAATGATCCATACTTAGCTTATTTTCCTCAAAAATGACTTGATATGCTTAGTTAGCTAGAAAATGGCATTACTACCTAGTATAGCTCAATAATGATCTATAGCTAGCTTAGCTAGTTCATTTATAACATAATTAGCTCACTTAGGTACAAAATGGCATAACTACCTAGAATAGCTCAATAATGATCTATAATTAGCTTAGCTAGTTCATTTACGACATAATATACTCACTTAGATAAAAATGGCATAATAACCTTGGTTTAGCTCCAAAATGACCTATACTTAGCTTATTTTCCTCAAAAATACATAATAACCTTACTTACCTCCAAAATGATATATTCTACCTAGGATAGCTATAAAATGACCTATACTTAGCATTTTTCCTCCAAAATGACTTGATATGCTTAGTTAGCTACAAAATGGCATTACTACCTTGGAGAATAGGAGAGGAGAGGAGAAAAAGAAAGAGAGGATAAATTCTTCTTCTTCTTTTTTTCTTCTTCTTTTTCTTCTTTTTCTTCTAGCTAGTCTTCTTCTTCTTCTAACTACCATCTTTCCTAGTTTGCAGATTTGCTATAGATGAGGAAGAGTGCATTGATGGACCGTACTCTTCTACTTCAGCTTCCTTTGTGTTTATGGAAACTTGTTTTGGATACATATGTATGGATATGTTGTTGGAAACCATTGTGTGTTGTTGGAAACTTGTATATATGTTGGAACTTATTGTTGGTATATGATTGTTTCAACTTATTGTTGGTATACTTGTATTGTTGGATATATATATGTGATATTGTTGGATATATATGTTCCAAATTGAATGATTTTAAGAAAAAAATAGGGGCTATATAGCCACTTTGCCGTCTACTGGCGGACGGCAAAGAGCTTTGTTGTCCGCTGACAGACGGCAAAGTGGCCATGTGGCAGCTACCTGTGCAACCTGGGGCTGGCCTAGGTTGGTTCTTTGCCGTCCGCTGGTAGACGACAAAGAACCTTAGGTCTTTGCCGTCTGCCAGCGGACGACAAAGAACCAACCTAGGCTAGCAAAAAAGGTGCTTTGTCGTCCACTAGCGGACGACAATGACCTAAGATCTTTGCCGTCTGATAGCTGACGGCAAAGTACGCCGTTAAGCCCTCTGACGGAGCTAAGTTGCCACGTCTGTCGTCCAGGCCCTTTGCCGTCCGCCAGCGGATGGCAAAGATTCAAAGGTCTTTGTCATCTGCCAGCAGACGGCAAAGCGCCCTTTACCATGGCTTATTCAGCCAGACGGTTGGCCGTCTGATGGCGGACGACAAAGCCTTTGCCGTCCGGGATGCATGCCTTTGCCATCCGGGATGCATGACGGCAAAGTGCCTGATTCCTATAGTGCTATGGCTAAGGCATAGGGGACGATCTTCGTCCTTTCTCTCTCTTCTGCCGTGGTCGAGCTTTGAGTCTCACTCAACTTCACACCTTACAAATCAGGCAAGAACTCTTTCTTTGACTGATCCATTTTGAACTCTTTCAACATATTGTCAAGGTATTTAGTCATTGAAAGATCTTATTAGGCGTCTTGATATATCTCTTATAGATCTCGATGCCCAACAATTAAGTAGCTTTATCCAGGTCTTCCTTTGAAAAATACTTTTCAAACAACCGTTTATGCTTTCCAGAAATTCTACATCATTTCTGATCAACAATATGCCATCCACATATACTTATCAGAAATTCTATAGTGCTCCCACTCACTTTCTTGTAAATACAAGTTTCTCGTAAACTTTGTATAAACTCAAAAACTTTGATCACCTCATCAAAGCGTATATTCCAACTCCGAGATGCTTGCTCCAGCCCATAGAAGGATTGCTAGAGCTTGCACACCTTTTAGCATCCTTAGGAGTGACAAAACTTTCCGGTTGTATCACATACAACCTTTTCTCATGGAAACCGTTAAGGAAAGGATGTTTTGACATCCATCTGCCAGATTTCATAATTGAAAAATGCAGCAACTGCTAACATAATTCCAACAGACTTTAGCATCCCTACGGGTGAGAAAGTCTCATCGTAGTCAACTCTTTGAACTTGTCAGAAACTTCTTCGCGACAAGTCAAGCTTTATAAATGGTGACATTTACCATCAGTGTCTGTCTTCATCTTGAAGGTCCATTTGTACTCAACGAACTACCGTCGAACGAGCAAGTCTACCAAAGTCTATACTTGGTTTTCATATATGGATCCTTTCTCAGATTTCAAGGCCTCTAACCATTTGTCGGAATCCAGGCCCATCATCGCTTCACCATAGTTCGTAGGTTCACCGTTGTCCAACAACATCTAAGACAGGGTTGCCGTACCACTTAGGAGTAGTACGCGTCCTTGTCGACCTACAAGGTTCGATAGTAACTTGATCCGAAGCTTCATGATCATCATCATTAACTTCCTCTTCAACTGACGTAGGCTCCATAGAAACATCTTTTTGTGATGCACTACTCTCTGGTTGAAACAAAGGTTCAACAACCTCATCAAGTTATATCTTCCTCCCACTCAATTCTTTTGAGAGAAACTCTTTCTCGAGAAAGGGTCCATTTTTAGCAACAAACACTTTGCACTCGGATATGAGATAGAAGGTATACCCAACTATTCTTAGGGTATTCTATGAAGATGCACTTTTTTGCTTTGGGTTTGAGCTTATCAAACATAAGTATCGCATTCCCAAACTCTGAGAAATGACACCTTAGGTTTCCGCCAAACCATATGGTGTCGTCTCAACGGATTTAGATGGTGCCCTATTTAAAGTGAATGTAGTTGTCTCTAATGTATAACCCCAAATCGATAGTGGCAAAACGATAAGAGACATCATCGTTCACACCATATCCAATAGAGCATGACTACAACGTTCAGACACACCATCACACTATGGTGTTCCAGGTGGCGTGAGTTGTGAAACAACTTTCACAGTGTCTAAAGTTGTATGCCAAACTCGTTACTTGGATATTCACCTCCATGACCATATCGTAGACATTTTTATCTTCTCGTCACAATGATCTTAAACTTCACTCCTGAATTTGTTTGAAGTTTTCAAACGTTTCAAAGTTGTGTTTCATTAAGTAAATATACTCATATATACTCAAATCATTAGTGAAGGTAAGAAAACAACGATATCCACTTCGCTACAACACTCATTGGACCGCATACATCAACATGTATTATTTCTAATAAGTTACTAGCCTTTCCATGCTACTTCTCGAGCATGCGTTGGTTTCCCGTGAAGAGGAATGGTTTGATGCAGCAAAGTAGATAAGTATTTCCCTCAGTTTTGAGAACCAAGGTATCAATCCAGTAGGAGATACAAGTGAATCACCAATAGATGTACTGCACAAAGAATCGAACTCTTGCACCCAACGCCATAAAGGGGTTGTCAATCCCTTCACGGTTACTTGCAAGGATGATATCTAATAGAGATAGATATAATAGGATGCTTGAACGGAAAGTAAAATTAAAAGTAAAAATAATGCATCAAGTATTTTTAGTATTTTTTATTTTAGATCTGAAAGTATAATATGGAAAATAGACCCGGGGGCATAGGTTTCACTAGATGGCTTCTCTCATGATGGCAAGTATTACGGTGGGTGAACAAATTACTGTGGAGCAACTGATAGAAAAGATAATAATTATGTTGATATCCAAGGCAATGATTATGCATATAGGCATCACGTCCATGACAAGTAGACCGAAACGATTCTGCATCTACTACTATTACTCCACACATCGATCGGCTCCTGCCTGCATCTAAAGTATTAAGTTCATGAAGAACAGAGTAACACATTAAGTAAGATGACATGATGTAGAGGGATAAAGTCAAGCAATATGATGAAAACCCCATATTTTTACCCTTTATGGCAACAATATAATACGTGCCTCGCTAACCCTACTTTGTCACTCGGTGAGGACACCGCAAGATTGAACAAAAAACTATGCACTTCTCTCGTTGCAAGAATTACCAATCTAGTTGGCCAAACCAAACCAATAACTCGAAGAGACTTGCAAAGATATGAAATAATGCATATAAGAATTCAGGAAAGACTCAAGTAATATTCATGGATAATCTGAACATAAACCCACAATTCATCGGATCTCGACAAACACACCACAAAAGAGTATTACATCGGATAGATCTCCATGAAGGTCATGAAGAACATAGTATTGAGCAGCAAAGAGAGAGAGAAGAAGCCATCTAGCTACTAGCTATGGACCCATAGGTCTGTGGTGAACTAGTCACGCATCATTGGAGGCGCAATGGAATTGATGTAGATGCCCTCCGTGATTGAACCCCCTCCGGCAGATTATCGGAAAAGGCTCCAAGATTGGATCTCTCGGGAACGAAGGCTTCTGGCGGCAAAAAAGTGTTTTGTGGCTCGTTCTAATAATGATGGAATATTTGGGAATTTATAAGCCGGAGATTAGGGTTAGGGGAGCAGCCATGGGCCCACAAGCCTTTCCGGCGCGGCCACCCCCTGGTCGCGCCCCTAGGGCTTGTGGCCCCACGGTGGCTCCTCTGCTTTGGTTCTCAAGTCTCATAGTTTCCTTGTGTTCTAGAAAAAATCATTTCGAAGGTTTTATTCCGTTTGGACTCCATTTAATATTCCTTATCTGTAAAACTCAAAAACAAGGAAAAAATAGAAACTGGCACTAGGCTCTAGATTAATAGTTTAGTCCCAAAAATAATATAAAATAGCATATTAATGCATATAAAACATCCAAAACAGATAATATAATAGCATGGAACAATCAAAAATTATAGATACATTGGAGACGTATCAGCATCCCCAAGCTTAATTCATGCTTGTCCTCGAGTAGGTAAATGATAAAAACAGAATTTTTGATGTGGAATGCTACCTAACATATTTATCCATGTAATATTCTTTATTGTGGCATGAATATTTAGATCTGTAAGATTCAAAACAATAGTCTAATATTGACATAAAAACTGTAATACTTCGAGCACACCGACAAGGTAGTCATGTCCTTTCGAATTAACATGGCCTTAGAAAGTTATCCCTACAAAATCATATGGTCTGGCTATGCTCCATCTTCCCCACACAAAGTATCTAAATCATACACAACCCCGATGAACAAGTCAAGCAATTGTTTCACACCTTTGGTGTTCTCAACCCTTTTCAACTCTCACGCAATACATGAGCGTGAGCAATGTATATAGCATTATAGGTGGAATAGAATATGGAGGGGGTGCAAGGGAAAAAGGAGAAGATAGTCTCACATCAACTAGGCGTATGAACAGGTTATGGAGATGCCCGTCAATAGATATCAATGTGAGTGAGTAGGGATTGCCATGCAACAAATGCACTTAGAGCTATAAGTGTATGAAAGCTCAAAAAGAAAACTAAGTGGCCGTGCAAGATGAATATCCACTAGTTATATGAAAGTGACAAAATAGGAGACTCTCTATCATGAAGATCATGGTGCTACTTTGAAGCACAAGTGTGGAAAAGGATAGTAGCAATTGCCCCTTCTCGCTTTCTCTCATTTTATTTTTATTTTTTGGTGGGCTTCTTTGGCCTTTTTTATTTTTTTGTTTGGCCTTCACTGGTCTCTTTTATTTTTGTAAAGCCCGGATACTCGTCCCAACTTGTGAGGGAGTCATAGCCTCCATCATCCCTTTTCTCTCATGGGACAATACTCTATTAATGAAAAATCATCACACTTTTATTTACTTCTAACTCAAAGAAAAATAAATTACAACTCGATTCCTATGAAAAAAATATGACTCTATATGCAATATGAAGTGATGATGCAAGTCATAGAAAAACTACATGGTGGAAGTTGCATGGCAATATATCTCGGAATGGCTATGGAAATGACAAATAGGTAGGTATGGTGGCTGTTTTGAGGAATATATGGTGGCTGTTTTGAGGAAGGAAGGTTTGGTGTACCAGTGAAAGTTGCACGGTACTAGAGAGGCTAGCAAAGGTGGAAGGGTGAGAGTGCGTATAATCCATGGACTCAACATTAGTCCTAAAGAAATCACATACTTATTGAAAAAGTCTATTAGTTATCCAACAAAGCATTAGACGCATGCTCCTAGGGGAGAGGTTGGTAGGAGTTAACCATCGCGCTCTCCCGACCCTCACAAAAAGGTCGACAATCATTAAACAAATCATGCTCTGACTTTGTTACATAATGGTTCGACATACGTGCATCCTTGTAGCGACCCGACTTGAAAGGTCGAATCTCCGGTGTTTCCGTACCATCCCAAGATCATGCTGGTACACACACGGTACATCAATGTATATATCAAAGGGAAATCACACAGCATTATATTAATTGAAATCTCATATCGAGTCCTTTATTACAATAAAGATTACAATAAAGTGGCTGAAGGCCAACTCATGAGAATATCTAAATCTTGCGGAAGCATCGAAGGTAGACGAGTCCATCTGACTCCAAGGGCATCTCACCGAGCGTAGAGCATATCCTCACTCCTGGTCGGAAAAGTACTCTGCAACATGATACGTTGCAGCCGTGTAGGTCAGCATATGGAATATGCCGGCAAAGTCACAAGAGAGGGGTGAAAAAGATAATCATCTAATCTACATGCATATATGGCAGGTGGGGTAGTAAGTTTTTGCGTAAAGCCAATTTTTTCCTACATCAAGAGAGGGCTAAGCAAAATCATTACTAAGTTGGTTGATTAATGAGATGGTTCCACCAACCAATTCTCATACCCAAGTTATTAATACCCACATCATCATATTAATTGTGTTGAGAGTTCCAGAAGTTTCAGTTCCTTTGGCTCAAGTCGTCCATGACCGTGGACACGGCTAATCGATTAGGTTGAGTACTCTGCAGAGTTTTGCACACGTTCCCCACAAGATTTGATCACCTCCGTTTGATTTCTCGCACTTCAGGGTGTTTGAGAAACGGATGACCAAAACATGGTCTTCCAAAGGGTTTCCCTGCGACTCTGTCGGTGCCCATCCTTTCCTACCGTTCTTCTACATCTTGTAGCACCGCCTGTCCAGGGTCACCACGATATCCAACCAAGCCAGAGCCCATAATGACTTGTGGCTGTGCAGGTAAGCCTAGGGTCTTGAAGCATCCATCCATCTCTTTGTGCCTGGGTGGACCTTTCCGCATGAATACTGGCACATCTCCAGCATCATCTAGGCTAACCACTGGTTTCTCCAGGGCGCCGTTCAACCATCATCCACCCAGAGGAATGTTGAAAACTCGGAGTCTTGAAGTCTTGATCATTATGTAGGTCTTGTAATTAATCTCACAACTCTCATGAATCACACAACCAACCCCGTCTACTAATAGCATAGCCAAATTTAATCAACGTTTCCCGGGGCCAATGTGCCAAGGGTTGAGGGGGTACCTACCACATGATACTACAACAGTAACCAAGTTTCCAATTTACCTACTTTGCATGCAATTGGGGAGATGGTAGAACTAATGCAATAAAACATAGGTATACATGGTCAAAGTGACTTGCCTGATTGATGATCTTCGTACGTGAGTGACTCTAGGTAACAAGCCTCGCACTCCGGATAATCTAACAAAGCAAACAAGAGCACTCAATAAGCATACAATAAAAATATTGTAACTCATAAAATCAGCAAGGAATTAGAATCACTCAAGACAAACAATGCACAATCACATGGAAAGAAAAACAACACTTAGTTTGGTTTTCTAAAAGATGATGGGTAAATTACTACTAACATAACAAAACTATTTGTATTAACAAAACAATAGTTGATAGCAAGAAAACAATAAAATATTTTATTAATAACAGAATTAAATTCATTAAAGTTTTGTTGAGAAAAACTTTAGTAAAGTTTTAAAAGTTTGGTTAAACACTACTACATGAAGTGGCTAGAGTTTACTAAACATATAGTGAGCTAAACTATATTTTTATTACTAAAACATTTTCCTAACATAAAAGAATTTACTAAAAACTTGTCTTAGAAAACAGATTTTAATTATTTACAACTTTGTTAAAAGAATCTATTCCTAAACTAGTTTGTTTTATCAAACTAAACCTAATTGAAAATGAGTTATGATTCCTATAATAACAAAGAAATAAACTAAGAAAATTTATATATTTAGTAACAGTAAGTAAAACACCTAATGTTTAAGCAACAGAAACTACTAAAACAAATTGTAACAAATCTGATTTAAACTAACTAAAAACTAACTCAACTAAACTATAGTAACTCCTGGGCAGAATCTGTTTATAGCTAAAACACTAAACAAAATCATCCTAAAAATTCTCAAACTAAGCATGATGAAATTCCTAACTAATACCAAGAAGTAGCAAAAGGATTCATCTCAAAATCTATTTTTAAACTCAAGTTATTCAGATTTGAGTGATTTGAGCAAATTTGATTAAATTCAAATTTTAGGGTTCAAATTTAAAATCTAAGACTACAGGGTGAAACTACATAAAATAAGTGAACTAATGCAAAAATAATAAATTCAAAACACTAAATATTTTAAAATATATAAACAAAACAAAATCTGAAATCACTCCGTTTTCTAAACAAATCAGAAAAAGAAAAACTAACAATCCATCGGCCAGGGGGCTACGTGGCAAGTGGTGGTTGGCTAGGCTAGTGTGCGCGCGAGTGATTACGGATGGTCGACCGAAATGAAGAAGAAAACGATTCGTGGCTTAATGAGTCTATTCCGGATCGTTGATCCAAGATCGAACGGGTGAGAGGAGGTCCGGCGACTTACCGGAGGGGGAAGAAGGTTTCCGGCGAGGGTGGCAACGGCCGATGGTCGAAGAGGTCATCGGAGGTCGCTCCGGTGGTCGAGGGAGGCAACGGAGAGGTCCGGGCGGCTGCGGCTGGCGTCCGGCGTCGAATGGTGCTGTCGGAGAGGCGCGGGGACGACCGAGGGGATGGCCATAATCGGAGGAAGCTCCAGTGGGGGTGCGAACTCCGGTGAGGCTTGGCTGCGGCGTTCTGGCAAGGTAGAGGGGGGCTCGGGGTGGAAAGGAGCACGGAGGAGGAGCCGCTACTTATAGGGCCGAAGAGGGGGTCGGGGAAGGTAAGAGGAGGGAGATCCGTGGCGAGGGAATCTCGGCGACGGCGGCGCGCGGGTGAGGAAGAGGATGGCCGCGCGATTTTTGAGATCGGACGGGTGGGTCCTGCTGTCAGTGAGGGAAGAAGCGGCGGAGGTGCGTCGGTTGACCGAAAAGAAGGAAAGTCGGGGGGAAGTTATTGCGGATTGGGCCGACCGGCCTTTAAGGCTTTCCCTTTTAATTTTTTTAAGCGAATTCAAAAGCTTTTAATGCAAATAATTTAGTTCCAAATATAGGAGTATCATATATCAAAATTAACATAATAATAAATTCCATTTAATGAACATTTTTATTATGTTATTTGAACACTTTGAAAAAAATATTATTTTCAGAAATGGCCTATTTGCTTTTAAATCCTTTTGCAAATATTTTCAAAACAACCCCTGGTTTTTATTGTTCAAATAAATCACCAATTAGGTCCTGGTGTGGAGTGTCATGTTCCTCCTCTCTTATTTGAATTTTTACCAAGAATTTCAATTAGGTGAAAGCAACACATTGAAAGTAGAAAGGGCTTTCAGAAATTCAGAAGAAGCATTTCAACTATTTCATACATTCAAGCAATGATGATGATGATTCATAGCTATATTTCATAACATTCAAAAATGGAATTTTGGTATGTTACAATCCTATGGAAATCACAACCTTTAACAGACGCATCTCTTCAAGTCACAACTACTTACTAGCATGACTCTCATATTACCATCCCTATTATCTCAAAACTACATGCAAGGCACCCAACTTCTCATAGTTTTTAATGCACTTAATATGAAAGTTTTTATTATATCCCTCTTGGATGCCCATTATATTAGGACTAAATTCAAAACCTAAACAAATTACCATTCTGTTTTAAGAAACTCTCAAAATAATATAAGTGAGGAACGAGAGTTCAATAATTTCTATAAAATACAACACCACCATGCTCTATAAAGATATAAGTGAAGCACTAGAGCAACATTGCCTAGCTCAAAACTTATAAGTGAAGCACATAGAGTATTCTAACAAATTCACGATTCAACGTGTCTCTCTCAAAAGATGTGTGCAGCAAGGATGATTGTGGCAAACTAACAAGCAAAGACTCATATCATACAAGACGCTCCAAGCAAAGCACATATCATGTGGTGAATAAAATATAGCCTCAAGTAAATTTACCGATGGATCTAAGACGAAAGAGGGGATGCCTTCCGGGGCATACCCAAGCTTAGGCTTTTTGGTATGCTTGAATATGACTTTGGGTGCCTTGCGCATCCCCAATCTTAGGCTCTTGCCACTCTTTATTCCATAGTCCATCAAATATTCACCCAAAACTTCAAAACTTCACAACACAAAACTCAACAAAAAACTC
Source organism: Hordeum marinum (assembly GCA_022496015.1). NCBI lineage: Eukaryota > Viridiplantae > Streptophyta > Magnoliopsida > Poales > Poaceae > Hordeum > Hordeum marinum. The sequence goes on along the minus strand of CM039678.1, from coordinate 412,660,964 downwards.
GTGAGATCCGCTAGTACAAGAAAAATAAATCACCACTTTAGGTAGTATTGTGAACTCCTTATTTAGTTGTATTTGTGTAATACCTACTATATTCTAACTTTTCCATGACTCATACCCCCCGATACGACCCATAGATACATCATAATAAGCAAACAACACAAAGAAAAACAGAATCTGTCAAAAACAGAACAGTCTGTAGCAATCTATAAACTTAGAATACTTATGGAACTCTAAAAACTCTGAAAAATAGGAAAATCAGGTAAATTTGTATATCAATCTTTTTTAAAAAATTTCGATCAATTCGACGCTATGAAAAATTTGTAAAATTCCTGGACTGAGCGCAAAAGTTTCTGTTTTTCAGCAGGATCAAATCAACAACTATCAGAGAACAAGGTTTTGCTTGGCTCAAACACTAATCAAAACACAAAAGCACAATTAATACATAAGTAATAATTTTTCAAACACACCAAAACAGAAGCAAAAAGCAGAAAGAAAAATAAAATTGGGTTGCCTCCCAACAAGCGCTATTGTTTAACGCCCCTAGCTAGGCAAAACGCAATAGATCTAGGTATTGTCATCTTTGGTATGCAATCCATAAGTAGCTCTCATGATAGATTCATAGGTAATTTTATTTTATTCCTAGGAAAGTGTTCCATGCCCTTCCTTAATGGAAATTGGAATATAATATTCCCTTCCTTCATATCAATAATTGCATCAATCGTTCTAAGGAAAGGTCTACCAAGAATAATAGGACATGTAGGATTGCAATCTATATCAAGAACAATGAAATATATGGGCACATAATTCTTATTTGCAACAATAATAGCATCATTAATTCTTCCCATAGTTTTCTTGATAGTGGAATCCGCAAGATGCAAATTTAAGGAACAATCATCAAATTCATGGAAACCTAACACATCACATAAAGTTTTTGGAATCGTAGAAATGCTAGCACACAAATCACACAAAGCATGGCACTCATAATCTTTAATCTTAATCTTAATAGTAGGTTCACACTCATCATATAGCTTTCTTGGTATAGAAACTTCCAACTCTAGTTTTTCTTCACAAGCTTTCATCATGGCATCAACAATATGATTAGTAAAAGCCTTGTTTTGATTAAAAGCACGAGGAGAGTTCAACATGGATTGCAATAAGGAAATGCAATCAATTAGGTAGCAACTATCATGATTAAAGTCCTTGAAATCCAAAAGAGTGGGTTCATTGCTATTTAAAGTTTTGACCTCTTCAATCCCACTTTTATCAATCTTAGCATAAAGATCTATAAACTCCGAATCATTGGGACGCCTTTTAACTAAAGTTGAATAATCTCTAGTCCCATCCTTATTGAGATTAATATTGGAAAACAAAGATTCAATAGGATTCACATCAATCACTTTAAGATCTTCATCAATATTATCACGAGAACATACTTTTTCAAGCCATTCATGCTTAGCACGAACTCTAGCGGTTCTTTCCTTACACTCATCAATAGAAATTCTCATAGCTTTTAAAGACTCATTAATATCATGCTTGGGTGGAATAGATCTAGTTTTTAAAGAATCAATCTCAAGAGAAATTCTATAAACGTTCCTAGCCAAATCATTAATCTTGAGATTTTTTTCTTGAATCATAGCATTGAAACCTTTTTGTGTACTAATTAATGATTTAATATTACTCTCAAATCAGAGAGTATTTTATTATAATTTCCATAAGAATTTCGAGAGGAATTACCATAATTATTAGAGGAATTATTAGGAAACGACCTAGCATTGAAATTACCTCTATAGGTGTTATTACCAAAATTGTTCCTAACAACAAAATTGACATCCATAGATTCATTATTATTTCAAATCAAAGAAGACAAAGGCATATCATTAGGATCAATAGGAGCACTCTTACTAGCAAAAAATTTCATCAATTCATCCATCTTTTCACTCAAAGTGTTAATCTCTTCAATAACATGCATTTTTTTGCTAGTAGGAGATCTTTCGGTGTGCCATTGAGAGTAATTTGCCATAATATTATCTAGGAGTTTAGTAGCTTCTCCTAATGTGATTTCACTGAAAGTTCCACCCGCGGTGGAATCTAAGAGATTCCTAGAAGCAAAATTCAATCCAGCATAAAAAATTGTATAATCATCCATAAACTCAAACCATGCGCGGGGCAATTCCTAATCATAAGTTTCATCCTCTCCCAAGATTGTTCAACATGTTCATGATCAAGTTGCTTAAAATTCATTATATCATTCCTAAGGGAGATGATCTTAGCGGCCGGAAAGTACCTGGAAATAAAAGCATCTTTACACTTATTCCATGAATCAATACTGCTTTTAGGAAAAGATGAAAACCAAGTTTTAGCACGATCTCGTAGTGTGAACGAAAACAACTTCAATTTAACAATATCATTATCCACATCTTTATTGTTTTGCATGTAACACTACTCAACGAAAGTATTTAGATGGGATGTGGCATCTTCATTAGCAAGGCTGGAAAATTGTTCTTTCATAACAAGATTGAGCAAAGCAGCATTAATTTCATAAGATTCCGCACTAGTGGCGGGAGCAATCGGAGTACTAATAAAATCATTATTTTTAGTATTGGAAAATTCACACAACTTGGTATTCTCTTGAGTCATCATGACAAAGCAAGCAATCAAGCACGCAAGCAAGCAGAAAGCAAACGAGAAGACGAATGAAAAAGGGCGAAAGGCAAATCTTTTTGGTATTTTTTGAAAATAATTTTAGAAGTGGGGGAGAGGAAAATGAGAGGCAAATGGCAAATAATGTAAATGCAAGAGATGAGTTTGTGATGGGTACTTGGTATCTTGACTTGCTACGTATCTCCCCGGCAACGCTGCCGGAAATCCTTCTTGCTACTTCTCGAGCATGCATTGGTTTCCTGTGAAGAGGAACGGTTTGATGCAGCAAAGTAGATAAGTATTTCCCTCAGTTTTTGAGAACCAAGGTATCAATCTAGTAGGAGATACATGCGAATCACCAATAGATGTACCTGCAGAAAGAATCAAACTCTTGCACCCAACGCTATAAAGGGGTTGTCAATCCCTTCACGGTTACTTGCAAGGATGAGATCTAATAGAGATATATATAATAGGATGCTTGAACGGAAAGTAAAACTAAAAGTAAAAATAATGCAACAAGTATTTTTGGTTTTAGATCTGAAAGTAGAATATGGAAAATAGTCCCAGGGGCCATAGGTTTCACTAGATGGCTTCTCTCATGATGGCAAGTATTACGGTGGGTGAACAAATTACTGTCGAGCAATTGATAGAAAAGTGAATAATGATGATGATATCCAAGGAAATGATTATGCATATAGGCATCACGTCCGTGACAAGTAGACCGAAACGATTCTGCATCTACTACTATTACTCCACACATCGACCGACTCCTACCTGCATCTAGAGTATTAAGTTCATGAAGAACAGAGTAACACATTAAGTAAGATATCATGATGTAGAGGGATAAAATCAAGCAATATGATGAAAACCCCATATTTTTACCCTTTATAGCAACAATATAATACGTGCCTCGATACCCCTACTTTGTCACTGGGTGAGGACACCACAAGATTGAACCCAAAACTAAGCACTTCTCCTGTTGCAAGAATTACCAATCTAGTTGGCCAAACCAAGCCAATAACTTGAAGAGACTTGCAAAGATATAAAATCATGCATCTAAGAATTCAGGAAAGACTCAAATAATACTCATGGATAATCTGAACATAAACCCACATTTCATCGGATCTCGACAAACACACCGCAAAAGAGTATTACATTGGATAGATCTCTATGAAGATCATGAAGAACATGGTATTGAGAAGCAAAGAGAGAGAAGAAGCCATCTAGATACTAGCTATGGACCCTAGGTCTGTGGTGAACTACTCATGCATCATCGGAGGGGAAATAGAGTTGATGTAGATGCCCTTCGTGACCGAATCCCCCTCCGGCAGATTACCGGAAAAGGCTCCAAGATTGGATCTCTCGGGAACGGAGGCTTCTGGCGGCAGAAAAGTGTTTTCATGGCTCGTTCTGATAATGATGGAATATTTGGGAATTAATAGGCTGAAGATTAGGGTTAGGGGAGCAGCCGTGGGCCCATAAGCCTGCCCGGCGTGGCCACCCCCCTGTCTGTGCCCCTAGGGCTTGTGGCCCCATGGTGGCTCCTCTGCCTTGGTTCTCAAGTCTCGTAGTTTCCTTTTGTTCCAAAAAAAATCATTCTGAAGGTTTTATTCCGGTTGGACTCCTTTTAATATTCCTTTTCTATGAAACTCAAAAAAAGGAAAAAACAGAAACTGGCACTAGGCTCTGGATTAATAGGTTAGTCCCAAAAATAATATAAAATAGCATATTAGTGCATATAAAACATCCAAAACAGATAATATAATAGCATGGAACAATAAAAAATTATAGATACGTTGGAGACGTATCACTCCATCATACCGAAAACGGGGTCTTTAGTCATCTTGCCCGTGAGGCATGGTCCGCATGTCTCAACCGATTAAAAATTGAATGAGTCCAAAGATCCATCAGCATGGAGTTTCTTCATGTGCTTTACACCAATATGACATTTAGCGGTAGTGCCACAAGTATGTGGTATTATCATTATTAACCTTGTATCGTTTGGCATCTATGTTATGAACATGTGTATTACTACGATCAAGATTTAACAAACCATTCTCATTGGGTGCATGACCATTGAAGGTATTATTCATGTAAACGGAATAACCATTATTCTCTAACTTAAATGAATAACAATATTGCAATAAACACGATCTAATCATGTTCATGCTTAACGCAAACACCAAATAACATTTTATTTAGGTTCATCACTAATCCCGAAAGTAGAGAGAGCGTGCGATGTTGATCACATCATCCTTGGAAAAATTTCCAACACACATCGTCACCTCACTCTTAGCTAGTCTTCGTTTATTCTGTAGCTTTTATTTCAAGTTACTAACATTTAGCAACCAAACTGGTATCCAAACACCAAATAACGCGTATATCAAATATACTTCTGTCGACGTTGCCAGCCCTCTTATCTACCAAGTATCTAGGGTTGTTCCGCTTCAGCGACCGCTCTCCTCATAATAGAAGCACTTAGTCTCGGGTTTGGGTTCAACCTTGGGTTGCTTCACTGGGGCAGCAACTGACTTGCCATCCATGAAGTTTCCCTCCTTACCCTTTCCATTTTCAAAACTAGTAGTTTTACTAACCATCAACACTTGATGCTCCTTCTCGATATCTACCTTCGCGGTGTCAAACATCACGAATAGCTCAGGGATCATCATTTCCATCCCTAGCATAATTATAGTTCATCACCAAGTTCTAGTAGCTTAGTGACAGTGACTTGGAGAACTATATCAATCACAATCTTATCTGGAAGATCAACTCCCACTCGATTCAAGCGATTGTAGCACCCAGACAATCTGAGCACATGCTCAACGATTGAGCTATTCTCCTTCATCTTGCAGGCAAAGAATCATGTTGGAGATCTCATATCTCACAACATGGGCACGATCCTGAGATCCCAATTTCAGTTCTCAGAACATCTCATATGTTCCGTGATGTTCAAAACGTTTCGGAGCCTCAATTCTAAGCCCTAATGCATGACGCATTGAACTATCAAGTAGTCATTGGAACGTGCGTGTCAGATGTTCACAACATCTACACACGACGCTAGAGGGGGTGGCACACCGAGCGGTGCATTAAGGACATAAGCCTTCTATGCAACAATGAGGACAATCCTCAGATCACGGACAAGCGCTATTGTTTAATGCCCGTAGCTAGGCATAACACAATAGATCTAGGTATTGTCATCTTTGGTATGCAATCCAAAAGTGGATCTCATAATAGATTCATAATGCAATCTTATTTTCTTTCTAGGAAAGTTTTCTATGCCTTTCCTTAATGGAAATTGGAATCTAATGTTTCCTTCTTTAATATCAATAATTGCACCAATCGTTCTAAGGAAAGGTCTACCAAGATTAATAGGACATGTAGGATTGCAATCTATGTCAAGAACAATGAAATCTATGGGCACATAATTCCTATTTTCAACAATAACAACATCATTAATTCTTCCCATAGGTTTCTTAATAGTGGAATCCGCAAGATGCAAATTCAAAGAGCAATCATCAAGTTCATGGAAACCTAGCACATCACATAATGTTTTCGGAATCGTGGAAACACTAGCACCCAAATCACACAAAGCGTGGCACTCATAATCTTTAATTTTAATCTTAATAGTAGGTTCCCACTAATCATGAAGCTTTCTAGCGATAGAAACTTCCAACTCAAGTTTTTCTTCAAAATATTTCATCATAGCATCAACGATATGTTTAGTAAAAGCCTTATTTTGATTATAAGAATGCGAGGAATTCAACATGGATTGAAAAAAGGAAATACAATCAATCAAAGAACAACTATCATAATAGAAGTCCTTGAAATCCAAATGAGTGGGTTCACTGCTATTTAAAGTTTTGATCTCTTTAATCCCACTTTTATCAATTGTAGCATTGAGATCTATAAACTCCGAATCATTGAGAAAACTTTTAACTAAAGTTGAGTTATCTCCAGTCCCATATTTATCAAGATTTGAATTAGAAAACAAAGATTCAACAGGAGTCACATAAATAAATTTAAGATCTTCATCATTATTATCACGAGAGCACACCTTTTCAAGCCATTCACGCTTAGCACGTATTCTAGCGGTTCTTTCCTTACACTCATCAATAGAAATTCTCAGAGCTTTTAAAGACTCACAAATATCATGCTTGGGTGGAGTAGATCTAATTTTCAAAGAATCAATCTCAAGCGAAATTCTATCAACGTTCCTAGCCAAATCATCAATCTTGAGCAATTTTTCTTCAATAGAAACATTGAAAACCTTTTGCGAACTAATAAATTCTTTAATATTGTTCTCAATATCAGAGGGCATCTTATTATAATTTCCATCAGAATTGTTTTAGCAATTACCATAACTATTATAGGAATTAGTAGGAAACGGCCTAGGGTTGAAATTACCTCTATACGCGTTATTACCAAAATTGTTCCTACCAACAAAATTCACATCCATAGATTCATTTTTATTCCCAATCAAAGAAGACAAAGGCATATCATTAGGACCAATAGGAGCACTCTTACTAGCAAACAATTTCATTAATTCATCCATCTTTTCACTCAAAGTATTTATTTCTTCAATAGCATGCACTTTTTTTACTAGTAGGAGATCTTTCGGTATGCCATTGAGAGTAATTTGCCATAATGTTATCTAGGAGTTTGGTAGCTTGTCCTAATGTGAATTCCATAAAAGTACCACCTGCGGCAGAATCTAGAAGATTCCTAGATGCAAAATTCAATCCCGCATAAAAATATGTATAATCATCCAATTGTTTCACACCTTTTATGTTCTCAAACTTTTTCAACTCTTACATAGTACATGAGCGTGAGCCATGGATATAGCACTATAGGTGGAATAGAATATGGTGGAGGTTGCGAAAAAAAGGAGAAGATAGTCTCACATCAACTAGGCGTATCAACGGGCTATGGAGATGCCCATTAATAGATATCAATATGAGTGAGTATGGATTGCCATGCAATAGATGCATTAGAGCTATAAGTGTATGAAAGCTCAAAAAGAAACTAAGTGGGTGTGCATCCAACTTACTTGCTCAAGAAGACCTATGGCAATTTGAGGAAGCCCATCATTGGTATATACAAGACAAGTTATATAATGAAAAATTGCCACTAGTATATGCAAATGACAAAATAGGAGACTCTCTATCATGAAGATCATGGTGCTACTTTGAAGCACAAGTGTGGAAAAAAGATAGTAGCATTGTCTCTTCTCTCTTTTCTCATTTTTTTTTATTTTGGTGGGTATCAATGGCCTCTTTTTTTATTTTAGCTTCGCTGGCCTCTTTTATTTTTCATAAAGTACGGAGTCTCATCCCAACTTGTGAGGGAATCATAGCTTCCATCATCCTTTCCTCACATGGGACAATGCTCTAATAATGATGGTCATCACACTTTTATTTACTTACAACTCAAGAATTACAAATGGATATCTAGAACAAAATATTACTCTATGTGAATGCCTCCGGCGGTGTACCGGGATGTGCAATGATCTCGCATAGCAAATGCCATCAAAAAATGGACAAGCCATGAAAACATCATGCTAGCTATCTTACGATCATGCAAAGCAATACGAAAATGATGGTGCATGTCATAATAAACGGAACGGTGGAAGTTGCATGGCAATATATCTCGGAATGGCTATGGAAATTCCATAATAGGTAGGTATGGTGGCTGTTTTGAGGAAGGATATATGGTGTGTTTAATGCACCGATGAAAGTTGCGCGGTACTAGAGAGGCTAGCAAAGGTGGAAGGGTAAGAGTGCGTATAATCCATGGACTCACATTAGTCATAAAGAACTCACATACTTATTGCAAAAGTCTATTAGTCATCAAAGAAAATTATTAGACTCATGCTCCTAGTGATGAGGTTGGTAGGAGTAAACCATCGCGCACTCCCGACCCTCACACAAAGGTTGACAATCAATAAACAAATCATGCTCCGACTTCCTTACATAACGGTTCACCATATGTGCATGCTACGGAAATCAAAAACCTTTACAGAAGTATTTCTACCAAGCCAAAATTACTTCCTAACATGACTTTAATATCACCATCTTTATATCTCAAAACTTTATGCAAGGAATCAAACTTCTCATAATATTCAATGCACTTTATATGAAAGTTTTTATTATATCCCTCTTGGATACCTATTATATTAGGACTAAATTCATAACCTAAACCAATTACCATGCTGTTTAAAGACTCTCAAAATAATATAAGTGAGGTATGAGAGTTCAATTATTTGTATAAAACAAAGCACCACCGTGCTCTAAAAATATATAAGTGAAGCACTAGAGCAAAATTGCCTAGCTCAAAAGATATAAGTGAAGCACATAGAGTATTCTAATAAATTCATGATTAATGCATGTCTCTCTCAAAATATGTGTTCGGCAAGGATGATTTTGTCAAACTAAAAAGCAAAGACTCATAGCATACAAGACGCTCCAAGCAAAACACATATCATGTGCTGAATAAAAATATAGCCTCAAGTAAATTTACCGATAGATTAAAGACGAAAGAGGGGATGCCTTCAGGGGCATCCCCAAGCTTAGGCTTTTTGGCATCCTTGATTCCTTGGGGTGCCTTGGGCATCCCAAAGATTAGTCTCTTGCCACTCCTTATTCCATAGTCCATCAAATCTTGACCCAAACCTTGAAAACTTCACAACACAAAACCCAACAGAAAACTCATGAGATCCGTTAATATAAGAAAATAAATCAACACTTTGGGTAATATTGTGAAGTCATTCTTTATTTATATTGGTGTAATATATACTGTATTCCAACGTCTCCATGGTTCATACCCTCCGAGACGACCCATAGATACATCAAAATATGTAAACAACACAAATAAATCAGAATCTGTCAAAAACAGAATAGTCTGTAGCAATCTGGAAACTTTGTATACTTCTGTAACTCCAAAAATTCTAAACAACTAGGAAAACCTAGGGGATTTGTATATAAATATATTGTAAAATTATCAGACTCATTATACGCTCTGACATATTTATAAAATTCCTGCACTTGGCGCAAAAGTTTTTGTTTTTCAGCAAGATCAAATTAACAATCACCATAAACCACCCCAAAGGTCTTAATTGGCTCAAACACTAATTAAAACACCAAAACACAATTACTACAGAGGTAATAATGTGTGAAATACTCAAAACAGATTAAAAAATAGAACATAAAAATAAAATTGGGTTGCTTCTCAACAAGCGCTGTTGTTTAACGCCCCTATCTAGGCATAACACAATAGATCTAGGTATTGTTATCTTTGATATGCAATCCAAAAATGGCTCTCATAATAGATTCATAAGGAAATCTTATTTTCTTTCTAGGAAAGTGTTCTATGCCTTTCATTAATGGAAATCAGAATCTAATGTTTCCTTCTTTCATATCAATAATTACACCAATCATTCTAAGGAAAGGTCTACCAAGAATAATAGGACATGTAGGATTGCGATCTATATCAAGAACAATGAAATCTATGGGCACGTAATTCCTATTTGCAACAATAAGAACATCATTAATCCTTCCCATAGGTTTCTTAATAGTGGAATCCGCAAGATGCAAATTCAAAGAGCAATCATCAAGTTCATGGAAATCTAGCACATCACATAAAGTTTTCGGAATCGTGGAAACACTAGCATCCAAATCACAAAAAACATGGCACCTACAATATTTAATTTTAATCTTAATAGTAGGTTCCCACTCATCATGAAGCTTCCTAGGGATAGAAACTTCCAATCAAGTTTTTCTTCAGAATATTTCATCATAGCATCAATGATATGTTCAGTAAAAGCCTTATTTTGATTATAAGCATTCGAAGAATTCAACATGGATTTCAAAGCGGAAATACAATCAATCAAAGAACATCTATCATAATAGAAGTACTTGAAATCCAAACGAGTGGGTTCATTGCTATTTAAAGTATTGATCTCTTCAATCCCACTTTTATCAATTTAAGCATTGAGATCTATAAACTCCGAATCATTGGGATGACTTTTAACTAAAGTTGACTTATCTCCAGTCCCATATTTATCAAGATTTGAATTAGAAAACAAAGATTGAATAGGAGTCACCGCAATCACTTTAATATCTTCATCATTATTATCACGAGAGCACACCTTTTCAAGCCATTCACGCTTAGCACGTATTCTAGCAGTTCTCTCCTTACACTCATCAATAGAAATTCTCATAGCTTTTAAAGACTAGTTAATATCATGCTTGGGTGGAGTATATCTATTTTTCAAAGAATCAATCTCAAGCGAAATTCTATCAACGTTCCTAGCCAAATCATCAATCTTGAGCAATTTTTCTTCAATAGAAACATTGAAAACCTTTTGCGAACTAATAAATTCTTTAATATTGTTCTCAATATCAGAGGGCATCTTATTATAATTTCCATCAGAATTGTTTTAGCAATTACCATAACTATTATAGGAATTACTAGGAAACGGCCTAGGGTTGAAATTACCTCTATACGCATTATTACCAAAATTGTTCCTACCAACAAAATTCACATCCATAGATTCATTATTATTCCCAATCAAATAAGACAAAGGCATATCATTAGGATCAATAGGAGAACTCTTACAAGCAAACAATTTCATTAATTTATCCATCTTTTCACTCAACGTATTTATTTCTTCAATAGCATGCACTTTTTTTTACTAGTAGGAGATCTTTCGGTATGCCATTGAGAGTAATTTGCCATAATGTTATCTAGGAGTTTTGTAGCTTCTCCTAATGTGAATTCCATAAAATTACCACCCGCGGCAGAATCTAGAAGATTCCTAGATGCAAAATTCAATCCCGTATAAAAAACGTGTATAATCATCCATAAACTTAAACCATGCGTGGGGCAACTTCTAATCATTAATTTCATCCTCTCCCAAGATTGTGCAACATGCTCAAGATCAAGTTGCTTAAAATTCATTATATAATTCCCAAGGGAGATGATTTTAGCGGGTGAAAAGTACTTGGAAATAAAAGCAACTTTACACTTATTCCAAGAATCAATACTATTTTTAGGCAAAGATGAAAACCAAGTTTTAGCACCACCCAGTAGCGAGAATAGAAATAGCTTAAATTTAACAATATCATTATACACATATTTCTTCTTTTTCATGTCACACAACTCAATTAAAGTATTTAGATGGGATGCGGCATCTTCACTAGGAAGGCTAGAAAATTGTTCTTTCATAACAAGATTGAGCAAAGCGGCATTAATTACATAAGATTCCGCACTAGTGGTGGGAGCAATTGGAGTAGTAATAAAATCATTATTATTAGTATTGGAGAAGTCACACAATTTGGTATTCTCAAACATCGTGACAAATCAAGCAATCTAGCACACAGGCAAACAAAAAGCAAATGAGAAGACGAACGGAAGAAGGGCGAATAAAAAGGGAAATATTTTTTTCTTCTGAAAATCGTTTTAGAGTGGGGGAGAGGAAAACGAGAGGAAAATGGCAAATAATGTAAATGCAAGAGATGATTTTGTGATGGGTACTTGGTAGGATTGATGTGTATCCTCCCAGGGAACGGCGCCAGAAATCCTTCTTGCTACTTCTTGAGCTTGCATTGGTTTTCCCTTGAAGAGGATAGGGTGATGCAGCAAAGTAGATAAGTATTTCCCTCGGTTGTTGAGAACCAAGGTATCAATCTAGTAGGAGGAAAAAGCAATTCACCAATAGATTCACCTACACAAACAATCAAACACTTGCACCCAACGCTATAAAAGGTTGTCAATCCCTTCATGATTACTTGCAAAGATTAGATCTGATAGAGATAGATGTAAAAGATTGTGGGTAGTAAAAATGGTAAATAAATTGCAGCAAGGTATTTTTGGTATATAGATCTGAAAATATAATATTCAAAATATGTTGGAAATATGCCCTAGAGGCAATAATAAATTAGTTATGATCATATTTCCTTGATCATGATAATCGTTTAATATCCATGCTAGAATTGTATTGATCAAAAACTCAGATAGATGTGTGGATACATAGACAACACCATATCCCTAGTATGCCTCTAATAGACTAGCTTGTTGATCAAAGATGGTTAAGGTTTCCTAGCCATGGAAATGTGATGTCATTTGATGACGGGATCACATCATTAGGAGAATGATCTGATGGACAAGACCCAAACTATAAACGTAGCATATGATTGTGTCAGTTTATTGCTATAGTTTTCTGCATGTCAAGTATCTGTTCCTATGACCATGAGATCATGCAACTCGTTGACACCAAGGAGTACCTCGTGTCTATCAAACGTCGCAACGTAACTGGGTGACTATAAAGGTGCTCTACAAGTATCTCCAAGGGTGTCTGCTGGGTTGGCATGGATCAACACTGGGATTTGCTACTCCATGTGACGGAGAGGTATCTCAGGGCCCACTCGGTAATACAACATCCCAGTAAGCCTTGCAAGCAATGTGACTAAGTGTTAGCCACGGGATCTTGTGTTACGGAACGAGTAAAGAGACTTGCCGGCAATGTGATTAAACTAGGTATGGAGATACCGACGATCGAATCTCGGGCAAGTAACATACCGAAGAACAAAGGGAAAATCATACTGGATTAATTGGATCCTTGACATAAAGGTTCGACCGATAAAGATCTTCATAGAATATGTAGGAATCAATATGGGCATCCAGGTCCCGCTATTGGTTATTGACCGTAGAGGTGTCTCGGTCATGTCTACATAGTTCTCGAACCCGCAGGGTCTGCACACTTAAGGTTCGGTGACGTTTCGGTAGTATAGAGTTATGTATAGTGGTGACTGAAGGGTGTTCAGTGTCCCGGATGAGATCCCGGACGTCACGAGGAGCTCTAGAATGCTCCGGAGGTAAAGAATGATATATAGGAAGTCCTGTTTTGGTCACTGGAAAAGTTTTGGGTTCATCGGTAGTGTACCGAGAGTGCCGGGAGGGTGTCGAGGGACCATCGTGAGGGGTGTCTCGACCCAAAGGACCTCATGGGCTGTGGGAGGAATCAAACCTGCCCCTGGTGGGCTGGACTAAGCCCTCACTAAGGCCGATGCGGCTAGGGGTGGGAAAAACCGAAAATGTGGAGAGGTGGAAAGAGTTTCCAAGTGGAAAGGAGGAATCCTACTCCTAACAGGATTGGAGGCTGAATCCTCCCCTCCCTTGCTCCTATATATACTAGAGGATTTATAGGGGAAATCTAACCCTAATTTCCATGTGCTGCCCTCTTCTTCCTCTAGATCTGATTCTCCTCTAGATTAGTTCTGCGGTGCTTAGGTGAAGCCTTGCAGGATTAGTTCACCACCACCACCACCACCACACCGTTGTGCTACCGGAGAAATCATCTACCTCTCCGCTCCCTCTTGCTGGATCAAGAAAGCGGAGATCGTCATCGAGCTGTACGTGTGCTGAACGCGGAGGTGTCGTCCGTTCGGCGCTAGATCGGAAGGACCATGATCAAGATCGCGAGACGATTCGTGATTGGATCGCGAGATGCTCGGCGATTTGGATCGCGAAGACGTTCCACTACATCAATTGCGTTTCTTAACGCTTCTCGCTTAGCGACCTACAAGGGTATGTAGATCCACTCTCCCTCTCGTAGATGCTCATCACCATGGATAGATCTTGCGTGTGCGTAGGAATTTTTTTGTTTCCCATGCAATGTTCCCCAACAGTGGTATCATGAGCTAGGTCTATGTGTAGATGAGATCTCGAGTAGAACACAAAGAGTTTGTGGGCGTTGATGCTTAGATTGCCTCCTCCCTTGGTCGTGTTTTGGTTCAGTGGTATTGTGGGATGAAGTGGCCCGGACCAACCTTACTCGTACGCTTACGAGAGACCGGTTCCATCGACTAACGTGTAACTTCGTTGCACAAAGATGGCTGGCGGGTGTTTGTTTCTCCTACTTTAGTTGGATCGGATTTGACAAAGGTGGTCCTTAAGAAGGTTGAACAACAACTTATGTATCACCGTTGTAGTTTTTGCGTAGGTAAGAATTGTTCTTGCTAGATACTCGTAGCAGCCATGTAATACATGCAACAACAATTAGAGGGTGTCTAACTTGTTTTTGCAGGGTATGTTGTGATGTGATATGTCCAATTACATGATGAGATATATGTGATGTATGAGATGATCATGTATTGCATAGAATATCACGACTTGCATGTTGATGAGTACGGTAACCGGCAGGAGCCATAGGGTTGTGTTTAATTATTGCATGACCTGCGTGTCAATCATTAAGCGCTATATAATGATTTACTTTATCGCTAAACGATAGCTATAGTAGTATGAGCATGGTGGGCGCGACAACCCCGACTGCGACCCAATGATGAAGATCATGGAGTTATGCCAGTGACAATGGAGATCATGCCGGTGCTTTCAAGATGGAGATCAAATGCACAAGTTCATGGCCATATCATGTCACTTATGATTTGCATGTGATGTTAACCCTTTTTTGCACCTTGTTTTGCTTAGGACGAGGATAGCATTATAAGGTGATCCCTCACTTAAAATTTCAAAATAATTGTGTTCTCCTCGAGTGTGCACCGTTGCGGAAGTTCGTCGTGTCGAGACACCACGTGATGATCGAGTGTGATAGACTCTACGTTCACATACAACGGGTGCAAGTCAATGTTGCACATGCGGAACACTCGGGTTAAACTTGACAAGCCTAGCATGTACAGATATGGCCTCGGAACACAAGGGACCAAAAGGTCGAACATGATTCATATAGCAGATATGATCAACATGATGATGTTTACCATTGAAACCACCTCAACTCACGTGATGATCGGACTTGAGTTGGTGAATTTGGATCATGTATCACTCGAATGACCGGAGGGATGTCAATTTGAGTGGGAGTTCTTAAGTAATATGATTAATTGAACTCATTATCATGAACATAGTTAGTAGTATCTTTGCAAATTATGTTGTAGATTACTAGCTCACACTGTAGTTCCCTTGAATTTTTATATGTTCCTAGAGAAATAGAGTTGAAAGATGATGGTAGCAATATTGCGGACTAGGTCCGTGATCTGAGGATTGTCCTCATTGCTTCATAGAAGGCTTATGTCCTTAATGCACCGCTCGGTGAACCACCCCCACTAGCATCGTCTGTAGATGTTGTGAACATCTGATAGGCACGTTCTGTTGGCTACTTGATAGTTTAGTGTGTCATGCATTACAGCTTAGAATTGAGGTTCCAAAACTTTTTGAACGTCACGGAACATATGAGATATTCTAAGTGCTGAAATTGGGATCTCAGGCTCGTGCCCGTGTTGTGAGATATGAGATCTCCAACAAGATTTTTTTCCTGCAAGATGAAGGAGAATATTTCAATCGTTGAGCATGTGCTCAGATTGTCTGGGTGCTACAATATCTTGAATCGAGTGGGATTTGATCTTCCAAATAAGAAAGTGATTGATATAGTTCTCCAAGTCACTCTCACTAAGCTAGTAGAGCTTCGTGATGAACTATAAAATGCCAAGGATGGAAATAATGATCCCTAAGCTGTTCGCGATGTTTGACACTACGAAGGTAGAAGTCAAGAAGGAGCAGCAAGTGTTGATGGTTAGTAAAACCACTAGTTTCGAGAAGGGCAAGGGCAAGGAGGGAAACTTCATGGATGGCATGTCAGTTTCTGCTCTAGTGAAGCAACCCAAAGTTGAACCCAAACTCGAGACTAAGTGCTTCTATTATGAGGAGAGCGGTCGCTGAAGCGGAACAACCCTAGATACTTGGTAGATAAGAAGGCTGGCAACATCGACAGAAGTATATTTTGATATAAGTGTTATTGATATGTACCTTTCTAGTACTCCTAGTAGCACATGGGTATTGGATACCGGTTCGGTTACTAAATGTTAGTAACTCGAAATAAAAGCTACGGAATAAACGGAGACTAGCTAAGTGTGAGGTGAGAATGTGTGCTGGAAATGTTTCCAAGGATGATGTGATCAACATCGCACGCTCTCTCTACCTTCGGGATTAGTGACAAACCTAAATAAATGTTATTTGGTGTTTGCATTAAGCATGAACATGATAGATCGTGTTTATTGCAATACGGTTACATTTAAGTGAGAGAATAATGGTTATTCTGTTTACATGAATAATACCTTCAACGGTCATGCACCCAATGAATGGTTTGTTGAATCTTGATCGTAGTAGTACACATGTTCATAACATAGATGCCAAAAGATACAAAGTTAATAATAATAGTAGCACATACTTGTGGCACTGCCGCTAAATGTCATATTGGTGTAAAGCGAAAGAAGAAACTCCATGCTGATGGATCTTTGCACTCATTCGATTTTGAATCGGTTGAGACATGCGGACCATGCCTCTTGGGCAAGATGACAAAAAACCGTTTTCGAGCTTGATGGAACGGGCAAGTGACTTATTGGAAATGATACATATTGATGAATACGGTCCAATGAGTGTTGTAGCGTGCGGTGGATATCGTTATTTTCTTACCTTCACTGATGATTTGAGTAGATATAGTGTATATTTACTTAATGAAACACAAGTCTGAAGCGTTTGAAAAGTTCAAGCACAATAAAAGTGAAGATTGACATCATCATGACGAGAAGATAAAATGTCTACGATATGATCGTGGAGGTGAATATCTGAGTTACGAGTTTGGTATACAACTTAAGACAATGTGAAAGTTGTTTCACGACTCACGCCACCTGGAACACCATAGTGTGATGGTGTGTCCATACGTTGTAGTCGTGCTCTGTTGGATATGGTGCGAATTATGATGTCTCTTATCGTTTTGCCACTATCATTTTGGCGTTATGCATTAGAGATGACTACATTCACTTTAAATAGGGTACCATCTAAATCCGTTGAGATGACACCATATGGTTTGGCAGAAACCTAAGCTGTCATTTCTTAGAGTTTGGGAATGTGACACTTATGTTTGATAAGCTCGAACCCAAAGCAGAAAAATGCATCTTCATAGAATACCCTAAGAACAGTTGGGTATACCTTCTATCTCAGATCCGAGTACAAAGTGTTTGTTGCTAAAACTGGGTCCTTTCTCGAGAAAAAGTTTCTCTCGAAAGAATTGAGTGGGAGGAAGATAGAACTTGATGACGTTGTTGAACCTTTGTTTCAACCAAAGAGTAGCACAGCGTGGGAAGATGTTTTTGTGGAGCCTACGTTAGTTGAAGATGAAGTTAATGATGATGATCAAAAAGCTTCGGATCAAGTTACTATCAAACCTCATAGGTCGACAAGGACGCGTACTGCTCCTGAGTGGTACAACAACCCTATCTTGGAGGTCATGTTGTTGGACAACGATGAACCTACGAGCTATGGAGAAGCGATAACGGGCCCGAATTCTGAAAAATGGTTAGAGGACATGAAATCCGAGAAAGGATCCATGTATGAAAACCAAGTATAGACTTTGGTAGACTTGCTCATTGAACGACAGGTTGTTGAGTACAAATGGACCTTTAAGATGAAGACAGACGCTGATGGTGAATGTCACCATTTATAAAGCTCGACTTGTCGCGAAGAAGTTTCTGCCAAGTTCAAGGAGTTGACTACGATGAGAGTTTCTCACTCGCGACGCTAAAGTCTGTTGGAATTATGTTAGTAGTTGCCGCATTTTTCAATTATGAAATTTGGCAGATGGATGTCAAAACATCGTTTCCTTCCTTAAGGAAAGGTTGTATGAGATACAACTAGAAGGTTTTGTCAGTCCTAAGGATGCTAAAAAGTGTGCAAGCTCCAGTGACCCTTCTATGGACTGGAGCAAGCATCTCAGAGTTGGAATATACGCTTTGATGAGGTGATCAATGTTTTTGAGTCTATACAAAGTTTATGAGAAACTTGTATTTACAATAAAGTGAGTGGAAGCACTATAGAATTTCTGACATGTATATGTGGTTGACATATTGTTGATTAGAAATAATGTAGAATTTCTGGAAAGCATAAATGGATGTTTGAAAAGAGTTTTCAAAGGAAGACCTGGATAAAGCTAATTAATTGTCGGGCATCGAGATCTATAGAGATAGATCAAGATGCCTGATGAGACTTTCAATGAGTACATACCTTGACAAGATTTTGAAAGAGTTCAAAATGGATCGGTCAAAGAAAGAGTTCTTTCCTGATTTGTAAGGTGTGAAGTTGAGTGAGACTCAAAGCTCGACCACGACAGAAGAAAGAGAAAGGACGAAGGTTCTCCCCTATGCCTTAGCCATAGGCTCTATATTATGCCATGCTGTGTACCGCACCTAGTGTGTGCCTTTCCATGAGTGTGTCAAGGGGTGCAAGAGTGATCCAGGAGTGGATCACTGGACAATGGTCAAAATTATCCTTAATAACCAGAGGACTAAAGAGATGTTTATCGATTATGGAGGTGATAAAGAGTTCGTCGTAAAGAGTTACGTGGATGCAAGCTTTAACACCGATCCAGATATGTATAGTGGAGTAGCCATTTGGAATAGCTCCAAGTGGAGCGTGGTACCAGTGTCTACAGTATGACATAGAGATTTGCAAAGTACACATGGATCTGAGTGTCATAGACCTGTTGACTAAAACCTCTTTCACATGCAAAACATGATCGAACCTAGAACTCATTGGGTGTGAGATTCATAACAAATCACATAGCGATGTGAGCTAGATTATTGACTCTAGTGCAAGTGGGAGACTGTAGGAAATATGCCCTAGAGGCAATAATAAATTAGTTATGATCATATTTCCTTGTTCATGATAATCGTTTATTATCCATGCTAGAATTGTATTGATCAGAAACTCAGATACATGTGTGGATACATAGACAACACCATGTCCCTAGTATGCCTCTAATAGACTAGCTTGTTGATCAAAGATGGTTAAGGTTTCCTAGCCATGGACATGAGATGTCATTTGATGACGGGATCACATCATTAGGAGAATGATGTGATGGACAAGACCCAAACTATAAACGTAGCATATGATCGTGTCAGTTTATTGCTACAGTTTTCTGCATGTCAAGTATCTGTTCCTATGACCATGAGATCATGCAACTCGCTAACACCGGAGGAGTACCTTGTGTGTATCAAACGTTGCAACGTAACTGGGTGACTATAAAGGTGCTCTACAGGTATCTCCAAGGGTGTCTGCTGGTTTGGCATGGATCAACACTGTGATTTGTTACTCCGTGTGACAAAGAGGTATCTCAGGGCCCACTCGGTAATACAACATCACAATAAGCCTTGCAAGCAATGTGACTAAGTGTTAGCCACGGGATCTTGTGTTACGAAACGAGTAAAGAGACTTTCCAGCAACGGGATTGAACTAGGTATGGAGATACCGACGATCGAATCTTGGGCAAGTTACATACCGAAGAACAAAGGGAACATCATACTGGATTAACAAGATCCTTGACATAGAGGTTCGCCGATAAAGATCTTCGTAGAATATGTAGGAATCAATATGGGCATCCAGGTCCCGCTATTGGTTATTAACCATAGAGGTGTCTCGGTCATGTCTACATAGTTCTCGAACCCGCAGGGTCTGCACACTTAAGTTTCGATGACCTTTCGGTATTGTAGAGTTATGTATGGTGGTGACCGAAGGTTGTTCGGAGTCCCGGATGAGATCTCGGATATCACGAGGAGATCTGGAATGGTTCAGAGGTAAAGATTTACATATAGGAACTCCTGTTTTGGTCACCGAAAAAGTTTTAGGCTCATCGGTAGTGTACCGGGAGTGCCGGGAGGGTGCCGGGGGACCATAGGGAGGGGTGTCTCGACCCAAAGGACCTCATGGGATGTGGGAGGAGTCAAACCATCCCCTGTTGAGCTGGACTAAGCCCTCAGTAAGGCCCATGAGGCTAGGGGTGGGAAAAACCCAAAAGGTGGAGAGGTGGAAAGAGTTTCCAAGTGGAAAGGAGGAATCCTACTCCTAATAGGATTGGAGTAGGACTCCTCCACCTCCAATTTCGAACAAACCTTGAGGGTTTGAGGCTGCCTCCTCCCCTCCCTCCCTCATATATACACTAGAGGATTTAGAGGGGAAAGCTAACCCTAATTGCCACGTGCTGCCCTCTTCTTCCTCTAGATCTTTTTCTCCTCTAGATTAGTTCTGCGGTGCTTAGGCGAAGCCCTGTAGGATTAGTTGACCACCACCGCCACCACACTGTTGTGCTGCCGGAGAACTCATCTACCCCTCCACTCCCTCTTGCTGGATCAAGAAGGCAGAGATCGTCATCGAGTTGTACGTGTGCTGAACATGAAGGTGCCATCCGTTCGGCGGTAGATCGGAAGGACCGTGATCAAGATCGCGAGATGATTAATGATTGGATCACGGGATGGATCGTGATGGGATCGCAGGACGCTCGGCGATTTGGATCGCGAAGACGTTCCACTACATCAATTGTGTTTCTTAACACTTCCCACTTAGCGATCTACAAGGGTATGTAGATCCACTCTCCCTCTCGTAGATGCTCATCACCATGGATAGATCTTGTGTGTGCATAGGAAATTTTTTGTTTCCCATGCAACATTCCCCAACAAAATAGACCCGGGGGCCATAGGTTTCACTAGAGGCTTCTCTCTTGAAGGAAAATAACACGATGGGTGAACACATTACTGTCGAGCAATTGATAGAAAATCGCATAGTTATGACTCCAAGGCAATGATTATGCATATAGGCATCATGTCTGTGTCAAGTAAACCGAAACGATTCTACATCTACTACTATTACTACACACATCGACCGACTTGTGCCTGCATCTAGAGTATTAAGTTCATGAAGAATAGAGTAAAACATTAAGTAAGATGACATGATGTAGAGGGATAAACTCAAGCAATATGATGAAAACCCCATCTTTTTACCCTTGATGGTAACAATATAATACGTGCCTCTCTACCCCTACTTTGTCACTGGATGAGGACACCGCAAGATTGAACCCAAAACTAAACCCTTCTCCCATTGCAAGAATTACCAGTCTAGTTGGCCAAGCCAAACCAATAACTCGAAGAGACTTGCAAAGATATTAAATCATGCATATAAGAATTCAGAGAAGAACTAAATAATATTCATAAATAAGCTGATCATAAACCCACAATTCATCGGATCTCTACAAACACACCGCAAAAGTGTATTACATCGGATAGATCCCCATGAAGATCATGGAGAACATGGTATTGAAGCACAACGAGAGAGAAGAAGACACCTAGCTACTAGATATGGACCCATAGGTCTGTGGTGGACTACTCACGCATCATCGGAAGGGCAATGGAGTTGATGTACATGCCCTTCGTGATCGAATCCCCCTCCGACAGGTTACCAGAAAAGGCTCCAAGATTGGATCTCTCGGGAACGGAGGCTTCCGGCGGCGGAAAAGTATTATCGTTGCTCTTTTTGGTATTTGGGGGAAATTCGGGAATTTATAGGCCGAAGATTAGGGTTAGAGGACCTGCTGGGGAGCACAAGCGAGGGGGCGCCCCCCTGGCCGCGCTAGGGTGGCTTGTGACCTCCTCGCAGGTCTCCTCCCTTCCTCTCCAAGTCTGGTAGATGTCTTCAGTTCCAAGAAAAATCATCGCGAATATTTTATTCTGTTTGGACTCCATTTAATATTCCTTATCTACAATACTCAAAAACAAGGAAAAATCAGAAACTGGTACTAGGCTCTAGGTTAATAGGTTAGTCCCAAAAACAATATAAAATAGCATACTAATGCATATAAAACATCCAAAGTAGATAGTATAATAGCATGGAACAATAAAAAAATATAGATACGTTGGAGATGTATCATGGCACAAAGAAGACCGTAAGAAATACGGGAAGTTGAGAGTACCCGCTAATGGGTCATAGTGGAGAAAAAACAAGAGAGAGTGGACGGACTTTGCAGATGACCCAAGGAACTTATGGTTTGGTTTAAGTGCAGATGGCGTTAATCTATTTGGGGAGCAGAGCAGCAAACATAGCACATGACATGTGACTCTATGTATCTATAACCTTCCTCCTTGGTTGTGCATGAAGCGGAAGTTCATTATGATGCCAGTGCTCGTACAAGTCCCTAAGCAACCTGGCAATGGTATTGATGTGTACCTAAGGCCATTAGTTGATGAACTTTTACAGCTGTGGAATAAAAAAGGTGTACGTGTATGGGATGAGCACAAACAGTAGGAATTTGACCTGCGAGCGTTGTTGTTTGTAACCATGAATGATTGTCCTGGTCTTAGTAACCTTTCAGGACAGACAAAAAAGGGATGCCATGCATGCACGCACAGTTTAGATGAGACTCAAAGTATATATTTGGACAAATGCAAGATGAATGTGTACTTGGGACATCGTCGATTTCTTCTGACCAAGCGTGCCTTAAGAAAGAAAGGCAAGCATTTCAAAGGCAAGGCAGATCACCGGAAGAAGCCCGTCCTCCATACTGGTGATGACATACTTGATATGGTCAAGGATTTACAAGTAATATTTGGAAAGGGTCCTGGCGGACAATCTGGTCCAACTGACGCTGAGGGATGCACACCCACGTGGAAGAAGAAATCTATATTTTGGGAGCTAGAATGTTGGAAAGTCCTAGAGGTCCGCTCTGCCATCGACGAGATGCATGCCAAGAATAATCTTTGCATGAACCTGCTAGGCTTCCTGGGCATGTATGGGAATACAAAAAGATACACCGGAGGCACGGGAGGACCAGCAACGTGTGCACGAAAACGATGGCATGCATCCAAAGCAATATCAAGGTCCTGCAAGCTACGATGTTACCAAAGCAGAGAAGGAAATATTTTTTGAATGCCTGCTCAGTATGAAGGTCCCGTCTGGCTTCTCGTTGAATATAAAGGGAATAATAAATATGGCAGAGAAAAATTCCAGAACCTAAAGTCTCATGACCACCACGTGGTCATGACACAATTGCTTCCAGTTGCGTTGAGGGGGCTTCTACCAGAAAATGTTCGATTAGCCATTGTGAAGCTATGTTTATTCCTCAATGCAATTTCTCAAAAGGTAATCGATCCGGAAATCCTACCAAGCTAACAGAATGATTTGGTTCAATGTCTTGTCAGTTTCAAGTTGGTGTTTCCACCATCCTTCTTCAATATTATGGCGCACGTCCTAGTTCACCTAGTCAAAGAGATTGTCATTCTGGGTCATGTATTTCTACAGAATATGTTCCCCTTTGAGAGGTTCATGGGAGTCTTAAAGAAATATGTTCGTAACCGTGCTAGGCCAGAAGGAAGCATCTCCAAGGGCCACTAAACAGAGGAGGTTATTGAGTTTTGTGTTGACTTTATTCCCGACATTAAGCCGTTTGGTGTTCCTTAATCGCGGCATGAGGGGAGACTACATGGAAAAGGCATGCTTGGACCAAAATCAATAATATGTAGGGACGTGCATTCTTGGGCGCAAGCACACTATGCAGTTCTAAAAAATTCTACCTTGGTGACCCCGTATATCGAGAAACACATGGACATTATATGCTCCAAGAACCCAGAGTAGTCTTACCCCTGGATTAAACGTACACACATGGAAGCTTTCCGCGGTTGGTTGCGAACACATCTCATGAATGACGACAATGTTGAAGATGACATGTACTTGTTGGCCAAGAGAAAATCTTCGACTATATTGACTTTCCAAGGGTACGAGATAAATGGGAATACATTTTACATGATCGCCCAAGATAAAAAGAGCACCAACCAAAACAGTGGTGTCCGCTTTGACGATGCGGCAAACACCAAGGAAAAGGACACATAGTATGCTTACATAGAGGAGATATGGGAACTTGACTATGGAGATGATTTGAAGGTCCCTTTGTTCTGGTGTAAATGGGTCAATCTGACTGGAGGAGGGGTAATGGTAGACCCGCAGTACGGAATGCCAACAGTGGATCTCAACAATCTTGGGTACACAGACGAACCATTCCTCCTAGCAAATGATGTGGCGCAAGTTTTCTATGTGAAGGACATGTCTACCAAACCGAGAAAAAGAAAAGATAAGAAAGCGAATACATCATATGATGAGCCAAAGCGCTACATAGTTCTTTCTGGGAAAAGAAACATCGTGGGAGTGGAGGACAAGAGAGACGTATGAAAAGTTTGATGAAATTCCTCCCTTCTCAGTGAAGGCTGGCCCAAGCATCCTATTAAATGATGAAGATAGTCCATGGTTACGGCGCAATAATCAAGGGACACATGCAAAGAAAAAGTTTTATACCCCAAGATCCCAATCTGGGATGTGAATGGTTGCACCCTCATCACTTTTCTTCTCTAGTGAGTAGCTAGGATGGTCCAGTTTTGTACACGAAGTGCATCCAGTTTTTGTTGTAACCCTCTCAACTTTTTAGCACATGCTATGTGGGTGAAATGATGATACCATGCCAAGTTTCAACCTTTTCAGAGTTCATTTGTAGTGCTTTTTAATTTCAGGGTCATTTAGCTCAACAAAATCATTAAATGCATGAAAAATAGTAAATGAAGTTAGAAAGGGTTGAAATTTGAGGATGTGAATCAGAATGGTGCATATTGAATGCACAAAAGTCTGGAGTTGAAATAAGTAAAAAAATGAAATACCTTTGTAACAGATGAGTTTTCGTTCGAAATCCTCATACTTCGAAGTAGATGGTCCAGTTTGTACATGAAGTGCATCCAGTTTTTGCAGTAAGCCTCTCAAATTTTTAGCACTTGCTATGTGGGTGAAATGATGATACCATGCCAAGTTTCAACCTTTTCAACGTTCATTTGTAGTGCTTTTAATTTGAGGATCATTTAGCTCAAAACAAATCATTAAATGGGTGAAAATAGCAAATGAAGTTACAAAGGGTTGAAATTTGAGGATGTGGCTTAGAATGGTGCATATTGAATGGACAAAAAGTCTGGAGTTGAAATAAGTTAAAAAAATGCCTTTTGTAACAGATGAGTTTTTGTCTGAAACCATCATACTTCGAAGTAGATGGTCTAGTTTGTACCCGAAGTGCATCCAGTTTTTTCCATAAGCCTCTCAACTTTTTAGCACTTTCTATGTGGGTGAAATGATGATATCATGCCAAGTTTCAACCTTTTCAGCGTTCGTTTGCAGTGCTTTTTAATTTTAGGGCCATTTACCTCAAAACAAATCATTAAATGGATGAAAAATAGCAAATGAAGTTAGAAAGGGTTGAAATTTGAGGGTGTGACTTAGAATGGTGCTTATTGAATGCACAAAAAGTCTAGAGTTTAAATAAGTTAAAAAAATGAAATGTATTTGTAACAGATGAGTTTTCGTCCGAAACCCTCATACTTCGAAGTAGATGGTCCAGTTTGTACACGAAGTGCATCCAGTTTTTGCCGTAAGCCTCTCAAAATTTTAGCACATGCTATGTGGGTGAATGATGATACCATGCCAAGTTTCAACCTTTTCAAAGTTCATTTGTAGTGCTTTTTAATTTCAGGGTCATTTAGCTCAAAGCAAATCATTAAATGGATAAAAAATAGCAAATGAACTTAGAAAGGGTTAAAATTTGAGGATGTGGCTTATAATGGTGTATATTGAATGCAAAAAAGCCCGGAGTTGAAATAAGTTAAAAAATGAAATGCCTTTGTAACACGTGAATGTATAAAACTAAAAGAGTTAAACAGAATCTGGTTTTGATTAAAACACCTATTTAATGTATAGTAAAACTTCCCAAATTGAATATACTCATAAAACATACTAATATTAAACAACAGGAAAAATAATCACTCAAAAATCTATTTTTAAACTAAAGTTATTCACAAACTAGTGATTCACACAAATATCAAAGAATTCATTTTTAAACTATTCAAATTTGAAAAATACTCACACTAACAGAAACTTTATAATTTTTGTGGCCTAAAGCAAAAAGATTCACTCAAAAACTTTAAATATTCTAAAATTTATTCAAAATCTAAAAACTGAAACTGTTCTGTTTAGAAAAACAAAACAGAAAAGAAAAAAGCACCTTTAGTCCCTGTTGGGGCCACCAACTGGGACTAAAGGTCCCTTCGTGCGTGGGAGCCGGAAAGGGCACCTTTAGTCCCGGTTGGTGGCTCCAACCGGGACTAAAGAGGTCTTTAGTCCCGGTTGGAGCCACCAACCGGGACTAAAGATCCCTCTATATTAGCAGGGACTTAGTCGTTTCTTACCCATTCTTCCTCCCCGACGCTGACACCCTTGCCCACGCCGCAAGGCTGCCATGCGTGCGACTCCCCTGCTACTCCTAATTGTCGGAGACTCCGACAAAATTACCGCCCCTGCTGCTGCTAACCGCCGACGAGCCCCACCGTGAGCCTTCCGCCTCGTTCCTCCCGCTCCTACCCGTCGACGAGCCCCACCAGGACCATGGCGCCGCCGCCCCCTGCTGCGCTCGCCACCCTCGCCTCTCCCTCGCCCAGCTCTCGCCGTGGCCGTGGAACTCTGCCCGAGCGTGGCTGTGCCATGGCCGCCTGCCTGCCTGAGCGCAGCGGTGCCATGGCCCTCGTCGTGGCCTCTAACCTCTGCCCAATTTTCTTCTTATGTTTTTTATATTCCTACGAATATGAAATCTATGAATTAACATTCTAGTGATATATGTTTTTTAGACAATCTTGCGAAACTTTATTGATCAATGTTAAGGGTACAAAAGATAAGTTTCCGGGGTTGACTAACCAAACATGGCGGCCTTCCCCTAATCTCATGACATGTTTCGCTAAATTGCGAGCCTCGACATTCGAGCTCCTATTGGGGGAGGGAAGGGTCCCCGAGATTGTAGTGATATACGCATTCGACATTGTAGTGATATTCGAGATGTAGGGCCACCACGAGGAACCTAATGGGGAAGGGAAGGGTCCTCGACATTGTAGTGATATTCGAGATGTAGGGCCACCACGAGGAATCTAATGGGGGAGGGAGGAGTCCCCGACGATCGCCGGTGATTACTATATAGTTGTAAAAGTTTATTAAATACGAGTAGCATAATAAAATGATAATTATTGCATAGGGATTTTTTCATAAGAATTTGCACTAGAAGTTGACGATGCCTGGCCCACATGCTCATCGTCGACTAGGCGCCGGCGACCACCTGCTTGAGAGGCGACAACATGTCTGGGACTGGGCTCCGCCTGGCTGGCACTGGGAGGTGCTACCTTCTAGGGTTCGCAGCTTGGTGAGGAATCAAGCTCCCATTATCGACCCGGAGATTCTTTGGTGGCGGTCGCATGGACCACTATCGTTGCGAAGGGAGCTGGCCCCCACGAAGGTGGTACGTTGCCGTGTCAACGAGGAGGACGAGCACGTCCGACGCTACATAGCTGCATTGGACGCCAGGTTCTCCAATACCTGACAGGTTCTTCAGGGATCACACCCGAGCCATGATCCTGTCATGGTTTCTTCTCTTTGGGTGTCCATCGCCTGCACCGCGAGACGTCAACTGGATCTGTATTAGTTATATTATATAATAATATTTGAGATGTATTAGTGATAATATTCGATGACGTATTTGTGATATTATATAATAATATTCGAGATGTATTAGTGATACTATTCGATTATGTATTAGTGATATTATATGATCATATTGTTGCATTGCCTTGTATTAATTTGCATATCTCCAGTTATGCTTATTGAATGCATTCTAATTGTTTTATATTTGTTCTGGATTAGTTAAGCTATGGACAGTAGAGACAGAGATCGTGATCAAGAGAATGCCATGTACGACCTGATACGCTACGGAAACAAAGAGAATGAAGTAGATGATGACTCACTATACCTTAACCCATCCGGTGAGGGAATTGAGGAAGAACAACCAAGAGACGAAGGCGAACCAACTGACAATGATGATGGCAAATTTTTTTTGTCCATTTAACACAGTCCAGCGAGGTATTAATTTTCCCTCTGTTGGTCATCAGATGTATTGATTGATTTGTATATATTAATAAATCTTTCTTATTTTAGCCCTCCGGATCGAGCAAATCTTCTACAAGGGTTAAACATGGCCCGATAAAAAAGTTGAAAGAAGGCGTGAAGTACAACATCGATCAAATTAGAGCAGATGGCGAACCGATTGCTCCTAAACAGAATGTAGACACATTTATACGTCAATGCGGAATTATCATTAGGGACCAAATCTCGATCAGTGTTCAAGAATGGAATCAGCCAAAGATCCCGAAGTTTGTTTTGTCAGCGAAAGAGCAAAAAATCTGCTTTCGCAGGCGCTCATGAAACATCTCACCCTACCAGAGGGTCTCAAAGATGTCCAATGGGAGAAATCAAGAAGTGTGCTCTTAAGAAGATGGCCACACAATTCCAGTCTTGAAAGAAAAGATTATGGAGCAATTACTTGAAAGACGAAAATAAGACTCCAGAATTCAAAGGAGAATATGTGAAGTTACAAGATGAGTGAGACGGATTTGTGAAGTTCAAGGAATCACAAGCAGCTAAGGAACGGTCGAGAATAAAGAAGATAAATGCCAACAAAAAACATGGCACCATCGTCTGGGGCTAGGTGGCTACAAGTCTGGGTTGCCTAAGTGGGATGAATCCGAGAGAAACATGAAGGCTGCAGGGGTCACTCCAGTAACAGAGACTTGGCCCAAGAGGTGCATGACTTGGTTTTATGCACATGGGGGAAAGTTGGACCCAAAGACAAGGGAGGTTCTTGAACAAGCAAGTCTTAAAGAAGCCACAGTCGAGTTACTTAAAGCAATAGAAGAAGCTCGAGCGGGTGTGTACCAGCCCGAGAGAGAGAACGACGAGCTTTCACGTGCCCTCAAGAATCTTGAACACCCAGGATGAACACGAGGCAAAGGCATGATTCCATGGCTGCAGGGGTTTGCGTATTGGAATGACAGTTACAGAAGCCATGACAGAAAGAAGAAGCATGAAGTAGATCGGATTCAGGACTTGGAACGCAAATATAACATGTAGCAAGAGAAAATCAACAAACTTAGCTAGAAAGGCACGTCTCAGCAGCAGGAGCAACCAAATCTAGCATTGGATGGTACCATTCGATCATCTATGCCGAAAAGCAGCGTGGGTTCCACGAGGGTCCTGGACGATGATGCACTACTGGCTCGCTACCCAATGGATGATATCCTAGAGTCGACACCTTGTGAGCGACACATGAAAGTCAAGAAAATATCCATGAAGATAGCGCACGGCTTTGCTTTATCGAATACACCTGAAGCACTCCTCCACGGCAATCCAATTCCACCTGGCTATGCTCGCGTCGAGGTGGATGCAATTCTGTTGGGATGTGAATCACTTGATCTTGACTACCATGGAGGTCAAGGGGAGCAACCACTGGGAGACGCCATACATGGTATCATCATGTGGAAAAAGGAATGCACCGTGTTTCCAAACTCGGTGCCAAGGCCACCGACTCCTCCTCCAAGTCCACTGCGTCAGGAGACTCCACCCCACCCCGAGACGGAGCATAGGGTGAGTCCGCCATATCGATCTTCGTCGCGCCAGCCGAATCCATCCCACCCCAAGACGGAGCCTAGCACGAGTACACGACATCAAGCTCCGCTGAGTCCAAAGAGGGAGAGTGCACCAAAGAAGAAACCCGAGCCTCCCACCAAAAATAAGTTATCTTACGAGAAGACTGACGAGGAAACCACTGAACAAATGTATGTCGATTTGCAGGCCCATTTTGGACCGAAACCGCCCCCGCCGCCAAAGGAGAAAGTACCTCATAAAGTCATACAACACTTTCTGGATGCAGCTAAACCAGCAGAGAAAAGGCCGGTATCGAACTATGAACGTTGTATTACCAAGTCCTATCAATCTCCAAAAAGACAGAAGTCAAACGGTAGTAGTAAATGCGAGAAAAATGTTCCCCAGCTCGGAGAACAGGCAGTCCAATCGATCAGTCCGCTCAAGGTGAGTACCGATAACGTGGTAATAACCGACACTGATAGAGAGAATGCTAGATTGCTCGGCATCACCGTTGAACAAATCCTAGAGATCGAGGAATTTCCACCAATGGATCCGAAGGAACTAGCATGGAAATATGTCACCGGGAACCCTCTGGCCAATCTTGATGAGGAGAAGCTTCTAACAATGCAAATGCACAACTTGCATGACTGGTACATGAGAGAAGGAAAGGTCGGGCGATAGAGCCTCATGGTGAAAGTCAAGAAAGAGCATTACGTCCATGAAAAATATTTGTGGATTGAAAATGAAGAATTTTTTAGTTATTCAATCAAGCCACACTTAACAAATCTATCGTCAGTTGCTATTGTATGTAAGTGATTTTTTCTGTAATTTAAGTCTCTAACTCAACTCGTTCATTGCCTGTAATTATACCCACATATTCTTTTGTGTGGTATTATGCAGAATGAAGATTTTTGAATTGAAAAGAGATGGAGTCTATGGCATTCTTCATTGACCCAAATACCGTTAATGAAGAAGTGTTAAGAAGCCACCCTAGAGACACAGAGAAAATGCTTCTAAAGTTTTTGAAGGCCCTAAATACCAAACCAGAAATACTTTTATCTTGGAACTTCCAGTGAGTGTTACTGTCTTGTACTATATATATACTCGATGTTAAGTGAAGTTGATGAGTTATGCATGCCCGCTTATACAAATAGTGTGCGCAACTTTCACTTGATCATGCTAATCATTAGAGTTGACGATGGAACTGTTGAAGTACTGGACTCACTAAGTAAAGACCCTAAACAATACATAAGCTTGCATTCGTTGCTCGGAAGGTAATTTCAATCATTGGCGCACTATGTTGGCTTCTTTATTAGTTCATTTCCTGATATCAAGTAATTAATAACTCCTTATTCATTTTGTTTGCCGGGTAGGGTTTGGAAACGTTTCATCAAAGATGTCACCGGTGAATGGAAACCAGAGCTGAAATGGCGAAAGCCCGGTGTAATTAAGTAGTACTAGCTACGTTCACACATCTCTTTAATTCTAGTTTCAATACCATTGTCATGCTTCATTATTATCTGATTGAATTCTATTCTCGTAAAGTGCATGAGGCAGACAGAGGGGACTAATTTATGTGCATATTACGTTTGCGAGAACATTCGCTTTATGACCGAAAGGAGCAAAACTGCAAGAGATCTTTGGGTACGTAAACACCATTCATATTGTTTTATCATGATCTAATACATATACACATAAATAACATGCATATTCATATTGATCTCCTTCTTTATATATAGATGACGCAGATGCGGGATCAGCTCCTATCAAAGGACCGCATACGAGCAATTCAAGAGGAAATTGCGAGACTTTTGCTTGAGCAGGTCATATCTTCCGACAGAGAATACCATTTCACCTAATGCTTGCATGTGAAATTCTATTATATATGCATAACATGTGAGCATGTAGTAGCGTAAAATATGTTTGAAGTGAAAAAGAATTAAATGGAAAACACAAAATGAAAATGAGAATTAAACAATAAAATCAAAATACCTAAACCCCGAAACCCCTAAATCTTTAGTTCCGGTTGGTGTCACCAACCGTAACTAAAGACCCCCATCCCACGGCGCACGCTGCCGACCACGTGGCAGGGATTTAGTCCTGGGACATGGGCAACCGAGACTAAAAGTCGGGGGCC
Organism: Hordeum marinum; assembly: GCA_022496015.1. Taxonomy (NCBI): domain Eukaryota; kingdom Viridiplantae; phylum Streptophyta; class Magnoliopsida; order Poales; family Poaceae; genus Hordeum; species Hordeum marinum. Next base: position 412,628,821 of record CM039678.1, on the reverse strand, counting down.
TCTAGTCTCTATACATTAGTCCTGGTTGGGGAACCGGGACTAATACCCTATTTTCTACTAGTGACAATAACTTTCAATATTGAATTAGGGGTATATATATACCCTGGGTACAAAGGTGTTTGTCAAAATCTTGAAACCATTTGGTAGGGACTAACCCTTAATTAACCCAATTAGTTAATTCCTAACGCTCCCTCTACAATGTCTGCATTTGTGAATATACACCATCTTTGCTATAGACTCCTGGTGAGTGTTTGCGTTTGTGAAAGTTCATCATCCTCATCTTGAGAAAAACTTTTCCAAAAACCCCGTGGGAAAATATGTGGAGAATATTATTTGATATGTCATTAAACCTCCTTTATACCTAGTGAAAAAAAGATACAACATATAATGATTATTGACTCTTGATAACGCATACGAAAAAAGATCTTTGAAGAAGGAAAAAAATAAATCATAAGTGAGCTTAGAGAACAACAAATACGCCTTATGTACTTCAAAACCGTTTTAGGAAAAAAAAATAAAAGGTATGCCATATGATCATGAGAAAATATTGCCTCATTAAAAAACTCTATGAGACCGATGAGAATAAACCCACACATGTACATACATAGTTTATCTCCACTATCATATTTTTCTTAGCATGTAAGCTATCCAACTTAGCAATGTAGCCACGTCACCAACTCTCCACCCACATCATGCATGTGTTCCTTTTTTACTGGTGAAGAACAATGGACATCGAGACTTCTCTCAGGGGTGAAACGGCTGGGCTTTTTCCTCTTTTTATCCAATATAATATTCCATGTGACGCCTCACAGTCCCTGTGACTATTATTTTTAATTATTTTGTAAAGCTATGCTTCGATGCCTTTATTTAGCTGTCGTTTCGTCATCCACTAATCCCTACAGTAGCAGAAAATAAATCGACGTGGGTAAACTGACGAGACATTCGATGTTATTACTCTCCATTCGTCAATGCAAGGAAATGAAAAGCCTTTTCTGGCAGCCTATTTATTCTGATTAGTCTAGGAAGATCAGCCGGTGGCGCGCACAAGGATCCGGTGATAGTGGAGGAGCCCCAGAAGGGGCGGATGCAGACAACGGCGGCTAGCTAACGCCCCATCTCCACACTGCATATGTCGTCCTTTTCTCCTCTCATTTGTCCTTCAGGCCATTCCATACTGATCTCGCTGTCCACCAAACTATCAGCCATCGTGAGCAATCGAAAGGGTTTGGATGTTGAGCTGGTCTGCAAGTCGGTACTGCCATGATGCCCACTTCTTTTCTTTTGTATATACGTTTAACTATATAATCAAGTCCACTATGACGTGTTGCCAATGACCATGTTCATGTAGATGTGTACAAAGAGCGAAAAAGGCTTTTACGTTCGCATTCCGTTCACAGCGCCAATCACAACGCCAATCCAAAGAGAGAAGCTTTGGTGTGCAGCTCCGTTATAGGCTTACCGGCCATATCTTTTTCTTCATCGTTTGCACCGGAACTTTTACATCATATGTCGATAGCAGTGTCTTTTCAAATTGTGTCCTGAATGTTCATCATATTTACTTTTGCATATGCTTTTATTATATATGACAAGTGTCCATAGGGAGTTTGATGAAAATCCAAGCAGTCTGCATGGGAATTTTTTATTTTTTTTAGAAAAGGCGGATGAACTCTCGGCCTCTGCATCTGAACGATGCATGCCGTCATATTATTAATTATTTATAAAGACCATACAAGGTGATACATCAATAAGCCTGAAGCCACCATCTTGGCAACGCTGTTGCTAGTCCTATCCCATTGATGAAGGTGTGCCGAAAGTTCGGACCTAATACCAAACAGACATCATACCAAAGCCTAACATCTAAAGCCGGGTGTCCCATCCAAGCCACTACCTGGATTGGGTCACACACCGGTCCGGCACACTCCCAGTGAGCACCGCACGCTGCAAGGGCCGTCACCTCCATCTTCCATCGGTCCATCCTCAGAGCAGAACTCATGCACCGACCATGCCAGGCCTCTCTGCCATCAACGCCACCATGACACCAGATAGCTTCCTCCTCCTGCACGAGTCCATCTCCGCGTATCGAACGCCGAGTCTCCACTACGCCATGCCGCCGAGACCCACCGTCGATGATACTGTTGATGCCACACCGCTCCACCTACATGCCATCTCGTGTCGACTCCGAACTACCAGCAACTCCACCACCCTGAGTAGTCCTCGGTCGACACCTTCAGGAAGGAACACGACACCAAAATGCCATCGTCGCCCAAACAGAGGAACATAGGCTTTCGCCTGCGCTCATGGCAGAGGTGGGGGCGTAGGATCCACATCGAAGCCTCCAGAAAGGGAATCGGCGCCGAGGACGTCGACTTTGGTGTGGCCGCCACGTCGGCCTGGAGTTTCCCCCGGATCCATGCCCACCCGCCAGATCCGTGCAGGCCGTACTGGCGTCGATCGTAGTCACGAAGTACTGTAGCCGGCACGAACCGGAGTAGATCGAGTCGGAGACAACGTCTCCCATGGAACTCCGGTCGGCCATCGAGGAGCCGCCGCCGCCTCCACGTCGCCCACGCAGCCGTGGAAGGCCCCCCATCTGCACCCGCGGGTGTCGCCCGTCAGGCAGGCCGCACCACGCGCCACCGATCGAGGCCGCCGCCCTGAGATCCGATCTGCCAGCCGCCGCTGCGCCATGAGAGCCAGAGCCCCACGCCCGCGTTCGCGCATCGCACGCGCTCCGCGCGCCGTACACGCTCATCGCGCAGCCCAGTGCAAGCTCGCCACGGCGACCACGCGCTCCCATGGCGGCGCCCCGCAACGCCCGAGCACCGTGAGAGGGAGAACCTGAGTGCCCCGCCGTCGTCGACGCTACGCGGGCTTTGCCTGACGACGCCTGCTGGCGGCGGCGAGGAGGGAGTTCGGCCGGCGGCTAGGGTTCCGCCCGGGTCGCCTGCGGGGTGGGCGACACGGGGGAGGGTGGTTTTACATGGTGATTCTGATATATGTAGTTTTTATGCTTCTCCACTGTCTGCTATTTTTTTTGTATAGTCATTCATAATAATGATACACAGTTTTAGAATAGAAGAGGTCTCAACATGTATGTTTTAGCTTATCTGATTTGATTGTTCTAATTTTCATGTGGTTCAGTACTATAACTTAATTCATATCACCAACTGTTCATATTTCTCATATCTTTATTGTATTATTATAGATGTACGTAACATGTTTAACCCTGGTGATTCACGAGAATTAGGGATGCGTATTAGGTGGCGTTTCCAGGAGATGTTGCTTCTCCTTTTCTAAGCATTTCATCATTATCAACTCACACCATACAAATTGACCAAATTATGCATCTCTGATTCTCTGGTATATATGACATGTACAGCAGTTGCCTCACATTTTTATTTTTATTAGAGTGACTTATGTAGCATCAAATGAGCTTTCAACATGGTATTATAGAACTATACAGGACGTAGGTATATCACCCTTTTGCCACAAAGGTGAGCTTTCACTTGCATTGCTGCATACTCATATTCACTAATTCTGGTTTTCATAGCTTATTGCTCTACCTTTGTTTTAATTATTCAGCGCATTACTTCCATCCATTTATGCTCCTATTTATGTACAAAATAACGTGTGTTCAAAATTCCCGTAGCAACGCGCGGGGTATTTTTCTAGTATACTATATGAGTGTGCATTTTCTATCCTTCCATGTAACTACACCTTCTATCCCGGCCATCTAGTTTGCATCAAGATCCATGCCATCTTTACATTGAAATTTCTCTTTTTGTTTCTTGCAAACAAGAGGACATTTGACCTTCAAACTTTGCAGGTCAACACCACACAAGTACCACCATGTCAATAACATGTTTCTGATTTGTTTGATTCAACAGAAAATAATCAAATTGTAAATTTCAAAAGAATTTTATCATTCTATATATTTATGTTGGGCCAAAAAATTCAAAAAATATTCTGCACATGGTACTACTTGTGTGATGTTGACATACAAAGTTTGAAGTTCATTTTCGTGAATACGTAAAGTTTGAAGTTCAAATGTTTTCTTATTTGGGAGAAGTAAAAAGGAAAAGTTTGTACGGACTAATTTTGATGCAACAATGGATGGTCTAGATAAGAGGTGTCCTTCGCCGGAGCTGCACGATTCCTGGTGCTCCTCCAGATCGCTCTGTTCCTCATCTCCCCCGTGATCACGAGCGGCCCGTCTGCCACGGAGCCCGCCCACGGACGGGTGCGTAGTGCTTCCACACTCTTCATTTCGTTTTCGTCGTCTCAAGCTACTTCCTTTGTTTTTAAACATAAGTCATTCTAGAAATTGCATTACGGACTACATACGAAATCAATACACATTTTAAAGTATATCTATATACATCTATACGTAGTTCATTGTGAAATCTTAAAAAGACTCATATTTATGAACGGATGGAGTATTTGAAACAAGGTCCTTATGCTAGCGTTCTAAAATCGAGTACTCCTTCCGTCCGGTGAAAAGTGTGCATATAAAATTTTTAGAACAAATTATGAAGTGAAGTAAAAAATGCATTGAAAAGGTCCAAGCCATCATCACTCTCCTCTATAATTACCCAATCCTTAATGAGCTAAGTGCGTGTAGAAATTAAGAAGATTATATGTAGAATATCATTGGTCTTGATTAGCGTGTGATGAGAGAGAAGCATTTTTTCCTATTTTAAAGTGCATTGAAAAGATAGACGTATATTTTTTGTGAACAAATTTTAAAGCTAAATGTACATTTTTGATCGAACGGAGAGAGTATGGTTACCTCTAACTGAATGGATGCTTGTCTTCTCCTTTCAGGGGGTATTGTGGACCCTGTCCGTCCAGTCATCGGTCGCCGGTGCGTCGGCAGGTGCCCACCGGGTGGCCAACCCTAGCAATGGAAGGATTGCACGGCCCGGACGCAAGGCCCTCTCCGGCTAGCAGTACAAGTTACCGCCACAACTTTATATACTGAACCGACAGTAATATTGTTTCGTGTACCTACAAGTTTACCACCCTGAATAAAACTGGATGTCTAGCTCTGATATGAATGGCGTTTGGTTGAGAAATAAAAGATGGATGATTCAAAATTAACTTGATGTCCATTCCGCAAATCTTTGAACGTCATGTCAAAAGGAAGAGGTGGCTTTTTATACTAAAACAAGAGAAAGAAAGATTCTGATTAAGCTTAGATTGGTCACCAGCAAAACTACTTCCTCCGTCCAGAAATACTTATCTTACGAATAAATGTATATAGACTTATTTAGTTATACATACATCAATTTTATTCATTTTTAGGACAAGTATTTTTGGATGGAGAGAGTACATTTTAGTCATGCGGTTCTCTTCCCGTGTCACTCGCGACCACAAAATCAACTAAAAGCCGAATACATAAGTAATTACCAGCTCAAGAAAAGAAACACAAGTAAGTACATCTGTGTGGTGTATCAGTTGCAACAGAGCGCAGAGAAGGAACGAACTGGACACAGCGACATGTGGTCTGGACTATCTGGCCGTTCACCATGTTATGGACCATGGTGTGTGCATAAATGTTTGTCAGAGAGAACAATAGGTGAATATACATAGGTAGATAATACAGCAGTGTGGCGTATGAAGAGTAGCAAGGTGGTCACAGCATATACATAGGACAGTCCACTGCGACTCATAACCATCTTGGCACAAATATGAACCTCAGACGGCCAGTGCTTCAACACAGATTACCATAATAAACCTTGTAAACTGACGCAAAGCCTCTCCAGGGGAAGCCAACCAGCTTCTAACTTCTCACGTCATTCTTAGGCCTGCGTGGATATCATTATCGACCAAGGAGCGAACCGGGGTAGGTTAGGTTTGTTCTCCGTCGGCCTCTTGGAAGGGGTTCTTGATCTCCTCTGTTCCCTCGGTTGGTGACACGAGCATCACCGCTGTGCCCCTGCAGACCTGCAGCTAGCAGTTGTTAGAGGATGCTCCGATTGCTGTTTAGTTACGAATATGGCCGACAAAAAACATTTCGAGGAAAAGCGGCCATGGCAACACTTCAGTGCCCTGGAAAAGAACCATGGAGGACGAAATCCACTGCTCTCGAAATTGCAATCGCCAAACCAAATAGAGGAGCACTAGTATGGAAGTGGATACTGTAAAGAAACTTACAATGAGGCCAAGCTGTCTGGTTTTTGCCGACAGTTTCAGTGGATCGTCTTGCTCTGCAAAATAAGATGACATGGGTGAAGTGTGATATTCATTAGACATTGTCCATATCTTTACAAGTGCACTACAATTACGTTTTTTACCCCCATTCGATCCAAAACGGATCGGGTTCCACTATCAGGCGTTACTGTAACATCGAGCAAAGGAACTTAAAAAGCGTCTTGGTGCAACGAAAACGAAAAGACAACAATTAGGTATTTACTGACCTAATAAATCCAGACACCAGTTATGGTATTTTGGCAACCTCAGTGCATTTGTTCAAGCAGCGATAGCAGCAAGTCCTCTGTATGGTCAACCAGTATGCTAGCGTCATACTAACTAAGGTGATGCACGAACTATGGCAATTTTTTTGAGACCAAGCTCCAAATATAACGCGTAATCTTGCATCTTTTTGGGGGCACAAGATGAGATCAAATTAAACCATGTCGAGTTGTACCTCTTTCAAACTCAATCGCTTCATCAAGCACCAAGTTCAGAAGCTGGTCATAGCCCTTCAAAGTTCCTGTAACTGCAGGTGTACAAATGCCAAAGTCAGCATGCGTCGTGTTGGGATAAACAGCAAGGCAATGACAACGATAGTTTCTGCCACATAAACGCCAAAGTTCACAGCCTCCGTTGCGCTGAGGCTTGCTGCAAGATAACAAGACTAGTTTCTGCCTTCTGGCCTTTTAGGAAACTGAAATCACTCCAGGACCTTGCATATTGGATCAACAACCAACACACACAACATATTAGAAACTAATCCTCGCTTAACAAGGCACGCATGGCACTATTACCAAATCCCGCGACATGATAAACAAATGAAACTAAAACCAAGCCACGCTGAATGCCAAACACCCACCTATCCCACTGCCATCACAATCATCTTCACCATCCATCACCCCTAAATAGTTTACAGTTCAGTTCCCCCTCGAATGATCTCACAACTATCTAGAGTTCTAGACGATCTAAACCAAGTCGAGCAGGCAGTCTCGTGGGCAAAACCAACAGTATAAACTAGCAGACGAGGGCACTGGATAGTGGATAGCATGAAACAATTGAGGGGAAGGAATCTGGCGAGGGATGTACGGACGGACGGACGGACCTTGCCTGCCGCCGGTGAGCTTGACCTGGACGCCCTTGTCGACGAACTTGGCCAGGTCCAGCACCGGTCTCCTTGCGCCCCGACTGCACAGCCAAGACACAAAACAACCCGCTCCAATCAGATGGGATCCAAATCCAATCTTCCACCAGGCGGGGGACGGGCGAGGATTAGAATTGGTCGATCGATGATCGATCCGAGCTTACTCACCATGACCGATCGGCGACGGCGACGGCGATGGCGGCGGCCGCTGATGAGGGGTGGTGCTCTGCTGCTGTGCTGTGCTGTCCTCCACTCTCCTTTTTCTCCTTTTCTCCCTTCTTATTTGGTTTTTTTTATTTTACGACGGTTATGTGCTGGGCCCTGCAGTTTCACTGGCCGGGGGCCTTGAGCGCGGCCCATTTCCGCGTGACTTCCTTCCCTTCCACTCTTCTCCTCACTCCTTTTCCTTCCAACGGAAGCCAGACGCAGACGAACTGTCACTCACTCCCACTCGCTGCTGCTCCTCCTCCTATCTCACTCGGCACACCTCCGGATCGGGAAGGTGGGCGGTATCCGAGATCGACAGCGGCCATCAGCCGGAAGCAACGCAACGCAAGCGATGTGAGTAGTTCGTAGCTAGCTCGTAGGCTCGTAGCCACTACGTATAGCAGATCGACTCCATTCTTCTCGGTTCTTGCCTCCCCCTCCCTAGCCTCTGTGGAGTTTTGCTATGGGTGTGAGTGTGACTGTTCGACGCGCCGTGTATGGATAGATCAGATCCGCAATGCTTCCGCGCGACCTTACGGGGTTTTCAGTAATCAGTATGATTTTGGCCTTTTGGGGTTCACTATGGATATGTAGTAGGTAACTTCTGTATCAGTCCGTACGTAGTTTTTTTTTGTATATTCATGCATGGAGTATTTAGTTTAGTATTCCCCTCCCTGTTCAAAACAAATTTAGTATTCTGCGATCCATCAAAGCAAGGACACGTTGCATGTATAAAGTCTAAGCAACCGGCCGGGTGTAACATATGTGCATCATCTGCATACACAATTGATGGGAAATAGGACCCGTTTCAAAAAAAAATGATGGGAAATAGGATTGGAGGTACACGTACTGGGGAATTGCTATATGACTCCATATGATCATATATATATATATATATATATATATATCGAATTAATTTGCTCTAGTGACATGCATGCATGAACTGCTGCCGAAAATCTTTTATGCAGCTAGCGGTACCGATCATCTATACATATAACTTACTAAATCACTGATGGCGCCCATTGCTACGCCTGTCCATTTTGGCCAATGTAACGATAGAAATTTATATGAATATAACATGGCATGAGCAAGATTCAATATGCTCTTGATTCGTCAATGCAGAGTCGTAAATGTGCAACCTGAGTGTAATAGGCACATAAAACAATATTGTGAACCGACACCAACATAGAATACAGTTGCAAATAACTTAATATCATACTCTCTCTGTTCCATAATGTAACGCGATCCCGAGAGCCAAATTTAACCATACATTTGACCAACGAGACTGACTGCGGCAGGAGCAAAAATTATACCATTGAATATACGAATTCAGTGTCATAATTTTTGCTCCCGTCGCAGTCGGTCTCGTTGGTTAAATGTATGGTTAAACTTACATATCGTGAAGCATAGGCGCATTACATTGTGAAACGGAGGGAGTATGTAGTTGTAACAAATAAGCTGGACAATCGATAACAATGTTGTGAATGGACAACAAGGTAGCAAATAACTTAGTATCGTATATACCTCAATGCTATAAGGAACCAACTGTTTATCCTTTTTGTGAAGAAATAATTGATATAATAAGAAAAAAATATCACAATAAGCATTAAGGCTTTATACAAGATTATATAGTTACATGGGGTCTTGGGGATTTGATGAGGAACTAACTGATAATAATAAGAAAACAAATCACAATAAGCATTAAAGCTTTATCACAGAAGAATTAGGGAAATATAACTAAGCGGACACTTGGTTTTAAAGGACTATGTCCTAGTGGCAGACACCAATGTTGTTAACCAAAATTCCATGTCATTAACTACGTGGTTTTCCAAGTGAGCGACATTTTGTAATCAAATGCCCCAAATTTGAAGAAATATTTGGAGTAGCAACTTGGGGACTCTTGACAATATATGATCACATAAATGATTGCCTATAGATGACCCTAGACAAAGTTAGTAATTAATGGAAATGAAGAAACAAACAACATTAACCTTCATGCCAAATTCTGCTTTCAGTAGAATTTTCCTAAAAAAAGATAATAATTGAAAAGGTAAACTAAAAAGGTAAGTGAGAGTTTCTCATGATACAATTTAGAAAAATATCACATAGCTCAGCCACATTCCGGCATTTGGCTAAAAATCATCAATGTTTTGTAGGGTTCAAGTGAGAGTTTCTCATGATACAATTTCGAAAAAAAAAGTATGTTCACGCCTAAATAATAAAGACTACTTCTCATTTCTTTCATCGTATATGTAACCATACTAGTTGATTTTCTCTTCCCCGGGTTCTGGAATTCCTTCATCATATTCATATCCACTGCAGGTGAGAGCCACTTTGCTAATAGAATCATAATAATCCTCAACAACAGGGTCCATGGTAGGAGAAATAGAAAACCTTCTTGGGGTGGGAAAGTGCATTATTTATCACATGTGATCAGGGAACAAAACAGTGTGAGCCATGCACTTGGGAAGCTAGGTCCTTCTGCACACTGGGCTGCAGTGTGGCTTATGAGTGGACCTCATCAGATCGTGGATCTATGCTTGAAGGATTGTAATGCGTGTATTTGATCAACAAAATTCATTCCTCGCAAAAATAAACATCCTACTACCAACAATTGATCTATACCACAAGCGTATATGCCTCTCAAAAGGTTTCCTGGAGGTTAATATGGGGGTGTGGGGTGTGTGTGTGGGGGGGGGGGGGTGGGTGGGGGTGGAGGGATGAGCGAATTGACATGGAAAGGTGGTGTGGACTGGTAACAGTTGTGGGCTAGCGGATCTTTTACGGCCCCGTAACCCAAGTCAATGAGGGGCGTGGATTTTTCTACCGGAGTAGTTGTGCTTTACGACATCAGCATGAGATGAACCAACGGCCAAGAACAAATCAATCACACAATCAAACGACCCGGGGTGGGGTGGGGGTGGAGGTGTAAGAGGGCTGGAATGTTGCTCAATTTAACCATCCTAAATTATAAGCTAAATGTATATCATTGATAAATTTGAAGTATCCAATAATAAAACTAAATTCCAAATGATAAAAGAAATGACACTGTGCGTGGATTCTTAAACTCTTGTTGGAAGGAACATACCGGCAAGCCCTTACCATCCGTTGGCTAGCTTCGGTTTGCATTTTCTCATTTTTTTTTGTTGGTGTCACCTTGTGGTACTATGGCATTTTACCCGTTTCACTGGTGTCAGCAGGAGAGGATGATAGAGCATTATTATTGTGTACAGTCCGAGTTTTTTTAAGGATAGAGCTCGGATTCGGGTTTTTCCCTCTTCAACCATCTTACAACTTACAAGCACCACTTGTCTAGATATATGAGGTTGTCTCAACATGAGTCGATGGATCATTGCAAATTCTTTTGTGTTTGCAACACTTGTCTTGATATAATGAGATCATCGTTGTGTGCCCGTGGTAGCAACAATTTTTCATGTAATTTTTTTTGTCCCTTATTCTATATATTGATTTAAATGTTTATATGCTTGCTAGTTTATATGATCGTTTTTCTTTGGATTGCTACATCAGTCATTGGAACTTTCTCCATGGGTCTCAAATCTTTTATTTCTTTTGTCTAAGGCAGAAATTCTAGACAAACTTCCATTTTGCGAAATATTGCAAGCCAACCAGTAACTAAAAGCAGTTTCCTTTGTTTCGATGCTAGTGTTCATCTTAAGTTCTTAACGGCATGTTTGAACGAGTACTTTTTCTATATAAAATATAATGCATATAATATTTGTCATGAGTCAAACTCTGTTAAAGTTTGACCAAGTTCATAGAAAAAATGGACATGTATAATACCAATACGTAATATATATGACGTAAAATAACCTTATACATTTTGACCAAGTTTATTAAAAAACTATTGACATTTACAACACCAGATATATGGCATATAAAAGTATATTTCAGGGTGAATCTACTAATATTGATTTGATATTTTCGATGTTGACAATATCAATGTTTCAATAAGCTTGGTCAAAGTTTATAAAGTTTGACTCATAAGATAAATTTTGACAAAAGAAAAACTAATTTGACTAAGCAAGAAACATCACTTTCTTCCCAAACACACATAAATGCATATGTGTTGACAGTTCTACACCTGAGAATATTCCACCTGCAACGTACTTGTACTAACTGTTGCATGCATGGGGTGTTCTTCAGGAAGGCAGCAGGAGAAGATGGAGGAAGCAGCACGCTGCGGATATTGGTGGCGACCGATTGCCACCTCGGCTACCTAGAGAAGGACGAGCTACGCCGATCCGACTCATTCGACACCTTCGAGGAGATCTTCTCACTGGCAGAGAAGCACAATGTCAACTACTACAACTGCTTATTGATCTTCTTGTCCTTGCATGTCTACATGTATACATAAACATGTTGACGATGATGAATTCGCAGGTGGATTTCCTGCTTCTCGGCGGCAATCTGTTCCACGAGAACAAGCCGTCACGCTCGACGCTGGTGAAGACGATCGAGATCCTGAGGCGGCGCTGCCTCCACGACCGGCCGGTGCAGTTCCGGGTGGTCAGTGATCATGCAGCCAGCCTCCAGAACCTGTACGTACTACTTACTTGCACCAATCAGCTAGCAGCAGCTACCCAGTCGCGTAGCTAATCGATGTCTGAACTCTGGACACTGTATATTCTCTCTCTCATGGATTCCACGTTTGCATGGATGCTTCAGGTTTGGTCGACCGAATTTTGAGGACCAGAACATCAACGTCGGCTTGCCTGTGTTCACAATCCATGGCGACCATGATGATCCTACAGGAGTGGTGTGTATACATATCCGGAGTTACATATGGGATTTATATATATCTGCCCAGGATATGTATTGGTTATATTTAAATTCATTTTATTGAACCTCACATCTAAATGTTTCACTTTTTTCTCCATCACGTGCCCACCACAGGATAATATGTCCGCCATCGACGTCCTTGCCGCTACCGGTTTCGTGAATTACTTTGGAAAGGTGGATCTTGGCAGTTCTGGCGTTGGTCACATGCCAATTCATCCCATCCTTATCAAAAAGGTCAATTTGCTACTTTGCACTCTGTAGTTTGTACAATGCCAAAGTACATGTTGCTAACCGACTCTGAAACTTGTGCTACTTCAGGGTGCAACTTCTGTCGCACTATATGGCTTGGGGAACGTTAGGGATGCAAGATTGAGCAGGATGATTCAGGTATATTTCATCGTAAAATGGTCGATTGTCGCAGCCGGGATGATTGGTTCACTCGTTGATGCTGAACATATTGCATCTTATGCTCTTATTCAGACACCAGGTGCAATAGGTTGGATGAAACATGAGAGTACAGAGGATATGCCACTGTCTGACTGGTTCAACATTCTGGTTCTTCATCAGAACAGGTACGCAAAAGCTGTTGAAAACCAATCGGTCGATCTCCGACGACAGTTTTTATTTAACCGGGTTTTGAACTCCTGCTATTATGTGCTACTCCAGGATAAAGGGAAGTCCTGACAACGGCATAAACGAACGTCTATTTCCAGATTTTTTGGATTTAGTAATATGGGGCCACGAGCATGAGTGCCTTGTTGATCCCAAGGTAATGTGGAACATCCCTATGATGAGATTGTACAGCTTTGCTTTGATGCTGTTGTAGACTTCAGATTTTTGCCTTATTTCTTTCCTTCAGTTTGTTTTTTGTTTTTGTTTTTCTTGCTTTCTTTAGGGTAGGGCTCCACTATTTTCATGGCCTCAGCACCTTCTTCTAATACTACAATACGACGCGCACTTCAGTGCCTGTTCGAGAAAAAAAAACATGTCATGATTATTGCAATTCAGTTTCAGTTAATATTCTTCATTCTGTCAATAGTTCTTCATTTAACTACTTGTGATAAACTCCTTTATAGGAGGTTCCTGGAATGGGTTTCCACATCACGCAGCCAGGATCTTCAATTGCCACATCGCTGACCAGCGCTGAAGCAAAACAAAAGCATGTGCTTTTGTTGGAAATAAACGTAAATATTTTATGAAAATCACGGATTTAATAACGGTAAAAACCGCTGCACCCTTCTGTACTAACCATCAACATTTGATATGTTGCGACTCGGTAGGGTATGAAATACAGGCCAACTAATATACCTCTGAAGACTGTTAGACCTTCCAAATATGCCGAGGTAAGCCACTCCTTGTTTTCATGTTTAGTTCAGTTACAATCTCATCATGAGAATGCAATTCAGGTTGTGTTAGAAGATCAAGCAGACGTCGACGCCAATGACGAAGCTTCTGTGGATGCACATTTGGATAAAGTAGTAGGTCTTCAGCTCCATAACCTGTCCTACAAACTTTGTCCATTTCTTTGTCAGAAACATGGCCCAACATTGGTCGACTGAGCTGGCTGGCGTGGAGCTTCAGTTCTCTGATTGTTCATAATTTGTACTACTCTATAATTACTCGTACTGGTTACTGACTGAGCTGCTTTAGGTGACCAATCTTATTGAGAAGAATGAGACAACGACAGGCAGTGGATCAGAGCCCAAACTTCCACTTGTCAGGATAAAGGTAAGATATCAGATCACTTCTGATAGTATCTCCAATTTTCTTTCCAGTATCGTCAAATGAAAGACTTCATCTTATATTGCAGGTGGACTACTCTGGGTTCTTAACAATACACCCACAGCGGTTTGGTCAGAAATATGTTGGGAAGGTACCTCAAGAACTATGAACCCCCTTGTTAATTCTACTTGGGTAGTTTATTACTCTGTTTACAACCTTTTCGCTGTAGGTTGCAAACCCACAAGATATGATTGTTTTCTCAAGGTCAGCAAAAAGGCGCCAAAATACTCAAGGTCAGAAAAACTAGAACTTCAATTAATTTCCAATGACAAGTGACATATTCAGAATAAATAAACTTCTATAAAGTATGAAAGCAAACATTCTTGAGAAAAGGAGTACGAAAGCAGAGCTGGACACTTCATCTGAAAAATGCATCTTGTTATCCTGCAGACAACGCTGGCGGTTTCGGAGAACTCAACCCAAATGAGCTTAATGAACACACGGTTGAAGCTCTGGTGGCAGAAAGTAACTTGGTACTTCATCCATTACAAATTAATTGAATTGAAGTTCTACCTTTGTTCCATGTCAACCTTTTATATATTTGATCAAGTAGACAGAAAAATATAAATAAACGTGTGCTCCTATTCCTGTACGGTATGAAAATATGTTGCCATATTAGTATTTGCTTACAGAAAATGCAGGTTCTTCCGCTAGATGACCTGGACACTGCCCTGCATGTTTTCGTCAGCAAGGATGACAATATGGCATTTCACTCTTGCCTGCAGAAGAACACCGAAGAGGCAATAGTAAGCAAAACTACCAATATATTAGTAACTTTGAACACGTGGCTGTTTCGTAGTAATATTTAAGATAGCAAATAGTCGCGTTTGAACTGAGAAGATATTTCTCTGCCTGAAATTCGCAGAACAGAATGACTGCCACCAAGGTAGATACTGGCATCGAAGACGAAGATGCAATGGTAGTACATGGTTTGGATCAGTTCATGCAGGTGTGGTTCCCATTGTGACTTAATACTTGATACTACGATTTAATCTGACAAGAAAACACAGAAAATGGTTGTGCCATTGTGGCATTTTTCTTATAGTGGCATTCTTTTTTTCTCAATGTACAGGCACGAGAGAAGGGAAGAACCCAAGCGTCAACGGCCAGCGCGGCGCTCAGCGCATTTGAGGAGCTGAAATGCTCATCGGATCCGGATCATGATATCCGCGACGATTCGAATGAACTCATCGAAACATCGGTATGTCTTCATCTGATAGAATCCTGCTGCTCCCGCCAAAATGGCATGTTGAATTCGGCTGATGGACTGCTTCTGTTCTTCCTTGCGCAAGGATGGAGAGTGCCATCATGAGAAGACATCAAGGCCGGGGAAGCGGCCGGCCCCTTTTCCTGGTACGGCTGGGGGCTCTGCGCCTTCATCTTCTTCCTCGACCCGCGGGAGGAAGACGGACCTGGCTTCGTTCCGCGCGCCTGCGGTGAAGGAGGAATTGGACGACCGCGGGACCAAGAAAGGACGGCATTCCCCTCATGTGCGTGTGATCTCCTGAACCATGCCCTTCCTCTCCGACGTTTCGCGGCTAGTTAATTTGGTGGCCTCAGGCCTGTCGTCGTGCATTGCAGGTTGCTGGGAGGTATGGCGCGGTAAGGAGGAACCGATGAGAATGAGATCAACGGGTGGCCCAAGCCCCAAGGGGATATGAATCCACCTCGCTCGAGTCTGCAATTCGCTTCAGGAATTCAAATGCTTGGTTACATCCTTTCTAGATCGATGAACTATGCCTATGCATGCATGATATGCGTGCCTCGTGCTGCTCTTGTCTGAAAACCATTCCAGTTTGATGCCGATCAACTTGTTTTCGTGATAAGAAACCGGTGGGTGACTACATACGAATGTGGATTCTGGCAGGGTTGGAATGGGTATGGGGTGGGGTGGTCTCTAATCGATCCCTTATACTAAGAATACTAGGCCCGTAAGGGTTTCTTTTTTCTGTTTTCTTTTGAATTTTTTTACCACTCCTGTAAGGATGACACGTGTGACCGGTGTTTTGTTTCCATACTTTGATTTTTTTTGCCATTCACTATTTATTTTTATGGCAATGTCAACATCAGTAAACAGTAACAATATAATTATTATTTTACTTTTTTCAACATTGACTATTCACTTGAACGGCAACGTCAACATCAGTGAATAGTAATGAGATTTAAACATATACTTACTTATATACTAAAGCGGGAAGTTTTTCACTTTCCTATTTTCTTTTTTTGTTTTCTAGCCTTCTACTGTTCAACTACGTGGGCAGCGGTGAATAGTAGTAGTTTAGATTTTTTTACCTTCTACTGTTTAAATTATGTGTTTAGCTGTGAACAGTAATAGCGAACAATAATACATCGGAATAGTGAACGAGAACAGTAGTGTTTAAAACTTTTTGGATGTAAAACTAGTCAATCTAGACATCACACATGTAGTCTTGAGGGCAAAAAAGGATCACCAGTTGGACACGTCAAGCTCATCTGGACACGTCCTCTCCCCGTATAAGTGAGACACACGTCTCCTCTCATCGCCTCTAAGCAGTCGCTCGAGACCGAGCCATCCAGAAGCCCACAATACTTCCTCACACTCCCCTCCATCCCGTGCCATTCATCTCATCTCTTACCGCCGTCGGAGGGAGCTCCACCCATGCCCTCCAGTCGTCCACCTCATCTCTTACCGTCGTCGGAGGGAGCTCCGCTGCTCTCCTACCACACGTCGTTTCTCTTTACTCAAGGCAAAGTAAATCAAGAAATGATGACACACCATATTGCCAGGGGCTCCCCAATCGCTGCTTGGGTCATCGGTGACTGTGTTGGTGTTGAAGGATGGAGGGCGATGCCGTTGGAGTCTTGGAAAAATAGCTCGGGCAAAGGAAGAGCACGATCCCGGCGTCGGAAGAGGCTAGGCGGGAGATGACTGTTCTGGTGCAGGTACGTGAACATGGTGGCTAGGTTAACACGCTAGCATCCTCCAACAGCCTCTCTTCGCCCCGCTCCAGCTCTAGCCCCTCGATTGCCGCCTCCTACGACACTGGTGTTCAACTCGCCTGCGAGGTGTTCTATCAATTGACAAAACCATGCCAAGTCTGAGGATATACGATAGTCACGTACTTTCCTTCCTCAGTAGTCCAGTAGTACAACAGACGCGACGTAGGCCGAACAGGCAGAGCGAAAGAGGCCACAGAAGGATTCTGGCGTCCCAAATGGTATGTTCATTCTTGTCAATGCATGTTCAATCATTACCTGACTCATGTTGTCCAGTTGACTCAGCTCGCAATGATTGATGAGTGATCAATAGCAACACGATTTGATTCTTAATTTACAAGTTGATTTTGGTGCTATATAATTGTATTAAATATGATTTTTTGATATCTTGGTTTAGTCAGTTTCAGGTTTACGACCAGGATGGTGGATTCGTTCTTCGATGGCCAGACTATCCATGTCAAGCGACGGCATGAGAAGAGCTCCGACGAGGTCAGTCATGTGGCGCTGCATCTCACCTTCAAGCACATGCTGTAGACTCCGGCTGGTGTGGCTCCATTCCTTCCAGCCTTGTTTTTCTTTACCCTTCCTTGGTTACTGTTTGCCTTAATCTTCATTCGTTTTGTTGGTTCATGATGTTCATTAGTTCTTCCTTTGCTGCATGTTCGTTGCGCTGATGCTGCCCTGATGCATTGGAAGCGAAAAAAATCACATACCTTCATGTAAGTGCATCTCCTATCTTAATTTGGGTTGCTCTCGCTGTCTCCCTTACCTGTTCTGCTTCGCCCATCATTCGAAATTAGGTTGGTTCATGAGAACATGTAATGTAATGTCGTTTATTTTACCCAACTGCTACATTTAAGATCGAGAAGTATAAGTGTGTATTAATATGAACACAAAGCATTACAACTTCCCATTTTGAACTTATCTGTGCAAGTGGATAAAGTGGTCGTATATCAGCCTACACTTTGGACCAAAACCAGTTTTACGCTGCTCCGAAGAAAAAGAAAACCCCACCTGAACTTTTAGCTTTCCGTATATGTATATGATCACTTGCCGAGTTTTCCCACATGATAAGCTTTTCCAACGAATTCGTGGGATTTTAGATTTTTATCAGGTCTTGCAGTTTAGAGTTTTAATTCATGTGCAATAGTCACAAACAGATCTATCTTGCATTCAAAATATTGCAGGTTTGAACTTATCTACATTTCAGTTAAATTTTGTTCACCAATGTCATCCGGTGTGAGAGCAAAGTTTTCCTCCGACTATTCTAAATTTTCCTTGTACTCTTCTGAATCCGTAAGTGTAAGTTGAATGCTTAATACATCTATGCTGTCTATAGAAAAAGTTAGCCTCCTGTACCACTGTGAAACACCACGATGATGAACATATCACCCAGTGAACATTGAACAAGTCTCGAATAAATATGCATTTACGATTTGTGGTTCTGCCCTGTTTTAGTAGGGTTGTATCTCTTCCCTAATATTTTGGTAATTTTGTAGATTAGGAAGTTTAATTCTTAATCGATGATAGTTTAATAGTAGTCAAGATATGGGTTCTGCATGTCCATTTTACTGTATATATCTATTTTTAACCTTCTATTATAGGTCTCATAGTATTATGTCCATTCAAGAAGTAGAAGACTGAGCTTCTCCAGCAAGGTTTTCAATATTAGGAGGGAAATCTGAAGGTGTATAAGGTAAACACACTAGATACATTTAGTACTAGGTGAGTAATAAATTTTCCTTATACGTTGCATTATAATTACAAAATACGGATGAGGTGCTTGATGTCAGCTGCAATCACGGGTCTAATAATCACCTTTTTAAATATAATTGATAAAATGATCAAAGAGTAACTACGTGACCCACTATGTAGAGAAAGTGTAAGAACTACACACCTAGGATTAACCCTGAATGTTATCAAGTCCAGCTATTATCATAATTTATATATTCAAGTAGTGTGATGTAGTTACCATGACACATATCTTCATGAGAGAATTTTTTGTGAAGGAGTAGCATAGGATATAGAGCTTCAAATCACCATTGCATGAAATAAGAACATACCCATTATTTGTGTAAAATCCCGCAGGAGAGAAAGGACGTTTAAGGAGAGTGAACTGTGTTATTTTGCGAACTTACGATGACAAACTATTTACTGGTCTCTGGTTTGTTGCTACATGTATGAGGTACCCCTTTGGTGTTGTAGGTGCCATTTTTATTGGCCTGTGGTACGTATTCAGTTAATCACGCAAAGTTATAGGAATATAGGCAAGACTGAAATATGTGTTCATCTCGAAGCTTATAGACAGAATATATGTTCATCTGGATGCCTATAGATGCTAAACAATTTTTTAATGATCTTGGATGCCATTGTTGGGGAAAGTTGCATGAGAAACAAAAAATTTCCTACGCACACGCAAGATCTATCCATGGTGATGAGCATCTATGAGAGGGAGAGTGGATCTACATACCCTTATAGATCGCTAAGCGGGAAGCGTTAAGAAATGCGGTTGGTCTAGTCGTACGTCCTCGCAATCCAAATCGCCGAGCATCCCGCGATCTCATCACGATCCATCTCGCGATCCAATCACGATCTGTCCCGCGAACTCATCATGATCTGTCCCACGATCTCATCATGATCCGTCTCGCGATCTTGATCACGGTCCTTTCGATCTAGCATCGAACGAACGACACCTCCGCGTTCAGCACACGTACAGCTCGATGACGATCTCCACCTTCTTGATCCAGCAAGAGGGATCTGAGAGGTCGATGAGTTCTCCGACAGCGCGACGACATTGCGGTGATGGTGGTGGAGCTATTCCAGCAGGGCTTCGCCTAAGCACCGCTGAAAACTGATCTAGAGAAGAAACTGCGATCTATAGTAGAGGTAGCACGTGGCTATTAGGGTTAGCTTTTTCCTCTAAATACTCTAGTATATATAGGAGGGAGGGAGGGGAGGAGGCAGCCTCAAACCCTCAAGGTTTGGTCGAAATTGGAGGTGGAGGAGTCCCACTCCAATCCTATTAGGAGTAGGATTCCTCCTTTCCACTTGGAAACTCTTTCCACCTCTCCACCTTTGGATTTTTTCCTTCTCAAACCACTCCATCCACATGGGCCCTTAGAGGAGGCTTCGGACAGCCCACCAGGGGCTGGTTTACCTCCTCCCACAGCCCATGTAGTCTCTTGGGTCAAAATACCTCTCCCGATGGTCTCCCGGTACACTACCGGCACTCTCGGTACACTACCGATGAGCACGAAACTTTTCCGGCGACCAAAACAGGACTTCCTATATATCAATATTTACCTCCGGACCATTCCGGAGCTCCCCGTGACATCCGGGACTCCGAACAACTTCGGTCACCACCATACATAACTCTATACTACTGAAACGTCACCGAACCTTAAGTGTGCAGACCCTGCGGGTTCGAGAACTATGTAGACATGACCGAGACACCTCTACGGTCAATAACCAATAGCGGGACCTAGATGTCCATATTGGTTCCTACATATTCTACGAAGATCTTTATCGGTCGAACCTTCATGTCAAGGATTCAGTTAATCCAGTATGATGTTCCCTTTGTTCTTCGGTATGTTACTTGCCCGAGATTCGATCGTCGGTATCTCCATACCTAGTTCAACCTTGTTACCGGCAAGTCTCTTTACTTGTTCCGTAATACAAGATCCCGTGACTAACACTTAGTCACATTGCTTGCAAGGCTTATTGTGATGTTGTATTACCGAGTGGGCCCTGAGATACCTCTCCGTCACACGGAGTAAAAAATCCTAGTCTTGATCCATGCCAACCCAACAGACACCCTCGGAGATACCTGTAGATCACCTTTACAGTCATCCAGTTACGTTGCGACGTTTGATACACACAAGGTACTCCTCTGGTGTCAGTGAGTTGCATGATCTCATGGTCATAGCAATAAATACTTGACATGTAGAAAATAGTAGCAATAAACTAACACGATCATATGCTACGTTTGTAGTTTGGGTCTTGTCCATCACATCATTCTCCTAATGACGTGATCCCGTTATCAAATGACATCTCATGTCCATGACTAGGAAACCATAGCCATCTTTGATCAACGAGCTAGTCTATTAGAGGCATACTAGGGACATGGTGTTGTCTATGTATCCACACATGCATCTAAGTCTCCGATCAACACATTATAGCATGGATAATAAACGACTATCATGAACAAGGAAATATGATAATAACCAATTTATTATTGCCTCTAGGGCATATTTCCAACAGTCTCCCACTTGCACTAGAGTCAATAATCTAGTTCACATCACCATGTGATTCGCATTGTTATGTGTCTAACACCCAATGAGTTCTAGGGCTCGATCATGCTTTGCATGTAAGAGAGGTCTTATAGTCAATGGGTCTGTGACATTTAGATCCATGTGTACTTTGCAAATCTCTATGTCAAACTGTAAACACTGCTACCACACTCCACTTGGAGCTATTCCAAATGGCTGCTCTACTATACGTATCCGGATTGCTATTAAGAGTCATCCGGATTGGTGTCAAAGCTTGCATCGACGTAACTCTTTATGACGAACTCTTTCTTACCTCCATAATTGAGAAACATTTCCTTAGTCTTTTAGTTACTAAGGAAGATCTTGACCGCTGTCCAGTGATCCACTCCTGGATCACTCTTGTACCCCTTGACGGACTCATGGCAAGGCACACACAGGTGCGGTACACAACATGGCGTACTATACAAAGCCTATGGCTAAGGAATAGGGGACGACATTCGTCCTTTCTGTTTCTTCTGCCGTGGTCGAGCTTTGAGTCTCACTCAACTTCACACCTTACTAAGCAGGCGAGAACACTTTTCTTTGACTAATCCATTTTGAACTCTTTCAAAATCTTGTCAAGGTATGTACTCATTCAAAGTCTCATCAAGCATCTTGATCTATCTCTATAGATCTTGATGCTCAACAATTAGGTAGCTTTATCCACGTCTTCCTTCGAAAAACTCCTTTCAAACAACCGTTTATGCTTTTCAGAAATTCTACATCATTTCCGATCAACAATATGTCAACCACACATGCTTACCAGAAACTCTATAGTGCTCCCAGTCACTTTATTGTAAATACAAGTTTCTCATAAACTTTGTATAGATTCAAAAACGTTGATCACCTCATCAAAGTGTATATTCCAACTCTGAGATGCTTGCTTCAGTCCATAGAAGGATCACTGAAGCTTGCTCACCTTTTAGTATCCTTTGGACTGACGAAACCTTCTGGTTGTATCACATACAACTTTTCCTCAAGTAAACTCTGAAGGAAACGATGTTTTGTCATCCATCTGCCAGTTTCATAATTGAAAAATGCAGCAACTGCTAACATAATTCCAACATACTTTAGCATCGCTACGAGTGAGAAAGTCTCATCGTAGTCAACTCTTTGAACTTGTCAGAAACTTCTTTGTGACAAGTCGAGCTTTATAAATGGTGACATTTACCATCAGCGTCTGTCTTCATCTCAAAGGTCCATTTGTACTTGACGACCTGCCATCCAACAAGCAAGTATACCAAAGTCTATACTTGGTTTTCATGCATGGATCCTTTCTCGGATTTCATGGCCTCTAACCATTTGTCGGATTCCGGGCCCATCATCGCTTCTCCATATCTCGAAGGTTCATCGTTGTCCAACAACATGACCTCCAATACAGGGTTGTCATACCACTCAGGAGAAGTATGCATCCTTGTCGACCTACGAGGTTCGATAGTAACTTGATCCAAAGATTCGTGATTATCATCATTTTCTTCCTCTTCAACTGACGTAGGTTCCACAGAAACATCTTTCTACGCTGCGCTACTCTCTGGTTGAAACAAAGGTTCAACAACCTCATCAAGTTCTATCTTCCTCCTAGTCAATTCTTTCGAGAGAAACTTTTTCTCGGGAAAGGACCCGTTTTAGCAACAAACACTTTATGCTTGGATCTGAGATAGAAGGTTCACCCAACTGTTATTAGGGTAATCTATGAAGATGCATTTGTCCGCTTTGGGTTCGAGCTCATTAGGTGAAAACATTTTTCCACACAAGCGTCGCAACCCCAAACATTAAGAAATGACATCTTAGGTTTCTATCAAACCATAATTCACATGGTGTCATCTCAACGGATTTAGATGGTGCCCTATTTAAAGTGAATGTAGTTGTCTCTAATGCATAACCCCAAAACTATAGTAGCAAAACGATAAGAGACATCATAGCCCGCACCATATCCAATAGAGCACGCCTATGACGTTCGGACACACCATCACACTATGGTGTTCCAGGTGGCATGAGTTGTGAAACGACTTTCACATTGTCTAAAGTTGTATGCCAAACTCGTAAATCAGATCTTCACCTCCACGATCATATCGCAGACATTTTTATCTTCTTGTCACGATGATCTTAAACTTCACTCTGAATTTGCTTGAACTTTTGAAACGATTCAGACTTGTGTTTCATTAAGTAAACATACACTATATTTACTCAAATCGTTAGTGAAGGTAAGAAAATAGCCATATCCACCGCACGCTACAAGACTCATTGGATTGCATACATCAACATGTATCATTTCCAATAAATCACTTGCCCGCTCCATCAATCTGGAAAACGGCGTCCTTAGTCATCTTGCCCAAGAGGCATGGTTCGCATGTCACAACTGATTCGAAATCGAATGAGTCCAAAGATCCATCAACATGGAATTTCTTCATGCGCTTTATACCAATATGACATTTAGCGGCAGTGCCACAAGTATGTGGTACTATCATTATTAACTTTGTATCTTTTCGCATCAATGTTATGAACATGTGTATTACTATGATCAAGATTCAACAAACCATCCTTACTGGGTGCATGAACATTGAAGGTATTGTTCATGTAAACGGAATAACAATTATTCTATAATTTAAATGAATAACCATGTTGCAATAAACAAGGTCTAATCACGTTCATGCTCAGCGAAAAACACCAAATAACATTTATTTAGGTTTGTCACTAATCCCGAAGGTAGAGAGAGCGTGCGGTGTCGATCACATCAACCTTGGAAATATTTCCAACACACATCATCACCTCACCCTTAGCTAGTCTCCGTTTATTCCGTAGCTTTTACTTCGAGTTACTAACATTTAGCAACCGAACCGGTATCCAATACCCAGGTGTTATTAGGAGTACTAGCAAGGTACACAACAATAACACGTATATCAAATACATTTGTGTCGAGGTTGCTAGCCTTCTTATCTACCAAGTATCTAGGGTTGTTCCGCTTCAGTGACCGCTCACCTTATAATAGAAGCACTTAGTCTCGGGTTTGGGTTCAACTTTGGGTTGCTTCACTGGAGCAGCAACTGACTTGCCATCCGTGAAGTTTCCCTCCTTGCCCTTTCCCTTCTCGAAACTAGTGGTTTTACTAACCATCAACACTTGATGCTTATTCTTGATTTCTACCTTCGCGGTGTCAAACATCGCGAACAGCTCAGGGGTCATTATTTCTATCCTTGGCATTTTATAGTTCATCACCAAGTTCTAGTAGCTTAGTGACAGTGACTTGGAGAACTATATCAATCACTATCTTATCTGGAAGATCAACACCCACTCGATTCAAGCGATTGTAGCATCCAGACAATCTGAGCACATGCTTAACGATTGAGCTATTCCCCTTCATCTTGCAGGCAAAGAATCTTGTTGAAGATCTCATATCTCACAACATGGGCACGAGCCTGAGATCCCAATTTCAGCTCTTAGAACATCTCATATGTTCCGTGACGTTCAAAACGTTTTGGAGCCTCAATTCTAAGCCGTAATGCATGACACACTAAACTATCAAGTAGTCATCGGAACGTGCCTGTCAGATGTTCACAACATCTACAGACGACGCTAGAGGGGGTGGCGCACCAATTGGTGCATTAAGGACATAAGCCTTCTATGCAGCAATGAGGACAATCCTATTGCTACCATAATATTGCTACCATCATCTTTCAACTCTATTTCTCTAAGAACATATAGAAATTCAAGGGAGCTACAGCATGAGCTAGTAATCTACAACATAATTTTGCAAAGACACTACTGACTATGTTCATGATAATGAGTTCAATTAATCATATTACTTAAGAACTCACACTCAAATTGACATCCCTCCGGTCATTCGAGTGATACATGATCCAAATTCACCAACTCAAGTCTGATCATCACGTGAGTTGAGGTGGTTTCAATGGTGAACATCATCATGTTGATCATATCTACTATATGACTCATGTTCGACCTTTCGGTCTCTTGTGTTCCAAGGCCATGTCTGTACATGCTAGGATCGTCAAGTTTAACCCGAGTGTTCTGCATGTGCAACACCGGCTTGCACCCGTTGTATGTGAACATAGAGTCTATCACACCCGATCAACACGTGGTGTCTCGACATGACGAACTTTCGGAACAGTGCACACTCGGGGAGAACACAATTTATCTTGAAATTAAGTGAGGGATCACCTTATAATGCTACCGTCGTCCTAAGCAAAACAAGGTGCATAAAAGGATTAACATAACATGCAAATCATAAGTGACATGATATGGCCATGAACTTGTGCTTTTGATCTCCATCTTGAAAGCACCATCATGATCTCCATCGTCATCGGCATGACACCATGATCTCCATCAACATGTCGCCATCGGGGTTGTCGCGCCTGTTGGGGAACGTCACATGGGAAACAAAAAATTTCCTACGCATACGCAGATCTATCCATGGTGATGAGCATCTACGAGAGGGAGAGTGGATCTACATACCCTTGTAGATCGCTAAGCGGGAAGCGTTAAGAAACACGGTTGGTGTAGTCAAACATCGTCGCGATCCAAATCGCTGAGCGTCCCACGATCTCATCACAATCCGTCCCGCGATCCAATCACGATCCGTCCCGTGAACTCATTACGATCCGCCCCACGAACTCATCATGATTCGTCCCGCGATCTCATCAAGATCCATCCCGCGATCTCATCACGACCCATCCCGCGATCTCATCATGATCCGTCTCGCGATCTTGATCACGATCCTTCCGATCTAGCGCCGAACGGACGGCACCTCCGCGTTCAACACACATACAGCTCGATGACGATCTCCGCCTTCTTGATCTAGCAAGAGGGAGCAGAGAGGTAGAAGAGTTCTCCGGCAGCGCGACAGTGCTCCGGCGATGGTAGTGGAGCTATTCCGGCAGGGCTTCACCTAAGCACTGCAATCCGATCTAGAGGAGAAACTATGCACTAGAGGAATGGGTAGCACGTGGGTGAAAATCTTGTGCCAAAACCCTAAAACCCACTAGTATATATAGGAGGAGAGGAGGAGGAGGCTTTCCTCACAAGGAGTCAGACCTTGGGTCGGCCGAACCAGGAGGGAGGAGTCCTCCTCCTCCACTCCTAGTAGGATTAGGACTCCTTCCTAATTTAGCCCTTTTTGCCTTTTTCCACCTTTTTCGTTTTTCGGCTTTTCTTCCCAGCCACATGGGCCTTGTGTGGGACTTCCACCAGCCCACTAAAGGCTGGTATTTATCCTCCCACAGCCCATGTAGCCTCTTGGGTCGAAATACCCCTCCTGATGGTCTCCCGGTACACTACCGACACTCCCAGTACACTACCGATGAGCCCAAAACTTTTCCGGCGACCAAAATAGGACTTTCTATATATCAATGTCTACCTCCGGACCATTTTGGAGCTCCTCGTGACATCCGGGACCTCATTCGAGACTCCAAACAACCTTAGGTCACCACCATACATTACGCTATACTACCGAAACATCACCGAACCATAAGTGTGCAGACCCTGCGGGTTCGAGAACTATGTAGACATGACCGAGACACCTCTACGGTCAATAACCAATAGCGGGACCTGGATGCCCATATTGGTTCCTACATATTCTATGAAGATCTTTATCGGTCGAACCTCTATGTCAAGGATTCAGTTAATCCCGTATGATGGTCCCTTTGTTCTTCGGTATGTTACTTGCCCGAGATTCGATCGTCGGTATCTCCATACCTAGTTCAACCTTGTTACTGGCAAGTCTCTTTACTCATTCCGTAATACAAGATCCCGTGACTAACACTTAGTCACATTGCTTGCAAGGCTTATTGTGATGTTGTATTACCGAGTGGGCCCTGAGATACCTCTCCGTCACACGGAGTAACAAATTCCAGTCTTGATCCATGCCAACTCAACAGACACCCTCGGAGATACCTGTAGAGCACGTTTATAGTCACCCAGTTACATTGCGATGTTTGATACACACAAGGCACTCCTTCGGTATCCGTGAGTTGCATGATCTCATGGTCATAGGAACATATACTTGACATGCAGAAAATAGTAGCAATAAACTGACACGATCATATGCTACGTTTGTAGGTTGGGTCTTGTCCATCACACCATTCTCCTAATGATGTGATCCCGTTTATCAAATGACATCTCATGTCCATGGCTAGGAAACCTAAACCATCTTTGATCAACGAGCTAGTGTATTAGATGCATACTAGGGACATGGTTTTGTCTATGTATCCACACATGCATCTAAGTTTCCGATCAATACAATTATAGCATGGATAATAAACGATTATCGTGAACAAGGAAATATAATAATAACTAATTTATTATTGCCTCTAGGGCATATTTCTAACAGTCTCCCACTTGCACTAGAGTCAATAATCTAGTTCACATCACCATGTGATTCGCATTGTTATGGATCTAACACCCAATGAGTTTTGGGGCTCGATCATGCTTTGCATGTGAGAGAAGTCTTATAGTCAACGGGTCTGCGACATTCAGATCCGTGTGTACTTTGCAAATCTCTATGTCAAACCATAAACACTGCTACCACACTCCACTTGGTACTATTCCAAATGGCTGCTCCACTATATGTATCGAGATTGCTACTACGGGTCATTCGGATTGGTGTTAAAGCTTGCATCAACGTAACTCTTTACGACGAACTCTTTATCACCTCCATAATCGAGAAACATCTCCTTAGTCCTTTAGTTACTAAGGATAATCTTGACCGCTGTCCAGTGATCCACTCCTGGATCACTCTTGTAGCCCTTGACGGACTCATGGCAAAGCACACACAGGTGCGGTACACAGCGTGGCATACTATACAGAGCCTATGACTAAGGCATAGGGGACGACATTCGTCCTTTCTCTTTCTTCTGCCATGGTCGAGCTTTGAGTCTCACTCAACTCCACACCTTACAAAGTAGGCGAGAACACTTCTCTCTGACTAATCCATTTTGAACTCTTTCAAAATCTTGTCAAGGTATGTACTCATTGAATGTCTTATCAAACATCTTGATCTATCTTTATAGATCTTGATGCTCAACAATTAGGTAGCTTTATTTAGGTCTTCCTTTGAAAATCACTTTTCAAACAACCGTTTATGCTCTCCAGAAATTCCACATTATTTCCGAATAGCAATATGTCATCCACATATACTTATCAGAAACTCTATGGTGCTCCCACTCACTTTATTGCAAATACAAGTTTCTCATAAACTTTGTATAGACTCAAAAAATTTGATCACCTCATCTAAGTGTACATTCCAACTCCGAGATGCTTGCTTCAGTCTATAAAAGGATCACTGAAACTTGCACACCTTTTAGCATCCTTAGGACTGACAAAACCTTCTGGTTGTATCACATACAACCTTTCCTCAAGTAAACCGTAAAGGAAACGATGTTTCGACATCCATCTGCCAGATTTCATAATTTAAAGTGCAGCAACTGCTAACATAATTTCAACAGACTTTAGCATCGCTACGAGTGAGAAAGTCTCATCGTAGTCAACTCCTTGAACTTGTCGTAAACTTCTTTGCAACAAGTCGAGCTTTACAAATGATGACATTTACCATCAGCGTATGTCTTCAATTCAAAGATCCATTTGTACTTAACGACCTGCCGTCCAACGAGCAAGACCACCAAAGTCTATACTTGGTTTTCATACATGGATCCTTTCTCAGATTTCATGGACTCTATCCATTTGTTTGTTTCCGGGCCCATCATCGCTTCTCCATAGTTCGTAGGTTCATCGTTGTCCAACAACTTGACCTCTAAGACAGGGTTGCTGCACCACTCAGGAGCAGTACACGTCCTTGTCGACCTATGAGGTTCGATAGTAACTTGATCCGAAGCTTCATGATCATCATCTTTAACTTCCTCTTCAACTAACATAGGCTTCACAGAAACAACTTCCTACGCTGCGCTACTCTCTGGTTGAAATAGAGGTTCAGTAACCTCATCAAGTTCTATCCTCCTCCCACCCAATTCTTTCAAGAGAAACTTTTTCTCGAGAAAGGACCCAGTTTTAGCAACAAACATTTTATGCTTGGATCTGAGATAGAAGGTTCACCCAACTATTCTTAGGGTATTCTATGAAGATGCATTTGTCCGCTTTGGGTTCGAGCTCATTAGGTGAAAACATTTTTCACACAAGCGTCGCAGCCCCAAACATTAAGAAATGACAGCTTAGGTTTCTATCAAACCATAATTCACACGGTGTCATCTCAACGGATATAGATGGTGCCCTATTTAAAGTGAATGTAGTTGTCTCTAATGCATAACCCCAAAATTATAGTAACAAAACGATAAGAGACATCATAGCATGCACCATATCCAATAGACCACGACTATGACGTTCGGACACACCATCACACTATGGTGTTCCAGGTGGCGTGAGTTCTGAAACAATTTTCACATTGTCCAAAGTTGTATGCCAAACTCGCAACTCAGATATTCGTCTCGACGATCATATCGTAGACATTTTTATCTTCTTGTCACGATGATCTTAAACTTCACTCTGAATTTGCTTGAACCTTTCAAACGATTCAGAATTGTGTTTCATTAAGCAAATATACACTATATCTACTCAAATCATCAGTGAAGGTAAGAAAATAACGATATCCACCGCACGGACTCATTGGATTGCATACATCAACATGTCTCATTTCCAATAAGTCACTTGCCCGCTCCATCAAACCAGAAAACAGGGTCCTTAGTCATCTTGACCAAGAGGCATGGTTCGCATGTCTCAACCGGTTCGAAATTGAATGAGTCCAAAGATCCATCAGCATGGAGTTTCTTCATGCGTTTTATACCAATATGACATTTAGCGGCTGTACCACAAGTATGTGGTACTATTATTATTAACTTTGTATCTTTTGGCATCAATGTTATGAACATGTGTATTACTACGATCAAGATTCAACAAACCATTCTCACTGGGTGCTTGACCATTGAAGGTATTATTCATGTAAACAGAATAACCAATATTCTCTAACTTAAATGAATAACCGTGTTGCAATAAACACGATCCAATCACGTTCATGCTCAACGCAAAACACCAAATAACATTTATTTAGGTTTGTCACTAATCCCGAAGGTAGAGAGAGCGTGCGATGATCACATCAACCTCGGAAACATTTCCAACACACATCGTCACCTCACCCTTAGCTAGTTCTCCGTTTATTCCGTAGCTTTTATTTCGAGTTACTAACATTTAGCAACCGAACCGGTATCCAATACCTAGGTGCTACTAGGAGTACTAGCAAGGTACATATCAATAACACATATATCAAATATACTTCTGTCGATGTTGCCAGCCTTCTTATCTACCAAGTATCTAGGGTTGTTCCGCTTCAGCGACACTCTCCTCATAATTGAAGCACTTAGTCTCAGGTTTGGGTTCAACTTTGGGTTGCTTCACCGGAGCAGCAACTGACTTGCTATCCATGAAGTTTCCCTCCTTGCCCTTGCCGTTCTCGAAACTAGTGGTTTTACTAACCATCAACACTTGATGCTCCTTCTTGATTTCTACCTTCGCGGTGTCAAACATCGCGAACAGCTCAGGGATCATTATTTCTATCCCTGGCGTTTATTGTTCATCACCAAGTTCTAGTAGCTTAGTGATAGTGACTTGGAGAACAATATCAATCACTATCTTATCTGGAAGATCAACTCCCACTCGATTCAAGCGATTGTAGCACCCAGATAATCTGAACACATGCTCAACGATTGAGCTATTCTCCTTCATCTTACAGGCAAAGAATCTTGTTGGAGATCTCATATCTCGCAACACGGGCACGAGCCTGAGATCCTAATTTCAGCTCTTAGAACATCTCTTATGTTCCATGACGTTCAAAACGTTTCGGAGCCTCAATTCTAAGCTGTAATGCATGACGCACTAAACTATCAAGTAGTTATCATAACGTGCCTGTCAGATGTTCACAACATCTACAAACAACGCTAGAGGGGTTGGCGCACCGAGCGGTACATTAAGGACATAAGCCTTCTGTGTAGCAATGAGGACAATCCTCAGATCACGGAGCCAGTCTGCAATATTGCTACAATCATCTTTCAACTCTATTTCTCTAGGAAAAATTCAAAGGAGCTACAGCGTGAGCTAGTAATCTACAACACAGTTTGCAAAGACACTACTGACTATGTTCATGATAATGATTTAAATTAATCATATTACTTAAGAACTCCCACTCAAATTGACATCCCTCCAGTCATTCGAGTGATACATGATCCAAATTCACCAACTCAAGTCCGATCATCACGTGAGTTGAGGTGGTTTCAATGGTGAACATCATCATGTTGATCATATCTACTATATGACTCATGTTCGACCTTTCGGTCTCTTGTGTTCTGAGGCCATGTCTGTACATGCTAGGCTCGTCAAGTTTAACCCGAGTGTTCTGCATGTGCAACACTCGCTTGAACCCATTGTATGTGAACGTAGAGTCTATCACACCTGATCATCACATGGTGTCTCAACATGACGAACTTTCGCAATGGTGCACACTCGGGGAGAACACAATTCATCTTGAAATTTAAGTGAGGGATCACCTTATAATGCTACCGCCGTCCTAAGCAAAACAAGGTGCATAAAAGGATTAACATCACATGCAAATCATAAGTGACATGATATGGCCATGAACTTGTGCTTTTGATCTCCATCTTGAAAGCACCGGCATGATCTCCATCGTCACCGGCACGACACCATGATCTCCATCAACGTGTCGCCATTGGGGTTGTCGCACCCATCATGCTTGTACTACTATTGCTACCATTTAGCGAATAAGTAAAGCATTACATAGCGCTTAATGATTGACACGTAGGTCATACAATAATTAAAGACAACCCTATGGCTCCTGCCGGTTGCCGTACTCATCGACATGCAAGTCGTGATAATCTATACATCACATGATCATCTCATACATCACATGTATCACATCATGTAATTGAACATATCACATCACAACATACCCTGCAAAAACAAGTTAGACGTCCTCTAATTGTTGTTGCATGTTTTACGTGGCTGCTACGGGTATCTAGCAAGAACAATTCTCATCTACGTAAAAACCACAACGGTGATACACTAGTTGCTTTTCAACCTTCTCAAGGACTGCCTTTGTCGAATATGATCCAACTAAAGTGAGAGAAACTGGCACCCGCAATCCATCTATGCAACAAGTTGCGGTCGAGGGAACCGGTCTCTCGCAAGCGTACGAGTAATGTTGGTCCGGGCCGCTTCATCTCACAATATCGCTGAACCAAAATCCGACCAAGGGAGGAAGCAAGCATCAACGCCCACAAACTCTTTGTGTTCTACTCGAGATCTCATCTACACATAGACCTAGCTCATGATGCCACTGTTGGGGAACGTTGCATGGGAAACAAAAATTTTCCTACGCACACGAAGATCTATCCATGGTGATGAGCATCTACGAGAGGGAGAGTGGATCTACATACCCTTGTAGATCGATAAGCGGGAAGCGTTAAGAAATGCGGTTGGTGTAGTCGAACGTCCTCACGATCCAAATCGCCGTGCGTCCCGCGATCCAATCATGATCCGTCCCGCGATCCAATCATGATCCGTCCCGCGATCCGATCACGATCCTTCCCATGAACTTGATCACGATCCGTCCCACGAACTTGATCACGATCCTACCGATCTAGCGCCGAACGGACGACACCTCCGCATTTAGGACACGTATAGCTTGATGACGATCTCCACCGTCTTGATCTAGCAAGAAGGAGTGGAGAGGAAGAAGAGTTCTCCGGCAGCCTAACGGTGCTCCGGCGATGGTGGTGGAGCAATTCCGGCAGGGCTTCGCCTAAGCACTGCAGAAAACCGATCTAGAGGAGAAACTATGCACTAGAGATTAGGGTTTGCACGTGGCTGGAAATTCTGTGCCAAAACCCTAAAATCCTTTAGTATATATAGGAGGAGAGGAGGAGGAGGCTTGGCTGCCAAAAATCCAGCCCTTGGGTCGACCAAAGTGGGAGGTGGAGGAGGACTCTCCTCCTCCACTCCTAGTAGGACTAGGACTCTTCCTTTTTGCCTTTTTTCCACCTTTTTCCTTTGGGTTTCTTTCTTCCAGCCACATGGGCCTATTGTGGTTGTTCCACCAGCCCACTAAGGGCTGGTTATTACTGTCCCACATCCCATTAAGCCTCTTGGGTCGAAATACCCCTCCCGGAGGTCTCCCGGTACACTACCGGCACTCCCGGTACACTACCGATAAGCCCAGAACTTTTCCGGCGACCAAAACAGGACTTCCTATATATGAATCTTTACCTCCAGACCATTACGGATCTCCTCGTGATGTCTAGGATCTCATCCGGGACTTCCAACAAACTTCGGTCACCACCATACATAATTCTATACTACCGAAACGTCACCAAACCTTAAGTGTGCAGACCCTGCGGGTTCGAGAACTATGTAGACATGACTGAGACACCTCTACGGTCAATAACCAATGGCGGGACCTGGATGTCCACATTGGTTCCTACATATTCTATGAAGATCTTTATCGGTCGAACCTCTATGTCAAGGATTCAGTTAATCACGTATGGTGTTCCCTTAGTTCTTCGGTATGTTACTTGCCCGAGATTCGATCGTCGGTATCTCCATACCTAGTTCAACCTTGTTATCGGCAAGTCTCTTTACTCGTTCTGTAATACAAGATCCCGTGACTAAGACTTAGTCACATTGCTTGCCAGGCTTATTGTGATGTTGTATTACCGAGTGGGCCCTGAGATACCTCTCCGTCACACGGAGTAACAAATCCCAGTCTTGATCCATGCCAACTCAACAGACACCCTCGGAGATACCTGTAGAGCATCTTTATAGTCACCCAGTTACGTTGCGACGTTTGATACACACAAGGTACTCCTCCAATGTCTGTGAGTTGCATGATCTCATGGTCATAGGAACATATAATTGACATGCAGAAAACAGTAGCAATAAACTGACACGATCATAAGCTACGTTTGTAGTTTGGGTCTTGTCCATCACACCATTCTCCTAATGATGTGATCCCGTTTATCAAATGACATCTCATGTCCATGTCTAGGAAACCATAACCATCTTTGATCAACGAGCTAGTGTATTAGAGGCATACTAGGGACATGGTTTTGTCTATGTATCCACACATGCATCTAAGTCTCCGATCAATACAATTATAGCATGGATAATAAACGATTATCATGAACAAGGAAATATGATAATAACTAATTTATTATCGCCTCTAGGGCATATTTCCAACAAAGTCATATCATCTTCAGTTCTGGAGGCAGTACCCTTGTTCTTCTCAGAAGGTGGAATGTCTCTAGTAGTCCTCTTGGTCTTCTGTGTAGCAGCTTTCTTGGTAGGAGCCTTTGTGCTCTTGGAGGTTCCAGTCTTTGGCATAACATCAGCCATGAGATTCTTGGCTTTCTTCTTGGGAGGGGCCTTCTCAACATGTTCTTCCTCCTCTTCCTCAGCAGCAGCACCAACAGCCTCCTCTGGATCTTCATACATAGAGGTAGGCCTTCCAATCACATGTATGATCCTTTTCCTGGACTTCTTCTCACCCGCCTTCTTAGGCATAGCCTTCCTTGGGGCATCAAAAGAAATAGTGGCTCTAGCACTCTCATGTGCCTTGATAGTCTCTAAGCTGGCATAGATCTTGTTGACAACTTTTCCAGATGAAGTAGCTTCAGTCGCTAACTTCTTAGCAGCCTTTTCTTGCTTCTTAGCAATAATCTCCTGAGGAATGAAATCTGAATCTTCTTCATCAGAGTTGAGCTTCTTCCTGGTCCTGGTGGTGGCCTTGGGCAACCCATGAGAGATGGGGGTGCCTGGATCTGAAAAAGAACTGGCTTCTGGGCTTGTGCCAGAACTCATGTAAACTTCTTGCTCTGCCAAATTCTGACTGTCGTGTGAGCCTGACATAATGACCCTGTGAATAGAGTATAGGAGAGCAGAAGAACATGAGTCATCACAAAATGAGGGTGGTTTTTGAAATTTGAACAATGGTTTTTTTAAGTTTTTGCATTCTGGCAAATAAATATCGGTACAGTCGAAACAAAATTTTTGGTGGGGCCGAGACTGACTGACTCTCTAACCGAACCTTTCCACTCTTTTTGGTCGGACCGAAAAGAGCAACTCAGTTCCATCGAGTCAGTTCTGAGCCACACAGAAAAGCATATCGGTGAGACCGATATTTCCGTTTCGGTTCCACCAAGATTTATCGGGCAGACGGCAAAACCCTAGAAAATTTGTTATTCGCAAGATTTTGGAGTTTTGAATGGATAGGAATACGTGCAAAGGGTGTATAAATGATAAACATGAATCTAATGCGCAAGAATCGGACGAGGAGCACAATAGAGACCAAATCCATACCCTAGCTTGGCGTGGATCCTCTACGGCAGAGACGAGGGAGTGGATTTCGTTGGCAACGGCGATTCCCAGCGGCGGAGGAGCGCGGGGAGACAAGGGCGATGACCAAGGGTCTCGAGGGCGGCAGCTTAGGGTTCTGAGGCGCGACGTGTGAGGATGAAATTCAAAGCGTCGGGATCCATAGCTTTTAAAGCCACCACTGTCGGTGATACCGATTCTAATTTTCTGGTGTCATCGAGTGCCTCAACTGTCAGCTGACAGGGACATTCGGTGTAACCGAGAAAATGGAATTGGTGGTACCAAGATTGAAAAACCTGATCAACCCTAGGCATTAAGTGAGACTGAGATTTTGTGGTTGGTTCCACCGAGATGCACTTAGGAGGTTTTAATTGTCAGTCCTTGTCGATACGGAACTCCGAGTGCTCCACACAAAGAGGGATCGAAAAGCACTTGTTCAAATTTTGTGATGCAACATGAATAGAGTATGAGGTGAGAAAGCATAGATAGCTAAAGAAGTGGTCCTAGGAATTCTTGTATATCCAATTGGCAAAAGATAAATCAAAAGCCAAATAACAACAATTGGATATCCTCAAATGAGAAAATAAATGCAGACCAACATGCTCACACAATAAGATGTCAAATGAAATCATGGCAAACATGCACAAACACTCTAGCATCGAACAAGCACTTGAGCGATGACGAAGTCATCTATATGTGAGTATTTGACTTAGGAGCCAAGTAAGAGTACTTGATCATAGGTCATACTTATCATTTAAGCACAAGTGGGGTTACCACTTTTACATAAAGCATTTAATGTTGTCACATACTAAGAGATGCTTTGACTCAAGTCTTAGAGTAAAGCTCCCCCTTGATGTGACATCCACCCATAAGAGGGATAAAGTAACCTTGGGTTTTGTCTATGAAGACTTCATCTAGGTGAGGTAGTGGTGGATGCTCAAGGTTGATGAAGATCACCAAGAGTTGGGAGCATCCTTGTTGTTTCCTTACTCTTCTCACCTACATGGGTTAGTACCAACACACAAGACACAAATACAAGGATATCTATGAACATAGAGTGCAAAGAATGTGTAATGATGTCCATTGATTTGTTGATTACCTTGTCCCTTGCTTACCTTTGAGGGAATGTGTAACTCCTTGATCTATTGCATAGGGTTGATGTTGATTGCAAATAGATCTTGCCAATAATGAATATGAGTGAATTTCATTAGCGGAGTCACCCCTCAAGAACTTTCTAGTTCTTATTCTTGGGAATACACATCAAGTTTATGGGGATCCTTGGTCTTGAAGTAGCACTTCTAGAAGTTGAGCTTGTAGTAGCCTTGGGAACCCACTTCACCAAAGCTTGGGGTTCATCTTCATAAGAGTCAAAGTCCTCTTGGAGCTTGTTCTTTCCCTTCAGCTTGGTGTCTTGTGGTGGAAGGTCATCTTGAGTGCTTGTTCCCTTGGGAAGAGTATTTTCATACTTCTCCTTTTGAGGAACAAACTTGGGATTGGGATATTGACCTTCTTCCCATTCAACTCCATTAGCGTTGAAGTAGCCAACACCACGATTCTTCCGGTATCCTCCATGCTTGCATACAATCTCATCAAATTGTTTGTACCATTCAAGACTCCCGTAGATACCTTTATCTATAATTCCTTTCGATAAAGCATTTTCTTGCTCAAGTGTAACTTGGCTAAGAGAATCATCATTAGTGGAATCAATAGAACTACTAGGAGCAACATCATTGGGTTTAGCATTTTTATTGTTGCTACTAGATGAAGAACCTTTTTCCTTTTTTACTAGATTGCTTAGATTTGACTTGTGACATGAATGTAGACAAGAGTAGTCGTTTGGCAATATAATATGAAGTCTTCTTGTGCAGATCGTCATTGATAGCTTTAAGAAATTCATGTTCTTGCTCCAAATTGAGCTTCTCGAAGCATAGCTTCTCATGAGTTCTTACAATATCTCTATGATCTTCAAGAGTAGATTCATGAGCTAACTTAAGAGTGTTGAGTTCTTTAGTTAGTTCTTCTATTTTCATCTTATCGTCGTCAATTGACTATCTTGACTATTATGAGAAACATGAAGTTCATTATGATTAACATCATTAGTTTTATCACATAGCAAGTCATCATCGTAAAGCAAATCATCATCATCACTATTGAAATCAAGATATTAGGGGTGTGATACCTTGGGGCCTTTAGCCATGAAGCAACTTCCACCTCCTTAATTTGGTGAATCAAATAGATCATAGGAGTTGGTTGTCACTAGTGCAATTCCGGCAACACCATCATCTTGACTATAGTCGGAGTTGGAGTGATAGCCTCTCTCGGAGTGGTTGTCGGAGTCGGAGCCAGAAACCCATTCACCAACATGAGCTTGATGCTTTCTTCTTTAGTGGCTCTTGGTGCGCTTGTACTTCTTCTTCGAGTCCGTACTTCTCCTTGAGGGTCTTCGTTCATAACAATCATCTCTACTCCTTCTCTCTCTACGAGGTGATTCGTCTCTTGAGCTTCGTCTTCTTGGTGACTCTTCTCTTTGTTTGTAAGCAGCCGAGCACTCATTGGAGTAGTGTCCATGCTTCCCACAATTGTAGCAGTTTCGGTCATGACTTGACAAACGCTTCTCTTCATATCTTGAGTTGGAGCTGCGATCTTTGCTTCTATTCTTGTAGAACTTGTTGAATTTCTTGACCATGAGGCTTATCTCTTCATTTGTGATAAGGTTGTCGGTTGAGGTAGCGGGAGCATCACTTGTGGATTTGTAAGCACCTCTAGACTTGTGATGAAGCTCTTCCTTGTATTTGAGTGTCATCTCATGAGCAATAATTCTACCAATCACTTCCGTTGGTATGAGATCTTTGTAGTTGGGCATGATTTGGATCAATGCGCACACGGTGTCATATCTCTCGTCCAAAGCTCGAAGTATCTTCTTGATGATGAACTTGTCAATCATTTCTTCGCTTCCTAAGCCGACAATCTCATTTGTGATGAGAGCTAGACTAGAGTACAGTTCAGCGACTCCTTCACCATCCTTCATATTGAACTTGTCAAGTTGACGTTGAAGAACATCTAACTTGGATTCTCTCACGGACTCAGTTCCTTCGTGCATATCAACCAAAGTATCCCAAATATCTTTTGCGTGTTCAAGATAGCTGAATTTGTTGAATTCTTCAGGACATAGGCAGTTGAAAAGAATGTCACATGCATGAGCATTGAGTTGCAACATCTTCAATTCATTCGCAAATGCTTCATGATCTGGTTCCTTTCCATCCACAAGGAATTCACCTTCCAAGCCAACACGAACAACAGACCAAATGGCAAGATTATGACCAAGCAAATGCATTTTCATTTTATGCTTCCAACTAGCAAAATTAGTGCCATCAAAGTATGGACCTCTACGGTGGTAATTTCCTTCACTAGATGCCATACTTCTCCTAGGTTGTGAAACCAATGCAATGGAGACCAAAGCTCTGATACCACTTGTAGGATCGAAAGTAGGTCTAGAGGGGGTGATTAGACTACTTGACCAAATAAAAGTTTTGCCTTTTTCCCAATTTTAGTTCTTGGAAAGTTTTAGCATTCATAGCATATCAAGTAACACCCTACACATGCATGT
This sequence comes from Hordeum marinum, assembly GCA_022496015.1. Taxonomy (NCBI): domain Eukaryota; kingdom Viridiplantae; phylum Streptophyta; class Magnoliopsida; order Poales; family Poaceae; genus Hordeum; species Hordeum marinum. Next base: position 412,589,409 of record CM039678.1, on the reverse strand, counting down.
CTAAGAGTGTAGTAGCGGAAACTAAAGACATTACACATGTAAGTAAAAGAGAGAGTTAGGAAAGCAAACACAAGTGATGACATGATGATTTTTCCCATGGTTCCGATAGGTAGTGCTATCATACGTCCACCTTCATGGAGTCTTCAACCCACGGAGGGTAACGGTCGCGAGAGTCCACGGAGGGCTCTACCCATGGAGGGTTCCATGGAGAAGAAACCTTGACTATTCCATGCGGCTTCCGTCCACGAAGGACTAGCCCCACTATGCATAGATCTTCACGAAGTAGGCGATCTCCTTGCCCATACAAACTTCTTGGTTCACTCCACAACACGAAGTTGGAGGATCCCAAGCGACACCTAACCAATCTAGGAGGCACCACCCTCCAAAAGGTAATAGGCTCGGTAATGACCATGAACTCCTTGCTCTTGTGCTTCAAGATGATAGACACCTCAACACACAATCCCTCTCTCACAGATTTGGCTTGGTAGAAGAGATGGTATTGGTGGAAAGCAACTTGGGGAGGCTAGTAATCAAGATCCATATGGTTGGAGTGGAAGATCTTGACCTCAACACAAGGGTAGGTGGTTCTCTCTCAGAAAACTGAGTAGGATAGGTATGGAATAGTTCTGAGTGCTTCTCTTTCGAGTGGGTGGTGGTGGACGGGTATATATAGGCATCCCCAAAAATCCAACCATTAAACACGATAAGTCAGACTCGATGACACCAAAGTGACCAAAAGTAGCAACTTTTGAATCTCGGGGGGACCGATATACAATTCTCGGTTGCACCGACAAGGTGACCAAAGGTCAGATTTACCAATCTCGATGATGCCGATTCACCATTTTCAGTGGGACCGAAAATGAGAACTTGCGTAACAGAATCTTGGCAACCCAACTCGGTGGCACCGAGCGCAGTGTTGGCTGCACTGAAGTGTTAGGGTTTGGCTGAGTCTGTCTAGGGATTAAAATCGGTGGCACCAAGATAGGAATGTTGGTTGCACCGATTTTGCATATTTGGCTTAAGATAGACTTTGGTGGGAGAGTTTGTGGATGTTTTGGTGTCACTTGTGCATGTTTGAGCATATTGTTCACCATCAAAACTTTACCCTCTTTTAATAGTATTGGCTTTCCTATGGACTCAAAGTGATTTCTCACAAATGTAAAATATAGAGTCCTCTTGCTTGAATTTTGGCCAACCTATTTCCTTGAATCTTGGGGTAATTCCACAGTCCTTTTGCCATCCCTATCATTGAACTTGTCCTGAAATATACTTGGTGGAAGCATTAGTTCAATGACTTATATGTTGTTACTAGTTACCAAAACCACCAAGGGTGCAAATTTGCTTTCAAAGATAACATCTTTAACACCAAGAATGTGATCACCCTTGATAAGCTTATCTAAATTGTGCATGCCTACATGTCCAAGCCTTCTATGCCATAGCCAACCTTTAGATGATTTTGCAATGAGGCAAGTACGAGGGTTGGCCTTTTTAGTGTAATCAACAATGTATAGACCACCTCTACGAATACCGGTAAAGACAGTTTTATGATTATCAAATTGAAAAACTTGGCAATCTACTTTAGTAAATAGCATATTGAATCCAAAGTCTGCTAGTCTAGATACGGAAAGAAGATTGTATCCAAGGGATTCAACAAGCATCACATTTTTAATTGAGCTATCATGAGATAGGGGCACCTTACCAAGGACAAGTACCTTACCCTTAGAGTTGTCTCCAAAGGTCACGTACCTCCGAGGACCTTGATTAGGCGTGATCTCTTAGAACATGTCTTTATCACCAGTCATGTGATCCATGCATCCACTGTCGAGAATCCACTCTTTTCTGCCAGCCATGTAATCCTTAAAGTTCGCCATCAGACATAGATTCCTTATGATCTTTTCATGCTCAATGTAGAAAAACTCGTCTTCATCATAATAGCCATGTTCCACATTGTCATCATCAAGTGGGAAATCCTCGTCATAAAGAAAGAGAGATTAGTTAGAATTGTGATCATGATAGTGTTCAAGTTTATGAATGTGAATGGCTTCAATAACAATGTTGTTGACAGTCGTGACATATCCTTTGGCATGCATAAGATCACAGAGCTCAAATAGGCATTTATCAAAGTTTGGATCACCAGGCTTCATTATGTGAAAAGCGATGGTTTTATGAAGAATTTCATCAAGATTTCCTAATGAAAGATTTGGATATGTTTCTCCAAATTAGTCCACAAAGTATAAGCACATGCAAAGTTCTTCAATTGAGAAAGCACGAATCTTGGTAAACCTCTAACAATAAGATTGAAAGTTCTTAGGTTACCAAGCATGTTAATTTCCTCTTCGTGTGTGGGATGCAATTCATCAATGGGGAGCACATAGGGATTTTCAATATGTTTTCTCAAATGCAATTTATCAAATATCAATCATAGCATTCTTCCATTGACGGTAGTACTCTTCATCAAGAATGGGCACTCTACAATACAAACTCTCCACACTAGACACATCCATCTTCCTCCACGGTATAGAAACTGAAGCAATGGAGACCAATACGCTGATACCAATTGTGGGATCACTAGAAGTGTATGTCTAGAGGGCGAAAATAGACTACAAGCAGGAATTTAAAACTACCTCAAGCATATGACAAGATGTTGGCAGTTTTAGCATACATACACTACTAGGGAAAAGTCTAGCAACAACGCTAGTTTTGGGTATAGTAGTAGCGTGGGGCAGCGCGCTACTGCTACGGCGCTACAGCTAAAGTGTAGCAGTAGTGTGTGTTAGCCCGCGCTACTTCTATACCTGCTTAGCAATAGCGCTTTTAGTAGAAAGTGCTGCTGGTAGTTACTAGCAGCGCGCCTCCCCGCCCGTGCTACTACTGTTATTACGTATTTCGTTTTTATGTCGTATATTGATATGCCACTATACAAGTTTTCATACAGTACCATCACAATACATCATTGTCATATAACAACTCCTCCTCCTCATCATTTTCGTCAAACAGGTAACTAGATTTCAAAAACCTTACAAGTCCAGACCGAACTGCTAGACCGAGACCAATAATGATAAAACTATTAAACCTTAAACTAGAGCTTAATCTTACTACAATACTATTAATGAGCAGAATCTGGTGGTGCAGAATCTGATGGTGGTGGGGGCATTCTTGGCGGAAGTATCTCGACAACACTTCCCCATCGGGCTCTTTGAGCCGGGCATGAAGATGTCACTTGTTGTAGTGCCCATTCCATAACCAAGTGGGGATTACTCTGAGGTGGCATCCGAGCCCGCTCTACAGCATTGGCCTCCGCGAAGATGATGCCTGCTGTAACTTGTAGTTGTGTTTGGGCATAACTCTTGCACTCCTTGACTTCAAACTCCCAGTGACTACACTGAGTCTTCCGAAACATATCATCCGCCTCTTTCAGCTCCCGCATACAATCTCTCCATCCGAACACTACATCGTCAATCCTTTTTCCCCGCGCCAGCAACTTCCCCCGCTACTTCAACTCCTCTTCACGAGAACGTCTAGGAGCCATGGAATCCCTGTAAATTTGGCATGACATTTGCTTAACAATGGACATGGAATCTAACAATGGACATGGAATCTAACAATGGACATGGAATCTAACAATGGACATTTGCACAAAGTTTGCAAGTTTAAACAATTTTTTACGGTTACGACGTGAAGCACCTTTGTAACACAATTTATAGCATGTGGATGAATTCCGATATGCATCCATACATCCATCTAACCATCTAAATGCATCCATCCATAACCATCTAAATACATCATACACCCATCTAACCATTTAAATGCATCCATCCATAACCATCTAAATGCATCATACATACATCTAACCATCTAAATGCATCCATACATCCATCTAACCATCTAAATGCATCAATCTATCCATCATTAAGCTTTTCTAGCAGTGCAAAAATAGAGGGAGGAGGGAGAAGGGGGGAGAGAGGGAGAGAGGAGGGAGGGAGAGCTACGGATTTGTGATGGCCGGGACAGGAGGGACGGGACGGGGGAGGGCCGCCACGCGGGGACAGCCGGGACGGGGAGGGCCGCCGTGTGGGGCGGACGACCGGGATGCGGGAGCACCACCACAAGGGAGATAGTGGAGAGGGAGATGTGCAGAGTGAGGAGTGAGGGGGCGCGGGCCGGGGGAACAAGATAAGGTACAACATAGTAGTAGCACGATCGAGGAAAACATGCTAGAGATACACATTTAGCAGTAGCACACTACTACGATGTTTGCAGAAGCGCGCTACTACTCTACCTAGCCTGTCGGCAACGGTGTGGCAATTATATTAGTAGCACATTTTATACCAGTCGCACTACTACTATGTGGATACGAGTAGCGACTCTTTTGGAGATGCGCTACTGCTAATTATCAGTAGTGCCTTATTTTAAGCAGCGCTACCGATAAGTTTCTGTGTATAAGGTTTTCCCTAGTAGTGATAATTAGTCTGTGACACCCAACACATGCAAGTCATCAAGTATAGCAGCAAAAGTAGAGACATTGCACATGAAAGTAAGGAGTGGAGATAGAGAGATCAAACGCATGAAGGACACAAGATTTTTCCCATGGTTTCGATAGGTGGCGCTATCGTACATCCACGTTCATGGAGTCTTCAACCCACGGAGGGTAATGGTCGCGAGAGTCCATGGAGGGCTCTACCCACGGAGGGTTCCACAAAGAAGCAACCTTGACTATACCATGACGGCCTATGTCCACGGAAGACTAGCCTTACTCGGGGTAGATCTTCACGAAGTAGGTGATCTCCTTGCCCTTAAAAACTTCTTGGTTCACTCAACAACACGAAGTAGCAGGCTCCCAAGCGACACCTAACCAATCTAGGAGGCACCACCCTCCAAAACGTAATAGACTCGGTAATGCGATGAACTCCTTCATCTTGTGCTTCAAGATGATAGACTCCTCAACACACAATCACTCTCTCACAGATTTGGCTTGGTAGAAGAAATGGGATTGGTGGAAAGGAACTTGGGGAGGCTAGAAATCAAGATCCATATGGTTGGGGCGAAAGATCTTGACCTCAACACAAGGGTAGGTGTCTCTCTCTCAGAAAATCAGTAGGTATGAGTGGGGAACTGTTCCGAGTGCTTCTCTTGCGAGTGAGTGGTGGTAGAGGGTTATATATAGGCATCTCCAAAAATCCAACCATTACACATAATAAGTCAGACTCGGTGGAACCGGTGTGTGAATCTCGGTTGTATCAAAGTGACTTAAAGTTAGCAACTTTTAAATCTCGGTGAGACCGATATAGGAATCTTAGTTGCACCGCTGAGGTGACCAACGGTCAGAATGTCCAATCTTGGTAACGCTGATCCAACAATCTGAGAGGGACCGAAACTGTGAACTTGCGTAACAGAAAGTTGGCAACCTAACTCGATGGCACCGAATGCAGTATCGGTTGCACCGAAAAGCTAGGGTTTGGGTGAGTCTGTCTAGGGTTTGAAATCGGTGCCATGGAGTGTAGAATGTTGGTTGCACCGATTTTGAGTGTTTGGCTTTGGACAGACTTCTGTGGAAGAGCTTGTGGGTCTATGTGGTGACTATCACTTGTGCACGTATGAGCATTTTGTTCACCAACAAAACCTTACCCCGTTTTAATAGTATTGGCTTTCCTATGGACTCAAAGTGATTTCTCACAAATGTAAAATGTAGAGTCCTTTGCTTGAATCTTGGCCAATGCTATTCCTTCTCCTTTTTCTTCATGGGGATCCTCTCCACACTCCTTTTTGCCAACCCATCTCTCTATAGACTTTATCTGAAATGCACTAGATAAAAGTATTAGTCCAAGAGACAATGTATGTTGTCATGAATTATCAAAACCACCAAGGGAGCACATTTTGCTTTCACATTCATCATCGTCTTTCTGACGATCACAAAGGATATCACTGTTTTGATCCATCTTCTGGTCGCGTGCTTGTCTCTCACCATGTCACATTCAATGAAAACACTTCTCCTTATTCTCTCACTAACACCACACACCCAATCACCAGCAAACCACCACCACCTCTGTGATGACCTCTCCCTCTCCTGCAGTGAGGTCGGCAAGTCCGAGGCAGCTAGCAGGCCTGGCAACTGGCGACCCGAGGCAGCCGTCAACTGGCAAGCCCGGCAAGCCCGGTAGCCGGTGAGGAGGCCGGCAAGCCTGAGGCATCCGGCAGGCCTGGCAACTGGCAACCCCGCTCACCCCATCCTATGACGACACACATCTCCACACCCGCCACTTCTAGCTCTTCTTCCTCTTCCTCCACAATTTCTTCAACATCCCAACTACCACTCCACCCAACTCCATACCCATTCCAACACCCACTAATGATCACGTCATCTGCACCCACGGAAAACGCGGATTACTTATACCCACAAAACATCTCAACCTCACAACCACCCCAACCCTCTATCCTATTCCCACTTCTTACAAACGAGCTCTTCTTTATCCTCTTTGGCTCTCAGCTATGCATGATGAATTTAACACTCTTCAGCAAAATAATACATGGGCTCTTGTTCCCAAACCTCCTGGTGTTAATTTTGTTTCTTGAAAATGGGGTTTTCGTCATAAATTTCTAATGGCACTCTTGATTGTTACAAAGCCATATGGGTGTGTCGTGGTTTTTCGCAGCAACATGGCAATGATTTTGATGAAACTTTCTCTCCCGTTGTTAAACCAAGTACTATTCGCGTCGTTCTTAGTATTGTTGTTTTCCCCTCTTGACCAATTCATTAGCTAGACGTTAAAAATACTTTTCTTCAGGGCACTCTTAATGAAACAGTTTATTGTCAGCAACCATCTGGTTTTGATGATCCCTCTTCTCCCAATTCTATTTGCCTTCTTAAGAAATCTCTTTATGGTCTTAAACAAACTCCTCGTGCATGGTTTCAATGTTTTGCTGCCTTTATTCAAACAGTAGGCTTCATTCCATCCAGATCTGATTCTTCATTATTTATTTTCCGCTCCTCCTCCCACACTGCCTATCTATTGCTTTATGTTGATGATATAGTTCTCACGGCTAGCTCTGACTCTTTTCTCCAACATATAATCTCTTCTCTTAGTCATGAATTTTCCATGACTGATCTTGGTCCTCTTCATCATTCTCTTGGCGTTACTGTTTCTTGCACAAAGTCTACCCTTTTTCTCTCTCAACTATCCTATCTTTTAGACTTGCTTTCTCGTTCTGGTATGTCTGATTGTCAACCCTCTCATACACTAGCCGACATTGGTGCCAAATTGTCGGCTGATGGTGAACCTGTTTCTAACCCCACTTTGTATCGTAGCATCACTGATGCTCTGCCACTCTTACTAGGCCCGACATTTCGTACTCCGTTCAGGAAGCCTGTCTTTTTATGCATGATCCTTGTGCTCCTCATCTTGCTCACGTCCACCACGTTCTTCGCTATTTAAAAGGAACACTTGATCATGGTCTTCTCATTAATTCTTCTTCTCCAACAAGCTTGATAGTTTATTCTAATGCAGACTGGGCTGGTTGTCCAGATACTCGACGGTCCACATGTGGATTCTGTGTTTATTTGGGTGATAATCTTGTTTCTTGGTGTTCTAAAAGGCAGGCAGTTTCCAGATCTTCTGCTGAGGCTGAGTATAGGTCGGTTGCTCATGTTGTGGCTGAAGCGGTGTGGTTGCGTCAGCTTCTTGTGGAACTTCATCGCCCACTTGATCGTGCAACCATCATTTATTGTGATAACATCTCTGCGGTATACATGGCTTTCAATCTAGTTCAGCATCGTTACATGAAGCACATTGAGATTGACATGCACTTCGTTCGAGAGAAGGTGGCTCTTGGCAAGGTCTGTGTTCTTCATGTACCTACCAATGCTCAATTTGCTAACATTTTCACCAAAGGACTTCTGACTGCGTCCTTCACCGACATACGCTCCAGTCTCAACATCATTACTCCTGATGCTGAGACTGCGGGGGATATTAGAGTATAGGTCAGTTACTATGGACGGCCGGTTTCAGTGTTTATTCTATCTCTATTAGTCTTGGAGTCCAAGTCTTGTAATATATATAAACAACCCTTTGAGGCCTCAATCAATATAGTTATTATTCTCAAATTATCACTTAGCTTTGTCGGGGTGGAGAAGGAGATAGGGGACCAAAGAGAAGGCAGCCACGGCGCCGTCGTCTTGACGAAGTTATAGGGCAGCAGATCTGTTCCCACCGTTTACGGAACCACAAACCAAATAGTTGTCCGAAGTGACCGGGGAACGGCAATGCTGGAGAACCGGACCTTATGCTGAGATCGCCTCCTGGATGTTGCACTACAAAACAGAAATCATGATCTAGGGAAAAAGAATTCTTGAGGAATAGACGATTGGGCTGTCATCGATCATTTAATTAAGGTGCCTGGAACCAGAACAGAAATGTGGCATGTAATTGGGCTTCTTTTATTAAGAATGTAACGGTTGAGCTTCGGCGGATCATTCCATATTCTAGAAACTTGAACAACAACTTGACAGGTCTCACTGTTAAGGGAATTTGGTTAAAAGGAAAAATAACTGCTAAGGTGGCAGATTACAAATGTGAAAGGCTGCATGTTTCAAGGTGTCATGTGTGGGGGCATACATGATGATGTGGATAGCTTGCATGTCAAGATAAATATGATAGTGGGGCTGAACTTCTTAGGTATATAGGATGAGATTCGTGTTCCTTATGATGAGGATTTTCAAATAATACCACTTTCGAATACATTTTGAGGAGTTTCGTCTACTGAAACTTAATTGGAACAAACGAAAAATTCACTAAGTTTCATAAACTAAACTTAAAATCATCCAGGAATAAAACGAGTTTGTGGATCGTGAAGCAATCCTGCGGCCGACTAGGCAAGTGCGTACACCCATAAATTTATGTTAGTCCACGATGTGTTTATTATGATTATATTTGTCATTACTTCTTTTATATCCTTGAAAAATTGAATTGTTCATGTAAATCACCTTGTCGACTAAGAGCAGCTCTAGCAGACTTGTCATATTAACTCACTCATCATAATAATTACGGCCATGAGCATGACTTGATGCAGGGGCTAGGGTAATCCTCCTTTTCAGAAAAAATCATAATAACCATCAATATGATGATTTTGGGCCAAAATCACATTCTAGCATAGTCGGTGTATGGGTCTAGATCAATAAATGAACATGTATGCTTCATATTTGCAAGATTTGGAGGTCTTATATGGAGCACTCAACCGCCGGCCCTCGAGGGAAGTTTAAGCTTCGTCCTCTTTACACCATAGTCGAGGTTATAAGATACATGGTATCTCACACACCATTGGTGAGCAAACACCCAACCTTTAATGTCACGGCCGCTCTCTCGGATTTCCTTGTCGGCATTTCGGATGGTAGGCGACATCATCTCATGTCTTGCGTGTCAGTAGGTCGAGAGGTGTCGTGTGAGGTATGAGTCTCTGGGAGGCGTGTGAGGGCGGGTGTGTTCCCCACCATGAAGTGTGCCTATTGATAGTCGCGGATTACCGGTGGCCTCCTCAACTATCCTCTTTAATGACCGCTAATAAACTATCCTCTAACTATCCTCTTTAATGACTCCTAATAAACTATCCTCTTTAATGGTGGCCGTGGCGGGCTATAAAAGGTCTTCACGACCTCTCTTCTCTCTCCCTTACTCATTGTCATCTTTGGTAACTCCAAAATCTCTCTCTCGTCCACCCCATTTGACCTCTTCCTCTTTAAAGCATGTTTCAGAAGAAGCCATAGGATCCCTCGGGCCCCTTCTGGGACAAGATGGAAGTGACTTAATTTTTCAAACTCACAAGGGATGAGGCGGATAGGGAGTGGTTGATTTGGGACCACACGCCTACCCCGAGTGTCACTGCCTTTAGGGACACCTGGATGACCTTGAACGACCTTGCCAAGGCCAACTTATGAGGCATCACGGTCCGTAATGCCATCGTGTAAGCATGATTGATCTGGGATGACCAAGCAACGAGAGTTTTTGTCGGTGTCGACACCCACATTGCCGCGTCCAACCTTGATCTCAAGCCACTGCACCACCCACCCCCGGGTGTGGTCATAAGCAGCCCCTTGTCAACTAATCCATCTAGTGTCGTTCTATTAACAAATTAGTTTATATTTGATCTTAGAATTGGATGTTATATCAATGTAAGGCATACCATGAGAAATGTTCCTCCCAAATTACTAGGAATGGAGTCAAATTGAATCAAACGTGTTTTATGTTTTAGAGTTTTGGCAAGAACCATCGTAGTCCATGAAGAGTTCCTACATGTAAGAAAATATATGAAGGCTGCATTTTTGTGAATCTACATTTGTGATTTGACTCCTTAGCCAAAGAAATTATGCATGTCAAATCCACAAGTATTTTGATGCCATTTTTCAATTATGTTAGTGGCCTCTTTGGTGTGACCAAGGTATTGACCGGCCAAACCTATTGGGTAGTTCTTCCATCGCCAATGTACGCAATTGATGAACCGGGCATATCGAGAAAGCTGCTTGCTACTCTCATTACAAAAAGCTTTTTTTTGTCCTCGGTATTTTGTTCAATCAAGTACTTATGAGCAAACAATTTCACCATGACACATCCAACTATCATCATTGTGTCAATGCATGTGCTCTCTCCCATCCAGACGATCCCATCAACGGCATCTCTAGCTGAACCCATATGCAAGCACCACTATGACACAATCCTTCCTTCATGTGAAGTAAGGATCATATTCATTTACACCCACCACTATGCACAAGAACAATTTTTTTTCTCATAAAGAAGCTACATCGGAAAATCCCATCATGATACGTCGGTTTGGCTCTGAAATAGTCGGTGTAGGGATCCCCATGATCCTTTATCACATCATGTCTAATAGTTTTCCTGGCCGGCATCAACCCCTAAAGTTGAGAACATGATGTGCTTCATTTGCCATTTTTTTAGGATGCTTATCATCATCATTATCATCATCATCATCATCATCATCATCATCAAATTTGGACCACAATCATAATCTTCACCCGATGGCCACACGCGCTAAACTTCTTGTAAACAAACTCACCAATCTACACGCAAACAAACCCATAGTATCCCTACAAGTGTGAAAAATAGGCTAAACAAATAGCTCAGGTATATTCTACCAAAACATGGTGGTCTAGGTGTACGGTGGGTGGAGTTGGATGTATGGAGGTGGCGTCAGGAGTGACGACTATGTGCTCGGAGGCAACGACATCCTGGGTTGTACTTGGGGCAGGGACATAGCTCCGGGTTGGGCCATATGGGGGAAGGTGACATAGTTACGATGGGGACAGGATGGAGAGGGCATGCCATGAACGGGAAAGAATAGAGAGGAATACCAAGTGAAGCACCCCGCCACCACCTATCCTAGAGCCGGAAGCTCCACTAGTGGCGGCGAGATGAGAGGAAGGAGAGAGTGACGGTGTCGGCTGGGGTACCCACCTGAGCCGCCTCCCGGAGACGATGTAGATTCTATTTGTTTTTCCATTCTTCATTCAAAGACATATTGTGACTCATGTCCTTAGCGAGTTTGCAAACATGGGAAAACGAGCAGTTGTTGTCTTCTTTGGTCACTAGGGGCTTACTTCTATTCACTTGCGCTTAGAGCATCTCTAAACAATCCCATATAAATCTTTAGAGGATTAAAAGGAGATTTCATCCTAAATTGCACATAACTGATCCCTTATAATGGTTATAGGGGTAAAAAATACTCCATGGTTGCCCCGATTATTAAATACCCGACCGCCCACCCACTGAGTGAAAATTCAACACCCCCTCCCCTATTGGAAATATGCCCTAGAGGCAATGATAAATTGTTTATTATGATATTTCTTGGTCATGATAATCGTCTATTATCCATGCTAGAATTGTATTCATCGGAAATTCACATACACATGTTGATACATAGACAACACCGTGTCCCTAGTAAGTCTCTACTAGACTAGCTCGTTGATCAGAGATGGTTAACGTTTCCTAACAGTAAACATGAGTTGTGATTTGATAATGGGATCACATCATTAGGAGAATGATGTGATGGACAAGATCCAACCATAAGCTTAATTACCATTTGATCATATCACTTAAGTTTATTGCTACTGCTTTCTTCATGTCAAGTATCTGTTCCTAAGACCATGAGATCATGCAACTCCCCGATACTTGAGGAATACCTTGTGTGCTATAAAACATCACTTCATAACTGGTTGACCATAAAGGTGCTCTAGAGGTATATCCGAAGGTGTTTGTTGGGTTGGCATGGATTGAGACTGGGATTTGTCACTCTATATGACGAAGAGGTATCTTTGGACCCTCTCGGTAATACAACATCACAAGAAGCTTGCAAGTGATGTGACTAATGAGTCAGTCACGGGATCTTGTATTACGAAATGAGTAAAGAGACTTGTCGGTAACGAGATTGAACTAGGTATGGAAATACCGACGATCGAATCTTGGGCAAGTAACATACCGATGGACAAAGGGAACTGCATACGGGATTGACTGAATCCTTGACATCTTGGTTCTACCGATAAAGATTTTCGTGGAATATGTAGGAACCAATATGGGCATCCATGTCCCGTTATTGGTTACTGGTCGGAGAGGTGTATCGATCATGTCTACATGATTCTCGAACTCGTAGGGTCACACGCTTAATGTTCGGTGGCACTAGGGTAATGTCGAGATATTAATAGTGGGATGTTCAAAGGTATTTGGGAGTCTTGGATGGGATCCCCGAAAGCACGAGGAGCTCGGGAGTTGTCTAGAGGTAAAGATTTATATATGGGAAGCCATATTCAGGTTTCCAAAAATTTCGTTTTTTTGTAAAGTATAGGGAAGGTTCTAGAAGGTTTTGGGGGATGCACCGTGGAGCCCAACGATCCGGGAAGGGCCCCACATGGACCAAGGGGTGGGGCTACATCCCACATGGGCTGGTCGCACCATTCCCCAAGTCACATTTCTTTTAAATCTAGAGATAAGTGTAACAGCCCGGGACCGACGCTCTAGAAGATTCCCCTTTTATTTCCATTCTCGTCTGTGATTCATTTGGTTGTCGCATTCATCACTGCATCATTCGCATCATTCGCATCATGTGCATGGCATCATAACTTGTTTTCGAAAACTTGCATCCGTTCATAGTTGCCGGTTCTCTCCGTTCGTGTCGTCAACCGTTTCGAGACCAACAACACACGCACACGCCCGCGACATCGTTTAAAAATGTTTTAAAAGGCACGCTAAAAATATTCTTGGATTGGGTCGAAACTAGGCGTGCAGTGTTATTATAGCGTAGGTAGACCGCCTGCAAAATTTCATCGCATTCTGAGATTGTTTGATACCCGAACAATCAACCGTAGTAGCGCAATCACTGGTTTATTATCGCAGACGTTTTTGATATTTCAATACATGTCATGGGCCTCACTCTTCCCTCTCATCTTGGCCCAAACCCCTCTTCACAGCCCAACACCAACCCACCTAGCCTACCCCGCGACCGAAGCCATCCAATTGCGATCGGAGGATCCGAAAACGGGGGCTAGAATCCCTAACCCTAGTCCTAATTAGTATAAATAGACCCCCACCTGCCTAATTTGCCCTAAACACTAGCCACCTAGGGATCCACGCCGCTGCCAGCCTCCTCCCACCTCGCGTGGGCCCGCCAAGCCCATCCAGAGGCTCGCTTGGGCTCGAAGGACCACCGCCGCTCCCCGCTGGTGCCCGAGCAAGCTCCCGTAGCCCCTCTCTCGCTCGATCGCGACCTCGCCAACCGCCGCCTGCGCCAAGCCCTATGCCGCCCCGACCCTGCTGCTCACCGGAGCCCCGGTGCCACACAGGTCGCTGACGAGCTTCCTGCCATCACTGGCTAAAGCCGCAGCCTCGCCTCTCTCTTCCTCCCATTAGCCATGGCCTCAAGATGTGGCTCGCCGCCGCCATGCCAGCTCGCCGCCGAACCTTCTCCGACCTGCCTTCGGCCGGATCTGCCGCCCCGCCTGCCGGATCTCCCCCTTCCCAGCCTCAAGATCGCCTGCACCACCGTGTCCTTGCCGGATCACGCCACCGACATGCCTCGCTTCCTCTGCGTCGGGAGGGAGACGACGCGCTACCCGCTCGCGTTGACCCGCCTCCATCCGTATCGTGGGTCGGCCTCCCAGCGCCGCCAAGGCCCAGCACCATCACCGACGGGCTTGGCCCATGGTTTGCGCCCTTATCCCCCGCCATGTGCGAAGCTTATTATGTTGCGCCCCTGTTGTCTATTGCTCTAGCCAGATTCGTCTCATGTGTTTTTTTTCTAATGCGAATTTGTCTATTATTCCAGGAATTAAAGATTTGCGTAAAAGCCCTATTGATCATGCATTTAATATCTCTTCAACCGTGCATCGCATGTAAAAACTTAATATATGAGAAATGACTACAAGTTCATGTAGATTCATAATTTCCAACTTTCACATGTCATAAAAATGTTTAAACTTGTGTTTTGCATTGATTTGCATAATTGCCATGTGAAATTGATTTATTTCATAACTACAAAACCATAGCTCCGATAAAAATGTTCCACATATGTAACTTGACTAGAAAAACATGTAGAATCTCATGCCACACTTTAGTTACATGTTTAATAAATATAAAATTGTGTTAGGACAGATCTGGACCAAATTCATATTATGCTTATGGGGATGTTTCGGAAATGCTATATGATGCTTCCGTCCTCATTTAAAATGCCTAGGTGATGTAGTTTGTTATTGCTTCACCTCTTGCCATGTTTAACAACATTTAATATTATCATGTACCTAAACAAGAGTGAACTAAATAATCGATCGTGGAGTTTCGTCAATATGCAACTTGTTGCATATTGAGCTTCACTTAATGTGTAGGAGTTGTTTGATGTGCTTGCCATGTCATGCCTTGCATATTAAACCGGACATGCATCATATTTGTTTGCGCATCATGTCATGCATATGTTGTAGTGTTTCTCAGGTGTTGATTGTTTGTTCCGGATTGCTTCCTCTCGATAGAGTTCCAAAAGCATTCGGATTGTGAGGATTCATTCGACTACGTTGGCTCGTCTTCTTCATGGACTCGTTCTTCTTCCAAGCGGGATCTCAGGCAAGATGACACATTTCCCTGGATACCATTACTATCATTGCCATGCTAGATGTCTCCTTTTCTATCGCTATGTCATGCTACCTACCACTTGTTTGACAAGCCTCCCAACATTGCCATGAAAGCCTCTAACCCCTCCACCTTCCTAGCAAACCTTTGTTTGGCTATGTTACCGCTTGCTCAGTCCTTCTTATAGCGTTTCTAGCTGCAGGTGCAATTGCTTCCATGTGTCAACATGGACATTCTTTTGTTATCACAATATTATTGTTATTTAATTTAATGCACATATATACTTGGTAAAGGGTGGAAGGCTTGGCCTTTTCCTCGGTGTTTTGTTCCACTCTTGCCGCCCCTAGTTACTTGTGAACCAATGTTATGTTCCATAATTGAGCGCTCCTAACATGCTCGGGGTTGTTATGGGGACCCCCTTTATTTTCGTTTTGGGATAAAACTCATCTGGCAAGGCCCAACATTGGTACTACATTTTCCTAATAACTAATAAAATTGCATAGGGACCCATCGGCACCCGCGGATAATTAATCAACAACCCGGGCCAGTGCTCCTCATGAGTGTTGGTCCAACCCAGAGCAGCTTATTAAGGCTACCCGGGGCGACTCGATGATTGGCGTGGTAACCATCGCTCATCCCGTCGTGTCCTGAGAATGAGATACGCGGCTCCTCTCGGGATCGTCGACACGCCGGGCGGCCTTGCTAGATTTGTTTTGCCTTTCTCGAACGTCTTGAGTGAGGAATTTCGAAAATACTTCGGGCTATCTCGAGGTGGCGGATTTCCTTTGGAATTGCCTAGGAAGATCACGAGATCCGTGGTCGAGGTTATTCCCACTGTGTATGGTTAATTTGTGATGGACGAGTTGGAGCACCCCTGCAGGGTGAAATCTTTCGGAAAGCCGTGCCAACTGCTATGTGGCAAACTTGGAGGCTTTGTTTAACACTCGGTCATAGAAAACTTGAAGTAAACTCTAATAAAATACACCAACTGTGTGCAT
Source organism: Hordeum marinum (assembly GCA_022496015.1). Lineage (NCBI taxonomy): Eukaryota > Viridiplantae > Streptophyta > Magnoliopsida > Poales > Poaceae > Hordeum > Hordeum marinum. The sequence goes on along the minus strand of CM039678.1, from coordinate 412,573,301 downwards.
AACCGTGACTGTCTCCTCTCGTGAGCCCTTTTCCGAGAGAGAACACGGTGGGGTTATGTTTGATGTAAGTAGGGTTCAGGATCAGTGAGTGATCACTACTAGTTCACGTCCGTTATGCGTAGACCACCATACTTACTTTCTGTATTCGTAAGTTAGCCACTCAAACAAATGCTTAGTCGCTTGCTGCAGCCTCACCACTTAACCATACCTCACCCATTAAGCTTTAATAGTCTTGATACCCTTGGAAATGAGATTGGTGAGTCCCTGTGGCTCACAGATTACTACAACAACAGTTGCAGGTGAACGTAATGCGATGACTTGACGTGAGCGTGATGCTTGTTTTGATTTGGAGTTCTTCTTCTTCTTCTTCATCAATCTAGGACAGGTTCCAGGCGGCAGCCTGGGATAGCAAGGATGGATGTCATTGTATCGTTTGATTTCGTCCATAGTCGTACCCTGGTCTTCTGTATGATGTTTGGATATGTTGTTGTATTGATGTGATATTGATGTAGCTTGTGGCGAGTGTAAGACAATTCCATATACTCATGTATTCTATACATGTACTTGTAATGATATCCATTCTTGCAACACGACGAGATGCGCTTCTATCCCTGTCGAGGCCCTCGTGCCAAAATGAGGATAGGATCGTATCTTGGGCGTGACAATAAGATCTTATCTCTAAATTTAAAGGTTGAATCTACAGATAAGGTGTTATCTTCATGTTTAACAGGATTTCTCTCTTGTGGCCAGCCCTTGGAGGATTTTGGACTCCCTCCCCTGCCCCTAGCCTATATATAGAAGGGGTGCATGAGGACAGCCACCCTTTCACCCTTGCCCATTGGCTCTCCCAACTCCTCCCATGTTTCTCCGGTATGCGCTTCACAAATCCCTGTCGAAATTCCGTTGCCACCACCACCATCACGCCGTCATGTTGGATCAGATCTCATCTACCTCTTATCCCTCTCTTTCTGGATCAAGTAGGAGGAGACTTCACCGAGCCGGACATGTTTTAAACTCAAAGATGCCGCACGTGCGGTGCTTGGATTGGATTAGATCGCGAGGCGAGTACGACTATGCCAACCACGATCTCTAGATCGTTAATGCTTTTGGTCAACAAGGGAATGTGTACACCTCTCCCTCTCGTTGCTAGCGTCTCCATTGAACAAATCTTGGGTGTTTCATAGGAATTTTTTTATTTCCCATGCAACGTTCCCCAACCCCCACTATGGGAATCATGTAATTTGCTGAATGTGAATATCTTTGACGTCATCTTTTCATCGTGGATGACGGTAAAGACCATTTTTGCTGTCAGCTATTGACGACAAAGAATGATTGATGGCGTAGATATATTTTGCCGTCTGTAAAAAAACAGATGACAGCAAAGACATATTTTGCCGTGTGTAAAGAAAATTGATGATGGCAAATACATGTTTTGCCGTCTGTAAAAATGATGACAGCAAAAAATCTTTGTCGTGTTTGATTTATTTTACAAGACGACAAAGAAGAAACACAACACGCGGATTGATGACATGGCAAGATCTAGACCGCACATCGTCGATCACACACGACCCACCTCGTTGTCTGACTGCCCCACGCCCCACCCGGTCGGCCCCCACTACTGACTGACCCCCACTACTCTCTCTCTCCCTTATCCCTTCCCCCCGCTCCCATGTTTGCTCTCTCTCTCTCTCACCTCTCTCTCTGCTTTCCTTTATCCCTTCTCCCTCCGGTCGGGCCACCTCGCCAACCACCACCTCTCTTGTTGGCCTCGGCCTCGCCCCACCACCTACCCCACCGGCCCCGGCCATGCCCCCCACTACCTCGCCTGTCAGCCATGCCATCGCCCGCCTACCCTACCCCTATCCTCCGCCACCATCGGCACCGCGAGCTTCTCCGGCTGAAGATCCTCCACCACCGCTCACACCGCGAGCTCCTCCGGCCGCGCGAGCCCATCCGCCTCAAGAGCTCCGTCCGCACCGCGAGCTCCTCCAGTAGCCCCTTTCTCTGCTCCGCAGCTCACCTTTCTCTGTTTCACTCCAGGAACCAAAAGGTGGAGGACACTGAGCCGTCCATGGCCCGCACAGCTGCCGACAGGGGATGCCCCGCCACCACCTGGCCCCGTTAGGAAGGGGAGGACGTGCAAGAAGGGCGAGTGGCACGAGCGAAGGGTCGGGAGCGGCACGGTAAGGCCATGGCGGGGCGGCCGAGCACGCCTAGGCGGGAGCGACGCACGTGAGTAGGTGCAAGCGACGGCGGCCGAGGGTTGCGGCCAAGCACGGATGGGCCGGAGCGGCGGCACGACCACCAAGGCCGGACGGTAGCACAGCGATGAGAGGATGGCAAAACGGCACGATGAGGGTCGGGGTGGGCGGCGGGGCAAAGAAGGGCTCGATTGATTTTTTATTTTTAGTTTTAGGGTCCTTTGTGTTAATTTCTGGGACTATTCTATAACTTTAGTTCTTTCAGTGTCTTTTTTGCATTTTGTACTTCACCCACGTTGAATAAATGTCTGAAAAAACTAACTTGAATGAAATGGACCATGCTCGGCCTGGCCTTCCCATGTTAAAGGGGCCACTCGCATGTGTTGACCGAATCTCTCGGGAGCAAAGCTCCTGGTTTTCTAAAAAAATTACCCTTTGTTTGCCGTCTGTGATTTACGAGTAGCTAACGGCAAAGAAGCAAAGTTTGTCGTCTGGCCTTCCTATCGGATGGCGGCAAAGCCACTAACATCATCCGTTAGTGACGCCGCTCTGTTAGTTACTTTTTTTGCCGTATGGTTGTTTTCGGTGATGGCAAACGTTCTTGACTCATGGCAAAAAAATTGTCGTCTGTTCGAACAAATGCTAGCGGCAGAATTCCCCTTTGCCGACTTTCAATTTGCCGACATTATTTGCCGTGGGGCTGACGACAAAGATCCTTTCTTTGTCGTCTGTAGAAGCCTGTCGGCAAAATAGTTGATTCCTCCCCCCCACACACACCCCCACACACAATCGCATTCACTCAAACATCGTCCTACTTGCATCTACCGGCCATAATGTGCAAGCACCACCCCATGTAGCACCTGTCATGCTTCACCTCATCTCAATTCGGTCGCTTCTCGTCGTCGGTGCCAAAATCAATGGATCTACGCCCATCGCCGCCATCATCGGATTCGACGCACGCGGTCCTCGTTGCCATCATGTTTTGGAGGAATTCGAGGGGACCAAACTTGTGACAGCCCGAGACTGACGTTCCAGAAGATTCCAGAAGATTCCCCTTTAGTTTTCGTTCTCGTCATGTGTTCGTCTGGTTGTTGCATTCATCATTGCATCAATTGCATCTTCTGCATTGCATTGTCACCCGTTTTCGAAACTTGCATCCGTTTGTAGTCGCCGGTTCTCTGCATTCTTGCCGTTGCCCGTTCGAGACCAACCACACACGCACGCGCCCGTGGCACCGTTAAAAATAAAACCGTTTTTAAGCACGCGCAAAAATATTCTCGGTTCGAGTTGAAACTTGCCGTGCGGTCTTATTTTAGTCTAGGTAGACCACCCGTCGATTTTTATCGCGTTCTGAGTCCGTTAGATACCGTAGGAGTGCGGTCGTCGGTTATCGTCGGATGTTTCACGCTATTCTAAATCGTCGTGCCGCGCCGCACTGCTTCCCTCTCATCCCCTCCTAGCCCGTCTACACAGCCACGTAACCCCCTCTCCGCTTTCGGACGTCGGATCGTCACCCGACAGTCCGAAAACGGACAATGCCAGCTAACCCTAGCCTAAACCTATATATAGCCCCTAGACCCACCTCGTTTCGCGTGCAAACCCTAGCCAGCCCCACCTTCTCCCTCCTCCAGCCTCCAAGCCTGCCCGAGCCCATCTGGGCCCGTTCGAGCCCATCCGGGCCAGAATCGGCGTCCCGGAGCTCCCCGAGCTCATCCATGGAGGTCCTCCCGTTCGTCCATGGCCGGCCCCGCTCAGCTCGCCGGAGCCCGCAGCTCGCTGGAGCGGTCGTCAGACCCCTAGCCTCTGCGCCGCCCTTTGCTCCTCCTTCCCCGCCTCTCCTTCCCTGCTCCTCTCACCTAGCCTCTCCCTTCTCTCGCAGGTGCCGCGCTGCCTCCATGGGCGCTCGTCGTCGGAGCACCCTCCGCCGCCCGCAGCGCCGCCGTCGGCCGGATCCGGGCGCTCTGCCCCTCGCTCCCCCATCCCTGCCTCCAACCGCTTCCCTGCCCCACATGGGTCGTCGCCGCTGCCGCTGCCCTCTGCTCGGGCACGAGCTGGAGAGAAGACAAGCGCCCCAGCCCGACCCCGTTGACCCGCAGCCCCCGCCAGCGTGGGTCGGCCAGCGCCCTAGCGTGGGTCGGCCAGCGCCCCAGCGCGGCCCATCCGGCCTCCTCCTCCTAGCCGAGCCGGCCCAAGCAGGCCCAATGTGAGCAGCCCCCCTTTTCTGTTTTTCCTTTTGTTTTATTCTTTTAGTCCATTGTATATTTTTTTAACGCTAGTAGTTAATTAACCGAGCATCGTTTGGAAATAGTTTAAACATGAAAAATGCTTAGATTAATACATAGAATATTAATATGCCATTTGCACCCATGCATGAAATTATTTAACATGTCATTTTGCATTTTTTTCATTAATTGCATTTTCACAATTAATTAACCGAACATCGAAATTAATAAAATCCCATATTAAAAATGTTCATCTCATTTGCACCGCATTTTCATGCATGGAATAATTGTCGGAATCATGGTTGCATATTATTTGCCTTATCGAATTGCTTTACCGTGAATAGGCCTAATATCCGCATAATTAATTGTGATTAATTTCCCAAATGAACATATGCATATTATATATGTTTTCGGGGTAGAAAAATCCATAGAAATTATCTATGCATTTAGTTTTGCCATTTGAGCATTTTGTGTGCATGTCATTTATGCCATGATGCCCCTCTGTCTTTTTCGTGTGAACTAATCCGGGCGTGATATGAATTAAGTTTCAACATGAAAGTTGCTCTTTGATATGTGTCCTAGCCCATGGACATTTTTGCTTGTCATAGAAATGCATGTTTAGGTGTCTTTTTGGTGTTGTCAACTTGCTATAAAAATCTGTTACTTTGAGGGTCCAAAATATTTCTAAGTCTGGAATCTGTTATATTTTGTTGCCGTCTTGCCATGTGATTTGCTAGTGATCTAGAACTCTTTCATGGTAGGTGTAATGGAGTTATTTGTTGTTGATATTGTCCTTTAGTATGATGTTGAGTTTCATGCCATAATATAACTTGCAGCATGCAATTTCACTGCTGCCAATATGTCTGAAACTGCTATTTTCACCAAGTCTGAAACTGTTATTAAGTTGCCTTCTTGTGAGCTTCCTACCTAGTGATCCATGCATGTTTTGATTATGATTTGTGAAGATGAAATGAAGTGTATGTTGTATGCTATTGCGCCATGCTTAGTTTGTGCATTTTAGAATACTATAACCTGTTGTTTTCTTGTTATCAAAATGTCATGTTGTTGTTTTGGCAGATTTCAACTAAAACTTGTTTTGATGATTATGGTTGAACCGTAGCTCCGTTTTGAGCATTCCATATATGAATATTGCTTAAAATCTCATCTAGTTTCATAATAAATTGTTGCATTCATGATTTGAAATGTTTGTGGTGGTTTTCCCATGCATTTGCATTCATGGCATGTGCATCTTGTGTTGCTCATATCTTTTAGACCGTAGCTGCGTTTGAGATGTTCCATATATGTAAATCGACAAGAATGACGTGTAGAATAACATGGTATGCTTTATTCTGCTGTTTAACCAATATAAAATATGTTTAGATCAGATCTGGACCAAATTCATAATTAACACATGCGGTCATTTTGGAAACGCTATAAGTTATTTCCGACCTCATTTAAAATGCCTAGATAGTATAGTTTACTTATGCTTCACCTCTTTCCATGCTTAACAACATTTAATATTGTCGTGTACCTTACCAGAGTGAGCTAAATAATTCGAATGTGGAGTTTCGTCAATAGGCAACTCGTTGCATATTGAGCTTCACTAGTGTGTAGTTTTTGATTGTTGTGAATTGTCTTGCATTGCATATTTAACCGAACATGCACCATATCATTTGTGTATCGTGTTTTGCATATGTGTGGTGAATCGTGTGTTTATTGTTGTTTCTTCGGCTTGTTTCTTCTCGATAGAGTTTCCGAACCGTTCGGAGTGTGAGGATTCGTTCGACTACGTTGGTTCTTCTTCTTCATGGATTCGTTCTTCTTCCTAGCGGGATCTCAGGCAAGATGACACATTTCCCTGGATACCATTACTATCATTGCCATGCTAGTTCTCTCGTCTTTTACCATTATGTCTCGCTACCTACCACTTGTTTGATAAGCCTCCCAACACTGCCATGATAAGCCTCTAACCCCTCCACATCCCAGCAAAACATTGTTTGGCTATGTTACCGCTTGCTCAGACCTTCTTATAGCATTGCTAGCTGCAGGTGCAATTGCTTCCATGTGTCAACATGGTCATTCTTTTGGTATGTCGCAATATTGCTGCTATTTAATTTAATGCACATATACACTTGGTAAAGGATGGAAGGCTTGGCCTTTTGCTCGGTGTTTTGTTCCCCTCTTGCCGCCCTTAGTTACTTGTGAACCGGTGTTATGTTCCAGAAATGAGCACTCCTAACATGCTCGGGGTTATTATGGGGACCCCCTTGATTTTCGGGTTAGATTAAAACTTGTCTGGCAAGGCCCAACTTTGGTACTACATTTTCCCATCATAATAAAATGGATCACCTTTTTAATGCATAGAGGGTCACCCCCGCGTGGATTAATTTAACATAATACAGAGGGCCAGTGCTGCTGGTGCTGGTCCAAAACAGAGCCGTGCGCGGGGCCAACCCGGGGCAACTCGGGAGATTTCTATCAGGCCACTGTACGCTGCGCTCATCTGGTCGTGTCCTGAGAACGAGATACGCGGCTCCTATCGGGTTTGTCGACACGCCGGGCGGCCTTGCTGGATTTGTTTTACCTTTCTCGAACGTCTTGAGTGAGGAACTCGGATCTTCTTCGGGCTATCTTGAGGTGTTGGATTTCCTTTGGAATCGCCTAGGAAGATCACGAGATCCGTGGTTGAGGTTATTCCCACTGTGTGTGGTTAATTTGTGATGGATGAGTTGGAGCACCCATACAGGGTTAAATCTTTTCGAGAAGCCGTGCCTGCAGTTATGTGGGAAACTTGGATACTTTGTTTAACACCTGGTCATAGCAAACTTGAAGTAAACTCTAATAAAATACACCAACCGTGTGAGTAACCGTGACTGTCTCTTCTCGTGAGTCCTTATCCGGAAGAGAACACAGTGGGGTTATGATTGACGTAAGTAGGTGTTCAGGATCAGTTAGTGATCATTAATAGTTCACGTCCGTTATGCGTAGACCACCATACTTTAATTTCTATACACTTAAGTTAGCCACTCAAATAAATGCTTAGACGCTTGCTGCAGCCTCACCACTTAACCTTAACTCACCTATTAAACTTTAATAGTCTTGATACCTTTGGAAATGAGATTGCTGAGTTCCTGTGGTTCATAGATTACTACAACACCAGTTGCAGGTACAGGTAATGTGATGATTTGACGTGAGCGCGTTGTTTGATTTGACTTGGAGTTCTTCTTGTTCTTCTTCTTCTTCTTCTTCAATCTTGGATGGGTTCCAGGCGGCAGCCTGGGATAGCAAGGGTGAATGTCATTTTATCGTTTGATTTTGTCCGTAGTCAGACCCTGCTCTTATGTACGATGTTTGAGATGTTATTGTATTGTTGTGACTCTGATGTAGCTTGTGGCGAGTGTAAGCCAATTCCATATACTCATCTCTTCTATACATGTACTTGTAATGATATCCATTCTTGAGAACGCATCGAGATGCGCTTCTATCCCTGTTGAGGCCCTCGTTCCAAATAAGGATAGGATCGCATCTTGGGCATGACAAGTTGGTATCAGAGCCTGTACCGACCTAGGAGCCCCCTTGATTGATCGAACTTGGCCGAGTCGAGTCTAGTGAAAAACTGTTTTGAGTCTAGTTATATGAGAGAGTAGGATTCTTTTTACTCCTCTTCTATGTTCTGGTGAGGTGTTCGACTTAGGAATTTTGATTCTGCTTCTCTCCTCGCGAAAAAAAAATTTAGGATCACGCGGGTATTTTGGAAACTATATGATGCTGATGTGATGGAGTTCTGTCTTGGTGCCTCCTGTCTGACTTGATTTCTTCCGGGGAGTTGATCCCCGAGGGATTCTTGACACATCGTTATCATTCAGTTTTCTTAGTATCTCAGGATGGAGGATGTTCAAAATTGCTTCAATACTTATCGTGGTGAGATAAGGTCGGAGTCACCGAGTACTGGGGAGGCGTCCGGGGTACCACCATAGTTTAGTATCGTTGTGAGTTCGAGGATTCGAGATTAGACGAGTTTGGGAAATTTCTTGAATTATGGTGTGGAAGGTTGCGGATGCAGTTGCAGCTGATTGCCTAGGGCAGGTTCCTAATTCCGCAACCCGAATCACATAAACAAGAAAGCTTTTGGAAGTTCTTAGGTGGGAATTCAAGTAGTTACCTAGAATTATCTTTCCAACAAGTGCATAGTGGGTGTGTATTTGTTTCTGGCTTGTTTCGTAAGCCTCATCCTTCGTTTGTTTTGAATATGGTAATTCGAGTTGCTTCGATGTCAAGTGGTGATTCATATCTTGCTAGTAGTGTTCTCATATTTCTGGGGGAATGCTAATTCTTTTGCCCAATCAAGTTGTCATATCAATTCTTTTCGTACCGGTGTGCTTCTCTTCAAGATAATTCTATCCTCTTCAATATTGCAAAATCAATCCTCTTATTCTTCCCGGAGTTGTCTCATATGTTCCAAGTTTTCTTTGTTTTTCCCACCCTCCCGCCCTTTTCTTCAATGATTAATTTCATCCAAGTGTCTTTCTATTCATACAATGCTCCGTTATCTTTCTTTTGTCTTGTATCCGCTGATTTCTTGTGGAGATCCTCAGGAGTTTCAATGTCAAGATCTATCCTCATATGCCTTGTTCTCATTGTAATTCTTCTCCGGTGATTCTTATGAAGATGCTTAGTGCTCAAGTTATCATTTATTAGTATTCATCTTTGTTTTCTTTTCCGGTGGTTTCAATTCAAGTTCTTGGTGTTCATCATATCATTTTCATTCTCTATTTGCTCTCCCATGTTGGAATTCTTCATCAAGCCTCTCTTGCTTATTCATCCTTCTCTATTCTATCCAAAGTGTTGAAGATATCTTAGAAGACATTCGTTTTCATTCTTGTCCTCTTAAATTATTTCAAGGGTCTCATATCATCAAGTTCTCAATTTCTACCAGTGCAATCTCTCTTTCAATCAATTGTTTCAATGGTGGTTTCTTTTGAGTGGGCCCATAACCCACAGGTCTTTTCCCAGGATACTACCTGACTCTTCTAATCTTTTCGGAGATGTTCTCAAGTTCTCTTCAAATATGACGTAAGAATGAATTTCATCAGTCATATGCCTTCTTGAAGATTGATTCTAAATCTTTTTCATTGATTGGCTCAACCTCTCCGTATTCATTCTTCCGGAGTGTCTTAGTAATTCATGGTGTTGTTTCTCGTCTTCATTCTGTGCTTGAAGATCGAAGGAGAGTTTCTCTTAAATCGTTGTTCATTCTTCCAAAGATTCATGGTTTCAGCTTGCTGCTTTCATCTCAGTTGTTTTGATCATGAGTTATATCTCCCATATCTATGTGGTGCATTCAGTATCGTTTTCATTTCTTGATCCTCCGAAGGCCATCATGTCAGAAGATTTCTTCGTTCTCAGCTTTCAGCTTTCATCTCAAATTATTCTCAATTGTTGTCCCTTCGTTCGTATCTCAATTATTCCGGTGCCATGTTCAGTTTCTATTAGGCAGATCTTGATCTCTTCATTCTCGGGTGTCCTCTTTAGTTTCTAATTCTTTCCGGTGCTTCTTCAAGTTTTCTATTAGGTGGATCATGCTCTCTTCGTTGTCATGTTATATCATCCATTTGCATTGTCCTCTTTCATTTTGAAGTCTTACCGGTGTTCTCGTGCAAGACCTCTCCAAGTGTGTGATCTATCTATCTCTCTTCAATCTTGTCAAGAAGAAAAAGTGGTATGCGAAATCCATTGTTTGTCAACAATTTAACTGGATGAAGGATAGTCATATCATAATTCTTATTCTTGTTCATTCAAGTGATTTCAATCCTTCTTCCGGAGTTGTTCATGATATCAAATTCCTTATCCCAAGTGGTCATCTTTCTTTTCCGGAGTCCCTAGTTTTTCTCAAGTATCTTGTCACTAAGCTTCATCTAATTCTTTGGAAGGCCTCAATATTGTTCTTTTGCATCCTTCAATTATTTCTATCATCCTTTCGTTTCAGAATTCTTCCGGAGGTTCTTCATGGTGGTTCATCAAGATTCTTTCATTTTCAAGTGTTCTTCTAGATTCTTGTTGGAGGTGCTCAAGTGTTCCTTATCTTGGTTTTCTAAGTTCAATTCCTTCTCCATTTTCTTTTAAGATGGTGTTATTAATTCTTGATCATAAGGAGTCTCGAAGGAAAAGTCATCAAGAATAAGATAACTAAACCCCATCATTCCTTTCTTGGAGCTATCTTGGGTTGGATTTCACCATGATAGCAACAATCCTTATCATGGTGTCCTAAACAATCCTTATCATGGGGTTATAAATGATTCAAGTTTTCACCTCCTCTTCTTGGTGAAAGAAGTTTTGCATATCTTGTTGCCCTCTTTCAGTCAATTGTTTCTGTTGTGGCAGGTTGCACCTCATAATTTTGAGATGTTTTTCATAAGCCCACAATAAGCCTTGTTCCTTTCGCCGTTGGTGTGCCGACAACTCTGTTCTTCCATGCTTCTCAAATCCATTGGTGCTAGAAGTTGTCATTTCTTCTCACTTCTCTTCTTCCCAAAGATTTAGCTTCTATTCTGTGTTCCGGAAGCATTGTGGTGTTGCTCTTTTCATCTCGCATTCGATTTGTTCAAGATCATGTTCTTTCTCGCTTATCCACTTAACCGGAGTGTTGTGAAATCTGTTCTTGTTCCTTCTATCTTATGAAGTTTGATTCTATTCCAACCAAAGTTTGATGCCTCTTTTTGGATTGGTTTCCATCATATATAATTTTTCATCTCTTTCCTACCGAAGTGCTGCTGAAATTTCCTGTGAATTCTATTTGTTCTTCATTCTTCATCTCTTGCGTCCTTCAAGATTCATTGGTTTCTCTCGTTTGTCAAGAAGCAACTAAGTTTTACCTTTTGCTCTTTCTCTTCCCCCTTTTTCGTTCTAGATCTTGGGACGAGTTCCTTGTGTAGTGGAGGAGAGTTGTGACAGCCGAGACTGACGTTCCAGAAGATTCCCCTTTAGTTTCTGTTCTCGTCATGTGTTCGTCTGGTTATTGCATTCATCATTGCATCAATTGAATCTTCTGCATTGCATCGTCACCCATTTTCGAAACTTGCATCCGTTCGTAGTCACCGGTTCTCTGCGTTCTTGCCGTTACCCGTTCGAGACCAACCACACACGCCCGCGCCCGCGGCACCATTAAAAACAAAACCGTTTTTAAGCACGCGCAAAAATATCTCGGTTCGAGTTGAAAATTGCCGTGCGGTCTTGTTTTAGTCTAGGTAGACCGCCCGTCGATTTTCGTCGCGTTCTGAGTCCGTTAGATACCCCATCGGTAATCCGTAGGAGTGCGGTGGTCGGTTATCGTCGGATGTTTCACGCTGTTTTAAATCGTCGTGTCGCGTGGCACCGCTTCCTCTCATCCCCTCCTAGCCCGTCTACACATCCACGTAACCCCCTCGCTTTCGGACATCGGATCGTCACCCGACAGTCCGAAAACGGACAGTGCCAGCTAACCCTAGCCTAAACCTATATATAGACCCTAGACCCACCTCGTTTCGCGTGCAAACCCTAGCCAGTCCCACCTTCTCCCTCCTCTAGCCTCCAAGCCCGCCCGAGCCCATCTGGGCCCGTTCGAGCCCATCCGGGCACGAATCGGCGTCCCGGAGCTCCCCGAGCTCATCCATGGAGGTCCTCCCGTCCGTCCATGGCCGGCCCCGCTCAGCTCGCCAGAGCCCGCAGCTTGTCGGAGCGGTTGCCGGACCCCTAGCCCCTACGCCGCCCTTTGCTCCTCCTTCCCTGCTCCTCTGACCTCGCCTCTCCCTTCTCTCGCAGGTGTCGCGCCGCCGCCATGGGCGCTCGTCACCGGAGCTCCCTCCGTCGCCCGCAGCGCCGCCGTCGCTGGGAACCAGACGCCGTCGGCCGGGTCTGCTCGCTCTGCCCCTCGCTCCCCCATCCCCGTCTCCAGCCGCTGCCCTGCCCCACGTGGGTCGTCGCCGCCGCCGCTGCCCTCTGCTCGGGCACGAGGAGTGGAGGAGACAAGCGCCCCAGCCCGACCCCGTTGACCCGTAGCCCCCACCAGCGTGGGCCGGCCAGCGCCCCAGCATGGCCCAGTCGGCATCCTCCTCCTAGTCGAGCCGACCCAAGTAGGCCCAATGTGAGCAGCCCCCCTTTTCTGTTTTTTCCTTTTGTTTTATTCTTTTAGTCCATTGTATATTTTTTTAATGCTAGTAGTTAATTAACCGAGCATCGTTTGGAAATAGTTTAAACATGAAAAATGCTTAGATTAATACATAGAATATTAATATGCCATTTGCACCCATGCATGAAATTATTTAACATGTCATTTTGCATTTTTGTATTAATTGCATTTTCACAATTAATTAACCGGACATCGAAATTAATAAAATCCCATATTAAAAATGTTCATCTCATTTGCACCGCATTGTCATGCATGGGATAACTGTCGGAATCATGGTTGCATATTATTTGCCTTATCGAATTGCTTTATCGTGAATAGGCCTAATACCCGGATAATTAATTGTGATTAATTTCCCAAATGAACATATGCATATTATATGTTTTCGGGGTAGAAAAATCCATAGAAAGTATCTGTGCATTTAGTTTTGCCATTTGAGCATTTTGTGTGCAGGTCATTTATGCCGTGATGCCCCTTTGTCTTTTTCGTGTGAGTTAATCCGGGCGTGATATGAATTAAGTTTCAACCTGAAAGTTGCTCTTTGATATGTGTCCTAGCCCTGGATATTTTTGCTTGTCATAGAAATGCATGTCTAGGTGTTGTATTGGTGTTGTCAACTTGCTATAAAAATCTGTTATTTTGAGGGTCCAAAATATTTCTAAGTCTGGAATCTGTTATATTTTGTTGTTGTCTTGCCATGTGATTTCCTAGTGATCTAGAACTCTTTCGTGGTAGGTGTAATGGAGTTATTTGTTGTTGATATTGTCCTTTAGTATGTTGTTGAGTTTCATGCCATAATATCACTTGTAGCATATAATTTCACTGCTGCCAATATGTCTTCGTGATAAAAACTGCACCGTCAAAAACTGCTATGTTCAAGTCTGAAACTGTTATTAAGTTGCCTTCTTGTGAGCTTCCTACCTACTGATCCATGCATGTTTTGATTATGATTTGTGAAGATGAAATGAAGTGAATGTTGTATGCTATTGCCCCATGCTTAGTTTGTGCATTTTAGAATATTATAGCCTATTGTTTTCTTGTGTTCAAAATGTCATGTTGCTGTTTTGGCAGATTTCAACTAAAACTTGTTTTGATGCTTGTGGTTGAACTGTAGCTCCGTTTTGAGCATTCCATATATGAAACTTGCTTAGAATCTCATGTAGTTTCATAATAACTTGTTGCATTCATGATTTGAAATGTTTGTGGTGGTTTTCCCATGCATTTGCATTCATGGCATGTGCATCTTGTGTTGCTCATATCTTTTAGACCGTAGCTCCGTTTGAGATGTTCCATATATGTAAATCGACTAGAATGACGTGTAGAATAACATGGTATGCTTTGTTCTGATATTTAACAAATATAAAATATGTTTAGATCAGATCTGGACCAAATTCATAATTAACACATGCGGTCATTTCGGAAATGCTATAAGTTGTTTCCGACCTCATTCAAAATGCCTAGATAGTATAGTTTACTTATGCTTCACCTCTTGCCATGCTTAACAACATTTAATATTGTCGTGTACCTAACGAGAGTGAGCTAAATAATTCAAATGTGGAGTTTCGTCAATAGGTAACTCGTTGCATATTGAGCTTCACTTAATGTGTAGTATTTGATTGTTGTGAATTGTCTTGCATTGCATATTTAACCGAACATGCACCATATCATTTGTGTATCGTGTTTTGCATATGTGTGGTGAATTGTATGTTGATTGTTGTTTCTTCGGCTTGTTTCTTCTCGATAGAGTTTCCGAACCGTTCGGAGTGTGAGGATTCGTTCGACTACGTTGGTTCTTTTTCTTCATGAATTCGTTCTTCTTCAGAGAGGGATCTCAGGCAATATGACACATTTCCCTGGATACCATTACTATCATTGCCATGCTAGTTGTCTCGTCTTTTACCGTTATGTCTCGCTACCTACCACTTGTTTGATAAGCCTCCCAACACTGCCATGATGAGCCTCTAACCCCTCCACATCCCAGCAAAACATTGTTTGGCTATGTTACCGCTTGCTCAGACCTTCTTATAGCATTGCTAGCTGCAAGGGCAATTGCTTCCATGTGTCAACATGGTCATTCTTTTGGTATGTCGCAATATTTCTGCTATTTAATTTAATGCACATATACACTTGGTAAAGGATGGAAGGCTTGGCCTTTTGCTCGGTGTTTTGTTCCACTCTTGCCGCCCTTAGGTACTTGTGAACCAGTGTGATGTTCCAGAAATGAGCGCTCCTAACATGCTCGGGGTTGTTATGGGGACCCCCTTGATTTTCGGGTTAGATTAAAACTTGTCTGGCAAGGCCCAACTTTGGTACTACATTTGCCCATCATAATAAAATGGATCACCTTTTTAATGCATAGAGGGTCGCCCCCTCGTGGATTAATTTAACATAATACAGGGGGGCCAATGCTGCTGGTGCTGGTCCAAAACAGAGCCGTGTGCGGGGCCAACCCGGGGCAACTCGGGAGATTTCTATCAGGCCACTGTACGTTGCGCTCATCTGGTTGTGTCCTAAGAATGAGATACGCGGCTCCTATCGGGTTTGTCGACACGCCGGATGGCCTTGCTGGATTTGTTTTACCTTTCTCGAACGTCTTGAGTGAGGAACTCTGATCTTCTTCGGGCTATCTCGAGGTGTTGGATTTCCTTTGGAATTGCCTAGGAAGATCATGAGATCCGTGGTTGACGTTATTCCCACTGCGTGTGGTTAATTTGTGATGGATGAGTTGGAGCACCCCTACAGGGTTAAATCTTTTTGAGAAGCCGTGCCCGCGGTTATGTGGCAAAGTTGGATACTTTGTTTAACACCCGGTCATAGCAAACTTGAAGTAAACTCTAATAAAATACACCAACCGTGTGAGTAACCGTGACTGTCTCTTCTCGTGAGTCCTTATCCAGAAGAGAACACGGTGGGGTTATGATTGACGTAAGTAGGTGTTCAGGATCAGTTAGTGATCATTACTAGTTCACGTCCATTATGCATAGACCACCATACTTTAATTTCTGTACACGTAAGTTAGCCACTCAAATAAATTCTTAGACGCTTGCTGCAGCCTCACCACTTAACCTTACATCACCTATTAAGCTTTAATAGTCTTGATACCTTCGGAAATGAGATTGCTGAGTTCCTGTGGCTCACAGATTACTACAACACCAGTTGCAGGTACAGGTAATGTGATGATTTGACGTGAGCGCGTTGCTTGATTTGACTTGGATTTCTTCTTCTTCTTCTTCTTCTTCTTCTTCTTCTTCAATCTTGGATGGGTTCCAGGCGGCAGCCTAGGATAGCAAGGGTGGATGTCATTTTATCGTTTGATTTCGTCCGTAGTCGGACCCTGCTCTTATGTATGATGTTTGAGATGTTATTGTATTGTTGTGACTCTGATGTAGCTTGTGGCGAGTGTAAGCCAATTCCATATACTCATCTCTTCTGTACATGTACTTGTAATGATATCCATTCTTGCAAACGCATCAAGATGCGCTTCTATCCCTGTTGAGGCCCTCGTGCCAAATAAGGATAGGATCGCATCTTGGGCGTGACAAAACTGTGTAGCCACCTTGATTGCTCCACGCCGTCTCTCGACATGTGCTTCTCCTCCCGGCGCATCTAACCGGTCGACCGTCCGCCGACATAACCATGTCTGCCCGTCGGTCAGCTTCAGCCCTCACCAAGCAGCTCATCAACGAGCCTCCACCGGCCATTAAGTGTGATCATTATTAGTGGCTGGTGTTGCGCCTCCTCTCGAGCATGCCGGAACATCCTGGATTTATTTAAGGTAGCATCGATCGGACTAGTAGGAGCAGTTAAGAAGGTGGTATTCCATTGAAGTGTGTATTATTCTTTGGATCGGTTCTCTCAGCGAAGAACTCGTGAAGTATATAACCAAAACATCGTTTAATAAAGAACTGGTGGAGTGACTAGTGAAGTTCAACTCAATGGCGCGAAAGAAAAATGAATTTGTGTTAAAGAAATTAGGGAATTATAAGTTTAGAGGAGAAGTTAGGAACCGTACTTTTTAGATAAGCAAATATATACCTACCTAGAAAATACTTGGTCGTTTGCTCCCCTAAATAAATAACTAGCATGTAGTGCGCGGCGGCACGCTGCGCCATAAGGATTGATAAGCTATTTAGTTTTGTTAAATATATGGTAAGTCATCCCAAAAATTGATTCGTGGTACAGTAATTCATAAGAAAAATATAAATCTAGTTTGTACATGCATAAATGATCTATAACATGTACTGATAGTGGGTACTGGAATTGCAAAGCACTTTAGTCAAATTGGATCAATGATCGATTTCTAGGTTTTGTCGTAAACATAATTGGTCACATCCAACTACGTAAATCACGAGGAGAAAGGAGGCTCGGTGGGAAGAGGATTGTAGCATGAGAGAAGCACATAAGTCAACCCGCTTCAAATATGAAACATGAATTTTGGCAATGCAAGGGCGTTAGCTCTGTGTGATGTAGCGGTAGTGAAATGTACATCTGAATCAAGCCACCGCTGCTGGTCCTAAGGGACATATCAGCATGCCAATCTATTCAAGTTGATCCACCGAAGCATGGGCGGCGTGTGCCCATTGCTTCAGTATGTGTTTGTTTTGTTATAGTTTTTCAAAACTCGTTGTACGTTCTGCATGTCTGTACCTTTGTAGCCAGGTCGAGAGTTTTTACGTCTGGTAGTCTATTTTTATTCCTACGTACACTTCTTTAATACACTTAACTACGCTTCTCATATAGTCACATTCTCAACTTTTTTGAAGAACAGACCAACTTATAGAGAAATAAATAACATGTAAAACATAAAAAAGATATGTCACTGATGAACCAGTCTCTTGGCTTCTTTTCTGTTAACATTGTACTTATATGAAGATCCCTCATCTGAAGTGTACACCATCAGGTAGGTAACAGCACACTCCAATTCAAAACATGTCTCCATATATAATGAGCTCCTTCTCTATAGTCTATACATGTCCCAGCACCACTTGAATCCATCGCTGATTGAACATGAACATGTGTTACGTGAAGAACAAAAAACTGATTTGTAGAAATGTATTGGAATGCTTTACGTAGGACCATGGGCCATAAGAACAACACAAAATTTCGCACAACATTAGAAAATACCCTAATGTATGAAACCTCTAAGTATAGGCATCCTATACAAGGACATTCTAATTCGCAGGTCTTCAAATTTCAACAATAAGAAACCAATTGATGTATTATATAGTGTCAGCGAAAATTCCAAAGGCATTTGCATGTATATCAAACTGATACTTGAAAGCAGGTTGTCCCTGAACCAGCAAACTGGAAGAGCTAGGTGAAATACTATATAACCGTCCATGAACCAACAAACTAGAAGCACACTATTACAAAAATGTCTATGTAGGTGATGGCTGTTGGAAATATGACCTAGAGGCAATAATAAATTGGTTATTATCATATTTCCTTGTTCATGATAATAATTTATTATCCATGCTATAATTGTGTTGATCGGAAACTCAGATACATGTGTGGATACATAGACAACACCATGTCCCTAGTATGCCTCTAATAGACAAGCTCGTTGATCAAAGATGGCTATGGTTTCCTAGTCATGGACATGAGATGTCATTTTGATAACGGGATCATGTCATTAGGAGAATGATGTGATTAAAAAGACCCAAACTACAAACGTAGCAGATGATCGTGTCAATTTATTGCTACCGTTCCTATGACCACGAGATCATGCAACTCACTGACACTGGAGGAGTACCTTGTGTGTATAAAATGTCGCAACGTAAATGGGTGACTATAAAGGTGCTCTATAGGTATCTCCGAGGGTGTCTGTTGGGTTGGCGTGGATCAAGACTAGGATTTGTTACTCCGTGTGATGGAGAGGTATCTCAGGGCCCACTCGGTAATACAACATCACAATAAGCCTTGCAAGCAATGTGACTAAGTGTTAGTCACGGGATCTTGTATTACGGAATGAGTAAAGAGACTTGCCAGTAACAAGGTTGAACTAGATATGGAGATACCGACGATCGAATCTCGGGAAAGTAACATACCGAAGAACAAAGGGAACATCATACTGGATTAACTGAATCCTTGACATAGAGGTTCGACCGATAAAGATATTTGTAGAATATGTAGGAACCAATATGGGCATCTAGGTCCCGCTATTGGTTATTGACCGTAGAGGTATCTCGGTCATGTCTACTTAGTTCTCAAACCCGCAGGGTCTGCACACTTAAGGTTCGATGACGTTTTGGTAGTATAGAGTTATGTATGGTGGTGACCGAAGGTTGTTCGGAGTCCTGGGTGAGATCCCGGATGTCACAAGGAGCTTCGGAATGGTCCGGAGGTAAAGATTGATATATAGGAAGTCCTATTTTGGTCGCCGGAAAAGTTTCGGGCTCATCGGTTGTGTACCGGGAGTGCCGGTAGTGTACCGGGAGACCATCGGGAGAGGTATTTCGACCCAAGAGGCTACATGGGCTGTGGGAGGAGGTAAACCAGCCCCTAGTGGGCTGGCTGAAGCCTCCTCTAAGGGCCCATGCGGCTGGAGTGGTTTGAGAAGGAAAAAATCTAAAGGTGGAGAGGTGGAAAGAGTTTCCAAGTGGAAAGGAGGAATCCTACTCCTAATAGGATTGGAGTAGGACTCCTCCACCTCCAATTTCGACCAAACCTTGAGGGTTTGAGGCTGCCTCCTCCTCTCCCTCCCTCCTATATATACTAGAGGATTTAGACGAAATATCTAACCCTAATAGCCACGTGCTACCTCTCCTCTAGATCGCAGTTTCTTCTCTAGATAGGTTTTCAGCGGTGCTTAGGCGAAGCCCTGTTGGAATAGCTCCACCACCATCGCCGCAACACCGTCGCCCTGCCAGAGAACTCATCGATCTCTCTGCTCCCTCTTGCTGGATCAAGAAGGCGGAGATTTTCATCGAGTTGTACGTGTGTTGAACGCGGAGGTGCCATCCGTTCGATGCTAGATCGGAAGTACCATGATCAAGATCGCGAGACGGATCATGATGAGAACGAGGGATGGATCGTGATGAGTTCGCGGGACAGATCGTGATTGGATCGTAGGACGGATCGTGATGAGATTGTAGGATGCTCGGTGATTTGGATCGCGAAGACGTTCGACTACACCAACCGCGTTTCTTAACGCTTCCCGCTTAGCGATCTACAAGGGTATGTAGATCCACTCTCCCTCTCGTAGATGCTCATCACCATGGATAGATCTTGCATGTGCGTAGGAAATTTTTTGTTTGCCATGCAACATTCCCCAAAAGTGGCATCATGAGCTTGGTCTATGTGTAGATGAGATCTCGAGTAGAACACAAAGTGTTTGTGGACGTTGATGCTTAGAATTCTTCCTCCCTTGGTCGTGTTTTGGTTCAGCGGTATTGTGGGATGAAGCGTCCTGGACCAACCTTACTCGTAGGCTTACGAGAGACCGGTTCCATCGACTGACATGTAACCTCGTTGCACAAAGATGGCTAGCGGGTGTGTGTTTCTCCTACTTTAGTTGGATCGGATTCGACAAAGGCGGTCCTTGAGAAGGTTGAAAAGCAACTTATGTATCACCGTTGTGGTCTTTGTGTTGGTGAGAATTGTTCTTGCTAGATACCCATAGCAGCCACGTAAAACATGCAACAACAATTAGAGGACGTCTAACTTGTTTTTGCAGGGTATGTTGTGATATGATATGGACAATTACATGATGAGATATATGTGATGTATGAGATGATCATGTTTTGTATAGAATATCATGACTTGCATGTCGATGAGTACGGCAACCGGTAGGAGCCATAGGGTTGTCTTCAATTATTGTATGACCTGCGTGTCAATCATTAAGCGCTATGTAATGCTTTACTTTATCGCTAAACGGTAGCAATAGTAGTAGAAGCATGGTTGGTGCTGTTGGAAATATGCCCTAGAGGCAATAATAAATTAGTTATTATCATATTTCCTTCTTCATGATAATCGTTTATTATCCATGCTATAATTGTATTGATCGGAGACTTAGATGCATGTGTGGATACATAGACAAAACCATGTCCCTAGTATGCCTCTAATAGACTAGCTCGTTGATCAAAGATGGTTAAGGTTTCCTAGCCATGGACATGAGATGTCATTTGATAAACGGGATCACATCATTAGGAGAATGGTGTGATGGACAAGACCCAAACTACAAACGTAGCTTATGATCGTGTCAGTTTATTGCTACTGTTTTCTGCATGTCAAGTATATGTTCCTATGACCATGAGATCATGCAACTCACAGACATCAGAGGAGTACCTTGTGTGTATCAAATGTCGCAACGTAACTTGGTGACTATAAAGATGCTCTACAGGTATCTCCGAGGGTGTCTGTTGAGTTGGCATGGATCAAGACTGGGATTTGTTACTCCGTGTGACTGAGAGGTATCTCAGGGCCCACTCGGTAATACAACATCACAATAAGCCTTGCAAGCAATGTGACTAAGTGTTAGTCACGAGATCTTGTATTACAGAACGAGTAAACAGACTTGCCGGTAACAAGGTTCAACTAGGTATGGAGATACCAACGATCGAATCTTGGGCAAGTAACATACCGAAGAACTAAGGGAACATCATACGTGATTAACTGAATCCTTGACATAGAGGTTCGGCCGATAAAGATCTTCGTAGAATATGTAGGAACCACTATGGGCATCCAGGTCCCACTATTGGTTATTGACCGTAGAGGTGTCTCGGTCATGTCTACATAGTTCTCGAACCCGCAGGGTCTGCACACTTAAGGTTCGGTGACATTTTGGTAGTATAGAGTTATGTATGGTGGTGACCAAAGGTTTTTCGGAGTCCCGGATGAGATCTTGGACGTCATAAGGAGCTCCAGAATGGTCCAGAGCTAAATATTGATATATAGGAAGTCCTATTTTGGTCACCGGAAAAGTTTCGGGCTCATCTGTAGTGTACCGGGAGTGCCGGTAGTGTACCGGGAGACCATCGAGAGGGGTATTTCGACCCAAGAGGCTACATGGGCTGTGGGAGGATAAATACCAGCCCTTAGTGTGCTGGTGGAAGTCCCACACAAGGCCCATGTGGCTGGGAAGAAAAGCCCAAAAAGGAAAAAGATGGAAAAAGGCAAAAAGGGCTAAATTAGGAAGGAGTCCTAATCCTACTAGGAGTGGAGGAGGAGGACTCCTCCCTCCTGGTTCGGCCTACCCAAGGGCTGCCTCCTTTGGAGGCAAGCCTCCTCCTCCTCTCCTCCTATATATACTAGAGGGTTTTAGGGTTTTGGCACAAGATTTTCAGCCACGTGCTACTCGTTCCTCTAGTGCATAGTTTCTCCTCTAGATCGGATTTCTGCAGTGCTTAGGTGAAGCCCTGCCGGAATAGCTCCACCACCATCGCCGGAGCGCCGTCGCGCTACCGGAGAACTCTTCTACCTCTCTGCTCCCTCTTATTGGATCAAGAAGGCGGAGATCGTCATCGAGCTGTATGTGTGCTGAACGCGGAGGTGCCGTCCGTTCAGCGCTAGATCGGAAGGATTGTGATCAAGATCGCCAGACGGATCGTAATAAGATCGCGGGACGGATCGTGATAAGATTGCGAGACGGATCGTGATGAGATTAAGGGACAGATCATGATGAGTTCACGGGACGGATCGTGATAAGTTCGCGGGACGGATCGTGATTGGATCGCGGGACGGATCGTGATGAGATGGCGGGACGCTCAGCGATTTGGATCGTGACGATGTTCGACTACACCAACCGTGTTTCTTAACGCTTCCCGCTTAGCGATCTACAAGGGTATGTAGATCCACTCTCCCTCTCGTAGATGCTCATCACCATGGATAGAAATAATGATCCCTGAGCTGTTCGCGATGTTTGACACTGCGAAAGTAGAAATCAAGAAGGAGCATCAAGTGTTGATGGTTAGTAAAACCACTAGTTTCGAGAAGGGCAAGGGCAAGGAGGGAAACTTCATGGATAGCAAGTCAGTTGCTGCTCCGGTCAAGCAACCCAAAGTTGAACCCAAACCTGATACTAAGTAAATTATGAGGAGACCGTCGCTGAAGCGGAACAACCCTAGATACTTGGTAAATAAGAAGGCTGGCAACGTCAACAGAAGTATATTTGATATATGTGTTATTGATATGTACCTTGCTATTACTCCTAGTAGCACCTGGGTATTGGATACCGGTTCGGTTGCTAAATGTTAGTAACTCGAAATAAAAGCTACGGAATAAACGGAGAACTAGCTAAGGGTGAGGTGACGATGTGTGTTGCAAATGTTTCCAAGGTTGATGTGATCAACATCGCACGCTCTCTCTACCTTCGGGATTAGTGACAAACCTAAATAAATATTATTTGGTGTTTTGCGTTGAGCATGAACGTGATTGGATCGTGTTTATTGCAACACGGTTATTCATTTAAGTTAGAGAATATTGGTTATTATGTTTACATGAATAATACCTTCAATGGTCAAGCACCCAGTCAGAATGGTTTGTTGAATCTTGATCGTAGTAATACACATGTTCATAACATTGATGCCAAAAGATACAAAGTTAATAATAATAGTACCACATACTTGTGGCATAGCCGCTAAATGTCATATTGGTATAAAACGCGTGAAGAAACTCCATGCTGGTGGATCTTTGGACTCATTCGATTTTGAATCGGTTGAGACATGCGAACCATGCCTCTTGGTCAAGATGACTAAGGACCCCGTTTTTTGGTTTGATGGAGCGGGCAAGTGACTTATTGGAAATGAGACATGTTGATGTATGCAATCCAATGAGTCCGTGCGGTGGATATTGTTATTTTCTTACCTTCACTGATGATTTGAGTAGATATGGTGTATATTTGCTTAATGAAACACAATTCTGAATCGTTTGAAAGGTTCAAGAAAATTCAGAGTGAAGTTTAAGATCATCGTGACACGAAGATAAAAATGTCTATGATATGATCGTCGAGATGAATATCTGAGTTGCGAGTTTGGCATACAACTTTAGACAATGTGAAAATTGTTTCAGAACTCACGCCACCTGGAACACCATAGTGTGATGGTGTGTCCGAACGTCATAGTCGTGCTCTATTGGATATGGTGCATGCTATGATGTCTCTTATCGTTTTGTTACTATAATTTTGGGGTTATGCATTAGAGACAACTACATTCACTTTAAATAGGGCACCATCTATATCCATTGAGATGACACCATGTGAATTATGGTTTGATAGAAACCTAAGCTTTCATTTCTTAATGTTTGGGGCTGCGACGCTTGTGTGAAGAATGTTTTCACCTAATGAGCTCGAACCCAAAGTGGACAAATGCATCTTCATAGAATACCCTAAGAATAGTTGGGTGAACCTTCTATCTCAGATCCAAGCATAAAATGTTTGTTGCTAAAACTGGGTCCTTTCTCGAGAAAAAGTTTCTCTTGAACGAATTGAGTGGGAGGAGGATAGAACTTGATGAGGTGATTGAACCTCTATTTCAACGAGAGAGTAGCGCAGCGCAAGAAGTTGTTTCTATGAAGCCTACGTTAGTTGAAGAGGAAGTTAATGATGATGATCATGAAGCTTTGGATCAAGTTACTATCGAACCTCGTAGGTCGACAAGGACGTGTACTGCTCCTGAGTGGTGCGGCAACCCTGTCTTAGAGGTCAAGTTATTGGACAACAATGAACCTACGAACTATGGAGAAGCGATGATGGGCCCGGAAACAAACAAATGGATAGAGGCCATGAAATCCAAGAAAGGATCCATGTATGAAAACCAAGTATAGACTTTGGTGGTCTTGCTCGTTGGACGGCAGGTCGTTAAGTACAAATGGATCTTTGAATTGAAGAGATACGCTGATGGTAAATGTCAACATTTGTAAAGCTCGACTTGTTGCAAACAAGTTTACGACAAGTTCAAGGAGTTGACTACGATGAGACTTTCTCACTCGTAGCGATGCTAAAGTCTATTGAAATTATGTTAGCAGTTGCCGCACTTTAAATTATGAAATCTGGCAGATGGATGTCAAAACATCGTTTCCTTCACGGTTTACTTGAGGAAAGGTTGTATGTGATACAACCAGAAGGTTTTGTCAGTCCTAAGGATGCTAAATGGTGTGCAAGTTTCAGTGATCCTTTTATAGACTGAAGCAAGCATCTCGGAGTTGGAATGTACACTTTGATGAGGTGATCAAAGTTTTTGAGTCTATACAAAGTTTATGAGAAACTTGTATTTGCAATAAAGTGAGTGGGAGCACCATAGAGTTTCTGATAAGTATATGTGGATGACATATTGCTATTTGGAAATAATGTGGAATTTCTGGAGAGCATAAACGGTTGTTTGAAAAGTGATTTTCAAAGGAAGACCTAAACAAAGCTACCTAATTGTTGAGCATCAAGATCGATAAAGATAGATCAAGATGTTTGATAATACATTCAACGAGTACATACCTTGACAAGATTTCGCAAGAGTTCAAAATGGATTAGTTAGAGAGAAGTGTTCTCGCCTGCTTTGTAAGGTGTGAAGTTTTGTGAGACTCAAAGCTCGACCATGGCAGAAGAAAGAGAAAGGACGAATGTCGTCCCCTATGCCTTAGCCATAGGCTCTGTATAGTATGCCATGCTGTGTAGCGCACCTGTGTGTGCTTTGCCATGAGTCCGTCAAGGGGTACAAGAGTGATCCAGGAGTGGATCACTGGACAGCGGTCAAGATTATCCTTAGTAACTAAAGGACTAAGGAGATGTTTCTCGATTATGGAGGTGATAAAGAGTTCATCGTAAAGAGCTACGTTGATGCAAGCTTTAACACCAATCCGGATGACCCGTAGTAGCAATCTCGATACATATAGTGGAGCAGCCATTTGGAATAGTACCAAGTGGAGTGTGATAGCAGTGTTTGCGGTTTGACATAGAGATTTGCAAACTACACACGGATCTGAATGTCGCAGACCCGTTGACTATAAGACCTCTCTCACATGCAAAGCATGATCGAGCCCCAGAACTCATTGGGTGTTAGATTCATAACAATGCGAATCACATGGTGATGTGAACTAGATTATTGACTCTAGTGCAAGTGGGAGACTGTTAGAAATATGCCCTAGAGGCAATAATAAATTAGTTATTATCATATTTCCTTGTTCATGATAATCGTTTATTATCCATGCTATAATTGTATTGATCGGAGACTTAGATGCATGTGGATAAATAGACAAAACCATGTCCCTAGTATGCCTCAAATAGACTAGCTCGTTGATCAAAGATGGTTAAGGTTTCCTAGCCATGGACATGAGATGTCATTTGATAAACGGGATCACATCATTAGGAGAATGGTGTGATGGACAAGACCCAAACTACAAACGTAGCTTATGATCATGTCAGTTTATTGCTACTGTTTTCTGCATGTCAAGTATATGTTCCTATGACCATGAGATCAAGCAACTCACAAACATCAGAGGAGTACCTTGTGTGTATCAAATGTCGCAACGTAACTTGGTGACTATAAAGATGCTCTACAGGGATCGCCGAGGGTGTCTGTTGAGTTGGCATGGATCAAGACTGGGATTTGTTACTCCGTGTGACTAAGAGGTATCTTAGGGCCCACTCGGTAATACAACATCACAATAAGCCTTGCAAGCAATGTGACTAAGTGTTAGTCACGGGATCTTGTATTACAGAACGAGTAAACAGACTTGCCGGTAACAAGGTTGAACTAGGTATGGAGATACCGACGATCGAATCTCGGGCAAGTAACATACCGAAGAACAAAGGGAACATCATACGGGATTAACTGAATCCTTGACATAGAGGTTCGACCGATAAAGATATTCATAGAATATGTAGGAACCAATATGGGCATCCAGGTCCCGCTATTGGTTATTGACCGTAGAGGTGTCTCGGTCATGTCTACATAGTTCTAGAACCCGCAGGGTCTGCACACTTAAGGTTCAGTGATGTTTCGGTAGTATAGAGTTATGTATGGTGGTGACCAAAGGTTGTTCGAAGTCCTGAATGAGATCCCGGACGTCACGAGGAGCTCCAGAATGGTCTGGAGGTAAAGATGGATATATAGGAAGTCCTATTTTGGTCACCGGAAAAGTTTCGGGCTCATCGGTAGTGTACCGGGAGTGCCGGTAGTGTACCAGGAGACCATCGGGAGGGGTATTTCGACCCAAGAGGCTACATGGGCTGTGGGAGGATAAATACCAGGGTTTAGTGGGCTGGTGTAAGTCCCACACAAGGCCAATGTGGTTGGGAAGAAAAGCCCAAAAACAAAAAAGGTGGAAAAAGGCAAAAAGGGCTAAATTAGGAAGGAGTCCTAATCCTACTAGGAGTGGAGGAGGAGGACTCCTCCCTCCTGGTTCGGCCGACCCAAGGGCAGCCTCCTCCTCCTCTCCTCCTATATATACTAGAGGGTTTTAGGGTTTTGGCACAAGATTTTCACCCACGTGCTACCCGTTCCTCTAGTGCAAGTTTCTCCTCTAGATCGGATTTCTGCAGTGCTTAGGTGAAGCCCTGCCGGAATAGCTCCACCACCATCGCCGGAGCACCGTCGCGCTGCCGGAGAACTCTTCTACCTCTCTGCTCCCTCTTGCTAGATCAAGAAGGCGGAGATCGTCATCGAGCTCTATGTTTGTTGAACGCGGAGGTGCCGTCCGTTCGGCGCTAGATCGGAAGGATCGTGATCAAGATCGCGAGACGGATCATTATGAGATCGCGGGATGGATCGTGATGACATCGCGGGATGGATCTTGATGAGATCGCGGGACGAATCATTATGAGTTCGTGGGGCGGATCATGATGAGTTCGCGGGACGGATCGTGATTTGATCGTGGGACGGATCGTGATGAGATCGCGGGACGCTCAACGATTTGGATCGCGACGATGTTCGACTACACCAACCACGTTTCTTAATGCTTCCCGCTTAGCGATCTACAAGGGTATGTAGATCCACTCTCCCTCGTAGATGCTCATCACCATGGATAGATCTGCGTATGTGCAGGAAATTTTTTGTTTCCCTTGCGACGTTCCCCAACAGGCGCGACAACCCCGATGGCGACACGTTGATGGAGATCAAGATGATGGAGAGCATGGTGTCATGCCGATGACGACGGAGATCATGCTGGTGCTTTCAAGATTGATATCAAAAGCACAAGTTCATGGCCATATCATGTCACTTATGATTTGCATGTTATGTTAATCCTTTTATGCACCTTGTTTTGCTTAGGACGACGGTAGCATTATAAGGTGATCCCTCACTTAATTTCAAGATAAATTGTGTTCTCCCCGAGTGTGCACTGTTCCGAAAGTTCGTCGTGTCGAGACACCACGTGTTGATCGGGTGTGATAGACTCTATGTTCACATACGACGAGTGCAAGCCAGTGTTGCACATGCAGAACACTCGGGTTAAACTTGACGATCCTAGCATGTACAGACATGGCCTTGGAACACAAGAGATCGAAAGGTCGAACATCAGTCATATAGTAGATATGATCAACATGATGATGTTCACCATTGAAACCACCTCAACTCACCTGATGATCGGACTTGAGTTGGTGAATTTGGATCATGTATCACTCGAATGACCGGAGGGATGTCAATTTGAGTGTGAGTTCTTAGGTAATATGATTAATTGAACTCATTATCATGAACATAGTCAGTAGTGTCTTTGCAAAATTATGTTGTAGATTACTAGCTCATCCTGTAGCTCCCTTGAATTTCTATATGTTCTTAGAGAAATAGAGTTGAAAGATGATGGTAGCAATATTACGGACTGGGTCCGTGATGTGAGGATTGTCCTCATTGCTGCATAGAAGGCTTATGTCCTTAATGCACCGATTGGTGCGCCACCCCCTCTAGCGTCGTCTGTAGATGTTGTGAACATTTGACAGGCACGTTCCGATGACTACTTGATAGTTTAGTGTGTCATGCATTACGGCTTAGAATTGAGGCTCCAAAACATTTTGAACGTCACAGAACATATGAGATGTTCTAAGAGCTGAAATTGGGATCTCAAGCTCGTGCCCATGTTGTGAGATATGAGATCTTCAACAAGATTGTTTGCCTGCAAGATGAAGGAGAATAGCTCAATCGTTAAGCATGTGCTCAGATTGTCTGGATGCTACAATCGCTTGAATCAAGTGGGAGTTGATCTTCTAGATAAGATAGTGATTGATATAGTTCTCCAAGTCACTGTCGCTAAGTGACTAGAACTTGGTGATGAACTATAAAATGCCAGGGATAGAAATAATGATCCCTGAGCTATTGGTGATGTTTGACACCGCGAAGGTAGAAATCAAGAATAAGCATCAAGTGTTGATGGTTAGTAAAACCACTAGTTTCGAGAGGGGAAAGGGCAAGGAGGGAAACTTCACGGATGGCAAGTCAGTTGCCGCTCTAGTGAAGCAACCCAAAGTTGAACCCAAACCCGAGACTAAGTGATTCTATTATAAGGTGAGCGGTCACTGAAGCGGAACAACCCTAGATACTTGGTAGATAAGAAGGCTAGCAACCTCGACACAAGTGTATTTGATATACGTGTTATTGATGTGTACCTTGCTAGTACTCCTAATAACACCTGGGTATTGGATACCGGTTCGATTGCTAAATTTTAGTAACTCGGAGTAAAAGCTACGAAATAAACGAAGACTAGCTAAGGGTGAGGTGATGATGTGTGTTGGAAATATTTCCAAGGTTGATGTGATCGACACCGCACGCTCTCTCTACCTTCGGGATTAGTGACAAACCTAAATAAATGTTTTTTGGTGTTTTGCGCTGAGCATGAACGTGATTAGACCTTGTTTATTGCAACATGGTTATTCATTTAAATTATAGAATAATTGTTATTCTGTTTACATGAATAATACCTTCAATGTTCATGCACCCAGTAAGAATAGTTTGTTGAATCTTGATCATAGTAATACACATGTTCATTACATTGATGCCAAAAGATACAAAGTTAATAATGATAGTACCACATACTTGTGGCACTCCCGCTAAATTTCATATTGGTATAAAGCGCATGAAGAAACTCCATGTTGATGGATCTTTGGACTCATTCGATTTCGAATCGGTTGAGACATGCGAACCATGCCTCTTGGGCAAGATGACTAAGGACGCCGTTTTCCAGATTGATGGAGCGGGCAAGTGATTTATTGGAAATGATACATGTTGATGTATGCAATCCAATGAGTCTTGTAGCGTGTGGTGGATATCGTTATCTTCTTACCTTCACTAACGATTTGAGTAAATATAGTGTATGTTTACTTAATGAAACACAAGTCTGAATCGTTTGAAAAGTTCAAGCAAATTCAAAGTGAAGTTTGAGATCATCGTGACAAGAAGATAAAAATGTCTGCGATATGATCGTGGAGGTGAAGATCTGATTTATGAGTTTGGCATACAACTTTAGACAATGTGAAAGTCGTTTCACAACTCATGCCACCTGGAACACCATAGTGTGATGGTGTGTTCGAACGTCATAGGCGTGCTCTGTTGGATATGGTGCGGGCTATGATGTCTCTTATCGTTTTGCTACTATAATTTTGGGGTTATGCATTACAGACAACTACATTCACTTTAAATAGGGCACCATCTAAATCCGTTGAGATGACACCATGTGGATTATGGTTTGATAGAAACCTAAGATGTCATTTCTTAATGTTTGGGGTTGCGACGCTTGTGTGGAAAAATGTTTTCACCTAATGAGCTCGAACCCAAAGCGGACAAATGCATCTTCATAGATTACCCTAAGAACAGTTGGGTGAACCTTCTATCTCAGATCCAAGCATAAAGTGTTTGTTTCTAAAACGGTTCCTTTCCCGAGAAAAAGTTTCTCTCGAAAGAATTGACTAGGAGGAAGATAGAACTTGATGAGGTTGTTGAACCTTTGTTTCAACCAGAGAGTAGCGCAGCGTAGAAAGATGTTTCTGTGGAACCTACGTCAGTTGAAGAGGAAGAAAATTATGATAATCATGAAGCTTTGGATCAAGTTACTATCGAACCTCGTAGGTTGACAAGGATGCATACTGCTCCTGAGTGGTATGACAACCCTGTATTGGAGGTCATGTTGTTGGACAACGATGAACCTACGAGATATGGAGAAGCGATGATGGGCCCGGGTTCCGACAAATGGTTAGAGGCCATGAAATCCGAGAAAGGATCCATGTATGAAAACCAAGTATCAACTTTGGTAGACTTGCTCGTTGGACGGCAGGTCGTCGAGTACAAATGGACCTTTGAGATGAAGACAGACGCTGATGCTAAATGTCACCATTTATAAAGCTCGACTTGTCACAAAGAAGTTTGTGACAAGTTCAAAGAGTTGACTATGATGAGACTTTCTCACTCGTAGCGATGCTAAAGTCTGTTGGAATTATGTTAGCAGTTGCTGCATTTTTCAATTATGAAATCTAGCAGATGGATGACAAAACATCGTTTCCTTCATAGTTTACTTGAGGAAAAGTTGTATGTGATACAACCAGAAGGTTTTGTCAGTCCGAAGGAT
Source organism: Hordeum marinum (assembly GCA_022496015.1). Lineage (NCBI taxonomy): Eukaryota > Viridiplantae > Streptophyta > Magnoliopsida > Poales > Poaceae > Hordeum > Hordeum marinum. Next base: position 412,542,240 of record CM039678.1, on the reverse strand, counting down.
ACTAAAGTTGAGAAAGCTTCAGTGATCCTTCTATGGACTGAAGCAAGCATCTTGGAGTTGGAATATACACTTTAATGAGGTGATCAACGTTTTTGAGTCTATACAAAGTTTATGAGAAACTTGTATTTACAATAAAGTGAGTGGGAGCACTATAGAGTTTCTGGTAAGCATGTGTGGTTGACATATTGTTGATCGGAAATGTTGTAGAATTTCTGAAAAGCATAAACAGTTGTTTGAAAGGAGTTTTTCGAAGGAAGACATGGATAAAGCTACCTAATTGTTGAGCATCAAGATATATAGGGATAGAACAAGATGCTTGATGAGACTTTGAATGAGTACATACCTTGACAAGATTTTGTAAGAGTTCAAAATGGATTAGTCAGAGAAAAGTGTTCTCGCCTGCTTTGTAAGGTGTGAAGTTGAGTGAGACTCAAAGCTCGACAATGGCAGAAGAAAGAGAAAGGACGAATGTCGTCCCCTATGCCTTAGCCATAGGCTTTGTATAGTATGCCATGTTGTGTACCGCACCTGTGTGTGCCTTGCCATGAGTCCGTCAAGGGGTACAAGAGTGATCCAGGAGTGGATCACTGGACAGCGGTCAAGATCATCCTTAGTAACTAAAATACTAAGGAAATGTTTCTCAATTATGGAGGTAAGAAAGAGTTCGTCATAAAGAGTTACGTCGATGCAGGCTTTGACACCAATCCGGATGACTCTTAATAGCAATCCGGATACGTATAGTAGAGCAGCCATTTGGAATAGCTCCAAGTGGAGTGTGGTAGCAGTGTTTGCAATTTGACATAGAGATTTGCAAAGTACACATGGATCTAAATGTAGCAGACCCGTTGACTATAAGACCTCTCTCACATGCAAAGCATGATCGAGCCCTAGAACTCATTGGGTGTTAGACACATAACAATGCGAATCACATGGTGATGTGAACTAGATTATTGACTCTAGTGCAAGTGGGAGACTATTGGAAATATGCCCTAGAGGCAATAATAAATTGGTTATTATCATATTTCCTTGTTCATGATAGTCGTTTATTATCCATGCTATAATTGTGTTGATCGGAAACTCAGATACATGTGTGGATACATAGACAACACCATGTCCCTAGTATGCCTCTAATAGACTAGCTCGTTGATCAAAGATGGCTATGGTTTCCTAGTCATGGACATGAGATGTCATTTGATAACGGGATCACGTCATTAGGAGAATGATGTGATGGACAAGACCCAAACTACAAACGTAGCATATGATCGTGTCAGTTTATTGCTATTGTTTTCTACATGTCAAGTATTTATTGCTATGACCATGAGATCATGCAACTCACTGACACTGGAGGAGTACCTTGTGTGTATCAAATGTCGCAACGTAACTGGATGACTGTAAAGGTGCTCTACAAGTATCTCCGAGGGTGTCTGTTGGGTTGGCATGGATGAAGACTGGGATTTTTTACTCCGTGTGACGGAGAGGTATCTCAGGGCCCACTCAGTAATACAACATCACAATAAGCCTTGCAAGCAATGTGACTAAGTGCTAGTCACGGGATCTTGTATTACGGAACAAGTAAAGAGACTTGCCGGTAACAAGGTTGAACTAGGTATGGAGATACCGACGATCGAATTATGTTGTAGATTACTATCTCATGCTGTAGCTCCCTTGAATTTCTATATGTTCTTAGAGAAATAGAGTTGAAAGATGATGGTAGCAATATTACGGACTGGGTCCGTGATCTGAGGATTGTCCTCATTGCTGCATAGAAGGCTTATGTCCTTAATGCACCGATTGGTGCGCCACCCCCTCTAGCGTCGTCTGTAGATGTTGTGAACATCTGACAGGCACTTTCCGATGACTACTTGATAGTTTAGTGTGTCATGCATTACGGCTTAGAATTGAGGCTCCAAAATGTTTTGAACGTCATGGAACATATGAGATGTTCTAAGAGCTGAAATTGGGATCTCGGGCTCATGCCCATGTTGTGAGATATGAGATCTTCAACAAGATTCTTTGCCTGCAAGATGAAGGAGAATAGCTCAATCGTTAAGCATGTGCTTAGATTGTTTGGATGCTACAACCGCTTGAATCGAGTGGGAGTTGATCTTCTAGAAAGTGGCGCAGCACAGAAAGATGTTTCTGTGAAGCCTACGTCAGTTGAAGAGGAAGTTAATGATGATGATCATGAAGCTTCGGATCAAGTTACTATCAAACTTCGTAGGTCGACAAGGACGTGTATTGCTACTGAGCGATACGACAACCCTGTCTTGAAGGTCATGTTGTTGGATAACGATGAACCTACGAACTATGGAGAAGCGATGATGGGCCCGAAAACCAACAAATGGTTAGAGGCCATGAAATCCGAGAAAGGATCCATGTATGAAAACCAAGTATAGACTTTGGTGGACTTGCTTGTTAGACGGCAGGTCGTTAAGTACAAATGGATCTTTAAAATGAAGACAAACGCTGATGGTAAATGTTACCATTTGTAAAGCTCGACCTGTTGCAAAGTAGTTTACGACAGGTTCAAAGAGTTGACTGCGATGAGACTTTCTCACTCGTAGCGATGCTAAAGTCTGTTGGAACTATGTTAGCAATTGCTGCATTTTTCAATTATGAAATCTGGCAGATGGATGCCAAAACATCATTTCCTTCCTTAAGGAAAGGTTGTATGAGATACAACCAGAAGGTTTTGTCAGTCCTAAGGATGCTAAAAGATGTGCGAGCTTCAGTGATTCTTCTATGAACTGAAGCAAGCATCTCAGAGTTGGAATATACACTTTGATGAGGTGATCAAAGTTTTTGAGTCTATACAAAGTTTACGAGAAACTTGTATTTGCAATAAAATGAGTGGGAGCATTATAAGAGTTTCTGATAAGTATATGTGGATGACATATTGATCGGAAATAATGTAGAATTTCTAGAAAGCATAAACGGTTGTTCGGAAAGTGATTTTCAAAGGAAGACCTGGATAAAGCTACCTAATTGTTGAGCATCGAGATCTATAGAGATAGATCAATATGCTTGATGAGACTTTCAATGAGTACATACCTTGACAAGATTTTGAAAGAATTCAAAATGGATCAGTCAGAGAAAGAGTTCTCGCCTGATTTGTAAGGAGTGAAGTTGAGTGAGACTCAAATCTCGACAATGGCAGAAGAAAGAGAAAGGACGAATGTCGTCCCTTATGCCTTAGCCATAGGCTCTCTAAATTATGCCATGTTGTGTACCGCACCTGTATGTGCCTTGACATGAGTCTGTCAAGGGGTACAAGAAGAGGTCCAGGAGTAGGATCACTGGACAACGGTCAAAATTATCCTTAGTAACCAGAGGACTAAGGAGATGTTTCTCGATTATGGAGGTGATAAAGAGTTCGTCGTAAAGAGTCACGTCGATGCAAGCTTTAACACCAATCCGGATGACTCTTAGTAGCAATCTGGAGACATATAGTGGAGCAGCCATTTGGAATAGTACCAAATGGACTGTAGTTGTAGTGTTTGCAGTTTGGCATAGAGATTTGCAAAGTACACATGGATCTGAATGTCTCAGACCCGTTAACTATAAGACCTCTCTCACATGCAAAGCATGATCAAGCCCCAGAACTCAGTGGGTGTTAGATTCATAACAATGCGAATCACATGGTGATGTGAACTAGATTATTGACTCTAGTGCAACTGGGAGACTTTTGGAAATATGCCCTAGAGGCAATAATAAATTAGTTATTATCATATTTCCTTGTTCATGATAATCATTTATTATCCATGCTATAATTGTATTGATCGGAGACTTAGATGCATGTGTGGATACATAGACAAAACCATGTCCTTAGTATGCCTCTAATAGACTAGCTCGTTGATCAAAGATGGTTTAGGTTTCCTAGCCATGGACATCAGATGTCATTTGATAAATGGGATCACATCATTAGGAGAATGGTGTGATGGACAAGACCCAAACTACAAACGTAGTTTATGATCGTGTCAGTTTATTGCTACTGTTTTCTGCATGTCAAGTATATGTTCCTATGACCATGAGATCACGCAACTCACAGACATCGGAGGAGTACCTTTTGTGTATCAAACATCTCAACGTAACTGGGTGACTATAAAGATGCTCTACAGGTATCTCCGAGGGTGTCTGTTGAGTTGGCATGGATCAAGACTGGGATTTGTTACTCCGTTTGACGGAGAGGTATCTCAGGGCCCACTCGGTAATATAACATCACAATAAGCCTTGCAAGCAATTGACTAAGTGTTAGTCACGGGATCTTGTATTACGGAACGAGTAAAGAGACTTGCCGGTAACGAGGTTGAACTAGGTATGGAGATACCGACGATCGAATCTCGGGCAAGTAACATACCTAAGAACAAAGGGAACATCATACGGGATTAACTGAATCCCTAACATAGAGGTTCGATCGATAAAGATCTTCATAGAATATGTAGGAACCAATGTGGACATCCAGGTCTTGCCATTGGTTATTGACCGTAGAGGTGTCTCGGTCATGTCTACATAGTTCTCGAACCCACGGGGTCTGCACATTAAGGTTTGGTGACGTTTCGGTAGTATAGAGTTATGTATGGTGGTGACCAAAGTTTGTTCGGAGTCCCGGATGATATCCTAGATGTCAGGAGGAGCTCCGGAATGGTCCGTAGGTAAAGATTCATATATAGGAAGTCCTGTTTTGGTCGCCGGGAAAGTTTCGGGCTTATCGGTAGTGTATCGGGAGTGCCGGTAGTGTACCGTGAGACCTCCGGGAGGGGTATTTCGACCCAAGGCTTCATGGGCTGTGGGAAAGTAATGACCAGCCCTTAGTGGGCTGGTGGAACAACCACAATAGGCCCATGCGGCTGGAAGAAAGAAACCCAAAGGAAAAAGGTGGGAAAAAAGGCAAAAAGGAAGAGTCCTAGTCCTACTAGGAGTGGAGGAGGAGAGTCCTCCTCCACCTCCCACTTTGGTCGACCCAAGGGCTGGCTTTTTGGCAGACAAGCCTCCTCCTCCTCTCCTCCTATATATACTAAAGTATTTTAGGGTTTTGGCACAGAATTTTCAGCCACGTGCAAACACTAATCTCTAGTGCATAGTTTCTCCTCTAGATCGGTTTCCTGCAGTGCTTAGGCGAAGCCCTGCCGGAATTGCTCCACCACCATCGTCGGAGCGCCGTTAGGCTGCCGGAGAAATCTTCTTCCTCTCCACTCCTTCTTGCTGGATCGAGACGGTGGAGATCGTCATCAAGCTATACGTGTGCTGAACGCGGAGGTGCCGTCCGTTCGGCGCTAGATCAGTAGGATCGTGATCAAGTTCGTGGGACGGATCGTGATCAAGTTCGTGGGACGGATCGTGATCAGATCGCGGGACGGGTCGTTATTGGATCACGGGATGGATCGTGATTGGATCACAGGACGCACGGCGATTTGGATCGTGAGGACGTTCGACTACACCAACCGCGTTTCTTAACGCTTCCCGCTTAGCGATCTACAAGGGTACATAGATCCACTCTCCCTCTCGTAGATGCTCATCACCATGGATAGATCTTCGTGTGCGTAGGAAATTTTTGTTTCCCATGCAACGTTCCCCAACAGACTTGACTACTTTGATGAAGCTCAGACCACATCTTCCAGTGCATGATGCCAGCCACTTAGTTGCTGAGGACATGAAGAAGAGGAAAGACTCAGGATTGAGAGCCTGGAGAGCCATAGATCCTTATGCTCAGAGGAGGAAAATTGCTGTTGACCTCATGTTCTATACAAGAGAGCAACAAGATTTTTATGAGACAATGTTTCTTGACAAGAGCCCAACTGTTAGCGACATGAGATATGTCGATTGGAAGTTCATTAAAGATAATGCAGACTACTTCCCAAGTGTCCGAGATAACTTCCATTGCATTGGTCTGGACAAGTTTATTGGCAGAGAGCTTACTGCATGGAACGACGAGATGATCATGAAATTCTACTCCACTGCACACTTCTACGGAAATGGTAGAATTGTATGGATGACTGAAGGTGCTAGGTATGAATCCACTATTGAGGAGTGGGCTGCACTTCTAGAGGTTCCAAAAGCTTAGGAAGGTGATCTGGATGTATACTCTGAACCCAAGGCAAGTTACAATGCCATGAAAGATATGTATACCCCTATCCCTGCTGACAAGGTGCAATCACACAAGCTAGGATCCATCTGTTATCTGCAAGCAGGCCTATGTACAATAAACACCATTCTGAGGCACACATTGATGCCCAAGTCAGGAGATGACAAGATGATCAGAGGCTACTCCATTAACATGTTGATCCACCTTGACAGGAACACCAGGATTAGAGTCATGAATTTGATTCTTGAGACAATCAAGAGGGTTGCTGGTGATCAAAAGCGCTCTTGCTGTTATGCACCCTACATCCAGTTGCTTATCAACTCTCAGTTGGAGAAGGACATTTTTGCTCTAGATCGTCCACATCTGCCCCTACAACCAGATTTTGAGGATAATGTTGTGGTGATGGACCCAGATCATCCCACATCTGCTACAGCACAGGCAGAAGCAGAAGGTGTTCGAGCCGCTAGTGCTCAAGCCCCCAGATCTAGGAACGAGCAAATGGATCTTCTGATCTCATCCGTCCAGGGCATGAAGAAGGATATCAAGGCGATTCTGGATAACCAGAACAGTCTAGTGAGGATATTCGAGACAAGAATCAAGGTTCTTGGTGATAAGGTGGCAAGTTGTCCAAGACAGTTATAGAGCTTCACAAGGAAGTTGACTCCGTGCACATCCCTCGGGTCTCTTCTACTTCAGATGACGATGATGATGAGGATGAGGATGAATCACCTCTCGGGCCAGGCACCTAGTTCACCACTCAGATGAGATCAGCCACAGTGCCTGCACCAGACTTGAGGCCCTCTTCATCAGATCCTGCTACTGTTAGTGCAGCTCGAGTTCCTCCTGTGACCACTCCAGCTCCTTTCATGACATCTGCAGAGATCTTCACCGATGCCATTATCTTGACTCCTTCACCGACAATCGGAGGAGTTCAGCCCAAGAACGATTAGTTATATGCCTTTGAACTTTTTGGTAACTTGTTGACAAAGGGGATAAGTGTATATAGATCATTAGGCTTTGAGTGAGGGAGCGTTTGGTGTTTTTTGCTTTTTCAAAGAATTGCTTTTGGTTGCTGTGATACTCTGTTATTTTCCTTGTGATACACGCTTGATGATGTTTGATCATACGCTTTAATGTGTGATGCTACTATTTCCTATAAATTTAATGCTTATGTGATGATCATTAATCTTTGGTTGATTGTATTGCACTATGATATTCATTCCAATTACTCTCGCACACCACCAAGTGGTATGTGGCATGTAAGAAGTAACCCATGTACCTAATCGATTGTGCATTTGCATTCAAGCACAAATTTAAAAATAATGCACACATTTAGGGGGAGCTCTTGCTTATCACATACTTCTCAAAGCGACGATTATATTCCATGATTATATCTTTGTCGAAGCTTTGATCTATATGTTGTCATCAATTACCAAAAAGGGGGAGACTGAAAGCACATTTGCTCCCTTGGTGGTTTTGGTAATTAATAACAACAGATAAGTCATTGAACTAATGCTTTCACCAAGTATATTTTAGGACAAGTTCAATGATAGGGATGGTAAAAGGATTGTGGAATTACCCCATGATTCAAACAAATAGGTTGGCCAAACTTCAAGCAAGAGGACTCTACTTTTTACATTTGTGAGAAATCACTTTGAGTCCATAGGAAAGCCAATACTATTAAAAGGGGGTAAAGTTTTGATGGTGAACAATATGCTCAAACATGCACAAGTGACAATCACCAAAACATCCACAAACTCTCCCACCAAAGTCTATCCTAAGCCAAATATGCAAAATTGGTGCAACCAACATTCCTATCTCGGTGCCACTGATTCTAAACCCTAGACAGACTCAGCCAAACCCTAACACTTCGGTCCAGCCGACACTACACTTGGTGCCACCGAGTTGGGTTGCCAAGATTATGTTATGCAAGTTCTAATTTTCAGTCCCACCAAAAATGGTGAATCGGCATCACCGAGATTGGTAAATCTGACCGTTGGTCACCTTGTCGGTGCAAATGATAATTGTATATCGGTCCCTCCGAGATTCAGAAGTTGCCACTTTTGGTCATTTCAGCACCATCGAGATTTACACATCAGTATCAACGAGTCTGACTTATTGTGTGTAAAGGTTGGATTTTTGGGGATGCCTATATATACCCCTCCACCACCACCCACTCGAAAGAGAAGCACTCAGAACTATTCCATGCCTATCCTACTCAGTTTTCTGAGAGAGAACCACATACCCTTGTGTTGATCGAGGTCAAGATCTTCCACTCCAACCATATGGATCTTGATTTATAGCCTCCCCAAGTTGCTTTACACCAATACCATCTCTTGTACCAAGCCAAATCTATGAGAGAGTGATTGTGTGTTGAGGATTCTATCATCTTGAAGCACAAGAGCAAGGAGGTCATCGTCATTACCGAGCCTATTACCTTTTGGAGGGTGGTGCCTCCTAGATTGGTTAGGTGTATCTTGGGATCCTCCTACTTCGTGTTGTGGAGTGAACCAAGAAGTTTGTAAGGGCAAGGAGATCGCCTACTTCATGAAGATCTACCCATAGTGAGGCTAGTCCTTCGTGGATGGAAGCCGCATGGAATAGTCAAGGTTGCTTCTCCGTGGAACCCTCCGTGGGTAGAGCCCTCCGTGGACTCTCGCGATCGTTACCCTCCGTGGGTTGAAGACTCCATGAATGTTGACGTACGATAGCACCACCTATCGGAACCATGGGAAAAATCATCATGTCATCACTTGTGTTTTCTTTCCTAACCCTCTCTTTTACTTACATGTGTAATGTCTTTACTTTCCGCTGCTACACTCTTAGACATGCATGTGTAGGGTGTTACTTGATATGCTATGAATGCTAAAACTTGCCAAGAACTAGAATTGGGAAAAATGCAAAACTTTTATTTGGTCAAGTAGTCTAATCACCCCCCCTCTAGACCTACTTTCGATCCTAGAATCTTTAAGACGGATAGACTTTGTAGGGCTTGTCAAGCAGGAAAGCAAGTAGGTGGAAGTCATCCCGTTAAGAATATCATGACTACTAGGAGACCACTTGATTTACTTCACATGGATCTTTTTGGTCCCAATGCTTAAAAGAGTCTCGGTGGAAATTCCTATGGTCTAGTTATAGTTGATGATTTTTCCAGATTTATGCGGGTATTATTTCTTGATGATAAGTCGCAGGTACAAAATATCTTCAAGAACTTTGCACACAAAGCGCAAAATCAATTTGAAGTGAAGATCAAGAAGGTTTGAAGCGATAACGGATCGGAGTTCAAGAACCCCCATGTGGATACCTTTCCTGACGAAGAGGTTATTTCACATGAGTTCTCGGCTACGTACACGCCTCAACAAAATGGAGTTGTTGAGAGAAAGAACCAAATGCTCATTGAGATGGCAAGAACAATGCTTGACGAATACAAGACGCCAAGACACTTTTGGGCAGAAGCCGTGGAAACAACATGTCGTGCCACAAAACGACTCTACTTGCACAAGCTTCTCGGTAAAACGGCATACGAGCTTCTCACCGATAACAAACCCCAAGTTCAATACTTTCGAGTATTCGGCTCCAAGTGTTACATTCTCGATAAGCATCGCCGTGTTAAATTTTCTCCTAAATCTCATGAAGGTTTCTTACTTGGTTATAGATCGAACTCTCACACTTACTGTGTCTACAACAACTTCACCGAAAACTTGATGTGAAGTTTGATGAGTCCAATGGTTCACAACTCGAACAGTTGCCAAATGATTTAGGTGATAAAGACCCTTCGGAAGCTATCCAAGACTTTCCCATCGGCAAGATTCTCCTTACAGAGGTGAAGGATGGTACTTCATCAACCCAAGTGCAAGCTCCTACTTCGGACCAAGGCTACCGACAACATGACATGGAAGCATCCACAAGTGGTACACGACGAGATGAAGAGGAGGAGGAAGTACATGCTGAAGATCCACCACAACCTCCTTCACCACCACCTCAAGATAACGACACCTTCAACAACAACGAATACGAAGGAGATGACGATGAAGAAGAAGCTCCACATCCAACAACCGGAAGCTGGCCTGAGGTCGAGCACAAGTCACCAAGAACCATCCCCTAAACCAAATCTTTGGTGATATACAAACCGGGAGGATCACTCGCTCTAAAACTCTCTTGGCTAAGTTTTGTGAGCATTAGTCTTTCATCTCTAGCATTGAACCTTTGAAGGTAGAACAAGCTCTTGAAGACGCGGATTGGGTGAACACTATGCATGAAGAGCTTCACAACTTCGAAAGGAATGAAGTGTGGATACTCTTGGAGAAACCCAAGGACGAGAAAATTTCATCGGCATGAAATGGGTTTTTCGCAACAAGCAAGATGAAGATGGTCAAGTCATACGCAACAAGGCTCGCCTCGTAGCTCAAGGATATACGCAAGTCGAAGGTATGGACTACAGTGAGACCTACGCTCTAGTTGCTAGACTAGAAGCCATTCGAATCCTTCTTGCTTATGCTAATCACCATGATATCACGCTTTACCAAATGATATTAAAATTGCATTCTTAAATGGTTAGATTGAAGAAGAGGTCTATGTTAAGCAACCACCTGGTTTTGTAAATCCTAAGAAACCTGACCATGTTTACAAACTTCGCAAAGCTTTATATGGTCTTAAGCAAGCTCCCCGTGCTTGGTATAAATGCCTAACGAAGTTTCTTATTGAAAATGGATTTGAAATTGGTAAAATTGACGCAACCTTATTCACAAAGAGAGTTAATGGTGAATTATTTGTGTGCCAAATTAATGTGGATGATATTATCTTTGGATCTACTAACCCACAATTCAGTGAGAAATTTGGAAGGTTGATGTGAGAGAAGTATGAGATGTCTATGATGTGTGAGATGAAATTCATTCTTGGTCTACAAATCAAGCAAATGAGAGAAGGTACATTTATCTCTCAAACGAAGTACACCAAGTACTTAATCAAGAAGTTCAACATGCAAGAGTGCAAAGGTATGAAAACTCCCATGCCCACTAGCGGACACGATGATCTCACTAAGGAGGGTGAAGTGGTTGATCAAAAGGTTTATCGATCAATGATTGGTTCATTGCTTTATCTATGTGCCTCCCGTCCCAATATTATGCTTAGTGTTTTCATGTGTGCTAGATATCAAGCTGCATCTAAAGAATGTCATCTTAAGGTTGTGAAACGTATTGTGAGATACTTGATTCATACACAAAACTTTGGCATTTGGTATCCCAAGGGATCTTCCTTTAATATTGTTGGCTACTCTAACTTGGACAATGCAGGTGACAAGGTTGATAGAAAATCCACCTTGGGTACATGTCAATTTCTTGGTAGATCTGTTATGTCTTGGTCTTCCAAGAAACAAAACTCGGTATCTCTATGTACCGCCAAAGCTGAATATATTGCTGCTAGATCATGTTGTGCGCAATTGTTATGGATGACACAAATGCTTAAAATTATGGAATTCATGTTAAAAATGTGCCATTACTTTGTGACAATGAAAGTGCTATTAAGATTGGTCATAATCCCGTGCAACATTCTCGAACCAAGCATATTCAAGTTCGACATCATTGCATTCATGATCATGTTGCCAAAGGAGATATTAATCTTAAGCATGTTCGTACTAACAAGCAATTGGCCGATATCTTTACTAAGCCACTTGATGAAAAAGTGTTTGTCACTTGAGGAGTGAGTTGAATATCATTGATGCTTCAAACTTGAGCTAAGCTCACTCAAATTCATGCAAGAGAATAAACTTCATTGATTATTCCATGCTATAACCTTGAATATCATATCTTGTAATTCTATGCTCCCTTGTCTTGCATCTAACCCTTTTGTAGGTACTTGGAAGAACTACACTCCATAAGATTGCCATCAACTCTTATCTTGACCAATCTTGTCATGACCAAGTATCCACAACCTCGCTTTGATGATGGAAGGAAGTAGACAACAAAACATATCCTTGACATATATCCCTTAATTGCTAAATCTCAAATTGGAATCGTGTCATTTGGATATATCATGTTTTTCCTTGCATGATTAACCCATGTGGGTGAAAAGTGAACAAAAACAACAAGGATTTCTCCCAACTCAAGATGATCTTCATCAACTTCGAGCATCCTCATCAAGTTCACCTACAGTCTACGTCAAGAACATCACTCAAAGGTATGTATTCATATCCTTGAAAAAGGCTTTACTCCAAGTCATGAGTTAAAGCAACTAAAGTGATATGAAGACAATAAAATGCTTAATCAAAAATGGTAACCCCATTTTGAGCTTACCGATGAGTATGACCTATGACCAAGCATTCTTGCTTGGCTCCTAAGTCAATATACTCTAATATAGGTGACCTAGTCACCGCCCATCATCTAGTTAAGTTTTTGGTTGGTTCCCTCTCAAATCACAAAATTTCTTGGAACCACTCAAATCTCTCCTAGTTGATATCTATCTGTAAATATTCGCAATTGGTACAAATCTTTTGATTCTCTTCCTTGTTTGATTTTCATTTGCAATTTTGTCTTCGGTTAATTTTCAAATCCATCCAAGTTTTTGAGATACACCTCGGAGCCTCCGATACAAAGAACTCGGTTATACCGATTTAGCAGATGAGCTGCATAACATTACCTCGGTATCACCAACTAATCTGTATCGGAGCCACCGACTTTCCGACTTAGTTCCGTTTGTACTTGTAATTGTAAATATTCCTTGTGTTCCTTTATGTATATTCTCCATTCTTCGATGATCCCTTAAAAAATCCAGGGGGAGAAATACACTCAAGGATCCCTGACTTAAAGGAGGAGAAGTTCTGCATGATCTCAAATCTTTTCTTTGTTTTTCATTTTCTACGACTCCTACATTCAATGACCCTTTATCTCAAGGATCCCACTTTATTCAATGATCCATGTATCTGACCCTACGTCTGACCTTTTTGGTAGTTAATGCCAAAGGGGGAGAGTTATACAAAGCTTCAAAGCTAAAAATGGAGATACACGCTTATGCAAAGGGGGAGAGGAGAATATCAAGTTTTCATGTTTTCAATCCCAATATCTACATGCTAAGATTTAGGGGGAGAGGGTGATCCATCATTTTCATATAAGGGGAGAAACTTCTAAATGATCTTGGAGACATATAAATTTGAAGGAATCTTCTATATGTTCTCCACATCTTGGTATCTGTGAGTTCTATTGTCTTTGATTAGTAGAATACTCTTGTGTTTCCTAACATTGTTTTCTCAAGTGTGTTTATACTACTAGAATGATCAAGAACTCAAAGTATATGCATCATATCTTTGATCAAGATGATCTCTTGCTTCTTGCACATATTGTTTGCAAGACTGAAGCCTTGAACGAGGATACATCTCATTCACATAAATTTGATGCATATAGCCAAGATACACATGACTCATGTTTATCCTTTCTACTACATGTGTGTCCATGTATTCCTATGCAACTATCCTTTAAATGGATTGCACACATTTAGGGGGAGCAAGTCTAAGTCATGTATCTCTCAAAGTCTTCATTATATACATGCATAACTTTATCTGAAGCTTTGCTTGTATGTTGTCATCAATTACCAAAAAGGGGGAGATTGAAAGCACAATGTGCTCCCTTAGTGGTATTGATAATTCATGACAACATACATTGTCTCTTGGACTAATACTTTTATCTAGTGCATTTTAGATAAAGTCGATAGAGAAATGGGTTGGCAAAAAGGAGTGTGGAGAGGATCCCCATGAATAAAAAGGAGAAGGAATAGCATTGGCCAAGCTTCAAGCAAATGACTCTACATTTTACATTTGTGAGAAATCACTTTGAGGCCATAGGAAAGCCAATACTATTAAAAGGGGGTAAGGTTTTATTGGTGAACAAAATGCTCATATGTGCACAAGTGATAGTCACCACATACACCCACAAGCTCTTCCACAAAAGTCTGTCCAAATCCAAACACTCAAAATTGGTGCAACCAAAATTCTACACTCGGTGCCACCGATTCCAAACCCTAGACAGACTCAGCCAAACCCTAGCTTTTTGATGCAACCGATACTGCATTCGGTGCCACTGAGTTAGGCTGCTAACTTTCTGTTACGCAAGTTCACAGTTTCAGTCCCTCCGAGATTGTTGGATCAGCGTCATCGAGATTGCACATTCTGACCGTTGGTCACCTCATCGGTGCAACCGAGATTCCTATATCGGTCTCATCGAGATTCAAAAGCTACTAACTTTAAGTCACTTCGGTACAACCGAGATTCACACATCAGTTCCACCGAGTCTGACTTATTGAGTTTAACAGTTGGATTTTTGGAGATGCCTATATATACCCCTCCACCACCACTCACTCGCAAGAGAAGCACTCAGAACAGTTCCCCACTCATACCTACTGATTTTCTGAGAGAGAACCACCTACCCTTGTGTTGAGGTCAAGATCTTTCACTCCAACCATATGGATCTTGATTTCTAGCCTACCCAAGTTGCTTTCCACCAATCCCATCTCTTCTACCAAGCCAAATCTATGAGAGAGTGATTGTGTGTTGAGGAGTCTATCATCTTGAAGCACAAGTGCAAGGAGTTCATCGCATTACCGAGCTTATTACCTTTTGGAGGGTGGTGCCTCCTAGATTGGTTAGGTGTCGCTTGGGAGCCTCCTACTTTGTGTTGTGGAGTGAACAAGAAGTTTGTAAGGGCAAGGAGATTGCCTACTTCGTGAAGAACTACCCCGAGTAAGGCTAGTCCTCCGTGGACGTAGGCCATCATGGTATAGTCAAGGTTGCTTCTTCGTGGAACCATCCGTGGGTAGAGCCCTCCGTGGACTCTCGCGACCGTTACCCTCCGTGGGTTGAAGACTCCATGAACGTGGATGTACGATAGCGCCACCTATCGAAACCACAGGAAAAATCTTGTGTCCTTCATGCGGTTGATCTCTCTATCTCGACTCCTTACTTTCATGTGCAATGTCTCTACTTTCTGCTGCTATACTTAATGACTTGCATGTGTTGGGTGTCACGGACTAATTATGTATGCTAAAACTGCCAACATCTTGTCATATGCTTGAGGTAGTTTTATATTCCTCCTTGTAGTCTATTCCCCCCTCCCCTCTAGACATACACCGCCTCCAAAAACACGCAAAAAAGAATAATCGGGATGGGAGAGAAAAAGAGATTGAAAAGGCGAATAAAGAGGACATGTATTAGTTGGTCGAATATTTAGAAGTAGTGTGGCAGTGCGAAGGGCTTCGACACAAAAACGAGAGGGAATCGAAGCTTGTAATAGCCATGTGCGAAGAATATCATTAATGGAGCGAAGAGAGCGTTCAGCTTTACCGTTTTGAGGAGATATATAAGGACATGAAAAGCGAAGAAGAATGCCTTGAGAGAGAAAAAAATTGGAGTATTGTCAAATTCACGATCATTATCACATTGAATAAAGCGAATGGGCAAACCAAAGTGTGTGAGAACCTATCGCCAAAAATAGAGAAAGATGGCATGAACTCCAATTTTAGCATGAATAGGAAAAGTCCAAATATAATGAGAATAGTCATCCAAAATCACAAGATAATATTTATAACTAGAGACACTAGGGATGGGAGAGGTCCATAAATCACAGTGACGTAACTCAAACAGAAAAGTGCTAAGGGTAGTAGAGGCTCCAAAAGGTAACCTAACATGTTTGCCACATTGACAGGCATTACAGAGGGAAGGATTATGAGGAACACTAGAACTAGGAATACAAATTATTGAAGCAAAGATGACAATGTGGTTTTGTTGGGGTGTCCTAGACGACGATGCCACAAATCAATTGATGCACGTAGGCTCGGGGAGTAGATGTAGGGGCGCCATGAAGAGGATAAAGGTCGCCCGTGCTATTGTACCGAGCGAGGACCTCCCCCATCGTCAGATCCTTCACAGACAAACCAAAGGGTCAAAAGCCAAAATAAATTTATTGTCAATGCAAAATTGGTGAACACAAATAAGATTTTTGATGACGGAAGGGACAACAAGAATATTGCGGAGAAGAAAGTTGGCGTAAGTGGAAGAGATGTAAGAATGACCAGTGCAGGAAACAGGTATGGTGGAACCATCACCATTGGTGATTGTAGAAAAATAGAAGGGAAACAAGCTGACAACAAATTCATATTTGAAGACATATGCGAGGATGCACCAGAATCGAAAATCCAATCCGTACCTTCGTTATTGAGAGTAAAGTTGTTCATCGTGTCGATGAAGGCGGCTTGATCCCAGGCCGGTTGCTGTGGAGGAGCAGAGGGGCCAGGGGCTTGCATGGGGGCATAGGGTAGGGTCGGTGGCTGGTAGTATGCGGCCTGGGCCTGCATGGCATCGTAGGGAGCCGGCATGGTGTAGTAGGGTGGCAGCAGACCTAGCGCGTTGGGAGGTGGCGTAGGAGTGGCGATGTATAGACGTGCGTTGGCGGCTTGGGCCCGAGGAGTCCAGGAGAGCCGGTGGCCGGTCAGAGACCGGGGCTCCACGTGCCCGTGTATGTAGGCGGGGCGCCGTACGGCGAAGGAGCCGACCAGGGCATCGACCAAGCTTGGACAAGGTCGGTCCATGGATCGTGCCGAGGAGCTGATGGCGATGGGGCAGCCGATGACGGAGCTGGTGCGGTGCCGGAGGCCGGTAGATCGGATTGTTGCCCCAGTAGTTACGGCTCGGGCGCCAGCCTAGGGGCGGTAGAGGAGGAGCGATCTCCACGGTTGGAGGAGGGGTGCGGTAGATTGGCGCGACAGCCCAGGTGCGGCCGCGGCAGGAGCAGCAGCATGAAACACCTGCGGTGGCCGTTGTGCCTGGTGAGCTTGGTTCTTCTCTTCTTGCTGGAGGAGGGAGCAGACCTCCTTGAAGGTGGGGTAAGGCTTGAGTATGGGTATGAAGGATTGCTGCTTCTCGAACTGCTCGCCGAGGCCGACGAGGAGAGCGTTGATGAGGGCGCGGTCGTCGACGTGATCACCGAGTTCACGGAGTTCGTCGCCGATGGCCTTGATCTGCTGGCAGAAGACGGTGATCGGGGCATCTCCCTGGACGGTCGTACAGAGCTCGGTGTTGAAGGCGTTGATGCGCGCGTCTGAGTTGTCCTTGAACAGCTGCTGGAGGGAGGCCCAAAGCTCGGCGGCAGTGGTGTTGTCGGAGGAGACCAGATTGAAGAGCTCCGTGGAGATGCGGGTGTAAATCCACTGATGATGGCGAGATCATCTTTCACCCAGCATGGATCGGCGGGCTGCGGAGGGTAGGACGGGTCGATGTGGTGGCGTAGGCCGCAGCGGCCAAGGTGGATGTTGAAGATGTGGTGCCAATGGTAGTTGTTGTGGGCGCCAAGATCGAGAGAGATCGGGATGAAGGGGGAGACGTCGGCGATGGTGTCGGCTAGGGAGATCATTGGTGGTTCAGGAGGAGCTAGTTGGGTGGTTGTAGAGGAAGAAGAGGTAGGGGCACCGGCGACGCGGAACTTGGCCATGGAGAGGAGGGGCCGAGTCGGCGGCGGCGGCGGTGCCATGCCAGGTGCGGAAAAACCTAGACGTCTGATACCATGATAATTGGAGAATAAAAATTGTATTGATTGAGGTCTCAAAGGGCTGTTTATATAGATTATAAGACTTGGACTTCAAGACTAATAGAGATAGAAATTACAACCGAAACCGGCCGACCATAATAACCACTCTAATACTAAGGCTTCCAGCTCGATCTTACCATCTTTACATATGATTCCTCTGTTGGCTTCCTTTTCTTCTTTGTCGGAATTGTGAAAACATTGACGCCTTAACTTGTCAAGCGAGGTTGACAATCGGAGGCGTTAGCGTTTCCACAATTCCGAGAAAGAAGAGAAGCACCGAGCATTCAACGGGGTGTGGCCTCGCTCGATGGATCTTCAGCAGCAAAGCCATGTCCTACAAAATATTTAGCGTTGCGTCTCAGGTCATCAAAGTGGTGGTTGATTTACAAATTTACTGGACGACAACAACATGCTATAGAAGTTCTAGCATACCATGACAACGCACGTTGAGAACTTAATTGCTGAAGGAGATATCTACGCTCTCACTAGCATGTCAACATGAGGTATTGATAACTACCATGCCCTCTATCCTTTATTACTTTTGGATTTTGCTTAACATCATATTAACTGATTTCACTCATCCCGTACAAAAAACTGATTTCACTCATGCCTGTGTAGGTCGACATCGACATCGCATATCAGTTTTTTTCATCATCAAGAGGGATGCAAAAGACTTAGGTAACATCATGGGGAAGAGTAATGACCCATTGTAATATTGGTGTTGTCTAACAAATTATATTCTTCTTTCTTAATTAATGAATGTTACTTATGCCTCCGTTTAAAAAAAAGGGTACGTGACTAGGTGTGCACGCATATTCTTGCCCCGTATGTGTTTTTCCATTAATGTTTTCCCGTCATTGATTTTTTTGTGCTCGTTTTTTTTTTTGCTGTGCTCGGTGTATCCTTTAAGTTCAGTGGCCCTATTTTATATTGCTCGGTTACTACATATTCTGGTGCTACACTTAAGTCAATGTTTATCAATAATCTGAAGAGAACTTTTGGCATACAGGAAAATTTTATTTCTAACCATGAAGAAGTATGATTGAAAGGCTTGTAACTCTGCGAATTGAGCTAGTTCCAATTTTGATTTGCCAGCTACTTGTTTCATGGCTTTAATTTGAGCCGCGGATCCTACTCTGGAAACAGAAATACCCACATTAATAGCGGGTCGAATTCCGGCATTGAATAGATCCGCAGATAAGAATATTTGTCCCTCGACGCTGAGGGCATCCTTTAAGCGCAGCCGTTTTTCTAGCATTTCGGATGGTAAGTAACAATTTCCACTTACTTGCATATTTCATTCTTTTCATATAATTATTGGACTGCTTTGCTTTTGCAGGGAAATGTAATTATTGGTCTTCAGGATCAGTCAAATTGTCGATGATTTAATATTAGTATCTCAATTAATCTGTTTTAACATATTTCTCTTCAATTTTTTGAAAGTCTAGCTAGGCAAGTTATTCATCGTGTTCTCTCACAAATTTCAATATTTATATGAACAATCATATTACTACATAGTACTAATTAGTTCTAATCTTAGACACCTTTCTAGTGGGGATATGATTTTTAGGATAAAAATGTTAGGAACTTGGTATAGAAAAAGATGTGGTAAATGGTCCACATGATTGTTTATTACTATTTTTTTACTTTTTATCAAATATATTCAATAGGTATTTTGGACAAAATACCCCGCAGCAACGCGCAAGGTATTATCTAGTTTAGAAAATTTTTGAGGACCATGTTTATCTTGGCACTCATACTAAAATGTATGTATGCATCCCTAGTTGGTGCACATGTCGGGGAAGTGAAATTCTCCCTAATTTTAAGGAAAGAGAACCTTGGCTCGGTGATTGGACATGCGGTTGTATAGCCTAATGATCTAAATTCAATTTTTGAAATTGACAGATGATGTCCAAGAGTTTTTCCTCACTTATTGAGGATCAAGTTTGATGTGTGGTGAAACCACTCATAAAAAAAATCTTGATTCTTAATAAAAAAATCCCAAGGACCAAGTTTATCTTGGTAATCATACTAAAATGACTGTATGCATTCTTAGTTGCGTAGAGGCCATAAAGTGAAAAACCCTCCAATTTTACGGTGGTAGGTAAGTCAACGTGAAAATTAAGGAAGAATCGTACATGGGACGATCGGAACCAAGTCCGACCCGGCGGCCGGTGGCCTACGTGGGAACCGGTTTTGGGCGCTCTCAGGACTGACTCCGACGAGTCCGATGACGAGGAGGATCGCGCAGCTTCCAGATCGGGTCGGGGACCGCATCGCCGACGCCTTCGGACCTCGTCTGTGAGTCGCTCCGGACGGGCTACTCCAAAGAATGATTCACAACAAATATTGATGTAATCATTCCGACCAGCGATCGGGCGTGGGATGGACTGACAAGAGAAGACAAGGTTGAGGTTCTCCGGTGGGTCATTCACTGGCAAACGGCTACGACGGCGATCCGGACATGTAAGGGACCACTCCCCAAGGTATGTCTACCCAAAACTACCCTGCTCGATTTCTTCAGATCCAATCCTTGGACTGTGGTTGCGAACCGAAAGAACAAGCGACCGGTGGTGGCACCGCCACCGGTGCCGGCGACCTGCACGATCGAGGTGATTCGGGAGGTGCGCTCGAGCTCGTTGAGTAGTTTATTGGACCAGTTTGGGCTGCTGGCTGCGAGCGTTGCTAACTTGGGCTCCAAGAGCGTTGGGTATTCGGCTCAACATGGAGTACATCAGGTTGCGACGCTAGACGCACATAACCAATCGGGAGACCAGCGATCGATCAAGGAGTCGTTTGCGGCTAGGGCTAGACCTCTCGTCATTCGTCCTGGTTTTCCTACACATCGATCTGGATGAGCAAGAAGGATCGCTCCAACTACACCGGCAACGATGGCAGGACGTGGCAAAGATGATGCACAGCCGCCTTCACGCCAAACACCTCCTGCGAGAGAAGGAGAACGGGCGGCGCGTCAGACTCTCCCGGTTCGTGATGGACATGTCGCGGCCACGAACGCCGGCGGCCATGGCGCTTGGCCGCGATCTGTCTGGCTATGGTGCCAGAAGGCTAGGCGATAATGCAGACGGCCGTAACAACACATACCGCAGTGGCGGACAGTGGGGTGACGATGGCTATTATGCTTACGGTGACAACCAATTCCGAGGTTCCTCATCTACTGGTGGTGGTAGGGGATATGAGGCAGATCGGTGTCAGTTCTATGCCCCTGCCAGCACGTCTGTCGAGTGGGCTTCGGGCCCCAACTATCGACCGCGAACGTTTCGTGGTGGTCATGGGGGCAGGGGTGGTGGCTGTCATCGGGCACCAAGGCGTGACCCTCCCCCTCCACGTGTTGATCCACCACCCCCGGCAGCCGAGGTTACTGCTTCGGCTGCTCCAACTCTCCCGGGCGTGAACATGGATGCGCCTGCCCAAGGAACGGCTTCCGAGGCAACAGGGTCGATGGCCGGGGCAGATAATGTTTCAGGTGCTACATCTAAGTTATCTTGGGCGGCGTTGGATGTCGTCCGGGCCCTCGCAATGGTGAAGGTTCTGGCGTCTAAGACGACACATACTAGAGATGTTGCAAGCGAGATAGGAAGTGACAAATCTGAAATTGAACGTGTCTACAAGTGGGAGCGTAAGAAAGAAAAGATGGCTTGCTATCAGTACGGAAAACTGGGACACTTTGCGGTTGATTGTAAATCAGAATTCCGTGACATTTTCCTCAAGCCATTGCACGGTGTCAGAGAATGCCCCATTCTCCTTGGACCAAAGCCGGTGGCCACGATTTATGGAATGTGCTGCCCCAACCTGATGTTTTTTGAGACACCTCACACCACCTCCATTACGCCGCGCATAGAGAATGCGGGGACCGGCGTTACATGTGGTATGTGGTACGATGACTAAGGAGCAGATTATATTTCAGCTGAGAGAGTTGGTTTCACACAGTTATCAGTGGGCTCCAATAAGAATTGATGATCAGGTATACAGAGTGGAATTCCCTACGAGGGAGTATCTCTCTCGTCGGCTTAAGTTTGGCATGAGTAGAGTACCGAACAATTCTTGTGTTCTCAAGTTTGATGCATGTATCAAGAAGGAACTAGAGGGGACACCGCATTCCCAGATTTGGGTGAGATTCTCACGGGCACCCCGTGCACCTGAATGATTTTCTTGTGACGTGGAGCCTGAGCTTGCTGACAGACAAGACCGAAAAAGCAGATATGTCATTTACTCAAGCTCAGGGTGTGGTGTGGCTGCTCATCAGTGTGTTGAACATAGAACATGTCCCGAATCTAGTGAGATGGGCGTACGATGGTAAGAGTGATAACCTTGAGGTCGAGATTGAGGAAAAACCTTCTTTCACATGAGTTGGCTGGGCATATTGATATGGATACGGAGGATGGTGGTGATGGTAACGAGAGACATGATAAGTTTGCGGAGCAAAGTAAGCATGATGGCGATATCAGGACGCCGAGGCAGTTGGCCAAGCCAGTGGAGGCTAGGGCTGCCCCCCATCCTCTCTGATGAATACTCTGAGGTTCGTCTCTTTTGGATCATCGTCGGCTCCTAGCAGCCTTTGGGTCGACCGAGCAGAGATGGAGGATCCAGTGGAGCACGATCTAGCACCGTTGTCACCACCAGCTTTGCCATCAGCATCTCGATTGCTAACTTCAAGCACATGCCTCGAGCAGGGAGCCTTGGCACGACAACTACAAGCCGAGGTTGCGGGGGACACCTGGAAGGAGGTTGTGGCACTGAGCCATTTAGGGGCAGGGGGAGTCGAGATAGACGACTTTGGTCACCTGTCACCGCCTATATACCGGCCGCGGGAGCAGTGGCATTGGAGGCAAACGAGGGGAAGGAGGTCCACTTGGTTTCTCCATGTCCGACAGCACCGACGAGGCATACTGCTGCGGTGGCTCTGATGGTGGGGAGTCCAAGGCAGGAGGCCTGCCGGTCCTCACCATCATCATCTTGTTCTCAAGTGGTTTAGCGCGTGGGGAGTCCAGGGCCGGAGGCCCGACGGTACTGATCTTCGCCACCACATTCTTCTTCACCCCCGTCATCGACATCTCGACAATCACCTTCATGATAGGTGAATAGTCCGCAGGCAGTTGGGGAGGGGGGATGACCTAGGGACTTGTGAGGCGACCTGAGCAGCTCACGAGGTCCCTGACCCCCAACTTGGAGCTCACCGATGTTGGCAGACACTTGGTAGGATACCAACCCCCTCCCGATGTCACTATTGAGGAGGTGATCGCCTTCGGCGGGATTCCAGACCCGAACACTAGTGACAGGCGCATCAATCAACAGATTCAGGACCAACCGGATGCGGACGACGTGCAGTTGGGGCATGCTATGAGAGCTGCCAAGCTTTGAGATGTCAAATCACCTATAGGTATGTCGATCGATACTAGTTGTTCCATCCTTCATTTTTTAGAGCATGATATCATTGATAAGACCGACAACTTAGGGATCTCTCTGGATAGTAATGGTAAAGATATTGCCAAATCAATGAATGACTTACTAGACCTTGAAATAGATAGAGCTCTAGATATAATTCGTAACTTAGCTGTCGTGAAACGTATGGATGACTCTAAAATTAATAATCTAGGGGTAACGATGTTACACAGTATGTGTGAGGACCTTATTCCCACTTCAGGAATGGAGGATGAGGAGGTGGAAATGGATGCTGAGGGGTATGTGGCTCCTCTGCAACTAGTCGATAGTAAGTCTTCTATCGCTGGGTAGGAGACTAAAGTGATGATGCAGGATAAACCAAAACATTCCTAGAAGAGGAAGATTTATCCTGCATCAACACTATGCGAAAGTGCGAGTGTAAAACAAAAGGAAAAAATTATGATGATAAATGAAAGGGATTTTTTGGAATAGGAGAGGTCTTGCAGACTTAGCTAAACGGAGATTCCTGGCGGAAGCAGCGATAGAGCATAAATTAGACTTTATGGCTCTACTCGAGACGGGAAGAGATAACTGCACTCCACAGTTCCTAAATAACATCTCAGCTGGAGTTGATTTTGATTGGCACTGCTTGCTACCAAGGGGTAGGTCCGGAGGGATACTCCTTGGAGTCAAGTGTGAGATGCTAGAGGTTACTAGTGTGGTTTATGGTGGCTTTGCCGTCAAATTTCGAGTGAGGTCGAAAATTGATGGTTTTAGGTGGGCTCTGAGGGCTGCCTATGGAGCAGCTCAACATGAAATCAAAACTGAATTTCTCTCAGATTTGGTGAGGATCTGTGGGGATGAAAGGTTGCCAATTCTAGTAGGGCAGATTTTAACATTATTCGTAGGTGAGAAGAAAATAACAATGACAATTTCGATCGGAGATGGTCATTTATGTTTCACACCATTATTGAGAGTCTCAATTTGAGGGAGATCGGCCTTATAGGAAGAGAGTTCACATAGTAGAACACACTACTAGTTCTGATGTATGACAAGCTAGATCGACTGCTTACCAGTGTTGAGTGGGAACAAAAGTTTCCTCTGGTAACGGTCCAGGCTTTGCAGAGAGCAGTCTCCGATCATACTCCACTTCTAGTCGACTCAGGGGAAGCGACACATGTGGGTAATAAAAATATTTTCTCTTTTAAATTAGGATGGTACGAAAGAGAATGCTTTTTGGACCTCGTTGCATCCGAATGGGACAAAGAGACCAGTGGACATACTAGTATGGGTAGATGGCAAAACAAAATTCGACACCTACGCCAGTTTTTGAGGGGCTGGTCAAAAAATCAAAGTGTACTTTACAAGGTGGAAAAGGGAGGCTTATTCATATTATTAATGAGTTGGATCTGAAAGTTGAGTCCACCGTTCTTAGCGTGTCAGATTAGACTATTAAGAATGAGGCTGAGCAGAAGCTTCGTGCTTTACTTCGAGAGGAGGAGATCAAATGGGCTCTCAGAGCCAAGGTGACTAAGGTCTTCCAAGGTGATTACAACACCCATTTATTTCACATGATAGCTAATGGGAAGCATAAAAAGATGAAAGTAATTCAACTAGAACAGGATGAGGGTACAATTGTAGGGCATGAGAACCTGAAATTGTACATCTTCGAGTACTATAAAAAACTTTTTGGAGACCCCGAAGTTAACTTGGTGTTGCTAGATGAGCGTGCAATAGGGGATATTCCTCAACTTCATGCTAATGAGAATGATGTATTATCTGTTCCGTTTACCAAGAAAGTGGTGTTTGAGGCACTAATGCAAATAAAGCAAAACAAGGCTCCCGAACCTAATTGGTTCCCAATTGATTTTTACAAGAGGTGTTGGCATATTATTAAAGATGATCTTATGCCTATGTTTCATTATTTATTCAATGGTCAGTTACAACTATTTTACCTAAACTTTGGAACAATGACGTTGCTACCAAAGAAGGAGGATGTCGTATGCATTGAGCAGTTCAGACCGATATGTTTGCTCAATGTGAGCTTTAAAATCTTTACTAAGGTTGCAACGAATAGGTTGACACAGATAGCCCACTCGATTATTCAACCCAACCAGACATCATTCATGCCCGGTAGACACAACCATAGAAGGGGTTGTGGTCTTACACGAAACACTTCAAAAGATCCATTCGAAGAAACTCGGAGATCTTTAAGCGGGATTTCGAAAAAGCCTATGACAAGGTCAAATGGCCTTTCCTCCAACAAGTTTAAAGAATGAAGGGATTCAATGAAGCCTGGAGGAACCATGTGGATTCCTTTATTCAGAAAGGTAGTGTTGGAATTATGATGAATAATGACATAGGTTATTATTTTCAAACTCATAAAGGATTAAGACAAGGAGATTCGATGTCCCCCATCTTATTCAACATTGTTGCTGATATATTGACAGTTCTCATAGAGCGGGGTAAAGAGAACGACCTTATAGGGGGACTTGTTCGGTATCTTGTGGACGGAGGGGTGTCTATCATGCAATATGCGGATGATACGATCATTTTCATGCAACACGACCTCGCTAAAGCTAGAAATATGAAGTTGGTATTTTGCCTTTTTGAACAACTATCAGGACTCAAGATCAATTTTAATAAGAGCGAATTGTTCTTCTTTGGGCACGCCAAGGAGAAACAAGATGCTTACTGACAATTATTCGGTTGTGAGATGGGGTCTCTACCGTTTAGTTACTTGGGTATCCCCATTCATCACTGCAAATTGTCCAATAAGGATTGGAAATGCATAGATGTTCGATTTAAAAAAATACTAAGTTGCTGGAAGGGCAAGCTTATTTCCTATGGAGGTCGTCTCGTGCTAATAAACTCAGTTATGACGAGTTTGCAGATGTTCCTTCTATCATTCTTCGAAGTACTAGTGGGGGTACGGAAAAGATTAGGATTTTATTGATATCGGTTCTTCTGCAAAGTGACGATATTAGGACGTAATACAGACTTGCTAGATGGAATATTATGTGCAGACCCAAAGACTAGGGTGGGTTGGGTATAGAGAACTTAGAGATTAGGAATAACTGTCTGTTGAGAAAACCACTCTATAAACTGTCTGTTCAGACATAAGGTACGATGGGTACAAATTTTGCGTAATAGGTACCTACAATCCAAGACTTTGGCCCAAGTCATCGGTAAACCTTCAGACTCAACGTTTTGGAAAGGGTTAATGAGAAAGAAAGAAACCTTTTTTCCCATAGAGTGAAGTTTAACATTAGGAACGGTAACACAACCAGTTTCTGGGAAGACATGTGGTTAGGGAAGACGCCCCTAGCTATACAATATCCGACCGATATAATATTGTGCAACGTAAAGAAGCTTATGTTGCTACGATCAATCAGTCCCTCTTAACATTCAATTTAGGAGGTCTCTGGTGGAAGAAAGATGGAATGAGTGGCTCAATTTGGTTCGTAGGTTGATGGAGCTTCAACTTTCTAACCAAGTGATAATCCCCAAGTGTAAGGAATCATCGTAGCAATTTCCAAAGATGGAAGTGATAAGTATGGAGTGTCGAACCCACAAGGAGCTAAAGGTAAGATCAATATTCTCCCAAGTCCTATCTGCCACCGATATGACTCTACGTACACCGAACGTTTGCTTCCATCCAGAAAGGAGAAATAAAACTACGTTGTGGGTATGAAGAGGATAGCTTTGCATGATATCGGAGAACTAAAACATAAAAATAGGTGTTGTTATCATAATATTACAATATATTACAAATCGCGAGTGTGGAATAATGATGGGTCGGTGTGCGGAATTATCCTAGGCAATTGTTAACAAGATCGGAAATCATTATTGCAATTTTATATGAGGGAGAGGCATAAGCTAACATACTTTCTCTATTTGGATCATATGCACTTATGATTGGAACTCTAGCAAGCATCCGCACCTACTAAAGATCATTAAGGTAAAACCCAACCATAGCATTAAAGCATGAAGTCCACTTTATCCCATACGTAACAACTCCCTTACTCGGGTTTATGCTCCTGTCACTCAAGCAACCCACTATAAGCGAATCATGAACGTATTGCAACACCCTACAGCAGGAATCCTTCACGTGTGCGCGGCATGGAAGGCACCATAGGACAACACCAAAATAAACATACAACTCAAACCAATCTAGATCATCAATCAACCCAAAGGACAAAAGTAATCTACTCAAAACATCATAGGATGGCAACACATCATTGGATCAAAATATCTATCATAAAGTACCATGTTCAAGTAGGTGATTACAGCAGGGTGCGGGAGAGTGGACTACTAAAAGGAGATGAGGATGGTGATGAAGAAGGTGATGTTGATGAAGACGATCACCGCGACGATGGTTCCCCTGGTGGCACTCCGGCACCACCGGGAGAGAGGGGGAGAGGGGCTCCCCCTTGTGCTTCCTCTTCCCTGGCCTCGCCCCTCTGTAGGGGGAGGTTCTCCATCTGGTCCTTGGCCTCCATGGTGTTGATGGCCCCTCCAGGACGATGAAGATGGCCTCCGGTGATGGTGACCCCCTTCGGCAGGGTGCCGGAGAGGGCCAAGATTGATTTTTCGTGGCTCTGGAGGTGTGCGGCGGTGGAACTCCTGATCTACGTTATGCATTGGGGGTTTTGGAATATTTGAGGATTTATAGAGCTAAGAGGGAGGTCGGTGGACTCCCGAGGGGCTCACAAGCCTGGGGGCGCCCTAGGGGGTGGCCGCGCCCCTGAGGCTTGTGGCCTCCTCGGCCTTCCTCTCCGGTGACTCTTCGCTCCAGTATTTTTTTATATTTTCCAAAAATATTCTCCGTAATTTTTCAGCTCATTCTGAGCACTTTTATTTCTGCATAAAAACACCACCACGTAGCTCTACTGAAAACAGCGTTAGTCCGGGTTAGTTCTAATAAAATCATACCAAAATCATATAGAATTATAGTAAATATGCCATAAATACTTCATAAATTATCGATACGTTGGAGACGTATCACCAAGCAGACACCATTCATTGGAAGCTAACTACAAGCGGTAGTTTCTCCATGAAATCAATGTACTTAGACCCAATTAATGCTGGGCCAGTACCAACCTCCCCACACATTTGGAAAATTAAGATTCCACTCGGAATTAAAATATTTATGTGGTTTATGCACAAAGGAGTGATCCTGACGAAAGATAACTTGGTTAAACGCAAATGGATTGGTAGTTCTAGATACTGTTTTTGTGATCACAATGAGACTATTAAACACATCTTTCTCGGTTGTCCACTTGCCAAACTTCTTTGACGTGCTATACATATAGCCTTCAATATTACTCCTTTACTTAGTATGAACATAATATTTGGGACATGGCTTAATGGAATGGATGTAAGCACAACTAGTCACACATTCGATAGGGATATGTGAAATGTTTTGGGCTATATGGAACTGTAGAAATGATATGATATTTCACTGGAGAAACTCTACTGACTTTTTCCAGGTTATTTACAGAGCTACTGTTTGGATCTGTATGTGGTCGTTATTCACGCCTGTGGAGTCCAAGGAGCTTTTGGTTACTGGGTGCAACGGGTGGAAGACGATGACACGAGCTATCTTCAATCAATTTGCATGGCGGCTAACTAATAGGCTAGATGTTAGTCATCATAACTTGTTCTTGTTTAGCCAGATGTGACATTTATTTTACCTTTACTTTTACGGGCTCTATTTGTGAACTATTGTTAGATATTGCATTTTTGTGAAACCATCATTACTTAATAAAATGTTTGCACGGATCATCGTGATGCAGAGCCCGGAAACGATCCTCCTTTTTAATAAAAATAAATAAATAAGGAACACGAATAAACAAATGAAATTTGAACTGAACTTTAATTCAAATGATATAACAAAGTCAGAAATGAAAGTAAAAAAGAAAAAATGGTCGATGCCCCCACACGGGTGTGCTACAAATCGGCCACTCATGCGTGGAAACAGCAAGCGAGTGACACACTACACTATCACGTATAGCCTTCTATGGATCACAAGACGACCGAAGACTCGTTGCCACGCTGGGTCGTCGGCTCTGGGTCATCGGCTCGACCATTTACGGCCAAGGTGTCACCACTCACCACTCACCAGCCTTGACTAACCGGAGAAATCTGAGCAATCACGTACATGTTCCCACCAAAAACAATATGATTATCTTCAACGAGAAAATGCGCAATCACTTGCAGCTGCCAAACTTTCACCTGTCGAAGTCGAAGATGCTTGAGAAAAAAAGATAGGTAAATTAAGGGGTCCAATCATCCAATGAGATCTTTTTCTTTTCCATGGGGGTCGACCTCTATAAATACGGGCCTTCCGCGAGCAGTAGGATATACACACGCAGCTCGAAGCCTCCAACTGGTCACAAGTCGCAAGGCAGTAAGCCGAGTGCCTGACGGACGATGGCGTCCTTCGCTAGAGCTCTCCGTTTCATGGTGCTGCTCCAGATCGCGTTGTTCGTCGTCTCCGCCGTGTTCATGAGCAGCTCCGTCTGCCACGGAGCCCGAGAGATCAAAGGTTACTGCGTACAAACTGTTCATTTCACGCTCTTCCCCACCGTCTTGAAACCAATCATGCATGCTAATGCTTTGCTTGCGTTCTAAATAATTCTCTGCAGCGTCAGTCGGCACCGGGGCTCTCAACCCAAACCGTCCTGCTGTGTGCATCGGCGGATCGTGCCCAAGCCCTGGCCAACCCTACACCCGTCCGTGCGGAGTGTATAAGAAGTGCCCGCCGGCTGGTCAACCCTAACGCCCGCTCCCGAACAATGGAAGGATTACACGGCCCCGATACATAATATGCCTCCCTCTGGAAGTACAAGCTACAGCCATGACTTTATTGTACTGAACAGATAATAATATCTTCTCGTGTACTTGCATATTTACTTGTACTCTGAATAAAACTGGCTATATCTGGGCGTGGGTATGAATGGTTGTTCGGTTCACAAATAAATACATGTTCCCTTCGTCTCAAAAAATGTCTCAAACATAATACAATTTTATACTAAAATTATGTAAAATTACTAATACAACTTCATCAAGCCTGCCGGAAAGCGAAGCCGTATATGATGTCCCGATAAATGTAAATTCGAAATGAGGTGCTCGATCTCACTATGTGGTCACAATAGTTAGTTCATACTTGACCAAAGTTGTGCTTTCTTTTTTACTTGTCGTTCAATTGGATGTATTTATGATTTTCTCTGCGAAGAATTACTTGTGACTCAAATTAATTGTGGACGAAGGGAGTGCATGCGAAAGAGGGCATGTGATTAAAAGGGTAAGGAAACATTTTCTTTTTTGCATAGAAAAAGGGTAAGGAAATGTTGCATAATTCAAAATAAACATGTTTTCTTTTCGACAAACCTTTTCACATCACGTGAAAAGTAAGAGACATGGTGAGGGAGTTCTGTATTAGGGGGTTCTCGGATAGCCGATTTATTGTTTATGGACCGGACAATATGGGCTACTTACCGAACACGGGAAGATTTGAAAGCCGAGTCTCCAAGATGGAAGCTTCGGGAAGCACGGCTTGCGCTCCACGTTTGATGTAGCAAGTAGGCATGTTTATCTCCTCGGCATTTAACCGACCATATGTAAACCCTAGGCGTCCTCGACACCTATATAAGCCGGAGGGTTTTAGGGTATAGGGATAGATCAACTCACCTAGGGTTAGCTATTGGATCTCGAGGTACATCAACTCTGTAACCCTCATATCATCAATACAACCAAGGAGGACGTGGGGTATTACCTCCATAGGAGGGTCCGGACCTAGGTAAATCCGTGTCCCCTTCGTCTCCTGTTACCGTCGATTCTAGTCTCACAGTTCGGGACCCCCTACCCAAGATCCGTCGGTTTTGACACCAACATTGGTGCTTTCATTGAGAGTTCTGCTGTGAGAAAGATGGAATCGACGCCTCGTCTTGTCATCAACGAAGAGGTCCGTAACATGGATGCTTTTGTCCCCGAACAGATCTTCGCCTTCAGCAGCGTTGTGCTGCACACTGTTTCCGCTGGCCATCTAGGTCGCGTTGAGAGCTTCGCCCCTGATCGAGAGGTCAGATTTGGAAACTTAGAGTTCTCCGTCGACTCTCGGGGTGACTTGTCATTAGTTGGGCTCGCAGCTTCGCCTGTAGCCTCCGAGGACTTTGAGGCTTTTACCTCGAGCCCCTTCTTCGGACATGCCGATGGGGTCACCCATGGCGATGAGCCGATCTCTTATCCTGGTCCGGCCATTAAGCCAGATGACCGGACACATGTTCTTCCCGAACACTTCCCATGTCTAGACGTCCTGAAGGTTAACTCTACGATTTCCGAACAGCTGGATCGATCGGGCCCTCAGCGATCGACGAGGACCTGGATCAATTCTCGTCGATAAAGATCACCGACGATCCAGCCCCGATCTACGCTCGGTTCGGTTATGGTGTGGGAGAGGACAAATTTTTTGACCCGCCCACCACCCACTTGATAGCCACTGTTGAGGATTTAACTGACATGCTGGACTATGCCTCCGAGGAGGCAGAATACATGGATGAAGAGGGCCGTGTCCCCACTCCCGTTAACACTGAGAGTTGGGCCACCACTCCTACCACCAATGGCGACAACACGCCTCACAACGACGGCGACAAATCAAGCGATGCGCCATCGAGGTGCCGGAAATCGCATAAGCGGTCCAAAAGCAAAAAAGGGAAGAAAAGCTATTATCAACAACGGGGACGGTAATACCCCCGCTGATCATGGCAATCCCCATATCCCCGAGCACCCGTTAGAGGGTCCGGAAGGGCCTGAGGACCAAAACAACCCCGATAACGTCAACGACTCCGAAGGCGAAGGAAGATATACTGGAAGCCGATGACTTGTACATCCCTGATAACCTCAAAGATCAGGAAGAAATCAGGCAACAACTCATAGCAATGGCTCGCAGCCTTAAGGCTAAAGAAAGGAAACTCAAAGCCAAATAGGACGACCTCAATGATCGATGGACGAAAGTCCTCTCAGCCGAGGAAGTATACGGCACCGGTCTGTCAAACCATCCCAAAAGCTACCCTCGGAGAAGGCTGCTGCCGCAACTCGATGATGAACTCACTGATACTCCGTCTCCAAACCGTACTCCATACGACAAGCCAGACCGCCCCCCTCATGGTCGGGACAGGACGATTGACGACACCGGTTACATACCGGCAGTGCCCCGAAGACTGGGTAAGGAGCCATTAGAGCCCAATGACAAGTTCGACCTACGAGATGACCTGTATCACAGAGTAGGCCGCACAAGATCCAAAGAGTACTCGCCCGATAGACGGGGCGGATACAGACCATGGTTAGACCATAGAGTCCGGGAACTCAACCGGCCCCATACAGACGTCGAATACAGGCGCGACATAGTACGGGTCAGAGGTGCCGCTCACCCATTGTGCTTCACAAATGAGGTAATGCGGCATCAGTTCCCCGAGGGCTTTAAACCTGTGAATATAGAACAGTATGATGGGACCACTGACCGAACCGTATGGATTGAGGACTTCCTCCTCCATATCCATATGGCGCAAGGAGACGATCTTCATGCCATCAAATACCTCCCTCTTAAGCTTAAGGGGCCAGCTCGGCATTGGTTAAACAGCCTCCTCGAAAACTCCATTGGATGCTGGGAAGTTTCGTTCCAACTTCCAGGGAACCTATGTCCGCCCGCCGGACTCTTCCGATCTCAGTAATGTCGTCCAGAAGCCCGGCGAGTCTACTCGGCAATTCTGGAATCGGTTCTTGACTAAGAAGAACCAAATCGTCGACTGTCCGGATGTTGAGGCCATAGCCTCCTTCCGGCACAATATTCGGGACGAATGGCTGGCCCGCTAGCTAGGCCAGGAAAAACCTCGGACCATGTTTGCCCTTACCTCCCTCATGACCCGCTTTTGCGCGGGCGAAGATAATTGGCTGGCAAGACGCAGCCATAATTCCGAAGATCCCATAGCACCTAAAGCTCAGGATGGGAACTTAAACCAAAGCGCAATAAGAATAAGCACCAACACAATAATAGCAATGTCGATGATACGACTGTAAACGCGGGATTCTGCAACTCCCGACCTAGGCAGCGGAAGAAGCCTCCTAAAGGCAATTGTGACGGACCCACTCAGCTGGAGAAGATCATGGAAAGGCCTTGCCAAATCCACAGGACTTCGGGAAAGCCCGCCAACCACACACACCGCAACTGCTGCGTGTTTAAACAGGCCGGCAAGATACCACCTGAGGACCAAGGCAAAAGATCTCGCAGCGAGGACGAGGATGAGCCTCGGGGTCCAATTGGTGGCGGACAGAAGAAATTCCCTCCCGAAGTCAAATCGGTAAACATGATATACGCCAACCGTATACCCAAGAATGAGAGGAAGCGCACCCTTCGAGAGGTCTACGCTGTGGAGCCCGTAGCCACAAAATATAACCCATGGTCGGCGTACCCGATAACCTTTGATCCGCGTGATCATCCGACTAGTATCCGTCATGGGGGTTCGGCGGCCCTTGTCCTAGACCCCATTATAGATGGGTATCACCTCACAAAAGTCCTAATGGATTGAGGAAGTAGCCTCAACCTGATTTACTCAGATACGGCGAAAAAGATGGGCATAGATCCGTCAAGGATCAAACCCAGGAGCACTACCTTCAAAGGAATGATCCCAGGCGTTGAGGCCCGATGTACGGGCTTCGTAACTCTGGAAGTTGTGTTTGGCTCGCCCGATAACTTTCACAGCGAAGATTTGATCTTCGATATTATGCCCTTCCGCATCGGCTATCACGCGCTGCTTGGTCAGACAACGTTCGCTCATTTCAACACGGTCCCCCACTACGCATACCTCAAGCTCAAGATGCCGGGCCCCAAGGGGGTCATTACTGTCAACGGCAATATAGAGCGCTCCCTTAGAAATATGGAACATGCATTGGACCTAGAGGCCGAATTTAGCTACAAAGAAGATCGGCAAGTTCCGACATCCGCCATAAAAGCACACAAGGTTGGGAAGCGAGTTCGTCTTCAGACCGAAAACTCAGATCCTTCCTCCTCCCCTTTATAGGGACTCGCCCCCACCACACAACCTCAAGACCAGAAAAGTATGTGCCGAGAAGGCACAACTTTGCACTTCAGATTCCATGGGTAGCGGTGGGGAAATAAAGATGGGTTTTCGGCTGGCCCGAACTTCTACCATCAACACGTCTTCGGATAAAATGCAGGCACTCCTAAAAAAGCCTGTCTACGGCGTAAAGCTCACCTATAATTCGGCGGCCTCTCAAGATTTTGTTGGCAAAGTTCGCCCGCTGAACACTAACACCCATCAAGGTGCATCTAAGAGGAGGAAGTCAACTAGCAAAGAGGAATATCGAGGACGTCGGGTTACCAATCGAAGACCCCTGGTATAACAACTCCTGTATATTTTTATTTCTTTCACATACCTGTAAACAGTTGCTTCGACAATCCGAGTTATAAGAGTTGTTGAGAAAATGCGAAATTGCGTGGCGCAAGTTCACCTAATCTGTCCTTTTTTCGGCGCATATTTTCCCTCCTCTCTCCCTCTTCTCGTGAACCTGTTCGGTATGACGTGAGGTAACCAGCCAATAGATCGGGAGCTCGAGTTCAAACACAAATCGCCTTATCTATCATGTGTTCGGCGTCTTGGCGTTCGCTTTATATGCATCGGTTCTAAACTATGTCTTTGGTCAATAAGTTGGGTTGCCCTGCTCCTGTGCTTGCCTCCTTTATGTTCGGCTTGTTCGGCTAAAAAGGCAAAGGGAGAACCCCTGCAATTGTGCTTCCGAATAGTCTGGTCAAGCACCTCGAGGGAGAAAGACGAAAACGAACTGTCATAGTATGCGTGATCCGGTCTGTGAACCCCAGGCGGGAAGTGTTATACTTCAATCCTTGTAAGCGGTTATTCCGTGTTATACGAGGAACTTGCCCTTTGTGCAAACATTGTGATACCGGCTTCGACCACGGTTCATCCGAACATCACAACACTTCAGTGGCTAATCGTATGCTTCCTGTAGTCCTTTCCGCGCACCTACGCCTAAGTGAAAGAAATAAAGCACTATAGTCTGATTGCCTAGTCTTCCGCACTGTACTGCCTTCGGGTTCCGATAATACGGCTAAGGGACATAGTGCATTGGCATAGACACCCCATATAGTATCTACGTGGGGGCTGAAGCCGACGATTCACATCTTTCAGTATTAACCACATAGGAGTTATAAATGAATGTGAAATCATATAAGAACAAATACTAATATCATTAAAAGTTTGGGCAAGTCTTCTCACACGTTACAGCTCATTCAAACATTTTATCACCCGAACACTATGACGCTATCAACCGAGAACTCTCCAGCACTCCATTAAAGTATAGCTCGGGGCGTCGATGCTCCTTCCCGGGTGGCGGCGTGCCAGTGGCTACCTTGATTGGATTTAGCCCCAGCCAGTGCACTTTGGCCTTGGAAAGGGCCATCCGAACTCCTTCCATGTAGGAGGAACACTTGACGGTGTCGAGTCGGGGCGAAGCAACAATCAACCTCTGCACCAGGCCGAAGTAGCTGCCTGGCAGCGGCTCGCCAGGCCATAAGCGAATGCAGAGGTCCTTCATGACCGGCTCCGCCATCTGGTGCAGCTCCATCAATTGTTTCAGCTGCTCCACCGGAAGAGGAGGATGCTCGGGGGCTCCGAACTGCGCCGAGAACAGCCGAGCTTCATGTACTTCTCCCCGCGAGGCGAACAACTGATTAGCGTCTGCCATGCTCTTCTGGAGATCGGAGGATGCGCCTGAGGATCGCCACACCCGGGTAAGCAATGCGAATTTGCTATCCCTGAATACGCACTTTAGTGAGTATGGCTTACCATCTACTATGCCCTTGGCCTGGCGCACTTGCTACTCGTAGAACCATCTGTCCGTCCGCTCCTTCTGGAGTTTGGTTTTCAAAGTGGACAGTTCGACGGAGCTCTTCTTATTCTTCTGCTCCAAGGCCTCGCATCTTTCGCTGGCATCCTTGAGCTCCTGCTGGACCTCTGCCACACGAGCTTCATGCTTGCCACTAGTGGCTCGCATGGCGGAAAGACCGACAACCGTTTCCTTAGCAGCCACCCTCTCGGCGGCCGTTTCGGCCTTCACACGCTGAAGATCGGCCTTGAGCCTCTCCATATCCTTCGCCGACGCTATGCGTGCATTATACAATGTGAAGAAGCTGCATTGATAGTATTCGGACGATAGAGCTTAGACAAAGGCATTCGGATTCTGTTTTGACATACCTTGAGCCTCGTCGAGCCTTCGATTAAGGGCCTCAACTTCGTCTTTGGAGCTCTTCAGCTTCCGATTTATCTCTTCCAGCTTGGCGCCATTTATGGCCGCCACCAATGACGAAGCCTTCTTACGCGCACAGTTAATACATTACATGGGCTCTCAATTCCCGAATTATAGACAATTCGATCATATGTCAAGATTATTCTAAACATGCCACACACTTAAAGTGCATTTAGTTCGGTATCAGATTCAGACGTGATCCTAGGTGAGTTTTTTCACCTCACCTAGGGCTCGGGGGCTGCCATGTATATAATGCGAATAAATAAAATATTTGCAAAATAAACACATCGGGTGACTTACTTTAAAACCCATAAAGAGACCTTTGAAGGCCTCCTTCAATGCGTTGTCAACGGATTGGATGCTCTGTAGTACTGGGGATGGAGGCGCTCGATAGAGTCTCCTCCATGACCGACCACCTATTGGTCGGTGGTGCCAGAGATGATCGGATTCCTCGATCACCCACCGAGGATTGGACCGGTGCCTTGATACATCCATTTTGCATGATTATTTTATATTGATATTTATTGCATTATGGCCTGTTATTACACATTATGGTACAATAGTTATAAATTTACTCAGTTATTTAACAAGGTCTACATGAAGACGGAGAATGCCGGCAACTGGAATTCTAGACTGGAAAAGAAGAAAATCTGAGATACCTATTCTGCGCAACTCCAATAGTCGTGAAAATCTATGGAGAATTATTTTGGAATATATAAAAAATACTGGGTGAAAGAAATACACCAGGGGCCCACCAGGGAGACACAAGCCTGTTGGGCGCGGCCACCCCCCTAGCCACGCCTAGCGAGCTTGTGGCCCACCTGGCAGCCCTCCGGTGCTCAACTTTTGCTATATTGAGGGTTTCATTGAGGAAAAAATCATAAGAGACCTTTCGGAAGAAAGCGTCGCCGTCTGAAGGCGGAACTTGGGCAGAACCAATCTAGAGCTCCGGCAGGGCGATCCTGTAGGTGAAACTTCCCTCCGGGAGGGGGAAATCAAAGCCATTGTCATCACCAATGATCTTCTGATCGAGAGGGGGTCAATCTCCATTGACATATTCATCAGCACCATCTCCTCTCCAAACCCTAGTTCATCTCTTGTATCCGATCTTTGTCTCAAAACCTTAGATTGGTACCTGTGGGTTGCTAGTAATGTTGATATCATCACTTATACTCCTCTGGTTATGAACATGAATATGTTTTGTGAGTAGTTACAGTTGTTCCTGAGGACATGGGACAAGTCTTGCTATAAGTAATCATGTGATGGTATTTGTTCGATATTTTGATGAGATGTATGTTGTGTCTCATCTAGTGGTGTTATGTGAATGTCGACTACATAACACTTCACCATTGTTTGGTCCTAGAGGCAGGCATTGGGAAGTAATAAGTAGATGATGGGTTTCTAGAGTGACAGAAGCTTAAACCCTAGTTTATGCGTTCCTTCGTAACGGGCTGATTTGGATCCACACGTTTCATGCTATGGTTAGATTTATCTTAATTCTTCTTTCGTATTTGTGGATGCTTGCGGGAGGGGTTAATCATAAGTGGGAGGCTTTTCCAAGTAAGTACAGCACCCAAGCACTGGTCCACCCACATATCAAATTATCAAAGTAGCGAACGCGAATCAAATGAGCATGATGAAAACTAGCTTGACATAAATTCCCATGTGTCCTCAGGAGCGCTTTGCTTTATATAAGAGTTTGTTCAGGCTTACCCTTTGCTATAAAAAGGATTGGGCCACTTTGCTGCACCTTTGTTACAATTATTACTTGCTACCTTTTACGAATTATCTTATCACAAAACTATCCGTTACCGATAATTTCAGTGCTTGCAGAGAATACCTTACTGAGAACCGCTTATCATTTCCTTCTGCTCCTTGTTGGGTTCGACACTCTTACTTATCGAAAGGACTATGATAGATCTCCTATACTTTTGGGTCATCAAGACTCTTTTCTAGCACTGTTGCCGGGGAGTGAAGCGCCTTTGGTGAGTGGAACTTAGTAAAGAAAAATGTTATATAGTGTGCTGAAATTTACTGTCACTTGTTACTATGGAAAGTAATACTTTGAGGGGCTTGTTCGGGGTATCTTCACCTCAAACGGAAACACAAAGAGTTGTCCCTCAACCTAGTGAAAATATTTATTATGAAATTCCTTCGGGTATGATAGAGAAACTACTAGCTAATCCTTATGCAGGAGATGGAACACTACATCCTGATTTTCATCTAATCTATGTGGATGAAGTTTGTGGATTATTTAAGCTTGCAGGTCTACCCGAGGATCACGTCAACAAGAAGGTCTTTCCTTTATCTTTGAAGGAGAAGGCATTGACATGGTATAGGCTATGTGATGATATTGGATCATGGATCTACAACCGGTTGAAAATGGAATTTCATCAAAAGTTCTATCCTATGCATCTAGTTCATCGTGATTGGAATTATATTTATAATTTTTGGCCTCGTGAAGCATAAATGATTGCTCAAGCTTGGGGGAGGCTTAAGTAAATGTTATATGCATGCCCCAATCATGATCTCTCAAGAGAAATTATTATTCAGAATTTTTATGCTCGGCTTTCTCGTAATGATCAATCCATGCTCGATACTTCTTGTGCTCGTTCTTTTTATGAAGAAAGATATTGAATTCAAATGGAATTTATTGGAAATAATTAAACGCAACTCTGAAGATTGGGAACTCGACGAAGGTAAGAAGTCAGGTATAATCTTAAGTTTGATTGTGTTAAATCCTTCGTAGACACCGATGCTTTTCATGAATTTAGCACTAAATATGGACTTGACTCTGAGACAGTAGCTTCTTTCTGTGAATCTTTTGCTATTCATGTTGATATACCTAAGGAGAAGTGGTTTAAATGTCATCCTCCCATTGAAGTGAAAGTAATGGAACCTATTAAAGTTAAAGAGAAAATTATTACTTACAATGTTGATCCTGTTATCCCTACTACTTACATTGAGAAACCACATTTCCCTGTTAGGATAAAGGAACATGCTAAAGCTTGAATGATAGTTCGTAAGAGTTGTATTAGAACACCTACACCCCCTGAACAAATCAAAGTTGAACCTAGTATTTCTATGGTTAAAGATCTGTTGGTTGATAATATTGATGGGCATGTTATTCATTTCTGTGATGAAGCTGCTAGAATTGCTAGACCTAATACTAAGCATAAACATAGACAAGTTGTTTGCATGCCTGTTGTTTCTGTTAAAATAGGAGATCATTGTTGTCATGGCTTATGTGATATGGGTGCTAGCGTAAGTGCAATTCACCATTCCTTATACAAAGAAATCATGCATGATATTGCACCAGTTGAACTAGAGGATAATGATGTTACTATTAGGCTCGCTAATAGAAACACTATCACACCGATAGGGATTATTAGATATGTTGAAGTCTTGTGTGGGGAAGTAAAGTATCCTATTGATTTTCTTGTTGTTGGTTTCCCACAAGATATTTTTGTCCCATTATATTTGGCAGACCCTTCTTGAATACTGTTAATGCTAAGATTGATTGTGAGAAGGAAATAGTTACTATGAGCTTTGAGGATGTGTCCCATGAGTTTAATTTCTCTAAATTTCATAGACAACCCCATGACAAGGAATTGCCTAGTAAAGATGAAATTATTGGTCTCGCTTCTATTGTTATGCCTCCTACTGATCCCTTAGAACAATATTTGTTAGACCATGAAAATGATATGCATATGAATGAGAGGAATGAAATAGATGAAATTTTCTTTGAGCATCAGCCTATTATGAAACATAACTTATCTATTGAAATACTTGGGGATCCTCCTCCTCCCAAGGGTGATCCCGTGTTTGAGCTCAAGCAATTACCCGATACGTTGAAATATGCTTATCTTGATGAAAAGGAGATATATCCTGTTATTATTAGTGCTAACCTTTCAGAGCATGAAGAAAAGAGATCATTGAAAATTCTGAGGAAGCACCGTGCTGCTATTGGTTATACTCTTGATGATCTTAAGGGCATTAGTCCCACTCTATGCCAGCATAAAATTAATATGGAACCTAATGCCAAATCAGTTATTGATCACCAACGACGATTGAACCCTAAGATGAAAGAAGTGGTAAGAAAACAAGTACTAAAGCTTCTGGAGGCAGGTATAATTTATCCTGTTGCATATAGTAGATGGGTTAGTGCCGTCCATTGTGTCGCTAAGAAAGGAGGTATTACCGTTGTTCCTAAGGATATGAATTGATCCCGTAAAGAATTGTTACTGCTTATAGAATGGTAATTGATTTTAGGAAATTAAATAAAGCTACTAATAAATATCATTACCCTTTACCTTTTATTTATCAAATGCTAGAAAGATTATCCAAGCATACTCATTTTTGCTTTCTAGATGGTTACTCTAGTTTCTCTCAAATACCTATATCAAGCCAGGATCAAGAGAAAACCACTTTTACTTGCCCTTTCATTACCTTTGCTTATAGACGTATGCCTTTTGGTTTTTGCAATGCACCTGCTACCTTTGAAATATGTATGATGGCTATATTCTCTAACTTTTGTGAAAAGATTCTTGAGGTCTTCATGGATGATTTTTCCGTTTACGGAACTTCATTTGATAATTTTTGGAGCAACCTTGATCGAGTTTTGCAAAGATGTGAAGAAACTAATCTTGTATTGAATTGGGAAAAGTGCCACTTTATGGTTAATGAAGGTATTGTCTTGGGGCACAAGATCTCCGAAAGAGGTATTAAAGTTCATAAAGCTAAAGTTGATGCTATTGAAAAAATGTCGTGCCCTACGGATATCAAAGGTATAAGAAGTTTCTTGGTCATGCTGGTTTCTTTAGGAGGTTTATCAAAGATTTCTCTAAGATTTCTAGGCCTCTCACAAACCTTTTGCAAAAAGATGTTCCGTTTGTTTTTTATGATGATTGCGTAGAAGCATTTGAAATTCTTAAGAATGCCTTGATTACCGCACCTCTTGTTCAACCACCCGACTGGAACCTACCTTTTGAAATTATGTGTGATGCTAGTGATTATGTTGTTAGTGCTGTTCTAGGACAAAGAGTAGATAAGAAATTAAATGTTATCCATTATGCTAGTAAAACTCTAGACAGTGCTCAAAGAAACTATGCTACTACTGAAAAGGAAATTTTAGCAGTCGTGTTTGCTTGTGATAAGTTTAGACCTTATATTGTTGATTCCAAAGTAACTGTCCACACCGATCATGCTGCTATTAAGTACCTTATGGAGAAGAAAGATGCTAAAGCTAGACTTATTAGGTGGGTCCTTCTGCTACAAGAATTTGATTTGCATATCATTGATAGAAAGGGTGCTGATAACCCTGTAGCAGATAACTTGTCTAGGTTAGAAAATGTTCTTGATGACCCATTACCTTTTGATGATAGCTTTCCTAATGAACAATGGCTGTCGTGAATACTTCACATAATGCTCCTTGGTATGTTGATTACGCCAATTACATTGTTGCTAAATTTATACCTCCTAGTTTCACATACTAACAAAAGAAAAAGTTCTTCTATGATTTAAGGCATTACTTGTGGGATGACCCACATCTTTATAAAGAAGGACTAGATGGTATTTATTAGACATTATGTACCTGAGCATGAACAGGAACATATCTTATGCAAGTGTCACTCCGAAGCCTACCGGGGATATCACGCTGGAGATAGAGCCGCACACAAGGTACTACAATCTGGGTTTTATTGGCCTACTCTATACAAGGATGGTCGTAAGTTTGTCTTATCCTATTATGAATGTCAAAGAATTGGTAATATTAGTAGACATCAGGAAATGCCTATGAATTGCTCTCGTGTTATCGAACCATTTGATGTTTGGGGCTTTGATTATATGGGGCCTTTTCCACAATCTAACTGGTATACTCATATTCTAGTTGATGTTGATTATGTCACTAAGTGGGTAGAAGCTATTCCAACTAGTAGCGCTGATCATAGCACTTTTATTAAAATTCTTAAAGAAGTTATTTTCCCTAGATTTGGAGTCCCTAATATTTGTTGACTGATGGTGGTTCACATTTTATTCATGGTGCTTTTCGTAAATTGCTCGCTAAATATGATGTTAATCATAGAGTTGCATCTCCTTATCATCCTCAGTCTAGTGGTCAGGTAGAGTTGAGAAATAGAGAGATTAAATTGATTTTACAAAAGACTGTTAATAGATCTAGGAAGAATTGGTCTAAGAAACTCGACGATGCATTGTGGGCTTATAGAACTGCTTACAAAAACCCTATGGGTATGTCTTCGTATAAGATGGTTTATGGTAAAGCATGTCACTTACCTCTAGATCTAGAACATAAGGCCTATTGGGCAATCAAAGAGCTCAATTATGATTTCAAACTTGCTGGTGAGAAGAGGTTATTTGACATTAGATCACTTGATGAATGGAGAACCCAAGCCTATGAGAATGCTAAGTTGTTTAAAGAAAAGGTTAAGAGATGGCATGATAGAAGGATACAAAAGCGTGAATTTAATGTAGGTGATCATGTCTTGCTATACAATTCTCGTTTAAGATTTTTTGCAGGAAAACTTCTCTCTAAATGGGAAGGTCGTTACGTCATCAAAGAGGTATACCG
This sequence comes from Hordeum marinum, assembly GCA_022496015.1. Lineage (NCBI taxonomy): Eukaryota > Viridiplantae > Streptophyta > Magnoliopsida > Poales > Poaceae > Hordeum > Hordeum marinum. The sequence continues at coordinate 412,499,264 of CM039678.1, read as the reverse complement.
TTCTAGTGCTAACAAGATTAACAACGCCGAAGGCACAAACCCGAAGGTTGTGAACGGTCAAAGAATCAAACATTATATCTCAGGTACTCCCATAAATGTTGAAACCAATATCATCAACACCATAACTCCGGAGGAGTACATTTGGGAGACTTACCAGAACGTTTCAGACTCTGAAAAGGAATAGGTATGTGGTACGGTAAGCAAAAAGACTCCAAAACTTTTTCAATGGCAAATTTTATCTGTTTTGGAATATTTAAAAAATTAGGAAAATTTAAAGTAGTACAAATAGTGCACGAGGAGGCGACAAGCCTGCTCGGCATGGCCACCCCCTGGCCGGGGCCCTGGGCCTTGTGGCCTCCTCGTGCACCACCCTGGCTCCGTTTTCTTGTGGCATACTCCTTCGGGTCGGTAAAAATTCATTATATAATCTCCCGAAGGTTTTGACTCACGTATCAGGACAATACCTCCCGTTTTCTCTTTTGAGCTGTTTCTACAGAAGATTTAGATCAACATGGCGTCCCCAAGTGTTTCGAAGGACAAGTTCTCTGAGAAGGCCATCAGCCCCTACCTTGCGGAGGTGCTACAACACCCTCAAACCATTGAGGTGCGTGAGGAAGTGTTGCACACCCGTGATGTGGAGGGGCCAAAGAAAACCGGAAGCATGGAGACAAGGCTTGAAGCAATGGAGCAGCAGGTCTTCAAGTGCCAAGGGATGGTGGAACGGGGACTTGATTCTAATCATATGATGATCACAGAATTTACCCACAAACACAAGCTGGGTGCCAAGGATGTTGTGGATCACATCTTCAAGCTTTATGAGAGAATCGAGCACCTCCAAGCCTAGATCTACGACCTACAAAACCAAAACTATGAGTATGAATACAGATTTAAGAGAATGAGTTTGGCTGCAGATTTGAGGATTCCGGAGACTCGTTCATCCTTTTATGATGGTGAGCCTATGCCTTGGAAGATGGAGGACAAGCTTCCAACCTCATCAACAACTCCCACATCATCACCTCCAAAGCAAGATAACTAAACGCATGGGTATGGGCACTCCCCTTTGCTTGTGCCAAGCTTGGGGGAGGTGCCCCGGTATCGTATCACCATCACATCTTTCGTTTTTATTTTTATTTTTATTTTCGTCATCTTTTATTAGTTCAATCCTTTTGGTTATATCTTGATCTAGTAGAATAAAGTTTTCGTGTGATCTAGTTTTGACTCTTTGCTTTATGATTCCTCCTATGTAAGCAAGTCCATGAGTTATATAATGAAAAGTGCTTTTGAGTTGAGGGCCTTGCTTGGTATGATTTTAATCTTGAGAAAGATGAAGTAGAAAGAAGTCTAGAACAAAAGCAAAGAGTACATATGAAAATCTTATGGGGAGTGATGACTTCACATATAAAAAGTATGTTGATTGAAACCTATTGTGGGTTGACGAACATAGTTGTTGGTCATTGGGGCAATTAAAAGGAAGTAATAAAGAAAGAGAGGTTCACATATAAATATATTATCTTGGACATCTTTAATAATTGTGAGCACTCATTAAAATATTATATGTTAAGAAGTTGATGTTGGACAAGGAAGACAACATAATGGTTTATGTTTGCTTATTTCCGAATAGAAGTTATATTGTTATAGATCCCTCAACATGTGTCACTTGCTTCCACCACATATCAGTCAAAACTTTTGCACTAAGTAGAGATACTACTTGTGCATCCAAACACCCTTAACCCACTTTTGCCATGAGAGTCCACCATACCTACCTAAGGATAGAATAAGATCCTTCAAGTAAGTTGTCATCGGTGCAAGCAATAAAAATTGCTCTCTAAATATGTGTGATCTATTAGTGTGAGATAAATAAACTTTATACGAACACGTGATAGGGAAGAAATAAAAGCGACGAACTTCATAATAAAGTTCTCTATCACAAGGGGCAATATAAAGTGACGTTCTTTTGCATTAAGAGATTATGCATCCAATTATAAAAGCGCATGACAACCTCTGCTTCCCTCTGCGAAGGGCCTATCTGTTACTTTTATTTTCTAATACTTATCTTTATGCAAGAGTCGTGGTGATCTCCATCACCTTCTCTATTTACACCTTTATCTTTTGGCAACTGTCACGTGTTGGGGAATGATCTAGGCACACATATCCACTCGGAAGTGGATGAGCATGAGTTATTACTGTTGACATTACCCTTGAGGTAAATAGTTGGAAGGCAACACTATAAGTCCATATCTTTCTCTGTGTCCGATTGAAACTTTGAACTCATAGGTACCTCGTGAGTGTTAGCAATTGTGGAAGACTAAAAGATGATTGAGTATGTGGGTTTGCTTTACAAGCTCTTATATTGACTCTTTCCTACGTTATGATAAATTGGAATTGCTTCGATGACTGAGATCATAGTTTGTCAGTTCTCAATAGAGTTCTTGATTCATACTTTGCCATTGTGAATGAATTATTACTTTATCATAAGAAATTACATGTCAATATATGTTGTTGTTCTAAAGATGATCATGATGCCTTCATGTCCGTATTTTATTTTATCGACACCTCTATCTCCAAACATGTGGGCATATTTATTCATTTCGGCTTCCGCTTGAGGACAAGCGAGGTCTAAGCTTGGGGGAGTTGATACGTCCATTTTGCATCATTATTTTATATTGATATTTATTGCATTATGGTCTATTATTACACAATTTGGTACAATACTTATGCCTTTTCTCTCTTATTTTACAAGGTCTACATGAAGAGGGAGAATGCTGGTAGCTGGAATTCTGGACTGGAAAAGGAGCAAAACTGAGATACCTATTCTGTGCAACTCCAAAAGTCCTGAAAATCTATGGAGAATTATTTTGTAATATAGTAAAAATACTGGGCAAAAGAAATAGACCAGTGGTCCACCAGGGAGCCACAAGCCTGCTGGGCGCAGCCACCCTCCCTGGCCATGCCTAGCGAGCTTGTGGCCCACCTAGAAGCCCTCCGGTGCCCATCTTCTGCTATATTGAGGGTTTCGTCGAGGAAAAAAATCATAAGAGACCTTTCGGGACAAAGCGCCACCGTCTCGAGGCGGAACTTGGGAAGAACCAATCTAGGCTCCGGCAGGGCAATCCTGCCGGTGAAACTTCCTTCTGGGAGGGGAAAATCGAAGCCATCGTCATCACCAACGATCCTCTCATCGAGAGGGGTTCAATATCCATCAACATCTTCATCAGCACCATCTCCTCTCCAAACCCTAGTTCATCTCTTGTATCCGATCTTTGTCTCAAAACCTCACATTGGTACCTGTGGGTTGCTAGTAGTGTTGATTACTCCTTGTAGTTGATGCTAGTTGGTTTACTTGGTGGAAGATTATATGTTCAGATCCTTGATCATAACTTATACTCCTCTGATTATGAACATGAATATGTTTTGTGAGTAGTTACGTTTGTTCCTGAGGACATGGGATAAGTCTTGCTATAAGTAATCATGTGAATTTGGTATTCGTTCGATATTTTGATGAGATGTATGTTGTCTCTCCTCTAGTGGTGTTATGTGAACATCAACTACATAACACTTCACCATTGTTTGGGCCTAGAGGAAGGCATTGGGAAGTAATAAGTAGATGATGGGTTGCTAGAGTGACAGAAGCTTAAACCCTAGTTTATGTGTTGCTTCGTAAGGGGCTGATTTGGATCCACACGTTTCATGCTATGGTTAGATTTATCTTAATTCTTCTTTCGTAGTTGAGGATGCTTGCAGGAGGGGTTAATCATAAGTGGGAGGCTTGTCCAAGTAAGGACAACACCCAAGCACCGCTCCACCCACATATCAAATTATCAAAGTAGCGAACGCGAATCAAATGAGCATGATGAAAACTAGCTTGACATAAATTCCCACGTGTCCTCGGGAGCACTTTGCTTTATATAAGAGTTTGTCCAGGCTTATCCTTTGCTATAAAAAGGATTGGGCCACCTTGCTGCAACTTTGTTACAATTGTTACTTGCTAGCCGTTACGAATTATCTTATCACAAAACTATCCGTTATCGATAATTTTAGTGCTTGTAGAGAATACCTTACTGACAACCGCTTGTCATTTCCTTCTGCTCCTCGTTGGGTTCGACACTCTTATCGGAAGGACTATGATAGTTCCCCTATACTTCTGGGTCATCATGCCTCCGGAGGCATAGTGCGCTCTGGAGATGTTCTCGGAGGGGACTGAGCGCCCACTCGTCCGGCCTCCTCGATATCCGAGCAGGGTGTTGCGCCCCGGTCTTCAGTGGCCAAGTCGTTAGCCTCGGCCACGGTACGGTCTCCCTCGCCACCGGTGTCCGCCTACATAGGAGTGTGCTGGGACGATACCTCCACGGTGTCCCTCGTGGTGCCTGGAGTGGTGGGATGCGAGGCATCCCCACTCTCCGCCAGTTGGGAGGGCGGGGTCTCCCTGTACGATATCACCTCGGTGAGGATAACGCATGGGTGGCTGCAAGGCCAATAACCTGCATGTTAGCAAACTCTAAATCTATTCGTAATGAATAGGAGGGTCTTCGAATCCTAACCTCTTTAGGGGGATTGAACCGTAGGCTCCTTTGTGGAACCCCCTCGAGGTCTTTGAATGCGGTGTCTGAGTCCAAACTATCGTTGGACAGAACTACCCGCGTCTGCCGCGCCCTCTTTTGGGCAGGAGAAGGGACCTGCTGTGGGGTGTCCGAAGATGCCGCTCTCTTCCTGGCACGGGGGGGATTGCCTCCCCCCTCGCCATCGACCTTGGCCTCCTCCTCCTCCTCTTCTTCTTCTCCTCCTCAGGCTCCTCCTGATTCAAGGAGGCGAGGGTATCCTCGAATACGGCATTAGGCCGGTCCCTGATGCGGATGCCAACCTGGCCTGGTTTCTTCTTCTTCTCTTTCTTCGTGGGAGCCTCGTAAGGCTTTACCACGAGCATTTCTAATAGCCCGGTCCTCTCGTCTTCGGGCTGAGGCACCGGACTATTAATGTTGATGGCTTTCTTCAGCCATCTCTGCAAAGACAGATCGGATAAGGGGTTATGAGAATTTCTTATGTAATAAAGCCGACCAAGGTAGGGTGAATCGTACCTCAGAATCGGGCTTGGCGACATGCAGACCCTTGTCCACCTCCTTGGATGGCCAGCTCTTCTATGATTTGAAGAGCGCCTTCCATAGTTTCTCCCGTGTAGTGCAAAAGAGATTCCGGACTGTGGGCTCGGCGTCGAGTTCACGAGCCCACAGGGGGGTGTCTCGGCGCTGGCAGGAGAGGATGCATCTTCAGAGCATCACCTGGACCACATCGGTTAACTTGGTGCCCTCCTCGACCATGGAGCGGATACGCTTTTGCAGGTCGCTAACCTCCTTGCCCGGTCCCCGGACAAGGCCCTTTTCGAGCCATGAAGCCAGTTTGGTGAGGGGGACCGGATCTGAATGCGACAGCAGTGTTCTGACCCTCTTCTTGTGGTTCGGGGACATATAACCACTCCTTCTACCACCCGTTGATGGTGTCGATGAGGGTGCCCGACGGCCACCCGACGCGGGTGAGCTTGCCGATGACGGCCCCGCTGCAATCTGCGTGCTTGCTGCCGACGCACTTGGAATTGATGTTGAACACCTGAAGCCAGAGCCCGAAGTGTGGCCCGATGCACAAGAAGGCCTCGCAGACGAGGATGAATGCCGAGATGTGCATGATGGAGTTTGGCGGGAGGTCGTGGAAGTTGAGGCCATAGAAGAACATCAGTCCCCTAATGAAGGGGTGGAGGGGAAAGCTCAGCCCCCTAATGAAGTGGGGGATGAACACCACCCTTTCACCTGGCTTGGAGTGGGAATCACTTGGCCCTCCTCTGCTGCGCGGTGAGGGATGTTGGCGGAGAGGTAGCCAGCCTTCTTAAGGCCGAGAATGTCCTGGTCAGTGACCGTGGAAGCTTCCCATTGGCCGTTGGAGCCCGCCATTGATGAGCTCGGAGGTGGGGTCGAAGAGACCTAGATCTGTGCTTCAGAGGCACAAAGGAATGGGAGGCGGAGAAGTCGAATGGAGAGCGTGAATAGCCTTTGGGGTTTTCTTCCTCTTTTTATGAGGCCTATCGGTTTTGAATCCCCTTGCTGCACCATGAGTCCCTCCACTTCCCGAGACGTGCGAGCTGCTACGTGCACGTGATTAAGTATATCCCGTATAAAACAGGACACGATCGGTATATTGATAGATCATGATGATTAAAATGGCCTTGAACCGCGAATCGAGTCTATGCAACTAGCCTATCGGTCATGGTGGGCCGTAGCCTTTCGTTAGAGAGGTCGTCAGAGGAACATTGTTTACCCCTTGACGTTTGGCCTTCAAGGCCAATCAATTTGTTGTATTCAGAGATGCCACTACGCGGAAAACTGCTTATCATCGGAGGCCGAACTATGGTTCGGCGGGAAGGAACTCACCTCGCAAGCCGAAGACTCTGTTCGTGAAGCAATGGGAGCTGAAGACCCCTGGCGTTGGTGGCATGTTCGGGGGCTACTGAGGGAGTCCTGGATTAGGGGGTCCTCGGATAGCCGATCTATTTTTTATGGGCCTGACTATATGGGGTACTTACCGAACACAGGAAGATTCGAAGGCCCAGTCTCCAAGATGGAAGCTTCGGGAAGCACGGCATGCGCTCCACATTTGATGTAGCAAATAGGCATGTTTATCTCCTCAGCATGTAACCGACCATATGTAAACCCTAGGCGTACTCGACACCTATATAACCCGGAGGGTTTTAGCGTATATGGATAGAACAACTCATCTAGGGTTAGCTATTGGATCTCGACGTAGATCAACTCTGTAACCCCACATATCATCAATACAACCAAGCGGGACGTAGGGTATTACCTCCATAAGAGGGCCCGAACCTGGGTAAATCCATGTCCCCTTTGTCTCCTGTTACCGTCGATTCTAGTCTCACAGTTCGGGACCCCCTACCCGAGATCCGCCGGTTTTGACACCGACACATGGCTTTTACTAAAACAAGAAATATTTTTTTAACACAATACTTACACAAAGAGCTCACATATATGCACATACACTCACACCTGTGGATGCATACACGCACACCCTATGCCTACGAACACCTTCGATAGATTGAGCCGACATATCGTCTTAAGATTTCACAAAGTCATCGTAGGCGCCTCGTAGTCGACGAAAACGTCTTCTTCCACTGAATGTGCATTGCCGAAAATCTTTAAATAAATCCAGAATAAATGTGAGCACCAGGACTTGAACCGTGATGGGCTGGGGATACCACTATCCTTCTAACCATCCAACCATAGGTTGGTTCACAAAAAAGAAAAAACATTTTGTTGTGTTGAAGCAACTGGAAATGTTGATTTTTCTCCGAAAAAGATCCAATCTATGGAGTATAAAGATTCTTATGAAGTATGAAGTACCCCAAATATAATAAAAATACATCAAGGCCCATCCACAACCAAACGACCAATGTTGCCTTCAGGACAAGCCGTCGACGCACCGATATGGTGACTCACCTACTCCCGTATTGGAGCTAGTTTAACATTGCCGTTGACCGTCAGGAAGCGTGCATGTGCCCTTAAGGACGAGCACTCCAGAGCTGTGGTCGTCATCTGTGAACCCTTGAGTCAATGTGTTGTGTCCAATCAAAAGAAAGTGCTCTCTAGCGCAAGTAATAGCACACTATAGTGTTTCGAGTAATGTCTCGGTAAATAAAATTAATATATACTCGTTTTCTATAGCTGGTTTTAAGGGATCCGCTATTTTGTCTTAGCACGCTATTTTTTCCTTGGTTGTATCTGACACCAAATCTTGCTATCACGCACGAACAATGAGAAATGCTAACATCGTCGCCCCAAAAAGATGACAGGAGTCTATGTCGGTGCTCCATTGACTCCTTCTCGACGGACAAACTCAAACTAAATTGGAGCCCGGAATACCGGCTCAAAGATGAAGCGCTACCAGCCGCGGGACACCATCCTTGTAGGAAAAAATTGATAACCTAATGATGGTATGATGAACTAGGGGATGGTTGTCACGATGGCTCCCGGTCCAATAGGCTAGGCCCAGGACCCGTAGGATGGTTAACCAACGGGCTACATTCGTTGGCCCAGGAGCGCTAGGAGGGATATGTTCTTAAGATTTGGCTCATACTCCAAGACTTAGAGGTCATCTTCATCACAATTACATAGATGTAACTGACCTATGTATAAACCCTAGGCACCCCTGGTATATATAAATCCACGGGTGAGAACCTAGTTGGTTGTTGACAAATAACCCATGTGTATGTCATATCAGATATCTAGGAAGCTTCCTCTGGTCAGTGCTCAATGGAACCATGGATGAAAGCGATAAGGCTCTTATGAACGAGATGTTACATGAGATTTAGAAACTCGCAATCTTAGACAATCAAAACTCAATTTATAACCGGGTCTGGGAAAAAACAGGGAGAGACCATAATGTCTAGCCCACCCACATAGTCACCAACGTCGAAGATTTAACCGACATTCTTGCAAGTGCTTCTGAGGAGGCAACCTACATGGACAATGACATTCGAGAGTCCTCGGACAATGCACTGCCAGCTGTCAAGAACACATGTTGGTGGACCGCAACATCCACGTATGATGTTATATTATAGACACTCCCAAAACAGGGGACGAGTCTGCCTTGGTAAAAATGATAATGACAGTTGTCCCCATAAGGGAGGGGGCGACAACAACAACATTGACAATGGATAAAAAGTCAACGACAGGGGACAAGAAGACGACGTCGACGACCAGGAGGACAACTACCCCAATGACGACCTCGAAAGAAGCCTCGACCTTGAAGATGAAGACATCCTGAACAAATCTCTGGACGATTTCAATTAATGACGCCCAACATCTCAACATCTTTGAGACGGATCAACCGGTGGAACGAATTCCTTCAAACCAAGAGGCAATCAAAGCCAAGATAGGACAGATAAAGGGAAATTTACGCGTCCACACACTTGCCTAGCCATGTTGGCTGCATGATTGCTTCACGATCCACAAACTCCCTTGCTGGTGTTAAGCCTAGTTTTTAAAACTTAATGAATTTGTCGTTTGTTCCTGCTAAGCCTCAGTAGTCAAAACTTGATGCATTTTTAAAACTTCTCAAACCATGTTCGAAAGTGGTATTATTTCAAAACCCTCATCATAAGGAATACGTATATAGAAATGTAATCTAAAATTCTAAATTGAACTTTTGATTCAAATGATATAATTGATTCAAAGGTGGACATAAAAAACGAAAAAGAGGTCAATGGCTCCGCACCTATGTGCTACAAATCACCTACTCATGCGTGGAAACGCGAGGCAAATGAAGCAACTCGCTATCACGTATGTTTTTTTCCTGGATCATGAGACGACCCATGACTCGTCGCGACGCTAGGTCGCCGGCTCAACCATTTACGGTCAAGGTGTCACCACTCACCAGCCTTGACTAACCGGAGAAATCTGAGCCCACCAAAAAAATTACGATTATCTTCAACGGAAAAATGCGCAATCACTTGCAGCTGCCAAACCTTCACCTGTCGAAGTCGAAAATGCTTGAATAAAAGCATAGGAAAATTAAGGGGGTCCAGTGCGATCTTTTTCTTTTGTATGGGGGTCGACCTCTATATAGATACGAGCCTTCGGCGAGCAGCAGGATATCCACACACAGCTCGAAGCCTCCAGCCGGTCATAAGTCGCAAGACACTAAGCCTGACAGACGATGGCGTCCTTCGCTAGAGCTGCCCGTTTCATGGTGCTCCTCCAGATCGCGCTGTTGGTCGTCTCCGCCGTGTTCATGAGCGGCTCCGTCTGCCACGGAGCCCGAGAGATCAAAGGTTACTGCTTACAATCTGTTCATTTCATGCTCTTCTACCGTCTTGAAACCATTCGCTGGTTCTTGTTCTACGTAGTATTCTACGTATAGCATTTTGAAACTCTGGCTTTGGTAGTTATGATTTGAGTATATGATTAACCATGCTAATGCTTGCGTTCTAAATGTTTCTCTGCAGCATCAACCGGCACCCAGATCCCAAACCGTCCTGTGTGCATCGGCGGAGCGTGCCCAAGCCCTGGCAGACCCTACACCCGTCCGTGCACATATAAGAACTGCCCACCGGCTGGTCAACCCTAAAGCTCGCAGGCCCCGGTTTCCGAACAGTGGAAGGATTACACGGCACGACTTTATCCTGTACTGAACCAATAATAATATCTTCTCGTGTACTTGCATGTTTACTATTTCTAATAAAACTGGATATCTGGGCGCGATATGAATGTTTTTTTTATGTGTGTGCGAAAGAAATGGTTGTTTGCTATTGTACTTTAACTAGACATTTTTTTAGAGCATCTTTTAAAAAGTAGTCGATTATTAATTCAAGAATATACCCGCATATCGGAGATATTATTATTGGATCAGTGTCATTGCATTTCCCTGGTAATGAGCTGAAAAAGAGAGTGCCACCGCTCGGAACAGTTGTTAACTAACGGATAAACAAGCTTATACTCAACACTAGCCAGTAGCCACTGCAACTCCGTCAAACTGCGTTCTGCGGGACGTTATACAAGACGGTCCAAAAAAAATGGTCCGCGTAGATCCTCTAAAAATGTTCCGTGCAGTAAAATTTTCAAAGGAGGCCAGTAAACCGTCCTTGTTTTCGCTATATATTCAAGCGCAGAAAGGATTTATGGTTCCGGTCCCACAAATCACGTAGCCTTTTCCGTCGACAAATCACTTCCCCTTCGGCGCCAAATCGCCTCTTCGGCGATGGCATCCGCAGGTGCAGGGCATGGAGGCGGCGACGTTTTCGATCGGCGCAGGGGGTTCGGATGCGACGGGGAGACCATCAAGCGCGGCGGTTCCGACGGCCGCAAGCGCCACAACGACGACGAGGCCATCTGCTCTGGCCTCCGCCCTCCCGTGTCGGACAGGCAACGAGAGGTGGTGCGCAAGCGCGACGCGAAGTCTCATAGCGCCGGAAAGAAGTCGCAGGCATGAAAGACATTCCAACGCTGTGGCCGGCTCTTCGACTCGACGATCCAGCGCAACGTGCCCGAGCGGGCGTTCTTTGCGTAAGGTCCGCCGCCACCGACAACGTCTGCTACGCATGTGCAGCTTCCGGCGCTCTGTGAGGAGTACTAGCAGCTTCAAACCCGGCTCTGGTGCGCTGATCTACAATACGTTGCAGGGATGCCAGACGTTGACTGCCAAGGTCATCTCAAGAGACGAGGACGATGAGGGCGACGACAGCGGCTCCGGCGAGAATAGACGGCGGCTCCGACGACATCAAGTCTATTTTAATTTATGTTTTATCTAAGTTTATCTAGTTTGTGTGTACGTTCGTATGAACTCCGGCGAATTATGTGGTCCCAACAATCTAGTTTTATCTGTTGAGACAAATCCACCGACGACAAACGTCGAGTAGCCCTCCAATGTCGAACCCAGACCGAGGTAGAAGATGATCAACCAAACATACTTCCGACAATGAACGCTCCGGCCGTTCGACGCACGGTCTGTATGTTGGCATCTATTTATCTCAACTTACTTGAACACACATACATGAAGGTACACACGCACATACGCAGCATAACCCCGGAAAAACTCTCACGTCGACCGAGTGCATACCACGGTCCAGACGGAAACTACATCTTCCTTGGGCCTCTCCCCTCGGCTCGGCACATACTGTCATCATGTCACGGAAACACACCGTAGCCTATCCAGAGGAGCTCTCTCTCTCATAGCTGACCGGACGAACACGACGGTCCCGATGGAGACTAAGCTCAGAGCATCTTCAACCACGACTTGCAAATTCGGGCCCTTAAACGCCCGCGGATACGCCTGGTTAGTGACCGGACGTGTCCGTTTTGAACTCTCCTATTTTTTCGTTCGTGCAGCTGCATCTCTCATATTTTTCCTCATATGTTCGGTCACTTGCATGTGATTGGTGGAGAAGAAGAAAGAGGAAGAAAAGAATGAATTAAAAAGGAGAAAATGTGGTTCGGGGTGGGGTCGCGTTCTACGTGCCGGACTGACCGGCCGTATCCGGGAGCGTCCGTGACCCCTCATATCGTTCTCATATTTGAGATAAATATGAGGGATATCAGTCTGTACTAACGTGTGATATGAGAGATCCGACTGTAGATGCTCTCATCTCTAGCTCATAGGCTCGACTCACACCGACACGCCACAAACAATACATAGGGAGGTTTTTTATACCGGCTGCACACAGCCACGTCCACACCGACCACTAACCCACTACCTACATGCATGCAACTCTAGCAGTACGCATGACGTGGCTGCTACTCCAACGGCTGCTATTAACATGCAGTTTCTCCAGGCTACGAACGTGAGCACGGACTCACGCCGGCACACACACAAGCACAGACATGCGCGCACACACCGTCGCGCCCATCAAGCCGAGTCTTCCGCATGAACCACGCATCCAAGGACGGCCAGCTCCGCTAGTCCCGGTCACGAGCGCACGCGTCGAGATTAATGCCAACATTATCTAAGTTTAAATTTGCAATATGTTTATACGGGATTTGTTCTCCGCGAGCTTGCGCGTTCCCGCAAATTGGTTCTACCGGATCCTGCAAATTTATTTTAGGTGACGGAGAGATACGGAATCTGTTAAAGATATTCTTAAACAAAAAATTCGAAATGAGATACTCGATCTTATTGTGTGTTTATTTTAGGTGACGGAGAGATACGGTATCTGTTAAAGATAATCTTAAACGAAAATACAAAATGAGATACTCGATCTCACTATGTGGTCGCAGTAGTTAGGTCATGATTAACCAAAATTTAAAAAAAATACAAGATTCGCGACTAGGGCATATTCTTATAGAAGATTCAGGGTGGGCTAGATAGCTCCGTGCTATCCTAGCACAGAGGGTGATACCCTTTGATTAAAGTTATTGTTAGAATACAATTTGTAATAGGATTCAAGAGTCCTACTCGGTTTGTAATAGGGCTAGGTCAGTGCGTCTAGCTCCTCATATACACCTTTTATAACCGGCACAATATCATTATCAATTATTGTTCAATACAACTTTACATGGTATCAGATTTTCGGTCCTAGGGCATGACTCGGCCGCCCACCCCACCACCGCCGCCCGACTACTTCGAGTGGCGCGCCGCCATTGTCGCCGCCCAGGTTGCCGCGGCCGCGGCCTCCTCAGCCTCTACCTCTACTATAGCTCTCCATCCACCAATACCCCTTCCATCTCTTTCACCGACACCATCTCCGATATAATCCCTTACATCCCCGTAACCCTAGACCTCACGGCTCACAACTACTACCATTGGCGTCATCTTTTCGACGTCCATCTTGGGCGATGCAACCTCCGATCTCATGTCGCCGACGCCTCTCTTCCTCAACCTCATGATCTGCAATGGGTCAAGGATGATCTCGCCATTATTCAATGGATCTACATGCGAGTCTCCACAGAGATCTTCAATCTCGTCCACCGTGACGGTGCCTCCGTCGCCGATCTCTGGACAACCCTTAGCCAGCTCTTCCAGGACAACGTCGACGCTCGCGCCAATAGTCTCCACACCAAGCTTCGGAACACGCTGCAAGATGATGCACCCGTCGGCGCCTACTGCCAGCGCCTCAAGACGATGACAGATGAACTCCGCGAACTCGATGATCCAATCAATGATCGCCAGCTCATAAACGCCCTCCTCGTCGGCCTTAGCGAGTGGTTCGAAAAGCAGGCCTCCTTCATCCCTATGATGCATCCACGTCCCTCCTTCGCCGAGGTTCGCTCGATTCTCTAGTGGGCCGACCGTGCCCTCGCTACAAAGGAGTCCCGTCCTCAGGTCTTCATTGCGTCTCCTCGCCCGCCCGCGCCAACTCCGGCACCGCTTCCTTCAAAAACACCTCCTCAACCATCCGGCTGGCGTCCAAGTCCTAACTACCGGGGTAAAAACCCTCGATCGCTGCCGTTCCGCACGGCGCTCGCCCCGGCTCCGCCCCCGCTCCACCAACTGCACCACCACCGCCCCCGTCTTCACCAACTGCACCACCGCCGCCCCCGGATGGCGCCCATCTCCTGATCCGTGGACATGCCTCGTCCAGGCATGGCCTATGCCCTGGTCCGCTCCTACGCCATATGGTGCTCCGCCTACCTTTATCGGTGGCTAGCAGCTCGGTGCCCGCCCTCACACCGGTACGCCCGTCCTTGCGCCTCGACAGCCGACGGCTGCGTACCATGCTGCTCCCTCCTTCACGTCACCAATCTACAACGTCAGCCCTTATGCATCCTATGGCGCTCCATCGCCCCCCTACATGCAGCAGTACATTGATGGTGGCTCTCTCTTTACGCCGATGCTGACCCTGTTGGAAATATGCCCTAGAGGCAATAATAAATTGGTTATTATCATATTTCCTTGTTCATGATAATCTTTTATTATCCATGCTATAATTGTATTGATCGGAAACTCAGATACATGTGTGGATACATAGACAACACCATGTCCCTAGTATGCCTATAATAGACTAGCTCGTTGATCAAAGATGGCTATGGTTTGCTAGTCATGGACATGAGATGTCATTTGATAACGGGATCATGTCATTAGGAGAATGATGTGATGGACAAGACCCAAACTACAAACATAGCATATGATCGAGTCAGTTTATCTACTGTTTTCTGCATGTCAAGTATTTGTTCCTATGACCATGAGATCATGCAACTCACTGACACCGGAGGAGTACCTTGTGTGTATCAAACGTCGCAACGTAACTGGATGACTATAAAGGTGCTCTACAGGTATCTCCGAGGGTGTCCGTTGGGTTGGCATGGATCAAGATTGGGATTTGTTACTCCGTGTGACGGAGAGGTATCTTAGGGCCCACTCGGTAATACAACATCACGATAAGCCTTGCAAGCAATGTGACTAAGTGTTAGTCATGGGATCTTGTATTACGGAACGATTAAAGAGACTTGCTGGTAACAAGGTTGAACTAGGTATGGAGATACCGACGATCGAATCTCGGGCAAGTAACATACTGAAGAACAAAGGGAACATCATACGGGATTAACTAAATCCTTGACATAGAGGTTCGACCAATAAAGATCTTCGTAGAATATGTAGGAACCAATATGGGCATCCAGGTTCCGCTATTGGTTATTGACCGTAGAGGTGTCTCGATCATGTCTACATAGTTCTCGAACCCACAGGGTCTGCACACTTAAGGTTCAGTGACGTTTCGGTAGTATAGAGTTATGTATGGTGGTGACCGAAGGTTGTTAGGAGTACCGGATGAGATCCCGGATGTCATGAGGAGCTCCGGAATGGTCCACAGGTAAAGATTGATATATAGGAAGTCATGTTTTGGTCGCCGGAAAAGTTTTGGACTCATCGGTAGTGTACCGGGAGTGCCGGTAGTGTACCGGGGGACCATCGGGAGAGGTATTTGGACCCAAGAGGCTACATGAGCTGTGGAAGGAGGTAAACCAGCCCCTGGTGGGCTTGCCAAAGCCTCTTCTAAGGGCCCATGCAGCTGGAGTGGTTTGAGAAGGAAAAAAAATCCAAAGGTGAAGAGGTGGAAAGAGTTTCCAAGTGGAAAGGAGGAATCCTACTCCTAATAGGATTGGAGTAGGAATCCTCCACCTCCAATTTCGACCAAACCTTGAGGTTTTGAGACTGCCTCCTCCCCTCCCTCCCTCCTATATATACTAGAGGATTTAGAGGAAAAAGCTAACACAGAAAAACAGCCACGTGCTGCCTCTCGTCTAGATCGTAGTTTCTCCTCTAGATCAGTTTTCAGCGGTGCTTAGGCAAAGCTCTGCTGAAATTCCGCCACCACCATTGCCGCAACGCCGCCGCGCTGCCGGAAAACTCGTCTACCTCTCCGCTCCCTCTTGCTAGATTAAGAAGGCGGAGATCGTCATCGCGCTGTACGTGTGCTGAACGCGGAGGTGTCGTCCGTTCGGCGCTAGATCAGAAGGACCGTGATCAAGATCGCGAGACTGATCGTGATGAGATCACGGGACGGATCGATGAGTTTGCAGGATGGATCGTGATTGGATTGCGGGACGGATCGTGATGAGATCACATGACGCTCGGCGATTTGGAGCACGAAGACATTCGAGTACATCAACCACGTTTCTTAACGATTCCCGCTTAGCGATCTACAAGGGTATTTAGATCCACTCTCCCTCTCGTAGATGCTCATCACCATGGATAGATCTTGTGTGTGCGTAGGAAATTTTTTGTTTCCCATGCAACGTTCCCCATTAGTGGCATCATGAGCTAGGTCTATGTTTAGATGAGATCTCGAGTAGAACACGAAGAGTTTGTGAACGTTGATGCTTAGATTGCTTCCTCCCTTGGTCGTTTTTTGGTTAAGCGGTATTGCGGGATGAAGCGTCCTGGACCAACCTTACTCCTACGCTTACGAGAGACCGGTTCCATCGACTGGCGTGTAACCTAGTTGCACAAAGATGGCTGGCGGGTGTCTGTTTCTCCTACTTTAGTTGGATCGGATTCGACAAAGGCGGTCCTTGAGAAGGTTGAAAAGCAACTTATGTATCACCGTTGTGGTTTTTGCAAAGGTGAGAATTGTTCTTGCTAGATACCCGTAGCAGCCACGTAAAACATACAACAACAATTAGAGGACGTCTAACTTGTTTTTGCAGGGTATGTTGTGATGTGATATGGCCAATTACATGATGAGATATATATGATGTATGAGATTATCATGTTTTGTATAGAATATCACGACTTGCATGTCGATGATTACGGCAACCGGCAGGAGCAATAGGGTTGTCTTTAATTATTGTATGACTTGCGTGTCAATCATTAAGCTCTATGTAATGCTTTACTTTATCGTTGCATGGTAGCAATAGTAGTAGAAGCATGGTGGGCGCGACAACCCCTATGGTGACACGTTGATGGAGATCAAGATGATGGAGATCATGGTGCCATGCCGGTGATGATGGAGATGATGCTGGTACTTTCAAGATGGAGATCAAAAGCACAAGTTCATGGCCATATCATGTCACTTATGATTTGCATGTGATGTTAATCCTTTATGCACCTTGTTTTGCTTAGGACGACGGTAGCATTATAAGGTGATCCCTCACTTAAATTTCAAGATGAATAGTGTTCTCCCCGAGTGTGCACCATTCCGAAAGTTCGTCGTGTCGAGACACCATGTGATGATCGGGTGCGATAGACTCTACGTTCACGTACAAGGGGTGCAAGCCAGTGTTGCACATGCAGAACACTCGGGTTAAACTTGACGAGCCTAGCATGTACAGACATGGCTTCGGAACACAAGAGACCAAAAGGTTGAACATGAGTCATATAGTAGATATGATCAACATGATGATGTTCACCATTGAAACCACCTCAACTCACGTGATGGTCGGACTTGAGTTGGTGAATTTGGATCATGTATCACTTGAATGACCGGAGGGATGTCAATTTGAGTGGGAGTTCTTTAGTAATATGATTAATTGAACTCATTATCATGAACATAGTCAGTTGTGTCTTTGCAAATTATGTTGTAGATTACTTGTTTGCGTTGTAGCTCCCTTGAATTTTTTATATGTTCCTAGAGAAATAGAGTTGAAAGATGAAGGTAGAAATATTGCGGACTGGGTCCGTGATCTGAGGATTGTCCTCATTGCTGCACGGAAGTCTTATGTTCTTAATGCACCCCTCGGTGCGCCTACCCCTCTAGCATCGTCTGTAGATGTTGTGAATATCTGACATGCACGTTCTGATGACTACTTGATAGTTTAGTGCGTCATGCATTACAACTTAGAATTGAGGCTCCGAAATGTTTTGAACGTCACGGAACATATGAGATGTTCTAAGAGCTAAAATTAGGATCTCAGGCTCATGCCCGTGTTGCGAGATATGAGATCTCCAACAAGATTCTTTGCCTGCAAGATGAAAGAGAATAGCTCAATCGTTGAGCATGTGCTCAGATTGTCTGGGTGCTGCAATCGCTTGAATCGAGTGGGAGTTGATCTTCCAGATAAGATAGTGATTGATATAGTTCTCCAAGTCACTATCACTAAGCTACTAGAACTTGGTGATGAACTATAAAATGCCAAGGAGAGAAATAATGATCCCTGAGCTGTTCGCGATGTTTGACACCGTGAAGGTAGAAATCAAGAAGGAGCTCAAGTGTTGATGGTTAGTAAAACCACTAATTTCGAGAAGGGCAAGGCCAAGGAGGGAAACTTCATGCATGGCAAGTCGGTTGCTGCTCCAATGAAGCAACCCAAAGTTGAACCCAAACTCGAGACTAAGTGCTTCGATTATGAGGAGAGCGGTCGCTGAAGCGGAACAACCCTACATACTTGGTAGATAAGAAGGCTGGCAACATCGATAGAAGTATATTTGATATACGTGTTATTGATGTGTACCTTGCGAGTACTCCTAGTAGCACCTGGGTATTGGATATCGGTTAGGTTGCTAAATGTTAGTAACTCGAAATAAAAGATACGGAATAAACGGAGAACTAGCTAAGGGTGAGGTGACGATGTGTGTTGGAAATGTTTCCAAGGTTGATGTGGGCAACATCGCACGCTCTCTCTACGCTCGGGATTGGTGACGAACCTAAATAAATGTTATTTGGTGTTTTACGTTGAGCATGAACGTGATTAGATTGTGTTTATTGCAACACGGTTATTCATTTAAGTTAGAGAATAATGGTTATTCTGTTTACATGAATGATACCTTCAATGGTCATGCACCCAGTGAGAATGGTTTGTTGAATCTTGATCGTAGTAATACACATGTTCATAACATTGATGCCAAAAAATACAAAGTTAATAATGATAGTACCACATACTTGTGGCACTACCGCTAAATGTCATATTGTTATAAAGCACATGAAGAAACTCCATTCTTATGGATCTTTGGACTCATTCGATTTCGAATCGGTTGAGACATGCGAACCATGCCTCTTGGGAAAGATGACTAAGGACCCCGTTTTCCAGATTGATGGAGCGGGCATGTGATTTATTGGAAATGATACATGTTGATGTATGCAATACAATGAGTCTTGTAGCGTGCGGTGGATATCGTTATTTTCTTACCTTCACTGATAATTTGAGTAGATGTAGTGTATATTTACTTAATGAAACACAAGTCTGAATCGTTTGAAAGGTTCAAGAAAATTCAGAGTGAAGTTTAAGATCATCGTGACAAGAAGACAAAAAAATGTCTACGATATGATCGTGGAGGTGAATATCTGAGTTGAGAGTTTGGCATACAACTTTAGACAATGTGAAAGTTGTTTCACAACTCACGCCACCTGGAACACCATAGTGTGATGGTGTGTCCGAACGTCATAATCATGCTCTATTGGATATTGTACGTGCTATGATGTCTCTTATCATTTTGCCACTATCGTTTTTGGGGTTATGCATTAGAGACAACTACATTCACTTCAAAGGGGCACCATCTAAATCCGTTGAGATGACACCATATGGTTTGACAGAAACCTAAAGTTGTCATTTCATAGAGTTTGGGAATGCGACACTTATGTCTGATAAGCTCGAACCCAAAGCGGACAAATGCATCTTCATAGAATACCCTAAGAACAGTTGGGTGAACCTTCTATCTCAGGTCCAACATAAAGTGTTTGTTGCTAAAACTGGGTCCTTTCTCGGGGAAAAGTTTCTCTCGAAAGAATTGAGTGGGAGGAAGATAGAACTTGATGAGGTTGTTGAACCTTTTGTTTCAACCAGAGAGTAGCGCGGCACAGAAAGATGTTTTCTATGGGGCCTACGTTAGTTGAAAAGAAGTTAATGATAATGATCATGAAACTTCGGATCAAGTTACTACCAAACCTCGTAGGTCGACAAGGACACATACTACTCCTGAGTGGTACGGCAACCCTGTCTTAGAGGTCATGTTGTTGGACAACAATGAACCTACGAATTATGGAGAAGCGATGATGGGCCTGGATTCTGACAAATGGTTAGAGGCCATGAAATCCGAGATAGGATCCATGTATGAAACCAAGTATAGACTTCGGTAGACTTGCTTGTTGGACGGCAGGTTGTTGAGTACAAATGGATCTTTAAAAGGAAGACAAACGCTGATGGTAAATGTCACCATTTGTAAAGCTCGACTTGTTGCGAAGAAGTTTACGACAAGTTCAAGGAGTTGACTGCGATGAGACTTTCTCACTCCTAGTGATGCTAAAGTCTATTGGAATTATCTTAGCAGTTGCTGCATTTTTCAATTATGAAATCTGGCAGATGGATGTCAAAACATCGTTTCCTTAACGGTTTACTTGAGGAAAGGTTGTATGTGATACATCCAGATGGTTTTGTCAGTCCTAAGGATGCTAAAAGGTGTGCAAGCTTCAGTGATCCTTCTATGGACTGAAGCAAGCATCTCGGAGTTGGAATATACACTTTGATGAGGTGATCAAAGTTTTTGAGTTTATACAAAGTTTATGAGAAACTTGTATTTACAATAAAGTGAGTGTGAGCACTATAGAGTTTCTGATAAGAATATGTGGATGACATATTGTTGATCGAAAATGATGTGGAATCTCTGGAAAGCATAAAGGGTTGTTTGAAAAGAGTTTTTCAAAGGAAGACCTGTATAAAGCTACTTAATTGTTGGGCATCACGATCTATAGAGATAGATCAAGACGTCTGATAAGACTTTCAATGAGTACATACCTTGACAAGATTTTGAAATAGTTCAAATGGATCAGTTAAAGAAAGAGTTCTTGCCTGATTTGTAAGGTGTGAAGTTGAGTGAGACTCAAAGCTTGACCATGGCAGAAGAAAGAGAAAGGACGAACATCGTCCCCTATGTCTTGGCCATAGGCTCTATATAATATGCCATGCTATGTATCGCACCTGTGTGTGCCTTGCCATGAGTCTGTCTTGGGGTACAAGAGTGATCTAGGAGTGGATCAGTGGATAGCGGTCAAGATTATCCTTAATAACTAAAGGAGTAAGTAAATGTTTCTCGATTATGGAGGTGATGAAGAGTTCGTCGTAAAGAGTTACGTCGATGCAAGCTTTAACACTAATCTGGATGGCTCTTAGTAGCAATCCGGATACGTATAGTGGAGCATCCATTTGGAATAGTTCCAAGTGGAGTGTGGTAGCAGTATTTACAGTATGGCATAGAGATTTGCAAAGTACACACGGATCTGAATGTCGCAGACCCGTTGACTAAAAGACCTCTCTCTCACATGCAAAGCATGATCAAGCCCCGGATCTCATTGGGTGTTAGATTAATAACAATGCGAATCACATGGTGATGTGAACTAGATTATTGACTCTAGTGCAAGTGGGAGACTGTCGGAAATATGCCCTAGAGGCAATAATAAATTGGTTATTATCATATTTCCTTGTTCATGATAATCATTTATTATCCATGCTATAATTGTATTGATCGGAAACTCAGATACATGTGTGGATACATAGACAACACCATGTCCCTAGTATTCCTCTAATAGACTAGCTCGTTGATCAAAGATGGCTATGGTTTCTTAGTCATGGACATGAGATGTCATTTGATAATGAGATCACGTCATTAGGAGAATGATGTGCTGGACAAGACCCAAAATACAAACATAGCATATGATCGTGTCAGTATATTGCTATTGTTTTCTGCATGTCAAGTATTTGTTCCTATGACCATGAGATCATGCAACTCACTGACACCGGAGGAGTACCTTGTGTGTATCAAACATTTCAACATAACTGGGTGACTATAAAGGTGCTCTACAGGTATCTCCGAGGGTGTCCGTTGGGTTGGCATGGATCAAGACTGGGATTTGTTACTCCGTGTGACGGAGAGGTGTCTCAGGGCCCACTCGGTAATACAACATCACGATAAGCCTTGCAAGCAATGTGACTCAGTGTTAGTCACATGATCTTGTATTATGGAACGAGTAAAGAGACTTGCTGGTAACGAGGTTAAACTTGGTATGGAGATACTGACGATCGAATCTCGGGCAAGTAACATACCGAAGAACAAAGGGAACATCATACGGGATTAACTGAATCCTTGACACAGAGGTTCGATCGATAAAGATCTTCATAGAATATGTAGAAACCAATATGGAAATCCAGGTCCCGCTATTGGTTATTGACCGTAGAGGTGTCTCGGTCATGTCTACATAGTTCTCGAACCCGCAGGGTCCGCACACTTCAGGTTCGGTGACATTTCGGTAGTATAGTTATGTATGGTGGTGACCAAAGGTTGTTCGAAGTCCCAGATGAGATCCCAGACGTCACGAGGAGCTCCGGAATGGTCCAGAGGTAAAGGTTGATATATAGGAAGTCCTGTTTTGGTCGCCGAAAAAGTTTCGGGCTCATCGGTAGTGTACCTGGAGTGCCGGTAGTGTACCGGGGGACCATCAGGAGAGGTATTTCGACCCAAGAGGCTACATGGGCTGTGGGAGGAGGTAAACCAGCCCCTGGTGGGCTGTCCAAAGCCTCCTATAAGGTCCCATGTGAATGGAGTGGTTTGAGAAGGAAAAAAATCCAAAGGTGGAGAGGTGGAAAGAGTTTCCATGTGGAAAGGAGGAATCCTACTCCTAATAGGATTGGAGTAGGAATCCGTCACCTCCAATTTCGACCAAACCTTGAGGGTTTGAGGCTGCCTCCTCCCCTCCCTCCCTCCTATATATACTAGAGGATTTAGAGGAAAAAGCTAAAACAGAAAAACAGTGACGTGCTGCCTCTCCTCTAGATCGTAGCTTCTCCTCTAGATCGGTTTTCAGCGGTGCTTAGGCGAAGCCGTGCTGGAATTCATCCACCACCATCGCTGCAACGCCATCGCGCTGCCGGAGAACTCGTCTACCTCTCCGCTCCCTCTTGCTGGATTAAGAAGGCGGAGATCGTCATCTAGCTGTACGTGTGCTGAACGCGGAGGTGCCGTCCGTTCGGCGCTAGATCGGAAGGACGTGATAAGATCGCGAGACTGATGGTGATGAGATCGCGGGACGGATTGTGATGAGTTCGCGGGAAGGATCGTGATTGGATCGCAGGACGGATCGTGATGAGATCGCAGGACGCTCGGTGATTTGGATCGCGAAGACGTTCGACTACACCAACGGATTTGAATATCGCAGACCCGTTGACTATACCTCTCTCACATGCAAAGCATGATCGAGCCCCAAAACTCATTGGGTGTTAGATTCATAACAATGCGAATCACATGGTGATGTGAACTAGATTATTGACTCTAGTGCAAGTGGGAGACTGTTGGAAATATGCCCTAGAGGCAATAATAAATTAGTTATTATCATATTTCCTTGTTCATGATAATTGTTTATTATCCATGCTATAATTGTATTGATCGGAGACTTAAATGCATGTGTGGATACATAGACAAAACCATGTCCCTAGTATGCCTCTAATGGACTAGCTCGTTGATCAAAGGATGGTTAAGGTTTCCTAGCCATGGACATGAGATGTCATTTGATAACGGGATCACATCATTAGGAGAATGATGTGATGGATAAGACCCAAACTACAAACATAGCATATGATCGTGTCAGTTTATTGCTACTGTTTTCTGCATGTCAAGTATATGTTCCTATGACCATGAGATCATGCAACTCACGGATATCGGAGGAGTGCCTTGTGTGTATCAAACGTCGCAACGTAACTGGGTGACTATAAAGGTGCTCTACAGGTATCTCTGATGGTGTTTGTTGAGTTGGCATGGATCGAGACTGGGATTTGTTACTCCGTGTAACGGAGAGGTATCTCGGGGCCCACTCGGTAATGCAACATCACAATAAGCCTTGCAAGCAATGTGACTAATTGTTAGTTGCGGGATCTTGTATTACGGAACGAGTAAAGAGACTTGCCAGTAACGAGGTTGAATTAGGTATGGAGATACCGACGATCGAATCTCGGGCAAGTAACATACCGAAGAACAAAGGGAACGATATACGGGATTAATTGAATCCTTGACATAGAGGTTCGACCGATAAAGATCTTCGTAGAATATGTAGGAACCAATGTGGACGTCCAGGTCCCGCCATTGGTTATTTACTGTAGAGGTGTCTCGGTCATGTCTACATAGTTCTCGAACCCGCAGGGTGTGCACACTTAAGGTTCGGTGACGTTTCGGTAGTGTAGAGTTATGTATGGTGGTGACCGAAGGTTGTTCGCAGTCCTGGATGAGATCCCGGACATCACGAGGAGCTCCGGAATGGTCCGGAGGTAAAGATTCATATATAGGAAGTCCCAGTTTGGTTTCCGGAAAGGTTTCGGGCTCATCGGTAGTGTACCGGGAGTATCGGTATTGTACCGGGAGTGCCGGTAGTGTACCGGAGGACCTCCAGGAGGGGTATTTCGAGCCCAAGAGGTCCATGGGATGTGGGATAATAATAACCAGCCCTTAGTGTTCTGGGAAAACAGCCACAAAGGCCCATGGCGCAGGAGAGAAAGTCCTAAAGCAAAAAATGGAAAATCAGCCAATAGGAGGCAATCCTACTCCAACTAGGATTGGAGGTGAAGTAGGATTGCTCCCACCTCCTATTTCGGCCGACCCAAAGGCCTTGGCTGCCTCTCCTCTCCTCTCCTCCTATATATACTAGTGGATTGGGTGGTTTTTGGACAGAATTTCCGGCCACGTGCTACCCGTTCCACCGGTGCATAGTTTCTCCTCTAGATCGTAGTTTCGCAGTGCTTAGGCGAAGCCCTGCCGGAATTGCTCCACCTCCATCACCGGAGCGCCGTCACGCTGCCGGTGAACTCTCTCTCCTCTTCACCTCCTCTTTCTGGATCAAGACGGTGGAGATCGTCATCAAGGTGCACGTGTGCTGAACGCGGAGGTGCCGTCCGTTCGGCGCTAGATCGGAAGGACCGTGATCGAGATCGCGAGACAGTTCGTGATGAGATCGCGGAACGGATCGTGATGAGTTCGCAGGACAGATCGTGATCAAGATCGTGAGACGGATCGTGATGAGTTCACGAGACGGATCATGATTGGATCGCGGGACGGATCGTGATGAGATCGCGGGACGCTCGGCTATTTGGATCGCGAAGATGTTCGACTACACCAACCGCGTTTCTTAACGCTTCCCGCTTAGCGACCTACAAGGGTATGTAGATCCACTCTCCCTCTCGTAGATGCTCATCACCATGGATAGGTTTGCGTGTGCGTAGGAAATTTTTTGTTTCCCATGCGACGTTCCCCAACAGTGGCATCATGAGCTAGGTTGAGGGTTCGATGAGATCTCGAGTAGAACACAAAAGGTTTGTGGGCATTGATGCTTAGATTGCTTCCTCCCTTGGTCGTATTTTGGTTCAGCGGGATTGTGAGATGAAGCGGCCCGGACCAACATTACTCGTACGCTTACGAGAGACCGGTTCCCTCGACGCAACTTGTTGCCTAGATGGATTGCGGGTGACAGTTTCTCTCACTTTAGTTGGATCGGATCCGACAAAGGAGGTCCTTGAGAAGGTTGAAAAGCAATCTATGTATCACCGTTGTGGTTTATGCATAGGTGAGAATCGTTCTTGCTAGATACCCGTAGCATCCACGTAAAACATGCAACAACAATTAGAGGACGTCTAACTTGTTTTTGTAGGGTATGTTGTGATGTGATATGGCCAATTACATGATGAGATATATGTGATGTATGAGATGATCATGTGATGTATAGAATTTCACGACTTGCATGTCGTTGAATACGGCAACCGGCAGGAGCCATAGGGTTGTCTTTAATTATTGTATGACCTGCGTGTCAATCATTAAGAGCTATGTAATGCTTTACTTTATCGCTACGGTAGCAATAGTAGTAGAAGCATGTAGGGCGTGACAACCCCGATGGAGACACGTTGATGGAGATCAAGATGATGGAGATCATGGTGTCGTGCCGGTGACGATGGAGATCATGCCGGTGCTTTCTAGATGGAGATCAAAAGCACAAGTTCATGGCCATATCATGTCACTTATGATTTGCATGTGATGTTAATCCTTTTTATGCACCATGTTTTGCTTAGTACGGCGGTAGCATTATAAGGTGATCCCTCACTTGAATTTCAAGATGAACTGTGTTCTCCCCGAGTGTGCACCGTTGCGAAAGTTCGTCGTGTTGAGACACCACGTGATGATCGGGTGTGATAGACTCTACGTTCACATACAATGGGTGCAAGCCAGATTTGCACGCGCAGAACACTCGGGTTAAACTTGACGAGCCTAGCATGTACAGACGTGGCCTCAGAACACGAGAGACCGAAAGGTCAAACATGAGTCATATAGTAGATATGATCAACATAATGCTGTTCACCATTGCAGCCACCTCAACTCACGTGATGATCGGACTTGAGTTGGTGA
The DNA here is from genome assembly GCA_022496015.1 of Hordeum marinum. Taxonomy (NCBI): domain Eukaryota; kingdom Viridiplantae; phylum Streptophyta; class Magnoliopsida; order Poales; family Poaceae; genus Hordeum; species Hordeum marinum. Next base: position 412,472,975 of record CM039678.1, on the reverse strand, counting down.
ATTTGGATCATGTATCACTCGAATGATCGGAGGGATGTCAATTTGAGTGGGAGTTCTTAAGTAATATGATTAATTGAACTCATTATCATGAACATAGTCAAAGTGTCTTTGCAAATTATGTTGTAGATTACTAGTTCGCGCTGTAGCTCCCTTGTATTTTTATATGTTCCTAGAGAGATAGAATTGAAAGATGTTGGTAGCAAAATTGCGTACTGGGTCCGTGATCTGAGGATTGTCCTCATTGCTACACAGAAGGCTTATGTCCTTAATGCACCGCTCGGTGCGCCGCCCCCTCTAGCGTCGTCTATAGATGTTGTGAACATCTAACAGGCACGTTTCGATGACTACTTGATAGTTTAGTGCGTCATGCATTATGGCTTAGAATTGAGGCTCCAAAACGTTTTGAACGTCACGGAACATATGAGATGTTCTAGGAGCAGAGATTGTGATCTCAGGCTCGTGCCTTTGTTGCGAGATATGAGACCTCCAACAAGATTCTTTGCTTGTAAGATGAAGGAGAATAGCTCAATCGTTGAGCATGTACTCAGATTGTCTGGGTACTACAATCGCTTGAATCAAGTGGGAGTTGATCTTCCAGATAAGATAGTGATTGATATAGTTCTCCAAGTCACTGTCACTAAAGCTAGTAGAACTTAGTGATGAACTATAATACACCAGGGATAGAAGTATTGATCCCTGAGCTGTTCGCGATGTTTGACACCGCGAAGGTAGAAATCAAGAAGGAGCATCAAGTGTTGATGGTTAATCAAACCACTAGTTTTGAAAAGGGCAAGAGCAAGGAGGGAAACTTCATGGATAGCAAGTCAGTTGCTGCTCCAGTGAAGCAACCCAAAGTTGAACTCAAACCCGAGACTAAGTGCTTCTATTATGAGGTGAGAGGTCGCTGAAGCGGAACAACCCTAGATACTTGGTAGATAAGAAGGCTGGCAACATCGACAGAAGTATATTTGATATACGAGTTATTGATGTGTACCTTGCTAGTACTCCTAGTAGCACCTGGGTATTGGATACCGGTTCGGTTGCTAAATGTTAGTAACTCGAAATAAAAGCTACGGAATAAACGGAGAACTAGCTAAGGGTGAGGTGACGATGTGTGTTGGAAATGTTTCCAAGGTTGATGTGATCAACATCGCACGCTCTCTCTACCTTCAGGATTAGTGATGAACCTAAATAAATGTTATTTGGTGTTTTGCGTTGAGCATGAACATGATTAGATCATGTTTGTTGTAATATGGTTAGTCATTTAAGTCAGAGAATAATAGTTATTCTGGTTACATGAATAATACCTTCAATGGTCATTAACCCAGTGAGAATGGTTTGTTGAAATCTTGATTGTAGTAGTACACATGTTCATAACATTGATGTCAAAAGATACAAAGTTAATAATGATAGTACCACATACTTGGGGCACTGCCGCTAAATGTCATATTGGTATAAAGCGCATGTAGAAACTCCATGTTGATGGATAGTTGGACTCATTCGATTTCGAATCTGTTGAGACATGCGAACCATGCCTCTTGGGCAAGATGACTAAAGGACCCCGTTGGATGGAGCGGGCAAGTGATTCATTGGAAATGATACATGTTGATGTATGCAATCTAGTGAGTCTTGTAGCGTGCAGTGGATATCGTTATTTTCTTACCTTCACTGATGATTTGACTAGATATAGTGTATATTTACTTAATGAAACACAAGTCTGAATCGTTTAAAAGGTTCAAGCAAATTCAGATTGAAGTTTAAAGATCATCGTGACAAGAAGATAAAAATGACCGCGATATGATCGTGGAGGTGAATATCTGAGTTATGAGTTTGGCATACAACTTAAGACAACATGAAATTTGTTTCACAGCTAACGCCACGTGGAACACCATGGTGTGATGGTGTGTCCGAACATCATAGTCATGCTCTATTGATATAGTGCATACTGTGATGTCTCTTATCATTTTACTACTATAATTTTTGGGGTTATGCATTAGAGACAACTACATTCACTTTAAATAGGGCATCATCTAAATCCGTTGAGATGACACCGTGTGAATTATGGTTTGATAGAAACCTAAGCTGTCATTTCTTAATGTTTGGGGCTGTGATGCTTGTGTGGAAAATGTTTTCACATAATAAGCTAGAACCCAAAGCGGACAAATGTATCTTCATAGAATACCCTAAGAACATATGGGTATGCCTTCTATCTCAGATCTGAGTGCAAAGTGTTTGTTGCTAGAACTGGGTCCTTTCTCGAGAAAAAGTTTCTCTCGAAAGAATTGAGTGGGAGGAAGATAGAACTTGATGAGGTTGTTAAACCTTTGTTCAACCAGAGAGTAGCGCAGCGCAGAAAGATGTTTCTGTGAAGCCTACGTTAGTTGAAGAGGAAGTTAATTATGATGATCATGAAGCTTCAGGATGAAGTTACTATCGAACTTCATAGGTCGACAAGGATGTGTACTGCTCCTGAGCGGTACGACAACTCTATCTTGGAGGTCATGTTGTTGGACAACAATGAACCTACGAGCTATGGAGAAGCGATGATGGGCCCGGATTCCGACAAATGGTTGGAGGCCATGAAATCCGAGATAGGATCCATGTATGAAAACCAAGTGTAGACTTTGGTAGACTTGCTCGTTAGACGGCAGGTCGTTGAGTACAAATGGACCTTTAAAATGAAGACAGACACTGATGGTGAATGTCACTATTTGTAAAGCTCTACTTGTTGCAAAGATGTTTGTGACAAGTTCAAGGAGTTGACTACGATGAGACTTTCTCATTCGTAGTGGTGCTAAAGTCTGTTGGAATTATGTTAGCAGTTGCTGTGTTTTCAGTTATGAAATCTGGCAGATGGATGTCAAAACATCGTTTCCTTAACGGTTTACTTGAGGAAAGGTTGTATTTGATACTACCAGAAGGTTTTGTCAGTCCTAAGGATGCTAAAAGGTGTGCAAGCTTCGATGATCCTTCCATGGACTGAAGCAAGCATCTCGGAGTTGGAATATACGCTTTGATGAGTTGATCAAAGTTTTTGATTTTATACAAAGTTTACGAGAAACTTGTATTTGCAACAAAGTTAGTGGGAGCACTATAGAATTTCTGATAAGTATATGTGGATGACATATTGTTGATCGGAAATAATGTAGGATTTCTGGAAAGCATAAATGGTTATTTGGAAAGTGATTTTCAAAGGAAGACCTGGATAAAGCTACCAAATTGTTGAGCATCAAGATCTATAGAGATAGATCAAGATGACTTGATGAGACTTTCAATGAGTACATACCTTGACAAAGATTTTGAAAGAGTTCAAAATGGATCAGTCAGAGAAAGAGTTCTCGCCTGATTTGTAAGGTGTGAAGTTGAGTGAGACTCAAAGCTCGACCATGGCAGAAGGAAGAGAAAGGACGAACGTCGTCCCCTATGCCTTAGCCATAGGCTCTGTATAGTATGCCATGCTGTGTACCGCACCTGTGTGTGCCTTGCCATGAGTCTGTCAAGGGGTACAAGTGTGGTCCAGGAGTGGATCACTGGACAGCGGTTGGAATTATCCTTAGTAACCAGAGGACTAAGGAAATGTTTCTTGATTATGGAAGGTGATAAAGAGTTCGTCGTAAAGAGTTACGTCGATGCAAGCTTTAACACCTATCCGGATGACTAGTAGTAGCAATCTGGATACGTATAGTGGAGCAGCCATTTGGAAATAGTACCAAGTGGAGTGTGGTAGCAGTGTTTACGGTTTGACATAGAGATTTGCAAAGTACACACGGATTTGAATATCGCAGACCCGTTGACTATAAGACCTCTCTCACATGCAAAGCATGATCGAGCCCCAGAACTCATTGGGTGTTAGATTCATAACAATGCGAATCACATGGTGATGTGAACTAGATTATTGACTCTAGTGCAAGTGGGAGACTGTTGGAAATATGCCCTAGAGGCAATAATAAATTAGTTATTATCATATTTCCTTGTTCATGATAATCGTTTATTATCCATGCTATAATTGTATTGATCGGAGACTTAAATACATGTGTGGATACATAGACAAAACCATGTCCCTAGTATGCCTCTAATGGACTAGCTCGTTGATCAAAGGATGGTTAAGGTTTCCTAGCCATGTACATGAGATTTCATTTGATAACGGGATCACATCATTAGGAGAATGATGTGATGGATAAGACCCAAACTACAAACATAGCATATGATCGTGTCAGTTTATTGCTACTGTTTTCTTCATGTCAAGTATATGTTCCTATGACCATGAGATCATGCAACTCACGGATATCGGAGGAGTGCCTTGTGTGTATCAAACGTCGCAACGTAACTGGGTGACTATAAAGGTGCTCTACAGGTATCTCTGATGGTGTTTGTTGAGTTGGCATGGATCGAGACTGGGATTTGTTACTCCGTGTAACGAAGAGGTATCTCGGGGCCCACTCGGTAATGCAACATCACAATAAGCCTTGCAAGCAATGTGACTAATTGTTAGTTGCGGGATCTTGTATTACGGAACGAGTAAAGAGACTTGCCAGTAACGAGGTTGAATTAGGTATGGAGATACCGACGATCGAATCTCGGGCAAGTAACATACCGAAGAACAAAGGGAACGATATACGGGATTAATTGAATCCTTGACATAGAGGTTCGACCGATAAAGATCTTCGTAGAATATGTAGGAACCAATGTGGACGTCCAGGTCCCGCCATTGGTTATTTACTGTAGAGGTGTCTCGGTCATGTCTACATAGTTCTCGAACCCGCAGGGTGTGCACACTTAAGGTTCGGTGACGTTTCGGTAGTGTAGAGTTATGTATGGTGGTGACCAAAGGTTGTTCGCAGTCCTGGATGAGATCCCGGACATCACGAGGAGCTCCGGAATGGTCCGGAGGTAAAGATTCATATATAGGAAGTCCCAGTTTGGTTTCCGGAAAGGTTTCGGGCTCATCGGTAGTGTACCGGGAGTATCGGTATTGTACCGGGAGTGCCGGTAGTGTACCGGAGGACCTCCGGGAGGGGTATTTCGACCCCAAGAGGTCCATGGGATGTGGGATAATAATAACCAGACCTTAGTGGGCTGGGAAAACAGCCACAAAGGCCCATGACGCAGGAGAGAAAGTCCTAAAGCAAAAAGTGGAAAATCAGCCAATAGGAGGCAATCCTACTCCAACTAGGATTGGAGGTGAAGTAGGATTGCTCCCACCTCCTATTTAGGCCGACCCAAAGGCCTTGGCTGCCTCTCCTCTCCTCTCCTCCTATATATACTAGTGGATTGGGTGGTTTTTGGACAGAATTTCCGGCCACGTGCTACCCGTTCCACCGGTGCATAGTTTCTCCTCTAGATCGTAGTTTCGTAGTGCTTAGGCGAAGCCCTGCCGGAATTGCTCCACCACCATCACCGGAGCGCTGTCACGCTGCCGGTGAACTCTCTCTCCTCTCCACCTCCTCTTTCTGGATCAAGACGGTGGAGATCGTCATCAAGCTGCACGTGTGCTGAACGCGGAGGTGCCGTCCGTTCGGCGCTAGATCGGAAGGACCGTGATCGAGATCGCGAGACAGTTCGTGATGAGATCGCGGAACGGATCGTGATGAGTTCGCGGGACAGATCGTGATCAAGATCGTGATACGGATCGTGATGAGTTCACGGGACGGATCGTGATTGGATCGCGGGACGGATCGTGATGAGATCGCGGGACGCTCGGCGATTTGGATCGCGAAGATGTTCGACTACACCAACCGCGTTTCTTAACGCTTCCCGCTTAGCGATCTACAAGGGTATGTAGATCCACTCTCCCTCTCGTAGATGCTCATCACCATGGATAGGTTTGCGTGTGCGTAGGAAAATTTTTGTTTCCCATGCGACGTTCCCCAACAGCAACTGGCCTAACTCTCTACTGCGACAGCGGATCTTGCAGCGCCCACCTCCATCACAGCAGACCTCCCACTGCCATCGTCCCCGTCGCCGCCATCTTCGCCACCGCCAACTCCCGCGTCCACTTCCTCCGCTGCGCCGGACGCGTCACCCACCCCCTACTAATGTTATTCCTGTTCCAGCTCCTACTAACGATCATACCATGCCCACACGTGCCAAGTCCGGGTTTTGTTTACCTGCAAAAGATCGTATCAATCTTCATGCGTCTCTATCTTCTTCCTCTCTATCCAAATCTTACAAATCGGCTCTGTTAGATCCTAATTGGGCCATAGCTATGAAAGATGAATATGATGCCCTTCTTCAGAATGACACATGGCAGTTGGTTCCTCGTTCTTCCAATACAAATATCGTCTCGGGCAAATGGATTTTTCACCATAAATTTAATTCTGATGGGAGTCTTGCACGTTATAAGGCTCGATGGGTATGCCGTGGTTACTCTCAGCAACACAGCCTCGATTATGATGAGACTTTATCTCCAGTTGTCAAGCCCAGCACTATTCGCACTGTTCTTAGCATCGCTGTCTCTTCCTCCTGGCCAATTCATCAACTAGATGTCAAGAATGCTTTTCTTCATGGATCTCTTCAAGAAACGGTCTATTGCCAACAACCTATTGGCTCCGAACATTCCTCCTATCCTAATCGTGTTTGTCTTCTTCAAAAATCCCTTTATGGTCTCAAACAAGCACCACGTGCCTGGTTCCAATGATTTTCTACTTATGCTCAAACCATAGGTTTTACTCCTTCTCGTTCTGACACTTCCCTCTTCACCTATCATCACAACAACGACACTGCTTACCTTCTTCTACATGTTGATGATATTATTCTCACATCTTCCTCACAACACACTTTGGATCATATTACCTCTCTTCTTCGCAATGAATTCTCTATGACAGATTTAGGTCTTCTTCACCACTTCTTAGGTATTGTTGTTCTCCGCGACTCCTCTGGTCTTTTCTTGTCTCAACGTCAGTACACTCTTGATCTTCTTTCTTGTGCTGGTATGCTTGATTGTCAAACTTCCCGTACCCCTGTTGATACAAGTTCCAAACTCTCTGCCGACGGTGATCCTTTTTCTGATCCTTCTCTTTTGTCATAGTCTCACCGGTGCACTTCAATATTTCACTCTCACTCGCCCTGAAATTTCTTTTGTTGTTCAACAAGCTTGTTTATACATGCATGATCCTCGTATTCCACACTATAACCATGTTAAACGTTTTCTTCGGTATCTCAAAGGCACACTAGACTTAGGCATTCATATCAACAGATCCTCTCCCACCTCCTTGACGGCTTACTCTGATGCAGACTGGGCTGGTTGTCCAGATACTCGTAGGTCCACATTCGGATTTTGTGTTTTTCTTGGTAACAATTTGGTTTCTTGGTCTTCAAAAAGGCAGGTTACGGTCTCCCGCTCGTCTGCTGAAGCTGAGTACCACGTTGTGGCTCATGCGGTTGCTGAAACGGTTTGGTTGCGCCAGTTGCTGTCGGAGCTGCACCATCCTATTGAGCAAGCCATCATTGTTTACTGTGATAATATTTCAGCTGTCTACATGTCAGGGAATCCAGTTCAACACCGACGCACCAAGCATATTGAGATCAACATTCATTTTGTTCGCGAGAAGGTGGCTCTCGGCCAAGTTTGTGTTCTCCATGTGCCTTCTTCTGCTCAATTTGCTGATATCTTTACTAAAGGCCTGGCTACTACTCCGTTTCAAGACATTCGTTTCAGTCTCAACGTCGTCGAGCCTACCGTTGACACCGCGGGGGGATGTTAGAATACAACTTATAATAGGATTCAAGAGACCCACTCGGTTTGTAATAGGGCTAGGTCGGTGCGGCTAGCTCCTCATATATACCTCTTGTAACCGGTACAATATCATTATCAATTATTGTTCAATACAACTTTACAGTTGTTACATGGAAAGAAGACATGAGATTAAAAGGGATAATCAAACTTTTTCTTTACGCAGAAAAGGGGTAAGGAACGTTACATATTCAATATAAACTTGTCTTTTCGGCGAACCTTTTAACTTCATGTGGAATGGAAGAAATATATATTTTTAGTAAAAAGGGAAAAAAGGTTTCTTGTTGTTGCGTCGAAGCAAAGAAAAATGTTGATTTTTTTCAAAAAAGGATCCAATCTATTATATAGATTCATAAGAAGTATGAAGTATCTCAATATAATATAAATCACATCAAAGCCCCTTCACAACCAACCGATCACAAGCGCCTCCAAACCAAACCGTCAATGCACCGATATCGCCACTCCCTACTGGAGCCAGTTTGACCATGGTGATGCCAGCGATGAGGTGTGCACGTGCCCCTAAGGACCCTTGAAGCGATATGTTGTGTTCATTGAAAAATTGCACGCTATAGCGCCGTTAATAGCACACTGTAGTGTTCTCAGCAATGCCTCGATAAATAAAACGAATGCACACTTGTTTGCTACGGTATAATAGCTTCTAAGGGCTCTGTTATTTTTTTCATAGCATGCAATTTTTTTCCTTGGTTGTGTATGGCACCAAATCTCATAGTCATGCACACACGACGAGAAATGCTAACATCGTCACCCCAAAGAGATGGCATGAATCTATGTCAGAGCTCCGTCGACTCCATCCCCGGGGACAAACTCAAAGCGAATCGGAACCCGGGAGACCAGTTCGAAGATGAAGTGCTACCATTTGACCGAACTCCACCCCTGTGAGAGAAAAAAACTCATAACCTAAACTACAAATCGAAGTCGAGGCACCTGGATCACTTCCTCGCCACCGATGGCCTGACCGGTAGACATAGGGGAGGTAGATTGATGGACTCGCTGGTGAAACTTGGAAGGGGTGGGGTGCTTTAATCACCGCGGTCGTGTGGGAGAAAGAGAAACCCTAATAAAAATGTTAAGTAAGCTTAGACTAGTCACTAAGTACGACTGCACTTTAGTCATTGCCATGGGTCCAACTCCTTGTGCCTCCTATGGGTAACACTAAATGCAAACAAACCCTAGTCACCGACACTGCAGTCCATCCCTTTTACTCATTGCTACCATCGTCGGTACCACGTCTGCTCGAGGAGAAGGTGAGGACTTTCAGGGTGTGTAGCCCTCAGAGTGTTGTTCACACAAAATTTAGAGTGGCAATCTATCTGAAAATGTTGTCAGTATTAGTATATGATCAAAGTAGAGAGGTTCTAGAATGGGTGAATGGGCTTTTATGAAAAACTCTTCAAAATATAGTAATTCTTGTCAAACAGATGAATAATAGAGTAATATTTAAGCAGTACCGAGGAATACTACTAGAATAAATGACAAAACTTAGAAACATGTATAGAAAACTCTTAAAACAATACTACAAAGACTTTAAAGAGCATGTACGACATTACACAAAAGTAGTAGAATGCTAAGGAAGAGAACTGGCTGAACACCGACAAAAATCTGCACATGTTAAAATGAGTAAAACTCTTAAATGAATTTAAGCAGCAGAATAAAGTACTCAGAATGTCTTCACGACAATCACTGAGAAAGAGGAAGGGATGAATTTTTCAAAACACAACAAGTTGAAGTAACTGAAAATATCAAATAATAGGACATGTGAGCTCGGTGAAGAATTTTTTACCAATTGACACCATTGGCAACAGCTCTACGTTTTGATTCGAGAGGCTGAGCCACTGCTGTGAGGACACACTAGTCATCAGATTGTTCTCCCTGAGCTAAACTTCTCGGAACTCGCCTAATTATTTGGGGTAGATCTTGCAGTGATATCAGGATATTATCCACATGATGGATGCTCATAACGACACCTAACCATCTAGAGGATGCCAAGCCATCAAGATTATTGAGTCTCAATCTAGATTCATAAGATTTTTCGTTGATGCTCAATCGTGTTTTAGTTTTTCGGTTTGGATGTTTTTCCTTAATTAAGATTGGTTCGAAATCTTTGCGAGGAGGGATTCTATATACAAACACGGTAAAAATTTCTCTCGAACAACTACCTACTATCTTTATGTGTAGGGGGCTATTTATAGTCCGACAGAATGCGTTAGATACCGACGTGACCGTTTGAGGGGACACGCCCACCAACTTGTTGGTGACAATTCACACAATGGTAACATTTTGAACCGCCGGCTCATGCTTCTTAAGGACCTAGGACAATATCAATGGAAAGTCTTTTAACTCCTTGGGAGGAATGTAACTCGGGTATTGTTGGGTATACTACGTACCCATATATTAGACCCGGCTGCGTGGGGCGGGTCTTCAAGAGCCGGCGAGCTTGAAGGGATCCGGTCCATGAAGACTAGAGGGGCCCAAGGCCAGATCATCCAGATCCTGCGTGGGTCGGGTCCAAATGGGCTAATGGGCCTAGAGGAGACCCGACTAAAAGAGACCAGAAGCCCAAGGACGGGTCTTCGAGGAAGATGCCTGGGCTGGGTCTCAGTTGGCTGCTAAGCCTAGATGAGACCCGCATGATTGATTCACGATCCACAAACTCGTTTGTTTCCTGAACGATTTTAAGTTCAGTTTCTAAAACTTTATTAATTTGTCGTTGGTTTCTATTAAATTCCAGTAGTTGAAACTTGGTGAATTTTTTTAAAACTTTCCAGAACATATTTAAAAAGGTATTATTTTGACCCCCTAGTTATAAGGAACATGAATATACATATGCAATTTAAATTGAACTTTTGATTCAAATGATATAATAAATTCAAAATGTGAAAGTAAAAAAGAAAAGATGTCAATGCCCCCACACATGCATGCTAAAATCGTCTACTCATGCATGGAAACACGAGGGGAGTGAAGCACTACGCGATCACGTATTCTCTTCTTCCTCAGTTACTTGTCTTAAATTTGTGTAGATACAGATGTATCTAGATAGATTTTAGTTTTTAATAAAAAAAACATAAGACAAGTAATTTAAGACAAAGATAATATAATTTTTCCTAGATCACAAGACGACCGAAGACTCGTCGCGACGCTGGGTCGTCGGCTCAACCATTTACGGCCAAGGTGTCACCAATCACCAGCCTTGACTAACCGTAGAAATCTGAGCAATCACGTACATGAGCCCACCAAATAAATCATGATTCTCTTCAACGAGAAAACGCGCAATCACTTGCAGCTGCCAAACTTTCACCTGTCGAAGTCGAAAAAGCTTGAGAAAAAACATAGGAAAATTAAGGGGTCCAATGAGATCCTTCTGTTTTCCACGGGGGTCGACCTCTATAAATACGGGCCTTCGGCGAGCAGCAGGATATACACACGCAGCTCGAAGCCTCCATCTGGTCACAAGTCACGACTCACAAGGCAGTAAGCCGAGTGCAAGCCTGACGGACGATGGCGTCCTTCGCTAGAGCTGCCCGTTTCATGATGCTCCTCCAGATCGCGCTGCTCGTCGTCTCCGCCGTGATCATGAGCAGCTCCGTCTGCCTCGGAGCCCGCGAGATCAAAGGTTACTGCGTACAAACTGTTCGTTTCATGCTCTTACACCATCTTGAAACCAATCATGCATGCTGATGCTTGCGTTCTAAATAATTCTCTGCAGCGTCAATCGGCACCGGGACTCTGAACCCAAACCGTCCTGCTGTGTGCACCGGCGGATCGTGCCCAAAGCCTGGCCAACCCTACACCCGTCCGTGCGGAGTATATAAGAAGTGCCCGCCGGCTGGTCAACCCTAACGCCTGAAGACCCCGGCTCCCGAACAATGGAAGTATTACACGGGCCTGATGCATAATATGCCTCCCTCTGGGAGTACCAGTTACCGCCACAACTTTATTGTACTGAGCAGATAATAATATCTTCTTGTGTACTTCCATATTTACTACTCTGAATTAAATTGAACTAGCAAAAAAGCCCGTGCGTTGCAAAGGAAAAAAACTAACACACATTGTTAATTCAATAACCATAACTTGCAAATCCGACCTCCCATACGCCCACGAAAGCATGTTCTTATATTCGTCGGCTTGGCACCGTTGACCGTTCATGTTTTTATCATGCAGCGTGCCTTCACATAATTTCCTCTTCCTTTAATGACCAGCCCACAATTTCCCCACCATCTTCTTGCTTTAATCACAATCATACTTGCCCCCAATCCCCAGCCTCCACGTTGGTACAAGTTGCACGCACATATTTAAACTGATATTACTTAATTTATGAAAGCGAGGTGGTACTAAGACAAAAGCATGAAATTGTTCCGTTGGTTGTACACCTATATATAGCTTATGAGCGAGGTTGTGAGTTCGATACTTCGTACAGACTGAATACGGCCAACATTTTTACACCTCCCAGTGTACGTGGACCGGCGACCATGACGTTGCAACGGGATAAAATCGGACGCGTCAAGGAGCTATGTTATGTGACAACAGTAGTTAATGATTTTTTTGTCGCCGTTGCAACGGGATAAAATCGGACGCGTCAAGGAGCTATGTTATGTGACAACAGTAGTTAATGATTTTTTTTAACATTTGATAGGACGTGGGATATTATTCTGAGTAAATTCATATGAGTGAACAACATTAACTTTAGATTATTATTAGTTCAACATTAAATTTAGATTATTATTAATTCATTCTGAAATTTAAAAGTAGAATGTGAAAAAATAGCCAACCCAAAATAACAATTGCCCCAGCAAGCAAACCGACCGAGATTAATACTTTTTTTTAGGATCAATCGAGAGTAACACTTACAGCAACAAAAATGTGCTATTTTTCTTTTAAAATATATATGCTTTTTAAGCTCACATCAAAACATATTTTATCAAGAAATTTTTTCTTTGACGGATTCATATCAACATTTTTCATGCTTCGGGAGATTCAACTCAGTCTGTAATATATGCTCGATACACTGAAATTGAAGGTATGGATCTAAAAACTCTCTTATGTTACTTTCTAGGTTTAATATCTATATCTACTATGTACTGTACTTCTTTTACCTCGAGAAAACCAATTCAGTTCACAAATGACACCAAGATGGACAAAACACATGTTGAAGTTACAGCCCGCAGCGCGTCCTTCATCTCCTACTATACAACCACACAATTAGAGATGCACAATAGAGCACTCTGACGAAAACAACAACAATCGAGGATGCTCCCTTCCTGATGCACGTTGTTGTTGATGCATAAGAACCATGGCTGATGCAGTAGAGAACGACAGCCAAATAAGCACACACACACACACACACCAATTCCAGCATGCCGGACACACATACCACATCCAGCACGAACGTCACACACACGACGACACCGAAGATGCATGCGCACATGCTCCTAGGAACACATTCGTGCCGCCACTCGTGTTAGACACACCTCAGATTCTAGTGCAGATATGACTGCGATTTTTTATGGCCATGGACCTGACCTGCCACCATCAACTTGCTGAGAAAGGGGCAAAGGGTGCCTTGAAGGTGACATTTATGTGTGATTCATATGGAAATGGCGCAAGTCCATTCAGAGGAGTGCAAATCACATAGCATGAATACATTGGAAGATATCTTCAAGTAATGATAGCATCTGCAAGTTGATCACTACAGCGTGAAGTTGATAAAATTAATCCATTGCCAATGCTTTGTACACGATTTAAAATCCCTATGTTTTGTTGCTAAAGAGACTCTATTTTAAGATTACATGACTGAATTTCTTTCTTAGCTTTTTTCTCATCAGAAATTCCATTTGCGTCACGTTGATGCTTTCGCTACTTCTAATAGACCTCTTTTCTAATTCAGCACTAAATCTTTGCCTCAACCGATCTATTGTTTTTTCTTACTCATTAGATGCCCTTGTAACCTTCAATCACCTTGTGAAGTTGATAAAATTAATCCATTGCCAATGCTTTGTACACGATTTAAAATCCCTATGTTTTGTTGCTAAAGAGACTCTATTTTAAGATTACATGACTGAATTTCTTTCTCAGCTTTTTTCTCATCAGAAATTCCATTTGCGTCACGTTGATGCTTTCGCTACTTCTAATAGACCTCTTTTCTAATTCAGCACTAAATCTTTGCCTCAACCGATCTATTGTTTTTTCTTACTCATTAGATGCCCTTGTAACCTTCGATCACCTTGTGTAGTTCCCTACTATTATCTTCCTTGGATATTTTCTCTTTCTTACAACTTTTGAAAAGCTACAAGATAATAGCGTATTTGGATTCTACACATTTTTTTGATGAATTTTCATATATAACATATTAGATTTAGAGTTAGGATTTAAAAGTTATGAATATTTTAAAAAGTAATTGACCTTATGAAAAAAGGATTTTGGGGGTTCGAAGACACAACCTCCAGCATGGTAGGCCAGGGAACGAACCAACACGGTGTGTGCGTTGTCGATAGATACAAGGGGTATCTTCTTATTGACTTATGGTGACCGCGGACGAAACATAAGATAAAAAATCAAACATTTTTTTTCACTTGCTAATGGCATTGATGGGTAATATTTTTATAAACTTAAAGGTAATTTTAATGACATACGGGCAGAAGTTATCTGTGTTTTATTATTATTAGGTAAAGATAAAGATTATACTTTCTCCATTCATAATGTAGTGCGTCCACACTTTTTCAAATCTAAGTTTGACCGCAAATTAACCAACGAGACCGATTGCGATGGGAGTAAAAAATATATCATTGAATTCGTATTCGAATGAAGTTTTCGATGGTACAGTTTTTACTTGCAATCGATTTTGTTGGTTAAATTCATGATCAAACTCAAAACTCGAAAACCGAGAATACACTATTTTATGGAACGAAGAGATATTATATTATAGGTAAAGATAAAGATATATCTGGGATATGAATGGTTGTTTGGTTCACAAATAAAGACATGTCAGATTTGGTCTAGCTACAAGGCTCTCCTCGTGCTATTGTACTTTGCTAGGCATAATAATGGATGCAGGCCGATGCCTGATGCCTGCCGGAAAGCGAAGCAATATGTTTTTGAAAAGGAGCGCTCTATTACGTAAAGGTTTAAGCATTATATCGAGTTTTTGTATAATAAGATGTACACAGCCAATAAAATTCATCGCACAAACAAAAAATAATAAATAAAATTGTGAAATACAAAGAAACATGTAAGATTCGTATAAAGTCTAAAACCGAGGTGGACTAATTCTAAGATCATGTTGGGTAAAAGTATCCCTCGTCGTATTCTCCAATCATGCACGTCTTCGTAAGTAGGTCTCTATTCTTCACATGTTGTAGAGAGGATCATAAACGAAAAGTCTCGGTATATCTGTAGATAACTTGCATTAGAAAATTACTTTTTTCATTAAATAACTTATCATTTCTACATAACCGAAGTGACGAAATAACATGCTCCCATCCTAAGAGGAGTTCTAAACATGTGGTCTATCCTATGTAACCAGTTGTCAGATACATTAGCAACACTACATGAAGGATACAAACTAGAAGCTATCTGGATGACTAACCATATAGAACGAGCCAATTTACATTGGAAGAATAAATGTTGTATCATCTCATGGTGAAAAAGGACATATTGCAGACTTCCGTGCCAATTCCACTTAATAAGGTTATGTTTAGTAAGAATGACTCTTCGACGAAGATACCATGCAAAGATTTAATTCTTAAAAGGTATGTTGTTATCAACTGGCACATCAGACTTGATTAATGATCTATACATGGACTCCACTAAGAATTATCCATTCCAATGTAGGTTCCATTGAAATACATCAGACCCCTATGACAAATGCATCGTGGACAACCGCAGGAGCAGGATGTACCATGATTAAGTCTGGGTCTAATTAAATCTCTTCTAAACAAGCAAAGCAGTATATGATGTCTCACTAAACGAAAATTCGAAATGAGTTGGTCGGTCTCAAAGTGTGGTCACAGTAGTTAGTTCATGCTTGACCAAAGTTGTATTCTCTTACTTGTCGTTCAAACGGATGTATCTATAATTTTCTCTGATAGGAATTAATTGTGTATCAAAGTAATTCCGAGCGGATAGAGTACATGGGAAAGAGGGCATGAGACTAAAGGGGTAAGGAAACATTTTCTTATTTGCGCAGAAAAGGGGTAAGGAGCGTTGGATAATTCAAAATAAACTTGTTATCTTTTCGATAAACCTTTAACATCACGTGAAGAGGAGGCGACATGACATTTTACTAAAAAAAGAGTCAGTTTTGTTAACGTGGTACTGGTGGATATATGCCCTAGATGCAATAATAAAATGATTATTATTATATTTCCTTGTTCATGATAAATGTTTATTATCCATGCTACAATTGTATTGATTTGAAACTCAAATACATGTGAGGATACATAGATGACACTGTGTCCCTAGTGAGCCTTTGAGAGACTAGCTCGTTGATCAAAGAAGGCTATGGTTTCCGGTTCATAGACATGAGTTGTTATTTGATAACGAGATCACATCATTAGGAGACTGATGTGATGGACAAGACCCAAACTATGAACGTAGCATATGATCGTGTCAGTTTATTGCTATAGTTTTCTGCATGTCAAGTATATGTTCCTATGATCATGAGATCATGCAACTCACTGACACCGGAGGAGTACCTTGTTTGTATCAAACGTCGCTACGTAACCGGTTGACTATAAAGGTGCTCTGCAGGTATCTCCGAGGGTGTCTGTTGAGTGGTCATAGATCAAGACTGGGATTTGTTACTCCGTGTGACGGAGTGGTATCTTAGGGCCAACTCAGTAATACAACATCATAATGAGCTTGGAAGAAAAGGGACTAAAGATTTAGCTAGAGGATATTGTATTACAGAACGAGCAAAGAGGCTTGTAGGTAACGAGATTAAACTAGGTATGGAGATACCGACGATCGAATTTCGGGCAAGTAACATACCGATGAACAAAGGGAACTGCATACATGATTAACTTAATCCTTGACATAGAGGTTCAACCGATAAAGATCTTCGTAGAATATGTAGGAACAAATATGGGCATCCAAGTCCCGCTATTGGTTATTGACCGTAGAGGTGTCTCGCTCATGTCTGCATAGTTCTTGAACCCGCAGGGTCTACACACTTAACGTTTGGTGACGATATAAGTATAGTTGATTTATTGTGTTGGTGACCGAAGGTTGTTCATGTTGGGTTCTACCGTAGGTGCATCTCATGCAAATTAAGATTTTCCTATGCGCAAAACATCCAAGAACATGCTACGGAGATGGATAAAAGATTATTACCACTAGACGCGCAGTGCCGTGCAGCGGAAGTAGAGTTGGGGCAGTGCATTCGTGTGGTCCGTATCCTCCTCGTCCGATCTCCCTCGAACAGCCGTTCCGATCTCCCTCGAACAGCCGGTCGCCAGATTCCACGTACAGATTCGCCGGAGCGGCGCAAGTGCACCGCCTCTAACGGTATCCGCGCATGCAGGAGGAACACCCGTGTGGCGAACTAGTAGGTCCGATCACACGGTCGGCGGCGACGAGTGGAGGTGGCTAGTTGCAACTCATGCAAAGCCCTAATGACGGTGCCGAAGCGATCAACCGGATGGGTGTGCCGCATCTTCACTATATATAGGCATCCGACGCGGGCTCAACTCTTGGGCCTCGCACGGATCCTAAAAACCCAAGTGTTCCTTCCCTTAAGCGTGCGACCCCCTTGGTTTCTCGTTCACTTGGTCACGAGTAAAATCACATCCGACTCGACTAGTCGGTAGCGGCCTCTAGCAAAACGTGTTGACTCCAAGTGTCCGATGAAGCTGGTTAGGCGAACCAGTACTTCACACTTCTGTTCCCTTTGCCACACGATATATGTTGTCGTGCACAAGGCGACATGGTCATCCTTGTTGTAGCACGACCTCTTTCTCGTTCCGATGAATCCGACCAACACTTCGGATTATTTCATAATCATCATCGCATGGCCATGCTTATCCAGGTCGAATTACCCGAGGGGGGCCAGAGTATATCTCTCCTGATCGGAGGGGCAAATCCCATCTTGCTCGACCATGTCTCGCAACATGGGACTGGACAATCCCGAAACCTACCTTTGTACCTACCTAGTCACGGAGTAGCATTTGGTCGGCCCAAAGCAAGTCTGTCACCATCCCGAGTACATGCGCCAGCTCAGGTCTTAGGACATAGAACGTATGTTGTACTAGAGACTCAAAGATGACCTATCGTTGCGTCTCATAGTTGGGTTTGTCCAACTCAGACCTTATCTTGACTCGGATCCGACTATGTCGAATCCGACCAGACCTTTCTGAGTCCATATTATTCGGCTAGCATCCAATGCTATATGGCCAGTGAGACCGAACAATCCACCGTGTCATATGCTAGTCTGATTAGTTGCGCGTCCACACAACCCTTTCGACTAGGGACCATTTAGGACAATTATCATACAGTGCATAGTCTCACAAACAAGTCTCGTCCCCAAGTGGGAAGCCTAACCGATCCAACGCTTTCACGTACCTGATCATCTTGATCACATGTGGAGTTAGTGGATCACCCTCCTTCAGCTTACAATCCTTCAAGGACTGCCAGACTTGAACCTTTCGGTCCTAGCCTACACCTGAAACATGCTCTTCAAACTCTCGATCATATCGAAAGCCTGAATGTTTTCAAAATGTTGTTGCAAATCGGGCTCCATACAAGCCAACATGAGGCAGCTGATCTCGTTTGATTCATCAACGAGTTTCTGGTGGGCATTCTTGGTTGTGGCGTTAGCATTCTCGGCAGGTTCCTCTGGAAGTGGATCCTCTAGAACATGTTACTTTTTATAGTTCTTGAGAAAAATTCTCAGATTTCTATACTAGGTAGTAAAGTTTGTTCTATTCAGTTTATCCTTTTCCAGAATTGATTTCAATGCAAAGTTGGGTTGAGCAGGTGTTGCCATTGATCTACAACAGATAATATGCAATCACTAAGCAATGTGTTTATGTAGAGTAATTAAATCCTCAAATAGAACTACTCCCACTGAAGTTGGCATCCCTCCGCAAACTCTCAATGATTCAGGACCCGTCTAGCACGAGCGACTAGTGAGCTTTAGCATCACTGCTAGCCAACTTGCCTATTCGGTAAGCAACTCCTTGCTAATTGTATCTCTACATGACTCCTCTCGGTTGGGTAGGTATCTCATACCTCAGCTCCCAACCTTCTTTGCCACAAGGCCCAAAACCGTTTTGATAGCCTTGTCAAGTTAACCAGATGCAGTGCATGTCCGTGTCCGACACGAACCCTCCAGTTCAAGGACACCTAGTAGCACCTCAATTTTATGAGCCAAATATCAGACGTACTTGACGTGCGAAGGTGCAACATCCGGAATGGCAATATGCTTGATATTAATGAGGGATCTTTCTACCAAACTAACATGCATAGAAATAAGAAGCAATAACCATCACATATAAACATAAATATGTGAAATAGTATGGCTCCTTCATGGGTGTCCTTCCATGGCCGACTCCTACTCCGATGACCAAGGCGTAACTCCATCTTGTCCATCACGCCAGGACGCCAAACCCTCGAACTTGATCTCTGTCCTCAAACTACTACAACTAGTAATGAATTTACAGAGAATCAGAAGTAGACAAGCAGGTCGTTATACAATATAATGACAACACTTTGACTTCTGTCGGCTCATAATCATGACACGCAGGTCATGTTAAATTACACACATGCATCACATACATATGAGCCATACTTTTCACATCAAACCTGCAAAACAAAATTATGCATAGAATCGCATTCTACCGGTTTGTGTGATCGTGTACGAAATACAAGGCACTACGCACACGACGGTCCCTCTAGCCGGTCATGCCGAATTTTTTGATCTGACTGATCTCATCGATCATCGCAAACCTGATTCGGATTTATGTTTCATGGTTAATCCCGATGGAGGATACCGACCGGTAGGGGTAGGTTGTGTCACGACCTCATCAATTCCGATTGATAGAAAACATAGCCTCAACGATCCCAATGTGCAGTTGATCTCATCAACCGTGCACATAGACGATCTCTTGAACGATGACAGATCACATCCGCCGTCGCCACATATCACATATGTTACCAATCTGAAACCAAAACCTATAGCAGAGGCTCTGATACCACTTTTGGGTTCTACCGTAGGTGCAACGCATGCAAATTAAGATTTTCCTACGTGCAGAACATCCAAGAACATGCTACGGAGATGGATCACAGATTGTTACCACTAGACGCGCAGTGCCGTGCAGCAGAAGTAGAGTTGGGGAAGCGCGTTCGTGTGGTCCGTCTCCTCCTCGTCCGATCTTCCTCGAACAGCCGTTCTGATCTCCCTCGAACAGCCGGTCACCGGATCCCATGTACAGGTTCGCCAAAGCGGCGCAAGTGCACCGCCTCTAACAGTATCCGCGCGTGCAGGAGGAACACCCGTGCAGCGGACTGCTAGGTCCGATCACACGGTCAGCGGCGGCGAGTGGAGGTGGCTAGTTGCAACTCATGCAAAGTCCTAATGACGGCGCCGAAGCGATCAACCGGATGGGTGTGCCGCACCTCCACCATATATAGGCATCCGGCGCGGGCTCAACTCTTGGGCCTCGCACTGATGCTAAAAGCCCACGTGTTCCTTCCCTTAAGCGTGTGACCCCTTAGGTTCTCGTTCACTTGGTCGCGAGTCAGATCACATCCGACTCGACCAGTCGGTAGTGTCCTCTAGCAAAACATGCCGACTCGAAGTGTCCGATGAAGCTGGTTAGGCGAACCTGTACTTCACACTTCTGTTTTGTTTGCCACACGACATATGTTGTCGTGCACAAGGCGACATGGTCATCCTTGTTGCAGCACGACCTCTTTCTCGTTCCGGTGAATCCGACCAACACTTCGGATTATCTCATAATCCTCATCGCATGGCCATGCTTATCCAGGTCGGATTACCCGAGGAGGGCCAGAGTATATCTCCCCTAATCAAAGGGTCAAGTCCCATCTTGCCCGACCATGTCTCGCAGCATGGGTCTAGACAAGCCCGAAACCTACCTTTGTAACTACCTAGTCACGGAGTAGCATTTGGTTGGCCCAAAGCAAGTCTGTCACCATCCCAAGTACATGCGCTAGCTCAGGTCTTAGGACATAGAATGTATGTTGTACTAGAGACTCATAGATGACCTATCGTTGCGTCTCATAGTTGAGTCTGTCCAACTCAGACCTTATCTTGTCTCGGATCCGACTATGTCGAATCCGACCAGACCTTTCTGAGTCCATATTATTCGGCTAGCATCCAATGCTACATGGTCAGTGAGACCAACCATCCACCATGTCATATGCTAGTCTAATTAGTTGCACATCCACACAACCCTTTCGACTAGGGACCATTTAGGACAGTTATCATACAATGCATAGTCTCACAAACAAGTCACGTACTTATTAATACACATCATTGATAATGTCCAAGGACTATCTTTATTCATAAACACATAGGAAATATCATCATATAGGATTGCCTCTAGGGCATATCTCCAATAGTTCATAGTTCCGGATGAGATCACGAACATGACGAGGACCTCCGAAATAGTTCGGAGGTAAAGATTGATATATGGGGTAATAGTGTTTGCTCTCTGGAAGGGTTCCGGAATTCACCGGAAGGGGTTTCAGATGTTTCCTAAAATGTTCGGGTACCAGAACACTTTATTTGGACCGAGGGGTAAATCCCAAGAGGCTTTAGGAAGGTGAAAAAGGAGTTTTGCGAAGGCCAGGGGCCATACACTAGGGACCCTGGCGTCTAGGGCCAGACGCCAAGGACCCTAGCGTTTGGTCTTGGAGTCTGAGGAGGACTCTTGCGTTGCGTGCCAAACTGACTTTGAGGAGGCTCTTTCTCCATTAAACGACCCCATGGCTCAACATATAAATAGAGGGGAAAGGATAGCACCCGGAACACATCAAGATTTCCCCAAGATGTGTGTCGGCAACCCCGCCCCCTCTAGTTCAACCCCCGTCATAGTTTTCGTTGTGCTTGGCGAAGCCCTGCGTAGATTGTTCTTCACCACCACTATGACCATGTCGTCATGCTGCCGGAACTCATCTACTACTTTGCCCCTCTGGCTAGATCAAGAAGGCGATGACGTCATCAAGTTGTAAGTGTGTTGAACGAGGAGGTGTCGTCCATTCGACACTAGATTGTGATTGGATCACGGGATAACTTGGGATTTGGATTGCGAAGACGTTAAACTACATCAAACGCGTTTCTTAATGCTTCCGCTTAGCAATCTAGAAGGGTATGTGGATTCGATCTCTCCTCTCATAGATGCTTATCACCATGGATAGATCTTGTATGTGCGTTTGTTTCCCATACAACATTCCCCAATAGTGGCATCATGAGCTAGGTCTATGCGTAGATGAGATCACGAGTAGAACACAAAGGAGTTTGTGGGCGTTTATATTCAGATTGCTTCCTCCCTTGGTTATTTCTTGATTCGGCAGTATTGTGGGATGAAGCAGCCCGGACCAAGCTTACTCGTCCACGTACGAGAGACCAGTTCCATTGACCAATGTGTGTCTTTGTTGCATAAAGATGGTTGATGGATGTTTGTCTCTACCACCTTAGTTGGATCGGATTCGACAAAGGAGGCCCTTGTATAAGGTTGAATAGAAATTTGTGTATCACTGTTGTGGTTTTGCGTAGGTAAGAATCGTTCTTGCTAGATACCCATAGCAGCCACATAAAACATGCAACAACAACTAGAGAACATCTAACTTGTTTTTGCAGGGTATGATGTGATATGATATGGCCAAAGACATGATATGATATATGTGATGTATGAGATGATCATGTTTTGTATAGATTATCACGACTTGCAAGGCCATGAGTACGACAACCAGCAGGAGCCATAGAGTTGTCTTTATTTTTGCCTTATTTGCTTTACTTTATCGCTATGAGTTAGCAATAGTTGTAGAAGCAATAGTTGACGCGACAACCTCATGGCAACACGTTGATGGAGATCATGGTGTCATGTCGGCGATGATGAAGATCATGCCGGTGCTTTGGAGATGGAGATCAAAAGCACAAGATTATGGCCATATCATGTCACTTATGATTTGCATGTGATGTTAATCCTTTTATGCACTTTGCTTTGCTTAGGACGACGGTAGCATTATAAGGTGACCCCTCACTACAATTTCAAGATAAAATTGTGTTCTCCCCGAGTGTGCACCATTGCGAAGGATCATCATTTCAAAGCACCACGTGATGATCGAGTGTGATAGACTCTACATTCGCATACAACGGGTGCAAGCCAGTGTTGCACATGCAGAGAACTCGGGTTAAACTTGACGAGCCTAGCATGTACAGACATGGCCTTAGAACACAAGAGACCTAAAAGTCGAACATGAGTCATATAGTAGATGTGATCAACATGGAGATGTTCATCTTTGAAACCACCTCATCTCACGTGATGATCGAACTTGGGTTGGTGAAGTTGAATCATGGAGTGTTGGGGAACATTGCAAGGGAAACAAAAAAATTCGTACACACATGCAAGATCTAACCATGGTGATGAGCATCTATGAGAGGGAGAGTGGATCTACATACCCTTGTAAATCGCTAAGCGGGAAGCGTTAAGAAACACGGTTGATGTAGTTGAACGTCTTCGCGATCCAAATCGCAAGACTTCCCACGATCCCGTCATGATCCATCCCGCGATCCAATCACGATCCGTCTCGTGATCCAGTCGTGGTCCTTCCGATCTAGCGCCGAACGGATGACACCTCCGCATTCAGCACAAGTACGGCTTGCCGATGATCTCTGACTTCTTGGTCCAGCAAGAGAGAGAGAGAGAGAGGAGAGGTAGATGAGTTCTTTGGCAGCACAACGGCATGGTGGTGGCGGTGGTGAACTAATCCTGCAGTGCTCCGCCTAAGCACCGCAAAACTAATCTAGAGGAGAAACTGATCTAGGGAAGAAGAGGGCGCACATGGCAATTAGGGTTAGGGCTGCCCTAAAAAAACCTTAGTATATATAGGAGGGAGGGGACAGGAGGCAGCCTTAGCCTCTCCTCCAAGGAGAGCTTCGGCCGAAGGCAAAGGGGAGGAGGCCACTTCCCACAAGGGAGGTGGACTCCTAGTAGCACTCCTTTCCTACTTGGCCCCTAATCCCCCTCCTTGCCCCGTGCGCATAGGGCCTTTTGGGCTGGTGCGCTACCACTAAGGTCCATGTGGCTCCTTGCGGTGTGATGGACCCACTTGGTGGTCCCCCGGAACCCATTCGTTACTCCCGGTACAGTGCCAGAAATGCCCGAAACTTTTCCGAAGTTCAAACTGTTGGAAATATGCCCTAGAGGCAATAATAAAATGGTTATTATTGTATTTCCTTGTTCATGATAATTATCTATTGTTCATGCTATAATTGTGTTAACCGAAAACCGTAATGCATGTGTGAATACATAGACCACAACTTGTCCCTAGTGAGCCTCTAGTTGGCTAGCTTGTTGATCAATAGATGGTCACGGTTTCATGACCATGGACATTGGATGTTGTTGATAACGGGATCACATCATTAGGAGAATGATGTGATGGACAAGACCCAATCCTAAGCATAGCACAAGATCGTGTAGTTCGTCTGCTAAAGCTTTTCCAATGTCAAGTATCATTTCCTTAGACCATGAGATTGTGCAACTCCCGGATACCGTAGGAATGCTTTGGGTGTGCCAAACGTCACAACGTAACTGGGTGGCTATAAAGGTGCACTATGGGTATCTCCGAAAGTGTCTGTTGGGTTGGCATGAATCGAGACTGGGATTTGTCACTCCGTGTTACGGAGAGGTATCTCTGGGCCCACTCGGTAAGACATCATCATAATGAGCTCAAAGTGACTAAGGAGTTAGCTACAGGATGATGTGTTATGGAACAAGTAAAGAGACTTGCTAATAATGAGATTGAGCAAGGGATAGGGATACCGACGACCGAATCTCGGGCAAGTATCATACCAGTAGACAAAGGGAATTGCATACGGGATTGATTGAATCCCCGACATCGTGGTTCATCCGATGAGATCATCATGGAGCATGTGGGAGCCAACATCGGTATCTAGATCCCGCTGTTGGTTATTGACCGGAGAGGTGTCCCGGTCATGTCTACGTGTCTCCCAAACCCGTAGGGTCTACACACTTAAGGTTCGATGACGCTAGGATTATAGGGAAATAGTGTATGTGGTTACCGAAGGTTGTTCAGAGTCCCAGATGAGATCCCGGACGTCACGAGGAGTTCGTGAATGGTCCAGAGACAAAGATTGATATATAGGAAGTGAGGTTTTGGTTACCGAAAATGTTTCGGGCGTCACCGGTAACGTACCGAGACCACCGGAAGGGTTCCGGGGGTCCACCGGGAGGGGCCACGGGCCCCGGAGGGCTGCATGGGCCGAAGGTGGAGGGAACCAGCCCCTAGGTGGGATGGTGTGCCCCTCCCACCTGGACCAAGGCACAACAAAGGAGAGAGGGGGCAAACCCGAGCCCAGATGGGCCCTAGGCCCACCCTAGGGCGGCTAGGGCAGCCGCACCCCTCTTCCCTCCCTCTTGGCCGCCGGCCAGATCCCATATAGGGGCTGCCGCACCACCTAGGGTGGGAACCCTAGGGGTGGGCACCCTCCTCCCTCTCCTCCTATATATAGTGGAGCCCTTGGGGCTGTTTGAGACACGACTCTCTCTCCCTCTCGGCATAGCCCTACTCCTCCTACTCCTCGTTCTCCATAGTGCTTGGCGAAGCCCTGCCGGAGACCATGCAGCTCCATCGTCACCATGCCGTCGTGCTGCCTGAGCTCTCCCTCAACCTCTCCTTCCTCCTTGCTGGATCAAGGCGTAGGAGACGTCACCGGGCTGCACGTGTGTTGAATGCGGAGGCACCGTTGTTCGGCGCTAAGATCGGAATCCACCGCGATCTGAATTGCTGCGAGTACGACTCCACCAACCGCGTTCTAATAACTCTTCTGCTTTGTGATCTTCAAAGGTATGAAGATGCACTCTTCCCTTACTCGTTGCTGGTTTCTCCATAGATAGATCTTGGTGAATACGTAGGAAAATTTTGATTTACTACTACGTCTCCCAACACAAACACCACTTTCCTATATATGAATCTTTACCTCCGAACCATTCCGGGGCTCCTCGTGACATCCGGGATCTCATCCGGGACTCCGAACAACCTTCGGTCAGCAACATACATAACTCAATACTACCGAAACGTCACCAAATCCTTAAGTGTTCAGACTCTACGGGTCGAGAACTATGTAGACATGACCGAGACACCTCTATGGTCAATAACCAATAGCGGGACCTGGATACCCATATTGGTTCCTACATATTCTATGAAGATATTTATTGGTGGAACCTCTATGTCAAGGATTCAATTAATCCCGTATGATGTTCCCTTTGTTCTTCGGTATGTTACTTGCCCGAGATTCGATCGCTGGTATCTCTATACCTAGTTCAATCTCGTTACCGGCAAGTCTCTTTACTCGTTCTGTAATACAAGATACCATGTCTAACACTTTAATCAATTTTCTTGCAAGGCTTGTTGTGTTGTTGTATTACTGAGTGGGCCCTCAGATACATCTCCATCATACAGAGTAACAAATCCCAGTCTTGATCCATGCCAACTCAATAGACACCCTCAGAGATACCTGTAGAGCACCTTTATAGTCACCCAATTACGTTACAACATTTGATACACACAAGGTACTCCTCCGGTGTCAGTGGGTTGCATGATCTTATGGTCATAGGAATAGATAGTTGACATGGAGAAAACTATAGCAATAAACTGACACGATCATATGCTATGTTTATAGTTTGGGTCTTGTCCATCACATCATTCTCCTAAATATATGATCCCGTTATCAAATGACATCTCATGTCCATGGATAGAAAACCTTGACCATCTTTGATCAACGAGCTAGTCTATTAGAGGCATACTAGGGACATGGTGTTTTCTATGTATCCACACATGTATGTGAGTTTCCGATCAATACAATTCTAGAATGGATAATAAACGATTATCATGAACAAGAAAAATATGATAATAACTAATTTGTTATTGCCTCTAGGGCATATTTCCAACATGTAGAACTCAAATGACCGGAGGGATGTCAATGTGAGTGGGAGTTTTTATGTAATATGATTAACTAAACCCATTAGCATGAACATAGTCAAAATGTCTTTGCAAATAATGTTGTAGATCACTAGCTCGCGCTGCAGCTCCCCTATATTTTGATACGTTCCTAGAGAAAAGTAAGTTGAAAGATGATGGTAGCAATTATGCGGACAGGGTCCGTGATATGAGGATTATCCTCATTGTTCCACAGAAGGCTTATGTCCTTGATCCACCGCTCGGTACGACACCCCATCTAGCGTCTTCCATGGATGTTATGAACATCTTACAAACATGTTATGATGACTAATTGATAGTTTAGTGTGTCATGCATTACGGCTCAAGATTGAGGCACCTAAGACATTTTGAACATCACGGAGCATATATATGTTCCAAGAGCCGAAATTGAGATTGAAGGCTCGTGCCCGTGTTGAGAGGTATGAGGCCTCCAACAAGATTCTTTGCCTACAAGATGAAGGAGAATAGCTCAATCGGTGAGTGTCTGCTGAGATTGTCTGGGTGCTACAATCGCTTGAATCAATTGGGAGTTGATCTTTGATAACCCACAAGTATAGGGGATCGCAACAGTTTTCGAGGGTAGAGTATTCAACCCAAATTTGTTGATTCGAAACAAGGGGAGCCAAAGAATATTCTTGAGTATTAGCAGTTGAGTTGTCAATTTAACCACACCTGAAAGACTTAATATCTGTAGCAAAGTATTCAATAGCAAAGTAGTATGGAAGTAATGGTAACGAAGGCAAAAGTGACAGTAGCAGTTTTGTAGTGATTGTAACAGTAGCAACAGAAAAGTAACATAGAAAGGATCAATATGTGAAAAGCTCGTAGGCAATGGATCAGTGATGGATAATTATGTCGGATGGCATTCATCATGCAACAATTATAACATAGGGTGACATAGAACTAGCTCCAATTCATCAATGTAATGTAGGCATGTATTCCATATATAGTCATACGTGCTTATGGAAAAGAACTTGCATGACATCTTTTCTCCTACCCTCCCATGGCAGTGGGGTCCTAATGGGAACTAAGGGATATTAAGGCCTCCTTTTCATAGAGAACCGGACCAAAGAATTAGCACTTAGTGAATACATGAACTCCTCAAATTACGGTAATCATCGGAAAGAATCCTAGTTATTGTCACCCTAGGGGATGCGGATCATAACTCGTAATAGGTGTCTACAACTTGCAAGATAGGATCAAGAACACATATATATTCATGAAAACATAATAGGTTCAGATCTGAAATCATGACACTTGGGCCCTAGTAACAAGCATTAAGCATAGCAAAGTCATAGCAACATCAATCTCAAAACCTAGTGGATACTAGGGATCAAACCCTAACAAAACTAACTCGATTACATGGTAAATATCATCCAACCCATCATCCAGCAAGCCTACGATGGAATTAATCACGAACGGCAGAGCGCATCATGGAATTGGTGATGAAGGATGGTTGGTGATGACGATGGCGTCAATTTCCCCTCTCCGGAGCCAAAAACGGACTCCAGATCTGGTCTCCCAAGGAAGAACAGGAGGTGCCGGTGGCTCTGTATCGTGAAACACGATGAACTGTTCTCCTTGATTTTTTTCTCCACGGATGTGAATATATGGAGTTGGAACTGAGGTCGGTGGAGCTCCAGGGGCCTCACAAGCCTGCTAGGCACGACCAGGGGGGTGATTGTGCCCCTGTCTTGTGGACACTGGGTGGCCCCCTCCAGTTGATTCTTTCGCCAGTATTTTTATTAATTCCAAAAATAATCTCCGTAAATTTTCAGGTCAATCCGAGAACTTTTATTTCTACACAAAAACAACAGTAAGGCGAATCTGCTGAAAACAACATCACTTCGGGTTAGTTCCATTCAAATCATACAAATTGGAGTCCAAAACAAGGGAAAAGAGTTTGGAAAAGTAGATACGATGGAGATGTATCAATCTTCTAGATAAGATAGTGATTTATATAGCTCTAGAAGTCACTGTCGCAAAGCTACTAGAGCTTTGTGATGAACTATAAACATGCCACGGATGGAAAACATGATCCCTGAGCTATTCGCGGTGTTTGACACTGCGAAGGTGGAAATGGAGAACGAGCATCAAGTGTTGATGGTTAGTAAAACCACTAGTTTCAAGAAGATGAAGGGCAAGAAGGGAAACTTCAAGAATGGCAAACCGGTTTCCTCTCCAATGAAGAAACCCAAGGTTGAACCCAAACCCGAGACTAAGTGCTTCTATTATGAGGGGAAAGGTTACTGAAACGGATCTCCCTAGATACTTGGTAGATAAGAAGGCTGGCAACGTCAACAGAAGTATATTTGATATATGTGCTATTGATGTGTACCTTACTAGTACTCCTAGTAGCATCTGAGTATTGGATACCGGTTTGGTTGGTAATGTTAGTAACTCGAAATAAAAGCTACAGAATAAACGGAGACTAGCTAAGGGAGAGGTGAGCATGTGTGTTGGAAGTGTTTCCAAGGTTGATGTGATCATCATCGCACGATCCCTCTACCTTCGGGATTAGTGTTGAACCTAAATAAATGTTATTTGGTGTTTGCAATGAGCATGAATATGATTAGATCATGTTTATTTCAATACGATTATTCATTTAAGTCAGAGAATAATGGTTATTCTATTTACATGAATAATACCTTCAATGGTCATGCACCCAATGTGAATGATTTACTGAACCTCGATCGTAGTGATACACATGTTCATAATATTGATGCCAAAAGATGCAAAGTTAATAATGATAGTACCACATACTTGTGGCACTGCTACCAAGGTCATATTGGTGTAAAGGGCATGAAGAAACTTCATGCTGATGGATCTTTTGACTCACTCAATTTCGAATCGGTTGAGACATGCGAACCATGCCTCTTGGGCAAGATGACTAAAACCCCGTTTTCCGATATGATGGAGCAAGCAAGTGACTTATTGGAAATGATACATGTTGATGTATGGGGTCCAATGAGTGTTGAAGCATGCAGTGGATATCGTTATTTTCCTACCTCCACTGACGATTTGGGTAGATATGGGGATATTTACTTACAGAAACACAAGTCTGAAATGTTTGAAAAGTTCAAGCAATTTTAGAGTGAAGTTGAAGATCATCATGACAGGAAGATAAAATGTCTACGATGTCATCGTGGAGGTGAATATCTGAGTTACGAGTCTGGTATACAACTTAAGACAATATGGAAGTTGGTTCACAACTCATGTCACCTAGAACACCATAGTGTGATGGTGTGTCCGAACGTCGTAGTCATGCTCTATGGGATATGGTGCATACTATGATGTCTCTTATCGTTTTGCCACTATCATTTTTGGGATTATGCATTAGAGACAACCACATTCACTTTAAATAGGAGACCATCTAAATCCGTTGAGATGACACCGTATGAATTATGGTTTGGCAAAAACCTAAGCTGACACTTCTTAGAGTTTGGGAATGCGACACTTATGTCTGTAGGCTCGAACCCAAAGCGGAAAGGTGCATCTTCATAGGATACCCTAAGAATAGTTGGGTATACCTTCTATCTCAGATCTGAGGGAAAAGTTTTTGTTGCTCAAAACGGGTGCTTTCTCGAGAAAGTGTTTCTCTCGAACGTATTGAGTGGGAGGAAAGTAGAGCTTGATGAGGTTATTGAACCGTCACTTCAGTTGGACGGTAGCACGGTGCAGAAAGTTGTTCCTGTGGCGCCTATACTAAATGAAGAGGAAGTTGATGATGATGATCATGACACTTCGGATCAAGTTAGTAGTTAGCCTCGTAGGTAAACAAGGAAGTTTATCGCCCCTGAGTGATACGACAATCCTGTCTTTGAGGTCATGTTGTTAGAAAACAATGAACCTACGAGCTGTGAAGAAGCGATGGTGGGCCTGGATTCCAACAAATGGCTAGAAGCGATGGAAACCGAGATAGGATCCATGTATGAAAACTAAGTGTGGACTTTGGTAGACTTGCCCGATGAATGGCAGGCCGCTAAGTACAAATGGATCTTTAAAATGAAGACATATGCTGATGGTAACTGGCACCATTTATGAAGCTTGACTTGTCGCAAAGAAGTTTCAGACAAGTTCAAGGAGTTGACTATGACGATACTTTTTGACCTCTAGCGATGCTAAAGTCTGTTGGAATTATGTTACAGTTGCTGCATTTTTTGATTATGAAATCTGGTAGATGGATATCAAAATAGATTTTCCTTAACCGGTTTCCGTGAGGAAAGGTTGTATATGATACAACCAAAAGTTTTTTTCGGTCCTAAGGATGCTAAAAGGTATGCAAGCTCCAGTGATCCTTCTATGGACTGGAGCAAGCATCTCGGAGTTTGAATATAAGCTTTGATGAGGTAATCAAAGCTTCTAGGTTTATACAAAGTTTATAAGAAACTTGTATTTACAAGAAAGTGAGTGGGAGCACTATAGAATTACGGATAAGTATATGTGGATGGCATATTATTGATTGGAAATAATGTATAATTTCTAGCAAGCATAAAAGTTTCTTTCAAAGGAGTTTTTCAACGGAAGACTTGGATAAAGCTACTTAAATATTGTGCATCAAGATCTATAGAGATAGATCAAGACGCCTTATAAGACTTTTAATGAGTACATACCTTGACAAGATTTTGAAAGAGTTCAAAATGGATCGGTCAAAGAATGAGTTCTTTCCTGATTTGTAAGATGTGAAGTTGAGTAAGACTCAAAGCTCAACCATGAAAGAAGAAAGAGAAAGGACGAAGGTCATCCCCTATGCCTTAGCCATAGGCTCTATATAGTATGACATGCTGTGTATCGCTCCTGGTGTGTGCCTTGCCATGAGTCTGTCAAGGGGTACAAGAGTGGTCCAGGAGTGGATCACTAGACAACGGTCAAAATTATCCTTAGTAACTCAAGGACTAAGGAAATGTTCCTTGATTATGGAGGTGATAAAGAGTTCATCGTAAAGGGTTACGTGGATGCAAGCTTTAACACCAATCCGGATGACACTAAGTAGCATTCCGGATACGTCTAGTGGAGCAGTCATTTGGAATGGATCCAAGTGGAGCGTGGTAGCAACATCTACATTATGACATAGAGATTTGCAAAGTACACACGGATCTAAATGTCACAGACCCGTTGACTAAACCTCTTCCATGGGCTAAACATGATCAGCACCAGAACTATATGAGTGTTAGATTCATTACAATGTAAATCACATAGTGATGTGAGCTAGATTATTGACTCTAGTGCAAGTGGGAGACTGTTGGAAATATGCCCTACAGGCAATAATAAAATGGTTATTATCATACTTCCTTGTTCATGATAATCGTTTATTATCCATGTTATAATTGTATTGATTGGAAACTCAGATACATGTGTTGATACATAGCCGACAAAGTGTCCCTACTAAGCCTCTACTAAACTAGCTCATTGACGAAAGATGGTTAAGGTTTCCTAGTCATAGAAATGTGTTGTCATTTTATAATGGTATTAAATCATTAGGAGAATGATGTGATGGACAACACCCAAAATATAAACGTAGCATATGATCGTGTCAGTTTATTGCTATTGTTTTATGCATGTCAAGTATCTGTTCCTATGACCATGAGATCATGGAACTCACTGATATCGGAGGAGTACCTTGTGTGTATCAAACATTTCAACATAACTGGGTGACTATAAAGGTTCTCTACAGGTATCTCCGAGGGTGTCCGTTGAATGGGCATGGATCAAGACTGGGATTTGTTACTCCGTGTGACAGAGAGGTATCTCAGGGCCCACTCAGTAATACAACATCATAATGAGCTTGCAAGAAATGTGACTAAAGAGTTAGCCACATGATCTTGTATTATGGAACGAGTAAAGAGACTTGCTGGAAACTAGATTGAACTAGGTATGGAGATATCGACAATCGAATCTCGGGCAAGTAACATACCGATGAACAAAGGGAACTATATATGGGATTAACTAAATCCTTGACATAGAGGTTCAACCGATAAATATCTTCATAGAATATGTATGAACCAATATGGGCATCCAGGTCCCGCTATTGGTTATTGACCGTGGAGGTGTCTCGGTCATGTCTGCAAATTCCTCGAACCCGCAGGGTCTACACACTTAACGTTTGGTGATGATATAAGTATAGTTGCTTTATTGTGTTGTTGATCGAAGGTTGTTCCAATTTCCGGATGAGATCATAGACATGACGAGGAGCTCCGGAATAGTTCGGAGGTAAAGATTGATATATGGGATAATAGTGTTTGGTCTCTGGAAGGGTTCCAGAATTCACCGGAAGGGGTTTTGGATGTTTCCCGAAAGGTTCGGGTACGAGAACCCTTTATTTGGGCCAAGGGATAAAGCCCACGAGGCTTTAGGAAGGTGCAAAAGGAGTTTTGTGAAGGCCAGGGGACAGAAGCCAGGGACCCTGGCATCTAGGGCCAGACGACTGGGACCCTGGCGTCTGGTCCTGGAGTTCGAGGAGGACTCTTGCCTTGCGTGCCAAACCGACTTTGAGGAGTCTCTTTCTCCAAAAAACGACCCCAGGGCTCAACATATAAATAGAGGGGTAGGGCTAGCACCCTAAACACATCAAGATTTCCCCCAAGCCATGTGTGGGAAACCCCGCCCGCTCTAGTTCATCCTCCATCATAGTTTCCGTTGTGCTTCGCAAAGCTCTGCGGAGATTGTTCTTCACCACCACCGTCACCACACCATCGTGCTGCCGGAACTCGTCTACTACTTCACCCCTCTTGCCGGATCAAGAAGGCGAGGACATCATCAAGCTGTATGTGTGTTGAACGCGGAGGTTTCGTTCGTTCGGCACTTGTCGTGATTAGATCGCGGAACGGCTTGCGATTTGGATAGCGAAGACATTCGACTACATCAACCGCATTTCTTAACGCTTCCGCTTAGCGATCTACAAGGGTATGTGGATCTGATCTCTCCTCTCATAGATGCTCATCACCATGGATAGATCTTGTATGTGCATAGGAACTTTTTTGTTTTCCACGCAACGTCCCCCAACAAGTACAGATGCAAGCGCTCACATATATGCACATGCACTCACCCTATGAACGCACACACTAACTCGACCCCTATGAGCACCTTCGGCAGACTGAGCCGACATATCATCTTGATATTTTATGAAGTCACCGTAGACACCTCGTAGTCGACGAGAACGTCTCCTCCCAGTGAATGTCCATCGATATCACCAAGAATCCTGAAATAAATCCAGGATAAATGCGAGCATCAGGACTTAAACCCTGTTGGTCTGGGGATACCATTGTCTTCCTAACCATCCAACCACATGTTAGTTCGCAAAAAGGAAAAAAACTGTTATCGAGCCAAAGTAAAGGAAAATATTGATTTTCATCCTAAAAAGGATCCAATCCATGGACTATAAAGATTCATATGAAGTAGAAGTACCTCAAATATAATAAAAATCACACCGGTGCCCCTCCACAACCAAACTACCATTATTACCTTCGGAACGAGCCATTGATGCGCCGATGGGGTGACTCACCTACTCCTATACTGACGCCAGTCATCTTGTCGATGAATATCAGGAAGTGTACATGGCCCCCTAAGGACGAGCACTCTAGAGTTGCAATCATCATCATTGAATCCTTGAATCGATGTGGTGTGTCCATTCAAAAAATAGCGTGCTCTAGCGCAGGTAATAGCACAATATAGTATTTCGAATAATGTCTCGGTAAATAAAATGAACATACACTTGTTCGCTATACCTGATTTTAAGGGCTCCGCTATTCTGTGTTAGCACACTATTTTTTTCTTGGTTGTATCTGACACCAAATCTTGCTATCGCTCATGCACAATAAGAAATGCTAACATCGTCGCCCGGAATACCGACTCAAATATGAAGAGCTACCATCCGTTGGACGCCCGCTGGACGCCATCCCTGCGAGAATTGTTTTTGATAACCTAAATGATGGTGTCATGGACCCCATGGTGATTGACCAGCGGTCCACATTCGTCGGGACAAGGAGCGCTAGGAGGGATATGTTCCGAAGACTTGGCGCATACTCCAAGACTTAGAGGTCATCTTTGGCTCGATTACCCTAGATGTAACTGACCTATGTGTAAACCCTAAGCACCCCTGGTATATATAGAAATCGAGGGGTGAGGACCCCAGACGACAACCGCATACACACACAATCTCGTGGTAGACTAATATGTAAGTTGTACTCCCACAAATCAATACGATCAAGCAGGACTTAGGGTATTATCCCTTCAATGGAGCCGGAACCCGGGTAAATCCATGTTTCTACTGTTACCATCGCACCAAGGCTAGCATCTTGGGACCCTCTACCGATATCTGTTGGATTGGACTCTATCATCGATGGCATATGTAGGTCCCTTTGAATAGTAGTCAAAACAGTCTGATGGCGCACCTACAGATCAACAATCAAGTCGGCTATGACATCACCATTTGTCTAGGACAGATCTTTGTCTTTGGCAGCATTACCCTTTTCGATGATTTGACTAGCCACCTCGGCGAGGTTGAGAATTTCACCCCAGGACGGGTCATCAGATTCAGCAACCTGGAATACGCCCTAGATTCCCGCGGTAAGCTCGCCTTCTCAAACTGGTTGCCAGGCCAGATTGAGTAGCATGTTAATGTGCTTGTACAAACCCAATGTCAACCCTGGCATTGGATGGTAGCACAACCCATAACTTGGATCTGATCTCGAGTCATGACCTAAACACAACCTTGGACGAACAGATATCTAGTTTGTCTCTCGACAAAGAACCCATGTGTATGTCATATCGGATATCTAGGAAGCTTCCTTTGGTCCCAGTGCTCAATCAAACCATGAATGAAAGTTATAAGGCTCTTATGAATGAGATGTTAGATCAGATTCAGAAACTCAGAATCTCAGACAATCAAAACTCGGTTTATGATCGGATATGGGAAAAACAGGGAGATGCTAAAATTTATAGCACACCTACCTACTTGTCAACGTCTAATATTTAAGCGACGTTCTCGCAAATGCCTCTGAGGAGGCAACCTACATGGACGATGAGATTGGAGAGTCCTCGGACAATGCACCACCAACTATCAATAACGCATGCCAGTGGATTGCAACATCCATGTATGATGCATATATGATAGACACACCCAAAATATGGGAGGAGACTACCCTGGTAAAAATAATGGTGACAACGCTCCCGCTACGGGAGGGGACGACAATAACAACATTGACAGCGGACGTAAATGCAACGACAGGGGGCAGGGAAGAAACGATGACAACATGGAGGACAATAACCCCAATGACAACCTCGAAAGAAGCCTCGACCCTTACGATGAATATATCCATAACGAATCTCTGGGCGAATCCAACTATGACACGCTGCATAAGAGGTTGGTAAGCATAATGAAGAAAATAAAAATGCATCTCAATCTCTTTGAAACAAAGAGAACTATATTAATGATCGGTGGAATGAACTCCTCCAAACCGAGGAGGCACTCAAAGCCATGCTAGGGAGGATAGAGGGCAACAACCACCCTTCAGAGCCCGTAGGAGCCTCATTGACAAGATCGATGCAACTGCTGAGGAGAGTGCGATTTCAAGAGTCAGGACGGAAGTGGGCCGATGACCTCGAGCGACCCACTAAAATATGACCTCCCCACATCATGGAACATCAAGTCGGTATAGACAAGCGCGTACCCAAGGTGTCAGACCAATAAAGTAGACATAACCCACCACGGGATGACGTACAAGAGGCCATTAAGGATCCATACGATCGACGGGAGACGGTAGCACGGGCTACACACAACCGATTTGGTTGGCAATCCAATAGTAGGATAGCTTTTTAGGCATGATGTCCTATGTTTGCCGGTTTGTGACTATTTGCTTATTATTTGATCTTATTAACATATGTATTTAATAAATGATTTTACGCATCGCTTTATGCAAAGATCGGAGATAATCCTTCTTTTCGAAAAAGAGAGTTGCTAATTACCTTCTACTTGGTCCATTATTAGATTTGAAAGATAAAATAATAGTAGATCGGGTAAGACACGGTAGTATAGGAGAGGTCCCTGATACATGATCTCATTCCTTGCGAGCTATGATCTCATTCCTTGTGAGCTGCAAATTCTCTAGTTTCATTAGTAATTCAAGTACCGCGGAACAAAGAGTATAAATTTAATGACCCAAGATTATGATTCAAGAACACTACCGACATCGTAGGCATTGTTCTCACAATAACCATTGACAAAGAGAAATTGAATAGTATTTACATGCATTGCAAAGAGTAAGTCACAACATGTACAGCCGGACATGCAAATCTCACCCTTCAAATATTCACGGACACAACCGGAGCATTTATAGCTGGACTTGGTAAATTCAGCCCTTCAAACGTCCGAAGACGCGTTCGGACGGGTGCATGGACACCAATAAATCAAGTCTTAAATTTTCCTTCTCATAACCGGACAGCTCAATTAGCATATCTTAAATTCATACAAACTAAGAGAATCTACTGCCGGACTTGGCAAATCCGACCACTCAAACGCCCGCGGATGCGCCCAGGCGCGTCCCGGACAGTGACCGGTCACCCCTCATAAAACACATTTCACATCCGAACATCTCAAATTAGAAACCTCAAATCCATATTATTACATGCAACGTGATCCGATCTTTGAGTGGAGCTCGTCCGATTCCGCTCCCAACTCGTCCCTCCGCCGTGGGCATGTCCGGCGGCCGGCTGCACTCCCCAAAGTGTTGGTCCGGTTGCCGACAAGGTAGGGTAGGGCATGGGACACGTGCTGGCTCATGGTACTCATGGCCCCACCATCTCCCATGCCCTACTCTTCCTTGTTGGAGACTGGAACCCGAACGATGCCGGTGGACGTCAAATCGCTGATGGATCTGTTGGAAATATGCCCTTGAGGCAATAAACAAAGTGTTTATTATTATATTTCCTTGTTCATGATAATCGTTTATTGTCCATGCTATAATTGTATTAATTGGATACACATTACATGTGTGGGTAAATAGACAACACTTTGTCCCTAGTATGCCTCTAGTGAACTAGCTGGTTGATCAAAGATGGTCAAGGTTTCCTAGCCATTGACATGTGATGTCATTTGATAACGGGATCACATCATTAGGATAATGATGTGATGCACAAGACCCAAACTACAAACGTAGCATATGATCGTGTCAGTTTATAGCTACTGTTTTCTGCATGTCAAGTATATGTTCCAATGACCATGAGATCATGCAACTCACGGATACCGGAGGAGTGCCTTGTGCATATCAACCATCGCAACGTAATTGGGTGACTATAAAGGTGCTCTATAGGTATCTCCGAGGGTGTTTGTTGAGTTGTCATGGATCAAGACTGGGATTTGTTACTCCGTGTGACGGAGAGGTATCTCAGGGCCCACTCGGTAATGCAACATCACAACAAGCCTTGCAAGCAATGTGACTAAGTGTTAGCCATGGGATATTGTATTACGGAATGAGTAAAGAGACTTGCTGGAAACGAGGTTGAACTAGGTATGGAGATACCGACGATCGAATCTCGGGCAAGTAACATACCGAAGAACAAAGGGAACATTATACAAGATTAACTGAATCCCTGACACAGAGGTTCGACCGATAAAGTTCTTCGTAGAATATGTAGGAACCAATATGGTCATCCACGTCCCGCTATTGGTTATTGGCCGTAGAGGTGTCTCGGTCATGTCTACATAGTTCTCGAACCCGCAGGGTCTGCACGCTTAAGGTTTGGTGACATTTCGGTAGTATAGAGTTATGTATGGTGATGACCGAAGGTTGTTCGGAGTCCCGGATGAGATCCTGGACGTCACGAGGAGCTCCGGAATGGTCCGGAGGTAAATATTCATATATAGGAAGTCCTATTTTGGTCGCCGAAAAAGTTTCGGGCTCATCGGTAGTGTACCGAGGGTGCCGGTAGTGTAACGGGGGACCATCGGGAGAGGTATTTTGACCCATAAGGCTACATGGGCTGTGGGAGGGTGGAAACCATCCCTTAGTGGGCTGGTGTAAGTCCTCTAAGAGGCCCATGCGGCTGGAGTTGAAAGAGAAAGAAAAAAAGCAAGGTGGAAATAGATTCCAAGTAGGAAAGGAGGAATCCTAGTCCTACTAGGATTGGAGGAGGATTCCTCCTCTCCTCCTTGCGCAAGGGCATACTTGGTGCGCCAACCCTCCTCCTCCCTCCCTCTTACATATACTGGTGGTATTGGGTGTTTTGCACGAGATTTTACGGCCACGTGCTACCCATTCCACCGGTGCTCCTCTAGATCGGATTTCCGCAGTGCTTAGGCGAAACCCTGCCGGAATTGCTCCACCACCATCGCCGGAGCGCCGTCATGCTGCCGGTGAACTCTTCATACTCTCCACTTCCTCTTGTTGGATCAAGGCAGTGGAGATCATCATCAAGCTGCATGTGTGCTGAACGCGGAGGTGCCGTCCGTTCGGCGCTAGATCGGAAGGAGCGTGATCAAGTTCGTGGGACGGAGCGTGATCAAGTTCATGGGACGGATCGTGATTGGATCGCAGGATGGATCGTGATTGGATCGCGGGACGCATGACGATTTGGATCGCGAAGACGTTCGACTACACCAAACGCGTTTCTTAACGCGTCCCGCTTAGCGATCAGGAAACATAATTAGCAGCCACGTAAAACATGCAACAACAATTAGAGGACGTCTAACTTGTTTTTGTAGGGTATGTTGTGATGTGATATGGCCAATTACATGATGTGATATATGTGATGTATGAGATGATCATGTGATGTATAGAATTTCATGACTTGCATGTTGATGAGTACGGCAACCGGCAGGAGCCATAGGGTAGCAATAGGATGACCTGCGTGTCAATCATTAAGTGCTATGTAATGCTTTACTTTATCGCTAAACGGTAGCAATAGTAGTAGAAGCATGCATGGCGTGACAACCCCGATGGCGACACGTTGATGGAGACCAAGATGATGGAGATCATGGTGTCGTGCCCGTGACGATGGAGATCATGCTGATGCTTTCAAGATGGAGATCTAAAGCACAAGTTCATGGCCACATCATGTCACTTATGAATTGCATGTGATATTAATCCTTTTATGCACCTTGTTTTGCTTAGTACGACGGTAGCATTATAAGGTGATCCCTCACTTAAATTTCAAGATGAATTATGTTCTCCCCGAGTGTGCACCATTGCGGAAGTTTGTCGTGTCGAGACACCACGTGATGATCGGGTGTGATAGACTCTACGTTCACATACAACGGGTGCAAGCCAGTGTTGCACACGCAGAACACTCGGGTTAAACTTGACGAGCCTAGCATGTACAGACATGGCCTCAGAACACAAGAGACCGAAAGGTCGAACATGAGTCATATAGTAGATATGATCAACATAATGATGTTCCCCATTGAAGCCACCTCAACTCACGTGATGATCGGACTTGAGTTGGTGGATTTGGATCATGTGACACTCAGATGGCCTGAGGGATGTCAATTTGAGTGGGAGCTTTAGTAATTTGATTAACTAAACTCATTATCTTGAACAATAGTCTAAGTAAACTTTGCTTATTTATGTAGTAGATCAATGGCTCGCGCAGTAGCACCCCTGAATTTTAATGCGTTCCTTGAGAAAGCTAAGTTCAAAGATGATGGAAGTAACTTTGTTGACTGAGCCCATAATCTGAGGATTATCCTCACGGCTTCCCAGAAATCATATGTCCTTGATGCACCACTTGGTGACCAACCAGAATATATGACCTCCGAAGACGTTAAGAACGCTTGGGAGGCACGTACTTGAGAATACTCAATAGTTCAGTGTGCAATATTGTATGGCTTAGAACCGGGACTTCAAAGACGTTTTTAACATCATGGAGCATATGAGATGTTCCAGGAGTTGAAGTTTATCTTTCAAAAGAATGCCCGGATCAAGAGGTATGAAACCTTCGATAAGTTCTATGCTTGCAAGATGGAGGAGAACGGGTCTATTAGTGAACATATACTCAGAATGTCTGGGTATTCAACTCGTCTAGAGGAGTTGGGAATTGCCCTTCCGCCAGAGGCGATCACCGACAGAGTTCTTCAATCACTTCCACCTAGTTACAAGAGCTTTGTGATGAACTATAACTTGCACGGGATGAACAAGTCAGTCGCCGAGCTGTTTGCGATGCTAAAAGTCACTGAGTCTGAAATCCAGAAAGATCATCAAGTGTTGATGGTCAATAAAACCACTAGTTTCAAGAAAAATGGCAAGGGCAAGGGCAAGGGCAAGAAGGGTAAAACCAAGAAGGATGGCAAAGCAGTTGCTACTGCTGTAAAGAAGCCCAAGCATGGACCCAAGCCAGAAACTGAGTGCTTTCATTGCAAGGGAACTGGTCACTGGAAGCGGAACTGCCCCAAGTACCTGGCTGACAAAAAGGCAGCCAATGACAAACAAGGTATATATGATATACATGTTATTGATGTGTACCTTGCTAGCTCTCGTAGTAGTGCCTGGGTATTTGATACCTGTTTGGTTGCTCACATTTGCAACTCAAAGCAGGAACTACGGAATAAACGAAGGTTGTTAAAGGACGAAGTGACGATGCGTGTGGGAAATGGTTCAAAGGTTGATGTGATCACCGTCGGCACGCTCTCTCTTCGATTACCATCAGGATTAGTGATGAACCTGAATAATTGTTATTTAGTGCATGTGTTAAGCATGAACATTATATTTGGATCTTGTTTATTGCGAGACAGTTACTCATTTAAATCAGAGAATAAAGGTTGTTCTATTTATATGAGTAATATTTTTTATGGTCATGCACCCAATGTTAGGGGTTTATTCATATTGAATCTTGATAGTGATGACACACATGTTCATAACATTGATGCCAAAAGATGTAGAGTTGATAATGATAGTACCACTTTCTTGTGGCACTGCTCTTTAGGTCATATTGGTGTAAAACGCATGAGGAAGCTCCATGCTGATGGACTTTTGGAGTCACTTGATTTTGAATCACTTGATACATGTGAACCATGCCTCATGGGCAAGATGACTAAAACGCCGTTCTCTGGAACAATGGAACGGACGAGTGACTTATTGGAAATCATACATACTGATGTGTGCGGTCCAATGAATGTTACAGCGCGTGGTGGATATCGTTATTTTCTCACCTTCACTGATGACTTTAGTAGATATGGGTATATTTACTTAATGAAACACAAGTCTGAAATGTTTGAAAAGTTCAAGCAATTTCAGAGTGAAGTTGAGAATCATCGTAACAAGAAGATTAAGTTCCCGCGATCTGATCGAGGAGGTGAATATCTGAGTTATGAGTTTGGCAGTCACTTGAGACCGTGTGGAATTGTTTCACAGTTGACACCGCCCGGAACACCACAGCGTAATGGTGTGTCCGAACGTCGTAATTGAACCTTGTTAGATATGGCGTGTTCTATGATGTCTCTTGCTGATTTGCCACTATCATTTGGGGGTTATGCATTTTCATAGGATACCCGAAAGAGACAGTTGGGTATACCTTCTAACTCAGATCCAAAGGCAAAGTGTTTGTCGCTAAGAACGGAACATTTCTTGAGAAAGAGTTTCTCTCGAAAGAATTCAGTGGGAGGAAAATAGAGCTTTCTGGTTTCCTGGAGTGTGTGGAAAAGTCCTGGAAAGTACCCTCTAAGAAAGTGCACATCACTGCCATCATCATGGACAAATTTAAGGCTTTGAGGCAGGCACTTAAGAAATGGTAGACTGGACTCTCAAGAATCAAACATCTGATTGGCAATTGCAATCATGTGATTTTGTCCCTGGACAATCTGGAAGAGATCAGACCACTCTTTAGGCCTGAAGCTAATTTCAGAGTGATTGTTAAGTTACACTTGGAACACCTACTTCATTTGCAGTTTCTCCACTGGAAAAAGAGATCTACCATTCGGTCTGTCAAAGTAGGGGAGGAGAACACTAGGTTTTTTCATGCTATGGCCACAAAGAGATACATGAGAAATTCTATTTCCTCCTTGAAGCTTGATGATGGAACTGCGACTTCTGATCATGCACAAATTGCCGGATGCTTCTGGTCAGCTTATAAAGCCAGGATGGGTCAGTCACATGGAATCAATCTTGTTTTTGATCTTCAATCACTGTTACACAAGGTAGATGGGTTGGATGATCTGACACTGCCTTTCACTAAGGAGGAAATGGACAGGACCGTCAAGGAAATGCCCATTAAAAAAGCACCAGGCCCTGACGGTTTCAACGGGTTGTTTTTTAAAAAATGCTGGCATATCATCTGTGAGGACTTCTATACTCTTGCCACCGAATTCCATGCTGGACATGCTAGACTTGAAAATATGAATTCTTCTTACATCACCTTGGTACCCAAGAAGGGCTCCCCTGAGCAGGTTGGGGATTTCAGGCCCATTTCTTTAACTGGTATGGTGTTGAAGTTTCTCTCCAAGATGACGGCCAATAGGCTCCAGCTGCACATTATGAAGTGCATTCATAAGAACCAATATGGCTTCATTAAATCAAGGACAATTCAAGAGTGTATTGGTTGGACTTTGGAATACCTGCACCAGTGCCACCAATCCAGAAGACCAATTGTCATTATCAAGCTTGATTTTGAAAAAGCCTTTGACTCCATTGAACATGAATTCATCTTTCAGGTACTCAGGAAAAAAGGATTCAATAATAAATGGATTCTTTGGGTCCAACAGTTCCTTTGCTCTGGATCATCCTCAGTGTTGCTCAATGGAGTTCCTGGCAGAAAATTTCAATGTAAAAAGGGTGTCAGACAGGGAGATCCTATGTCTCCCCTTCTCTTTGCTATTGCAGCAGATTTCCTTCAACCATTGGTTAATGACTTGCTGCTGGCTGGAAAAATCAAGCTGCCAATCCCTTGCCATGATACAAACTTTCCCATTGTTCAGTATGCTGATGACACCCTTATTATTATGCCTGCTGAGGAGTCTCAATTGATGGAATTAAATGGAATGCTTCTCATGTTCTCTCAATCCATTGGGCTCCATATCAACTACCATAAATCTGCTATGTTGCCAGTTAATGTATCTCAGGATGACCTGCAGAGGCTAGCTGGCTCTATGGGTTGCAAAGTTGGTACTTTGCCCTTTACATACCTAGGTCTACCTGTTGACATCACTAGGCCAAAGATTGCAGATTTGATGCCATTGGTGGACAATATGGAAAGGAGACTCTCTGCCATCTCCTCCTTCTTGGCTCAGGGGGGAAGACTTCAATATCTAAACTCTGCTATATCCTCAGTACCTATATTTTATCTATGCAGTTTGGATATCCCCCTAGGAATAATAGAGGCAGTTGGAGAAATTACAAAGGCAGTGTCTTTGGAGAAGATATGGTCAGGACCAAGCTCCTACACTTGCTGCCTAGAATTTGGTTTGTAGACCTAAAAAGAAAGGAGGCCTTGGTATTTTGAATCTATCAGTTCAGAATGATGCTTTACTCCTTAAACATGCTAATAAGTTTTTTAACAAGACTGATGAGCCTCGGGTCAATCTGATCTGGAATACATACTACCATGGCAGAATTCCTCAAGGAACATCTTTGTGTGGTTCTTTTTGGTGGCAGGATATTTGTCAGAGGATGGACAATTACAGAGCTGTCACCTCTATCACACCAAATAAGGGAGACACATTCCTCTTTTGGTCTGATTCCTGGATGGTTGGAGGTTCAAATACACCCCTAGCACACAGATTCCAAAGGTTGTTTTCCT
Organism: Hordeum marinum; assembly: GCA_022496015.1. NCBI lineage: Eukaryota > Viridiplantae > Streptophyta > Magnoliopsida > Poales > Poaceae > Hordeum > Hordeum marinum. The sequence continues at coordinate 412,428,307 of CM039678.1, read as the reverse complement.
TTGCCGTTGATACCTTCTCCATAGCTGAAGAAGTCTTTAGTGCCTTTGATGCCAATGAAATGACTGGGTTGTTCCATCTGCCGCTCTCTGAAGGAGCTTTCCAGGAACTGAAGACCCTTCAGGGCCTCCTACAGCAATTGCCAAGGGACCAATCCATGAATGCTATTTGGTTGTGGGCAGCTGATGGTAAGGGATACTCAGCCAAGAAATCCTATTTGCATGTCCACCAGCCCATTTTTTTCAAACCCCCTTCTCAATTGGATCTGGAAAAGTTGCTGCACCATGAAAATCAAGGTGTTTGCATGGATGCTTGTTATGGACAGACTGAATACTCAAGATATGCTTCAGCGCGGACATGGGAAAGTATCAGAATCCAATTTCCGCATTCTATGTCATGCTAGAGTTAAAGAGGACCGGGACCATCTCTTCTTCAACTGCTTGTTTAGCACCAGGGTTTGGAATTACCTACAAATACAATGGCAGGGTGCATCCATGGGGGAAATTGTAATTGCAGCCAAAAGAGTTTTTAATCAACCTTTCTTCACTAAAGTTATCTTCATTGCCTGCTGGAACATCTAGATCATCAGAAATGATAGGGTTTTCAGGAATGAACGACCCACCTTCAGGAGATGGAAGGCAGCTTTTGTTACTGATATATCCTTGTTAGCTCATAGAATTAAGGATAGCTATAGGGATGACCTACTAAAGTGGATTTCCTTTTTACCTCCTAGAGATTAGGTTAGTCTTCCTAATGCTCTAACTCTGTAACTTTAGAGATTAGATTCTGCCTTGTAATCTATTATATGCAATAAAAGAAAAGGCTGTTGGGTGCTCTCCCCTACATTAGTTGGTCAAAAAAAAATAGAGCTTGATGAGGTTATTGAACCTTTACTTCAACCAGAAAGTAGCGCAACGCAGAAACATGTTTCTGTGGAAACTACGACGGTAGAAGAGGAAGTTAATGATGATGATCATGAAGCTTCGGATCAAGGTACTATTGAACCTCGTAGGTCGACAAGGCCGCGTACTACTCCTGAGTGGTACGGCATCCCTGTCTTGGAGGTCATGTTGTTGGACAACAATGAACCTACGAGCTATGGAGGAGTAGTGATGGGCCTGGATTCCGAGAAATGGTTAGATGCCATGAAATCCGAGATGGGATCCATGTATGAAAACAAAGTATGGACTTTGGAAGTATTACTTGGAGGGCGAAAGGCCATTCAGAACAAATGGATCTTTAAGAAGAAGACAGACGCGGATGGAAACGTCATCGTCTACAAAGCTCGACTTGTGGCAAAGGGTTTTTCACAAGTTCAAGGAGTTGACTACGATGAGACCTTCTCACCCGTAGCGATGCTTAAGTCTGTCAGAATCATGTTGGCAATAGCTGCTTATTTCGACTATGAAATTTGGCAGATGGATGTCAAAACAGCGTTCCTCAACGATTTCCTTGAGGAAGAGTTGTATATGATGTAACCAGAAGGTTTTGTCGATCTAGAGAATGCTAACAAAGTTTGCAAACTCCAACGATCCATTTATGGACTGGTGCAAGCATCTCAGAGTTGGAATAAGCGTTTTGATGAGGTGATCAAAGCGTTTGAGTTTATACAAGTTTATGGAGAAGCTTGTATTTACAAGAAAGTGAGTGGGAGCTCTATAGCGTTTCTAGTATTTTATGTGGATGACATACTGCTGATTGGAAACAATATAGAAATGCTGGAAAGCGTGAAGGAATATTTGAACAAGGGTTTTTCAATGAAGGACATAGGAGAAGCTGCTTTCATATTAGGCATTAAGATCTATAGAGATAGATCGAAACGCTTAATAGCACTTTCAAAGAGCACATACCTTGATAAAGTTTTGAAGAAGTTCAAAATGGATCAGTCCAAGAAGGGGTTCTTGCCTGTGTTGCAAGGTGTGAAGTTGAGTAAGACTCAATGCCCAGTGACTGCAGAAGATAAAGAAAAGATGAGTGTCATCCCCTATGCTTCAGCCATAGGCTCTATCATGTATGCAATGCTGTGCACAAGACCCGATGTCAGCCTTGCCATAAGTATGGCCGGAAGGTTTCAAAGTGATCCTAGAATGGAGCACTAGCAAGCGGTCAAGAATATCCTTAAGTACCTGAAAAGGACTAAGGAAATGTTTCTTGTTTATGGAAGTGATCAAGAGCTCGTCGTAAAGGGTTACGTTGATGCAAACTTTGACACTGATCCGGACGACTCTAAGTCGCTAACCGGATATGTATTTATTCTTAACGGGGGAGCAGTAAGTTGGTGCAATTCCAAGCAAAGCATGGTAGCTGATTCTATGTGCGAAGCAGAATACATCGCAGCCTCGGAGGCGGCGAAGGAAGGTGTCTGGATGAAGCAGTTCATGACAAATCTTGGAGTAGTGCCCAGTGCACTGAATCCAATGAACCTGTTCTATGACAAAACTGGTGCCATTGCTCTGGCCAAGGAACCAAGGTTTTACAAGAGGACCAGACACATAAAGTGACGTTTCAAGTCCATCCGCGATTACATCGAGGAGAAGGACAAAAATATTTGCAAAGTGCACATGGATCTGAATGTTGTAGACCCATTGACTAAACCTCTTCCAAGGGCTAAACATGATCAACACCAGAATTGCATGGGTGTTCGATTCATTACAATGTAAATCACATAGTGATGTGAGCTAGATTATTGACTCTAGTGCAAGTGGGAGACTGTTGGAAATATGCCCTAGACGCAATAAATAAAGTGTTTATTATTATATTTCCTTGTTCATGATAATCCTTTATTGTCCATGCTATAATTGTATTAATTGGAAACACGTTACATGTGTGGGTAAATAGACAACACTTTGTCCCTAGTATGCCTCTAGTGAACTAGCTCGTTGATCAAAGATGGTCAAGGTTTCCTAGCCATTGACATGTGAGGTCATTTGATAATGGGATCACATCATTAGGAGAATGATGTGATGGACAAGACCCAAACTACAAACATAGCATATGATCGTGTCAGTTTATTGGTACTGTTTTCTGCATGTCAAGTATATGTTCCTATGACTATGAGATCATGCAAATCACGGATAGCGTAGGAGTGCCTTGTGTGTATCAAATGTTGCAACGTAACTGGGTGACTATAAAGGTGCTCTAAAGGTATCTCCGAGGGGGTATGTTGAGTTGGCATGGATCAAGACTGGGATTTGTTACTCCGTGTGACGGAGAGGTATCTCAGTGCCCACTCGGTAATGCAACATCACAACAAGCCTTGCAAGCAATGTGACTAAGTGTTAGACACGGGATCTCGTATTACGTAACGAGTAAAGAGACTTGCTGGTAACGAGGTTGAACTAGGTATGGAGATACCGACGATCGAATCTAGGGCAAGTAACATACCGAAGAACAAAGGGAATGTTATACGGGATTAACTGAATCCCTGACATAGAGGTTCGACCGATAAAGATCTTCGTAGAATATTTAGGAACCAATATGGTCATCCAGGTCCCGCTATTGGTTATTGGCCGTAGAGATGTCTCGGTCATGTCTACATAGTTCTCGAACCCGCAGGGTCTGCACGCTTAAGGTTTGGTGACGTTTCGGTAGTATAGAGTTATGTATGGTGGTGACCGAAGGTTGCTCGGAGTCCCGGATGAGATCCGGTACGTCACGAGGAGCTCTGGAATGGTCCGGAGGTAAAGATTCATATATAGGAAGTCCTATTTTGGTCGTCGGAAAAGTTTCGGGCTCATCGGTAGTGTACTAGGGGTGCCGGTAGTGTACCGGGGACCATCGGGAGAGGTATTTTGACCCAGGAGGCTACATGGGCTGTGGGAGTGTGGAAACCAGCCCTTAGTGGGCTGGTGGAAGTCCTCTAAGAGGCCCATGTGGCTGGAGTTGAAAGAGAAAGAAAAAACGCAAGGTGGAAATAGATTCCAAGTAGGAAAGGTGGAATCCTAGTCCTACTAGGATTGGAGGAGGATTCCTCCTCTCCTCCTTGTGCAAGGGCAGCCTTGGTGCGCCACACCTCCTCCTCCCTCCCTCTTATACATACTGGTGGTATTGGGTGTTTTGCACGAGATTTTATGGCCACGTGCTACCCGTTCCACCGGTGCTCCTCTAGATCGGATTTCCGCAGTGCTTAGGCAAAGCCCTGCCGGAATTGCTCCACCACCATCGACGGAGTGCCTTCACGCTGTCGGTGAACTCTTCCTCCTCTTCACTTCCTCTTGCTGGATCAATATGGTGGAGATCGTCATCAAGCTGCACGTGTGCTGAACGCGGAGGTGCCGTCCGTTCGGCGCTAGATCGGAAGGATCGTGATCAAGTTCGTGGGACGGATCGTGATCAAGTTCGTGGGACGGATCGTGGTTGGATCGCGGGACGGATCGTGATTGGATCGCGGGACGCACGGTGATTTGGATCATGAAGATGTTCGACTACACGAACCGCGTTTCTTAACGCTTCCCGCTTAGAGATCTACAAGGGTACGTAGATCCACTCTCCCTCTCGTAGATGCTCATCACCATGGATAGATCTGCGTGTGCGTAGGAAATTTTTGGTTTCCCATGCAACGTTCCCCAACAGGATCCATCCGGGCAAGATCCCCCGACATCCAACATGATGCGGTTGCGGCGCTCGGACTGATAGGACATACGGGGCACCGGAGAATGCAACTCTGCCTCGCCGACGTCCGCTGCCGCGAGGGTTTCCGCTGCCTCCCGTGCCCGCTGCCTTGCACGACGTCCACACCAAGCCATGCCTTCTTTGGAAGCGTCCCGAAAATTGGCATGCCACTGGCGGGGTTGCGTGTCTGCTACCATGTTTGGACGCCAGGCGGACCGCACGGCCTCCGGCGAAGCTGCTACGGCCTGCCTAACGTCGGATCCATGTGCCATTTGGGCATGCGCAATGGATTCCTGACAGAGGGAGTCAGGGAATCCGAGCCGGTCATCCACGGGCATCCTCCCGGGCACCGCTGAAAGGACCACGATGTCGCCTAGAGAGGGGGGGTGAATAGGCGTTTATTAAAAACTTCTGCGGATTTGGCTTTATCCTAATGCGAAACAAACTAAGAGGTAACTTTTCAAGAACAAATCCTAAATACACTAGGCTTAACTAAGTGCACCAACAACTTAATCTAAATGAGGTGAGCACAACAATATTACTAACAAGCACAAGTATGTTACACAAACTTACTTGGGCAATATCACAAGATATGTAAGTGTATGACAAAAGATAGGAATTCACACTAAACACAAGATATATCAGTAGTAGCAAGTATGAATTGCGGGATATAGAGTGTAGGCCTAAATAATTAATCTTTACAAGGAAATAGCCAACACAATATAACGAGGATAACAATATGTAGTGAATGTATGCTGAAGTAACCAAAGTAAACCATAAGTAAGGAGTTAGGGTTAGGGATAATCGAAGTCACATAGACGAGAATGTATCCCAATGTTCACTTCCTTGGAGGGAAGCTAGTTACTGTTAGAGAGGTGGATGTTACCACGAAGGCACACCAACGCCACGAAGGCTCACCCTATTCTCCTTGAGATATCATCACGAAGGCGATTCCCAACCACTAGTGGTATACCTTGAGGCGGCCTCCAAACCTTCACAAACTTTCCGGGGGACAAATCACAAGTTGATTCATCACCGGAGTACTCCTACCGCCTAGGAGTCTCCAACCTCCAAGAGTAACAAGATCTAGGGGGAAATGCTCAAGACTTGCTCAAATCACAAACTGCTTTGGTTTAGAGAGAGAGGAGTAGTGGATGTATTCTTGGATGAAATCTCTCTCAAGAACTCTCACAAATCTCTTCGGGATTTAACATAAGAATGCTCAAATCCCTCTCTCTCAAATACCACCAAAAGCAACTAATGCTATGCAGGGATGGAAGAGGAGAGGAACAATGGAGAAGGTCAACAAATGAACCCTAGATCCATGGGATATTCCCCCCCCAAATGGATTGGAGTTTTGTGGCTTGGGGGAGGAGGAGAGAGCTCAAAACAATGGGGAAATCTCAGATCCAAAAGCTCTACCTCGTTGGGGAAGAAGGGTACCTTATATAGTGCTTCACCAAATCTGCCCGTTATGCACAAAAAACGTAGCCCGGAACTTCCAGACTCCCTATTGGAGCAGATGGTGTAAACTTTCTGGTTAGCTGGAAACTTGCCCCGAAACCTTCCCGGAACTTCCGGGCTCCGTTGGGGCCCGATTTTTGCAAACTTTCTGTTTAGCCCGGAACTTCTGGGGTGTCAAGCCCTGAACTTCCGCCCCCCTATAAACAACCAGCATACTAAAAGTAAAACATGCATAACTTTTACATACGGACTCTGATTTTGATGATCTTGGGCTCGTTTTGTAGCTATTGAAAAGCCTGAGGTCCTCACATAGAGAACCACCCAATATCAAACAAAATGGATGATGCAATTAATGCAAAGGATTGAGCATAGAAACTTTAGAACCCTTTTTGGCGTCTGGTTTTACTTTGGGATATATGATAGGAGTGGAATTGTGTGCAGAAGATGTTGACTTGAGCAAATCCATCACGGACCCCTTTGATCCCCTCTTAATAGTGCGGGATACCTATAACTCAAGAATCATAAAAGAGCTACACTACATAGCTACCAAGAATCCATTCTTGACTGAATATATTTATTCGGTGGTCATCATTCCACACCACTAACGTCAAAGGAACTAATACCTTTGACTCGAGCCTTTCACTTGAGTTTGATGTTATTGTTTCTTGTTGGCTCAAGTTGAAGGCAATACATTGGTGAAGTCTTCAAGTAGCTCTCCCATACATGATGAGGAAAGCCTTACTTTATATTCATCTTCACGTGTTCATCATGTGAACATCCACAAGCTTCAAGCATGTAATCCTTTGGGATGGTTATCTTGAACTTGTCCTTGTCAACCATGATCATGAACACATGATATCATCCTCTCATGGACATTTGGAATCTCTCTCCCTCTCTGCGAGCCCATGAGAATTACCTAATGCTCATAAACAAAGACAACTCATAGTATGGGTTAGTACACAAAGTGCAATTGACATTTACTTAGCATACCAAAAGATCTCATGTGGTACATCATTTGCGCTTGTGTGATGACCAACTTTGAGTTTAATATTTGATCTTCATCTTGGTTAACATTTATCTTTGATCCATGATTAATCTTGATGTCTTGAAGGCCCTATTTGTTTCTTATTGTGCTTCATTATACAAACATAATCTCTTGAGAGGCACAATGAATTCTTCACGTGAATTACCTGCTTGGCGACATAATCATCCATGACTCAACATATGAGCTCATCGTGATTCTATTTTCAAGACATATGTAGAATTATTCTCTTTAATTATTCTCTTAAGATCTTAATCCATCATGGTTCAAACCATAAGCCAAAGCATGAGAACGTTTGAGATCCTTAATGAACTCCACATAGATCACATCTTGTCATCACATGGAACTCATCTTGATCGTATCATATTTGATTCAATCATTGAGCTCATCCTTGACGCATGCACAACAGTATGTAGATGATGTTCATTTAGAATTCATTCGAGGTCCTTCTTGCATCATCATGGAACAAACATCCTTCAATTCATCCAATATTCTTCATGCATTGCAAATAGAACATTCCATCAAATGTATAACTCAATGCCAACATTATTCCATTAGGATTGTCATCAAATACCAAAACCACACATGGGGACTGTTGGAAATATGCCCTAGAGGCAATAATAAAATGGTTATTATTATATTTCCTTGTTCATGATAATTGTTTATTATCCATGCTAGAATTGTATTGATCGGAAACTCAGATACATGAGTGGATACATAGAGAACACCACGTCCCTAGTATGCCTCTGATGGACTAGCTCGTTGATCAAAGATGGTTAATGTTTCCTAGCCATGGACATGAGATATCATTTGATAACAAGATCACATCATTAGGAGAATGATGTGATGTGACAAGACCCAAACTATAAACGTAGCATATGATCATGTCAGTTTATTGCTACAGTTTTCTGCATGTCAAGTATATGTTCCTATGACCATGAGATCATGCAACTCACTGACACTGGAGGAGTACCTTGTTTGTATCAAACATCGCAACATAACTGGGTGACTATAAAGGTGCTCTACAGGTATCTCCGAGGGTGTCTGTTGGGTTGGCATGGATAAAGACTGGGATTTGTTACTCCGTGTGATGGAGAGGTATCTCAGGGCCCACTCGTAATACAACATCACAATAAGCCTTGCAAGCAATGTGACTAAGTGTTAGACATGGGATCTTGTATTACAGACCGAGTAAAGAGACTTGCCGGTAATGAGGTTGAACAATGTATACAGATACCGACGATCGAATCTCGGGCAAGTAACATATCGAAGAACAAAGGGAATAGCATACGGGATTAACTGAATCCTAGACATAGAGGTTCAACCGATAAAGATCTTCGTAGAATATGTAGGAACCAATATGGGCATCTAGGTCCCGTTATTGGTTATTGACCGTAGAGGTCTCTCGGTCATGTCTACATAGTTCTCGAACCCGCAGGGTCTGCACAGTTATGGTTCAGTGACGTTTCGGTAGTATAGAGTTATGTATGGTGGTGACTAAAGGTTGTTCGGAGTCTCACATAAGATCCCGGACGTCACGAGGAGGTCTGAAATGGTCTGGAGGTAAAGATTGATATATAGGAAATCCTGTTTTGGTCGTCGGAAAAGTTTCGGGCTCATCGGTAGTGTACCGGGAGTGCCGGTAGTGTACCGTAGGACCATCAGGAGAGGTATTTCGACCCAAGAGGCTACATGGGCTGTGGGAGGAGGTAAACCATCCTCTGGTGGGCTGGCCGAAGCCTCCTCTAAGGGCCCATGTGGCAGGAGTGGTTTGAGAAGGAAAACAAATCCAAAGGTGGAGAGGTGGAAAGAGTTTCCAAGTGGAAAGGATGAATCCTACTCCTAATAGGATTGGAGTAGGACTCCTCCACCTCCAATTTCGACCATCCCTTGAGGATTTGAGGCTGCCTCCTCCCCTCCCTCCCTCCTATATATACTAGAGGATTTAGAGGAAAAATCTAACCCTAATAGCCACGTGCTACCTCTCCTCTAGATCACAGTTTCTCCTCTAGATCGGTTTTCAACGGTGCTTAGGCAAAGCCCTGCTGGAATAGCTCCACCACCATCACCGCAATATCGTCGCCCTGCCGGAGAACTCATCTACCTCTCCACTCCCTCTTGCTAGATCAAGAAGGCGGAGATCGTCATCGAGCTGTACGTGTACTGAACACGGAGGTGCCGTCCGTTCGGTGCTAGATCAGAAGGACCGTGATTAAGATCACGAGACGGATCGTGATAAGATTGCGGGACTGATTGTGATGAGTTCGTGGGACGGACCATGATTGAATCGCGAGACGGATCATGATGAGATTGTGGGGTGCTCGGCGATTTCGATCGTGAAGAAGTTGGATTACACCAACCGCGTTTCTTAACGCTCCCCGCTTAGCGATCTACAAGGGTATGTAGATCCACTCTCCCTCTCATAGATGCTCATCACCATGGATAGATCTTTCGTGTGCGTAGGAAATTTTTTCTTTCCCATGCAATGTTCCCCAACAGTGGCATCATGAGCTAGGTCTATGTGTAGATGAGATCTCGAGTAGAACACAAAGAGTTTGTGGGCGTTGATGCTTAGATTGCTTCCTCCCTTGGTCGTGTTTTGGTTCAACGGTATTGTGGGATGAAGCGGCCCGGACCAACCTTACTCGTATGCTTAAGAGAGACCGGTTCCATCGACTAACGTGTAACCTCGTTGCACAAAGATGGCTGGCAGGTGTGTGTTTCTCCTACTTTAGTTGGATTGGATTCGACTAAGGCGGTCCTTGAGAAGGTTAAAAAGCAACTTATGTATCACCGTTGTGGTTTATGCATAGGTGAGAATTGTTCTTGCTAGATACCCGTAGCATCCACGTAAATTATGCAACAACAATTAGAGGACGTCTAACTTGTTTCTGCAGGGTATGTTGTGATGTGATATGGCCAATTACATGATGAGATATATGTGATGTATGAGATGATCATGTTTTGTATAGAATATCACGACTTGCGTGTTGATGAGTAGGACAACCGGCAGGAGCCATAGGGTTGTCTTTAATTATTGTATGACATGCGTGTCAATCATTAAGCGTTATGTAATGCTTTACTTTATCACTAAACGGTAGCAATAGTAGTAGAAGCATGGTGGCCGCGACAACCCAGATGGCGACATGTTGATGGAGATCAAGATGATGGAGATCATGGTGTCATGCCGGTGACGATGGAGATCATGCCGGTGCTTTCAAGATGGAGATCAAAAGCACAAGTTCATGGCCATATCATGTCACTTATGATTTGCATGTGATGTTAAACCTTTTATGCACCTTGTTTTTCTTAAGACGAAGGTAGCATTATAAGGTGATCCCTCACTTAAATTTCAAGATAAATTATGTTCTTCCCGAGTGCGCACCGTTGCAAAAGTTCGTCATGTCGATACACCACGTGATGATCAGGTGTGATAGACTCTACGTTCACATACAACGAGTGCAAGCCAGTGTTGCACATGCGGAACACTCGGGTTAAACTTGACGATCCTAGCATGTATAGACACGGCCTCGGAACACAAGAGACCGAAAGGTCGAACATGAGTCATATAGTAGATATGATCAACATAATGATGTTCACTATTGAAACCACCTCAACTCACGTGATGATTGGACCTGAGTTGGTGAATTTGGACCATGTATCACTCGAATGACCGGAGGGATGTCAATTTGAGTGGGAGTTCTTAAGTAATATGATTAATTGAACTCATTATCGTGAACATAGTCAGTAGTGTCTTTGCAAAATTATGTTGTAGATTCTAGCCCACGTTGTAGCTCCCTTGAATTCCTATATGTTCCTAGAGAAATAGAGTTGAAACATGATGGTAGCAATATTGCAGACTGGATCCATGATCTGAGGATTGTCCTTATTGCTGCACAGAAGGCTTATGTCCTTAATACACCGCTTGGTGTGCCACCCCCTCTAGCGTCGTTTGTAGATGTTGTGAACATATGCCAGACACGTTTCAATGACTACTTGATAGTTTAGTGCGTCATGCATTACGGCTTAGAATTGAGGCTCCAAACGGTTTGAACGTCACGGAACATATGAGATGTTCTAAGAGCTGAAATTGGGATCTCAGGCTTGTGCCCATGCTGTGAGATATGAGATCTCCAACAAGATTCTTTGCCTGCAAGATGAAGGAGAATAGCTCAATCGTTAAGCATGTGCTCAGATTGTCTGGGTGCTATAATCGCTTGAATCGAGTGTGAGTTGATCTTCGAGATAAGATAATGATTGATATAGTTCTCCAAGTCACTGTCACTAAGCTACTAGAACTTGGTGATGAACTATTAAATGCTAGGGATAGAAATAATGATCCCTGAGCTGTTCGCGATGTTTGACACCGCGAAGGTAGAAATCAAGAAGGAGCATCAAGTGTTGATGGTTAGTAAAACCACTAGTTTCCAGAACGGCAAGGGCAAGGAGGGAAACTTCATGGATGGCAAGTCAGTTGCTGCTCCAATGAAGAAACCCAAAGTTGAACCCAAACCCGAGACTAAGTGCTTCTATTATGAGGTGAGCAGTCGCTAAAGCGGAACAACCCTAGATACTTGGTAGATAAGAAGGCTGGCAATGTTGACACAAGTGTATTTGATATACATGTTATTGATGTGTACCTTGCTAGTACTCCTAATAGCACCTGGGTATTGGATACTGGTTCTGTCGTGGATTTGTCATGGCAGATGTCCAGGTCAACGGACTTAGGTTCGGGGCGAGACGCAACTACGTGGCGGCTTGAAGGGGTTGATCGGAATCGAGAAGACACGGAGTTTTACCCAGGTCCGCCCCTCCGATGGAGGTAAAAGCCTACGTCCTGCTTGTTTGGAATTGATGATGATGAAGATCTCTCGGCTACAAGGGTGCTAAGTGCTACGTCTAATCTCTTGTGTTGTCTAAACTTGTAGACTTGTGTCTCTTCCGAACTTGTCCCTCTAGGGGTGCTCTACCCCTCCTTATATAAGTGTAGAGGGTAGGCTTACAAATAGAGTCCCACTAGGAGTAGGACCCGGACTAGTCTCTCATGAATCCTACTCCGGGTCTTATTTCCTTTAAGGGAATTCTTCTCTCTTGCGGGCCTTCTCATGTGGGCCTTCTCTTGTGAGCCGCCTGGCGCCGGCTCACCCGCCGGGTCTTGGGCTTGGTCATCCTGTGACCCGCTTGCCGGGTCATAAATAAGATGTCATGTCTTTAACGGGTCTCCTGTGAGTTGCCTGGCCAGGTCATTAATAAGATGTCATGTCTTCGACCGGGTCTCCTGTGAGTCGCCAGGCCAGGTCATACCATGGGGTATGTCCCCGTCATTACCCCCAGGTTAGCTTCAATTTATTCATGGTAAGCTCCTGAAATAAGAGTAACAAATATGTTAAGTGGCCGGCTTGCTCCTTTGGCCGGCCTATAAAATGGCTTCTCAGAAATCCGGGTCTTTTCTCCATATGAATGAGTCGTCTTGATAATCATCTTGTTTGTCAATGTCTTTTGAAAAATATTGAGAATAGAACACCCATATGCCATTGAGTCGGCTGCCAATACTCTTGGCGGGTCATCTCCGCCGGGTCACAATCATTGATGATGCCGGGTCATTATCGTCGGTGACTCCGGGTTTAAATAACTAGAATCCTGCTGACTTGATAAATATTGGGATGAAAATCCATCTGATGTAGAACCGGACTTCCATTGTTGTGAAGCAGGCGGCTTATATAAACTCTGGCGGGTTATGATCTTCTGATAACACCAGGTCATAAGTGTTGGTGACGCCGGGTCTAACAACTGAACTCCATATTTAATATCTTTAAAATTCTCCTCAAAGTTTTTGATATGTCCATATTACCTGTAGCCCCCAAGATCCGAGATTATCCATGATAACTTGGTGCTTTGCAAATAACATTTTAGACTGTGTAACCCCCAAGTGCCGCATTGTCCTGCCTGCAGCAACCTAGGACTTATAATTGCCTTATATCTTATAATGTTTCGGCGGGCGTAGCCCCCAAGGGCCGGCTCATCAGAAAGCTTCGGCGGGTGTAGCCCCCAAGGGCCGGCTCATCAGAACGCTTCGGCGGGTATATCCCCCACAGACCGGCTCATCAGAATGTGATGCGCCGGGTCTTCAATTTGAATCTCTTAATCTGTTGGAACAGCTGAATACTGTAGCCCCCAAGTGTCGGGTCAGTAAGAATTACTGGGCTGGGACTTTAGAAAAATATAGAAGGGCTGGCTCATCTCCTTGAGATAATATGGTCTCGCTGACAATGTAATGGTTTGAAAACCGGCTTGCATTAGCCCCCAAGTGTCATGGTGCATGCTTGCAGCGACATGGGACTTGCATAATTGATATAAACTTGGACTTGGATAATGTAGCCCCCAAGTGTCGGGTCGTCTACCTGCGGTGACTCGGGACTATGTGAGAATAATATGTCTCACCATAATTTGTTGAATGAATCTTTGACCGTGGTCGTAATATAACCCGGAATAAATATCCTAGAATAATTCCTTTGTCTTTGACATGAAATTCCTGCTCGTGCTTGCGGTGCAACCCGGCAAATATAAGTTTGAGAAATCCGTGAGTGCTGTAGATTACTACAGAGTACAATTAAAGAAATTCGAGAACCGGCCAATTAGATGACACAGCATTATATCTGATAGGGCGGCTCTTGAAAGATAATAATTTCTCCGAGCTGGTTTGAAAAAATCCCAATCATTTATTACTGGTTATGATAAACCATGAAGATCCAGCCATGTTGGCTATTAAAAAATCCATTTGCTTTTGCAGAATACTTTAATCGGCGTCTCATCTTAAGAGATAAAACCTGCAAAAATGAACAAGACGGGATATATTCTGCATTGTTGTGAGGGCGGCTTAAAGAAGCTCACCCCGGAGATGTATACCTTTCATAACATTGCTCCTTTTCTCATAACCTTGCTCTGACCCGGCTTGATAAGCCGGCATGTTATCTGGAGGTGGGAAGCCCGCTTGAATAATCCACGGCTGACATGTCAACCGGAATGGCATAAAGCCGACTGTTTTTTAGGGTAATGTAAGCTATACCCAAAGGTAAGAAGCGTCCTGTTGACAAAAATATTGTAAGCGCGAACGCCGGCTGTCAATGGGTAATGTAAGCTATACCCAAGGTAAGAAGCCTCCATCAACAGCCGTGGCTACTGATGAGACGGAACATCATAAAGCCAGTTGTTTGAAGGGAATGCAAGCCATACCCAAAGGCAAGAAGCCTCCTTCAACAACTATAGTTTTAGGCGCGGACGCCGGCTGTCGATGGGTAATGTAAGCTATACCCAAAGGCAAGAAGCCTCCATTGACAACCATGGCTTATTGATAAAGCCGGCTGTTTGAAATGAGATGTAAGCTATACCCAAAGGCAAGAAGCCTCTTTCAACAGCTACAGTTGTAGACGCGGACCCCGGCTGTCGATGGGTAATGTAAGCTATACTCGAAGGCAAGAAGCCTCCATCGACAACCACGGCTTACTGATAAAGCCGGCTGTTTGAAAGGAGATGTAAGCTATAACCGAAGGCAATAAGCCTCTTTCAACAGCTACAGTTGATAAGCAACTGAGTTTTGGTGTAAACGCCGGTTGTTAGGGTGAGATAACCGAACCCGTCGGTAAGAAGCCCCCTTCGACAACCGCGGTTAATAAGTAACCGAAAGTGGCATAAAGCTGGCCATTAGGGTGACATAAGCGATACCCGTCTGTAAGAAGCCCCCTTCGATGGCCGCAGTTCATAAGCAACTGGAATTTGGTGTACACGCTGTTGTCTTAGGGTCATGTAAGCTATACCAAAGGTAAGAAGCCTCCATCAACAACAACGCTTAATGTAACCAAACTAGGCATAAAGCTAACTGTGCAAGGGAGATGTAAGCTATACCCAAAGGCAAGAAGCCTCCTTGCAACAGTTTAATAACAACTGGCTGTGCAAAGGAGATGTAAGCTATACCCGAAGGCAAGAAGCCTCTTTGCAACAGTGCTTAATTGGGCATAACGCCGGCTGTGCAAGGGAGATGTAAGCTATACCCGAAGGCAAGAAGCCTCCTTGCAACAGCGTAAAAGCAGACTGTGCAGGGGAGATGTAAGCTATACCCGAAGGCAAACCCGAAGGCAAGAAGCCTCCCTGCAACAACGCTTGATAGGGCATAAAGCCGGATGATAGATCAGCCGTTAAACTCACACCAGTTCAGGGTCTCTATCGAGATTGGCCGTCAATTTCTTGAACCAGCTCAGGGTCTCTAGGTGAGATTGGCCATCAATTTCTTGAACCGGCTCATGGTCTCTAGGCGAGATTGGCTATCAATTTGTTGGACTGGCTCAGGGTCTCTAGGCGAGATTGGCCGTCAATTTCTTGAACCGGCTCAGGGTCTCTAGGCGAGACTGACTGGTAAGAGTTTAGCGGGTCACCTCAATCTTAGCCGGTACAGGGTCTCTATCGAGATTGGTCATCAATTCTTTGAACTGGCTCAGGGTCTCTAGGCGAGATTAACCGGTAAGGCAGGCGGGTCACATAGCGGAGTAGTATCAATCTTGTAAGCCGCCATCTTGTATGAAGAAACGACAGAAACTCCAAGTGTCTTTATGATGATCCAATGATCCGGGCACCCATGTTTGAATGGATTGGGTTTTTCTCTTGCAAAGACCCGGGGTTCTCGTTAAAAACGACCAAATGTGTCTCGCCATGTCTGTAGCCCCCGAGTCTTAAGTTGACTCGAAGAGGTGGCTTGAGAATCTTCACTGGAAGTTTGAGGTTGGCCGTGGCGAGTTATAAATGATCCCGTATGAATTGCTTCAATGATTCGGTCGATGGTTCGTTCCGGCTGTTTGTTGAAGTGAACCAAATTGTAGTGCTCGCGACTCGTGTGCTTGTCTGTCAGGCGGCTCATATCGATGAGCACTGCACCGATATATTCATGTAGATCAAATTGTGGGTGATGTCTTGCACGCATCCGTTGGGCGGCTCATACAGGCGAGCACTGCACCGATATGTTGATGTATATCATAGTGTGGATGGTGTCTTGCACACGGCCGTTGGGCGGCTCGTAAAGGCGAGCACTGCACCGATATGTTGATGTAGGCGTAGAAAACTGGTGATGTTGTAAAAGACGCCATGGCGTTGTAAGCTGGCGCGGATGATGAGAGATGACCATGGCATTGTAAGTCGGCGCGGGAGGCAAGAATCGGCCGCGGCGTTGTGAGTCGGCACGACGGCGAGAGACGGCCATGGCGTTGTAAGTCGGCGCGGATGGCCGTAGACGGCCACGATATTATAAGCCGATGCAGACGCTTGAGGAAGCCGTGGCATCTGGAGCCGGTGCACGAGTCCGTGGAGTAACGCAACACAGACACCACCTGTGTAGAATGACGTTGGCACGCCTCCATCTTCGTGGTATAGTGTCCCTCTGGCAATGCGTAATTGTCCTGTGCAAAAAATATTACAAAGACCGAGTAACTATTCTCAGATGAAAAAATATACTAAGAAATTATTAGGATAAATATCACCTGGTATTTTATCAGATGAATGCGGCTGCCCGCACTAGATAATAATAGATGTAGTCAGATGACCCCTGGATGACTTAGATTAGACGCGCCACTAGTTTCATCCGTGCATGTACGAGACGCTGGCAGCTGCCAATCTTTTTCTTGTTATGCTCAGCATTCTGCCTCATTTTGCTTCTAAGTTTAGAACTTTGCCAATCTTCTGGTCCATCTTCCCAGGCTTCATCAGTATTACGCAGACCCTTGTATACTGCCGCCATGCCATCATTTGTGAAACTCTTAGCAGTCTGCATCTTTTTGATTTGATGATGATATATGAAGTAGTCCGACTGTGGGGGCCGGTTCTGGGGGCTGTATTTTCTCCGATTTTGATTGGACATCATTACACCGGCTAATTGAACTCTATCAGCACCAGCGGGTATTGAACAGCAGAGCCAAGACGGCCGGCCGGCTTTATAAAGCGGATGGAGGTCACAGACAGAGCCATAGCAGCTGGCTGGCTCAGGGCAAAAGTGGAGCAGGGGCCTGGCCGGCTAGCATCGGGCGAGCCAGACCAGGGGCTCGGCGGCTTGGCGTAGGAGGCATGACGTGGAGTGGAGCTGGGGCTCGGCCGTCCAGCGGCGGGTGAGGTAAGCAGACAAAGCGGGGAGCCGGCCAGGCGGCCTGATAGGGCGGAGGTGGAACTGCGGGGCGGCCGAGGTGGAGCAGCAGGCCGACTCGGTGGTGGAGGAGATGCCATCTCGGACATACAGCATCTGCTCTGGTGAGGCCGAGGACGCAATGTTGGAAATGTGCCCTAGAGGCAATAATAAATTAGTTATTATCATATTTCCTTGTTCATGATAATCGTTTATTATCCATGCTATAATTGTATTAATCAGAGACTTAGATGCATGTGTGGATACATAGACAAAACCATGTCCCTAGTATGCCTCTAATAGACTAGCTCGTTGATCAAAAGATGGTCAAGGTTTCCTAGCCATGGACATGAGATGTCATTTGATAACGGGGTCACATCATTAGGAGAATGATGTGATGGACAAGACCCAAACTACAAACGTAGCATATGATCCTGTCAGTTTATTGCTATTGTTTTCCGCATGTCAAGTATGTGTTCCTATGACCATGAGATCATGCAACTCACAGATATCGGAGGAGTGCCTTGTGTGTATCAAACGTCGTAACGTAACTGGGTGACTATAAAGGTGCTCTACAGGTATCTCCAATGGTGTCTGTTGAGTTGGCATGGATCGAGAATGGGATTTGTTACTCCGTGTGACGGAGAGGTATCTCAGGGCCCACTCGGTAATACAACATCACAATGAGCCTTGCAAGCAATGTGACTAATTGTTAGTTGCGGGATCTTGTGTTACGGAACGAGTAAAGAGACTTGCCAGTAACGAGATTGAACTAGGTATGGAGATACCGACGATCGAATCTCGGGCAAGTAACATACCGAAGAACAAAGGGAACATTATACGGGATTGACTGAATCCTTGACATAGAGGTTCGACCGATAAAGATCTTCATAGAATATGTAGGAACCAATGTGGACGTCCAGGTCCCGCCATTGGTTATTGACCGTAGAGGTGTCTCGGTCATGTCTACATAGTTCTCGAACCCGCAGGGTCTGCATACTTAAGGTATTTCGGTAGTGTAGAGTTACGTATGGTGGTGACCGAAGGTTGTTCAGAGTCCCGGATGAGATCCCGGACGTCACGAGGAGCTCTGGAATGGTCCGGAGGTAAAGATTGATATATAGAAAGGTTGTGTTTGGACTCCCGAAAGATTTCGGGCACTTCCGGTAGTGTACCGGGAGTGACGAATGGGTCCCGGGGGTCCACCAGTGGGGCCCACCCACCCCATGGGCCAAAGTGGCGACCCACCAGCCCCTAGTGGGCTGGTGGGGTCGGCTAAGGTGGCCTGGGCGCAGGAAGAGAGGCCCAAACCGAATTGGGGTGGAGTCCTCCCCAAGTTCCACCTCTCGTGTGAGAGGTGGACTCTCAGGTGGAGGAGGACTCTTCCTCCACTTGGTTCGGCCGAGCCAGCAGGCCTTGGAGGCCAAGGCTGCGCCCTCCTCTCCTTCCCTCCTATATATACTGGTGGAATAGAGGGTTTTTGCAAAGAAATTACGGCCACGTGCTACCCGTTTCACCGGTGCTCCTCTAGATCGGATTTCTATAGCGCTTAGGCGAAGCCCTGCCGGAATTGCTCCACCACCATCACCGGAGCGCCGTCACGCTGCCGGTGAACGCTCTCTCCTCTCCACCTCCTCTTGCTGGATCAAGACGGTGAAGATGCACGTGTGCTGAACGCGGAGGTGCCGTCCGTTCGGCGCTAGATCGGAAGGACCGTGATAGAGATCGCGAGACGGTTCGTGATGTGATCGCGGAACGGATCGTGATGAGTTCGCAGGACAGGTCGTGATCAAGATCGTGATACGGATCGTGATGAGATCGCGGAACGGATCGTGATGTGTTCACGGGACGGATCGTGACTGGATCGCGGGACGGATCGTGATGAGATCGCGAGACGCTTGGCGATTTGGACCGCGAAGATGTTCGACTACACCAACCACGTTTCTTAACGCTTCCCCTTAGCAATCTACAAGGGTACATAGATCCACTCTCCCTCTCGTAGATGCTCATCACCATGGATAGGTTTGCGTGTGCGTAGGAAAATTTTTGTTTCCCATGCGACGTTCCCCAACAGTGGCATCATGAGCTAGGTTGATGGTTTGATGAGATCTCGAGTAGAACACAAAAGGTTTGTGGGCGTTGATGCTTAGATTGCTTCCTCCCTTGGTCGTATTTTGGTTCAGTGGGGTTGTTTGATGAAGCGGCCCGAACCAACATTACTCGTACGCTTACGAGAGACCGGTTCCCTCGACGCAACTTGTTGCCTAGATGGCTTGCGGGTGACAGTTTCTCTCACTTTAGTTGGATCGGATTCGGCAAAGGTGGTCCTTGAGAAGGTTTAAAAGCAACTAGTGTATCACCGTTGTGGTTTTTGCGTACGTGAGAATTGTTCTTGCTAGATACCCGTAGCAGCCACGTAAAACATGCAACAACAATTACAGGACGTCTAACTTGTTTTTGCAGGGTATGTTGTGATGTGATATGGCCAATTACATGATGTGATATATGTGATGTATGAGATGATCATGTGATGTATAGATTATCATGACTTGCATGTCTGTGAATACGACAACCGGAAGGAGCCATAGGGTTGTCTTTAATTATTGTATGACCTGCGTGTCAATCATTAAGCGCTATGTAATGCTTTACTTTATCGCTAAACGGTAGCAATAGTAGTAGAAGCATGCAGGGCGTGACAACCCCGATGGAGACACGTTGATGGAGATCAAGATGATGGAGATCATGGTGTCATGCCGGTGACGATGGAGATCATGTCGGTGCTTTCTAGATGGAGATCAAAAGCACAAGTTCATGGCCATATCATGTCACTTATGATTTGCATGTGATGTTAATAGTTTTTATGCACCTTGTTTTGCTTAGGACGATGGTAGCATTATAAGGTGATCCCTCACTTAATTTCAAGATAAATTGTGTTCTCCCCGAGTGTGCACCGTTGCGAAAGTTCGTCGTGTTGAGACAACACGTGATGATCGGGTGTGATAGACTCTACGTTCACATACAACGGGTGCATGCCAGATTTGCACGTGCAGAACACTCGGGTTAAACTTGACGAGCCTAGCATGTACAGACATGGCCTCGGAACACAAGAGACCGAAAGGTCGAACATGAGTCATATGGTAGATATGATCAACATAATGATGTTCACCATTGCAGCCACCTCAACTCACGTGATGATCGGACTTGAGTTGGTGAATTTGGATCATGTATCACTCGAATGATCGGAGGGATGTCAATTTGAGTGGGAGTTCTTAAGTAATATAATTATTTGAACTCATTATCATGAACATAGTCAAAGTGTCTTTGCAAATTATATTGTAGATTACTAACTCATGCTGTAGCTCCCTTATAAATTTTATATGTTCCTAGAGAAATAGAATTGAAAGATGATGGTAGCAATATTGCGGACTGGGTCCGTGATCTAAGGATTGTCCTCATTGCTGCACAGAAGGCTTATGTCCTTATTGCACCGCTCGGTGCGCCATCCCATCTAGCGTCGTCTATAGATGTTGTGAACATCTGACATGCATGTTTCGATGACTACTTGATAGTTTAGTGCGTCATGCATTACGGCTTAGAATTGAGGCTCCGAAACGTTTTGAACGTCACGGAACATATGAGATGTTCTAAGAGCTGAGATTGTGATCTCAGGCTCGTGCCCGTGTTGCGAGATATGAGATCTCCAACAAGATTACTTTGCCTGTAAGATGAAGGAGAATAGCTCAATCATTGAGCATGTACTCAGATTGTCTGGGTACTACAATCGCTTAAATCAAGTGGGAGTTGATCTTCCAGATAAGATAGTGATTGATATACTTCTCCAAGTCACTGTCACTAAGCTACTAGAACTTGGTGATGAACTATAAATTGCCAGGGATTGAAATAATGATTCCTGAGCTGTTCGCGATGTTTGACACTGCGAAGGTAGAAATCCAGAAGGAGCGTCAAGTGTTGATGGTTAATCAAAACCACTAGTTTCGAGAAGGGCAAGAGCAAGGAGGGAAACTTCATGGATAGCAAGTCAGTTGCCGCTCCAGTGAAGCAACCCAAAGTTGAACTCAAACCCGAGACTAAGTGCATCTGTTATGAGGTGAGCGGTCGCTGAAGCGGAACAACCTTAGATGCTTGGTAGATAAGAAGGCTGGCAACATCGATAGAAGTATATTTGATATACGAGTTATTAATGTGTACATTTCTAGTACTCTTAGTAGCACCTGGGTATTGGATACCAGTTTGGTTGCTAAATGTTAGTAACTCGAAATAAAAGCTACGGAATAAACGGAGAACTAGCTAAGGGTGAGGTGACGATATGTGTTGGAAATGTTTCCAAGGTTGATGTGATCAACATTGCACGCTCTCTCTACCTTCAGGATTAGTGACGAACCTAAATAAAGGTTATTTGGTGTTTTGCGTTGAGCATGGACATGATTAGATCATGTTTATTGCAAATACGGTTATTCATTTAAGTTAGAGAATAATGGTTATTCTGTTTACATCAATAATACCTTTAATGGTCATGCACCCAGTGAGAATGGTTTGTTGAAATCTTGATCGTAGTAATACACATGTTCATAACATTGATGTCAAACGATACAAAGTTAATAAAGATAGTACCACATACTTGTAGCACTTCCGCTAAATGTCATATTGGTATAAAGCGCATGAAGAAACTCCATGCTGATGGATCTTTGGACTCATTCAATTTCGAATCGGTTGAGACATGCGAACCATGCCTCTTGGGCAAGATGACTAAAAAACCCGTTGGATGGAGCGGGCAAGTGATTCATTGGAAATGATACATGTTGATGTATGCAATCCAGTGAGTCTTGTAGCATGCAGTGGATATCGTTATTTTCTTACCTTCACTGATGATTTGACTAGATATAGTGTATATTTACTTAATGAAACACAAGTCTAAATCGTTTGAAAGGTTCAAGCAAATTCAGAGTGAAGTTTAAGATCATCGTGACAAGAAGATAAAAATGACTGCGATATGATCGTGGAGGTAAATATCTGAGTTACGAGTTTGGCATACAACTTAAGACAATGTGAAATTTGTTTCACAACTAAAACGCCACCTGGAACACCATAGTGTGATGGTGTGTCCGAACATCATGGTCATGCTCTATTGGAAATGGTGCGTGCTATGATGTCTCTTATCGTTTTACTACTATAATTTTTGGGGTTATGCATTAGAGACAACTACATTCACTTTAAATAGGGCACCATCTAAATCTGTTGAGATGACACCGTGTGAATTATGGTTTGATAGAAACCTAAGCTGTCATTTCTTAATATTTGGGGCTGCGACATTTGTGTGGAAAATGTTTTCATGTAATGAGGTCGAACCCAAGGTAGACAAATGCATCTTCATAGAATACCCTAAGATCAGTTGGGTGAACCTTCTATCTCAGATCCAAGTACAAAGTGTTTGTTGCTTAAACGGATCCTTTCTCGAGGAAATGTTTCTCTCGAAAGAATTGAGTGGGAGGAAGATTGAACTTGATGAGGTTGTTAAACCTTTGTTTAACCAGAGAGTAGCGCAGCGCAGAAAGATGTTTCTGTGAAGCCTACGTTAGTTGAAAAGGAAGTTAATGATGATGATCCTGAAGCTTCAGGATCAAGTTACTATCAAACATCGTAGGTCGACAAGGATGTGTACTGCTCCTAAGTGGTACGACAACCCTGTCTTGGAGGTCATGTTGTTGGACAACGATGAACCTACGAGCTATGGAGAAGCGATGATGGGCCCGGATTCCGACAAATGGTTAGAGGCCATGAAATCCGAGATAGGATCCATGTATGAGAACCAAGTGTAGATTTTGGTAGACTTGCTCATTGGACAGCAGGTCGTTGAATACAAATGGATCTTTAAAATGAAGACAGACACTGATGGTAAATGTCACCATTTGTAAAGCTCGACTTATTGCAAAGATGTTTGTGACAAGTTCAAAGGAGTTGACTACAATGAGACTCTCTCACTCGTAGCGGTGCTAAAGTCTGTTGGAATTATGTTAGCAGTTGCTGCATTTTTCAATTATGAAATCTGGTAGATGGATGTCAAAACATCGTTTCCTTAATGGTTTACTTGAGGAACGATTGTATGTGATACAACCAGAAGGTTTTGTCAGTCCTAAGGATGCTAAAAGGTGAGCAAGCTTCAGTGATCCTTCTATGGACTGAAGCAAGCATCTTGGAGTTGGAATATATGCTTTGATGAGTTGATCAAAGTTTTTGAGTTTATACGAAGTTTACGAGAAACTTGTATTTACAACAAAGTGAGTGGGAGCACTATAGAATTTCTGATAAGTATATGTAGATGACATATTGTTGATCGGAAATAATGTGGAATTTCTGGAAAGCATAAGCGGTTATTTGGAAAGTGATTTTCAAAGTAAAACCTGGATAAAACTACCTATTGAGCATCAAGGTCTATAGAGATAGATCAAAGATGACTTGATGAGACTTTCAATGAGTACATACCTTGACAAAGATTTTGAAAGAGTTCAATATGGATCAGTCAGAGAAAGAGTTCTCACCTGATTTGTAGGGTATGAAGTTGAGTGAGACTCAAAGCTCGACCACAGCAGAACAAAGAGAAAGGACGAACGTCGTCCCCTATGCTCTAGCCATAGGCTCTATATAGTATGCCATGTTGTGTACCGTACTTGTGTGTGCCTTGCCATGAGTCCGTCAAGGGGTACAAGAGTGATCCAGGAGTGGATCAATGGACAGCGGTCAACATTATCCTTAGTGACTAAAAGACTAAAGGAATTGTTTCTCGATTATGGGGGTGATAAAGGGTTCGTCGTAAGGAGTTACGTCGATGCAAGCTTTAACACTAATCCGGACGACTCGTAGTAGCAATCTCGATACATATAGTGGAGCAGCCATTTCGAATTAGTACCAAGTGGAGTGTGGTAGGAGTGTTTACGGTTTGACTTAGAGATTTGCAAAGTACACACGGATCTGAATATCACAGACCCGTTGACTATAAGGCCTCTCTCACATGAAAAGCATGATCGAGCCCCAGAACTTGTTGGGTGTTAGATTCATAACAATGCGAGTCACATGGTGATGTGAACAAGATTATTGACTCTAGTGCAAGTGGGAGACTGTTGGAAATGTGCCCTAGAGGCAATAATAAATTAGTTATTATCATATTTCCTTGTTCACGATAATCGTTTATTATCCATGCTATAATTGTATTAATCGGAGACTTAGATGCATGTGTGGATACATAGACAAAACCATGTCCCTAGTATGCCTCTAATAGACTAGCTCGTTGATCAAAAGATGGTTAAGGTTTCCTAGCCATGGACATGAGATGTCATTTGATAACGGGGTCACATCATTTGGAGAATGATGTGATGGACAAGACCCAAACACAAACGTAGCATATGATCGTGTCAGTTTATTGCTACTGTTTTCCGCATGTCAAGTATGTGTTCCTATGACCATGAGATCATGCAACTAACAGATATCAGAGGAGTGCCTTGTGTGTATCAAACGTCGCAACGTAACTGGGTGACTATAATGGTGCTCTACAGGTATCGCTGATGGTGTCTGTTGAGTTGGCATGGATCGAGACTGGGATTTGTTACTCCGTGTGACGGAGAGGTATCTCAGGGCCCACTCGGTAATACAACATCACAATGAGCCTTGCAAGCAATGTGACTAATTGTTAGTTGCGGGATCTTGTGTTACGGAACGAGTAAAGAGACTTGCCAGTAACGAGATTGAACTAGGTATGGAGATACCGACGATCGAATCTCGGGCAAGTAACATACCGAAGAACAAAGGGAACATTTTACGGGATTGACTGAATCCTTGACATAGAGGTTCGACCGATAAAGATCTTCGTAGAATATGTAGGAACCAATGTGGATGTCCAGGTCCCGCCATTGGTTACTGACCATAGAGGTGTCTCGGTCATGTCTACATAGTTCTCGAACCCGCAGGGTCTGCATACTTAAGGAATTTCGGTAGTGTAGAGTTACGTATGGTGGTGACCGAAGGTTGTTCGGAGTCCCGGATGAGATACCGGACGTCACGAGGAGCTCTGGAATGGTCCGGAGGTAAAGATTGATATATAGGAAGGGTGTGTTTGGACTCCGGAAAGATTTCGGGCACTTTCGGTAGTGTACCGGGAGTGACGAATGGGTCCTGGGGGTCCACCAGTGGGGCCCACCCACCCCATGGGCCAAAGTGGCGACCCACCAGCCCCTAGTGGGCTGGTGGGGTCGGCCAAGGTGGCCTGGGCGCAGGGAGAGAGGCCCAAACCGAATTGGGGTGGAGTCCTCCCCAAGTTCCACCTCTCGTGTGAGAGGTGGACTCTCAGGTGGAGGAGGACTCTTCCTCCACTTGGTTTGGCCGAGCCAGCAGGCCTTGGAGGCCAAGTCTGCGCCCTCCTCTCCCTCCCTCCTATATATACTGGTGGAATAGAGGGTTTTTGCATAGAAATTACGGCCACGTGCTACCCGTTTCACCGGTGCTCCTCTAGATCGGATTTCTGCAGCGCTTAGGCGAAGCCCTGCCGGAATTGCTCCACCACCATCACCAGAGCACCGTCACGCTGCCGGTGAACTCTCTCTCCTCTCCACCTCCTCTTGCTGGATCAAGACGGTGGAGATCGTCATCAAGCTGCACGTGTGCTGAACGCGGAGGTGCCGTTCGTTCGGCGCTAGATCGGAAGGACCGTGATCGAGATCGCGAGACGGTTCATGATGTGATCGCGGAATGGATCGTGATGAGTTCGCAGGATAGATCGTGATCACGATCGTGATATGGATCGTGATGAGATCGCGGGACGGATCGTGATGTGTTCACGGGATGGATCGTGACTGGATCGTGGGACAGATCGTGATGAGATCGCGGGACGATCGGCGATTTGGATCGCGAAGAAGTTCGACTACACCAACCTCGTTTCTTAATGCTTCCCGCTCAGCGATCTACAAGGGTACGTAGATCCACTCTCCCTCTCATAGATGCTCATCGCCATGGATAGGTTTGCGTGTGCGTAGGAAATTTTTTGTTTCCCATGCGATGTTCCCCAACACGCAACTCCTTTTTTGTTGTTGTCATGATCTCAATTATGAATTTGGCTGCGGAGGCGGAAGCTGCGACGGCTTGGACTCGAGGCGACGGAGGCCAGTGCCACGGCGGCTCAAAATGCGGCGGTTCAAAACAAGGCGGCGGAAGACGGAGTCACGACGTCTCAAAGACGAGGTCGAGTCGGTAGAACTTTGGAGTTGATCTCGACTGTTGAACTTAGAGTTGATAAAGATTCTTTCGTGCTGGCTCTTGTGGATCCGGCGAACTGTAAGCTTCTCGATCCCTAGATCCCTTCAAAAACATAACACCACCGCCAAGCCCCACGGTGGGTGCTGACTGTCGTGGATTTGTCACCGCAGATGTCCGGGTCAACGGACTTAGGTTCGGGGCGAGACGCAACTACGTGGCGGCTTGAAGGGGTTGATCGGAATCGAGAAGACACGGAGTTTTACCCAGGTTCGGCCCCTCCGATGGAGGTAAAAGCCTACATCCTGCTTGTCTGGTATTGATGATGATGAAGATCTCTCGGCTACAAGGGTGCTAATTGCTACCTCTAATCTCTTGTGTTGTCTAAACTTGTAGACTTGTGTCTCTTCCGAACTTGTCCCTCTAGGGGTGCTCTACACCTCCTTATATAAGTGGAGAGGGTAGGTTTACAAATAGAGTCCTACTAGGAGTAGGACCCGGACTAGTCTCTCACGAATCCTACTCGGGGTCTTATTTCCTTTAAGGGAATTCTTCTCTCTTGCGGGCCTTCTCCTGTGGGCCTTCTCTTGTGAGCCGCCTGGCGCCGGCTCACCCGCCGGGTCATGGGCTTGGTCATCGTGTGACCCGCTTGCCGGGTCATAAATAAGATGTCATGTCTTTAACGGGTCTCCTGTGAGTTGCATGGCCGGGTCATTAATAAGATGTCATGTCTTCGGCCGGGTCTCCTGTGAGTCGCCAGGCCGGGTCATACCATGGGGTATATCCCCGTCAGGTTCGGTTGCTAAATGTTAGTAACTCGAAGTAAAAGCTAAGGAATAAACGGAGACTAGCTAAGGGTGAGGTGACGATGTGTGTTGGAAATGTTTCCAAAGTTGATGTGATCGATATCACATGCTCTCTCTACCTTCGGGATTAGTGACAAACCTAAATAAATGTTATTTGATTTTTTGCATTGAGCATGAACGTGATTAGATCGTGTTTATTGCAACACGATTATTCATTGAAGTTAGAGAATAATTGCTATTCTGTTTACATGAATAATACCTTCAATGGTCATGCACCCAGTGAGAATGGTTTGTTGAATCTTGATCATAGTAATACACATGTTCATAACATCGACAGAAATATATTTGATATATGTGTTATTGATGTGTACCTTTCTAGTACTCCTAGTAGCACCTAGGTATTGGATACCGATTTGGTTGCTAAATGTTAGTAACTCGAAGTAAAAGCTACGGAATAAACGGAGACTAGCTAAGTGTGAGGTGATGATGTGTGTTGGAAATGTTTCCAAGGTTGATGTGATCAACATCGCACGCTCTCTCTACCTTCGGGATTGGTGACAAATCTAAATAATGTTATTTGGTGTTTGCGTTAAGCATGAACATGGTTAGATTGTGTTTATTGCAACATGGTTATTCATTTAAGTTAGAGAATAATGGTTATTCTGTTTACATGAATAATACCTTCAATGGTCATGCACCTAGTGAGAATGGTTTGTTGAATCTTGATCGTAGTAATACACATGTTCATAACATTGATGCCAAAAGATACAAAGTTAATAATGATAGTACCACATACTTGTGGCACTGCCGCTAAATGTCATATTGGTATAAAGAGCATGAAGAAACTCCATGTTGATGGATCTTTGAACACATTCGATTTCGAATCGGTTAAGACATGCGAACCATGCATCTTGGGCAAGATGACTAAGGACCCCGTTTTCCGGATTGATGGAGCAGGCAAGTGATTTATTGGAAATGATACATGTTTATGTATGGAATCCAATGAGCCTTGTAGCGTGCGGTGAATATTGTTATTTTCTTACCTTCACTAATGATTTGAGTAGATATAGTGTATGTTTACTTAATGAAACACAAGTCTGAATCGTTTGAAAAGTTCAAGCAGAATCAGAGTGAAGTTTAAGATCATCGTGACAAGAATATAAAAAGTCTAAGATGTGATCGTGGAGGTGAATATCTAAGTTACGAGTTTGGTATACAACTTAAGACAACGTGAAAAGTTGTTTCACAACTCACGCCACCTGGAACACCATAGTGTGATGGTGTGTCTGAACGTCGTAGTCGTGCTCTATTGGATATGGTGCGAACTATGATGTCTCTTATCGTTTTGCCACTATCGTTTTAGGGTTATGCATTAGAGACAACTACATTCACTTTAAATAGGGCATCATCTAAATCCATTGAGATGACACCATATGAATTATGGTTTGATAGAAGCCTAAGCTATCATTTCTTAATGTTTGGGGCTGCGACGCTTATGTGAAAAAAGTTTTCACCTAATGAGCTTGAACCCAAAGCGGACAAATGCATCTTCATGGAATACCCTAAAAACAGTTGGGATACCTTCTATCTCAGATCCGAGTGCGAAGTTTTGTTGCTATAAATGTGTCCTTTCTCGAGAAAAAGTTTCTCTCAAAAGAATTGAGTGGGAGGAAGATAGAACTTGATGAGGTTGTTGAACCTTTGTTTCAACTAGAGAGTAGCGCAGCGCAGAAAGATGTTTCTCTGGAGCCTACGCCAGTTGAAGAGGAAGTTAATGATGATGATCATGAAGCTTCGAATCAAGTTACTATCAAACCTCGTAGGTCGACAAGGACGCGTACTGCTCCTGAATGGTACGACAACCCTGTCTTGGAGGTCATGTTGTTGGACAACGATGAACCTACGAGCTATGGAGAAGTGATGATGGTCCCGGATTCCGACAAATGGTTAGAGGCCATGAAATCCTAGAAAGGATCCATGTATACAAACCAACTATAGACTTATGTAGACTTGCTCGTTGGACGGCAGGTCGTCGAGTACAAATGGACATTTAATATGAAGACAGACGCTGATGGTAAATGTCACCATTCATAAAGCTCGATTTGTGGCAAAGAAGTTTACGACGAGTTCAAGGAGTTGACTGCGATGAGACTTTCTCACTCGTAGCGATGCCAAAGTGTGTTGGAATTATGTTAGCAGTTGCTGCATTTTTCAATTATGAAATCTGGCAGATGGATGTCAAAACATAGTTTCCTTCCTTACGGAAAGGTTGTATGAGATACAACCAGAAGGTTTTGTCAGTCCTAAGGATGCTAAAAGGTGTGCAAGCTTCAGTGATCCTTCTATGGACTGAAGCAAGCATCTCGGAGTTGGAATATACACTTTGATGAGGTGATCAAAGTTTTTGAGTCTATGCAAGGTTTATGAGAAACTTGTATTTATAATAAAGTGAGTGGGAGCACTATAGAGTTTCTGATAAGCATATGTGGTTGACATATTGTTGATCGGAAATGATATAGAATTTCTAGAAAGCATAAAGGGTTGTTTGAAAAGATTTTTTCAAAGGAACACCTCGATAAAGCTACTTAATTGTTGGGCATCGAGATCTATAGAGATAGATCAAGACGTCTGATAAGACTTTCAATGAGTACATACCTTGACAAGATTTTGAAAGAGTTCAAATTGGATCAGTCAAAGAAAGTGTTCTTGCCTGATTTGTAAGGTGTGAAGTTGAGTGAGACTCAAATCTCGATCACGGTAGAAGAAAGAGAAAGGATGAAGGTCATCCCCTATGCTTTAGCCATAGGCTCTATATAGTATGCCATGCTATGTACCGCACGTGTGTGTGCCTTGCCATGAGTCCGTCAAGGGGTACAAGAGTCATCCATGAGTGGATCACTGGACAGCGGTCAAGATTACCCTTAGTAACTAAAAGACTAAGGAAATATTTCTCGATTATGGAGGTGATAAAGAGTTCGTCGTAAAGAGTTACTTCGATGCAAGCTTTAAAGCCAATCTGGATGACTCTTAGTAGCAATCCGTGTATGTATAGTGGAGCAGCCATTTGGAATAGCTCCAAGTGGAGTGTAGTAGCAGTGTCTACGGTTTGACATCGAGATTTGCAAAGTACACGCGGATCTGAATATCGTAGACCCGTTGACTAAAAGACCTCTCTCACATGCAAAGCATGATCGAGCCCCAGAACTCATTGGGTGTTAGATTCATTACAATGCGAATCACATGGTGATGTGAACTAGATTATTGACTCTAGTGCAAGTGGGAGACTGTTGGAAATATGCCCTAGAGGCAATAATAAAATGGTTATTATTATATTTCCTTGTTCATGATAATCGTTTATTATCCATGCTAGAATTGTATTGATCGGAAACTCAGATACATGTGTGGATACATAGACAATACCATGTCCCTAGTATGCCTCTGATGGACTAGCTCGTTGATCAAAGATGGTTAAGTTTCCTAGCCATGGACATGAGATGTCATTTGATAACGAGATCACATCATTAGGAGAATGATGTGATGGACAATACCCAAACTATAAACGTAGCATATGATCATATCAGTTTATTGCTACAGTTTTCTGCATGTCAAGTATCTATTCCTATGGCCATGAGATCATGCCACTCACTGACCCCGGAGGAGTACCTTGTGTGTATCAAACGTCGCAACGTAACTAGGTGACTATAAAGGTGCTCTATAGGTATCTCCGAGGGTGTCTGTTGGGTCGGCATGGATCAAGACTGGGATTTGTTACTCCGTGTGACGGAGAGGTATCTCAGGGTCCACTCGGTAATACAACATCACAATAAGCCTTGCAAGCAATGTGACTAAGTGTTAGACACGGGATCTTGTATTACGGAACGAGTAAAGAGACTTGCTGGTAATGAGGTTGAACTATGTATACAGATACCGACGATCGAATCTCGGGCAATTAACATACCGAAGAACAAAGGGAATAACATACGGGATTAACTGAATCCTTGACATAGAGGTTCAACCGATAAAGATCTTCGTAGAATATGTAGGAACCAATATGGGCATCTAGGTCCTGCTATTGGTTATTGAATGTAGAGGTATCACGGTCGGGTCTACATAGTTCTCGAACCCGCAGGGTCTGCACACTTAAGGTTCGGTGACGTTTTGGTAGTATAGAGTTATGTATGGTGGTGACCGAAGGTTGTTCGGAGTCTAGGATGAGATCCCGAACATCACAAGGAGCTCCGGAATGGTACAGAGGTAAAGATTGATATATAGGAAGTCCTGTTTTGGTCGCCGGAAAAGTTTCGGGCTCATCGGTAGTGTACCGGGAGTGCCGGGAGTGTACCGGGGGACCATCGGGAGAGGTATTTCGACCCAAGAGGCTACATGGGCTGTGGGAGGATGTAAACCAGCCCCTGGTGGGCTGGCCGAAGCCTTCTCTAAGGGCCCATGCGGCTGGAGTGGTTTGAGAAGGAAAAAAAATCCAAAGGTGGAGAGGTGGAAAGAGTTTCCAAGTGGAAAGGAGGAATCCTACTCCTAATAGGATTGGAGTAGGACTCATCCACCTCCAATTTCGACCAAACCTTGAGGGTTTTGATGTTGCCTCCTCCCCTCCCTCCCTCCTATATATACTAGAGGATTTAGAGGAAAAAGCTAACCCTAATAGCCACGTGCTACCTCTCCTCTAGATCGTAGTTTCTCCTCTAGATCGGTTTTCAGCGGTGCTTAGGCGAAGCCCTGCTGGAATAGCTCCACCACCATCGCTGCAACGCCGTTGCACTGCCGGAGAACTCATCTACCTCTCCTCTCCCTCTTGCTGGATGAAGAAGGCGGAGATCATCATCGAGCTGTACATGTGCTGAACGCGGAGGTGTCGTCTGTTCGGCGCTAGATCGGAAGGACCGTGATCAAGATCGCAAGACGGATCGTGATGAGATCGCGGGACGGATCATGATGAGTTCGCGGAACGAATCGTGATTGGATTGCGAGACGGATTGTGATGAGATCGCTGGATGCTCGGCGATTTGGATCACGAAGAAGTTCGACTACACCAACCGCGTTTCTTAACGCTTCCCGCTTAGCGATCTACAAGGGTATGTAGATCCACTCTCCCTCTCATAGATGCTCATCACCATGGATAGATCTTGCATGTGTGTAGGAAATTTTTTGTTTCCCATGCAACGTTCCCCAACAGGGACTACATGCACTTTTAGTGGCGGAGCGTAAGCTAGACGTCCATCTCCTCCTCGGGGCCGCACGGGATGAGCTCGGGGTCAACGGATCTGGAGTTGAAGGACTCGGATCCACTGCCCGTCATGCCGAAGACGACCGAGAGGATCCATAGGAGAGCTCAGGTGGCGGAGGGAAGTGGAGGGGAGGGAGTGAAGTGGCTAGGGTTTGGTTCGACGAGCGGACGGGGACGAATATATGTGAGGTAGGGATGGGCCGGTTCCGACCTGGCGGGCGTGCCCGGGCATGCCCGGGTGCCCCCATATCCGCCCCATATTTGGGCTGGATATGGGGGGTGTCGGTCAGCCCAGGCGTTTGAGGGGTCTGTCTGGGTCAAAAAAAGGTGTCCGACAAGTGACCGGGCGGCCTGCCTGGACGTATGAGGCAGGTTTAAGAGGTCCGGTTGTAGATGCTCTAATGCAACTACGTAAACGAAGTATTACACTAATCGTCCGGCTACTACTTCACAGCATGCCATTAGCCTATGAAAAATTGACATGTTTAGCTATGGTGGAGAAGACCATCCACGACTCCCCTTGCCCTTCCTGGCGTTCTTGTC
The DNA here is from genome assembly GCA_022496015.1 of Hordeum marinum. Lineage (NCBI taxonomy): Eukaryota > Viridiplantae > Streptophyta > Magnoliopsida > Poales > Poaceae > Hordeum > Hordeum marinum. The sequence goes on along the minus strand of CM039678.1, from coordinate 412,395,184 downwards.
TTCCTTCACCCGAAAGTAGCGCTCGAAAATGCAGCAGGGATAGAGCAGGATCTGCTCATTGTCGGAGTTGTCCAACCCGTGGCTGTCCTCCTCCTCCTTAGGTGGCAGTCTGGCCATGGCACATACCCTCCCTCCCTCCCCCCTCCCCCTCCCCCAATTCTACTCTTGGGCGAGGGCTCGCGTGTTTCTCTGTTGCCACTTCTTTACAATGCGGGCACGGATGGTTTCCTCCTCTGCCGCCACATCAACAGCCTCTTTCGCCATCATGTTGGTAGCGAGGCGAGCCTCGGTCACCCCCATCCTCTCCTTCCCACAGTAGGCACAGCGATCCCGATGGAGCTCATACTCCACCGGACCGATGATGGGGAAGAGGAGATTTGAAGGCTATCGGGAGGACCGCGATGATCCAGCTGTTAGAAGTATAATTATGTTTAAGTTAGAGATTAGGAGTGAGGAATAGAATAGGTTTAAACTATGTATTACTTGCCATCTACACCAGGTCTCTCTTTCATATTGTACTCTATATATACTCCTAAGAGGGTTAGATCAATACAATAATAACAATACAATATTCAGCCATCCTACAATTTCCATATGGTATTAGAGCGGTTAGTCTCACGACGCCGATCCTAGGTTTCTTCACCACTTTCGTAGCGCGCCACCCTCGGGGAGATTAATCTTCTCTCCCCGGGGGCGCGGCATCCGGTCGATTGAAGATTAGATCGGTTCTTGTAAACTATATCAATTCTAAATTTCGAAATTCCTGTTAGATCAAAATTTTCTTTAGCCACCAAATAAATCCCTGGACCACAAAATCTGGTGAAAATCAATGCAGAAATCGCAACGAGAACTCCATCAACTCTCGTTAGATACGGCTGCCGTCAGCGACAGCAACAACGGCAGCTCGCGGTGCATGTGATGGACACACCGTGATCAACGGAGCAAGCCTAGACGATGGCGGTCCAGGAGCAGTCGCGTGCATAGCCCGACGCTGGAGCAGCCCGCCGATGTATTCGCTCAGCGGGGATGTCCCGGGCAGCCTGGTGGAGCGGCGCCACGCGCACAGGTCGTCCAAGCCCTCCACACCAATCGGTCATCAGACTGTTCATAATGAAAAATAACTAAGAGTAATAACATGTATATGTTAGTAGTCTAAGTTACTACCTTCATAATAAATAGTAACATAGAAATAGTAACATTGAGCCCTTCATTTATTAGCTTATAGGCTCATGTTGCCTTGATATGTGTTATGTTATTCATAGTAATAGTAACATAGTATGTTATTCAATTTTTCTTTCTTCTCATTAATTAGTCGCCACATTATATTTTTTGTTTATGTGACATATATGTTACAATCTATGTTATTTTCATTGTGAGTAGTCTTGCCATCAACTTCGACACACCATTGTCGACACACCGCTGCATCGCCGATATTTCATCGCCAAGGCCTTCACCAACACATATTGTTGTCGCGTCCATAAGATGGACACCTAGGATCCTTTGATAGACTTTTCTACAAGACGCGACCTCGACGACGGCAGTGTCCGCGTCATGACGACGGCATCAATCACGTCATTCATGACGGCACGACTGCATCGACACGGCCTCACTTCAGTGACGACCTTGCAGGGCCACACGGTCCTGGCAAAACCGATGTGTGCTCGATGAGCTTCCTCCGGTCGTGGCAAAATCGGCGGACTCATCGTCGACGGCACCCTCTGACATCCGCAAGGCGCATTGTCCACGTCTACAGCTCCGCCATAGCGCATTTTTTTGGCGCCTCCAGCTTTCTGCGGCTTCATCATCCACTATGATCACACATCGACCACGGCTACATCACCATGATCAGCTACCTCAACATCGACATTAATGGCTACGTCTACAGCAACTCATCGGCAACAATTCCAGTCAACAGCGTCTTCCTCATCACTTGCGTCCACGACACTTCCGATGTGACTACGGGAGGGAATGGAGGAGAAGATAGGGAAGGCACCAGAAGGGGACGCAGTCGCCGTCCTGGGTGCCGACCCATCACCCATTAGAGACGCAGTTGATAATGTTAGAGCAGAGCAAGACTTTAAATTCAGTCGCAATCGTCCGCTTCACTCCCGCTATGACTGAGGGAGAATGTTAGAAGTATAGTTATGTTTAATTTAGAGATTAGAAGTTAGGGATAGAATAGGTTTAAACCATGTATTACTTGCCATCTACTTCAAGTCTCTCTTTCATATTGTACTATATATATACTCCTACGAGGGTTAGATCAATACAACAATAACAACACAACATTCAGCCGTCTTACAATTTCTACACCAGCCCCAAAGGATCCGAACACCTGATGACTCGATGCTTTCGAGTGGCGCCGAACATATCAAGTCGTCTGTCGGTGCTATCCTAGGTGCGGCGGAGTGCAATATAGACGGCCATTGCTTCCTCCAACCTGCACGGGGCGACAACCCAGTCGACGGATCCGGACTGGTGAAAGTTAGATTCGCTGCCTCTCATGGCGGAGAAGGCCGAATATCGTCGGACGAAGCTTGGGTGATGGAGTGATGTGGAATGAGGGCGAATATATGTGAGGTCAGATGATCCAGTGTGAAGCAGACACGCATCTTTCCATATTCGTCTCATATTTGATTTAAATATGAAAGGTGTTGGTCAATCCTGTCTGAATCGAGATTTTCTAATCGGTCACTGACCGGGCTGTCCACCTGGAAGCATGAGAGAAGGGAGGGGTCGAGGCGTCCGGTTGCTCTTAGTCCCGGAACATGCCATATAGAAACAATTCAGTTGTCAAGTATATCAAAGAGGTCACGTCAGACAGAAACATGATATACATACGGCGTGGACGCATGGGTGGAAACGCGAGGGGAGTGGAGCACTACGCCACTAGCCAACTACGGATAGCTTTCCTGCTCAACGAGACGACCAAGACTCGGGTCGCCGGCTCACACATTTCTCCCTCGCCGGTCGTGCACGGCCATGGCGTCAACTCACCAGTCACCAGCCTTGACTAACGGGATATCGTGGAAATTTGAGCAATCACGCACTACGTAATAGGGTGATTTTCTCAAAGGAAATTAAGGGGGCCAGGCGATCTTTTTCATTTCCATGGGTGCGGACATCTATAAATACGGGCCTTCCGCGAGCAGCAGGATACACAGCTCCAAGCCTCCAACTACTCACAACTCGCAACATACAAGTTGTATAAGTAGGCAGCCACATTACGATGTCGTTCTTCGCCAAAGCTGCACGTTTCTTGGTGCTCCTCCAGATCGCGCTGTTCGTCGTCTCCGCCGTGATCATGAGCAGCTCCGTCTGCCATGGAGCCGGCGGCATCGGCGGTTAGCGCTTCTAAACTGTTTATTTCGTCCTCTTCGGCGATCGTTCGTCTTCTATTTGACAGAAGATTCTTATTCTAGCGTTCTGAAACTCAGTATTACTAATAACCACGGATGCATGTTTTCCTTCCAGGCGGTGGTGCTCTGGACCGAAACCGCCCTCGGTGCTTCCCAGGGCGTCCGTGCATACCCCGACCTACGGGGCCATACCCCGGCCGTCCCTCCCGCGGAGCCCCTTCCCCCTACAATGGAGGGATCGGACGGCCTTGATGCACCCCTTCCTCTAGCATAGCAGTACAAGCTGCTGCGACAACCTTACTGAACCGAGAGTAATATCCGCTGTTACGAGTACCTACGTCTAATACTATGAATAAAACTGCAAGACTGGCCCTGGTATGAAATTATGAATGCTTATGTGAATGTGAAAGTTCGGTTCAGAGCTAATAAAGATGGACAATATGAGTGCCACTGTGTTATAAGTCTTCGGAATCCAGATTCAGTCTATAAGACCGCCTCGTGCAATCAGAGTACAACGCTGAAATTGTCGCGGATGTTAGAGCAACTCCACTCATTTCGTCCGCGAGCGTCCATTTGAATAGGCACGGATAGAAAAATTAGTCCAACGCGCCGACCCAAACGAATATACGTCCGCTTTTCGTTCGCTTTTCGTCCGCTGCCGACCCATTCCTCGCCCATTTTTTAGCCGGATTTACGTCGACGCGTAAACGAGATGGGCGCGCGCCCGCCTACTCCTTCGTGTCCCGTTGGTCGGTGGCACATTGGCCATCCTCTCCCATATCAACAGCAAACCCTCGCCCGGCTCCTTCGTTGTCGACGCCGTCGCCCATTTTTTCGGTGCCTCTGCCAGCTGTCGGTGCCGCAACATCCCCCTGCAATGCCATCACCTCCCACGTCGCCCTCCATCGCCATCTTGCCGTCGGGGAACCGAAAGCTTCCCACCCCGCCATCGCCCGCGACTGCGATCAAGAAGCCGCCTCGCTGCCCCGATCAGATCCTGACACCGGCACACTCGTCGGACGTCGGCACGTTCGTCATACGCCGCTAAGGCAGCTAGCTGGTCCAACGGCGGCGCGGCTCCCTTCGCCAGCCGGCTCCTTCGTCAATGCCCGCAAGCTGGTCGACAGTTTGCCAAGGTACAAAATGGACTCTGCCGACGAGTTCTTTTTTCGCACTTTCCTTTGCGACTCCGACGATTCCTCGTCCGATGATGAGTAGGAGATCTTGGCTACCGTGTTGGTCCATCACCACCTCAATAGCCAGTGGCCGTTGTTTCGTGGCTCCATTTCGAGGCACCTTCCGACGTTCAATCGTAACCGAGAGAGCGGGCATTTCCTTCTTTGGAAGGACTACTTTGATACAACAAACTGTTGGAAATATGCCCTAGAGGCAATAATAAATTATTTATTATCATATTTCCTTGTTCATGATAATCGTTTATTATCCATGCTATAATTGTATTGAATGGAAACACATTACATGTGTGGGTAAATAGACAACACTCTGTCCCTAGTACGCCTCTAGTGAACTAGCTCATTGATCAAAGATGGTCAAGGTTTCCTAGCCATTGGCATGTGATGTCATTTGATAACGGGATCACATCATTAGGAGAATGATGTGATGGACAAGATCCAAACTACAAACGTAGCATATGATCGTGTCAGTTTATTGCTACTGTTTTATGCATGTCAAGTATATGTTCCTATGACCATGAGATCATGCAACTCACAGACATCGGATGAGTGCATTGTGTGTATCAAACGTCGCAACGTAACTGGGTGACTATAAAGGTGCTCTACAGGTATCTCCGAGGGTGTCTGTTGGGTTGGCATGGATCAAGACTGGGATTTGTTACTCCGTGTGACGGAAAGGTATCTCAGGGCCCAATCGGTAATACAACATCACAACAAAGCCTTGCAAGCAATGTGACTAAGTGTTAGCCACGGGATCTTGTATTACGAAATGAGTAAACAGACTTGCTGGTAACGAGGTTGAACTAGGTATGGATATACCGACGATCGAATCTCGGGCAAGTAACATACCGAAGAACAAAGGAAACATCATACGGGATTAACTGAATCCTTGACATAGAGGTTCGACCGATAAAGATCTTCGTAGAATATGTAGGAAAAAATATGGACATCCAGGTCCCGCCATTGTTTATTGACCGTAGAGGTGTCTCGGTCATGTCTACATAGTTCTCGAACCCGCAGGGTCTGCACACTTAAGGTTTGCTGACGTTTCGATAGTATAGAGTTATGTATGGTGGTGACCGAAGTTTGTTCGGAGTCCCGGATGAGATCCTGGACGTCACGAGGAGCTCCGGAATGGTCCGGAGGTAAAGATTCATATATAGAATGTCCCATTTTGGTCGCCGGAAAAGTTTCGGGCTAATCGGTAATGTACCGGGAGTGCCGGTAGTGTACCGGGAGACCACCGGGAGGGGTATTTTGACCCAAGAGGCTTCATGGGCTGTGGGAGAGTAAATACCAGCCTTTTGTGGGCTGGTGGAAGTCCCACACAAGTCCCATGCGTCTGGGAGAAAAAGCCCAAAGGGAAAAAAGGTGGAAAAAGGACAAAAAAAGGAGGAATCCTAGTCCTACTAGGATTGGAGGAGGAGTCCTCCTCTCCTCCCCACTTTGGTCGACCCAAGGGATGGCTTTTTGGCAGCCAAGACTCCTCCTCCTCTCCTCCTATATATACTAGAGTATTTTAGGGTTTTGGCACAGCATTTTCAGCCACGTGCTACCCGTTCCTCTAGTGCATAGTTTCTCCTCTAGATCGGTTTTCTGCAGTGCTTAGGCGAAGCCGTGCCGGAATTGCTCCACCACCATCGCCGTAGCGTCGTCACGCTGCCGGTGAAATATTCTTCCTCTCCACTTCCTCTTGCTGGATCAAGACGGTGGAGATCGTCAACAGGCTGCACGTGTGCTGAATGCGGAGGTGTCGTCCGTTCGGCGCTAGATCGGAAGGACCGTGATCAAGATCGCGAGACGGTTCGTGACGAGTTCGCGGGACGGATCATGATGAGTTCGCGGGACGGATCGTGATCAAGATCACGAAACGGATCGTGATGAGTTCACGGGACGGATCGTGATGAGTTCACGGGGCGGATCGTGATGAGATCGCGGGACGCTCGGCGATTGGATCGCGAAGACGTTCGACTACACCAACCGCGTTTCTTAACGCTTCCCGCTTAGCGATCTACAAGGGTATGTAGATCCACTCTCCCTCTCGTAGATGCTCATCACCATGGATAGATCTTGCGTGTGCGTAGGAATTTTTTTTGTTTCCCATGCAACGTTCCCCAACAGTGGCATCATGAGCTAGGTCTATGTGTAGATGAGATCTCGAGTAGAACACAAAAGGTTTGTGGGCGCTGATGCTTAGATTGCTTCCTCCCTTGGTTGGATTTTGGTTCAGCGGTATTGTGAGATGAAGTGGCCTGGACCAACATTACTCGTACCGTTACGAGAGACTGGTTCCCTCGACCGCAACTTGTTGCATAGATGGCTTGCGGGTGCCGGTTTCTCTCACTTTAGTTGGATCGGATTCGACAAAGGCGATCCTTGAGAAGGTTGAAAAGCAACTAGTGTATCACCGTTGTGGTTTTGCGTAGGTGAGAATTGTTCTTGCTAGATACCCGTAGCAGCCACGTAAGACATGCAACAACAATTAGAGGACGTCTAACTTGTTTTTGTAGGGTATGTTGTGATATGATATGGCCAATTACATGATGTGATATATGTGATGTATGAGATGATCATGTGATGTATAGATTATCACGACTTGCATGTCGATGAGTACGGCAACCGGCAGGAGCCATAGGGTTGTCTTTAATTATTGTATGACATGTGTGTCAATCATTAAGCGCTATTTAATGCTTTACTTTATCGCTAAACGGTAGCAATAGTAGTAGGATCATGGTGGGCGCGACAACCCCGATGGTGACACATTGATGGAGATCAAGATGATGGAGATCATGGTGTCATGCCGGTGACGATGGAGATCATGCCGGTGCTTTCATGATGGAGATCAAAAGCACAAGTTCATGGCCATATCATGTCACTTATGATTTGCATGTGACGTTAATCCTTTTATGCACCTTGTTTTGCTTAGGACGACGGTAGCATTATAAGGTGATCCCTCACTTAATTTCAAGATGAATTGTGTTCTCCCCGAGTGTGCACCGTTGCGAAAGTTCGTCGTGTTGAGACACCACGTGATGATCGGGTGTGATAGACTCTACGTTCACATACAACGGGTGCAAGCCAGTGTTGCACATGCAGAACACTCGGGTTAAACTTGACGAGCCTAGCATGTACAGACATGGCCTCGGAACACAAGAGACCGAAAGGTCGAACATGAGTCATATGGTAGATATGATCAACATGATGATGTTCACCATTGTAACCACCTCAACTCACGTGATGATCGGACTTGAGTTGGTGAATTTGGATCATGTATCACTCGAATGACCGGAGGGATGTCAATTTGAGTGGGTGTTCTTAAGTAATATGATTAATTGAACTCATTATCATGAACATAGTCAGTAGTGTCTTTGCAAATTATATTGTAGATTACTTGCTCGCGCTATAGCTCCCTTGAATTTTTATATGTTCCTAGAGAAATAGAGTTGAAAGATGATGGTAGCCATATTGTGTACTGGCTCCGTGATATGAGGATTGTCCTCATTGCTGCACAGAAGGCTTATGTCCTTAATGCACTGCTCGGTGCACCAAACCCTCTAGCGTTGTTTGTAGATGTTGTGAACATCTGACAGGCACGTTTTGATAACTACTTGATAGTTTAGTGCGTCATGCATTACAGCTTAGAATTAAGGCTCCGAAACGTTTTGAACATCATGGAACATATGAGATGTTCTAAGCGCTGAAATTAGGATCTCAGGCTCGTGCCCGTGTTGCGAGATATGAGATCTCCAACAAGATTCTTTGCCTATAAGATGAAAGAGAATATCTCAATCGTTGAGCATGTGCTCAGAATGTCTCGGTGCTACAATCGCTTGAATCGAGTGGGAGTTGATCTTCCAGATAAGATAGTGATTGATATAGTTCTCCAAGTCACTGTCACTAAAGCTACTAGAACTTGGTGATGAACTATAAAACGCCAGGGGTAGAAATAATGATCCCTGAGCTATTCGCGATGTTTGACACCGTGAAGGTAGAAATCGAGAAGGAGAGTCAAAGTGTTGATGGTTAGTTAAAACCACTAAGTTTCAATAAGGGCAAGAGCAAGGAGGGAAACTTCATGGATAGCAAGTCAGTTGCTGCTCCAGTGAAGGAACCCAAAGTTGAACTCAAACCCGAGACTAAGTGCTTCGATTATGAGGAGAGCGGCCGCTGAAGTGGAACAACCCTAGGTACTTGGTAGATAAGAAGGCTGGCAACGTCAACAGAAGTATATTTGATATACCTGTTATTGATGTGTACCTTGATAGTACTCCTAGTAGCACCTGGGTATTGGATACCGGTTCAGTTGCTAAATGTTAGTGACTCAAAATAAAAGCTACGAAATAAACGGAGAACTAGCTAAGTGTGAGGTGATGATGTGTGTTGGAAATGTTTCCAAGGTTGATGTGATCAACATCGCACGCTCTCTCTACCTTCGAGATTAGTGACGAACCTAAATGTTATTTGGTGTTTTTGTGTTGAGCATGAACGTGATTAGATCATGTTCATTGCAACACGGTTATTCATTTAAATTAGAGAATAATGGTTATTCTATTTACATGAATAATACCTTTAACGGTCGTGCACCCAGTAAGGATGGTTTGTTAAAACTTGATCGTAGTAATACACATGTTCATAACATTGATGCCAAAAGGATACAAAGTTAATAATAATAGTACCACATACTTGTGGCACTGCCGCTAAATGTCATATTGGTATAAAACGCATGAAGAAATTCCATGCTGATGGATCTTTGGAGTCATTCGATTTCGAATCGGTTGAGACATGCGAACCATGCCTCTTGGGCAAGATGACTAAAGGACCCCGTTTTCTGGTTTGATGGAGCGGGCAAATTATTTATTGGAAATGATACATGTTGATGTATGCAATCCAATGAGTCTTGTAGCGTGCGGTGGATATCATTGTTTTCTTACCTTCATTGATGATTTAAGTAGATATAGTGTATATTTACTTAATGAAACACAAGTCTGAATCGTTTGAAAGGTTCAAGCAAATTCAGAGTGAAGTTTAAGATCATTGTGAGAAGAAGATAAAAAATGTTTGCGATATGATCGTGGAGGTGAATATCTGAGTTACGAATTTGGTATACAACTTTAGACAATGTGAAAGTTGTTTCACAACTCACGCCACCTGGAACACCATGGTGTGATGGTGTGTCCGAACGTCATAGTCGTGCTCTATTAGATATGGTGCGTGCTATGATCTCTATTATCGTTTTTTTACTCTAATTTTGGGGTTATGCATTAGAGACAACTACATCCACGTTAAATAGGGCGACATCTAAATCCGTTGAGATGACACCGTGTGAACTATGGTTTGATAGAAACCTAAGCTGCCATTTCTTAATGTTTGGGGGTGCGACGCTTGTGTGGAAAATGTTTTCACCTAATGAGCTCGAACCCAAAGCGAACAAATGCATCTTCATAGAATACCCTTAAGAACAGTTGGGTGAACCTTCTATCTCAGATCCAAGCATAAAATGTTTGTTGCTAAAACTGGGTCCTTTCTCGAGAAAGGGTTTCTCTTGAGAGAATTGAGTGGGAGGAGGATAGAACTTGATGAGGTTGTTGAAACATCTGCTTCAACTAGCAAGTAGTGCAACACAGAAAGATGTTTCTGTGAAGCCTACGTCAGTTGAAGAGGAAGTTAATGATGATGATCATAAAAGCTTCGGATCAAGTTACTATCGACCTACGAGGAAATTAGAGCTTGATGAGGTTATTGAACCTTTACTTCAACCAGAGAGTAGCGCAGTGCAAGAAGTTGTTTCTGTGAAGCCTACGTTAGTTGAAGAGGAAGATTAATGATGATGATCATGAAGCTTCGGATCAAGTTACTATCAAACCTCATAGGGCGACAAGGATGTGTACTGCTCCTGAGCGGTACGACAACCCTGTCTTGGAGGTCATGTTGTTGGACAACGATGAACCTACGAACTATGGAGAAGCGATGATGGGCCCGGAAACCAACAAATGGTTAGAGGCCATGAAATCCGAGAAAGGATCCATGTATGAAAACCAAGTATAGACTTTGGTGGACTTGCTCGTTGGACGACAGGTCGTTAAGTACAAATGGATCTTTAAAATGAAAACAGACGATGATGGTAAATGTTACCATTTGTAAAGCTCGACTTGTTGCAAAGTAGTTTACAACAAGTTCAAAGAGTTGACTACGATGAGACTTTCTCAGTCGTAGCGATGCTAAAATCTGTTGGAATTATGTTAGCAGTTGCTACATTTTTCAATTATGAAATCTGGCAGATAGATGCCAAAACATCGTTTCCTTCCTTAAGGAAAGGTTGTATGAGATACAACCAGAAGGTTTTGTCAGTCCTTAGGATGCTAAAAGGTGTGCAAGCTTTAGTGATTCTTCTATGAACTGAAGCTAGCATCTCGGAGTTGGAATATACACTTTGATGATGTGATCAAAGTTTTGAGTCTATACAAAGTTTACAAGAAACTTGTATTTGCAATAAAGTGAGTGGGAGCACTATAGAGTTTCTGATAAGTATATGTGGATGACATATTGCTATTCAGAAATGATGTAGAGTTTCTGGAGAGCATAAACGGTTGTTTGAAAAGAGTTTTTCAAAGGAAGTCCTGGATAAAACTACCTAATTGTTGAGCATCAAGATCTATAAAGATAGATCAAGACGTTTGATAAGACTTTCAATGAGTACATACCTTGACAAGATTTTGAAGGAGTTCAAAATGGATTAGTCAGAGAGAAGTGTTCTCGCCTGCTTTGTAAGGTGTGAAGTTGAGTGAGACTCAAAGCTCGACCATGGCAGAAGAAAGAGAAAGGACGAATGTCGTCCCCTATGCCTTGGCCATAGGCTCTGTATAGTATGCCATGCTGTGTACCGCACCTGTGTGTGTGCCTTGCCATGAGTCCGTCAAGGGGTACAAGAGTGATCCAGGAGTGGATCACTGGACATCAGTCAAGATTATCCTTAGTAACTAAAAGACTAAGGAGATGTTTCTCGATTATGGAGGTGATAAAGAGTTCGTCGTAAAGATTCACGTCGATGCAAGCTTTAACACCAATCCGAATGACTCGTAGTAGCAATCTGGATACGTATAGTGGAACGGCCATTTGGAATAGTACCAAGTGGAGTGTGGTAGCAGTGTTTACGGTTTTTACATAGATATTTGCAAAGTACACACGGATCTGAATGTCGCAGACCCGTTGACTAAAGACCTCTCTCACATGCAAAGCATGATCAATCCCCAGAACTCATTGGGTGTTAGATTCATAACAATGCGAATCACATGGTGATGTGAACTAGATTATTGACTCTAGCGCAAGTGGGAGACTGTTGGAAATATGCCCAAGAGGCAATAATAAATTAGTTATTATCATATTTCCTTGTTCATGATAATCGTTTATTATCCATCCTATAATTGTATTGAATGGAAACACATTACATGCATGGGTAAATAGACAACACTCTGTCCCTAGTACGCCTCTAGTGAACTAGCTCGTTGATCAAAGATGGTCAAGGTTTCCTAGCCATTGGCATGTGATGTCATTTGATAACGGGATCACATCATTAGGAGAATGATGTGATGGACAAGACCCAAACTACAAACGTAGCATATGATCATGTCAGTTTATTGCTACTGTTTTTTGCATGTCAAGTATATGTTCCTATGACCATGAGAACATGCAACTCACAGACATCGGAGGAGTGCCTTGTGTGTATCAAACGTCGCAACGCAACTGGGTGACTATAAAGGTGCTCTACAGGTATCTCCGAGGGTGTCTGTTGGGTTGGCATGGATCTAGACTGGGATTTGTTACTCTGTGTGACGGAGAGGTATCTCAGGGCCCACTCGGTAATACAACATCACAACAAAGCCTTGCAAGCAATGTGACTAAGTGTTAGCCACGGGATCTTGTATCACGGAACGAGTAAAGAGACTTGCCGGTAACGAGGTTTAACTAGGTATGGAGATACCGACGATCGAATCTCGGGCAAGTAACATACCGAAGAACAAAGGGAACATCATACGGGATTAACTGAATCCTTGACATAGAGGTTTGACCGATAAAGATCTTCGTAGAATATGTAGGAAAAAATATGGACATCCAGGTCCCGCCATTGTTTATTGACCGTAGAGGTGTCTCGATCATGTCTACATAGTTCTCGAACCCGCAGGGTCTGCACACTTAAGGTTTGGTGACGTTTCGGTAGTATAGAGTTATGTATGGTGGTGACCGAAGTTTGTTCGGAGTCCCATATGATATGAAGGACGTCACGAGGAGCTCCGTAATGGTCCGTAGGTAAAGATTCATATATAGGACGTCCCATTTTGGTCGCCGGAAAAGTTTTGGGCTAATCGGTAATGTACCGGGAGTGCCGGTAGTGTACCGAGAGACCACCGGGAGGGGTATTTCCACCCAAGAGGCTTCATGGGCTGTGGGAGAGTAAAAACCAGCCTTTTGTGGGCTGGTGGAAGTCCCACACAAGGCCCATGCAGCTGGGAGAAAAAGCCCAAAGGGAAAAAGGTGGAAAAAGGACAAAAAAGGAGGAATCCTAGTCCTACTAGGATTGGAGCAGGAGTCCTCCTCTCCTCCCCACTTTGGTCGACCCAAGGGCTGGATTTTTGGCAGCCAAGACTCCTCCTCCTCTCATCCTATATATACTAGAGGATTTTAGGGTTTTGGCACGGAATTTCAGCCGCGTGCTACCCGTTCCTCTAGTGCATAGTTTCTCCTCTAGATCGGTTTTCTGTAGTGTTTAGGCGAAGCCCTGCCGGAATTGCTCCACCACCATCGCCGGAGCGCCGTCATGCTGCCGGTGAACTCTTCTTCCTCTACACTTCCTCTTGCTGGATCAATACGGTGGAGATCATCAACAAGCTGCACGTGTGCTGAACGCGGAGGTGCCGTCCGTTCGGCGCTAGATCGGAAGGACCGTGATCAAGATCGCGAGACGGTTCGTGACGAGTTCGCGGGACGGATCGTGATGAGTTCGCGGGACGGATCGTGATCAAGATCATGAAATGGATCGTGATGAGTTCGCGGGACGGGTCGTGATGAGTTCACGGGGCGCATCGTGATGAGATCGCGGGACGCTCGCCGATTTGGATCGCGAAGACGTTCGACTACACCAACCGTGTTTCTTAACGCTTCCCGCTTAGCGATCTACAAAGGTATGTAGATCCACTCTCCCTCTCGTAGATGCTCATCACCATGGATAGATCTTGTGCGTGCGTAGGAATTTTTTTGTTTCCCATGCAACGTTCCCCAACACAAACCCGTTGTTCAAACATCAGAAATTCCGCCGCCATTTCCGTATGAGTAGGCATCTTTTCAACCATATTAGAGAGGGGGTGGTCAGCTACGATGACTATTTCGAGTGCAAAGAGGATGTCATTAGAAAGATTGGCTTCTCCTCTTATTAGAAATGCACTGCAGCCATCCGAATGCTTGTATACGCAGTGCCCAGTGATCTCATTGAGGAATACGTCCGTATGAGCGAGTCTAGATGCCTAGACTCCATGTATAAGTTTTGCAAGGTTGTTATTGTTGTGTTTGGCCATAATTACTTGAGAGAGCCAACTCCTGAATATACAACCCATTTGTTGGCGATGAATGCTAGCAGGGGCTTCCCAGGGATGCCTAGCAGCATAGACTGCATGCATTGAGAGTGGAAGAACTGCTCTTCTGCTTGGCAAGGGCAGTATACGGACCATGTCAGGGCTTGTACTATCATACTTGAGGCCATGGCATCTCAAGATCTCTGGATCTGACACTCTTTCTTTGGCATGACCAGATCACACAATGATATCAATGTGCTTCAACGCTCATTGGTGTTTGCTAGGCTTGCCAAAGGCAACAACCCACCGGTTAATTTTACCATCAACGACCACAACTACGACAAAGGATACTACCTGGGTGACGGTATCTATCCTCAATGGACCGCTATTGTGAAGACAATCCCCAACCCTGTCGGAGAGAAGAGGAAAAGATTTGCCCAAGATCAAGAGAGTGCTAGGAAGGACATCGAGTGTGCCTTTGATGTTTTGCAATCTCGATGGGGCATAGTTCGGTATCCTGCTAAGACTTCGAGCACGAAGAAACTATGGGAGGTGATGACTGCTTGTGTGATCATGCACAATATGATCGTAGAATATGAGCGCCCGGAACATCTCTACGATCAAGGGTTTCAGTTTCAAGGTGAGAATGTTGTGCCTAAGCATGGAGGAGCGGCAATGTTTCAATAATTCACCCAATTTCATCATGACAAGCGTGATTGGGAAACTCACATTCAACTGCAAAATGATTTGATAGAGCATATGTGGGCTCATGTTGGAAACCAATAAATGTATCTTTTTTATCCGGCTTGTAAAACTATGTGAGACTGTTTTATTTTTATTCGGCTTGTAAAACTATGCTATTTATTATTTGGTTGAAACTATGCTATTTATTTGGTTGTGGACTATATGTTTGCTTGTGAAATAATGCAAAAAATCTGTGTGTGAAACAATGCAAAAATTGTGCTATGTGTTGAAAAAGGACTGTCAGCCGGCCACGCCGACATATATGGGTCGACGCGTGGGGCGCACTGCCGACCCAAATATCACACAGGACGGACGCCGAGCGAGTGGCTGACCTGAACGGACAAAAAGTGGACAAAAGCGCCGTCCGTCTGGGCCGGCGCGTTGGAGTTGCTCTTAAGTTTGATACATCAACTCTGAAATAGAAGATTTATGTACATGGTATTAGCGTAAGTGAACCACAGACGGTCCAAGTGAGCCAAGTCGAGTGTGTAACGTAGACGTGCCACATGTTCTCAGTATCATTTTCGCAGAGGGTTATGTGACAAAATCATGTTGCAAGTTTACACTTTAGTGATTTTCATGGTTGATCTCTTGGATTTTCATGGTCTTCTACACCCCCACCCAGCCTAAAAACATCTCTAGCAGAGCCTCTAAATGACCAACCCTAAAACCCTATACCCTAAAACCTTAAACCACTGCGTTTGATATTCCAGTGGGGACCATAGATGACATAATTAAGATCCAAAGAGCTTTCTTGTGGTCCGGAACAAGTACGGTATCAGGTGGACAGTGCAAGGTTAACTGGAAATTGGTTTACAGCTCCCTAAATCTACGAGGATTGAGGATCCTCGACCTAGTCAAATTCTCTAGAGCGCTCAAATTACGGTGGCTCTGTTTCCAATGGACGGACCCTCAAAGAGCTTGGGTTGGATTTGACATCGCTTGCGATGCAGAAGACATGGATCTTTTCTACTCCGCAGTGACGGTTACCATGGGCAACATGCAAATGGTGAGCTTTTGGTATGCACCCTGCATGCAGGGACAAAAACCAAAACACTTGGCCCCAGGGATTTTCGCCCTATCAAAACGCAAGAAGGCAAGCATAGCCAATGCCATATTAAATAATTTTTGGATCTGCCACAGTGATATGCAGGAAGGTCTCTTTGTTGCCCACCTCCAACAATTTTTCCACCTTTGGAACAAATTTCAGGATGTGCAACTGCTGGAGGGTAACGAAGATACCATTCGATGGAAATTTACGGCCAACAGTCAATACTCTGCGGCCATGGCGTACTTGATGCAATTCGCTGGCATGATCAAGTCTGACATGCCCAGGGTAGTCTGGAAAGTTTGGGTGCCGCTCAAAATTAAATTCTTCTCCTGGCTAATTATCTAGGATAGAGTTTGGACGACATATAGACTGACTCGCATGGGCTGGCCAAACTGCAGCCTCTGCCTAGCTCTGCAAAAGGTATCCGGAATTGGCCATGCATTTAATGTTTAAATATCGCTAAACGATGAGAATCTGGAACATGGTCAACACTTGGTTGGGCATGCGGCTACATCCCACTAATTGGGCGGACCTTCCATCCGTCAAAAGGTGGTGGGACGAGCCACACCACCTCAATGGCACAAACGCGAAAGCCTTCCGACCCCTGACGATGCTAACATGTTGGGCAATCTCGAACGAGATGAATGCAAGAATTTTCCAAAACAAAACCTCCATGCCCACTAACGGTTTTTCATCAATCAAGGCGAAGGCGCGGGTATGCGTGAAAGCAGTGGCTAAGAACCTAGGGAGTCTTATTCCGGGAGAGTAAACACGTAATTTGCTTCCAGCCCATGTGCCCATGTAACAGACAATTTTTATCCTCTCCTGCTTAATTAATGAGATGAGGCAAATCTTTTTCCTCCGTTTCAAAAAAATGACCAACCCGCAAAATTGATTTACGGTTCGCTCTAAATCGATTAGCGGGCAGATACCCCAAATCAACTCGCAAAATTTAAAACTTAACATTAACATGTTCGTGTTACAAACTTACAACTTAGAGAGTACGGTAGTCTGGACGTTTTCGGAGTCTCTCTCTCCCTCTCTCTCTCTCTCACACACACACAGTAGACGCGGAAGAGCGGGTGCTCATGGCTTCACGCTGAGGTGGTAGTCGTAGCCGAACTTGTAGGCGGTGTATGTGAGCTAGTATTCCGAGGCCGCCTCCTCAAAGCGTGCGACGGGTCCTTCCTTGACGGCATCCAACACCTCCTTTGCGTTGAATCGGGCTACCTCTACCTCGCAGAGAGCCTTGGTGGATGGACAGAGGGCGTTGTGGAGCTCATAAAATGGCGACGCGCTCCCGTGGCTTCACACGGTGCCACAACTCGATGGTTCAGGCGCTGGAGCTGGCGGCCTCCGTGTCATGCCGACACTTGCTTGGCAGCTCCGGGCGGAGACCACGACATCCGCGGCCACCCTTCTCCTGACATGGTTGCATTGGTCGGAGCAAAAAGTGGTGTGTTGGAGGAGGAACGTGGCGGATGAAGGAGGATAGCATCGGATTTGGATGCAAGACTACAACCCTAAATCGCCCTCCCCCCCATAGGTATAGAGGTTGGAGGGGTAGTTTGAGGGTTGCCCGTATATGGTTTAGAGAGTGGATTTTCAGCACCTGGGTGCCCAGGCACCCCATTATCGTTGTCGTTGGTACAGATTCCAGTCTTTCGAGATGTGCGTCGTGGGTAGGCTAGATCACAAGAAGCTTGCAAGCAATGTGACTAAGGCGTTAGTCACATGATCTTGTATTACGGAACAAGTAAAGAGACTTCCCAGTAACGAGATTGAACAAGGTATGGAGATATCGACACTCGAATGTCGGGCAAGTAACATACCGTTGGACAAAGGGAACTACATATGGGATTGATAGAATCCTTGGTATCGTGGTTTGGCCGATAAAGATCTTTGTGGAATATGTGGGAACCCATATGTGCATCATGTCCCGCTATTGTTTATTGATTGGAGAGGTGTCTCGGTCATGTCCACATGATTCTCGAACCCGTAGGGTCCACATGCTTAACATTCGGCAATGATAAGTATTATTGGGTTATGTATGTTGGTGGCCGAACGTTGTTCGGAGTCCCGGATGAGATCCCGAATGTCACGAGGAGCTCCTGAATGGTCCGGAGGTAAAGATTTATATATGTGAAGTCATATTTTGGCCATCAAAAAAGTTTCTGGTTTTTCCGGTATTGTACCGGGAAGCTTCTAGAAGGTTCTGAAAACTTCTGGAGGAGTACAAAAGTCCACCAAGGGTTCCACAACGTACCAAGGGTTTGGATGGGCTGACGGGAGGCGCCCTTGCCTTATTGGGCCAGCGCACAAATCCCTCAAGGCCCATGTGGCTTGGGAGAGGTGGAAAGTCCACCTGTGTATGCTAAGGGAGGGAATTGGACTAGGAGTCCAACTCCTCCCCCTTGGCTGCACCCTAGGGCTTGGAGGGGCTGTTCCCCACGCCCCTCCACCTATACATAGAGGGGGGGTTGCCCCAAGAGGACACTGTTGGGGAACATTGCATGGCAATCAAAAAAATTTCTACGCACACGCAAGATCAATCCATGGTGATGAGCATCTACGAGAGGGAGAGTGGATCTACATACCCTTGTAGATCGCTAAGCGGGAAACGTTAAGACATGCAGTTGATGTAGTCGAACGTCTTTGCGATCCAAATCACCGAGCATCCCACGATCCCATCATGATCCATCTTGCGATCCAATCACGATCCGTCCCGCAATCCCATCACGAATCGTCTCGCGATCTTGATCACGGTCCTTCCGATCTAGTACCAAACGGACGGCACCTCCACGTTCAGCACACGTACAGCTCGATGACGATATCCGCATTGTTGATCCATCAATAGGGGGTTAAGATGTATATGAGTTCTCCGGCAGCGCGACGGCGCAGCGGTGGTGGTGGTGGAGCTGATCTGACAGGGCTTTGCCAAGCACTACGGAATCAATCTAGAGGAGAAAAAGATCTAGAGGAGAAGAAGAGGGCAACATGTCGCAATTAGGATTAGCTCTTCACTCTAAATCCTCTAGTATATATGGGAGGGAGGGAGGGGAGGAGTCACCCTCAAACCCTCAAGGTTTGGTCGAAATTGTAGGTGGAGGAGTCCTACTCCAATCCTATTAGGAGTAGGATTCCTCCTTTCCACTTAGAAACTCTTTCCACCTCTCTACCTTTGGATTTTTTCCTTCTCAAACCTCATGGGCTTTAGTGGAGGCTTCGTCCATCCCACTAGGAGCTGGTTTGTGTCCTCCCACAGCCCATGAGGCCCCTCGGGGCGTGACACCCCTCCTGATGGTCCCCCGATACCCTCCCGGCACTCCCGGTACACTACCGATGAGCCCGAAACTTCTCCGGTAACCAAAATAGGACTTCCTATGTATCAATCTTTACCTCCGGACCATTCTAGAGGTCCTCGTGATGTCCAAGATCTCATACGAGACTCCAAAAATCCTTCGGTCACCACCATACATAACTCTATACTACCGAGACGTCATCGAACCTTAAGTGTGTAGACCCTCCGGGTTCGAGAACTATGTAGACATGACCGAGACACCTCTACGGTCAATAACCAATAGAGGGACCTGGATGCTCATCTTGGTTCCTACATATTCTACGAAGATCTTTATTGGTCAAACCTCTATGTCAAGGATTCAGTTAATCCCGTATGTTGTTCCCTTTGTTCTTCGGTATGTTACTTGCCCGAGATTCGATCATTGGCATGTCCATATATAGTTAAACCTCATTATCAACAAGTCTCTTTACTCGTTCTGTAATACAAGATCATGTGGCTAACACTTAGTCACATTGCTTGCAAGGCTTATTGTGATGTTGTATTACCGAGTGGGCCCTGAGATACCTCTCCGTCACACGGAGTAACAAATCCCAGTCTTGATCCATGCCAACCCAACAGACACCCTCAGAGATACCTGTACAGCACCTTTATAGTCACCCAGTTACGTTGTGAAGTTTGATACACACAAGGTACTCCTCCGGTGTCAGTGATTTGCATGATCTCATGGTCATAGGAACAGATACTTGACATGCAGAAAACAGTTCCAATAAACTGACACGATCATATGCCACGTTTGTAGTTTGGGTCTTGTCCATCACATCACTCTCCTAATGATGTGATCCCGTTATCAAATGAAATCTCATGTCCATGACTAGGAAACCATAGCCATCTTTGATCAACGAGCTAGTCTATTAGAGGCATACTAGGGACATGGTGTTGTCTATGTATCCACACATGTATCTGAGTTTCCGATCAATACAATTATAGCATGGATAATAAACGATTATCATGAACAAGGAAATATGATAATAACCAATTTATTATTGCCTCTAGGGCATATTTCCAACAGTCTCCCACTTGCACTAGAGTCAATAATCTAGTTCACATCACCATGTGATTCCCATTGTTATGAATCTAACACCCAAGGAGTTCTGGGGCTCGATCATGTTTTGCATGTGAGAGAGGTCTTTTAGTCAACGGGTCTGTTATATTTAGATTCGTTCGTACTTTGCAAATCTCTATGTCATACTATAAATACTGCTACCATACTCCACTTGGAACTATTCCAAATAGCTGCTCCACTATACGTATCTGGATTGCTACTAAGAGTCATCCGTATTGGTGCTAAATCTTGCATCGACGTAACTCTTTACGAAGAACTCTTTATCACCTCCATAATCGAGAAACATTTCCTTACTCCTTTAGTTACTAAGGATAATCTTGACCACCATCAAGTGATCCACTCCTGAATCACTCTTGTACCCCTTGAGGGACTCATGGTAAGGCACACACAGGTCCGATACACAGCATGACATACTATATAGAGCCTATGGCTAAAGCATAGGGGACGACGTTAGTCCTTTCTCTTTGTTCTGTCGTGGTCGAGCTTTGAGTATTACTCAACTTCACATCTTACAAATCAGGCAAGAACTCTTTCTCTAACTGATCCATTTTGAACTCTTTCAAAATCTTGTCAAGGTATGTACCCATTGAAAGTCTCATCAAGCATCTTGATCTATCTTTATAGATCTTGATGCTCAACAATTTGGTAGCTTTATCCAGGTCTTCCTTTGAAAAACTCTTTTAAAACAACCATTTATGCTTTCCGGAAATTCTACATCATTTTCGATCAATAATATGTCAACCACATATGCTTATCAAAAATTCTATAGTGCTCCCACTGACTTTATTGTAAATACAGGTTTCTCATAAACTTTGTATAGACTCAAAAAAAAAACTTTGATCACATCATCAAAGCGTATGTTCCAACTCCGAGATGCTGGCTCCAGTCCATAGAAGGATCATTGTAGCTTGCACACCATTTAGCATCCTTAGGACTGACAAAACCTTCTGGTTGTATCTTATACAACCTTTCCTCAAGGAAGGAAACAATGTTTTGACATCCATCTGCCGGATTTCATAATTGAAAAACGCAGTAACTACTAACATAATTCCAACAGACTTTTAGCATCGCTACAGGTGAGAAGGTCTCATCGTAGTCAACTCCTTGAACTTGGCGGAAACTTCTTTGCGACAAGTCGAGCTTTACAAATAGTGACGTTAGCATCAGCGTATGTCTTCATCTTAAAGGTCCATTTGTACTCGACGACCTGCCGTCCAACGAGCAAGTCTACCAAAGTCTATACATGGTTTTCATACATGGATCCTTTCTCAAATTTCATGGCCTCTAACCATTTGTTGGAATCCAGGCCCATCATCGCTTCTCCATAGCTCGTAGGTTCATCGTTGTCCAACAACATGACCTCTAAGACAGGGTCGTCATACCACTCGGGAGCAGTACGTGTCCTTGTCGACCTACGAGGTTCGATAGTAACTTGATCCGAAGTTTCATGATCATCATCATTAACTTCCTCTTCAACAAACGTAGGCTCCACAAAAACATCTTTCTGTGTTGTGCTAATCTCTGGTTGAAACAAAGGTTCAACGACCTCATCAAGTTTTATTTTCCTCCCACTCAATTCTTTCGAGAGAAACTCTTTCTCAAGAAAGGACCTAGTTTTAGCAAAAAACACTTTGTACTCGAATCTGAGATAGAGGTTATACCCAACTGTTCTTAGGGTATTCTATGAAGATGCATTTGTCCGCTTTGGGTTCGAGCTCTTTAGGTGAAAACTCTTTTCACATAAGCATCACAGCCCCAAACATTAAGAAATGATAGCTTAGGTTTCTGCCAAACCATATGGTGTCATCTCAACGGATTTAGATGGTGCCATATTTAAAGTGAATGTAGTTGTCTCTAATGCATAACCCAAAATGATAGTGGTAAAATGATAAGAGACATCATAATTCGCACCATATCCAATAGAGCACGACTACGATGTTCGGACACACCATCAGACTATGGTGTTCGAGGTGGCATAGTTGTGAAACAACCTTTCACATTGTCTTAAGTTGTATACCAAACTCATAACTTATATATTCACCTCCACGATCACATCGTAGATATTTTATCTTCTCGTCACGATGATCTCAAACTTCACTATGATTCTGCTTGAACTTTTCAAACGCTTCAGATGTGTGTTTCATTAAGTAAATATACACTATATCTACTCAAATAATCAGTGAAGGTAAGAAAATAATGATATCCACCGCACGCTACAACACTCATTGGACTATATACATCAATATGTATCATTTCCAATAAGTTACTAGCCCGCTCCATCATACTGAAAACAGGGTTTGTAGCCATCTTGCCCAAGAGGCATGGTCCGCATGTCTCAACCGATTGAAACCAAATGAGTCCAAAGATCCATCAACATGGAGTTTCTTCCTACGATTTATACCAATATGACATTTAGCGGTAGTGCCACAAGTATGTGGTACTATCATTATTAACTTTGTATATTTTGGCATCAATGTTATGAACATGTGTATTACTACGATCAAGATTGAACAAACCATTCTCACTGGGTGCATGACCATTGAAAGTATTATTCATGTAAACAGAATAACCATTATTCTCTAACTTAAATGAATAACCGTGTTGCAATAAACATGATCCAATCATGTTCATGCTTAATGCAAACACCAAATAACATTTATTTAGGTTTGTCACTAATCCCGAAGGTAGAGAGAGCATGCGATGTTGATCACATCAACCTTGGAAACATTTCAAACATACATCGTCACCTCACACTTAGCTAGTCTCCGTTTATTCTGTTGCTTTTATTTCGAGTTACTAACATTTAGCAACCGAACTGGTATCCTATACCCAGGTGCTACTAGGAGTACTAGCAAGGTACACATCAATGACACATATATCAAAATATACTTATTTTGACGTTGCCAGCCTTCTTATCTACCAAGTATCTAGGTTTGTTCCGCTTCAGAAACCGCTCTCCTCATAATAGAAGCACCTAGTCTCGGGTTTTGGTTCAACTTTGGGTTGCTTCACTGGAGCAGCAACTGACTTGCCATCCATGAAGTTTCCCTCCAAGCCCTTGCCCTTCTCGAAACTAGTGGTTTTACAAACCATCAACACTTGATGCTCCTTCTTGATTTCTACCTTCGCGGCGTCAAATATCACGAATAGCTCAAGGATCATTATTTCCATCCCTGGCATTTTATAGTTCATCACGAAGCTCTAGTAGCTTAGTGACAATGACTTGGAAAACTATATCAATCACTTTCTTATCTGGAAGATCAACTCCCACTCTATTCAAGCAACTATAGCACCAAGACAATCTAAGCACATGCTCAACGATTGAGCTATTCTCCTTCATCTTACAGGCAAGGAATCTTGTTGGAGATCTCATATCTCACAACACGGGCACGAGCCTGAGATCCCAATTTCAGCTCTTAGAACATCTCATATGTTTCGTGACGTTCAAAACGTTTTGGAGCCTCAATTCTAAGCCGTAATGCATGACGCACTAAACTATCAAGTAGTCATGGGAACGTGCCTGTTAGATGTTCACAACATCTACAGACGATGCTAGAGGGGGTGGCGCACCGAGCGGTGCATTAAGGACATAAGCCTTCTGTGCAGCAATGAGGACAATCCTCAGATCACGGACCCAGTCCGCAATATTATTACCATCATCTTTCAACTCTATTTCTCTAGGAACATATAAAAATTCAAGGGAGCTACAACGTGAGCTAGTAATCTACAACATAATCTGCAAAGATACTACTGACTATGTTCATGATAATGAGTTCAATTAATCATATTACTTAAGAACTCCCACTCAAATTGGCATCCCTCCGGTCATTCGAGTGATACATGATCCAAATTCACCAACTCAAGTCCGATCATCACGTGAGTTGAGGTGGTTTCAATGGTGAACATCATCATGTTGATCATATCTACTATATGACTCATGTTCGACCTTTCGGTCTTTTGTGTTCTGAGGCCATGTATGTACATGCTAGGCACGTCAAGTTTAACCCAAGTGTTCTGCATGTGCAACACTGGCTTGCACCCGTTGTATGTGAGCATAGAGTATATCACACCCGATCATCACGTGGTGTCTCGACACGACGACCTTTCCCAACAGTGCACACTCGGGGAGGACACAATTTATGTTGAAATTAAGTGGGGGATCACCTTATAATGCTACCGTTGTCCTAAGCAAAATAAGGTGCATAAAAGGATTAACATCACATGCAAATCATAAGTTACATGATATGGCCATGAACTTGTGCTTTTGATCTCCATCTTGAAAGCACCGGCATGATCTCCATCGTCACCGGCATAACACCATGATATCCATCATTGTGTCACCATCGGGGTTATCACGCCCTCCATGCTTCTACTACTATTGCTACTGCTTAGCGATAAACTAAAGCATTACATAGCGCTTAATGAAAAGGTTATACAATAATAAAAGGCAACCCTATGGATCTTGTCGGTTGCCATACTCATCAACATGCAAGTCATGATATTCTATACAACACATGATCATCTCATACATCACATATACCTCATCATGTAATTGTCCATGTCACATCATAACATACCTTGAAAAAACAAGTTAGATGTCCTCTAATTGTTGTTGCAAGTTTTACGTGGATGCTACGGGTATCTAGCAAGAACAATTCTCACCAACGCAAAACCACAACGGTGATACATAAGTTGCTTTTCAATCTTCTCAAGGACCACCTTTGTCGAATCCGATCCAACTAAAGTAGGAGAAACAGACACCCGTCAGCCATATTTGTGCAACGAAGTTACACATCAGTCAATGGAACCGGTCTCTCGTATGCATACGAGTAAGGTTGTCCCGGGCCGCTTCATCCCACAATATCACAGAACCAAAACACGACCAAGGGAGGAAGCAATCTAAGCATCAACGCCCACAAACTCTTTGTGTTCTACTCAAGATCTCATCTACACATTGACCGAGCTCTAATACCACTATTGGGGAACGTTGCATGGGAAACAAAAAATTTCCTACGCACACGCAAGATCTATCCATGGCGATGAGCATCTACGAGAGGGAGAGTGGATCTACATACCCTTGTAGATCGCTAAGCAGGAAGCATTAAGAAACACGGTTGATGTAGTTGAACGTCTTCGCGATCCAAATCGCCGAGCGTCCCGCAATCCCATCATGATCCATCTCGTGATCCAATCACGATCCGTCCCGCAATCCCATCACGAATCGTCCCGCAATCTTGATCATGGTCCTTCTGATCTAGTACCGAACGGATGGCACCTCTGCGTTCAGCACATGTACAGCTCGATGATGATCTCCACCTTCTTGATCCAGCAAGAGGGGCGAAGAGGTAGATGAGTTCTCCGGCAGCGCGATGGCGCGGCAACGGTGGTGGTGGAGCTGATCCGGTAGGGCTTCGCCAAGCACTACGGAATCAATCTAGAGGAGAAACAGATCTAGAGGAGAAGAAGAGGACAACACATGGCAATTAGGGTTAGATCTTCCCTATACATCCTCTAGTATATATAGGAGGGAGGGAGGGGAGGAGGAAGCCTCAAACCCTCAAGGTTTGGTCGAAATTGGAGGTGGAGGAGTCCTACTCCAATCCTATTAGGAGTAGGATTCCTCCTTTCCACTTGGAAACTCTTTCCACCTCTCTACCTTTGAATTGGTTTTCCTTCTCGAACCTCATGGGCTTTAGTGGAGGCATCGTCCATCCCACTAGGGGCTGGTTTGTGTCCTCCCACAGCCCATGAGGCCCCTCGGGGCTTGACACCCCTCTCGATGGTCCCCTGGTACCCTCTCGACACTCCCGGTACACTACCGATGATCCCGAAACTTTTCCGGTGACCAAAACAGGACTTCCTATATATCAATATTTACCTCCGGACCATTCCGGAGCTCCTCATGACATCCAAGATCTCATGCAGGAATCCAAACAACATTCGGTCACCACCATACATAACTCTATACTACTGAAACGTCATTGAACCTTAAGTGTGCAGGCCCTACGGGTTCGAGAACTATGTAGACATGACCGAGACACCTCTATGGTCAATAACCAATAGCAGGACCTGGATGCCCATATTGGTTCCTACATATTCTACGAAGATCTTTATCGGTCGAACCTCTATGTCAAGGATTCAGTTAATCCCGTATGTGGTTCCCTTTGCTCTTCCGTATGTTACTTGCCCGAGATTCGATCGTTGGCATCTCCATATCTAGTTCAACCTCGTTACCGTCAAGTCTCTTTACTCATTCCGTAATACAAGATCCAGTGGCTAACACTTAGTCACATTGCTTGCAAGGCTGATTGTGATGTTGTATTACTGAGTGGGCCCTGAGATACCTCTCCGTCACACGGAGTAACAAATCCCAATCTTGATCCATGCCAACCCAACAGACACCCTCGGAGATACCTGTAGAGCACCTTTATAGTCACCCAGTTACATTGCGACGTTTGATACACACAAGGTACTCCTCCGGTGTCAGTGAGTTGCATGATCTCATGGTCATAGGAACAGATACTTGACATGCAGAAAACAGTACCAATAAACTGACACGATCATATGCTACGTTTGTAGTTTGGGTCTTGTCCATCACATCATTCTCCTAATGATGTGATCCCATTATCAAATGACATCTCATGTCCATGACTACGAAACCATAGCCATCTTTGATCAATGAGCCAGTCTATTAGAGGCATACTAGGGACATGGTGTTGTCTATGTATCCACACATGTATTTGAGTTTCCAATCAATACAATTATAGCATGGATAGTAAATGATTATCATGAACAAGGAAGTATGATAATAACCAATTTATTATTGCCTCTAGGGCATATTTCCAATAGACACACCAAGCCCTTAGTGCCTCCCTCTCTCCCTAGATCGTTTTCTCCTACGTTCGTGGTTCCGGTAGTGCTTGGCGAAGCCCTACTAGCACTGCTCCACCACCATATCCATCATGCCATCATGATGGTTAAGAACCCATCTACTAATCCACCCTCGTCCGCTGGATCGAGGAGGCGGAGACATCATGGAGCCGCACGTGTGCTGAACGCGCGCGTTGCCGACCATTCGGCGCTAGATCGGGATGGATCGCGATTGGATCATGAAGACGTACGACGTGTGCGTAGCTATGCAGACACACTCCCCCTCTCGTAGATATGCATCTTCATGGATAGGTCTTGCGTGTGCGTGGGATTTTTTTTGTTTCCCATGTAACATTCCCCAACAAAAACAAGAGGAAACAAAAGAAGCAAAATACCAGCAGCGCCAGATCGACGTGAGCAACAACTTCCCGCAAATGTTGCGCCCTCCAGAGAATTCCCATCAAGCTCTGATGCCACTGAATTGTCGTGTGTCAAGCAACACTTTCAAGAATACTATGATGACACCGATGCTGCTGCCCAGATAGATTCTAGGATTTATCCCGATACACGGGGCAAGCGGGGAACAGGTATAGCCGACGCCCTTCAAGAAGGGAGGCGGCACCCATAGGTGTCGTCGGGTTGGTGCCGGCAAGATCCGAGAGGGATTTATCCTGACCCCCACACAACCACAACCCTAGACCAACCATCAACTCTACCATGCTTGCGCCCACCAACATGCGCCAACACAATCTTGAAGTCCTCGTCGAAGTCTCACCATGAAAACGCTGCGAGGCCGTCCGGACCAAGGCGGTAAAAACCATAGATGAAGGATGACAATACTATAGCGAGGTGGGAGGGAACAACCTCCACCGAATCAAGCGATAGTAGATTGTACGTAGTAGCAGGAGCACACGAGGCCAACATCCGAGTCAGTCCCAACTTGGGCCCGTGAAGCTCCCGCTGCCGCGCTGCAGCAGATGCGGCACCGTCGCTGCCGCCCCCATCGTGAGTCGCTCATCATCTGTAACATCCCAAATTTTCATTTTGGAATGTTATGATATATAGCCATGCATCATCATTGTTCGAATGAATATAATAGTTGAAGTGCTTCTTTTGAAATTCTGAAATGTCACTTTCATCTTTCCCCTTTTCTTGTTTCACCTATTTGAAAACCTCTGGAAAAGTTCAAACAAAAGAGGGGAGTAACATGACACTCCACACCAGGGGCATCTTGGTGAAATATTTGAACAATAGAACCAGGGGGTCTTTTGAAAAATATTTGCAAAAGGTTTTAAAACCAAATAGGCAATTTTTGAAAATAATTATTTTTTTTCAAATATTCAAATGATAGAGGAAAAATGTTCATTGAATAGCATTAATTCTCCTGATCATTTTGATATATATATTTCCTATATTTTGAAATGTTTTGAATGCTTTTAAATGAGTTTTACTGCTCTGGTTATTAAAAAGGAAACATTTTAATTCTAAACGGGCCGGCCCACAGCAGTTATTTCCCGAAACTGCTCCGAGCCGACCGACCGACGCGCTGACGCCGCCCTCTCTCTCTCTCTGACGCCCTGGCCCCACCGTCCAATCCCAAAGACGACGCGGTCGCCTTCCTCCTCGCGCGCGCGCCGCCGTCGCCGGAGATCCCTCTCCCGAATCTCCCTCCTCTTTCCTTCCCCGACCACCGCTCCGGCCCTATAAGTAGCCCCGACCCTCCGCTCCTCATTCCACCCCGAGCCCCCACTCTACCTTGCCAAAATGCTGCCACACGAGCACGCCGGAGCTCTGCCCACTCCCAAATCTCCCCACGCCACTGCTCGTCGCTCCGCTCAACCCCATGCCTCGCCGACACCACCAAAGCTCGCCGGAGACCCTCCGCCGTCATTTGAAGCTCTCGGACGCCGTCCCCAACCACCGGAGCACCGTCCCCAACCACCGGAGCGCCACCCCCAACAACCTCGCTGCCTCGGCCTCGCCGGAGAACTCCATCGCCGGTGACCCTTTCTCTGTAAGCCACCGAAACCCTCCCTGTCCGTTCGATCGAAGATCAACGCATCAGATTAGATCTTTTAAAACCCGAACCGGTACGTGCTAAGCTTCGGTCGCCCGCTCGCAAATGCCCGCGCGCACACCCTCTCGGCCAACCACGACCCGACACGTAGCCCCTGTCCGATGAGTTTTATTTCTCTTTTTCTGATTCTGTTTTAGAAAACAGAATGTTTTCTGTTTTTGTTTTTGTTATATCTTTTAAACTATTAAGTGTTTTTAGTTGATTCTTTTTGCATTAGTTCAAATATTTAATGTAGTTTATATATGTATGATTAGATTTCAAATTTGAGCTTTAAATTTTGAATCTAATCAAATTTGTTCAAATTACTAAAATATGTATAACTATAGTTTAAAAATATATTTTTGAGTGAATCTTTTTGCCACTGTTTGGTATTAGTTAAACCTATCATTCTACATGATTTGAGTAATTTTTGAATAAATTTAGTTACTGTTTTTAACAAAAACAGAATCTGTTTAGTTCTTATTGTAGTTTAGTTATCTTAATTTTAATTTAGTTTGAACCTGAATTAGTTCAACTTTGTTAATAGTTTTCATTAGTTTCTGTTGTTTCAGACATTTAGGTAACATTACTTACTAATATTTAAAATGATTGTTTAGTTTTATACCATGTTGTTATAGGAATCTTTATATCTTTTTCATTAGGTATAGTTTTATAAAACAATATAGTTTTACTTTCACAAACTAGTTAGATGATTTAGTTAGATTTCTAATAAATAATTAGTAAATCTATTCTGTTAAGTAATATGATAATAATAATATTAGTGTTAATAATATTATTGTTTTGGTTTCCTATTCCAAAGTTATAGTAACATTCTAGTTATTTTCATTTTAGTAGTGTTTCTTTACACAAAAGTTTTAGTGAATTTGATTCTGTTTACAAAAAAATTGATTTTATTTAATAATCCTATTTCTACTAGCTATTGCTTGGTTGTTTGTCTTAAAGTAGTAGTAGTAGAAGTTTTTGACACAAATTTTTTTTTGTGAGTCAAAATTATTTTATCTCTTTGTCTTGATTGATACTATTGAATGGTTTTAGTATTGTTTGTTTAACCTTGCTGAATTGTGTGAATTGTTTTGTGTTTATGCTTATGGTGTGCTCTTGTTTGATTCGTTAGATCATCCGGAGTGCGAAGCTTGTTATCTAGAGTCACTCGAGTACGAGGATCGTCAGCAAGGCAAGTCACTTTAACCATGTATACATATGCTTTATTGCATTAGTTCTTCCATCACCCCAATTGCATGCAAAGTAGGTAAATTGGAAACTTGGTTACTTGTTGTAGTATCATGTGGTAGGTACCCCTCAACCCTTTGACACAATGGCCCCGGGAAAACGTCGTTTTACATTTTGCTATGGTATTAGTAGACGGGGTTGGTTCTGTGATTCATGAGAGTTGAGAGAGTTAATAATTTCAAGACCTACATGATGATCAAGTCTTCAAGACTCCGAGTTTTCAACATACCTCTGGGTGGATGATGGTTGAACGGCGCCCTGGAGAAACCAGTGGTTAGCCTAGATGATGCTGGAGATGTGCCAGTATTCATGCGGAAAGGTCCACCCAGGCACAAAGAGATGGATGGATGCTTCAAGACCCAAGGCTTACCTGCACAGCCACAAGTCATTATGGGCTCTGGCTTGGTTGGATATCGTGGTGACCCTGGACAGGCGGTGCTACGAGATGTAGAAGAACGGTAGGAAAGGATGGGCACCGACAGAGTCGCAGGGAAACCCTTTAGAAGACCATGTTTTGGTCATCCGTTTCTCAAACACCCTGAAGTGCGAGAAATCAAACGGAGGCGACCAAATCTTGTGGGGAACATGTGCAAAACTCTGCAGAGTATCCAAACCTAATCGATTAGCCGTGTCCACGGTCATGGACAACTTGAGCCAAAGGAACTGAAACTATCTGGAACTCTCAACACAATTAATTATATTGATGTGGGTTATTAGTGACAACTTGGGTATGAGAATTGGTTGGTGGAACCATCTCATTAATCTACCAACATTGTAGTAATTATGCCTTTGCCCTCTCTTGTTGTAGGAAAATTTTGGCTTTATGCAAAAACTTACTACTCCACCTGCCATAATTGCATATAGACTAGATGATTACTTTTCCCCCTCTCTTGTGACTTTGCCGGCATATTCAACATGCTGACCTACACGGCTGCAACGTATCATGTTGAAGAGTACTTTTCCGACCAGGAGTGAGGACACGCTCTACGCTCGGTGAGATGCCCTTGGAGTCAGATGGACTCATCTACCTTCGAAGCTTCCGCAAGTTTAGTTAATCTCATGAGTTGGCCTTCAGCCACTTTATTGTAATCACTATTGTAATAAAGACTCGATATGAGATTTTGATTAATTTATGCTGTGTGATTTCCCTTTGATATATACATTGATGTACCGTGTGCGTACCAGCATGATCTTGGGATGGTACAAAAACACCGGAGATTCGACCTTTCAGGTCGGGTCACTACAGAAATGGTATCAGAGCACACGCTAACCATAGGACGTAACCTCTAGGATTGGAAAAGCCTTAGGATTTATTTTCTCTTTTGTATTTAAAATTCTTATACTCTCATCTACTCGTTTCTGACTTCCCTCCAATTATTTCAAAATTTATAGATGGCCACCTTCATCCCAGTTTTGATCACGGAGTTTTGCCAGCCTGAAGCAACGATGCCCTTTGGCAAGGAGCTGATGATGATCGTCAGGGACGTGAGGATTGCTTTGCCGAGCATCACTGGGACTCCTATCATGTCCTTTCCACAAGATGGACGCTACAGGATTGAGGTGCACATTCCAGGGAAGACCTTTGGGAATCGGAAGGAACCCATCGACTTAAAGTTTGTGGCACCCAGCTGGATACTTGGGAGGGACATGGCCATTCATCGTACCCTTGGACGTATTCAGGAGGAATACAGAGGTGGAACCATTTCACCAGGACTCAGCGTGGTTTGTCGCAGGGATGCCCATGGAAACATCATAACCACTCCCACTGAAGACACCACCATTTCCTATGTCCAGACCTTGGAGATGCACGTCTGGACCTTGGATCTTCGGGTACGTGCCGACACGAAGACGATCAAGAGGCCGATGAACCGTGAGATTGACCTCGAAGCTGACTTACGGGAAGCCGAGTACGAGCATGAGTATGAGGTGAAGGATTTCTTAGAGAGGATCGACAAGCTGAACACTCATATTGCAACTCTGGAGGAACAGATGGACATGGGTGAAAATCTTCATCCCGAAGGAGACATGGCTCCTTTGATCAGCAACGATGATGACTATGAGGAGAGCACCACTGGAGGAGGCTCCGTCACCACGTACTTTTGAGGAAACTTTAGTTATGCCCCCATGTATCTTCATTTTCGTCGTTAAAGCATAGGTCGATGTTTAGTTTGAATGGAGATTTGTATCTCGATGTTTGACTATGAGTTGAATAAATGAATGAGTGTTTGGTGTGATATGTTTGTTGCATTGCATATGGGTAGTGAATTCCCCTTTTAGGTCATTGTTCTATTCTAATTCTCACCCCTCTGAAAACAGCAAGATGCCTCTGCGACGTGAGCCCGACTTCACTTTCCCGCCAGAGCTCACCCAACTTCTTCAGCAGCAGAACGCCCTGATGCAACTGTTGATTCAGAATCAGACCAACAACCACAACAACCACCCTCCACCACAAGGCGACAACCACACCCGTTTTCTGAGACTGAATCCCCCAACATTCTCCAGCAGCATAGAGCCCATTGTGGCAGATGATTGGCTCCGCAAGATGGAGAGGGAACTCACCACCGAAGGATGCATTGAGGCTGAAAAAGTGCGTTTTGCCGCCCATCAACTGGAGGGTCCAGCAGCTTCATGGTGGGAGAACTACACCACCACATACCCTATTGCTGATGTGACTTGGGAGCAGTTCAAGCAAGCTTTCCGCACCGCACATGTCTCAGCTGGAGCCATGAGTCTGAAGAAGCGTGAGTTTCGCAACTTACGCCAGGGGAACCGTTCCATGGCCCAGTACATGGACGACTTCAGCACGTTGGCTCGTTATGCACCAGGAGATGTGGCCGATGATGCAGCCAAGCAGGAAAAGTTCTTGGAAGGACTCAATGATGAGTTGAGCGTGCAACTGATGGTGGCTACCTTCAGCAACTACCAGGAGCTGGTAGACAAGGCCCTCATCTTGGAGGGAAAGCAGCAGCAAATTGAGAACCGCAAGAGGAGGTATGCACATGGGAAGTCTACCTCTGGAGCTCATCAGAAGCCCCGCTACTCCCCGTACTCAGGAAATACCGGATCAGGGACCGGTAAGTATGGAGGACACACTCATCCAGTGCACAACCATGGAGGCCACCACCATGCAGGAAATGGGAATAATCGTCCGAATAATGGCAGCTTCAAGAATGGAAGTGGGAATGGCAACCAACACCGTCCCGCTCCAGTTCAGAAGGATCTGAACCACATCACCTGTTTCAAGTGTCAGAAGACAGGGCACTATGCCACTGAATGCCCTCAGAACAAGCAAGAGAATGGAAACGGCAACTCCGTAGCTAAGAAGCCAAATCCGTTTCCTCGTGCTCAGGTGAACCATCTTGATGTGGAAGAAGTCTATGATCAGCCTGAGACTGTGGTTGGTAAGTTTTTATTGCATTCACGTCCAGTTATGGTACTTTTTGATTCTGGTGCAACTCATTCATTCATATCAAGGGTAGTTATGGAAAAGTATGGTTTACCCACCAGAACCCTTAGTCAGCCCATTAAAGTAAATTCCCCAGGAGGAATGATGACGGCAGGAATAGGATGCCACGCCCTGAAACTTCACATAGGAAACCATGTTTTTCCTACCGACCCCATCGTCGTAGAATCCCAGGGATTGGATGTAATCCTAGGCATGGATTGGATGACCAAGTATGAAGGAAACCTTGATTGCCCTAGCAAGTCTATTTCACTCACCACTCCGGAGAACAAGAGGATTAAGTATGTATCCCGACGCACACAGATGAGTGCTCGGTTAAATTCCCTCACAGGAGTTGTTCACGAGGAAGTACCGGTTGTACGAGACTTTCCAGATGTATTCCTGGAGGAATTACCAGGCATGCCACCAGATAGGGAGATTGAGTTTCTAATTGAGCTAATACCAGGACAGCCCCAATTTCCAAGAGACCCTATCGGATGCCCGCAAATGATCTAGTGGAAATCAAGAAGCAAATTAAGGAGCTATTGGACAAGGGATATATTCGCGCAAGTTCATCACCTTGGGGAGCCCCAGTTCTTTTGGTGGAGAAGAAAGACAAAACCTTGAGGATGGTGGTCGATTATCGAGCATTGAACGAGGTGACTATCAAGAATAAGTACCCTCTGCCGATGATTAATGACATGTTTGATCAGCTATTAGGCGCCAAAGTATTCTCCAAGATCGATCTTCGATCAGGGTATCATCAACTGAAGATTCGTGAACAGGATATACCCAAAACATCTTTCACCATCAGGTATGGCTTATACGAGTATACAGTCATGTCCTTTGGTTTGACTAATGCTCCTGCCTACTTCATGAATTTGATGAACAAAGTTTTTATGGAATACTTGGAAAGTTTGTCGTGGTGTTCATCGATGACATTTTGATATTCTCCAAGAGCGAGGATGAACACAAGGAACACTTGCGTTTAGTTCTGGAGAAGCTTAGAGAGCATCAGTTGTATGCCAAGTTCAGTAAATGTGAATTTTGGCTGACGGAAGTCGGATTCCTTGGACATATTATTTCTGGAGAAGGAATAGCAGTAGACCCTGCTAAGGTTGAAGCAGTCACTGAGTGGAAGTCACCCACCTCAGTTAAGGAGATCCGCAGTTTTCTCGGACTTGCCGGATATTACCAGAGATTCATTGAGAATTTCTCAAAGATTGCCAAGCCCATGACAGAGTTGTTGAAGAAAGAGTCTAAGTATATCTGGACTGAGGAATGTGAGACTAGTTTCCAGGAGTTGAAGAAACGTTTGGTCACAGCCCCAGTGTTGATACTGCCAAACAATCGAAAGGACTTCCAGGTTTATTGTGACGCATCCCGTCAAGGACTTGGAGGAGTACTCATGCAGGAGGGAAAAGTTGTAGCATATGCATCCAGACAACTACGACCCCATCAGTTGAATTATGCCACCCATGATTTGGAGCTAGCAGCCGTAGTGCACGCACTCAAGACTTGGAGACATTTCTTTATCGGAAATAGTTGTGATGTGTACACTGATCATAAGAGTCTGAAGTATATCTTCACGCAGAAGGAGTTGAACCTCAGACAGAGGAGATGGTTAGAGTTAATCACAGACTATGACATGAGATTACATTACCATCCAGGAAAGGCAAATGTTGTGGCAGATGCTTTGAGTCGGAAGAGTTATGTGAACACACTCATAGCCGGAGGATTACCCCAGGAGTTAACCAAAGATCTGAGAAACCTTCGGTTAGAGATAGTTCCGCAAGGATATGTTGCCACACTAGAGATTCAGTCCACCTTGACCGAAAGAATTCGAGAAGCCCAGAAATCAGACAATGAGATAGCTGAGATAAAACAGAGAATGAAGGAAGGAAAGGCTAAAGGCTTTCGTGAAGATGAACAGGGTAATCTATGGTTTGAGAACCGAATCTACGTTCCCCAGGACCCAGAGCTCAGGAAGTTGATCCTTCAAGAAGCCCATGATTCACCATACTTGATACACCCAGGCAACACCAAGATGTACCTGGATTTGAAGGAAAGTTACTGGTGGTCAGGTATGAAGAAAGATATTGCCGAACATGTTGCGGTATGTGATGTTTGTCAGCGAGTAAAGGCGAAACATCAGAAACCAGCAGGGTTACTCCAACCTTTGCCGATACCCGAGTGGAAATGGGATAATATCGGTATGGACTTTATCACAGGACTACCTAGGACCCGTTCAGGATATGATTCCATTTGGGTAGTGGTCGATCGTTTGACCAAGGTGGCTCATTTCATTCCAGTGAAGACCACCTATACCAGTGCTAAGCCAGCGAAGATATATATGACCAGGATCGTATGTCTGCATGGAGTTCCGAGGAGTATCGTGTCTGATAGAGGAACACAATTTACCTCAAAGTTTTGGCATCAGCTACATGAAACTTTGGGTACAAGACTGGAGTTCAGTACAGCTTTTCATCCGCAGACCGATGGACAGACTAAGAGAGTCAATCAGATTCTAGAGGACATGTTGAGAGCCTGTGCGCTAGACTATGGGTCCAGTTGGGATGACAACTTACCTTACGCAGAGTTCTCATACAACAACAGTTATCAGACCAGTCTGAAGATGGCCCCTTTCGAAGCTTTATACGGAAGAAGGTGCAGAACACCATTGACGTGGGATGGTGTTGGAGACCGACAACTTTTTGGTCTCGATCTTATCAGAGACTCCAAAGATAAGGTCAAACTGATTCGTGACAGACTCAAGATAGCTCAATCCCGGCAGAAGAGTTATGCTGACAGCAAACGCAAGGAAGTGACGTATGAAGTGGGAGACAGAGCATATCTCCGGGTGTCCCCACTTCGAGGAATCAAGAGGTTTGGTGTTAAAGGAAAGTTAGCACCCAGATTCATAGGCCCCTACAAAATTCATGAACGTAGAGGCGAAGTTGCATACAAACTGGAATTGCCGGAAGGACTGTCCAGAGTTCATGATATTTTCCATGTTTCCCAGTTGAAGAAATGCCATGCTGAGATGGCTGATACTCCTTTGAGAGACACAGTGCCCCTAGAGGCCATACAACTTGACAGTGATCTGACCTACGAGGAGAAGCCTGTCAGAATCCTTGAGACTGCCAACAAAGTTACCCATAGCAAGATCATCAAGTTCTGTAAGGTTCTGTGGAGTCACCACACCGAGGAAGACGCCACCTGGGAATGCGAAGAAGATCTTCGTAGAGACCACCCGCACCTATTTTCTAGCCAACCCGAATCTCGAGGGCGAGATTCATCTTAAGGTGGGTAGGTTTGTAACATCCCAAAATTTCCTTTTGGAATGTTATGATATATAGCCATGCATCATCATCATATTGTTTGAATGAATATAATAGTTGAAGTGCTTCTTTTGAAATTCTAAAATGTCGCTTTCATCTTTCCCCTTTTCTTGTTTCACCTATTTGAAAACCTCTGGAAAAGTTCAAACAAAAGAGGGCAGTAACATGAAACTCCACACCAGGGGCATCTTGGTGTAATATTTGAACAATAGAACCAGGGGGTCTTTTGAAAAATATTTGCAAAAGGCTTTAAAACCAAATAGGCAATTTCTGAAAATAATTTTTTTCTTCAAAGTATTCAGATGACAGAGGAAAAATGTTCATCGAATAGCATTAATTCTCCTGATCATTTTGATATATATATTTCCTATATTTGGAAATGTTTTGAATGCCTTTAAATGAGTTTTACTGCTCTGGTTATTAAAAAAGGAAACATTTTAATTCTAAACGGGCCGGCCCACAGCAGTTATTTCCCAAAACTGCTCCGAGCCGACTGACCGACGCGCTGACGCCGCCCTCTCTCAATCTGACGCTCCGGCCCCACCGTTCGATCCCGAAGACATCGCGATCGCCTTCCTCCTCGCGCGCGCGCCGCCGTTGCCAGAGATCCCTCTCCCGGATCTCCCTCCTCTTTCCTTCCCTGACCACCGCTCCGGCCCTATAAGTAGCCCCGACCCTCCGCTCCTCATTCCACCCCGAGACCCCACTCTACCTCGCCAGAACGCTGCCGCACGAGCTCGCCGGAGCTCTACCCACTCCCGAATCTCCCCACGCCACTGCTCGTCGCTCCGCTCCACCCCACGCCTCTCCGACACCAGCAAAGCTCACCGGAGACCCTTCGTCGTCGTTTGAAGCTCTCGGACGCCGTCCCCAACCACCGGAGCGCCACCCCCAATGACCTCGCCGCCTCGGCCTCGCCGGAGAAGTCCATCGCCGGTGACCCTTTCTCTGTAAGCCACCGAAACCCTTCCTGTCCGTTCGATCGAAGATCAACGCGTCAGATTAGATTGTTTTAAAACCCGAACCGGTACGTGCTAAGCTTCGGTCGCCCGCTCGCAAATGCCCGCGCGCACACCCTCTCGGCCAACCACGACCCGCCACGTAGCCCATGTCCGATGAGTTTTATTTTCTCTTTTTCTGATTCTGTTTTAGAAAACAGAATGTTTTCTGTTTTTGTTTTTGTTATATCTTTTAAACTATTTAGTGTTTTTAGTTGATTCTTTTTGCATTAGTTCACATATTTAATGTAGTTTATATCTGTATGCTTAGATTTAAAATTTGAGCTTTAAATTTTGAATCTAATCAAATTTGTTCAAATTACTAAAATCTGTATAACTATAGTTTAAATATATATTTTTGAGTGAATCTTTTTGCCACTGTTTGGTATTAGTTAAACCTATCATTCTACATGATTTGAGTAATTTTTGAATAAATGTAGTTACTGTTTTTAACAAAAACAGAATCTGTTTAGTTCTTATTGTAGTTTAGTTATCTTAATTTTAATTTAGTTTGAACCTGAATTAGTTCAACTTTGTTAATAGTTTTCATTAGTTTCTGTTGTTTCAGACATTTAGGTAACGTTACTTGCTAATATTTAAAATGATTGTTTAGTTTTATACCATGTTGTTATAGGAATCTTTATATCTTTTTCATTAGGTATAGTTTTATAAAACAATATAGTTTTACTTTCACAAACTAGTTAGATGATTTAGTTAGATTTCTAATAAATAATTTTAGTAAATATATTTTGTTAAGTAATATGATGGTAATAATATTAGTGTTAATAATATTATTGTTTTGGTTTCCTATTCCAAAGTTATAGTAACATTCTAGTTATTTTCATTTTAGTAGTGTTTCTTTACACAAAAGTTTTAGTGAATTTGATTCTGTTTACAAAAAAAAGATTTTATTTAATAATCCTATTTCTACTAGCTATTGCTTGATTGTTTGTCTTAAGTAGTTGTAGTAGAAGTTTTTGACACAAATTTTTTTTGTGAGTCAAAATTATTTTATCTCTTTCTCTTGATTGATACTATTGAATGGTTTCAATATTGTTTGTTTAACCTTGCTGAATTGTGTGAATTGTTTTGTGTTTATGCTTATGGTGTGCTCTTGTTTGATTCGTTAAATCATTCGGAGTGCGAAGCTTGTTATCTAGAGTCACTCGAGTACGAGGATCATCAGCAAGGCAAGTCACTTTGACCATCTATACCTATGTTTTATTGCATTAGTTCTTCCATCACCCCAATTGCATGCAAAGTAGGTAAATTGGAAACTTGGTTACTTGTTGTAGTATCATGTGGTAGGTACCCCTCAACCCTTTGACACATTGGCCCTGGGAAAACGTTGTTTTACATTTTGCTATGCTATTAGTAGACGGGGTTGGTTGTGTGATTCATGAGAGTTGAGAGAGTTAATAATTTCAAGACCTACATGATGATCAAGTCTTCAAGACTCCGAGTTTTCAACATACCTCTGGGTGGATGATGGTTGAACGGCACCCTGGAGAAACCAGTGGTTAGCCTAGATGATGCTGGAGATGTGCTAGTATTCATGCGGAAAGGTCCACCCAGGCACAAAGAGATGGATGGATGCTTCAAGACCCAAGGCTTACCTGCACAGCCACAAGTCATTATGGGCTCTGGCTTGGTTGGATATCGTGGTGACCCTGGACAGGCGGTGCTACGAGATGTAGAAGAACGGTAGGAAAGGATGGGCACCGACAGAGTCGCAGGGAAACCCTTTAGAAGACCATGTTTTGGTCATCCGTTTCTCAAACACCCTGAAGTGCGAGAAATCAAACGAAGGCGACCAAATCTTGTGGGGAACGTGTGCAAAACTCTACAGAGTACCCAAACCTAATCGATTAGCCGTGTCCACGATCATGGACAACTTGAGCCAAAGGAACTGAAACTATCTGGAACTCTCAACACAATTAATTATATTGATGTGGGTTATTAATGACAACTTGGGTATGAGAATTGGTTGGTGGAACCATCTCATTAATCTACCAACATTGTAGTAATTATGCCTTTGCCCTCTCTTGTTGTAGGATAAATTTGGTTTTATGCAAAAACTTACTACTCCACCTGCCATAATTGCATATAGACTAGATGATTACTTTTCCCCCTCTCTTGTGACTTTGTCGGCATATTCAATATGCTGACCTACACGGCTGCAACGTATCATGTTGCAGAGTACTTTTCCGACCAGGAGTGAGGACACGCTCTACGCTCGATGAGATGCCCTTGGAGTCAGATGGACTCATCTACCTTCGAAGCTTCCGCAAGTTTAGTTAATCTCATGAGTTGGCCTTCAGCCACTTTATTGTAATCATTATTGTAATAAAGGACTTGATATGAGATTTCGATTAATTTATGTTGTGTGATTTCCCTTTGATATATACATTGATGTATTGTGTGCGTACCAGCATGATCTTGGGATGGTACAGAAACACCGGAGATCCGACCTTTCAGGTCGGGTCGCTACATCATCCAAGCCAGAGGCACTCGCCAAAAATGAGATTGGCCAAACCTATCCTAGACCAGGCCTAAAAGGGCCTAGATCTAGGCATGTAGTACGTCGTTGGCAAGGACTCGCATGGAGCCACCATCGTTGCAAAGTGGTCGCACCTTCGCCTCGTCGCTTGGAGTGCCTCTAGCGAAGCTACACCACTGCCGGATCCTACCTTCCATGGCCGAGCACCCGCGATGGGAATGGATCAAGGACACCCGCCAACACACGCACATCCAAAGCCATCCACGTGACCATCAGGAGCCAGGGGCCACCGCAGCTAGCCACCAGCGCCGCGTTGTCGTGCCCTTCGCCAGCACCGCGTCGCCGCTCGGGGAGCCCTTCCTTTCCCTGGCCCCGACAAGCGCAGACGAGAAGCCGCCCCGTCGCCACCGACACCGATCGGGCTTCGCTTGTCAATGCGCTGCTGTCAGGACCGGTTTTCCAGGATATTAATTTCCTAGTAAATAGTCCTTGTGCTCACCAGCCCCATGATTACTGTTAGCTGATGAGGCACAATCTTGATACAGAAATTCCAAGAAAAATTACAAAAATTTGAAGTACAAGACCATTATGGTCTATGAGTACAACAAAAGGTTTCCATTGGTTGGCGGCGGAAGCGGTTCAGGGTCATCAGCATCTATGGGACTCCATTTCCCACAGGAACAAGTGACCTGGATAACTCCTATCTTCACGGGGCTGTGATCTACGATGCCTAGGTTCTGGGGTTGCTGTCATAACTCTCCTCTCCACATGTGCAATCTAGCTAAGACAATAGCTAGGGACAAACAAGTGAGTACTTTGAATGTACTCTCGAACATTTTGAAAATAGGTATAACATAGCAGTGGTATTCGTGCGCTGAAATAATCCACGGTCACTTAACCAGTCACAAAATAAAATTCATCATGCACGCAAGCAGTTCATTCATATTAGGACATGAATAAGCAACCAGAGAATAAAAATAAAATAAACCGATCGGGTGTCTGAAGCGATGCCTTGAAAGGATAATAATATAAAGCATGCCTCAGTCGGGCGTCTGAGCGACACCACATAAAGGGCTTAGAAGGAAATAAATAACATGGATGCCACAGTTGGGCTTCTGAGCGACGCCACATAAAGGGCTTATAAGGAATTTAAATAACATACATGCCACAGTCGGGAGTCTATGCAACGCCACATAAAGGGCTTATAAAGAAAATAAATATAAGCATGCCACAATCGGGCGTCTTAGCGACACCACATAAAGGGCTTATATGGAAAATAATAACATGAGTATTCAGGAGGTAGAACCATCCTAGGGATACTCAATAATCCAAACAATATAATTGGTTAGTCCACAATAATAATAATCATGATCATCATTTCTCACACATCATGATCAATATTCTGGTTTATAAATTTTCCTCCGAAGATTCGCATTAAGACCGACACCTGACCCATCCCAAACTGTAGTCCTTAACCGTGGACACGGCTACTCGAATAGATATAGACTCTGCATAGGGTGTACTCTTTACCCACGAGTAACAGGTTCCTTTAGTCCACTAGGACTAATTCCGCTTACGGTCTTTGAATTGAAAACACACCTGACCCGCACACACCAACTTAACTTATCGGTGCCTGGAATCACCCACGACACTCCTTCAGCAAAACTCTAAGTGGGGAGGCTATATCGACCTCGTTTAGCATGGGACCACAAAATTTGTATCGCGCGCAAAACATGGGAGCCACCCCCTCGGACTCACCGGAACACCCATGCCCCCGGACCAAGTGACATTCCTACCAGGGGCCAGTGGTATCTTTCACTATGGCATCTCTGTATGATGTGTGCTAAGAAAGGGGTTGAAAACTTACTGAACCATACCCTACCTGCAGCAGGGACAAGTGGTAGTACGAAATAAGTATGGGGGTTACTAGCACAAGACTTGATCTACGGTCGACTCAGGAGGTTAAAGTGTTTCCTGCATCATTAGCATAACAAATTAGTTCCACACCAACAGACAGAATCACCACTCATCATACTTCACCATGCCTTATTGATCATACTCGTCCCAGCGAAATATCAGTATCAAGCTCGTGTCAACATTATTCCACTGGTTTTACTAACTGAAATAAAAATTATTTAATGAAACATTCAAGCCACATAACATTATTCAAAAGTTTTAGATAGGAGAAGAGAATTTTAGAAATTCGGACAAAAATAGTGGCTCTGAAATTAATGGGAAAACAAGAAAATAGAAAACAATTATCTCTATCAACATTTTATTTAATAAAACATGATTAAATTCTTGGGGTGTTACAACACTACCACCCTTAAGAAAAATCTCGTTCTCGAGATTTGCTAAGGACGGTCTCAAAAATATTTTACCTACTACCACGCAATAATACCACAAAAACAATTATCTTACTCACGCGATCCGACGTGGTTACAGTGAGAGGGTAGATAATTGGTGCAACTACAAGTGGACCACTGGCGCTGCGAGAAAAACCTACGGTTGTGCAAACCGTGTAATTTCTACTTATGGCCATGTAGATTTAGAATTGATAAAATTCTAAATCCCAAATTACACTGGTCATACCCGAGTGCATAGAGCTCTCTTCGGCTGACAGTTGGACCCAAGGCCTATTGTCAGTCTCTTCTTCTACCTCTGGCTCTCCTCTCGTCCTCTATCTCGCGCGCTTTACCATGCTATCTCCACCGGCGGCGTCTAGCGCATAGGGCATCTAGGCCGTACTGCGGTAGTGCGCGGCGTGCTAGCTGTCGGTGTTGGAAATATTCCCTAGAGGCAAAAAAATGAAGTGCTTATTATTGTATTTCTTTGTTCATGATAATCGTTTATTATCCATGCTATAATTTTATTAATTGGAAACATGGATACATATGTGGATACATAGACAAACACAATGTCCCTAGTATGCCTCTAGTGAACTAGCTCGTTGATTGAAAGATGGTTAAGGTTTCCTAGACATGGACATGAGACGTCATTTGATAATGGGATCACATCATTAGGAGAATGATGTAATGGACAAGACCCAAACTACAAACGTAGCTAATGATCGTGTCTGTTTATTGCTACTGTTTTCTGCATGTCAAGTATATGTTCCTATAACCATGAGATCATGCAACTCACAGATATCGGAGGAGTACCTTGTGTGTATCAAACGTCGCAACATAACTGGGTGACTATAAAGGTGCTCTACAGGTGTCTCCGAGGGTGTCTGTTGAGTTGGCATGGATCAAGATTGGGATTTGTTACTCCGTGTGACGGAGAGGTATCTTAGGGCCCACTCGGTAATACAACATCACAATAAGCCTTGCAAGCAATGCAACTAAGTGTTGGACACGGGATCTTGTATTACGGAACGAGTAAAGAGACTTTCCAGTAACGAGGTTGAACTAGGTATGGAGATACCGACGATCGAACCTCGGGCAAGTAACATATCGAAGAACAAAGGGAACATCATACGGGATTAATTGAATCCTTGACATAGAGGTTCGACCGATAAAGATCTTCGTAGAATATGTAGGAACCAATGTGGACATCTAGGTCCCACCATTGGTTATTGACCGTAGAGGTGTCTCGGTCATGTCTACATAGTTCTCGAACCCGCAGGGTCTGCGCACTTAAGGTTTGGTGACGTTTCGGTTGTATAGAGTTATGTATGGTGGTGACCGAAGTTTGTCCA
Organism: Hordeum marinum; assembly: GCA_022496015.1. NCBI lineage: Eukaryota > Viridiplantae > Streptophyta > Magnoliopsida > Poales > Poaceae > Hordeum > Hordeum marinum. Next base: position 412,350,692 of record CM039678.1, on the reverse strand, counting down.
GATTCCCGGATGAGATCCTGGACGTCACGGGGATCTCCAGAATGGTCTGGAGGTAAAGATTCATATATAGGAAGTCCTGTTTTGGTCGCCGGAAAAGTTTCGGGCTTATCGGTAGTGTACCGGGAGTGTCGGTAGTGTACCTGGAGACCTCCGGGAGGGGTATTTCGACCCAAGAGGCTTCATGGGCTTTGGGAGAGTGAATATCATCCCTTGGTGGGCTGGTGGAAACTCCCACACAAGGCCCATGTGGCTGGAGAAGAAAACTCAAAAGGAAAAAGGTGGAAAAAGGCGAAAAGGAAAAAAAAGGATGAATCCTAATCCTACTAGGAGTGGAGGAGGTGGACTCCTCCTCTCCTAGTTCGGCCGAAGCCTAGGAGGCTTGGAGGCCAAGCTGCCTCCTATCCACCTCTCCTCCTATATATACTGGTCGTATTGAGGGTTTTTGCACTAGATTTTCAGCCACGTGCTACCCGTTCCTCCAGTGCATAGTTTCTCCTCTAGATCGGTTTTCTGCAGTGCTTAGGCGAAGCCTTGCCGGAATTGCTCCACCACCATCGCCAGAGCATCGTCAGGCTGCCGGAGAACTCTTCTTCCTCTCCAATCCTTCTTGCTGGATCAAGACGGTGGAAATCGTCATCAAGTTGTACGTGTGCTGAACACGGAGGTGTCGTCCGTTCGGTGCTAGATCGGAAGGATCGTGATCAAGTTCGTGAGACGGATCGTGATCAAGTTCGTGGGACGGATCGTGATAGGATCGCGGGACGGATCGCGATTGGATCGCGGGACGGATCGTGATTGGATCGCGGGACGCACGGCGATTTGGATCGCGAAGACGTTCGACTACACCAACCGCGTATCTTAACGCTTCCCACTTAGCGATCCACAAGGGTATGTAGATCCACTCTCCCTCTCGTAGATGCTGAACACCATGGATAGATCTTCGTGTGCGTAGGAAAAATTTTGTTTCCCATGCGACGTTCCCCAACAGTGGTATCAGAGCTAGGTCTATGTGTAGATGAGATCTCGAGTAGAACACAAAAGGTTTGTGGGCGTCGATGCTCAGATTGCTTCCTCCCTTGGTTGGATTTTGGTTCAGCGGTATTGTGAGATGAAGCGGCCCGGAACAACATTACTCGTACGCTTACGAGAGACCGGTTCCCTCGACGCAACTTGTTGCCTAGATGGCTTGCGGGTGGTAGTTTCTCTCACTTTAGTTGGATCGGATTCGACAAAGGCGGTCCTTGAGAAGGTTGAAAAGAAAATTATGTATCACCGTTGTGGTTTATGCGTAGGTGAGAATCGTTCTTGTTAGAAACCCGTCGCATCCACGTAAAACATGCAGCAACAATTAGAGGACGTCTAACTTGTTTTTGCAGGGTATGTTGTGATGTGATATGGCCAATTACATGATGTGATATATGTGATGTATGAGATGATCATGTGATGTATAGAATTTCACGACTTGCATGTCGATGAGTACGGCAACCGGCAGGAATAGTAGTACGGCAACCGCGAGCCATAGGGTTGTCTTTAATTATTGTATGACCTGCGTGTCAATCATTAAGCGCTATGTAATGCTTTACTCTATCGCTAAACGGTAGCAATAGTAGTAGAAGCATGCAGGGCGCGACAACCTCGATGGTGACACGTTGATGGAGATCAAGATGATGGAGATCATGGTGTCGTGCCGGTGACGATGGAGATCATGTCGGTGCTTTCAAGATGGAGATCAAAAGCACAAGTTCATGGCCATATCCTATCACTTATGAATTGCATGTGATGTTAATCCTTTTATGCACCTTGTTATGCTTAGGACGACGGTAGCATTATATGGTGATCCCTCACTTAAATTTCAAGATAAAATTGTGTTCTCCCCGAGTGTGCACCGTTGCGAAAGTTCTTCGTGTTGAGACACCACGTGATGATTGGGTGTGATAGACTCTACGTTCACATACAACGGGTGCAAGCCAGTGTTGCACGCACAGAACACTCGGGTTAAACTTGACGAGCCTAGCATGTATAGACATGGCCTCGGAATACAAGAGACCAAAAGGTCGAACATGAGTCATATAGTAGATATGATCAACATAATGATGTTCACCATTGAAGCCACCTCAACTCACGTGATGATCGGACTTGAGTTGGTGGATTTGGATCATGTGACACTCAGATGACCTAAGGGATGTCAATTTGAGTGGGAGCTTTAGTAATTTGATTAACTAAACTCATTATATTGAACAATAGTCTAAGTGAACTTTGCATATTTATGTTGTAGATCAATGGCTCGCGCGGTAGCACCCCTGAATTTTAATGCGTTCCTAGAGAAAGCTAAACTGAAAGATGATGGAAGTAACTTTGTTGACTGGGCCTGTAATCTGAGGATTATCCTCACGGCTTCCCAGAAATCATATGTCCTTGATGCACCGCTTGGTGACCAACCAGAAGACATGACCTCCGAAGACGTTAAAAACGCTTGGGAGGCACGTACTGGAGATTACTCAATAGTTCAGTGTGCAATATTGTATGGCTTAGAACCGGGACTTCAAAGACGTTTTGAACGTCATGGAGCATATGAGATGTTCCAGGAGTTGAAGTTTATCTTTCAGAAGAACGCCCAGATCGAGAGGTATGAAACCTTCGATAAGTTCTATGCTTGCAAGATGGAGGAGAACGGGTCTATCAGTGAACATATACTCAGAATGTCTGGGTATTCAACTTGTCTAGCAGAGTTGTGAATTGCCCTTCCGCCAGAGGCGATCACTAATAGAGTTCTTCAATCACTGCCACCTAGTTACAAGAGCTTTGTGATGAACTATAACATGCACGGGATGAACAAGTCAGTCGCCGAGCTGTTTGCGATGCTAAAAGTCGCTGAGTCTGAAATCCAGAAAGAACATCAAGTGTTGATGGTCAATAAAACCACTAGTTTCAAGAAAAATGGCAAAGTCAAGGGCAAGGGCAAGAAGGGTAAAACCAAGAAGGATGGCAAAGCAGTTGATACTCCTGCGAAGAAGCCCAAGCATGGACCCAAGCCAGAAACTGAGTGCTTTCCTTGCAAAGGAACTGGTCACTGGAAGCAAAACTGCCCCAAGTACCTGGCTGACAAGAAGGCGGCCAACGACAAACAAGGTATATATGATATACATGTTATTGATGTGTGCTTTACTAGCTCTCGTAGTAGTGCTTGGGTATTTGATACCGGCTCGGTTGCTCACATTTGCAACTCAAAGCAGGAACTACGAAATAAATGAAGCCTGGCAAAGGACAAAGTGACGATGCGCGTGGGAAATGGTTCCAAGGTTGATGTGATCGCCGTCGGCACGCTCTCTCTTCGATTACCATCAGGATTAGTGATGAACCTGAATAATTGTTATTTAGTGCCTGCGTTAAGCATGAACATTATGTCTGGATCTTGTTTATTGCGAGACGGTTACTCATTTAAATCAGAGAATAAAGGTTGTTCTATTTATATGAGTAATATCTTTTATGGTCAAGCACCCAATGTTAGGGGTTTATTCATATTGAATCTTGATAGTGATGACACACATGTTCATAACATTGATGCCAAAAGATGTAGAATTGATAATGATAGTACCACTTTCTTGTGGCACTGCCGTTTAGTTCATATTGGTGTAAAACGCGTGAGCAACCTCCATGCTGATGGACTTTTGGAGTCACTTGATTTTGAATCACTTGACACATGTGAACTATGCCTCATGGGCAAGATCACTAAAACGCCGTTCTCTAGAACAATGGAACGGGCGAGTGACTTATTGGAAATCATACACACTGATCTGTGCGGTCCAATGAATGTTACAGCGCATGGTGGATATCGTTATTTTCTCACCTTCACTGATGACTTAAGTAGATATGGGTGTATTTACTTAATGAAACACAAGTCTGAAACGTTTGAAAAGTTCAAGCAATTTCAGAGTGAAGCTGAGAATCATCGTAACAAGAAGATTAAGTTCCTGCGATCTGATCGAGGAGGTGAATATCTGACTTATGAGTTTGGCAGTCACTTAAGACAGTGTGGAATTGTTTCACAGTTGACACCGCTCGAAACACCACAGCGTAATGGTGTATCCGAACGTCGTAATCGGACCTTATTAGATATGGTACGTTCTATGATGTCTCTTGCTGATTTGCCACTATCGTTTTGGGGTTATGCATTAGAGACGGCTGCATTCACTTTAAATAGGGCACCATCAATTTCCGTTGAGACGACGCCATATGAACTGTGGTTTGGCAAGAAGCTAAAGTTGTCGTTTCTTAAAGTTTGGGGATGTGATGCTTATGTCAAAAAGCTTCAGCCTAAAAAGCTGGAACCCAAAGCGGAGAAATGCGTCTTCATAGGATACCCAAAAGAGACAGTCGGGTATACCTTCTATCTCAGATCCGAAGGCAAAATGTTTGTCGTTAAAAACAGAACATTTCTTGAGAAAGAGTTTCTCTCGAAAGAATTGAGTGGGAGGAAAATAGAGCTTGATGAGGTTATTGAACCTTTACTTCAACCAGAAAGTAGCGCAGCACAGAAAGATGTTTCTGTGGAACCTACAACGGTTGAAGAGGAAGTTAATGATGGTGATCATGAAGCTTTGGATCAAGCATCTATTGAACCTCGTAGGTCGACAAGGCCGCGTACTACCCCTGAGTGATCCGGCAACCCTGTCTTGGAGGTCATGTTGTTGGACAACAATGAACCTACGAGCTATGGAGGAGCAGTGATGGGCCCGGATTCCGAGAAATGGTTAGAGGCCATGAAATCCGATATGGGATCCATGTATGAAAACAAAGTATGGACTTTGGAAGTATTACCTAAAGGGCGAAAGGCCATTCAGAACAAATGGATCTTTGAGAAGAAAACAGACGCGGACGGTAATATCACCGTCTATAAAGCTCGACATGTGGCAAAGGGTTTTTCACAAGTTCAAGGAGTTGGCTACGATGAGACTTTCTCACCCGTAGCGATGCTTAAGTCTGTCAGAATCATGTTAGCAATAGCTGCCTATTTCAACTATGAAATTTGGCAGATGGATGTAAAAACAGCGTTCCTCAACGGTTTCCTTGAGGAAGAGTTGTATATGATGCAACCCGAAGGTTTTGTCGATCCAAAGAATGCTGCCAAAGTTTGCAAACTCTAGCAATCCATTTATGGATTGGTGCAAGCATCACGGAGTTGGAATAAGCGCTTTGATGAGGTGATCAAAGCGTTTGAGTTTATACAAGTTTATGGAGAAGCTTGTATTTACAAGAAAGTGAGTGGGAGCTCTATAGCATTTCTAGTATTATATGTGGATGACATATTGCTGATTGGAAACAATATAGAAATGCTGGAAAGCGTGAAGGAATATTTGAACAAGAGTTTTTCAATGAAGGACCTAGGAGAAGCTGCTTTCATATTAGGCATTAAGATCTATAGAGATAGATCGAGACGCTTAATAGCACTTTCACAGAGCACATACCTTGATTAATTTTGAAGAAGTTCAAAATGGAACAGTCCAAGAAGGGGTTCTTGCCTGTATTACAAGGTGTGAAGTTGAGTAAGACTCAATGCCCAGTAACTGCAGAAGATAGAGAAAAGATGAGTGTCATCCCCTATGCTTCAGCCATAGGCTCTATCATGTATGCAATGCTATGCACAAGACCCGATGTCATCCTTGCCATAAGTATGGCCGGAAGGTTTCAAAGTGATCTAGGAATGGAGCACTGGCAAGCGGTCAAGAATATCCTTAAGTACCTGAAAAGGACTAAGGAAATGTTTCTTGTTTATGGAGTTGATGAAGAGCTCGTCGTAAAGGGTTACGTCGATGTAAGCTTTGACACTGATCCGGACGACTCTAAGTCACAAACCGGATACGTATTTATTCTTAACGGGGGAGCGGTAAGCTGGTGCAGTTCCAAGCAAAGCGTGGTAGCTAATTCTACGTGCGAAGCGGAATACATCGCAGCCTCGGAGGCGGCGAAGGAAGGTGTCTGGATGAAGCAGTTCATGACAGATCTTGGAGTAGTGCCCAGTGCACTAAATCCAATGAACCTGTTATGTGTCAACACTGGTGCCATTGCTCTGGCCAAGGAACCAAGGTTTCACAAGAGGACCAGACACATAAAGTGACGCTTCAACTCCATCCGCGATTACATCTTGGAGAAAGACATAAATATTTGCAAAGTGCACACGGATCTAAATGTTGCAGACCCGTTGACTAAATCTCTTCCAAGGGCTAAACATGATCAACACCAGAACTGCATGGGTGTTCGATTCATTACGATGTAAAGCACATAGTGATGTGAACTAGATTATTGACTCTAGTGCAAGTGGGAGACTATTGGAAATATGCCCTAGAGGCAATAAATAAAGTGTTTATTATTGTATTTCTTTGTTCATGATAATCGTTTATTATCCATGCTATAATTCTATTAATTGGAAACATGGATACATGTGTGGATACATAGACAAACACAATGTCCCTAGTATGCCTCTAGTGAACTAGCTCGTTGATTGAAAGATGGTTAAGGTTTCCTAGCCATGCACATGAGATGTCATTTGATAATGGGATCACATCATTAGGAGAATGATGTGATGGACAAGACCCAAACTACAAACGTAGCTTATGATCGTGTCAGTTTATTGCTACTGTTTTCTGCATGTCAAGTATATGTTCCTATGACCATGAGATCATGCAACTCACAGATATCGGAGGAGTACCTTGTGTGTATCAAACGTCGCAACGTAACTGGGTGACTATAAAGGTGCTCTACAGGTGTCTCCGAGGGTGTCTGCTGAGTTGGCATGGATCAAGACTGGGATTTGTTACTCCGTGTGACGGAGAGGTATCTCAGGGCCCACTCGGTAATACAACATCACAATAAGCCTTGCAAGCAATGTGACTAAGTGTTGGTCATGGGATCTTGTATTACGGAACAAGTAAATAGACTTGCCAGTAACGAGGTTGAACTAGGTATGGAGATACCGACGATCGAATCTCAGGCAAGTAACATACCGAAGAACAAAGGGAACATCATACGGGATTAACTGAATCCTTGACATAGAGGTTCGACCGATAAAGATCTTTGTAGAATATGTAGGAACCAATGTGGACATCCAGGTCCCGCCATTGGTTATTGACCGTAGAGGTGTCTCGGTCATGTCTACATAGTTCTCGAACCCGCAGGGTCTGCACACTTAAGGTTTCGTGACGTTTCGGTAGTATAGAGTTATGTATGGTGGTGACCGATGTTTGTTTGGAGTTCTGGATGAGATCCTGGACATCACGAGGAGCTCCGGAATGGTCCAGAAGTAAAGATTCATATATAGGAAGTTCTGTTTTGGTCGCCGGAAAAGTTTCGGGCTTATCTGTAGTGTACCGGGAGTGCCGGTAGTGTACCGGGAGACCTTCGGGAGGGGTATTTCGACCCAAGAGGCTTCATGGGCTGTGGGAGAGTGAATATCAGGCCTTATTGGGCTGGTGGAAACTCCCACACAAGGCCCATGTGGCTGGAGAAAAAAACCCAAAAGGAAAAAGGTGGGAAAAGGGAAAAAGGGAAAAAAAAGGATGAATCCTAATCCTACTAAGAGTGGAGGAGGTGGACTCCTCCTCTCCTAGTTCGGCCGAAGCCTAGGAGGCTTGGAGGCCAATCTGCCTCCTCTCCTCCTCTCCTCCTATATATACTGGTGGTATTGAGGGTTTTTGCACTAGATTTTCAGCCACGTGCTACCCGTTCCTCCAATGCATAGTTTCTCCTCTAGATCGGTTTTCTGCAGTGCTTAGGCGAAGCCCTGCCGGAATTGCTCCACCACCATCGCCATTGCACCGTCAGGCTGCTAGAGAACTCTTCTTCCTCTTCACTCCTTCTTGCTGGATCAAGACGGTGGAAATCATCATCAAGCCGTACGTGTGCTGAACGCGGTGGTGTCGTCCGTTCGGTGCTAGATCGGAAGGATCGTGATCAAGTTTGTGAGACGGATCGTGATCAAGTTCGTGGGACGGATCGTGATCGGATCACGGGACGGATCGTGATTGGATTGTGGGACGGATCCCGATTGGATCGCGGGACACACGGTGATTTGGATCGCAAAGACGTTCGACTACACCAATCGCGTTTCTCAACGCTTCCCACTTAGCGATCTACAAGGGTATGTAGATCCACTCTCCCTCTCGTAGATGCTCATCACCATGGATAGATCTTCGTGTGTGTAGGAAAAAAATTTGTTTCCCATGCAACGTTCCCCAACATTTGGCACAGCATGCACTCACCTAGTGGGCCCATGCATTGTCGGCACTGCTTGCGGATTCGCATCCGAACACCGACGATCGAGCGACGAGCGGTGCTAGTGGACTTTGCCCACCGTACACCGATCTCGAGCTATAAAATGATCGCGGTGCTTCTCTCTTCTTACTCGCACCTGGCCTCATTTCTTCTTCTTCTTCCTTCTCCTCCATTTTCTGTTTTTTGCAGTTGCTCGAGGCGAGGCTTTAATGGCGGAGGTGATGTCTGACTTGTACACGATCCTGCTGTGTGGAGGCTTGGCGGCATTGCTCGGGTTATCCGTGATCCTTTGTGCAATGATCCTTGATGATCGCCATGCTGCATCTCGAGTGTTAGCTCTCTGCGGTGGTGGTGATCACAAGGATTAGGTGCCGGTGTCAGGTGCTGACTACTGTTAGTGTGCTAGCAGCAATCTGCCTAGGAATAATCACCTACATGTTTTTCTTTCGGAAAAACTGTGGTGTGTTAGTTCGGTGATCAGTTAGGTGCAAAATGTGTATATGGTTTTTGCAGTTAGTGCATGTGGTCGAGTGATTGTGGCTGTGAGCCTGTTATCGTGGTGATGCGTGAATTTAAATCCGTGTCATGGAAAAAAATTGTGCAATGGCTCAAAGAAAATCTCACCCTGAGATTTACTGAGAGTGAAAACAGTTGATCACAAATCACAACAGCAAAAATCCCTCACATACAATTGAAATCAAACCATTATTCATTGCACAATTTTAAGACATAATGCATATATTACAACCTATAATTAAATTTCTAGACTAACAAACACAACATTGGGTGTCTACGGCGCAAAAGTAAAATATGCGGGGTCCTGAGAAAATGTCTCCGGCACTGGGCACATTCTTCCTCTTCTGGGGAGAGCGGATGAACTAGTCGAAGAACGCAGCTCTCCTGGTCTGGTCTCAGCGGTCTGCCAATGGCGATCTAAGCATTCATAGTAGCGAGATTCTTGAGGTAATCCATTACTCGCTGAGTCAGACGCTCTTGAGTGATGACGTTCTGAACGAGGTTGGCCAGCAATGGGTCTCTCTCTATTCGTCCCCTGGGAAAATATGCTTCTTCTCCGGGTGTTGCACAGCTCGAGAAGTAATAATAGCCCCTTTCACTGGCATAAGGTACTGCGAATCAAAGGCGGAAAATCGCTTTGCAGGCAGCAACTTCTATGGCCATTTGCGGAGTTGGCATTGATTTCCCCGCAAAGGAGACTTTTATTGGGTCTTGGTTTGGGTTCACGGGAGGGATGTGCACTACTTCCCAATATTTCGAGGCAAATGAGCTGATCCTCGATTTGAACAAATCATACTGGGGTGGATGGGGAGAACCTATGGCATTGTGGGTAAAGTCCTGCAATATCTTAACAAAACTACTTGGGGTCACATCTGGGGTTCTCCGATGAATCCTAGGGTTTGGCATGGTTTAAAATGGTTGTGAGGGTAGTGCATAAAGTGAGGGATGCTTGGTAAGGTCATGGAGTGGCCTCTTATATAGCATCTAGGCTGGGTTACACATTTTGGTGTGGGGGCAACCTATGTTGTCCATTCTGCTCTAAGGGGATCGAGCCCAATGCCACAGATATACACATCTCACAAAAGTGACGTATTACTGTGGTTGACGGCTGGGGTGGGTTTTAGTAGCTACACCCAAAACTTTAATATGTAACCAAACGCCAAAATTTTATTTATGCATGGATATTTGTAGTACTATTAAAACAACGGCATACAAGCAAACCTGCATTTTATTCATGGCGATACAAGGTCACATTATTACATGGCGTAGAAATGCTAAGACTTGGTACTACTCAAGGGCTTAGTCTACCTCGTTAATATCTAGTCGAGCGTGCCTTGCGGATGTTGAGGCTTCAGTCTGGGCTTCACCGTCAGGGTTTGCTGGATCAGGATAAGGGTTTGCAGGGTCGGGGTAGCGATGATGACCGTCGCGGGGGTTGGCGGTCACAATCCCGTTGGAGCGTGTCCCCAAAAGGCGACGAAGCTCTTCCGAGGATACAAATGCATTCCGGTCTCAAAGACTCGATCAGTCATCCGAACAGCACGACGGGGTCATCGGCATCGGGCACCACTTCTCTTCTTGCCGGGGCTCGATGAGCAAGCTCTCCACGAATTGCGATCAGATCAAGAGTGACCTGGTTGAATAGTGCCTCTAGTGCGTTGAGGTAGAGCACAAGATGCAGCAATGCAGGGTCCATCTCGTGGTCTCCATTGGCAATCTGGTGTGGCCTACTATACCCGTCGCGGATGGGGTAATAATAGAACGAGCGATAGTTAACTCTAGCCGACAAGTGCCGGAGTTGAACTATAGCCTCTCGAGCTGCTAGCCGGATGGCTTGTGGCTCAAAGGAAGTTGTCCTTCCGGTGAACCTGTAGGGGCGCTTTGGTGAGATACCTCTCCATAGATGTGTACCATGGCCCAGAAGTGACGATTCTCATCACTCGTACGCTCTGTGTACACAACATATTCTGGGGGCTCTTCTAATGCAAAGTCACGGCGGGTGAGGTTAGCTAGGACGGTCACAAAACCTCCAAGGTTGTTTGCGGTGGTCTCATTGTGAACAATGGTGCCAGGCATCTTGGCTTGGTTTTGGATAGGAGGTTGTGGTGTGTCGGGTTTGGATAAATGTTTTCTTTTATAGAAGAAAACAGAGTCTTCCTTCGCACGCTTGCGAAAAGGACAATTTAGGTGTCGTTCATGGCGTGTGATCGATGGGCTACGCTAATAGGTTGGGCACTGACTACCGAAAGGTGTCGGGGTCACTTCATGGGCTATCAGATAGGATAGGCTTGGTTGTGGTTAGGTTAAGGTCTGGTGGGTGGGTTTACCTAGGTTTATCGACCTGGCTAAGATAGGATTTAGCCAATGGTCAACCTGGCTCTGATGCTAAGGTTGTCAGGATCAATTTTCCAGGATATTAATTTCCCAGTAAATGATCCTTGTGATCACCAGCCACAGGATTACTGTTAGCTGATGAGGCACAATCTTGATACAGAAATTCTAAGCACAATTACAAAAAAATTGAAGTACAAGACCATTATGGTCTATGAGTACAACAAAAGGTTTCTAGTGGTTGGCGGCGGAAGCGGTTCGGGGTCATCAACGTCTATGGGACTGCATTTCCAACATGAACAACTCACCTGGATAACTCCTATATTCTCGGAGCTATGATCTTCGACGCCTAGGTTCCGGGATTGCCGTCATAATGCTCCTCTCCACATGTGCAATCTGGCCAAGACAATAGCCAGGGACAAGTGAGGGAGTACTTTGAATGTACTCGCAAACATTTTGTAAACATGTATAACATAGCAGTAGTATTCGTGCACTGAAATAATCGACGATCACTTAACCAGTCACAAAATAAAATTCATGATGCACGCAAGCAGGTCATTCATATTAAAACATGAATAAGCAACCGGAGAATAAAAATAAAATATAATGATCGGGTGTCTGAAGCGATGCCTCAAAAGGATAATAATATAAAGCATGCCTCAGTCGGACGTCTGAGCGACACCACATAAAGGGCTTAGAAGGAAATAAACAACATGCATGCCACAGTCCGGCGTCTGAGCGACGCCACATAAAGGGCTTATAAGGAATTTAAATAACATAAACGCCACAGTCGAGCATCTGTGCGGTGCTACATAAAGGGCTTATAAAGAAAATAAATACAAACATGCCACAGTCGGGCGTCTCAGCGTCACCACATAAAGGGTTATATGGAAAATAATAACATGAGTATTCAGGGTGTAGAACCATCTCATGGATACACAATAATCCATACAATATAATTGGTTAGTCCACAATAATAATAATCATGATCATCATTCCTCACACATCATGATCAATATTCTGGTTTATAAATTTTCCTCCCAAGATCGACACTAAGACCGACACTTGACCCATCCCAGACTGTAGTCCTTAACTGTGGACACGGCTATTCGAATAGATATAGACTCTCCGAGGGTGTACTCTTTACCCACGAGTAACGGATTCTTTTAGTCCACCGATACTAATTCCGCTCATGGTCCTTGAATTGAAAACTCACCTGACCCGCACACACCAGCTTAAATTACGGGTGTCTGGAATCACCCGCGACACTCGTTCAGCAAAACTCTAAGTGAGGAGGCTACATCGACCTTGATTAGCATGGGATCACAAAATTTGTATCGCGCGCAAAACAGGGGAGCTACCCCCTCAGACTCACCGGAACACCCATGCCCCCGGACCAAGTGACATGCTTACCAGGTGCCACTGGTATCTTTCACTATGGCCTCTCTGTACGGTGTGTGCTAAGAAAGGGTTTGACAACTTACTGAACTGTACCCTACCTGCAGTAGGGACAAGTGGTAGTACGAAACAAGTATGGGGGTTACTTGCACAAGACTTGATCTACGGTCGACTCAGGAGGTTAAAGTGTTTCCTGCATGATTAGCGTAACAAATTAATTCCACACCAACAGACAGAATCACCACTCATTATACTTCACCATGCCTTACTGATCATACTCGTCTGAGCGAAATATTAGTATCAACCTCATGTCTACCCAAGACAGAGACTTCTCCAGATTCCTTCCGGTAGGCACGAAAGGCATACGAGGGTGAATAATATCACAATCATAGCAATTCCAACAACAAGGAATTTCTATCATGCACTTGTAATCATGATCACACCATCACATGAAATAATGAATACTTCAGGTCAACTCGGTGTTGTATCCACATCAAAATAACACACAACAAATATTATACCAGGGTTCAGAATGCTTGCCTTCAATGTGTATGTAGGTGAGGTGCACTCCATAACTTCTGGAAAAAAATTATCTTCACTCCAATTTCCTAATTTTGAAAATATTCTAATTGACACACAATTTACAAACAGTACAGAAAAGTTCTTTGGAAAATTTTCAAATAAATATGAAAATAAACTAGGTGAAATTTGAGAGAGGTGGGAAAAAGAATCAATTAAATTGGATTTTTATTATAGAAATAATAGCATGTCAAAGTTTGGTCGAAGTTTTGTTTTTTATATTAAAACAGAAAAGAAAATGTTTCATAACACAGTACGCTTTCACAACAGGAAGACGTACCGAGGCACAATACGCTTTCACTAAAAATGTTTCGGTGGGCTTGGCCAGACACTGACTGTGGGGTCCTTAGGTCCACTGGTCAGGTCTAACTAGTCCTCCCGCTGCCTTCTTCTTTCTCTGGCCGAGCAGAGGCAGGGCTCCGGTGATCCTCGTCGATGGTTGATGACTCCATGAGGACTCCTAGGAGCGGGAATGGGTTGCCCGCAATCTAGCGATCCTCCTGATGGTTGAAAGAGTCGCAGAGACGAAGGGGGTCGCCGGCGGCGAGCTCTGAGGCGGGGGTGGCTTTGGGAGCTAATGGAGTTTCGGCCTAGGGTTGTTCCTGGTCGAGTCTGAGTGGTAGGGTGGCTCCATCGGGTCGAGGGGGAGTGGATGGTGGCACGGGGAAGGCTATGGGGCTCCGGCTACGGCGAATCTAGCCGAGGGGTGATATGTCCATTTTGCATCATGATTTTATATTTACATTTATTGCATTATGGTCTGTTAATACACATTTTTCTACAACACTTAGGCCTTTTCTCTCTTATTTTACAAGGTTTACAAGAAGAGGGAGAATGCTGGCAGCTGGAGTTCTGGACTGGAAACGGAGCAAATCTGAGATACCTATTCTGAAAAACTCCAAAAGTCTTGAAAATCTACGAAGAATTATTTTGGAATATATAAAAAAATATTGGGAGAAAGAAATACATCAGGGGGCCCACCAGACAGCCACAAGCCTGCAGGGCGCGCCCTACCCCCTGGGCGCGCCCCTGGGGCTTGTGGCCCACCTAGAAGCCCTCCGATGCCCATCTTCTGCTATATTGAGGGTTTCGACCTGGAAAAAATCAGAACAGAGCTTTCAGGACAAAGCGTTGCCTTCTCTTGGCGGAACTTGAGCAGAACCAATCTAGAGCTCCGGCAGGGCGATCCTGCCGGGGAAACTTCCCTCCCGGAGGTGGAAATCGAAGCCATCGTCATCTTCAAAGATCCTCTCATAGAGAGGGGGTCAATCTCCATCAACATCTTCATCACCACCATCTCCTCTCCAAACCCTAGTTCGTCTCTTGTATCCAATCTTTGTCTCAAAACCTCGGATTGGTACATGGGGGTTGCTATTAGTGTTGATTACTCCTTATGGTTGATGCTAGTTGGTTTACTTGGTGGAAGATCATATGTTCAGATCCTTTATCATCATTAATACTCCTCTGATTATGAACATGAATATGCTTTGTGAGTAGTTACGTTTGTTCCCGAGGACATGGGATAAATCTTGTTATAAGTAATCATGTGAATTTGTCGTTCGATATTTTGATGAGATGTATGTTGTCTCTCCTCCAGTGGTGTTATGTGAATGTTGACTACATAACACTTCACCATTGTTTGGTCCTAGAGGAAGGCATTGGGAAGTAATAAGTAGATGATGGGTTGCTAGAGTGATAGAATCTTAAACCCTAGTTTATGCGTTGCTTCGTAAGGGGCTGATTTGGATCCGCATGTTTAATGCCATGGTTAGATTTATCTTAATTCTTCTTTCGTAGTTGCGGATGCTTGTGGGAGGGGTTAATCATAAGTGGGAGGCTTGTCCAATTAAGGGATACACCCAAGCACCCGTCCACCCACATATCAAATTATCAAAGTAACGAACACGAATCATATATGCATGATGAAAACTAGCTTGACATAAATTCCCATGTGTCCTCGGGAGCGTTTTGCTTTATATAGGAGTTTATCCAGGCTTATCCTTTGCTATAAAAAGGATTGGGACACCTTGCTGCACATTTATTACAATTGTTACTTGCTACCCATTATGAATTATCTTATCACAAAACTATCTGTTACCGATAATTTCAGTGCTTGCAGAGAATACCTTACCGAGTACCGCTTGTCATTTCCTTATGCTCCTCGTTGGGTTCGACACTCTTACTTATCGAAAGGACTACGATAGATCCCCTATACTTGTGGGTCATGAAGACTCTTTTTTGGCGCCGTTGCCGAGGAGTGAAGCGCCTTTGGTGAGTGGAATTTGGTAAGGAAAAATTTATATAGTGTGCTGAAATTTACTGTCACTTGTTACTATGGAAAGTAATCCTTTGAGGGGTTCATTTGGGGTAACTTCACCTCGAACGGAAACACAAAGAGTTTTCCCTCAACCTACTAAGCCTACTGAAAATATTCATTATGAAATTCCTTCGGGTATGATAGAGAAACTGCTAGCTAATCCTTATGCAGGAGATGGAACAGTACATCCGAATTTGCATCTAATATATGTGGATGAAGTTTGTAGATTATTTAAGCTTGTAGGTTTGCCTGAGGATGTTGTCAAGAAGAAGGTCTTTCCTTTATCTTTGAAGGAAAAGGCATTGGCATGGTACAGGCTATGTTATGATATTGGATCATGGAACTACAACCGACTGAAAATGGAATTTCATTAGAAGTTCTATCCTATGCATCTGTTTCATCGTGATCGGAATTATATTTACAATTTTTGGCCTCATGAAGGAGAAAGAATCGCTCAAGCTTGGGGGAGGCTTAATTCAATGTTATATTCATGCCCCAATCATGAGCTCTCGAGAGAAATTATTATTCAGATCTTTTATGCTCGGCTTTCTCATAATGATCAATCCATGCTCGATACTTCTTGTGTTGGTTCTTTTATGAAGAAAGATATTGAATTCAAATGGAATTTATTGGAAAGAATTAAAAGCAACTCTAAAGATTGGGAACTCGATGAAGGTAAGGAGTCAGGTATGAACCTTAAGTTTGATTGTGTTAAATCCTTCGTAGACACCGATGCTTTTTGTGAGTTTAGCACTAAATATGGACTTGACTCTGAGATAGTATCTTCTTTTTGTGAATCTTTTGCTACTCATGTTGATCTCCCTAAGTAGAAGTGGTTTAAATATCATCCTCCCATTGGAGTTAAAGTAGTTGAACCTATTAAAGTTGAAGAGGAAATTATTACTTATAATGTTGGTCTTGTTATCACTACTGCTTACATTGAGAAACCACCCTTTCCTGTTAGGATAAAGGAACATGCTAAAGCTTCGACTATGGTACGTAAGAGTTGTATTAGAACACCTACACCCCCTAAACAAATTAAAGTTGAACCTAGTATTGCTATGGTTAAAGATCTTTTGGTTGATAATATTGATGGGCATGTTATTCATTTCTGCAATGAAGCGGCTAGAATTGCTAGACCTGATACTAAGCATAAACATAGACTAGTTGTTGGGGTGCCTATTGTTACTATTAAAATAGGAGATCAATGTTATCATGGCTTGTGTGATATGGGTGCTAGCATAAGTGCAATCCCCTATTCCTTATACAAAGAAATCATGCATGATATTGCACCAATTAAACTAGAGGAAATTGATGTTACAATTAAGCTTGCTAATAGAGACACTATTGCACCGATGGGGATTGTTAGAGATGTTGAAGTCTTGTGTGGGAAAATAAAATATCCTACTGATTTTCTTGTTCTTGGTTCCCCACAAGATAATTTTTGTCCCATTATATTTGGTGGACCCTTCTTGAATACTATTAATGCTAGGATTGATTGTGAGAAAGAAATAATTACTGGGAGTTTTGGGGATGTGTCTCATGAGTTTGATTTCTCTAAATTTCGTAGACAACCCCATGACAAAGAATTGCCTGGTAAAGATGAAATTATTTATCTCGCTTCTATTGTTGTGCCTCCTACTGATCCTTTAGAACAATATTTGCTAGACCATGAAAATGATATGCATATGAATGAGAGGAACGAAATAGATGAAATTTTCTTTGATCAGCAGCCTATTTTGAAACACAAATACCTATTGAAATACTTGGGGATCCTCCTCCACTCAAGGGTGATCCCATGTTTGACCTCAAGAAGTTACCTGGTACGTTGAAATATGATTATCTTGATGAAAAGGAAATATATCATGTTATTATTAGTGCTAACCTTTTAGAGCATGAAGAAAAGAGATTATTGAAAACTCTGAGGAAGCACCATGCTGCTATTGGTTATACTCTTGATGATCTTAAGGGCATTAGTCCCTCTCTATGTCAGCATAAAATTAATATGGAGCCTGATGCCAAACCAGTTATTAATCACCAACGACGATTGAACCCTAAGATGAAAGAAGTGGTAAGGAAAGAAATACTAAAGATTCTGGAGGCAAGTATAATTTATCATGTTGCTGATAGTAGATGGGTTAGTCCCGTCCATTGTGTCCCTAAGAATGAAGGTATTGTCGTTGTTCCTAATGATAAAAATGAATTGATCCCGCAAGGAATTGTTACAGGTTATAGAATGGTAATTGATTTTAGGAAATTAAACAAAGCTACTAAGACTTTACCTTTTATTGATCAAATGCTAGAAATATTATCTGAACATACTCATTTTTGCGTTCTAGATGGTTACTCTGGTTTCTCTCAAATACCTGTATCGAGCCAGGATCAAGAAAAATCCAATTTTACTTGCCCTTTCGGTACCTTTGCTTATAGACGTATGCCTTTTGGTTTGTGCAATGCACCTGCTACCTTTCAAAGATGTATGATGGCTATATTATCTGACTTTGGTGAAAATATTCTTGAGGTTTTCATGGATGATTTTTCCGTTTATGGAACTTCATTTGATGATTGTTTGAGCAACCTTGATCGAGTTTTGCAGAGATGTGAAGAAACTACTCTTGTATTGAACTGGGAAAAGTGCCACTTTATGGTTAATGAAGGTATTTTTTCGGGGCACAAGATCTATGAAATAGGTATTGAAGTTGATAAAGCTAAACTTGATGCCATTGAAAAAATGTCGTGTCCTACGGATATCAAAAGTATAAGAAGTTTCCTTGGTCATGTTGATTTCTATAGGAGGTTTATCAAAGATTTCTCTAAGATTTCTAGGCCTCTCACAAATCTTTTGCAAAAAGATGACCCGTTTGTTTTTTATGACTATTTTATGGAAGCATTTGAAATTCTTAAGAATGCTCTGATTACCGCACCTGTTGTTCAACCACCTGATTGGAACCTACCCTTTGAAATTATTTGTGACGCTCGTCATTATGTTGTTAGTGTTGTTCTAGGACAAAGAGTCGATAAGAAAATTAAATGTTATCCATTATGCTAGTAAAACTCTAGACCATGCTCAAAGAAACTATGCTACTACTGAAAAAGAATTTTTAGCAGTCGTGTTTAATTGTGATAAGTTTAGACCTTATATTGTTGATCCCAAAGTAACTGTTCACACAGATCATGCTGCTATTAAGTATGTTATGGAGAAGAAAGATGCTAAACCTAGACTTATTAGGTGGGTCCTTATGCTACAAGAATTTGATTTGCATATCATTGATTGAAAGGGTACTAATAACCCGGTGGCAAATAACTTGTCTAAATTAGAAAATGTTCTTGATGACCCACTGCCTATTGATGATAGCTTTCCTGATGAACAATTAGCTGTCATGAATGCTTTGCATGCTGATTATGCCAATTACATCGTTGCTAAATTTATACCTCCTAGTTTCACATACCAACAAAATAAAAAGTTCTTTTATGATTTAAGACATTAATTTTGGGATGATCCACACCTTTATAAAGAAGGGTTTGATGGTATTATTAGACGTTGTGTACCTGAGCATGAACAGGAATAGATCTTACGCAAGTGCCACTTCGAAGCCTACAGAGGATACCCCGCTGGAGATAGAAATGCACATAAGGTACTACAATCTGGGGGTTTTTTTGGACCACTCTCTTCAAGGATGCTCATAAGTTTGTCTTGTCTTGTGATGAATGTCAAAGAATCGGTAATATTAGTAGACGTCAGGAAATGCCTATGAATTACTCTCTTGTTATCGAACCATTTGATGTTTGGGGTTTTGATTATATGGGGCCTTTTCCACAATCTAGCGGGTATACTCATATTCTAGTTGTGGTTGATTATGTTACTAAGTGGGTAGAAGCTATTCCAAGTAGTAGCGCTGATCATAACACTTCTATTAAAATGCTTAAAGAAGTTATTCTCCCTATATTTGGAGTCCCTAGATATTTGATGACTGATGGTGGTTCACACTTTATTCATGGTGTTTCCCGTAAATTGCTCGCTAAATATGATGTTAACCATAGAATTGCATCTCTTTATAATCATCGGTCTAGTGGTCAAGTAGAATTGAGCAATAGAGAAATTAAATTGATTTGGTAGAAGACTGTTAATAGATCTAGGAAGAATTGGTATAAGAAACTTGATGATGCATTGTGGGCTTATAGAACTGCTTACAAAAACCCTATGGGTATGTCCCCGTATAAGATGGTTTATGATAAAGCATGTCACTTACCTCTAGAACTAGAAAATAAGGCTTATTGGGCAGTTAAAGATCTCAATTATGATTTCAAACTTGTTGGTGAGAAGAGGTTTTAGCTCACTTGACGAATGGAAAACCCAAGCCTATGAGAATGCCAAGTTGTTTAAGGAACAGGTTAAGAGATGGCATGATATAAGGATACAAAAGCGTGAATTTAATGTAGGTGATCATGTCTGTCTATACAATTCTTGTTTAAGATTTTTTGCAGGAAAACTTCTCTCTAAATGGGAAGGTCCTTACGTTATCGAGGAGGTATACCGTTCTGGTGCCATCAATATTAACAACGCCAAAGGCACAAACCCGAAGGTGGTGAATGGTCAAAGAATCAAACATTATATCTCAGGTTCTCCCATAAATGTTGAAACCAATATCATCAACATCATAACTCCGGAGGAGTATATTAGGGAGACTTACGAGAACATTTCAGACTCCGAAAAGGAATAGGTATGTGGTACGGTAAGTAAAAAGACTCCAAAACTTTTTCAATGACAATTTTTATCTGTTTTGGAATATTTAAAAAATTAGGAAATTTTAAAGTAGTCTGAATAGTGCACGAGGAGGCGACAAGCCTACAGGGCGCGCCCTACCCCCCTAGGCGCGCCCCTGGGGCTTGCGGCCACCTCATGCACCTTACGAACTCCGTTTTCTTGTGGAATACCCCTTTGGGTCGGTAAAAATTCATTATATAATCTCCTGAAGGTTTTGACTCTCGTATCACGACAATACCTCCTATTTTTTTAAGCTGTTTTTGCAGCAGATTTAGAGCAATATGTCGTCCCAAGATTCTGACGGGGAGACCTATATATCGCATTATCTTGCCAATCCTAAGCGTTATGGGGACTTAGATCCTTACGGATTGTTCTAGGAGGAAGAACAAGAAGGAAAGTATGAGGAAGAAAGCTCAGATGAAGAAGAAGCCCCCCTGCCTCAGCCAGGAGATATGCACGTGGAGTTCAAGAAATCAAGCCTTCCCAACACCCGGCGAAAACCCAAGGTTCTATTCATCAGTTCTCATTTCCTGCAGGAGATCAAGGAAGAATTATGTCAAAAGATATTAAAGCTCGATAAGGAGGTGGACAACCTGAGGGAACAGAATTTTATGCTTAGGAGGAAACTAGACAAGCTTCCAACCTCATCAACAACTCCAACATCACCACCTCTGAAGCAAGACAACTAAACACATGGGTATGGGCACTCCCCTTGGCTTGTGCCAAGCTTGGGGGAGGTGCCCCGGTATCGTATCACCATCACATCTTTTATTTTTATTTTTATTTTTATTCCTATTTATATTTTTATTTTTATCATCTTTCCTTAGTTCGATCCTTTTGGTTATATCTTGATCTAGTAGAATAAAGTTTTCGTGTGATCTAGTTTTGAGTCTTTGCTTTATGATTCCTCCTATGCAAGCAAGTCTGTGAGTTATATAATAAAAATTGCTTTTGAGTTGAGGGCTTTTGCTTGTTTGGCATGATCTTGATCTTGAGAAAGATGAAGTAGAAAGAAGTATAGAATAAAAGCAAAGAGTACATATGACAATCTTATGGGGAGTGATGACTTCACATACAGGAAGTATGTCGATTGAAACCTGTTGTTGGTTGACAAACATAGTTGTTGGTCACTGGGGCAATTAAAAGGAAGTAATAAAGAAAGAGAGGTTCACATATAAATATATTATCTTGGACATCTTTTATGATTGCGAGCACTCACTAAAATATTATATGTTAAGGAGTTGATGTCGGACAAGGAAGACAACATAATGGTTTATGTTTGCTTATTTCCGAATAGAAGTTATATTGGTATAGATCCCTCAACATGAGTCGCTTGCTTCCACCTCATATCAGCCAAAACTTCTGCACCAAGTAGAGATACTACTTGTGAATCCAAACACCCTTAACCCAGTTTGTCATGAGAGTCCACCATACCTACCTAAGGATAGAATAAGATCCTTCAAGTAAGTTGTCATCGGTGCAAGCAATAAAAATTGCTCTCTAAATATGTGTGATCTATTAATGTGAGGAAAATAAACTTTAGACGAACTTGTGATAGGGAAGAAATAAAAGCGACAGACTGCATAATAAAGTTCTCTATCACAAGGGGCAATATAAAGTGACGTTCTTTTGCATTAAGGGGTTGTGCATCCAACTAAAAAAGCGCCTGACAACCTCTGCTTCCCTCTACGAAGGGCTACCTATTACTTTTATTTTCTAGTACTTACATTTATGCAAGAGTCGTGGTGATCTCCATCACTTTCTCTATTTTTGTATTTATTTTCTGGCAAGTGTCACGTGTTGGGGAATGATCTAGGCACATATATCAGCTCGGAGGTGGACGAGCATGAGTTATTACTATTGACATTACCCTTTGAGGTAAATAGTTGGGAGGCAACACTATAAGCCCCTATCTTTCTCTGTGTCCGATTGAAACTTTGAACTCATAGGTACCTCATGAGTGTTAGCAATTGTGAAAGAATAAAAGATGATTGAGTATGTCAGTTTGCTTCACAAGCTCTTATATTGACTCTTTCCTACGTTATGATAAATTGGAATTGCTTCAATGATTGAGATCATAGTTTGTCGATTCTCAATAGAGTTCTTGCTTCGTACTTTGCCATTGTGAATGAATTGTTACTTTAGCATAAGAAATTATATGTCAATATATGTTGCTATTCTGAAGATGATCATGATGCCTTCATGTCCGTATTTTATTTTATTTAAACCTCTATCTCTAAACATGTGGGCATATTTATCGATTTCGGCTTTCGCTTGAGGACAAGCGAGGTCTAAGCTTGGGGAGTTGATACATCCATTTTGCATCATGATTTTATATTGATATTTATTGCATTATGGGATGTTATTACACATTTTGGTACAACACTTATGCCTTTTCTCTCTTATTTTACAAGGTTTACATGAAGAGGGAGAATGCCGACAGCTGGAGTTCTGGACTGGAAAAGGAGCAACTTTGAGATACCTATTCTGCACAACTCCAGAAGTCCTGAAAATCTACGAAGAATTATTTTGGAATATGTAAAAAATATTGGGCGAAAGAAATACATCAGGGGGCCCACTAGGTAGCCACAAGCCTGCAGGGCACGCCCTACCCCCTAGGCACACCCCTGGGGCTTGTGGCCCACCTGGCAGCCCTCTGATGCCCATCTTCTACTATATATTTGTTGGGGAACGTCGCATGGGAAACAAAAAATTTCCTACGCACACGCAAACCTATCCATGGTGATGAGCATCTATGAGAGGGAGAGTGTATCTACGTACCTTTGTAGATCGCTAAGCTGGAAGCGTTAAGAAACGCGGTTGGTGTAGTCGAACTTCTTCGCGATCCAAATCGCCGAGCGTCCCGCGATCTCATCACGATCCGACCCACGATCCAATCATGATCCGTCCCGCGAACACATCGCGATCCGTCCCGCGATCTCATCACGATCCGTCTCACGATCTTGATCATGATCTGTCCCGCGAACTCATCACGATCTGTTCCGCGATCACATCACGAACCGTCTCGCGATCTCGATCACGGTCCTTCCGATCTAGCGCCAAACGGACGGCACCTCCGCGTTCAGCACACGTGCAGCTTGATGACGACCTCCGCCATCTTGATACAGCAAGAGGAGGTGGAGAGGGGAGAGAGTTCACCGGCAGCGTGACGGCGCTCCGGTGATGGTGGTGTAGCAATTCCGGCAGGGCTTCGCCTAAGCGTTGCAGAAATCCGATCTAGAGGAGCACCGGTGAAACGGGTAGCACGTTGCCGTAAAACTGTATCCAAACAGCCCCAATCCACCAGTATATAAAGGAGGGAGGGAGAGGCAGCCCTTGGCGCAAGGCCAAGGGCCTCTAGGATTCGGCCGGCTAGAGGGGGAGGAGTCCTACTCCTCCTCCACTCCTAGTAGGAGTAGGACTCTTCCTTTTTAGCCTTTTTTCCACCTTTTCCTTTAGGACTTTTGCCTCCTGTGCCATGGGCCTTATTGTGACTGTTCCTCCAGCCCAATAAGGGCTGGTTATCACTCTCCACAGCCCATGGACCCTCTGGGGTCGAAATACCCCTCCCGGAGTGTTGGAAATATGCCCTAGAGGCAATAATAAAATGGTTATTATTGTATTTCCTTGTTCATGATAATTGTCTATTGTTCATGCTATAATTGTGTTAACCGGAAACCATAATACATGTGTGAATACATAGACCACAACATGTCCCTAGTGAGCCTCTAGTTGACTAGCTCGTTGATCAATAGATGGTCGCGGTTTCATGGCCATGGACATTGGATGTCGTTGATAACGGGATCACATCATTAGGAGAATGATGTGATGGACAAGACCCAATCCTAAGCATAGCACAAGATCGTGTAGTTCGTTTGCTAAAGCTTTTCAATGTCAAGTATCGTTTCCTTAGACCATGAGATTGTGCAACTCCCGGATACCGTAGGAATGCTTTGGGTGTGCCAAACGTCACAACGTAACTGGGTGGCTATAAAGGTGCACTACGGGTATCTCCGAAAGTATCTGTTGGGTTGGCACGAATCGAGACTGGGATTTGTCACTCCGTGTGACGGAGAGGTATCTCTGGGCCCACTCGGTAAGACATCATCATAATGAGCTCAATGTGACTAAGGAGTTAGCCACGGGATGATGTATTACGGAACGAGTAAAGAGACTTGCCAGTAACGAGATTGAACAAGGTATAGGGATACCGACGATCGAATCTCGGGCAAGTACCATACCGATAAACAAAGGGAATTGTATACGGGATTGATTGAATCCCCGACATCGTGGTTCATCCGATGAGATCATCGTGGAGTACGTGGGAGCCAACATGGGTATCCAGATCCCGCTGTTGGTTATTGGCCGGAGAAGTGTCTCGGTCATGTCTACGTGTCTCCCGAACCCGTAGGGTCTACACACTTAAGGTTCGATGACGCTAGGGTTATAGGGAAAAGGTATACGTGATTACCGAAGGTTGTTCGGAGTCCCGGATGAGATCCCGGACGTCACGAGGAGCTCCGGAATGGTCCGGAGGTAAAGATTGATATATAGGAAGTCCAGTTTTGGTCACCGGAAAGTTTTCGGGCTCATCGGTAGTGTACCGGGAGTGCCGGGAGGGTGCCGGAGGACCCCCGAGAGGGGTGTGACGACCAAAGGACCTCATGGGCCCTTAGAGGAGATGTGCCAGCCCATATTGGGTCGGCCAAGACCATCTATGTGGGCCCATGTGGCTGGAGATAAGGAGATAAGGCAAAAGGGATTTAAAAGGAGGAGATCCACCTCCCTTGTGGGAGGTGGACTCTCCCTTTAATTCGGCCGACCCTCTCCTCTTTGGAGTAGAGGCCAAGCCAGCCCTCCACGTCCCTCCTCCTATATATACTTGAGGTTTTGGATGTTTTGAGACAAGATTTGATCTCTCTCTCTCACGGCGAAGCCCTACCTCTCTTCTTCCTCCTCCGCAGCGCTTAGGCGAAGCCCTGTCGGAATACCTTGCTACTCCACCACCACCACGCCGTCGTGCTGCTGTTGGAGCCCTTCCCCAACCTCTCCTTCCTCCTTGATGGATCAAGGTGTTGGAGACGTCACCGGGCTGCACGTGTGTTGAACGCGGAGGTGCCGTCCGTTCGGCACTTGATCGGATCTACCGCGATCTGAATCGCTGCGAGTACGACTCCATCAACCGCGTTCTTGTAACGCTTCCGCTTAGCGATCTTCAAAGGTATGAAGATGCAATCTCTCCCCTCTCGTTGCTGGTTTCTCCATAGATAGATCTTGGTGAACGTAGGAAAATTTTGATTTACTACTACGTCTCCCAACAGTGGCATCATGAGCTAGGTCTATGCGTAGAATCTATGCACGAGTAGAACACAAAGCAGTTGTGGGCGTCGATTTTGTTAATATGCTTGCCGTTACTAGTCTTATCTTGATTCGACGGTATTGTGGGATGAAGCGGCCCGGACCAACCTTACACGTACGCTTACGTGAGACCGGTTCCACCGCCTAACATGCACTAGTTGCATAAGGTGGCTAGCGGGTGTCTGTCTCTCCCACCTTAGTCGGATTGGATTCGATGAAAAGGGTCCTTATGAAGGGTAAATAGCAATTGGCATATCACGTTGTGGTTTTGACGTAGGTAAGAAACGTTCTTGCTAGAAACCTATAGCAACCACGTAAAAACTTGCAACTACAAATTAGAGGACGTCTAACTTGTTTTTGCAGCATATGCCGTGTGATGTGATATGGCCAAAAGGATGTGATGTGATGCATTGTGATGTATGATATTGATCATGTTCTTGTAATAGGGTTCACGACTTGCATGTCGATGACTATGACAACCGGCAGGAGCCATAGGAGTTGTCTTATATTATTGTATGACCTGCGTGTCAATCATAAACGCCATGTAATTACTTTACTTTATTGCTAAACGTTAGCTGTAGTAGTAGAAGTAATAGTTGACGAGACAACTTCATGAAGACACAATGATGGAGATCATGATGATGGAGATCATGGTGTCGTGCCGGTGACAGTGATGATCATGGTGCCCCGAAGATGGAGATCAAAGGAGCAAGATGATATTGGCCATATCATGTCACTATATTGATTGCATGTGATGTTTATCATGTTTACATCTTATTTTCATAGAACGACGGTAGTAAATAAGATGATCTCTCAATAAAATTTCAAGAAAGGTGTTCACCCTAACTGTGCACCGTTGCTAAGGATCGTCGTTCCGAAGCACCACGTGATGATCGGGTGTGATAGGTTCTAACGTTCGCATACAACGGGTGTAAGCCAGATTTACACATGCGAAACACTTAGGTTGACTTGACGAGCCTAGCATGTACAGACATGGCCTCGGAACACGGAAGACCGAAAGGTCGAACATGAGTCGTATAGAAGATACGATCAACATAGAGATGTTCACCATGGATGACTAGTCCGTCTCACGTGATGATCGGACACGGGCTAGTTGACATGGATCATGTATCACTTGGAAGACTAGAGAGATGTCTATCTAAGTGGGAGTTCATTAATAATTTGATTAAATGAACTTAATTATCATGAACTTAGTCTAAAAATGTCCTTGCAAATTATGTCGTAGATAGCTCGCGCTGTAGCTCCCCAGTTTTATTGATACAATCCTAGAGAAAAGTAAGTTGAAAGTTGATGGTAGCAATAATGCGGACTGGGTCCGTGATCTAAGGATTGTCCTCATTGCTGCACAGAAAGCTTATGTTTTGATGTACCGCTAACTGCACCACTCCCTCAAGCGTTGTCTGTAGATGTTGTGAACATATGACAAGCACTTTTTGGTGACTACGTGATAGTTCAATGCGTCATGCATTGCGGCTTAGAATTGAGGCTCCAAAACGTTTTGAACGTCACGGAACATATGAGATGTTCTAGGAGCTGAGATTGTGATCTCAGGCTCGTGCCTATGTTGAGAGGTATGAGACCTCCAACAAGATTCTTTGTCTGCAAGATAAAGGAGAATAGCTCAATCGGTGAGCGTGTGCTCAGATTGTCTGGGTGCTACAATCACTTGAATCAAGTGGGAGTTAATCTTCCAGATGAGATAGTGATTAATGCAGTTCTCCAAGTCACTGCCACCAAGCTACTAGAGCTTCGTGATGAACTATAACATGCCAGGGATGGATAAGATGATCCCTGAGTTGTTCGTGATGTTTGACACCACGAAGGTAGAAATCAAGAAGGAGCATCAAGTGTTGATGGTTAAGTGAAACCACTAGTTTCAAAAGGGGCAAGGGCAAGAAGGGAAAACTTCAGGAATGGCAAGCCAGTTGTTGCTCTAGTGAAGAAACCCAAGGTTGAGCCCGAACCCGAGACTAAGTGCTTCTGTTATGAGGAGAATGTTCGCTGAAGCGGAAAAACCCTAGATGCTTGGTAGATAAGAAGGCTGGTAATGTCAATGGAAGTATATTTGATATACGTGTTAGTGATGTGTACCTTGCTGGTACTCCTAGTAGCACCTGGGTATTGGATACCGGTTCGGTTGCTAAGTGTTAGCAACTCGAAATAAAAGCTACGGAATAAACGGAGACTAGCTAGGTGAAAGGTGACGATGTGTGTTGGAAGTATTTCCAAGATTGATGTGATCACCATCGCACGCTCTCTCTACCTTCGGGATTTGTGATAAACCTAAATAAATGTTATTTGGTGTTTGCGTTGAGCATGAACGTGATTAGATCATGATTAGTGCAATACGGTTATTCATATAAGTTAGAGAATAATGGTTATTCTATTTACATGGATAATGCCTTCAATGGTCATGCACCCACTCGGAATGGTTTATCGAATCATGATCGTAGTAGTACACATGTTCATAACGTTGGTACCAAAAATATATAAAGTTAATAATGATAGTACCACATACTTGTGGCACTGCCGCTAAATGTCATATTGGTATAAATCGCATGAAGAAACTCCATGATGATGGATTTTTTGACTCACTCGATTTCGAATCGGTTGAGACATGCGAGCCATGCCTCTTGGGCAAGATGACTGAGACCCCGTCATCCAATATGATGGAGCGGGCCAGTGGCTTATTGGAATTAATACATGTTGATGTATGTGGTCCAATGAGTGTTGAAACACACAGTGGATATCGTTGTTTTTCTTTACCTTCACTGATGATTTGAGTAAATATGGGGATATTTACTTAATGAAACACGAATCTGAAATGTTTGAAAGGTTCAAGGAGTTTCAGAGTGAAGTTAAAGATCATCGTGACAAGAAGATAAATGTCTATGATATGATCATGGAGGTGAATATCTAAGTTACGAGTTTGGTATGCAATTTTAGACAATGTGGAAATTGTTTCACAGCTCACGCCTCCTGGAACACCATAGTGTGATGGTGTGTTCGAACGTCGTAGTCGTGCTCTATTGGATATAGTGAGTACTATGATGTCTCTTATCGTTTTACCACTATCATTATGGGGTTATGCATTAAAAACAAATCCATTCACTTTAATAGGGCACCATCTAAGTCTGTTGAGATGACACCGTGAGAATTATGGTTTGACAGAAGCCTAAGCTGTCATTTCTTAATGTTTGGGGCTGCGACGCTTATGTGAAAATGGGTTTTTCACCTAGCGAGCTCGAACCCAAAGCAGACAAATGTATCTTCATAGAATACCCTAATGAGACATTGGGTATACCTTCTATTTCAGATCCAAGCGCAAAAGGTGTTTGTTGCTAAGAATGGGTCCTTTCTTGAGAAAGAGTTTCTCTCGAAAGAATTGAGTGGGAGGAAGATAGAACTTGATAAGGTTGTTGAACCTTTGTTTCAACCAGAGAATAGCACAACACAGAAAGATGTTTCTGTAGAGCCAACTCAGTTGAAAAGGAAGTTAATGATGATGATCATGAAGCTTCGGATCAAGTCACTATCGAACCTCGTAGGTCGACAAGGACGCGTACTGCTCCTGAGTAGTACGACAACCCTGTCTTGGAAATCATGTTGTTGGACAACGATGAACCTACGAACTATGGAGAAGCGATGGTGGGCCCGGATTCCAACAAATGGCTAGGAGCCATGAAATCCGAGAAAGGATCCATGTATGAAAACCAAGTATGGACTTTGGTAGCCTTGCCTGTTGAATGGCGGGTCATTGAGTACAAATGGACCTTTGAGATAAACATAGATGCTAATGGTGAATTGTCACCGTTTATAAAGCTCGACTTGTCGCAAAGAAGTTTCCGCCAAGTTCAAGGAGTTGACTGCGATGAGATTGTCTCATCTGTAGCGATGCTAAAAGTCTATTAAATTATGTTAGCAGTTGCTGCATTTTTCGATTATGAAATCTGGCAGATGGATGACAAAACAAGGTTTCCGTAATGGTTTCTGTGAGGAAGAGTTGTATGTGATACAACCAGAAGGTTTTGTCAATCCTAAGGATGCTAATAATATGCAAACTCCAGCGATCCTTCTATGGACTGGAGCAAGCATCTCGGAGTTGGAATATATGCTTTGATGAGGTGATCAAAGTGTTTAAGTTTATACAAAGTTTATGAGAAACTTGTATTTGCAAGAAAGTGAGTGGGAGCACTATAGAATTTCTTATAAGAATATGTAGTTGACATATTATTGATCGGAAATGATGTAGAATTTCTGGAAGAGCATGAAGGGTTGTTCGAAAAGAGTTTTTTTTTGAAAGGAAGACCCAGATAAAGCTACTATTTTATTGAGCATCAAGATCTATAGGGATAGATCTATTCGCTTGATAAGTTTTTTTTCGACGAAGACATACCTTGACAAGTTTTTTTGAAGGAGTTCAAAATAGATGGGTCAAAGAAGGAGTTCTTGACTGTATTGTAAGGTGTGAAATTGAGTAAGACTCAATACCTGACCACGGCAGAAGATAAAGAAAAGATGAGTGTCATCTCCTATGCTTTAGCCATAGGCTCTATATAGTATGCCATGCTGTGTACCGCACCTGTGTGTGTGCCTTGCCATGAGTCTGTCAAGGGGTACAAGAGTAATCCAAGAGTGGATCACTGGACAATGGTCAAAGTTATCCTTAGTAACTTGAGAACTAAGGAAATATTTCTCGATTATGGAGGTGATAAAGAGTTCATCGTAAAGGGTTACGATGATGCAAGCTTTAACTCCAATCCGGATGACTCTTAGTAGAAATCTGGCTACGTATAGTGGAGCAGCCATTTGGAATAGCTCCAAGTGGAGCGTGGGTGTAGTATCTACAAATATGACATGGAAAGTTTGCAAGGTACACACGGATCTGAATGTCGCAGACCCGTTGACTAAAAACCTCTTTCACGAGCAGAACATGAACAAACCCCAGAACTTATTGGGTGTTAATCACGTGATGATATGATCACATGGTGATGTAAGTGTTAATCACATGGTGATGTGAACTAGATTATTGACTCTAGTGCAAGTGGGAGACTGTTGGAAATATGCCCTAGAGGCAATAATAAAATGGTTATTATTGTATTTCCTTGTTCATGATAATTGTCTATTGTTCATGCTATAATTGTGTTAACCGGAAACCATAATACATGTGTGAATACATAGACCACAACATGTCCCTAGTGAGCCTCTAGTTGACTAGCTCGTTGATCAATAGATGGTCGCGGTTTCATGGCCATGGACATTGGATGTCGTTGATAACGGGATCACATCATTAGGAGAATGATGTGATGGACAAGACCCAATCCTAAGCATAGCACAAGATCGTGTAGTTCGTTTGCTAAAGCTTTTCAATGTCAAGTATCGTTTCCTTAGACCATGAGATTGTGCAACTCCCGGATACCGTAGGAATGCTTTGGGTGTGCCAAACGTCACAACGTAACTGGGTGGCTATAAAGGTGCACTACGGGTATCTCCGAAAGTATCTGTTGGGTTGGCACGAATTGAGACTGGGATTTGTCACTCCGTGTGACGGAGAGGTATCTCTGGGCCCACTCGGTAAGACATCATCATAATGAGCTCAATGTGACTAAGGAGTTAGCCACGGGATGATGTATTACGGAACGAGTAAAGAGACTTGCCAGTAACGAGATTGAACAAGGTATAGGGATACCGACGATCGAATCTCGGGCAAGTACCATACCGATAGACAAAGGGAATTGTATACGGGATTGATTGAATCCCCGACATCGTGGTTCATCCGATGAGATCATCGTGGAGTACGTGGGAGCCAACATGGGTATCCAGATCCCGCTGTTGGTTATTGGCCGGAGAAGTGTCTCGGTCATGTCTACGTGTCTCCCGAACCCGTAGGGTCTACACACTTAAGGTTCGATGACGCTAGGGTTATAGGGAAAAGGTATACGTGATTACCGAAGGTTGTTCGGAGTCCCGGATGAGATCCCGGACGTCACGAGGAGCTCCGGAATGGTCCGGAGGTAAAGATTGATATATAGGAAGTCCAGTTTTGGTCACCGGAAAGTTTTCGGGCTCATCGGTAGTGTACCGGGAGTGCCGGGAGGGTGCCGGAGGACCCCCGAGAGGGGTGTGACGACCAAAGGACCTCATGGGCCCTTAGAGGAGATGTGCCAGCCCATATTGGGTCGGCCAAGACCATCTATGTGGGCCCATGTGGCTGGAGATAAGGAGATAAGGCAAAAGGGATTTAAAAGGAGGAGATCCACCTCCCTTGTGGGAGGTGGACTCTCCCTTTAATTCGGCCGACCCTCTCCTCTTTGGAGTAGAGGCCAAGCCAGCCCTCCACGTCCCTCCTCCTATATATACTTGAGGTTTTGGATGTTTTGAGACAAGATTTGATCTCTCTCTCTCACGGCGAAGCCCTACCTCTCTTCTTCCTCCTCCGCAGCGCTTAGGCGAAGCCCTGTCGGAATACCTTGCTACTCCACCACCACCACGCCGTCGTGCTGCTGTTGGAGCCCTTCCCCAACCTCTCCTTCCTCCTTGCTGGATCAAGGTGTTGGAGACGTCACCGGGCTGCACGTGTGTTGAACGCGGAGGTGCCGTCCGTTCGGCACTTGATCGGATCTACCGCGATCTGAATCGCTGCGAGTACGACTCCATCAACCGCGTTCTTGTAACGCTTCCGCTTAGCGATCTTCAAAGGTATGAAGATGCAATCTCTCCCCTCTCATTGCTGGTTTCTCCATAGATAGATCTTGGTGAACGTAGGAAAATTTTGATTTACTACTACGTCTCCCAACAGTGGTATCAGAGCCAGGTTTATGCGTAGAATCTATGCACGAGTAGAACACAAAGCAGTTGTGGGCGTCGAGTTTGTTAATTTGCTTGCCGCTACTAGTCTTATCTTGATTCGGCGGTATTGTGGGATGAAGCGGCCCGGACCAACTTTACACGTACGCTTACGTGAGACCGGTTCCACCGCCTGACATGCACTAGATGCATAAGGTGGCTAGCGGGTGTCTGTCTCTCCTACCTTAGTCGGATCGGATTCGATGAAAAGGGTCCTTATGAAGGGTAAATAGCAATTGGCAAATCACGTTGTGGTGTTGACGTAGGTAAGAAACGTTCTTGCTAGTAACCTATAGCAGCCACGTAAAAACTTGCAACTACAAATTAGAGGACGTCTAACTTGTTTTTGCAGCATGTGCCTTGTGATGTGATATGGCCAAAGGATGTGATGTGATGCATTGTGATGTATGAATTGATCATGTTCTTGTAATAGGATTCACGACTTGCATGTCGATGATTATGACAACCGGCAGGAGCCATAGGAGTTGTCTTATTTATTGTATGACCTGCGTGTCAATCATAAACGCCATGTAATTACTTTACTTTATTGCTAAGCGTTAGCCATAGTAGTAGAAGTAATAGTTGGCGAGACAACTTCATGAAGACACAATGATGGAGATCATGATGATGGAGATCATGGTGTCGTGCCGGTGACAGTGATGATCATGGTGCCCCGAAGACGGAGATCATAGGAGCAAAATGATATTGGCCATATCATGTCGCTATATTGATTGCATGTGATGTTTATCATGTTTACATCTTATTTGCTTTGAACGACGGTAGTAAATAAGATGATCTCTCAATAAAATTTCAAGAGAAGTGTTCACCCTAACTGTGCACCGTTGCTAAGGATCGTTGTTCCGAAGCACCACGTGATGATCGGGTGTGATAGGTTCTAACGTTCGCATACAACGGGTGTAAGCCAGATTTACACACGCGAAACACTTAGGTTGACTTGACGAGCCTAGCATGTACAGACATGGCCTCGGAACACGGAAGACCGAAAGGTCGAACATGAGTCGTATAGAAGATACGATCAACATGAAGATGTTCACCATGGATGACTAGTCCGTCTCACGTGATGATCGGACACGGGCTAGTTGACATGGATCATGTATCACTTGGAAGACTAGAGAGATGTCTGTCTAAGTGGGAGTTCATTAATTTGATTAAGTGAACTTAATTATCATGAACTTAGTCTAAAATTGTCTTTACAATCTATGATGTAGATCCAATGGCCAACGCGAATGTCACCCTCAATTTCAACGCGTTCCTAGAGAAAACCAAGCTGAAAGATGATGGAAGCAACTATGCAGGACTGGGTCCGTAGCTTGAGGATCATCCTCATAGCTTCCAAGAGATTGTATGTCCTAGATGCACCGCTAGGTGACGCACCCGTTCTCCCAGCGGAACAAGATGTTATGAACACTTGGCAATCACGCTGCGATGATTACTCCCTTGTTCAATGCGGCATGCTTTACAGTCTAGAACCGGGGCTCCAAAAGCGTTTTGAGCAACACGGAGCATATGAGATGTTCCAGGAGCTGAAACTGGTTTTTCAAGCTCATGCCCGAGTCGAGAGATATGATGTCTCCGACAAGTTCTTCAGCTGTAAGATGGAGGAGCATAGTTCTGTCAGTGAGCACATCCTCAAGATGTCTGGGCTACACAGCCGCTTGACTCAGCTGGGGGTTAATATCCCGGATGACTCGGTCATTGACAGAATCCTCCAGTCGCTTCCACCTAGCTTCAAGAGCTTTGTGATGAACTACAACATGCAAGGTATGGAGAAGTCCATTCCTGAGTTGTACTCGATGCTGAAATCAGCGGAGGTCGAGATCAAAAAGGAGCATCAAGTGTTGATGGTGAATAAGACCACTAGTTTCAAGAAAGGCAAGGGTAAGAAGAACTTCAAGAAGGACGGCAAAGCTGTTGCCGCGCCCGGTAAGCAAGTTGCCGGGAAGAAGAAGAAAAATGGACCCAAGCCTGAGACTGAGTGCTTTTATTGCAAGGGTACCGGTCACTGGAAGCGGAACTGCCCCAAGTATTTAGCGGATAAGAAGGACGGCAACATTAAAGGTATATGTGATATACTTGTTATTGATGTGTACTTGACCAGCGCTCGTAGTAGCTCCTGGGTATTTGATACCGGTGCAGTTGCTCACATTTGTAACTCCAAGCAGGAGCTGCGGAATAAGCGGAGGCTGGCCAAGGATGAGGTGACCATGCGCGTCGGGAATGGTTCCAAGGTCGATGTGATCGCCGTCGGCACGTTACCTCTACATCTACCTTCGGGATTAGTTTTAAACCTTAATAATTGTTATTTAGTACCAGCTTTGAGCATGAACATTGTATCTGGATCTCGCTTGATGCGAGATGGCTACTCATTTAAATCCGACAATAATGGTTGTTCTATTTATATGAGAGAAATGTTTTATGCTCATGCCCCGCTGGTCAATGGTTTATTTTTGATGAATCTCGAACGTGATGTTACACATGTCCATAGTGTGAGTACCAAAAAGTGTAAAGTTGATAACGATAGTCCCACTTACATGTGGCACTGCCGTCTTGGCCATATTGGTGTCAAACGCATGAAGAAGCTCCATGCTGATGGAATTTTGGAGTCACTTGATTTCGAATCATTTGACACATGCGAACCATGCCTCATGGGCAAGATGACCAAGACTCCGTTCTCCGGAACAATGGAGCGAGCAACTGACTTGTTGGAAATAATACATACCGATGTATGCGGTCCAATGAGCGTCGAGGCTCGCGGTGGCTACCGTTATGTTCTCACCCTCACTGATGACTTGAGTAGATATGGTTATGTCTACTTAATGAAACACAAGTCTGAAACTTTTGAAAGGTTCAAGGAATTTCAGAGTGAGGTCGAGAATCAACGTGACAGGAAAATAAAATGCCTACGATCTGATCGTGGCGGAGAATATTTAAGTCACGAGTTTGGCACGCACCTTAGGAAATGTGGAATTGTTTCACAACTCACGCCGCCCGGCACACCCCAGCGAAATGGTGTGTCTGAACGTCGTAATCGCACTCTATTGGATATGGTGCGATCTATGATGTCTCTTACCGACTTACCGCTATCATTTTGGGGATATGCATTAGAGACTGCCGCATTCACTTTAAATAGGGCACCGTCTAAATCCGTTGAGACGACACCGTATGAATTGTGGTTTGGAAAGAAACCTAAGCTGTCGTTTCTAAAAGTTTGGGGATGCGATGCTTATGTGAAGAAACTTCAACCTGAGAAGCTCGAACCCAAAGCGGAAAAGTGCGTCTTCATAGGATATCCCAAGGAGACTATTGGGTATACCTTCTACCTACGATCCGAAGGCAAAGTCTTTGTTGCCAAGAATGGATCCTTTCTCGAGAAAGAGTTTCTCTCGAAAGAAGTAAGTGGGAGGAAAATAGAACTTGATGAGGAAATTGTACCTCCACTCGAACCGGAGAGTAGCGCAGCACAGGAAGTTGTTTCTGTGGATCCTACACCGGCTAGAGAGGAAGTTAATGATGATGATCATGAAACTTCAGATCAAGTTGCTATTCGAAGGTCCACCAGGACACGTTCCGCACCAGAGTGGTACGGCAATCCTGTCCTAGAGATCATGTTGTTGGACAACGGTGAACCTTCGAACTATGAAGAAGCGATGGCGGGCCCGGATTCCAACAAATGGCTTGAGGCCATGAAATCCGAGATAGGATCCATGTATGAGAACAAAGTATGGACTTTGGTGGACTTGCCTAATGATAAGCGAGCCATTGAAAACAAATGGATCTTTAAGAAGAAGACTGACGCAGACGGTAATGTCACCGCCTATAAAGCTCGGCTTGTCGCTAAGGGTTATCGACAAGTTCAAGGAGTTGACTACGATGAGACTTTCTCACCCGTAGCGATGCTAAAGTCAGTCCGAATCATGTTAGCAGTTGCCGCATTTTATGATTATGAGATCTGGCAAATGGACGTCAAAACGGCATTCCTTAATGGCTTCCTCAAGGAAGAACTGTATATGATGCAGCCGGAAGGTTTTGTCGATCCTAAAGATGCTAACAAGGTATGCAAGCTCCAGCGCTCCATCTATGGGCTGGTGCAAGCATCTCGGAGTTGGAACATTCGCTTTAATGAGGTGATTAAAGCGTTTGGGTTTGTACAGGTTTATGGAGAACCTTGTATTTACAAGAAAGTGAGTGGGAGCTCTATAGCATTTCTTATACTGTATGTGGATGACATGCTGATAATGGGAAATAATATAGAACTCTTGGAAAGTATCAAGGCCTACTTGAATAAGTGTTTTTCAATGAAGGACCTTGGAGAAGCTGCTTACATATTAGGTATTAAGATCTATAGAGATAGATCGAAACGCCTCATTGGTCTTTCACAAAGCACATACCTTGAAAAGATATTGAAGAAGTTCAATATGCATCAGTCCAAGAAGGGGTTCTTGCCTGTGTTGCAAGGTGTGAGATTGAGTACGAATCAATGCCCGACCACGGCAAAGGATAGAGAAGAGATGAGTGTCATCCCCTATGCTTCAGCCATAGGCTCTATCATGTATGCCATGCTGTGTACCAGACCTGATGTGAACCTTGCCATAAGTTTGGTAGGGAGGTACCAAAGTGATCCCGGAGCGGAACACTGGACAGCGGTCAAGAATATCCTGAAGTACCTGAAAAGGACAAAGGACATGTTTCTCATATATGGAGGTGCCGAAGAGCTCGTCGTAAAGGGTTACGTCGACGCTAGCTTCGACACAGATCCGGACGACTCTAAGTGGCAAACCGGATACGTGTATATTTTGAATGGAGGGGCAGTCAGCTGGAGTAGCAGCAAGCAAAGCGTCGTGGCGGCATCTACATGTGAAGCGGAGTACATAGCTGCTTCGGAAGCAGCAAAGGAGGGAGTCTGGATGAAGGAGTTCATCACCGACCTAGGAGTGATTCCAAATGCGTCGGGCCCGATGACTCTACTCTGTGACAACACTGGAGCTATTGCCCTTGCGAGGGAGCCCAGGTTTCACAAGAAGACAAGACACATCAAGCGCCGCTTCAACTCCATCCGTGATTACATTCAGGAGGGAGACATAGATATTTGTAAAGTACATACGGATCTGAATGTCGCAGATCCGTTGACTAAACCTCTCTCACGAGCAAAACATGATCAACACCAGAACGCTATGGGTGTTCGATTCATCACAATGTAACTAGATTATTGACTCTAGTGCAAGTGGGAGACTGTTGGAAATATGCCCTAGAGGCAATAATAAAATGGTTATTATTGTATTTCCTAGTTCATGATAATTGTCTATTATTCATGCTACAATTGTGTTAACCAGAAACCGTAATACATGTGTGAATACATAGGCCATCACATGTCCCTAGTGAGCCTCTAGTTGGCTAGCTCGTTGATCAATAGATGGTCACGGTTTCATGACCATGGACATTGGATGTCGTTGATAACGGGATCACATCATTAGGAGAATGATGTGATGGACAAGACCCAATCCTAAGCATAGCACAAGATCGTGTAGTTCGTTTGCTAAAGCTTTTCAATGTCAAGTATCATTTCCTTAGACCATGAGATTGTGTAACTCCCGGATACCGTAGGAATGCTTTGGGTGTGCCAAACGTCACAACGTAACTGGGTGGCTATAAAGGTACGCTACGGGTATCTCCGAAAGTGTCTGTTGGGTTGACACGAATCAAGACTGGGATTTGTCACTCCGTGTGACGGAGAGGTATCTCTGGGCCCACTCGGTAAGACATCATCATAATGAGCTCAATGTGACTAAGGAGTTAGCCACCGGATGATGTGTTACGGAACGAGTAAAGAGACTTGCCGGTAACGAGATTGAACAAGGTATGGCGATACCGACGATCGAATCTCGGGCAAGTACCATAACGATAGACAAAGGGAATTGTATACGGGATTGATTGAATCCCTGACATCGTGGTTCATCCGATGAGATCATCGTGGAGTACGTGGGAGCCAACATGGGTATCCAGATCCCGCTGTTGGTTATTGGCCGGAGAGGTGTCTCGGTCATGTCTACGTGTCTCCCGAACCCGTAGGGTCTACACACTTAAGGTTCGATGACGCTAGGGTTATAGGGAAAAGGTATACGTGATTACCGAAGGTTGTTAGGAGTCCCGGATGAGATCCCGGACGTCACGAGGAGCTCCGGAATGGTCCGGAGGTAAAGATTGATATATAGGAAGTCCAGTTTTGGTCACCGGAAAGTTTTCGGGCTCATCGGTAGTGTACCGGGAGTGCCAGGAGGGTGCCGGAGGACCCCCGGGAGGGGTGTGACGACCAAAGGACCACATGGGCTGTTAGATAAAGTGTGCCAGCCCTTATTGGGCTGGGCAAGACTTTTGCTAAAGGCCCATGCGGCTGGAGATAAGGAGATAAGGCAAAAAGGATTTAAAAGGAGGAGATCCACCTCCCTTGTGGGAGGTGGACTCTCCCTTTAATTCAGCCGGCCATCTCCTCTTTGGAGTAGAGGCCAAGCCAGCCCTCCACGTCCCTCCTCCTATATATACTTGAGGTTTTGGATGTTTTGAGATAGGATTTGATCTCTCTCTCTCACGGCGAAGCCCTACCTCTCTTCTTCCTCCTCCGCAGCGCTTAGGCGAAGCCCTGTCGGAATACCTTGCTACTCCACCACCACCACGCCGTCGTGCTGCTGTTGGAGCCCTTCCCCAACCTCTCCTTCCTCCTTGCTGGATCAATGTGTTGGAGACGTCACCGGGCTGCACGTGTGTTGAACGCGGAGGTGCCGTCCGTTCGGCACTTGATCGGATCTACCGCGATCTGAATCGCTGCGAGTACGACTCCATCAACCGCGTTCTTGTAACGCTTCCGCTTAGCGATCTTCAAAGGTATGAAGATGCAATCTCTCCCCTCTCATTGCTGGTTTCTCCATAGATAGATCTTGGTGAACATAGGAAAATTTTGATTTACTACTATGTCTCCCAACAGTGGCATCATGAGCTAGGTCTATGCGTAGAATCTATGCACGAGTAGAACACAAAGCAGTTGTGGGCGTCGAGTTTGTTAATTTGCTTGCCGTTACTAGTCTTATCTTGATTCGACGGTATTGTGGGATGAAGCGGCCCGGACCAACCTTACACGTACGCTTACGTGAGACCGGTTCCACCGCCTAACATGCACTAGTTGCACACGTACGCTTTAACGAGAGGGGAGAGATCTATCTATGGAGGTCTCCCGGTACACTACCGGCACTCCCGGTACACTACCAATGAGCCCGAAACTTTTCCGGCAACCAAACTGGAACTTCCTATATATGAATCTTTACCTCCAGACCATTCCGGAGCTCCTCGTGACGTCCGGGATCTCATCCGGGACACCGAACAACCTTCGGTCACCACCATACATAACTCTACACTACCGAAACGTCACCAAACCTTAAGTGTGCAGACCCTGCAGGTTCGAGAACGATGTAGACATGACCGAGACACCTCTACGGTCAATAACCAATGGCGGGACCTGGACGTCCACATTGGTTCCTACATATTCTATGAAGATCTTTATCGGTCGAACCTCTATGTCAAGGATTCAGTTAATCCCATATAACGTTCCCTTTGTTCTTCGGTATGTTACTTGCCCGAGGTTCGATCGTCGGCATCTCCATACCTAGTTCAACCTCGTTACCGGCAAGTCTCTTTACTCGTCCCGTAATACAAGATACCACAACTAACAATTAGTAACATTGCTTGCAAGGCTTAGTGTGATGTTGCATTACCGAGTGGGCCCCGAGATACCTCTCCGTCACACAGAGTAACAAATCCCAGTCTCGATCCATGCCAACTCAACAGACACCATCGGAGATACCTGTAGAGCACCTTTATAGTCACCCAGTTACGTTGCGACGTTTGATACACACAAGGCACTCCTCCGATATCCGTGAGTTGCATGATCTCATCGTCATAGGAACATATACTTGACATGCAGAAAACGGTAGCAATAAACTGACACGATCATATGCTACGTTTGTAGTTTGGGTCTTGTCCATAACATCATTCTCCTAATGATGTGATCCCGTTATCAAATGACATCTTATGTCCATGGCTAGGAAACCTTAACCATCCTTTGATCAACGAGCTAGTCCATTAGAGGCAAACTAGGGACATGGTTTTGTCTATGTATCCACACATGCATTTAAGTCTCCGATCAATACAATTATAGCTTGGATAATAAACAGTTATCATGAACAGGGAAATATGATAATAACTAATTTATTATTGCCTCTAGGGCATATTTCTAACAATATTGAGGGTTTCGACCTAGATAAAATCAGAACAAAGCTTTCGGGACGAAGCGCCGCCGTCTCGAGGCGGGACTTGGGCAGAACCAATCTAGAGCTCTGGCAGGGCGATCCTGCTGGGGAAACGTCCCTCCCGGAGGGGGAAATCGAAGCCATCGTCATCACCAATGATCCTCTCATCAACAGGGGGTCAATCTCCATCAACATCTTCATTAGCACCATCTCCTCTCCAACCCCTAGTTCATCTCTTTGTATCCGATCTTTGTCTCAAAACCTCAGATTGGTACCTGTGGGTTGCTAGTAGTGTTGATTACTCCTTGTAGTTGATGCTAGTTGGTTTACTTGGTGGAAGATCATATGTTTAGATCGTTGATCATCATTAATACTCCTATGATTATGAACATGAATATGCTTTGTGAGTAGTTACGTTTGTTCCCGAGGACATGGGATAAGTCTTGTTATAAGTAATCATGTGAATTTGGTATTCTTTCGATATTTTGATGAGATGTATGTTGTCTCTCCTCTAGTGGTGTTATGTGAACGTCGACTACATAACACTTCACTATTGTTTGGGCCTATAGGAAGGCATTGGGAAGTAATAAGTAGATGATGGGTTGCTAGAGTGACAGAAGCTTAAACCCTAGTTTATGTGTTGCTTCGTAAGGGGCTGATTTGGATCCACATGTTTCATGCTATGGTTAGATTTATCTTAATTCTTCTTTCGTAGTTGAGGATGCTTGCGGGAGGGGTTAATCATAAGTGGGAGGCTTGTCCAAGTAAGGGCAGCACCCAAGCACCGGTCCACCCACATATCAAATTATCAAAGTAACGAACGCGAATCATATATGCATGATGAAAACTAGTTTGACATAAATGCCCGTGTGTCCTCGGGAGTGCTTTGCTTTATATAAGAGTTTATCCAGGCTTGTCCTTTGATATAAAAAAGGATTGGGCCACCTTGCTGCACCTTTGTTACAATTGTTACTTGCTACCGGTTATGAATTATCTTATCACAAAACTATCTGTTACCAATAATTTCAGTGCTTGCAGAGAATACCTTACTGAGTACCGATTGTCATTTCCTTCTGCTCCTCATTAGGTTCGACACTCTTACTTACCGAAAGGACTACGATAGATCCCCTATACTTGTGGGTCATCAAGGGGCGACAACGGCCGAAGTTGCCGGAGGCGAAGGAGATGATCCTTTCGGTCTCAATTGGCTATTACAGAGGGATCCCGAGGGGCAGTGGAGGACTCATGCTTTGAATGAGAGCACGGGGACCTCTATTTATAGCGTGGCGAGGCGGTTCCTGCAGTGGTTGGAGATAAGATCGTCGACCGACCGCTTCTGCTACGGCAGGGCTACATGGCACTCGATGGCGTGACTGGCGGCGCGAGCGGATAGGTTTGAGTTGTTCAAGGGACAGTTGGTGCTCGATTGGAGGCTGGACGGCGCAGGCCATGGTAGAGATGGTCGTGGACACCGGTGTGCCTCCAGGAAGCTACAGCAGCAGCATTGCCGGATGCCAGGAGGTAGTCGGGTGACCCCGTGGGCTAGGAGGGGTCGGGGAAGGGCCAGGGGTGCGGTTGGTGGGGCACGGCGGCTCGGGTGCGTGTGTCTGCAATAGATGCGCTCTGGGTGCGCCCAGTGCACGCCCACCAGATGCTCGGCAAAATGACCAGGCCCTCCAAGAGGCTCTAATGCATAGGGGGTTTAGCAGGGTTGTGTTTTAGGCCAAGGTAGAGCTATGTGACATGTTGTTTTGGTCATTGGTGCAAGTTCATAATGTAAACCTATTTCCATGCAAATTCTGTTCATGAACACAAGGTGCTCGACAGAATGCCATCGGCATCAAGGCAACTCTTCTAGTGGTCAAAATATCCAAGTTGGGGTCTCTTTAAGTGTAGGTAATAATGGCAAGGTTAGTTTGGCCAAATCAAAAACTTGTCAGTGCAAGTTTTACAAACTTTGTTTCTGAACAAAAACTATAGACCATTATTGCATGGTCTTAAATTACTCTAATGTGGCTGCTCTCATGGACTTCAGGGTTTCATAGGGATTACTATAGGCATGAAAAATGCCAAGGGCATTAGGGCAAGGTCAAGAGGGGTTGCAGTACAAAACTTCAAACTGGCCCAGAATAAAAAATAGGATGATATGCTCAAAAATTCGAAAACACAAAGCTGGTTTTTTCCATAAAAATGATCTAGGGACATCACGTGACATCTACAAATTTTTGTGGAATTTATAAATGAAGTTATCATATGGTTACAGTGCAACATGAGCCTTTAAAAGGGTTTAAATGATATTAAATGAATTCAAACTTGGCAAATTTTATTATCAACATTATTCTAGTGGTTTTACTAAATGAAATAAAAATGATTTAAT
Source organism: Hordeum marinum (assembly GCA_022496015.1). NCBI lineage: Eukaryota > Viridiplantae > Streptophyta > Magnoliopsida > Poales > Poaceae > Hordeum > Hordeum marinum. The sequence goes on along the minus strand of CM039678.1, from coordinate 412,307,601 downwards.
GAAACATTCAAGCCACATAATATTATTCAAAAGTTCAGATAGGAGAAGAGAATTTTAGAAATTCAGACAAAAGTAGTAGCTCTAAAATTAATAGAAAATCTAGAAAATAGAAAATCATTATCTTTGGCAACATTTTATTTAATAAAACATGATTAAATTTTTGGGGTGTTATAGTTGCTATTTGTAAATTGTGTTTGGGGTTTTTCCCCGAGAGGAGAGGAGATGCGGCACAGTAGAGATAAGTATTTCCCTCAGTGAGAACAAACGTTATCGAACCAATAGGAGTATTAACCAAACTCTCGTCGTTAGCACATGCACACACAAAACCAAACACTTACACCCAACACGAGCAAGAGGGTTGTCAAGCCCCTTGAACTCATTACTTGCAAGGATTAAATAGTGATAGATAGATAATATAAATATAAATAATAGGAAATAATTGGCAGCAATATTTTTGCAATTTTGTAATATAAATTTAGTAGACCCGCGGGCCATAGTTTTCGCTAGGGAAACCGTTTTAAATCAGTCGGATGTGCTCTTGCCTTCGTAAGCTGCGTCAACCGCCGTCTGGTCCCACATGATCGTGTGGCGTGGAACGTGTCTGTGTCCCCTCCTCACGAAGGCATCCTATCTTTGAGAGTTTGTGACCTGTAGCAACGTCCAATGACTATTCTCTTATGATCCTTTTTACAACTATATACTCCACACACAGTGCTTTTGCCAGGTAGCACACCATCTTATCAACGTTGATCGTGGATGATTCGTTTGATTTGGTACTAGCAGCTCAAAGCGTCCTTGATCCTGCTGTCGGTTTCTTCAAAGCGTCACCGAAGCAGCTGGGCCGCCATTGCTGCATCGCTACATCCATTGAAGCACACCATCACACCATCATTAAAGCAGCCATGCCCGTTGTCACAACACTGCCGGATCCATGAAACACGACATTGCAGTACCATTCGAGCAGTTGGGCATCCGGTTTCTACAACGCATGCCATCACAACATCACTGGAGCAGCCGAGCTGCCATCGCCACATCAATTCATCCGTAGACGTATGCCATCGCACCATCATTAAAGCAGCCATGCCCATTGTCACAACACTGGCGTGTCCATGAAACACGTCATTGTAGAACAACTATTCAATGCACAATGCCATCACAATAACACCGTGGGCAACACACAACGGGCGTTCGCAACATATCAACTTGCAATCGCTGTGGCCACTGCGGATGCCTCATAGCATCACCGTGATCATCAAAGCATGGCAGCACGATATCCTCAGAGTTATCAAAGCACAACATGTGTGTTCGAAGCATGTCGTCGTGCAATCACCACATCACGCCTAGTAGCATCATCACAACCATCAAAGCATGTCGTTGTGGCATCATTGTAGTGGTCAAATCACACCACGAGTGTTTGAAGCATGTTGTTGTGCCATCACCGCGACTGCAACAACACACCTCGTAGCATCGTGATTGTTGAAGTATGTAGTCATGGCATAGTCGTAGCCATCAAAGCACACCAAGGGTGTTCGAAGCATGTTACCGTGCAACCGCCATGTTCAAAGCATGTTGCCGTGAAAATGCCATGATCGTTGCAACACGCCTCATAGCATCACCGAGGTCGTCGAAGCATGTCGTCGCAACATCCTCAAAGCCTTCATGATGCAGTCGCATGACATGGCCATCAAAGCACACCACGGGCCTTCGAAGCATGTCGTCGCTCCATCTCTGGGCCATCGCAACATCCTCAAAGAAGCAAGGATGGTGTAGCATGCCTCTGTTGTCGAAGCACACCACGGGCGTCCGAAGCGTGCTGTTGTGCCATCGTCGAGGTCATCAGCTCACCGCAGTCATTGAAGTAGTTGGGTGTCGCAAAGACTGTCCTTCAGTGTTGCGGCACTGCCCCACGGTCTCCAGTGACGTATATAGCAGCCAGACTGCCCTTGCAACATTGTTGTCTCAACTTATAGTATGTCATCCCTTGTAGCAACAACCACTAGATCACTGATCTTTGAAGCAACTTGTGCCGCTACATCGGTGGTTGTCATTTTACTTCTAAGCTTCACGTTGTTGCATGCCAATACAGGCCGGGGGCAGGCGTGCCTGGAAGTCGCCATTCCTCCAGTGTCGATGGAAGGACGGTTCTATCGACTGACGATGCGAAGGTTGTTGTCTTGTAGCATACAAGGCCACAGTGCTGCTCCATTGGCGACTAGTTGCATGGAATCCAACTCGTGGAGAGTAGGGCTGGCTTACATGAGCAAGTCATGGGAATGCAAACGAGTGTATGGCTGTGAGATGTGAAAGGAAAATAACAATTGATATTTTCATCTAGCGGTAAGGCTCATGTTAATCAAGTGGCTGGCAAGGCGGTTGATCCCCGCTCGGGATCAGCCGGATGATTTGTAGCACAAGCCTTCCGCTAGAGGCTTCTCTCTTGAAGATAGCATACGGTGGGTAGACAAATTATTGTTGGGCAATTAATAGAAAAGCACATAGTTATGATATCTTATTCAAGGCAATGATCATGTATATAGGCATCACATCCATAAGCAAGTAGACCGACTCATGCCTGCATCTATTACTATTACAACACCCATCGATCGCTATCCAGTATGCATCTATAGAATTAAGTATGAAACAGAGTAATGCTTGCAGAAAGATGGCATGATGTGGACAAAGTAAACTCAAGCAATATGAATAATACCCAATGTTTAATCCTTAATGGAAGCAATTAAAATATGTGTCATGTCCCTTTCTGTCACTGGAATTGAGCACCGCAAGATTGAACCCATAACAACGCACCACACCCACTGAAGATAAATCAATCTAGTTGGCCAAACTAAACTGGTAGATCGGAGAGAAATACAAAGCTATAACAATCATGCATAAAAGAAGTCAGAGAAGACTCAATTAATATTCATGAATAATATGATCATAAACCCACAATTCATCGGATCCCAACAAACACACCACAAAGAAGATTACATCGAATAGATCACCGTGGGAATCACGGTGAAATTTGTATTGAAGATCAAAGAGATAGAAGAAGCCATATAGGTACTAGCTATGGATCCCTAGGTCTATGGTGGACTACTCACATAACATCATGGAGGCAGCAAGGTTCATGTAGATGGCCTCCGTGATCGATTCCCCCTCCAGCAGGGCACCAAAAAAGGTCTCCAAATGGCCTTCCGTCAGAACAGAGACTTGTGGCGGTGCAAAAAGTGTTTCGGGTGGCCCTTTGATGTTTTCTCGATATTTAAGAATTTATAGGGGTGTAATTAGGTCAAACAGAGCCACATGGTGCCCACAAGATAACAGGGTGGGCATACCCTCCCTGGGGGCCCCCTGTTGCCTTGTCATCTCCTCCTGCAACTTCTGGCCTCCTTTCGGAGCTTTCAGGTACTCTTTTTTCTAGAAAAAGATCGTCAAAAGTTTCATTGCGTTTGGACTCCATTTGGTATTGGTTTTCTGAAAAGCCAAACACTTGGCACTGGGTTAATAGGTTAGTTCCCAAAATGATATAAAACAACATATAAATGCATATAAAGCATCCAAGATTGATAATATAATAGCATGGAGCAATCAAAAATTATAGACATGTTGGAGATGTATCAGAATCCCCAAGATTAATTCCTGCTCGTCCTCGAGTACGTAAATGATAAAAACAGAATTTTTTATGTGACATGCTATCCAATATGTAATCTAGTTTAGGTATGATCTTAAGAACGGTGAGCTAATTGATATCAACATAATAATATCCATAAAAATAAATATCATAATCATTCATATTCAAAATATACGATCCTTAAATAATGTTATTCCCTACTCATTTTATCATATAATCATGGCATGACTCCGTCCTCATTGCGTAAGTATAAATCGTGAGCACCTCGGTGTCAAGTGAGGTAATTGGAATGTACTTCTAACGTGCTTCAGCATTTTCAACCTCACCCAATACATGAGCGTGAACCATGGATATCGCATATGGGTGGAATAGAGTATGGTGGTGGGGATCAAAAGGAGTCAAAGTGGAAAGAAAGTCTCACATCAACTAGGCGGACCAACAGGCTATGGAGATGCTCATCAATCCATATCAATGTGAGGAGTAGGGATTGTCATACAACGAATGCACTAGAGTTATAAGTGTATCAAAGCTCAATAGAAGCTAAGTGGGTGAGCATCCAACTCGCTTGCTCATGAAGACCTCAGGCATTTGAGGAAGCCCATCATCGGAATGTACAAACCAAGTCCTACAATGTAAAATTCCACTAGCATATGACAAAATGACAAATCATGAAACTCTCTATATGTAAAACATGGTGCTCCCTCTAAGCACAAGTGTGGAAAAAGAAGATAGTAGCACCGCCCCTTCTCTCTTTTCTCTCATTTTTATTTTTATTTTTTATTTTTTATTTTTTATTTTTTTTATTTTTTTTCTCTTTTTCTTTCTTTCTTTCTTGTTTCGTTCTCTTTTTCTCTTTTAATTTTTGTCTGGAGTCTCATACTGACTTGTGGGGGAATCATAGTCTCCATCATCCTTTCCTCACTAGGATAGTGCTCTAATAATGATGAACATCACACTTTTATTTACTTACAACTTGATATGAAAAACTACTATCAATATGACTCTATATGAATGCCTCTAGCAGTGTACCAGGATGTGCAATCATCTAGCGTAAAATGTAGGTAATGGTGAACATTGGCTTTTCCACAAATACTATGTCAGCTACATGGTCATGCAAAGCAATATGATCATAAACACACAAGTCATGAGACGAAACGGTTGAAGTTGCATGACAATATATCTCGGAATGGCTATGGAAATGCCATGATAGGTAGGTACAGTGGTTGTTTTGAGGAATATATAAGGTGTCTTATGTGTGATAGATCATATCATATCATGGAGTTTGGATACACCGGTGAAGGTTGCACCGATCTTGGAGGTCAGAATGGGTAATGCACGGTATGGAAGAGGCTAGCAAATATGGAAATGTGAGAGTGCGCATATCCATGGTTTTACATTAGTCATAAAGAACTCATATACTTATTGCAAAGCCTATTAGCTCTCTCTATGCACAGTACTAACGCATACCCCTAGGTAGAAGGTTGATAGGAATTAACCATCGCGCACCTCTGACTCAAGCAACACATCGGATTTCATTCAGATATAAGAACACTCACACATCATCCTCATGCCATAAAAAATATTTAGATGAGTAATAAATAAGATCCTTTAATACCAACATTTATACTAACAAATAATCATGGATTCATGCCCTTTCATATTACTACATCAATTTAATTAGGCCACGGTTCTCTATAATGTGCTACATGAAAGTTTTTATTATATCCTCCTTGAATACCTATCTTTTTGGACTAGTATTATAACCCGTACAAATTGCCATTACTCCATTTTTAGACTCTCAAAAAATTTGAACTGAAGCATGGGTGTAAAGTTATTTCTAAAAAATTTACACGCCCCTGTGCTCTAAAAGATATAAGTGAAGCACAAGAGCAACTGCCTAGCTCAAAAGATATAAGTGAAGCACATAGAGTATTCTAAGAAATTATGATGAACATGTGTCTCTCTCAAATAGGTGTGTCCAGAAAAAAATTATTATGACAAACTAAAACAAAAGCAAACTAGAATACATTATGCTCCAAGCAAAACACCTATAATGTGATGTTGTAGCTCCAAGTGACATACCAATAGAATGGAGCCGAAAGAGGGGATGCCTTCCGTGGCATCCCCAAGCTTAGACGCTTGTGTATTCCATGAATATTACCTTGGTGTGCCTTGGGAATCCCCAAGCTTAGGTTCTTGCCACTCCTTATTCCTTCATCCATCATTGTCTCACCCAAAACATGGAAACTTCAGCACACAAAACTCAACAGAAACCTCGTGAGATCTGTTAGCATAATAAGCAAATCATAAACTTTAGGTACTGTTATAAATAGATTCATATTTAATTATTGCATAAGTTACTGTATTCTAACTTCTCCATGACTTATACCCCCCGATATAATCCATAGCATCATCAAAATAAGCAAACTATGCAAGCAAAAATAGAATCTTTCTAAAACAGAACAGTTTGTAATGATCAGCACTAAAACCATACTTCTGTAACTTTGAAATATTAGGACAACCTGGGAAAAATTTGTATCAATGTTGTGTAAAACATTCAGATCAAAAAGACATACCAATAATATCATAGAAATTATGCACTGGCCATAAAAGTTTCTATTTTTGCACAGGATGAAATCTATTATCATCCAAATCATCCCAAAGGCTTTACTTGGCACAAAACTAATTAAAAGATAAATACAAAATCATTGTATTAGTAATGATCATGTCAAGACAAAATAAAAGAAAGTATAACAAAAATTTAAGATAACTATTGCGTTCCTTCCCAACAAGCGCTATCGTTTTATGCCCCTAGCTAGGCATAATGCATAGTATCAAGTGATACCATCTTTGACATTCAGTCCATAAGTGTCCCTCATGATAGATTCATAAGATGGTTTAATTCTCTTTCTATTAAAGTGTTCCATCCCTTTCTTTAACGGGAATTGGAATCTTATGTTTCCTTCCTTCATATCAATAATAGCACCTATAGTTCGTAAGAAAGGTCTACCAAGTATTATTGGACAAGACAGATTGAATTTAATATCAAGCACAATGAAGTCTACATGTACATAATTTATATTAACAAGAATAAGCACATCATTTATTCTACCCAAGGGTTTCTTAATAGTAGAATCTGCAAGATGCGAGTTAAGGGGGCATTGATGTATATCGGTAAGAGCTGGCACATCACATATAGATTTAGGTATAGTCGAAACACTAGCACCAAGGTCACACAAAGCGTTAAATTCATAACATTTAAGCTTAATTTTAATATTATGTTCCCAGTTATCATGCACTTTTCTAGGTATTGGAACTTCTAGTTCAAGTTTCTCCTCGTGAGCTTTTACCATTGCTTCTATGATATGTTCAGTAAAAGCCTTATTTTATTCATATGCATTGGGTATGCTAATTATGGATTGCAAAAAATGAATACACTCAACTAAAGAACAAATTACATAATTAAAGTCCTTGTAATCCAAAATAGTGGGCACGTCACTAGCTAAAGTTTTGCCTATCTAAACCAACTTTTTAATTTTTATTATTAAGATCATCACCCTCCAAACAAGGGGGCTGCCTTCTAGATAAAGTTGACTCATCTACAGTCCCTTTATCATCAATTTTTAGATTAGTAAACCAGGATTCAATATGATAAACATCAATCATTTTAATATCTTCGTCATTATTACGTTAAAAATCAGATGGAAGAGCTTTTTCTAGAAATTCTCTCTTAGCTCGCAATCTAGCGGTCCTCTCCTTACTTTCATTAATAGATATTTGAATAGATTTGATTGACCCATTAATCATGTTTAGGAAGAAATACTTCACTTTTAAGAGCATCAATATCAAGACCAATCATGTCTATCTTTCTAGCAATATCGTCAACTTCATGCAGTTTTTCCTCTATCATAGTGTTCAAAATCTTTTGAGCAATAATAAATTCTTTAATGGTGTTCTCAATATTAGAGGGTATCCTATTATTATTAGAATAAGAATTTCTCGGAACTACCATAATTATTAGAGGAATTACTGGGATACAATCTAGCATTAAAAATCCCTCTATAAGCATTGTTGTTGAAATTATTTTGAGAGACAAAATTCACATCAATAGAATCATTATTTTGCTCAATCAAAGTAGATAGTGGTACATCATTACGACCAAAATGAGCATGTTTATTACCAATCATGTTCATAAAAGCATCCATCCTATCAGTCGTAGCTATTTCTTCGACAAAATTTGCCTTCTTACAACTTGGAGCTCGCTCAGTGTGTCATTAAGAATAATTTGTCATGATGTTGTCCAGAAGTTCTATAGATTCTCCCAGTGTAACTTCCATGAATGTACCACCTGTAACAAAATCTAGAAGATTTCTAGACACAAAGTTTAGTCATGCATAGAAATTTTTTATTATCATCCGTAAACTTAGGCAATGAGTGGGGCAATTTATAATTATTAGTTTCATTGTCTCCTCTGCTTGTGCAACATGTTCTTGCTCATGTTGTTTAAAATTCATAATTTGGTTATGAAGAGGAATAATCTTAGCAGGCGGAAATTCCTGGTATAAGAGCATCTTTACACTTATCCCACGTTCCAATACTATTATGAGGTAAAGATGAAGTTCAAGCTATAGCTCTATCTCTTAGTGAGAAAGGAAAAAAATTAAAGTTAACCACATAGTTCTCCATATCCTTTTTCTTCTGCCTATCATATAATTCAACAAAGGTATTAAGATGTGAAGCGGGATCCTCATTAGGAGTTCCGGCAAATTGTTCTTTCATATTAAGATATAGCAATGCAACATTAATATCATAAAACTCCACACTAGTGGCGGGCGATATAGGAGTACTAATAAAATCATCATTATTATTATTTGAGAAATCACATAGTTTGGTATTTTCTTGAGACATGGTGACAAAGCAATCAAACTAACAAGAAAAGCAAGTAAAGCAAGAAAACAAATAAAATAACAAAGATAAATATAATTTGTGTTTTTTATATTTTAAGCAAGAAAATATGAAGGAAGATAAAAGTAGAAAAGGTGAATAATAATTTTTGTGAAGGAACCTGATAAGAATTTGATAATACTCCCTAGCAACGGCGCCAGAAATTATGTCATCTACTTCTAAAATGCGTTGGGATATTCCCCAAAGAAGAGAGGATATGCAGAACAGTAGGGACAAGTATTTTCCTCAGTGAGAACCAAGGTTATCAAACAGATAGTGGTATTAAGAAAAGTCTCGTTGTTAGCACCTGCACACAAAACAAAACACTTGCACCCAACACGGGCAAGAGGGTTGTCAAGCCCCTTAAACTCGTTACTTGCAATGATTAAATAGTGATAGATAGATAATGTAAATATAAATAACAAAAAATTAAATGGCAGTAAGATTTTGTCATTTTTGTAATATAAGTTGAGTAGACCCGGGGGCATATTTTTCACTAGAGGCTTCTCTCTTGAAGATGGCATACAGTGGGTAGACAGATTACTATTGGGCAATTAATAAAAAAGTGTATAGTTATGACATATTTTTCAAGGCAATGATCATGTACATAGTCAGCACGTCCATTAGCAAGTATACCAACTCCTGCCTCCATCTACTACTATTACTCCACTCATCGATCGTTATCCAGCATGCATCTAAAGTATTAAGTATGAAACAAAGTAATGCTTCGGGCAAGATGTCGTGATATAGACAAACTAAACTCAAGAAATATAAATAAACCCCATTGTTTTATGCTTAATGGTAACAATACAGATATGTGTCATGTCCCTTTCTGCCACTGGGATTGAGCACCGCAAGATTGAACCTATCACAACGCACCACTCCCACTGAAGATAAATCAGTCTAGTTGGCCAAACCAAACCGATAGATCGGAGAAAAATACAAAGATATAATGATCATGCATAAAATAATTCAAAGAAGACTCGGTTAATATTAATGAATAATCTGATCATAAGCACACAATTCATCAGATCTCAACAAACACACTGCAAAAAATATTACATCAAATCAATCACCACGGGAATCACAGTGAAATTTGTATTGAAGATCAAAGAGAGAGAAGAAGTCATCTAGGTACTAGCTATGGACTCGTAGGTCTATGGTGGACTACTCACACAACATCATGGAGGCAGCAAGGTTGATGTAGATGGCCTCCATGATCGATTCCCCCTCCGGCAGGGCACTGGAAAAGGTCTCCAAATGGCCTCCCATCAGAGCAGAGACTTGCAGCAGTGAAAGAAGTGTTTTAGGTGGCTCTCTAGTGTTTTCCTGGTATTAGAGAATTTATAGGGATTGAATTAGGTCATACGGAGCCATGTGGAGCGCATAAGGTAACAATGCGTTCCTACCCCCCCTGGACGCACCCTGTTGCCTTGCCATATCCTCGTGTAGCTTCTGGCCTCCTTATGAACCTTCCAGGTCCTCTTTTTTCCAGAAAAAATAGTCAAATGATTTCTTAGCATTTGGACTCCGTTTGGTACTAGTTTCCTGAAAAGCCAAAAACATGGAGAAAACAACAACTTGCACTTGGCACAGGGTTAATATGTTAGTTTCCAAGAATGATATAAACTTCATATAAATGCATATAAAGCATCCAAGATTAATAATATAATAGCATGGAACTATCAAAAATTATAGATACGTTGGAGACGTATCACCTGCTCTGACGGGGGTGAGAGGAGGGGGGAAGAGGAGGACAAGGCTGACGGCAGCTAGGGTTAGCCCGCCGTCGCTCTAGGAGCGACTCGAGGGGTCAGGAGTCGTCATTGATGAAGTTTGCTGGTCATAGATCTGATCACTTCAGGTTTTATTTTTTTCTTCGCCTACACATAGCTTTGTTCCTATATGACTTTGCTATTTGTCTGCGTATTTTTATGTGCATGTGTTGGTGTTGGTTCTGGATATGCTAGCTATGCAGAGGGTCGTGTGTGTTCTTATCATGTTTCTATCCTTTTAATGCTCTATTTGAACCAATAAAAACACCATTTGTCGAAAAATATAGCTGCTTGAAAAGGATCCAACCTTTACATGGAAGATAAGTCACTTGCAACAAACGGGGAAGTCCATTTGCCATATTTGTGAATAGGTTGTTGGCATATTGAAAATATCCGAAGATGGAGTAGATCATGGTGAGCCCATTTTGATTAGGACTATCATTTTTGTCCTTGAAAATAACTAAATACGTAGGGATACAATTTTTGTTTGAATCTACAAAATTAGTAGGGAAAACTGAGAAATGAATGTCATACCGTGAAAGAAGGCTAGAAGAAACTGCCTCTCAACAAACCAATCTGATCTTTGGAAAATGAAGGCGCGATTTTTTTAACTGGGACGTTGTTGTTATTTGGATCGTTGCTTTATCTATAAAGCGGGACGAAATCCTATTTCGAAAAGTTTTTTAACCGAATACACAACCATGACCATCAATTAAATACGCAAAGAGAACAACGTATGAAAACATTTTAATGGTCAATATGCTAATAATAAAATACATACTTTTAGTTTTTCCTGATCAATGCCTCCAAAGAAATTTTCTCTTTCTCCTATTCAAGCCAGCTTGCACAAGATTAACATACGGCAGGGGAAACGCTGAAGAAGAATGACTACACTAATAGAACTGGAAGCAAAAACCTAAAAGGATAGATATGAATAAATCATGGTAGACTAAATGAGAAAGAACATATGCAAAGGAGTTGGCTGGCATACATGATAGGTTGATAACCAAAGATAAATGATGGTCCAGAGGTCGAAGAAGAATCGACAGGTTGTTGCAACAAAATGGGTCTAAAGAATGAAGACAATAGTGTAGAGCAATTGGCTTGGACAACGACAGAAGAAGAGGACAACACTGCCGAAAGTATTAAAAAATGGATAAATGGTTTTATGCCCCTAGTTGTGTCCCACTCGGCTGTTTTACTCCTAATCTTCAAAATCTATCGGTTCTATCTAAGTCACTCAGCTTGTCTTATGATTTTACTCTTTAACCATTTGATCATCACTTTCAAAACTTCATAACAAATAAATACTAGATCAAAAAAACGCAACTAGGATACCATAATGTTTGGAAAAACATCACCTATATGTCAATGGCATATGCATTCATGACAAAAGTGTTGGAAAGTGCACATTCGAGTTTAAGCTCTTATGATACCACCATGAACAGTAAAATATATAAAAAATAAAAAGAATTTTTTCCACGAATGTCATTCCCTCATAAAACTTGGCAAGCACTTAAAACATTTTTCATTCTTTGCCACCAAATGTTTTTGAATTTTTTCAGATTTTACTATTCATTGTGGTATCATAAGAGCTTAAACTCGAATGGACACTTTCCAACACTTTTGTCATGAATGCAAATGACATTGACATATAGGTGATATTTTTATGAACATTTTGGTATCTTATTTGCATTTTCTGATTACTATGAATTTGTTATGAAATTTTCAAAGTGAGGGTCAATGGGCCAAAGCATAAGAGGAGCAAAGTGACTTGGACAGAACTAACGGCTTATGGAAATTAGGGATAAAATAGCCGAGTGGAACAGAACTAGGGCCATAAAACTAACTAGCCCATCAATAAAAGAAAAGGATTAGTATGAGGTACTAATGCAAGATCTAAATATCAAAAAATAACAAAGAGAATAAAAGGTCCACCTTAAGAAGCCAAGGGAGCACTTTTCTTGTGTGGATCCTCTCGAATAGAACGCTTCCCCTCACGAATGTCTCGATGACGGTGCCATGCTTTAGTAGGATCGGTAGCCCCATCTCCAGAACCAAAATCATAAACATACAAAAAATAAAATGGATATTAGATAAAATCAAAGAGGCAAACAACAACAACAACAACAACAACAATAGTATCTATGCAGATAGAGGGAGCAACTGCAACACACACATGGAAAGCAGATGATGAAGAACAGGACACTAAGAAAGAATGGGCAACGATGTCCAGCGAAGAAGAGAGCAAAGAAACTGATCTTGTGCAACCAAGGCCATGAGATGGATAAAGGGTGGCGAAGCACAATAAGTGTCTCGTAATCCGTGTCCACGAACATGAGAAGACATAGTGGATGGTTGGTGAGGAAGAGAAGATCCATCGACGGATCCAACCAGAGGAAGACGGGACTCGGAACAAAGAATCAAGGGAGCAGACTGTGGACTTTGCCACGTGCAGTGCCCCATGACAAAAAAGCAGCCAATCTCCCGCGACGGCCGCCTGGGGCATAGCTCTCAACCGCTGCAACTATGGGAGCGAACGAACCTAGAGGAAGGTAAAATGACCCTTCCAATGTTTTGCATTGTACGATGGAAGAACCGGGAAAAAATAGAACGAAGCCCAATGAAACATGGCAAGACATAAAGGAAAACACATGCAACGGCTAACCGCATATACTAGGTAAAATGAGGGAAAGCAGCCGGTCCGATATAGCAGCGTAGAAAAGGAGTGAATTGCGAAAAACCACCACATTTGGGCATCATTTTTAGAAAACTACGAGGTCACAAATCATTTGCAAAAAACACCGTGCATTCATTAATTTTTTGCAGTATGCACTAATCAGACGGTTTGCTGCGTTTGAGCACGTTTCCAATAGTTGGGGCCCGATTTCACCCTACGTGGCATAAAAGTCGGGCAAACAGTGCCATCTGGTGGAAACGATGCGGTCGCCTCATGTCGAACAGACTGACCGTGATGTGCCACTCCACACTTCTTGCTCGCTCCTCTCCCCTGGGCTCCCTTCATGGAAAAGGCGATACCTGGCAGCGGCGCTTCCGCTGGCGATGCTCCGGGTGGTGGTGATGGAGATCCATCGGAGTTCTGTGGGAGCTTGGATCCTTCTCAAGCGCTGCCTCCTCCCCAATCCCCGGAGTATGCGGCGGCTAGGGCATTCGCCTAGGCAGTGAATGTCAATCCAATGGGCAGCCATCACTTTGCATCCTCCTTCGGTGGTCTGGTGTAAGCCATCATCCTCTCTCCCTCCTTTCTCTTTTCCCCGATTTGGATTCTAGTGTTAGGGTTCTAGGGTTAGGGCTTAACTACTCAAGAGTTGGGGTGTTTTATAGTTGTAGGTATTGGGTTTATGGTTAGGATTGTAGCATTTTATTACTGGATTTAGGGTTAGGATTATTGTAAGTAAGTCTTGGTTGTGAACTACAAAGTACCTTGTCCTGAATTATTCAGGCATGTTAACTGAATTTTAATTGTATAGTGTTTTCTAATTTAATTACAACAGAAATTGCACAAAATTTAACAGAATGGTTGAGTACTCACTTTTAACTGAATTTTATCTGAATTTTTAACTGAATGTTTAACACTAGTTTTAACTGAACATATGTACATGTATTGTTGAACACTCGTTTTATCTAAATTTTCATAGCACGGTTAAATGTAGGTTGGATGATGAAGAATGGGAAGTGGGGTTCCATTTCTTCGATAGAGCTAATTTGGAAAGAACAATTTGCTTATCACACACAACCTACTGGAATCTGATTGCACTAATAGAGATAGAAGGCTTTAGTTCAAGAGATTTTATGTATTATGTCAGAGATCCAGGAGTAGGGTATCAGGAATGGAAAAATTAACGAATGATGACAAGTTGGAAGAAATTTTGGATGACATAACTAGTAAAGGAAATAATGTGGTTAACATTGCAGTTATGAGAAGTGATTCACAAACACTAGCTGACTTGACCATTGGTCATGTTTATGAAGAGCAAGTTCCTTTGTTTGAATTTGGTGTACCACTTGTCTATGAGGTAGATACTTCAGGAGTTCTTTTCCCCAGTCCAGTGAAGCCCCAACCATAGCGAGTGCAGGCCATGAACACCCAGGAGAGTTGATGTTTGTTGAAGCTTAAGGGTCCAAGTGAACCAGAGTTTGCATTGGACTATGGTACTGAGAGGCATGAGTATTTCATGGAGACAGACCAAGAGAAAGAGAAGATTGAGCGGATGATGTATAAGTAGAGGAATGAGGAGATTCATAAGTTCAGGACCAATAAGAAACAAAAACAGAAGTACAAGGAAGCAAAAAAGAAAACTCCCGGAGTTGCTTGTTGAAGAGTTAATTGACAATGATAGTGAGAATGAACTTTTAGCAGATGATGACATAATAGCTAGGTTGGAGGCAATGAAGAGGCATAAAGCTGATCCTATCAATCACTTTGAAGGAAACACTGATGTAGAAGAGATTTATGAACCAGAGGAGGAGGAGGGGAGAATGAAGCAGGAGAGGAGGAGGCAGGACAGTAGGAGCAAGCAGAGGAGGGCGGGATAGGAGGAAGCATTCTAGGAGGAAGTAGTGCAGGAGGAAGTAGCAACATGGGAGGAAGTCAGAGGAAGGAACCAACAACCAGATCACATGGAAGTCTAGATCAAATCATAGAGCAAGATTGTATACCTTCATCCGATGAGGAGAGCAACCCAGGTGAGTTAAGTCAGGATGATAATGATGGTGCTCAGCTTCCAACATTTAGGCAACCAAATGGTAGGAAGAGTAGGGCCAGAAAGCACAAGCCTAGGCTTTGGTATGATGAGAAGAGGGAGAACCCACAAGAACAATTTGTGAAGAAACTTTGTTTCCTAGATTTCTAGCAATTCAGGAGGGCACTTCTTACATTTCACATCTCACAAAACAGGAACTACTCTTTTCATAGAAACTGCTCAGATAGAGTTATTGTAGTTTATAGTACAAAAGACTGGTAATGTTTCTAAGCCAGGTTCATATATTGTTGCTGCTGCTTCTAGGCCAGGTTCATATACTGCTGGTGCTAAGCCAAGAGCAAAGAAAAGCTTCATACCACCAAGAGCTTCAGGTACTGGAAGGCTGAGAAAAAACATCTTATAAGATGTCTGAGTGGTTCAATTGTTCTCAGGGCAGCAGGAAGAAGTAATTTCATGATGGTGATGTTGAATACAACTTTGAGTTTGTGATGTTGAAACTAGTTTAATTCAGCCTATTTTGGCTAGTTTGTGATGGCACTTTGTAAGTTACCTAATTATGGTTTTGATCAAGACTTTTATGCATGAGGATCTCATGTAGACTATGATGATGATTATGTTGTTTATGATCTTCTAGTTATAATGATGACGATGTTGTCATTTATACTTTCATGCATGAGGCTTTCATGTACACTATGATGATGATGATGATTTTGTTTATGATCTTCTACTTATGACGATGATGAGGTTGTCATTTAGGGTGGCTCGGCGTCGACCAACCCCTAAATGAATCAACTGAGTCACTTAGGGTGGCTCGGCATCAACCAATCCCTAAATGAAGCAATTGGTTCAGTTAGGGTGGCTCGGCATCGACCAACCCCTAAATGAAGCAACTGGATTACTTAGGGTGGCTCGGCGATGACCAATTCCTAAATGAAGCAACTGGGTAACTTAGGGCTTCAAACACAAATTTCATGCACCAGTTCATCACAAACTAATAATAAAATAACACTACAAACAGACCTTAGTTCAACGGATTCAAACCTAACACATTACAAGCCATAGTTCAATGCTACAAAAGTAACTTAGTTCAACAGATTCAAACTTAACACATTACAAGCCATAATTCAGTGCTACAAAAGTAACTTAGTTCAATAGATTCAAACTTCACAGATTAAAAGCCATAGTTCAATGCTACAAAAGTAACTTAGTTCAATAGATTCAAACTTAACACATTAGACGACATAGTTCAAAGCTAGTAACTAAAGACAATGACCCACAAGGTCATATGACAACACAATTATTATTCATCACACATACCCTTGATCTCCTTCAACTTCCTCTTGTTATTTTCACATGCTTTCTTCAGGTCAGCAATGCAGCACCCCATAGAACCCTTCTCAATGATCCACTTCTCCTTGTGTAAGGGCATATTTCTTCCCTAATGATTTTGGTGATTGATGACAATGCATCTGCGACCTAATCGTGTGCACTAAGATTTTCAGGTATTTCATCTTATGGAACAAGATGACTCATGTCCCTCGGTGGATTAGAGTGAAGACAAATTACTTTCTTATGTTTTACTGTCGGTGGACTTGAGTCGTAGGAAAAACGTACTATTAAGAGGGGGTCCGCATTGGAAAGGTTTGGGTGGAATCATCACGGACACATTTTATTGTTTCTTTCCCACTTCGATGGAGCCCCATCCTTACCATTGTCCCAGCCTATTAAGACCTAATGGCAGTATCGCTCCCAGGAGTGGTAGTAACGCTTATACGTAGAAGTACCGCCCAGTTCCATGGTAGTACCGCTCTCGGGCGGAAGTGTCGCTGGCTTGTGCCGCTTCCTCAGGGTCTTGACAATTTCGTGTCAGGATGGGTGGCTTTAGGCCGGTAGTTCTGAGCGATAGTACCGCTTATAGGCCACATTCGCCCATGTTTTTTGTGGGCTGGACTCTCGGCAGATCTGGAGCGGTTGTAGGAGGCGGTACTACCTCTTATAAGCGGAAGTACTGCTCTTGGCAGCGGTAGCACCACTCCGAACTACCTCCTCATTGTCGCCCTCCTAATCTGTCACTCGGCAGCCGCAGCGGTATAGGCGGTAGTATCACTCACTCGAGCAGTAGTACCGCTCATTTGCAGGCTGTGTGAATGGGTAACGGTTGGATATGTTCCCCCACTATAAAAAGGAGGTCTTCTTCCCTAAGATGACCACCTCTTCCCTCCCAAGCTCCATTGTTGCTCCAAAGCTCCATTTTAGCCCGATCTCTCTCCTTAGCCAACAAAACTTGTTGTTGCTCTAGGGTTTTATTGAGATGACCCCGATCTACACTTCCACCAAGAGAAATTTGATTCCCCCACTAATCCCTTGCGGATCCTGTTACTCTTGGGTGTTTGAGCACCCTAGACGGTTGAGGTCATCTCGAAGCCACAATCCATTATGGTGAAGCTTCATGGTGTTGTTGGGAGCCTCCAATTAACTTGTGAAGATTTCCCCAACCTTGTTTGTAAAGGTTAGGTCACCGCCTTCAAGTGCACCATTAGTGGAATCACGGCATCTTGCATTGTGTGAGGGCGTGAGGAGAATACGGTGGCCTTAGTGGCATCTTGGGGAGCATTGTGCCTCCACACCGCTCCAACGGAGACGTACTTACCCTCAAAGGGAAGGAATCTCGGTAACACATCCTCGTCTCCACCGGTTCCACTTGTGGTTATCTCTTACATTTACTCTATGCAAGCTTACTTGTGTTGTATTATATGCTTGCTTGTTTCATTGTTGTTGTTAGCATCATATAGGTTTCTCACTTAGTTGCATATCCAGAGAACCTTTTTATTGCCAAACCTAACTTGTTAAGAAAATCTTAAAAAGTGGTAGTTGCCTATTCACCCCCCCTCTAGTCAACCACATCGATCCTTTCACCTTGTCTTTCATCAGTGTTAGACTGTATATACGTAGACTTTGTATACATCTTGTATTGTACCTCTTGGTACCTCTCTCTCTATATATATGTGTGTGTGTGTGTGTGATAGCCACACCCGTTTGGGTGTCGATTTGTTTCCCAAACATATTGTTTTACATGGTATCAGGTTAGGTTACGAACATGTCTTCTGCTGCCGTCGCCGCCTCCCCGATCCAATCTGTCATGGCCGCCACCGCTCCGGCTGCTGCCGCCCCGCCCGCCGCTGTGGCCCTTGGTGCCCAGGCCGGTGGTGCCTCTCCGTTTCTAGCGTCACCAACCCTCCTCTCTTTGACCGGTGTTGCCATCCCGCCTGCTGCTAAGCCGTCAGTGGCCTATATGGCTCTCGCGGCTACTTCGCGGATGGGGTATTCGCCTGCGTCGGCTGTGCCATCTGGCACCCTAGCCGCCTCGTCGGCAACTCCCTATGGAGCACCGGTCCCTTTGGGCTATCCTCAACACCCAGTGTTGTCGACCCCGCCTCCTCACGGTGCCTCCTATGCTTAGGGGCACCCTACAGTGGGTCGTCTGCGTTGGTTCTGTCTGCATCAGTGGAGATGGCCCCGTCAATGGGCCTCTATGCGCCACAGCCGTCGGCTTACGTTGATCATGTTCGGCACCGTCGCCCTTCTACTTCTCCCACCTCCTTCCGGTGAAGCTTACACCAGAGAATTACTTGTTTTGTCATGCTCAGGTGTTGCCTCTTCTCCGGAGCCGCTATTTGGAGGGGTACGTTGATGGCTCCCTCCCGTGCCCATCACTGTATCATCCGGTGTGTCACACGTGGGTGGCCCAGGATAAGGCCATCCTCTCTGCCATCCAGTCTTCACTCATGCCGAGCATTTCATCACTGGTCATCTTTGCCTCTGTGTCTTGGGATGCATGGATGATGCTCCACACCAGCTTCGCCTCGCAGTCTCAGGCGCGTGCTCATGCTATTTGCACCATGCTAGGTGAGACCAAGCTCCGTGACCTCAGCATCACGGACTACTTCAACAAGATGACCGGTCTCGCAGACACACTAGCCTTAGTCGGTCAGCCGCTTCTTCCTGAGGACTTCACCACCCATGTCCTTAACGGCCTCGACGACGACTATGATAATCTCATTGAGAACGTCCATGGTCGCGAAGCTCCACTTCAGCCTCGTGATCTCTATGCATGCCTCCTCGACCGCGAACAACACATCAAGGCGCGTCGTGCATCCCCGAGCTTCTCCTCCGCCAACGTCGCGACTCGTGGTAAGCCTCAGAAGCAATCACTGACTAGTGGCAAACTGACGTCCTCCCCTCAGCAGGCTTCACGACCTGCCACACCAACCATCACCAGCGGTGGTCACCCGCGCACCTGTTGTCCCTATTGTGGCACTCAGCAAGCATGTCAGTTGTATGGCCTTGAGGCCCATATTGCCTCTCGATGTCCTTGATGCTTCAAGCAGGATTTCCTTGGCCTTAACAATAATAGCAAGGGCAATGACAAGCAGGCCGCCACTGCAATGGCAAGTAATGAGAACGGGCACACTTCGTCCTACTCGATCGATCCGACGTGGTATATGGACACGGGGGCTACCAATCACCTGACGAGTGAGATGGGCAAGCTCTCTACCCAAGAGCCGTACCGTGGTCATGATCAGGTTTGCACCGCCAATGGAGCAAGTATGCGTATCTCACATGTTGGTCAGGTTTCCCTTCTTGCACACAACTCTAGAAAACTTCATCTTCTCAATGTCCTTCGAGTTCCTTCTGCTACACATAGTTTGTTGTCTATTCCTCAACTTACTCATGATAATAATGTCCTTGCTGAATTTCATCCTTTTTGTTGCTTCATCAAGGATCAGGACACGAGGGTCATTCTGCTTAGCAGTCATCTTCGCCATGGCCTGTACGTGCTTGATGCACCGCCTTCACTTCCTGCGCAGCATGCTTCCCAGGTGTTCGGTGGTGTTCGTGTGTCATCTACGCACTGGCATGCACGCCTTGGTCACCCTGCTGCTCCCATAGTTCGTCATTTCCTACATCAACATGAACTTCCCGTTGTGTCCAATAATATTGTTGCAACTATTTGTGATGCCTGTCAGCAAGGCAAGAGTCATCAGCTTCCATTTTTAGAGTCGAGTCCTGTCGTTAAACATCCTCTTGAGCTTGTGTTTTCTGACGTATGGGGTCATGCCCAAACGGTTGTTAGTGGCCACAATTATTATGT
Organism: Hordeum marinum; assembly: GCA_022496015.1. Taxonomy (NCBI): domain Eukaryota; kingdom Viridiplantae; phylum Streptophyta; class Magnoliopsida; order Poales; family Poaceae; genus Hordeum; species Hordeum marinum. Next base: position 412,287,375 of record CM039678.1, on the reverse strand, counting down.
CAGCTTTATTGATGCTTATAGTCGGTCTACTTGGCTTTATCTTATCAAGCGTAAATCTGATGTGTTCGATGTTTTCATTTAGTTCAAGCCCATGTTGAGCATCTCCTCAAGCATAAAATTATTCATGCTCAATCCAACTGGGGGGCGAATATCACAACCTCAGTTCGTTTTTCAATAAACTTGGGATCTTGCATCGTGTGTCTTGTCCTCATACACATCAGCAGAATGGCACCGCTAAACGTAGGCATCGTCATCTTGTAGAGACTGCCCTTACCTTACTAGCTCATGCCTCCGTTCTGTTCCATTTTTGGAGTGATGCTTTTTCAACAGCCTATTTTTTGATAAATAGGCTTCCCTCGCGACTTCTGAAAATGAAAACTCCTCTTGAACTCTTGCTCAGTGAACTCCCAGATTACACGATTCTTAAGGTTTTTGGATGCGCATTTTGGCCTCACCTTCGTCCATATAACAAGCATAAGCTAGAGTTTCGGTCTAAAAAGTGTGTTTTTCTTGGGTATAGTTCCCTTCATAAAGGAAACAAGTACCTGCATGTTCCCACCAATCGTGTTTACATATCTCGTGATTTCGTGTTTGATGAGAATGTGTTCCCTTTTTCTGCACTTCCAAACAACTCTACCACTCCTATGCCGCCTGTGCACTCCACTATACCTTCGCCTCATTAATTTGTAGATGTTGCACATACTCCTGTGCTGCTTACTAACCATGCTGCACGTATCGGACGTGGTGCTCGACTCGAGCTCCTTGATGATCAGGCGACGGACGACGATCTTGTTCGGGATGCCGATCCCAGTGCATGTGCCATGCATGCCGGGTCACGCCCCCCAGCCCGCTGCTGCCTCGCGTGTGGCAGCTATGCCTGCTGCTACCTCGCGGGGGACTGCCTCGCCCAGCCCAACGGCCACCTTGCCTGGTCTGGCGGCCGCCTCGCCCGGTCCAGTGCCTGGGCTGCCTGCCCCTGCCCCAGCTCCTAGTGGGCCGCCTTCTCCTGGCCCAACGTCGCCTGGCTCCCCATCGCCAGGGGTCTTCATGTCTGGCCCCGCGTCGCCGACCTCTGCGTCACCTCAGTCTGGCTCGGTGTCGCCAGCACCACCTGCTGCGGCAGCTCTTTGCCCCTGCACACGCAATCAGGCTAGGATTTTTCGTCCGAAGGAGCGCACCGATGGGACCATTGCATGGATTGCTACTTGCGTGACCCATGCTAGTGTTGATCCCGCAGCTGAGCCCCGCCACTTTGAGGCTGCTCTTGGTATTCCTCACTGGCGCGTGGCAATGGATCAGGAATTTTAGGATTTACTGAAGAATGATACTTGGCAACATGTTCCTCATGTTTCATGTGTCAATGTCATTGATTCCAAGTGGGTCTTCAAAGTTAAGAAGCATGTTGATGGTTCTATTGAACGCTACAAGGCACAGTTAGTCGCCAAGGGATTCAAACAGAGGTATGGTCTTGATTATGAAGACACGTTCAGTCCCGTTATCAAGCCTACTACCATTCGTTTGCTACTCTCTCTAGCTATTACTCGAGGTTGGTCTCTTTGTCAGCTTGATGTGCAGAATGCCTTTCTGCATGGAGTTCTGGAGGACGAGGTTTATATGCGTCAGCCTCCAGGTATGGACTTAAACAGGCTCCTCGTGCGTGGCATGCGCGTCTTGACTCTGTTCTCTGGGATCTTGGATTTATTCCATCCACTACTGACACATGTTTGTTTCTCCTTCAGCGTCCTGAGGTTACGATGTACCTACTGGTTTATGTTTATGATATCATACTCATCAGCTCCTCTGATGCTGATGCTGATCGTCTTGTGACTACACTGAGTGGTGATTTTGCTGTCAAGGACTTGGGTGCTCTGCACTACTTCCTTGGTCTGGAGGTCTCACGATCTTCTGCTGGGTTGACTCTTACTCAAAAGAAGTATTCTCTAGACTTGTTGCACCGTGCTGGTATGTTGAAGTGCAAACATGCGACCACTCTGATGTCTGCTACTGACCGGTTGTCTGCTCTTGATGGAGATCCTCTTTCGCCAGATGATCCTACTGAGTACCGTAGTCTCGTTGGTGGTCTGCAATATCTCACTATCACCAGACTAGATGTCTCCTATGCAGTAAATCGTGTGTGTCAGTATCTTCATGCGCCCAGGACGTCTCATTGGTCAGCTGTGAAGCGTATTCTACGATACATCTGTTTCACTGCCTCGTATGGTTTTCTCCTCCAGCCTGCGGCATCTTGTGAGCTCTCAGCCTTCTGAGATGCGGATTGGGCTAGTAGTCCTGATGATAGGCGATCCACGGGGGGCTATGCAGTATTCCTTGGTCCTAACTTGATCGCCTAGAATGCTCACAAGCAAGCTATAGTATCTTGCAGCAGTACTAAAGCTGAGTACAAGGCAGTTGCTAATGCCACAGCTGAGCTCATATGGGTATAGTCCTTATTGAGAGAGTTGAGAGTCTCTCTTGATCAGCCTCCAGTCCTTTGGTGTGACAACATCGGTTCTACATACCTTTCAGCTGAGAGAGTTGAGAGTCTCTCTTGATCAGCCTCCAGTCCTTTGGTGTGACAACATCGGTGCTACATACCTTTCAGCTAATCCAGTATTCCATGCCCGAACGAAACACATTGAAGTTGACTATCACTTTGTCAGGGAACGCGTTGCATAGAAGCTACTCTATATCAAGTTCATCTCATCCAAAGATCAACTTGCTGACATCTTCACGAAGCCTCTTCCTTGGCCGCAGTTTGTAGGTTGTAGGCGCAATCTTAACTTGCTTTGTACTTCAGGTCATAGTTAAGATTGAGGGAGGGTGTTAGACTATATATACGTAGGCTCTGTATACATCTTGTATTGTATCTCTTGGTACCTATATATATATGAGATAGCCACACCCGTTTGGGTGTCGAGCAGTTTCCCAAACATATTGTTTTACAATCAGCTCAGCAATGCAACCAACTAGCTTATCCTTCTCTTTCTTCAGGTCATCCCAGCAAAACTTCAGAGTCCTGTTATCATTGTTGATCTTTTACTTCTATTTAATATGATTGTGCTTCATATTTCTAATGCAATTGCCTTGAGCAACATGAATGAACTTCAATTGGTCAACAACTGCCTTCAATTTTTTTATCTCAACATCCTTTTCCATGCTGCTCTCATAAGTCCCTTGGTCAACAACAACATGTGGCACATTATCCTGGGAATCCAAGAGGTTGTTCACATCTCCAACAAGCTTCTCATAAGTCTCCTGTAACTAATTTTTCTATTGTGTAAGATTGTGCACAGTAGATGAATGTTCCAGGCATGCAATCCTATTGGCGTGCTTGCTATCCTCGTACATAAGCCACAATTTATGAAGAGCATTCTTCAAATGATCTGGCCACTCCTCGTCTACCCATTGCACTAATCCACAATTATTAACTCCCTGCAATACAAAAAATAGTTCAAACATGCTGTCACAGGTTACAGATTCAGTTAAGTTAAAGTTACACTTAGGGTGCAAATTCGGTTAGATCAAGTCAACTGATCAAACTAAACAACAATTAGTGTGAGCATGTTCATCCCTAACATGAACAGTGACTATGAAAAATGAAGAGTATCTAAGAACAATGAACAGTCCCTATGAACAATGTACAGTAAACCCTAGAAAAGAAATGTTATACTGCACATGAGAGGTAAACTGATAATTTGCAACTAATTTGCTAACTTACTTCTAGGGCACAAGAAATGAACCTCCTCCCAATGCCTATCCCCTCGAATGCACCACATTTCTTCCCTGCCTTGCCATGCTCGCACATCACCCCCAAATCGTTAGCAACACCAGTGTACAACGGGTCATCGATTGTAGTTGGGATCTGGGCAACCCAAAAAAACGGGTTCAAATCGAGCTGAAGTCACACAAGCCCTAAATCCCAAATGCACATATCAAAACCCTACACCTAGTCCCGGTCGAACCAACTGACCTTAATAGGGGAGTCGTAGGAAGATATGAATTGCACGTGGGAGTCCTCGCTGCTCTCGTCGTCGCTCCAAGACACCATGGCAGCCGACGACGAGTGAGGAAGAGGGGAGGCCGAGGGAGGTTGCAAGCGCTAGAGAGAAACAAAGGAGCGAGCGAGAAGTGTGGAGTGGCGCAGCGCGGGTGGTTTGTCTGACGCAGCCGACCACGTCATTTTCACCAGGCGGCGGCGTCTACCCAGCCGTCATGCCACGTGGGGTGAAATCGGGTCCCAGCTGTCGGAACGCGCTCAAACGCAGCAAATCGCCCAATCAGTGCATACTGCAAAAAGTTTACTGAATGCACAATGTTTTTTATAAATGATTAGTGACCTCGTGGTTTTCTGCAAATGATGCCCCAAATGTGATGGTTTTTTGCAATTCACTCCGTAGAAAAGACAGCAAACCTGGCAAAAGCCGGTGGAAAATAGTGAATACAGACTGTTCTGAATCTCTCCAACTCCACGCTTCACAAATTTCTGGAGGGGAGCTGAACCAAACGAGTTTGGTCCAAGAAGCGAGAAGCGAGAAGCTCGGCCAGTCGCAGTGTAAAAACATGAAGCACCAAAAGCCCAGCTCCACCGTTTGGAAAAAGGAGAAGTTCGCCCAAATTACATAGAATTGCCACCGCCAAGTGAGGCCACATTGAATCGGTACCCTCACTAGAACATATCGCTCGATCGAACCAGTCCCCCGTGCTCCTTCTCTCATTGAAAAGCCAAGCTGGGCTTCCTCCAACCGGCCCATTATGACACTAAGGCAGGCCACCCATGCTGCCAGCCCAAAGTGGCAATGGGAGAAGCCATCGATGGCTGCCGAACGGAGCTGTCTCCCTGCGTGAAGTGAGAAGCTGGGATGGGAAGCTAGAATCATGGAGTTTGTGAAGTTGAGAGGAGATCAAAACAGGCTATGGCAAAAGCCCGTGGAAAATAGTGAATATGTGTCAATAGTGGTAATCCTTCGCTGACAACAGCAAACGAACGACGAAAGGGCCTGCTTAGCCGCTTTAATTCTTTGCTATATTTGGAGGTTTTTCCATCACAGTTTGTCATTCCTTGTGTGTTTCAAGCCCTCAAGTTTCATATGTAGTTCCAAATGGCAAAACAACGAGTGTAAATCCCGTGATCCAAAGATAATACATGCAAGACTATGTTCTGTGGCGGATCCACCATCGGATAAGGCCAACTCCAACGCATAAAATGGTCCGTCTGCGTTTAAACGAAAGCAAAACGCGGTACAATGCACAGGAGCAAATAAATAAATATTTGTTTTTTGTCTGATTTTGATCCCTTTTTGGTTTTAATTTGGATCGCGTTTGCATCGAAAAAGACATGTGCAAACGGCGTGACGTGTGCCCATGTCCTCCCCTAGTCCGTCCACAGGGGTCATTGTCGCTCTTTTTATCTTCTTCCCCCTCCCCTTCCACCGGCTCCCACCCACTACCCCCATCATAGCCACCGCCGCCCTTTCTCGACCACCTTGCTATCTAGCCCGGCCGACCACATCATGACCGTCGGATGTGTGCCTTCGTCGCCCCTATGTCGGCGACAAACCGCTAGATCTGTAACGGCGGGATTTGACGCACCCAACCGCCGGATTTGCCGCATCCAACTGCCGGCGATTGTGCGTTGCCCTGGAATTGCCGGGTAACGGACCGCGCAACCCTGGCAACGCCTCCACGTCGCATGCAGGTATTGACTCCTCCCCTAGCCACTCGGATCTATCCATTTGCGGTTCACCAGCAAAGACATGCCCAACCGTCGTCCGGGCTCGGCGCGGGCCCAGCGACTCGTTGCTCACCGTTGCCACTCATAAAGTGTGATGACTGCATGCGACAGGCTATGCATTGCATTTCTACCACACCCGAACATTCAGGATGGGTGTTGTTCAAGTGCAAAAAAGTTGGGGTATCTACTTTTTTTTATTCAGTTATTCACCGGATTCTATGCAATTTCGGTAGTTCATTGTTTGCTTAAATTTGTGTGTAAGCCGGATGCAAGTTTTGACATTGGAAAGAAGAATACGTCGATCTATTGATAACGCAAAATTTTGATAGATACTCGTGGACTCGTTGGTAGAATAAAGGCTTGAGATGAGACTAGAGATGATATTAGATGCAAAGCAACGTCTACTTTTTTAAAACGAAGATGAAAAAAATGTGCAAGCTCGAGAAGCCGCAGATCAACAATGAAGACGTACATAAGATATTAATCCAATTTATGTGAACAATAAAGGAAGTTGGATATCTTTTAAAATGTCTAATTGTGGTTTTTTTGTCTTCCTCTCCTAGCGAAGAATTGATGAATTGTATCCAATATATTAAAAATAGTGTTGATGAAATAAAAAAGCGGTGGCCAGACAAAATTGTATATATAGGGACACCAGCCGGTTGTGGCGGATCAGGTGCTTGGACGTACGTCGAGCGCATCCAAAAAATGACCGGAGGCCTTTTCATTGTCCTCCCTAAATGGATAAAATCCAAACAAAACAGACATTCATTTAAAATCGCTTTTTGGAGTTGGCCTAAGCATGGACGTCCATCCCTGTCTCTGACGGTAATGGAGGCTACCTCTCTTGCATGGGAGCGACACAATTGAGCTCGTTATCTGTCACCCGGGGCCAAATTCACTGTTTTGACCCTTATGCAAAACTTTAGCATGATTTAACCTTGCTTGTAAAAATTTTGGATCTGGCCTTTTTTCTATCGTGGTAGATGTTGGCAGTAGGATATAACAGGTTACTGCCATGATCAACGACGGCAGGCTTCTGGTCAATGCACGGACGTGGCAACGATGTGGCAAGTGGCTACCGCCACAACCTTTAGCGGTAGCACTTGCACCGCTTTGGCTGCAATAATGTAGCTGCGTTGCAGTAGTGTACTTAGGTCGTTGGATGCCCTGCTGGCTTGAGCATGGAGATTAGCAAGAGTGGGGTTTTAGGTTCGAATCTTACCAAGGCTACATTCTTTTTTATTTATTGTTTTTGCCCAATAGAAATAGCCTGATTGTTGTTTCATACCTATTATTATCAAAAACATTTTTTGACCATGTGAAAATATCATTTATAAGGAAAGTCTTACCAAGGTTATTTTTCTTTTATTTTTTTGGCCCAATAAATAGCCTAATTGATGTTCCATGCGGATTATTATCAAAAACAATTTTTTGACCATGTAAAATATCATTTATAAGGAAAGTCTTGCCAAGGGCAACTTTTTTTGTTTATTTTTTGGCCCAATAAAAAAGAAATAAATAGCCTAATTGATGTTCCATACGGATTGTTATCAAGAACACTTTTTTGACCATGTAATTATTGTTTATAAAGGAATGTAATATTAATAACAGGAGAAGATCTTTTCTCTTTTCTAAATAAAATCACACGATACATGTCTCCTCATGTACTAGATATGGTGACATCTTCATGGTCCACGGGTGATCGCGCCACAATTGTGTCGTACACTTAGTATTTTCAATTTATTTTCACCATTGAACTGCGCTAAGATAATTACATTAATTAATATGCTACTAGCCGAGTGAGTGTTACAATGTCATTTAAAGTAAGGATACATATGACATGCCACATGTTTGTGTCGTGAACAGGAAAAATATATAATTTGATTCAAATCTTCACATAAATTACAAAGCACATACATGAAAATTATTTCGATTGCACGCATGTTGAAATGGTAAGTGCACACACACACATATATGAGAGTGCTATTTCAAACATTTTTGTTAACACAAATGCTTCGGACGTAGTTTTAGTATGGTAAAAAAAACATTTTCTTGTCTTACGCATATCCCGTACAAAAGGAAACACACATTGTGTGATTGTATTTAGGAAAATGAAGTCATTTTCCTATCATTCTTTAAAAATATATTTTATTTATAAATGATAAGCAAATACGTTTGGATAATATTTCATATCTGACATTAATTAGATTAGTTATTTTACTTTTATTGGGCAGAAAAAGTAAAAATAAAAAAATTGCCTCAAGCAAGAATCGAACCGAAGACCTGCTGTCGCTAGCCTGCTTTCTCTAGCCAGCACACCATCACATCAGTACTGGAGAAAATGGCAACGCACCCTATTTATAGCATTCAAACCGGTGTAGGTGCTACTGCCAAAAGCTGTGGCGGTAGCCACTTGCCACGTCGTTGCCATGTCGGTGCATTGACCGGAATCCTACCGCCGTTGACCATGGCGGTAGCCCTTTATATCCTAACGCCAACGTCTACGGCGGTACAAAAAAGATCAGATTCGAAAAACAATTACAAGACAGTTCAAATTGTGTTAAAATTTTGTAGAAGGGTCAAAACAATGAATTTGGCCTCACCCTGGCAGTCCAAATACCCAGTGTCGGTCTGATTGGACTACATCAATCACAAGTGTTGCTCTCTCAATAACCATTGAGAACAGAAACTTGCATATTTGTTGATGCCCGGCAAACAGTTAGTCCACAAGATGACATATAGAGACAATTGAATGTACATGTAAATCAAAGTCGACAAATAGAAATAGACCCGCAAACAAACAAAGATATTACTTTCGTCTCATGTTAGATTTGTCTACATATAGATGTATCTAACACTAATATATGACTAGATCCATTCGTATTTACACAAATCTATGAGAAAATAATTTAAAATGAAGGGAGCAGTAATACAGCAAGCACAGCGGTTTCATGCGTGACAAGACGAGGCGAGTGAAAACCTACGTTTTGCTTTTGCTTCGTCGCAAGGCGACCCGAGAGTTGCTCAGTTGAGTCGTCGGTTCTCTCTGCCGGTCGTGCACGGCCAAGTTGCCATCACTCGCCATTCACCACTCACCACTCACCAGCCTTGACTAACCGGAGAAATTTGAGCAGCCACGTACGTGTGCCCACCAAAACAGTGTGATCATCTTCCAACTAAAAAAAATACACCAGCGCACTAGCAGCTGCCAAAGCTTGACATCTTCAGGTCGAAAATGCTTGACAAAACTATATATAATGATATTAATGGGCCAAGGCGATCTTTTTCTTTCCAACAGGGGTCAGACATCTTTTTTTTTGAAAAAGAGAAACGAAGCCTCCAGCCTTTGCATCAATCGATGCATGCAGCCATATTATTAAGTCTTTTACTGGTTGCACCCAATAACCATAAGCTCCCTGGAGTCCGCATGAGTGAGTAACGATCACGTACGGATCTAAATCTTGGCTCTGTAGATGACTTGTAAAAAATTGTTGAAGTTCTTGCCATTAAAAATCATATCATTTCTAGTGTTTCATATAGCCCAAAATAATGCACTTATTCCAATCAGGATATGATTCGCTAAGTTACGTCAACTCCATTGAGCCACGTCCCAAATAGCGTGTTAATGCTTGTTGGTGGATTAATGTTGAAGGCTATATGAACAGTGCGCCATAATAGTTTTGCTAGTGGACACTTGAGAAAGAGGTGTCTTATTGTTTCATTTTGATCACAATAGCAACATGTAGAACTGCCTACCCATCTTCGTTTTATCAAATTATCTTTGGTTAGTACTATTTCCTTGTGTACAAACCACATGAAAATTTTAATTCTAAGCGGTACTTTAATCTTCCAAACATGCAATGATCTCGAAAGAGGCCCAAAGTTAATTAAATCCATGTACATCGACTTCACTGAAAAATATCATTCGTAGCTAATTTCCAGTGAATATTATCTGACTGGTCAGAGAGTTGAACATCCATCAATCGTCTGATCAAGTGCAGCCAGGAATTCCAACGCTCTTCCACTAAAGATCGCCTGAATTGGATATTAAGAGGTACCGACTGTAATATTGTGGCAACATAATCTTCCTTACGTTGTACAATATTATATAGGGTAGGATATTGTAAAGCTAGAGGCGTATCCCCAAGCAATGTGTCCTCCTAGAATCTGGTCGTGGTACCATTGCCAACTAAAAACTTCACCCGCTGGAAGAAGGTTACCTTCATCTTCACTAACCCTTTCCAAAAAGGTAATTCATTAGGTCTAGAAGTAACCTGGGCCAATGTCTTAAACTGTAGGTACTTATTCCTCAAGATTTGTACCCACATCCCTTCGGTCTGAGTAGATAACCTGTATAGCCATTTGCTAAGCAGACATTTATTCTTCACTTCTAAATTCTCAATGCCTAGACCCCCTGGTCTTTGGGTCTGCAAATAATATCCCACTTGCCAAACTGTATTTCTTCTTAGCTTCATCACATTGCCAGAAGAAACGAGATCGATAGAAGTCTAATCTTTTCCATACACCTACCGGTACTTCAAAGAAAGATAGAAGGAACATCGGCAGGCTTGTCAAAACCGAGTTTATCAACACAAGCCGACCTCTATAAGACATAAGCTTGCTCTTCCAGCATCTTAGTCTTTTTTTCGAATCTATCTTCAATACATTTCCATTCCCTATTCATCAATCGTCTATGATGAATGGGAATCCCTACGTAACTAAACGACAATGATCCCATGTCACATTCGAATAGTTGCATGTAAGCATCTTGTTCCTCATTTGCTCTCCCAAAGTAGAACAACTCGCTTTTGTTAAAATTTATTTTTAGTCTAGACAATTGTTCAAATAGGCAAAGTACAAGCTTCATATTTCTAGCTTTTGCGATATCATGTTCCATGAAGATGATTGTGTCATCTGCGTATTATAGTATGGACCCCCCCCCTCTACAAGGTGTAGGACAAGTCCTCCTACTTGGCCATTCTCTTTAGCCCGACCAATAAGGTCTGCCAACATATCCGCTACTATGTTGAACAACACGGGAGACATGGAATCTCCCTGTCTCAATACCTTATGTGTTTGAAAATAGTGACATATGTCATCATTAACTTTAATCCCAACACTACCTTTCTGAATGAAAGCATCCACATGATCCCTCCAGGATTCGTTGAATCCCTTCATATGCAAGGCCTGTTGAAGGAATGGCCATTTGACCTTATCATACGCCTTCTCGAAATCCACTTTAAAGATAACCCCATCAAGTTTCTGTTGGAAATATGCCCTAGAGGCAATAATATATTAGTTATTATCATATTTCCTTGTTCATGATAATCGTTTATTATCCATGCTATAATTGTGTTGATCGGAAACTCAGATACATGTGTGGATACATAGACAACACCATGTCCCTAGTATGCCTCTAATAGACTAGCTCGTTGATCAAAGATGGCTATGGTTTCCTAGTCATGGACATGAGATGTCATTTGGTAACGGGATCACATCATTAGGAGAATGATGTGATGGACAAGACCCAAACTACAAACGTAGCATATGATCGTGTCAGTTTATTGCTACTATTTTCTGCATGTCAAGTATATGTTCCTATGACCATGAGATCATGCAACTCACTGACACCGGAGGAGTACCTTGTGTGTATCAAACGTCGCAACGTAACTGGGTGGCTATAAAGGTTCTCTATAGGTATCTCCGAGGGTGTCTGTTGGGTTGGCATGGATCAAGACTGGGATTTGTTACTCCGTGTGACGAAGAGGTATCTCAGGGCCCACTCGGTAATACAACATCACAATAAGCCTTACAAGCAATGTGACTAAGTGTTAGTCACGGGATCTTGTATTACGGAATGAGTAAAGAGACTTGCTGATAACGAGGTTGAACTAGGTATGGAGATACCGACGATCGAATCTCGGGCAAGTAACATACCGAAGAACAAAGGGAACATCATACGGGATTAACTGAATCCTTGACATAGAGGTTCGACCGATAAAGATATTCGTAGAATATGTTGGAACCAATATGGGCATCCAGGTCCCGCTATTGGTTATTGACCGTAGAGGTGTCTCGGTCATGTCTACATAGTTCTTGAACCCGCAGGGTCAGCACACTTAAGGTTCGGTGACGTTTCGGTAGTATAGAGTTATGCTTGGTGGTGACCGAAGGTTGTTCGGAGTCCCGGATGAGATCCCGGACGTCACGAGGAGCTCCGGAATGGTCCGGAGGTAAATATTGATATATAGGAAGTCCTATTTTGGTCGCCGGAAAAGTTTCGGGCTCATCGGTAGTGTACCGGGAGTGCCGGTAGTGTACCGGGAGACCATCGGGAGGGGTATTTCGACCCAAGAGGCTACATGGGTTGTGGGAGAGTGAATACCAGCCCTTAGTGGGCTCGTGAAAGTCCCACATAAGGCTCATGCGTCTGGGAAGAAAAGCCCAAAGAGAAAAAGGTGGGAAAGGCAAAAGGACCAAAATAAGCAGGAGTCCTAGTCCTACTAGGATTGGAGGAGGATTCCTCCTCTCCTCCTTGGTTCAGCCGACCCAAGGGCATCCTCCTCTCTTCCTCCTATATATACTAGAGGTTTTAGGGTTTTTGGCACTAGATTTTCAGCCACGTGCCACCCGTTCCTCCAGTGCATAGTTTCTCCTCTAGATCGGATTTCTGCAGTGCTTAGGCGAAGCCCTGCCGGAATAGCTCCACCACCATCGCCGGAGCGCCGTCACGCTGCCGGAGAAATCTTCTACCTCTCCGCTCCCTCTTACTGGATCAACAAGGCGGAGATCGTCATCAAGCTGTACGTGTGCTGAACGCGGAGGTGTCGTCCGTTCGGCGCAAGATCGGAAGGACCGTGATCAAGATCGCGAGACGGATCGTGATGAGATCGCGGGACGGATCGTGATGAGGTCACGGGATGGATCATGATTGGATCGCGGGACGAATCATGATGAGATCGCGGGACGCTCGGCGAATGGATCGCGAAGACGTTCGACTACACCAACCGCGTTTCTTAACGCTTCCCGCTTAGCGATCTACAAGGGTATGTAGATCCACTCTCCCTCTCGTAGATGCTCATCACCATGGATAGATCTTGCGTGCGCGTAGGAAATTTTTTATTTCCCATGCAACGTTCCCCAACAGTGGCATCATGAGCTAGGTCTATGTGTAGATGAGATCTCGAGTAGAACACAAAGAGTTTGTGGGCGTTGATGCTTAGATTGCTTCCTCCCTTGGTCGTGTTTTGGTTCAGCGGTATTGTGAGATGAAGCGGCCCGGACCAACATTACTCGTACGCTTACGAGAGACCAGTTCCCTCAACCGCAACTTGTTGCATAGATGGCTTGCGGGTGCCAGTTTCTATCACTTTAGTTGGATCGGATTCGACAAAGGCGGTCCTTGAGAAGGTTGAAAAGCAACTAGTGTATCACCGTTGTGATTTTTGCGTAGATGACAATTGTTCTTCTAGATACCCGTAGAAGCCACGTAAAACATGCAACAACAATTAGAGGACATCTAACTTGTTTTTGCAGGGTATGTTGTGATGTGATATGGCCAATTACATGTTGTGATATATGTGATGTATGAGATGATCATGTGTTGTATAGAATATCATGACTTGCATGTCGATGAGTATGGCAACCGGCAGGAGCCATAGGGTTATCTTTAATTATTGTATGCCTTGCGTGTCAATCATTAAGCGCTATGTAATGCTTTACTTTATCGCTAAACGGTAGCAATAGTAGTATGAGCATGATGGGCGCGACAACCCCGATGGCGACACGTTGATGGAGATCATGGTGTCGTGCCGGTGACGATGGAGATCATGTCGGTGCTTTCAAGATGGATATCAAAGCACAAGTTCATGGCCATATCATGTCACTTATGATTTGCATGTGATGTTAATCCTTTTATGCACCTTGTTTTACTTAGGACGACGGTAGCATTATAAGGTGATCCCTCACTTAAATTTCAAGATGAATTGTGTTCTCCTCGAGTGTGCACCGTTGCGAAAGTTCGTCGTGTTGAGACACCACGTGATGATCGAGTGTGATAGACTCTACGTTCGCTTACAACGGGTGCAAGCCAGTGTTGCACATGCAGAACACTCGGGTTAAACTTGACGAGCCTAGCATCTACAAACATGGCCTCGGAACACAAGAGACCGAAAGGTCGAACATGAGTCATATAGCAGATATGATCAACATGATGATGTTCACCATTGAAACCACCTCAACTCACGTGATGATCGGACTTGAGTTGGTGAATTTGGATCATGGATCACTCGAATGACCGGAGGGATGCCAATTTGAGTGGGAGTTCTTAAGTAATATGATTAATTGAACTCATTATCATGAACATAGTCAGTAGTGTCTTTGCAAACTGTGTTGTAGATTACTAGCTCACGCTGTAGCTCCCTTGAATTTTTATATGTTCCTAGAGAAATAGAGTTGAAAGATGATGGTAGCAATCTTGCGGACTGGCTCCGTGATCTGAGGATTGTCCTTGTTGCTGCACAGAAGGCTTATGTCCTTAATGCACCGCTCGGTGCCCCAACCCCTCTAGCGTCGTCTGTAGATGTTGTGAACATCTGACAGGCACGTTCTGATGACTACTTGATAGTTTAGTGTGTCATGCATTACGGCTTAGAATTGAGGCTCCGAAACGTTTTGAACGTCACGAAACATATGAGATGTTCTAAGAGCTGAAATTAGGATCTCAGGCTTGTTCCCGTGTTGCGAGAGATATGAGATCTCCAACAAGATTTTTGCCTGCAAGATGAAAGAGAATAGCTCAATCGTTGAGCATGTGCTCAGATTGTCTGGGTGCTACAATCGCTTGAATCGAGTGGGAATTGATCTTCCAGATAAGATAGTGATTGATATAGTTCTCCAAGTCACTGTCACTAAAGCTACTAGAACTTGGTAATGAACTATAAAATGCCAAGGATAGAAATAATAATCCCTGAGCTATTCGCGATGTTTGACACCGCGAAGGTAGAAATCAAGAAGGAGCGTCAAGTCTTGATGGTTAGTCAAACCACTAGTTTCGAGAATGGCAAGAGCAAGAGGGAAACTTGATGGATAGCAAGTCAGTTGCTGCTCCAGTGAAGCAACCCAAAGTTGAACCCAAACCCGAGACTAAGTGCTTCGAATATGAGGAGAGCGGTCGCTAAAGCGAAACAATCCTAGATACTTGGTAGATAAGAAGGCTGGCAACGTCGACAGAAGTATATTTGATATACGCGTTAATGATGTGTACCTTGCGAGTACTCCTAGTAGCACCTGGGTATTGGATACCAGTTCGGTTGCTAAATGTTAGTAACTCGAAATAAAAGCTACGGAATAAACGGAGAACTAGCTAAGGGTGAGGTGACGATGTATGTTGGAAATGTTTCCAAGGTTAACGTGATCAACATCGCACGCTCTCTCTACCTTCAGGATTAGTGACAAACCTAAATAAATATTATTTGGTGTTTTGCGTTGAGCATGAACGTGATTAGATCATGTTTATTGCAACACGATTATTCATTTAAGTTAGAGAATAATGGTTATTCTGTTTACATGAATAATACCTTCAATGGTCATGCACCCAGTGAGAACGGTTTGTTGAATCTTGATCGTAGTAATACACATGTTCATAACATTGATGCCAAAAGATACAAAGTTAATAATGATAGTACCACATACTTGTGGCACTGCCGCTAATGTCATATTGGTATAAAGCGCATGAAGAAACTCCATGTCGGTGGATCTTTGGACTCATTCGATTTCGAATCGGTTGAGACATGCGAACCATGCCTCTTGGGCAAGATGACTAAGGACCCCATTTCCAGATGGATGGAGCAGGCAAGTGATTTATTGGAAATGATACATATTGATGTATGCAATCCAATGAGTCTTGTAGCGTGCGGTGGATATCGTTATTTTCTTACCTTCACTGATGATTTGAGTAGATATAGTGTATATTTACTTAATGAAACACAAGTCTAAATCGTTTGAAAGGTTCAAGCAAATTCAGAGTGAAGTTTAAGATCATCATGACAAGAAGATAAAAATGTCTGCGATATGATCGTGGAGGTAAATATCTGAGTTACGAGTTTGGCATACAACTTTAGACAATGTGAAAGTTGTTTCACAACTCACGCCACGTGGAACATCATAGTGTGATGGTGTGTTCGAATGTCATAGTCGTACTCTATTGAAAATGGTGCTTGCTATGATGTCTCTTATCGTTTTGCTACTATAATTTTGGGGTTATGCATTAGAGACAACTACATTCACTTTAGATAGGGCACCATCTAAATCCGTTGAGATGACACCGTGTGAATTATGGTTTGATAGAAACCTAAGCTGTCATTTCTTAATGTTTGCGACTGCAACACTTATGTGAAAAAGGTTTTCACCTAATGAGCTCGAACCCAAAGCGGACAAATGCATCTTCATAGAATACCCTAAAGACAGTTGGGTAAACCTTCTATCTCAGATCCAAGCATAAAGTGTTTGTTGCTAAAACTGGGTCCTTTCTCGAGAAAGAGTTTCTCTCGAAAGAATTGAGTGGGAGGAAGATAGAACTTGATGAGGTTGTTGAACCTTTGTTCAACCAGAGAGTAGCGCAGCGCAGGAATTTGTTTCAGTGAAGCCTACGTTAGTTGAAGAGGAAGTTAATGATGATGATCATGAAGCTTCGGATCAAGTTACTATCGAACCTCGTAGGTCGACAAGGATGTGTACTGCTCCTGAGCGGTACGACAACCCTGTCTTGGAGGTCATGTTGTTGGACAACGATGAACCTACAAGCTGTGGAGAAGCGATGATGGGCCCGGATTCCGACAAATGGTTAGAGACCATGAAATCCGAGAAAGGATCCATGTATGAAAACCAAGTATAGACTTTGGTAGACTTGCTCGTTGGACGGCAGGCCGTTGAGTACAAATGGATGTTTAAAATGAAGACAGACGCTCATGGTAAATGTCACCATTTGTAAAGCTCGACTTGTTGCAAAGAAGTTTACGACAAGTTCAAGGAGTTGACTGCGATGAGACTTTCTCACCCATAGCAATGCTAAAGTCTGTTGTAATTATGTTAGCAGTTGCTGCATTTTTCAATTATGAAATCTGTCAGATGGATATCAAAACATCGTTTCCTTAACGGTTTACTTGAGGAAAGGTTGTATGTGATACAACTGGAAGGTTTTGTCAGTCCTAAGGATGCTAAAAGGTGTGCAAGCTTCAGTGATTCTTCTATGAACTGAAGCAAGCATCTCGGAGTTGGAATATACACTTTGATGAGGTGATCAAAGTTTTTGAGTCTATACAAAGTTTACGAGAAACTTGTTTTTACAATAAAGTGAGTGGGAGCACTATAGAATTTCTGATAAGTATATGTGGATGACATATTGTTGATCGAAAATGATGTAGAATTTCTAGAAAGCATAAACGGTTGTTTGAAAAGAGTTTTTCAAAGGAAGACCTGGATAAAGCTACCTAATTGTTGAGCATCAAGATCTATAGAGATAGATCAAGATGCTTGATGAGACTTTCAATGAGTACATACCTCAACAAGATTTTGAAAGAGTTCAAATGGATCAGTCAGAGAAAGAGTTCTTGCCTGATTTGCAAGGTGTGAAGTTGAGTGAGACTCAAAGCTCGACAACGGCAGAAGAAAGAGAAAGGACGAATGTCGTCCCCTATGCCTTAGCCATAGGCTCTGTATAGTATGCCATGCTGTGTACCGCACCTGTGTGTGCCTTGCCATGAGTCCATCAAGGGGTACAAGAGTGATCCAGAAGTGGATCATTGGACAGCGGTCAATATTATCCTTAGTGACTAAAATACTAAGGAGATGTTTCTCGATTATGGAGGTGATAAAGAGTTCGTCGTAAGGAGTTACGTCGATGCAAGCTTTAGCACCAATCCGGATGACTCGTAGTAGCAATCTGAATACGTACAGTGGAACATCCATTTGGAATAGTACCAAGTGAAGTGTGGTAGCAGTGTTTACAGTTTGACATAGAGATTTGCAAAGTACACGTGGATCTGAATGTCGCAGATCCGTTGACTATAAGACCTCTCTCACTTGCAAAGCATGATCGAGCCCCACAACTCATTGGGTGTTAGACTCATAACAATGCGAATCACATGGTAATGTGAACTAGATTATTTACTCTAGTGCAAGTGGGAGACTGTTGGAAATATGCCCTAGAGGCAATAATAAATTAGTTATTATCATATTTCCTTGTTCATGATAATCGTTTATTATCCATCCTATAATTGTATTGAATGGAAACACATTACATGCGTGGGTAAATAGACAACACTCTGTCCCTAGTACGCCTCTAGTGAACTAGCTCGTTGATCAAAGATGGTCAAGGTTTCCTAGCCATTGGCATGTGATGTCATTTGATAACGGGATCACATCATTAGGAGAATGATGTGATGGACAAGACCCAAACTACAAACGTAGCATATGATCATGTCAGTTTATTGCTACTGTTTTCTGCATGTCAAGTATATGTTCCTATGACCATGAGAACATGCAACTCAGGGCCCACTCGATAATACAACATCGCAATAAGCCTTGCAAGCAATGTGACTAAGTGTTAGTCATGAGATCTTGTATTACGGAACGAGTAAAGAGACTTGCCGATAACGAGGTTGAACTAGGTATGGAGATACCGACGATCGAATCTCGGGCAAGTAACATACCAAAGAACAAAGGGAACATCATACGAGATTAACTGGATCCTTGACATAGAGGTTCGACCGATAAATATCTTCATAGAATATGTAGGAACCAATATGGGCATCCATGTCCCGCTATTGGTTATTGATCGTAGAGGTGTCTCGGTCATATCTACATAGTTCTCGAACCCGCAGGGTTTGCACACTTAAGGTTCGGTGATGTTGCGGTAGTATAGAGTTATGCTTGGTGGTGACCGAAGGTTGTTCGGAGTCCTGGATGAGATCCCGGATGTCACGAGGAGCTCCGGAATGGTTCGGAGGTAAAGATTGATATATAGGAAGTCCTATTTTGGTCGCCGGAAAAGTTTCGGGCTCATCGGTAGTGTACCGGGAGACCATCGGGAGGGGTATTTCGACCCAAGAGGCTACATGGGCTGTGGGAGAGTGAATACCAGCCCTTAGTGGGCTGGTGGAAGTCCCACACAAGGCCCATGCGGCTGGGAAGAAAAGCCTAAAGAGAAAAAGGTGGAAAAAGACAAAAAGACCAAAATAAGGAGTCCTAGTCCTACTAGGATTGGAGGAGGATTCCTCCTCTCCTCCTTGGTTCGGCCAACCCAAGGGCTGGCTCCTTGGGAGCCAAGCCTCCTCCTCTCTTCCTCCTATATATACTAGAGGTTTTAGCGTGTTTGGCACTAGATTTTCAGCCATGTGCCACCTGTTCCTCCAATGCATAGTTTCTCCTCTAGATCGGATTTCTGCAGTGCTTAGGCAAAGCCCTGCCGGAATAGCTCCACCACCATCGCCGGAGCGCCATCACGCTGCCGAAGAACTCTTCTACCTCTCCGCTCCCTCTTGCTGGATCAAGAAGGCGAAGATCGTCATCAAGTTGTACGTGTGCTGAACGCGGAGGTGCCGTCCGTTCAGCACTAGATCGGAAGGACCGTGATCAAGATCGCGAGACGGATCGTGATGAGATCGCGGGACGGATCATGATGAGGTCGCGGGACGGATCGTGATTGGATCGCGGGACGGATCGTGATGAGATCGCGGGACGCTCGGCGATTTGGATTGCGAAGACGTTCGACTACACCAACCGCGTTTCTTAACGCTTCCCGCTTAGCGATCTACAAGGGTATGTAGATCCACTCTCCCTCTCGTAGATGCTCATCACCATGGATAGATCTTGCGTGCGCGTAGGAAAATTTTTGTTTCCCATGCAACGTTCCCCAACAGTTTCTTCGTATGGATTTCGTGCAACGTTTCATGCAAGACGACGACCCCTTCTAGGATGTGTCTTCCAGGCATGAAAGCCGTCTGAGTCGGTTGGACTACCGAATGGGCTATCTGCGTCAACCTATTTGTGCCCACCTTTGTAAAAAAATTGAAACTGACATTGAGTAGACATATCAGTCTGAACTGCTCAATGCGAATAGCCTCCACCTTCTTTGGCAACAGCGTTATTGTTCCAAAGTTAAGGTGGAATAGCTGTAAGTGACCATTAAACAAATCATGGAACATAGGCAAAAGATCACCCTTTATAATATGCCAACACTTCTTATAAAATTCCATCGGAAACCCATCCGATCATGGTGCCTTATTTTGTTTCATTTGTGCTATTGCGTTAAACACCTCTTTCTCTGTAAACGGAGCTGACAATACCTCATTCTCATCTGAATTGAGCTGAGGTATGTCACCTGTTGTGCTCTTATCCAGAGAAACAAAATTCTCTTCGGATGCACCAAAAAGTTTCTTATAGTACTCCGAGATGTACAAATTTAGGTTCTCATGTCCTACAATTGTACCCTCGTCCTGTTCAAGTTGAATTATTTTCTTCTTTCTAACCTTGCCATTTGCAATCATGTGAAAAAATTGTGTGTTATCATCCCCATGGACCACCTTCGTCACCTTTGATCGAAGGGCCCATTTCATCTCCTCCTCTCTCAGAAGAGTTTGCAACATCTTCTCAGCCTCAATCTTAATATTCCGATCTGACATATTAAGAAGTGTAGACTTTGATTTCACATCTAACTCATTAATGAGCTGAATAAGCCTATCTTTTTTCACTTTATAAATACGTTCCATCGGTGAGCAACATCCACCAACACAGCTCGAAGCCGCTTACTAGTCACGACTCACAACTCAGAAACACAACTCCAAGCCACGTTACGAATTTCATAAGGAAGTGATTGTTGCTGAATATAGCATGTGGTTCTCATGATTTACTTGGGTGCTCAACTTATGTTACAGTATATTTTCTCAGGAATTGGTGTCATCGGTTAATAATCAACTTTGGCTCGTTGTTTGATCTCCTAAGCATATTCACTCTGCGACTAAGGTGCTCTTTTCACTCTTTTTATCTGCCTTGAGTTGCTTCTGCTTAGATTGTGTATACTTGTTTGCAGTTATTTTCCTTGGAGCATCTGTGATATTGTTACCAGCAGCCCCAGGCTTTTCGCTAATCCGTCCATACTAAATATTTTTGTAATGCCTATTTACTCAGCCGCTTCATTGGCATCTTACGCGCCATGGACTACATATTTAAGCAGATTTTTTCCATACTTACTTATTTCGTCGCCCACTACACCGACTAATTCAACCTGATTCGGAGAGCATAGCTCCCTACCTTTGTGCGTAATTTTATAAGCAACAAAACATGTTAAAGATTCATCACCGCCGCTTTTCGTTTTACTCTTCTTTCCAAGTAAATAGTTTCATTCAATCGCTCTTATGGTACACCATTTTCAGTGGGAATAATCGCATTTCATATTTCTAACGGTTAAGTTTATCATACAATGAACAGAGTGAAGAGAACGAGCAGCCAGAGTATATCATCCGCGGTGAGAACATACCTCATTTTAAATTTTTATATATGAAACAGCAAACTCACAGGATCATCATCCACCATGTATCAACGTATTTCTTTATCTACTGCCTTTGCGTAGTCACTACGAATGGTTGATCAATATTTATTTCCTTTGCTACTGATTACTATCAGCATCCCTGTCTCACAAACTTTGGAATGACACTGCTCTGTTCTACTTTTCCTTAGTCAATTTTTGTTTCCTTTTCTACTGATTACTTTCAGCATGCCTCTATGACATGGCTTCAAATATCGATGCTTCTGTGAATCTCTATACAATCATTTTTTTCCTCAATTTTGCAAACAGCTCTGGCCATCTGCTGTGTTTTACACCTTCCACTTGTCTGCTTTTCTAAATTAATCTTTACCATACCTATATGACTTCATGCCTGAACCCACCTTCCACTTGTCTGCTTTCCTAAATTAATCTTTACCATACCTATATGACTTCATGCCTGAACCCCCATCTATGCTATTATATAACTTAGATTTCTTTTCCCAAACAAACAACGACATTTACACCCGTTGCAAATGATACTTAACTTGCTTCTCACCTACATTGAACTGACTGCACGAACACCTGGTGGGGTCCAGTACTTTGGAAAACTTGAAGAACATTGTTACTCGGGTAATGAGGTTAAGCCGTATGAACGCCACGTAGACGCTCTCTTTGCTATGTTCTGGCACAAAAAACCAGAAATCAACTACTCCCTCCGTCCCAAAATTCTTGTCTTAGATTTGTGTAGATATGAATGTATCTAGTCACATCTTAGTATTTAGATACATCCATCTCTAGACAAAGCTAAGACAAGAATTTTGGGACGAAGGGAGTACTACGTGTGCACAATCAATAAAACATTTCCCAAGCCAGGCCAGCGCATGGTAAGCTCAAAAACATACTCCTATCCTCCATATCACACAACAATTTGTGTTCATGTAAATCACTTCCTTTCTTCTACCAGTATTTTCAGGTACACTATACCGAAGAGCACCTGCTGAACTACATTGATCCAAACAATGCTACACTCATGGTCAAGCTTGCAAATGGTCGTCTGCGCGCCGAATGTCGCACTATGGTAGGAACTGACAAGAGGGCCACTATAACCACCAACTGGTCTGAGTTTTGCCGCCGTGCCAGCATTCACAAAGGAGAAATCTGCGCTTTTTGTTTCAGGGTCACTTCATAGCACCGCCGTGTTCTCATCGTGCATCGCCTCTAGATGCATCATCAAAGACACCACAACTACTGTGTCAATATAATCTAGCACTAACTACTCCTAATTATGCTCTATCTCGTGATAAACATATGGTTTATTTTGGACCCTGCTATCTCATGCTTTTGAACGTGCTAGACCTATGCCGTTCCTTATGTAAACTGCACTGTTATCAGTCAGATGGTTCATGTTAATGATCCATAATGGGGTTTCTATGTGTATTTTTTTTTGTTGCTATTCTCTGATTCAAATCTCAATTCCTTAAGTAAGACAATCATCACACATGCTAATCAGAACATAAATGTGTGTTAAAGGGTCGACCACTAGCTGGCACCCCCAGCTCCCTCTCAAGAGGCGCGCCACGGGCGTGCCCCAACACCTAGTAGCAGTACAAGTTGCTGCAACAACCTTACTGAGCCGAGAGTGTAATAATATCTAATAGGCCATGTTCTCCTCAGAAACTGAATCAGTCAAAGCTAAGGGGTTACTCTTGGCTTTGGCCGTTTTTAAGCAATATATTCAGGTGGAAGAACTCTCATCATTTCTTTTAAAGAATCTGATCATGCAAATAACTTCCGTTTAGTACTGGGAATAAAACTGCAGTCTGACACCCAGATTAATGGATGTATGAACGTGAAAGTCCAGTTCAGAACTAATAAAGATGGATAATGTAAGTGCAAGTGTTATATTTTGCAATCTAGATGCGGTTCAGAATAATAAAGATGGATAGTGTAAGTGCAAGTGTTACGTTTTGCGATCTGGATTCAGTCTACAAGGCTGCCTCGTGCTATTTTAGTCTAGGCAAACACGGTGGGCACATGCCTGCAACTGTATGCATCGCACTCTATCCAAATACCCTCCTTTTCGAAATAATTTACAGCGTAAACTAAACTGGAGGGCAATTCTCTCGACACCAGAAATATATAGGTTTACTTCTCTAAAACTCGAGAGAAGCACGATGTTTGGGGTGGTACGACCACCGGCGGCTCCGTTGCTGCTTGGGTTCCGCCGGTCGTCCGGTCAGCTCAAAGCCCGCACCTTTGATGGTCTCTGGAGTGTCTGGAAGCGGGGCGGTGGCCCTGGTGCGAGGAGCTGCTAGCTCGTGGGTGGAGCTCGCGGCTCGGGTGCTGACAGGCTCGTTGTCATGGCCGCATGGGCGGCATGGGGCGGGCCTTCGATGATCTTTGATGGTGGTGCGGCCGGCGCTCTCCTGTCGTGTCGTTCCACGGGCGTTGACGGAGGGTGGTGGCCGAGGTGAAAATCTCGTCTGGTTCGAACCAGACCGATGGCGGCGACGGCCATGGGTCGTTCCCTTTCTGAAGGCTCCATCGTGCTTGCCATGCGTCTTCGCGATACTCCGGGTGAAAATCTCGATTCAGTGGATCGGGCGATGGCGGCTCTCCGGTGTCGTTTCTTTCTTGGAAGCATCGCTTTGGAGTTCTTGGGTCGTGGAGTTTCGGCTTCGTCTCCACGATGGAGTGCTCCTTAGTACCTTAGTGATGCTCTTATGTCTATCAGTTGTTTGCTTGGGTGTTTTGGAGTAGTGTTGCTGATCGTCAGCCCTCTGTATCTGCCTTGGGTGTGTGTGGTGTCGGGTTGTTTGCATCGTGTATGTTGATCGTTGCTTTATATATAAAGCGGGGCGAAAGCCTTTTTCGATAAACTCGAGAGAAGCCAGCAGAAACCGCAGTTGCTGAGTTTCTTCTATTTCAAGGAAAAATAACAAGCTGAGTTTCTTCTATTTCAAGGAAAAATAACAAGCTGGGTTGAAATGCCATGATTAAATGTGACTAAGAGCACTGGATAGAATAGCATGAGCAGTTCAGCACCAATACAACATAGCCGTGCGCCCTTAATGCACGAGCAAAGAACTTGTGCCTTCAAGCTCAAACCAATAAAGAAGAGGGAGTACGATCAAGTACACAATTTACCAATTTTGAGATGCTCTCTGCTCGAGTCACTCTCCCTCTACAACATCATTCGTGTTGTTTCCTATAATGCATAAACAACCTTGATCCCATTGCACACGGGAATCGTATAGGAATGCAGGAGCTGATATCGTTATTCAACCGGTCAAGCTTGAATGGTTACTCGGCTGGTTTGCTCGTTGCGTGCTTGCAGGGAGGTACACTTTGGGTTTGCCTTGTCATCTCATTACCGGCAACAAGGAAGTATGCGGTGTGCCTGGAACAAGATAACAAATGACAATGTCTTAGCCTCTTTGTTGACATGCTGCCGAATGCTTGATGCAGATTTCACTAGTTCAGTCATAACACAGACCTGAAAAAGTTCAGCATTTTGGTTTTTGTATCTGGGTTTATGCTTTCGGTGGTCTCCAGGGCTTGCTGCATGTGGTGTAGCCAGCGCTCCGCAGCTCGGTGGGTAACTGGGAATGGCCGATGTCGTCCTATCAAGGCAGGATGTCCTATGAGAATCAGACAGAGTGATAGTGTTAGGTCAACAGGTAATTAAGATCAGAAAAAAAATGAATTGCAAGTGCTTTGTAACGTCAAGGAGGGTTCATATTGCTATTAATTTCCATGATTACAAGAATGACAGAAACTTTGGCAAAAGTATAAAACGTTTAACAGCTAGTAACAATAAATAGCAAAACTTTTACCACACCCAAAATGGTTCAAGAATTAGATGGGCAAATAAGTGGCATAGAACAACAGGACAAATATTGTATTTTTCAAACATTTTTGCGTAGAAGCGCATAGACATAGATGTATGTGTTCAAACAGGAAAAAGTGAAATGGAACCTATTCAGCCTAGTAACTACTCGCTACGCAAGTAATAGAAAGCATATGTCTTAATTGGGACTGCAAGTATGCAACTTATGATATTAATAAAATATTGTTGCTAGATAAAGATATGACAAAATATGCCACGGATAAACCCAGATGATCATTTTGGTGATTTAGGAAATTTGGAAGGAGCCAACTAGGGGAAACTTTCAGTGCCAGAGAAATTCAGTGTGTGATCTTTTGAGCCACACTAAAAGTGAAGTTCATCTCTGGATTCCGAGCACCACCGGCTTAGGAACCTTGGTCTCCAGAGCGGATGGTGTGCCATAAGTGCTACATAATTCTTCCTCTCAGACTCTAATCCTAGCTCTCAATTTGTTGTTGTTGTTTTCGTGTTTTGCTCAAATGCAATTCCCTGTGGGAGTCTTTCCAGCACCCTTTGTCAATAATATAGTCCATCTGTGTAATTCTAATCCATTTTAGAAGAAATAAAAGCAGTCTCCTCACATAACCAGGTGTAATTCTAATCCATTCACATGGGATAAATGGTAGATTCAGCGAGCAGTTAAGTGGCAGACGAACAGAGCAGTAAATCATCTCTATGTAGTCCCCTGCATTAAGCACTCAACAGTGCTGCTTGATAACTAGGGGTAAATAACAGAGTAATCCTATGAAAATAATAATAGTATGATGTTGCTATCAGGAAAAGCTTAATGGTTCTGCAGAAGGACGGCCTGAAATGTGAATAAACAAGAGCTGATTTCCACAATTCTACAAATTGCTTGTTGAAACGTCTAGAAACTGCTTGTCTTTCCTAGAAGTTTACGTTTAAGAATGAACTTCTAAGTCAATTTCAGTTTTCAAATACCGATTGTTTCATTTCAATACGTGGAAGCTATTAGGCAATAAGTAAGCATTTCAACTCAAAACATTAACAGGAGGTCCATATGATTCAACACAAGCACCGTCTTCAATTGCAATTGGGCAGTGAAAACAGGAATATTTCGGGGCTAACAGGAACCAATTGGGAGAAGAGCGCCAATTCAATCAAGATACAGAGACGCCGAGTCAATCAAGTTACCTCTCCTCTGGGAGAACAGCGGCGGGCCGCCCATCCGCTGCACCAAGAACTCGTACTGGTTCTGGATCGCGTCCTCCTTCTTGGACCCCGAGAATATCTCCCGGAACCACTCCTCCTCGTCCTCATAAACCCTGTTCCGATCCGTCGATCCAACCACGGCCAGCAAGTCAGACGAAGAAACCAGAGGAAGGGGGGAACCCAGATCAGAGGAGACGGGAGGGGCAGATCGGGGGCGGACCTGGTGTAGAAGTTGGTGGAGAGGTCGACGAAGGGCTGCGGGGTGCCGCCGAGCGCCTCGAAGACGTTGACTTCGTCGATGGCGAAGGCGTCGGCGGCCGCCACGCCGCTCCACTCCGACGCCTTGTCCTGCAGCGACTGCATCGTTCCGGGACGCCACAGGCCCGGCGGCGGCGCCTCCCAGTGACCGGCTGGGACGCTTGGCTGGCTGGCTGGCTGCCGCTCAGTTGACTGCTCGGCTGGTTGGAAAGACGGTGCGCGGCGGCGTGCGGCTCACAGGCGATGCGCACCGTCATTTATACCCGCCGGCCATTCGGGTGGCGAGCACGCGCGGTCGGGGGCGTGTGGGCCAAGGGCACCGTATTCGTCCATGTCGACATTCTGGGGCGCCCATGTCGTTCGTGGTAACTTGCGAGTCGCGAATGCTGCCCACGGAATAGTCGGAGAAGCCCGCGGTTTGCGCGCTGCTGGTTTCGGTTTGCCTGTTCGGCTGCTTCTCTAGGGCCGGAAAGAGCCATTCGGTGGTCGCTCCTATTCAGCGCTTCAAGCGCCAGGGAAGCTCCCTGGCGCCCACGCGCCGGCGCTGGTGGGCCGGCTCATGTACACGCTCACATTTGAGAAAAGAAAACGAAACAAGAACCTGGAAAAAATAGTGAATTCAAAACAGTTTTCTGATTTCGAAAACAAGTTAATTGATTTGGAAAAAGTGCATTGAATTTAAAAAACATCGAGCTTTTAAAAAATTCACCGAGTTTGAAAAAAATCATCAAATTTGACAAAATTTCATCGATTTTATAGAACTTTCTGTATAACTCATCATTTTAAAAATCATCGATCTTAAAAAAGTTCATCAAATTATGTAAAATGTTCCGAAATTTGAAATTTTTCGTCATTTAGAAAAAAGTCCGCAGATTTTGCAAAAAGTTCAAGAAACTTAAGTAAAGAAAAAAAAGAAAAAATGGGCCGGCCCATCTTGGAGGGCATCAGCACCCATTTGCAAAATGCACAATAACGGACGTGTGAAGTGACAAATAGGATACACCCTACATGTTGCCCCTACTGAGACGTATTATGTCTTGCCTACATGGACGCATTATAGGGTTGGGCCAGTATTGTATCGTTGGTTCGAATGTTTTCCACTATTTTACATTTGTTTCTACAGTTTTTTTCTTTGGTTTCTTTGCCTTTTTGGTTTTATTTGGTTTTCACTTTATTCCAGTGTTTTATTTTTGGGTTTATTTTTGGGGTTTTTTCAACACATGTCTATTTTTTCATAGATAGTGTACATTTTTCATATACATCATGGACATTTTTTATACATGTTTAACCTTTTTCAAATAGGTGATTAACATTTCTTTAAAATGTGTTTTTACATCTAAAACATTTTTATACATGATTACCATTTTTAATATATTTTTATTTGTCTAACTTTTCTGATACACTTTTCTGATTACCATTTTTAAAATAAATAAGAAATATTGCAGTAAAGATTTCTTGGTTAGTGCTAGAGAAAACCTTGTCAGTCTCATTTTATGCATGGTCTTTTGAGTTGTAGAGATATCTTTTATAAGATTTGTAATAAGTCTGTCGGGAATGGCTTGAATATGAGGATTTGGCAGGATGAATGGATAGGAGGGGAAGCCTTTATGGGATATATTTGCAATAAACATGAGTTCTAATATTTTTGTAGCTATAGGTTTTAATTTGGATTGCGAGAGCATTAAGTTTATGAGAACTTTCAAATGTTATTTGTTACATAGTTGGCTGAGGTGTAAGGAAGTGGCTTTAAATGATGAGAGGGACTAGTGTATATGGTAGCTAATTGGTTCAGGTAACTTTTCAGTAAAATCTTTAGATAATATGTTGAAGCTTGTACATGTAGATTGTCCTTATAATAGACTTTTGCTTTTCTAAAGTGTATCCCTTCTAAAGTGTATCCCTTCGAGTCATCAATATTTGTAGTTTGTCAATGTAAACATGCATGGTTCCATCTAAAACTCAGTTGCAAGAACAATTCATTTTCATAAATTGCTCTCACTGTTAGAATGGTTCACCATGTCTTGAGTTTTCTAGTACTCGAAATTAAAGAGCAACAAGATCAACTAATTTCTTGAATTATCTTAGAAGCAAGATATGTTTTCGCCTGAAAGCACATATGTCTAATATTGTAGAAACTTAACAGTGCCAGGGTATCTTAGTCCACTTTGCATCGGTTCTAACATAATGTGAGTGAATATTTGGAAGTTGGTAGTCCTGCTACAACACGCAGGACATCATCTAGTTTTTATTGACTTTCCCTATTTTGATCGGCTTTTAACACTGGTGCAACTTGTGGGCAAAAGGCCAATTATGGGACTCCAATTGTTTCTTTGAAGGGAAGAAGAGGAACAAATTAGCTATCCATCTCCAGCATCTTTGTTCTCTTTCTCAGATAAGATCGAAGACGACCCTTATAACAACCAAACTCCAAAACCATTTGACCGCAAATATGTGGAACCAATTGGACCGTGGAAGCGCTTATCCCATGCCTCCATTGTCACGGGAGTACAACTAGAAGTTATCACCTAAGGCTTCTAAAATAAATTGTTCCTCTCACTGTACTTAGTCAAGGTCATGAACGACCACCTTATCAGGTACACCTGCTCTACTTCTCAATGAGATAAATATTCCATTGTTCGCTAATTGGTTTGCTTGCATTGTTTGCCAATTGGTTTGCTTGTTTGCTTGCTGCTAAAAAGTTAGTTGTAGAATTTAAGTACATGCCTCTCTAATTTTTTTAAACGTGCAATAGGTGTAGGGTCACAAGTAGGTATAGGGGGTGATTAGACTACTTGAGAAGATAAAAACTTAACATTTTTCCAATTTTAGTTGATGGCAAGTTTTCGCAATTCACACAAGTCAAGCAACATCCTACACGTGCAAGTCTAAGTAGTGGGTAGCGGAAAGTAGAGACATTGCATATGAAAGTAAAGGAGGGATCGGAGAAATCAAATGCAATGAAGACATGGTGATTTTGGCGTGGTTTCGATAGGTGGTGCTATCATACGTCCATGTTAATGGAGACTCCAACCTACATAGAGAAACACTGAGTGAGTCCATGGAGGGCTCCACCCATGAAGGGTCCACGAATAAGCATCTGTCGGGTGGCAATCCCTGCTCCTTGTATTGAAATCTATTGATGGGCATCTCCATAGCCCGTTGATACGCCTATTTGATGCGAGACTTACTTTCCACTTTGACTCCATTTGATAATCTACCACCATATTCCATTCCACATATATGCTATATCCATGGTTCACACTCATGTATTGAGTGAGGTTGAAAATGTTGAAGCGCGTTAGAACTACGATCCAATTGCCTGACTTGACACCGTGGTGCTCATGATTTATACATATGTGGTGAAGACGGAGTCATGTCATGATAATATGATAAAATGAGTGGGGAGTTACTTTCTTTAAGGATCATATATTTGGAAAGTTAATGATTATGTTGCTTATGCTTATGGATATTATCATGTTGATATTTATTAGTTCATTGTTTCTCAAAGATCGTACCTAAAAGAGATTACATGTTGGTGTAGGATAGAAAGTATGTCTAAAGAGGGGTGATTATACTGCTTGACCAAATAAAAATTCTACCTTTTCTGAATTTTAAGTGTTGGCAGATTTTAGTAATGATAGCAAGTCAAGCACACCCTACACATGCATGTCTAAGAGTATAGCAGCGGAAAATAAAGACAAGCAAATTTAGTAGAGTATGGGTAGGAAGATCAAACACAATTTGGAGACACGAAGATTTTTCTCGTGGTTCCGATAGGTGGTGCTATCGTACGTCCATGTTTATAGAGACTTCAACCCACAGAGGGTAACTGTCGCGAGAGTTCACGAAGGGCCCTGCCCACGGAGGGTTCCACGAAGAAGCAACCTTGTTTATACCATGATGGCCTACGTCCACGGAGGACTAGCCTAACTCGGATAGATCTTCACGAAGTAGGCGATCTCCTTGCCCTTACAAACTTCTTGGTTCACTCCAAAACACGAAGTAGGAGGCTCTCAAGCGACAGCGAACCAATATAGGCGGCACCACCCTCCAAAAGGTAATAGGCTCGATAATGTCAGTGAACTCCTTGCTCTTGTGCTTCAAGATGATAGACTCCTCAACACTCAATCACTCTCGCATAGATTTGGCTTTGGTGGAAGAGATTGATTGGGTGGAAAGCAACTTGGGGGGGCTAGAGATCAAGATTCATATGGATGGAGTGGAATGGCTTGATCTCAAAACATGAGTAGGTGGCTCTCTCTTAGAAAATTTGATGGGATAAGTGGGGATATGTTTTGAGTGCTGCTCTTGCCGTCTTGCGAGTGAGTGGTGGTGGAGGGGTATATATAGGCATCTCCAAAAATCCAACCGTTACAACTAAACTGACCAACTCGGTGAAACCGATGTGTGAATCTCGATGGTACCGAGTTGCTCCAAAGGTAGCAACTTTTGAATCTCGATGAGACCGATACAAAGATCTCGGCAGTACCGATAAGGTGACCAACGGTCAGAATCCACAACTCGGTGACGTCGATCCAAAATCTCGGAATTTCCGATTTTATGAACCTTGGTAAGAGAAAGTTGGCAAGCTGAACTTGGTGGCACCGAAGCAGAATCGGTTGCACCGATGATCTAGGGTTTGGCAGGGTTTTGTTTGAGGTGGGAAATCGGTAGGACCGAGTGGGAGTTTTTGGCAGCACCGATTTTCATGATATGCTTGGACGGACTTTTGTGGGTATTTTTGGTGACTATCACTTGTGCACGTGGAGCATCTTTGTTCACCAACAGTACCTTACCCCCTTTTAATAGTATTGGTTTTCCTATGGACTCAAAATGATTTCTCACAAAGTAAAATGTAGAGTCCTCTTGCTTGAAGCTTTGCCAATCCAATTCCTTGCATCTAGGGGTTTCTCCACAATCCTTTTGCCAACCCATCATTGGACTTTTCCTGAAATATGCTTAGTGGAAATATTAGTTGAATGAGATATATGTCGTTATTAATTAACCAAACCACCAAGGGAGCAAATGTGCTTTCAATCTCCCTCTTTTTGGTAATTGATGACAACATATAGATCAAAGCTTCCACATATGATATAATCAATGAATATAATCTTCGCTTTGAGAAGTGTGTGATAAGCAAGAACTCCCCTAATTTGTGTATTATTTTGAATTTGCGTTTGAATGCAAATGCACAATCGATTAAGTACATGGGACGCTTCTTCCATGTCACATACAACTTGTTGGTGTGCGAGAATAGTAAGAATGAATATCATAGCACAACACAATCAAGCAAAGTGAATGATCATCTCATAAGCATCATAAAGATAGGAAATAGTAGCAACACACATCAAGTATATGATCAAACACCAACAAAGTTTAACACAAACAAACCAAAAGATATCAAATGTTTTGAAAAGCGATAAAAAGCAATGCTCTCTCTCTCAGCCCTAATGATCTATACAACTTCTCCCCCTTTGGCAACAAGCTACTAAAAAGTTCAAAGGTATAGAGCTAAACGCTCTTCTAGGGCTGATCTCCTCCGCTAGATGAAGTAGGAGTCGAGAGAACGACATCAGCTAAGACTTCTACAGACGTCATGGACGGAGTTGGTGTAGCAACTAGAGGAACTAGTGGAGCCAATGGACACGAAGTAGTGTTAGCTGGTGCTGATGAAGAGGGCCTCATCTCTAAAGCTGTCATTGTGAGAGTCCTGGCCTAAGTCCTGAACTAAGTGCTTGTTCGGAGAGGTGCACTATCCTCATCGTCATCTGTAGTGTGAGGGCTAGGCACAACATCAAATTCCTTCTTGAGCTCATTCACTATCATTGTGAGCCCATCCACCTTGTTGTTGAGAATATGAAATTTATTGTCAACAATCCTTGCAAGGCTATCATGGTTCTTAAGGATGTTATTGATGTCCTTCTACATGCTGAGCACTGAGCTAAGGAGAATATCCATCTGCTCATTCCGAGTCTTGGGCGCATGAACACTAGTGTCTCTGCCTGCCTCTGCCTATGCCTGTGCTGCACATGATGTGGGATGATCTGGGTTCATCACCACAACATTGTATTCTAGCTCTGACAAGAGTGGAAAATGTGGTCGATCAAGTGCAAAGATGTGCTTATCCAACTGAGAGTTGATAAGCATTTGTATATAAGGTGCATAACCACATGATCGCTTCTGGTCTGCAGCAATCTTCTTCACGGTCTCAACTATCAAGTCCATCACTCTGAATTTGGTGTGTTGATCAAGATGGAGCAGCATGTTGATAGAGTAGCCTCTGGCCATTTTCTCATCTCCAGACTTAGGCAACAAGGTATGCCTCAAGATGGTGTTGATGGTGCGTAGACCAGCCTGGAGGAAGTAAATAGATCCTAGCTTATGAGATTGCAGATTTGCAGCAGGGATATCCTTGTACATGTTCTTCATGGCATTGTGGCTTTCCTTGGGCTCAGAGTACACATCAAGGTCACCTTCTTCCACCTCTGGGAATCCTAAGATGGCAGCCCACTCATCAACTGTGGATTCATACCTGGTGCCTTCTGTCATCCACACAATTCTACCATCTCCATAGAAATGAGTAGTGGAGTAGAATTGCATGATCATTTTGTCGTTCCAAGCAGTGAACTCCTTGCCAACAAACTCATCAAGACCAATGAAATGTAAGTTGTCTTGCACACTTGGGAAGTAGTCTTCATTCTCCTGGATGTACTTCCAGTCCACATACCTCATGTCACTCATAGCAGGGCTCTTGTCAAGCAGAATTGTTTCATAGAAGTCTTGATGTTCCTCTGTGTAGAACATGTAGTCCACAACAATCTTCCTTCTCTGAGAATATGGATCAATGGCTCTCCAATCTCTCAGACCTTGGTCCTTCCTATTCTTCATGTCCTCAGCTAGCAAGTGGTTGGTATTGTGCGCTGGAAGGTGTGACCTTAGCTTCATCAAAACTGACATAGCATCCTCCTCGGCATCTGAAAGGACGTGGATGTCGCCTAGAGGGGGGGTGAATAGGCGCTTCAAAATAATTACGGTTTAGGCTTGAACAAATGAGTAATAAAACTATTGTTTAATTAGTCAAGCACAAAACCTAAAACAACTAGGCTCATCTATGTGCACCAACAACTTATGCTAAGCAAGATATACAACTAAGTGATAGCAAGATATATAACAAGAAACAATATGGATATCACAAAGTAAAGTGCATAAGTAAAGGGGCTCGGGTAAGAGATAACCGAGGCACGCGGAGACGATGATGTATCCCTAAGTTCACACCCTTGCGGATGCTAATCTCCGTCCACAGCGGTGTGGAGGCACAATGCTCCCCAAGATGCCACTAAGGCCACCGTAATCTCCTCACGCCCTCGCACAATGCAAGATGTCATGATTCCACTAAGGGACCCTTGAGGGCGGTCACCAAACCCATACAAACTAGGTTGGGGCATTCTTCACAACTTAATTGGAGGCTCCCAATGACACCACGAAGCTTCACCACAATGGATTGTGGCTCTAAAGTGACCTCAAATGCTCGGGGCAATCTCCACAACCTAATTGGAGACCTTGACGCTTGCCCGGAGCTTTGCACCACAATGATTGAGCTCCAAGACAACACAAGACGTTTAGGGTGCCAAGGCACCCAAGAGGAACAAGCTCTAGGGTGCACAAACACCCAAGAGTAATAAGCTTCTCAAACTTCACTTCCATGTATCACCGTGGAGAACTCAAACCTATGCACCAAATGCAATGGCAAGGGCACACGGAGTGCCCAATTCCTTCTCTCCCAAATCCCACCACAACAACTAATGCTATGGAGGAAAGTGAGAGGAAGAACAAAGAAGAACATGAAAAACTCCAAGATCTAGATCCAAGGGGTTGCCCTCACATAGAGGAGAAAGTGATTGGTGGAAATGTGGATCTAGATCTCCTCTCTCTTTTCCTTCAAAAAGGAGCAAGAATCATTGGAGAGATTGAGAGATAGCAAGATCAAAGAAGGTCAACAATGGGGGGCAAACACGAGCTCAAAGGATAAGGTTCAATGGGAAGAAGACCCCCTTTTATAGGTGGAAAAAAATCCAACCATTATCCTCACAGCCCGCACAGAGAGGTACTACCGCTCCAAGGAGTGGTACTACCGCTAGGGCGGTAGTAGCCATATGAAACACTACTACAACGAGGCAACATGGCGGTAGTACTATCGGAGCGGTACTACCGCCTGCCCTCGCGGTACTACTGCGGGGTATTATTCAACGGCCACTCAGGAGACACCGTGAGGCAGCAGTACTACCGCTCGACGTAGCGGTACTACCGCGTGTCCACGGATGTAAAAATTTACTTATGGGCTACATTCGCTGGAGCTAGCTTCGAGAAAATATCCGGCACGGTAGTACCAGAAATCATTTGCAGTACTACCGCCTGAGGGGCGGAAGTAAAAAAAATACTTCCGTGCAACTTGCGGTACTACCGCCCGAGGGGCGGAAGTAAAAAATTTCTTCTGTGCAACTTGCGGTACTACCGCTCCGAGGAGGGGTACTACCGCTAGCCAATGTACTGCAGCACCTTCAACTACTCAGCTAGGAAAACAGAAGGACACAGTAAAACTAGAACTGCCACAACTTCTGCAAATGAGCTCCGAATTGAGCAAACTCAAGCTTGTTGGATTGAGGTTTTCTTAAGAAGAGGCGGTATAAAAATGCCAAAGGTATAGAGATGAGAAACCTCTTTCAATGAAGAATCGACAATAACTCCAACATCAAAAACATCATGGAAGATGCTTATGGACTCCGTTTTCGATGAACTTGAGCTTGTCATGAAGTTGACCATAAGCTCAAGAAACCTTAAAGAGAAAAACCAACCAAGAACCAAGAAAGATGATGATGCCAAGAATGCAATGGTTTGAGCTCTCAACGAATGAGACGATCAAGCTACTCACTTGAGAGCCCCCTTGATAGTATGGCTACCTATCCTATAACCCAGTCTCCCAACTACCACTTATGAGACCGGTAAAATAGAAAACCTATCAAGGTCAAACCTTAGCCTTGCGCATAGTCCACTTGAGCTAGATGATGACGATCTTGACTTCCTCAAGATGGACCACCTTTCTTGATTGCGTTGGCTTGAAGAAGACTAGATGATTTCTCCCCCATACTCTACTATGGGTGAGCTAGTCTTTGGCACATCTTCACAAGTCCATTGACACCACAATGGATGGCAAGCTTCAAGCCTAATCTCTCCGTGATGCTTCACTTGAACTTGCACACCGCAACCTTGATAACGATCGCCACTTGATGTCATCTTCCATGGGTTGTATGGGATCTTCCTTTTGATGCAATCCCATGGAAATATGCCTAACCCCATAAAGAACTCTCACAAGGAACATGGGTTAGTACACAAAGCGTAATGGACAATGTTTACCATACCATGGGATCACTTGATCCCTCTCGGTACATCTTGTACGCTTTGTGTGTTGATCACTTGATTCACTCTTTGACTTAGTCTTGATGAACCTTGTATCTTATCTTCTCTCTTCATAAAGATGATGTCTTGAAGGTAATCATGAATGCTCACAAAATCTCCTTCTTCAAGACATGCTTGCAATAAGCTCAACTCTCACATGACCAATCTTTGGATAAACCTTGAATACCACCTTGGTCATCATATAAACTCCTTGAAACCCAACATATGGACTTCAAGAAGTGCCCATGGAAAAATCCTTCGAATATAACTCAAGGCAACCATTAGTCCATAGGGGTGTCATCAATTACCCAAAACAACACATGTAGAAATGTGCTCTTACAACATCTCTAGAGGTAGATCCCTTGTTCTTCTCAGAAGCTGGAATCTCTCTGAATAACCTCTTGGGTTTAGGAGCAGAGGGCTTCTTGGGTGCAGCTAGCTTGCTCTTGGGTGGAGCTTGGCTTGGCATAGCATCTAAGAGCAGCTTCTTCTTCTTGGGAGGAGCCTTGCCAACTGGCTCTTCCTCTTCCTCCTCAGTAGCAGCCTCTGATGGGTCCTCATACATAGAGGTAGGTCTTCCTGTAACATGAATAATCCTCTTTATGCTCTTCTTCTCTCCGTCCTTCTTGGGCATGGATTTCTTTGGGGGATCAATAGTCATGGTTCCCCTAGATCTCTCTGGTGCTCTCATAGATCTTGAGCTGGCATACTCCTTTCTGACTACCTTCTTGGAAGAGGTAGCCTCAGCTGTAGGCTTCTTGGCAGTCCTCTCAGCCTTGTCCTGCTTAGCCTTGGCAGGAATCTCATCGGGCACAAAATCAGAGAGTCTTCTTCCTCTGAGTTGATCTTCCTCCTTGCTCTGGTTGCTGCCTTTGGCAGGTCTGGAGAGGTGGGAACATCATCAAAAGAAGATGAGCTCCTATCTGGACTAGTGTCTGCATCTGTGTCCACACTAAGATCTCTGAGGTCATTCTGACTGTCTCCTGACACTGACATCTCTGACCCTATGAATAGAATATAGAGGAATATATAGGTTGAGTCGTCACAAAATTTTAGAAAATTTTCTGAAAGATTGAACTAAGAATTCTCAGGATTTGCATTCTACAAAATGAATATTGGTACAACCAAGGCAACTTTTTCGGACCCACCGACACATGTAACCTGCTTCACAGAAACTTGGCACCCATTTCGATGACACCGAAAATGGACACTCGATTTCACCGAGGCTGTTCTCGGTTGACCTAAAAATGGAATCGGTGCTACCAATTCTTTTGCTTCGGTTTCACCGAGATTCATATTGTGGACGACAAACCCTAAAAAATCGTTCGTTCGCTATTCTAATGGGGATTCTTGTAGTTAGATCAATCTCAAAACGTGTCTTATCGATGCAAAACTCCTAATGCATATGAGTTGGAGGGAGGAGCGCATGAGGGGTCTAAACCGTACCCTAGTTCGGTGACGATTTCGCTACGGCGACGACGATGGTGAAGATTCCATCGACGATGGGGACTTCCAACGGCGGAGGCGGTCAGGAAGACGAAGGCGATGACCAGGGGTCCTTGGGTGGCAGCTAGGGTTTTGGAGGGGAAGACGTTTGAAGAAATAATTTCAAAAGTCGGGTCCACCTCTATATGTACCCGTCGCTGACGGTGACACCGGTTCAAACTTATCGATGCCACTGAGTTCCTCAATTGTCAGCTGATAGGGAAACTCGATGAAGCCGAGAAGATGGAATCGATATTACCGAGTTGGAAAATCAAATCAACCCTAGGCATCGGTGAGACCAAGAATTTTGAGTTGGTTCCACCAAGATGCACTTGGGAGGTTTTAATGGTTAGTCCTTGTCGATACGGAACTCCGAGTGCTCCTCACACAGAGAGATTGAAAAATACTTGTTCAAGTTTTGTGATGCAACAAGAATGGAATATGAGACGAGAATGCATAAATAGCTAGAGAAGGATCCTAGGCATTCTTGTCCATCCAATTGGCAAAACAGAAGATCAAAGACCAAATAGCAACAATTGGATGTCCTCGAATGGATAAAGAAATGCAGACCAACATGCTCACACAATAAGATGACAAATGAAATCATGGAAAACATGCACATACATACTAGCATCTATCAAGCATTTTGGCGGTGATGTAGTCATCTATATATGAGTATATTGACTTAGGAGACAAGTAAGAATACTTGATCATAAGTCATACTCATCGTTTAAGCACGAGTGGGGTTATCACTTTTACATAAAGTTTGTTAATGTTGTCACATACTATGAGATGCATTGACTCAAGTCTTAGAGTAAAGCTGCCCCTTAATGTGACATCCCTCCTTGAGAGGGATAAACTAAACTTGAGTTTTGTCGATGAAGACTTCATGTAGG
Source organism: Hordeum marinum (assembly GCA_022496015.1). Lineage (NCBI taxonomy): Eukaryota > Viridiplantae > Streptophyta > Magnoliopsida > Poales > Poaceae > Hordeum > Hordeum marinum. Next base: position 412,248,943 of record CM039678.1, on the reverse strand, counting down.
TGAAGTAGTGGTGGATCCTCAAAGTTAATGAAGATCACCATGAGTTGGAAGCATCCTTGTTGTTTCTTACTCTTCTCACCTACATGGGTTAGTCCCAACACACAAGAGACAAACACAAGGATATCTATGGACATGGAGTGCAAAGCATACATGATGATGTCCATGGATTTGTTGATTACCTTGTCCCTTGCTTACCTTTGAGGGAATGTGTGACTCCTTGAACTATTGCATGGTGTTGATGTTGATTGCAACTAGTTCTTGCCAATAATGAATGTGAGTGAATTTTATTGGCGGAATCACCCCTCAAGAACTTCTCTTGTTCTTCTTCTTGGGGACCCACATCAAGTTGATGGGGATCCTTGGTGTATAAGTGGCACTTGTAGAGGTTGAGATTGAAGTAGCCTTGGGAACCCAGTTCACCAAATCTTGGGATTCATCTTCATATGAGTCAATGTCCTCTTAAAACTTGTCCTTGCCCTTGATCTTGTGGTCTTGTGGTGGAAGGTCATCTTGAGCTTTTGTTCCCTTGGGAAGAGTATGTTCATACTTATCCCTCTGAGGAACAAACGTGGGCTTGGGGTATTGACCTTCTTCCCATTCAACTCCGTTAGCGTTGAAGTAGTCAATGCCATGGTTCTTCCGGTATCATCCGTGCTTGCGTACAATTTCCTCAAATTGCTTACACCCGGCAAGACTCTTGTAGATACCTTTCTCTATAATCCCTTTCAAAAGTTCATTTTATTGCTCAAGTGTAACTTGTCTAAGAGAGGTGTTAGTGGGATCAATAGAACTACTAGAAGCAATATCATTGGATTTATCATTTTTATTGCTACTAGTTGAAGAACCTTTCTTGCCTTTGTTACTAGTTTGCTTAGCCTTAACTTGTGGAATGAATGTAGACAAGAGAAGTCGTTTGTCTAGATAAGAGGAAGTCTTCTTTCGAATATCATCATTGATAGCTTTAAGGAATTCATGCTCTTGCTCCAAATTGAGCTTCTCAAAGCGGAGCTTCTCATGTGTCCTTTCAACCTCTCTATGATCTTGTAGAGTAGACTCGTGAGCTAACTTAAGAGTGTTTAGTTCTTGAGTTAGTAGTTCTATTTCCAACTTATCATCATCACACGAATTATCTTGACTAGAGTGATTACTAACAAGTTCATCTTGACTAACATTACTAAATTTTTCAAATAACAAGTCATCATCTCCTAGCAAGTCATCCTCATCACTATTGAAATCAAGATACTGGGGTGTGATACTTGTTAGAAATATGCCCTAGAGGCAATAATAAATTGGTTATTATCATATTTATTTGTTCATGATAATCGTTTATTATCCATGCTATAATTGTATTGATCGGAAACTCAGATACATGTGTGGATACATAGACAACACCATGTCCCTAGTATGCCTCTAATAGACTAGCTCATTGATCAAAGATGGCTATGGTTTCCTAGTCATGGACATGATATGTTATTTTATAATGGGATCACATCATTAGGAGAATGATGTGATGGACAAGACCCAAACTACAAACATAGCATATGATCATGTCAGTTTATTACTATTGTTCTCTACATGTCAAGTATCTGTTCCTATGACCATGAGATCATGCAACTCACTGACACCGGAGGAGTACCTTGTGTGTATCAAACGTTGCAACATAACTGGGTGACTATAAAGGTGATCTACAAGTATCTTCGAGGGTGTCTGTTGGGTTGGCATGGATCAAGACTGGGATTTGTTACTCCGTGTGACGGAGAGGTATCTCAGGGCCCACTCGGTAATACAACATCATAATAAGCCTTGCAAGCAATGTGACTAAGTGTTAGCCATGGGATCTTGTATTACGGAATGAGTATAGATACTTGCCGATAACGAGGTTGAACTAGGTATGGAGATGCCGACGATCGAATCTCGGGCAAGTAACATACCGAAGAACAAAGGGAACAGAATACGGGATTAAATGAATCCTTGACATAGAGGTTCGACTGATAAATATCTTCGTAGAATATGTAGGAACCAATATGGGCATCCAGGTCCCGCTATTGTTTATTGACCATAGAGGTGTCTCGGTCATGTCTACATAGTTCTCGAACCCGCAGGGTCTACACACTTAAGGTTTGGTGACGTTTCTATAGTATAGAGTTATGTATGGTCTTGAACGAAGGTTGTTTGGAGTCTCGGACGAGATCCCGGACATCACGAGGAGCTCTGGAATGGTCCAGAGGTAAATATTGATATATAGGAAGTCCTGTTTTGATCACCGGAAAAGTTTCGGGCTCATCGGTGGTGTACCGGGAGTGCCGGGAGGGTGCCGGGGGACCATCGGGAGGGGTATTTCGACCCAAGAGGCTACATGGGTTGTGGGAAGAGGTATACCAGACCTTAGTGGGCTGGCCTAAGTCCCACAAGATGCCCATGCGGCTGGAGTGGAAGGAGAAGGAAAAAAATCCAAGGTGGAAAGAGTTTCCAAGTGGGAAGGAGGAGTCCTAGTCCTACTAGGATTGGAGGAGGACTCCTCCCCTCCTCCTTGCGCAAGGTCAAGGGCTGGCCCCTTGTGCACCAAGCCTCCTCCCTCCCTCCCTCCTTCTATATATACTAGAGGTTTTGAGGGTTTTGAGACACAGAAAAACAACCACGTGCTGCCCTCTTCTCTAGATCGTAGTTTCTCCTCTAGATTGGTTTCAGTAGTGCTTAGGCGAAGCCCTGCTGGAATAGCTCCAGTACCATCACCACAACGCCATCACGCTGCCAGAGAACTCATCTACCTCTCCACTCCCTCTTGCTGGATCAAGAAGGCGGAGATCGTCATCGAGCTATACGTGTGGTGAACACGGAGGTGTCGTCCGTTCGGCACTAGATCGGAAGGACCGTGATCAAGATCGCGGGACGAATTGTGATTGGATCGCGAGATGGATCGTGATGGGATCGCGGGGCTCTTGGCGATTTGGATCGCGAAGACGTTCGACTACATCAACCGCGTTTCTTAACGCTTCCCGCTTAGCGATGTACAAGGGTATGTAGATCCACTCTCCCTCTCGTAGATGCTCATCACCATGGATAGATCTTGCGTGTGCATAGGAAAATTTTTGTTTCCCATGCAACGTTCCCCAACAATACCTTGGGGCCTTTATCCATGAAGCAACTTCCACTCCCTTCATTTGGTGAATCAAATATGGCGTAGGAGTTGGTCATCATTAGTGCAAGTCCGGCAACACCTTCATCTTGACTATAGTCGGAGTTGGAGTGATAGCTTCTCTTGGAGTGGTTGTCAGATTCGGAGCTAGAAACCCATTCACCAACATGAGCTTGATGTATTCTTCTTGAGTAGCTCTTGGTGTACTTTTCCTTCTTCTCCGAGTCCCTACTTCTCCTTGAGGGTCTTAGTTCATAACGATCATCTCTACTCCCTCTATCTCTTCGAGGTGACTCATCTCTTGAGCTTCGTCTTCTTGGTGACTCTTCTTTTCTTTTGTAGGGAGTCGTGCACTCATTGGAATAGTTTCCGAGCTTTCCACAATTGTAGCAGTTTCACTCATGACTTGACGAACGCTTCTCTTCATATCTTGAGTTGGAGCTTTGATCTTTTCCTCTATTCTTGTAGAACTTGTTGAATTTCTTTACCATGAGGCTTATCTCTTCATTGGTGACAAGGTTGTCGCTTGAAGTTGCGGGAGAATCACTTGTGGATTTGTAAGCACCACTAGACTTGTTGTGAAGCTCTTCCTTGTCCTTGAGTGTCATCTCATGAGCAACAATCCTTCCAGTCACTTTTGTAGCCTTGAGATATTTGTAGTTGGGCATCATTTGCATCAATGTGCACACGGTGTCATATCTCTCATCCAAATCTCTAAGTATCTTCTTGATGATGAATTTGTCGGTCATTTCTTCGGTTCCTAAGCCGACAATCTCATTGGTGATGAGAGCTAGCCTAGAGTACATCTCTGTGACTCCTTCACCATCCTTCATCTTGAACTTGTCAAGCTGAGTCTGAAGAACATCCAACTTGGATTCTCTCACAGATTCAGTACCTTCGTGCATATCAACCAAAGTATCCCAAATCTTTTTTGCATTCTCAAGACGGCTAATTTTGTTGAATTCTTTGCGGCATAGGCAGTTGAAGGGAATGTCACCTGCTTGAGCATTGTATTGCAACATCTTCAATTCATCCATGGTCACTTCACGATCCGTTTCCCTTCCATCAGCTAAGAATTCACCTTGTAATCCAACACGAACAACAGCCCAAACGGCGGGGTTATGACCAAGAATATGCATTTTCATTTTTTGCTTCCAACTAGCAAAATTTGTGCCATCAAAGTACGAGCATCTACGGTGATAATTTCCCTCGCTAGATGCCATACTCTCCTAGGTTGTGAAACCAATGCAATGGATACCAATGCTCTGATACCACTTATAGGATCGAAAGTATGTCTAGAGGGGGGTTAATTAGACTACTTGACCAAATAAAAATTCTACCTTTTCCCAATTTTAAGTGTTGGCAGATTTTAGCAATGATAGCAAGTCAAGCACACCCTACACATGCATGTCTAAGAGTATAGCAGCGGAAAATAAAGACAAGCAAATGTAGTAGAGGATGGGTAGGAAGATCAAACGCAATTTGGAGACACGAAGATTTTTCCCGTGGTTCCGATAGGTGGTGCTATCGTATGTCCATGTTTAGACTTCGATCCATGGAGGTTAGCGACCGCGAAAGTCCACGGAGGGCTCTACCCACGGAGGGTTCCACGAAGAAGCAACCTTGTCTATATCATGATGGCCTACGTCCACGGAGGACTAGCCTAACTCGGGTAGATCTTCACGAAGTAGGCGATCTCCTTGCCCTTACAAACTTCTTGGTTCACTCCACAACACGAAGTAGGAGGCTCCCAAGCAACACCTAACCAATCTAGGAGGCACCACCCTCCAAAAGGTAATAGGCTCGATAATGTCGATGAACTCCTTGCTCTTGTGCTTCAAGATGATAGACTCCTCAACACTCAATCACTCTCTCACATATTTGGCTTTGGTGGAAGAGATTGATTGGGTAGAAAGCAATTTGGGGAGGCTAGAGATCAAGATTCATATGGATGGAGTGGAATGGCTTGATCTCAACACATGAGTAGGTGACTCTCTCTCAGAAAATCTAATGGAATAAGTGGGAATCTATTCTGAGTGCTTCTCTTGCGAGTGAGTGTGGTGGAGGGGTATATATAGGCATCTCCAAAAATCCAACCGTTACACCTAAAGTGACCAACTCGGTGAAACCGATGTGTGAATCTCGATGGTACCGAGTTGCTCCAAAGGTAGCAACTTTTGAATCCCGGTGAGATCGATACAAAGATCTCGGCAGTACCGATAAGGTGACCAATGGTTAGAATCCACAACTCGGTGACGCCAATCCAAAATCTCAGAATTTTCGATTTTATGGACCGAGGTAACAAAAGTTGGCAAGCTGAACTCGGTGGCACCGAAGCAGAATCGGTTGCATCGATAATCTAAGATTTGGAAGGGTTCTGTCTGAGGTGGGAAATTGGTGGGACCGAGTGGGAGTTGTTGGTAGCACCAATTTTCATGATAGGCTTGGACAGACTTTTGTGGAAGAGTTTGTGGGTGTTTTTGGTGACTATCACTTGTGCACGTGGAGCATCTTTGTTTACCAACAGTACCTTACCCCCTTTTAATAGTATTGGTTTTCCTATGGACTCAAAGTTATTTATCACAAAGTAAAATGCAGAGTCCTCTTGCTTGAAGCTTTGCCAATCCAATTCTTTGCATCTAGGGGTTTTCCCACAATCCTTTTGCCAACCTATCATTGAACTTTTCCTGAAATATGCTTAGTGGAAATATTAGTTCGGTGAGATATACGTTATTGTTATTTATGAAAATATATTGAGTCTTTACTGAATTCTTATGAGCATGATTATTATAGCTTTGAATGGCCAAGTAGATTGACTTATTTTCAGCGGGAGTGGTGCATTGTGATTTGTTTAATTTTGCGGTGCTCTATCCTCATAACAAAAGGGACAATACACGTACTGTATTAGTGTCATTAAAGGAGGAAATGATGGGGTTTATTCATATTGGTTGGAATTATTTTGTCTACATCATGTCATATTTCTCCAAGCATTTCTATGTCTTTACTTAATACTCTAGATGCATGATGGATAGCGATCAATGGCTGGAGTAACAGTAGTAAATGCATGGAGGAGTCGATCTTGTTTATGGACGTGATGCCTATATACATAATCATTACCTTAAATAAATATTGCATAACTATGCAATTTTCTATCAATAGTCCAACAGTAATTTGTTTACCCGTCGTATGCTATCTTCGAAAGAGAAGCCTCTAGCGAAAACTATGCCCCCTGGGTCTTGACAAAATATATATTACAAAAAATCCAAAAAAATATTGTTGCCATTTATTTTCTGTTATTTTATTTTATATTTATATTATCTATCTATCACTACTTATTGCTTGCAAGTAATGAGTACAGGGGGCTTGACAACCCTCTTGGCAGCGTTGGGTGCAAGTGTGTGATCTTTTGTTTGTAGGTGCTGAAGATGGGAATATGCGTGGTCCTCCTATTGGTTCGATAACCTTAGTGCTCACTAAGGGAATTACTTATCTCTACTATGTTTTATCTCCTCTGCTCTTCGGGGGGAAATCTGAACGCAGTTTACAAGTAGCAGGCAACACTTCGTAATAGGGCTCCAGATGGGATTGCACGGGAATAGAGGCTTACGGTGGTGATAAATTTTTTTAGGGTCTCGCACTGTTGGCTTCTTGATTTTAGGAAATTTATAACACTGAAATTAGGTCAAATAGACCCATGTGGGACCCACAAGCTCATATGGCACCCATCCCCGATGCGTGTCACCTAAGTTTGTGCCTCCCTTGCTCATCGGATGGTGCATCTCCGAAGCTTTTAGGGTCTCTTCTGATCCAGAAAAAAATCATAAAATTTAATCGTGTTTGGATTTCATTTGGTATGGTTTAAGAAATAAGTGAAAAGATACCAAAACTGACACTAGACATTAAGTTAATATAGATGCAATCACATTCGTACAAAAAAAATAAAAACAATCAGGTCCCTGATTTTTTTAAAGCACTCAATTCCCTACCAAAAAATATAAAAAGCAATCGGGTCCCCGCCGAGATCTCGCCGGAGCCCACGAAGGAACCCGTGCTTGGCCGACCTTGCTACTCCTGTTGCTGCGCGCGTCAGAGGAGGCTGCCCCTGCTGAACGCCGCGACGGCAGAGTTGATGCTCCCGCTTTTCCTGGGCAAGACGACCCTGAGCTCTTGCCGACTGCTCTGCACGAGGGTGTGCCGGATGCTGCACGCAGCGTAGCTACTGCTCCTGCTGCTGCACGCGGCGGAGGAGGTGCTCCTGCTAAACGACGCGGTGACGGGGGCGGCTGCTCCTGCTAAATGGCGCGGTGGCAGAGACGCCACGCCGCTGCTCGTGCATGTTGTTGCTGCTGCTTTCTGCTGCTACCCATCGCTGCTGCTAAATGTTGTTGTTGCTGCTTTCTGCTGCTACCCATCGCTGCTGCTAAATGTTGTTGCTGCTGCTTTCTACTGCTGTCTGCCGCTGCTGAGTGTGAGTGGTATTGTTGTCGCCGCCGCCGCCGCTGAGTGCTGCTGCTGTCGTCGTTGCCGTTGTGTGTTTCTGCTCGCCGCCGCCGCTGCTGAGTGTTGCTGTTGTCGTCGCTGCCGTTGTGTGTTTCTGCTCGCCGTTGCCTCTGCTTTCGTCGCTGCCGTTGTGTGTTTCTGCTCGCCGCCGCCGCTGCTGTCGTCACTGTCGTTGTGTGTTGCTGCTCGCCGCTGCCGCTGCTGAGTGTTGCTCCCGACTGGGAAGAGCAAGGGTGAGCGGGCCGGGACTGGCGTCGCCGATGCCGGAGAAGAAGGACCCGCCGGTCGGAGGGATCAACGAAGATGGTCCGGCCAGCTGCGACACTGGTTGCAAGGGAAGAGGTGAGGGAAGGATAGGAGAGAAAATAAAGAAGGAAGAAAGAGCTGACATGTGCCTCCCATATGTCACTTAACGGTCGAGGCACCGTTTCCTTCCTTGAAAGCGTCGGTATGACTGATCCCCTCGTTTCTCCTTTCCATAGGTTTTCCAGCCAAAAGTCCTAACTTTGTTGGATGGCGGTAACGCTCACGGCGTCGTTCCCTTCTTAAAGACGTCGCTTTGGGAACCTTGGGGCTGGGTGGCGTTTGTGAGTGGTGGGCGACGGTGGTGGTGCGGCCTTATCCTAGCATGGATCTGCATCCGCTGCTTGGAGATGGACTCGCGTAGGTGGATGTCGTCGTTTGGCGTCATGGTGGCGTCGATGGCGGAGGCACCTGCCAAGGCTGGCACCTCAATCTGCTCTAAAGATGAACTAGTGAAAGATGGTGGCGGCGACACATGTGAGTGCGTCAGACCGGTTTGTGCCCCGGACCTGATATGTGGCTCGGTCAGGGCCTCCGGCTTTAGATGTTAGGCTTAGGTGAGAGGTCTGGGTATTTGGTCCAGCTTGCGCCCCTTCATCATATAGATAGGAGTAGCGGCCGATGTTGCCAAGATGACGGATTCATACATATTGTTATACTACTTTGTAAGGTCCTCGGAAATCATCAATAAAATGACCGTATGCATCTCCCAGATGCCCATTCCCCATCTGGGGAAGAAAGAGTACCTAGATCTGCATCTACTAAGTATGCCCTGAAATTCATGTTATGATCCGGTCTTTCCCCAAACTAGGGCTTCTTTTCCCATCCCTATCCTCCGCGTCAACCTGTACCGGACCCAGAGTCAAAACTAAAAAGAGAATGAAGTCTCGAAAACTCTTAATTAATAAATATTCGTGCGCCTACTTTGCTTATCCTTCTCTGCCCCATTATAGATAGTTGGGTAGAGCGCCGCCACTATCCCATTCTCTGGGAGGGGGAAACTAGCACTTTCGCACTAGATGGTTAACTCTAAGTTTTTTCTGAAGTAGGTTGTTCAATGCTAGTTCAATGATTGAGCCATCTTCCTATCACCAATAACAAATGGATAGCATGCGTTGTGCAACCAATCCTACCCTCAGTTGTAGTAAGCTGAGTGTGATCCGCAGAAAGCAAAGTGTGTATCACATGAATTTGATAGCTCAGGCCTTGGAAGGATCTTTTTGGCACTAGACAGACTCTTTAATATCGATGGCAGCAACTATCCATTTTCTCAATCAGATTACTGCGTGGGTCATTCTCCTTTTCTAGGAAAAACTTAATGGTCAAAGCTAGTGGTCAACAAACGGTTTAGTTAGAAGTGGACCCGAGCTGTCATAATGCGAATTAATTTTAAACAACACAGTCATCTGGATTTTTCGAAACAGCCCACCAATTTTATGATAGATTTCTAAAAAGTTAAAAATAAGTAATTATTTTTTACACTAACCTGTAATGTGATAGTTTTTTTTGCTATTTACTCGACTGCAGCGTTTTTTGTCGAGATGGTTCAAGATAGTGAGCACAACATGTCTCCGGTGGCGACGTCCATCCAAGAAATCAAGATGTTGTTGAACTCTGGTCGTGAGCATTTAGTATTGCACGTGGGCAGAAGCCAAGACCGTGTTGCTCGTTCCCTTGCTCAATTAGCTATTAGATCTTCTACTAGAACGGCTGTTTAGCCGAGACATGGCCCTGATGAGATTGGCAATGTGTGCCAAGATGATTGTAAGGACGATCCTTAATTAATAAAACTCTCCACACGCAAAACAAAATAAAAAAATGAAATTGAGATGCGTGTCAGCGGGTAACAGTTTTTTCACACAAGCAGACGTCGTGGCCGCCGGGTGTGAGACCCCTCCACCGCTTCACAAGCAAACAGAACGGGGCACGGGCAGGTCACACAGCCAAGCCGCATCATTAAACCACGAGCCCGCCCTCCTCTTGTCCTCGCTCCACGGTCCTCAGGTCCACTGCCCGCACACATCTGCGCGAGAGCCGACACCGGTCCGGGAGGGAGAAGAGAAGACGCCATGGCGAGCGAGCGCAATGGCGACGGCGGCAAGGCGCGCACGGAGAACGGCAACGGCGACGGGCGCGCGGACAACGGCAGCGGCTGCGGCGGAGTGTCCTTGGAGATGCCGGAGATCAGGTACACCAAGCTCTTCATCAATGGGGCCTTCGTCGACGCCGTCTCCGGTACGTCCCTACGCATCTCCTTTCTCTTGCCTACACATCTATCACTGGCTACCCCAGGAAATTGCTTGGAAACAATTAGTGCAGTCAAAGCAAATATACTGTTTGCTACCACTTCGGCGGTGAACTAAGGCGCAATTTTGCAAACTTAAAAACTGCTGTTTGGTCTGGTTTGTGGTGAGCTTCGGCCGTGGTTGTCTGAACCTTGAACCCTGAGCAATGAATTCTCCATGTATTCGTGTTTTTTTTGTTTTGAAACGGATTCTGCATGTATTCGTCGAGCTAAAAAGGGCAGGATAGTAGGCCAGTTTCTGGCGCCGTGCCGCATGTCCATGATGCACAGTTCTTGGGGAACATGGCATGTCCGCTCTCCGCAGCCTCGCGCCGGGCCGTTTTCCACGGGCCAGCAAAGCTAGAAGTACCCATAATTTTCCCTCTTCTATTGCTCAGAGATATCATATAACACCGGCAACCCGATCGATCCACCTAACTAAGCGCAATTCACGAGAGCAACATGGTTAGCTTCTTGTAAATTACTCTCTCCGTTCACAAAATATAAGATGTTCTTTTCAATATGAACTACATACGGACTGAAGTGAATGAACAAGTTCACACATCTATCGGATTGAGAACAAAGTTAGAACAAGTTATATTTGTGAACAAAGGAAGGAGTTGAAAGTAAGACAAGACAGCAGGGCGCACACTAGCTAACCCAAATATGGTAATGAGGCCCTAGCCCATTAGTTAGGCATGTTTAGGGTCATCCTCCTTTTCTAAAAAAAATATAAAAAAATTAGTTGGGCATATTAAAATGGCCAAAACAGTACTACGTGCGGGGTATTCTTCTAGAAGCTCATGCGCAGTGCAGTCCTTGTAGTACCACTTCACGTGTGGTATGAGACGGAGAGGGCATGGGGAATCTGCAGCGCAGCGATGCAGTCCCTGTACCCAGTGCCCTCACTCGCGCGTGTCCTTCCTTTGTCGACGAGACCCTATCATCTGGTCCCGATCGTTCCCTCTGACGCGGGGGCCGTCTCTCGTTTGTACGAGCGTGCGCCCGTGAGAATGGGATCGCGAGATGCGCCTCGGGGCGCCGATCGTGGAGATCCGATTCCAACGACCCACGACACGGGAGACGGGACGGACAACGAGTAGGGTCTGCCGCTGTCGAGGTCCGTCGCCTTCTTCTAGAAGAAGCGAACGAACGCTCACGTTTGCGTCACTGGCTTGGCCGGTTGGCTTGGCCCGGCGTTGCTTGTCTGCATGCTCCAGCCTTCCAGGCTGCTCGCCCGGGAGCACGTTCCCAGACGCAATATGACAAGGTTGTTTGCAGCGAGGAGTGAGCCAGAGCACGGTCCCAAAACTGGTTGTAAAAAGGGAAAAGGGATGGACCCGGCAGTTCTGATTCCGACCACATGTGAGCTCCGTGAACGGTACGATAAATTTTTTGGAATATATATATAAAAATCTGTTATTATTTGTAAAAAACATAACTTTGAATTTGTTTATCATTTTATTTTTATATTTCATCCGAGCTCACATGAGCTCGGGATCAGATCATCACTTTTGAAAAAGGATTTGAGTAGCTGACCGTGGTACTGAATTCTGTAGTTTTCGTCCCGTTCTGAACTTCATGGCTGCCATCTCGGATTTCTTATTGATCAGGTAAGACATTCGAGAGCAGGGATCCGCGCACCGGGGATGTGATCGCCAGCATCGCTGAAGGTGACAAGAAGGATGTGGACTTGGCGGTCAAAGCGGCAAGAGAAGCCTTCGATGATGGCAAATGGCCTCGCATGCCCGGATCCGTATGATTCTTTTCTCATCAATCAACTCATGACGAATGGCCTTCAAGTTTTCGATCTGAAAAGAACAATCAATGGCGCGCAGGAGAGAGGACGGATAATGATGAAGTACGCGGACCTGGTGGAGCAGCACGCGGAGGAGCTGACGCTGCTGGAGAGCCTGGACGCCGGCAAGCCGTGCACGGTGACCAGAGCGGTCGACATGGGGACCGCCGTCAGGTCCCTGCGCTACTTCGCCGGCGCAGCCGACAAGATCCACGGCGAGACGCTCAAGATGTCGAGGCAGTTCCAGGGGCACACCCTGCGTGAGCCCATCGGCGTCGCCGGGCTCATCGTCCCCTGGAACTTTCCGGCCATCATGTTCTTCTGCAAGGTCGCCCCTGCGCTGGCCGCCGGCTGCACCATGGTCGTCAAGCCGGCCGAGCAGACCCCTCTCAGCGCGCTCTACTTTGCTCACCTAGCCAAGCAGGTCAGATCGGTCACTTGGCACGACTCATATAGCTTGGTCTGTCTCTGCTGTTCTGAACATTTGGCGCTCTGTTCTTGAGCAGGCGGGAGTCCCAGATGGGGTGATCAATGTGATCACCGGCTTCGGCCCAACGGCGGGAGCAGCGATCGCGGCTCACATGGACGTCGACATGGTCAGCTTCACGGGATCAACGGCAGTTGGGCGGCTCATAATGGAGGCGTCGGCGAGGAGCAACCTGAAGCCGGTGTCCCTGGAGCTGGGCGGCAAGTCTCCGCTCATCATCTTCGACGACGCGGACGTGGACATGGCCGTGGAACTCGCCATCAGCGCCAACTTCTTCAACAAGGTGAACAAAATCTAAATGATGCCATCGTGGTCGTACTGGACCACGGACGGATCATTCATGGGTCTGAAGACTGAACCGGGAATTTGCAGGGAGAAGCTTGCATCGCGGCGAGCCGTGTCTACCTGCAAGAAGGCATCTACGATCGGTTCGTGAAGAAGCTTGTGCAGCGCATGGAGAGTTGGGTCGTCGGGGACCCTTTCGATCCTCGTGTCAATCAAGGGCCTCAGGTATAAAATTCAGATATCCATCCCCTGTTGTTTGTGCGACACAAGTTGATTTTTCGTTGCAGTATCAGAAACTTAGTAGGTGACACTCATGTCCTGTGTCTCTGTGTAGGTGGACAAGGCACAATATGAGAGGGTGCTCGGCTTCATCGGCCATGGCAAGAGAGAAGGGGCCACCGTCCTTACAGGAGGGAAGCCGTGTGGGCAGAGAGGTTACTACATCGAGCCCACGGTTTTCACCGATGTTAAGGTCAAAATTCACCGCGAAAACTCAAATTGCAGTCCGCAAAAAACTCTTCACTTTATATCTAGCTTCTCTACACGTATAGGATGACATGATGATAGCAAAGGAGGAGATCTTCGGGCCCGTCATGTGCCTGATGAAGTTCAGGTAAGTCCATCCCGGTTGATCGGCGTATATTGGTCATTGGACTCTGAATCTGTGATGACAGGAACAGTTACACATATTTTGATGTTTCTATATGTAGGTCGGTGGAGGAGGCGATCGCGAGGGCCAACGACACGAGGTACGGGCTGGCGGCGGGGGTGGTGACCAAGGACATCGACGTGGCCAACAGGATGACGAGGTCGATCCGCGCCGGGGTGGTGTGGGTCAACTGCTACTTCGCCATGGACGCCGACTGCCCGTTCGGGGGCCGCAAGATGAGCGGGTTCGGCAAGGACGACGGCATGCACGCGCTCGACAAGTTCCTCGCCGTCAAGTCCGTCGTCACCCCCGTCTACGACTCGCCCTGGCTCTAGGCTACCTCTCTCTAGCTTGTTTGCTTCTCTTGTCTGGCACAGTTAGTTTAACAGGAGAAGCATCAATGACGAGAAATCCAGAAACACTGTTCTTCCAGAGGCGTTATTTGTCGATGCCGTGGTAATAATGCCTGCCAGTAATTTGCATTGGTGCTCCATGTATATGTGGGCGAGCTTAGACGGTTCGTTATGGATTTTGGAGGAGCATCAGTGATCAGTGATCAGTCAGAGCCATTTTTCTTTCTTCGAAAAGAGGTTAAACCCATGGCCTGCAGACAACCATCTCTATTAAAGCAACGTACCAAACATCTGAAGTGTTTTACAAAGTCAAGACATGGCCCAAACATAACCGCTCGATAAAATCAAGCGGTCTTTTTCTCCAGCAAATTCTTAGAGTGAAGGCTTCTACAGAGTGACACATTCCGATTCATGCTTCCTTGTTGGAGGTAGTGTGGCCATTAAAATCAATAGTGACGTTGAACATTATTTTCAAACGAAATTTTTTTTGAGACAAGGTGACCTATTATCGTCATGCTATTCAATATAGTGACGATATGTTAACCATCCTGACTGAACGTGCAAAGGCTAATGGTCTAATTGATGAGGTAGTTAATCATCTACAAGATCGTGGATTGTTTTATCCTTCAATATGCAAATGATACTATTCTCTTCATTTAATTTTTTGAGCTTGAACAATAGAACAATCGTTCTACGGTATTTTCATTGAATTGAAGGTAATGTACAAAGTACAACAAAATTAACCCATGCCACATCTAGGAAACATGAAAATAAATTACAAGTTTTGAGTTAACCAAGAACTGGTCCTTTCAGCTTTATTTTGCTTTGCCCGTCAGAAGTCTTCCTTTTAAATAGTGCTTTCAAGTGCTCAATGATGCTGGATCTCTTCTGAAAATCTTGTCATTTCTTACCATCCAGATGCCCCATAGTGCCATAATATTGATCTCAATGGCTATGTTTGTTGGAAGTTTTTCCATTGCAAATAAGATGTTATCATAAGTTGAAATCCCTCTGTGTTTAACTGGAGTGATCGAGAACCAGCATTGCATAGCAATTTGACAATCCCAAAAGAGATGATCACTAGTTTCTGGTGCATTCTCCGCACATAATGCACAACAATAATCCTCGAGGTACATGCATGTGCGTTGCATCATGTTTCTAGTACTCACTCTTTCGTGAAGGAGTACCCAGAAGAAAATTTTATGCCTAAGTCTGCATGATGTTTTCCATAAGAGTTTGAAGATCTTATGTGCTTGATTGGGCCCCATAATCTTCTTATAAATTTTAATAGGGGGAGAATTTGTTAGATGATCCCCCACATGACCAGATATCTTTATCAGTTGATGCAGAGGTGGAGCTGAGTGTCTCATGCAATTCATTAAACTGCAGAAAAGCTTGTTGTGAGATGGGCCTATGGAATAGCTGACTGTGATCATAATGCTCAAGGGCTTCCTTCAATGTGATATCCTTGTTGATGGCAAATGAGTGCAGTTCGGGATATTTACTATTGAGTGGGGTATCTTGCCATATCTCTCTCCACAAAAGAATAGTGCTTCCATCTCCCACTTTGCATTCAGCATACTGCTTAAATATTGGAAGGAGTTTGAGAATGGACTTCCACCAAAAAGAGCCAACCATCCTTTCCCCTGGTAGACCATCTTGATAATGAGTTTTCCAAATGATGTTGACCCATGGGATGTTTGCTTTGTTGAAGAATTCATGTAGGAATTTTATGAGCAAAGAAGTATTATGGGCATGGATCTCTATGTTGGAAATATGCCCTAGAGGTAATAATAAATTAGTTATTATCATATTTCCTTATTTATGATATACGTTTATTATCCATGCTAGAATTGTATTGAACGGAAACTCAGATACATGTGTGAATACATAGACAACACCATGTCCCTAGTATGCCTCTAATAGACTAGCTCGTTGATCAAAGATGGTTAAGGTTTCCTAGCCATGGACATGAGATGTCATTTGATAACGAGATTACATTATTAGGAGAATGATTTGATGGACAAGACCCAAACTATAAATGTAGCATATGATCGTGTCATTTTATTGCTACAATTTTGCATGTCAAGTATTTGTTCCTAAGACCATGAGATCATGTAACTCCCTACCACCGGAGGAGTACCTTGTGTGTATCAAACGCCGCAACGTAACTGGGTGACTATAAAGGTGTCTTACTAGTATCTCCGAGGGTGTCTGTTGGGTTGGCATGGATCAAGACTGGGATTTGTTACTCCATGTGACGGAGAGGTATCTCAGGACCCACTCGGTAATACAACATCACAACATGCCTTGCAAGCAATGTGACTAAAGTGTTAGCCACGGGATCTTGTATTACGGAAAGAGTAAAGAGACTTGCCGGTAACGAGATTGTGTTGGAAATATGCCCTAGAGGCAATAATAAATTAGTTGTTATCATATTTCCTTGTTCATGATAATCGTTTATTATCCATGCTATAATTGTATTGATCGGAGACTTAAATACATGTGTGGATACATAGACAAAACCATGTCCCTAGTATGCCTCTAATGGACTAGCTCGTTGATCAAAGGATGGTTAAGGTTTCCTAGCCATGGACATAAGATGTCATTTGATAACGGGATCACATCATTAGGAGAATGATGTGATGGACAAGACCCAAACTACAAACATAGCATATGATCGTGTCAGTTTATTGCTACTGTTTTCTGCATGTCAAGTATATGTTCCTATGACCATGAGATCATGCAACTCACGGATATCGGAGGAGTGCCTTGTGTGTATCAAACATCGCAACGTAACTGGGTGACTATACAGGTGCTCTACAGGTATCTCCGATGGTGTCTATTGAGTTGGCATGGATCGAGACTGGGATTTGTTGCTCCGTGTGACGGAGAGGTATCTCAGGGCCCACTCGGTAATACAACATCACAATGAGCCTTGCAAGCAATGTGACTAATTGTTAGTTGCGGGATCTTGTATTACGGAACGAGTAAAGAGACTTGCCGGTAACGAGGTTGAACTAGGTATGGAGATACCGACGATGAATCTCGGGCAACTAACATACCGAAGAACAAAGGGAACGTTATACGGGATTAGCTGAATCCTTGACATAGAGGTTCGACCGATAAAGATCTTCGTAGAATATGTAGGAACCAATGTGGACATCCAAGTCCCGCCATTGGTTATTGACCGTAGAGGTGTCTCGGTCATGTCTACATAGTTCTCGAACCCGCAGGGTCTGCACACTTAAGGTTTGGTGACGTTTCGGTAGTGTAGAGTTATGTATGGTGGTGACCGAAGGTTGTTCGGAGTCCAGGATGAGATCTTGGATGTCAGGAGGAGCTCCGGAATGGTCCGGAGGTAAAGATTCATATATAGGAAGTCCCAGTTTGGTCGCCGGAAAAGTTTCGGGCTCATCGGTAGTGTACCGGGAGTGCCGGTAGTGTACCGGGAGACCTCCGGGAGGGGTATTTCGACCCCAGAGGGTCCATGGGCTGTGGAGAGTGATAGCCAGCCCTTATTGGGCTGGAGGAACAGCCACAATAAGGCCCATGGCACAAGAGGCAAAAGTCCTAAAGAAAAAGGTGGAAAAAAGGCTAAAAGGAAGAGTCCTACTCCTACTAGGAGTGGAGGAGGAGTAGGACTCCTCCCCCTTAGCTTCGGCCCGACTCCTATTGGAGTTTCTCCTTGCGCCAGCCCTCCTCTCCTCTCCTCCTATATATATTGGTGGAATAGAGGGTTTTGCACAGATTTTACGGCCACGTGCTACCCGTTTCACCGGTGCTCCTCTAGATCGGTTTTCTGCAGTGCTTAGGCGAAGCCCTGCCGGAATTGCTACACCACCATCACCGGAGCGCCGTCATGCTGCTGGTGAACTCTCTCTCCTCTCCACCTCCTCTTGCTGGATCAAGATGGTGGAGATCGTCATCAAGCTGCACGTGTGCTGAACGCGGAGCTGTCGTCCGTTCGGCGCTAGATCGGAAGGACCGTGATCGAGATCGCGAGACAGTTCGTGATGAGATCGCGGAACAGATCGTGATGAGTTCGCGGGACAGATCGTGATCAAGATCGTGAGACGGATCGTGATGAGATCGCGGGACGTATCGTGATGAGATCGCGGGACGCTCGGTGATTTGGATCGCAAAGAAGTTCGACTACACCAACCGCGTTTCTTAACGCTTCCCGCTTAGCGATCTACAAGGGTACGTAGATCCACTCTCCCTCTCGTAGATGCTCATAACCATGGATAGGTTTGCGTGTGTGTAGGAAATTTTTTGTTTCCCATGCGACGTTCCCCAACAGTGGTATTAGAGCTAGGTTGATGGTTCGATGAGATCTCGAGTAGAACACAAAAGGTTTGTGGGCGTTGATGCTTAGATTGCTTCCTCCCTTGGTCGTATTTTGGTTCAGTGGCATTGTGAGATGAAGCGCCCCGGACCAACGTTACTCGTACGCTTACGAGAGACCGGTTCCCTCGACGCAACTTGTTGCCTAGATGGCTTGCGGGTGACAGTTTCTCTTACTTTAGTTGGATCGGATTCGACAAAGGCGGTCCTTGAGAAGGTTGAAAAGCAACTAGTGTATCACTGTTGTGGTTTTTGCGTATGTGAGAATTGTTCTTGCTAGATACCCGTAGCAGCCACGTAAAACATGCAACAATAATTAGAGGACGTCTAACTTGTTTTTGCAGGGTATGTTGTGATATGATATGGCCAATTACATGATGTGATATATGTGATGTATGAGATGATCATGTGATGTATAGATTATCACGACTTGCATGTCGGTGAATACGGCAACCGGCAGGAGCCATAGGGTTGTCTTTAATTATTGTATGACCTGCGTGTCAATCATTAAGCGCTATGTAATGCTTTACTTTATCGCTAAACGGTAGCAGTAGTAGTAGAAGCATGCAGGGCGTGACAACCCCGATGGCGACACGTTGATGGAGATCAAGATGATGGAGATCATGGTGTCATGCCGGTGACGATGGAGATCATGCCGGTGCTTTCTAGATGGAGATCAAAAGTACAAGTTCATGGCCATATCATGTCACTTATGATTTGCATGTGATGTTAATCCTTTTTATGCACCTTGTTTTGCTTAGGACGACGGTAGCATTATAAGGTGATCCCTCACTTAATTTCAAGATAAATTGTGTTCTCCCCGAGTGTGCACCGTTGCGAAAGTTCGTCGTGTTGAGACACCACGTGATGATCGGGTGTGATAGAATCTACATTCACATACAACGGGTGCAAGCCAGTGTTGCACAATCAGAACACTCGGGTTAAACTTGACGAGCCTAGCATGTACAGACATGGCCTCGGAACACAAGAGACCGAAAGGTCGAACATGAGTCATATAGTAGATATGATCAACATGATGATGTTCACCATTGTAGCCACCTCAACTCACGTGATGATCGGACTTGAGTTGGTGAATTTGGATCATGTATCACTCGAATGATCAGAGGGATGTCAACTTGAGTGGGAGTTCTTAAGTAATATGATTAATTGAACTCATTATCATGAACATAGTCAATAGTGTCTTTGCAAATTATGTTGTAGATTACTAGCTCGCGCTGTAGCTCCCTTGAATTTTTATATGTTCCTAGAGAAATAGAGTTGAAAGATGATGGTAGCAATATTGCGGACTGAGTCCATGATCTGAGGATTGTCCTCATTGCTGCACAGAAGGCTTATGTCCTTAATGCACCGCTCGGTGCGCCAACCCCTCTAGTGTCGTCTATAGATGTTGTGAACATCTGACAGGCACGTTCTAATGACTACTTGATAGTTTGGTGCGTCATGCATTATGGCTTAGAATTGAGGCTCCAAAACGTTTTGAACGTCACAGAACATATGAGATGTTTCTAAGAGCTGAAATTAGGATCTCAGGCCCGTGCCCGTGTTGCGAGATATGAGATCTCCAATAAGATTCCTTGCCTGCAAGATGAAGGAGAAAAGCTCAATAGTTGAGCATGTGCTCAGATTGTCTGGGTGCTACAATCGCTTGAATCGAGTGGGAGTTGATCTTCCAGATAAGATAGTGATTGATATAGTTCTCCAAGTCACTGTCACTAAGCTACTAAGAACTTGGTGATGAACTATATAACGCCAGGGATAGAAATATTGATCCCTGAGCTGTTCGCGATGTTTGACATCGCGAAGGTAGAAATCAAGAAGGAGCGTCAAGTGTTGATGGTTAATCAAACCACTGGTCTCGAGAAGGGCAAGAGCAAGGAGGGAAACTTCATGGATAACAAGTCAGTTGCTACTCCAGTGAAGCAACCCAAAGTTGAACTCAAACCCGAGACTAAGTGCTTCTGTTATTAGGAGAGCGGTCGCTGAAGCTGAACAACCCTAGATACTTGGTAGATAAGAAGGCTGGCAACATCGACAGAAGTATATTTGATATACGATTTATTGATGTGTACCTTGCTAGTACTCCTAGTAGCATCTGGGTATTGGATACCGGTTCGGTTGCTAAATGTTAGTAACTCGAAATAAAAGCTACGGAATAAACGGAGAACTAGCTAAGGGTGAGGTGAAGGTTGATGTGATCAACATTGCACGCTCTCTCTACCTTCAGGATTATTGACGAACCTAAATAAATGTTATTTGGTGTTTTGCGTTGAGCATGGACATGATTAGATCATGTTTATTGCAAACACGGTTATTCATTTAAGTTAGAGAATAATAGTTATTCTGTTTACATGAATAATACCTCCAATGGTCATGCACCCAGTGAGAATGGTTTGTTGAAATCTTGATCGTAGTAATACACATGTTTATAACATTGATGTCAAAAGATACAAAGTTAATAATGATAGTACCACATACTTGTGGCACTGCTGCTAAATGTCATATTGGTATAAAGCGCATGAAGAAACTCCATGCTGATGGATCTTTGGACACATTCGATTTCGAATCGGTTGAGACATGCGAACCATGCCTCTTGGGCAAGATGACTAAAGGACCCCGTTGGATGGAGCGGGCAAGTGATTCATTGGAAATAATACATGTTGATGTATGCAATCCAGTGAGTCTTGTAGCATGCAGTGGATATCGTTATTTTCTTACCTTCACTGATGATTTAAGTAGATATAGTGTATATTTACTTAATGAAACACAAGTCTGAATCGTTTGAAAGGTTCAAGCAAATTCAGAGTGAAGTTTAAGATCATCGTGACAAGAAGATAAAAATGACTGCGATATGATCGTAGAGGTGAATATCTGAGTTACGAGTTTGGCATGCAACTTAAGACAATGTGAAATTTGTTTCACAACTAACGCCACCTGGAACACCATAGTGTGATGGTGTGTCTGATCGTCATAGTCATGCTCTATTGGATATGGTGCGTGCTATGATGTCTCTTATCGTTTTACTACTATAATTTTTGGGTTATGCATTAGAGACAACTACATTCACTTTAAATAGGGCACCATCTAAATCTGTTGAGATGACACCGTGTGAATTGTGGTTTGATAGAAACCTAAGCTATCATTTCTTAATGTCTGGGGCTGCGACACTTGTGTGGAAAATGTTTTCACCTAATGAGGTCGAACCCAAGGCGGACAAATGCATCTTCATAGAATACCCTTAGAACAGTTGGGTGAACCTTCTATCTCAGATCCAAGCATAAAATGTTTGTTGCTAAAACTGGGTCCTTTCTCGAGAAAGGGTTTCTCTTGAGAGAATTGAGTGGGAGGAGGATAGAACTTGATGAGGTTGTTGAAACCTCTGCTTCAACTAGAAAGTAGCATAACACAGAAAGATGTTTCTGTGAAGCCTACGTCAGTTGAAGAGGAAGTTAATGATGATGATCATGAAAGCTTCGGATCAAGTTACTATCGACCTACGAGGAAATTAGAGCTTGATGAGGTTATTGAACCTTTACTTCAACCAGAGAGTAGCGCAGCACAGGAAGTTGTTTCTGTGAAGCCTACGTTAGTTGAAGAGGAAGATTAATGATGATGATCATGAAGCTTCGGATCAAGTTACTATCAAACCTCGTAGGGCGACAAGGATGTGTACTGCTCCTGAGCGATACGACAACCCTGTCTTGGAGGTCATGTTGTTGGACAACGATGAACCTACGAACTATGGAGAAGCGATGATGGGCCTGGAAACCAACAAATGGTTAGAGGCCATGAAATCCGAGAAAGGATCCATGTATGAAAACCAAGTATAGACTTTGGTGGACTTGCTCGTTGGACGGCAGGTCGTTAAGTACAAATGGATCTTTAAAATGAAAACAGACGCTGATGGTAAATGTTACCATTTGTAAAGCTCGACTTGTTGCAAAGTAGTTTACAACAAGTTCAAAGAGTTGACTGCGATGAGACTTTCTCACTCGTAGCGATGCTAAAATCTGTTGGAATTATGTTAGCAGTTGCTGCATTTTTCAATTATGAAATCTGGCAGATGGATGCCAAAACATCGTTTCCTTCCTTAAGGAAAGGTTGTATGTGATACAACCAGAAGGTTTTGTCAGTCCTAAGGATGCTAAAGGGTGAGCAAGCTTCAGTGATCCTTCTATGGACTGAAGCAAGCATCTCGGAGTTGGAATATGCACTTTGATGAGGTGATCAAAGTTTTTGTAGTTTATACAAAGTTTACGAGAAACTTGTATTTACAATAAAGTGAGTGGGAGCACTATAGAGTTTAGGATAAGTATATGTGGATGACATATTGTTGATCAGAAATAATGTAGAATTTCTGGAAGGCATAAAAGGTTGTTTAAAAGTGTTTTTCAAAGGAAAACCAGGATAAAACTACCTAATTGTTGAGCATCAAGATCTATAGAGATAGATCAAAATGCTTGATGAGACTTTCAATGAGTACATACCTTGACAAGATTTTGAAAGAGTTCAAAATGGATCAGTTAGAGAAAGAGTTCTCACCTGATTTGTAAGGTGTGAAGTTGAGTGAGACTCAAAGCTCGACCACGGCAGAAGAAAGAGAAAGGACAAGCATCGTCCCCTATGCCTTAGCCATTGGCTCTATATAGTATGCCATGCTGTGTACCGCACTTGTGTGTGCCTTGCCATAAGTCCGTCAAGGGGTACAAGAGTGAACCAGGAGTGGATCACTGGACAGTGGTCAAGATTATCCTCAGTAACTAAAAGACTGAGGAGATGTTTCTCGATTATGGAGGTGATAAAGAGTTCGTCGTAAAGAGTTACGTCGATGCAAGCTTTAGCACCAATCCGGATGACTAATAGTAGCAATTTGGATACGTATAGTGGAGCAACCATTTGGAAGTAGTACCAAGTGGAGTGTGGTAGCAGTATTGACGGTTTGACATAGAGATTTGCAAAGTACACACGGATCTGAATATCGCAGACCCGTTGACTATAAGACCTCTCTCACATGCAACGCATGATCGAACCCCAGAACTCATTGGGTGTTAGATTCATAACAATGCGAATCACATGGTGATGTGAACTAGATTATTGACTCTAGTGCAAGTGGGAGACTGTTGGAAATATGCCCTAGAGGCAATAATAAATTAGTTGTTATCATATTTCCTTGTTCATGATAATCGTTTATTATCCATGCTATAATTGTATTGATCGGAGACTTAAATACATGTGTGGATACATAGACAAAACCATGTCCCTAGTATGCCTCTAATGGACTAGCTCGTTGATCAAAGGATGGTTAAGGTTTCCTAGCCATGGACATAAGATGTCATTTGATAACGGGATCACATCATTAGGAGAATGATGTGATGGACAAGACCCAAACTACAAACGTAGCATATGATCGTGTCAGTTTATTGCTACTGTTTTCTGCATGTCAAGTATATGTTCCTATGACCATGAGATCATGCAACTCATGGATATTGGAGGAGTGTCTTGTGTGTATCAAACGTCGCAACGTAACTGGGTGACTATAAAGGTGCTCTACAGGTATCTCCGATGGTGTCTGTTGAGTTGGCATGGATCGAGACTGGGATTTGTTGCTCCGTGTGACGGAGAGGTATCTCAGGGCCCACTCGGTAATACAACATCACAATGAGCCTTGCAAGCAATGTGACTAATTGTTAGTTGCGGGATCTTGTATTACGGAACGAGTAAAGAGACTTGCCAGTAACGAGGTTGAACTAGGTATGGAGATACCGACGATCGAATCTCGGGCAAGTAACATACCGAAGAACAAAGGGAACGCTATACGGGATTAGCTGAATCCTTGACATAGAGGTTCGACCGATAAAGATCTTCGTAGAATATGTAGGAACCAATGTGGACATCCAGGTCCCGCCATTGGTTATTGACCGTAGAGGTGTCTCGGTCATGTCTACATAGTTCTCGAACCCGCAGGGTCTGCACACTTAAGGTTTGGTGACGTTTCGGTAGTGTAGAGTTATGTATGTTGGTGACCGAAGGTTGTTCGGAGTCCCGGATGAGATCTTGGACGTCACGAGGAGCTCTGGAATGGTCCGGAGGTAAAGATTCATATATAGGAAGTCCCAGTTTGGTCGCCGGAAAAGTTGCGGGCTCATCGATAGTGTACCGGGAGTGCCGGTAGTGTACCGGGAGACCTCTGGGAGGGGTATTTCGACCCCAGAGGGTCCATGGGCTGTGGAGAGTGATAGACAGCCCTTATTGGGATGGAGGAACATCCACAATAAGGCCCATGGCGCAGGAGGCAAAAGTCCTAAAGGAAAAGGTGGAAAAAAGGCTAAAAGGAAGAGTCCTACTCCTACTAGGAGTGGAGGAGGAGTAGGACTCCTGCCCCTTAGCTTCGGCCGACTCCTATTGGAGTTTCTCCTTGCGCCAGCCCTACTATCCTCTCCTCCTATATATCTTGGTGGAATAGAGGGTTTTGCATAGATTTTACGGCCACGTGCTACCCGTTTCACCGGTGCTCCTCTAGATCGGTTTTCTGCAGTGCTTAGGCGAAGCCCTGCCGGAATTGCTACACCACCATCACCGGATCACCGTCACGCTGCTGGTGAACTCTCTCTCCTCTCCACCTCCTCTTGCTAGATCAAGATGGTGGAGATCGTCATCAAGCTGCACGTGTGCTGAACGCGGAGGTGCCGTCCGTTCGGCGCTAGATCGGAAGGACCGTGGTCGAGATCGCGAGATAGTTCGTGATGAGATCGCGGAACATATCGTGATGAGTTTGCGGGACAGATCGTGATCAAGATCATGAGACGGATCGTGATGAGATCACGGTATGGATCGTGATGAGATCGCGGGACGCTTGGCGATTTGGATCGCGAAAAAGTTCGACTACACCAACCGCGTTTCTTAACGCTTCCCGCTTAGCGATCTACAAGGGTACGTAGATCCACTCTCCCTCTCGTAGATGCTCATCACCATGGATAGGTTTGCGTGTGCGTAGGAAATTTTTTGTTTCCCATGCGACGTTCCCCAACAGATTGAACTAGGTATGGAGATACCGACGATCGAATCTCGGGCAAGTAACATACCGAAGAACAAAGGGAACTTCATACGAGATTGACTGAATCCTTAACATAGAGGTTCAACCGATAAAGATCTTTGTAGGATATGTAGGAACCACTATGGGCATCCAGGTCCCGCTATTGGTTATTGACTGTGGAGGTGTCTCGGTCATGTCTAGATGGTTCTCGAACCCGCAGGGTCTGCACACTTATGATTCGGTGACGTATCGGTAGTATAAAGTTATGTATGGTGGTGGCCAAAGGTTGTTCGGAGTCCCGGATGAGATCCTGGACATCACGAGGAGCTCCGGAATGGTCCAGAGGTAAATATTGATATATAGGAAGTCTCGTTTTGGTCACCGGAAAAGTTTCGGGCTCATCGATAGTGTACCGGGGGTGCCGGGAGGGTGCCGAGGGACCATCGGGAGGGGTGTCTCGACCCAAAGGGCCACATGGGCTGTGGAAGGAGGCAAACCAGCCCCTGGTAAGCTGTCTGAAGCCCCACTAAAGTCCTATGTGACTGGGGTGGAAAAAACCCAAGGTGGAAAGAGTTTCCAAGTGGGAAGGAGGAGTCCTAATCCTAGTAGGATTGGAGGAGGACTCCTCCGCTCCTCCTTGCGGCCAAGGCAAAGGGGCCAGCCCTAGGGAGACGGCCTCCCTTCCCTCCTCCTATATATACTAGAGGGATAGAGGGCAAAAACACTCAACCCTAATTGCCACGTGCTGCCCTCTTCTTCCTTAGATCGGTTTCTCCTCTAGATTAGTTCTGTGGTGCTTAGGCGAAGCCCTGCAAGATTAGTTCACCACCACCACCACCACCACGCCATTGTGCTACCGGAGAACTCATCTACCTCTCTGCTTCCTCTTGCTGGATCAAGAAGGCGGAGATCGTCATCGAGCTATACGTGTGTTGAACGCGGAGGTGCCGCCCGTTCGGCGTTAGATCTAAAGGACCGTGATCAGGATCGTGAGAGGATTCGTGATTTGATCATGGGACGGATCGTGATGGGATCGCGGGACGAACTGTGATTGGATCGCGAGATGGATCGTGATGGGATCGCGGGACGCTCAGCGATTTGGATCACGAAGACGTTCGACTACATCAACCGCGTTTCTTAACGCTTCCCGCTTAGCAATCTACAAGGGTATATAGATCCACTCTCCCTCTTGTAGATGCTCATCATCATGGATAGATATTACGTGTGCGTAGGAATTTTTTGTTTCCCATGCAACGTTCCCCAATAGTGGTATCAGATCTAGGGGTGTGTATAGATGAGATCACGAGTAGAACACAAAGGAGTTTGTAGCGTTGATGCTTAGTTTGCTTCCTCCCTTGGTCGTGTTTTGATTCAGCGGTATTATGGGATGAAGTGGCCCGGATCAACCTTACTCGTACGCTTACAAGAGACCAATTCCATCGACTGACGTGTAACTATGTTGCACAAAGATGGCTAGCCGGTGTCTGTCTCTCCTACTCTAGTTGGATCGGATTCGACATAGGCGGTCTTTGAGAAGGTTGAATAGCAATTTGTGTATCACCGTTGTGGTTTATGAGTAGGTGAGAATTGTTCTTGCTAGATACCCATAGCAGCCACGTAAAACTTGTAACAACAATTAGAGGATGTCTAACCTGTTTTTGCAGGGTATGTTGTGATGTGATATGGCCAGTTACATGATGAGATATATGTGATGTATGAGATTATCATGTTTTGTATAGAATATCACGACTTGCATGTCGATGAGTATGGCAACCGATAGGAGCCATACGATTGTTAATAATTATTTTTGCCGTTTTTGCTTTACTTTATCGCTATGAGTTAGCAATAGTCGTGGAAGCAACAGTCGGCGTGGCAACCTCGATGGCGACATGTTGATGGAGATCATGGTATCATGCCGGTGACGACGGAGATCATGCCGGTGCTTTGAAGATGAAGATCAAAAGCACAAGTTCATGGCCATATCATGTCACTTATGATTTGCATGTGACGTTAATCCTTTTATGCACCTTGTTTTGCTTAGGACGACGGTAGCATTATAAGGTGATCCCTCACTTAAATTTCAAGATGAATTGTGTTCTCCCCGAGTGTGCACCGTTGTGAAAGTTCATCGTGTCGAGACACCACGTGATGATCGGGTGTGATAGACTCTACGTTCACATACAACGGCTGCAAGTTAGTGTTGCATGTGCAGAACACTCGGGTTAAACTTGACAAGCCTAGCATGTACAGACATGGCCTCGGAACACAAGAGACCGAAAGGTCGAACATGAGTCATATAGTAGATATGATCAACATGAAGATGTTCACCATTGAAACCACCTCAACTCACGTGATGATCGGACTTGAGTTGGTGGATTTGGATCATGTGACACTCGAATGACCAGAGGGATGTCAATTTGAGTGGGAGTTTTTAAGTAATATGATTAACTAAACTCATTATCATGAACATAGTCAAAATGTCTTTGCAAATTATGTTGTAGATTACTAGCTCGCGTTGTAGCTCCCTTGAATTTTTTTTATATGTTCCTAGAGAAATAGAGTTGAAAGATGATGGTAGCAATAATGCGGACTGGGTGTGTGAACTGAGGATTGTCCTCATTGCTGCACAGAAGGCTTATGTCCTTAATGCACCACTCGATGCGCCATCCCTCAAACAGCGACTGTGGATGTTGTGAACATCTGACAATCACATTCTGATGACTACTTGATAGTTCAGTGTGTCTTGCATTACGGCTTAGAATTGAGGATCCAAAACATTTTGAACGTCACAGAACATATGAGATGTTCTAAGATCTGATATTGGGATCTCAGGCTCGTGTCCGTGTTGAGAGGTATGAGACCTCCAACAAGATTCTTTGCCTGCAAGATGAAGGAGAATAGCTCAATCGGTGAGCATGTGCTCAGATTGTCTGGGTACTACAATCGCTTGAATCGAGTGGGAGTCGATCTTCCAGATAAGAGAGTGATTGATATAGTTCTTCAAGTCAATGTCACTAAGCTACTAGAGCTTCATGATGAACTATAAATTGCCAGGGATGGAAATAATGATCCCCGAGCTATTCGCGATGTTTGACACCGCGAAGGTAGAAATCAAGAAGGAGCATCAAGTGTTGATTGTTAGTGAAACCACTAGTTTCGAGAAGGGCAAGGGCTAGGAGGGAAACTTCATAGATGGGAAGTCAGTTGTTGCTCCAGTGAAGAAACCCAAGGTTGAACCCAAACCCGAGACTAAGTGCTTCTATTAGGAGGAGAACAGTCGCTAAAGCAGAACAACCCTAGATACTTGGTAGATAAGAAGGCTGGCAACGTCGACATAAGTATATTTAATATATGTGTTATTGATGTGTACCTTGCTAGTACTCCTAGTAGCACCTGGGTATTGGATACCGGTTTGGTTGCTAAAGGTTAGTAACTCGAAATAAAAGCTACGGAATAAACTGAGGCTAGCTAAGGGTGAGGTGACGATGTGTGTTGGAAGTGTTTTCCAAGGTTGATGTGATCACCATCGCACGCTCTCTCTATCCTCGGGATTAGTGATGAACCTAAATAAATGTTATTTGGTGTCTACGTTGAGCATGAACGTGATTAGATCGTGTTTATTGCAATACGGTTATTCATTTATGTTAGAGAATAATGGTTATTCTGTTTACATGAATAATACCTTCAATGGTCATGCACCCAATGAGATTGTTTTATTGAATCTTGATCGTAGTAATACACATGTTCATAACATTGATGCTAAAATATTAAAAGTTAATAATGATAGTACCGCATACTTGTGGCTCTATCGCCAAATGTCGTATTGGTGTAAATCACATGAAGAAACTCCGTGCTGATGGATCTTTTGGACTCATTCGATTTCGAATCGGTTGAGACATGCGGACCATGCCTCATGGGCAAGATGACTAAAGAGCCTGTTTTCGGTATGATGGAGCTGTTGGAAATATGTCCTAGAGGCAATAAATAAAGTGTTTATTATTATATTTCCTTTTTCATGATAATCGTTTATTATCCACGCTATAATTGTATTGTTTGGAAACACATTACATGTGTGGGTAAATAGACAACACTATGTCCCTAGTATGCCTCTAGTGAACTAGCTCATTGATCAAGGATGGTCAAGGTTTCCTAGCCATTGACATGTGATGTCATTTGATAACGGGATCACATCATTAGGAGAATGATGTGATGGACAAGACCCAAACTACAAACGTAGCATATGATCGTGTCAGTTTACTTGCTACTGTTTTCTGCATGTCAAGTATATGTTCCTATGACCATGAGATCATGCAACTCACGGATACCGGAGGAGTGCCTTGTGTGTATCAAACATCGCAACGTAACTGGGTGACTATAAAGGTGCCCTACAGGTATCTCCGAGGGTGTCTGTTGAGTTGGCATGGATCAAGACTGGGATTTGTTACTCCGTGTGACAGAGAGGTATCTCAGGGCCCACTCGGTAATACAACATCACAATAAGCCTTGCAAGCAATGTTACTAAAGTGTTAGTAATGGGATCTTGTATTACGGAACGAGTAAAGAGACTTGCCGGTAACGAGGTTGAAATAGGTATGGAGATACCGACGATCGAATCTCGGGCAAGTAACATACCAAAGAACAAAGGGAACATCATACGGGATTAACTGAATCCTTGACATAGAGGTTCGACCGATAAATATTTTCGTAGAATATGTATGAACTAATATGGGCATCCAGGTCCCGCTATTGGTTATTGACCGTAGAGGTGTCTCGGTCATGTCTACATAGTTCTCGAACCCGCAAGGTCTGCACACTTAAGGTTCGGTGACATTTCGGTAGTATAGAGTTATGTATGATGGTGACCGAAGGTTGTTCGGAGTCCCGGATGAGATCCTGGACGTCACGAGGAGCTCTGGAATGGTCCGGAGGTAAAGATTGATATATAGGAAGTCCTGTTTTGGTCGCCGGAAAAGTTTTGGGCTAATCGGTAATGTACCGGGAGTGCCAGTAGTGTACCGGGAGACCACCGGGAGGGGTATTTCGACCCAAGAGGCTTCATGGACTGTGGGAGAATAATTACCAGCCTTTTGTGGGCTGGTGGAAGTCCCACACAAAGCCCATGCGGCTAGGGAAAGAAAGCCCAAAGAGAAAAAGTGGAAAAAGGCAAAAATAGGATGAATCCTAGTCCTACTAGGATTGGAGGTGGATTCCACCTCTCCCACCTGGTTCGCCCGACTCCTTCGAGGCTTGGCCCTTGGGCCAAGCCTCCTCCTCTCTTCCTCCTATATATACTGGATCGCGGGATGGATCGTGATTGGATCGTGGGACGGATCGTGATTGGATCGTGGGACGGATCGTGATTGGATCGCAGGACGTTCGGCAATTTGGATCGCGAAGACGTTCGACTACACCAACCACGTTTCTTAACGCTTCTGGCTTAGCGATCTACAAGGGTACGTAGATCCACTCTCCCTCTCGTAGATGCTCATCGCCATGGATAGGTTTTGCGTGAACGTAGGAATTTTTTTGTTTCCCATGCAACATTTCCCAACAGTGGTATCAGAGCTAGGTCTATGTGTAGATGAGATCTCGGGTAGAACACAAAGAGTTTGTGGGCGTTGATGCTTAGATTGCTTCCTCCCTTGGTCGTGTTTTGGTTCAGCGGTATTGTGAGATGAAGCGGCCCGGACCAACATTACTCGTACGCTTACGAGAGACCGATTCCCTCAACTGCAACTTGTTGCATAGATGGCTTGCGGGTGCCAGTTTCTCTCACTTTAGTTGGATCGGATTCGACAAAGGCGGTCCTTGAGAAGGTTGAAAAGCAACTAGTGTATCACCGTTGTGGTTTTTGCGTAGATGAGAATTGTTCTGGCTAGATACCCGTAGCATCCACGTAAAACATGCAACAACAATTAGAGGACGTCTAACTTGTTTTTGCAGGGTATGTTGTGATATGATATGGCCAATTACATGATGTGATATATGTGATGTATGAGATGATCATGTGATGTATAGATTATCACGACTTGCATGTCGTTGAGTACGACAACCGGCAGGAGCCATAGGGTTGTCTTTAATTACTGTATGACCTGCGTGTCAATCATTAAGCACTATGTAATGCTTTACTTTATCGCTAAACGGTAGCAATAGTAGTAGAAGCAAGTTGGGCGCGACAACCCCGATGGCGACACGTTGATGGAGATCAAGCTTATGGAGATCATGGTGTCGTGCCGGTGACGATGGAGATCATGCCGGTGCTTTCTAGATGGAGATCAAAAGCACAAGTTCATGGCCATATCATGTCACTTATGAATTGCATGTGATGTTAATCCTTTTATGCACCTTGTTTTTCTTAGGACGACGGTAGCATTATAAAGTGATCCCTCACTTAAATTTCAAGATGAATTGTGTTCTCCCCGAGTGTGCACCGTTGCAAAAGTTCGTCGTGTCGAGACACCACGTGATGATCGGGTGTGATAGACTCTACGTTCACATACAACGGGTGCAAGCGAGTGTTGCACGTGTAGAACACTCGGGTTAAACTTGACGAGCCTAGCATGTATAGACATGGCCTCGGAACACAAGATACCGAAAGGTTGAACATGAGTCATATAGTAGATATGATCAACATAATGATGTTCACCATTGAAGCCACCTCAACTCACGTGATGATCGGACTTGAGTTGGTGAATTTGGATCATGTGACACTCAGATGACCTGAGGGATGCCAATTTGAGTGGAAGCTTTAGTAATTTGATTAACTAAACTCATTATATTGAACAATAGTCTAAGTAAACTTTGCGTATTTATGTTGTAGGTCAATGGCTCGCGCAGTAGCACCCCTGAATTTTAATGCGTTCCTAGAGAAAGCTAAGTTGAAAGATGATGGAAGTAACTTTGTTGACTGGGCCCGTAATCTAAGGATTATCCTCACGGCTTCCCAGAAATCATATGTCCTTGATGCACCGCTTAGTGACCAACCAGAAGACATGACCTTCGAAGACGTTAAGAACGCTTGGGAGGCACGTACTAGAGATTACTCAATAGTTCAGTGTGCAATATTGTATGGCTTAGAACCAGGACTTCAAAGACGTTTTGAACGTCATGGAGCATATGAGATGTTCCAGGAATTGAAGTTTATCTTTCAGAAGAATGCCTGGATCGAGAGGTATGAAACCTCCGATAAGTTCTATGCTTGCAAGATGGAGGAGAATGGGTCTATCAGTGAACATATACTCAGAATGTGTGGGTATTCAACTCGTCTAGCGGAGTTGGGAATTGCCCTTCTGCCAGAGGCGATCACTGATAGAGTTCTTCAATCACGGCCACCTAGTTACAAGAGCTTTGTGATGAACTATACCATGCACGGATGAACAAGTCAGTCGCCGAGCTGTTTGCGATGCTAAAAGTTGCTCAGTCTGAAATCCAGAAAGAACATCAAGTGTTGATGGTCAATAAAACCACTAGTTTCAAGAAAAATGGCAAGGTCAAGGGCAAGGGCAAGAAGGGTAAAACCAAGAAGGATGGAAAAGTAGTTGCTAGTCCTGTAAAGAAGCCCAAGCATGGACCCAGGCCAGAAACTGAGTGCTTTCATTGCAAGGGAACTGGTCACTGGAAGCGGAACTGCCCCAAGTACCTAGCTGACAAGAAGGCGGCCAACGACAAACAAGGTATATATGATATACATGTTATTGATGTGTACCTTACTAACTCTCGTAGTAGTGTCTGGGTATTTGATACCGGTTCGGTTGCTCACATTTGCAACTCAAAACAGGAACTACGGAATAGATGAAGGCTGGCAAAGGATGAAGTGATGATGCGCGTGGGAAATGGTTCCAAGGTTGATGTGATCGTCGTCGGCACGCTCTCTCTTCGATTACCATCAGGATTATTGATGAAACTGAATAATTGTTATTTAGTGCCTGCATTAAGCATGAACATTATATCTGGATCTTGTTTATTGTGAGACGGTTACTCATTTAAATCAGAGAATAAATGTTGTTCTATTTATATGAGTAATATCTTTTATGGTCATGCACCCAATGTGAGGGGTTTATTCATATTGAATCTTGATAGTGATGACACACATGTTCATAACATTGATGCCAAAAGATGTAGAGTTGATAATGATAGTACCACTTTCTTGTGGCACTGCCATTTAGGTCATATTGGTGTAAAACGCATGAGGAAGCTCTATGTTGATGGACTTTTGGAGTCACTTGATTTTGAATCACTTGACACATGTGAACCATGCCTCATGGGCAAGATGACTAAAACGCCGTTCTCTGGAACAATGAAACGGGCGAGTGACTTATTGGAAATCATACATACTGATGTGTGCGGTCCAATGAATGTTACAACGCGTGGTGGATATCGTTATTTTCTCACCTTCACTGATGACTTAAGTAGATATGGGTATATTTACTTAATGAAACACAAGTCTGAAACGTTTGAAAAGTTCAAGCAATTTTAGAGTGAATTTGAGAATCATCATAACAAGAAGATTAAATTCCTGCGATCTGATCGAGGAGGTGAATATCTGAGTTATGAGTTTGGCAGTCACTTAAGACAGTGTGGAATTGTTTCACACTTGACACCGCCCGGAACACCATAGCGTAATGGTGTGTCCGAACGTCGTAATCAAACCTTATTGTATATGGTGCGTTCTATTATGTCTCTTGCTGATTTGCCACTATCGTTTTGGGGTTATGCATTAGAGACAGCTGCATTCACTTTAAATAGGGCACCATCGAAATCCGCTGAGACGACGCCATATGAACTGTGGTTAGGCAAGAGGCCAAAGTTGTCGTTTCTTAAAGTTTGGGGATGTGATGCTTATGTCAAAAAGCTTCAACCTGAAAAGCAGGAACCCAAAGCGGAGAAATGCGTCTTCATAGGATACCCGAAAGAGACAGTCGGGTATACCTTCTATCTCAGATCCGAAGGCAAAGTGTTTGTCGCTAAGAATGGAACATTTCTTGAGAAAGAGTTTCTCTCGAAAGAATTGAGTGGAAGGAAAATAGAGCTTGATGAGGTTATTGAACCTTTACTTCAACCAGAAAGTAGCGCAGCGCAGAAAGATGTTTCTGTGGAACCTACGATGGTAGAAGAGGAAGTTAATGATGATGATCATGAAGTTTCAGATCAAGCTACTATTGAACCTCATAGGTCGACAAGGCCATGTACTACTCCTGAGTGGTACGATAACCCTGTCTTGGAGGTCATGTTGTTGGACAACAATGGATCTACGAGCTATGGAGGAGCAGTGATGGGCCTGGATTCCGAGTAATGGTTAGAGGCCATGAAATTCGAGATGGGATCCATGTATGAAAACAAAGTATGGACTTTGGAAGTATTACCTGAAGGGCGAAAGGCCATTCAGAACAAATGGATCTTTAAGAAGAAGACAGACGCGGACGACCGTCTATAAAGATCGACTTGTGGCAAAGGGTTTTTCACAAGTTCAAGGAGTTGACTACGATGAGACCTTCTCACCCGTAGCGATGCTTAAGTCCATCAGAATCATGTTAGCAATAGCTGCATATTTCGACTATGAAATTTGGCAGATGGATGTTAAAACAGCATTCCTCAACGATTTCCTTAAGGAAGAGTTGTATATGATGCAACCGGAAGGTTTTGCCGATCCAGAGAATGCTGACATTGTTTGCAAACTCCAGCGATCCATTTATGAGCTGGTGCAAGCATCTCAGAGTTGGAATAAGCCCTTTGATGAGGTGATCAAAGTGTTTGGGTTTATACAAGTTTATGGAGAAGCTTGTATTTACAAGAAAGTGAGTGGGAGCTCTATAGAGTTTCTAATATTATATGTGGATGACATATTGCTGATTGGAAACAATATAGAAATGCTGGAAAGCGTGAAGGAATATTTGAACAAGAGTTTTTCAATGAAGGACCTAGGAGAAGCTGCTTTCATATTAGGCGTTAAGATCTATAGAGATAGATCGAGACGCTTAATTGCACTTTCATAGAGCACATACCTTGATAAAGTTTTGAAGAAGTTCAAAATGGATCAGTCCAAGAAGGGGTTCTTGCCTGTGTTACAAGGTGTGAAGTTGAGTAAGACTCAATGCCCAGTGACTGCAGAAGATAGAGAAAAGATGAGTGTCATCCCCTATGCTTCGGCCATAGGCTCTATCATGTATGCAATGCTATGCACAAGACCGGATGTCAGCCTTGCCATAAGTATGGCCGGAAGGTTTCAAAGTGATCCTGGAATGGAACACTGGGCAGCGGTCAAGAATATCCTTAAGTACCTAAAAAGGACTAAGGAAATGTTTCTCGTTTATGGAGGTGATGAAGACCTCATCGTAAAGGGTTACGTCGATGCAAGCTTTGACACTGATCCGGATGACTCTAAGTCGCAAACCGGATACGTATTTATTCTCAACGGGGGAGCGGTAAGCTGGTGCAGTTCCAAGCAAAGCATGGTAGCCGATTCTACATGTGAAGCGGAGTACATCGCAGCCTCGGAGGCGGCGAAGGAAGATGTCTAGATGAAGCAGTTCATGACAGATCTTGGAGTAGTGCCCAGTGCACTGAATCCAATGAACCTGTTCTATGACAACACTAGTGCCATTGCTCTGGCCAAGGAACCAAGGTCTCACAGGAGGACCAGACACATAAAGCGACGATTCAACTCCATCCACGATTACATCGAGGAGAAGGACATAAATATTTGCAAAGTGCACATGGATCTGAATGTTGCAGACCCGTTGACTAAACCTCTTCCAAGGGCTAAACATGATCAACACCAGAACTGCATGGGTGTTCGATTCATTACAATGTAAATCACATAGTGATGTGAACTAGATTATTGACTCTAGTGCAAGTGGGAGACTGTTGGAAATATTCCCTAGAGGCAATAAATAAAGTGTTTATTATTATATTTCCTTGTTCATGATAATCGTTTATTATCCACGCTATAATTGTATTGTTTGGAGACACATTACATGTGTGGGTAAATAGACAACACTACGTCCCTAGTATGCCTCTAGTGAACTAGCTCGTTGATCAAAGATGGTCAAGGTTTCCTAGCCATTT
The DNA here is from genome assembly GCA_022496015.1 of Hordeum marinum. Lineage (NCBI taxonomy): Eukaryota > Viridiplantae > Streptophyta > Magnoliopsida > Poales > Poaceae > Hordeum > Hordeum marinum. Next base: position 412,212,686 of record CM039678.1, on the reverse strand, counting down.
ACATGTGATTTCATTTGATAACGGGATCACATCATTAGGAGAATGATGTGATGGACAAGACCCAAACTACAAACGTAGCATATGATCGTGTCAGTTTATTGCTACTATTTTATGCATGTTAAGTATATGTTCCTATGACCATGAGATCATGCAACTCACGGATACCGGAGGAGTGCCTTGCGTGTATCAAACATCGCAACATAACTGGGTGACTATAAAGGTGCTCTACAGGTATCTCTGAGGGTGTCTGTTGAGTTGGCATGGATCAAGACTGGGATTTGTTACTCCGTGTGACGGAGAGGTATCTCAGGGCCCACTCGATAATACAACATCACAATAAGCCTTGCAAGCAATGTGACTAAAGTGTTAGTCATGGGATCTTGTATTACGGAATGAGTAAAGAGACTTGCTAGTAACGAGGTTGAACTAGGTATGGAGATACCGACGATCGAATCTCGGGCAAGTAACATACCGAAGAACAAAGGGAACATCACACGGGATTAACTGAATCCTTGACATAGAGGTTCGACCGATAAAGATCTTCATAGAATATGTAGGAACCAATATTGGCATCCAGGTTCCGCTATTGGTTATTTACCATAGAGGTGTCTCGGTCATGTCTACATAGTTCTTGAACCCGCAAGGTCTGCACACTTAAGGTTCGGTGACGTTTCGGTAGTATAGAGTTATGTATGGTGGAGACCGAAGGTTATTCGGAGTCCCGGATGAGATCCCGGACTTCACGAGGAGCTCTGGAATGGTCCGGAGGTAAAGATTGATATATAGGAAGTCCTGTTTTGGTCGCCGGAAAAGTTTTGGGCTAATCGGTGATGTACCGGGAGTGTCGGTAGTGTATCGGGAGACCACCGGGAGGGGTATTTCGACCCAAGAGGCTTCATGGGCTGTGGGAGAATAATTACCAGCCTTTTGTGGGCTGGTGGAAGTCCCACACAAAGCCCATGCGGCTAGGGAAAGAAAGCCCAAAGAGAAAAAGTGGAAAAAGGCAAAAATAGGATGAATCCTAGTCCTACTAGGATTGGAGGTCGATTCCACCTCTCCCACCTGGTTCGGCCTCCTCGTTGAAGGCTTGGACCTTGGGCCAAGCCCTTGGTCCAAGCCCTTGGTCCAAGCCTCCTCCTCTCTTCCTCCTATGTATATACTGGTGGTTTTAGGGTTTTGTACAGAATTTTAGCCACGTGCTGCCCGTTCCTCCAATGCATAGTTTCTCCTCTAGATCGAATCTCTGCAGTGCTTAGGCGAAGCCCTGCCGAAATAGCTCCACCACCATCGCCGGAGCGTCGTCACGCTGCTGGAGAACTCTTCTTTCTCTCCGCTCCCTCTTTCTAGATGAAGACGACGGAGATCGTCATCAAGCCGTACGTGTGCTGAACGTGGAGGTGTCGTCCGTTCGGCGCTAGATCGGAAGGACCGTGATCAAGTTCGTGGGAAGGATCGTGATCAAGTTCGCAGGATGGATCATGATTGGATCGCGGGACGGATCGTGATTGGATCGCGGGACGCTTGGCGATTTGGATCGCGAAGACGTTTGACTACACCAACCGCGTTTCTTAACGCTTCCCACTTAGCGATCTACAAGGGTACGTAGATCCACTCTCCCTCTCGTAGATTCTCATCACCATGGATAGGTCTTGCATGAACGTAGGAATTTTTTTGTTTCCCATGCAATGTTCCCCAACAGGAGCGGGTTAGTAACTTATTGGAAATAATGCATGTTGATGTATGCGGTCCAATGAGTGTTGTAGCATGTAGTGGATATCGTGATTTTCTTACCTTCATTGATGATTTGAGTATATATGAGTATATTTACTTAATGAAACACAAGTCTGAAATGTTTGAAAAGTTCAAACAAATTCAGAGAGAAGTTTAAGATCGTCGTGACAAGAAGATAAAAATGTCTACGGTATGATCGTGGAGGTGAATATCTGAGTTACGAGTTTGGTATACAACTTAAGACAATGTGAAAGTTGTTTCACAACTCACGCCACCTGGAACACCATAGTGTGTTGGTGTGTCCGAACGTCATAGTCATGCTCTATTGGATATGGTGCATACCATGGTGTCTCTTATCATTTTGCCACTATCGTTTTGGGGTTACGCATTAGAGACAACTACATTCACTTTAAATAGGGCACCATCTAAATCCGTTGAGATGACACCGTATGAATTATGGTTTGATAGAAACCTAAGCTGTCATTTATCAGAGTTTGGGAATGCGACACTTATGTCTCATAAGCTTGAAACCCAAAGCAAAAAAGTGCAACTTCATAGGATACCCTAAGAACAGTTGGGTATACCTTCTATCTCAGATCCGAGTGCAAAGTGTTTGTTGCTTAAAATGGGTTGTTTCTCAAGAAAGAGTTTCTCTCGAAAGAATTGAGTGGGACGAAGATAGAAATTGATGAGTTTGTTGAACCTTTGTTTCAACCAGAGAGTAGCGCAGCGCAGAAAGATGTTTCTGTGGAACCTACGTTAGTTGAAGAGGAAGTTAATGATGATGATCATGAAGCTTCGGATCAAATTACTATCGAACCTCATAGGTCGAGAAGGACGCATACTTCTCCTGAGTGGTATGACAACCCAGTCTTGGAGGTCATGTTGTTGGACAACGATGAACCTACGAACTATGGAGAAGCGATGATGGGCCTGGATTCCAACAAATGGTTAGAGTCCATGAAATCCGAGAAAGGATCCATGTATAAAAACCAAGTATGGACTCTGGTAGGCTTTCCCGTTGAATGGTAGGTCGTTGAGTACAAATGGACCTTTATGATGAAGACAAATGTTGATGGTGAACAACACCATTTATAAAGCTCGACTTGTCGCAAAGAAGTTTCCGATAAGTTCAAGGATTTGACTGTGATGAGACTTTCTCACCCATAGCGATGCTAAAGTCTGTTAGAATTATGTTAGCAGTTGCTACATTTTTCAATTATGAAATCTCGCAGATGGATGTCAAAACATCGTTTCCTTAACGGTTTACTGGAGGAAAGTTTGTATGTGATACAACCAGAAGGTTTTGTTAGTCCTAAGGATGCTAAAAGGTGTGCAAGCTCCAGCAATCCTTGTATGGGCTGGAGCAAGCATCTCGGAGTTGGAATATACGCTTTGATGAGGTGATCAAAGTTTTTGGGTTTATACAAAGTTTACGAGAAACTTGTATTTACAAGAAAGTGAGTGGGAGCACTATAGAATTTTTGATAAGTATATGTGGTTGACATATTATTGATTGGAAATGATGTAGAATTTCTGCAAAGCATAAATGATTGTTTGAAAAGAGTTTTTCAAAGGAAGACCTAGATAAAGCTACCTAATTGTTGGGCATCAAGATCTATAGAGATAAATCAAGATGCTTGATGAGACTTTCAATGATTACATACCTAGACAAGATTTTGAAAGAGTTCAAAATGGATCAGTCAAAGGAGTTCTTGCCTGATTTGTGAGGTGTGGAGTTGAGTGAGATTCAAAGCTCGACCACAGCAGAAGAAAGAGAAAGGACGAAGGTTGTCCCCTATGCCTGATCCATAGGCTCTATATAGTATGCCATGTTGTGTACCGCACCTACGTGTGCCTTGCCATGAGTGTGTCAAGGGGTACAAGAGTGATCCAGGAGTGGATCACTAGACAGTGGTCAAGATTATCCTTAGTAACTAGAAGACTAAGGAAATATTTCTCGATTATGGAGGTGATAAAGAGTTCGTCATAAAGGGTTACGTCGATGCAAGCTTTAACACCAATCCGGATGACCCTTAGTAGCAATCCGGATACGTATAGAGGAGTAGCCATTTGGAATAGCTCCAAATGGAGCGTGGTAGCAGTGTCTACAGTATGACATAAAGATTTGCAAAGTACACACATATCTGAATGTCGCAGACCCATTGACTAAAACCTTTTTCACATGCAAAACATGATCGAACCCCAGAACTCATTGGGTGTGAGATTCATAACAAATCACATAGCGATGTGAGCTAGATTATTGACTCTAGTGTAAGTGGGAGACTATTGGAATATGCCATAGAAGCAATAATAAATTAGTTATTATCATATTTCCTTGTTCATGATACTCATTTATTATCCATGCTAGAATTGTATTGATCGGAAACTCAGATACATGTGTAGATACATAGACAACACCATGTCCCTAGTATGCCTCTAATAGACCAGCTCGTTGATCAAAGATGGTTAAGGTTTCCTAGCGATGGACATGAGATATCATTTGATAACGGGATCACATCATTAGGAGAAATGTGATGGACAAGACCCAAACTATAAACGTAGCATATGATCGTGTCAGTTTATTGCTACAATTTTCTGCATGTTAAGTATCAGTTCCTATGACCATGAGATCATGCAACTCACTAACATCGTAGGAGTACCTTGTGTGTATCAAACGTCACAACATAACTGGGTGACTATAAAGGTGTTGTACAGGTATCTCTGAGGGTGTCTGTTGGGTTGGCATGGATAAAGACTGGGAATTGTTATTCCATGTGACAGAGAGGTATCTCGGGGCCCACTCGGTAATACAACATCACAACAAGCCTTGAAAGCAATGTGACTAAAGTGTTAGACACGAGATCTTGTATTACGGGATGAGTAAAGAGACTTGCCAGTAACGAGATTGAACTAGGTATGGAGATACCGATGATAGAATCTCGGGCAAGTAACATACCGAAGAACAAAGGGAACAACATACTGGATTAACTGAATCCTTGACATAGAGGTTCAACCGATAAAGATATTCATAGAATATGTAGGAACCAATATGGGCATCCACGTCCCGCTATTGGTTATTGACTGTGGAGGTGTCTCGGTCATGTCTACATAGTTTCTCGAACCCGTAGGGTCTACACACTTAAGATTCGGTGATGTTCCGGTAGTATAGAGTTATGTATGGTGGTGACCAAAGGTTGTTTGGAGTCCCGGATGAGATACTGGATGTCACGAGGAGCTCCGGAATGGTCCAGAGGTAAAGATTAATATATAGGAATTCCTGTTTTGGTCACCGAAAAAGTTTCGGGCTCATCGGTAGTGTACTAGGAGTGCCGGGAGGGTGCCGGGGACCATTGGGAGGGGACGAGGGGTGTCTCGACCCAAAGGGCCACATGGGCTATGGAAGGAGGCAAACCATCCCCTGGTGGACTGGATGAAGCCCCACTAAGGCCCATGCGACCGGGGTGGACAAAACCCAAGGTGGAAAGAGTTTCCAAGTGGAAAGGAGGAGTCCTAATCCTACTAGGATTGGAGGAGGACTCCTCCTCTCCTCCTTGCAGCCAAGGCAAAGGGGCCATCCCTAGGACGCTGGCCTCCCTCCTCTCCTCCTATATATACTGGAGGGAGAGAGGGCAAAAGCACTCAACCCTAATTGTCACGTGCTGTCCTCTTCTTCCCTAGATCAGTTTCTCCTCTAGATTAGTTCTGCGGTGCTTAGGCGAAGCCCTGCAGGATTAGTTCACCACCACTTCCACCACGTTGTTGTGCTACCGGAGAACTCATCTACCTCTCTACTTCCTCTTGCTGGATCAAGAAGGCAGAGATCGTCATCGAGTTGTACGTGTGCTGAACGCGGAGGTGCTGTCCGTTCGGCGCTAGATTGGAAGGACCATGATCAGGATCGCGAGATGGTTCGTGATTTGATCGCGGGACGAATCATGATGGGATCGTGGGATGGATTGTGATTGGATCACGAGATGGATCGTGATGGGATCGCGGGATGCTCGACGATTTGGATCGCGAAGACGTTCGACTACATCAACCGCGTTTCTTAACGCTTCCCGCTTAGAGATCTACAAGGGTATGTAGAACCACTCTCCCTCTCATAAACGCTCATCACCATGGATAGATCTTGCTTGTGCGTAGAACTTTTTTTGTTTCCCATGCAACGTTCCCCAACACTCTAGTACTCCAACACCTCCTTGAGATTTAGGTTTACATATTTGTTCCCAGGAACTGAGTGCACTTCCTCTTTCATGAGTATCATATTTCCTCCAAAAGCAATTCATGAGATATGTATTGATCTGCTTGACCACGGTTAGGGGGATCATCAGTGTACACATGATGAAAGTTGGCATACTATAGAAAACAGACTTGATGAGAATGAGCTTGTCACCAGTTCAAAGGAGGATGGAGCATTGTGATAATGTATTTTCAATCTTCTTTAGCATGGGCACATAATCTTCCACTCTAGGTTTGCTAAGTCCCAATGGCATGCCTAGATATGTGTGTGGTAAAGTTCCAATCTTGCATCCCAAAAGGTTAGATAGCATGAACAACTTGTTTGTTGGAGCATTGAGAGATATCACAATAGATTTAGTATAATTCATCTTCAACCTGGTGTATTCAGCATAATGGAGCAGAAGATTTTTTATGTGCATCAGATGTGTGATGTCTGTCTTGGCCACTATCAATGTGTCATCAACATATTGGATAACAGGGAAATTAGTGCAAGAATTATGAGTGAGTGGTGATTCAATCAATGAGTTATGCATAGCTTCATTAAGCATTGATTGTAACATGTCTATTGCAATTAGAAAAATCAATGGGGACAAAGGGTCTCCTTGCCTGACACCTTTCTTGCATAAGAATTGTTTGCTCGGAACCCCATTGAGAAAAACAAATGGGAATCCAGTGCCATAGATCATTTTGATCCATTGAATCCACTTTTTCCCAAATCCCTTAGCTTGTAGAATCTCAATGATGGTGCCATGGTTAAGCATATCAAATGCTTTCTCAAAATCAAGTTTTAAGAGAATGAGTTCTTCTTGCTCTAATTGCATTGGTGAATGTACTCATATGCCCATGCTAAACAGTCCTGAATGCATATATTGTTGAGGAAACCATATTGATTCTTATGGACCAGTTTGAGTATGACTTTCTGCAATCTGTTGGCCAAAATTTTAGTGATGATCTTGAGCCTACAATTAAGTTGTGAGATAGGCCTGAACATTGAGGGTCTGGAAGCAGAATCCTCCTTCGGGATAAGAGTAATGTAGGAATAATTGATGCTTTGGAGATTAACATTGCCTGAGTGAAATTCATTAATGAACTTATAGAAATCAGGTGCAATGATATGCCAACATCTCTCGAGGAAAGCAACATAAATCCATCAGGCCCTGGTGATTTATCTACTGGCATGTACATAATGACATTGTCAATCTCTTCTTTGGTGAAGGGACTTTCTAGGTCATTGAAATTCTCCATAGGGTGTGATATTTGATGGAGCAGAAGAGGGTTATGAGTATCATTGTAGGTGCCCATTCTACTTTTGAATGATGTGAAAAGGATTGCGGCTTTAGCTTGATGATCATAATGTTTGTTGTTTGTTTCATCTAGCAACATGGCAATATTATTATTCCTGAATTTGATGGTAGCTTTCGCGTGAAAATATTTGGTGTTTGTTTCTCCCATCTTGATGTGCTTGATTGTAGCCCTTTGTTTCTAGTATTTCCTTTGATGCTCAAGCACTATGGCAAGATGGGCTTTCAAGATATCTCTACCATTGCTTTCTTCCGCTCAGAGTAGTCTGTACTCTTCTATAGTGTCATAGCACAAGATCATGAAGTTGTGTGAGAGATAATTTTCTCCAGGTTTGATATGTCTCTCGACCAATTTTTTAAGTCCCTTTCTGAGTCTTTTGAACTTATTTGTAATGATTTTTGCACTGTCGCTCTCTGCAACTTCTTATGCCCAAATATTTGCCACAATATCCTTGAACTATGGATGGTCCAACCAAAAGTTTTCAAATCTGGAAATTTTAGTTTTTGGGATAGAGGATCCAATTTTGATCATGATAGGAGTATGATCAAAAGTAGTTTTTGCTAGTGGGATGACAAAAGTAGAAGGATATCTTAAAGTACAGGCCTCAGAAGTAAATAAACAATCTAACTTTTCAAGAAGTGGAGCCTCGTGCATATTACTCTAGGTAAATTTCCTGCCTTTCAATGGGATTCAATTAATTCTTGCTTATTGATGGCCTCATTGAAAAGGAACATATCATTGATCTTGCCTCCATCTCTAGTTCTATTATGTAGATATCTGATATAATTAAAATCTCCAGTAATGATCCATTCTATATCATCTTGCATCGGGAGTTTTGAAACAAGTCCAGAAATCCAATCTCATCTTGTTGGCATGGGCCATAGATATTAGTAAGGTACCAAGTCTCTCCATTATTTTTAGATGTGGATTGAACTGTGAGAGAGGAATCATTCCTATGATACAGTTGTCCTGTGAAAAGTTGTTCATTCCAAGCAATAAGAAGTCCCCCAGATGCCCTAATGGCAGGAAGGACTCGAATTTTGACAATCTTGGGCAATTTTTTTTCAAATTTGAGTAATCAAAGGATTCTCTCTCAGTTTCTTACAGACAGGTAATGGAACAGTTAGATTCTTCAATTTTATTGGCAAGTGTTATCCATTTCCTAGGGTCATTAATACCTCTAATGTTCCAATTTAGGATGATGCACTCTCTGTTCATGGTGGCTTGGGGGATTGATACTGACTATTCATCATATAGCAGCAGATATACATGTCAGATTCATAACACATCTGGATCACACCATGATAACTTAAATTGGTTTCAAGACAACCCAGATAAGCACAGAGAGGTGCAGTGGGGATAAGGTACATCAAGTGGTAGCATAAAACTTTGTGTGCCATTACAAAAGTAAACATAGATCACAAAAGATGGCTTGTAACGGCTCCAGCTAAGTATTCTAAATCCAGTTCTTTCTCTGCTCCTTAGAAGTTCCGCCCCCTCCATATTAGAGTTATCTCCCTTGGATTTCTTAGCCGTCTTGCTCATCATCTCTTGAGTGGTATCCTTCTCTGATACCTTGCAAAAGGCAACATTTAGACTTTTAATGGCCTTAGTAGGCATAGAAGGAGGGACAACATGGCATGCAAGGCATTCTCTATTTGTACATAGGTCTTTCTTAAATCCTTTAGAAATTTTTTGGAGCCTACAACTTCTCCGCTAGTGGCACTTTATATTTTCTGTTCTTAGTCTTGTACAATGCAGATGTTGAAGATGATGACATAACTTCAGCAGATACGATATTGATTGGGGATGTCATGTTTTTTTCATGCGTACCCTGGGTGTGAGTAGCACATAAGAGAGCATCAACAGGACATCTATCTGGGATAATAAATGGTAAAGTTGTAGAGCAAGAAAAACTCTGTGAGATGATATCCCAAACACCACATGTATACTCTGTGAGATGATATCCCAAACACCAGACGTAAGGAACTTTTTTGTCCAATCAAACTTATCTAGTGACAACATAGCTACTGAGAGAAAGTTAATCCAATCAACAGGTACCTGGATCACATATGTGTTGTTTGTTGTTGGAGAAAAATGATTCTTCCATATCACGGCTCTTTCTTTGCCAATGGGCCTTTCTTCAGTGCCTGGGTTATTGGTAGATTCTGTCTAAACTATTGAAATTGATTGCTCAATAGTTAAATGCACATGTGGACACACAATGTAGGCTTGATTAGCAAATGTGGGGATGGAAATCTAGGTGGAATAGACATATCAGATGATGTGGGCTCATATGGATTAATCATGTCTATGTGTTTTTTGATGTCTGTGTTGAAGTTCTCTCGCACAATCGGATGTATATGTTCTTTGTCAGTAACTGTAGAGCATCGCACAATCGGATCTATATTTTTGTCAGTAACTATAGAGTTTTGTGCATCAACTATTCTCTTTATGGATTATGAGCTACATAAAACAAGAAATCCAAAATTAATTTTATCGTCCTTCTCAGATCTTAAGAACTTTAATAAAAAATGAATTGTTTTGTTTTGTAGGCTCACGTGTACACTGAGTTGGTCGGCTGTGTAAATATTAAATAAAAACACGATTAAAAAATTAATCAATTGGAAGGTAAACTATCTCTCGAAGGAAGGATGTCCTCGTAAAGATGTGTTGGAGTTGCTCTAAGCCTTTGAAAGATTCCCGTTAGGTTTCGTAGATAAGAAGGGAATTTTTTTCTAGAACATTTCAGATTGGTTTGGTGGATAAGAAGGGAAGTGTGAGAACGGACGTTCCCTGTGGAAGGAGAACTCAAATCGGTTACACGATCTCAGCGATAGGACGTCAGAATTCGACGAGTGGGCCGGTCCATAAAATAGCAAATCAGCTCACAGTATAGGACTCCTTAGATATCAATTTGCACGACTTCACAACCCAATCTACCACAGAACAACCCAAGATTTACAGATCCGACCACCATTCATCACAAATTCACAGATCAAATTAAAGCAGTCCCCACGATCACATCACTTTGTTCCGGCGGGCGCGGGCGCCCCAACCGCCTTGCCCCGGAGCTTGACCTCGAGCGCGCGCTCCATCTTGGCGAGCACGGCCTGGACGGGGACGGCCTTGCCGCTCTCGTACTCCTGCACCACCTGCGCGCGCTCGTTGACGCGCTTGGCCAGCTCCGCCTGGCTCCACCCTTTGGCCACGCGAGCCTTCTGGATGGCCGCGCGCACGTCGCCGCCCACGCGCTCCAGCCCCGCCGGCTCCGTCATCTCGTCCAGCTTCCGCGCGGGCGCCGCCACGGCCGCGGCGGAGCCCTTCTTGTTCGTCCCCGCTGCCGCCTTGCGCACCGTCTCCACCGGCGCGCCCGTCCGCAGCGCCTGGTTCACCGCCTTGGCGGACTTGAGGTCGGCCGCCTTGGTCTTCGCCCGCCGCAGGACCACCGGCTCCCAGTCCTGCGTGATGTTGCCGCTTACCCGACCCGTCGGCATTGCTCCGTCGCTTCTGTTCTCTCTGCCTCTCCCTGTTTTTCCTCTAGATTTTATCTTCTCCTCGCCTCTCTCTTTCTCTTTCTCTCTTCACCTCGCCTTTCTTTCTCTCTTGTCGTGCCACCGATTTGGATGGGGGAGGCATATATAGAGGGCGTGACGGTGGAGGTGGAGGTGGAGGATGATGGTTGGGAGGCGGTTCGGGAAGGTTCCTGAATCCTGATGGTGGTCGTGCGCTAGTGTGTTCTCGAAGTTTCTGGGAAGAAGATCGGCTGTGTGTGTGGGCCGTTGATCGTAGGCAGTTCAGGGGCACGGATGGCTGTGGATGGGCCAACGAAAACTTGGGTGCCACGCATAGCCCAGTGGATGGTACTTGGCGGTCACGCACTACTCATTCAAATTCTGTGACCTTTCCTAAAAAGAAAATTAAATTCAGTGCCCAGCACGAAGCTGGAATATGTTGATTTGTAGTCTTCTTTTGTACAAAAAGACAAAATTGAGGAAGTGCAAAGTATTTTTTTTCAAGAGAACTGTATTCACTGCCCAGACATAAGAATGATGATGTTTTGCTCCGTCCGTTTCTAAATATAATTATTTTTCGAATTTTAATATGAACTGCATACAACTGTATATTGACATATTTTAAAATATAAATTTACTTATTTTGCTTTGTATATATTAGTTTATATTAGAATCTTTAAAATGACTTGTATGTATTTAGGAACAGAGGAAGATTAACAAAAATGTTCAACCAAACTAGGCTTTATTCTACAGGAGAAAAAACTATGCTATATTCTTTTCTCACTCCTGTATTCCAAATAGTCAGGACATAGTACTCAAGTTATTTGCCAACTAAACAGAGAGAGGTGTTTTGGAGGCCGAGCTCCATGAAGGCCTTTATTTTTGAAAAATTTAAATTTAAATTTTTATGGTTTGAAAAATTCTGAAAAAATATACGTGTATGTAAGGATGTAAACCACATGTGTGTAAAAATTCATGATGAAATACCTTGAGTTGCGACCTGTATAAAAAACACAAATTCATGGCCTGGGAGGATGAATAGTATCATGTGTTAAACAACCCCAGATTTGTCTTTTTTGCATAGCCCTTATTTCAATGTATTTTGAACTGAAAATTTACACACATGTATGTTATGTCTTCATGTATATCTGTATTTTTTTCAGATTTTTTTGAAATGTAAAAATATGAATTTCAATAAAATTTCAAATTTAAATTTGGAGGCCTCACTGGAGGCCGAGCTCCAGAAGGGATTTCCGAAGTAAACAATGCTAATTTACTACTGTAAAGTCCACGTTGTACCAGAGTACTATTAGATGTTTTTAATGAATTGTCTTAAAATATTTATATAAATATTTTGTATTTGTTTAATGCATATAGTTGTGAAGTTTAAATGTCGTCGAAGTGCATAAAAATCTAGATATTTATTTTTGATGCATTCGTTTGTACAAAAATGAAAATGTCAAAGTCAAGCGCATAGTATTCATACAGAGTTAAGCTAACTTCGATGGATGAATCTTTTTGAAGTTGCAAGCTGAATTTTCCAACGGATTAATCCAACAATTATTATGTTTTTCTCTCTTTTGACATGTCTTCCCATGAGGAGACATCATCTCACCAACAGGGGTGTATTTTCACCAAGGAGGGTGTTTTTAAGATTTTAGTGCATTAGTTTGTATAAAAAATCAAAATGCTAAATTTGGCGCATTAGTTTTCTTTCACATTGAAGTCGATTTCAATGGTCGAATCTTTCGGAAAGTTACAAACTGATTTTGGTGACATAATAATTGACGGGGTTATTACCCCTAAGTAGGCCAAGACTAGGGAGTTCTCACCCCTTTTGAAAAAAACATACGTCCGGCTGGTCCGCGACCGGCTGGCGTGTTGTCGGCGAACCCACGGCCGGCTGACGGACAACTGACAGGCCTGCTGCCGGCTGGCTGATCAGGAGCCGGCCACCCGACCCCTGGCCAGCCTGCGGCCGGCTGCACCGCGGCCGGCCCTTCTGCTGACCTTTGGACGGGCAGGCACCCGTCCCCTCTCACTGCGACCAAGTACACCGACAAGACGCGACCCCCACGATGGACTTCGGCATGGCTACAGCAACCGCTGACACACGGACACACGTGGCTACAGTTCGGGTGGTCGTATCGCTGACTAGGACCGATCGAGACCCGACAGGGCAACAGTGCCGCTATGCCACTGTCTACTCCATTATCTGCCCCGACGTGGCTACAGTGCAGTCGACCGTACCGCTAACTTCGGCTGACATGCGCTAGACGACGCCGGGCGAGGCGGCCCGTGCCGCGGCAGGTGGGCACGGGCCAATCCCAGAGTCGGCTGGCGGGCCCTAGTTGGCGATGGGACCGCGCAGCCGAGGGGCCCTACAGGTGACGAGACGGCACAGCAGGTGGACCCCCTGGCCGGCTGGAGAGGATGCCAGCCGCCCCCCTCTTAGTACTGATACAGCTCCGTCGTATCTATAATTTTTGATTGTTTAATGTCAACATTCTACAACTTTCATGGACTTTTGACAACTTTTTATACTATTTTTGGGACTAACATATTGATCCAGTGCCCAGTGTCAGTTCCTGTTTGTTGCATGTTTTTTGTTTCGTAGAAAATCTATATCAAACAAAGTCCAAACGCGATACAAACTTACAGAGATTTTTTTGGAATATATGTGATTTTTGGGAAAAAGAATCAACGCGAGACAATGCCCGAGGGGCCCACAAGCCAAGGGGCATGCGGCCTACCCCCTGGCCACGCTAGTGTGGCTTGTGGTCACCCCTTATGGCGGTTGGTGCCCTTCTTTCGCTGCAAGAAAGGTAATATCAGAATAAAAATCGTGTTAAAATTTCAGCCCAATCGGAGTTACAGATCTTCGTGAATTTAAGAAACGGTGAAAGGCCGGAATCTGGGAACATAGAAACAAAAGGAAACATAGAGAGAGATCCAATCTCGGAGGGGCTCTCGCCCCTCCGCCGCCATGGAGGCCAAGGACCAGAGGGGAAACCCGCCTCCCATATAGGGGGGAGGTCAAGGAAGAAGAAGAAGGAGGGGGCTCTCTCTTCCTCTCTCCTGGTGGCACCAGAACGCCGCTGGTGCCATCATCATGACGATGATCTACACCAACAACTTCGCTGCCGTCATCATCAACTCTCCCCCCCTCTATGCAGCGGTTCAACACCTCTTCTCCCCGCTGTAATCTCTACTTAAACATGGTGCTCAATGCTATATATTATTTCCTAATGATGTATGGCTATCCTATGATGTTTGAGTAGATCCGTTTTGTCCTATGGGTTGATTGATGATCATGATTGGTTTGAGTTGCATGTTTTATTATTGGTGTTGTCCTATGGCGCTCTCCATGTCACGCAAACGTGAGGGATCACTGATGTAGGGTTTGCAATATGTTTATGATTCACTTATGGTGGGTGGTGTGAGTGACAGAAGCACATACCCGAGTAAGTAGGTTGTTTGCGTATGGGAATAAAGAGGACTTGATACCTTATAATGCTATGGTTGGGTTTTACCTTAATGGTCTTTAGTAGTTGCAGATGCTTTCTAGAGTTCCAATCATAAGTGCATATGATCCAAGAAGAGAAAGTATGTTAGCTTATGCCTCTCCCTCATATAAAATTACAATAGTGATTATTGGTCTAGTTATCGATTGCCGAGAGACAAATAACTTTCTTGTAACAAAAAGCTCTCTACTAAGACTAACTTAGTTGTTTCTTTATCTTAGAAGCCCCTAGTTTTTATTTACGTGCTCCTTATTATCTTGCAAACCTATCCCGTTACACCTACAAAGTACTTCTAGTTTCATACTTGTTTTAGGTAAAGCGAACGTTAAGTGTGCGTAGAGTTGTATCGGTGGTCGATAGAACTTAAGGGAATATTTGTTCTACCTTGGTTCCTTGGCCAGAGCAATGGCACCAGTGTTGTCATAGAACATGTTCATTGGATTCAGTGCACTGGGCACTACTCCAAGATCTGTCATGAACTGCTTCATCTAGACACCTTCCTTCGCCGCCTCCGAGGCTGCGGTGTACTCCGCTTCACATGTAGAATCGGCTACCACGCTTTGCTTGGAACTACATCAGCTTACCGCTCCCCCGTTGAGAATAAATACGTATCTAGTTTGCGAATTAGAGTCATCCGGATCAGTGTCAAAGCTTGCATCGACGTAACCCTTTACGACGAGCTCTTCGTCACCTCCATAAACGAGAAACATTTCCTTAGTCCTTTTTAGGTACTTAAGGATATTCTTGACCGCTTCCCAGTGTTCCATTCCAGGATCACTTTGAAACCTTCCGGCCATACTTATGGCAAGGCTGACATCCGGTCTTGTGCACAGCATTGCATACATGATAGAGCCTATGGCCGAAGCATAGGGGATGACACTCATCTTTTCTCCATCTTCTGCAGTCACTGGGCATTGAGTCTTACTCAACTTCACACCTTGTAACACAGGCAAGAACCCCTTCTTGGACTGATCCATTTTGAACTTCTTCAAAACTTTATCAAGGTATGTGCTCTGTGAAAGTGCTATTAAGCGTCTCGATCTATCTCTATAGATCTTAATGCCTAATATGAAAGCAGCTTCTCCTAGGTCCTTCATTGAAAAACTCTTGTTCAAATATTCCTTCACGCTTTCCAACATTTCTATATTGTTTCCAATCAGCAATATGTCATCCACATATAATATTAGAAACGCTATAGAGCTCCCACTCACTTTCTTGTAAATACAAGCTTCTCCATAAACTTGTATAAACCCAAACGCTTTGATCACCTCATCAAAGTGCTTATTCCAACTCCGAGATGCTTGCACCATCCCATAAATGGATCGCTGGAGTTTGCAAACTTTGTCAGCATTCTCTAGATTGACAAAACCTTCCGGTTGCATCATATACAACTCTTCCTTAAGGAAATCGTTGAGAAATGCTGTTTTGACATCCATCTGCCAAATTTCATAGTCGAAATATGCAACTATTGCTAACATGATTCTGACGGACTTAAGCATCGCTACGGGTGAGAAGGTCTCATCGTAGTCAACTCCTTGAACTTGTGAAAAACCCTTTGTCACAAGTCGAGCTTCATAGACGGTGACATTACCGTCCGCGTCTGTCTTCTTCTTTAAGATCCATTTGTTCTGAATGGCCTTTCGCCCTTCAGGTAATACTTCCAAAGTCCATACTTTGTTTTCATACATGGATCCCATCTCGGATTTCATGGCCTCTAACCATTTCTCGGAATCCAGGCCCATCACTCCTCCTCCATAGCTCGTAGGTTCATTGTTGTCCAACAACATGACCTCCAAGACAGGGTTGTCGTACCACTCAGGAGTAGTACATGGCGTTGTCGACCTACGAGGTTCAATAGTAGCTTGATCCGAAGCTTCATGATCATCATCATTAACTTCCTCTTCTACCATCGTAGGTTCCATAGAAACATCTTTCTACGCTAGGCTACTTTCTGGCTGAAGTAAAGGTTCAATAACCTCATCAAGCTCTATTTTCCTCCCACTCAATTCTTTCGAGAGAAACTCTTTCTCAAGAAATGTTCCGTACTTAGCGACAAACACTTTGCCTTCGGATCTGAGATAGAAGGTATACCCGACTGTCTCTTTTGGGTATCCTATTAAGACGCATTTCTCCGCTTTGGGTTCCAGCTTTTTAGGTTGAAGCTTTTTGACATAAGCATCACATCCCCAAACTTTAAGAAACGACAACTTTGGCCTCTTGGCAAACCACAGTTCATATGGCGTCGTCTCAACGAATTTCGATGGTGCCCTATTTAAAGTGAATGCAGCTGTCTCTAATGGATAACCCCAAAACGATAGTGGAAAATCAGCAAGAGACATCATAGAACGCACCATATCTAATAAGGTTTGATTACGACGTTTGGACACACCATTATGTTGTGGTGTTCCGGGCGGTGTCAACTGTGAAACAATTCCACACTGTCTTAAGTGACTGCCAAACTCATAACTGAGATATTCACCTCCTCGATCAGATCACGGGAATTTAATCTTCTTGTTACGATGATTCTCAACTTCACTCTGAAATTGCTTGAACTTTTCAAACTTGTGTTTCATTAAGTAAATATACCCATATCTGCTTAAGTCATCAGTGAAGGTGAGAAAATAATGATATCCACCACGCGCTGTAACATTCATTGGACCGCACACATCAGTATGTATGATTTCCAATAAGTCACTCACCCGTTTCCAGAGAACGGCATTTTAGTCATCTTGCCCATGAGGCATAGTTCACATGTGTCAAGTGATTCAAAATCAAGTGACTCCAAAAGTCCATCAGCATGGAGCTTCCTCATGCGTTTTACACCAATATGAACTAAACGGCTGTGCCACAAGAAGGTGGTACTATCATTATCAACTCTACATCTTTTGGCATCAATGTTATGAACATGTGTGTCATCACTATCAAGATTCAATATGAATAAACCCCTCACATTGGGTGCATGACCATAAAAGATATTACTCATATAAATAGAACAACCTGTATTCTCTGGTTTAAATGAGTAACCGTCTCGCAATAAACAAGATCCAGATATAATGTTCATGCTTAACGTAGGCACTAAATAACAATTATTCAGGTTCATCACTAATCCCGATGATAATTGAAGAGAGAGCATGCCGATGGCGATCACACAAACCTTGGAACCATTTCCCACGCGCATCGTCACTTCATCCTTTGCCAGCCTTCTTCTATTCCATAGGTCCTGCTTTGAGTTGCAAATGTGAGCAACCGAACCGGTATGAAATACCCAGACACTACAACGAGAGCTAGTAAGGTACACATCAATAATATGTATATCATATATACCTTGTTTGTCGTTGGCCGCCTTCTTGTCAGCCAGGTACTTGGGGCAGTTCCGCTTCCAGTGACCAGTTCCCTTGCAATGAAAGCACTCAGTTTATGGCTTAGGTCCATGCTTGGGCTTCTTTATAGGAGTAGCAATTGCTTTGCCATCCTTCTTGGTTTTACCCTTCTTGCCCTTGCCATTGCCATTCTTCTTGAAACTAGTAGTTTTATTGACCATCAACACTTGATGTTCTTTCTGGATTTCAGACTCAGCGACTTTTAGCATCGCAAACAGCTCGATGACTGACTTGTTCATCACGTGCATGTTATAGTTCATCACAAAGCTCTTGTAACTAGGTGGCAATGATTGAAGAACTCTGTCAGTGATTGCCTCTGGCGGAAGGGCAATTCCCAACTCCTCTAGACGAGTTGAATACCCAGACATTCTGAGTATATGCTCACTGATAGACCCGTTCTCCTCCATCTTGCAAGCATAGAACTTATTGGAGGTCTCATACCTCTCGATCCGGGCATTCTTCTGAAAGATAAACTTCAACTCCTAGAACATCTCATATGCTCCATGACGTTCAAAACGTCTTTGAAGTCCCGGTTCTAAGCCATACAATATTGCACACTGAACTATTGAGTAATCTCCAGTACGTGTCTCCCAAGCGTTCTTAACGTCTTTGGAGGTCATGTCTTCTGGTTGGTCACCAAGCGGTGCATCAAGGACATAAGATTTCCGGGAAGCCGTGAGGATAATCCTCAGATTACGGGCCCAGTCAACAAAGTTACTTCCATCATCTTTCAACTTAGCTTTCTCTAGGAACGCATTAAAATTCAGGGTTGCTACTGCATGAGCCATTGATCTACAACATAAATATGCAAATGTTACTTAGACTATTGTTCAAGATAATGAGTTTAGTTAATGAAATTACTAAAGCTCCCACTCAAATTGACATCCCTCAGGTCATCTGAGTGTCACATGATCCAAATTCACCAACTCAAGTACGATCATCACGTGAGTTGAGGTGGCTTCAATGGTGAACATCATCATGTTGATCATATCTACTATATGACTCATGTTCGACCTTTCGATCTCTTGTGTTCTGAGGCCATGTCTGTACATGATAGGCTCGTCAAGTTTAACCCAAGTGTCCTGCATGTGCAACACTGGCTTGCACCCATTGTATGTGAACGTAGAGTCTATCACACCCGATCATCACGTGGTGTCTCGACACGACGAACTTTCGCAACGGTGCACACTCGGGGAGAACACAATTCATCTTGAAATTTAAGTGAGGAATCACCTTATAATGCTACCGTTGTCCTAAGCAAAACAAGGTGCATAAAAGGATTAACATCACATGCAAACCATAAGTGACATGATATGGCCATGAACTTGTGCTTTTGATCTCCATCTTGAAAGCACCGGCATTATCTCCATCGTCACCGGCATGACACCATGATCTCCATCATCTTGATCTCCATCAACGTGTCACCATCGGGATTGTCACGCCCAACATGCTTCTACTACTATTGCTACCGTTTAGCGATAAAGTAAAGCATTACATAGCGCTTAATGATTGACACACAACTCATACAATAATTAAAGACAACCCTATGGCTCCTGCCGGTTGCCGTACTCATCGACATGCAAGTCGTGATAATCTCTACATCACATGATCATCTCATACATCACATATATCACATCATGTAATTGGCCATATCACATCACAACATACCCTGCAAAAATAAGTTAGACGTCCTCTAATTGTTGTTGCATGTTTTTCGTGGCTGCTACGGGTATCTAGCAAGAACAATTCTCATCTACGCAAAAACCACAACGGTGATACACTAGTTGCTTTTCAACCTTCTCAAGGACCTCCTTTGTTGAATCCGATCCAACTAAAGTGAGACAAACTAGCACCCGCAAGCCATCTATGCAACAAGTTGCGGTTGAGGGAACCGGTCTCTCATAAGCATACGAGTAATGTTGGTCCGGTCCGCTTCATCTCACAATACCGCTGAACCAAAAAACAACCAAGGGAGGAAGCAATCTAAGCATCAACGCCCACAAACTCTTTGTGTTCTACTCGAGATCTCATCTACACATAGACCTAGCTCTGATACCACTGTTGGGGAACGTTGCATGGGAAACAAAAAATTTCCTACGTTCACGCAAGACCTATCCATGGTGATGAGCATCTACGAGAGGGAGAGTGGATCTACATACCCTTGTAGATCGCTAAGCGGGAAGCGTTAAGAAATGCGGTTGGTGTAGTCGAACGTCTTCGGGATCCAAATCGCCGAGCGTCCCGCGATCCAATCATGATCCATCCCGCGATCAGATCACGATCCGTCCCGCGAACTTGATCACAATGAGTCCCGCGAACTCGATCACGGTCCTTCCGATCTAGCGCCGAACGGACGGCACCTCTCCGTTCAGCACACGTATGGCTTGATGACGATCTCTGCCATCTTGATCCAGCAAGATGGAGCGGAGAGGAAGAAGAGTTCTCTAGCAGTGTGATAGCACTCCGGCGATGGTGGTGGAGCTATTCCGGCAGGGCTTCGCCTAAGCACTGCAGAAATCCGACCTAGAGGAGGGACTATGCACTGGAGGAACGGGCAACACTTGGCTGAAAATTCTATGAAAAAAACCTAAAACCTCCAGTATATATAAGAGGGAGGGAGGAGAGGACTTGTCGCAAGGGATAAGCCTCCTTGGTTCGGCCGAAGTGGGGAGGAGAGGAGGACTCCTCCTCTAATCCTAGTAGGACTAGGATTCCTCCTTTTTTGGCCTTTTCCACCTTTTTCCCTATGGGCTTTTCTTCCCAGCCGCATGGGCCTTGTGTGGGACTTCCACCAGCCCACAAAGGGCTGGTATTTAATCTCCCACAGACCATGTAGCCTCTTCGGTCGAAATACCCCTCCCGATGGTCTCCTGGTACACTACCGGCACTCCCGGTACACTACCGATGAGCCCGAAACCTTTTCGGCGACCAAAATAGGACTTCCTATATATCAATATTTACCTCTGGACCATTTCGGAGCTCCTCATTACGTCTGGGATCTCATCCGGGACTCCGAACAACCTTAGGTCACCACCATACATAACTCTATACTACCGAAACGTCACCGAACCTTAAGTGTGCAGACCCTGTGGGTTCGAGAACTATGTAGACATGACCGAAACACCTCTACGGTCAATAAACAATAGCAGGACCTGGATGCCCATATTGGTTCCTACATATTCTACGAAGATCTTTATCGGTCGAACCTCTATGTCAAGGATTCAATTAATCCCGTATGATGTTCCCTTTGTTCTTCGGTATGTTACTTGCCCGAGATTCAATTGTCGGTATCTCCATACCTAGTTCAACCTCGTTACCGACAAGTCTCTTTACTCGTTCCGTAATACAAGATCCCGTGACTAACACTTATTTACATTGCTTGCAAGGCTTATTGTGATGTTGTATTACCGAGTGGGCCCTGACATACCTCTCCGTCACACGGAGTAACAAATTCCAGTCTTGATCGATGCCAACTCAACAGACACCCTCGGAGATACCTGTAGAGCACCTTTATAGTCACCCAGTTACATTGCGACGTTTGATACACACAAGGCACTCCTCCGATGTCCGTGAGTTGCATGATCTCATGGTCATAGAAACATATACTTGACATGCAGAAAACAGTAGCAATAAACTAACACGATCATATGCTACGTTTGTAGTTTGGGTCTTGTCCATCACATCATTCTACTAATGATGTGATACCGTTATAAAATGACATCACATGTCAATGGCTAGGAAACCTTGACCATCTTTGATCAACGAGCTAGTTCACTAGAGGCATACTAGGGGCATAGTGTTGTCTATTTACCCACACATGTAATGTGTTTCCAATCATACAATTATAGCATGGATAATAAACGATTATCATGAACAAGGAAATATAATAATAAACACTTTATTTATTGCCTCTAGGGCATATTTCCAACACAAATGACATCTCATGTCTATGGCCAGGAAACCTTGACCATCTTTGATCAACGAGCTAGTCTACTAGAGGCATACTAGGGACATGGTGTTGTCTATGTATCCACACATGTATCTGAGTTTCCGATCAATACAATTCCAGCATGGATAATAAACAATTATCATGAACAATGAAATATGATAATAACTAATTTATTATTGCCTCTAGGGCATATTTCCAACAGTCTCCCACTTGCACTAGAGACAATAATCTAGTTCACATCACCATGTGATTCGCATTGTTATGAATCTAACACCCAATGAGTTCTGGGGCTCAATCTTGCTTTGCATGTGAGAGAGGTCTTTTAGTCAACGGGTCTGCGACATTCAGATTCGTGTGTACTTTGCAAATCTCTATGTCTTAAAGTAGACACTGCTACCACACTCCACTTGGAGCTATTCCAAATGGCTGCTCCACTATACATATACGGATTGCTACTAAGAGTCATCCAGATTGGTGTTAAAGCTCATATCGACGTAACTCTTTACGACGAACTCTTTATCATCTCCATAATCGAGAAACATTTCCTTAGTCTTTTAGTTACTAAGGATAATCTTGACCGCTATCCAGTGATCCACTCTTGGATCACTCTTGTACCCCTTGACAGACTCATGGCAAGGCACACACTAGGTGAAGTACATAGCATGTCATAATATAGAGCCTATGGCTAAGGCATAGGGGACAACCTTCGTCCTTTCTCTTTCTTCTGCCCTGGTCGAGCTTTGAGTCTCACTCAACTTCACACCTTACAAATCAGGCAAAAACTCTTTCTTTGACTGATCCATTTTGAACTCTTTCAAAATCTTGTCAAGGTATGTACTCATTGAAAGTCTCATCCAGCGTCTTGATCTATCTCTATAGATCTCGATGCCCAACAATTAAGTAGCTTTATCCAGGTCTTCCTTTGAAAAACTCTTTTCAAACAACCCTTTATGCTTTCTAGAAATTCTACATCATTTCCGATCAACAATATGTCATCCACATATGCTTAGCAGAAATTCTATAGTGCTCCCACTCACTTTATTGTAAATACAAGTTTCTCATAAACTTTGTATAGACTCAACAAATTTTATCACCTCATCAAAGCGTATATACCAACTCCGAGATGCTTGCTCCAGCCCATAGAAGGATTGGTGGAGTTTGCACACCTTCTAGCATCCTTAGGATTGACAAAACCTTCTGATTGTATCTCATACAACCTTTCCTCAAGGAAGGAAACGATGTTTTCGCATTCATCTGCCAGATTTCATAATTGAAAAATGCAGCAATTGCTAACATAATTCCAACAGACTTTAGCATCGCTACAAGTGAGAAAGTCTCATCGTAGTCAACTCCTTGCCCTTGGCAAAAACTTCTTTGCGACAAGTCGAGCTTTATAAATGGTGACATTCACCATCAGCGTCTGTTTTCATCTTATAGGTCCATTTGTACTCAACGACCTGCAGTCCAACGAGCAAGTCTACCAAAGTCTATACTTGGTTTTCATACATGGATCTTTCTCGGATTTCATGGCCTCTAACCATTTGTTGGAATCCGGGCCCATCATTGCTTCTCCATAGTTCGTAGGTTCATCGTTGTCCAACAACATGACCTCTAAGACAGGGTTGTCATACCACTCAGGAGTAGTACGCGTCCTTGTCGACCTACGAGGTTCGATAGTAACTTGATCCGAAGCTTCATGATCATCACCATTTACTTCCTCTTCAACTGACGTAGGTTCCATAGAAACATCTTTCTGCGCTGCGCTACTCTCTGGTTGAAAGAAAGGTTCAACAACCTCATCAAGTTCTATCTTCCTCCCCCTCAATTATTTCAAGAGAAACTCTTTCTCGAGAAATGACCCGTTTTTAGCAACAAACACTTTATGCTTGGATCTGAGATAGAAGGTTCACCCAACTGTTCTTAGGGTATTCTATGAAGATGCATTTGTCCGCTTTGGGTTCGAGCTCATTAGGTGAAAACATTTTTCACACAAGTGTCGCAGACCCAAACATTAAGAAATGACAGCTTAGACTCCATAGAAACATCTTTCTGTGTTGTGCTACTCTATGGCTGAAACAAACGTTCAACAACCTCATCAAGTTCTATCTTACTCCCACTCAATTCTTTCGAAAGAAACTCTTTCTCGAGAAAGGACCCATTTTTAGCAACAATTACTTTGTACTCAGATCTGAGATAGATGGTATACCCAATTTTTATTAGGGTATTCTATGAAGATGCATTTGTCCGCTTTGGTTTCAAGCTCATTAGGTGAAAACCCTTTTCACATAAGTGTCGCAGCCCCAAACATTAAGAAATGACAGCTTAGGTTTCTGCCAAACCATATGGTGTCATCTCAACGGATTTAGATGGTGCCCTATTTAAAGTGAATGTAGTTGTCTCTAATGCATAACCCAAAACGATAGTGGTAAAACGATAAGAGACATCATAATTCGCACCATATCCAATAGAGCACGACTACGACGTTCGGACACACCATCACACTATGGTGTTCCAGGTGGAGTGAGTTGTGAAACAACTTTCACATTGTCTTAAGTTGTATACCAAACTCGTAACTCGGATATTCACCTCCACGATCATATCGTAGACATTTTATCTTCTCGTCACGATGATCTCAAACTTCACTCTAATTCTTCTTGAACTTTTCAAACGATTTAGACTTGTGTTTCATTAAGTAAATATACACTATATCTACTCAAATCATCAGTGAAGGTAAGAAAATAATGATATCCATCGCAAGCTACAACACTCATTGGATCGTATACATCAACATGCATTATTTCCAATAAGTCACTTGCCCATTCCATCAAGCCGGAAAACGGGGTTTCGGTCATCTTGCCGAAGAGGCATAGTACGCATGTCTCAACCGACTCAAAATTGAATGATTCCAAAGATCCATCAGCATGGAGTTTCTTCATGCACTTTACACCAATATGACATTTAGCGACAGTGCCACAAGTATGTAGTACTATCATTATTAACTTTGTATCTTTTGGCATCTATGTTATGAACATGTGTACTACTACGATCAAGATTCAACAAACCATTCATTGGGTGCATGACCATTGAAGGTATTATTCATGTAAACAGTATAACCATTATTCTCTGACTTAAATGAATAACCATATTGCAATAAACAAGATCTAATCACGTTCATGCTCAACGCAAACACCAAATAACGTTTATTTAGGTTCGTCACTAATCCCGAAGGTAGAGAGAGCGTGTGATGTTGATCACGTCAACCTTGGAAACATTTCCAACACACATCGTCACCTCACCCTTAGCTAGTCTTCGTTTATTCTGTAGCTTTTATTTCAAGTTACTAATATTTAGCAACCGAACCGGTATCCAATACCCAGGTGCTACTAGGAATACTAGTAAGGTACACATTAATAACACGTATATCAAATATGCTTCTGTCGACGTTGCCAGCCTTCTTATCTACCAAGTATCTAGGGTTGTTCCGCTTTAGCGACCGCTCTCCTCATAATAGAAGCACTTAGTCTTGGGTTTGGGTTCAACTTTGGGTTGCTTCACTGGATCAACAACTGAATTGCCATCCATGAAGTTTCCCTTCTTGCCCTTGCCCTTCTCGAAACTAGTGGTTTTACTAACCATCAACACTTGATGCTCCTTTTTTATTTCTACCTTCGCAGTGTCAAACATCGCGAACAACTAAGGGATCATTATTTCCATCCCTGGCATAATTATAGTTCATCACGAAGTTCTAGTAGCTTAGTGATAGTGACTCAGAGAACTATATCAATCACTATCCTATCTGGAAGATCAACTCCCACTCGATTCAAGCGATTGTAGCACCCAGACAATCTGAGCACATGCTCAACGATTGAGCTATTCTCCTTCATCTTGCACGCAAAGAATCTTGTTGGAGATCTCATATCTCACAACACGGGCACGAGCCTGAGATCCCAATTTTAGCTCTTAGAACATCTCATATGTTACACGTCAGTCGATGGAACCGGTCTCTCATAAGTGTACGAGTAAGGTTGGTCCGGGCCGCTTCATCCCACAATACCGCTGAACCAAAACATGACCAAGGGAGGAAGCAATCTAAGCATCAACTCCCACAAACTCTTTGTGTTCTACTCGAGATCTCATCTACACATAGACCTAGCTCTGATACCACTGTTGGGGAACGTTGCATGGGAAACAAAAAATTTCCTACGCACACACAATATCTATCCATGGTGATGAGCATCTACGAGGGGGAGAGTGGATCTACATACCCTTGTAGATCGCTAAGCGGGAAGCGTTAAGAATCGCGGTTGATGTAGTCGAACGTCTTCGCGATCCAAATCGCCGAGCGTCCCACGATCCCATCACGATCCATCCCACGATCCAATCACAATCCGTCCCGTGATCTCATCACGATCCGTCCCGCGATCCAATCACAAATTGTCTCGCGATCTTGATCACGGTCCTTCCAATGTAGCGCAGAATGGACGACACCTCCGCGTTCAGCACACGTACAGCTCGATGACGATCTCCGCCTTCTTGATCCAGGAAGAGGGAGCGGAGATGTAGATGAATTCTCCAGCAGCGTGACGGCGTTGCGGCGATGGTGGTGGAGCTATTCTAGCAGGGCTTCGCCTAAGCACCGTTGAAAACCGATCTAAAGGAGAAACTGCGATCTAGAGGAGAGGTAGCACGTGGCTATTAGGGTTAGCTTTTCCCTCTAAATCCTCTAGTATATATAGGAGGGAGGGAATGGAGGAGGCAGCCTCAAACCCTCAAGGTTTGGTCGAAATTGGAAGTGCAGGAGTCCTATTCCAATCCTATTAGGAGTAGGATTCCTCCTTTCCACTTGGAAACTCTTTCGACCTCTCCACCTTTGGATTGTTTCCTTCTCAAACCACTCCAGCCGCATGGGCCCTTAGAGGAGGCTTCGGCCAGCCCACCAAGGGCTGATTTACCTACTCCCACAGCCCATGTAGCCTCTTGGGTCGAGACACCCCTCCCGATGGTACCACGGTACCCTCCCAGCACTCCTGGTACACTACCGATGAGCCCGAAACTTTTCCGGCGACCAAAAGAGGACTTCCTATATATCAATATTTACCTCCGAACCATTCCGGAGCTCCTCGTGACGTCCGGGATCTCATCTGGGACTCTGAACAACCTTCGATAACCACCATACATAACTCTATACTACCGAAACGTCACCGAACCTTAAGTGTGTAGACCCTGCGGGTTCGAGAACTATGTAGACATGACCGAGACACCTCTACGGTCAAAAACCAATAGCGGGACCTTGATGACCATATTGGTTCCTACATATTCTACAAAGATCTTTATCGGTTGAACCTCTATGTCAAGGATTCAGTTAATCCCGTATGTTGTTCCCTTTGTTCTTCGGTATGTTGCCCGAGATTCGATCGTCGATATCTCTATATCTAGTTCAATCTCGTTACCGGAAAGTCTCTTTACTCATTCCGTAATACAAGATCACGTGGCTAACTCTTTAGTCACATTGCTTGCAAGGCTTATAGTGATGTTGTATTACCGAGTGGGCCCTGATATACCTCTCCGTCATACGGAGTAACAAATCCCAGTCTTGATCCATGCCAACCCAACAGACACCCTCAGAGATACCTATAGAGCACCTTTATAGTCCCCCAGTTACGTTGCGACGTTTGATACACACAAGGTACTCCTCCGGTGTAAGTGAGTTGCATGATCTCATGGTCATAGGAACAAATACTTGACATGCAAAAAACTGTAGCAATAAACTGACACGATCATATGCTACGTTTATAGTTTGGGTCTTGTCCATCGCATTATTCTCCTAATGTTGTGATCCCGTTATCAAATGACATCTCATGTCTATGGCCAGGAAACCTTGACCATCTTTGATCAACGAGCCAGTCTACTAAAGGCATACTAGGGACATGGTGTTGTCTATGTATCCACACATGTATTTGAGTTTCTGATCAATACAATTCTAGCATGGATAATAAACAATTATTATGAACAAGGAAATATGATAATAACTAATTTATTATTGCCTCTAGGGCATATTTCCAACAGAGTCACACTTCGGGCTTTGGCTCAAAATATTTAATATCAAGCCAAAGTGTGTCGTAGGAAAACACGCAGATTGCGGCGGGGCTATCATCGGCAAACTCTCCCCTCTCGGATGGCCATCCGGCACCTTCATCGACACCATCAAACTATGGCAGAAAGAATGGTTCTACATCACCGAGCCAAGGAAGGAAGGCCAAGCTGCTCCGGTCGAATTCAGATTCGGTCCCCCCGTCAGATTGACTTCATGGCTCCGAAAGGGGCTTGACTGGGGGTCGGACAAGGAGGTGGACAATCTGCAGAAATGCATCGCCTCCATGATCAGAAACGACATCGTGCTGGCCAATGTGGTCCAGATTATGTTCTGGCGGCGCATCCGCCCCTGCCAGCGCCGGAGTTCTCCCGTGTGGGCTTGTCGGCTTGACGACAAGCCTACAATTCGTCAGCTCTTCCGAACTACTCGGGAGAAGCTATGGAAGGCGTTGTTCAAGGCGCACAAGGACTGGCCAGCCGAGGAAGAGGATCGGGGTCTACACGCCGATAAGCCTCCTATCGAGGTATAACATAGTTTTGTCTAATCGGCTTAACTTTTCCTAAAGAAAATCTAAGCACCTTTCTGACCACTTTTGCATAAATGACTGAGCAAGGCCATGGCCATCGACTGCGCGGTGCCTCAGCCCGAAGACATCAGGTCCAGGCTGTTATCGGAGATGCTTGTCGAGGCGCCTTACGAGGTACCAGCAAAGAAGGAGAAGAAGAAGAAACCAGGCCGAGACGGCCTGCATATAAGGGACCTGCCGGACGTTGCGTCCAAGGAAACCCATGCCTCCTCCAACCACGTGGAAGAACTGGACGATGAGGGGGAAGGCAATTCCCCCCTCGCAAGAAAGAGGGCAGCGTCATCAGATGCCACAGAGGAGGTACCCCCTCCTGCCCTGAAGAAAGCACGTCAGACAGAGGTAATTCTGTCCGACGATAGTTTGGACTCAGATACCGAGCCCGAGGACTTCGAGAGGGTTCCACGAAGGAACCTAAGGGTCAATCCCCCAACTCGAAGGTAAGGGTCTGAAGACTTTACTGACCATTAACGATAAGTTTGAAAGGTTATTAACATGTGAGCGCTTATAAATTTTGCATCCCACCTCGCGTTCTCTCCACCGAACAGGTTTCGGACGGGGTGACCCCGCCCGCCGAACTAGCGGAGAGTGGGACTGCGTCGCATCCCACCCCTCTGAGCACCGCGAAGGATGCCACGGAGGTGTCGTCCCAACCGACACTTGCGGAGCCGGGCACCAGCGGTGGGGATGACGACGTCATGGTCGAGGCTAACACCTTGGCCACCGAAGACCAGGGGGAAGAGCCCTACTCGGACACCGAGGGGACCGGTCAAGGGGACGTTGAGTCCCCTCCGAGGACATTTTCGGAGCGCGCCACGCCTTCGGAGGCACCGGTCCAGTCCTCGGTTGCTAACCGGGTTATTCGATCACCACCGACACCATCGACCAATGGGTGGGCGGTTATGGGGATGGCTCTATCGAGCGCCTCCATCTTCGAGGAACACCGCACCCTTATAGGTGCGGTATTGCATAGCATTCGGCCCGTCGACAACGGACTGAAGGAGACCTTCAATGGTCTCCTGACGGGCTTTCAGGTGAGCCACATAACGCTTTTATTTGTGAAATATTAATGTGTTTGTGTTATATTATGTACATGGCAGCCCCCAAGACCTAGGTGAGTTTCAAAAAAAAAACTCTCTTGGGGATCCATCATAGATCATTATCCGAACTATGACTGTATATGTTCAG
This sequence comes from Hordeum marinum, assembly GCA_022496015.1. Lineage (NCBI taxonomy): Eukaryota > Viridiplantae > Streptophyta > Magnoliopsida > Poales > Poaceae > Hordeum > Hordeum marinum. Next base: position 412,183,178 of record CM039678.1, on the reverse strand, counting down.
AATGTTCTAACAGCCCGTAAAAAATGACCGAACATTGGATCGTATGGATTACAGTTCGGAAGTTTTGAACCCATGTATCCTGATAGGGATTTGTTTTTTACAAGCTTCGTCGTCAGCGGCGACTGTGAATGCTGCCGAGCTAGACGAGCTGAATCAGAAGCTTAAAAGCTCTGAAGATGAGCTTGATGCTCTTAACAAGAGATTCGACGAGGCACAAGGTAAGCCTTACTCAGTATCCGAAAAAATTTGTCATCATACTGTCGATGCAGTATTCATATTCTTGATGCTTACACAACCTCAGCGAAGGAAATGGAGAAGCTCAAGGCCGAGCTGCAGAATGCGAAGCATGGGGCTGCAGTCAAGAGGGCGGAAACCGAACAAGCGGCTACCGCACTTTCCGCCTTAAGAGCCACCAGCGACAAGCACGAGGCTCGGGTGGAGGGGGTCCAACAGGAGCTCAAGGACAACAACCACAAGTGTGAGGTCCTTGAGCAGAAAGGCAAGAGCAGGCCGCTGAACTATCCACCCTCAAAACCAAACTCCAAAAGGAGCGGGTGGATAGGAGGTTCTTTGAGGAGAAAGTCTGCCAGGCGAAGGTTATAACAGATGGTAAGCCATACTTATTGCAGCGTGTCTTCGGGGATAGGAAGTTAGATTTGCTTACCCAGGTGTGGTATTCCTTAGGCGCCTGCTCCGACCTCCATAAGAGCGCAGTGGACGCAAATCATTTCTATGCTTCGAGGGGAGAAGGAGATGAAGCTCGTCTATTCTGGGCGCAGTTTGAAGCCCCCAAGCGCTCTCCTCTCCTTGTTGAGCAGCTGAAGCAGCTGATGGAGCTACATCAAATGGCGGAGCCGGCCATGAAGGATCTTTGTGTCCGGCTATGGCCTAACGAGCCACTGCCGGGTAGCTACTTCGGCCTGGTGCAGAAGCTGAGCGACGCGCTAAGGCGTTCCTCCTACATCGAGGGAGCTCGGATGGCCTTTACGAAGGCCAAGGTGCACCGGCCGGGCTTGACCCGATGAAGATAGACATCGCCACCGCCGCCTCCTGGGAAGGAGCATAGGCGCCCGAGCTATACTTCTCCAGGGTAATGGAGGGTGCTCGGGCGATAGAGTCGCAATGTTCAAAAGAGGACATGTACGATTGAATGCGTTGTAATATGTCTAAAGACCTTTGAATGCTTGTATATTTGTTATGCATGATTTATCTGTTTGGGAACATTACATGGGAAACAAAAAAAATTCCTACGCACACGCAAGATCTATCCATGTTAATGAGCATCTACCAGATGGAGAGTGGATCTACATACCCTTGTAGATCGCTAAGCGGGAAGTGTTAAGAAACGCGGCTGATGTAGTCGAACATTTTCGCGATCCAAATTGCCGAGCGTCCCTCCATCACATCATGATCCATCTTGCGATGCAATCACGATCTGTCTCGTGATCCCATCACTATCCATCCCATGATCAAATCATGAATCGTCTCGCGATCCTGATGACGGTCCTTTCGATCTAGTGCCGAACGGACGACACCTCCGCGTTCAGCACACGTATGGCTCGAGGATGATGTCCGCCTTGTTTATCCAGCAAGAGGGAGCGGAGAGGTAGATGAGTTCTCTGGCAGCACAATGGCATGGTGGAGGTGGTGGTGAACTAATCCGGCAGGGTTTTGCCTAAGCATCGCAGAACTAATCTAGAGGAGAAATGATCTAGAGGAAGAAGAGGGCAGCACGTGGCAATTAGGGTTAGCTCTCCCTTCTAAATCCTCTAGTATATATAGGAGGGAGGGAGGGTAGGAGGCAGCCTCAAAACCTCAAGGTTTCTCCAAAATAGGAGGTGGAGGAGTCCTACTCCAATCCTACTAGGAGTAGGATTCCTCCTCTCCACTTGAAAACCCTTCCCACCTTTCCTCCTGTGGGTTTTTCCCACCCCTAGCCGCATGGGCCTTAGTTGTGGTTTCGGACAGCCCACTAGGGGATGGTTTGACTCCTCCCACAGCCCATGAGGTCCTTTGGGTCGATACACCCCTCCCGATGGCCCCCGGTACCCTTCCGGCACTCCTGATACACTACCGAAGTATCCGAAACTTTTTCGGTGACCAAAACACGACATGCTATATATCAATCTTTACCTATGGACCATTCTGGAGCTCCACTTGGCGTCCAGGATCTCATATGGGACTCCGAAAAACCTTCGGTCACCACCATACATTACTCTACTATACCAAAACTTCCCCGAATCTTAAGTGTGCAGACCCTACGCGTTTGAGAACGATGTAGACATGACCGAGACACCTCCACGGTCAATAATCAATACCGGGACCGGGATGCCCATATTGGTTCCTACATATTCTACGAACATCTTTATCGGTGGAACCTCTATGTCAAAGATTCAGTTAATCCCGTATGCTGTTCCCTTTGTTCTTCGGTATGTTACTTGCCCGACATTCGATCGTCAGTATCTCTATACCTAGTTCAATCTCGTTACCGGCAAGTCTCTTTACTCGTTCCATAATACAAGATCCCGTGGCTAACACTTAGTCACATTTCTTGCAAGGCTTATTGTGATGTTGTATTACCGAGTGGGCCCTGAGATACCTCTCCGTCACACGGAGTAACAATCCCAGTCTTGATCCATGCCAACTCAACAGACACCCTCGGAGATACCTGTAGAGCACCTTTATAGTCACCCAGTTACATTCCGACACTTGATACACACAAGGTACTCCTCCGGTGTCAGTGAGTTGCATGATCTCATGGTCATAGGAACAGATACTTGACATGCAGAAAACTATAGCAATACACTAACATGATCATATGCTATGTTTATAGTCTGGGTCTTGTCCATCACATCATTCTCCTAATGATGTGATCCCATTATCAAATGACAGCTCATGTCCATGGCTAGGAAACCTTGACCATGTTTGATCAACGAGCTAGTCTATTAGAGGCATACTAGGGACATGGTTTTGTTTATGTATCCACACATGTATTTGAGTTTCCGATCAATACAATTCTAGCATGGATAATAAATGATTATCGTGAACAAGGAAATATGATAATAACTAATGTATTATTGCCTCTTGGGCATATTTCCATAGTCTCTCACTTGCACTAGAGTCAATAATCTAGCTCGCATCGCTATTTGATTTACATTGTTATGAATCTTACACCCAATGAGTTGTGGGGTTCGATCGTGTTTTGCATGTGAGAGAGGTTTTAGTCAACGGGTCTGCAACATTCAGATATGTGTGTACTTTGCAAATCTCTATGTCATACTGTAGACACTTCTACCACGCTCCACTTAGAGCAATTCCAAATGGCTACTCCACTATACGTATCCGGATTGCTACTAAGAGTCATTCGGACTGGTGTTAAAGCTTGCATCGACGTAACCCTTTACGACAAACTCTTTATCACCTCCATAATTGAGAAATATTTCCTTAGTCCTCTAGTTACTAAGGATAATTTTGTCCGCTGTTTAGTGATCCACTCCTGGATCACTATTGTACCCCTTGACAGACTCGTGGCAAGGCACACACAGGTTCGGTACACAACATGTCATACTATATAGAGTCTATGGATAAAGCATAGGGGGCGACCTTTGTCCTTTCTCTTTCTTATGCCATGGTCGAGCTTTGAGTCTCACTCAACTCCACACCTTATAAATGAGGCAAGAACTCCTTGTTCGACTGATCCACTTTGAACTCTTTCAAAAACTTTTCTAGGTATGTACTCATTGAAAGTCTCATCAAGCATCTTGATCTATCTCTATAGATCTTGATGCGCAACAATTAGGTAGCTTTATCTAGGTCTTCCTTCAAAAAAATCTTTTCAAAGAACCGTTTATGCTTTCTAGAAATTCTACATCATTTCCAATCATTAATATCTCAACCACATATACTTATCAGAAATTTTATAATGCTCCCACTCACTTTCTTGTAAATACACGTTTCTCATAAACTATGTATAAACCCAAAAACTTTTATCACCTCATCAAAGTGTATATTCCAACTCCGAGATGCTTGCTCCAGACCATAGAAGGATTGCTGGAGCTTGCACACCTTTTAGCATCGTTAGGATTGACAAAACCTTCTAGTTGTATCACATACAACCTTTCCTCAAGTAAACTGTTAAGGCAACAATGTTTTGACATCCATCTACCAGATTTCATAATTGAAAAATGCAGCAACTGCTAACATAATTCCAACATACTTTTATCATCGCTAACGGTGAGAAAGTCTCATCGTAGTCAATTCCTTGAACTTGGCGGAAACTTCTTTGCGACAAGTCGAGCTTTATAAATGGTGACATTCACCATCAGCGTCTGTCTTCATCTTAAAGGTCCATTTGTACTCAACGACCTGTTGTTCAATGGGAAAGTCTACCAAAGTCCATACTTGGTTTTCATACATGGATCCTTTCTTGGATTTCATGGCCTCTAACCATTTGTTGGAATCTGGGCCCATCATCGCTTCTCCATAGTTCTCAGGTTCATCATTGTCCAACAACATGACCTCTAAGATAGGGTTGCCGTAACACTCAGGAGCAGTACGCGTCCTTGTCAACCTACGAGGTTCGATAGTAAATTGAACCGAAGCTTCATGATCATAATCATTAACTTCCTCTACAACAGACGTAGGCTCCACAGAAACATCTTTCTGCATTGCGCTACTCTTTGGTTGAAACAAAGGTTCAACAACCTCATCAAGTTCTATCTTCCTCCCACTCAATCCTTTCGAGAGAAACTCTTTCTCGAGAAATGACCCGTTTTAGCGACAAAACATTTTGCCTCCGGATCTGAGATAGAAGGTGTACCCAACAGTCTCTATTGGGTATCCTATGAAGATGCACCTTTCCGCATTGGGTTCGAGCTCATCAGAGATAAGCCTCGCACTCCCAAACTCTGATAAGTGACATCTTAGGTTTCTGCCAAACCATAATTCATACAGTGTCATCTCAACGGATTTAGATGGTGCCTATTTTAAGTGAACGTAGTTGTCTATAATGCATAACCCAAAATGATAGTGGCAAAACGATAAGAGACATCATAGTACGCACCATATCTGATAGAGCACGACTACGATGTTCGAACACACCATCACACTATAGTGTTCCGGGTGGCGTGAGTTGTGAAACAACTTCCACATTGTCTCAAGTTGTATACGAAACTCGTAACTCAGATATTCGCCTCCATGATCATATCGTAGACATTTTATCTTCTTGTAACGATGATCTCAAACTTCACTCTGAAATTGCTTGAACTATTCAAACCATTCAGACTTGTGTTTCATTAAGTAAATATACTCATATCTACTTAAATCATCAGTAAAGGTAAGAAAATAATGATATCCACCGCACGCTACAACACTCATTGGACCGCATACAACAACATGTATCATTTCCAATAAGTCACTTTCCCGCTCCATCACACTGGAAAACGGGGTCTTAGTCATCTTTCCCAAGAGGCATGGTACGGATGTCTCAACCGATTTGAAATCGAGTGAGTCCAAAGTTCCATCAACATGGAGTTTCTTCATGCAGTTTACACCAATATGACATTTAGTGGTAGTTCCACAAGTATGTGGTACTATCATTATTAACTTTGTATCTTTTGGAATCAATGTTATGAACATGTGTATTACTACGATCAAGATTCAATAAACCATTCTCACTGGGTGCATGAGCATTAAAGGTATTATTCATGTATACAGAATAACCATTATTCTCTAACTTAAAGTATAACCGTATTGCGATAAACACGATCTAATCACGTTCATGCTCAACACAAACACCAAATAACATTTAGGTTCATCACTAATCTCGAGGGTAGAGAGAGCGTGCGATGGTGATCACATCAACCTTGGAAAACACTTCCAACACACATCGTCACCTCATCATTAGCTAGTCTCCGTTTATTTCGTAGCTTTTACTTTGAGTTACTAACATTAGCAATCAAACCGGTATCTAATACCCAGATGCTACTAGGAGTACTAGCAAGGTACACATCGATAATATGCATATCAAATATACTTCTGTCGATGTTGCCAGCCTTCTTATCTACCAAGTATCCAGGATTGTTCCGCTTCAATGACCGCTCTCCTCATAATAGAAGCACTTAGTCTCGGGTTTGGGTTCAACTTTGGGTTTCTTCACTGGACCAGCAACTGGCTTGCCATCCATGAAGATTCCCTCCTTGCCCTTGCCCTTCTCGAAACCAATGGTTTTACTAACCATCAACACTGGATGCTTCTTCTTTATTTATACCTTCGTGGTGTCGAAAATCGCGAGTAACTCAAGGATCATCATTTCATTCCTTGGTATGTTCATAGTTCATCACGAAGCTCTAGTAGCTTGGTGACAGTGACTTGGAGAAACATATCAATCACTATATTATCTGGAAGATCAACTCCCACTCGATTCAAGCGATTGTAGAACCCAGACAATCTGAGCACATGCTCACCTATTGAGCTATTCTCGTTCATCTTGCAGGCAAGGAATCTTGTTGGAGGCATACCTTTAACACGGGAACGAGCCTGGAATCCATTTTTAGCTCTTGGAACATAACATATGCTCCGTGACATTCAAAATGTATTTGAAGCCTGAATTCTAAGCCATAATGTAAGATGCTCTGAACTATCAAGTAGTCATCAAAATGTGCATGCCAGATGTTCACAACATCCACAGACGACGCTAGAGGGGGCGACGCACTGATCGGTGCATCAAGGACATAACCCTTCTGTGGAGCAACTGCGGACAATCCTCTGATCATGGACCTAGTCCGCATAATTGTTACCATTATCTTTCAACTATATTTTCTCTAGGAACGTATTAAAAATAGGGGAGCTACAACACGAGCTATTGGTCTACAAGATAACTTTGCAAAGACAACTTTAGACTATGTTCATGACAAATGAGTTCAATTAATTATATTACTTAAGAACTCCCACTCAAATTGATATCCCTCCGGTCATTCGAGTGATACATGATCCAAATTCACCAACTCAAGTCCGATCATCACGTGAGTTGAGGTGGTTTCAATGGTGAACATCATCATGTTGATCATATCTACTATAGGACTCATGTTTGACCTCTCGGTCTCTAGTGTTCCGAGGCCATGTCTGTACATGCTAGGCTCGTTAAGTTAACCCCGAGTGTTCTGCACGTGCAACACTGGCTTGCACACGTTGTATGTGAACATAGAGTCTATCACACCCGATCATCACGTGGTGTCTCGACACGACGAACTTTCACAACAGTGCACACTCGGGGAGAACACAATTTTCTCTTGAAATTTTAGTGAGGGATCACCTTATAATGCTACCGTCGTCCTAAGCAAAACAAGGTGCATAGAAGGATTAACATCGCATGCAAATCATAAGTGACATGATATGGCCATGGTCTTGTGCTTTTGATCTCCATCTCCAAAGCACCGGCATGGTCTCCATCGTCACCGGCATGACACCATGATCTCCATCAACGTGTCACCATCAGGGTTGTCACGCCCACCATGCTTCTACTACTATTACTACCTCTTAGCGATAAACTAAATCATTACATAGCGCTTAATGATTGACACGCATGTCATACATAATTAAAGACAACCCTATGGCTACTGTCGGTTTCCGTACTCATCGACATGCAAGTCATGATATTCTATACAAAACATGATCATCTCATACATAACATATATTTCATCATGTAAATGGCCATATCACATCACAACAAACCCTGCAAAAATAAGTTAGACGTCCTCTAATTGTTGTTGCAAGTTTTGCGTGGCTGCTACAGGTATCTAGAAAGAACAATTCTCACCTACGTAAAAACCTCAACGGTGATACCCAAATTGCTATTCAACCTTCTCAAGGACCGCCTTTGTCGAATTCAATCCAACAAGAGTAGGAGAGACAAACACCCACCAGCCATCTTTATGCAACAAAGTTACATGTCAGTCGATGGAACCGGTCTCTCGTAAGTTTACGAGTCAGGTTGGTCCGGGCCCCTTCATCCCACAATATCGCTAAATCAAAAACCGACCGAGGGAGGAAGCAATCTGAGCATCAATGCCCTCAAACTCCTTTGTGTTCTACTCGTGATCTCATCTACACATAGACCTAGCTCAGGATGCAACTATTGGGGAACGTTGCATGGGAAACAAAAAAAATCCTATGCACATGCCAAATTTATCCATGGTGATGAGCATCTACGAGAGGTAGAGTGGATCTACATACCATTGTAGATCACTAAGCGGGAAGCATTAAGAAATGTGGTTGATGTAGTCGAACGTCTTCGCGATCAAAATCGCGGAGCGTTCCGCGAGCCCATGATGATCCATCTCGCGATCCAATCACGATCTGTCCTGCGATCCCATCATGATCCGTCCCACGATAAAATCATGAATCATCTCGCGATCCTAATCATGGTCCATTCGATCTAGCGCCAAACGGATGGCACCTCCGCGGTCAGCACACGTACGGCTCGATGACGATCTCCGCCTTCTTGATCCAGCAAGAGGGAGCGGAGAGGTAGATGAGTTCTCCTGTAGCACAATGGCATGGTGGAGGTGGTGATTAACTAATCTGGCAATGCTTTGCCTAAGCACCGTAGAACTAATCTAGAGGAGAAACGATCATGAGGAAGAAGAGGGCAGCACGTGGCAATTAGGGTTAGATCTCCCTTCTAAATCCTCTAGTATATATAGGAGGGAGGGAGGGGAGGAGGCAGCCTCAAAACGTCAAGGTTTGGCCGAAATACGAGTTGGAGGAGTCCTACTCCAATCCTACTAGGAGTAGGATTCCTCCTCTCCACATGGAAACCCTTTCCACATTTCCTCCTTTGGGTTTTCCCCACCCCTAGCCGCATGGGCCTTAGTGGGGGGGGCGTGGTTCAGACAGACCACTAGGGGCTGGTTTGACTCCTCCCACATCCCATGAGGTCCGTTGGGTCGAGACACCCCTCCCAGTGGCCCCGGGTACCCTCCCGGCACTCTTGATATACTACCCAAGTACCCGAAACTTTTTCGGCGACCAAAACAGGACTTCCTATATATTAATGTTTACCTCTGGACCTTTCTGGAGCTCCTCGTGACATCCAGAATCTCATCTGGGACTCCGAACAACGTTCAGTCACCACCATACATAACTCTACTATACCGAAACTTCACTGAACCTTAAGTGTGCAAACCCTGTGGGTTCGAGAACTATGTAGACATGACCAAGACACCTCCACGTTCAATAACCAATAGCGGGACCTGGATGCCTATATTGGTTCCTCCATATTCTATGAAGATAATTATCGGTTGAACCTCTACGTCAAGGATTCAGTTAATCCCGTATGCTGCTCCCTTTGTTCTTCGGTATGTTACTTGCCCGAGATTCGATTGTCGGTATCTCTATACCTAGTTCAATCTTGTTACCGGCAAGTCTCTTTACTCATTCCGTAATACAAGATCCCGTGGCTAAAAATTAGTCACATTGCAGGCAAGGATTATTTTGATGTTGTATTACCGAGTGGGCCCTGAGATACCTCTCCGTCACACGGAGTAACAAATCCCAGTCTTGATCCATGCCAACTCAACAGACACCCTTGGAGATACCTGTAGAGCACCTTTATAGTCACCCAGTTATGTTGCGACATTTGATACACACAAGGTATTCCTCCGGTGTTAGTGAGTTGCATGATCTCATGGTCATAGGAACAGATACTTGACATGCAGAAAACTATAGAAATACACTGACACGATCATATGCTATGTTTATAGTTTGGGTCTTGTCCATCACATCATTATCCTAATAATGTGATCCCATTATCAAATGACATCTCATGTCCATGGCTAGGAAACCTTGACCATGTTTAATCAACGAGCTAGTCTATTAGAGGCATACTAGGGACATGGTTTTATCTATGTATCGACACATGTATCTGAGTTTCCGATCAATACAATTCTAGCATGGATAATAAATGATTATCATGAACAAGGAAATATGATAATAACTAATTTATTATTGCATCTAGGGCATATTTCCAACAGTCTCCCACTTGCACTAGATACAATAATCTAGCTCACATCGCTATGTGATTTACATTGTTATGAATCTTACACCCAATGAGTTGTGGGGTTCGATCGTGTTTTGCATGTGAGAGAGGTTTTAGTCAATGGGTCTACGACATTCAGATCTATGTGTACTTTGCAAATCTCTATGTCATACTGTAGACACTTCTACCATGCTCCACTTGGAACTATTCCAAATGGCTACGCCACTATACATATCTGGATTGCTACTAAGAGTCATTTCGATTGGTGTTAGAGCTTGCATCGACAGAACCCTTTAGGACAAACTCTTTATCACTCCATAATTGAGAAATATTTCCTTAGTCCTCTAGTTACTAAGGATAATTTTGACCGTTGTCTAGTGATCCACTCCTGGATCACTCTTGTACCCCTTGACAGACTCATGGCAAGACACACACAGGTGCGGTACACAACATGACATACTATATAGAGCCTATGGATAAAGCATAGGGGAAGACCTTCGTCCTTTCTCTTTCTTCTGCTGTGGTCGAGCTTTGAGTCTCACTCAACTTCACACCTTACAAATCAGGCAAGAACTCCTTCTTCGACTGATGAATTTTGAACTCTTTCAAAAACTTGTCTAGGTATGTACTCATTGAAAGTCTCATCAAGCATCTTGATCTATCTCTATAGATCTTGATGCCCAATAATTAGGTAGCTTTATCCAGGTCTTCCTTCGAAAAACTCTTTTCAAACAACCGTTTATGCTTTCCAGAAATTCTACATCATTTCCGATCAATAACATGTCAACCACATATACTTATCAGAAATTCTGTAGTGCTCCCACTCACTTTATTGTAAATACAAGTTTCTCATAAACTTTGTACAAACCCAAAAACTTTGATCACCTCATGAAAGCATATATTCCAACTCCGAGATGCTTGCTCCATCCCATAGAAGGATTGTTTGGAGCTGGCACACCTTTTAGCATCCTTAGGACTGACAAAACCTTTTATTTGTATCACATACAACCTTTCCTCAAGTAAACCGTTAAGGAAACGATGTTTTGACATCCATCTTTTTATCTTATCTGAGTAAATCAGATTTAGGCTACTTCCTCCGTACATGAGGACTTTAGTGAGGTGGTACCTATCTATAATGGGGTCTAGGACGAGGGCGGCCGAGCCTCCATGACGGATACTGGTCGCATGATTATGTTGATCAAAGGTGATCGGGTATGCCGACCGTGGGTTATACTTTGAGGCTACAGGCTCTATGGCGTAGACCTCCTGAAGGGTGCGCTTCCTCTCCTTCTTGGGTATATGGGTAGCGTATATCATATTTACTACCTTCGCCTCTGGGGGAACTTCTTTTGTACGCCACTAATCGGACCCTGAGGCTCATCCTCATCCTCGCTGTGTGGGATCTTGCCTTGGTCCTCGGATGTGAGTTTGTCGGCCTGTTTGAATACCCAACAGTTATGGTTCGTGTGGTTGGCGGGCTTCCCCTTAGTGCCGTGGATTTGGCAGGGCCTTTCCATGATCTTCTCTAGCAGGGTGGGTCCGTCGCGATTTCCTTTAGGAGGCTTCTTCCACTGCCCTGGTCGGGAATTGCGGAAGCCGGCGTTAACAGTCATGTCGTGTTGCGCTTTGGTTTCTCGTTTCCGTCCCGGACTTCGGTGGTCCCGGGGTCTTTGGGGTTGTGGCTTCGTCTTGCGAGCTAGTTATCCTCACCCGTGCAAAAGCGGGTCATGAGGGATGTAAGGGCAAACATTGTCCGAGGTTTATCCTAGCCGAGCTGGCGGGCCAACCATTCATCCCGAATATTGTGATGGAAGGAGGCTATTGCCTCGGCATCCGGGCAGTCGACGATCTAGTTTTCTTGGTCAAGAACCGATTCCAGAATTGACGTGCGGACTCTCCTGGCTTCTGGATGATGTTTCTCAAATCGGAGGAGTCCAGCGGCCGAACATAGGTGATTTGGAAGTTAGATCGGAATGCATCATCAAGGTCTTCCCAGCATCCTATGGAGTTTTTGAGGAGGCTGTTCAACTAGTGTTGAGACGGCCCCTTAAGTTTTAGAGGTAGATATTTGATGGCATGGAGGTCATCTCCTTGTACCATGTGAATGTGGAGGAGGAAATCCTCAATCCATACGGTTGGGTCAGTTGTCCCATCGCAGTACTCTATGTTTACGGGTTTAAACCCCTCCGAGAATTGATGCTGCATCACCTCGTCCATGAAGCATAGTGGGTGGGCGGCACCTCTGACACGAGCTATGTCGCACCGGTGATAGGGGCCTGTTCTAGCCCGATTTCGTTCCCGGCCTCTATTGTTGCGGTCGAGCCAGGGCCGGTACCCGTCTCGTTGATCGGGTGAGTACCCTCTGGATCCATAGATGGATCTTGTGCGACCTGCCCTATGGCCCAGGTCGTGTCGCAGGTCGAACCTGTCACCGGCTCTATTGGCTCTTTGCCCCATCTTCGGGGTATCGCCGGCCTATAACCGGTGTAGTCATGCCGTCCTCTCGCGCCCTCGAGGGGGGCGGTCTGGCTTATCGTATGGGGTATGCTTGGGAGACAGCATATCAGTGAGCTCGTCGTCGAATTGCGGCAGCAACCTTTTGCGTGTATAGCTCTTAGGTTGGTCCGACAGACCGGTGTCGTATCCTTCCTCAGTTGCGAGGACTCTCGTCCACCGATCGTTGAGGTTATCTTGTTCGGCTTTAAGCTGCCGTTTTTTTGTTTTCAGGTTGTGGGTTGTGGCTATAAGTTGTTGCTTGAATAGTTCTTGATCTTCATGGTTATCGGGAATGTCAAAGTCATCAGCTTCTGGGATGTCCTCCTCCTCGACAAGGGAGAGGTAATTATCGTCCTCGGAATCGTTTAGGTCATCGGGGTTGCACTGGTCTTCAGGCCTTTCCTGACCCTCTAACGGGTGTTCAGGGATATCGGATCACCAGGTCTTCCGAGGTATCTACGTCCCTGGTGTTGATAATAGCTTTCCTTCCCTTTTTGCCTTTAGACCGTTTATGCGGTTTCCGGTGCCTTGACGACACTTCACCTGACTTATCGCCATTGTTTTTGGGCGTGTTCTCGCCATTAGCGGCTGGAGTGTTCACCATGTAGACGTCATATGTAGAGGTGGCGGCCCATCGTCCGGTGTTAACAGGGGTGGGGTGCAATCTTCCTTATCCATGTATTCTACCTACTCGGAGGCATAGTCCAACATGTCGGTTAAATATTCGACCGTGGCTATCAAGTGGGTGGTGGGTTGGACAGAAAATTCGTCCCGACCCGCCCTGAGACCGATTTGATCACGGATCGGGGTTGGGTCATTGGTAATCTTCATCGACGAGATCCGGTCTAGGGCCCCATTGAGTATTGAGAGCTCGATCGGGTCAACCTGCTCGAAGCTTCCGGAGTTGACCTCTGTTGTGTCCGTACTAGGGGAGTGTTCAGCAATAATAGATATCCGGTCGTCCTGCACTATGCTTGAGTCCGGACTGAGAGTCGGGTCTTTGCCGGGGAGAATCCCGTGGACGTGACCAAAAAAGGGACCCGAGGTTAAAGCCTTGGAGTCTTCGGGCGTGGCAGACGAGAATGTGAGCCCGGTTAGCGAAAGATCGCCCCGAGAGTCTGCGGAGAACTCTAGGTTCCCGAATCTGACCTCTTGGTCAGGGGCGAAGCTCCCGACCTAGCCTAGATGTCTGGGCATGGCAGCGCGCGCTTGTGACTCTCACGAAAGATCACCCTGAGAATCCGCGGAAAACTCTAGGTTCCCGAATCTGACCTCTTCATCACGGGCGAAGCTCCCGACCCGGCCTAGATGGCCGGGGGTGGCAGCACGCACTTGGGACTCTCGCGAAAGATCGCACCGAGAGTCCGCGAAGAACTCTAGTTCCCGAATCTGACCTCTTGATCAGGGGCGAAGCTCCCGACCCGACCTAGATGGCCGGTCGGGTCAGCGTGCAGCACAATGCTGCCGAAAGCAAAGATCTGTCCGAGGACAAAGGTGTCCATGTTGCGGACCTGTTCGTTGATGACAACGCGAGCCATCGATTCCTTCGGTGATCACAACAGAACTCTCAATGAAAGCACCAATGTCGGTGCCAAAACCGGCGGATCTCGGGTAGGGGTTCCCGAGCTGTGAGACTAGAATCAATGGTAACAGGAGACGAAGGAGACAATGTTTACCTAGGATCGGGCCCTCCTATGGAGGTAATACCCTACGTCCTGCTTGATTGTAGTGATGATATGTAGGTTACAGGGTCGATCTACCTTGAGATCAAATAGCTAAACCCTAGATGAGTTGTCCTCTCTACAATCTAAAACCCTCCGACTTATATAGACGCCAAGGATACCTAGGGTTTACACATGGTCGGTACATGTCGAGGGGATAAACATGCCTATTCACTACTCCGAACGTGAGGGACAAGCCATGATTCTCGATGCTTCCTTCCTAGAGACAGGGCCTTCGATCGATCCAATGCTCGGCAAGCGGCCCATATAGTCCAGCCTCCGGAGGACCCCTTAAACCAGGACTCCCTCACTTGCTGCTCCAAAAGTTGAGGAACCACTAGTGTTCTGTACCACCGAAGAATATTACTTTGGTCATCTTCGATCCACTTGCGCTCGTGTTGAAAACCCAACTAGCTTAGTTAAGGGAAAGTCATTAAATGAGCATGCTCATTATGTGCGACACCGAATATCTCAAAAAGGGAAATTCTTGTGGCATCAAATTAATACTTTGTGTTGTTATGCTTGGAACTTGTGTGAATTGCATGATTTTACTTGTTGTTCTAAAGAAGCTAAAAAAGGCCTTCCCTACCAATGTGTGTTCAATGATAATGAAATATTACCCTCTTACACCAAGGAGGCCTATTGCTATAATGATGTTGAACAAATTGAAGAATATGTTGCTTTTAAGGGTGCCTATTAAATTGCCTCTTTCATTGAAAAGTATGATGCTACTCTTTACAAATCTGATTTTTTTTCCATACTTAAATATTGCTATGAAAACTATGCTTCTAATTCTTATGTTAAAGAGTTTACTGAAAGAATGACCTCTGCCTTGGAAGAGACTAATATTTTGCAGGAATCTATGGAACAGGAAGTTGTTGAAATTGTAAGCTCATTGGATGAAAAAGATGAGGAGGAGAACGAAGAAAAAAAGGAGGAAGAGCGGATTAGCTACCCATTCCCACCTTCTAATGAGAGTAACTCTTCAACTCATACATTGTTTAATCACCCTTTGCACATATCGAAGGATGAATGCTATGATGATTGCTATGATCCCTTGGATTCTTTTGAAATATCCCTTTTTGATGAACTTGATGCTTGCTATTCTTGTGGCCATGATGCCAATATGAGTTATGCTTATGAAGATGAACTTGCTATAGTTCCTTATGTTAAGCATGAAATTGTTGCTATTGCACCCACACATGATAGTGCTATTATCTTTTTAAATTCTCCGAACTACACTATATCGGAGAAGTTTGCACTTATTAAGGATTATATAGACAGGTTGCCTTTTACTATTACACATGATGATTTTGATAGATATAATATGCATGTGCTTGCTGATCCTACTAGCAATTATTATGAGAGAGGAACTACATATTCACCTCTCTATGTTTCCAATACAATAAAATTGCAAGAAACTATGTTTGATATGCATTGGCCTTTACTTTGTGTGCATGAATTGTTCTTTTATGACATGACGATGCATAGGAAGAGAGTTAGACTTCGTTGTTGCATGATATATGTTACTTTGTGCTCACTACTAAATTACAAATCATTTTTAATTAAAATTGGCTTTGATATACCTTGGGATCCGGGTGGATCCACTACTTGAGCACTTTATGCCTAGCTTAATGGCTTTAAAGAAAGCGCTGCCATGGAGACAAGCCGGAAGTTTTAGAGATTCATTTTATTCTGTTGTGTTATTTTAAAATAATTAAAAACAAAAAATAAAGTGGGGAACTTAAAACTTTTTCAAAAAGAAAAGTCAAAGTGAGAAAGACGAGCAACGTTGAAGTGGGGCTAGCCTTGAACTTTGTTCATGCCCATGGAAACTTTGTGAATCTTTATTACAGGAACTTTTCAACAAAAATAATTATACCCTTGTACAAATACATTGTATTATAAAAATAATGTGCCAAGAATTACCTTTAATATGTTTAAATTGCTTGTTTTATATGGGCTGTGTAAAAACAGAAACTTTTGCTGCAGTGTTTGAATTTCTGTATTTTACTGGAGTATGAAAAAATTCTGAAATTCTTACACAATAATTTTATTAAAATTCTTGACCAATTACTAATTTTTCAGAATTTATAGAATTACATAAGTATGGTGAATGTTCATATTACTACAGATTGTCCTGTTTTTGACAGATTCTATTTTTGATGCAATGTTTTGCTCGTTTTGATGAAACTATCATTATATCAGTGGTATAAGCCATGAAAAAGTTATATTACAGTAGATACAATGCAAAAATAAAATATTAATTGGTTTTCAACAGTACTTAAAGTGGTGATTTGTTTTATTATACTAATGTATCCCACGAGGGTTTTGTTAAGTTTTGTGTGGTTGATGTTTTCAAGTTTTGGGTGAGATCACGATGGATGAAGGAATAAGGAGTAGAAAGAGACTAAGCTTGGGGATGTCCAAGGCACCCCAAGCTAATATTCAAGGACTCCCAAGAAACTAAGCTTGGGGATGCCCTAGAAGGCATCCCCTCTTTCTTCTAACAACCATCGGCAATTTTACTTGGAGCTATATTTTTATTCGTCACATGATATGCGTAAATCTTGGAGCGTCATGTGATTTTTATTTTTATTTTAATAATTCACCATGCTGGTATGAGAAAGTCCTTCGTTTATTTATACAAGGCTCTTTGCACCTCACTTATATCTTTTGAGTATGGCTTTATAGAATGCTTCATGTGCTTCACTTATATCATTTGAAGTTTGGATTGCATGTTTCTCTACACATAGAAAACCACCATTTGTAGAATGCTCTTTTGTTTCATTTATATTTGTTAGAGCATGGGCATATCTTTTGTAGAAAGAATTAAACTTTGATGCTTCACTTATATCTATTTAGAGAGTTAACAGGAGTTGGTCATTCACATGGTTAGTCATAAAATCCTACATAAAACTTGTAGATCACTGAATATGATATGTTTGATTCCTTGCAATAGTGTTGTGATATAAAGATGGTGATATTAGAGTCATGCTAATGAGTAATTGTGGACTGGTAGAAATATTTATGTTAAAGTTTGTGATTCCCGTGGCATGCACGTATGGTGAATCATTATGTGAAGAACTCGGAGCATGATTTATTTATTGATTGTCATCCTTTGTGTGGAGGTCGGGAGCGCGTGATGGTTAACTCCTACCAACCTCACCCCTAGGAGCATGCGTCTAATACTTTGCTTCAATAACTAATAGATGTTTGCAATAAGTATGTGAGTTCTTTATGACTAATGTGAGTCCATAGATTATACCCACTCTCACCCTTCCACCTTTGCTAGCCTCTCTCCTATCGCACAACTTCCGCCGGTGCATAAAACCCACCATATATCCTTCCTCAATACAGTTACCATACCTACCTATTATGGCATTTCCATAGCCATTCCGAGATATATTGCCATGCAACTTCCACCGTTCCATTTATTATGACACGCACCATCATTGTCATATTGCTTTGCATGATCGTAAGATAGCTAGCATGATGTTTTCATGGTTGTCCGTTTTTTTGATGTCATTTGCTATGCTAGATCGTTTCACATCCCGATACACTGCCGGAGGCAATCATATGGAGTCATATTTTGTTCTAAGTATCAAGTTATAAGTAAATAAAAGTGTGATGATCATCATTATTAGAGCATTGTCCCATGTGAGGAAAGGATGATGGAAGCTATGATTCCCTCACAAGTTGGGATGAGACTCCGAACTTTAAAAATAATAGAAGAGGCCAATGAAGCCCAAATAAAAAAAGAGGCCAAAGATGCCCACCAAAAAATAAAAAATAAAATAAAAAATAGAAAAGAGAGAAGGGACAATGCTACTATCCTTTTTCCACACTTGTGCTTCAAAGTAGCACCATGATCTTCATGATAGAGAGTCTCCTATTTTGTCACTTTCATATACTAGTGGGAATTTTTTATTATATAACTTGGCTTGTATATTCCAATGATGGGCTTCCTCAAATTGCCCTAGGTCTTATTGAGCAAGCAAGTTGGATTCACACCCACTTAGTTTCATCTTGAGCTTTCATACACTTATAGCTCTAGTGCATCCATTGCATGGCAATACCTACTCACTCACATTGATATCTATTAATGGGCATCTCCATAGCCCATTGATACGCATAGTTGATGTGAGACTATCTTCTCCTTTTTTCATAATCTCCACCATATTCTATTCCACATATAGTGCTATATCCATGGATCACGCTCATGTATTGCGTGAAAGTTGAAAAGGTTTGAGAACATAAAAGGTGTGAAACAATTGCTTGACTTGTCATCAGGGTTGTGCATGATATAAATACTTTGTGTGATGAAGATGGAGCATAGCCATACTATAATACATTTTAGGGATAACTTTCTTTTAGCCATGATATTTTGAGAAGACATGATTGCTTTATTAGTATGCTTGAAGTATTATTGTCTTAATGTCAAATGATATACTATTGCTTTGAATCACTCATGTCTTAATATTCATGCCATGATTAGATTATATGAACAAGATTATGCTAGGTAGCATTCCACATCAAAAATTATCTTTTTTTATCATTTACCTACTCGAGGACGAGTAGGAATTAAGCTTGGGGATGATGATACGTCTCCGTCGTATCTATAATTTTTGATTGTTTCATGCCAATATTCTACAACTTTCATATACTTTTGGAAACTTTTTATACTATTTTTGGGACTAACATATTGATCCAGTGCCTAGTGCTAGTTCCTGTTTGTTGCATCTTTATTGTGTTGCCAAAAATCCATAACAAACGAACTCCAGACATGATAAACACTTATGGAGATTTTTTTGGAATATATGTGATTTTTGGGGAAAATAATCAACGCGAGACGATGCCCGAGGGGCCCACAAGCCAGGAGGCGTGGCCTACCCCTCTGGCTGCGCTAGGGTGGCTTGTGGTCACCCCTTAAGGCAGTTGGTGCCCTTATTTCACCGCAAGAAATCTAATATCTAGATAAAAATCATGTTAAAATTTGAGCCCAGTCAGAGTTAGGGATCTCCGGGAATTTAAGAAATGGTGAAAGGCCAGAATCTGGGAACGCGGAAACAGAAGGAAACAAAGAGAGAGAGAGAGATCCAATCTCGGAGGGGATCTCGCCCCTCCGTCGCCTTGGAGGCCAAGGACCAGAGGGGAAACCCTCCTCTCATCTATAGGGGAGGTCAAGGAAGAAGAAGAAGAAGAGGGGCTCTCTCCCCCTCTCTCCCGGTGGCACCAGAACGCCGCCAGGGCCATCATCGTGACGACGATCTACACCAACAACTTTGTCACCGTCATCACCAAATATCTCCCCCTCTATGCACTGGTTCAACACCTCTTCTCCCCGCTATAATCTCTACTTAAACATGGTGCTCAATGCTATATATTATTTCCCAATGATGTATGGCTATCCTATGATGGTTGAGTAGATCCGTTTTGTCCTATGGGTTGATTGATGATCATGCTTGGTTTGAGTTGCATGTTTTATTATTGGTGTTGTCTTATGGTGCCCTTCGTGTCGCGCAAGCGTGAGGGATCCCTGCTGTAGGGTTTGCAATATTTTTATGATTCGCTTATGGTGGGTGGCATGAGTGACTTAAGCACAGACTCGAGTAGTAGGTTGTTTGCGTATGGGAATAAAGAGGACTTGATACCTTACAATTCTATGGTTGGGTTTTACCTTAATGATCTTTAGTAGTTGCGGATGCCTTCTAGAGTTCCAATCATAAGTGCATATGATCCAAGTAAACAAAGTATGTTAGCTTATGCCTCTCCCTCATATAAAATTGCAATAGTGATTATCGGTCTAGTTATCGATTGCCTAGGGACAAATAACTTTCTTGTGACAAAAATGCTCTCTACTAAGACTAACTTAATTGTTTCTTTATCTTAGCAGCCCCTAGTTTTTATTTACGTGCTCCTTATTATCTTGCAAACCTATCCCGTTACACCTACAAAGTACTTCTAGTTTCATACTTGTTCTAGGTAAAGAGAACGTTGAGCGTGCGTAGAGTTGTATCGGTCGCCGATAGAACTTGAGGGAATATTTGTCCTACCTTTAGCTCCTAGTTGGGTTCGACACTCTTACTTATCGAGAAAGGCTGCAACTGATCCCCTATACTTGTGGGTTATCAAGTACCTCAGGAATATTGTAAGCCAGGGGTTGGCCTATAAAACCCCTCGAGGACCCCATTCATCGGGCTGGCAAGCACAAAGAGATTTATCCCACCTCACACTCTCACGTAGCAAGGGAAGAGGAGCCGGATGCTCCTTCTTCCACCTCTAGACAATAGCTCAAAGAGCGCCATTGTAATATCACCCACCATCTAACTAGGCCGGCAGGACTAGGGGTGTTACCTCCCATGGAGGGCCCAGAACCTGGGTACATCATGTGTCCCCCACCGCTTGTGCCTAATCCCATTCCTAGAGCCCGTCGGCTTCCTTCAGCCCCAACCACTCTCGATAAGCCACCCCATGGCATCTGTCGTCAGAAAACGACAACAGTTGGCGCCCACGGTGGGGCCGTCCACGGCGCCGTCCGGAGTCATGCTCCGAACGGGACCCTTCATCACCTCCCCTAGCCGCCCCGCGTTCGGGCTGAACTGCACGCCCGTGGGCTTGCTCCCACAGGCCGGAACCTCATTCCCGCTGGCCCCACGGGCGGTTCTGCCGGCCTCTCCAATGAGTGCCTCGGCAGTGACCCTCCGATCGACATCGCCGCTCTCACCGAGCGTGTCGGCAGGCTGAGCCTCGCCGACGGGCCAGCCGTCGACAAGTAGCCTAGCTAGGTACTTGACTGCATCGACCCACCCTCATTTGTGGGCGTGCTCACCCTAGGCGAGGCCGACGACTCCCGCGTCCGTGCTGGGGTAATGTTCATCGTCTCCTTCGCGTCCTCTGGCCGGGTGCGGGTTGAGGCTGACGCGGTCGCCACCCGCGCCGGAACCTCTGCCCCGCTCGGCGCTACCCTTCGGGGTCTGAGCACCCTCATTGCTCCAACAGCGAACCCGGTCACCGCCACTACCGAGCTAGAGGTGGCCCGTCGATAGCTTCTCGAGGATGCCAATGCCCTCGCGTCTGAGCAACACCGGATGGAGGCCTTGTAGCGTGAGTATATCTCCGCTTATGGCCTCACCCCGGCCGATACCGAGCCCACCCGGCGCGGGGCTGTACATGACCACGGCCGCGTGATCGCGGAGATCCTCGACGGCAGACTACCCTTCTACGACACCCCCGCGGCCAACCTACGGGCCGCCAAGGTAGCCTACGATGACCTGGCCGCCTTGGAGGGCAAGGAGCGTGCCCTGCGCAAGCAGCACATCAAGGACATCATCGACACCGCCAACGCACATCAAGCCGGTCTCGACCCTGTCAAAGTCGTCTCCGAGACTCCTCGTCCCGAGGGCGAGGTCACTGGGGCTGCTGGCCGTCAGTTGGCCCAGCACTCCAACTCCCCTCGCGCCTCCGACCGACAGGCCGAGGGAAGCCACGCTCGACGTTTCCAACAGCACGGGAATGAGTAGACGGCTGTGATCACCCGGCACAAGGACATCCCGGCTGGCGGCAGTCGTCACAACGAGGTGCCGGCTGGTGGCTGGCGACGCAGCCGCGGACACACCCCGCCTCCATGGTGGGACCTGGCGTGGTCTCCCCCGTCGGCCGTCCGTCGATATCACAGCCCGGCTCGGGCCTCGGGTCCCTTACAACGAGAACGACACGCGTCTCCGCCTTGACCTAGTAGTGCAGTCGGCCCTCCTCGAAGAGGAGGGCTCGATCGGCCCGGCGTGTTTCGGCCCCCGGATCCGCAACGAGCCCTTCCTGACCGGCTTCATGCTCCCCCGTGACACCCCGAAGTACAACACTGCCGCCAAGCCGGAGGACTGGCTGATCGACTACACCACTGCGGCCGACATAGCGAGGGGAAACAAGCGCGCATCCATACGCTATGCCCCCCTCATGCTGATCGGCTCAGCCCGCACTTGGCTAAATAGCCTGGCAGCCGGCAACATCAACACCTGGACGAATTGTGAAGAGGCGTTCGTCCGTAACTTCACCGGCACCTACAAGCGGCCCGGCCGCCCCCGCAAGCTAGCCATGTGTGTTCATGGCCCGGACGAGGCCCTCCGCGACTACCTTACCCGATGGACCAAGCTCTACAACTCATGCGAAAGAGTGCACGAGGTGCAGGCCATCCAGTACTTCATCAAGGGCTGCCGCGATGGCACCCACCTCAAGCACAAGCTCATGTACTCCGAGCCAGCAACCCTAGCAAACCTCATGGCCAAGGCAGACAAGTACGACACTGTAGGACCGAAAGTATGTCTAGAGGGGGGTGATTAGACTACTTGACCAAATAAAAGTTTTGATTTTTCCCAAATTTTAGTGTTCGCAGTTTTAGCATTCATGGCAAGTCAATTTCACCCTAGACATGCAAGTCTAAGAGTATTGCAGCGGAAAGTAACAACAAGCATGAGTAAAAAGGGATAAGGTAGGAAGATCAAACGCAATTGTAGACACGATGATTTTTCCTGTGGTTCCGATAGGTGGCGTTATCGTACATCCACGTTTATGGAGTCTTCAACCCACGAAGGGTAACGGTCGCAAGAGTCCACGAAGGTATCCACCCATAAGGTTCCACGAAGTAGCAACCTTGACTATTCCATATGGCTTCCATCCACGAAGGACTAGCCTCACTATGGATAGATCTTCACGGAGTAGGCAATCTCCTTGGCCTTACAAACTTCTTGGTTCACTCCACAACACGAAGTAGGAGGCTCCCAAGCGACACCTAACAAATCTAGGAGGCACCACCCTCCAAAAGGTAATAGGCTCGGTAATGACGATGAACTCCTTGCTCTTGTACTTCAAGATGATAGACTCCTCAACACACAATCACTCTCTCATAGATTTGGCTTGGTGGAAGAAATGGGATTGGTGGAAAGCAACTTGGGGAGGCTAGAAATCAAGATCCATATGGTTGGAGTCGAAGATCTTGATCTCAACACAAGGGTAGGTGGTTCTCTCTCAAAAAATCTGATAGGATAGGCATGGATAGTTCTGAGTGCTTCTCTTTCAAGTAGGTGGTGGTGAAGGGGTATATATAGGCATCCCCAAAATTCCAATCATTACACACAAAATGACCAACTCGGTGACACCGATGTGTTAATCTTGGTGGTACCGAAGTGATCAAAAGGTGGCAACTTTTGAATCTCAATGAGACCGATATAGGAATCTCGGTTGCACCGATAAGGTGACCAACGATCAGATTTGCAATCTCGGTGACATCGACCCAACGATCTCGGTGGTACCGAAAATGTGAATTTGTGTAACATAAAGTTGGCAACCTAAACTCGGTGGCAGTCATATGGAATCGGTTGCACCGAAGTGGCTAGGGTTTGGCTGAGTCCGTCTCAGTTCTAGAATCGATGGCACCGGGATAGGAATGTTGGTTGCACCGATTTTGAATGTTTGGCTATAGACAGGCTTTGGTGGGAGAGCTTGTGGATGTTTTTGGAGACTATCACTTGTGCACGTATGAGCATTTTGTTCACCAACATAATCTTACCTCCTTTTAATAGTATTGGCTTTCCTATGGACTCAAAGTGATTTCTCACAAATGTAAAATGTAGAGTCTTCTTGCTTGAAGCTGGGCCAACCTATTTCCTTGCATTTTGGGGTAATTCCACAATCTCCACAATCCTTTTGCCGTCCCTATCATTGAACTTTTCCTGAAATATACTTGGTGGAACATTAGTTCAATGACTTATATGTTGTTATTAATTACCAAAACCACCAAGGGAGAAAATGTGCTTTCAGGCACGGCCAACTCCGCAATGCGGGTTAAGGTCAGCCCACCCGGCAAGGCAGCCCCACAGTCTCCTGCCGCCCCCAAGCTGGCTACCGGTAGCCAGCAGTAGCAGAACAACAAGTGCAAGTCCGACCATCCGGATCCCTGCTATGGGAGCTGGCAGGTCGCCACCATCGAAGAGGAGCAACCGGCTGCCCAGGCCCCCAGCCAACGCCAGTGGGCTAGAAGGCAGCCTGGCAGCCCAAGCTTACCTTCGAGCAAATGCTCGACCTGCCTTGGAAGCACCACTCTGGGGCTAAGCCATCCACTCACACGCTCTCGCAGTGCAACTTTTCCATGCGGCTCGCCCGAGGCAAGGGCCTCCTAGCTCCTCCGCCTCCGGTTCCCCGCATGCCGGCTCCGGCTCCGGCCCAACCACCTGAGCTGGCACCGGCCACCAACAACGGATGCCTTCATGACCAGTTTCCCGACCAGGATGGCGCTTATATTGTCTTCACCAGCGAGGGAACCGACAAGCACAGTGTGCGCCAGCGCCGACACGAGGTGAACGCCACCGTTCCCTCGGTCCCCCAGTTCATGCACTGGTGTGGGAAGCGGCTTACCTGGAGCCAGGCGGACCACCCGACCGTAATGCCAAACCCTGGCAGCTACGCCCTCGTCCTCGATCCCACCATCGTCTTCGAGAGACGCACCTGCCATTTCTCGCGGGTGTTGATCGACGGGGGCAGCAGCATCAACATCCTCTATCGCGACACGATGCTCAAACTAGGGCTCTAGGAGAAAGACCTGCGAGCAAGCCGGACGGTTTTCCATGGCATTATGTTGGGAAAGTCATGTGCCCCCATCGGCAAGATTGATATCGATGTTCTCTTTGGTGGCCAGAGCCACTTCCGTCGCGAACTGATATGGTTCGAGGTGGTGGACCTCGACAGTCCCTACCACGCGCTGCTAGGCAGGCCGACCCTCATCAAGTTCATGTCGATCCCCCGTTATGCCTACCTCAAGCTCAAGATGTCGGGTCCCAAGGGCATCATCACCATCGCTAGCGACTACAAGATGTCGATTGAATGTGCGTGCGACGCCAACCGGCTGGCCGAGGCCCTGGAGATAGCGGAGGAGATGCGACAACTCGATCGACTCATGGCTCACGCCTCTGGCCAGCCGGCCATGCCGGCTCCTCCGTCCCAGTCAGCCAGTGAGGCATTGTTCTAGCCGTCCAGGGACACCAGGCAGGTGCCGCTCGACCTGGCCAACCCCAAGCAGTGTGTCACCATCGGCGCCCACCTCGACAACAAATAGGAAGGCGAGCACGTCGACTTCCTCCATGAGAATCGAGACATCTTTGCATGGTCTCCAAAATAAATGTTGGGTGTTTCGAGGAAGTTCGCCGAGCACAAACTTCATGTGTGGCCGGATGCAAAACTGGTCAAAAAAAACCTGCGCCGTTTCTCCAAGGAGAAGCGACATACTATAGGAGAAGAGATCGCCCGGCTGCTCGCAGCCGGCTTTATCATGGAAGTGTTCCACCCGGACTGGCTAGCCAACCCAGTCCTGGTGCTGAAGAAAAACAAGACTTGGCGCATGTGTATCGACTACACGAGCCTGAACAAGGCATGTCCCAAGGCCCCGTTCGCCCTGCCATGGATTGATCAAGTCATCGAATCCACGGCCGGCTGAGATCTGCTGTCCTTCCTGGACGCCTACTCAAGCTACCCCGAGATCAAGCAGGATCCAGCTAACCGGCTAAAGACCTCCTTCATCACCCCTTTCGGGGCCTACTGCTACATCACCATGTCCTTCGGCCTGAAGAATGCTGGCGCTACCTTCCAGTGCTGCATGTAGAAGTGTCTCCTGCCTTAGATCGACAAGAATGTCCACGTCTACATGGAAGACATCATCGTCAAGACCAAGAAGCATTTTAGCCTCCTCGGCGATCTCCAAGAGACCTTTGCCAACCTGCGCGAATACAAGATCAAGCTCAACTCAGAGAAGTGTGTCTTCGGCATGCCAGCCGGCTAGCTCCTGGGTTTCTTCATGTCATCTCGCGGCATCGAGGCTAACCTAGAGAAGATCAGGGCCATCGAGCACATGCGCAAGCCGGTCAAGCTCCGTGACGTCCAGAAGTTCGCCGGCTGCCTTGCCTCTCTCAGTCGTTTCGTCAGCCGGCTGGGGGAGAAGGCCCTGCCCCTCTACCAGCTCATGAGGAAGACGCCCAAGTTCGAGTGGACCGACTAGGCGGACGAGGCATTCCGCGACCTCAAGCGCGCGCTCTCTAATGCTCCCGTCCTGGCGGCGCCGGCCGAGAAGGAGCCGATGCTCGCGTACATCATGGTGACCACCCGCGTGATCAGCGTCGTGTTGGTGGTGGACCGGCCGGAGGAGGGCAAAGCGTTGTAGGTCCAGCGCCCCATCTACTACCTTAGTGAGGTCCTCTCTGCCTCCAAGAAGAACTATCTCGACTACCAAAAGATGTGCTATGACATATACTTTGCCGCCAAGAAGGTCAAGCATTACTTCCAGGAGCACACCATCATCGTGGTGAGCATGGCCCCACTCAGTGAGATCATGAGCGGTCGAGACGCCAATGGCCGGATCGCCAAATGGGCCATCGCCCTCGCCGACCACGCGCTTCAGTACGAGCTGCGTACCGCCATCAAGTCATAGACGATGGCCAACTTCCTCATCAACTGGGCCGAAACCGAGTTCGT
This sequence comes from Hordeum marinum, assembly GCA_022496015.1. Lineage (NCBI taxonomy): Eukaryota > Viridiplantae > Streptophyta > Magnoliopsida > Poales > Poaceae > Hordeum > Hordeum marinum. Next base: position 412,156,409 of record CM039678.1, on the reverse strand, counting down.
GCCACCTCCCTCGGACTCCACGCATTGGCGCATGCACTTTGACGGCTCGAAGATGCAAACCAGCCTGGGAGCCGGCACCGTCCTATCATCCCCAAAGGGAGACCGGCTTGAGTACGCACTCGAGATCCTCTTCGCCGCCTCCAACAATGTGGCCGAGTACGAACCGCTCGTCCACGGCCTCCAGCTCGCTAAGGAAATCGAGATCCGGCGTATCCTCTACTTTGATGACTCCAACCTCGTGGTGCAGCAGGTCTCTGGCGAATGGGACGCCAGGGATTCCAACACGGCCAGGTATCGCTTCCTCGTCCAGTAGCTCACTAGCTTATTCAAGGGCTATGAGTTCCACCACGTCCCCCGAGCAGACAACGAGGCGGCCGATATGTTGGCAAAGATCGGCTGCACCCGGCAGGCCATCCTAGCTGGCATCTCCCTCGAACGGCTGCTCAAGCCTTTGATCAAGACCTCCCTCGAATCAGAGTCTATCTTCGTGCCGACCAATGCTGCAGGCTCTTCACCGGATCCAGTTGTCCAGCCGGCGCCATCAGCCCTGGCTGCTCTACCTGTGCCTTCGGATCCGCTAGCCTGCCGGTACCGCCGGCTCCGACTACCATGTCGGCCCCGTCGGCACCAACCACTAGCGCGCCCGTGGTGGCCGGCTCCAGTTCCACGACCGTCATGATGACAATTGGTGCCCCTCTCGCTGGCTCAGTCTCGGGGACTGGCGTCCCAGTCCTGGGGGCTGGTGCGCCGGTCCTGGGGGCTGCCGAGCCGGTCCCATGGACTGATCAGCCAGACCCGGGAGATCCAGCTACCTACGGCGCCCTGCTTGAGCTCGATCTGGCTCCTGTCTCGGCTCCCTCATGGGCCCAGTCCATTCTGGCATTCCTCTTGCATGCTGAGCTCCCCCTGATGAAGCCACTGCAAGACAAATCCAGCATCGGGCCCCGGCCTACAACATCATCAACCGCGAGCTGGTTCATCGCAGCACCACCGGTATTTTTCAACGTTGCGTCGAGCCAGAGAAGAGGCAAGAAATCCTCCTCGACATCCACCAGGGCGAGTGCGGGCATCACACCGCCTCCAAGACCTTGGTGGCCAAGGCATTCCTCCATGGCTTCTACTGGTCGACGGCCTTGGAGGAGGCCAAGCAATTGGTCGATAAATGCAAGGGGTGCTAATGTTTCAGCATGCAGAGCCACCTGCTGGCAACAACCCTCCAGACCATCCCGCTCTCATGGCCCTTTGCCGTCTGGGGATGGACATGGTAGGTCCCCTCAAGACTGCATGAGGCAGCATGACGCATCTACTCGTGGCAGTCGACAAGTTCACCAAGTGGATAGAGGCAAGGCCCATCAAGAAGCTGGACAGCCCCATAACCATCCGGTTCATCAAGGACATCACGGTCCGCTACGGCATTCCCCACAGCATCATCACTGACAACCACATGAACTTTTCCAAGGGCGCAATGGCACGTTTTTGCTCCCAAGAGGGCATCCGGCTCGACCTCGCATCGGTGGCCCACCCACAGTCAAACGGCCAGGCGGAAAGGGCAAACGGCCTGATCCTGGCCAGCCTCAAGCCCGGCTCGTGGTACCCCTTGTATGGTCAGCCGGCTGTGGATTGATGAGCTGACGGCTGTCTTCTGGAGCCTCTAGACCACGCCCAACCGGTCGACCGGCTACACCCCCTTCTTTCTTGTATACGGGTCCGAGGCGATCATCCCCACAAACATCGAGTTCGACTCGCCTCGGGTCACCCTGTATACGGATAAGGATGCAAAGGAGGCAAGAGAGACGACGTCGACCTACTCCAAGAAGCGCGTGAACTGGCCTTGAGTCGGACGGCCATCTACCAACAGAAGATCCGACACTACCATAGCAAGCGGATCCGGCCACTCTCCTTCCACGAAGGAGACCTGGTGCTCAGACGGATCCAGTGAATCACTGGTCAGCACAAGTTTTCTTCCCCTTGGGAAGGCCCGTTCATCGTCAGCAAGGCGCTGCACAACAACGCCTACTACCTGATAGATGCCTAGAAGTCGCAAAAGCGCAAAAGGGACGTCTCCGGCGAGGAGACGAAGCACCCATGGAACGCAACACTCCTTCGACCGTCCTACTGCTAAGAAAAAACCGTGTATGTATGTATCTTCCCTTCTGTTGGAACTTAATGAATGCAATGGGGCCCCCAAGCCGGTACTTGGGGCACGTCCCTTTTCAATTCCTTCAAAGGCTTGACTATTTTTAAGCAAGGCACCCAGGTCTGACTCCCTCGCCCGAGAGCTCGCCGGATCTTCTTCCAGACGGGCAAGTAGTGTGAGCAAGCAACCCTTTCCTATCCCCCTACCCAGCCACAGACCGGCCCCCGGCTTTCCGGCTGGCGGAACCATGGGGTGGGAAGGAACTTATCACGCGAACGACGCCTGATGAGTAGCATCCGGACAGGTCCAACCGGATCATGTTACCTCTAGAGACCAGCCTCTGCTAGCTCGCCCCAACCCTAGTCGGACGACTCTAAGTCCTGCTCGTTTCTCCCAAGGACGATGCCTCGTCCCTCTCCCAGTCCGTCTCCCGGCTGGCTGACAGGTGGGGCGGAAGCCGGAAGGAATCCTTGCGAAAAATATGAGTCAAAAAGAAAAAGGCAAAGGAGGAGCCGACACACAAACATTTCGAACTTCAAATCAACTCATAAGCAAAATGCCATAGGCCAAGGATTATTTACAATACACTCCCAGCGGGTGGAAATGCGTCTTAATTAAACAAGTTTTTCAGCAAAAGAAAAAGATACAAAGTACGCAGGGCCGCTCAGGATGCTGGTGCACCGCCGCCGGCTCAACAGTTTGCTTAGGGGAGGCCGCGCCTTTCGGGTCCGCCTCCGTGGCCTCCGTGGTTTCGGTGTCGCTGCTGGTGCTGGAAGAGGTGCTCTCGTCGGCAACCTCCTAATCTTCGGGTCCTTGGGGATTGCCGAAGGAGTCCTCGGAAACCGGCTCACCGTCCTTGCCAAGCGCCGGCAGGAGCTTGTCCGGGTCGACATACGAAGCCAACTCGTTGGCTCGACAGACGAGGCCGCCTTCACGTGCGACCCGTTCCACCTCAGGAACCTCGCGCATCATGGCTAACCGATTCAAATTAACGTCGAGGTACCACAATGTAACAAACCACAGGGTCATTTGTGCCCCGGCACCGGCCGTCGACGCCTTCCAAACCTCGAGCCGGGCCACTGCGTTCTCCATCCACAGCACCACGCAGCCCACCGGGGACCCATGACCCGGCCAGAGGGCCGAGATCACCACCTTGCTGGCCATTTGGAGCCGGTCCATGCAGCACTAAACATGGATCAACCAGTTCTCAATGACCAGCGTGAGCTCCGCCACGTCCCGGATGGCGTGCTCCTTAACCTCCTATCCGTGCTGCCGCAGGCACGCCCGGTGGTCCGCCACAACCCGCTCGGCACGGCGCTGGGTCTCCAGCAACCGGTCTGGGGAAAGAAAAGAATCAACAAACAAGTTGAAAGCAAAATGAGGACTACCGGCAGAGGAAGAAAACTCGAAAACAAAACTCACGCTGGAAAGCCTTGTCCATCTCAAGGGCAAACTGAAGGCTTGCATTCTTCTCCCTCTCCAGGTCCGCCTTTGCCTGGGCAAGGGCTGCCCCGTGTGCCTCAAGCTCACTCCCAAGGCGATCAACCTCGCCCTGAAGAGCGATGGCGCACTGGGTGGTGTCGACCGCCTGCTTGGCGGCATCCCCTTGGGCCAACACTTCCTGTTGCAGCTCCGTGCTCAGGCACTCTTGGGCCGCCTGCCCATCCACGACCAGGCCACCCAGCCGGTCCCGCTCCGAGGTGATCGCCTGGAGATACCGTGCCAGATGGTCCCGCTCGGAGAACACCTCGTCCCTCTTTTGCCAGATTGAGTCCAGGGCCTCCAGCTCCTCTACGAAAAGATTGACCCAAGTTACCAAAAATGCAAAAGATTTGTGCTGGTTGCCGAGCAGCCGACCCAACTCTCGGGGGCTACACCCAGTGGGTGCGCTCGCGTGCCCCCACTAGAACGAGCATACCTCGCGTCTTCTTCAGCTCCTCCTCAAGCCGGTAGAAGACGGACTTGCCTCGGTTGTGAATGGCAACCGCCTTGTCAAAGAGCGCATGTTTCTTGACGTTCCCTGCCTGCGTGGGCAACCACCTCGACAAAGGCCAAAAAGTTAAGTAGGAAAAAGTAGATCCGGACCGGCTGCCACGTGGCTGGTCAGCCGGCCTGAATCTCGGGGGCTACACCCAGTGGGTGCGCACGCGCACCCCCACTGAAAACTCGACGCGGGCTAAGGGACCTTACCTCCACCACCACCTTTGCGTGTCGTAAAGAGATGTTGGTAGCCTCCACAAACCTGGCCAGCCCTTCATGACACTACACCAGGATGCGGCCCGGTTCCCCGGGCACGAGGGCTTGGCCGTTGGCTGGCGGAGGCAGGACGGCCGGGGCGTGGGCCAGCGCCTCACAGTCCTGAATCACATCGAGCATGGTCCTTCTCGACCGGCTCACCCCGCCGCTCGATCCTGCATCCGCTGCGGCGGCGGCTGGCGGGGGTTGGCAGTAACCATGAGGGCGCGGGAGCCAGCCTCGGGCTCCTTTGCAGTCGGCGCCGCCGGCTCCACCACCTGTTGGACCGGCTCGACAGCCGGCTGGCCCGGCTCGCTCCTCCCACCAACCAACGTCTCTGGCGCCGCCGCCGGCACAGCCGGGGTAACCGCCACGTTGGCCACGGCCGGCTCGACGGTGGGCAGTGTCACTATAGTCCCCACCTGCTGGGCCCTCTACTGGGCCGGCTCGGGAGCCGTTCCTGCCGACTAGGTTACCTCCGCCACGGGCGGAGCCATGTCCGTCTCCACGGCTGGCTCTTGTGGCTCGTTCGATGGAGGCCTCGACATCTGCATCGATTCCATCGCCGAATCCGTCGCACGCGCTGGGTCTGCGGGCCGCCTCCGCCTCCCATCACTCGAGGGCCCCAAGCGCGAGGGCGTGCCCTTTTCTCCTGCCTTCGAGGCTCGCAATTCTGCGAGCCTCCTCTTCTCTTCCCGCATCGTGGCCGCGTGCTCCTAGGCTTGCCGGCTGGTGGGATCCATCGGGTCGGTAGTCGACTCCGTATCATGGAGCTCGATGGCGTCCCTAGAACAAACCAAGGCCGAACCCTCAGGCACTTGCCGGCTCAAAAACTCGAAAAAACCCACAAGAACTAAAAGTACCCACCCGGCGATGACGGGAAGGGCCCGCTTGGCCCGTGCCGGTAGCTTCGTGGTGGCCGCTCGCGCTCTCTTACGAGCCGGCGGCTGAGTCGACAGCTACCCCGGGGCCGGCCTCTTCTCCCGACGGGAGGCCTCAGTCGTTGGGCCGGCCTCTTCTCCCGATGGGAGGCCTGAGCTACCTGGTCATGGGCCGGCTGCTCCTCGCTCCATCCGCGTGGCCCCTGCCGAGCTGTGGGGGAAGGCACGTCCAAGACCTGGACATCATCATCGTCAGTCCAATCTTTGATCGAGGGTCCGGAGGGGAACTCACCAGCCTCTCTAGACCCACTAGCTCCCGGGTCGCCCATCGCCCCATCCGCCTCAACCTCTCCCGAGGAGTCGACCTCCTCCTCGACACCGCCTCCCAGCTCGAAGTCCTCCGGGTTGGACTCGGCATGTTCCGCCTGGAATATCTGGGGGTGCGGCCGTCTGGCGTGTTCTGTCGAACAAAGTGCTATGGTCAGCATGGCATGTGAGCGAGGGGGGCAGCTAGAAAAACACAAGAGAAAAGGAAATCACCTCGACCGAGTGTACCAGGGGTGCTAGGTTGTGCTGGCTATACAGCATCTTGCCAAAGGTCTAGGTCTCTGGCTTCAGTTTGAAGTTAGTGATGGCGTTCACCCGCTTCATCACCCGGGCTATCGTCAACTCGAAGGTGGACAGCCAGCAGGGGTCCCGCCGGCCCGACATATCGCAGATCCAGTGAGGCCTCTGCTGGAGGGGCAGCACCCGGCGATCAATGAAGGCGGCCACCAGGTCAGTTGTGACCAGTCCCTCTTCGCTTCTCAGGCCTGGAGCCGGCCCAGCTTCCTAACTAGAGCTCCAGGCAGCCCGTCGCTCGTCCAGTTCACCCTCGAGGATGAGGCGTTGACAAAGGTCGGCAGTCGGATGTAGTCTCGCGGCGGGTCGGTGTTCTTCACGTAGAAGAACATTTGGTTCCACTTCTTGACAGAATCGATGAGGGTGATGCGGGGGAATTGCGGGCCATGGACGCACACCACCGCACCCCCGTAGGCGTATTTCTCGTTGTCGTTCCTCAAAGCCTTGAGGTAGAAGAGCTTCTTCCACAACTCCACGAAGGGGAGAAGCCTGAGGTAGCCCTCGCAAAGGGTCATGAAGCTCGACAGTTGGAGGATGGAGTTGGTCCCGAGGTGGTGCGGCTGGAGATTGGAGATGTCCATGAGGAGGCGGAAGAATTGGCTCACCAGCAGGCCGAAGCCGCGCGGGAAGTGCCAGGAAAACACCACAAACTCCCCCTCCCTAGGCTCGAGCACCATGTCGCAGCCCAGCGGAGGGGCGGCAACGCGGTCCTTCAGCAGCAGCATGCGGACACGGCGGAGGTACGCGATGTCCTCCTCCGTGACAATGGAGCCACACCAGCTGCCAGAGGGTCCGCCGGCCATCTCTGAGGCGATAGGCACAGTGAGACACGCGAGCGGAGCGGCAGCGCGGGCCGAGCAGCGAGCTGCGAGAGGAGGAGGATGATGGGGTGGGAGGTGCACGAACTGCCTCCACCCCTTCCCCTCCCCTTATAAATAAGAGGGCCACGCCCGGGGGACGTGGGGATTAACTGTGCCCACTCCCACGAGGAATCCATGGGACGTGGAAATTTCGAGCCGCGACCGTTGGGGTCCAAGCACAGAGGATCCCAGCCTATGGCCCAAGTGAAAGGATCGATATGGTTGACTAGAGGGGGGTGAATAGGCAGCTAACAATTTTTAACTTTTCTTTAACAATTTAGGCTTAGAAACAAATAGGTTGGCTGGATATGCAACTAGGTGAGCAACCTATATGATGCTAATCACAACAACAAGCTAAGCATGCAAGATAAAGCAATAAGCATAGCTTGCACAATGTAAAGGTAAGGAGTAACCAAGAGGAATCGATGGAGATGAGGAAGTGTTACCGAAGTTCCTTCCCGATAAGGGGAAGTACGTCTCCGTTGGAGCGGTGTGGATGCACAATGTTCCCCAAGAAGCCACTAGGGCCACCGTATTCTCCTCACGCCCTCACACAATGCGAGATGTCATGATTCCACTAGTGCTGCCCTTCAAGGCGGCAATCGGACCTTTACAAACAAGGTTGGGGCTCTCTCCACAACTTAATTGGAGGCTCCCAACGAAACCACGAAGCTTCACCACAATGGAATATGGCTTCGAGGTGACCTCTTCCGTCTAGGGTGCTCAAACACCCAAGAGTAACAAAATCCACACACAAAACTATGGGGGAATCAATTTTCCTTTGGTGGAAGTGTAGATCTAGATCTCTTCCTTCAATCCCTAGCAAGACAACAAGTTTGGGTGGCTAGAGAGAGAGATCGGGCAAGAAAGCACAAGGGGCATCAATGGTGGAGAGAGAGGTAAGAGATAAGATAGAGGAGGAAGAAGCACCTCCTTATATAGCCCCCCCTTTTCCAACCGTTACAACCAGTTCTGTATGGGGGCGGTACAACTGGAGCTGCGAGCGGTACCACCGGTATAACCGGTAAGACCGATACAACCGGTCAACCATCGCCCAACAACCGGACCACACCAGAAGGTTGGCTTGGATGCAGCAGCCAACCCTGAGCCCTGGACCAGGCAAAGTCCTAAGCGGTACAACCGCTCGGGACCCCGGTTGTACCGTGCTATATGAATATAATGGCACAACCGGTCCGGGTCCGCCCAACAACCAGGGCACACCACAACCATGTCCGGTGGTAGCCCGGTGCTGGGCCGGTTGTACCGCCCATAGCTGCCATATTGGGCCACTCAGCCTTTGGCGATACTACCGCCCAGGGCAGCAGTACAACCGCTGAGGACCACTTGTGGTAGCACCCCCAGGGTATCACCCGTAGAGTGGCAGTACAACCGGAAGTCAAAAGCACGCTGAGCATTTAGGTCGAGACTGCGGAATACCTGGCATGTAACAAGGAAAAAGAGAGTCTATGATGCGGAGAAGTGAGTTGGGTGAAGATGGATGTGCAAAAGAACCGATTCACCCAAGACTTTCCAATGTGGATTCCCTCTTAATAGTACAGGATCCCTACGACCAAAGAGAATAAACACTTAGAGAATCCCATCTTCGATCTTTGCCGTTTGGAGGGTCCACCTAACCGTCTTGCGTTCCACATACAATCCCTGTATAACTTGACGCACGGTTAGATCCTAGTGAGTTGTCATCATCGCCAAAACATCAAGGTAAGAGAATGCCCTTACAATCTCCCCCTTTTTGGTGGATGATGACAACAACACGATTTGCATTGATGATCTATAAAATAAAAGTGGAGCTCCCCCTCAATGTGTGCAACAGATGAGACCTGTGCAAGAATTGAAGCTCCCCCTTTATTTTATAGACCACCCACTAGGGATAAAATATAAAATGAAGCATTAAGGAGCAAAATAAACGAGATAATAAGTAGAGCTTAATAGTAAGGGTACGATAAGTCTTAGACTCTACTTAAACACACATAGTCTCCACACAAACTGATAAGAAGCAAATAAGAGTTCAACAGCAAGACGCAACAAAGAGGCAAATAAACAACCATGTAACACCCATGCAAATCCCGTTAATGTACTTTCTCCCCCTTTGGCATCAAGACACCAAAAAGGAAAAGAGTGATCCTAGTGCCCCAGAACTCAGTAGATGTCCTCGTTGGTCGCATATCCGTCGGAATCATCATCTCCAGAGTCATCCCATCATCATCATCATCATCATATCATCATCAGTAGCAGCAGCAGCAGCGGCAGAGGAGGAGGCAGCCGGCTAGTTTGGGATCTCATCATCAGTCCAAGTGCTATGCTCATAGATCCATTGCTCTTCAGGAGTGATGTTCTTCTTAGAGACACTGGCAGCATCAAGATGGAGAGCCCACATAATCTGTATCTGTCTACGTCGGGCTAGCTTCTCGTTGACATGGGCTTCATGGACCTTCTTCTAAACATGAGTCTGGAGGCATAAGGTTTTCTTGATCTTGTCAGAAAGCTTGGAGGCCCAAGATGGCTTGGCACCTGCAGGAAGCTCAAAATCAGTGTCACTGGAAGTAGCAAAGACATCCTTAGGGTTGGCATCAGGATAGCAAGGTTTAGCATGTTTCTTCTTATGGAGTTGCTTGACCTCATGCACGATGAGGTTGTCAGGAGAAGTGAGAAGCTCGCCCGACCGACAGATGGCCCACACAAAGTTGAGAAAGCTCATGATATAAGGAGCATATGTGGGAACCTTTTGGTAGACCATCATGGAGTACAACTCCTCCCACATCCATTTGGAAACATCAAAGGTAGCTCCAGAGCCAGCTTTAGTCTTCATGGCAACAAGTAGATCAACAAAGTACCCATGATCTCATCCTGATTTCGAACCTTGGGCAAAAGAACATTCTGGAACACACGATGTAAAATGTCATAGACCTATTGCAGGTCCTTAGAAGCTCCCATAACCCCCCGCCCACGAATGTAAAGGGGGGCTAACCTGTTCTTATCCATAGATTGGGACCGATCATGAGGACGAATGCCTCCATTCCCAGTGAGGCCAGTATCATCATAGCCAAGGACATTGCAGAAAGCGCGCCACAGAACACGGAAGAATTCATCACGACACGTGAAGGAAAGAGGACGCTCGTCATTAGTGCCAAAGTGGACCGTGGCATAGAACTGGTAAATGAGTTGCACATCAAAGGCACAGTTGAAGGTCATGAGCTTGATCAGGTCAAATTCTTTGCACAGTGCCAAAGCCTCGCCAAAGTAAGCCATGTTTTGCCTCTAGTGCTCGATGTCAATAGTCCATTGCTTTGCATACTTGTTCTTGTGATGGTCATAGAGCTCATGCACGATCCAAAATTGCAACTCAGTTCGGAACTGAGGTGTGGTCTACCTAGGAGCAATAGGAACCTCGTACGGATTTGGAAGACGGGCCCTCTCCCAATCAGCTTGCTTCCAGGAATGCACGGGCTTGGCATTTTTCTGCTTGGCAGCCAAGGACTTCTCACGGCGAGTGGGATTGGTGGGGATCACAACTTCCTCATTCTTAGAATCTTCAATAGTCCTGCACCTATGAGCACGTTTCTTGGTCTTCTTCTAAGGAGCAGCACTAGAACCACCTGTAGACATGCATGCAAACAAAACACAGAGAGGAAACCCCAAAATATGATAGGATTGTACGCAAGAGAGGGAATAAATTAGGTGCGGGGATAAGAAACAAAGAACATGGGGTAGGAATCAATGAGGCCGGTTGAACCGGTTGCCCTTGCAGTTGTACCGCACCATCGGTTGTACCGCTAACTAGAGCGGTTGTACCGCTGCTGGGAAACCGGCATTCCAAATTCAGAGACATGCCCCCTCTTTGAGGTTTCTAATCAACATAGCTAATTGGATTTATAATATATGATATTATCCCATCAATAGTTTGCCAAGAAACGCGGGAACCAAGCAATGCCCTAGCAATGGAGGATTCAAAAGAGGATCCAAGAACGAGGATGAAATAGGCATTACCGGCATCCATGGGAGAAGATAGGGGAAGGAAGGGCCTCCACGGAGCAGATTCGGGGGGAGGCCATGAATCCGGGGCACCGGAGGCACTCCGAGGCGGCGGTGGCGGCGGTCGGTGATAGGGGGTACCAGGAGGAGTCGGGCACGAAGGGGATAACTGAATACCCCTTCGTCCCGGCCCTCCCGTTAAGAACCGGGTCGCGACTGGTTGTACCGCTCAATAAGAGCGGTTGTACTGGTCCCAGTACAGTTCCAGGGAATTAGCGGTAGAACCGCAATCATCCCCGGTTGTACCGCCGGGACGGGACAACAGGTGGATTAGCGGTAGAACCGCTTTCCCCATCGGTTGTATCGCATGTCCATAGACACTACCACCAGATGATCGAAGCATACAATCCTTTTTTCAGAGATGGGGTATAGTGAGGAAACCTCCATGGTTGGAAGAAAACAAAAATGACAATAAAAGGCCATGGAGAAATCCCACACCTAGGACTCAAAGCATCACGAAACCAATTGTAAAACTCAAATAAGAGCAAACAGAGGGGGCGGTGGCCGAGGCCACCTATATATGATTCAATTGGTATGGCACCGCGAAGATATGAACCTTGGGCCCATGACCAAAACTCATCTTTGAAGCACAGGGTTCATCCGAAATGACGAATGTGAAAGACTTGATTTATTTATGCATAATAGGAGGAGGGATAGTTCATTGAGAGAACTAGACTCCCCCTAAATCCATGCCTACACCTAGACAAGACATAATGATGAGTGTGGTGGGGTGTGCACTAAGTCAATCCACATTGATTAAATCAGTGATATTTAGCTCATGCCTTAACTCACGAAATCTTGCTTCATCCAAGGGCTTTGTAAAAATATCTACAAGTTGCTCATTAGTGTTGAGATGGATAAGATTGATATCTCCTCGCTTGACGTGTTCTCAGAGGAAGTGATGACGAATATTAATGTGCTTTGTCTTGTAGTGTTGAACTGGGTTCCTGGAGATCATAATGGCACTTTCATTATCATAGTAAAGAGGCACTTTGTCACAATTGACACCATAATACTTTAAAGTTTGCCTCATCCAAAGAATCTGTGCACAGCAGCTGGCAGCAGCTACATACTCGGTCTCAGTGGACGAGAGAGAAACACAATTATGTTTCTTTGAAGACCAATTTACCAAAGACCGACCAAGAAATTGGCAGCCTCCGGAAGTGGACTTCATATCCACATGGTCTCTCGCCCAATCCGAGTCAATATATCCAATGAGATCAAACGAAGCACCCTTGGGATACCATAATCCAAAGTTTGGGGTATGAGTCAAATATCGAAAGATTCGCTTGACAGCCACATGGTGACTCTCCTTAGGTGCGGATTGAAATCATGCACAAATTCCCACACTTAACATGATATTCGGTCTAGATGCACAAAGGTAAAGCAAGGATCCAATCATGGAGCGATATACCTTTTGATTCACAGCTTTACCATTGGGATCACTGTCAAGATGGCATTTGAGTGGCATAGGAGTGTTGGCCTTGGGAGGATTGAGCTCATCCATCTTGAACCTCTTGAGCATGTCTTGAGTGTATTTAGCTTGATTGATGAAGGTAGCTTCACTTTGTTGCTTGACTTCGAAACCAAGGTAGAACTTCAACTCTCCCATCATAGACATCTCGAACTTATTTTTCATCAGAGTGGCAAATTCTTCATTGAAAGCTTTGTTAGGAGAACCAAATATAATATCATCAACATATAGTTGGCATACGAAAAAGTTCCCGTTGACCCTCTTTGTGAAAAGAGTGGGATCGATTTTCCCAATTTCAAACCCACGGTCTTGCAACATATCGGTAAGGTGCTCATACCATGCACGTGGGGCTTGTTTAAGGCCATAGAGAGCCTTATCGAGAACGTATACATGGTTGGGGAACTTGGGATCCTCGAACCCTGGGGGTTGCTTAACATATACCAACTCCTTAAGAGGACAATTAAGGAATGCACTTTTAACATCCATTTGATATAATTTAAAGTTATGATGAGAAGCATATGCAAGCAACATGCGAATAGATTCAAGGCGAGCAATAGGAGCAAAGGTTTCACCATAGTCGATACCCTTGACTTGGGAGTAGCCTTGTGACACCAATCTTGCCTTGTTGTGAATGATGACACCGTTCACATCTTGCTGGTTCTTGAAGATCCATTTAGTTCCAATAACATTATGGTTCTCCTTAGGTCTTGGCACCAAATGCCACACTTGGTTGCGCTCGAAGTTGTTGAGTTCATCGTGCATAGCTTCGACCCACTCCATGTCCTCGAGCGCATCTTGTACCTTGAGGGACTCAATGCAAGAAACAGACGCGTGATGTTCACAAAAGTTTGTCAATTGTCTACGAGTAGTTACCCCTCTTTGCAAGCTGTCGTAGACGTTTTCCATCACATGTTGTCTAAGTTTATGTTTGGCAGCATTCTTGGCGACTCGTCTCTCTAAGATTTCCTCCATGGAGGGTTGAGGGACAACATTCAGAGAAGCATCTTCTTGGAGATCTTGAGCGCCTTCGTGAACTTGCTCTTGATTCTAAAGCAGATCTTGATCTTGAGCTTGCTCGGGGACATGGACTTGATCTTGGGCATCACTTGGTGAGAAACCATCATCAGTAGATTGGTCTTACCTTTGATCTTGTCCATGTGGTAGAGGACCTTCATTTTGTTCTTCGGAAGTGTGTGGGTCTTGCGTCGGTAATGGTTCCACTTGAGTGGAACATTGTCCTTCTCCTTCGGCCACAAGGGGTTCCTCAACGGGTAGGAAGTATCCCACACCCATTCTTCTTATGGCTTGGGGAGGAATTTAATCACCTACATCATAAAGACCACTTTGCTCCACTTGGGACCCATTATTTTCATCAAATTCCACGTTACACGTCTCCTCAATGAGTCTGGTGGACTTATTGAGGACACCAAGAATGAGAGTTTGTAGCATAACCAACAAATGTGCCCTCTTGAGCTCTAGGTTCAAATTTAGACAAACGAGCACCTTTCTTGAGAAGGAAACACTTACACCCGAACACCCTTAAGTACTTGAGATTGGGCTTGTTACCGATAAGAATTTCATAAGGAGTCTTGTTCAAGACTTTTCGAAGATAGAGCTGATTGGATGCATGGCAAGCTATGTTGATGGCTTCGGCCCAGAAATTGTACAAAGATTTGAATTCCGCCATCATGGTCCTTGCCGCTTCCATCAACGTCCGGTTCTTTCTCTCGACAACACCATTTTGTTGAGGGGTATAAGGTGCGGAGTATTGATGATTGATCCCCTCATCACTAAGGAACTCATTCAAGGTGTAGTTCTTGAACTCAGTGCCATTGTCACTTCTTATCATCAAAATCGCCTCATATTGTCGTTGAGATTCATTTGCAAAGTCGATGACTGTTTGTTGTGTTTCACTCTTCCTCTTGAAGAAATATACCCAAGTGTATCTTGAGTAGTCTTCCACGATCACCAAACAATACTTTCTCCCCCCAAGGCTATAAAAAGATGGAGGACCAAATATATCCATGTGGAGGAGCTCCAAGGGCCTCTTCGAGTAAATGGTAGTCGTGGGGCGGTGAGCAGTCTCATGTAGCTTTCCTTCAATACAAGCACTGCAAGCATGATCTTTGGCAAAACTCACATTTGTTAGTCCAAGGATGTGATCCCCTTTGAGTAGACTTTGCAAAGATCTCATATTGACATGGGCTAGCTGGCGATGCCAGAGCCATCCCACATCAACTTTAGCCATTAGGCAAGTCGCGGTCTTAGTGGGTCGCTCCGAGAAATTCACCACATAGAGACCGTTCTCGACATGCCCAAGAAAAGCTACTTTAAGAGTCTTGCTCCACAAAAGGGCCACAGAGTCAATACCAAAGAAGGTACTAAAGCCCATGAGTGAGAGTTGATGAACAGAAAGTAAATTGTATGCGAGGGTCTCAACAAGATAACATTCTCTATGGAGAGTTCCGGAGAGATTATCACCTTGCCAAGACCGAATACCTTTGAAATTGCATCATCACCAAATGATACTTGGGTGGACACGGATGGATCAGGATGAATGTCCCCACTAAGTCCTTGCTTCCGGTCATGTGATTTGTCACTCCACTATCGAGCAACCATGACGTTCCTATGAAAGAAAACCCCTACAAGAGATCAATGTTTGGTTTTAGGTACCCATTATTTAATGGGTACTTTCATGTTAGCAACAAGGGTCTTAGGAACCCAAATACACCATTCAATGTACTCATAAGAAGAACCAACATATTTGGCATAAACATGCCCATCACTAGCATGGCACAAAACATAAGAGCGATTAAAGTCTCCGGTCTTGTTGGGGTGGGTGATCTTGCCCTTATTGGCATTACCAACCACAACTTTGTCTTTCTTCTTCTCATGAGGACCATCTCCTGCTCTTACAAAAGTCTCCTTGAGAGGTGGAACTTCCTTGGTGTTCACCTTCTTCTTCTTCTTCTTCTTCTTCTTCTTCTTCTTGCTTTTCGGTGCGAACCCAACTCCTTCTTTTGCAACAACTTCCTTCTGATTACTCAAAAGGTCATTGAGTGTCTTCTCACCTTGGATACATGTCACCAAAACCTTTTCAAGCTGCTCTTTTAGCTTAGCATTTTCCTCCACAAGATGTGCATGCTCACAACACGAGTTAGTAGCAGATGCATTATCAATTAGAACAAAAGGAGGACACATGGCAATCTCCTTAGTGAGTTTTACTTGGAGTTAATCATGCGACTCCTTAAGAGAGGCATGAGCACACTTCAATGCCTTGTGAGCAGTGTCAAGTGTGTCGAGCTCAACCTTGAGTCGATCATGGCCAACCCCAAGTGCAACCTTTTCAGACTTGAGCACACGGTTAAGAAGAATAGCGTGATCATAATCTTTATGTAATTTAGCAAGTTCATCATTTTGTGACTCCTCAAGAGTCATATGAAGGCCTCGCTCTTCCTCAAGATCAATAGATAGATTCGCTATCTCGTCGGCATAATCATGACTATGGCCTCTCAACTCCTCAAGATATTTTCTTGAGACTCAATAGTGTCATTGGCCTCACCAAGTTGTTCCAAGAGAGCAACGAAATGCTTCTTGGATTCTCCCTTGAGTTTACACAAGAATTTGTCAAACTCATTTTTATCGTTTGTCGCCTCCTCGTGTTCATCCACACAATCTAACAAAGACGGAGTGGAAGAAATATAAGTCTTAATGTTTGAGGTTTTGGCGTTGGAGGTTACCTTGGTGATACCTTTAGCCATGAGGCACCTAGCGACAATGTTCTCATTGGGGGCTTCGAAGAGTAACACCTTTGTTGGAGTAGAGGAAGCAATTTCCACAGATGCCATTACCATTCCTTCACCGCTTGTGTCTTCGTCATCAACATCATCATCCGAGGCATACTCTTCTTGAGCCACCAACACTTTGTGAGGAGCCTTCTTGGTGAAGTTGGTCTTGTCGGGTAAGGACTTGGCCTTATCTTTGCGAATGAGCTTGCCACCATTGTCTTCCCTCTTCTCATATGGGCAATCCACCACAAAGTGACTCACATTACCACAGTTGTAGCATGTTCTCACAAGTTGCTTGCCCTTTGACCCGTTTGAGTTGTTCTTGGAAAAGTTGGGCCTTGTGTTTCTCTTATTACCCCAAAATTGCGTGGACGCAAGAGCCATATGATCATGATAAGCATATTTGGTGTCCTCGGAGCAACCCTCTTCTCCTTATTCTTCCTCTTGACTAGCCTTGGCCTTCAAAGCAAGGTTGGGGGATGATCTCTTTGACCGTTGCACGTGAGCGAGAGCATTGTCAGCTGTCGTGTTCAAGATGTTCATTGCAATAAATTCATCCAACACATCACCAGAGGACAAGGTGTGAAAGTTCAGTCTTTGACGGATGACGGCGGACATGGCCTTGTTGTATGGCATGATGGCCTTTAGAAACTTACACTTGATCCAAGTATCATCCATATCCTTGCTGCCATGATCTTTGAGGGCAACGGCGAGAGCAGTCACCCTTCTATAGAGCTCACGCGTTCCTCGTCTTCTATCATTACAAACTCATCTGACTGATCAAGGACCACTTCATAGTTTGACCGTTCAATGCTTGAGCTGCCCTTGTACATGGAGATAATGTGTTCCCAACACTCTTTTGCAACAGTGAAAGGACGCAAGTGCGGTAAGTCTTCAGTGGGTATGGCAGCTTGGAGTATGAACAAGGCGGAAGAATTTAGTTGTTTATCCGCTTGTTCTCTTGGAGTGAGGTTGCGTGGATCATGAGGGTAGTATCCTTCTTCAATGACTCTCATGAGATGAATTGAGATGTGATCTAAATGAGACTTGATACTGAAAACCCAGTTAGCAAAATCATTCTTAACAAGTTTAGGAGGTGGACCGTGATTAACTATATGAGGTGGGTGCACCAGTCCTCCATAGACCACATGAGGGGGGACTGAGGCAAAGCTCCCCGGCCCATTAATTCCTTGAGAGCGATTATCCCTATAAGTACTAGCCCCCTCCTTACTGAAGTTGACATACGGTGTCGAGTTAGTGGGATTAACCACTTGAACCACATCGGTGGAAAGTTTAGGATTATCAAGAAATTCTTTGAACATGGATTTGACCTCGGTCACCACAGAACATTTGAGATAGGACATGGCCTCATTCAAATCCTCGAGAGACCGTGTTCACTCCCATGGCCTCGGGAAGTTCTCCCACACGCGCCTCTTCCCCAGCCATACTCTTCGGGTGGTGAAACCCTTAATAACGAGACGTAGCTCTGATACCAATTGAAAGGATTGATATGGTTGACTAGAGGGGGGTGAATAGGCAACTAACAATTTTTAACTTTTATTTAACAATTTAGGCTTAGAAACAAATAGGTTGGCTAGATATGCAACTAGGTGAGCAACCTATATGACGCTAATCACAACAACAAGCTAAGCATGCAAGATAAGGCAATAAGCATAGCTTGCACAAAGTAAAGGTAAGGAGTAACCACAAGAGGAACCAATGGAGATGAGGAAGTGTTACCAAAGTTCCTTCCTGGTGAGGGGAAGTACGTCTCCGTTGGAGTGGTGTGGAGGCACAATGCTTCCCAACAAGCCACTAGGGCCATCATATTCTTCTCACGCCCTCACACAATGTGAGATTACGTGATTCCACTAGTGGTGCCCCTGAAGACGGCAACCAGACCTTTACAAACAAGGTTGGGGCTCTCTCCACAACTTAATTGGAGGCTCCCAACAAAACCATGAAGCTTCACCACAATGGAATATGGCTTCGAGGTGACCTCTTTCGTCTAGGGTGCTCAAACACCCAAGAGTAACAAAATCCACACAAGAAACTATGGGGGAATCAATTTTTCTTTGGTGGAAGTGTAGATCTAGATCTCCTCATTCAATCCCTAGCAAGACAACAAGTTTGGGTGGCTAGAGAGAGAGATCTAGCAAGAAAGCACAAGGGGCATCAATGGTGGAGAGAGAGAGGTAAGAGATAAGATAGAGGAGGAAGAGGCACCTCCTTATATAGGCCCCCCCTTTTCCAATCGTTACAGCTAGTTCTGTATGGGGGCGGTACAACTGGAGCTGCGAGCGGTACAACCGGTATAACCGGTAAGACCGGAACAACCAGTCAACCATCGCCCAACAACCGTACCACACTAGAAGGTTGGCCCGGATGCAGCAGCCAGCCCTAAGCCCCGTACAACCGGTATAACCGGTAAGACCGGAACAACCAGTCAACCATCGCCCAACAATCGTACCACACTAGAAGGTTGGCCCGGATGCAGCAGCCAGCCCTAAGCCCCGGACCAGGCAAAGTCCTGAGCGGTACAACCGCTCGGGACCCCAGTTGTACGGGGCTATATGAATATAGCGGTACAATCGGTCCTGGTCTGCCCAACAACTGGGGCACACCAGAACCATGTCCAATGGTAGCCCGGTGTTGGGCCGGTTGTACCGCCCAGAGCTGCCATATTGGGCCACCTAGCCTTTGGCGGTACTACCGCCCGAGGGCAGCAGTACAATCGCTGAGGACCACTTGTGGAAGCACCCCTAGGGTATCACCCCTAGAGTGGCAGTACAACGAGAAGTCAAAAGCACACTGAGCATTTAGGTCGAGACCGCAGAATACCTGGCATGTAACAAAGAAAAAGAGGACTCTCTCTCTATGATGCGGATAACTGAGTTGGGTGAAGATGGATGTGCGAAAGAACTAGTTCACCCAAGACTTTCCAATGTGGATTCCCAATTAATAGTACGGGATCCCTACGACCAAAGAGAATAAACACATAGAGAAGCCCATCTTCGATCTTTTCTGTTTTGAGGATCCACCTAACCGTCTTGCATTCCACATACAATCCTTGTATAAGTTGACACGCAGTTAGATCCTAGTGAGTTATCATCATCACCAAAACACCAAGGTAAGAGAATGCTCTTACACAGAGGCCTATTGGGCTAGGCCTGCGGTCTGTCAGGCTAGGACCAGGGCGGAGGCCCCGACATCATTACGCTCCGCATGGCGTGTCGCGGTCCGGCACGGGCCCCAAAGCGGCGCAACGGGAACCGGGGCATCGGGAGCAATCGCCGACGCGGCCGGTCGATCGATCCCACAAGAAAGACGGACGCCGCCAAATGAAGCCGCTGGCTCCCCCTCGTCAAAGGGACATGGGACCCCGCCGGCTTCGGGGACTACTGATGGGGTTATTACCCCTAGGTAGGCCAAGACTAGGGAGTTCTCACCCCTTTTGAAAAAAAAAATATGGTCGGCTGGTCCGCGCCCAGCTGGCGTGCTACCGATGAACCCACAGCCGACTAACGAACAACCGGTAGACCCGCTGCCGGTTGGCCCATGGCTGGCTGGTCGGGATCCGGCCACCCAGGCCCTGGCCATCCTGCGGCCGGTAGCACCGCGGCCAACCCTTCTACTAACCTTTGCACGGGCAGGCACCCGTCCCATCTCACTGTGACCAAGGACACCGACAAGATGCGACCCCCATGATGGACTTCGGTGTGGCTACAACAACCGCTGACGCACGAGCATGCATGGCTACAGTTGGGGCAGTCGTACCGCTGACCAGGACCGATCGAGACCCGGCAGGGCAACAGTGCCACCACGCCACCGTCTATTCCATTACCTGCCCGGACGTGGCTACAACGCAATGATACGTCCATTTTGCATCATGATTTTATATTGATATTTATTTCATTATGGGTTGTTATTACACATTTTGGTACAATACTTATGCCTTTTCTCTCTTATTTTACAAGGTCTACATGAAGAGGGAGAATGCTGGCAGCTGGAATTCTGGACTGGAAAAGGAGCAAATCTGAGATACCTATTCTCCGAAACTCCAAAAGTCCTAAAAATCTATGGAGAATTATTTTGGAATAGAAAAATATATTGGGCGAAAGAAATACACCAGGGGGACCACCAGGGAGCCACAAGCCTTCTGGGCGCGGCCACCCCCTGGCCGCGCCTAGCGAGCTTGGGGCCCACCTAGCAGCCCTCCGGTGCCCATCTTCTGCTATATTGAGGGTTTCGTCGAGGAAAAAATCATAAGAGACCTTTCGTGACGAAGCACCGTCGTCTCGACGCGGAACTTGGGCAGAACCAATCTAGAGCTCCGGCAGGGTGATCCTGCCGGTGAAACTTCCCTCCGGGAGGGGGAAATCGAAGCCATCGTCATCACCAATGATCCTCTCATCAAGAGGGGGTCAATCTCCATCAACATCTTCATCATCACCATCTCCTCTCCAAACCCTAGTTCATCTCTTGTATCCGATCTTTGTCTCAAAACCTCAGATTGGTACCTGTGGGTTGCTAGTAGTGTTGATTACTCCTTGTAGTTGATGATAGTTGGTTTATTTGGTGGAAGATTATATGTTCAGATCCTTGATCATCACTTATAATTGTATGATTATGAACATGAATATGTTTTGTGAGTAGTTATCTTTGTTCTTGAGGAAATGGGATAAGTCTTGTTATAAGTAATCATGTGAATTTGGTATTCGTTCGATATTTTGATGAGATGTATGTTGTCTCTCCTCTAGTGGTGTTATGTGAACGTCGACTACATAACACTTCACCATTGTTTGGGCCTAGAGGAAGGCATTGGGAAGTAATAAGTAGATGATGGGTTGCTAGAGTGATAGAATCTTAAACCCTAGTTTATGTGTTGCTTCGTAAGGGGCTGATTTGGATCCACACGTTCCATGCTATGGTTAGATTTATCTTAATTCTTCTCTCGTAGTTGCGGAGGCTTACGGGAGGGGTTAATCATAAGTGGGAGTCTTCTCCAAGTAAGGACGACATTCAAGCACCGGTCCACCCACATATCAAACTATCAAAGTAGCGAACGCGAATCAAATGAGCATGATGAAAACTAGCTTGACATAAATTCCCATGTGTCCTCGGGAGCGCTTTGCTTTATATAAAAGTTTGTCCAGGCTTGTCCTTTTCTTAAAAAGGATTGGGCCACCTTGCTTCACCTTTGTTACAATTTTTACTTGCTACCCGTTATGAATTATCTTATCATAAAACTATTTGTTATCGATAATTTCAGTGCTTGCAGAGAATACCTTACTGGGAACCGCTTGTCATTTCCTTCTCTTCCTTGTTGGGTTCGACACTCTTACTTATCGAAAGGACTATGTTAGATCCCCTATACTTGTGGGTCATCAAAACTCTTTTCTGACGCCATTGCCGGGGAGTGAAGCGCCTTTGGTGAGTGGAACTTGGTAAGGAAAAAATTTATATAGTGTGCTGAAATTTACTGTCGCTTGTTACTATGGAAAGTAATACTTGGAGGGGCTTGTTCGGGGTATCTTCACCCCGACCGGAAACACAAAGAGTTGTCCCTCAACCTACTGAACCTACTGAAAATATTTATTATGAAATTCCTTCGGGTATGATAGGGAAACTGCTAGCTAATCCTTATGCAGGAGATGGAACACTACATCCTGATTTGCATCTAATCTATGTGGATGAAGTTTGTGGATTATTTAAGCTTGCAGGTCTGCCCAAGGATCACATCAAGAAGAAGGTCTTTCCTTTATCTTTTAAGGAGAAGGCATTGACATGGTATAGGCTATGTGATCATATTGGATCATGGAGCTATAGCCGGTTGAAAATGGAATTTCAACAGAAGTTCTATCCTATGCATCTAGTTCATCGTGATCGGAATTATATTTATAATTTTTGGCCTCGTGAAGGATAAAGAATCGCTCAAGCTTGGGGGAGGCATAAGTCAATGTTATATTCATGCCCTAATCATGAGCTCTCAAGAGAAATTATTATTCAGAATTTTTATGCTCGGCTTTCTCGTAATGATCAATCCATGCTCGATACTTATTGTGTGGGTTCTTTTATGAAGAAAGATATTGAATTCAAATGGAATTTATTGGAAAGAATTAAACGCAACTCTGAAGATTGGGAACTCGACGAAGGTAAGGAGTCAGGTATAAATCTTAAGTTTGATTCTGTTAAATCCTTCGTGGACACCGATGCTTTTCGTGAATTTAGCACTAAATATGGACTTGACTCTAAGATAGTAGCTTCTTTCCATTAATCATTTGCTACTCATGTTGATCTCCCTAAGGAGAAGTGGTTTAAATATCATCCTCCCATTGAAGTGAAAGTAATGGAACCTATTAAAGTTGAAGAGAAAATTATTACTTACAATGTTGATCCTGTTATCCCTACTGCTTACATTGAGAAACCACCTTTCCCTGTTAGGATAAAGGAACATGCTAAAGCTTCAACTGTGGTTCGTAAGAGTTGTATTAGAACACCTACACCCCCTGAACAAATCAAAGTTGAACCTAGTATTGCTATGGTTAAATATCTCTTGGTTGATAATATTGATGGGCACGTTATTCATTTCTATGATTAAGATGCTAGAGTTGCTAGACCGGATACTAAGCATAAACATAGACCAGTTGTTGGCATGCCTATTGTTTCTGTTAAAATAGGAGATCATTGTTATCATGGCTTATGTGATATAGGTGCTAGCGTAAGTGCAATTCCCCATTCCTTATACACAGAAATCATGCATGATATTGCACCAGTTGAACTAGAGGATATTGATGTTACTATTAAGCTCGCTAATAGAGAGACTATCGCACCGATAGGGATTATTAGAGACGTTGAAGTCTTGTGTGGGAAAGTAAAGTATCCTACTGATTTTCTTGTTCTTGGTTCCCCACAAGATAATTTTTGTCCCATTGTATTTGGCAGACCCTTCTTAAATACTGTTAATGCTAAGGTTGATTGTGAGAAAGAAATAGTTACTGTGAGGTTTGGGGATGTGTCCCATGAGTTTAATTTCTCTATATTTCGTAGACAACCCCATGACAAGGAATTGCCTAGTAAAGATGAAATTATTGGTCTCGCTTCTATTGTTGTGCCTCTTACTGATCCCTTAGAACAATATTTGCTAGACCATGAAAATGATATGCGTATGAATGAGAGGAATGAAATAGATGAAATTTTCTTTGAGCAGCAGCCTATTTTGAAACATAACTTACCTATTGAAATACTTGGGGATCCTCCTCCACCCAAGGGTGATCCCGTGTTCGAGCTCAAGCAATTACCGGATACATTGAAATATGCTTATCTTGATGAAAAGGAGATATATCCTGTTATTATTAGTGCTAACCTTTCAGAGGATGAAGAAAAGAGATTATTGAAAACTCCGAGGAAGCACCGTGCTGCTATTGGTTATACTCTTGATGATCTTAAGGGCACTAGTCCCACTCTATGCCAGCATAAAGTTAATATGATGCCTGATGCCAAACCAGTTATTGATCACCAACGATGATTGAACCCTAAGATGAAAGAAGTGGTAAGAAAATAAGTACTAAAGCTTCTGGAGGCAAGTATAATTTATCATGTTGCTGATAGTAGATGGGTTAGTCCCGTCCATTGTGTCCTAAGAAGGGAGGTATTACCGTTGTTCCTAATGATAAAAATGAATTGATCCCGCAAAGAATTGTTACAGGTTATAGAATGGTAATTGATTTTAGGAAACTAAATAAAGCTACTAAGAAAGATCATTACCCTTTACCTTTTATTGATCAAATGCTAGAAAGATTATCCAAACATACTCATTTTTGCTTTCTAGATGGTTACTCTGGTTTCTCTCAAATACATGTATCAAGCCAGGATCAAGAAAAGACCACGTTTACTTGCCTTTTCGGTACCCTTGCTTATAGACGTATGCCTTTTGGTTTATTCAATGCACCTGCTACCTTTCAAAGATGTATGATGGCTATATTCTTCGACTTTTGTGAAAAGATTCTTGAGGTTTTCATGGATGATTTTTCTGTTTACGGAACTTCATTTGATGATTGTTTGAGCAACCTTGATTGAGTTTTGCAAAGATGTGAAGAAACTAATCTTGTCTTGAATTGGGAAAAGTGCCACTTTATGGTTAATGAAGGTATTGTCTTGGGGCACAAGATCTATGAAAGAGGTACTGAAGTTGATAAAGCTAAAGTTGATGCTATTGAAAAAATGTCGTGCCCTACGGATATCAAAGGTATAAGAAGTTTCCTTGGTCATGCTGGTTTCTATAGGAGGTTTATCAAGGATTTCTCTAAGATTTCTAGGCCTCTCACAAACCTTTTGCAAAAAGATGTTCCGTTTGTTTTTGATGATGACTGTGTAGAAGCATTTGAAATTCTTAAGAACGCCTTGATTACCGCACCCGTTGTTCAACCACCCGACTGGAACCTACCTTTTGAAATTATGTGTGATGCTAGTGATTATGTTGTTGGTGCTATTCTAGGACAAAGAGTCGATAAGAAATTGAATGGTATCCATTATTCTAGCAAAACTCTAGACAGTGCTCAAAGAAACTATGCTACTACTGAAAAGGAATTTTTAGCAGTTGTGTTTGCTTGTGATAAGTTTAGACCTTATATTGTTGATTCCAAGGTAACTGTTCACACTGATCATGCTACTATTAAGTACCTTATGGAGAAGAAAGGTTCTAAACCTAGACTTATTAGGTGGGTCCTTCTGCTACAAGAATTTTATTTGCATATCATTGATAGAAAGGGTGCTGATAACCCTATGGCAGATAACCTGTCTAGGTTAGAAAATGTTCTTGATGACCCACCACCTATTGATGATAGATTTCCTGATGAACAATTAGCTGTCATGAATACTTCACATAATGCTCCTTGGTATGCTGATTACGCCAATTACATTGTTGCTAAATTTATACCTCCTAGTTTCACATACCAACAAAAGAAAAAGTTCTTCTATGATTTAAGGCATTACTTTTGGGATGACCCACATATTTATAAAGAAGGAGTAGATGGTACTATTAGACGTTGTGTACATGAGCATGAACAGGAACATATTTTACCCAAGTGTCACTCCAAAGCCTACGGAGGACATCACGCTGGAGATAGAACCGCACACAAGGTACTATAATCCGGGTTTTATTGGCCTACTCTCTTCAAGGATGCTCGTAAGTTGTCTTATCCTGTGATAAATGTCAAAGAATTGGTAATATTAGTAGACGTCAGGAAATGCCTATGAATTACTCTCTTGTTATCGAACCATTTGATGTTTGGGTCTTTGATTATATGGGACCTTTTCCACAATCTAAATGGGAAGGTCCTTACGTCATCGAAGAGGTATACCGTTCCGATGCCATCAAGATTAACAACGCCGAAGGCACAAACCGAAGGTGGTGAACGGTCAAAGAATCAAATATTATATCTGCGGTACTCCCATAAATGTTGAAACCAATATCACCAATACCATAACTCCGGAGGAGTACATTAGGGAGACTTACCAGAACGTTTCAGACTCCGAAAAGGAATAGGTATGTGGTACGGTAAGCAAAAAGACTCCAAAACTTTTTCAATGGCAAATTTTATCTATTTTGGAATATTTAAAAAATTAGGAAAACTTAAAGTAGTCCGAATAGTGCACAAGGAGGCGACAAGCCTGCTCGGCGCGGCCACCCCCCTGGCCGCTCCCCTGGGGCTTGTGGCCACCTCGTGCACCACCCGGACTCCGTTTTCTTGTGGCATACTCCTTTGGGTTGGTAAAAAATCATTATATAATCTCCCGAAGGTTTTGATTCTCGTATCACGACAATACCTCCCGTTTTCTCTTTTGAGTTGTTTCTGCAACAAATTTAGATCAACATGGCGTCCCCAAGTGTTTCGAAGGACAAGTTCTCTGAGAAGGCCATCAGCCCCTACCTTGCGGAGGTGCTGCCACACCCTCAAACCATTGAGGTGTGTGAGGGGGTGCTGCACATCCGTGATGTGGAGGGGCCAAAGAAAACCGGAAGCATGCAGACAAGGCTCGAAGCAATGGAGCAGCAAGTCTTCAAGTGCCAAGGGATGGTGGAACAGGGACTCGTTGCTAATCAGATGATGATCACGGAATTTACCCACAAACATAAGCTGGACGCCAAGGACGTTGTAGATCACATCTTCAAGCTTTACGAGAGAATCGAGCACCTCCAAGCCCAGATCTACGACCTGCAAAACCAAAACTGTGAGTATGAATACAAATTTAAAAGAATGACTTTGGCTGCAGATTTGAGGATTTCGGAGACTCGTTCATCCTTTTATGATGGTGAGCCCTATGCCTTGGAAGATGGAGGACAAGCTTCCAACCTCATCAACAACTCCCACATCATCACCTCCGAAGCAAGACAACTAAACACATGGGTATGGGCACTCCCCTTGGCTTGTGCCAAGATTGGGGGAGGTGCCCCGGTATCGTATCACCATCACATCTTTTTTTTTTTTATTATTATTTTCATCATCTTTTGTTAGTTCAATATTTTAGGTTATATCTTGATCTAGTAGAATAAAGTTTCCGTGTGATCTAGTTTTGAGTCTTTGCTTTATGATTCCTCCTATGTAAGCAAGTCCGTGAGTTATATAATGAATAATGCTTTTGAGTTGAGGGCCTTACTTGCTATGATCTTAATCTTAAGAAAGATGAAGTAGAAAGAAGTGTAGAATAAAAGCAAAGAGTACATATGAAAATCTTATGGGGAGTGATGACTTCACATATAAAAAGTATGTCGATTGAAACCTGTTGTGGGTTGACAAATGTAGATGTTAGCCATTGGGGCAATTAAAAGGAAGTAATAAAGAAAGAGAGGTTCACATATAAATATATTATTTTGGACATCTTTTATGATTGTGAGCACTCATTAAAATATTATATGTTAAGAAGTTGATGTTGGACAAGGAAGACAACGTAATGGGTTATGTTTTCTTATTTCCGAATAGAAGTTATATTGTTATAGATCCCTCAACATGTGCCGCTTGCTTCCACCTCATATCAGCCAAAACTTCCGCACCAAGTAGAGATAACTTGTGCATCCAAACACCCTTAACCCAGTTTTGCCATGAGAGTCCACCATACCTACCTAAGGATAGAATAAGATACTTCAAGTAAGTTTTCATCGGTGCAAGCAATAAAAATTGCTCTCTAAATATGTGTGATCTATTAGTGTGAGGAAAATAAACTTTATATGAACTTGTGATAGGGAAGAAATAAAAGCGACGGACTGTATAATAAAGTTCTCTATCACAAGGGGCAATATAAA
Organism: Hordeum marinum; assembly: GCA_022496015.1. Taxonomy (NCBI): domain Eukaryota; kingdom Viridiplantae; phylum Streptophyta; class Magnoliopsida; order Poales; family Poaceae; genus Hordeum; species Hordeum marinum. The sequence goes on along the minus strand of CM039678.1, from coordinate 412,129,061 downwards.
GTGACGTTCTTTTGCATTAAGAGATTGTGCATCCAATTATAAAAGCGCATAACAACCTGTGCTTCCCTCTGCGAAGGGCCTATCTGTTACTTTTATTTTCTAGTACTTACCTTTATGCAAGAGTCGTGGTGATCTCTATCACCTACGCTATTCTCGCCTTTATCTTCTGGCAAGTGTCACGTGTTGGGGAATGATCTAGGCACATATACCCACTCGGAAGTGGATGAGCATGAGTTATTACTATTGACATTACCCTTGAGGTAAATAGTTGGGAGGCAACGCTATAAGCCCCTATCTTTCTATGTGTCCGATTGAAACTTTGAACTCATAGGTACCTCGTAGTGTTAGCAATTGTAAAAGACTAAAAGATGATTGAGTATGTGGGTTTGCTTTACAAGCTCTTATATTGACTCTTTCCTACGTTGTGATAAATTGGAATTTCTTCAAAGATTAAGATCACAGTTTGTCAGTTCTCAATAGAGTTCTTGACTCATACTTTGCCATTGTGAATGAATTGTTACTTTATCATAAGAAATTATATGAAAATATATGTTGTTGTTCTAAATATGATCATGATGCCTTCATGTCTGTATTTTATTTTATTAACACCTCTATCTCTAAACATGTGGGCATATTTATTGATTTCGGCTTCCGCTTGAGGACAAGCGAGGTCTAAGCTTGGGGGAGTTGATACGTCCATTATGCATCATGATTTTATGTTGATATTTATTGCATTATGGGCTGTTATTACACATTTTGGTACAATACTTTTGCCTTTTCTCTCTTATTTTACAAGGTCTACATGAAGAGGGAGAATGTCGGCAGCTGGAATTCTTGACTGGAAAAGGAGCAAATCTGATATACCTATTTTCCGCAACTCCAAAAGTCCTGAAAATCTACGGAGTATGAGATGTATGTTGTCTCTCCTCTAGTGGTCTTATGTGAATGTCGACTACATAACACTTCACCATTGTTTGGGCCTAGAGGAAGGCATTGGGAAATAATAAGTAGATGATGGGTTGCTAGAGTGACAGGAGCTTAAACCCTAGTTTATGCGTTGCTTTGTAAGGGGCTGATTTGGATCCACATGTTTCATGGTATGGTTAGATTTATCTTAATTCTTCTCTCGTAGTTGCGGATGCTTACAGGAGGGGTTAATCATAAGTGGGAGGCTTGTCCAAGTAAGGACAACACCCAAGCCCCGGTCCACCCACATATCAAACTATCAAAGTAGCGAACGCGAATCAAATGAGCATGATTAAAACTAGATTTGACATAAATTCCCATGTGTCCTCAGGAGCGCTTTGCTTTATATAAGAGTTTGTCCAGGCTTTTCCATTGCTATAAAAAGGATTGGGCCACCATGCTGCACCTTTGTTACAATTGTTACTTGCTACCCGTTATGAATTATCTTATCACAAAACAATCTGTTACCGATAATTTCAGTGCTTGCAGAGAATACCTTACTAAGAATCGCTTGTCATTTCCTTCTGCTCCTCGTTGGTGAAAGCACAATATGCTCCCTTGGTGGTTTTGATAATTCATGACAACATACATTCTCTCTTGGACTAACACCTTTATCTAGTACATTTCAGATGATGGTCCATGAAGATCTGAGTTGGCAAAAGGGTTGAGGAGATTGTGGAATTACCCCAAGATGCAAGGAAATAGGTTGGCCAAGATTCAAAAAAGAGGACTCTACATTTTATATTTGTGAGAAATCACTTTGAGTCTATAGGAAAGCCAATACTATTAAAAGGGGGTAAAGTTTTGATGGTGAACAATATGCTCAAACATGCACAAGTGACAGTCACCAAAACATCCACATACTCTCCCACCAAAGTTTTTCCTAAGCCAAATATAGCAAAGCAGTGCAACCAACTTTACTACCCCAGTGCCACGAGTTCCAAACCCTAGACAGACCCAGCCAAACCCTAACACTTTGGTGCAGCCGACACAGCATTCGGTGCCACCGAGTTGGGTTGCCAACTTCATGTTACGCAAATTCTCATTCTCGGTCCGACCGAGAATGGTAAATCAGCGTCACCGAGTTTGGTAATTCTGACCGTTGGTCACCTTGTCGGTGCAACCGATAGTTATATATCGGTCCATCCGAGATTCAAAAGTTGCCACTTTTTGTCACTTCGGTACCACCGAGTTTTACACTTTGGTGTCACCGAGTCTGACTTATTGTGTGTAGCGGTTGGATTTTTGGGGATGCCTATATATACCCATTCACCACCACCCACTCGACAATGAAGCACTCAAAACTATTCCATACCTATCCTACTTAGTTTTTTGAGAGAGAACCACCTACCCTTGTGTTGAGGTCAAGATCTTCCACTCCAACCATATGGATCTTGATTTCTAGCCTCCCCAAGTTGCTTTCCACCAGTCCCATCTCTCTACCAAGCCAAATATGTGTGAGAGAGATTGTGTGTTGAGGAGTCTATCATCTTGAAGCACAAGAGCAAGGAGTTCATCTTCATTATCGAGCCTATTATCTTTTGGAGGGTGGTGCCTCCAAGATTGGTTAGGTGTCGCTTGGGAGACACCTACTTCATGTTGTGGAGTGAACCATGAAGTTTGTAAGGGCAAGGAGATCGCCTACTTCGTGAAGATATATCCATAGTGAGGCTAGTCCTTTGTGGACGGAAGCCACATGGAATAGTCAAGGTTGCTTCTTCATGGAACCCTCCGTGGGTAGAGCCCTCCATGGACTCTCGCAACTGTTACCCTCCGTGGGTTGAAGACTCCATGAACGTGGACGTACGATAGCACCACCTATTGGAACCACAGGAAAAATCCTTGCATCTCATATTGTGTTTGATGTTTCTAACCCATCTCCTTACTTACATGTGCAATGTCTTTACTTTCCGCTGCCACACCTATAGACATGCATGTGTAGGGCTGTTTGACTATCTAGATCTGCTAAAAGTATGAAAATCTGCCAACCAATTAACTTGGGAAAAGGTTAGGTTTTAAGTTTCTTCTAGTAGTCTATTCACACCCCCTCTAGACACGCCTCTCTCGATCCTACAAGTGGTATTAGAGCTTTGGTCTCCATTGCTTCGGTTTAATCACCATGGAGGAAGATGGATGTGTCTAGTGTAGAGAGTTTGAGTTGTAGAGTGCTCATTCTTGATGGAGAGTACTATAGTCAATGGAAGAATGCCATGATTGATCTATTTAATAGATTCCATTCGACTAAATATATTTAACAACCCTATGTGCTCCCCATTGATGAAATGCATCCCACACATGAAGAGGAAATTAACATGCTTGGTAACCTAAGAGCTGTCAATCTTATTGTTAGAGGTTTACCAAGATTCGTGCTTTCTCAAATGAAGAACTTTGCATGTGCCCATACCTTATGGAATAATTTGGAGAAACGATATCCAAATCTTTCCTTAGGAAATCTTGATGAAATTCTTCATAAAACTGTTGCTTTTCACAAAATGAAGCCTAGTGATCCAAACTTTGATAAATGTCTATTTGAGCTTCGTGATCTTATGCGTGCTAAAGGAGATGTCACCACTATCAACAGCATTATCTTTGAAGCCATTCGGATTCATAAACTTGAGCATTGTCATAATCACTATTCTAACGAATCTCTTGTTCTTTATGACGAGGATTTCCCACTTGATGATGACAATGTGGAACATGGCTATTATGAAGAAGATGAGTTGTTCAACATCGAGTATGAGAAGATCATGAAGAATCTGAGTCTTATGGCAAACTTTAGAGATTACATGTCCGGAGGAAAAGAGTGGATTCTTGACAGTGGATGTACGAATCATATGACTGGTGATAGAGACATGTTCCAAGAGATCACGCTCAATCAAGGTCCTCGACGCTACGTGACCTTTGGAGATAACTCTCAGGGTAAGGTACTTGGCCTTGGTAAGGTGGCCATATCTCATGATAGCTCCATTCAAAATGTCATGCTTGTTGAATCCCTTGGCTACAATCTTCTTTCCGTATCTAGACTTGCTGATTCGGTTTCAATGTTTTATTTACGAAAGTTGATTGCCAAGTGTTTAGTCAAGATAATCACAAAATGGGTTTCCGTAGAGGTGATCTATACATTGTTGATTTCACTAAAAGGTCCAAGCCTCACACTTGTTTAATTGCAAAATCTCCTAAAGGTTGGCTTTGGCATAGAAGACTTGGACATGTAGGCATGCGAAATCTAGATAAGCTAATCAAAGGTGATCATATACTTGGAGTTAAAGATGTTATATTTGACAAAGATAGACTTTGTAGTGCTTGTCAAGCTGGAAACCAAGTAGGTGGAAGTCATCCCGTCAAGAATATCATCACTACTAGGAGACCACTCGAGTTACTTCACATAGATCTTGTCCCAATGCTTACAAGAGTCTCAGTGGAAATTCCTATGGTCTAGTTATAGTTGATGATTTTTCCAGATTTACGTGGGTATTCTTTCTTGATGATAAGTCGCAGGTTCAAAAGATCTTCAAAAACTTCGCTCGCAAAGCGCAAAATCAGTTTGAAGTGAAGATCAAGAAGGTTCGAAGCGATAACGGATCGGAGTTCAAGAACACCCATGTGGATACCTTTCTTGACGAAGAAGGCGTATCACATGAGTTCTCGGCTACATACACACCTCAACAAAATGGAGTTGTTGAGAGGAAGAACCGAACGCTCATTGAGATGGCAAGAACGATGCTTGATGAATACAAGACGCCAAGACACTTTTGGGCAGAAGCCATTGAAACAACATGTCATGCCACATACCGACTTTACTTTCACAAGCTTCTCGATAAAACGACATACGACCTGCTCACCGGTAACAAATCCCAAGTCGGATACTTTCGGGTATTTGGCTCAAAGTGCTACATTCTTGATAAGCATTGTCGAACTACATTTGCTCCTAAATCTCATGAAGGATTCCTACTTGGTTATGGATCGAACTCTCACACTTATCGTGTCTACAACAACTTCACTCGAAAAGTTGAAGAGACAATAGATGTGATGTTTGATGAATCTAATGGTTCGCAAGTCGAACAATTGCCAAATGATGTAGGTGATAAGGATCCTTTGGAAGCCATACTAGATCTACCTATCAGCAAAATTCGTCCCATGGAGGTGAAGGAGAGTACTTCATCAACTCAAGTGGAAGCCCCTACTTCATGTCAAGGTGAACCTCAACACGACATGGAGGCATCCACAAGCGCTACAGGACAAAATGATGAAGAGGAGGAAGTGCATCATGAAGATCCACCACAACCACCTTCACCACCACCTCAAGGGAACGACACCTTCAATAACAACAAAGATGAATGAGATGATAATGAAGAAGAAGAAGCTGCACCATCTAACAATAGGAAGTTGAACCGTGTTCGAGCTCAAGTGACCAAGAACCATCCCCTAAACCAAATCGTTGGTGATATACAAACAGGGAGAATCACTCGCTCTAAAACCTGTCTAGCTAACTTCTGTGAGCATTATTCTTTCATCTCTAGCATTGAGCATTTAAAAGAAGAACAATCTCTAGAAGACGCACATTGGGTGAATGCAATGCATGAAGAGCTACACAACTTCGAGAGGAACACAAGTGTGGACACTCGTGGAGAAACCCGAAGATGAGCACAACATCATCGGAACCAAATAGGTGTTTCAGAACAAACAAGACGAAGATGGTCAAGTTGTACGCAACAAGGCTCGTCTCGTAGCCCACGGATATACGCAAGTCGAAGGTATGGACTATGGTGAGACTTACGCCCCCGTTGCTAGACTTGAAGCTATTCGTATTCTTCTTGCTTATGCTAATCACCATGATAACACGCTCTATCAAATGGACATCAAAAGTGCATTTTTAAATGGTGAAATAGAGGAAGAAGTTTATGTTAAGCAAGCACCTGGTTTTGTGAATCCTAAGAAACCCAATCATGTTTACAAGCTTTGCAAAGCTCTTTATGGTCTTAAGCAAGCCCCTCGTGCTTGGTATAAATGCTTAACGAAGTTTCTCATCGAAAAAGGTTTTGAAATTGGTAAAATTGATGCAACCTTGTTCACTAAGAGAGTTAATGGAGAATTATTTGTATGCCAAATTTATGTGGATGATATTATCTTTGGTTCCACTAATCCTCAATTTAGTGAAAGATTTGGAAGGTTAATGTTCGAGAAGTATGAGATGTCAATGATGTGTGAGCTGAAATTCTTTCTTGGATTGCAAATCAAGCAATCAAGAGAAGGAACTTTCATCTCTCAAACTAAGTATACCAAGGACTTAATCAAGAAGTTCAACATGCATGATTGCAAAGGTATGAAAACCCCTATGCCCACTAGTGGACATGTTGACCTTACCAAGGAGGATGAACCGGTTGATCAAAAAGTTTATCGATCTATGATAGGTTCTTTGTTATATCTATGTGCATCTCGTCCTGGTATTATGCTTAGTGTTTGCATGTGTGCTAGGTATCAAGCCGCACCTAAAGAGTGCCATCTTTTGGCTGTGAAACGTATTGTGAGATACTTGATACAAACACCAAACTTTGGCATTTGGTATCCCAAGGGATCTTATTTTAATCTTGTTGGCTACTCTCATTTGGACTATGCTGGTGACAAGGTTGATAGAAAATACACCTCGGGTACTTGTCAATTTTTAGGTAGATCTCTTGTGTCTTGGTCCTCCAAGAAACAAAACTCGGTATCGCTATCTACTGCCGAAGCTGAGTATATTGCTGCTGGATCTTGTTGTGCGCAATTACTATGGATGACACAAACACTTAAAGATTATGGTATTCATGTTAAAAATGTTCCATTACTTTGTGACAATGAAAGTGCTATTAAAATTGGACATAATCATGTGCAACATTCTCGAACCAAGCATATTCAAGTTTGACATCATTTCATTCGAGATCATGTTGCCAAAGGAGATATAAATCTTAAGCATGTTCGTACTAACAAGCAATTGGCCGATATCTTCACCAAGTCACTTGATGAGAAGACATTTTGTCATTTGAGGAGTTAATTGAACATCATTGATGCTTCAAACTTGATCTAGACTCACTCGGTTGCGAGCAAGGGCATGAGCTTAATTGTTATTTCCATGATCTAGTAACTCATTATCATATGCCATGGAATTCTATGCTCCCTTGTATTGCATCTAACCTTTTGTAGGTACTTGGAAGAACTTCATTCCACAAGATTGCTATCAACCCCAATCATAAGCAATCTTGTCATTACCAAGTATCCACAACCCCTCTTGATGATGGAAGGAAGAAGACAACAAGAATATCCTTGACATATACTTGATCTTAGTTGCAAATCTATAAGTAGTATTATGTCAACATGATATATCCATTGTTCTTCCTTGCATGACTAACCTTTGTAGGTGATGAGTATACTAGAATGAGAAGGAATGCTTCGGACTCAAGATGATCTTCATCAACCTCAAGCATCCTCAACAAAAGTTCACCTACGGGCAGCATCATCAACATAATTCAAAGGTATGTACTCATATCCTTGAAAAGGCTTTACTACAAGTCATGGGATAAAGCAACTCAAGAGATATGAAGACATCAAAATGCTTAATCTAAAAATGGTAACCCCATTTTGAGCTTAAATGATGAGTATGACCTATGATCAAGTATTCTTGCTTGGCTCCTAAGTCAATATACTCTAATATAGGTGACCTAGTCACCGCCCATCATTTAGTTAAGAAACTTGTGTGGATTGCTCTCTTATTGCATGATTTCTCGTAACCACTCAAATCTTATCTATTTGATGACCCTTGTAAATGTTTCACATTTTTCTTTGAAACAGTTCCGTTTGTCTCTCTGAAAATAGAAACTTGGTTTATCTTTCGGAGTCACCGACTTAGATAACTCGGTTCTACCGAACTTGCAGATAAGCTGCACTACACAAACTCGGTATCACTGATTTATCCATCTTGGAGCCACCGATTTTGTTGGAGTTCAAATTTTATGTTTTCCTGATAAGTTTACTTTGCTTTCTGTTCCCGAGACAATCTTTTTCCTTCTATGACCCCTTCAAAAAAAACTTTTGGGGGAGAAGAACAAACAACACGCCAGGGGAGAAAATCATTATTCAAGGATCCCTAGCTCCAAGAGGAAGAAACCTCACATTTGCCAAAGGGAGAGACCCTACCTTCAATGACCTTTGAACTCCATGATCCCTACCTTGTCAATGGTCCCTGTCACTACTCCCAAGTTTGACCTTTTTGGTAATTTATGCCAAAGGGGGAGAATATCAAAGTTTCATGCTAAAGGGAGAGTCACATGCTTATGCAAAAGGGAAGATATGATTTAGGGGTAGAGGAAAATACATAATCAAGGAGAAGAACATGTAGGGAGAGAAAACTACTATTGAAAAGTAATCCTTACTTTTCTCACCCTATCCAATCCCAATATCTACATGCTGAGATTCAGGGGGAGAGGATGAACTACTACTTTCATATCTAAAGGGGAGAAAGTTCTAAAGAATTTATGCCTAAGGGGGAGACCTATTAATCCTAAGGATTATCATACTTTATATGTTCTCCATATCTTGGTATCTTTGAGTTCTATTTTCTTATGCTTAGTAGAATACTCTTGTGTTTCCTAACATTGTTTTCTCAAGTGTGTCTCTACAACTAGAATGCTCCAGAGCTCAAGGTAAGTATATGCATCATATCTTTGATCAACATGATCTCTTGCTTCTTGCACATACTGTTTGCAAGAGTAAAGTCTTGATCAAGGATATATATTTCATTCACATATATTGATGCATATAGCCAAGATACACATGACTCCTTATATCCCTTCATCCATATGTGTGTCCATGCATTCCAAAGCAAATATCCTTTAAAGGACTGCACACACTTAAGGGGAGCAAACCTAAGTCATGTGTTTCTCAAAGTCTTCATTGCATCCGTGCATATCTTTATTTGAAGCTTTGATTGTATGTTGTCATCAATTACCAAAAAGGGGGAGATTGAAAGCACAATATGCTCCCTTGGTGGTTTTGATAATTCATGACAACATACATTGTATCTTGGACTAACACCTTTATCTAGTACATTTCAGATGATGGTCCATGAAGATCTGAGTTGGCAAAAGGGTTGAGGAGATTGTGGAATTACCCCAAGATGCAAGGAAATAGGTTGGCCAAGCTTCAAGCAAGAGGACTCTACATTTTATATTTGTGAGAAATCACTTTGAGTCTATAGGAAAGCCAATACTATTAAAAGGGGGTAAAGTTTTGATGGTGAACAATATGCTCAAATGTGCACAAGTGACAGTCACCAAAACATCCACATACTCTCCCACCAAAATCTGTCCTAAGCCAAATATACCAAATCGGTGCAACCAACTTTACTATCCCGGTGCCACCGAGTTCCAAACCCTAGACAAACCTAGCCAAACCCTAACACTTCGGTGCAGCCGACACAGCACTCGGTGCCACCAAGTTGGGTTGCCAACTTCTAGTTATGCAAGTTCTCATTCTCGGTCCGACCAAGAATGGTGAATCAACGTCACCGAGTTTGGTAATTCTGACCGTTGGTCACCTTGTTGGTGCAACCGAGAGTTATATATCGGTCCATCCGAGATTCAAAAGTTGCCACTTTTTGTCACTTCGGTACCATCGAGTTTTACACTTCGGTGTCACCGAGTCTGACTTATTGTGTGTAATGGTTGGATTTTTGGGGATGCCTATATATACCCCTTCACCACCACCCACTCGACAGTGGAGCACTCAGAACTATTACATACCTATCCTACTCAGTTTTCTGGGAGAGAACCACCTACCCTTGTGTTGAGGTCAAGATCTTCCACTCCAACCATATGGATCTTGATTTCTAGCCTCCCTAAGTTGCTTTCCACCAGTCCCATCTCTTCTACCAACCAAATCTGTGTGAGAGAGATTGTGTGTTGAGGAGTCTATCATCTTGAAGCACAAGAGCAAGAAGTTCATCGTCATTACCGAGCCTATTACCTTTTGGAGGGTGGTGCCTCCTAGATTGGTTAGGTGTCGCTTGGGAGCCTCCTACTTCGTGTTGTGGAGTGAACCAAGAAGTTTGTAAGGGCAAGGAGATCGCCTACTTCATGAAGATCTACCCATAGTGAGGCTAGTCCTTTGTGGACGGAAGCCACATGGAATAGTCAAGGTTGCTTCTTCGTGGAACCCTCCGTGGGTAGAGCCCTCCGTGGACTCTCGCGACTGTTACCCTCTGTGGGTTGAAGACTCCATGAACGTGGATGTACGATAGCACAATCTATCAGAACCATGGGAAAAATCCTTGCGTCTCCTATTATGTTTGATCTTTCTAACCCATCTCCTTACTTACATGTGCAATGTCTTTACTTTCCGCTGCCACACTTGTAGACATTCATGTGTAGGGCTGTTTGACTATCTAGATTTGCTAAAAGTATTAAAATCTGCCAACCAAATAACTTGGGAAAAGGTTAGGTTTTAAGTTTCTACTAGTAGTCTATTCACCCCCCTCTAGACATGCCTCTCTCGATCCTACAGTTGGGTTCGACACTCTTACTTATCGGAAGGACTACGATAGATCCCCTATACTTGTGGGTTATCACGCAGCCGGCCGTACCGCTGACTTTGGCCGACAAGCGCTAGACGACACTGGGCGCGGAGCCCGTGCTGCAGCAGGTGGGCGCGGGCCAATCACAGAGCCGGCTGGCGAGCCCGAGTTGGCGATGGGACCATGTGGCCGGCGGGCCCTACGGGCGACGAGACGGCGCAGCAGGTGGACCCCCTGGCCGACTGGAGAGGCTGCTAGCCGAGTCCCCCTTCTTCGTGCCTTGGGAATATTGTAAGTCGGGGCTTGGCCTATAAAAAACCCCGATGCCCCCATGCACCGGGCAGGCAAGCACGAAGAGATTTCTCCCACCTCACACTCTCACATAGCAAGGCAAGAGAGAGCCGACTGCTCCTTCTTCCACCTCTAGACAGCAGCTCAAGGAGCGCCATTGTAATATCATCCACCATATAACTAGGCCGACACGACTAGGGGTGTTACCTCCGCGAAGGGACTCGAACCTGGGTACATCGCGTGTCCCCCACCGCTTGTGCCTAATCCCGTTCTCGGAGCCCATCGGCGTCCTTCGGCCCCATCCACTCTCGATAAGCCACCCCATGTCATCTGTCGTGAGAAAACGATGACAATAGTCTAACATGTATTGTGCTTTTATTAATAAAACAATGGCACATATGTCTATTCATGAAGAAACATTATATTACCAACAAAAGTGCCTTTTCACCTAGGTACATGTCTTTTCACAAAGAGACATTTTTTCACCAATGGACGCACCTTTTAACAATAAGACACAATTGTTTGTGGGACTCAACTATCAACATCTTACATTGTTACTCAATATAATTCACTGAGTGTTCTTTCACGATTCAGTAAGGAACTCAGTTGTTTAACGGAATTAATGAGAAGATTTGGTTCACTCACGATCGGTACGCCTATATAGCCCACCGCTTTATTCATCTAAAGTCTTGGCATAACTTGTTGGGGAACGTTGCATGTGAAACAAAAAAATTCCTACGCACACGCAAGATCTATCCATGGTGATGAGCATCTACGAGAGGGAGAGTGGATCTACATACCCTTGTAGATCGCTAAGCGGGAAGCGTTAAGAAACGAGGTTGGTGTAGTCGAACGTCTTCGTGGTCCAAATCACCGAGCGTCCCGCAATCTCATCACAATCCGTCCCGCGATCCAATCATGATCCGTCCCGCGATCTCATCACGATTCGTCCTACGATCCAATCACGAATCGTCTCGCGATCTTGATCATGGTCCTTCCGATCTAGCGCCGAACGGGCGTCACCTCCGCGTTCAGCACACATACAACTCGATTACGATCTCCGCCTTCTTGATCCAGCAAGAGGGAGTGGAGAGGTAGACGCGTTCTCCGGTAGAAAAACGGTGTTGCGGCGATGGTGGTGGAGTAATTCCAGCAGGGCTTCGCCTAAGCACTACTGAAACCGATCTAGAGGAGAAACTACGGACTAGAAGAGAGGGTAGCACGTGGCTGAAAATCTATGTGCAAAAACACTAAAACCTCTAGTATATATAGGAGGAGGAGAGGAGGAGGCTTGGCGCAAGGGCCAGCCCTTGGTGGCTTCGGCCGAAGTGGAGGGAGGAGTCCTCCTCCTCCACCTAGTAGGATTATGACTCCTTCCTTATTTCCACCTTTTTGCCTTTTTCCACCTTTTCCACTTTGGACTTTCTTCCCAGCCGCATGGGACTTCTGTGGGACTTCGGCCAGCCCACTAAGGGCTGGTATTCATCCTCCCACAGCCCATGTAGCCACTTGGGTCAAAATACTCCTCCCGATGGTCCCCCGGTACCCTCCCGGCACTCCCGGTACATTATCGATGAGCCCGGAACTTTCTCGGTGACCAAAACAGGACTTCCTATATATATCAATCTTTACCTCCGGAACATTATGGAGCTCCTCGTGATGTCTGAGATCTCATTAGGGACTCCGAACAACCTTCGGTCACCACCATGCATAACTCTATACTACTGAAACGTCACCAAACCTTAAGTGTGCAGACCCTACGGGTTCGAGAACTATGTAGACATGACCAAGACACCTCTACAGTCAATAACCAATAGCGGGACCTAGATGCCCATATTGATTCTTACATGTTCTACGAAGGTCTTTATCGGTCGAACCTCTATGTAAAGGATTCAGTTAATCCCGCATGATGTTCCCTTTGTTCTTCGGTATGTTACTTGCCCAAGATTCGATCATTGGTATCTCCATACCTAGTTCAAGCTCGTTATCGGCAAGTCTCTTTACTCGTTTCCATAATAAAAGACCCCGTGACTAAAACTTAGTCACATCGATTGCAAGGCTTGTTGTGATGTTGTATTACCGAGTGGGCCCTGAGGTACCTCTCCATCACATGGAGTAACAAATCCCAGTGTTGATCCATGTCAACCCAACAGACACCCTCGGAGATACCTGTAGAGCACCTTTATAGTCACCCAGTTACGTTGTGTCGTTTGATACACACAAGGCACTCCTCTGATGTCCGTGAGTTGCATGATCTCATGGTTGTAGGAACATATACTTGACATGCAGAAAACTGTAGCAATAAACTGACACGATCATATGCTACGTTTGTAGTTGGGTCTTTTCCATCACATCATTCTCCTAATGATGTGATCCCGTTATCAAATGACATCTCATGTCCATGGCTAGGAAACCTTAACCATCTTTGATCAACGAGCTAGTCTATTAGAGGCATACTAGGGACATGGTGTTGTCTATGTATCCACACATGTATCTAAGTTTCCGATCAATACAATTGTAGCATGGATAATAAATGATTATTATGAACAAGGAAATATGATAATAACTAATTTATTATTGCCTCTAGGGCATATTTCCAATAGTCTCCCACTTGCACTAGAGTCAATAATCTAGTTCACATCACCATGTGATTCGCATTGTTATGAATCTAACACCCAATGAGTTCTGGGGCTCGATCATTCTTTGCATGTGAGAGGGGTCTTTTAATCAATGGGTCTGCGACATTCAGATCCGTGTGTACTTTGCAAATCTCCAAATCTCTATGTCATATTGTAGACATTGCTACCACACTCCACTTGGAGCTATCCCAAATGGCTGCTCCACTATACGTATCCGTATTGCTACTAAGAGTCATCCGGATTGGTGTTAAAGCTTGCATCGATGTAACTCTTTACGACGAACTCTTTATCACTTCCATAATCGAGAAACATTTCCGTAGTCTTTTAGTTACTAAGGATAATCTTGACCGTTGTCCAGTGATCCACTCCTAGATCACTCTTGTACCCCTTGAAGGACTCATGGCAAGGCACACACACGTGCGGTACACAACATGGCATACTATATAGAGCCTATGGATAAAGCATAGGGGACGACCTTCGTCCTTTCTCTTTCTTCTGCTATGGTCGAGCTTTGATTCTTACTCAACTTCACACCTTACAAATCAGGCAAGAACTCTTTCTCTGACTGATCCATTTTGAACTCTTTCAAAATCTTGTCAAGGTATGTACTCATTGAAAGTCTCATCAAGCATCTTGATCTATATCTATAGATCTTGATGGTCAACAATCAGGTAGCTTTATCTAGGTCTTCCTTTGAAAAACTCTTTTCAAACAACCATTTATGCTTTCCAGAACTTCTACATCATTTTCAATCAATAATATGTCAACAACATATGTTTATAAAAAATTCTATAGTGCTCCCACTCACTTTATTGTAAACACAAGTTTCTCATAAACATTGTATAGACTCAAAAACTTTGATCACCTCATCAAAGCGTATATTCCAACTTCGAGATGCTTGCTCCAGTCCATAAAAGGATCACTGGAGCTTGCACACCTGTTAGCATCCTGAGGACTCACAAAAACCTTCTGGTTGTATCTCATACAACCTTTCCTCAAGTAAATCATTAAGGAAACGATGTTTTGACATCCATCTGCTAGATTTCATAATTGAAAAATGCAGCAACTGCTAACATAATTCCAATAGACTTTAGCATCGCTACGGTTGAGAAAGTCTCATCGTAGTCAACTTCTTGAACTTGGCGGAAACTTCTTTCCGACAAGTCGAGCTTTAGAAATGGTGACATTTACCATCAGCGTCTGTCTTCATCTTAAAGGTCCATTTGTACTTGACGACCTGTCGTCCAACGAGCAAGTCTACCAACGTCTATACTTGGTTTTCATACATGGATCCTTTCTCAGATTTCATGGCCTCTAACCATTTGTCGAAATCCGGGCCCATCATCGCTTCTTCATAGCTCGTAGGTTCATCGTTGTCCAACAACATGACCTCCAAGACAGGGTTCTCGTACCACTTAGGAGCAGTACGCATCCTTGTCGACCTACGAGGTTTGATAGTAACTTGATCCGAAGCTTCATGATCATCATCATTAACTTCCACTTCAACTGACGTAGGCTCCATAGAAACATCTTTCTGTGCTGCGCTACTCTCTGGTCGAAACAAAGGTTCAACAACCTCATCAAGTTCTATCTTCCTCCCACTCAATTCTTTTGAGAGAAACTCTTTCTCGAGAATAGACCCATTTTTAGCAACAAACACTTTGCACTCGGATATGAGATAGAAGGTATACCCAACTGTTCTTAGGGTATTTCATGAATATGCATTTTTATTCTTTGGGTTCGAGCTCATTAGGTGAAAACCTTTTTCACATAAGCGTCGCAACCCCAAACATTAAGAAATGACAGCTTAGGTTTCTATCAAACCATAATTCATATGGTGTCATCTCAACGGATTTAGATGGTGCCCTATTCAAAGTGAATGTAGTTGTCTCTAATGCATAACCCCAAAACGATAGTGGCAAAATGATAAGAGACATCATAGTACGCACCATATCCAATAGATCACGACTATGACGTTCGAACACACCATCACACTATGGTGTTCCAGATGGCGTGAGTTGTGAAACAACTTTTCACATTGTCTTACGTTGTATACCAAACTCGTAACTCAAATATTCACCTCCACGATCATAGCGCAGACATTTTCATCTTCTTGTCACGATGATCTTAAACTTCACTCTGAATTTGCTTGAACTTTTCAAATGATTCAGACTTGTGATTCATTAAGTAAATATACACTATGTCTACTCAAATCATCAATGAAGGTAGGAAAATAACGATATCCACCGCACGCTACAAGACTCATTGGATTGCATACATCAACATGTATCATTTCCAATAAATAATGTGCCCGCTCCATCAAACCAGAAACGGGTTCTGTAGCCATCTTGCCCAAGAGGCATGGTCTGCATGTCTCAACCGATTCGAAATCGATTGAGTCCAAAGATCCATCAGCATGGAGTTTCTTCATGCGATTTATACCAATATGACATTTAGCGGCAGTGCCACAAGTATGTGGTACTATCATTATTAACTTTGTATCTTTTGGCATCAATGTTATGAACATGTGTATTACTACGATCAAGATTCAACAAACCATTCTCACTGGATGCATCACCATTGAAGGTATTATTCATGTAAACAGAATAACCATTATTCTCTAACTTAAATGAATAACCGTGTTGCAATAAATACAATCTAATCATGTTCATGCTTAACGCAAACACCAAATAACATTATTTAGGTTTGTCACTAATCCCGAAGGTAGAGAGAGCGTGCGATGTTGATCACATCAACCTTGGAAACATTTCCAACACACATCGTCACCTCACACTTAGCTAGTCTCCGTTTATTCCGTAGCTTTTACTTCGAGTTACTAACATTTAGCAACCGAACCGGTATCCAATACCCAGGTGCTACTAGGAGTACTAGCAAGGTACACATCAATAACACGTATATCAAATATACTTCTCTCGATGTTGCTAGCCTTCTTATCTACCAAGTATCTAGGGTTGTTCCGCTTCAGCGACCGCTCTCCTCATAACATAAGCACTTAGTCTCGGGTTTGGGTTCAACGTTGGGTTGCTTCACTGGAACAACAACTGACTTGCCATCCATGAAGTTTCCCTCCTTGCCCTTGCCCTTCTCGAACTAGTGGTTTTACTAACCATCAACACTTGATGCTCCTTCTTGATTTCTACCTTCATGGTGTCAAACATCGCGAACAACTCAGGGATCATTATTTCTAAACCTGTCATTTTATAGTTCATCATGAAGCTCTAGTAGCTTAGTGATAGTGACTTGGAAAACTATATCAATCACTATCTTATCTGGAAGATCAACTCCCACTCGATTCAAGCGATTGTAGCACCCAGACAATCTGAGCACATGCTCAACAATTGAGCTATTCTCCTTCATCTTGCAGGCAAATAATTTTGTTGGAGATCTCATATCTCACAACACGGGCACGAGCCTGAGATCCCAATTTCAGCTCTTAGAACATCTCATATGTTTCGTGACGTTCAAAACATTTTGGAGCCTCAATTCTAAGCTGTAACGCATGGCACACTAAATTATCAAGTAGTCATCGGAACGTGCTTATCAGATGTTCACAACATCTACAGACGACGCTGGAGGGGGTGGCGCATCGAGAGGTGCATTAAGGACATAAGCCTTCTGTGCAGCAATGAGGACAATCCTCAGATCACGGACCCAATCCATAGTATTGCTACCATCATCTTTCAACTCTATTTCTCTAGGAACATATAAAAAATTCAAGGGAGCTATAGCGTGAGCTAGTAATGTACAACATAATTTTCAAAGACACTACTGACTACGTTCATGACAATGAGTTCAATTAATCATATTACTTAAGAACTCCCACTCAAATTGACATCCCTCTGGTCATTCGAGTGATACATGATCCAAATTCACCAACTCAAGTCCGATCATCACGCGAGTTGAGGTGGTTTCAATGGTTAACATCATCATGTTGATCATATCTACTATATGACTAATGCTCGACCTTTTCGGTCTCTTGTGTTCCAAGGCCATGTATGCACATGCTAGGCTCATCAAGTTTAACCCGAGTGTTCTGCATGTGCAACACTGCCTTGCACCCGTTGTATGTGAACATAGAGTCTATCACACCCGATCATCACATGGTGTCTCGACACGATGAACTTTCGCAACGGTGCACACTCGAGGAGAACACAATTTTATCTTGAAATTTTAGTGAGGAATCATCTTATAATGCTACCGTCGTCCTAAGCAAAACAAGGTGCATAAAAGGATTAACATCGCATGCAAATCATAAGTGACATGATATGGTCATGATCTTGTGCTTTTGATCTCCATCCTTAAAGCACCATCATGATCTCCATCGTCACCGGCATGACACCATGATCTCCATCAACGTGTCTCCCTCGGGGTTGTCGCGCCCACCATGCTTCTATTACTATGGCTACCGCCTAGCGATAAAGTAAAGCATTACATAGCGCTTAATGATTGACATGCAGGTCATACAATAATTAAAGACAACCCTATGGCTCTTGCCGGTTGTCGTACTCATCAACATGCAAGTCGTGATATCCTATACAACACATGATCATCTCATACATCACATATATCTCATCATGTAATTGGCCATATCACATCACAACATACCCTGCAAAAACAAGTTAGATGTCCTCGAATTGTTGTTGCATGTTTTACGTGGTTGCTACGGGTATCTAGCAAGAACAATTCTCACCTACGCATAAACCACAACGGTGATACATAAGTTGCTTTTCAACCTTCTCAAGGACCACCTTTGTCAAATCCGATCCAACTAAAGTAGGAGAAACAGATACCCGCCAGCCATCTTTGTGCAACAAAGTTACACGTCAGTCGATGGAACCGGTCTCTCGTAGTAAGGTTGGTCCAGGCCACTTCATTCCACAATACCACTAAACCAAAACACGACCAAGGGATGAAGCAACCTAAACATCAACGCCCACAAACTCTTTGTGTTCTACTCGAGATCTCATCTACACATAGACCTAGCTCTGATACCACTGTTGGGGAACGTTGCACGGGAAACAAAAATTTTCCTATGCACACGCAAGATCTATCCATGGTGATGAGCATATACGGGAGGGAGAGTGGATCTACATACCCTTGTAGGTCACTAAGCGGGAAGCATTAAGAAACGTTGTTGGTGTAGTCGAACGTCTTCGCGATCCAAATCGCCGAGCGTCCCGCGATCTCATCACGATCCATCCCGCGATCCAATCATGATCCGTCCCGCAATCTCATCATGATTCGTCCCGTGATCCAATCATGAATCGTCTCGCAATCTTGATCACGATCCTTCCGATCTAGCGCCGAACGGACGACACCTCCGCATTCAACACACGTACAACTCGATTATGATCTCCGCCTTCTTGATCCAGCAAGAGGGAGTGGAGAGGTAGACGATTTCTTCGGTATTGCAACAACGTTGCGGCGATGGTGGTGGAGTAATTCCAACAGGGCTTCGCCTAAGCACTACTGAAACCGATCTAGGGGAGAAACTACACACTAGAGGAGAGGGTAGCACGTGGCTGAAAATCTATGTGCAAAAACCCTAAGACCTCTAGTATATATAGGAGGAGGAGAGTAGGAGGCTTGGAGCAAGGGCCATCCCTTGGTGGCTTCGTCCGAAGTGGAGGGAGGAGTCCTCCTCCTCCACCTAGTAGGATTAGGACTCCTTCCTTATTTCCACCTTTTTGCCTTTTTTCACCTTTTCCACTTTGAACTTTCTTCCTAGCCGCATGGGACTTCTGTGGGACTTCGGCCAGCCCACTAAGGGCTGGTATTCATCCTCCCACAGCCCATGTAGCCTCTTGGGTCGAAATACTCCTCCCGATGGCCCCCCCGGTACCCTCCCGACACTCCCGATACACTATCGATGAGCCCGGAACTTTTCCGGTGACCAAAATAGGACTTCCTATATATCAATATTTACCTCCGGACCATTCCGGAGCTCCTCATGACGTCCGGGATATCATCCGGGACTCCGAACAACCTCAGTTCACCACCATGCATAACTCTATACTATCGAAACATCACCAAACCTTAAGTGTGCAGACCCTGCGGGTTCGAGAACTATGTAGACATGACCGAGACACCTCTATGGTCAATAGCAATAGCGGAACCTAGATGCCCATATTGATTCCTACATATTCTACGAAGATCTTTATCGGTCGAACCTCTATGTCAAGGATTCAGTTAATCCCATATGATGTTCCCTTTGTTCTTCGGTATGTTACTTGCCCGAGATTCGATCGTAGGTATCTCCATACCTAGTTCAACCTCGTTACCGGAAAGTCTCTTTACTCATTTCCGTAATACAAGACCCCGTGACTAACACTCAGTCACATTGCTTGCAAGGCTTGTTTTGATGTTGTATTAACGAGTGGGCCCTGAGATACCTCTCCGTCACACGGAGTAACAAATCCCACTATTGATCCATGTCAACCCAACAGACACCCTCGGGGATACCTGTACAACACCTTTATAGTCACCCAGTTACGTTGTGACATTTGATACACACAAGGCACTCCTCTGATGTCCGTGAGTTGCATGATCTCATGGTCATAGGAACATATACTTGACATGCAGAAAACTGTAGCAATAAACTGACACGATCATATGCTACGTTTGTAGTTGGGTCTTGTCCATCACATAATTCTCCTAATGATATGATCCCGTTATCAAATGACATCTCATGTCCATGGCTAGGAAACCTTAACCATCTTTGATCAATGAGCTAGTCTATTAGAGGCATACTAGGGACATGGTGTTGTCTATGTATCCACACATGTATTTGAGTTTCCGATCAATACAATTCTAGAATGGATAATAAACGATTATTATGAACAAGGAAATATGATAATAACTAATTTATTATTGCCTCTAGGGCATATTTCCAACATAATTGTAGCGGTGATAATGGTTATTATGCAAGCATGTTTGGTGAAGATAATTAACATCAAGTTTTTACCTTTTAGTAAGTTATACAAAGCAAGCAACTAACAGTTATTTTACTTTGTCTAGCTAACACTTGCTTGTTGGAAAAACTTTGGAAGAACTTCGCAATGAAAACATTATCTACAGGGGTGAAAGGTATCTAACACGGCGCTAAAGTAACTCACTAACACCCAGAGTATCGCCTTATCAAGTCTCAGAAGCACTCTTTCCATTGTTTCTTGCTGAAACTTGTGTCTTATGTTTAAAGCGTGTTGATAATGCCAAAAGGGGTCAGGGTAGACCAAACTTGACATGAGACGAGTCACATAAAGAGAGATCTGAAGTACTAGAGTATCACCAAAGAACTAGCCATTAACAGGCGGTGCGTGGAACTTAGTTATCCACGTGGCAGAACCATGAGTTAGTTTGGAGATCTTATGGGTTTCAACTTTAGTCTACCCTAATTTGTATGGTAACAAAGGCTTAGTCATTATTTTTGTAGATTCTCTTAAGAGGCTGAAAAGGAGTTTAAAAAAGTAAATACGCCCTTTTATTAAGGAAAACAAAAGCTAGTACGATGGATAGACAATTAGACACACAACGACCAATAAAATAAATTAAGTACATTGAAAATGATACTACCCTTTTCTTCCTCCAATTGTATGTTGCTCGTCTAACAATGGAAATTACACTAAACAAAAAAGTAAAAGGAAGCGAACACCTATAAACATCCTCGCCATAGCAGTGCTTCAAAATTGCAATTACCACTCACCCCTTGAGACATGATTTAGAAATCACTAAAACATGATCGGTTAGAGTATCACTCCACGTAGTACAAGCTTGCAATCTATCACCACCAGCTCAAGGTGTTGGAGAAACTTGATCATGCCATGGAACAACACGGAAGAAGATGTCGAAGTTACCGCACCAAATGCCAGTCAATAGCTCCCCTTAAAAACACACCAACTAGCAAGATCTGAACAAAACCAACATATCTAGGGACACAAACTAAGACAGTCCCTTCTCCGACGCTGGATCGCGTCATCGAGGTGGGAAGAGAGCAACGAGACATTATACCGAAACACCATCACTGCCACCACCTCAATGATGTCTTCAAGAAAATGAAAATCTAATAAAACGAGATAGACAGGTCCCCACTCCTTTTACCGATGACAAGGCCGCCGAGTGGGGAAGAGGAAGGGAACAAAAGTGTTTTATAGGAGCAGTTGTGACCTGCTAAGGCCAAACGTGGCCAGATGGGCCAACACGGTCCGACCTGTGCTAAAGTGCCTCTCACAACACAACCCACCACGACACATGGGACCTCCTATATGGCGGATTGTGCGACAGACTGGTTGGGCTTCGCACAGGGAAGTCTTCGTATGGACCGACCTACATAGGAGCAACTAGTGGTGTAAAACAAAGAAGAGTAGCTTCGTCCATGATTCAAACTTGCAATTCAGTGTTGTAGGATCCATGGTATGTCTAAAGGGGGGGTATTAGACTACTTGACCAAAATAAAAAATACAACCTTTTTCCCAATTTTAGATGTTGGCAAGTTTAACAACTATATCAATACAAGCACACCCTACACATGCAAGTCTAAGAGTATAGCAGCGAAAAGTAAATACATGCACATATAAGTAGAGGGAAGGGATGGGAGGATCAAACGCAATTGGAGACACGAAGATTTTTTCCATGGTTCCGATAGATGGTGCCATCGTACGTCCACGCTGATGGAGACTTCAACCCACAGAGGGTAACACTCGCGAGAGTCCACAGAGGGCTCCACCCATAAGGGTCCACAAAGTAGCAACCTTGTCTATCCCATCATGGCTTACATCCACGAAGGACTAGCCTCACTCGGGGTAGATCTTCACGAAGTATGCAACCTCCTTGCCTTACAAACTTCTTGGTTCAACTCCACATGAAGTCGGAGGCTCCCAATCGATACCTAACCAATCTAGGAGACATCATTCTCGAAAAGGTAATAGATGTGGTAAGTATGATGAACTCTTTGCTCTTGTGCTTTAAGAGATAGTCTCCTCCACACTCAACCACTCTCTCACATATTTGGCTTGGTAAAAGAGGTTGATTGGGTGGAAAGCAACTTGGGAGGCTAGAAATCAATATTCGTATAGTTGGAGAGGAAGATCTTGATCTCAACACATGGATATGTGGTTCTCTCTCAAAAAATGAATAGGGCAAGTGTTGGTCCATTCTGAGTGCTTCCCCTTCGAACGAGAGGTAGGTGGAGCGGTATATATAGGCATCTCCAAAAATCCAACCGTTACAATATTATTGCCCAACTCGGTGAAACCAAAGCAAAAATTCGGCAGCATCGACTAGTGCAAAATGTGGCAACTTTTGGCATTTCGGTGAGACCGATATATAAATCTCGGTGGGTCCGATTTTGGCTGGCCTAGTCAGTTTCAACTTTCGATGGCACCGATTCCTAATACTCGGAAATTCTGATTTTATAAATGGGACAATAGAAAGTTTGCCACTGATTTTGGTTGCAGCAAAATGAGACTTGGTAGCACCGATATGCCAGGGTTCGGCTTTGGATCTGTCTAAGGTAAAACTCTGTAGGGCCGAACGACAAATATTGATGGCACGGAATTTGGACTTTAGGGTTTGGACATAATATTTTTGGAAGAATTTCATGAATATGTTTGGTGGCTGATCTCTAAACACTTGAGCAACCAGATCATCATATATATCTCATTTCCTTTTAATAGCATTGGCTTTTCCATTGACTTAAATGTGTTTTCTCATAAAATGCAAAATGTAGGGTCTTGAAGCTTGTCGCCAATAGATGTTACTTGCATCTAGGGGATCTCCTCGCAATCCTTAGCCAATCCATTCGTTGAAATTTTACTGAAATATACTTGGTAGAATCATTTGTTCAATGAAATATATGTTGTTATTAATTACCAAAAACACAAGAAAGAAGTTGTGCTTTCAAGTGCTCGTAGAGACAACTACCTTACGAATGGAGCTGATCAGTGATAGTGTTTAACATACAGCGTGGAAACCACTAGAGCTAACTATATCGGCACATCCAAAATATTTCCCGGTTTCCAAACATTTAAAGAAATTCCGGAACAATTTTTTACAAATTCTGGACAATTTTCAAAAGCACGAACAACTATTATTATTGCCCAAGTTTTGGATTTGTAACCAAATTTGAAAAGGAAAAGATTGAATGTATTTGTTAATAAATATTTGAAAAACAGGAACATTTGTTATTCAATTTTTTTATAACAAACACAAACAAGTTTTGAATTTGAGAACAAATTTAAAAACCATTTTATTAAATTTATGAACAAACGTTGGAAAAAAGGAATTTGGTTTTGAAAACATGAAAATTTTGGACCAAAGGGAACATTCTTTGCTTCTGTGAACAAAATTTGAAACCCTGATTTTTTTACAAAAGCAAATATTATGAACATTTATTGAATTTGTGAACAAAATTTTAAAATATGAACATTTTTTAAACTTATGAACATAAATTTAAAGGGAAACTTTTTCCAAATATGCGAACATTTTTAAAAAATCCAGTTCTAACTTTTAATTTGTGAACACAATTTGAAACAAGGTCATTTGTTCAACTTATGAACATTTTTTGAAAGGTGAACATTTTTTAAAAATCATGGTTTCTTTGGAAATAATGAAAGAAAATTAAAAAGTAGAAACATTTTTTGAACTTCCAATCATTTTTCAAATTTTGAACAAATTTTGAAATTCTGAAAACATAAAGTAGAAAGGAAAAACAAGTAGAAAAGGAATTACAAAATAAATAGAAATACAACAAAGAAAATGAAATTTGGAACAGAAAAAGGACAAAAAGGAAAAAACACAAATAAAAAACCAAAAACCAAAGACAACCACTGTAGGAACCTTCTAGAAGCTTCCTACAACCAATCATGAACCTTTTAGAAGAATTCCAAAACCAAAAACTATAGTGCGAGCATTATCTCGTAACTAGGACGACCCACTTTCTTCGCTAATCGCAGCTCTATGCAAACAGCGACGGTTTGTCGTAGAGAAGGGCAAATAGGAATTAGCACGACCCATATTTTAGTTTTGAAGAAACAACACGACACATATATGTCATGCTAAATGTGTCTGAGCATGTGAAATCACTAACTAAGAAACATTATTTGTAAAGGTCACTCCTACCTTTTTAGAGTGCGTCGCTTGTCGCAACGTGAGAGTTTTCATTTTTTCGTAGATTCATCACGAAATCAAAATGATGTCTCTCGCGAAAGGAAAAAAAGAAAACATGTTTTTTTTTTGTTTTAAAGAGACATGCCCGTGTCTCTCGCGAAGGCAAAACCGTGCCTTTCATGAAAGAAAAATGCATTTTTTTTGTTTCAACGAGGCATCTCTCGCGAAAGAAAAAAGTTTTTTTTTCTGTTTTAGATAGATACGATCGTGCCTCTCGCGAAAGCAAAATCGGTTTTTTTCGAAAGGAAAAAATATTTTTTCATGCATTTTTTTATTTTTACTTTCCAAAATCTTAAAAAGACCAAAAAAACTAAAAAGTTAAAAAAATAAAAAAAACTATCTAAAAACCTAAAAACACGTTTGAATTTAAAAATAAAATAAAAACACGTTCAAAACATGACACATCACGACGGCTGAAAGTATGGCCACTCCAAGAGACCCTTTGATTTAGCAGTGCTTCTCTAAGCCAGATAAGCCAGATAGAGCGAGGGCGGGCCCATCTAAGCCAGCTTGCTGCACCGCCTTCAGTGCTGGCATGGCCCATTTATAACCGTACTGGGCCAGCCCCAGCCATGCGGACACGCGCCGACAGCCTTGGCCAGCCCGACACGCGCCGACAGCCCATCTGACCAGCTTTAGTCGAGGCCCAAGCGGTGGGAGGGATGCGCTTTTACAGCCTGTGAGGAGGTACCACGTCGCCATCAACGCAATCATACTCGTGAGTATCGGTGCCGGACTCTCTTCTCCTTGGAATTCTCTAGACTGAGCTCCTCATCAGCGTGGGACGGATCTCCGCCGGACCGTATTTCCAGGGTGAGCATCCCCAAATCCATCTCCTTCGTCCTCCCCTCCGCTTGCTTCCCTTACGCGCCGGTGCGTAGTTTTCCGGTTCGCCGTTCCTTTTATGTCTGCTTCTAGATTTCTTATTATAGGTTTCTGACAGATGACCTCCTTTCCTTTCTTCTTTGGATTCGTATTTGTATATGGTTTGATTTGTTTCAAGCACTGCGTCTGGGCAGGATTTTTGGGAAACAGAGTGAATCATGGGAAAAACCCCGATCCGGATTTAGCAGAACCTCCCCCAATCCAACTATGTGTGCAGTTTGCTGGGTTTTTTTTTTTTTACTTTGATTTACTATATGGAGGGATTGGGATCCTTCCGCCTCGGCGCAGGGATTTGGGGGCTACTTATCTGCTGCCGCTGCTACTTATTTATCCAGTGCTGCCGCTAGTTGCTGCTAATTTATCCAGTGCTGCTGCTGTTACTTATTTAGTTAGGGTAATTTGGATAGAGGAGTGCTGTTGCTACTGTATTCTTTTGCTTTTATATGATATATAGGAGAGAGAATATAGACAATCTGCTGGAAACTAGAAATTTTGAGATGGAATCGTTTTGGACCATTGTCTATATAGATATATACACAAGCTGCTACAGATGCTCTTACCTCCTTCCTTGCTCTAATAATTGAGTGCATAACAACTCTTACAGGTGACAACAGGGATGGCTACTGGTAGCGAAGCTGGAAAGTCCGCCGAGGCCGTGTTGGAGTGGCCTAAGCAGGACAAAAAGAGGATGCTGCATGCTGTTTACCGTGTGGGAGATCTCGACAAAACCATTAAGTACGTTGGCTATGCTTTTGGTAGACGGGGATATTTACAATATCATTACTAGTATGTTTGGGCTAATGCAAGTGATTTAATCCTCATAGGTGTTACACAGAATGCTTTGGGATGAAGCTGCTGAGGAAAAGAGATGTCCCAGAAGAGAAGTACACCAATGCGTTTCTTGGGTTTGGACCTGAGGATACTAATTTTGCACTTGAGCTGACTTACAGTATGTTCGTTGGTCCACTCGCAATTGTTTCTAACGCAACCGGTTTGATATTCTTGTTAATGTTTGGGCAACGTGTGTATCCACCTCAGTGCAAAGACTGGCAAACTAATGGGGCCTTATTCTTCTCTGTACATATGAACCGATAAACTATTTCGTGGGACTATATTAATGTCATTGTTGTCCACCTCCTGTTGTGCTAATATGCTTGTTCTCGTTTGCTAGATTATGGTGTTGACAAGTACGACATTGGAGCGGGCTTTGGACATTTTGCCATCGCAAATGAGGATGTATGTATTGTTTACCTGCAACATCTTACCCTTCATGTTACAGACCCTTGGGTTTGTTTGATGTCGTCGATGCAATGCAGGTGTACAAGTTGTCTGAGACAATTAAATCATCTGATTGTTGTAAGATCACTCGTGAACCTGGTCCTGTCAAGGGAGGGTCCACTGTGATTGCCTTTGCACAAGACCCAGATGGTTACATGTTTGAGCTTATCCAGAGGGGTCCGACGCCTGAGCCTCTCTGTCAAGTTATGCTTCGTGTTGGTGACCTTGATCGGGCTATCATGTTCTATGAGAAGGTATTGTTTTGTAAAATGGGAGGTTGTTTGAAATGTTAGAGGCACTATCCTTTCTGTATATTCTCTAGAACAATAGTTTTATGTTGGATATTCTAACATTTGACTTTTATGCAGGCCCTTGGGATGAAGCTTCTGAGGAAGAAGGATGTGCCTCAGTATAAGGTACATCACATGACAATTGTTGTTTTAATGCCATTTGTCCTCTAAATTTTGATACACTGAGCATGTTTATGATTTGTGCAGTACACTATTGCCATGATGGGCTATGCTGAAGAGGACAAGACCACTGTTCTGGAGTTGACATACAACTATGGTGTCACGGAATATAACAAGGGCAATGCATATGCTCAGGTATTGATTGGTTTTCTTCTGCGCTTATTTCCTATTTTAAGTTTTGGCATTTCTTAATGATTGTGTTGCCTAAGTGCAGGTTGCTATTGGAACTGACGATGTGTACAAGAGCGCGGAGGCAGTTGAGCTGGTTACCAAAGAACTAGGTGGAAAGATTCTAAGGCAGCCAGGGCCACTACCGGGGCTGAACACCAAAATCACCTCTTTCCTTGACCCAGATGGCTGGAAAGTGGTATGTCTTCTGGATGTCTTGTGCATAACACTGCTTTATTTGAATAGAGGGGGTCATTAACAGTTAATGATGAATGCAAGATGTGCTTGCTGTAGTCAATGCTTGGTTTAAAATTTGAAGAGCTTGCTATAGTCAATGTACTTTGGCAGTTAAATGAATTAATTTGAAACAAAACGAAGAACAATTCAATTGGCATACACAACTACTGTAGTCACAGATTAATTGATAGTTCCTCTGTAGAAACGAATTGTTGCCAGTTGGTACATACTCCCTCCCGTCTCTGAAAAGAAGGCATATAAATTTTGTCTGAAGTCAAACCGTACATAGTTTGACCATGTTCGTAAGAAAAACTAACAACAACTACAATATACTAAATAGATATACTATAAAAAATATACTTTACTGTGTATCTAACAATATTAATTTGGTACCGTAGTTCTCCATAATTTATACTACAAACTTGGTCTAGCTTTGCATCATTTGACATCAGAAAAAGATTATAGGACTTCTTTTCAGAGATGGAGGGAGTACATAGTTTAGGAGTCTACTCTTGGATTGGCACCTTCAAGGGCAATTGTTACTTTGTAAAATAGAAACTTGGAAAACAACATAATCTTACGGAGGTTTATATTGATAGTCCGAGCTGTAGTTCCTCCAGTTGTGTCTCTCACCATCATCTATTATATAAACTTAATAGTTTTGAGGCGTCACCCACTTACTTCCTCCCACCCATAATATAAGAATGTTTTTGACACTGCACTAATCTAAAAAACGCTCTTATATCATGGGATGGAGGGAGTAGTTAGCAGAACACAATGATGATGGTATGCATCCTAGGGGTAGCAAATTCAAGTGAGGTGAAACTTCACCTCAAATTTCGCTGCAGCATGGTTGTCAATACTGAACATGATTTCTTAAAGTTGTATGTAAACTGGGTTGCACGCGTAATTACTACTTGTAATTGACGAAGTGACCACTTTTACTACTGAAAACATCCTTTGCAACCAGCCAGCCACAGTATCATCAGTACGTGACTAATGTTATTCTTCGGGTTGCAGGTTCTGGTGGATCACGCGGACTTCCTCAAGGAGCTGCACTGAAGATGAGCAGGCTCAAATGTTAGCGTTGTGAGGAGGCAAACCTTATGTAGCAATGCTCCGTGTGATGTAATAAAAGAAACCTTATGTAGCAAATGGTCTGTGTGCGATGTAATAAAAAGGCAGCCTCTTCCGCTCGACGAACAAAAATAAAAGCAACTACCGCATACCCATGCCGTGATCGGCCTAGTGTTATTAAGTTGCTTGCAGTTTAATCCCTCGAAAGAAAAAAGTTGCTTGCAGTTTGATCCCTAAAAAAAAGAAAATGTTGCTTGCAGTTTGACCCCTCAAAAGAAAAAAGTTGCTTGCAGTTTGTTCATAACTACAAAGTTGATTGTTACTTCTGGTTAAAACATCAACCAGGGACTAGATTGTGAAAGACTAGTGTGGGAAAAGGTGGAAGATAGTGTGGGAAACAGCCGTTTTGGCTTTTGGGAGCATATGCTTCCTGATGAATAGTAAATTCAAAACAAATAGTAAATAAATTTATAAAATCTGATTTTTTTTGTATGGATGTTCATCTTAGGCTAACAAGTGTGGTTGACAATTTTCATGCGAAACGGGATAGTGGTACTTTGTTGATAAAAAAATAAATTAAGTGTAACATTTGGTGTTTGATATGTTTTTTTCACATGACTCAAAATGCTTAAAATTTTTCACTAAAAATTTGCAGGTAGCATTTGGATGTGACAAAAAACACATCTGTTTTTTTTCCAATTTTCGACATTTGCAAAATACATTTTTGGTGGGTAGGAGCATATGCTTCCAAGAGCAGAATTGGATTTCTCCAACATGCTTACCTACAATGAATAGTATACCCAATCGCTACAAAGAGAAAGAAAAAAGATCGCTCGGAGATGTCACATGGAAACTAAGATCGAGACCCCTTCCCCCTAAGTCACCCTCTATGATGACACGAGGAAAACCCTAGTTGCACCATCGCCGGGACCTTTCCCTCCGCCTTCCATCGCATCGCCGCCGTAGGAGGGGACATCGGCGAAGCCTGTGCGTGCAAAGTGAAGGTGGCGGCGAAGCGCTCGATCTCGTCGCTCCTCAGGCGCATCGGCCAACCCTTGGGGGAAGGGTCATTCGTTTCTGGCGGCAGCGTTCGTCTCGCGTTCTCGGTGAGGGCGGCACCTAGGGCTCTCTCATGCGGCTGGAGCACGAGGCCGGGCTGGCGACTTGATGTCATCCAGGGTGAGTGTCGGAGGCACACCGACGATTGCGACGCCTTCAGCCGTCATTTTCCTGCTTTGAACTATAAACAGAAGTGCAAATAAAAATGCGAACACTCCATATCGAAGTGGTGGAGTAGGCATGTGATGAGACGACCAAGCTAATGGCCGAAACAAGCATGCCCATAGACAAATATCAATTCTATGTGAATTTTGAGTTTGCTAACCACATGTCCCATGCGGTGTTAACCACGTCCTTAGGCCGGTATATAAGCAGCTCAACTTTCCTTTCCTGAAGCGATGTGGTACTAAAAGTATGCACAGGAGCAACCAAAACATTTACTTTTGATTTTTTTGAGAAATAGCAACCGAACCCTGAGGCTGTGGACAGGGTCGGGAGCACCATAATCTGGGCCTTCTTATAGCCCAATAGGCCGGTAACTAAATACGATATCCCACAATCAGCGTTATGTTTGCCAAGAAAAGAAAAGAGCTGAAAAAGCTAAAAATAAATGCGAAGGGAGACCAATGTTGTTAGCCCTGCCTGTACTGGACGACATTGCGATGCTGAACAAGCCCTCGTTAATCATATCCATGACATACGAGCTACTCCTCCGTTTACAAATATAAGATTTTTTTTTCTGAATCAGTTGTATATAAACACGTATTATTTTATTTGTTCATTCAGTTCAGTCCGTATGTAGTCCATATTAAAATACTAAAAACATATTATTTGTGAAAAGAGAGAGTAGCATTTAGTGGACATGCGGCCAAGAGTCATGACAGCCTAACCTGTTAGAGATAATCCCTTTTGTGCTAACATAATAGGATCTTGATCTCTAGATCAGAACACCTCTTATGAAGAAAATTAGGGACTAGCCTTGACTTGCAGAAATCCTTAGGGGATAGCCCTTGCTTGCAGACGTAAGTCTCCAACGATGTGGAGTCCTTCGGTGGAGAGAAGTAGCAACAAGGTGATGTAGATGACAGCAGGAAGCCGCTAGCACCGCCCTCATGGTGGCCAGCGGTGGAGATAGTCTTCACTTACTTCAGCACACCTTTAGGATCGGCAGTTAGGAGGCTTTGAGCGTGGTTTTGTTATTCATAACGAAAATCCTCTTGTCCTTATATATGTGTGTGGTGGGTACATGGGACCAAAACCAAAAATTGTTAATGTGCTCCCGATCAAGGCACATTCCGTGAGTGGTGAAGACTTTGTCTCCCTTATTGTTCTCTTGGTTTGTTAACCGTGAGAGCAATCCAACATTCTCCTCCTTGATCATATGGTTAACAAATATCAGAAGCCCACTCTCAATAGAAGTAACCCACCAAGGTAAAGCGTTATAATGACCAATGAAATGCCACTGGACCTCGGTACCTATTATACATCATTCTATCTTGGAATGGAAAACATAATACTTTATGGGGGTTGATTTATAAGATAGTCCTAATTTCCACGATGAAAAAGATTTCCTAACCCATGTCGGCAACATAATTATAAATATGGATGGTGAGCCTTTGATAAATGTATCTGTAAAACACATAAATTAATTTTTATATGCTTAACATTATTAGATTGATCCTGGATTCTATCTTTCACAACAGAAACATATTGTCAATGGTTTTGGCAACACCATTTGACTAATTGTTACTCACATAGAAAACTGTGTGTTCATAGTGCAGTAGGTGGTTTAGAAATATTGTCTACCACCTTAATTTCGGGAATAAAAACCCTTTGATGTACAATCTGCCAGTAGCCTCTTAACATGCCACGTAATAAATTGCATCATTATTAATGCCACCGATGTCATTATTGAGCTTCTCCATGATATAACTTCATATGTGAGAGTGAGGATGTAACACTACATGGAAACATTAATATCCAGACACCTTGCAGAAACAATGTCTGAATAACCTACAAGGCTGAGGTTACCAGAGTTCTTATTACTCAGCATGTAAACTTTATTGCCTTGCATTTACTGCAGGACTTTTCAACGAACTTTCCACTGGTCCATTTATGGACCTACTTGCATATTTGTCAATTATCCCACATAGGACGCATTCATACTTGAATACTTATATTGCTTCTAACAGTTGAAGCATAATGAACTACATTATCTGACCAGTTCATAATTGTTCCTCGAACAATATGATATCCTCTTTTATCGCCCCTAACTTTAGTAACAGGTGAGACAAAGTATTAGTACATAATTTTTTCTTTCTTTCGGACTTTGTCGACGTATGTCATCGTAATAAATCGTATACTCCTTTTGGACAAGTGTGGTGTTTTGGTGGCCGAGCTACCCAGAGGTTGAAATTTGTGCCATCTAGTTTAGCATTGCAATGTGTGCTGATTTGTTTTCTTGTGGATATACATTGGCTATTAAATTCCAATACAATGGTGCCATGGGCTGCGGTGCTGTGATTGTACACGGGCCTCGGGCACACCGTGTTATGCATGCACGTCATGTTCAAAGCTGTCGTGCAAGACACACAAACAACATCTAGGCGTCATTACTACCATCATTGTCCGACGAGTAAACAAACCTGTGCCATCAATGGAACTTTCTTCATGCACACTGTTGTTTGATGCCATTGGTCCACAATTGCAGGGCTTTGTTTTGAAGCAAATATATTTGTGATGTTCAGTTCCTTTGTATTAGGTTGATATTCAAGATCAAGAGATACTAGATTCATGAACCTCTCCAGAACATCATTTTTCGGTTTGATGGGTTTACAAAACTAGCCGAATTATGGATAATTCAAATTTTCTCGTCACTGCTCAGAATAACTTTTGCCCTCATTTTTTTTCCGCACGCATCGTGTACATGCTTTCCCCATAAATTTTGGATCACATTTTTATAATCTTTTCGTTTGATGGGGTTAAAAAATGACTTCAAATTGTTTGACTTTTATATTAGCAATTTATTTGAAAAATAATTGTTCCCTAGTAAGAATTCCCTTACCAATTGAACGATGCATCCTCGTTATGTTCTTCGATGTCATAGCATCACTGCCTCTCATGTCACTACAATGTCATTTCGAGTGTACTAATTGGTGTTTTCCAGAGGAAGACCCCAATGAACTCTCACAGCTAAAAAACCAATTACCGGATACTTGTGAGACACAAGATAAATCATGCATCATAATGATGTTTTTCTTCTGTTTTTTGTGCCAAAGGTTGCAATCCATATGACTATGAATACCCTTCAATCTTAAGCCAACCACGCTTAATACTGAGTGTTTCTTGATAAGCACAAATAAGATGTTGGAAATATGCCCTAAAGGCAATAATAAATTAGTTATTATCATATTTCCTTGTTCATGATAATCGTTTATTATCCATGCTATAATTGTATTGATTGGAGACTTAGATGCAGGTGTGGATACATAGACAAAATCATGTCCCTAGTATGCCTCTAATAGACTAGCTCGTTGATCAAAGATGGTTAAGGTTTCCTAGCCATGGACATGAGATGTCATTTGATAACGGGATCACATCATTAGGATAATGGTGTGATGGACAAGACCCAAACTACAAACATAGCATATGATCGTGTCAGTTTATTGCTACTGTTTTCTGCATGTCAAGTATCTGTTCCTATGACCATGAGATCATGCAACTCACTGACACCGGAAGAGTGCCTTATGTGTATCAAACGTCGTAACGTAACTAGGTGACTATAAAGGTACTCTACAGGTATCTCCGAGGGTGTCTGTTGGGTTGGCATGGATCAAGATTGGGATTTGTTACTCCGTGTGACGGAGAGGTATCTCAGGGCCCACTCGGTAATACAACATCACAACAAGCCTTGCAAGCAATGTGACTAAGTGTTAGTCACGGGATCTTGTATTACAAAACGAGTAAAGAGACTTGCCGGTAACGAGGTTGAACTAGGTATGGAGATACCGACGATCGAATCTCGGGCAAGTAACATACCGAAGAACAAATGGAACATCATACGGGATTAACTGAATCATTGACATAGAGGTTCGACCGATAAAGATCTTCATAGAATATGTAGGAACCAATATGGGCATCCAGGTCCTGCTATTGGTTATTGACCTTAGAGGTGTCTCGGTCATGTCTACATAGTTCTCGAACCCGCAGGGTCTGCACACTTAAGGTTTGGTGACGTTTCGGCAGTATAGAGTTATGCATGGTGGTGAACGAAGGTTGTTCGTAGTCCCGGATGAGATACCAGACATCACGAGGATCTCCAGAATGGTTCGGAGGTAAAGATTGATATATAGGAAGTCCTATTTTGGTCGCCGGAAAAGTTTCGGGCTCATCGGTAGTGTACCGGGAGTGCCGGTAGTGTACCGAGAGACCATCGGGAGGGTATTTCGACCCAAGAGGCTACATGGTCTGTGAGAGAGTGAATACCAGACTTTAGTGGGCTGGTGGAAGTCCCACACAAGGCCCATGCGGCTGGGAAGAAAAGCCCAAAGAGAAAAAGGTGGAAAAAGGCAAAAGGGCCAAAATAAGGAGGAGTCCTAATCCTACTAGGATTGGAGGAGGAATCCTCCTCTCCTCTTGGTTCGGCCAAAGCCTAGATGGCTTGGCCCATGGGCCAAGCCTCCTCCTCTCTTCCTCTTATATATACTAGAGGTTTTAGGGTTTTGTACTAGATTTTCAGCCACGTGCTATCCGTTCCTCTAGTGCATAGTTTCTCCTCTAGATCGGTTTCCTACAGTGCTTAGGCGAAGCCCTACCAGAATTGCTCCACCACCATCGCCGCGGCGCCATCGTGCTTCCAGAGAACTCATCTACCTCTCCGCCCACTCTTGCTGGATCAAGAAGGCGGAGATCATCATCGAGCTGTACGTATGCTGAACGCGGAGGTGCCGTCCGTTCGGCGCTAGATCGGAAGGACCATGATCAAGATCGCGAGACGGATCGTGATGAGATCGCGGGACGGATCGTGATGATTTCGCGGGACGGATCATGATTGGATCGCGGGACGGATCGTGATGAGATCGCGGGATGCTCGGCGATTTGGATCGCAAAGACGTTCGACTACACCAACCGCGTTTCTTAACGCTTTCCGCTTAGCGATCTACATGGGTATGTAGATCCACTCTCTCTCTCGTAGATGCTCATCACCATGGATAGATCTTGCGTGTGCGTAGGAAATTTTTTGTTTCCCATGCAACGTTCCCCAACATAAGATGCACTCTAGTATTTTATGATTGACATTTTTCAAAAAAGATGCACTGTAGAAAGGAATACTGCCCTAATGTCATCCTATTTTTTTTATAAATCGATTACACGCATCAGATACTCATTTATTTTATTTTATTTTGTTTTGTCAAGCACCATGTTATGTTGTTCAGAGATTTTACACCAAAACCCGTTTGTGTGCTTCGTATCATCACACTAGGTGTTAGAATAAATGGGCTTGGCCCATTAAAAAATTCTGAAATTTTAAATAAGCCCATGAGAAAAAATGGCAAGTGATGGTGTGATGCTAAAGTTTAGTCCAATACCATTAGTTGTGAAGGAGTTGGACCTCTTTATACAGTGGGTTCTCTCCACCACTCTTAAGTGGTGCATTGAGAAGAGAAAGGGAAGACCACTCATGCCGCAACATGTGCATGAATAGTCCACCAAAATCCGATCTGCTTCCTTTTGTCGTTTTTATTTTTGGTGTTTTGATAGACAAGTTAATTTGCTTCCTTATCCGATAAGTTTGACTTGGAAACCAAGTGAGTTTGAGATCGTGATCGCAACACGGTACCATTTATGGTCCTTCTATATATACTGCTTATCGGCCTCGGCCAAAGACACATCGAAAACACCTAATGTTTTATCTTATCTCTCAACTTACGCCATCACCGTAGTCTACTCCACCCCGAACGCCAACGTGCATCGGCGTACGGCTACAGAGAGAAAGAAAAGAGTTTCCCTTAAAAAAAAGGTATCACCCAACATAAGCGCATCATAACCTTGCGATCATTTTTTCCAAAGACACCTAGGGTTTTACCTTATCTCGCAATTTGCGTCGTCATCGTAGTCTACTCCATTCCAAACGTCGACGCGCATCGACGTACAACTATAGAAAGAAAGAAAAGAGTTTCTCTTAAGAAAAAAGACCGCCCACCTTGCGACCATTTTTTTCCAAAGATAAATAGACAAATGTGCAAATAAAAATGCAAGCACTCCATATCGAAGTGGTAGAGCAGGCATGTAACGAGACAACCAGGCTAATGGCCGAAACAAGCATGCCATAGACAAATATCAATTCTATGTGAATTTTGATTTTGCTAACCACATGTCCCATGCGGTGTCAACCACGTCCTTGGGCCGGTATATAAGCAGCTCACCTTTACTTTCCTGAAGCGATGTGGTACTAAAAGTATGCACAGGCGAAACAAAAACATGTACTCCTATATTCTATTTTTCAACCGAAACCCGAGACTGCAGATAGAGCGGGAGCACCATAATCTGGGCCTTCTTGTAGCCCATCAGGCCGGCAACTAAAGATGATATCCCACAATCAGCGTTATGTTTGCCAAGAAAAGACAAAATAATGCTCAAAAGACTAAAATAAATCAGAAGAAAGACCAACGTTATTAGCCAGGAGAGCGCTACGGGTCAGCCGGCCGATCCATTTACAAAATCCATTGCCTCGCGAGCCATCAGATTTGGTATTTTATTTTTTAACTTTTGCAACATAGGTTGTGTTGGAGAACCTTTTTGTAACAGAGTTCATATTGCAGAAGATATTTGTAACATTACGTTATTATGTTATTCAAATATTATGTTATTAAAAATGATTTTGCCATAAAGGTTAATACGTCTCAGCCCAAAAAGTATATGACTGTTTGTAAGGGTTCTGAAGATGGAAATTGCCGTGAAAGATTACAGCTAAAACAACGTAAGAGGGGAAAAAAACTATGGTGGCAAGTACTTGCTTCGATTTATCTGATCTATTTGTCTTGTCCATTCTTTGCATTTTATTTTATTTTTGCTATTTGTCTTGCCCATTCTTTGTATAAACTTGCTTCTATGTGTTGCCCATTATTTGTATATTTTTTTGATATCTTGATGGATTGAACTCTTTTGTCAAAAAATATGGAACCTGTACGAAAATAAAGTTCTACAGAAAAAAAAATCAGGTTTGCATCCAATGTTTTACATGCCTTCTTTTCTGTTAATTTCTTGTCTCTTGGTTACGGTCAATCTTCTTTTTACAAGATGAACCTTATGTCCTTCAAATTACTGTTACAATGATTGACCAAGCATGAAGAAAAATTCAAATTTCTTGATTCTCTTTGCCTGTGTAAACTTTCAATCAGATACCAAAGAAGGCCCTACTTCTCAGTATTCCGGCGCCTCCTTGGCAGAGAGGGTCAAGCAGCCAAGCAAGGCTTAACCTGTTTCACTCTTCTATTGTTATGATACCAAAGGCACCATTGCCATGTTTGTTTTACAAATACAACAGTTTAGTTGTTACACGCTGGTGCTTACATGGCTATTAAAACTAGGAAAGCCTGAGAAGGTTTGTCTATATCTATGCAAACTATGACACCTAACCAAGAGATGAACAAATATTCAAATGACTGCTGAAACAACTAGTGGGAACTTGGAACTTATTGGAGTGCATCTTATTACATATATGCAGATGTGCTTTGCTTTGTTATGGTTTCTAAGGCACTATCTGATAGAGCAACTGATAATTGTCAGAAGAGAAAAGGTATAAGACCAACATTCTCTGTGGAAGGCATATATGGTGTCTTCTATCAATTTTTTTCCAATGCACACTGTTTATTACTGCTTTCTTTGAATCTTTTGCAGGGCTAACTACTGACCAATAGTTGAGGTACTATGACAGCTTCCTGCCATTTTGCACCAGAATATTTTTTGGGTGAAGGTATTGATTTGACATAAATACACACAAGTCAATGAAAAATAGGAGGCCAAAGTGTGATGAGACTTGTATTATTTGATAAAGCTTAGTACTCCCTCTATAAACAACTATAAGACGCTTTAGATCACTAAAGATAATTGCTTATAGAGGAAGTAGTTAGTAGTGTAGATATTTCCTTGGTATGACCTTAACCTTGTAAAATGGAAAGGAGGCTCTATTTCTGTTGTTGCACCCATTGCTAATTCAACAGTTGGAAAGTACATGTAAAAACTAATCGATATGATCCATAAAATTATTGCTGAAATTGCCATAACAGAATGAGAATTACTGCAATGATGATATTTTGCATACGGAGGAAAAAGAAGAGATAACATTCTTGAGAATAGCTTGTGTCGTGTCATCTCGTGACGGTGTATGAAGGAACCTTGTGTTCCTTCGACGGCGGTGATATGCCATAATTCCTTTCCCCGGTAGGCACATTGTAGAACTGTGCCAAGTACTCCAAGGCTTCATGGTTTCCACTGCAAATCTTCCACAGCGATGCCACTTCCCCTGGAGCAACTGTGCCCCAGGCCTCGCAGTCATTCAGAAACTCCAGTAGTTTGGAGTAGTAAGAGTCATAGTTCATCAGCAAGAACGGCACCGGTAGCGCGGACCCGATCCTCTCCAGTTGAATCAGCGCCATGATCTCAAAAAGCTCATCCAGCGTCCCAATGCCGCCGGGCAAAGCGATGATGGCGGTTCTATCAGTAGAATTGTTGCGTACTACAGCATCCACTAAGCCATGCTTCCTTGCCGAGAAGAACCTGCAGGTGAGGTAAGTCTCTGGAGGCAGGTAAGGGTGGAAGTTCGAGGTTGTCCATTCACCAGCCTCTTTGCCTATCTTGAAGCCGCCGACCGGCTTGTCTGCCTCGAGGGCGCCCTGGATGGCAGCATCCATGAGGCCGGGGCCGGCGCCCGTCCATGTGGTGCAGTCCAGCAGCTTGGCTATCTCCGCCGCGAGCTGGGCGGTCTGATGGTAGTGGGCGTGCGCGGACGGCACCCTGGAGGAGCCGAGGTAGACGGCGCCCCGACCAAGGCGGCGGACGAGCTCGTAGCACCTCGCAATCTCCTCCCTCACCTGCAATACAGATCCGCCGCATGAGGGATGGGGCTCGCCGCCGTCACACACGGACAAATCGTAACAGGAAGGGGAAGGAAGAACACGCACCTCACCGGGGCTGCCCCTCTCGCGCTCCATCGCCTCTGCCCCTTCCACTTCAACCTGCTGCTGGTGAGGGTTTGCAGCGGCCACGACGCCCCGAGTCCGGTCTGCTCTGCTGCGGACGAGGCGCGAGGTCGGCCATGGCAGATGGCGAAACGAGAGAGGGGTATGAGGACGGCCGCGCCCGCCGCTGGGTCTGAGCCAAGGTCTCGCGAATTGGGCCCTCGATCCTACCACCGAGCTCGCCGTTGCCGCTTCCATGAATTCCCCAGGACAGCAGCACGGCGCGCCTCTTTACTTTTTTTTTTTAGGAAAGTGCACGTCTGAACTCTTGGCATCGTTGTTCCCGATCTAAGGCCGGTGGTAAGGAGAAGTATGGTATACTAATATCATGATATTAGTGTATGATACTATTTTTTTAATGTATACTATCGTATGTTAGTTATTCGTATCATGTATTACTTATTTATTGTCATGCATGACACATTATAGCATATTATTTATTATGATACGTTATCATGATATGATATTCAACCTTCTCTTTCTTCATTTAATTCTATGTCATCTTATCAAGATTGTCTAGTTGGCATCGCACGCCGTTTATTTCGCGCGCCCGCTCCTGCGCGTGGAAGCACTCGAGTGCTCGCACCTCGTCTCCCATCTCCCTTCACCCCTAGCTTCCGC
Source organism: Hordeum marinum (assembly GCA_022496015.1). Classification (NCBI taxonomy): domain Eukaryota; kingdom Viridiplantae; phylum Streptophyta; class Magnoliopsida; order Poales; family Poaceae; genus Hordeum; species Hordeum marinum. The sequence continues at coordinate 412,089,403 of CM039678.1, read as the reverse complement.
GCCATCGCCGCGCCATCCATTTGCTCCGGTGATCCGACAACGTTTCCCCGACCTATCCTCGCGCCGCTGCAGCTTCTCCCCTCCCTCTAGTCGTCGCTGGCCCTTGCACGCGTCATTCCTCCGGCGAACAGCGCTCGGCCGCCCACTGTCACTTGGCGCCCAGAAGGTGTTCGACAGAACGCCCACAAGGTATGTATCGCTTAAACTTCATATTTTTTACATTAATTTGATGCATATTGTTCGTAGTTTTTATAGACTAGTTTAAATTCAATATTATAGATGATTTCATCATATAATTCTTCCAAAGAAGAATTTGATATTGAAGAGGAAGAGGACCTTGCAATCGTCCTAGCTATGCACACCAATCAAAAACGAAGCACGGTGGTTCGGTTATGGGTCAGCAGAAAATTTGGAGGGACAAGATCGATGCCGACAACAGATTTATGATGCACTATTTTGTGGAGAATCCCACACATCCCGAGTCGTATTTCTGGCGCCATTTTAGGATGAGCACCGGGCTATTCAAACGCATTGCAGAGAAACTAGCGAGCCATGATCGTTTTTCTCAGCAAAGGAGGAATGCCGCGGGAGAACTCGGGCATAACACCTTTCAAAAGGTGACAGTCGCTTTGCATATGTTAGCATATGGTATTTCGGCTGATCTAGTTGATGACCACTTGGCCATGGATGAGAGTCAAGCCATCATGTGTGTCAAGCGCTTTGTAGTCGGAATTGTGCAAGTGTTTGGCCCAAAGTATTTGAGATCTTCAAATGCTGAAGACACCGCAAGGCTTTTGGAAATGAACAAAGCTCGCGGGTTCTCAGGTATGCTTGGCTCAATATATTGCATGCATTGGAGTTGGAAGAACTGTCCAAAGGCATGGCATGGATAATTCCACGGCTAGAGAAAGGGTTCCACTATAATCCTTGAAACGGTGGCCGATCAAGAGACTTGGATTTGGCATGCTTTTTTTGGAATGACAGACCTTTGAATGACATGAACGTTGTTAATCAGTCACTACTCATGAATAAGATTGCAAATGGTGAAATGCCACCGGTACAGTTCATAGCAAATGGCCATACATGCAACTATGTCTACTATCTTGCAGATGGCATCTACCCAAAGTGGCAAATATTTGTGAAGCCTTGAAAAAACCGCCAGGTAAGAAAAATCTAGATTTCCACAATGCTCACGCGACTGCTAGGAAAGATGTGGAGAGAGTATTTGGGATTTTGCACGCCCAATTTGCTATTGTGAGAGGACCGACTAGATTTTGGGATCAAAAGATCCTTTGGTACATCATGCATGCTTGTGTGATCATGCATAACATGATCATCGAGAATGAACGTAGCCAAGATTTAGACTATTCTTGGTACGAGCTCTTAGGACATCCCGTGCGAGTGCGACAGAGTGCTGCGAGGGTGGCACGATTTGTTGCCTCATATCATGCTATTCGGCGTGCCAAAACGCACGATGATCTTCAGAACGATCTCATCGAGGAGTGGTGGGAATGGAATGGCCGACAAAACGCATGATGATTTGGTTGTTTGATATTGTATGTTTGATGTTGTATTGTTGAACTATTTGTTGTACTAGATGATAAACTATTTGTTTGAGTTCTAATAAAACTGAACTATTTATTGTGATTTATTTCTTATGTGTTTGATCCTTTGGTTTTGTTTTTGGAGTGCATATGTTGTTTGTGTTGGGCACGCGCACCGTGTTTTTTCAACGCCTGCTGGAGCGTCGTGCGCGCGCTATATTTTGCGACGGCCGCTGGAGCCAACGCTCAGCTACGCGCTAAAAAACGCTACTTGCGTGGCGCACAACATCTCCAACAGCACGTCCAAATGGACGTGTATACGCGTTTTAGACGACCAGGCCGAAAAACACCCGTCCAGCAGCTCGTCTAACCAGACGTGCAAAGATACACATCCTTCATATTAGCCTCGACGATGTCTAGGCCTGGACGACGTGAAGGCGTCGTCCAAAGTGTATCCGAAGCCACAATTCCTCCCTCCCGCCAACTCTGCTGTTCCATATCCCGCCAACTCCGTTGCTCTGGAGACGAGGAAGACGCCGTCGCGAGGTCATCGTCGCGGCATACTAGAGCATCCTGAGCCGAGGTACGTCTTTGTGGAGAGAGGGATGAGAGGAGAGGATCCGGATCTAGCTGTCGCCGCCGCGCCTGGGTCCGATGAGGCATCGCAGCGCCCCGAGGGGCGGGGGAATCGTGTCGCTGTCGTTTGGGCCGCGACCCGTTGCGCGCGGGGGGGGCTGCTCGATGGCGCAGGCGCTAGCTCGAAGGGGCGCCGGGGAGGGGGGCTAGGGGGAAGCGCCGGTACGGGAGGGCATTGCTACTCCTCGACTGCCAGCTGGAGACGCCCACGAGGGGGGGGGGGGGGGGGGAGGGGGGGGGGGAGGGAGGGGGCTCCTGCTGCTCTGTCGATGGCTGCCCTGCTCGATGGCTTGTCCTGCTGCTCGATGGTTGCTCCTTTGTGCCTGAATGTGTATTTTTGTGCTTCTTGTCAATGTTAAATAGGCTACTGTCATATTAAATTTCTATCAAAAAAGTTTGTAGATGGAAGACGACAAGCGTTCTCTTGACATGTTGAACTTTTGTGTATCACCATAAGTGTCAGATAGTCGAGTTGGGGAGAAATAGATGACGTCAACTCAAAAAGCATCTGCATCTGTCAAAGCAAAATCAACTAAAGGACCGAGTTGGTCTACTAAAGAAGATGAATTGTTGGTGGCAGCATGGTTGCAAACCAGTTTGGATGCTGTGATAGGGATGGACCAATCTGCAAATTCTTATTGGGGTAGGATTTATGATTACTATAGCACGCACAAGAAAGTGTCATGGCCTGTACGTGTTCAAAATGCACTCAATTGTCGTTGGAGCACTATTAATGAACAAGTCAGGAAGTTCTGTGGATACTATCATCAAATACTTAATAGAAACCAAAGTGGGGTGACCATTGCTCAGCAGGTATGCACCCATCTTTTTAATTCAGTTCTAAACTTTCATATATTGTGTGAGAGTAATAGGCCGTTTATTTGTGCAGCAAGCCGAGGCACTTGTTTTGTACAAGTCCAAAGATCCTAAAAATAAGCCATTTGCATTAATGCATTGCTGGTTAGAATTGCAAAAGCACCCGAAGTGGGAAATGACACAGAAACAGTTTGAGTTAGAAGAGAAGATCATGTCCATGTACACTAGTGCTATGAGTGGGGCACAACAATAATACTACATGAACAAGCAGAATGAGATTGCGACTCGCCGACAGAACACATCAGGTTTGTTGTGTGAACTAATTCTCATGTGAACTATTTGTCATATTAAGTATTTGTCATGTGAACAAGCAAAATGAGTATATGGAAAACATTGCATTATGCCATAACTGAAATAGTACATGATAAGATTCAACTACATTATTACAACTGCGTACATAATTATTCATCTCCAAACTTCTTCCAGATGTGCTCAACTAGATCATCTTGAAGCAGAGAGTGAGATGCGCCGTTTGTGATCTCTTGATTCATTTGAATGAACGTACTTAGTTGTTCTGCATGAGTACGAGACGGGGTCACCTTTACTCCCATAGAGTCATAGTTGTAGTCTCGTGGACCGCTTTCTCGCTCATCTTCAACTATCATATTATGCATTATGATGCAAGCTTTAATGACATCACCAATTTCTTTGTGTTTCCAACCTTTAGCTGGCTCCCGAACAATGGCAAAACGGGATTGCAAAACTCCAAAGGCTTTCTCCACATCCTTTCTGGCCCCTCTTATCTTTTGGCGAAATGTTTCTTCTTTCTACCTTGTGGAGCTGGTATTGTCTTCACAAATGTTGCACATGATGGATATATACCATTTGCAAGGTAATACCCCATTGTGTAGGGATGACCATTGATGGTATAATTCACTTTTGGAGCTTCACCTTCGGTTAGCTTTGCAAACACATGTGAACATTGAAGAACATTTATATCATTGAGAGACCATGGTAAACCAAAGAATGCATGCCAAATCCAAAGATCCTTTGAAGCAACTTCCTCAAGAATCATTGTGGGCTTATTCACATGACCTTTAAACATGTCATGCCATTTTTAGGACAATTTTTCCAAGTCCAATGCATGCAATCTATACACTCTAACATACCAGGAAAGCCTCTTTGCTCCCCTAGCTCAATTAATCTAGCAATATCTTCTTCATTTGGAGATCTCATATACTGGTCCCCAAAGACTTCACAAATAGCTATCACAAACTTTTTGCAAGTTGCTATATTAGTAGATTCTCGTGAGCGACAATACTCATCCTCGGCATCAGCGGCATATCCATAAGTTAGTAGTCACATTGCGTGTGTCATCTTTTGTAGAGGATGCAACCCAAGAGCTCCAGCATAATTTCTTTTTTGCTTAAAATAACTATCATGCTCAAGTACTGCTTCAGCTATGCGATTAAACAAATTAAGATACATTCTATACCTGTGCGGATAAACAAATGTGAGATAGGGAGATTACAAATAGACATATAGAGAATAATGTTGTACTACTAACCTTTGATGAAAATAACTTTCGGGAAAAGTTGGATTTTCTTTGAAGTAGTCGTCCGAGAGTAGAACAAATTCGGCATCTCTTCCATGATACAAATACTGCCGCCGCAGCATCGAACCGCCGTGACGTCGAGCATTCGCCTCCTCTTCCTCCTTGCACTCTACAAATGCTGCAAGAATTAGTTCATCATCGTCTGATGAAGACGACAACAAATTCATGAGCATATCCAAAATGAATCCTGTTTCACTCATTCTGCTGTAGGAGAGAAGATATAAGGACTTGGAAGAGAGATGAGAGAAGCACAAGATGGAATGATTTGAGAGAGGTGAGAATGGGTGTTATATATAAGACTGGAATAGAGCCGTTGGAATAGAGCTGTTAGAATAGAGTGATTGGAATAGAGTCGTTGGAGGTTATAAAATGGTAGTTTAATTGGTAGTTATAAAATAATATTAAAATATAGGAGAGAGAATATAGACGTTCTATATATAGACATTTTGCTGCAGAACTGGACGTGTATGTGAGGGAATCATTTTAGACAATTGTCTATTAAACGTATAGACATCCAAATATGCACATGCTATTGGAGATGCTCTAAAGTTGGCAATGGTTACTCATTACCGGCATTCCTATGGGTAAATACTTTGTTAGAGAATTTACAACTGAACTTAATAAATATGACCTCCTAAACGTTTGCGGACGTGCCCGATCAGTGGCCGAGCGTTGATATGTCTCCATCGTATCTACTTTTCTAAACTCTTTTGTCGTTGTTTTGGACTATAATTTGCATGATTTGAATGGAACTAACCCAATCTCACGCTGTTTTCAATAGAATTGCCTTGGTGTTATTTTTATGCAGAAATAAAAGTTCTCGAATTGACTTGCAAATTAATGGAGAATATTTTTGGAATTAATAAAAAATACTGGCGAAAGAATCAATCGGATGGGGGCCACCCATTGGCCACAAGCCAAGGGGGCGCAGCCACCCCCTGGCCGCGCCCAGGTGGCTTGTGGGCCCCCTGCAGCTCCACTGACCTCAACTCCAACTCCATATAACCCTATTCGGAGAGAAAAAAAATCAGAGAGAAGAGTTCATCGCGTTTCACGATACGGAGCCGCTGCCACCTCCTGTTCTTCCTCGGGAGGCCAGATCTAGAGTCCATTTTGGGCTCCGGAGAGGGGAAACTGAGGCCATTGTCATCACCAACCATCCTTCATCACCAATTGCGTGATGCTCTCCGCCGTTCATGAGTAATTCCATTGTAGGCTTGCTGGACGGTCATGGGTTGGGTGAGAGTTACCATGTAATCGAGTTAGTTTTGTTAGGGTTTGATCCCTAGTATCCACTATCTTCTGAGATTGATGTTGCTATGACTTTGCTATGCTTAATGCTTGTCACTAGGGCCAGAGTGCCATGATTTCGTTTATGAACCTATTATGTTTTCATGAATATATATATATATATATATATATATATATATGTTCTTGATCCTATCTTGCAGGTTGTAGACACCTATTACGAGTTATGATCCGCATCCCCCAGGGTGACAATAACTGGGATTCTTTCCGGTGATTACCGTAGTTTGAGGAGTTCATGTATTCACTAAGTGCTAATGCTTTGGTCCGGTTCTCTATTAAAAGGAGGCCTTAATATCCCTTAGTTTCCATTAGGACCCCGCTGCCATGGGAGCGTAGGACAAAAGATGTCATGCAAGTTCTTTTCCATAAGCACATATGACTATATATGAAATACATGCCTACATTACATTAATGAATTAGAGCTAGTTCTGTGTCACCCTACGTTATAACCGTTGCATGATGAATGTCATCCGACATAATTATCCATTACTGACCCATTGCCTACGAGCTTTTCACATTGATCCTTGCCAAGTTACTTTTCTATTGCTACTGTTACAATCACTACAAAACTGCCATTGTCACTTTTGCCATCGTTACCGTTACTTCCATACTACTTTGCTACTAAATACTTTGCTGCAGATATTAAGTCTTTCAGGTGTGGTTGAATTGACAACCCAGCTGCTAAGACTCGAGAATATTTTTTGGCTCCCCTTGTGTCGAATCAATAAATTTGGGTTGAATAATCTACCCTGGAAAACTGTTGCGATCCCCTATACTTGTGGGTTATGAAGACCTTTTTCTGGCGCCGTTGTCGGGGAGCATAGCTCTATTCTCTGAGTCACTTGGGATTTATATCTGTTGATCACTATGAAGAATCTGAAAGACCCAAAAACCAAGATCTATCCCTCTACTGCAAGGGGGGGGGGGGGGGGGTGTAAGGAACTGCCATCTAGCTCTACACTTGATTCACCTTCTGTTATGAGTAAATTTGCGACACCACCACCTGCTATTGATTCCAATATGTCGCAAGTAATTGATGATGCCACTTCTGCTATTCATGATGCTTATGATGATACTTTGCTTGGTAATACCGTGCCACTGGGTGAATTTCTTGATAAACAAATTGCTAGAGTCAATGCTGAAACTGATGATATTTATGAAACTGATGAAATTATTGAAACCAAACACTATGAGACACATGTTAGACCTAGTTCTCCTAGATATGAATTGCCTAATATACCTAAGGGTTATGTTATGGAGGGAGAGGTAGCTAGGGACTTTCTTGCTTGTAAGGATAGAGATAATCTTAAGAAATTGATATGCAAGTGGAAGGAAAAATATTTGAATGCTAGAATGCAATATGATCCTAAATTTGCTACTTCACCTATCTTTGTTACTGATAAGGATTATGAATTCTCTGTCGATCCCGAGTTAATTACTTTGGTTGAATCTAATCCTTTCCATGGTTATGAATCTGAAACCATTGTGGCACAGCTTACTAAATTGAATGATATAGCCACCCTATTCACTCATGAGAAAAAAATTTGTTATTACTATATTCTTAAGTCGTTTCCTTTCTCTTTAAAGGGCGATGCTAAGATATGGTTTAATTATCTTGCTCCTGGTTGTTTGCGTAGTCCCCAGGATATGATATATTACTTCTCTGAAAAATATTTTCCTGCCCATAAAAAACAAGCTGGCTTGCAGGAAATATTTAACTTTGTGCAAATTAAAGAAGAGAGTCTCGCACAAGCTTGGGGAGGCTTCTCCAATTACTTAATGCTTTGCCTGATCATCCTCTCAAGAAAAACGAAATACTTGATATCTTTTATAATGGACTAACGGATGCTTCTAGGGACCACCTAGATAGTTGTGCTGGTTGTGTTTTCAGGGAACGAACATTTGAACAAGCTGAACTACTATTGAATAATATATTGAGCAATGATAACGATTGGACTATTCTCAAAGCACCTCCAAAGCCCACTCTAAAGAAAAGAGGTATTTTATTTCTCAGTCCTGAAGATATGCAAGAGGCAAAGAAATCTATGAAAGAAAAAGGTATTAAAGCTGAAGATGTTAAGAATCTACCACCTATTGAGGAAGTACGTGGTCTTGATAACCCGACACAGGTAGTAGAGGTAAATTCTCTCCATAGATTTCATGAAGGTGATATTCCTTATAATAAGTCTGCTAGACAATGCTTGGATGAGTTTGATAACTTTGTTGTTAAGCAAGAAAATTTCAATGCTTATGTTAGTAGACAATTGAAACAAAATGCTTACATGCTTGATCGCTTAGGTGATTATATGAGTAGAACTATTAGTGATCTTAAGCTTATTAGTAAACATGCTTCCATGGTAACTACTCAAGTAGAACAAGTACTTAAGGCACAGAATGATTTGCTTAATGAGATGAATGGTAAGAACAATGATCATTCTATTAGAGTTGTAACTAGAGGTGATAAAATGACCAGAACCTTTGTATCCCGAGGGCCATCCTAAGAGAATTGAGCAAGATTCTCAGGAGATTAATACTGATACACCTAGTCGTTCCATTAATAAAAGGAGAAAGAATGATGATAGGACTTTGCATGCTACTAGTGAACCTGTTATAGATACACCTGAAAACCCAAATGATATTTCTATTTCTGATGCTGAGACACAATCTAGTAATGAACATGAGCTTAGTGATAATATTAATGATGATGTTCATGTTGATGCTCAACCTAGTAATGATAATGATGTGGAGATTGAACCTACTGTTGGTCTTGATAACCCATAACCTAAGAATAAAAGATATGGCAAAAGAGATTTTGTTGCTAGGAAGCATGGTAAATAAAGAGAACCATGGGTTCAGAAACCCATGGCCTTTCCTCCTAAACCATCCAAGAAAAAGGATGATGAGGACTTTGAGCGTTTTGTTAAAATGCTTAGACTTGTGTTTTTGCGTATGCGCTTGACTGATATTCTGAAAATGTCTCCTTATGCTAAGTATGTGAAAGATATTGTGACAAATAAAAGAAAGATACCAGAAGCTAAGATTTCCACCATGCTTGCTAATTATAACTTTAAGGATGGAATACAAAAGAAACTAGGAGATCTCGGAGTACCTACTATACCATGCTCTATTAATAATAATTATGTTAAAACTGCTTTATGTGACCTTGGAGCTGGTGTTAGTGTTATGCCTTTCTCTTTGTATCGTAGACTTGATTTGAATAAGTTGACACTGTGATGCCCCCAATTTGACCATATACTAATCATTCACGCCAATGCGTACGACCAAGATCAGGGACTCACTAATCAATATCACAACACAACTGTAGACACAAATTAAAGTCATACAACTTCATATTACAAGCTAGGTTCCTTGAGGGCTCGAATACATAAGCTCGACATAAACACGAGTCGGTAGAAGCAAATAATATCTGAGTATAGACATAGGTTAAACAAGTTTTGCCTTAAGAAGGCTAGCACAAACATGACAGCGGACCAAACGAGGCGAGGCCTCCTGCCTGGGAACCTCCTAACCTACTGCTGGTCGTCAGCGGCTTTCACGTAGTAGTAGGCTCCATCGGGTAGTAGTAGTCGTCGGCGGGTACACGGTCGCCTGGGATCCATCATCTGAACGAAGCAATCATATTGAGGGGGAAAGAGGAAGCAAAGCAGTGGTGAGCACTCATCCAAAGTACTCGCAAGACTGACACCAGAACTATGCTAAGTATGCAACATTACTAAAGGAATGGGGTTATATCTGGACTGACTGCAGAAAGCAAGAATGAGGGGAAAAGCCTAGTCCTATCGAATACTAGGATCTTCAACATCTTGCAGCATTAGAAGAGAGTAGACTGGTAGCTCATATGTAACAATATTAATGTAGCAATTTTAATAAGTAACCACACCCAGAGATTCTTCATTGACTCCCTGTGAGGAAGCTATCTCGGAGCCAACATTTTATTTCAAGTCTCCACTTTTAGTTATATTAGCTCGGGATACAACTCCAAGTCGTCCTATTATCGTGGACATGACTATTCGAATAGTTAATTTCATCCCTGCAGGGGTGCACCATGTTTTCCATCACGCTTGATCACCTTTCGCCGGACACACTTTTCTGGGTCATGCCTGGCCTCGAAGATCAACACGTCATCTCCCCACCTAGGCTCAATAGAGAGGCCAACCCGCCGGTCTAAATCCTAAGCGTGCAGGGGTCATGGGCCCACTCACCCTTTGCACTCCTGCATGATGTGAGGGCGACCGATGTCAGTCCTAGCACCTCTTAATTACAAGCACAATGCCGTTGCGGACCACTCGGGCACGCGCCACTCCATTGTTGACGTCCGAAGAGCTTTGGCTGATACAACGATCCCGAGAACCCATAACTCCTCTCACGTGAAGGTTAGTGCGAAAAGGTCAAATGACCAAGTCAGATCAAATACCCAAACCATTAGCATTTTGTTAATTGTGGTGACAAGCGCGATACATGATATGTGATCCCATCGCCCCATCTCGAGGTCTTGTGGCAAGGGCCCAGAATGCCCGACCACACCTCATCATATTACACCAACACCCTCCGGTCATCCTGACCTCATCATGTATCCTTCGGTCATCCTGACCTCATCATGTAGCAATAGTAAGTAAAAGTAACCACGTGTCTGTAACACCAAGGGGAAACCGAGGAATCACCCTCGATGGATCCCACTCAATGTAACCGTCAAGGTGAACAGAGAGGATTCAACCTCGATGGTCTACGCTTGAGGGGTTGCACGACAGAGTCGTCGTTGGGAGTGGTGAAGGAGGAATCACCCTTGATAACCATGACCGACTAGCTACACTACAGAGTTAGCATCATGAGTACTTCATGAGGTGTCACCCTCGGTACTCAATAATAGCTCCGTAGAGTCGTACAACTAAGGGGTGTGTGGTGAATATGATGGGCATGGCTTGTCGGTTGGTTGATCGAGTCTTCGAGTCGTCGATGAAGAAGCAGGGGCAACTAGGACTAAGGGTTCACAGGGGATTCATTGATCAACCTATACTAAGCAGATGATATAACAACAGGTATAGTGGCAGTTTATCAAAAACAGGCTATGCATCAGAATAGGAGCTATCTACAACAATAACAAAATCTAATGCAAGAATGAGAGGGAAAGAATTAGGCGATATCGTAATGCTCAAGGGGGTTTGCTTGCCTTGCTGCTCTGCTGCAAAGGACTGATCGTCAACGGTGTAGTCTTACCCAACAACAGCGTCAGTCTTGGGGTCAACGATAAGAAGAGGGGGGAGAAACAATAAATGAAAAGCACATATGCAATCACGATGCATGACATGGAAATACGCAGAGCTAGGCATGCACTAACGCAATACTACACGTTGGAGACGGATCGGAAGAATATCCCACGATATTTACCGGGTCTCGGGCTACTACCGCAAGCTGAAAATGATGGAAAAGTTCCATGTTCGTTATGATAGGAACACGTGACACACGAATGGACCGCGCTTTCGGAACCGTGGGATTTTTTGAACAACTTTCATGTACAAAATATTTTCATGTGACTTACGGTTTATTATATATTAATTTTTAAAGTTGTATTAATATTCTGAAATTAAAAAATTTAAATTAATTCAATAAATGTAATTATGACATCAGCATGATGTGATGCTGATACCAGCAGTCAACTGCCCTATTGACTGGTCAAACTAATGAGTGGGTCCTACATGTCATTGCCACATGTTTAATTAGTGTAACATTTAATCAGGTTAATTAGGGGGTGGGACCCACCTGTCATTCCATGTTTAAGTTAATTAATTAACATAATTTATTTAAGCAAAATTAATTAGTGTTAATGGGGCTGGGCCCACATGTCGTTCTCTCATTGACTAATGACAGATTAATTAACTTAACTTAATTAAACTTAATCAATGAATTAATTTTTATTATTAATATATATATATATATTTAAACACATTTTTTAAAATCATTCTAAGGGGTGGGTCCCTTATGTCATTCGGTAAGGGGGGCATGGTCACAGGGGTTAGTGGGGGGGGGGGCAAATCCCCCACTAACAGAGCTGGTTAGGGGAGGGCCACGGGCCATGGGCAGCTCGTCGCCGGCGGGGCCGGGGCCGGCGGCCAGGGCCGAAGAATGAAGCGGTGAGCGGGGTGCGGTGGGCGTGGGCAATGCGCGAGGTGGCTACGGGTGTGGCTAGGGAGTTGCAGGGCGGCGACGCGACCGGATTCAGTGGGGCGACGGCGAGGTAGCGTGGGATCTAGGCCACAAGTGCATGTGTGGATGCGTACATGGGTGCAAAAGCGGGGTAAGACGCACGACAGGGGCACGATGGCCGTGGCGAGCAGGGGCACGAGCGGCGACGTGCATCAAGGGCAGCGGCAACACGAGACGAGGGAACAGGCGAGGCGAGCGACGACTGGGGGCCTCACCGGCGGTTGTAGGGGGCGGGTTCGGTGAGGCTCGATGGAGCCGGCGTGAGGAGGAGGCCGGGAGGCGAACGATGACGGGGAGGAGGCATAGTGGCACCGGGCGTTGGGGAGGCGGCGTGAGGAGGCGACAAGGCGGAGGCGGCCAGCAGGGAGGCGCGGTCTGGTGGCGGTTCATCGGCGACGGTGGGGAGGGCCGCCGGGGACGGCGCGGGGTGGCAACATCAACGCCCGATCCAGATTGGAGTGGGAGGGAGTGGGGAGAGCGAGGGGGAAAGTGGGGTGTATGTGTGTGTGGGGGGGTAAGGTTTGGTGGGGGTGCGAGGGGGGGGGGGGGGGGGGGGGGGGAGGTTATGGCCACCGAGGGTGGGCGAGTTGGGCCGACCTGCTAGCCCGATGGGGGGTATTTTCCTTTTATTTAATTTTATAAAACTTTTCTAGTTTTAATACATTTGGTTATTAAAATAACCTTTCAAAAATAGGTGAACATGCCCAATAATTGCAATGCAATATTTGGCGCAGTCACAATGAATTTGGGGGCCTTTTGAAAGAAAAGAAAATATTATCATCCAAAAGGAATTTAATAAAAGTTTTGGGCATTTGTTAAATTTTTTTAGGGCCACCAAAACTTTTGCAAAAATGTGGTGTGCATTTTTATAAAACCCAAAATAATATTTTAAAACTATTCATGATTCTTATTCACAGGTTTGTAAAACTTTTGAATCCAGTTTTCAAAAGAATTTGGATTGCAAAGGGATAAGACTTAGGATTGATTTTTAAAATGCTCATACATGGATTAGCAAAAGCATTTAGCTTAACCTCCTGGTTTACTGTAGCTTAATTACCATGATCACTGTAGCATGATTCTAGGGGTGTTACAGACACCTACAGAAATCTCTTTTGCAAATGGCTAATAAATCAACTGCTTTACCCATCGGCATTTGTGAGGATGTGCCTGTCGTAGTTGCAAATGTTACTATCCTAACAGACTTTGTTATTCTTGATATTCCCGAGGAAGATAGTATGTCGATCATCCTTGGTAGACCTTTTTTGAATAGTACAGGGGTTGTTATTGATTGCAACAAGGTCAATGTCACTTTTCATGTTAATGGTAATGAGCATACGATACACTTCCTAAAGAAACAACCTCAAGTTCATAGTATCAACTCCATTGAAAAAATTTCAACGATTATTATTGGAGATTTTAAATTTCCCCTCCCTACTGTCAATATGAAATATGAAATAATTATGGTAGGGGACATGCCTGTCCCCGTTGAGGTAACTTAGTGTTATTCGAAAATTCTCCAGTTTCATGTTACTCGAAAAAAGTTTGTTAATAAGACTTGATCAACCTTATTGATGGATTCCTTTTGACGGGCATGAGATGGATGAATTTAGAAGGCACAACCTTTTGTACCCAACTTTTACTTTCTGTTGTTTAGAATAAATAAAGTAAAAATGCTATTATTTTTCTGTTTTCTGATTTATCCGTGCAATAAGAGATGACCTGGAAATAAAATTTCCCCAAATGCCCTAAAAATGTAGTATGATTTCTTATGGAATATTTAAGAATTTTTGGCACTGAGAACATATCAGGGGGCTGCACTAGTGGCCACAAGCTCATAGGGGGCCGCCACCCCCTGGCCGCGCCTAGGAGGCTTGTGGGTCCCACGTAGGCCCCCTCAGTTATTCCAACACCCATCCACTTCGTCTTCCTCCAGAAAAAATCCCACCATTGGTCGAACCTGTGTTCTAGCTCATTTTGCTGCCATTTTCGATCTCCTTGTGCAAAGCTCCAATTGCAAAACTATTTTGGGGGATTGATCTTTGGTATGTGACTCCTCCAATGGTCCAATTAGTTTTTGTTTTAGAGCTTTATATATTGCAAAGTTTTGCTGTTGTGGTGACCTTGTTCTTGAGCTTGCATGCCAAATTTGTATGGTCCCAAGTAGTTTTGATGCATGATATAGGCTCTAGGCACTTGTGGGAGTAGTTGCTAAAAGTTTTTTGGAGTTTTGTTCACCTTTATATCGAGTCACTAAAAATTTCAGAAAATTTTCAGAGAAAGAAATGAGGAGGAGATTGTTAAGAGGCTCTTCAAGACGGGTCTCTAAAGAAGATGAAAATGAGGTGAAGAAGAAGTCCAAATACAATCTTCCTCGCATCGTAGAGATTCGTCCATGTGAATGGCCAAGTGATGCATTCTTGAGGATGGCCGGAATTTATGAAGATTTCTATTATTTGTAGAGAATGCAAGCATCACCGACCTCCTCAATGATAAGTGTGACCAGTACCTCCTACTCACTAGTATCTTCGTGTGAAACTTTCAGTTTTATCCTAGGAAGGATCCTCCCATGGTAGAGTTTTACTTGTATGATGTGCCTAAGAAAATGACACTTCACGATATTTGCAATATTTGAAAAATACCTTATGAGGGCAGCATTAGTGAACCACGTCCTAGAGACACGAAGGACTTTATTGCCGCAACCACTGTGGGGGAAGAGAGAGGGGTGCCTAAGGCAAGAGCAGCTAGTTTACATTTTCCTATTCTACACTATTATTCATTATTTGCGGGGAGATGTTTAGTTGGTCGTGGAGAGAGTGGAAGCCTTAGTGCTCCTAACCTTGCCATTCTGCGCCACGCTTTACTTGCTGATAGAACTTTTAGTCTGGGCACTATGGTGTCCCAACGGTTGAACTTAAACCGTTCAAAGGGCCCCATATTCGGAGGTATTTATACTTCTTGAGCTTGCATTGGTTTTCCCTGTTGGGGAACGTTGCATGGGAAACAAAAAAATTCCTACGCACACGCAAGATCTATCCATGGTGATGAGCATCTACGAGAGGGAGAGTGGATCTACATACCCTTGTAGATCACTAAGCGGGAAGCGTTAAGAAACGCGGTTGATGTAGTCAAACTTCTTCGCGATCCAAATTGCCGAGCGTCCCACGATCTCATCATGATCCATCCCGTGATCCAATCACGATCCATCCCGCGAACTCATCACGATCCGTTCCGCGATCTTGATCACGGTCCTTCCGATATAGCGCCGAACGGACGACACCTCCGCGTTCAACGCACGTACAGCTCGATGACGATCTCCGCTTTCTTGATCTAACAAGAGGGAGAGGAGAGGTAGAAGAGTTCTTCGGCAGCGACAGCGTTGCGGCGATGGTGGTGGAGGAATTCCAGCAGGGCTTCGCCTAAGCACCGCTGAAAACTGATCTAGAGGAGAAACTACGATCTAGAGGAGAGGTAGCACGTGGCTATTAGGGTTAGCTTTTCCCTCTAAATCCTCTAGTATATATATGAGGGAGGGAGGGGAGGAGGCAGCCTCAAACCTGGCCGAAATTGGAGGTGGAGGAGTCCTACTCCAATCCTATTAGGAGTAGGATTCCTCCTTTCCACTTGGAAACTCTTTCCACCTCTCCACCTTTGGATTTTTTCCTTCTCAAACCACTCTAGCCGCATGGGCCCTTAGAGGAGGCTTCAGCCAGCCCACCAGGGGATGGTTTACCTCCTCCCTCAGCCCATGTAGCCTCTTGGGTTGAGACACACCTCCCGATGGTCCCCCGGTACCCTCCCGGCACTCCCGGTACACTACCGATGAGCCCGAATTTTTCCAGTGACCAAAACAGGACTTCCTATAAATCAATCTTTACCTCCGGACCATTCCGGAGCTCCTCATGACGTCCGGGATATCATCAGGGACTCCGAACAACCTTCGGTCACCACCATACATAACTCTATACTACTGAAACGTCACTTAACCTTAAGTGTGCAGACCCTGCGGGTTCGAGAACTATGTAGACATGACCGAGACACCTCTATAGTCAATAACCAATAGCAGGATCTGGATGCCCATATTGGTTCCTACATATTCTACGAAGATCTTTATCGGTCGAACCTCTATGTCAAGGATTCAATTAATCCCATATGTTGTTCCCTTTGTTCTTCGGTGTGTTACTTGCCCGAGATTCGATCGTCGGCATCTCCATACCTAGTTCAACCTCGTTACCAACAAGTCTATTTACTCGTTTCGTAATACAAGATCCCGTGGCTAACACTTAGTCACATTGCTTGCAAGGCTTATTGTGATGTTGTATTACTGAGTCGGCCCTGAGATACCTCTCCGTCACATGGAGTAACAAATCCCAGTCTTGATCCATGCCAACCCGACAGACACCCTCGGAGATACCTATAGAGCACCTTTATAGTCATCAGTTACGTTGCGACGTTTGATACACACAAGGCACTCCTCCGGTGTTAGTGAGTTGCATGATCTCATGGTCATAGGAACAAATACTTGACATGCAGAAAATAGTAGCAATAAACTGACACGATCATATGCTACGTTTGTAGTTTGGGTCTTTTCCATCACATCATTCTCCTAATGATGTGATCCCGTTATCAAATGAAATCTCATGTCCATGACTAGGAAAACATAGCCATCTTTGATCGACGAGCTAGTCTATTAGAGGCATACTAGGGACATGGTGTTGTCTATGTATCCACACATGTATCTGAGTTTCCGATTAATACAATTATAGCATGGATAATAAACGATTATCATGAACAAGGAAATATGATAATAACCAATTTATTATTGCCTCTAGGGCATATTTCCAACAGTCTCCCACTTGCACTAGAGTCAATAATCTAGTTCACATCACCATGTGATTCGCATTGTTATGAATCTAACACCCAATGAGTTCTGGGGCTTGATCATGCTTTGCATGTGAGAGAGAGGTCTTTTAGTCAACGGGTCTGCGACATTCAGATCCGTATGTACTTTGCAAATCTCTATGTTACTGCTACCACACTCCACTTGGAACTATTCCAAATGGCTGCTCCATTATACGTATCCGGATTGCTACTCAGAGTCATCCGGATCGGTGTTAAAGTTTGCATCGACGTAACCCTTTACGACGAACTCTTTATCACCTCCATAATCGAGAAACATTTCCTTAGTCCTCTAGTTACTAAGGATAATCCTGACCGATGTCCAGTGATCCACTCCTGGATCACTTTTGTACCCCTTGACGGACTCATGGTAAGGCACACACAGGTGCGGTACACAGCATGGCATACTATACAGAGCCTATGGCTAAGGCATAGGGGACGACGTTCGTCCTTTCTCTTTCTTCTGCCGTGGTCGAGCTTTGAGTCTCACTCAACTTCACACCTTACAAATCAGGCAAGAACTCTTTCTCTGACTGATCCATTTTGAACTCTTTCAAAATCTTGTCAAGGTATGTACTCATTGAAAGTCTCATCAAGCATCTTGATCTATCTTTATAGATCTTGAAGCTCAACAATTAGGTAGCTTTATCCAGCTCTTCCTTTGAAAAAAATCTTTTCAAACAACCATTTATGCTTTCCAGAAATTCTACATCATTTTTGATCAATAATATGTCAACCACATATGCTTATCAAAAATTCTATAGTGCTCCCACTCACTTTATTGTAAAATACAAGTTTCTCATAAACTTTGTATAGACTCAAAAACTTTGATCACCTCATCAAAGCATACATTCCAACATCGAGATGCTTGCTCCAGTCCATAGAAGGATCACTGGAGCTTGCACACCTTTTAGCATCCTTAGGACTGACAAAACCTTCTGGTTGTATCTCATACAACCTTTCCTCAAGGAAGGAATTGATGTTTTCGACATCCATCTACAAGATTTCATAATTGAAAAACGCAGCAACTGTTAAGATAATTCCAACAGACTTTAGCGTTGCTACGAGTGAGAAAGTCTCATTGTATTCAACTCCTTGAACTTGGCGGAAACTTCTTTGCGACAAGTCGATCTCTATAAATGGTGATAGTCACCATCATCGTCTGTCTTCATCTTAAAGGTCCATTTGATCCGAACAACATGACCTCCAAGATAGGGTTGTCGTACCATTCAAGAGCAGTACGCGTCCTTGTCGACCTACGAGGTTCGACAGTAACTTGATATGAAGCTTCATGATCATCATCATTAACTTCCTCTTCAACTGACGTAGGTTTCACAGAAACATCTTTCTGCTCTGCGCTACTCTCTGGTTGAACAAAGGTTCAACAACCTCATCAAGTTCTATCTTCCTCCCACTCAATTCTTTCGAGAGAAACTCTTTCTCGAGAAAGGACCCAGTTTTAGCAACAAACACTTTGTACTCGGATATGATATAGAAGGTATACCCAACTGTTCTTAGGTTATTCCATGAAGATGCATTTGTCCGCTTTGGGTTCGAGCTCATTAGGTGAAAACGTTTTTCACATAAGCGTCGCAGCCCCAAACATTAAGAAATGACAGCTTAGGTTTTTATCAAACCATAATTCATATGGTGTCATCTCAACAGATTTAGATGGTGCCCTATTTAAAGTGAGTGTAGTTGTCTCTAATGCATAACCCCAAAACGATAAGAGACATCATAGTACGCACCATATCCAATATAACATGACTATGACATTCAGACACACCATCACACTATGGTCTTCCAGGTGGCGTGAGTTGTGAAACAACTTTCACATTGTGTAAAGTTGTATGCCAAACTCGTAACTCAGATATTCACCTCCACGATCATATCGTAGATATTTTTATATTCTTGTCATGATGATCCTAAACTTCACTCTGAATTTGTTTGAACTTTTCAAATGTTTTAGACTTGTGTTTCATTAAGCAAATATACTCATATATACTCAAATCATCAGTGAAGCTAAGGAAAATAACGATATCCACTGCACGCTACAACACTCATTGGATCGCATACATCAACATGTATTATTTCCAATAAATCACTTGCCCGCTCCATCCATCTGGAAAACGGGGTCCTTAGTCATCTTGCCCAAGAGGCGTGGTTCGCATGTCTCAACCGATTCAAAATCGAATGAGTCCAAAGATCCATAAGCATGGAGTTTCTTCACGCGCTTTATACCAATATGACATTTAGCGGCAGTGCCACAAGTATGTGGTACTATCATTATTAACTTTGTATCTTTTGGCATCAATGTTATGAACATGTGTATTACTACGATCAAGATTCAACAAACCATTCTCACTGGGTGCGTGACCATTGAAGGTATCATTCATGTAAACAGAATAACCATTATTCTCTAACTTAAATGAATAACCATGTTGCAATAAACACGATCCAATCTTGTTTATGCTTAACTCAAACACCAAATAACATTTATTTAGGTTTGTCACTAATCCCGAAGGTAGAGAGAGCATGCGATGTTGAGCACATCAACCTTGGAAACATTTCCAACGCACATCGTCACCTCACACTTAGCTAGTCTCCGTTTATTCCATAGCTTTTGTTTCGAGTTACTAACATTTAGCAACTCAACCGGTATCCAATACCCAGGTGCTACTAGGAATACTAGTAAGGTACACATTAATAACACGTATATCAAATATACTTCTGTCGATGTTGCCAGCCTTCTTATCTACCAAGTATCTAGGGTTGTTCCGCTTCAGCGACATCTCTCCTCATAATCGAAGCACTTAGTCTTGGGTTTGGCTTCAACTTTGGTTTGCTTCACTGGAGTAGCAACTGACTTGCTATCCATGAAGTTTCCCTCCTTGCTCTTGCCCTTCTCGAAACTAGTGGTTTGACTAACCATCAACACTTGATGCTCCTTCTTGATTTCTACCTTCGCGATGACAAACATCACGAACAGCTCAGGGATCATTATTTCTATCCCTGGCATTTTATAGTTCGTCACCAAGTTCTAGTAGCTTAGTGATAGTGACTTGGAGAACTATATCAATCGCTATGTTATCTGGAAGATCAACTCCCACTCGATTCAAGCGATTGTAGCACCCAGACAATTTAAGCACATGCTCAACGATTGAGCTATTCTCTTTCATCTTGCAGGCAAAGAATCTTGTTGGAGATCTTATATCTCGCAACACGGGCACGAGCCTGAGATCCTAATTTCAGCTCTTAGAACATCTCATATGTTCCGTGATGTTCAAAACGTTTCAGAGCCTCAATTCTAAGCCGTAATGCATGACGCACTAAAGTATCAAGTAGTCATCAGAACGTGCCTGTCAGATGTTCACAACATCTAAGACAACGCTAGAGGGATTGACGCACCGAGCGGTGCATTAAGGACATAAGCCTTCTGTGCAGCAATGAGGGCAATCCTCAGATCATGGACCCAGTCCGCAATATTGCTACCATCATCTTTCAACTCTATTTCTCTAGGAACATATAAAAATTCAAGGGAGCTACAACGCGAGCAAGTAATCTACAACATAATTAGCAAAGACACTACTGACTATGTTCATGATAATGAGTTCAATTAATCATATTACTGAAGAACTCCCACTCAAATTGACATCCCTCCGGCCATTCGAGTGATACATGATCCAAATTCACCAACTCAAATTGACAATACGTGCCTCACTACCCCTACTTTGTCACTGGGTGAGGACACCACAAGATTGAACCCAAAACTAAGCACTTCTCCCATTGCAAGAATTACCAATCTAGTTGGCCAAACCAAACCAATAACTCGAAGAGACTTGAAAAGATATGAAATCATGCATATAAGAATTCAGATAAGAACCAAATAATATTCATAGATAAGATGATCATAAACCCACAATTCATCGAATCTCGACAAAGACACCGCAAAAGAGTATTACATCAGATAGATCTCCATGAAGATCATGAATAACATGGTATTGAAGCACAAAGAGAAAGAAGAAGCCATCTAGCTACTAGTTATGGATCCGAAGGTCTGTGGTGGACTACTTATGCATCATCGGAGGTGCAACGGAGTTGATGCAGATGACCTTCGTGATCGAATCCCCCTTTGAAGGATTATCGGAAAAGGCTCCAAGATTGGATCTCTCGGGAACGGAATCTTCCGGTGGCGGAAAAGTATTTTTGTGGCTCTCTTTGGTATTGGGGGAATATTTGGGAATTTGTAGGCCGAAGAATATGGTTAGGAGACCTGCTGGGGGCCACAAGCCTACAGGTGCGACCAGGGGTGTTGGCCGCGCCCCCTGGCTTGTGACCTCCTCACAGGTCTCTTGACTTCCCCTCCAAGTCTGGTAGATGTCTTCTGGTCCAAGAAAAATCATCGCGAAGATTTTATTTTGTTCGGACTCCGTTTAATATTCCTTATCTGTAATACTCAAAAACAAGGAAAAACAAAAATTGGCACTAGGCTCTAGGTTAATAGGGTAGTCCCAAAAATAATATAAAATAGCATATTAATGCATATAAAACATCCAAAACAGATAATATAATAGCATGGAACAATAAAAAATTATAGATACGTTGGAGACGTATCAAGCATCCCCAAGCTTAATTCCTGCTCGTCCTCGAGTAGGTAAATGATAACAACAGAATTTTTGATGTGGAATGCTACATAACATATTTATCCATTTAATATTCTTTATTGTGGCATGAATATTTAGATCCATAAGACTCAAAACAAAAGCTTAATGTTGCAATAAAAACAATAATATTTCAAGCATACTAACAAAGCAATTGTATCTCTTCAAAATATAACGGCGAAAGAAAGTTATGCCTACAAAATCATATAGTCTGGCTATGCTCCATCTTCCCCACACAAAGTATTTATATCATGCACAACCCCGATGACAAGTCAAGCAATTGTTTCACACCTTTTATGTTCTCAAACTTTTTCAACTCTCACGCAATACATGAGCGTGAGCCATGGATATAGCACTATAGGTGGAATAGAATATGGTGGGGGTTGTGAAAAAAATGAGAAGATAGTCAAACATTAACTAGGCGTATCAATGGGCTATGGAGATGCCCATTAATAGATATCAATGTGAGTGAGTAGGGATTGCCATGCAAGGATGCACTAGAGCTATAAGTGTATGAAAGCTCAAAAAGAAACTAAGTGGGTGTGCATCCAACTTGCTTGCTCATGAAGACCTAGGGCAATTTTAGGAAGCCCATCACTGGAATATACAAGCCAATGTATGTAATGAAAAATTCCCACTAGTATATGAAAGTGACAAAATAGGAGACTCTCTATCATGAAGATCATGGTGCTACTTTGAAGCACAAGTGCGGGAAAAGATAGTAGCATTGTCCCTTCTCTCCTTCTCTCATTTTTTATATATTTTATTTATTTTCGTGGGCATCTATGGCCTGCACTTTTTTTGTTTGGGCTCCGCTGGCCTCTTTTATTTTTATGAAGTCTGGAGTCTCATCCCAACTTATCAGGGAACCATAGCTTCCATCATCCTTTCCTCAGATGGGACAATGCTCTAATAATGATGGTCATCACACTTTTATTTACTTACAAGTCAAGAATACAACTCAATATCTTAGAACAAAATATGACTCTATATGAATGCCTTCGGTGGTGTACCGGGATGTGCAATGATCTAGCATAGAAAATGACACCAAAAAAGGACAAGCCATGAACACATCATGCTAGCTATCTTACGATCATCCAAAGCAATATGAAAATGATGGTGTGTGTCATAATAACGGAATGGTGGAAGTTGCATGGCAATATATCTCGGAATGGCTATGGAAATGCCATAATAGGTAGGTATGGTGGCTGTTTTGAGGAAGGATACATGCTGGGTTTATCGCACCAGCGAAAGTTGCGTGGTACTAGAGAGGCTAGCAAAGGTGGAAGGGTGAGAGTGCGTATAATCCGTGGACTCAAATAACTCACTTGCAAAAGTCTACTAGTCATCAAAGCAAAGTATTAGACGCATGCCCCTAGGGGAGAGGTTGGTACGAGTAAACCATCACGCGCTCCCAACCCTCACACAAAGGCTGACAATCAATAAACAAATCATGCTCCGACTTCCTTACATAACGGTTCATCATACGTGCTTGCTACGGGAATTACAAACTTTTACAAAAGTATTTTTACCAATTCATAGTTAATTCCTAACACGACTCTTAATATTACCATCTTTATATCTCAAAACTTTATGCAAGGAATCAAACTTCTCATAATATTCAATCCACTTTATATGGAAGTTTTTATTATATCCCTTTTGGATGCCTATCATATTAGGACTAAATTCATAACCTAAACCAATTACCATGCTTTTTAAGGACTCTCAAAATAAAATAAGTGAGGTACGAGAGTTCAATTATTTCTATAAAACAAAACACCACCGTGCTCTTAAAAGATATAAGTGAAGTACTAGAGCAACATTGCCTAGCTCAAAAGATATAAGTGAAGCACATAGAGTATTCTAATAAATTCATGATTCATGCGTGTTTCTCTAAAAAGGTGTGTTCAGCAAGGATGATTGTGTCAAACTAAAAAGCAAAGACTCATATCATACAAGACGCTCCAAGCAAAACACATATCATGTGGTGAATAAAAATATAGCCTCAAGTAAAATTACCGATGGATTGAAGACGAAAGAGGGGATGCCTTCCGGGGCATCCCCAATCTTAGGATTTTTGGCATCCTTAAATATGGCTTGGGTTGCCTTGGGCATCCACAAGCTTAGGCTCTTGCCACTCCTTATTCCATAGTCCATCAAATCTTTACCCAAAACTTGAAAACTTCACAACACAAAACTTAATAGAAAACTCATGAGATCCGTTAGTATAAGAAAATAAATCACCACTTTAGGTACTGTTGTGAACTCATTATGTATTTATATTTATGTAATATATACTGTATTACAACTTCTCCATGGTTCATACCCCCCGATATGACCCATAGATACTTCAAAATAGGTAAACAACACAAAGAAAACCGAATCTGTCAAAAACAGAACAGTCTGTAGCAATTTGTAAACTTCGAATACTTCGGTAAATCCAAAAATTATGAAAAATTAGGAAACCTGGGAAATTTGTATATAAATATTTTCACAAAATTTCTGACTCATTCGACTGTTTGATAAATTTCTAAAATTCCTGTATTGGGCGCAAAAGTTTCTGTTTTTAGCAAGATCAAATCAACAATCACCATAGACCATCCCAAAGGTCTTACTTGGCTCAAACACTAATAAAAACACCGAAACACAATTACTACAGAGGTAATAATGTGTGAAACACTCAAAACAGAAGGAAAAACAAAAAAAGTAAAATTGGGTTGCCTCCCAATAAGCGCTATTGTTTAACGCCCCTAGCTAGGCATAACAATTTCAATGATGCTGACATAAAAAGTAGTAATTGAGATATGCAAAAGAGCATCATGAATAACATGAAAAACACATTTGAGTCTAACCCACTTCCTATGCATAGGGATACTGTGAGCAAATAGTTTATGGGCACAAGAATCAACTAGCATAGGAAGGCAAAACATGCATAACTTCAAAACTTTAGACACATAGAGAGGAAACTTGATATTGTTGCAATTCCTACAAGCATATGTTCCCCCATCATAATGAATTTTAGTAGCATCATGAAGTAATTCAACAATATAACTATCACATAAATCATTCTTTTCATAATGCACAAGCATGCAAATCATCATAATGAATTTGCCCATCAAAACTTGGGGAACAAAAAATACCATCTTCATGAAACATAGCATCCCCAACCTTATGGATTTTCATATCATTGGCATCATGGATATTTAGAGAATTCATACTAGCAACATTGAAACCATGCTTTTCAATCAAGGATCTATGATGAATCACCTTATAATTTTCTTCTTTCAACACTTCATCAAAATTTTCAGATTCATGATTTTCAAACAAAACTTCATAGAGATAATCAAGTGCACTCAGCTCACTAGTAATTTGTTCATCATAATTTGGCCTTTTGAAAAGATTATCAAGTGGATGAGGATCTATATCAATATAATTTTAGCAAGCGAAGATGCAAGCAAACAAAAAGAGATCCGTCGAGAAAAAGGCAAATGAGAAAGAGGGCGAATAAAAAGGCAAATCTTTTTTCTTTTCTGAAAATCGTTTTAGAAGTGGAGGTGAGGAAAATGAGAGGCAAATGGCAAATAATGTAAATGAAAGAGATAATTTTGTGATGGGTACTTGGTAGGCTTGATGTAGATCTCCCTAGCAACGGCGGCAGACATCCTTCTTTCTACTTCTTGAGTTTGCGTTGGTTTTCCCTTGAAGAGGAAAGGGTGATGCAACAAAGTAGATAAGTATTTCCCTCAGTTGTTGAGAACCAGGGTATCAATCCAGTAGGAGATACAAGCAAGTCCCCAATGTTCGCACCTACACAAACAATCAAGCACTTGCACCCAACGCTATAAAGGGGTTGTCAATCCTTTCACGGTTATTTGCAAGGATGAGATCTGATAGAGATAGATATAGAAGATTACCAAAATGAAAAGTAAATCAAAAGTAAAAACATTGCAACAAAGTATTTTTGGTTTATAGATCTAAAAGTAGAACACAGAAAGTAGACCCAGGGGCCATAGGTTTCACTAGAGGCTTCTCTCTTGAAGGGAAATAACATGGTGGGTGAACAAATTACTGTCGAGCAATTGATAGAAAAGAGAATAATCATGGAGATATCCAAGGCAATGATTATGAATATAGGCATCATCTGTGTCAAGTAGACAGAAACGATTCTGCATCTACTACTATTACTCCACATATCGACCGACTCCTGCCTGCATCTAGAGTATTAAGTTCATGAAGAACAGAGTAACGCATTAGGTAAGATGACATGCTGTAGAGGGGTAAACTCAAGAAATATGATGAAAACCCCATCTTTTTATCCTTGATGGCAACAATACAATACGTGCGTCGCTACCCCTACTTTGTCACTGGGTGAGGATACCGCAAGATTGAACCCAAAACTAAGCACTTCTCCCATTGCAAGAATTACCAATCTAGTTGGCAAAACCAAACCAATAACTCAAAGAGACTTGCAAAGATATGAAATCATGCATATAAGAATTCAGATAAGAACCAAATAATATTTATATATAAGCTGATCATAAACCAACAATTCATCGGATCTCGACAAACACACCGCAAAAGAGTATTACGTCGGATAGATCTCCATGAAGATCATGAAGAACATGGTATTGAAGCACAAAGAGAGATAAGAAGCCATATAGCTACTATCTATGGACCCGAAGGTCTATGGTGGAGTACACACGCATCATCAGAAGGGCAATGGAGTTGATGTAGATGCCCTCCGTGATTGAATCCCCCTCTGGCAGATTACCGAAAAGGCTCCAAGATTGGATCTCTCGGGAACGGAGGCTTCCGGCGGCGGAAAAGTATTTTTGCGGCTCTCTTTGGTATTGGCGGAATATTTTGGAATTAATAGGCCGAAGAATAGGGTTATGAGACCTGCTGGGGGGGGGGGCACAAGCCTGCCAGGTGCGACCAGGGGTGGTGGCCGCGCCCCTGGCTTGTGACCTCCTGGCAGGTCTCTTGCCTTCCCCTCCAAGTCAGGTAGATGCCTTCTATCCAAGAAAAATCATCGCAAAGATTTTATTCCGTTTGGAGACCGTTTAATATTCTGTATCTGCAATACTCAAAAACAAGGAAAAACAGAAACTAGAACTAGGATCTAGATTAATAGGTTAGTCCAAAAAATAATATAAAATATCATATTAATGCATATAAAACATCCAAAACAGATAATATAATAGCATAAAATAATCAAAAATTATAGATACGTTGGAGACGTATTAGGTATCTATGCATCTGTTCTAGCCAAACACTTTAAGATACCCATTAGGCTTGATGAGGAAGAGGAAATGCCGCTACCTACAAGATAATTAGACTATGACAATATGGTAACACATGATTTTATTAGGATGGATAATGATAGGCGGCTGCTTTACAACTTAGTATTTAGTCAAAGTACTTGCGAGATTATTAGTCTGCCTGGTTCTTCTTTGTTCGATATTCCTTTAGACAGGTACACTATTATGCCCGAGGACATCTACAGATAGTGGGGTCTGTCGCAACCCCCAGTACCTGAGCCGGCACCAGCCCTTGATCCATATCAGGATCCAATTTTTCAGTGGGAGCCACAGGAGCTCGCCAACTAGTGGAACCCTCAAGACCCTCCGGAGTATCTAGGGGATGGTTATTTTCAGCCATGGCCCTAGACCAACTTAGGACAACAGCCTAAGCTTGGGGGAGTACGTATTTCTCACCGACATTACATTCATGTTCACACACTCATCTTAGTAGTGAGTGCTCATACTTTTTCATTGTACCTTCCATTGTAGTTTATTTCTTCATTCCGCTTTTTTCTTGTGAGCTTAATTAACCTTGAGAAAATCAAAAAAAAAAATAGTTCTAGCTTTACCTTATACTCTGTTTAGTTGTAGCATTAAAAGAAAAGAGTCAATTACATTGGTGGTGCCTAAACTTAGCACAAACAATCACTTTGATGCCAGAACTAGCGACATACATTGAACTGGTGCAATAACTTGTTCGTGCGTGCAAATACGGTGTAACTATTAATTGTGTATGCTTGAGCCGCCGACTAGGCATGCCATCGTAGCATGGGGGGCCACTGTCAGTTACCCAAAGGCAGATAGGAGGACATGTGGCCATTTTTTTGCGAAAACATACTGAAATATTTTTTATTTCACACGAAACAAAGCCGATGTTGGCATTGGAGAGCCGGCATTTCAATTTTTTCCGTCTCTATTACCACCGGGCCCCGTCTTTCACTACATACCAAAAATTAACAAGGAAAAAGAAGGCATCTGCATATCGAACATGCGAGCTCTTTGTAACCCACGGTTGGTGCTAACCACTACACACTTCAAGTCTATATTTATAAAATATATAACCTTTTTTTTGAGAAACCATAAAATGGACAACTAAACTTAATATAGTAGAATTCAGGCTCTTGTGGGGCTGAAATCTGCTTCCGTAATTGCGGCCCATTTGATCATGTTTGTTTTTCTAAAATTCTTGTAAAAGGTACGTAAATTCTAATCATAGTTGTCTCAAAAAATATATTCTAATCCCATTAATAAAAATAACATCTGAATATTCATTAGGTATAAATATTATACATGCAGACAAAATAATATACTTTTCTAAACTATTCACGTATTTTTCTAAAATTGTACATATATTTGAAACAATATTTTTTAATTATGAAAATGATTGTATAATTAAAAAATTCCTATATTTTTATAATACAATTCAAAAATGCTAGTTTACTTCTACAAACACTTCAATAATTATACGCACATTTCTATAGTTCAACATTTGTATAATTAAAAATACACAGAATTTCAAAATTAAATATAAACTTCAAGTGTATCCTTATATCATTATTAATAATTTAAATATAAGCTGCAAGTGTATTATATTTTTTTATCCATTAAACTTCTTTATTACAAAAGTCGTGGTATTTCCAAAAAATGTGTAAATTTAAATGTTTTTATTCAGTAATCATCATTTGTATGTATACTATTTATAACACACTAACATTTGAACATTATTTTTAGTACTTATTTTTTACAAATATTTCAAAAAAAAACTACTTAGTTCGTGCAAAATGGGTCGTGCTATAATCAACCAATTTAAGCCCTACATGCACAAAAAATGCATCATTGCATGTACTATACTAAAGATAATTATCCGTATTTGATGTCCCAGCATGAATTGTGTAGTGGCTATGACAACGTGCATTCTAACCCATAGGTCGCATGTTCGAATCATGGAAGCCACCTTTTCCCTTTTAATTTGCACGTACTGACAGGCAGCATCCACCTGTCATAGAAGCAAAAAAATAATCTGCCACATGGATAGGGTCTTTTTTGTGAGAAATAGAAAATTTGAGGGTGGTTTGGCAAAAAATAGCCACACGCCCTACCTCTGCCTTCGGGTCGCAGACAGCAGGCCCCACGTCATGTTGGCGTGCCTAGTCGGTGGCTCGGACGTACACACTCGAGATTCATATCGTATTTACACATCTAAGCCAAGTTGTTGCACCGGTTCAATGTATGCCACAAGTTCTAATACTAAAGTGATCATTTAAGCCAAGTTCAAGCACCGTTGGTGTAATTGACTCAAAAGAAAACCCAAAAGGATTTCTCGTTCTTCTTTTGCTTGTTGGGAGCTTTCCCGTGTAAATAGTTTTTCTCGTTCTTGTTTTGAATTTTCTTTCTTTGGGTCGCAAGGAGAAGACCACAATGAAAATGATGAGTGGCCCTCATATGCATTATTGCTTATCTATCAGAGAGCCCATATTACCTTGCCTTGTCCCTTGAGTTATTGTTTGCAGATTCCAGTTTAGTCCAATGCACGTGCACTCATTATTATTCACACCGTTCGGTCGTGCAAGTGAAAGGCAATAATGATGATATATGATGAAGAGATTGAGATGGAGAAAAGCTAGTACAAACTCGACCTATTTTGTTTTTGTAAATATGATTAGCTCATCGTTCTAGATTCAGCTCATTATGGATGAACAATATTTACAAAGACAATTAGAGACTATAGTTACTCATGCCATGCTTAATTAGCTAAGAGTGGATAATGGTTTGTCTTGAGTGCCAACATGCATTTTAAAATGGTTGTGTTGTAGTATGATAGGATGGTATCCTCCTTTGAATGATTCAAGTGGCTTGACTTGGCACATATTCACACATGTAGTTGAAACAAAATCAACACAACCTCCATGATATTTATGGTCATGGTGATTTATACCACACTCATGCTTACATTCAATGTTGGTTAATCTTAATACATGTTGATGTCTATTGTCGCTCTCTAGCTGGTCGCTTCCCAGTAATTTGCTAGCCTTCACTTGTACTAAGCGGGAATACTGCTTGTGCATCCACTTCCTTAAACCGAAAGTTGTCCCATCTGAGTCCACTACACCTACCTATATGGGGTATTTACCTGCCGTCCCAAGTAAATTTGCATGTGCCAAACTCTAAACCTTCAAATAATGTTCTATTTTGTATGCCCGAATCGCTCATGTTGAGACTGGGCGCGTTCAATATTTTCCATACTAGGTGGGTTATTCTCACGATATGTGTTGATTCATTATCATTCATGAGAAAGTGGCTCGTATTCGGGATGCCCAGTTCCATGCACAAAATCCAAATCAAAATATAATGAAATAAAACTCCCCCAGGCTGGTTGTTTGTATGGACGGTACACGTGGATTCGACAAGCCGTGGAGTGTGTTCGATTGGTGGAGGGGGAGTAAAAACTTTATCATTTTGTTTGGGAACCGCCTATAATGTTTCTAGCATGGAATATGGTGAAATCTCTTGGTTGTTGGCAATGAAAGCATACCCCTCAAAATTATTATTCATCCCTGTCTTAAAAATCTCGAGCTCTGGCACCTCTGCAAATCAATGCTTCCCTCTACGAAGGGCCTATCTATTTTACTTTACCGTTGAGTCATCCCTCTCTTATAAAAGGCACCACTGTCATTTTTATGCTTTGCTATTAATTTATATTGAGTATGAGTATGACTGGATCTCTTTTACCATGAATTACAATGTCCAGTCAATCCTTGTTCTTTAGGGGTGTCTCTGCATTTATGTTTTGTGGTCTCAGAAAGGTCTAGCGAGATACCATTATATCATATTGTATCATGATTGTTTTGATAAAATTGTTGTCACTCGAGAGTTATTATTATTGCTCGCTAGTTGATTATGCCATTGATATGAGTAAATGTGAGACCTAAATGTTATTGTGAACGTGGTTAGTCTATAATAGTTGCTGGAAAATCTGAACATCAGTTAGACATATTTACAACAACAAGATCAAACAGAGTTTGCCAAAAATTTTCTTTGTCACTTTCAGTTTGTCAACTGAATTGCTTGACGACAAGCAATGGGTTAAGCTTGGGGGAGTTGATACGTCTCCATCGTATCTACATTTCCAAACTCCTTTGCCCTTGTTTTGGACTCTAATTTGCATGATTTGAATGAAACTAACCCGGACTGACGTTGTTTTCAGTAGAATTGCCTTGGTGTTATTTTTGTGCAGAAATAAAAGGTCTCGGATTGACCTGAAAATTTACGGAGAATATTTTTGGAATTAATAAAAAATACTGGCGAAAGAATCAACTAGAGGGGGGGCCACCCATTGGACACAAGCTACGGGGCGCGGCCACCCCCCTGGCCGCGCCCAGGTAGCTTGTGGGCCCCCTGCAGCTCCACCGACCTCAACTCCAACTCCATATAACCCTATTCAGGGAGAAAAATCAAATAGAAGAGTTCATCGCATTTCATGATACAGAGCCACCGCCACCTCCTATTCTTCCTCGTGAGGCCAGATTTGGAGTCCGTTTTGGGCTCCGGAGAGGAGAAATCGACGCCATCGTCATCACCAACCATCCTTCATCACCAATTCCATGATGCTCTCCACCGTTCGTGAGTAATTATATCGTAGTCTTGTTGGACGGTGATGGGTTGGATGAGATTTACCATGTAATCAAGTTATTTTTGTTAGGGTTTCATCCCTAGTATCCACTATGTTCTCAGATTGATGTTGCTATGACTTTGTTATGCTTAATGCTTGTCACTAGGGCCCGAGTGCCATGATTTCAGATTTGAACCTATTATGTTCTCATGAATATATATGTGTTCTTGATCCTATCTTGCAAGTTGTAGACACCTATTACGAGTTATGATCCGCATCCCCCAGGGTGACAATAAGTGGGATTCTTTCCGGTGATTACCGTAATTTGAGGAGTTCATGTATTCTCTAAGTGCTAATGCTTTGGTACGGTTCTCTATTAAAAGGAGGCCTTAATATCCCTTAGTTTCCATTAGGACCCTGCTGCCATGGGAAGGTAGGACAAAATATGTCATGCAAGTTCTTTTCCATAAGCACGTATGACTATATATGGAATACATGCCTACATTACATTAATGAATTGGAGCTAGTTCTTTGTCACCTTACGTTATAACCGTTGCATGATGAATGCCATCCGACATAATTATCCATTACTGATCCATTGCCTACGAGCTTTTCACATATTGATCCTTGCCAAGTTACTTTTTTGTTGCTACTGTAACAATCACTACAAAATTGCTACTATCACGTTTGCTATCGTTACCGTTACTTCCATACTACTTTGCTACTAAATACTTTGCTCCAGATATTAAGTCTTTCAGGTGTGGTTGAATTGAAAACTCAGCTGCTAATACTCGAGAATATTCTTTGGCTCCCCTTGTGTCGAATCAATAAATTTGGGTTGAATACTCTACCCTCAAAAACTATTGCGATCCCCTATACTTGTGAGTTATAAAGCGTGTCCCCTATTTGTCCATCTACGCAGCCACACTCCCCAGCAAGATAATTTTCTAGTACTTGAATCTCAACAAGATAATTTTTGTCCTGTTATAATTGGTAGACCTTTCTGGAATACTGTTAATGCTAAAATTGATTGTGTTAAAGAAAAAGTTAAAGTTAAGTTTATTTATGAATCTCATGAGTATAACTTTTCCAAGTTCACTAAACAACCTTATAATAAAGATTTGCGTAAAAAAGATGATATTATAGGTCTTGTTCTATTTTTGTCACCTATAGATCCTTTAGAACAATATGTACTAGATCATGAGAACGATATGCATATGAATAAAATAGATGGAATATTCTTTATGCAACAACCTATTCTTAAGCATAATTTGCATGTTGAAATTTTGGGAGATCCTCCTTCACTTAAGGGTGTCCTGCCTTTGAATTAAGGAAACTCCGAGGTATTTTGAAATATGGTTATCAGAAATAGTTTACTACCCATGGTGGTAGCTACACATGTTCCCAGTTTTCATCTATAATTATTTTGGACCATGAATAATATCTATATAACAAAAATATCATGACTTAGGACCAGCCAGGCAAGCAAAAAGGCACGTGTGCCAAAAAGCCAAGCAAAAAGATCGGCAGAGTGAGAAAAAGGCCCTTTCCAGACAATGAGAACGCAGTTGTGTAAAAAAGGTAATAAAAAGACATTGAAAAGTGAGAAAAAGTCATTTCTATACAACAAAAATGCACTTGTGCCAATGTCATAAGAAACCTGACACATCATATATCAAAAAAGGCACTTGGGCCCAAGGGTGTGTAGCTGCCACCATGCATGTGCAGCTACCACCACTCATAGAAAATCGCCTCTCAGATGTTTATCTTGATGAAAAGAAAATATATCATGTTATTACCAATTTGAACATTTCAGTGCACAAAAAAGTGTTGGAAACTCTAAAGAAACATGGTGTTGTAGTTGGATATACCCCGTATGATCTTAAAGGCATTAGTCCTTCTATGTGTCAACACAAAATTCATATGGAGCCAGATGCTAGACCAATTGTTGATCATTAAAGCCTCTTAAACCCTAAGATGAAGGATGTGGTAAGAAAAATATATTAAAGCCCTTGGAGGCAGGTATAATTTATCATATAGATAGATGGGTAAGTCATGTTGATTGTGTCCCTAAGAAAGGCGGCATTAGCGTTGTTCCTAATGATAAAAATGAACTTATCTCACATAGAGTTGTAACTGGCTATATGATGGTAACTGATTTTAGAAAATTGAATAAGGCTAGTGGAAAAGATAATTACACTTTTCCTTTATTTCATCAAATGTTAGAAAGATTTTCTGAGCATACCCATTTTTTGCTTTTTGGATGGATACTCTGGTTTCTCTCAAATCTTCGGAGGATTGGGAGAAAAATACCTTTATTTTTTGTTTTGGAACTTTTTCTTATAGACGTATGTCATTTGGTTTATGCAATGCACCTGCTTCCTTTCAAAGATATATGACTACTATATTTTTTGATTTCTATGTGAAAATATTGAAGTCTTCATGGATGCATTTTATTGAAGCAGAAGTATGACATGTATAGATTTTATTGAAGCATAAATATGATGTTGCCATGTACGTATTCTCTTTTATCAACGCCTCTCTCTCTCTCTAAACTTATGGGCATGTTTATTGAGTTCAAGATGCACTATTCTCCAGACCTCAAAATGATGTGAAAATATAGGGAGAATAATTTTTGAAATATATACAAAATACTGGAAGAAAGAAGTATCAAAGAGGACCATCGATGGGCCCACAAGCTAGGGGATTATGGAGCCCACAAAGGCCCGCTGCTTCTCATCTTCTCCTTTATGAATCCATTTACCCTAGAAAAAAATAAAAATAAGACTCTCGGGACCTTCTGCGTCCGTCTCAAGGCGGAACAATAGGCGTTGCACTTTTGCTCTTCAGCGGAGCAATTTTGCCAGGGAATCTTCCCTATGTGAAGGGGAAATCGAAGCCATCATCATCATCAACCCTCCTCTCATCGTGGGAGGCATCATCTCCATCCATATCTTCACCAGCACCATCTGATCTCCAAATCCTAGTTCATCTCTTGTGCTCAATCTTTGTATCTAACCTCGGATTGGTACCTGGGGGTGCTAGTAGTGTTGATTACATCTTGTAGTTGATGCTCGTTGGTTTACTTAGTGGAAGATTATATGTTCAGATTGTTAAACACATGTATATATTCTTTGATCACGAACACAATTATGATTTGTGAGTACTTCTATTTGTTATTGAGGATGTGGGAGAAGTCTTGTTATTAGTAATCATGTAAGGTTGATTTCCGTTCAATGTTTTGATGATATGTTATGTTGTTCTTCCTCTAGTGATGACGTGTGAATGTAGATTACATGACACTTCACCAGGGCCCATGGAAGACATTGTAGAATTAGCTTGTAGATGATGAATTGCGGGAGTGACACTTCACCCTACCACACAAAATTTCAAAATCCCTCACAATCCCAAGTGGTGAAATGGTATCCCTATTTGCAAGCTTAATAGTAACATCAATATCCTCTATCTCAATAGGTGAAATATCATGCATAAATTCTTCATAGAGAGAGAGGAACAATACTTATACTAGCACCAAGATCACATAAACCATGATAGCAATGATATCCAATTTTAACAAAAACAGCATGCATGCCAACAACTCTCTTATTTTTATCTAACTTATCTTGTTCATTTCCAACAAGTTTAAAAATTCTAGTACCTTCATCACAAAAATAAATATCATGCCTATAAATATTATCAACCAAAAGATCTTTAACCATTGCAATTGTGGGTTGTACTTTAATTTGTTCAGAGGGTTTAGGTGTGTTAACATAACTCTTACAAACCATAGTTGTAGCCTTAGCATGTTACTTAATTCTAACATGGAAATGATCATTTTCAATATAAACAGTAGGCACAACGGGTTTAGTACAGTAAGCTATTGTTTCAGTTTTTTAGCAATAATAGGTTCTTCACAAATATCCTTAGTGGGTTTCATGATATTCAAACCACTTCTCCTTATGAAGATCAACATGAGCAACAAAAAATTTATGGAACTTAACCACTATCTCCGATTCGACTTTATATTTCGCACTAAGCACACAAAAAACATGTGTTTCTAGAAAAGACTCAATACAATCATATTCAAGATTTATACCTGCCTCTTTACCTTTGTCGACCTCCAATATTTAGAGTTACATATAATTCTCTCGATGATATCTCATTTGAATTCAATCCATATTTTTTTAGAAAGAGAAAAGCCTAGCATAAAAAATATGAACAATAATATCTCTCGAGAGCTCATGATTGGAACATTTGATCATTAAGTCCTTACGCCCCCCAAGAATGAGCGATAGTTTCTCCTTCACATTTCCAAAAATATGGATAATATTCCCGTCACGATGAACCAAGTGCCTAGGATAAAATTTCTGATGGAATTCCAACTTTGTTCGGTTTGAGTCCCATGAATTAGAATCATCCGATAGCTTATACCATGCCAATACTTTTCCCTCCAAATATAAAGGGAATAATTTATTTTTAGCTTCATCCCTCGATAAGCCTACAAGCTTAAACAATCCACATATTTCATCCATAAAAAGCAAGTGCATATTAGGATGTGTTGTTCCATCTCCTGCAGAAGGATTAACATGACATTTTTCCAAAATATAAGGAGGAATTCCATAATAAGTATTTCCAGTAGGTTCAGGCTGAACTCTTACCGTGTCCGGTCGATGTGGACATATCTAACAGCCCGAGACCGACGCTCCAGAAGATTCCCCTTTTATTCCATTCTCATTCTATGATTCGTTCGGTTGTCGCATTCATCATCGCATCATTCGCATCATCTTCATAGCATCTTCGCTCATTTTTTGAGAACTTGCATCCGTTTGTAGTTGCCGGTTCTCTCTGTTCGTGTCGTCGACCATTTCGAGACCAACCACACTCGCACGCGCCCACGGCATCGAAAAATATTGTTTTTAAAGTGCGTGAAAAATATTCTAGGATTGGGTGGAAAGTTGGCATGCGGTCTTGTTATATTGAGGTAGACCGCCTGCCAAATTTCATCGCAATCGGAGGTCGTTTGATACCCGAACGGCCGAACGTAGCAGTACCGTCATCGGTTTATTTGTTGGACGTTTTCAGTTTATAAAACTCGTGTCACGGGCCACAACATTCCCTCTTATCCCCACCTAACCCACTCTACAGAGACCACTAAGCCCAGCAAACCCACCTCTCCGATCGGACCGTCAAATCGCTATCGGATGGTCGAAACATGCCCCTATGCTCCAAACCCTAGAGAACCTGCCTATTTAAGCCCTCCCACCCCTCCAAAAATAGCCTCTCCCACCTCTAGCATCAAAATCCACGCCCACCAGCCGCGTCGCTGCCACTTGGCACCTAGCCAGCAGTTGAGCCGCCACTTGCATTGTCAGTCACAGCCTCTCCCGGCCTGCCATGTCACCCAACCGACCTCCCCGCCGCCGTGGCCCACCCGGGCCTGGGGCAGGCCCTCCCGAGCCCATTGGAGCCCGGGAAGCCCTAGCTCCTCCCACGGGCTCCTCGTCGGAGCCGCCGCCGCCAGCCACCCGACCCCGCCGCCAGCCACCGGAGATCACCCTTGCTGGAGCTGTGCCGGACCTCGCGCCCCCCGCCTCGGTGCCGGCCGCACCCACGAGCTGGCCTCGCCTCGCTCCGAGCCTCACGTCTAGTGGGAAGCTCGCTGTCGGCCCCGTCCCGAGTCGCTGTTGCCCAGATCCGGTAGGGGAAGCCCAGATCCCCCGCGATGTCCTACCGCCGTTCGCCTCGCCTCTCGCGCTCGTTGGTGCCACCATGCTCGCCGTGGCCGGCCTCTGCCTCGCCCAGCCACCGGGACCGCCCCATCCTAGGACCCCCTCGTTCCCCGAGCCAAACACGCCCCTATACCGAGCCGTCCCCGCATCGCTCCATCCACGTATGGCTCCATTCTGATTTTCAGTGAGGGTTTATTTCTCTAAGTCTTTGAGATTATCTGTTTTCAACATGTATGCATTTCGTGTGGGCCCTATCTTTGCACATGTCTGTCCGATCGAAGCAGGTTATATATGAAACTAGTTCTACTCATTGAACTCTACATCATGGCATCATTTGCACACATGATAGGATTCATTTGCATGCTCAAATATGCGTTGAAAAAGTCCATTCCGTCATAGTTTACGAATATGTTATTTTGTCCAATTTCGTGCGGATGATTGCATCTAAACCGTATGCCTTTTGCATGTGGTGTCTTCATGAGTATTGCTCTATGATATGTCTAATTTAATGCTGTGCCTATGGTTTGTAGGTAGAAATTCATTATCATGTGTATTTCTTGCTCTCAAGTTGCTACCGCATTAAAACTGAGATCTGTTAACGTAGAGTTCCATTTTGCGGTGCTTGTATTAAGCAATCCATGCCTCCTTGTGGTTGAGTCTTTGGAGTGTGTTGTAGTATGCCATGTCTACTTGTTGTTGATAGCTTTTCCATGCCATGAATACTGTGTTAGCTGCAGATTTCATCATGAGTACATGCTTAACCAATGTGCTATTTTGAGGGTCCAAAATATTTCGAAGTCCGGAATCTGTAACATTTTGTTGTTGTCTTGCCATGTGTTTTGCTAGCGATCTAGAACCCCTTTGTGGTTGGTACAATGGAGTGATTTGTAGCTTATAATTTCCTCTAGCATGTTTTTAAGTTTCATGTCAATATATGCCCTTTAGAATATAGTTTTGCTTCTGCCAATATGCCTTCGTGATAAAAACTGCTCAGTTTAAAAACTGGGTTTTTCACTAAGTCTGAAAACTGCTTAGTTCAATATGTCTTCTTATGAGCTCATTTCCTATTGATACATGCTTCTAATCAACTTGCTGTTAATAGATAGATTGTTGAGCATCATGTAAGGTACAGACCCAAGTCTTGTTGTGCATTTTTAGATGGTTGTAGCTAGTTGATTTGTGGGTTGCAATATGCTATGTTGCTGTTGGGGCAGATTATACTTAAACTTGCGTTGGTTGTTGTGGTTAGACCGTAGCTCCGTTTTGGGCATGCCATGTATGAAAATTTCTTAGAATTTCATGTAGTATAATAATACCTTTCTGTATTCATGATTTGAAACGTTTGTGGTTGTCTTTTTTATGCATTTTGCATTCATGGCATATCCATCTTGTGTTGGTCATATCTTTTAGACCGTAGCCCCGTTTGAGATGTTCCGTATATGTAAATCGACTAGAATGACGTGTATAATTGCATGGTATACTTTAGTATGTTGTTTAAAAAAATATAAAATATGGTTAGTTCAAATCTGGACCAATTTCAAAATTAACATATGGGGTCATTTCGGAAATGCTGTAAGTTGTTTCTGACCACATTTAAGATGCCTAGATGGTGTAGTTTACTTATGATTCATCTCTTGCCATGTTTACCAACATTTAATATTGTCGTGTACCTAACAAGAGTGAACTAAATAATTCGAATGTGAAGTTTCATCAATATGCAACTAGTTGCATATTGAGCTTCACTTAATGTGTAGAAGTTGATTGTTGTGCTTGACATGCATTGCATAATTAAACCGGGCATGCATCATATTTGTTTGCGCATCATGTCATGCATATGTGGTGGTGTACTGTGTGTTGATTGTTGTTTTTGGATTGTTCCTTCTCGATAGTGTTCCGAAAGCATTCTGAGTGTGAGGATTCGTTCGACTACATTTGCTCATCTTCTTCATGGATTCGTTCTTCTTCCAAGCGAGATCTCAGGCAAGATGAACACTTCCCTGGATACCACTACTATCATTACCATGCTAGTTGTCTCGCTTCTATCGTTATGTATCGCTACCTACCACTTGTTTATAAAGCCTCCCAACATTGCCATGATAAGCCTCTAACCCCTCCATATCCTAGCAAACTTTTGTTTGGCTATGTTACCGCTTGCTCAGCCCTTCTTATAGCATTTCTAGCTACAGGTGCAATTGCTTTCATGTGACAACATGGACATTTTTGATATCACAATATTATTGCTATCTAACTTAACGCCGGGTAACCTTGCTGGATTTGTTTTACCTTTCTCGAACGTCTTGTGTGAGGAATTCTGAGAATACTTCAGGCTATCTCGAGGTTGCGGTTTTCCAATGGAATTGCCTAGGAAATCACGGGATTCATGGTCGAGGTTATTCCCATGGCGTTTGGTTAGTTTATGATGGATGAGTTGAAGCACCCTTGTAGGGTTAAATATTTTGAAAAGATGTGCCCGCATTTACGTGGCAACTTGGTTTAACACCTAGTCATAGGAAACATGAAGTAAACTATAATAAAATACACCAACTGTGTGTGTAACCGTGATTGTCTCTTCTCGTGAGTCCTTATACGAGAGAGAACATGGTGGGGTTATGTTTGACGTAAGTAGGTGTTCAGGATCACGTAGTGATCATTCTAGTTCACGTCTATTATGCTTAGACCGCCATACCTATTTTCTGTATTCGTAAGTTAGCCACTCCAAATAAATGCTTAGTTGCTCGCTGCAGCCTCACCACTTTGCCATAACTCACCCATTAAGCTTTGCTAGTATTGATACCCTTGGAAATGAGATTGTTGAGTCGCTATGGCTCACAGATTACTACAACAACAATTGTAGGTACAGGTAATGCGATGATTTGACGTGAGCATGATGCTTGTTTGATTTGGAGTTCTTCTTCTTCATCACCGATCTAGGTTGGGTTCCAGGCGACAGCCTGGGAAAGCAAGGATGGATGTCATTTTATCGTCTGCTTTCATCCATAGTCGGACCCTGCTCTTCTGTATGATGATTTATTATGTTATTTTACTGATGTGATATTGATGTAGCTTGTGGCGAGTGTAAGATAATTCCATATACTCATCTCTTCTTTACATGTACTTGTAATGATATCCATTCTTGCGAAACGACGAGATGCGCTTCTATCCCTGTCAAGGCCCTCATGCCATAATAAGGATATGATCGCATCTTGGGCGTTACAACATACCCCAAACAAGCATCTCAAAAGATTGTTCTCCATAGTAACAAGTGAGGATAAAATTCAGCATGCATAATAAATTTTTCCTTACTTAATTCTACTTACAAGGAGCGCTACACTCCCCGACAACAGTGCCAGAGAAGAGACTTGATGACCCACAAGTATAGCGTATTAATCATAGTCCTTTCAGTAAGTAAGAGTGTCAAACCCAATGAGGAGTAGACATAATTGGTAAGTTTTTTTCAGCAAGGTATTCTCTGCAAGTAGTGTAGGATAGTTTTTATAGATGGTTTGATTGGAAGATAAATGATAGAAAGTAACAAGTGACCAAAGTAACAATGTGCATCCAAGTGTCCCAATCATTAATAGTGGTAAGGACAAGCCGGAGTAATTTCTTATAGTAATAACAATGCTCTTGAGGACACAAGGTAATCCGTCTAGTTACCATCACCACGACTCATTGACTCACGATCATTGCTTTGATAAGTTATTATGTCATTGTACTAGAGTTAAGGTGATGCTCTTACTTGAAAAATCACTTACTTATGATCATCCCCTCCATGCAAGCATCCACAAATACAAGAGAACTAATTAACATATATCTAATCATAACTTTAAATATATGGATCCCAAACAACCCCTCACGGAACAACTCATAAACTGGGGTTTAGGTTTCAGTCACTCCCGCAACCCATCATCTACAAACTAATTCACAATGCCTTCCCTAGTCCCAAAGATGATGAAGTGTCATGTAGTCGATGTTTACATGACACCACTAGAGTAAGAACAACATAACATAACATCAAAACATTAAACGGAAACCAACTTCACATGATTAATAATAAAAAGACTTCTATCAAGTCCTCAAGAACAAATAGAACTACTCATAAATCATAATTGTTTTCATGATCAGAGAATATAAATTTGTGTTTAACAATCTAAACATATAATATTCCACCAAGTAAACCAACTTTCATCAACTATAATATGTAATCAACAATTCTAGCACCCCAATTGACCAACCTGAGGTTGGATACATAGATTAAGCAGAAGAGATGAACTAACACTACTACAGAATGGTCCAAAGATGACAGATCGATTAGAGTCCCTTCGATACAACTGTGTGTGATGACCAAATCGCAAACAATATAGTTATAGCTCTATCGCTAATGATGTTAACTGTGTGCAATTCCATATCCATCAAATACGATCTAAAATATAGTTTCGTGTGCGATGTTTGGCAAACAATTGGCCTAGATAAACTATTTGTGATTGGATAATATAACACAAATGGTTATAAAAATACAAGTGTGTGTGATGTACAACATACAGTTCACCCTGATAAACTATTTACGCTGATCAAGAAGAACACAAACAATTGTCCATATGATAACATGTGCGATAGACGACATACAGGTCACTCAGATGAACTGTTTGTGATGAGATAAAATAACATAAATAGTTACATAGATCAAGATGTGTGTGATAGACAACATACATGCCACTGGGATGAACTGTGTGCAATAAGCAAAAATAACACAAACGGTTTCTCAGATCAAGATGTGTGTGATGTACACAGGCCACTCCGATGTGTTGTGGGCAAATGGTTCCGGATAAAGAACTGTCAGGGACTGATGAAATCATCACCGACGGATTTGGTTGTTTATTCCATATGCGATGTGATTTGCTCAATCTGCCCACAAACATCTATGCTCTGTTTAGAAGAACATGATTGCATAACCAAATTAAGCATCCAAATACACACATAACATTGGCG
Organism: Hordeum marinum; assembly: GCA_022496015.1. NCBI lineage: Eukaryota > Viridiplantae > Streptophyta > Magnoliopsida > Poales > Poaceae > Hordeum > Hordeum marinum. Next base: position 412,047,075 of record CM039678.1, on the reverse strand, counting down.
CACACCTTAATTAACTATTACATGCATAATCTTATCCCTCTAAAACTACAAATATTATGGCATAGAGGGAGTATGAGAAACGATCAGCAAATCATCTACTTCCTGTGACACTTGCTGCCACCGCTCTGCTTGTGGCTCGATCCCTCATTGTCTTCAGGTAGGAGGCACTTCCTCATGTCAACGATCCGCCTGAGCTTCTCATAGCATGTGTACGCTTCCTTGGCTGCGGTCTGGAGGTGATATTCATCCAGTTTCTTCACCCAGGCCCTATGCCAGACAAGCCTGTTCTTGTTGCACTCAGCCTTCATGTCAGCATAGTAGGGGTCGATGATGGCCTCATCCAGTTCAACATGGGAATCCATGTTCTTCTTGCTGCCCCACACCCTGTAGTGTCCATGGATGTCGACAAGCTTCTGGCAGGCCAGCCCAAAGTCTTGAGCACCTTTGGATCGTTGGTAGTGTCCACCGTAGAGAACCTGTAGTCAAGGCTATTGAAACACCTGGTGAAATGATCTCAAGGCACTATGGCCATGCAGTAGTGGTAGAGGAGGACGTGATGGCCTACGCATAACTGGACGACGCCAAACTTCTGATCATGCCCGACACGACCGTCGGTGTAAGCGATGTCGAAGCTGGCCACTTTATACTTGTCATCCACATCAAACAGCCACTCCATGGTGTCGATGGAGTTATCCACCATGCTCGGGTCATGGGTGTACACCACCATGAGGTCCGTCTTCCTCATGTGGGTCTCAAAATGATGCACGCCGAACTCCATTGGAGTACCGCTGGACATCCTCTTTGTATGCGTCGTCTAGGGTGTGCTTATTGTGTTGTGAGGCACGATCGAAAGCGTTAAGAGACTATGGTTAATGGACGTGGGTATAAATGGGGGTCGGACGTCCTGGAAAAAATGAGATGTCTGGATGGTAGTTTTTGCAGCGCGTGATTCAGTCGTGGAGCACATAACTGCATGGGGCGACGCACATGGCGCAACCGCATGCATATGGAGCCCCTAACGTGATCTTGGGACGATCCCAATTGCTGGCAGAGCGCGCGTGGAGGGGCGCGAGAGAAAATCACGTGTAGTGACGCGAGAGTAGAGCACACGTTGGACGCGAGGTCGAACCAGACCACTCTATACTTGTCCTCGTCAAGTAACAGGTCCATGATATTGGAGTTCTCCATCCATATTGGATGTTTGGTGTACACCACAAAGCGACAGGGCGTGTGTACTACAACATGCACGGTGAACTGGCATTCGTTGTCGGCAGCCACATGGAGCGTTATTGGAGCCGCGCAAGATACCCTTGGTCATGGCTCTTCTTCTTAAGGTCCGGATATTAATCGTCAATTACATATTGATGTCCAGATATTAATAGGCCATTGCATACTAAGGAAAAGATAGTACTACCAAAATAAGAGTCTCCCTCATAAGATGCCATTTGCATGGTTGTATCACAAATGACAGAAATAGTACAAAGGTTCAAATTCTAGCATTACAAGGCTCAAATTCAAAGATTACAAGGTTCAAACCGATAATAGAAATGAAATTCAGCTTATGTAGAAACTTTGTCATGAAGCTCTAGACGCCCGCGCTGATAAGTTGGACATGAAGATATATGATAGGTTCATACTGATATTACTAGGAGTTCGGGAACTTCAATATTTCTGCAAAGGGATCCGCCATTGACATGTCATTTATGGGATTGGCATTAGGACTTCCGAATAGTCTGTCAAATGAAGTTACAAAACAAAATTGAGCTTCCGCAGAGAGTTTTCCATTCTGTCCTAGTCACCAGAGTTGATCATCAAACCATTCTTTTTTTTCCACAATAAATGTAGGGAAAATCTCATTATCTTTAGCACACTTGCTCTCAGAACAAAGAACCTGGCGAATATAATCTCCGGTAAGGTCCCTCGGTAGGAGTTCAAAGTAATTTCTGAGAGATGGAGATCAAGGCATTCAATGAGATTGTTATATTGTATCACATTATCCACTGTTGGGCCTAACCGTATCTGCAAAAGAAGAGAATGTATTAGTGCTTGGACACACTACGGACCTCTTACGATTTGTAGGGTTTCAAAATTTGAACTCCCTTGTGGTTAAAATTTAACATGAAAGAGCATCACCTCGACATATAGCTTCTCCAAGCACATAAAGCATCTTAGCAATCTGACAACTTGGTCTAGGTCAGGGCCGATATATTCTACTGCAAAGACATTCACTTTGCGTAGATACGGGGTTAAGCTTGTCGATATGATTTCTTGGATGACACACGAACATACATATTGAATAGAGAAAAAAAGTTAATTCAAGAATGAGAAGAGGGCGACTGTTGTACCTAGACGTTTATGGATCCAAAAACAAGTTCAGATAAGTTGATGGGCGAGTAGCCAAACACTGTCAATTTAAGTGCATGAATGACCCTGATTGTTGTTGGACCTTGTTGATCAACAACAATTAATCTCTCAAGTAAAGGCACGTCCACAATGACCATTTGGTGATTCACCTTGTGCGATCTCCTGTTGCAACACCAGCAATACACACAAATTGCCTGGAGACTCATGAAGGTGATGTAGAGGCTACTCAACCCATGGATCACCTGAATATGAAGGTGCTCGAGTGCAGTACAATTGTGGAGCAGACGCTCCATGTCGTTGTTGGGGATGTAGAGGACGACGAGCTCAAGTTTCTTTAGTCGAGGTAGCAAAAGAGCAGGATTGGCGTTAATCTGAGGGAAATGGCAGTTCAAGAACCTTGTGAAGCACAACGTTGGCGCGAGGCATAGCACGGAGGGTGGCAACTAGTGCATATGTCCATCATTAAAAGTGAGGTCCTCGAGATGATATAGGGATGGTGATAAGAACCACTCGTCAAGCTTGGCTCGGTCCTTGCCATTGGAACGGAACTTGCCCATGGTAAGGCCTTTGATTGGGCCACAGTGCGTGCTGAGGATCTGGGATAATGCATCCAAGCATTTGTGATAGCCAATGCAAAGGATGTGCTCGCTGATGATGCCGAGAGGGGTACAGTGCCATAGGGGCGCCACCGCCGAGAGAAGATGGTTGTGCACACCATCTTCGATAGGGATGAGGAAGATGATGACTCTCAACACATCATCGGGGAGGCTGCTGATGAAGTCTACGCCTATCGGAGGCGCTTGTGTTTCTGGCTCAGCCTGCCTCCGCTTGTTGGCACCATCAACATCCACTTCCTGAGAATGGCCGCCGGTGTATCTTTCTGTCAGGAGTGCAGCAGTGGGAGGATAGTGATTATGTAGCTAGATCAGGGTAGAAGAATAGTGCATTGGTAATTACAAGTTACTAGGTAGGAACACTTTTAACAGATTAAGAAAATGAAATCCCAATTGGTTGCTGAAAAACTACACAGTTACATTGATATTGCTACGAAAGTCAACATGCAAATACTACAAAGAATACTTACTTCCAACAAAGCATGGACGGAGAATGTCGTCGGGGAAGTTAGCATTTATCGTATGGTAAGGCTTTTTTAGGTGCAACATAATTTTAGTACCAACTTTCAGTACATAAAACCTAGAAATTTCTCCCCGAAGGCCTTCTTCAAAATAGGAGTGACAATCTTCATCAAGTTTTATAGAAACAACGATTTTAAATCCATGGTTTGTGCTCAATATGACATCCCCGGAGTCTTCAGTTATGTAAAGGTCAAGATTTAGTGCTACAGTTGCCGTTGCAAAGCAAGGGATGTACTGCCGGAATTGATAAGATTGTTATAGAACAGGGTAACATGATAGTATGGGAGTAGTAGTTAAAAGAACAACATGCACATCAGTTGATATGAAAGGACAAAAAAATACAAGTAAATAGATAATGTAACCATGATGTTGTGCAAATATATATGAGAGTAAACTAAAGAACAATACAACATTAATTTGCCTAATATCGATGGAGAATAATAATAAGAAGAAGAAATCACATTTGACGTAAATGCCGCATGTGGCACCTTTTATCCAAATGTAGCAATCTATAGTATAGGTTCAGAAAAAGAATAGGCCATGCATGTCAATCCACGTATTGTGAGATTGAACATACCGTGCACTCCGTGAAGTCGTCTGGTACAGTGAGATGGAACTCCTCGTTTTTTGGCCGAGTCCGCATAGCCCTGATGTGTCCTTGCACTATACACTCTATGAATGAAAACTCTCAAATCAGCTAGAAGAAACATGAATCCACGACGATTTCGGACGGGAGATTAAAAGGGGCCGACAGACTAGGATAAGAGATGAGCGGAAATATTTCAGTAGATTAGTTACCTGGTTCTTCATGGGGGAAAACCAGTACCGAAGATTCCCCAATCGGGTGAGCTTGGTCGATAGCGAGCAACGTCGAGAAAGTCAGTGTAGATAGGCCGCGACAATCGACGGTGGAGATATGCAGTGGCATTTTGCGGCAGCCGGCGGCGGTGACAGGTGTCAAGCTAAGTGGTTTTCGTGGGGATAGGCGGTGACATGCATGGAGAGTCCGGGAGGACTAGTGTTAGTGTAGGTGCTATTGGGGTGGGGAGGGGAGGGGAGTAGGCGAGGGTTTTGTAACGTGTGGGTGCTGAGTTTTTTTTCAAGTGGTGCTGACGGTTTCTATCCTAGAATAATGTGCTTCACAGGAAACGATTTATTAGATCCAACCCTGGTTGATAAAATCCTATATAATTATTACTCTCAAGTAAACTAGCACTCCGGTGTGCTGGAGATACCGCACAATGAAAGTCGTCACACAATTTCAATCTTAGGAAAAAAATATAATACACAAGCATAGATATAATACACACAAACTAGATAGATTCAATCCAACATTTTTTTCAAAACGATCAATCCAACATCTCATCATTATGCTTGATCGTTAAGATTCTCCAGGAACTAGGCGTACAGGACGTGTGCTATCCTGTGAGAATACTTCTGCCTGAAGGAGCCAATGGCTCGTCCTCTTGCATGTGCTAGAACACTAGAGTACATGTTGTTAATCTTATGGTTGCATAACGGCCATCCGTAGCCCCCATTATTCCTCACACGCTTGTTATACTTTCCAGCCATAAGCTCTCTGAGCGTTTTCCTCTTGAACCTCTACAGGACGTCTTCATCCTCATTGTCCACATCCTCAGATAGCACCTATACATAATAAAATATGTGACGTCCGTATATTTTATAATGTGAATTCCCAAGGCAAAGTTTATGAAACATACTGTATCATGCAAACAACATGAGCCCTAAATCGAAGCTATCTGATTTGATGCCAAAAGTTGGCATGCCATGTTTTGGTAGCAAACCAATCAGCATATCATATGTATTTACCAAAAATGGGTATATATGACCAACTGGTTTTCCGTCCGAGTCGTTGTCATCGCTGCAATGTTCGCCGGAGTCATTGTGGACCATCGGCTCCGGCTGGGGAAGCACGGCAGCGGCGACAACGTCAAGGCCGCATTGTTGTCCGCGCGATACGTCATCTCCCACGACGGAAATCTCTATGCCCACCTTCACGTTGTGCTCACGTGCTTCACCGGCACCAACGTAGTTACTCCCTCCCATGCTACAGGGAGGCTGCTGATTATGATTGAGAATAACGGCGAGGATGCTGGGGGTGAGAGGGGATTGTGTGTAGCGAGAATGTTAAAACCATCGGCTCGGGCACGGTTAATAAACGGGAATTGGGACTTGAGAGGGGTGCGGGTGACGATTTAGAGGGATTGCTCACCTCCCTGTGAGGCGCCTGCGTGCCAGACTGTTAGCGTGCACACCGTCAATTCACACACCTGGCGGCATGTCTTCCTGCGAAACTATTTAGCAAACATGCCTCTCATCAATTCACACACCTTCTCACACGCATATCGGTTAGCCTGCGAGGCGACCTACTAGCATGCATCCCGTCAAATCATATCTGAGTGCAATGATCGCGGGGCGTGTATTGTTTTTCTGCCAAGCTACGACACTTACTCCCTCTATTTTTATTTAGTTTGCATATTAGAGTTGACTAAAGTCAAACTTGATACAATTTGACCAACTTAAAAAAAAATAGAAATAATTATCGTGACAAATATATAGGATGTGAAAGTACATTCAATAAACAATCTAATGATAATAATTTTTTATTGTAAATGTTAACATTTTTTTCTAAATTTGGTCAAAGTTTACAAACCTTGACTTTATCCAACGCTAATACGCGGACTAAATAAAAACAGTTTGGATTAATAAACCGTTTGCGATGTAAACATGACGATTTTGTGTCGCATCTATTAATAAGCCACCATTTGCAAGAAGCTTAGATCAAAACTTCTCTCAAATTGGACGATTTATTTACCACGACCTATAAGCTCCATATCATGAAATCATGTCAATGTTTCATGAATTCTAACTTAGCTAGGCATTTGCTGCAAATTGAAAGCCAAGAGTCAATGTTTGCGGCCCTAAGATGTTCGAAATTTATTGTTTTTCCTTCCATGGGGACTAAACATGCACCCAAGACAAAAAAATTTATTTCTAATCCATTCGGGCGCACAACCGCGTGTGCATATATTTCAAATTTGAAATTTACAAATTAAATACCTAAGGAATAAATTTGATGTATAAATGTCTTAATGTTCTTTAAAAAACAAAATTTAACACTACACTCCTATTGTCACATGTGCACTACATAAAAAAGTTTGACATGCATGCCTCGAATTGACGGTGGTGTGGTGGGATGAGTGAGGGTGTGGGGTCCGGCATACAATATGCGTTGTAGGTGCGCCACCACGTGGGGTTGTCCGGTTAGTTAGGCATCAAACTAACAACAGGGATTACTCACGCGGGTATATTGGAGTCCCATCCCCGTCCCCATAACCGCCCTCGCATTCCCGTCACCGTCTCCGTACCAGTGCGCGGGGATAAAAAGTTTCCCATCCCCGTCCCCATCACCGCCCTCCCATTCCCGCCATTGTCTCCATATCCGTGCGTTGGATAAAAAGTTCCCCATCCCCATTGCCACTTCTTTATCCTCGTGGGAAACCCAACCTGCATTTAAGAACAACATTCGATAGTATTTCAGTAAAAAACACTATTTCAATGCAATAAACAATATGTTGTGGCTAAGTTCGAGATTTCTTAGAGATATTTGGGCCAGATGGGTGGGATCTATGGAAATTTGGGTGACCAAGGGCGCAAATTACATGGGGTCTACTAATTTTAGAGCCCACATGTAAGTACTTCATGGTTAAGGCGGGTGATGCTACGTATATCCCATCCCCATCCTTGTCCTGCGCGCTGGGTAAGGTATTTGACCCACCATCTTCCCCATGGGAATTCATGCTGGCACTTCTCGATGCCCTAATAGAGTAAACATCCATGGGGATGTGGGTAACGATTTTAACCATTGATAGCTTCAGGTGCGGCACATGTGCATTGGGTATATATTTAAAGCATCTCGATCATGACCTTTTCATGCATATGTTTGTGTCTCATGCATGCGGTGGTGGTCCTCATACACTCACTCATGCGGTTACCACTGGCACACCCATTTGTTGCCCCCGCGTGATCTATCACCTTTGATGGCGTGCGCAAGAGGGGTTCGATCAAAGGTGGATTCATCTTAGTCCGTATTTTGGCGAATATCATGGTGAGATTACTAACAAAAGTTTGGGCACATGTGTGCACGCGCGTGCTCATGTACAAGTTGTGAACCTCCGTTTTTTCCGATTTCGAAAGGTGCCACATGAAAGGTGTGCATTAGTTATTCAAAACATCACACAATACCTTTGTACATATGTTAGGGAAGCATGGAGGCGGTGATTGTCCTCGGACACTGCCCCTCTCACACAATTATTAGTGCCGCTCCCATCTATGGCATCACATACTTTTGTACCGCAACAGGAGAGGTTAATTATTGTGGATTATTTTTTGGTCGATGTTTGCAATAGGCCATGGGTGTGAGATTACATGGTATAATTTGAGTGCGTGTAGTGTACGCATGAATGTCTCTCCCATCGGTTCGAATGGGGGGTATATATACTACGTGTCGTGAACCTTGCTTTCCATGCGGACTTTAAGATTCCCGAGGAAGGTGTGCCACGCTAAATTTTGTGTGTTGGGTTTGTAAACATCACACAACACTTCCATGCATATGTTTGATCCATGCTTAGACGGTGATTATCTTTGGATACAGCTTTGTGTGGTTGTCGTTGGAAAGTCCATTCCTAGGCCACTTGGATGTCCATCACATTGACTGACAACAAGAGAGAGGTTACCATGGTGGAATCTTCAATTGCTTTGCGTTATGGTATATATTATATAGGTCACTAAAGTTTCCTTACCCAAGTGTGAGCACACGCATACGTATTCGTGAATCTTTCCCATCGACGCTCGACATACTAGTTGTACGCATCATGAATACTCGCTCGGGGGGGGGGGACTTTCCCGTTCCAAAGCATGTGACACATCAAAGTTGCACATGAGGTATATATTAATGAATTCAAACGCAACACAACATTTTCGTACACATGTTTGCACCACCAGCAGGTGATGGCTATCTTCGACACTCCACTGCGTGGTTATCGGCGTCACTCCCATTCACAGGCCTCGGTGGACGTCCATCCTTTTCGACCGACAATGGGAGAGGTTTGACCAAAAGTGTTGATTCTTTGGTTAGGATGTTCGTGTTGCGAGGCGCATGTGCCATAGTCCATCTTTGACCGGAAAAGAGATGGTGTGGTTCGACCATGCCATATTCATGTATATGTTTCATTTTCGTGTTACGACAAGAGTGATACGCAAGACCTGTTTGGGGGAATTTATTCATGGCTAGGATTCCCCCTCCATCGCCACGAAGTGGCAACAGAGGAGATATGTGAAACATCACAGTTGAGCATTGGGTATTTTGAACGATCAAACCACCCTGTGCATACATATTTTTGTTCCACATGCAGGCGTGTCTGTGTTCTGACCCCTTTCCTGCATTCTTTTTGACGAAATGCTCCTATATATTATTATTCTAGGAGTAAATAGCAAATGATTCTAATGTAACAACCGTTTGTGATTGTACACTCAATAGAAACCATTCCATCCTTCGCTTGCACATCAGCACATTCCACTCGTGGGCGCCGGACATGATTGGGTTCCACGAGACTTCCCTTGTAAAAATATCTAATGCCTTGAGCTATTTGAAAAATGGCGGTTCCCCGAGTTTTTACTATTTGATGGCACACCCTTATTATGTTTCTGACGTGTGTGATGTTTGTTGCTCCCGCCCTGTCCGTGCCATTTCAATCCCGTAATCTAAATTTTCAGTAGCTCTGGTATCCTGGTATTCCCACCTAGTAAAATTTTCAGTAGTCGCGTGGCATTTCCTCAAACACCACATGCCCCCTCCCCACCAGAAAACCTTTCCTCAGATTACGTAAAAAAGAAGGAAAACCTTCGCTCCCACACGCACCACTCCTCTCCCTCCCTTGAACCATAGCTAGCCCACCGTCGTCGGTGCCGCCCGCTACTCCACCGTCATCCTCTGTAGGCCTTCCCATGACTATCTCGAAGTCCTCATGGAGACCCATCACAAGGGGGTTTGACTAGAGTCGTCCGTGCAATCGACAGCAGTGCTCCTCCATGTCAAATAATACACGCACAACTCTGGTCCACCCCGTAGTGTCGTCCTGCGAAGCACCCACTTCCCCACAGATCCCCATCCCCATCCTCACCCACACTCCAGGGCGTTGCTGTCTCAGCCCGACTATGCTTCATGGGGAGCTGGAGGAGCAAATGGCCAAAAGGAGGTATATTGAGGCCTGCCCGCTGGATGATGATGAGGTGGCCACTGAGCCCCCCCTAGGGAAGCTCGGTACGATGACTGACCCGGGCTTCTAATAAGCAGGCTCGTCCATGTCTGTATGTCCCGATAGCCGGCTACGACATCGAGCTCGTCGGCAGCGATGGCTTGACGTGGGCTATGACACAGGTTAAGTAACGCACCCCCGCGCCTTCGGGTTCAACCTCCTTGGATCTCCTCCATGCCCCCCTGCTGATCTACTTTGCTTTTTTGTTAGGATTTTGCCTTTATCGCCATCGAGACCCTTCTGTCATTTCTAAAAGTCGCGTTCTATATATATGGTGATGGCTCGGCATCGTTAGCTGCCAAGTCAGACCTCATTGACAATGACGACGACAAGGGCGCCCTATCCGTCTCTTCCAAGGGGAAATGGCCCATCCACGACATCAGGGACATCACCTTGCAGACGTGCTCTTCCAAAGGCAAGGAGCTAAGCTATCACAACAGGGATCACACGATGCGCACCCCCAGTCAAGGCTCTTCAAGGGGTATGAATTGTTCAAAAGTGCAATTTGATATGCTGGAGTATGAATTGTTCAGTTCAATTTCAGTGCTGATGCATTTGGTTGTCTGTAGTGAGCATATACCTTGCTCAGCATGATATGTGGTTGTTTGTAGTGAACATATGTCCAGTTTCATTGCTAGATTTGGTTATTCAATCATACAATTGGTTCCCGTTAAAGATGGTGTATTTAACACGCCCCTGTTTATTTTAATTTTCTCACAATGTGATGTTCAATCATAGAATTTGATGTTTAATCACATGTTACGTTCTATGCAATTTCAACAATACCATTATGAATGACTATTTGGTTGCTCTAGTATGCCTAGTTTATTTAGTTATACACCATTTGTTTTTTTTCACTTTATGGTGTTCAATTATACAAATTGATGTTTAAGTACAAGATTTGTTCTATGCAAATTCAACAATACCATTATGAATGATTTTATTTGGTTATTTTAAGTCTGCTGTAGTGAGCATATGCCTATTTTAATGGTTTTTTTTTGGTTCACATGGCTATATTTGTTTCCCATGTTATACTCCTTGCGTCCCATAATATATGACGATAATACATCCAATATGTTTGTGCATTGGATGTAATTAGATCTTATATAGTGGGATGGAGAGAGCATCATGTGAGGTAACTAATAAAGATTGGTAGTACAATGGGTCAAGATGTGGCAATTAAAATATTTATTTACGGTTTGTCCAAGACAACAGTGATATGAAGTATATTAACTCAGAACTATGTAACCCTTTCTACTGCAGATAATGAGTTGTTAGATGGCAATATTTGTATCTTTTTCCTCTATAGTGGTTCCCAATGCAGTCTACCCAAGATCACCTCTCAAACTACATAATTGTTGGACATGTAAATGTACATGTATTTCTACCAGACTAGAATGACTATCTAGAAGTCATGAAGATATTGAAGGATGGGCAGTCGACCATCACAAGGGATTGAGCTAGAGTCGTGTGTGCATATGACATGGATGAGGCCACACTACAGGCATTCTGCTTCACCTTTTACAGCAATCAGAATATATTTTGCCTCTTTCTTTGTCGTCTTTAATACAAGTATTCAACCATTCTTCATCATTCTTTATTTGTTGCTTATGTAATTCTTTCATTGGCGTAATTCTTGAGCGTATGTACCTGTGAATGGAATAATGCATTGGTTGTGAACCTATCTATGTATATGTAAAAAGCTATTCCCTACTTTCAAATTCAAATTCACTACAATTTTAAATTGTAGCGATTAAAATAATAAAAATGCTCTGCGGGTCATTACGCCACACACAGTTTGTAAGTCTCAACGTTTGTGATATACCTCAAGATCCGACACGTTTCACACATAGAAAACGTGTGCAACCATGCACACAGTTTCCGTTTGCAAACCGTGTGTGATTTCATATAATATAACAAATGGTGCAACCGAATGCAACGTTGCTTATAGAATCTCTGTCGCACATAGTTTAAAATGATAATTGTTTGTGATGTAGTATGCATCGCAAACCTTGGACCATAGAATAGCGCGTGCGATACTTATCCTGTCGGACGTGAGTACGACGTTTCTTAAACCTAGTCGATACTTGCACGGCAGTTAAATTGTAAACGGTGAGCCATAGAATAACACCTGCGATGTTAGTGTGATCTCACACAAGTTGCAAGGATGGGTCGTATGGGAAGTCCACCATATCTCAAACGGTTAACCGATCACTCTTTGTGATACATGTGGATGTCCCATACGCTTAGTTTTGCCAAACGTTTGCATTCGTTGGACACCATCGCCGAGGATTATTCTATGCTGTGTGGGATGAACCCCCCTATCGCTTACACATGCAAGGCGACGGTTTCAAAGTATGTCGCGGAAAGGGGTTAAAAACTGTTTGTATAGCACGTCACTGCACCAGAGTAGGGTTTGGAGATGAGATGGTGCTGGTGAAGATTTGGATGTTGATTAGGCCTCACAGGATGAGAGGAGTGTCGGTGATGACGATGGCTTCAATTTCCCTCTCTCGAAGGGAAGTTTCCCCGACAGAATTGCTCTGCCAAGGAGCGAAAGTGCTCCTCCTCTAGTTCCACCTCGAGACGGAGGCTTAAGGTCCCAAAAGACTTCTCTTTATTTTCTAGGTAAGTGGCTTCATATAGGAGAAAATGGGTAGTAGTGGGCCTCTATGGGCTCCATAAGCCACTAGGGCGTGCCTCTTGGCTCGTGGGACCACCAAGGGTCCTCTTTGGTACTTCTTGTTGGGGAACGTCGCATGGGAAACAAAAAGTTTCCTACGCACACGCAGATCTATCCATGGTGATGAGAATCTACGAGAGGGAGAGTGGATCTACATACCCTTGTAGATCGCTAAGCGGGAAGCGTTAAGAAACGCGGTTGGTGTGGTCGAACATCTTGGCGATCCAAATCGCCGAGCGTCCTGCGATCACATCACGATCTGTCCCGCGATCCAATCACGATCCGTCCCGCGAACTCATCATGATCCTTTCCGCGATCTCATCACGATCCGTCCTATGAACTCATCACGATTCGTCCCGTGAACTCATCACGATCCGTCCCGCGAACTCATCACGAACCATCTCGCGATCTTGATCACGGTCCTTCCGATGTAGCGCCGAACGGACGGCACCTCCGTGTTCAGCACACGTGCAGCTTGATGACGATCTCCACCGTCTTGATCCAGCAAGAGGAAGTGGAGAGGAAGAAGAGTTCACCGGCAGCGTGACGACGCTCCAACGATGGTGGTGGAGCAATTCCGGCAGGGCTTCGCCTAAGCACTGCGGAAATCCGATCTAGAGGAGCACCGGTGGAACAGGTAGCACGTGGCCGTAAAATCAAGTGCAAAACACCCAATACCACCAGTATATATAAGAGGGAGGGAGGAGGAGGGCTGGCGCACAAGGCTGCCCTTGCGCAAGGAGGAGAGGAGGAATCCTCCTCCAATCCTGGTAGGACTAGGATTCCTCCTTTCCTACTTGGAATCTCTTTCCACCTTGCGTTTTTTTCTTTCTCTTTCAACTCCAGCCGCATGGGCCTCTTAGAGGACTTCCACCAGTCCACTAAGGGCTGGTTTCCACCCTCCCACAGCCCATGTAGCCTCTTGGGTCGAAATAGCTCTCCCGATGGTCCCCCGGTACACTACCGGCACTCCCGGTACACTACCGATGAGCCCGAAACTTTTCCGGCGACCAAAATAGGACTTCCTATATATGAATCTTTACCTCCGGACCATTCCGGAGCTCCTCATGACGTCCAAGATCTCATCCGGGACTCCGAACAACCTTCGGTCACCACCATACATAACTCTATACTACCGAAACGTCACCAAACCTTAAGTGTGCAGACCCTGCGGGTTCGAGAACTATGTAGACATGACCGAGACACCTCTACAGCCAATAACCAATAGCGGGACCTGGATGACCATATTGGTTCCTACATATTCTACGAAGATCTTTATCGGTCGAACCTCTATGTCAAGGATTCAGTTAATCCCGTATGATGTTCCCTTTGTTCTTCGGTATGTTACTTGCCCAAGATTCGATTGTCGGTATCTCCATACCTAGTTCAACCTCGTTACCTGCAAGTCTCTTTACTCATTCTGTAATACAATATCCCGTGACTAACACTTAGTCACATTGCTTGCAAGGCTTATTGTGATGTTGTATTCTTGGGATCACGCGGGTATTCTTGGGATCGTACCGATATCCTTGTGAGGAGAACATTGTTCTTGGTGCCTCCTGACATTTAGGGGTTGTGGTAGTATCCCGGGGAGTTGAGCTCCGAGGTGTTGTCGTCACATTTGTATCGTTGCAGTTCCGGAATACCAGAGGTCGCCGACATCGAAAATGCTTCTATACTCTCTGTGGTGAGAATAGTTTGGCGCCACCCAGTACTGGGGAGAGCGATCAGATGTATTGCCACAACTTGTATATCAGATGTTTTTTGAAGGACCGAGGTACACAATTTCCGAGGTTTTCTTGGTTATGTGTTGACGGATGGATACAGTTGGAGTGTAGGGCTTGTTAGTTGTGTGAGATATTTTGCCTCCGTTTATCCCCAACACCCGATTGCATAACCAAAGATTTTGAAAGTTCTTAGGTGGGATTCTAGTAGTTACCTAGGATCATCTTTCTTCAGATGTGTGAGGGTCTATACATTTGTTCTGAGCGTATCTGAGCTCAATACCTTATTGTGTTTATTCAAGTGGCTTCAAGATCTTATGATGTTATCACAAACCCAAAGAAGGTGTTCTTGCTAATTTTCAGTATGAATGTTATTGATGTTATTCCATTCTATTTATTTCAAGCCATTTGATTCAGCTTATTGCAATCATCTTTGTCAATGGTGTGCTGATGTTCTTGTCCATCTCCAGGATGGCTCCACCAACTTGCGGGAATCTAGGGCGTGATGGGGAGTAGTCTAACCCTCCACCACCCCCACTGCCTCCTCCTCCAAAGGCTTGGCAACCTCTGATGGCCGCGACCAACGCGGATACTCACATGATGCTTAGGTTGTTCCAAGAGAGAGATCAGGGACAACAAGATCATCAAGGGAATTCCCAGAATCAGCGCCAATTCGCGACTCTCAACCAGTTCCTAGCCAACCAGCCCAAGTCTTTAACCTGTTGTGAACTGCCTTTGGATGCAAATGATTGGTTACGCGACATGAACAAGCATTTCGAGTGCAGCCATGTCAGACCAGATTACTATGTCAGGTTCGCGACTTTCCAGCTTAAGGGTCAGGCAACAGATTGGTGGCAGCAGTACAAGGACTCCACGGGCGATCGTGTTATCAGCTGGTATGATTTCTGTCGTGACTTCAGAGCCCATCACATCTCGACGAGCTTTGTTGAGGAGATGCGTGAGAAGTTCAGGAATCTGAAGCAGGGGAGCAAGTCTATCTATACTTATAACGTCGAGTTCCAAAATTTGGCCTGCTATTCTAAACAAGATGTTCTTGATGAGAAGTCCAACACATATCAGTTCACAGGTAGTCTCAAGGATGAACTTCTACCAGGTCTGGTCCTTCAAGAGCCTCGTGAGTTTGATCAGTTCTACACCATGGCTTTGAAGGTAGAGGCAACTCAGCTCAGGTTAGAGAACTCAAGGAAGCGTTCCAGGGAATCCTACTCTTTTTCTTCCAGCTCTCAGATGGTTCCCAAGCAGCACAAGTATTGGGTTCCTCCTCCACCTCTATTTCAGGTTCCTCTGCAGCAAAGGCAGCATGGTGGTCATGGTCCTTCCCACCCACCCATCCCAGGATTTTAGCAGAGGCCCCAGGCACCCAAGTCAGCAAATGCTCCTCCTCCAGGCAATTTCGTCCTCTCTCAAAGGTTACTTGTCACAAGTGTGGTCAGAAGGGTTACTACTCAAACAAGTGCACCAACCAGCGACGTCTTCCACCTCCTCCTCCAGTCAGACCTCCAGGCAATGCTATGGTGAGGCACATTCCCAAGTCAGTCAGAGTGAACATGGTGAATGCAGCTGAAGCAGAGGTTTCTTCTCAAGTGATCATGGGTAATCTCTTAGTTAATTCTATTCCTGCAAAAGTTTTATTTGACATTGGTGCATCACATTCATTCATTTCAAGGCCTTTTGTTGCTAAGCATGATTTACCCACGGAACATTTGGCAAGTCCCTTTCGTGTGGTCTCTCCGGATATGCGTATGAATTCGCATATGATTATTCTAGATGTTTCTGTTAAGATGGGCAGCTATTCCTTTCTGGCCTCTCCAATTGTTCTCGGCAAGTCAGATATTGATCTCATTCTTGGCATGGATTTTCTTGCTATGAACAAGACGTATGTTGATTGTCAAGCCAAAGAAGTCCAATTGACTCATCCTTTAGAAGACGTGGTCATTTTTGCAGCTCGTGATGACACGATTCGTCTCTTTTCTCTCAATGAGAAGGGTGAAATCTTAGCCATTTCTTAGATTCTGGTTGTTTGTGAGTATGAAGATGTCTTTCCCGAAGAATTGCCAGGAATGCCTCCGCACCGGCCAGTTGAGTTTGTGAATACTCATTAATTATTTTTGAAAATTCAGCAAAATAGTTGAAGTTGGACAAGGAAGACAACGTAATGAATTATGCTTGAGTATATTTGTATAGAAGTTATATTGTTATGGATCCTCCAACATGTGGTGCTTGCTTCCACCTCATATTAGCCAAAACTTCTGCACCAAGTAGAAATACTACTTGTGCATCCAAACACCCTTAAACCCAAAGTTGTTCCATATGAGTCCACCATACCTACCTATATGCGGTATTTACCTGCCGTTCCAAGTAAATTTGCATGTGCCAAACTCTAAACCTTCAAATAATGTTCTGTTTTGTATGCCCTAATCGCTCATATAATGACTAGGGGCTGTCAGTATCTTCCATGCTAGGTGGGTTATTCTCACGATATGTGTTGATTCACTGTCATTCACGAGAAAGTGGCTGGTAACAGGGATTCCCAGTCCTGAAATCAAAGAAAAATAATACAAATAATTAAACAGAACTTCCCGAGGAATGTTGTTGGTATGGATGGTACCTGTGGATTCGACCCGCCGTGGAGTGTGATTGATTGGTGGAGAGGGAGTAAAAACTTTACCATTCTATTTGGGAACCACCTATAATGTATCTAGCATGGAAGATACCGAGATCTCTTGGTTGTTATGGTGACAATGAAAGCATAACGCCCAAAATTATTATTCATCTCTGTTTTAAAAGCTCGAGCCCTAGCACCTCTGAAAATCAATGCTTCCCTGCAAAGGGCCTATCTTTTACTTTGTAGTACTTACCTTTATGCAAGAGTCATGGTGATCTTCACCACTTCCTATATTTCGCCTTTTTCTCTTGGTAAGCGTCATGTGTTGGGGAAATATCCAAGCATATATGGTCATTCAAATATATTTGATCATGAATTATTATTGTTGACAATTATCTATATGATAAATAAGTTGGGAGGGGAAACTTTAAGCCCCTATATTTCTTTGTGTTCGACGGATGCCATTTGCTCTAAAAATATGCTTTGAATGTTAGCAATCATGGAAGACTATATGATAGTTGAGTATGTGGAATTTGCTAAATCAAAGCTCTTACATAGACACTTCCTGAAAATAAGATGAATCGAAATTGTTTGGTGACTGAATGCATAGTTTGTTAGTCTATACTTCAACATGTGGATAGCTTGTTATTTCATCATGAGAAGGTTTATGAGATGAGCTAATGTTTATGATACATAATGATGCTATAAAAAGTGTTTGGAATTATCATTGATCAAATTCATGCACTATGCTAGCATCCACAGCTCATAAATTATTTCTTTTATCATTTACCTACTCGAGGACGGGTAGGAATTAAGAATGGGGATGCAAATACATCTCCAATGTATCTATAATTTATGAAGTATTCACGCCATGTTTACAATAATTCTATATGGTTTTGGTATGATTTTATTAGAACTAACCTGGACTGACGCTGTTTTTAGCAGAACTACCATGGTGTCATTTTTGTGCAGAAATAAAAGTTCTCGGAATGGGCTGAAAATTTAGTATGATTTTTTCTGGACCAAAAGGGACCCCCGAAGCATTGGAGTTGGGCCAAAAGAGCCATGAGGAGGTCACAAACCTGCCAGGCGTGGCCACCCCCTGGCCGCGCCTAGTAGGCTTGTCACCCCCTCGTGGCACCCCTTGACGTGATTCCAACGCCAAAAAAATTCTATAAATATAGAAATATCTGAAAAGAAACCTAGATTGGGAGTTCCACCGCCAGAAACCTCCAGAGCCACGAAAAACCAATCGGGAGCCCGTTCTAGCACCCTGCCGGAGGGGTAAACCATCATCGGAGGCCATCTCCATCATCCCGGCAGTCTCCATGACGAGAAGGGAATAGTTCACCCTCGGGGCTGAGGGTATGTACTAGTAGCTATGTGTTTGATCTCTCTCTCTCTCATGTTCTTGAGATGGTACGATCTTGATGTACCGCGAGCTTTATTGATATAGATGAATCATATGGAGTTTTCCCCTCTCTATCTTGTTGTGATCAATTGAGTTTTCCCTTTGAAGTTTCCTTATTGGATTGAGTCTTTAAGGATTTGAGAACAGTTGATGCATGTCTTGCAATGGGATATCGGTGGTGACAATGGGATGTTCTATTGATCCACTTGATGTATGTTTTGGTGATAAACTTGCGGGTTCTGTGACCTTGGGAATCTATGCATGGGGGTTGGCACACATTTTGGTCTTGACTTTCCAGTAAAAAAATCTATAAATATAGACATCTCCGAAAAGAAACATAGATTGGGAGTTCCACCACCGGAAACAAAAGCTGCATCACCTCGTCTGTGAAGCATAATGGGTGAGCGGCGCTGCTGTCTACTACACAACCTTCTTCTTGTAGACTCATGTTGGGCCTCCAACCACAGAGTTTTGTAGGACAGCGACAGTTTTCCCTCAAGTGGATGACCTAAGGTTTATCAATCCATGGTAGGTGTAGGATGAAAATGGTCTCTGTCAAACAACCCTGCAACCAAATAACAAAGAGTCTCTTGTGTCCCCAACACACCCCATACAATGGTAAATTGTATAGGTGCACTAGTTCAGCGAAGAGATGGTGATACAAGTGTAATATGGATGGTAGATATAGGTTTTTGTAATCTGAAAATATAAAAACAGCAAGGTAACAAATAGTAAACAGGGAGCAAAATGTTGTATAAATGCTTGGAAACAAGGACTAGGGTCCGTACTTTCACTAGTGCAATTTCTCTCAACAATATTGACATAGTTGAATCATATGTAAGTACCTCTCGTGCGACAAAGAGTTCACTCCAAAGTCACAAGTAGTGGAGAACTACCGAACAAATTATTGTAGGGTAAGAAACCACCTCAAAAGTTATCTTTTCTGATCAATCTTATTAGATATCCCTATTAGTGTCACGAAGAGCCCTAGATTTCGTACTAAAATAACACCTTAAGACAAAAATCAACGAAAACCCTAATGTCACCTAGATACTCCAATGTCACCACAAGTACCCATGGGCTTGATTATACGATATGCATCACATAATTTCAGTTCATCATGTTCAATCCAACACAAAGAACTTCAAAGAGTGCCCCAAAGTTTCTACCAAAAAGTCAAGACAAAAATGTGTGCCAACCCCTATGCATAGATTCCCAAGGTCACGGAACCCGCAAGTTGATCACCAAAACATACATCAAGTGGATCAACAGAACATCCCATTGTCACCACGGATATCCCATCGCAAGACATACATCAAGTGTTCTCAAATCCTTAAAGACTCGATCCGATAAGAAAATTTAAGGAGAATATTTTTGGAAAATATAAAAAATACTGGAGTGAAAAGATACCGGAGAAGAGTCCCGGGGGAGTCAAAAGCCTTCCAGGCGTGACCACCCCCCTGGCCGCGCCTAGCGAGCTTGTGACCTCCTCGAGAACCTTCTCGACGTGGGACCAATGCCAAATACTCCTATAAATACCCAAACCTCCGAAAAGAAACCTAGATCAGGAGTTCCACCGCCACAAACCTCGAGAGCCACGAAAAAACAATCGGGAGCCTGTTCCGACACCTTGTCGGAGGGGGAAACCATCACCGGAGGCCATCTTCATTATCCAGGCGCTCTCCTTGACAAGGAGGGAGTAGTTCACCCTCGGGCTAAGGGTATGTGCCAGTAGCTATGTGTTTGATCTCTCTCTCTCTCTCTCGTGTTCTTGAGATGGCACGATCTTGATGTACCGTGAGCTTTATTAATATAGATGAATCATATGAAGTTTTCCCCTCTCTATCTTCTTGTGATTAATTGAGTTTTTTCCCTTTGAAGTTTTCTTATCGGATCGAGTCTTTAAGGATTTCAAAACACTTGATGTATGTCTTGCGATGCGATATCTGTGGTGACAATGGGATGTTCTGTTGATCCACTTGATGTATGTTTTGGTGATAAACTTTCGGGTTCCGTGACCTTGGGAATCTATGCATAGGGGTTGGCACACATATTTGTCTTGACTTTCCGGTAGAAACTTTGGGGCACTCTTTGAAGTTATTTGTGTTGGATTGAATACGATGAATATGAAATTATGTGATGCGTATCGTATAATCAAGCCCATGGGTACTTGTGGTGACATTGGAGTATCTAGGTGACATTAGGGTTTTCGTTGATGTGTATCTTAATGTGATAATTTAGTACGAACTCTAGGGCTTTTCGTGACACTTATAAGGATAGCTCATAAGATTGATCAGAAAAGATAACTTTGAGGTGGTTTCGTACCCTACAATAATTTATTCGTAGGTTCTCCGCTATTCATGACTTTGGAGGGAACTCTTTGTCACACGAGAGGTATTTACATATGATTCAACTATGTCATTATTGTTGAGAGAAATTGCACTAGGGAAAGTGTGGACCCTGGGCCTTGTTTCCAAGCATTTATACAACGTTTTGCTTGTTGTTTACTATTTGTTACCTTGCTTTTTTTATATTTTCATATTACAAAAACCTATATATACCATCCATATTGGACTTGTATCACCATCTCTTTGCCGAACTAGTGCACCTATACAATTTACAATTGTATTGGCTGTGTTGGGGACACAAGAGACTCTTTGTTATTTGGTTGCAGGGTTGTTTGAGAGAGACCATCTTCACCGTACACCTCCCATGGATTGATAAACCTTAGGTCATCCACTTGAGGGAAAATTGCCGCTGTCCTACAGAACTCTACGCTTGGAGGCCCAACACGAGTCTACAAGAAGAAGGTTGTGTAGTAGACATCAGCGCCGCTCATCCATTGTGCTTCAAGATGAGGTGATGCAGATTTAGTTCCTAGAGGGGTTTAAACCCGTGAACATAGAGCAGTACAATGGGACAACTGACCCAACCATATGGATCGAGTACTTCCTCCTCCACATCCACATGGCTCGAGGAGATGATCTCCACGCCATCAAATATCTCCCCCTAAAACTCAAGGGGCCAGCTCGGCACTGGTTAAACAACCTCCCCGAAAGCTCCATTGGATGTTGGGAAGACTTAGAGGATGCATTCCGATCTAACTTCCAAGACACCTATGTTCGGTCGTCGGATTCCTCCGACCTAAGTAATGTCGTTCAGAAGCCCGAACAGTCTGCGTGGCAATTCTGGAATCAATTCTTGACCAAGAAGAACCAGATTGTTGATTGCCCGGACGATGAGGCAATAGACTCCTTCTGGCATAATATTCAAGACAAATGGATGGCTCTCCAGCTCAGCCAGGATAAACCTCGGACTATGTCTGCCCTTAAATACCTCGTGACTTGCTTTTGCGTGGGCGAAGATAATTGTCTAGCAAGACGCAGCCACTACTCTGAAGACCCCGGAACCTCTGAAGTACGGGATGGCAACGGGAAACCGAAGTGCAAAAAAACAACAACGCCGACACAATACTAGTGATGCCGATGACATGGCCGTTAACGCCGGCTTCCGCAACTCCCGACCTGGGTAGCGGAAGAAGCCCCCTAAAGGCAATCGATATGGACTGACCCCGCTGGAGAAGATCATGGAAAGGCCTTGCCAAATCCATGGGACTCAAGAGAAGCCCACTAATCATACGCACCACAATTGCTAGGTGTTCAAACAGGTCGGCAAGCTCCCGCCCGAGGATCAAGGCAAGAGCCCTCACAATGAGGACGAGGATGAGCCTCAGGGTCCGATTGGTGGCTGATATGTCTCCAACATCTCTATAATTTATGAAGTATTTGTGTCATGTTTATAATAATTCTATATGATTTTGGTATGATTTTATTAGAACTAACCCAGATTGACGTTGTTTTCAACAGAACTACCGTGGTGTTGTTTTCGTGCAAAAATAAAAGTTCTCGGAATGGGCTGAAAATTTAAGGAGAATATTTTTGGAAAATATAAAAAATACCGGAGTGAAAAGATAACGGAGAAGAGTCCCGAGGGAGTCACAAGCCTGCCAGGCGTGATCACCCCCTTGGCCGCGCCTAGTGAGCTTGTGACCTCCTCGAGAAACCTTCTCGATGTGGGACCAATGCCAAATACTCCTATAAATACCCAAACCTCCGAAAAGAAACCTAGATCAGGAGTTCCGCCGCCACAAACCTCGAGAGCCATGAAAAACCAATCGGGAGCCTGTTCTGGCACCCTGTCAGAGGGGGAAACCATCATCGGAGGCCATCTTCAGGTGCTCTACATGATGAGGAGGGAGTAGTTCACCCTCGGGGCTGAGGGTATGTACCAGTAGCTATGTGTTTGATCTCTCTCTCGTGTTCTTGAGATGGCACGATCTTGATGTACCACGAGCTTTATTAATATAGATGAATCGTATGAAGTTTTCCCCTCTCTATCTTCTTGTGACTAATTGAGTTTTCCCTTTGAAGTTTTCTTATCGGATCGAGTCTTTAAGGATTTGAGAACACTTGATGTATGTCTTGGGATGGGATATCCGTGGTGACAATGGGATGTTCTGTTGATCCACTTGATGTATGTTTTGGTGATCAACTTGCGGGTTCCGTGACCTTGGGAATCTATGCATAGGGGTTGGCACACATTTTTGTCTTGACTTTCCGGTAGAAACTTTGGGTCACTCTTTGAAGTTCTTTGTGTTGGATTGAACATGATGAATCTGAAATTATGTGATGCATATCATATAATCAAGCCCATGGGTACTTGTGGTGACATTGGAGTATCTAGGTGACATTAGGGTTTTGGTTGATGTGTGTCTTAAGGTGTTATTTTAGTACGAAATCTAGGGCTCTTCGTGACATTTATAGGGATATCTAATAAGATTGATCAGAAAAGATAACTTTGAGGTGGTTTCGTACCCTACAATAATTTCTTCGGTAGTTCTCCACTATTTGTGACTTTGGAGTGAACTCTTTGTCGCACGAGAGGTACTTACATATGATTCAACTATGTCAATATTGTTGAGAGAAATGGCACTAGTGAAAGTACGGACCCTAGTACTTGTTTCCAAGCATTTATACAACGTTTTGATCGCTGTTTACTATTTGTTACCTTGTTGTTTTTATATTTTAAGATTACAAAAACCTATATCTACTATCCATATTACACTTGTATCACCATCTCTTCACCGAACTAGTGCATCTATACAATTTACCATTGTATTGGGTGTGTTGTGGACACAAGAGACTCATTGTTATCTGGTTGCAGGGTTGTTTGAGAGAGACCATCTTCATCCTACAGCTCCCACGAATTGATAAACCTTAGGTCATCCACTTGAGGGAAAATTGTCGCTGTCCTATAAAACTCTATGGTTGGAGGCCCAACATGAGTCTACAAGAAGAAGGTTGTGTAGTAAACACTAGTGGAGGACAAAAGAAATTCCCTCCATAGGTCAAAATAGTAAACATGATATACGCCACTCATATACCCAAGAAGGAGAGGAAGCGCACCCTTCAAGAGGTCTATGCTGTAGAGCCTGTAGCCCCGAAGTATAACCCATGGTCGGCATATCCGATCACCTTTGATCGACATGATCACCCGACCAGTATCCATCATGGGGGTTTGGCCACACTCTTCCTAGACCCCATCATAGATGGGTATCACCTCACAAAAGTCCTAATGGACGGAGGAAGTAGCCTTAACCCGATTTACTCAGACACGGTGAAAAAGATGGGAATAGATCCGTCAAGGATCAAACCCAGCAACACTACCTTTAAAGGTGTGATCCCAGGAGTTGAGGACCGCTGCACAGGCTCCGTCAGCCTGGAAGTAGTGTTCATCTTGCCCGACAACTTTCGCAGCGAAGACTTGAACTTTGACATTCTACCCTTCCGCAGCGGCTATCATGCCCTGCTCGGCCGAACAACGTTCGCTCGCTTCAACGTCGCTCCGCATTATGCATACCTCAAGCTCAAGATGCCCGGCCCCAAGGGGGTCATTACTATTAACGGCAACACGGAACGCTCTCCCTGAACTGAGTAACATGCGCTAGCCCTGGCAGCCGAATTTAATTACAACAATGATCGACAATGTCTGACATGTGTCGTAAAGGCACGCAAGGTGGGGAAGCGAGAACGGTTTCAGTCCGAACTCTTAGAACCTTCCCCTCCCGTTAAATAGGGATTCAACCCCCATCTCACAACCCTAGGACCAGCAAAGTACATGCCAAGGAGGCACAACTTCGCACTCAAAGTTCCATGGGCGGCGGTGGGGAAAAAAGGGTAAGTGTTTGGCTGGACCGAACTATTACCATTATGATGTCTTCAGACATAATGCAGGCACTATCAAACGGTCTACACAACGCGTAAAGCTCATCCACACTTCGGAAACTTCTCAAGACCTTGTTTGCAAGATCCGTTCGCTGAACAGTACCACCCATTGAGGTGCACCAAGGCACAGGAGTACACAAGCGGCGGGGCACATTGAGGACTTAAGGTCACCAATCAAAGACCCCTCATACAACCACTCTTGTAGAATTTCTTCTTTTTTCACATACTTGTAAGAAGTTGCTTCAGCAATCCGAGCAATAAGAGTTGTTGAGAAAAATATAGCATAATTATATATGTTTGTATTGTTGTCCTTTTTGGCACATATTTTGTTACTCCCTCTTCTTGTGAAACTGTTTGGTATGTTGCAATGCAACCGGCTAATAGACCGGGGGCTCGAGTTAAAAAACTGCCTTATGTACAACTTATTATGAGTTTGGCATCTTGGAATTATCTTTATATGCATTGGTTCCGAACTATGTCTTGGGTCAATAGTTGGGTTGCCCAGCTCCTGTGCTTGCCCCTTTATGTTCCGCTCGTTCGGCTAAAAGGGCAAAGGGAGAACCCTTGCGATTGTTTTTTCTGGATAGTCTGGTCAAGCACCTCAGGGGAGAAAGCTGAAAACTGACTGTTATAGTATGCGAGAGCCGGTCTATGAATCCGAGCTTAAAGTTCTATACTTAAATCCTCATCAGAGGATATTCCATGTTATATGAGGGCTTTGTTCTTCATGCAAACCATGTGATGCTAGCCTTAGCCGCGGTTCATCCGAACATCACAACACTCCAGGGGCTAGTCGTCAACCCCCGCGGTCCTTTTCGCACTCCTACGGCTAAGTGAAAGCAATAAAGCACTATGGTCTGATTGCCTGGTTCGCCGCACTCTACCGCCTTCGGGTTCCTATAACGCGGCTAAGGGACATAGTGCATTGCCAGAGACACCCCATGTAGTATCTACATGGGGGTTGGAGCTGATGACTCGCAGCTTTCAGTTTCAACGGCCACACAGGAGTTATAAAGGAATGCAAACATTGAAATCATGATAAAATTATAACATTAAAATGTTAAAATATCTTCGGGCATATTACAACCTAATCATACATGCTCTCTTTCGAGCACTGTGACTCTATCGCCCGAGCACCCTCCATTACTCCGGCGAAGTACAGCTCAGGGCGCCTATGTTCCTTCCCAGGAGGCGGCGTACGGTTGCTATCTTGATTGGATCCAGCCCCGGCCAGTGCACCTTGGCCTTTGAGAAGGCCATCCGAGCTCCCTCAATGCAGGAGGAGCGCTTCACAGCGTCGAGGCGGGGCGCAGCGTCGATCAGCTTCTGCACCAAGCCGAAGTAGTTGTCGGGCAAAGGCTCGTTGGGCCATAACCGGATGTAGAGGTCCTTCATGACTGGCTCCACCATCCAGTGAAGCTCCAATAGCTACTTCAGCTGCTTGACAATAAGAGGAGAGCGCTCGGGGGCTCCAAACTGCACCCAGAATAGGCAAGCTTCATCTCCTTCTTACCGCGAAGCATATAGATGATTCACGTCTGCTATGCTCTTTTGGAGGTCAGAGCAGGTGCTTGAGGAATGCCACACCCGGGTAAGCAACTCGAACTTTCTATCCCCGAAGACACACTGCAATAAGTATGGCTTACCATCTGTTATAGCCTTTGCCTGGCGAACTTGTTCCTCAAAAAACCTCCTATCCACCCGCACCTTTTGGAGTTCGGTTTTCATGGTGGATAGTTCGGCAGCCTGCTCCTCGCCTTTCAGCTCAAGGGCCTCCCACTTGAGGCCGGCGTCCTTGAGCTCCTGTTGGATCTCCTCCACCTGAGCCTCGTGCTTATCGCTGGTGGCCCTTCAGGAAGATAATGTGGAAGCCGCTTGTGCGGCCACCGCCCTCTCAACCGAAGCCTCTTGCTTCGCATTTTGCAGCTTGGCCCTGAGCTTCTCCATTTCTTGCGCCGAGGCTATGTAAGCATCAAGAATAATACTACTCCATCAACAGTAGGATAACCACAATTTTTATGGATATTGAGTAAGGCTTACCTTGCACCTCGTTGAATCTCTTGTTGAGAGCATCAAGCTCGTCTTCAGAGCTTTTGAGCTTCCGATTCAACTTGTCCAGCTCGACGTCATTCACAGCCGCCGCCGATGATGAAGCCTGCAACACAAAAATCCTTGTTAGGTTATATGGGTTCAAAACTTCCGAATTATTGTCAATCTGATCTTATGTTCGGACCTCTTAAGGGTTGTTATAACATTCCGAGCATATAGTTTCATATATAGTTCAGATAACGATCCATGATTGCCCCCTAGGTAAGTTTATCAAACTCACATAAGGCTCGGGGCCTGCCATGTATATAGTCAAAAAAATAAACATTTTGCAAATAAGAGTGTCGTGTGGCTTACCTAAAAGCCCGACAGGAGACCCTTGAAGGCCTCCTTCAGTCCGTTGTCAACGGACGGAATGCTGTGCAATACCGCACCCATAAGGGTGCGGTGCTCCTCACAGATGGAGGTACTCGATAGAGCCTCCCCCATAACCGGGCCACCCATTAGTCGGTGGTATCGGTGGTGATCGGACAATGTAATCACCAACCGAGGACTGAACCAGTACCTCTAGAGGCGTGGTGTGCTCCAGAGATGCCCTCGGAGGGGACTGAGCGGCCACTCGTCCGGCCTCCTCGGTACCCGGGTAGGGTATCGCCCCTCGGTCTTCGGTGACCGAGGTGTTAGCCTTGGCCATGATGTTGTTTCCCTCGCCGCTGGTGCCCAGCTCCATAGGAGCATGCTAGGACGACACCTCCAAGGTGTCCTTCGTGATGCCCGGAGGGGTAGGATGCGACGCATTCCTGCTCTCCGCTAGCTCGACGGGTGGGCTCTCCCCGTCTGAAACTTGGTCGGTGGGGAGCACGTGCGGTGGGCTGCAAAGTTAATAAATGCTTGCATGTTACTAAATTATAAGCTTATCAATGACAACTAAAGGAGTCTTCGGATCCTCACCTTCGTGGAACCCTCTCGAAGTCATCAGACTCGTTATCCGAGTCCGAACTGTTGTCAGACAGGATAACCTGTGTCTGACGCGCTTTCTTCGAGGGGGTACCTCCTCTGTGGCATCCGATGACGCCACTCTCTTTCTTGTGAGGGGAGAATCGCCCTCCCCCTCTCCTTCGTCATCGTCCTCATGATCCTCTTGATTCGAGGAGGCATGGGTTTCTTTGGACACAGCCTCAGGCTGGTCCTTGATGCACAGGCATTCTTGGCCTGGTTTCTTCTTCTCTCTTTCTTTGCAGGCGCCTCGTAAGGCGCCTCGATGAGCATCTCCACTAACAGCCCGGACCTGTTGTCTTCGGGTTGAGGCGCCGGGCAGTCGATGCCCGTGGCTTTGCTCAGCCAGTTCTGCAAAGAGTGATTGGTTTTAGAAACTTCTTTATCACAAATAGAGCCGATCAAACAGAGCTATGTTATACCTTGGAGGCAGGATTGGCGGCATGTAGACCCCAATCCTCCTCTTCGGTTGGCCAATCCTTCTACGACTTGAAGAGCATCTTCCACAGCTTCTCTCGAGTAGTGCGAAAGAGGTTCCGAATCGTGGGCTCGTCATTGAGCTGACGAGCCCACAAGGGAGTATCCCGGTGCTGACAGGGGAGGATGCGATGCCGGAGCATGACCTAGACCATGTTGGTCAACGCGATCATGGAGCCGATGTGCTTCTATAGGTCGTTCACCTCCTTGATCGACCCCTAGTTGAGGCCCTTTCGGGGCCATGATGTTAGTCTGGTGGGGGGACCTGATCAGAATCCGACTAGGGCAGCTTGACCTTCCTTCCTCAGCTCGGTGATGTAAAACCACTCCTTCTTCCATACTTTGATGAAGGTGTCGAAGGGCCATACGACGAGGGTGAGCTTGCTGATGATAGCCCCACCACAGTCCGCGTGTTCGCCTGCGACACACTTCGGCTTGATGTTAAACACCTTGAGCCAAAGACCAAAGTGTGGCTCAACCCGCAGAAAAGCCTCATAGATGAGGATGAAGGCTGATATGTGCATGAAAGAGTTCAACGGGAGGTCGTGGAAGTCGAGGCCATAGAAGAACATGAGCCCCCTGATGAAGGGGTGGAGTGGGAAGCTCAATCCCCGGATGAAGTGAGTAATAAAGACCACCCTTTCGTGTGGCTTGGGGGTGGGAATCACCTGGTCCTTCTCCGGTGAGCGGTGGAAGATGTTGGCGGGGAGGTACCCGGCGTCCTTAAAGTCCCGGATGTCTTGGTCGGTGACCGTGGAGGCCTCCCACTTGCCATTGGAGCCGGAGCCTGCCATGGGTTAGCTCGTAGAAGGTGTGGTGTGATGACCAACAAGTATAGGTAATTGACCGTAGTCCTTTTGATAAGTAAGAGGGCCGAACCAAATGAGGAGCAGAAGGAAATGACAAGCGGTTTCCAGTAAGGTATTCTCTGCTAGCACTAAAATTATCGGTAACAAATAGTTTTGTGATAAGATAATTTGTAACGAGTAACAAGTAACAAGTGTAGCAAAGGTGCAGTAAGGTATCCCAAACCTTTTTGTAGAAAAGGATAGGCCTGGACAAACTCTTATATAAAGCAAAGCGCTCCCGAGGACACATGGGAATTTCTGTCAAGCTAGTTTTCATCATGCTCATTTGATTCGCGTTTGTTACTTTGATAATTTTATATGTGGGTGGACCGGTACTTGGGTGTTGCCCTTACTTGGACAAACCTCCCACTTATGATTAACCCCTATCGCAAGAATCCACAACTATGAAAGAATAATTAAGGTAAACCTAACCATAGCATGAAACATATGGATCCAAATCAGCCCCTTACGAAGCAACGCATAAACTAGGGTTTAAGCTTATGTCACTCTAGCAACCCATCATATACTTATTTCTTCCCAATGCCCTCCTCTAGGCCCAAATAATGGTGATGTGTTATGTAGTCGACGTTCACATAACACCACTAGAGGAGAGACAACGTACATCTCATCAAAATATCGAACGAATACCAAATTCACATGATTACTTATAACAAGACTTATCCCATGTCCTCAGGAACAAACATAACTACTCACAAAACATGTTCATGTTCATAATCAGAGGAGTATTAATTATCATAAAGGATCTGAACATATGATCTTCCACCAAGTAAACCAACTATCATCTGTTGGGGAACGTCGCATGGGAAACAAAGTTTTTCCTACACACACGCAAACCTATCCATGGTGATGAGCATCTACGAGAGGGAGAGTGGATCTACGTACCCTTGTAGATCGCTAAGCGGGAAGCGTTAAGAAACGCGGTTGGTGTAGTCGTACTTCTTTGCGATCCAAATCGCCGAGCGTCCCGCGATCTAATCACGAACCGTCCAGCGAACCAATCACGAACCGTCCCGCGATCTCGTCATGATCCGTCCCGCGATCCGATCACGAACGTCACGTGGCCTTGATCACGATCCTTCCGATCTAGTACCGAACGGATGACACCTCCGCGTTCAGCACACGTCCACCTTGATGACGATATCCACCGTCTTGATCTAGCAAGAGGAGGTGGAGAGGATAGAGAGTTCACCGGCAGCGTGACGACGCTCCGGTGATGGTGGTGGTGGAGCAATTCCGGCAGGGCTTCGCCTAAGCACTGCGGAAAACCAATCTAGAGGAGCACCGGTGGAACGGGTAGCACGTGGCCGTAATTTTTGCCAAAACCCTAGATATTCCACCAGTATATATAGGAGGAGAGGAGAGGAGAGGCAGCCAAGGGCCTCCTTGGTTCGGCTGAATAGGAGGGGTGGAGTCCTACTCCACCTCCAATCCTACTTGGAGTAGGATTGCTCCCTATTGGCTGATTTTTGGCCTTTTTCCTTTAGCCTTTTTTCTCCTGCGCCATGGGCCATCTTGTGGCTGATTTACCAGCCCACTAAGGGATGGTTATTATTCTCCCACATCCCATGGACCCTCTAGGGTCGAAATACCCCTCCCGGAGGTCTCCCGGTACACTACCGGCACTCCCGGTACACTACCGATGAGCCCGAAACTTTTCCGGCGACCAAACTGGGACTTCCTATATATGAATCTTTACCTACGGACCATTCCGGAGCTCCTCGTGACGTCCGGGATCTCATCCGGGAATCCAAACAAACTTCGGTCACCACCATACATAACTCTACACTACCGAAACGTCACCGAACCTTAAGTGTGCAGACCCTGCGGGTTCGAGAACTATGTAGACATGACCGAGACACCTCTACGGTCAATAACCAATGGTGGGACCTAGACGTCCACATTGGTTCCTACATATTCTACGAAGATCTTTATCGGTCGAACCTCTGTGTCAAGGATTCAGTTAATCCCGTATAACGTTCCCTTTGTTCTTCGGTATGTTACTTGCCCGAGATTCGATCGTCGGTATCTCCATAACTAGTTCAACCTCGTTACCGGCAAGTCTCTTTACTCGTTCCGTAATACAAGATCCCACAACTAACAATTAGTCACATTGCTTGCAAGGCTCATTGTGATGTTGCATTACCGAGTGGGCCCCGAGATACCTCTCCGTCACACGGAGTAACAAATCCCAGTCTCGATCCATGCCAACTCAACAGACACCATCGGAGATACCTGTAGAGCACCTTTATAGTCACCCAGTTACGTTGCGACGTTTGATACACACAAGGCACTCCTCCGATATCCGTGAGTTGCATGATCTCATGGTCATAGGAACATATACTTGACATGCGGAAAATAGTAGCAATAAACTGACACGATCATATGCTACGTTTGTAGTTTGGGTCTTGTCCATCACATCATTCTCCCAATGATGTGATCCCGTTATCAAATGACATCACAAGTCAATGGCTAGGAAACCCTGACCATCTTTGATCAACGAGCTAGTTCACTAGAGGCATACTAGGGACACAGTGTTGTCTATTTACCCACACATGCAATGTGTTTCCAATCAATGCAATTATAGCATGGATAATAAACGATTATCATGAACAAGGAAATATAATAATGAACACTATATATATTGCCTCTAGGGCATATTTCCAACAGTCTCCCACTTGCACTAGAGTCAATAATCTAGTTCACATCACTATGTGATTTACATGGTAATGAATCGAACACCCATACAATTCTGGTGTTCATCATGTTTAGCCCTTGGAAGAGGTTTAGTCAACGGGTCTGCAACATTTAGATCCGTGTGCACTTTGCAAATATTTATGTCCTTCTCCTCGATGTAGAACCAGATGGGTTGAAGCGTCGATTTATGTGTCTGGTCCTCTTGTGAAACCTTGGTTCCTTGGCTAGAGCAATGGCACCAGTGTTGTCACAGAACAGGTTTATTGGATTCAGTGCACTGGCCACTACTCCAAGATCTGTCATGAACTGCTTCATCCAGACACCTTCCTTCGCTGCCTCCGAGGGTGCGATGTACTCCGCTTCGCACGTAGAATCAGTTACCACGCTTTGCTTGGAACTGCACTAGCTTACCACTCCCCCGTTAAGAATAAATACGTATCCGGTTTGTGACTTAGAATCGTCCGGATCAGTGTCAAAGCTTGCATCGACGTAACCCTTTAAGACGAGCTCTTCATCACCTCCATAAACAAGAAACATGTCCTTAGTCCTGTTAAGGTACTTAAGGATATTCTTGACCGTTTGCCAGTGCTCCACTCTAGGATCACTTTGAAACCTTCTGGCCATACTTATGGCAAGGCTGTCATCGGGTCTTGTGCACAGCATTGCATACATGATAGAGCCTATGGCTAAAGCATAGGGGATGACGCTCATCTTTTCTTTATCTTCTGCAGTCACTAGGCATTGAGTCTTACTCAACTTCACACCTTGTAACACAGGCAAGAACCCTTTCTTGGACTGCTCCAATTTGAACTTCTTCAAAACTTTATCAAGGTATGTGCTCTGTGAAAGTGCTATTAAGCGTCTCGATCTATCTCTATAGATCTTAATGCCTAATATGAAAGCAGCTTCTCCTAGGTCCTTCATTGAAAAACTCTTATTCAAATATTCTTTCACGCTTTCCAGCATTTCTATATTGTTTCCAATCAGCAATATGTCATCCACATATAACACTAGAAACGCTATAGAGCTCGCACTCACTTTCTTGTAAATACAAGCTTCTCCATAAACTTGTATAAACCCAAACGCTTTGATCACCTCATCTAAACGCTTATTCCAACTCCGAGATGCTTGCACTAGTCCATAAATGGATCGCTAGAGTTTGCAAACTTTGTCAGCATTCTTTGGATCGACAAAACCTTCGGGTTGCATCATATACAACTCTTCCTCAAGGAAACCATTGAGGAACGCCATTTTGACATCCATCTGCCAAATTTCATAGTCGAAATAAGCAGCTATCGCTAACATGATTCTGATAGACTTAAGCATCGCTACGGGTGAGAAAGTCTCATCGTAGTCAACTCCTTGAACTTGTGAAAAACCCTTTTCCACAAGTCGAGCTTTATAGACGGTGACATTACCGTCCGCGTCTGTCTTCTTCTTATAGATCCATTTGTTCTGAATGGCCTTTCTCCCTTCAGGTAGTACTTCCAAAGTCCATACTTTGTTTTCATACATGGATCCCATCTCGGATTTCATGGCCTCTAACCATTTCTCGGAATCCGGGCCCATCACTGCTCCTCCATAGCTCGTAGGTTCATTGTTATCTAACAACATGACCTCTAAGACAGGGTTGCCGTACCACTCGGGAGTAGTATGCGTCCTTGTCGACCTACGAGGTTCAATACCAGCTTGATCTGAAGCTTCATGATCATCATCATTAACTTCCTCTTCTACCGTCGTAGGTTCCAGAGAAACATCTTTCTGCGCTGCGCTACTTTCCGGTTGAAGTAAAGGTTCAATTACCTCATCAAGCTCTATTTTCCTCCCGTTCAATTCTTTCGAGAGAAACTCTTTCTCAAGAAATGTTCCGTTCTTAGTGACAAACACTTTGCCTTCGGATCTGAGATAGAAGGTATACCCGACTGTCTCTTTCGGGTATCCTATGAAGACGCATTTCTCCGCTTTGGGTTCCAGTTTTTCAGGCTGAAGCTTTTTGACATAAGCATCACATCCCCAAACTTTAAGAAACGACAACTTTGGCTTTTTGCCAAACCACGGTTCATATGGTGTCGTATCAACGGATTTTGATGGTGCCCTATTTAAAGTGAATGCTGTTGTCTCTAATGCATAACCCCAAAACGATAGTGGCAAATCGGCAAGAGACATCATAGAACGCATCATATCTAATAAGGTTCGATTACGACATTCAGACACACCATTACGCTGTGGTGTTCCAGGCGGTGTCAACTTTGAAAGAATTCCACATTGTCTCAAGTGACTGCCAAACTCATAACTCAGATATTCACCTCCTCGATCAGATCGCAGAAATTTAATCTTCTTGTTACGATGATTCTCAACTTCACTCTGAAATTGCTTGAACTTTTCAAAAGTTTCAGACTTTTGTTTCATCAAGTAAATATACCCATATCTACTCAAGTCATCAGTGAAGGTGAGAAAGTAACGATATCCATCGCGCGCTGCAACATTCATTGGACCGCACACATCAGTATGTATGATTTCCATCAAGTCACTTGCCTGTTCCATTGTTCCAGAGAACGGTGTTTTAGTCATCTTACCCATCAGGCATGGTTCACATGTGTCAAGTGATTCAAAATCAAGTGACTCCAAAAGTCCATCAGCATGGAGCTTCCTCATGCGTTTTATACCAATATGACCTAAACGGCAGTGCCACAAGAAAGTGGTACTATCATTATCAATTCTACATCTTTTGGCATCAATATTATGAACATGTGTGTCTTCACTATCAAGATTCAATATGAATAAACCCCTAATACTGGGTGCATGACCATAAAAGATATTACACATATAAATAGAACAACCTTTATTCTCTAATTTAAATGAGTAACCGTATCGCAATAAACAAGATCCAGATATAATGTTCATGCTTAACGCAGGCACTAAATAACAATTATTCAGGTTCATCATTAATCCCGATGGTAATCGAAGAGAGAGCGTGCCGACGGCGATCACATCAACCTTGGAACCATTTCCCACGCGCATCGTCACTTCGTCCTTTGCCAGCCTTCGTTTATTCCGTAGTTCCTGCTTTGAGTTGCAAATGTGAGCAACCGAACCGGTATAAATACCCAGGCACTACTACGAGAGCTAGTAAGGTACACATCAATAACATGTATATCATATATACCCTGTTTGTCGTTGGCCGCCTTCTTGTCAGGCAGGTACTTGGGGCAGCTCCGCTTCCAGTGACCAGTTCCTTTGCAATGAAAGCACTCAGTTTCTGGCTTAGGTCCATGCTTAGGCTTCTTTGTAGGAGTAGCAACTGCTTTGCCACCCTTCTTGGTTTTACCCTTCTTGCCTTTGCCTTTGCCATTTTTCTTGAAACTAGTGGTTTTATTGATCATCAACACTTGATGTTCTTTCTGGATTTCAGACTCAGCAACTTTCAGCATCGCAAATAGCTCGGCGACTGACTTGTTCATCCCGTGCATGTTATAGTTCATCACAAAGCTCTTGTAACTAGGTGGCAGCGATTGAAGAACTCTATCAATGATTGCCTCCGGCGGAAGGGTAATTCCCAACTCAGCTAGACGGTCTGAGTACCCAGACATTCTGAGTATGTGCTCACTAATAGACCCGTTCTCCTCCATCTTGCAAGCATAGAATTTATCGGAGGTCTCATACCTCTCGATCTGGGCATTCTTCTGAAAGATAAACTTCAACTCCTGGAACATCTCATATGCTCCATGACGTTAAAAACGTCTTTGAAGTCCCAGTTCTAAGCCATACAATATTGCACACTGAACTATTGAGTAGTCTCCAGCACGAGCCTCCCAAGCATTCTTAATGTCTTCGGAGGTCATGTCTTCTGGTTGGTCACCAAGCGGTGCATCAACGGCATATGA
This sequence comes from Hordeum marinum, assembly GCA_022496015.1. NCBI lineage: Eukaryota > Viridiplantae > Streptophyta > Magnoliopsida > Poales > Poaceae > Hordeum > Hordeum marinum. Next base: position 412,011,543 of record CM039678.1, on the reverse strand, counting down.
CTTATGGGAAGCCGTGAGGATAATCCTCAGATTACGGGCCCAGTCAACAAAGTTACTTCCATCATCTTTCAATTTAGCTTTCTCTAGGAACGCATTAAAATTCAGGGGTGCTACTGCGCGAGCCATTGATCTACAACATAAATATGCAAAGGTTACTTAGACTATTGTTCAAGATAATGAGTGTAGTTAATCAAATTACTAAAGCTCCCACTCAAATTGACATCCCTCAGGTCATCTGTGTCACGATCCAAATTCACCAACTCAAGTCCGATCATCACGTGAGTTAAGGTGGCTTCAATGGTGAACATCATCATGTTGATCATATCTACTATATGACTCATGCTCGACCTTTTGGTCTATTGTGTTCCGAGGCCATGTCTGTACATGCTAGGCTCGTCAAGTTTAACCCGAGTGTTCTGCGCGTGCAAATCTGGCTTGCACCCATTGTATGTGAACGTAGAGCCTATCACACCCGATCATCACGTGGTGTCTCAACACGACGAACTTTCGCAACGGTGCACACTCGGGGAGAACACAATTTTATCTTGAAATTTAAGTGAGGGATCACCTTATAATGCTACCGTCGTACTAAGCAAAACAAGGTGCATAAAAGGATTAACATCACATGCAATTCATAAGTGACATGATATGGCCATGAACTTGTGTTTAAGATCTCCATCTGCGAAACACCGGGATGATCTCCATCGTCACCGGCACAACACCATGATCTCCATCAATGTGCTACCATTGGGGTTGTGGCGCCAGCCCTGCTTCTACTTCTATTGCTACCGCTTAGCGATAAAGTAAAGCATTACATAGCGCTTAATGATTGACACGCAGGTCATACAATAATTAAAGACAACCCTATGGCTCCTGCCAGTTGCCGTATTCACCGACGTGCAAGTCGTGAAAAATCTATACATCACATGATCATCTCATACATCACATATATCTCATCATGTAATTGGCCATATCACATCACAACATACCCTGCAAAAACAAGTTAGACGTCCTCTAATTGTTGTTGCATGTTTTACGTGGCTGCTACGGGTATCTAGCAAGAACGATTCTCACCTACGCATAAACCACAACGGTGATACATAGTTTGCTTTTCAACCTTCTCAAGGACCGCCTTTGTCGGATCCGATCCAACTAAAGTGAGAGAAACTGTCACCCGCTAGCCATCTAAGCAACAAGTTGCATTGAGGGAACCGGTCTCTCGTAAGCGTACGAGTAATGTTGGTCCGGGCCGCTTCATCTCACAGTACCGCTGAACCAAAATACGACCAAGGGAGGAAGCAATCTAAGCATCAACGCCCACAAACCTTTTGTGCTCTACTCGAGATCTCATCGAACCATCAACCTAGCTCTGATACCACTGTTGGGGAACGTCGCATGGGAAACAAAAAATTTCCTACGCACACGCAAACCTATCCATGGTGATGAGCATCTACGAAAGGGAGAGTGGATCTACGTACCCTTGTAGATCGCTAAGCGGGAAGCGTTAAGAGACGCGGTTGGTGTAGTCGTACTTCTTCGCGATCCAAATCACCGAGTGTCCCGCGATCTAATCACGAACCGTCCCGCGAACCAATCATGAACCATCCCGCGATCTCGTCACGATCTGTCCCGCGATCCGATCACGAACGTCCCGTGGCCTTGATCACGATCCTTCCGATCTAGTACCGAACGGACGACACCTCCGCGTTCAGCACACGTCCACCTTGATGACGATATCCACCGTCTTGATCCAGCAAGAGGAGGTGGAGAGGATAGAGAGTTCACCGGCAGTGTGACGGTGCTCCGGTGATGGTGATGGTGGAGCAATTCCGGCAGGGCTTCGCCTAAGCACTGCGGAAAACCAATCTAGAGGAGCACCGGTGGAACGGGTAGCACGTGGCCGTAATTTGTGCCAAAACCCTAGCTATTCCACCAGTATATATAGGAGGAGAGGAGAGGAGAGGCATCCAAGGGCCTCCTTGGTTCGGCCGAATAGGAGGGGTGGAGTCCTACTCCACCTCCAATCCTACTTGGAGTAGGATTGCTCCCTATTGGCTGATTTTTGGCCTTTTTCCTTTAGCCTTTTTTCTCCTGCGCCATGGGCCTTCTTGTGGCTGATTTACCAGCCCACTAAGGGCTGGTTATTATTCTCCCACAAACCATGGACCCTCTAGGGTCGAAATACCCCTCCCGGAGGTCTCCCGGTACACTACCGGCACACCCGATACACTACCGATGAGCCCGAAACTTTTCCGGCGACCAAAATGGGACTTCCTATATACGAATCTTTACCTCCGTACCATTACGAAGCTCCTCGTGACGTCCGGGATCTCATCCGGGACTCCTAACAAACTTCGGTCACCACCATACATAACTCTACACTACCGAAACATCACCGAACCTTAAGTGTGCAGACCCTGCGGGTTCGAGAACTATGTAGACATGACCGAGACACCTCTATGGTCAATAACCAATGGCGGGACCTAGACGTCCACATTGGTTCCTACATACTCTACGAAGATCTTTATCGGTCGAACCTCTATGTCAAGGATTCAGTTAATCCCGTATAACGTTCCCTTTGTTCTTCGGTATGTTACTTGCCCGAGATTCGATCGACGGTATCTCCATACCTAGTTCAACCTCGTTACCGGCAAGTCTCTTTACTCATTCCGTAATACAAGATCCCGCAACTAACAATTAGTCACATTTCTTGCAAGGCTCATTGTGATGTTGCATTACCGAGTGGGCCCCGAGATACCTCTCCGTCACACGGAGTAACAAATCCCAGTCTCGATCCATGCCAACTCAACAGACACCATCGGAGATACCTGTAGATCACCTTTATAGTCACCCAGTTATGTTGCAACGTTTGATACACACAAGGAACTCCTCCAATATCCGTGAGTTGCATGATCTCATGGTCATAGGAACACATACTTGACATGCGGAAAACTGACACGATCATATGCTACGTTTCTAGTTTGGGTCTTGTCCATCACATCATTCTCCTAATGATGTGATCCCGTTATCAAATGACATCACATGTCCATGACTAGGAAACCATAGCCATCTTTGATCAACGAGCTAGTCTATTAGAGGCATACTAGGGACATGGTGTTGTCTATGTATCCACACATGTATCTGAGTTTCCGATCAACACAATTATAGCATGGACAATAAACAATTATCATGAACAAGGAAATATGATAATAACTAATTTATTATTGCCTCTAGGGCATATTTCCAACAGTCTCCCACTTGCACTAGAGTCAATAATCTAGTTCACATCACCATGTGATTCGCATTGTTATGAATCTAACACCCAATGAGTTATGGGGCTCGATCATGCTTTGCATGTGATAGAGGTCTTATAGTCAACGGGTCTGGGACATTCAGATCCATGTGTACTTTGCAAATCTCTATGTCAGACTGTAAACACTGCTACCACACTCCACTTGGTACTATTCCAAATGGCCGCTCCACTATACGTATCCAGATTGCTACTACGAGTCATTCGGATTGGTGTTAAAGCTTGCATCGATGTAACTCTTTACGACGAACTCTTTATCACCTTCATAATCGAGAAACATCTCCTTTGTCTCTTAGTTACTAAGGATAATCTTGACCGCTGTTTAGTGATCCACTCCTGGATCACTTTTGTACCCCTTGATAGAGTCATGGCATGGCACACACCAGGTGCGGCACACAACATGGAATAATATAGAGCCTATGGCAAAGGCATAGGGGACGACATTCATCCTTTCTCTTTCTTCTGCCGTTGTCGAGCTTTGGGTCTCACCCAACTTCACACCTCACAAATCAGGCGAGAACTCTTTCTCTGACTGATCCATTTTGAACTCTTTCAAAATCTTGTCAAGGTATGTACTCACTGAAAGTCTCATCTAGCATCTTGATCTATCTCTATAGATCTTGATGTTCAACAATTAGGTAGCTTTATCCAGGTCTTCCTTTGAAAAAAATCTTTTCAAACAACCGTTTATGCTTTCTAGAAATTCTACATCATTTCCAAATAGCAATATGTCATCCACATATACTTATCAGAAACTCTATAGTGCTCCCACTCACTTTATTGCAAATACAAGTTTCTCATAAACTTTATATAGATTTAAAAACTTTGATCAGCTCATCAAAGTGTATATTCCAACTCCGAGATGCTTGCTTCAGTTCATACAAGGATCACTAAAGCTTGCTCAGCTTTTAGCATCCTTAGGACTGACAAAACCTTCTTGTTGTATCTCATACAACCTTTCCTTAAGGAAGGAAACGATGTTTTGGCATCCATCTCCTAGATTTCATAATTGAAAAATGCAGCAACTGCTAACATAATTCCAACAGACTTTAGCATCGCTATGAGTGAGAAAGTCTCATCATAGTCAACTCCTTGAACTTGCCGGAAACTTCTTTGCGACAAGTCGAGCTTTATAAATGGTGACATTCACCATCAGCGTCTGTCTTCATTTTAAAGATCCATTTGTACTCAACGACCTGCCGTCCAACGAGCAAGTCTACCAAAGTCTATACTTGGTTTTCATATATGGATCCTTTCTCAGATTTCATGGCCTCTAACCATTTGTCAGAATCCGGGCCCATCATCGCTTCTCCATAGCTCGTAGGTTCATCGTTGTCCAACAACATGACCTCCAAGACAGGGTTGTCCTACCGCTCAGGAGCAGTACACGTCCTTGTCGACCTACGAGGTTCGATAGTAACTTGATCCAAAGCTTCATGATCATCATCATTAACTTCCTCTTCAACTAACGTAGGCTTCACAGAAACATCTTCCTACGCTGCGCTACTCTCTAGTTGAACAAAGGTTCAAAAACCTCATCAAGTTCTATCTTCCTCCCACTCAATTCTTTCGAGAGAAACTCTTTCTCGAGAAAGGACCCAGTTTTAGCAACAAACATTTTATGCTTGGATCTGAGATAGAAGGTTTACCCAACTGTCTTTAGGGTATTCTATGAAGATGCATTTGTCCGCTTTGGGTTCGAGCTCATTAGGTGAAAACCCTTTTTCACATAAGTGTTGCAGCCCCAAACATTAAGAAATGACAGCTTAGGTTTGTATCAAACCATAATCCACATGGTGTCATCTCAACGGATTTCGATGGTGCCCTATCTAAAGTGAATGTAGTTGTCTCTAATGCCTAACCCCAAAATGATAGTGGTAAAAGGATAAGAAACATCATAATTCGCACCATATCCAATAGAGCACGACTATGACGTTCGGCCACACCATCACACTATGGTGTTCGAGGTGGCATGAGTTGTGAAACAACTTTCACATTGTCTTAAGTTGTATACCAAACTCGTAACTCAAATATTCACCTCCACGATCATATCGCGGACATTTTCTCTTCTTGTAACGATGATCTTTAAACTTCACTCTGAATTTGCTTGAACTTTTTCAAACGATTCAGACTTGCGTTTCATTAAGTAAATATACACTATTATCTACTCTAATCATCAGTGAAGGTAAGAAAATAACGATATCCACCGCAAGACTCATTGGATTGCATACATCAACATGTATCATTTCCAATAAATCACTTGCCCGCTCCAACAAACAATAAAACGGGGTCCTTAGTCATCTTGGCCAAGAGGCATGATTCGCATGTCTCAACCGATTCGAAATCGAATGAGTCCAAAGATCCATCAGCATGGAATTTCTTCATGCACTTTATACCAATGTGACATTTAGCGGCAGTGCCACAAGTATGTGGCACTATCATTATTAACTTTGTATCTTTTGGCATCAATGTTATGAACATGTGTATTACTACGATCAAGATTCAACAAACCATTCTCACTGGGTGCATGACCATTGAAGGTATTATTCATGTAAACAGAATAACCACTATTCTTTAACTTAAATGACTAACCGTGTTGCAATAAACACGATCTAATCATATTCATGCTCAACTCAAAACACCAAATAACATTTATTTAGGTTCGTCACTAATCCCGAAGGAAGAGAGAGCGTGCGATATTGATCACATCAACCTTGGAAACATTTCCAACACACATCGTCACCTCACCCTTAGCTAGTGCTCCGTTTATTCCGTAGCTTTTATTTCGAGTTACTAACATTTAGCAACCGAACCGGTATCCAATACCCAGGTGCTACTAGGAGTACTAGGAAGGTACACATAAATAACACGTATATCAAATATACTTCTGTCGACGTTGCCAGCCTTCTTATCTACCAAGTATCTAGGGTTGTTCCGCTCCAGCGACCGCTCTCCACATAATCGAAGCACTTAGTCTCGGGTTTGGCTTCAACTTTGGGTTGCTTCACTAGAGCAGCAACTGACTTGTTATCCATGAAGTTTTCCCTCCTTTCTCCTGCCCTTCTTGAAACTAGTGGTTTGACTAACCATCAACACTTGACGCTCCTTCCTGATTTCTACCTTCGCGGTGTCAAACATCGCGAACAGCTCAGGGATCATTATTTCTATCCCTGGCATTTTATAGTTCATCACCAAGTTCTAGTAGCTTAGTGACAGTGACTTGGAGAACTATATCAATCACTATCTTATCTGGAAGATCAACTCCCACTCGATTCAAGCGATTGAAGCACCCAGACAATCTGAGCACATGCTCAAAGATTGAGCTATTCTCTTTCATATTAGAAGCAAACAATCTTGTTGGAGATCTCATATCTCGCAACACGGGCATGAGCCTGAGATCCTAATTTCAGCTCTTAGAACATCTCATATGTTCTGTGACGTTCAAAACATTTCGGAGCCTCAATTCTAAGCCGTAATGCATGACGCACTAAACTATCAAGTAGTTATCAGAACGTGTCTGTCAGATGTTCACAACATCTACAAACAACGCTAGAGGGGTTGGCACACCGAGCGGTGCATTAAGGACATAAGCCTTCTGTGCAGCAATGAGGACAATCCTCAGATCACGAAGCCAGTCCGCAATGTTGCTACCATCATCTTTCAACTCTATTTCTCTAGGAACATATAAAAATTCAAGGGAGCTACAGCGTGAGCTAGTAATCTACAACACAGTTTGCAAAGACACTATTGACTATGTTCATGATAATGAGTTCAATTAATCATATTACTTAAGAACTCCCACTCAAATCGACATCCCTCCAGTCATTCGAGTGATACATGATCCAAATTCACCAACTCAAGTCCGATCATCACGTGAGTTGAGGTGGTTTCAATGGTGAACATCATCATGTTGATCATATCTACTATATGACTCATGTTCGACCTTTCGGTCTCTTGTGTTCCGAGGCCATGTCTGTACATGATAGGCTCGTCAAGTTTAACCCAAGTGTTCTGCATGTGCAACACTGGCTTGCACCCATTGTATGTGAACGTAGAGTCTATCATACCCGATCATCACGTGGTGTCTCCACACGACGAACTTTCGCAACGGTGCACACTCGGAGAGAACACAATTCATCTTGAAATTTAAGTGAGGGATCACCTTGTAATGCTACCGTCGTCCTAAGCAAAACAAGGTGCATAAAAGGATTAACATCACATGCAAATCATAAATGACATGATATGGCCATGAACTTGTGCTTTTGATCTCCATCTTGAAAGCACCGGCATGATCTCCGTCATCACCGGCAAGACACCATGATCTCCATCATCTTGATCTCCATCAACGTGTCGCCATCGGGGTTGTCGCGCCCAACATGCTTCTACTACTATTGCTACCGTTTAGCGATAAAGTAAAGCATTACATAGCGCTTAACGATTGACACGTAGGTCATACAATAATTAAAGACAACCCTATGACTCCTGCCGGTTGCCGTACTCATCGACATGCAAGTCGTGATAATCTATACATCACATGATCATCTCATACATCACATATATCACATCATGTAATTGGCCATATCATATCACAACATACCGTGCAAAAACAAGTTAGACGTCCTCTAATTGTTGTTGCATGTTTTACGTGGCTGCTACGGGTATCTAGCAAGAACAATTCTCATATATGCAAAAACCACAACGGTGATACACTAGTTGCTTTTCAACCTTCTCAAGGACCGCCTTTGTCGAATCTGATCCAACTAAAGTGAGAGAAACTAGCACCCGCAAGCCATGATCTTGATTTTCCTATGTTGGTATCTGGCAAGTGTAGCGGCCCGACCTGAAAGGTCGAATCTCCGGTGTTTCCGTACCATCCCAAGATCATGTTGGTACACACACGGTACATCAATGTATATATCAAAAGCAAATCACACAGCATTATATTAACGAAATCTCATATCGAGTCCTTTATTACAATAATCATTACAATAAAGTGGCTGAAGGCCAACTCATGAGAATATCTAAATCTTGCGGAAGCGTCGAAGGTAGATGAGTCCATCTGACTCCAAGGGCATCTCACCGAGCGTAGAACGTGTCCTCACTCCTGGTCGGAAAAGTACTCTGCAACATGATACGTTGCAGCCGTGTAGGTCAGCATATGGAATATGCCGGCAAAGTCACAAGAGAGGGGTGAAAAGATAATCATCTAGTCTATATGCTTATATGGCAGGTGGGGTGGTAAGTTTTGCGTAAAGCCAATTTTCCTACAACAAGAGAGGGCTAAGCAAAATTATTACTAAGTTGGTTGTTTAATGAGATGGTTCCACCAACCAATTCTCATACCCAAGTCATTAATACCCACATCATCAAATTAATTGTGTTGAGGGTTCCGGAAGTTTCAGTTCCTTTGGCTCAAGTCGTCCATGACCGTGGACACGGCTAATCGATTAGGTTGAGTACTCTGCAGAGCTTTGCACATGTTCCCCACAAGATTTGGTCGCCTCCGTTTGATTTCTCGCACTTCAGGGTGTTTGAGAAACGGATGACCAAAACATGGTCTTCCAAAGGGTTTCCCTGCGACTCTGTCGGTGCCCATCCTTTCCTACCGTTCTTCTACCTCTCGTAGCACCGCCTGTCCAGGGTCACCACGATATCCAACCAAGCCAGAGCCCATAATGACTTGTGGTTGTGCAGGTAAGCCTTGGGTCTTGAAGCATCCATCCATCTCTTTGTGCCTGGGTGGACCTTTCCGCATGAATACTGGCCATCTCCAGCAACACCTAGGCAAATCCACTGGTTTCTCCAGGGTGCCGTTCAACCATCATCCACCCAGCGGTAAGTTGAAAACTTGGAGTCTTGAAGTCTTGATCATTATGTAGGTCTTGAAGTTATTACCTCACAACTCTCATGAATCACACATCCAACCCCGTCTACTAGTAGCATAGCAAAATGTAAAACAACGTTTCCCGGGGCCAATGTGTCAAAGTGTTGAGGGGGGGTACCTACCACATGATACTACAACCGTAACCAAGTTTCCAATTACCTACTTTTTTTGCAATTGGGGGGAATGGTAGAACTAATGCAATAAAACATGGGTAAACATGATCAAAGTGACTTGCCTGATTGATGATCTTCGTACGTGAGTGACTCTAGGTAACAAGCTTCGCACTCTGGATAATCTAACGAAGCAAACAAGAGCACTCAAATAAGCATACAACAAAATAATGTACTCACAACATCAACATTGAACTAGTAAACAATCAAGACAAAACAATGCACAAATCACAAGCAAGAAAACACACAAAGTTTTTGTTTTCTAAAACGTGATGGGTAAACCACTACTAACATAATAAAACTACTTGTATTAACCAAACAATAGTTGACAGCAAGAAAACAATAAAATAAAATATTTTATTAATAAACAGAATAAAATCAATTTAAAGTTTGTTAAGAAAAATCTTAGTAAAGTTTTTTAAAAGTTTTGATAAACACTATATGAATCAACTATAGTTTTACTAACAAAAGAATGAAACTAAACTTATTATTTATTAACAAAACATGTTTTTAACAGAAAAGAATTTACAAATAAACTTGTCTTAGAAAACAGAATTAAATTATTTAAAACTTTGTTGAAAGAAAAACTATTACTAACTAGTTGTTTTAATCAAATTAAACCTATTTGAAAAGAAGTTGTGATTCCTATGTTAATAAAGAAACAAACTAAGCAAATTTACATTTTTTTTATTAACAGTAAGTAAAACACTAAATGTTCAAGCAACAGCACCTACTAAACAAAATAAAACTAAATCTAATTGAAACTAACTAAAACTAAATAAATAAAACTATACTAACTAATAGGCAGAATCTGTTTATAGCTAAAACACTAAACAAATATATCCTTAAAATCCTCAAACTAAGCAATCTGATAGTCCTAACTAATACCAATCAGTAGAAAAAAGATTCATATCAAAATCTATTTTTAAACTCTAGTTATTCAGATTTGAGTGATTTGAGCAAATTTGACTAAATTCAAATTTTATAGTTCAAATTTAAAATCTAAAACTACAGGATGAATCTACATGAAAAATATGAGCTATTGCAAAAAAGAATCAACTCAAAACATTAAACATATTAAAAGTTATAAGCAAAACAAATTACTAAAACACTCTGTTAACAAAACAAAACAAAAAAAAGAAAACTAACTACCGGACGGCCAGGGGTGACGCGGCACAATCCTATTGGCTAAGGGGTGTGTGCGAGCGGTGCTACGGGCGGTCAACCGAACCGTAAAGAAAACGGTTCGGGGAATTAAGTGGTTCTAATCGGGGCCGTTGGATTTAGATCGGAGGGAGGGGAGGGGCTCGATGACTTACCGGAGTGGGAGGAAGAACTCCGGCAAGTGGTGGCGGTGGCCGGTGGTCGGAGGAGGTCGGGGAAGCGTCTCCGGTGGTCGAGGGAGGTAGTGGAAAGGTCCAGACGACGGCGGAGGTCCTCCGGCGCCGATTGGTGGTGTCGAAGAGGTGCGAGGACGACCGAGGCGACGGGCAGGAGCAGTGGAGAGCTTCGGTCGGGACAGAGCTCCGGCGAGGCTTGAGCGCAGCGTTCTGGCGAGGGAGAGTGAGGGGTTCGGGGGGGAAATGGGGCGCGGAGCTGCCCGCTCTTATATAGGGCCGCGGGTGGGGTCGGGGAAGAGGGGAGAGAGAGATCCGGCGAGGAGAAGAAACTGCCGGCGAGGTCGTCGGCGCGTGCGGGAAGGAGAGGGATGACCGCGCGGTGCGAACGGTCGGTCGGGTGGGTCCCGATGTCAGAGAGAGAGGGGGCATCAACTGCGCATCGGTCGACCGGTCGGTAATTACTTCGCTAATAAATGCCCGTGGGCCGGCCCGTTTAAATACAAAAACTGTTACTCTTTTTAATAGTCAGAGCAGTAAAACCTCTTTAAAAGCATTCAAAACGTTTCTAAATATAGGAGTATTATATATCAAAATTAACAGGATAATAAATGCCATTTATTGAACATTTTTATTCTGTCATTTGAACACTTTGAAAAAATAATATTTTTAGAAATTGCCTATTTGGTTTTAAAACCTTTTGCAAATATTTTTCAAAAGACCCCCTGGTTCTTATTGTTCAAATATATCACCAAGATGACCCTGGTGTGGAGTGTCATGTTACTCCCCTCTTATTTTGAACATTTTACCAAGATTTACAAATAGGTGAAAGCAACTTAGGGGAAGTAGAAAGGGGTTTCAGAAATTCGGAAGGGGCATTTCAACAATTACATACATTCAAGCAATGATGATGGTGGATGAATAGCTATATTTCATAACATTCCAAAAATGAAATTTTGGGATGTTACAGCAAGTCCCTACTAGGCCTTGCTGCCAGGGTGGCTACTACTGCCCATGCACGAGTAAGGGGCACTAGAGAGCCCAAAACTCTAGTGCACCGACAGGAGCCCCCGGGCCTAGGCCACACACATCGCGAGATGTTGTTGGGCTAGGCCCAATCAGTGTACGAGCATGCGTGGTAGGGGCCTTGCGGTTGTGATCATTGCGCTCGCTGCGCTTCCCCACGAAGCCCATTGAATGCGGGACGTGGGATACGTGCGTAGTGTAGCCTTCAAATTTTTAACTACCTCGTCAGGCCATTTCCGCCACGCGCGCCGCATGCATAGCGGGGAGCCAGCAATTGGCGCCTGTGATTTAAAGTCCTTGGGAAAAGTAGTAACCGCGGCGCCATGGATTGGGGCAACGGGGCGGTTGTTGTTCGCCCCGTGATTGGAGGCATCGCTATTCGAGAAGGTGGGCGGCGTCCTTTGGAGTGGGGGTGAGCCGGCCCCCATGCTTCCCCCTATAAATTGAGGGGTAGCGAGGGTAGTTCTCATCCATCCTCCCTCCGTCTTCTGAGTGCAAACCTCCATAGTTCGCCCTTCCACGTATCCTCAATATTCAGGTAGCGCTCGCCTTTACCCATGAAAAGGGGGCTTGGGCGACCACCATCCTTTGTTCCGAGGAGGAGCTTGTCAGGATCATGTCGCTGCTTCAGCCACGGAGGCGGGGGGTGGTTCGAGCTCGCGCGATGGAAGAGGTGCGAGGGGTTGCAGCCATCGTGGAGGCCGAGATCAGGGGAGGCAGAGCGTCGCTCAACCCCCTCCTCCGATGTCGGGCCTCTCCATTGAGGAGACCCATGCCGAGGGGACGGCACTGGATTTCGTCCTCGAGCTGGGCGGCCCCGTTCGGAGCCATCTACGCCTCCCTCGCCTCTTCGCCAGGGCAATGGAGGGCGATGAGCCGCCCGTCCTGTGGCTACGGATGGCTGGTTGTTGTAATGGCGCGACGCGGGTAAACGTCGAGTACCCAGCAAAACGCGTCATGTTCCTCAGGCGCGGCTGGAAGACCTTCGCCCGCGCCTACAACCTCCAGGTGGGGCACGTCCTTCTCTTTACAATGGCGGAGGCCAATATGCTCTCCATCAAGATTTATGGGCGCTCTAGTGTCTGTCCCAGCTGCTGCGAAGAGAGCTCGAGCAACGCCGAAAGCCTGTCCTCGGGCGAGAGTGATGGGGAGGACAGCGGCAATGAGCCCGGTCTTCAAGCAGTCAAGTCGGAGCCCGACAACTCGAGCTCAGACTGATCGCCGGTCGCACCATCACTATCAGCCTCACGCCTCTCCCCCTCCCAGTAGGATGGTCTTGTCGGGGGCCTTAGTCCCGGGCGCTGCCTCATCTTCCAGCTGAGTCTTCCAGCAGGCCCGTGGACTTCGGCTTCTGGGGTCCATCCCCCTTTCCGCCCGCTCTGGCCCTCTCCTCCGCGCAATGCTGATCTAGGAGGGGCCAGGTTCTTGCCTGCCCATCTGGCAGCCCTACTACTCCGTGCAGTGCTAGTCCAGAGGGGTCGGGTCGGGCTTCTGTCGGGGGCCTCTCGCCATCTTTTTATTCTTGTAGCCCACCTTCCCTTTCCATATTTTTGTTATTGTAATCTCCCCTAGGGGAGAAAGTCAAATAAAGATGTACTTAGGAAAAAGCGACATCTTATGTAAATTTCACCATATTTTGAATGAATGCTTATTATCTTCCATGTTAGATCTTTTTCTGTATATGGAATTTTCCCTACACTTTCTTGGAAAAATTCTTGCCGACGTGTGTATTCCTACCATGAGCTCTTCGAGGAACGGGTCCTTAGCAGCCTGCTGGCGATGCTACTACCGACAAGATACCTTAGCACCCTTGGTACAGCCATTCAAGGTGTTGGTCTCGCTCAAAACAAAATAAGGGCACGAGTGTTGTCAGTTGAGTCGTTGAGCGGACTCGAAACGAAACAAGGAGCGTAGGCGCGACCACTTAAGCTATCGAGCGGTCCGGGAAAACGGTGAGGGTGCAGCCAATCGCGGCAAGGTTCCCATGCGTGCAGGTTTCCCGTACAGAAGCCGAAATTTTCCAAGGAAAATAACTTCATGGCAAGGATTCACTTGGGATTTTTGCAACTTATCTTTTTGTTGTCGTTCTCCCTCCGGCAAGTTTTTTTTGGGATGTCGCTCATAGGTATCCATACCACCATTCCCCCCAGCAAAGCTGCACGCGAGGTGTCCTTATGTCCTTTGAGAAAAAGAAAGAAGAGAAAATATGGGTATGGAACCTTGGCGGTCCGTTAGCCCTTGCCAGGATCAAATGCAATGCAACACTCCAGATAAACATGCACGTAAGTAAACATGAGAATTGATCGGGATTGCGGGACACTTATCTTTATTTAACTACGCACAGGGTCTGAGCCTGGCTTTCTATCAAGGATTACATGCTTCAGCGGCAAGACTTGTACAAAAGGTGGTTGCCGGGAGGCCCGACAACCGTACCTTATGGGTAGAACTTGCGAAGGTGTTCGATATTCCAGGAGCTGCCCACTAGGATGCCATCTTCGGTCTCCAGGCGGACTGCGCCAGGCCTGGTGACTCGTACTACCCGATAAGGGCCTTCCCACTTTGGTGTCAACTTGTTGGAATTCTTGGCGGACTGAACTCGCCGAAGAACAAGGTCGCCTTCATCAAGACTTCTGGCATTAAATTTGTGTCTATGGTAGTGGTGCAAAGCTTACTGGTAGCGTGCAGCTCTCATAGGAGCCTGAAGACGGTCTTCCTTAAGGAGCATCGCATCATGTTGCCACAACTGCTCTTGCTCGAGCTCATCATAAGCGAGCACTCGAGGTGACCCGTATATGAGTTACGTGGGGAGAACTGCCTCCACCCCATAGACAAGGGAGAAGGGTGTCTGACCGGTAGCTTGATTTGGTGTCGTTCTGATTGACCAAAGAACAACCGGTAACTCATCAATTCAGTTCCTTCCGCACTTGTGTAGCCTCTCAAAAGTTCTTGTCTTGAGGCCCCACAGCACTTCAGCATTAGCCCTCTCCGCTTGGTCGTTGCTCCTCGGGTAGGCAACGGAGGCAAAATGATTCTTCTACCAAGGTCTTGGACATATTGCATGAAGGTGCAACTCGTGAACTGTGTGCCGTTGTCAGTGATGATCCTGTTGGGAACACCAAAACGACAAACTAGTCCCTTGAAGAACTTGACGGCTGACTGTGCTGCCACCTTTCTCACTGCTTCCACTTTCGGCAACTTTGTGAACTTGTCGATTGCAACGTACAAGTACTCAAAGCCCCAGGCAGTGCGGGGAAAGGGGCCCAATATGTCAAGCCCCCAGACCAAAAATGGCCAGGAGAGAGGGATCGTTTGAAGTTCTTGAGCCGGTTGATGTAATCTCTTTGAATGAAACTGGCATGCTTCACACTTGGTTACTAATGCCGTTGCATCCTAGAGGGCAGTGGGCCAAAAGAAGCCTTGCCAGAATGCATTTGTGGCAAGGGCTCTTGATCCAATGTGGGAGTCACATATACCTCCATGTATCTCTGCCAATAGCTCCAGTCCATCTTCCCGGGAAATGCACTTGAGTTTCACACTTTTTGGCCTTTTTCTGTACAAGTCGTTGTCCACGAATGGGTACATACTAGACCGGCAGGCTACTTTCTCTTCTTCCTCTTGTTTCCCGGGGAGTTCTTCCGTCTAAAGGAAACGAACAATGTGATGTGCCCATGCTGGAGCCTGGGGCTCGACAGCAAGGACTAAAGCCATATCCTCTGCCGGGGTAGCTTTTGCCTCAATGGCAAGGGCCTGAGGACCTGCCAGAGCCTATTGCACCCGGCAAGCCTAGCGGGAGCGTGTGCTTCCACGGCATAAGCCGGGGGCCCTGCCGGAGCACAATTCTCACCGACAAGATTGTCGTTCTCACTGGCAACCTTCTCGCCAGCGGCTTTCGGGAGCCTTGCCGAGAAATACTTGCCGGAACTTAACTTCCTTATCTTCTCTTGCCCAGTTGATGGTGTCACGGAGGGTTGAGTTAGTTGGAGCACGAAAGTTCCTGGTTCCATAGGCAACTTAAGGGCAGCACACTTTGACAGGCCATCGGCAACGCTGTTCTTTGTAGGAGGAACGTGCTCCATTTGCAGGCCGTCAAAATGTTCTTCGAACTTCCTCACTTAATCTACATAAGCTTCCATCAATGGGATCTGGTAATCTTTGTTCACTTGCCTGACGACAAGTTGAGAATCACCCCTGACAATAAGTTTCTTGATCCCAAGGTCTGTCGTGATCCTGAGACCAGCAAGCATCCCTTCGTACTCAGCAGTGTTGTTCATTGATCTCTCTAGGGAAAATGCATCTGGATCACATATCTAAGGTGCTCTCCGGTGGGTGCGAAAAGAAGCACTCCGGCACCAGCGCCTTGCAGCGAGAAAGCCCCATCAAAATACATGATCCATTCTTGATCAGTTTCCTTGCCAGGGAGAGTTGACTCTGGAATCTCTTCATCGGCGTTGGGTCCATTCTGCAATGAACTCCGCCAAGGCCCTACTCTGAATGGTCGAAGTGCTTTCAAACTTAAGACCAAAGCTTGACAGTTCCAAAGCCCACTCCACAATCCTACCGATAGCTTCTCGGTTTCGCAAGATCTGCTGTAGCGGAAAGCGAGTGACAACAGTGATCTCATGTGCTTGGAAGTAGTGGCGTAGCTTCCTCGAGGCCATAAGAAGGCCGAAGAGCAATTTTTGCAAGCTCAAATATCTTGACCTAGTCCCCTACAACAAGGAGCTGACAAAATAGACTGGCCATTGCACCACCTTCTTCTTCTGAATTGCCTCATTCAACTGCGTAGATCCTTCTTTGCCGGCACCAGACCCTGCAGGGGAATGTCCTTGCTCATTGCTTGGCCGCCCTGCCGTGCTGCTGCTTCTTCATCAACTTCTCTTTCAGCCACTAGTGTAGCACTCACCACTTGATTTGTTGCCGTCAGGTATAGCAGCAACGGCACTTATGGTTTTGGCGCGACTAGGACTGGCGGAGAGGAAAGGTACTTCTTCAAATCTTGCAGCGCTGCCTCCACTTCTGGAGTCCATTTCATTGGACCTGCCTTCTTCAATATTTTGAAAAAGGGCAGGGCACGCTCAGCAGATTTTGAGATGAACCTACTCAGAGCAGCAACATAGCCGGCAAGACGTCGCACGTCTTTGACTCGTCTTGGTGCCTCAGTTTGCTCAATTGCTTTGATCTTGTCGGGATTTTCTTTGATTCCTTGTTGAGATACAAAGAACCCAAGAAGCTTGCCGGATGGGACACTGAACACACACTTCTCAGGGTTGAGCTTCATGTTGATCTTGCGCAGGTTGGCAAATGTTTCTTCTATGTTTGATATGAGCGTAGCCTTGTCCTTGGTTTTGACCACTATGTTATCCATATAAGCCTCCATATTTCTATGTAGCTGGGGCTCAAAACCAATCTGGACCGCTCTCGCAAAGTACAACCAGCACTTTTCAACCCGAAAGGCATACACAAAAAGCAATATGTACCACATGGGGTGATAAATGCAATCTTCTCCTTGTCTTCCTTGGCCATAAAAATTTTATGATAACCCGAATAGGCGTCAAGGAAAGACAACACATCGCAACCGGCGGTGGAGTCCACAATTTGGTCGATGCGCGGCAAGGGAAAAGGATCTTTGGGGTAGGCTTTACTAATGTCTGTGAACTCAATGCACAACCTCCAATTTCCATTCGCCTTGTGCACTACAACCGGGTTGGCCAACCATGTTGGATGGAGTACTCCTCTGATCAAGCTAGCTACCTCTAGTTTCTTAATCTCTTCGACAATAAATGGTTGCCACTCCAAGGCTTGCTTCTGGACCTTCTGCTTGACAGGACGCACGTGTGGGGAGACGGCAAGGTGGTGCTCAATCACCTCCCTGGGAACATCGGGGATATCAGATGGCTGCCATGCAAACACATCGACATTCGCCCGCAGGAAGGCGACGAGCGCGCTTTCCTATTTGTCGTCAAGGGTGGAACTTATAGTGAAAGTTCCCCCCGTGCTGTCCTCCTTCGCGGGCACCTTCTTGGCCGCTGGCGGAGCAGCCTTGGACTTTCTGCTCTTGCCGGTGGAGCTCTCTAGCACATCGTCAATGGGAGCGCAACACTCCGAGGAGGTGCGCTTGTGGGAATGTGCACCAGAGACCTTGTCGGTCTTCTTCCCCCCGGGAGCTTCAGCGGCAGGAGCAAGTGCCTTGGCGGCAAGTGCTGCGACTGCACCCCGGTAGAATTGGTCGGCACATATAAGTGCACTCTTCTTGTCGGAATTGATGGTGATGACGCTCATTGGCCCGGGCATCTTCAGCACGTTGTAAGCGAAGTGGGTGGCCGCCATGAATTTGGCTAGTGTCGGGCGACCAAGAATGCCGTTTGTACAACAACAAGATCTTGGCGACGTCAAAAACGATCTTCTTCATTTTGAAATTGATATCACTGCCAAATGTCACCGACAACATGACCTTGCCCTTCGGCTGAGTTCTTCCTAAATTGACCTCTTGAAAAGCGCATGTCGGCTCGAGATCTTTGTCAGGAATTTGCAGCCTCTGGATGACATCAGGTGAGATCAGGTTCAGGCTGGCCCCACTGTCTACTAACATCGTCGTCACCCTGAGGTTGCGGATTGTTTGCGAAACCAACAACGGCAAGCACCCGACCGTAGTTAGGAGATCAGGGTGATCCTCAGCATCAAAGATGATAGGAGTGTTGAACCACTTCAGAGGTCTCTGCGCACCAATAGAGGGTTCTGCCGCGTTAACCTCGCGTGCCCACCTTTTAAGTTGGCGGTGAGACGAATGCGACGAGGCACCTCCCTCTATGCACATCATCTCTGTAGCCTTCTGACACTCATGCTCACCGCACTCGTCGTCCTCTTCGACATCATCATCATCTCCTTCTTGCTTGTCGCGGCCACGGGCGGGCCGGTCTTTTTGTTACTTGGGCTTACCGCGGCGACCCCCTCGTCCGACACGCTTCTTGCCGGACGGCTCAGCACCATCCTGGCCCTTCTACTTGTCTCGCCTCTCATACTCAGCCTTCTGCTTCTTGGCAAGCTGTTCAACTTGCCGGCAGTCTTGGAGATCATGACCTTTGGTGTGATGGATCTTGCAATACTGCTTGCCGGAGTCTTCTGGCTTGTCGGCAGCTACCAGAGCTTGGCAAGAGGCGCATCCGGCAACATCATTGTCGGGGTCATCAACCTTGCCCTTCTTGGCAGCGCCGGGGTTGTCAAATCCCTCGACGGCAAGTGCGGTCTTTCCCTTGCGCTTCTTGTTCCACCGCCGGCCCTTCTTTGCCAGGGCGGCAGTGTCTTCATCTTCACAGTCATCCCCTGCGCTGACGTCTTCGCCGATGAGTCTCCTCCCTTGTTCAGTCCGAGCACATTTGTCTGCCAAAGCATAAAGCTCGGCGACGTCCCTGACTTTGTTCATCGCTAGCTCTTCCCGCATCCTGCGGTTGCGCACGTTCTGATGGAACGCGCTGATGATAGCGGTAGGATGAACGTCTAGGATGTTGTGATGCCCGCGGCTGAAACTTTGGATGTACTTGCGTAAAGTTTCACCCTCCTTCTGAGGGATGATGTGTAGGTCACTTTCCTGGCCAGGAGCTTGATGACCAACTGTGAAGGTGCCAACAAACTCGTGGCATAAGTCTTCCCAGGAGGCGATGGACCCCTCTGGCAAGTGAATCAACCATGACCTAACGTTGGGCTTAAGCACCAACGGGAAGTAGTTGGCGAGTATCTTGTTGTCGCGACCCCCGGCAACTTGTACCGCAATGGTGTCGATGCTCGGGAACTCTCACGGATGAGTCTTGCCGTCATACTTCTTCGGGACTTCTGGCTTGAATGTGCGGGAGTTGGGCCACTAGACTTGCCGCAGCTCACGGGTAAACGCTGGACAACCCACCTCATAAGGTAGGCTCACAGGATACCCTGGCGCGGACTTGTCTAGAGTAGGCCCCACGTGCCTATCAGACTCGAGGCGTGCTTCCTGCCGCCACTCGATTGCAGTTCAAGCGTCTTCTTTTCCACGTTCTCGAAGAACTTGACGCTGATTGCGGTGTGTCCGTGGGTCAGACGACGCCGTTGAGTAACCATCATAAGCGTTGATCCGTCGAGTCGGTGACCGGTGATGCTACTGTGGGGGAGAGTGCGTTGAAGTCACGCCGCCTCCGGCCCTCTCACCACTCGCGTGAGCCGGATCGATGGACCGAAACTTATCTACGAGGCTGAGGAGGCTCTGAATGGTGGCTCTCCATTCGTCGAGCTTCTCCGCAGTAGGAGGGAAGTTTAGGAGTAGCTGCGCCCGCGCCATTGCTTCCTCTAATGTGGTCGGCAAGGAACGACGTGAGGAACGCGAGGTGCTTTGACTCCTAACCATGTTAGAAGGAGCCCCGCCACGGTCCCTCATTGGCATGCCACTCCTGCTTGCATGTTGGTGTGCATGCTGGTCCCACGCATCTTGGGAATGATGCATAGGAGCTTTCCCATGGGGACATTGAGAACTACGGGCGCCATGGCGCAGCTCTTCGCACGCGTCCGGAGAAGGTCATGGCGTAGGTGCCGACGTGGGTGCCCTAGAAGATACCCTTCCGCCCCCGCAGTTCGCCGTACCACCTGCATGCGGTACCGCTCCGTCCTAAGACCCGGGGGCGCGGGGCCCCCACCACCGCCATGGGCATCTCCACGGCGAGCGGCGCCGCTTGCTTGACCTTGATCATCGGAGCGTCACAGAAGTTCCGGACCACCGCCTCCTCCTCCTCCATCCGCGCCTACGTCGTCTCCTGTCTGCGCGGATACAGGGACGATGGACGTGGATGGGCCAACTGTTGTCAGGACCTTCTTCTTGGGGGCCATAGCGATGATGAGCGTGAAGAAACTGGCACGCTGATTACCAGAACGGGTTCGCACGACCTAACCCCCCTACCTGGAGCGCCGATGATGTCGTGAGAACGATAACCTATGGGATAATAGAGACCCCTTTCGGTTCGGCGGGGGGAAGGCTCGCACAAAGAGTCGGTCGGATGAACAGCACGTGGGGATCTTTACCCAAGTTTGGGCCACATGGATGCGTAAAACCCTACTCACCACATACGTGAGCTAGAAAGTCCCAAATGTCCAAATGTCAAAAGGTCCTCTACTGTATCGCCTTGGGCCTCCTTTTATACTCCGAAGGGGATCCCAATAGTGGCATACAGTGCATACACGGGGTGTACAGAGCTACAATGCTATCATACCTAATAGTGACGGAGTAGGACATGCGCATTTAATGCACTGTCAGGCATCTCTGTCCATCAGTGGGACAGGACGGGAGCCCGTACCATCGGTGTCGCTTATCCCCCTCCAGCGTCGACGCCACGACACGCATCCAGGTGGATTGACACCTGCCCTGTGCGCTGGAGGGGTCCTGCCGGGGCTTCGCCTTGTTGGGGCCTTGATTTGCCTGGGGGTTCAATAGCCCACCCGGCAAGACCTTGTCGGTGATCTTGATTTTCCTGTGTAGGTATCTGGAAAGTCCCTGTTGGGCCTTGCTGCTAGGGTGGCTGCTACTGCCCGTGCATGAGTAAGGGGCACTGGAGAGCCCAAAAATCTAGTGCACCGACACAGAAAGAAGCTACTATCTCAGAGTCAAGTCCATATTTAGTGCTAAATTCACAAAAAGCATCGGTGTCTACGAATGATTTAACACAATCAAACTTAAGGTTTATACCTGACTCCTTACCTTCATCGAGTTCCCAATCTTCAGAGTTGCATTTAATTCTTTCCAATAAATCCCATTTTAAGTCAATATCCTTCTTCATATAGGAACCAGCACAAGAAGTATCAAGCATGGATTGATCATTACGAGAAAGCCGAGCATAAAAATTCCGAACAATAATTTCTCTCGAGAGATCATGATTGGGGCATGAATATAACATTGACTTAAGCCTCCCCCAAGCTTGAGCAATTCTTTCTCCTTTACGAGGCCAAAAATTATACATATAATTTCGATCATGATGAACTAGATGCATAGGATAGAACTTCTGGTGAAATTCCATTTTCAATCGGTTGTAGCTCCATGATCCAATATCATCACATAGTCTATACCATGTCAATGCTTCCTCCTTCAAAGATAAAGGAAAGACCTTCTTCTTAACATGATCCTTGGACAGATCTGCAAGCGTAAATAATCCAGAAACTTCATCCACATAGATTAGATGTAAATCAGGATGTACTGTTCCATCTCCTGCATAAGGATTAGCTAGCAGTTTGTCTATCATACCCGCAGGAATTTCATAATAAATATTTTCAGTAGGTTTAGTAGGTTGAGGGACAACTCTTTGTGTTTCCGGTCGAGGTGAAGATACCCTGAATAAGCCCCTCAAAGGATTACTTTCCATAGTAACAAATAACAGTAAATTTCAGCACACTATATAAATTTTTCCTTACCATATTCCACTTACCAAGGGCGCTTCACTCCCCGGAAACTGCACCAGAAAAGAGTCTTGATGACCTACAAGTATAGAGGATATATCGTAGTCTTTTCGATAAGTAAGATTGTCGAACCCAACGAGGAGCAGAAGGAAATGACAAGCGGTTTCCAGTAAGGTATTCTCTGCAAGCACTAAAATTATCGGTAACAGATAGTTTTGTGATAAGATAATTTGTAATGAGTAACAAGTAAAAGGTGTAGAAAAGTGTAGCGATGTATCCCAAACCTTTTTGTAGCAAAGGGCAGGCCTAGAAAAACTCTTATATAAAGCAAAGCGCTCCCGAGGACACATGGGAATTTCTATCAAGCTAGTTTTCATCATGCTCATTTGATTCGCGTTCGTTACTTTGATAATTTGATATGTGGGTGGACCAGTGCTTGGATGCTTCACTTACTTGGACAAACCTCCCACTTATGATTAACCCCTATCGCAAGAATCCTCAACTACGAAAGAAGAATTAAGGCAAACTTAACCATAGCATGAAACATATGGATCCAAATCAGCCCCTTATGAAGCAACGCATAAACTAGGGTTTAAGCTTCTGTCGCTCTAGCAACCCATCATCTACTTATTACTTCCCAATGCCTTCCCCTAGGCACAAATAATGTTGAAGTGTTATGTAGTCGACGTTCACATAACACCACTAGAGAAGAGGCAACATACATCTCATCAAAATATCGAACGAATACCAAATTCACATGATTACTTATAACAAGACATATCCCATGTCCTTAGGAACAAACATAACTAGTCACAAAACATGTTCATGTTCATAATCATAGGAGTATTAATTATCATAAAGGATCTGAACATATGATCTTCCACCAAGTAAACTAACTAGCATCAACTACAAGGAGTAATCAACACTACTAGCAACCCACAAGTACCAATCTGAGGTTTGAGACAAAGATTGGATACAGGAGATGGTACTGGTGAATATGTTGATGGAGATTGACTCCTTCTCAATGAGATGATCATTGGTGATGACGATGGCTTCAATTTCCCCCTCCGGGATGGAAGTTTCCCTGGCAGAACAGCCCCACCGGAGCTCTAGATTGGTTCTGCCCAAGTTCCACCTCGAGACGGCGGCGCTTCGTCCCGAAAGCTCTCTCTCGATTTTTTTCCAGGTCAAAACGCAACATATAGGAGAAGATGGGCGTCGGGGGCCATTCAGGTGGGCCACAAGCCTGCTAGGCGTGGCCAGGGGGTGGTCGCTCCTGGCAGGCTTGTCACCTCCTGGTGGCCCCCCTCTGGTATCTGTTTCGCCCAGTATTTTTTATATATTCCAAAATAACTCTCCGTAAATTTTCAGGACTTTTGGAGTTTTGTAGAATAGGTATCTTAGATTTTCTCCTTTCCCATTCTAGAATTCCAGCTGCCGGCATTCTCCCTCTTCATGTAAACCTTGTAAAATAAGAGAGAAAAGGCATAAGGATTGTACCATAACGTGTAATAACAGCCCATAATGCAATAAATATCAATATAAAAGCATGATGCAAAATGGACGTATCATGGTGGAAGACCAAGATCTGCGCCGTGGAAGCTTAGAAGGATGGGGAATCAGAGGGTGCAGATGGGGAGCGTGGTTAAGCCTTGGGGTTTTCTTTCCCTTTTATGAGGCTTATCGTTCTTTGGCCTCCCCTTGCTACGCCGTGGATCCCTCCGCTTCTCGAGACATGCATGCCATTGCACGCGCTTGATTAAACGTATCTCGTATAAAACGGGACACAATCTGTGCATTGATAGAATGTGTTGATGAAAACGGCCTCGAACCGTGAATCGAGTTTTTGCAACTGGCTCAGCGGTCGTGGTGGACCGTAACCTTTAGTAAGAAGGGTCGTCGGGGGACGTTATTTTACCCCTTGACATTTGTCCTTTAGGGCCGACCTATTCACGGTGTTCGGATGCGCCTCCATTCGGAAAACTACATGTCATCGGAAGCTGAACTAAACTCGACGGGAAGAACTCACCTCGCAAGCCGAAGACTCTGATTATACGAAGCAATTGATGCTAAGACCCTTGGTGTTGGAGGCAAGTTCAGGGGCTACTGAGGGAGTCCTGGATTAAGGGGTCATCAGGAAGCTGACCTGTTTCTTATGGGCCGGACTGTATGGGCCGCTTGCCGAACAATGGATCGATCGAAGGCCCTGTCTCGAGGAGGGAAGCTTCGGGAATCATGGCTTGTCCTCCATGTTTAATGTAGAGAATAGGCATGTTTATCTCTTCGGTGTGTAACCGACCATGTGTAAACCCTAGATACCCTTGGCGTCTATATAGGCAGGAGGGTTTTAGGTTGTAAAGGTAGAACAACTCATCTAGGGTTAGCTATTCGATCTCGAGGTAGATCAACTCTGTGACCCCCATATCATCAATACAATCAAGCAGGACGTAGGGTATTACCTCCATAGGAGGGCCCGAACCCGGGTAAAACCTTGTCCCCTTCGTCTCCTATTACCATCGATTCTAGTCTCACAGTTTGGGACCCCATACCCGAGATCCGCCAGTTTTGACATCGACAACATAGTTATGCAATATTTATTTATTGCAGTGATCATTACATATAGGAATCACGTCTGTAAGCAAGTAGACCGACTCCTGCCTGCATCTACTACTATTACTCCACCCATCAACCACTATCCAGCATGCATCTAGAGTATTAAGTAAAAACATGGTATTGCTTGGAGGAGGATGACATGATGTAGACAAAGTAAATCCAATTAATACGAATGAACCCCACACGGCGGCCCTCCCCATCCTGGCCCTCCCCACGCGGTGGCCCTTCCTCGTCCTGGCCCTCCCGGCCCGGCCATCCACACAACGGTAGCTCTCCATCCCTCCTCTCTCCCACTCTCCCCCCTTCTCCCTCCTCCCTCTGTGTTTACACTGCTAGAAAAGCTTAATGGATGGATGGATTGATGCATTTAGATGGTTATGAATGGATGCATTTAGATGGTTAGATGGATGGATGGATGCATTTAGATGGTTAGATGGATGTATGATGCATTTAGATGGTTATGGATGGATGCATTTAAATGGTTAGATGTATGTATGATGCATTTAGATGGTTATGGATGGATGCATTTAAATGGTTAGATGGATGTATGGATGCATATCGGAATTCATCCACATGTTGTAAATTTTGTTACAAAGGTGCTTCACGTCGTAACCGTAAAAAAATGTTTAAACTTGCAAACTTTGTGCAAATGTCCATTGTTAGATTCCATGGCTAACACGCTATAAATGGTTAGATTTGTTGGCGCGGGGAAATTTACATGGATTCCATGTCTCCTAGACGTTGTGCTATTTAATATGTCCATTGTTAAGAAAATGCCATGCCAAATTTACAGGGATTCCATGGCTCCTAGACGTTCTCGTGAAGAGGAGTTGAAGTGGCGGAGGAAGTTGCTGGATCGAAGAAATAGGATTGACGATGCAGTGTTCGGATGGAGAGATTGTATGCGGGAGCTAAAAGAGGCGGGGAATATGTTTCGGAAGACTCGGTGTAGTCACTGGGAGTTTGAAGTCAAGGAGTGCAAGAGTTATTCCCAAACACAACTACAAGTTGCATCAGACGTCATCTTCACGGGGGCCAACGCTGCAGAGCATGCTCGGATGCCACCTCAGAGTAGTCCCCACTTGGTTATGGAATGGGCACTACAACAAGTGACATATTCATGCCCGGCTCAAAGAGCCCGATGGGGAAGTGTTGTCGCGATACTTGCGCCAAGAATACCCCCACCACCATCAGATTCTGCATCACCAGATTCTGCTCATTAATAGTATTGTAGTAAGATTAAGCTCTAGTTTAAGGTTTAATAGTTTTATCATTATTGGTGTCGATCTACCAGCTCGGTTTGGACTTGTAATGTTTTTGAAATCTAGTTATCTGTTTGACAAAAATGATGAGGAGGAGTTGTTATATGACAATGATGTATTATGATGATACTGTATGAAAACTTGTATAGTGGCATATGAATATATGACATAAAAAAGAAATACGTAATAATAGTAGTAGCGCGGGCGGAGAGGCGTGCTGCTAGTAACTACCAGCAGTGCTTTCTACTAAAAGTGCTACTGCTAAGCAGGTATAGCAATAGCGCGGGCTAACACACGCTACTGCTACACGTTAGTTGTAGTGTCGTACCAGTAGCGTGCTGCCCCACGCTACTGCTATACCCAAAACCGGCCTTGTTGCTAGGCTTTTCCCTAGTAGTGCCCATCGTTTCACCCTTAGTGGCAGCAATACAATACGTGTCATGTCCCTTCTGTCACCGGGATTGAGCACCGGAAGATTGAACCCGCTACAATGCACCTCTCCCGCAGAAGATCAATCAATCTAGTTGGCCAAACCAAATCAATAGATCGAAGAGAATTACGAAGCTATCATAATCATGTACCTATATATATATATGAAAGACCAACAAGGAACTCAATACAATCTAATGAATAATATGAACATAAAGCTACAATTCATCGAATCACAACAGACGCACCTCACAAGAGTGACTACATAAGATAGATCACCGCGGGAATCACGGTGATCTTGGCAACAAAGAACATAGAGAAATATAGCCATCTTGATACTAACTATGGAACCGTAGGTCAGGAGTGAACTACTCAAACATCACCATGCAAGCAGCAAGGTTGATATAGAGGCCCTCCGTGATTGATCTCCCCTCTGACAGGGCACCAGACCAGGGTTACAGATGGGCACACGACGGAATAGAGACTTGTAGTGATGGAAAAAGTGCTTTTGAAGACTCTCTAGGGTTTTGGGGACATTAGAGAATTTATGTAACACCCCCTATGTAATGAGATACATTGATCATCATGATTCGGCTAATCATTTTTGCTAAATGTCACCCTCATCCACGAACTTGAGCTCGCCGCCCTACTTCCCCTCCATGCCATCATCTTCCTCCTCAGATTGCCACCGCGCACCATCGTCAATTCCGACGACATTGAGTCCCCCTCGAGCCCGCTTTGCACGCCTATAGGACCATCGTGAGTCCCTCGTTCTTTCCCGTCCATTTCCCGCTCGGATCCATGCCCGTAGAGGTCAATCCCATCATAGCCGAAACGCATCGCCACTTGAGCTCGTCCCCGACGATGGTCCGATGACCAAATGGTCACACGCGTGCGCCCGTTAGCATCGTCGCGTCTCGTATGCCCTCCCTAGCCACTCTATTTTCTTGTGTGCATGCCGCAACACCGTCCCTATCGATGCTTGAACACCGGCGTTCGCCCCGCTCGTCGCTGGCAATGTTTCCAACCACCCCTGGCTCGGCCACCCCCACAGATTGACGCGGCTCGACGCTCGCTTTCGATCCCGACCAGCCCCGTGCCAAACGGTGGTCTGTGGCTATTTTTCGGCGAAGCCCGAGGTCCCTCCGACGCGTTTGAGGTCGCCAGAGCTGCTTCGACTCCGCTCGCTGGCCTGGGGCCACCTCCAGGATCACTTCCAGTGGCCCCCCTCGCCTAGTTGAGTGGGCTGACTCCGGTCAACTTGCTGACTGGGCAACCTCGAGTCATTGAATGGTGGGCCAGCACCCTAATTAACTAGATAGGTTAATTAAATTAATTAGTTAGGTTAATAGGTCACTGACATGTGGGACCTACTGCTAATTAATCTTTTAGTTGAATTTAAACCCTGTTTAAATTCCACTGTCTATGACAAGTGGGACCCAACTGTCAGGTTTGACCTGGAACAGTTGGGTTGACTGCTCACCTCATGCTACTGCATTAAAGCTACTTTTCAAATTAAAACAAATCTAGTAAATTTGAGAAGATGCTTAAAAATTTGAGAATTAATATAAATTAATCCGTAAGTCGGGTGAAAATAAATTATATACGAAAGTTACTCGGAAAAATGTAACGAATCCAAATATGCTATCCGTTCATCTATCACATGCCCCTAGCATGATGAACATGGAACTTTCCCCTCCGATTCATCTGTCTGATAAATGCCTAAGACCCGAGAATTATCCAGTGATATTTTCCTGCTCCGTCTGTAATGTGTAGCACTACATTAGGTCACCCCTAGCATAGCATATTGCCATGTCATGCATTGTGATGCATTTGTTTGCTGTATATTCATTGTTTCTCCCCATCTTCTCTCTGGTAGACACCAAGACTAACGTTGCTACTGGGTACGAACATCCAGCCTCTTGCCGCAGAGTATCTAGGCAAGAAAACCCCCCTTGATCATTCCTATATTGCCCATTCCTTCTCTCTTATGTTTGCATTAGATTTTGCTACCGTTGTTGATAGCTCCTACTCTGATGCATATCCTGATTTTGTAAACTACTATTGTTACCTCACATGTTGTCATATATGCTTAGTATAGGTTGATTAGTTATCCACCAATGACCCCTCACCTTGTCCCTATTGCCCCCGGTTTATCATCAATGACTCGATCAACGCGATCGGCGTTCTGAGCCCGACACATCACCTCACACCCCCTAAGTTGTATGACTCTGCAGAGCTACTATAGAGTGTCGAGGGTGATACCTCGTAACACACTCCTGATTATAACTCTATAGTGAAGCAAGTCGGTCGTGGATTATGGAGGATGATTCCTCCTTCACCACTCCTGATAACGACTTTGTCGTGCAACACCTCAAGTGTGAACCTTCGAGGGTGATTCCTCCCATGTCACCTTGATGGTTACATAAAGTGGAATCCATTGAGGGCGATTCCTCGGATTCCCCCTTGATGTTATGGACACATGGTTACTGTGACTTTAACCCAGAACGATGTAAATACGGGTTGGCCCTCGAGGGGTACCCGTGAGGGAAATGTAAAAGATGGGTCAGCCCCGAGGGGTACCCGCGAGTGAAGTGTAGTGGGGTTGACCAGGAGGGTGCCCGTGAGATGATTACGCGAATGACCTGGCATTCTTAGTCATTGTCGTAAGTCTGGGAGACGGGGTGACGTGACCATGGATCGTGGATCATTGATCATCATCGCGCGCTACCAAGACACTAACGGGTTTGGATATATGATCTCAGTAGGCCTCTGGACTTTTGCGCACTGGCCATCACACAGGAATCAGTATGGGTACCCTGCATCGTACATTCACTCGAAAGCTCTTCAGACATCATAGTTGAGCGGCACGCGCCTAGGTGGCCTGCGTAAGGACCTGCTTTGTATAAAGAGGTGCCAGGACTCACACCTGTCGTCCTCGTTGTCGGTGTCAAAACCGGCGGATCTCGGGTAGGGGGTCCCGAACTGTGAGACTAGAAACAGTGGTAACAGGAGACGAAGGGGACACAGATTTACCCAGGTTCGGGCCCTCCTATGGAGGTAATACTCTACGTCTTGCTTGGTTGTATTGATGATGTGGGGGGTTACAGAGTTGATCTACCTCGAGATCAAATAGCTAACCCTAGATGAGTTGTCATGTCTATTTCCTAAACCCTCCAGCTTATATAGACGCCGAGGGTGCCCTGGGTTTACATATGGTCGGTTACATGCTGAAGAGATAAACATGCCTAACTACAGCTAATAACTTAGAGAATACATCATAGCTTCTTGAAGCTTCCATCTGGCATAGGCGGTCTTCGATCGTCCGATGCTCCCTCTACGGCCCATAGAGTCCGACCCATAAACAATAGGTCGGCTATACGAGGACACCCTAATCTAGGAATCCCTCAGTAGCCCCCGGACTAGCCTTCAACACCGATATATATCTGATTAATCTCCTCATGTCATCATCTCCGGCTTGTGAGGCGAGTCCCTCATCCTTCTTTGTTTGGCAACCGACCAGTCTTTGGTAAGAGCCCAAGTGTCGCGAGCGCAGGTTCATTATAATAACTTTGCGTGTTCCTCGATTTTCTCGCGTCGCGGGGAGTCGAGTGGTCAGCGATTTTTACAATCTTACCCCTCCCTAACAGAGGCAACATTCATTTAGTCAAACGAAATCATGGCTCAGACCACATACCACATCCTCTTCTTCCCCATCGAAAGAAACTCCTGGCGGAAGCTCCACGTAAAAAAATGGCTAACGCCCCCAACTCCTCTGCGCGTCCCTAGAGCTCACGTCCAGGGGACTGGACCAGCTTCTCTGTTACACTCCTGTGGCTCCGTAATTTGGATACCCAGGGGTATTTCCCTTGTTCAGGTCTGTGAAAGCACATTTGCTCCCTTGGTGGTTTTGGTAATTAATCACAACATATAAGTCATTGAACTAATGTCTTCACCGAGTATATTTCAGGAAAAGTTCAATGATGGGAATGGTTAAAGGACTGTGGAATTACCCCAAGATTCAAGGAAATAGGTTGGCCAAGCTTCAAGCAAGAGGACTCTACATTTTACATTCGTGAGAAATCACTTTGAGTCTATAGGAAAGCCAATACTATTAAAAGGGGGTAAAGTTTTGATGGTGAACAATATGCTCAAACGTGCACAAGTGATAATCACCAAAACATCAACATACATTCCCACCAAAGTCTGTCCTAAGCCAAACATGCAAATTGGTGCAACCAACATTCCTATCCCGGTGCCACCGAGTTCTAAACCCTAGACAGACTCAGCCAAACCCTAACACTTCGGTGTAGCCGACACTATACTTGGTGCCACCGAGTTGGGTTGCCAACTTTCTGTTATGCAAGTTCTCATTTTCGATCCAACCGAGAATGGTGAATCAGCGTCACCGAGTTTGGTACATCTAACCGTTGGTCAGCTTGTCGGTGCAACTGAGATTTGTATATTGGTCCCTCGGAGATTCAGAAGTTGCCACTTTTAGTCATTCGGCACAACCAAGATTTACACATCGGTGTCACCGAGTCTGACTTATTGTGTGTAACGGTTCGATTTTTGGGGATGCCTATATATACCCCTTCACCATCACCCACTCGAAAGAGAAGCACTCAGAACTATTCCATACCTATCCTACTCGGTTTTCTGAGAGAGAACCACCTACCCTTGTGTTGAGGTCAAGATCTTCCACTCCTACCATATGGATCTTGATTTCTAGCCTCCCCAAGTTTCTTTCCACCAATCCCATCTCTTCTACCATGCCAAATCTGTGTGAGAGAGATTGTGTGTTGAGGAGTCTATCATCTTGAAGCACAAGAGCAAGGAGTTCATCGTCATTATCGAGCCTATTACCTTTTGGAGGGTGGTGCCTCCTCGATTGGTTAGGTGTCGCTTGGGAGCCTCCTACTTCGTATTGTGGAGTGAACCAAGAAGTTTGTAAGGGAAAGGAGATCACCTACTTCGTGAAGATCTACCCATAGTGAGGCTAGTCCTTCATGGACGGAAGCCGCATGGAATAGTCAAGGTTGCTTCTTCGTGGAACCCTCCGTGGGTAGAGCCCTCCGTGGACTCTCGCGACCGTTACCCTCCGTGGGTTGAAGACTCCATGAACATGGACATACAATAGCACCACCTATCGAAACCACGGGAAAAATCATCGTGTCATCACTTGTGTTTGCATTCCTAACCCCCTCTTTACTTACGTGTGCAATGTCTTTACGTTCCGCTGCTACACTCTTAGACATGCATGTGTACGGTGTTACTTGATATGCTATGAATGCTAAAACTTGCCAAGAATTAAAATTGGGAAAAGGCAAAACTTTATTTGTCCAAGTAGTCTAATCACCCCCCCCCCTCTAGACCTACTTTTGATCCTACATGTGGTATCAGAGCTTTGGTCTCCATTGCATTAGTTTCACAACCTAGGAGAAGTATGGCATATAGTGAGGGAAATTATCACCGTACAGGTCCATACTTTGATGGCACTAATTTTGCTAGTTGGAAGCATAAAATGAAAATGCATTTTCTTCGTCATAATCCTGTCGTTTGGGTTGTTATTCGTGTTGGCTTGCAAGGTGAATTCTTTGCGGATGGAAAGGAACCGGATCGTGAAGCGTCAGCGGATGAATTGAAGATGTTGCAACTCAATGCTCAAGCATGTGACATACTCTTCAACTGCCTTTGTCCTGAAGAATTCAACAAAATCAGCCGTCTTGAACACGCAAAAGAGAGTTGGGATACTTTGGTTGAAATGCACGAAAAAACTTAGTCCGTGAGAGAATCCAAGTTAGATGTTCTTCAAGTTCAACTTGACAAGTTCATCATCAGGAAGATACTTCGAGCTTTGGATGAGAGATATGACACCGTGTGCACATTGATCCAAATGATGCCCAACTACAAAGATCTCAAACTAATGGAAGTGATTGGTAGAATTGTTGCTCATGAGATGACACTCAAAGACAAGGAAGACCTTCATCACAAGTCTAGCGGTGCTTACAAAGCCACAAGTGATGTTCCCGCTACCTCAAGCGACAACCTTGTCACAAATGAAGAGATAAGCCTCATGGTCAAGAAATTCAACAAGTTCTATAAGAATAGAAGCAAAGATCATAGCTCCAACTCAAGATATGAAGAGAAGCATTCGTCAAGTCATGACCGAAACTGCTACAATTGTGGGAAGCCCGGACACTACTCCAATGAGTGTTCGGCTCCTTACAAGCGAAGAGAAGAGTAACCAAGAAGACGAAGCTTGAGAGATGAATCACCTTGTAGAGAGAGGAATAGAGATGATCGTTATGAATGAAGACCCTCAAGGAGAAGTAGGGACTCGGAGAAGAAGGACAAGCACACCAAGAGCTACTCAAGAAGAAAGCATCAAGCTCATGTTGGTGAATGGGTTTCCATCTCCGACTCCGACAACCACTCCGAGAGAAGCTATCACTCCAACTCCGACCATAGTCACGATGATGGTGTTGCCGGAATTGCACTAGTGACAACCAAGTCCTATGATCTATTTGATTCACCAAATGAAGGAGGTGGAAGTTGCTTCATGGCTAAAGGCCCCAAGGTATCACATCCCGAATATCTTGATTTTGATAGTGATGAAGATGATTTGCTTTACGATGATGACTTGCTATGTGATAAAACTAGTGATCATAATGAACTTAATAATTCTCATATTAGTCAAGATAAGCCAATTGACGATGATAAGATGAAAATAGAAGAACTAACTAAAGAACTAAACACTCTTAAGCTAGCTCATGAATCTACTCTTTAAGATCATAGAGAGCTTGTAAGAACTCATGAGAAGCTACGCTTCGAGAAGCTCAATTTGGAGCAAGAACATGAATTTCTTAAAGCTATCAATGACGATCTCCGAAAGAAGACTTCATCTTATATTACCAAACGACTACTCTTGTCTACATTCATGCCGCAAGTCAAATCTAAGCAAACTAGTAACAAAGAAAGAAAGGTTCTTCATCTAGTAGCAACAATAAAAATGCTAAACCCAATGATGTTGCTCCTAGTAGCTCTATTGATTCCACTAATGATAATTCTCTTAGCCAAGTCACACTTGAGCAAGAAAATGTTTTATTTAAAGGAATTATAGAGAAAGGTATCTACAAGAGTCTTGAAGGTACAAACAATTTGATGAGATTGTACGCAAGCACGGAGGATACCAGAAGAATCGTGGTGTTGGCTACTTCAACGCAAATGGAGTTGAATGGGAAGAACGTCAATATCCCAATCCCAAGTTTGTTCCTCAAAAGGAGAAGTATGAAAATACTCTTCCCACGAGGACAAACACTCAAGATGACCTTCCACCACAGGACACCAAGCTCAAGGGCAAGAACAAGCTCCAAGAGGACTTTGACTCTTATGAAGATGAACCCCAAGCTTGGGTGAAGTGGGTTCCCAAGGCAACTACAAGCTCAACTTCTACAAGTGCTACTTCAACACCAAGGATCCCCATCAACTTGATGTGGATTCCCAAGAAGAAGAACTAGAGAGTTCTTGAGGGGTGACTCCGCCAATCAAATTCACTCATATTCATTATTGGAAAGATCTATTTGCAATCAACATCAACCATATGCAATAGATCAAGGAGTCAAACATTCCCTCAAAGGTAAGCAAGGGACAAGGTAATCAACAAATCAATGGACATCATCACACATGCTTTGCACTCCATGTCCATAGATATCCTTGTATTTGTCTCTTGTGTGTTGGTACTAACCCATGTAGGTGGGAAGAGTAAGGAAACAACAAGGATGCTCCCAACTCTTGGTGATCTTCATCAACCTTGAGCATCCACCACTACCTCACCAACATGAAGTCTTCATCGACAAAACCCAAGGTTAGTTTATCCCTCTTATGGGGGGATGTCACATCAAGGGGGAGATTTACTCTAAGACCTGAGTCAAAGCATCTCTTAGTATGTGACAACATTAAATGCTTTATGTAAAAGTGGTAACCCCACTTGTGCTTAAACGATGAGTATGACCTATGATCAAGTACCCTTAGTTGTCTCCTAAGTCAAATACTCATATAATGATGACTCCGTCATCGCCCAAGTGCTTGTTAGATGCTAGAGTGTTTGTGCATGTTTGCCATGATTTCATTTGACATCTTATTGTGTGAGCATGTTGGTCTGCATTTATTTTCTCATTCAAGGATATCCAATTGTTGCTATTTGGCTTTTGATTTATCTTTTGCCAATGGGATATACAAAAATGCCTAGGACCACTTCTTTATCTATCTATGCTTTCTCACCTCATACTCCATTCATTCTGCATCACAAAATTTGAACAAGTGCTTTTCAATCCCTCTGGGTGTGGAGCACTCAGAGTTCCGTATCGACAAGGACTGACCATTAAAACCTCCCAAGTGCATCTCCGTGGAACCAACCACAAAATCTCGGTCTCACTGAATGCCTAGGGTAGATCTGGATTTTCAATCTCGGTACCACCGATTCCATTTTATCGGTTACATCGAGTGTCCGTGTCAGCTGACAGTTGAGGCACTCGGTGACACCGAAAACTTAGAATCGATGTCACCGATAGTGGTGAGTATAAAGGCTGTGGACCCCGACACTTTGAATTGCAATCTCATTCGTCGCACTCCAAAACCCAAAGTTGTCGTTCCAAAGACCCCTGGTCGTCACCCTTGTCTCCCCGCGCTCCTCCGCCGGTGAGAATCGCCATCGTTGACAAAATCCACTCCCTCGTCGCCGCCGTAGATGATCCATGCCAAGCTAGGGTACGGATTCGATCTCTATTGCGCTCCTCATCCGATTCTTGCGCATTAGATTCATGTTTATATTTGATATACCCTTTGCACATGTTCCTGTCCTCTCAAAACTCCAAAATCTCGCGAAAGATGAATTTTCTAGGGTTTTGCCGTTCCCCCGATAAATCTCAGTGGAACCAAAACGGAAATATTGGTCTCACCGATATGCTTCTCTATGTGGCTGAGAACTGACTCGGTGGAACCGAGTTGCTCTTTTCGGTCTGACCGAAGAGGCTGCCAAGTTTCGGTTATTGAGTCAATCAGTCTCGGCCTCACCGAAAATTCTGTTTTGGCTGCACCGATATTTATTTAACAAAATGCAAAAATCTTGAAAATTCATTGTTCAAATTTCAAAAACCAACCTCATTTTTTGATGACTCGTCTACTTCTGCTCTCCTATACTGTATTCACAGGGTAAGTATGTCAGATGCAAAGGACAGTCAGAATATGGCTGAGCAGGGAGTTGACATGAGTTCTGGCACAAGCCTAGAAGCCAATTCTTTCTCAAATCTAGTCACCCCTAGCTCTCATGGGTTGCCCAAGGCTGCCACCAGGACCAGGAAGAAGCTCAATTCTGATGAAGAAGATTTAGATTTCATTCCTGGGGATATTCTTGCTAAGAAGCAAGAAAAGGTTGCCAAGAAGTCAGCATCTGAAGCTACATCATCCAGGAGAGTTGTCAGCAAAGTTTATGCACCTGCTGAAACTTTCAAAGCACATGAGAGTGCTAGGGCAACTGGGTCAGTTGAGGTCCCCGAGAAAGGTATGTCTAAGAAGGTAGGGGGAAAAGTCCAGGAAAAGGATTGTCCATGTGATTGGCAGACCTACTTCTATGTATGAAGATCCAGAGGAGGCTGCTGGTGCTGCTGCTGAGGAGGAGGAGGAAGAACATGTTGAGATTGCCCCTCCCAAGAAGAAAGCCAACAAGCTTATGGCTCATGCTATGCCAAAGACTGGCACCTCCAAGAGTACCAAGCCTACTTCCAAGAAAGCTGCTGCACAGAAGTCCAAGAGGACTACCAGAGACATCCCAGCTTTAGAGAAGAACAAAGGGACTGCCTCCATAGTGGAAGATGATGATGACTTGACTACTTTGATGAAGCTCAGATCACATCTTCCAGTGCATGATGCCAGCCACTTAGTTGCTGAGGACATGAAGAAGAGGAAAGACTCAGGATTGAGAGCCAGGAGAGCCATAGATCCTTATGCTCAGAGGAGGAAAACTGTTGTTGACTACAGGAGCAACAAGATTTCTATGAGACGGTGCTGCTTGAAAAGAGCCCAGCTGTTAGCGATATGCGATATGTCGATTGCAAGTTCCTCAAAGATAATGTGGACTACTTCCCAAGTGTCCAAGACAACTTCCATTGCATTGGTCTGGACAAGTTCATTGGCAGAGAGCTTACTGCATGGAACGACGAGATGATCATGCAATTCTACTCCACTTCTCATTTCTACGAAGATGCTAGAATTGTATGGATGGCTGAAGGTGCTAGATATGAATCCACTGTTGAGGAATGGGCTGCTCTTCTGGAAGTTCCAGAAGCTCAGGAAGGAGATCTGGATGTATACTCTGAACCCAAGGCAAGTCACAATGCCATTAAATACATGTATATTCCTATCCCCACGGACAAGGTGCAATCACACAAGCTAGGATCCATCTATTATCTACAAGCAGGCCTCCGGACTATGAACACTATTCTCAGGCATACCTTGATGCCCAAGTCAGGAGATGACAAGATGATCCGAGGCTACTCAATCAACATGCTGATCCACCTTGACAGGAACACTAGGATTAGAGTAATGGATCTGATTGTTGAGACAATCAAGAGGGTTGCTGCTGACCAGAAGCGCTCTTGCTGCTATGCACCCTACATCCAGTTGCTCATCAACTCTCAGTTGGAGAAGCACATTTTTGCTCTTGATCGTCCACATCTACCCCTACAGCCAGAGTTCAAAGATAATGTCATGGTGATGAACCCAGATCATCCCACATCTGCTACAACACAGGCAGAGGCAGAAGTTGTTTGAGCCGCGTGCTTAATCCCCCAAATCCAGGAATGAGCAAATGGATCTTCTGATCACAGCCGTCCAGGGCATGCAGAAGGATATCAAGGGGATTATGGATAACCAAAACAGTCTAGTGAGGATCTTCGAGACAAGAATCAAGGTTCTTGGTGATAAGGTGGAAAAGTTGTCCAAGACAGTTATAGAGCTTTAGAAGGAAGTTGACTCCATGCAATTCCCTCGGGTCTCTCCTACTTCAGATGATGATGATGATGACGAGGATGAATCACCTCTTGGGCCAGGTACCCAGTTCACCACTCAGATGAGATCAGCCACAGTGCCTGCACCAGATTTGAGGCCTTGTTCATCAGCTCCAGCTACTGTCAGCACAGCTCCTGCTCCATCAGCTCTAGTTCCTCCCATGACCACTCCATCTCCTTCCATGACATCTATAGAGATCTTCGCCAATGCCGTTATCTCAAATCCTCCATCAACAACCGGAGGAGATCAGCCCAAGAACGATTAGTTATATGCCTTTGAAATTTTTGGTAACCTGTTGCCAAAGGGGGAGAAGTGCATATAGATCATTAGGCTTCGAGTGAGAGATTGTTTGGTGTTTGTTGCTTTTTCACAAAACAATTGTTTCTGGTTGCCGTGATACTCTTTTGTTTTGCTTGTGATACATGCTTGATGATGTTTGATCATACGCTTTGATGTGTGATGTTACTATTTCCTATCATCTTAATGCTTATGTGATGATCATTCATCTTTGGTTGATTGTGTCGTGCTATGATATTCATTCCAATTACTCTCACAAACCACCAAGTGGTATGTGACATGTAAGAAGTGACCCATGTACCTAATCGATTGTGCATTTGCATTCAAACGCAAATTTAAAAATAATGCACAAATTTAGGGGGAGCTCTTTCTTATAACATACTTCTCAAAGCGACGATTATATTCCATGATTATATCTTTGTCGAAGCTTTGATCTATATGTTGTCATCAATTACCAAAAAAGGGGAGATTGAAAGCACATTTGCTCCCTTGGTGGTTTTGGTAATTAATAACAACATATAAGTCATTGAACTAATGTATTCACCGAGTATATTTCCAGAAAAGTTCAATGATGGGAATGGCTAAAGGATTGGGGAATTACCCCAAGATTCAAGGAAATAGGTTGGCCAAGCTTCAAGCAAGAGGACTCTACATTTTACATTCATGAGAAATAACTTTGAGTCTATAGGAAATCCAATACTATTAAAAGGGGGTAAAGTTTTGATGTTGAACAATATGCTCAAACATGCACAAATGACAGTCACCAAAACATCCACATACTCTCCCACCAAAATCTGTCCTAAGACAAACATGCAAATAGGTGCAACCAACATTCCTATCCCGGTGCCACCGAGTTCTAAACCCTAGATAGACTAAGCCAAACCCTAACACTTCGGTGCAACCGACACTACACTCGGTGCCACCGAGTTGGGTTGCCAACTTTCTGTTATGCAAGTTCTCATTTTCGGTCCAACCGAGAATGTTTAATCGGTGTCACCGAGTTTGGTAAATCTGACTGTTGGTCACCTTGTCAGTGCAACCGAGATTTGTATATCGGTCCCTCCGAGATTCAAAAGTTGCCACTTTTAGTCACTTCGGTACAACCGAGATTTACACATCGGTGTCACCAAGTCTGACTTATTGTGTGTAACGGTTGGATTTTTGGGGATGTCTATATATACCCCTTCACCACCACCCACTCAAAAGA
The DNA here is from genome assembly GCA_022496015.1 of Hordeum marinum. NCBI lineage: Eukaryota > Viridiplantae > Streptophyta > Magnoliopsida > Poales > Poaceae > Hordeum > Hordeum marinum. The sequence goes on along the minus strand of CM039678.1, from coordinate 411,972,537 downwards.
GAATCACTCAGAACTATTCCATACCTATCCTACTCAGTTTTCTGAGAGAGAACCACCCACCCTTGTGTTGAGGTCAAGATCTTCCAGTCCAACCATATGGATCTTGATTTCTAGCCTCCCCAAGTTGCTTTCCACCAATCCCATATCTTCCACCAAGCCAAATCTGTGAGAGAGAGATTGTGTGTTGAGGAGTCTATCATCTTGAAGCACAAGAGCAAGGAGTTCATCGTCATTACCGAGCCTTTTACCTTTTGGAGGGTGGTGCCTCCTAGATTGGTTAGGTGTCGCTTGGGAGCCTCCTACTTCGTGTTGTGGAGTGAACCAAGAAGTTTGTAAGGGTAAGGAGATCGCCTACTTCATGAAGATCTACCCATAGTGAGGCTAGTTCTTCGTGGACGGAAGCCGCATGGAATAGTCAAGGTTGCTTCTTCATGGAACCCTCCGTGGGTAGAGCCCTCCATGGACTCTCATGACCGTTACCCTCCGTGGGTTGAAGACTCCATGAACGTGGACGTATGATAGCACCACCTGTCGGAACCACAGGAAAAATCATCGTGTCGTCACTTGTGTTTCCATTCCTAACCCTCTCTTTACTTACGTGTGCAATGTCTTTACTTTCCGCTGCTACACTCTTAGACATGCTTGTGTAGGGCGTTACTTGATATGCTATGAATGCTAAAACTTGCCAAGAATTAAAATTGGGAAAAAGGCAAAACTTTTATTTGGCCAAGTAGTCTAATCACCCCCTCTAGACCTACTTTCGATCCTACAATCTGGCGGTGACCCGCGCAGGTCTGCTCTCTTACAACGATGAAGTTTTCGTCGAGCGTTTCCCGAATACTAACAATGGGGACGCATATGCTTCGTCCCCTTTCTCCTCTAGGGCCTTGGGTTTCCAATCCATCCGTTCCTGAGGGGCTTACTGGAGTTCTAGGGATCCAACTCCACCACCGTACTCCAGGGTCTATCTTGCACCTCTCGGGATTCGTTGCTCACTGCGAGATGTTCCTGGGATGTGAGGCACATTTTGATTTGTGGAGGAAATACTTCGGTCTCGTCCCCCGAACTCAGGACAAGATGATCTTGGAAGTCGGCGGAGCCGAAGTGTGCCGCATAGCGGGGACGGGGTATCCGGCGGGCACACCGAAGAAATCCGAAGAGTGTACTTCGGAATGGTTTTATATTGAAGATGTCCCCCTGTTTGAGCCAACTCGAACAAGTCTTCCCGAATACTCCTACGTCCTCCCGAAGGAGAGATACAACTGGCGCCCAAGGAGTTCGTCCCACGAGGAAAGCGCCGAAGTGTGGCACCTAGTAGCTCGGGTGCGGATGCTCACCCACCACCAACTGACCATAATTGATGTCATGGCCGCCGCCATCTCCCGATGCGTCCAGCCCCTTCAACAGCGGGTGCATCCCTTGTGGCTATACAACGGGACGAGCGACACCATGCGCTCCCGAATGCTAGGGCCCACCAATCCGATGGCATTGTCCGCCGCACTTGTCGACCTGTACAAAGAAGAGTAAGAAGACTTTGTTCGGTGGTCAACCAAGGAAGGATATTCGGCCCACAATCCCATCGAACAGGTAAGCCTTTCTCTCTCAAACATGAACATAGTTCGGGGTTTCCGTTCCATACTTTATTCAATCGAAGTCTTGCGTGAACAGGAATGGAGGAGTTTCATTGAGACAGTCAATTGTCCGGCTCCTCAGCCCGAGAACCATTCACGCGACAACGATCCGGGTTTCAACAAGGACCTGGATCTACTTGACTTTGAAGACTGAGTCTATCTCTAGGATAGCATCGTCCAATCCTCGGTGGCTATCATAGTTGATTACCTCGGGTCATTCTCCATGCGCCATACATCGGGCCAGATACCAAGAGCGCCCCAGGCATGCTGGTCCCGACTCCTAAACGCCACCGATCCATGCGCCATACACCGGTAGTCGAAGTTGCGGCCGAGTCGGAGGCCAAGAGGGATCCTGCAAAAGAGCCGGTCACGGGGACGAATCCCCCTGTCCGCTCATCCCGAAGGTACATTGTTCGGTTATCTACTCATTGTTGCGATCAATAGAGTCTTACGGCAGTTTGTTTCATTGAAATACTTAGGCTAAATGCCCAATCCTCTCCTACTGAAGAGGTGAGTCGGGTGTCTGGAGACGCCCGAAGCTCCCGAGCCGTGGCCCATGCAACTTCTCCTACAGAAGCCCCCAAGCCCAATCTGGCGCCTGCCAATTCTTGTGATGGTGTATCCATCACCAAGTCGGAGGTGGAGAGTGCCATGCATCACCGGCAATGATGGGAGGCCATGCAGCACCCAATTTCTCCGAACGGGAGTTTGGCACCCTACACTCGGCGGATGCGCACCTTGGTGCCGCCCGAGCTGGGTTTGGCAAAGCTATGAAGTTGATATCAGCCAGTATACAGGTAAGTGATCAGTTTTTATAGAATCCGAACACTCGTGTAAGCCTAGTAGCCCCCGAGCATTAATTTGGTTTGAAACAAACGAATTAAGGATCTCCGCACTGTTTGACTGCTGACGCGGGCTTCAGAGCAGTAGGGTGAGCAATTGGCCAAGGACTCGAGGATAGCCGCACGGAAGTGCAATCCGTGAAGGCCGAGCTGGCACAAGTAAAGAGCTTCACGCGAGAGGCCCATGGTGAGTGTACCTGTACTGCTAATATTAATGTATCATCATGCCTGACATATGGATTCCGTTTAGCAGCCGAAACAATAGGGCGCATGGAAAGGCAGTTGGAGGAAGCCCAAGACTCTCAGCGGTACGTCGAGTCCCGGCACCATGCTAGCTGCCTTGTTGTGCAAAAGCAGGCCGATGAAATTAAGAATTTGAAGATTCAGTTGGCCCAAGATCAAGAGGAAAACCAAAAGCTTCAGAGGGGCATGTTCGGTAACTGTGAGTCTTTTATCAGCAAATATTTCTAATGTAGGAAATAATATTAAGCACATTGTTGCCTTATGTACAGGCCTCCTGTCCGGGCATCCTGAAGAAGAGATCAGATCATACCAGGGGGCCTGCTAAAAGAGCTGACCTCTCTCCACGGTTGCTTGCGGAAAGCAATGAAAAGAATTGTGAAGGCACTATGGCTTGCCGAACATCCACCTGAAGGACTAGCCGAACTCGTGGACTGCTTCAAGGGGGCTCGAAATAGGCTCGAGTTGTGGAAGACTTCGGCTTGCCATGAGGGAGCACGGGAAGCATGGGCAATGATCAAGACCTATTTCAACGGACTTAACCCCGAGCATATGGCGTGGGTTGGTCCGGTGGGATCGGATGGAAAAGAAGTGCCACCGAGTTGGGCTGCCAACTTTCTGTTACGCAAGTTCACATTTTTGGTCCGTCTGAGAATGTTGAATCGGCGTCATTGAGTTTGGCAATTCTGATTGTTGGTCACCTTGTCGGTGCAACCGAGATTCCTATATCGGTCTCACCGAGATTCAAAAGTTGCCACCTTTTGGTCACTTCGGTACCACCGAGATTAACACATCGGTGTCACCGAGTCTGACTTATTATGTGTAATGGTTGGATTTTTGGGGATGCCTATATATACCCCTCCACCACCACTTACTCGAAAGAGAAGCACTCACAACTATTCCATACCTATCCTATCAGATTTTCTGAGAGAGAACCACCTACCCTTGTGTTGAGATCAAGATCTTCCACTCCAACCATATGGATCTTGATTTCTAGCCTCCCCAAGTTGCTTTCCACCAATCCCATCTCTTCCACCAAGCCAAATCTGCGAGAGAGTGATTGTGTGTTGAGGAATCTATCATCTTGAAGCACAAGAGCAAGGAGTTCATCGTCATTACCGAGCCTATTACCTTTTGGAGGGTGGTGCCTCCTAGATTGGTTAGGTGTCGCTTGGGAGCCTCGTACTTCGTGTTGTTGAGTGAACCAAGAAGTTCGTAAGGGCAAGGAGATCGCCTACTTCGTGAAGATCTACCCATAGTGAGGCTAGTCCTTCATGGACGGAAGTTGTATGGAATAGTCAAGGTTGCTACTCCGTGGACCCTTATGAGTAGAGCCCTTCAAGTAATCTGGTGACAGTTACCTTTCGTGGGTTGAAGACTCCATAAACATGTATGTACGATAGCTCCGCCTATCGGAACCACGGGGAAAATATTTGCGTCTCCTATTGCATTTGATCTTCCTACCATAGCCTTTTTACTTCATTTGCTATGTCTTTACTTTCCGTTGCCATATTCGTAGACATGCATGTGTAGGGCTGTTAGATTTGCTAGACTTGCTAAAATAGTTAAAATCTGCCAACCAATTAACTTGGGATCCCCCCTCTAGACACCCTTCTATTGATCCTACAAGTGGTATCAGAGCATTAGTCTCCATTGCTTCGGTTTAATCACCGTGGAGGAAGATGGATGTGTCTAGAGTAGAGAGTTTGAGTTGTAGAGTGCCCATTCTTGATGGAGAGTACTATAGTCAATGGAGAATCCATGATTGATCTATTTAATAAATTCCATTTAAATAAATATATTGAAAACCCCTATCTTCTCCCTATTGATGAATTGGATCCCACACACGAAGAGGAAATTGACATGCTTGGTAACCTAAGAACTGCCAATCTTATTGTTAGAGGTTTACCAAGATTCGTGCTTTCTCAATTGAAGAACTTTGCATGTGCCTATACCTTGTGGACTTATTTAGAGAAACGATATCCAAATCTTTCATTAGGAAATCTTTATGAAATTCTTCATAAAACTGTTGCTTTTCACAAGATGAAGCCTAGTGATCCAAACTTTGATAAATACCTATTTGAGATCCGTGATCTTATGCGTGCTAAAGGAGATGTCACCACTATTAACAACATTATCTTTGAAGCCATTCGCATTCATAAACTTGAACATTGTCATGATCACTATTCTAATGAGTCTCTTGTTCTTTATGACGAGGATTTCCCACTTGATGATGACAATGCGGAACATGACTATCTTGGAGAAGATGAGTTGTTCTACATCGAGCATGAGAAGATCATGAAGAATCTGTGTCTTATGCCAAACTTCAAGGATTATATGTCCGGAGGAAAAGAGTGGATTCTCGACAGTGGATGTACGGATCATATGACTGGTGATAAAGACATGTTTCAAGAGATCACGCCTAATCAAGGTCATCGAAGGTACGTAACCTTTGGAGAAAACTCTAAGGGTAAGGTACTTGGCCTTGGTAAGGTGGCCATATCCCATGATAGCTCTATAATGTTATGCTTATTGAATCCCTTGGATACAATCTTATTTCCGTATCTTGACTTGCCGACTTCAGTTTCAATGTGTTATTCACGAAAGTAGATTGCCAAGTGATCGTCAAGATAATCATAAAATAGTCTTTACCAGTTTCCGTAGAGGTGATCTATACGTTGTTGATTTTGTTGGAAATATGCCCTAGAGGCAATAATAAATTAGTTATTATCATATTTCCTTGTTCATGATAATCGTTTATTATCCATGTTATAATTTTATTGATCGGAGACTTAGATGCATGTGTGGATACATAGACAAAACCATGTCCCTAGTATGCCTCTAATACACTAGCTCGTTGATCAAAAGATGGTTAAGGTTTCCTAGCCATGGACATGAGATGTCATTTGATAACGGGGTCACATCATTAGGAGAATGATGTGATGGACAAGACCCAAACTGCAAACGTAGCATATGATCATGTCAGTTTATTGCTACTGTTTTCCGCATGTCAAGTATGTGTTCCTATGACCATGAGATCATGCAACTCACAGATATCGGAGGAGTGCCTTGTGTGTATCAAATCGCAACATAACTGGGTGACTATAAAGGTGCTCTATAGGTATCTCCGATGGTGTCTGTTGAGTTGGCATGGATCGAGACTGGGATTTGTTACTCCGTGTGACGGAGAGGTATCTCGGGGCCCACTCGGTAATGCAACATCACAATAATCCTTGCAAGCAATGTGACTAATTGTTAGTTGTGGGATCTTGTATTACGGAACGAGTAAAGAGACTTGCCGGTAACGAGGTTGAACTAGGTATGGAGATACCGACGATCGAATCTCGGGCAAGTAACATACCGAAGAACAAAGGGAACGTTATACGGGATTAACTACATCCTTGACATAGAGGTTCGATCGATAAAGATCTTCGTAGAATATGTAGGAACCAATGTGGACGTCCAGGTCCCGCCATTGGTTATTGACTGTAGAGGTGTCTCGGTCATGTCTACATAGTTCTCGAACCCGCAGGGTCTGCACACTTAAGGTTCGATGACGTTTCGGTAGTGTAGAGTTATGTATGGTGGTGACCGAAGTTTGTTCGGAGTCCCAGATGAGATCCTGGATGTCACGAGGAGCTCCGAAATGGTTCGGAGGTAAAGATTCATATATAGGAAGTCCCAGTTTGGTTTCCGGAAAAGTTTCGGGCTCATCGGTAGTGTACCGGGAGTGCCAGTAGTGTGCCTGGAGTGCCGGTAGTGTACCGGGAGGCCTCCGGGAGGGGTATTTCGACCCCAAGAGGTCCATGGGCTGTGGGAGAATAATAACCAGCCCTTAGTGGGCTGGGAAAACAGCCACAAAGGCCCATGGCGCAGGAGAGAAAGTCATAAAGCAAAAAGTGGAAAATCAGCCAATAGGAGGCAATCCTACTCCAACTAGGACTGGAGATGAAGTAGGATTGCTTCCCACCTCCTATTTCGGCCGACCCAAAGGCCTTGACTGCCTCTCCTCTCCTCTCCTCCTATATATACTAGTGGATTGGGTGGTTTTGGACAGAATTTCCGGCCACGTGCTACCCGTTACACCGGTGCATAGTTTCTCCTCTAGATCGGTTTTCTGCAGCGCTTAGGCGAAGCCCTGCCGGAATTGCTCCACCACCATCACCGGAGCACCGTAAAGCTGCCAGTGAACTCTCTCTCCTCTCCACCTCCTCTCGCTGGATCGATACGGTGGAGATCGTCATCAAGCTACACGTGTGCTAAACGCGGAGGTGCCGTCCGTTCGGCGCTAGATCGGAAGGACCGTGATCGAGATCGCGAGACGGTTCGTGATGTGATCACGGAACGGATCGTGATGAGTTCGCGGGACAGATCGTGATCAAGATTGTGAGACGGATCGTGATGAGTTTGCGGGACGGATCATGATGTGTTCGCGGGACGGTTCGTGATTGGATCGCGGGACGCTCGGCGATTTGGATCGCGAAGAAGTTCGACTACACCAACTGCGTTTCTTAACGCTTCCCGCTTAGCGATCTACAAGGGTACGTAGATCCACTCTCCCTCTCGTAGATGCTCATCATCATGGATAGGTTTGCGTGTGCGTAGGAAATTTTTTGTTTCCCATGCGACGTTCCCCAACAGTGGCATCATGAGCTAGGTTGATGGTTCGATGAGATCTCGAGTAGAACACAAAAGGTTTGTGGGCGTTGATGCTTAGATTGCTTCCTCCCTTTGTCGGATTTTGGTTCAGCGGGATTGTGAGATGAAGCGGCCCGGACCAACATTACTCATACGCTTACGAGAGACCGGTTCCCTCGACGCAACTTGTTGCTTAGATGGCTTGCGGGTGACAGTTTCTCTCACTTTAGTTGGGTCGGATCCGACAAAGGCGGTCCTTGAGAAGGTTGAAAAGCAATCTATGTATCACCGTTGTGGTTTATGCATAGGTGAGAATCGTTCTTGCTAGATACCCATAGTAGCCACGTAAAACATGCAACAACAATTAGAGGACGTCTAACTTGTTTTTGCAGGGTATGTTGTGATGTGATATGGCCAATTACATGATGAGATATATGTGATGTATGAGATGATCATGTGATGTATAGAATTTCACGACTTGCATGTCGTTGAGTACGGCAACCGGCAGGAGCCATAGGGTTGTCTTTAATTATTGTATGACCTGTGTGTCAATCATTAAGCGCTATGTAATGCTTTACTTTATCGCTAAGCGGTAGCAATAGAAGTAGAAGCAGGGCTGGCGCCACAAACCCAATGGCAACACATTGATGGAGATCATGGTGTTGTGCCGGTGACGATGGAGATCATGCTGGTGTTTCGAAGATAGAGATCTTAAACACAAGTTCATGGCCATCTCATGTCACTTATGAATTGCATGAGATGTTAATCCCTTTATGCACCTTGTTTTGCTTAGTACGACGGTAGCATTATAAGGTGATCCCTCACTTGAATTTCAAGATGAACTGTGTTCTCCCCGAGTGTGCACCGTTGCGAAAGTTCGTCGTGTTGAGACACCACGTGATGATCAGGTGTGATAGACTCTACGTTCACATACAACGGGTGCAAGCCAGATTTGCACGCGCAGAACACTCAGGTTAAACTTGACGAGACTAGCATGTACAGACATGGCCTCGGAACACGAGAGACCGAAAGGTCGAACATGAGTCATATAGTAGATATGATCAACATAATGATGTTCACCATTGCAGCCACCTCAACTCACGTGATGATCGGACTTGAGTTGGTGAATTTGGATCATGTATCACTCGAATGATCGGAGGGATGTCAATTTGAGTGGGAGTTCTTAAGTAATATGATTAATTGAACTCATTATCATGAACATAGTCAAAGTGTCTTTGCAAATTATGTTGTAGATTACTAGCTCGCGTTGTAGCTCCCTTAAATTTTTATATGTTCCTAGAGAAATAGAGTTGAAAGATGTTGGTAGCAATATTGCGGACTGGGTCCGTGATCTGAGGATTGTCCTCATTGCTGCACAGAAGGCTTATGTCCTTAATGCACCGCTCGGTGCGCCACCCCCTCTAGCGTCGTCTATAGATGTTGTGAACATCTAACATGCAAGTTTCGATGACTACTTGATAGTTTAGTGCGTCATGCATTACGGCTTAGAATTGAGGCTCCGAAATGTTTTGAACGTCACGGAACATATGAGATGTTCTAGGAGCAGAGATTGTGATCTCAGGCTCACGCCTGTGTTGCAAGATATGAGATCTCCAACAAGATTCTTTGCCTGTAAGATGAAGGAGAATAGCTCAATCGTTGAGCATGTACTCAGATTTTCTTGGTACTACAATCGCTTGAATCAAGTGGGAGTTGGTCTTCCAGATAAGATAGTGATTGATATAGTTCTCCAAGTCACTGTCACTAAAGCTACTAGAACTTAGTGATGAACTATAATACACCAGGGATAGAAGTATTGATCCTTGAGCTGTTCGCGATGTTTGACACCGCGAAGGTAGAAATCAAGAAGGAGCGTCAAGTGTTGATGGTTAATCAAACCACTAGTTTCAAAAAGGGCAAGAGCAAGGAGGGAAACTTCATGGATAGCAAGTCAGTTGCTGCTCCAGTGAAGCAACCCAAAGTTGAACTCAAACCCGAGACTAAGTGCTTCTATTATGAGGTGAGAGGTCGCTGAAGCGGAACAACCCTAGATACTTGGTAGATAAGAAGGTTGGCAACATTGACAGAAGTATATTTGATATATGAGTTATTGATGTGTACCTTGCTAGTACTCCTAGTAGCACCTGGGTATTGGATACCGGTTCGGTTGCTAAATGTTAGTAACTCGAAATAAAAGCTACGAAATAAACGAGAACTAGCTAAGGGTGAGGTGACGATGTGTGTTGGAAATGTTTCCAAGGTTGATGTGATCAACATCGCACGCTCTCTCTACCTTCAGGGTTAGTGACGAACCTAAATAAATGTTATTTGGTGTTTTGCGTTGAGCATGAACATGATTAGATCATGTTTGTTGCAATACGGTTATTCATTTAAGTCAGAGAATAATAGTTATTCTGTTTACATGAATAATACCTTCAATGGTCATGCACCCAGTGAGAATGGTTTGTTGAAATCTTGATCGTAGTAATACACATGTTCATAACATTGATGTCAAAAGATACAAAGTTAAATAATGATAGTACCACATACTTGTGGCACTGCCGCAAAATGTCATATTGGTATAAAGCGCATGAAGAAACTCCATGCTGATGGATATTTGGACTCATTCGATTTCGAATCGGTTGAGACATGCGAACCATGCCTCTTGGGCAAGATGACTAAAGGACCCCATTGGATGGAGCGAGCAAGTGATTCATTGGAAATGATACATGTTGATGTATGCAATCTAGTGAGTCTTGTAGCGTGCAATGGATATCATTATTTTCTTACCTTCACTGATGATTTGAGCAGATATAGTGTATATTTACTTAATGAAACACAAGTTTGAATCGTTTGAAAGGTTCAAGCAAATTCAGAGTGAAGTTTAAAGATCATCGTGACAAGAAGATAAAAATGACTGCGATATGATCGTGGAGGTGAATATCTGAGTCACGAGTTTTGCATACAACTTAAGACAATGTGAAAGTTGTTTCACAACTAAATGCCACCTGGAACACCATAGTGTGATGGTGTGTCCGAACATCATAGTTATGCTCTATTGGACATGGTGCATGCTATGATGGCTCTTGTCGTTTTACTACTATAATTTTGGGGTTATGCATTAGAGACAACTACATTCACTTTAAATAGGGCATCATCTAAATCCGTTGAGATGACACCATGTGAATTATGGTTTGATGGAAACCTAAGCTGTCATTTCTTAATACTTGGGGCTGCGACACTTGTGTGGAAAATGTTTTCACCTAATGAGGTTGAACCCAAGGCGGACAAATGCATCTTCATAGAATACCCTAAGATCAGTTGGGTGAACCTTCTATCTCAGATCCAAGTGCAAAGTGTTTGTTACTAAAACGGATCCTTTCTCGAGGAAAAGTTTCTCTCGAAAGAATTAAGTGGGAGGAAGATAGAACTTGATGAGGTTGTTTAAACTTTGTTCAACTAGAGAGTAGCGCAGCGCAGGATGTTGTTTCTGCGAAGCCTACGTTAGTTGAAGAGGAAGTTAATGATGATGATCATGAAGCTTTAGGATCAAGTTACTATCAAACATCGTAGGTCGACAAGGATGTGTACTGCTCCTAAGCGGTACGACAACCCTGTCTTGGAGGTCATGTTGTTGGACAAACGATGAGCCTACGAGCTATGGAGAAGCGATGATGGGCCCGGATTCCGACAAATGGTTGGAGGCCATGAAATCCGAGATAGGATCCATGTATGAAAACCAAGTGTAGACTTTGGTAGACTTGCTCGTTGGACGGCAGGTCATTGAGTACAAATAGATCTTTAAAATGAAGACAGACACTGATGGTGAATGTCACTATTTGTAAAGCTCGACTTGTTGCAAAGATGTTTGTGACAAGTTCAAGGAGTTGACTAAGATGAGACTTTCTCACTCGTAGTGGTGCTAAAGTCTGTTGGAATTATGTTAGCAGTTGTTGTGTTTTCATTTATGAAATCTGGCAGATGGATGTCAAAACATCGTTTCCTTAACGGTTTACTTGAGGAAAGGTTGTATGTGATACAACCAGAAGGTTTTGTTAGGCCTAAGGATGCTAAAAGGTGTGCAAGCTTCGGTGATCCTTCCATGGACTGAAGCAAGCATCTCGGAGTTGGAATATACGCTTTGATGAGGTGATCAAAGTTTTGATGTTTATACAAAGTTTACGAGAAACTTGTATTTGCAATAAAGTGAGTGGGAGCACTTAGAATTTTTGATAAGTATATGTGGATGACATATTGTTGATCAAAAATAATGTAGAGTTTCTGGAAAGCATAAAACGGTCATTTGGAAAGTGATTTTCAAAGGAAGACCTGGATGAAGCTACCTAATTGTTGAGCATCAAAATCTATGGAGATAGATCAAGATGCTCGATGAGACTTTCAATGAGTGCATACCTTGACAAGATTTTGAAAGAGTTCAAAATGGATCAGTCAGAGAAAGAGTTCTCGCCTGATTTGTAAGGTGTGAAAGTTGAGTGAGACTCAAAGCTCGACAACGGCAGAAGAAAGAGAAAGGACAAACGTCGTCCCCTATGCCTTAGCCATAGGCTCTATATTATGCCATGCTGTGTACCGCACATGTGTGTGCCTTGCCATGAGTCCGTCAGGGGGTACAAGAGTGAACCAGGAGTGGATCACTGGACAGCGGTCAAGATTATCCTCAGTAACTAAGAGACTAAGGAGATGTTTCTCGATTATGGAGGTGATAAAGAGTTCGTCGTAAGGAGTTACATCGATACAAGCTTTAACACTAAACCGGATGACTCGTAGTAGCAATCTGGATACGTATAGTGGAGCAGCCATTTGGAATAGTACCGAGCGGGGTGTGGTAGCAGTGTTTACAGTTTGACATAGGTATTTGCAAAGTGCACACGGATCTGAATGTTACAGACCCGTTGACTATAAGACCTCTCTCACATGCAAAGCATGATCGAGCCCCAGAACTCGTTGGGTGTTACATTCATAACAATGTGAATCACATGGTGATGTGAACTAGATTATTGACTCTAGTGCAAGTGGGAGACTGTTGGAAATATGCCCTAGAGGCAATAATAAATTAGTTATTATCATATTTCCTTGTTCATGATAATCGTTTATTATCCATGCTATAATTGTATTGATCGGAGACTTAGATGCATGTGTGGATACATAGACAAAACCATGTCCCTAGTATGCCTCTGATAGACTAGCTCGTTGATCAAAAGATGGTTAAGGTTTCCTAGCCATGGACATCAGATGTCATTTGATAACGGGGTCACATCATTAGGAGAATGATGTGATGGACAAAACCCAAACTGCAAGCGTAGCATATGATCGTGTCAGTTTATTGCTACTGTTTTCCGCATGTCAAGTATGTGTTCCTATGACCATGAGATCATGCAACTCACAGATATCGGAGGAGTGCCTTGTGTGTATCAAACGTTGCAACGTAACTGGGTGACTATAAAGGTGCTCTACAGGTATCTCCGATGGTGTCTGTTGAGTTGGCATGGATCGAGACTGGGATTTGTTACTCCGTGTGACGGAGAGGTATCTCGGGGCCCACTCGGTAATGCAATATCACAATAAGCCTTGCAAGCAATGTGACTAATTGTTAGTTGCGGGATCTTGTATTACGGAAAGAGTAAAGAGACTTTCCGGTGACGAGGTTGAACTAGGTATGGAGATACCGACGATCGAATCTCGGGCAAGTAACATACCGAAGAACAAAGGGAACGTTATACGGGATTAACTGAATCCTTGACATAGAGGTTCGACCGATAAAGATCTTTGTAGAATATGTAGGAAACAATGTGGACGTCCAGGTCCCGCCATTGGTTATTGACCGTAGAGGTGTCTCGGTCATGTCTACATAGTTCTCGAACCCGCAGGGTCTGCACACTTAAGGTTCGGTGACGTTTCGGTAGTGTAGAGTTATGTATGGTGGTGACCGAAGTTTGTTCGGAGTCCCATATGAGATCCCGGACGTCATGAGGAGCTCCGGAATAGTCCGGAGGTAAAGATTCATATATAGGAAGTCCCAGTTTGGTTTCCGGAAAAGTTTCGGGCTCATCGGTAGTGTACCGGGAGTGTTGGTAGTGTGCCGGGAGTGCCGGTAGTGTACCGGGAGGCCTCCGGGAGGGGTATTTCGACACCAATAGGTCCATGGGCTGTGGGAGAATAATAACCAGCCCTTAGTGGGCTGGGAAAACAGCCACAAAGGCCCATGGCGCAGGAGAGAAAGTCCTAAAGCAAAAAGTGGAAAATCAGCCAATAGGAGGCAATCCTACTCCAACTAGGATTGGAGGTGAAGTAGGATTGCTTCCCTCCTCCTATTTCGGCCGACCCAAAGGCCTTGGATGCCTCTCCTCTCCTCTCCTCCTATATATACTAGTGGATTGGGTGGTTTTTGGACAGAATTTCCGGCCACGTGCTACCCGTTACACCGGTGCATAGTTTCTCCTCTAGATCGGTTTTCTGCAGCGCCTAGGCGAAGCCCTGCCGGAATTGCTCCACCACCATCACCGGAGCGCCGTCACGCTGCCGGTGAACTCTCTCTCCTCTCCACCTCCTCTCGCTGAATCGAGACGGTGGAGATCGTCATCAAGCTACACGTGTGCTGAACGCGGAGGTGCCGTCCGTTCGGCGCTATATCGGAAGGACCGTGATCGAGATCGTGAGACGGTTCGTGATGTGATCACGGAACGAATCGTGATGAGTTCGCGCGACATATCGTGATCAAGATCATGAGACGGATTGTGATGAGTTCGCGGGATGGATCATGATGTGTTCGCGGGACGGTTCGTGATTGGATCGCGGAACGCTCGGCGATTTGGATCGCGAAGAAGTTCGACTACACCAACCGCGTTTCTTAACGCTTCTCGCTTAGCGATCTACAAGGGTACGTAGATCCACTCTCCCTCTCGTAGATGCTCATCACCATGGATAGGTTTGCGTGTGCGTAGGAAATTTTTTGTTTCCCATGCGACGTTCCCCAACAGATTTCACTAAGAGATCCAAACCTCGCACTTGCTTAATTGCAAAATCTTCTAAAGGTTGGCTTTGGCATAGAAGACTAGGACATGTTGGCATGCGTAATTTAGACAATCTTATTAAAGGTGATCATATACTTGGTGTTAAAGATGTTATCTTTGACAAAGATAGACTTTGTAGTGCTTGTCAAGCTGGAAAGCAAGTAGGTGGAAGTCATCCCGTTAAGAATATCATGACTACTAGGAGACCACTCGAGTTACTTCACATGGATATTTTTGGTCCCAATGCGTACAAGAGTCTCGATGGGAATTCTTATGGTCTAGTTATAGTTGATGATTTTTCCAGATTTACGAGGGTATTCTTTCTTGATGACAAGTCGCAGGTTCAAAAGATCTTCAAGAACTTGCTCGCAAAGCGCAAAATCAGTTTGAAGTGAAGATCAAGAAGGTTCGGAGCGATAACAGATCGGAGTTCAAGAACACCCATGTGGATACCTTTCTTGACGAAGAAGGTGTCTCACATGAGTTCTCGGCTACGTACACACCTCAACAAAATGGAGTTGTTGAGAGGAATAACCGGACGCTCATTGAGATGGCAAGAACGATAATTGACAAATACAAGACGCCAAGACCCTTTTGGGCAGAATTCATTGAAATAGCATGTCATGCCACAAACCGACTTTACTTGCACAAGCTTCTCGATAAAATGTCATACGAGCTACTCACCGGTAACAAACCCCAAGTCGGATACTTTCGGGTATTTGGCTCAAAGTAATACATTCTTGATAAGCATCGTTGTATTAAATTTGCTCCTAAATCTCATGAAGGATTCCTACTTGGTTACGGATCAAACTCTCACACTTACCGTGTCTACAACAACTTCACTCGAAAAGTTGAAGAGATGGCAGATGTGAAGTTTGATGAATCTAATGGTTCGCAAGTCGAACAATTGCCAAATGATGTAGGTGCTAAGGACCCTTCGGAAGCCATTCTCGATCTACCCATCGACAAGATTCGTCCCATGGAGGTGAAGGAAAGTACTTCATCAACTCAAGTGGAAGCCCCTACTTCATGTCAAGGTGAACCTCAACACGACATGGAGGCATCCATGAGCGGTACACGACGAGATGATGAAGATGAGGAAGTGCATCATGAAGATCCACCACAACCACCTTCACCACCACCTCAAGGGAACGACACCTTCAACAACAACGAAGATGAAGGAAATGATGATGAAGAAGAAGAAGATCCACCATCCAACAATCAAAAGTTGACTCGAGTCCGAGCTCAAGTGACCAAGAACCATCCCCTAAACCAAATCTTTGGTGATATACAAACAGGGAGAATCACTCGCTCTAAAACCCGTCTAGCTAACTTTTGTGAGCATTATTCTTTCATATCTAGCATTGAGCCTTTGAAGGTAGAACAAGCTCTTGAAGACGCGGATTGGGTGGACACTATGCATGAAGAGCTTCACAACTTCGAAAGGAACAAAGTGTGGACACTCGTGGAGAAGCCTGAAGATGAGCACAACCTCATCGGAACCAAATGGGTGTTTCAGAACAAACAAGACGAAGATGGTCAAGTCATGCGCAACAAGGCTCGTCTCGTAGCCTAAGGATATACGCAAGTCTAAGGTATGGACTAAGGTGAGACTTATGCCCCCGTCGCTACACTTGAAGCTATTCGTATTCTTCTTGCTTATTCTAATCACCATGATATCATGCTTTATCAAATGGACATCAAAAGTTCATTTTTAAATGGTTAAATTGAAGAAGAGGTTTATGTTAAGAAACCACCTGGCTTTGTTAATCCTAAGAAACCTAATCATGTTTACAAGCTTCGTAAAGCGCTTTATGGTCTTAAGCAAGCCCCTCGTGCTTGGTATAAATGTTTAATGAAGTTTCTCATTGAAAGGGGCTTTGAAATTGGTAAAATTGATGCAACCTTGTTCACTAAGAGAGTTAATGGAGAATTATTTGTGTGCCAAATCTATGTGGATGATATTATCTTTGGCTCCACTAACCCTCAGTTTAGTGAAATATTTGGAAGGTTGATGTTCGAGAAGTATGAGATGTCTATGATGTGTGAGCTGAAATTCTTTCTTGGGTTGCAAATCAAGCAATCAAGAGAAGGAACTTTCATCTCTCAAACTAAGTATACCAAGGACTTGATCAATAAGTTCAACAGGCAGGAGTGCAAAGGTATGAAAACGCCTATGCCCACTAGTGGACAAGTTGACCTTACTAGGGAGGATGAACCGGTTGATCAAACGGTTTATCGATCTGTGATTGGTTCATTGCTATATCTATGTGCATCTCGTCCCGATATTATTCTTAGTGTTTGCATGTGTGCTAGATATCATGCTGCACCTAAAGAGTGTAATCTTTTGGTTGTGAAACATATTGGGAGATACTAGATACAAACACCAAACTTTGGCATTTGGTATCCCAAGGGATCTTATTTTAATCTTGTTGGGCTATTCCGATTCGGACTATGCCGGTGACAAGGTTGATAGAAAATCCACCTCGGGTACTTGTCAATTTTTAGGTAGATCTCTTGTGTCTTGGTCCTCCAAGAAACAAAACTCAGTATCTCTATCTACTGCCAAAGCTGAGTATATTGCTGCTGGATCTTGTTGTGGGCAATTACTATGGATGACACAAACGCTTAAGGGTTATGGAATTTATGTCAAAAATGTTCCATTACTTTGTGACAATGAAAGTGCTATTAAAATTGGACATAATCCTGTGCAACATTCTCGAACTAAGCATATTCAAGTTCGACGTCATTTCATTCGTGATCATGTTGCCAAAGGAGATATCAATCTTAAGCATGTTCGCACTAACATGCAATTGGCCGATATATTTACTAAGCCACTTGAGTAGAAAACATTTTGTCACTTGAGGAGTGAGTTGAACATCATTGATGCTTCAAACTTGAGCTAGACTCACTCGGTTGCAAGCAAGGGAATGAGCTTTCTTGTTATTTGCATGTTCCCGTAACTCGTTATCATATGCCATGGAACTCTATGCTCCCTTGTATTGTATCTAACCTTTTGTAGGTACTTGGAATAACTTCATTCCACAAGATTGCCATCAACTCCAATTATAAGCAATCTTGTCATTACCAAGTATCCACCATTCCTTACATCTTGATGATGTAAGGAAGAAGACAACAAAAATATCCTTGACATATACTTGATCTTAGCTGCAAAATCTTAAGTGATATCATGTCAATTGGATATATCCAATGTTCTTCCTTGCATGACTAACCTTTGTAGGTGACTAGTGTACTAGAAGGAGAAGGATTGCTCCCAATTCAAGATGATTTTCATCAACCTCGAGCATCCTCAACAAGTTCACCTACGAGCAATGTCATCAACATCACTCAAAGGTATGTACTCATATCCTTGAAAAGGCTTTACTCCAAGTCATGGACTAAAGAAACTCAAGTGATATGAAGACATTAAAATGCTTAATCGAAAATGGTAACCCCATTTGATCTTAACATAGAGTATGACCTATGATCAAGAATTCTTGCTTGGCTCCTAAGTCAATATACTCTAATATAGGTGACCTAGTCACCGCCCATCATCTAGTTAAGAATCTTGTGTGGTTTTCTCTCTATTTGTCTGATTTCTCGTAAGCACTCAAATCTTATCTATTTGATGTCCTTTGTAAAAAAATCTCATTTCTTATTTTTGAAACTATTTCTTTTGTCTCTCTGAAAACAGTCTCATTCGGAGCCACCGATATAAATAACTCGGTTCTACCGAATTTGCAGAGGAGCTGCACTACACAATCTCGGTACCATCAATTTATTTATCCCGGAGTCACCGGTTTTTTCTTTTCTAAATCTGTGTTTCTTAAATGTTTTTTTGTTATTGTGATGTACTTGTTCCTTCGATGACACCTTCATTTAAAAAAATTATGGGGAGAAGAACAAACAACACTTCGGGGGAGAAAATCTTTCAAGGATCCCTAGCTCCAAGGAGAAGAAAACTCAAATTTGCAAAAGGGAGAGAAGCTACATTCAATGATTCCCTTAGTTCTTTTCTATGAACCCTATTTTCAATGACCCTTGTTCTAAAGGATCCCTTCCTTGTCAATGATCCCTATAACTACTCCTAAGTTTAACCTTTTTGGTAATTTATGCCAAAAGGGGGAATATCAAAGCTTCATGCTAAAGGGAGAGTTACATGCTTATGCAAAGGGGGAGATATGATTTAGGGGGAGAGGAAAATATCAAAAGTTCACACTTATATAAACAAGGGGAGGATAACAATCTAGGGGGATAAAACTAGTTTTGGAGAAAAGTATAAAGTGAACAAAGGATTACCTTTTCTCACCCTATCCAATCCCAATATCTACATGCTGAGATTCAGGGGGATAGGATGAACTACCACTTTCACATCTAAGGGGAGAAAAGCTATAAAAGATTAATGCTAAAGGAGGAGACATATCAATGTTAAGGATTATCATATTTTATATGCTCTCCATATCTTTGCATTCTTTGAGTTCTATTACTTTTGTTTAGTAGAATACTCTTGTGTTTCCTAGCATTGCTTTCTCAAGTGTGTCTCTACTACTAGAATTCTCAAGAACTCAAGGTAAGTATATGCATCATATCTTTGATCAAGATGATATCTTGCTTCTTGCACATATTGTTTGCAAGAGTGAAGTCTTGAACGAGGATACATCTCATTCATATATATTTTGATGCATATAGCCAAGATACACATGACTTCCTATATCCTTTTATTTATATGTGTGTCCATGCATTCCAAAGCAACTGCCCTTTAAAGGACTTCACACATTTAGGGGGAGCTCATGTGTTCCTCAAAGTCTTCATTGCATCCATGCATATCTTTATTTGAAGCTTTGATTGTATGTTGTCGTCAATTACCAAAAAGGGGGAGACTGAAAGCACAACATGCTCCCTTGGTGGTTTTGATAATTCATGACAACATACATTGTCTCTTGGACTAACACCTCTATCTAGTGTATTTCAGATAATACTCCATGGAGAGTTGAGTTGGCAAAAGGATTGCGGAGATAGTGGAATTACCCCAAGATGTAAGGAAATAGGTTGGACAAGCTTCAAGCAAGAGGACTCTGCATTTTACATTTGTGAGGAATCACTTTGAGTCCATAGGAAAGCCAATACTATTAAAAGGGGGTAAGGTTTTGTTGGTGAACAAAATGCTCATACATGCACAAGTGATAGCCACCAAAAACATCCACAAGCTCTCCCACCAAAGTCAGTCTATAGCCAAACATTCAAATCGGTGCAACCAACATTCCTATCCCGGTGCCACCGATTCCAAACCCTAGGCAGACTCAGACAAACCCTAACCCTTCGGTGCAGCCGACACTGCTTTCGATGCCACCGAGTTGGGCTGCCAACTTTCTATTACGCAAGTTCACATATTCGGTCCGTCCGAGAATGTTGAATCAGCATCACCAAGTTTGGCAATTCTGACCGTTGGTCACCTTGTCAGTGCAACCGAGATTCCTATATCGGTCTTGTAGCGACTCGACCTGAAAGGCCAAGTCTCCGGTGTTTCCGTACCATCCCAAGATCATGCTGGTACACACACGGTACATCAATGTATATATCAAAGGGAAATCACACAGCATTATATTAATCGCAATCTCATATAGAGTCCTTTATTACAATATAAATTACAATAAAGTGGCTAAAAGCCAACTCATGAGAATATCTAAATCTTGCGGAAGCGTCGAAGGTAGATGAGTCCATCTGACTCCAAGGGCATCTCACTGAGCATAGAACGCGTCCTCACTCCTGGTCGGAAAGATACTCTGCAACATGATACGTTGCAGCCGTGTAGGTCAGCATATGGAATATGCCGGCAAAGTCACAAGAGAGGGGTGAAAATAATCAGCTAGTCTATATGCTTATATGGCAGGTGGTGGTGTAAGTTTTGCGTAAAGCCAAGTTTTTCCTACATCGAAGGGGGTTAAGCAAAATATTACTAAGTTGGTTGATTAATGAGATGGTTCCACCAACCAATTCTCATACCCAAAATTATTAAATACCCACATCATCATATTATTTGTGTTGAGAGTTCCGGAAGTTCCAATTCCTTTGGCTCAAGTCGTCCATAACCGTGGACACGGCTAATCGATTAGGTTTGAAATACTCTGCAGAGTTTTGCACACGTTCCCCACAAGATTTGGTCGCCTCCGTTTGATTTCTCGCACTTCAGGGTGTTTGAGAAACGGATGACCAAAACATGGTCTTCCAAAGGGTTTCCCTGCGACTCTGACGGTGCCCATCCTTTCCTACCGTTCTTCTACCTCTCGTAGCACCGCCTGTCCAGAGTTACCACGATATCCAACCAAGCCAGAGCCCATAATGACTTGTGGCTGTGCAGGTAAGCCTTGGGTCTTGAAGCACCCATCCATCCCTTTGTGCCTGGGTGGACCTTTCCGCGTGAATACTGGCCATCTCCAGCATCACCTAGGCTAACCACTGGTTTCTCCAGGGTGCCGTTCAACCATCATCCACCCAGAGGTATGTTGAAAACTTGGAGTATTGAAATCTTGATCATTATGTAGGTCTTGAAATTATTAACTCTCTCAACTCTCATGAATCACACAACCAACCCCGTCTACTAATAGCATAGCAAAAGGTAAAACAACGTTTCCCGGGGCCAATGTTGTCAAAGGGTGTTGAGAGAGGTATCTACCACATGATACTACTACAATGTAACCAAGTTTCCAACTAACCTATCTTGCATGCAACTGGGGAGATGGTAGAACTAATGCATATAAAACATGGGTAAAACATGATCAAAGTGACTTGCCTGATTGATGATCTTCGTACGTGAGTGACTCTAAGTAACAGGCTTCGCACTCCGGATAATCTAACGAAACAAACAATGCACTCCAATAAGCATACAATCAAAATATTGTAGCTAACACACACACACAACAAGGAACTAGTAAACAATTGAAACAAACAATGCACAAGTCATAAGTAAGAAAACACATAAAGTTTTGTTTTTCCAAAGGAGATGATGAAAACACTACTACATAATAAAACTATTTTGAAATAGCAAAACAATTGTTGACAGCAAGGAAAACAATAGAATATTTTATTATTAAACAAAGAAAATCAATTTAAGTTTGTTGGGAAAACTTTAGTAAAGTTTATAAAAGGTTTTGATAAACACTATATGAATCAACTATGGTTATACTAACAAGGGGAATGAAAACTAAACTTATTAATTTGTTAACAAAACATGTTCTTACAGAAAATAACTTACAAATAAATTTGTCTTAGAAAACAGAATTAATTATACAAAACTTTATTTGAAAACAAAACTATTACTAGTTAGTTGTTTTAATCAAATTATGCCTATTTGAAAAGAAGTTGTGATTCCTATGTTAAATGAAATTAAACTAGGCAAATTTATATTTTTATTAAAAGTACGTGAAAACACTAAATGTTTACTAACAGAACCTAATAAACAAATAAAACCAAATTCTAAATCAAACTAATCAAAATTTAAGTTTATAAAACTATATTATAATAATAAGCAGATTCTGTTTATAGCTAAAACACTATTAAAAGTCATCCTAAAAATCCTCAAACTAAACATGAAGATAGTCCTAACTAATATCAAACAGTAGCAAAAAGAATCATATCAAAATCTATTTTCAAACTCTAGTTATTCAGATTTGAAGATTTTGAGCAAATTTGATTACATTCAAATTTTATAGTTCAAATTTGAAATTTGAAAGTACAGGGTGAAACTACATGAAAAATGTGAGCTATTGCAAAAAGAATCAACTCAAAACTCTAAACAGATTAAAAGATATAAGCAAAACAAAATTGGAAAACACTCTGTTAATTAAAACAAAACAGAAATTAAAAAAAAAGATTGCGTCGGTCAGGGGGCTACGTGGCGCAATCCTATTGGTTGGCTAGCGCGCGCGTTAGAAAATTTAGAGCGGGCGACCGATGCTAGGAGGATACCGGTTCGGTTTTAAGTGATTTCTAATCGGGACCGTTGAATCTGAAACGGAGGGAGGAGGTGTGACGACGGCGAGTTACCGGTGGGGAGGAGGAACTCCGGCGATGGAGGCGGCGGCCGGAAGCTGAGGTCGTCGACGGAGATGGCTCCGGTGGTCGAAATGGAGCGCGGAGAGGTTCAAACGGAGGCGGTGGTCGTCCTGCGCCGATTGGTGATGTCGGAGTGGGGAGGGAAAGTCGAAATCGACGGCAACGGTGATGGGAAGATCCGGTGATGGTGGCAACTCCGGCGAGTGATGCCGCGACGGTCTGGTGACGGGACGAGGGGCTCGGAGGTGAAATGGATTGCGGGGAGTGGCGCGCTTATATAGTCCAGGGAGGGGGCGAGGGGAGTGATGGGGAGGCGGGATTCTCGGGGGGTGTTTATCGCCGGCGACGGTCTGGGAGAGAGAGGAAAGAGATGACCGCGCGGGAGGAATGGTCGGTCGGGGTGGGGTCCGCCTGTCGGTGAGGGAAAAGAAGTAACGGCGCGGCGGGTGACCGGTCTGTAGTAAATGCGCGAAATAAACAGGTGGGCCGGCCCGTTCAATCGAAAAGCCGTTACCGTTTTTCTTTTTAATAATTTACCAGAGACATTCAAAAGCTTTTAAAACATTCAAATCCACTCTAAATGTAGGGGTATTATATATCAAAATTAACAGAATAATAAATGATATTTAATGAACATTTCTATTCTGTCATTTGAACACTTTGAAAAAAATATTATTTTCAGAAATTGTCTAATTGTTTTTAAACCCTTTTTGCAAATATTTTCAAAATAACCCCTGGTTATTATTGTTCAAATATATCACCAATTAGACCCTGGTGTGGAGTGTCATGTTACTCCTCTCTTATTTTGAACATTTAACCAAAATTTCAAATAGGGGAAGCAACATAGGGAAAAGTAGAAAGGACTTTCAGAAAAATCAGAAATGACATTTCAACTAACACATACAATCAAGCAATGGTGATGATAGATGTATAGCTATATTCATAACATTCCAAAATGGAATTTTGGGATGTTACAAACCTACCCACCTTAAGATGAATCTCGCCCTCGAGATTCGGGTTGGCTAGAAAATAGGTGCGGATGGTCTCTATGAAGATCTTCTTCGCGTTCCCAGGTGGCTTCCTCCTCGGTATGGTGACTCCACAAAACTTTGCAGAACTTGATGATCTTGCTGCGGGTAACTCTGTTGGCAGTCTCGAGGATCTTGACAGGCTTCTCCTCATAAGTCAGATCACTTCCAAGCTGTATGGCCTCTAGGGGCACGGTGTCTCGCAAAGGGATGTCAGCCATCTCAGCATGACATTTCTTGAGCTGGGAAACATGAAACACATCATGAACTTCGGATAATCCTTCCGGCAATTCCAGTTTGTATGCAACTTCACCTCTACGTTCAAGAATTTTGTAGGGGCCTATGAATCTGGGTGCTAATTTTCCTTTAACACCAAATCTCTTGGTTCCTCGAAGCGGGGATACACGAAGATATGCTCGGTCTCCCACTTCATATGTCACTTCTTTACGTTTGCTGTCAGCATAGCTCTTCTGTCGAGATTGAGCTATTTTGAGTCTGTCACGTATCAACTTGACTTTCTCTTCAGAATCTCGGATAAGGTCGGGACCAAAAAGTTGTCGGTCTCCAACACCATCCCACGTCAGTGGTGTTCTGCACCTCCTTCCGTATAAAGCTTCGAAAGGGGCCATCTTTAGACTGGTTTGATAACTGTTGTTGTACGAGAATTCTGCGTAAGGTAAGTTATCATCCCAACTAGATCCATAATCTAGCGCACAAGCTCTCAACATGTCTTCCAGAATCTGGTTGACTCTCTCAGTCTGTCCATCTGTCTGCGGATGAAAAGTTGTACTAAACTCCAGTCTCGTACCCAAAGTTTCATGTAACTGATGCCAAAACTTTGAGGTAAACTGTGTTCCTCTATCTGACACGATACTCCTCGGAACTCCATGCAGACATACGATCCTGGTCATATATATCTTGGCTAGCTTAGCACTGGTATAGGTGGTTTTCACTGGAATGAAATGAGCTACCTTGGTCAAGCGATCTACCACTACCCAGATGGAATCATAACCTGAACGGGTCTTGGGCAATCCTGTGATGAAATCCATACCAAGCTTTTCCCATTTCCACTCGGGTATCGGCAAAGGTTGGAGTAACCCTGCTGGTTTCTGATGTTCTGCCTTTACTCGCTGACAAACATCACATATCGCAACATGCTCTGCAATATCTTTCTTCATACCTGTCCACCAATAACTTTCCTTTAAATCCAGATACATCTTGGTGTTGCCTGGGTGTATCGAGTAAGGTGAATCGTGGGCTTCCTGAAGTATCAACTTCTTGAGCTCTGGTTCATTGGGCACATAGATTCGGTTCTCAAACCACAAAGTTCCTTGTTCATCCTCACGAAAACCTTTAGCTTTGCCATCTTTCATTCTCTGTTTAATTTCAGCTATCTCCTTGTCCGATTTCTGGGCTTCTCGAATTCTTTCGGTCAAGGTGGACTGAATTTCCAGTGTAGCAACATATCCTCTTGGAACTATCTCTAGCTTGAGCTCTCTGAGATCATCGACTAACTCTTGAGGTAATCCTCCAGCTGTGAGTGTGTTCACATAAGTTTTCCGACTCAAGGCATCGGCTACAACATTAGCCTTACCTGGATGGTAGTGTAATCTCATGTCATAGTCCTTGATTAACTCTAACCATCTCCTCTGTCTGAGGTTCAACTCTTTCTGCGTGAAGATATACTTCAGGCTCTTATGGTCGGTGTAAACATCACAACTATTTCCGATAAGGAAATGTCTCCAAGTCTTGAGTGCGTGCACTACGGCTGCTAGCTCCAAGTCATGAGTGGCATAATTCAACTCATGAGATCGTAGTTGTCTGGAAGCATAGGCTACAACTTTTCCATCCTGCATAAGTACTCCTCCAAGTCCTTGACGTGAAGCATCACAATAAACCTGGAAATCCTTCCGAATATCGGGCAAGATCAACACTGGGGCTGTGACCAAACGTTCCTTCAACTCCTGGAAACTGGCTTCACATTCCACAGTCCAAACATACTTGGATTCTTTCTTCAACAACTCTGTCATGGGCTTGGCAACCTTGGAGAAATTCTCAATGAACCTCCGGTAATATCCAGCAAGTCCGAGGAAACTGCGGATCTCCTTAACTGAGGTGGGTGACTTCCACTTGGTGACGGCTTCAACCTTAGCGGGGTCCACTGCTATTCCATCTCCGGAAATAACATGTCCAAGGAATCCAACTTCCGTCAGCCAAAATTCACATTTGCTGAACTTGCCATATAACTGATGCTCTCTTAGCTTTTCCAGAACTAAACGCAAATGTTCCTTATGCTCTTCCTCATTCTTGGAGAATATCAGAATGTCATCGATGAACACCACAACAAACTTGTCTAGGTATTCCATGAATACTTTGTTCATCAAATTCATGAAGTAGGCAGGAGCATTAGTCAATCCAAAAGACATGACCGTATACTCATACAAGCCATACCTCGTGGTGAAAGCTGTTTTGGGTATATCCTGTTCACGAATTTTCAACTGGTGATACCCTGATCGAAGATCGATCTTGGAGAATACTTTGGCTCCTACGAGCTGATCAAACAAATCATTAATCATCGGTAGAGGGTACTTGTTCTTGATAGTCACCTTGTTCAAGGCACGATAGTCCACTACCATTCTCAAAGATTTATCCTTCTTCTCCACCAAAAGAACTGGGGCTCCCCAAGGTGAAGAACTTGGGCGAATATACCCCTTGTCCAATAACTCCTTGATTTGCTTCTTGATTTCCAACAGATCATTTGCGGGCATCCGATAGGGTCTCTTGGAAATTGGGGCTGTCCCTGGCTGTAGCTCTATTAAGAACTCAATTTCCCTATCTGGTGGCATTCCTGGTAATTCTTCCGGAAATACATCCAGATAATCTTTTACCACAGGTACTTCCTCCTGAACAACTCCTGTGAGGGCATTTAACCTAGCACTCATAGGTGTGCGTCGGGATACATACTTAATCTTCTTGTTCTCCGGGGTGGTGAGTGAAACAGACTTGCTAGGGCAATCAAGATTTCCTTCATACTTGGTCATCCAATCCATGCCTAGGATTACATTCAATCCTTGTGACTCTAAGACGATGAGGTCGGTGGGAAAAACATGGTTTCCTATATTGAGTTTCAAGGCATGGCATCCTATCCCTGCCATCATCATACCTCCTGGGGAACTGACCTGAATGGGCTGACTAAGGGTTTTGGTGGGCAAACCATACTTATCCACAACTACCCTTGATATGAATGAATGAGTTGCACCCGAATCAAAAAGTACTGTAACAGGACGTAAATGCAATAAAAACTTACCAACCACAGTCTCGGGCTGATCATAGACTTCTTCCACATCGATGTGATTCACTTGAGCACGGGGAAACGGATTGGGCTTCTTGGCTGCGGAGTTGCCGTTGTTTCCATTGCCTGGCTTGCTTTGGGGACACTCAGTAGCATAGTGCCCTGTCTTCTGGCACTTGAAACAGGTAATGTGACTCAGATCCTTCTGAGCAGGAACGTGACGGTGCTGGTTGTTGTTCCCATTCCCATTGTCACTCTTGAAGTTACCATGGTTGGGACGGTTGTTCCCATTTCCTCCATGATTGTGGCCTCCATGGTTATGCACAGTATGAGTGTGCTTTCCAAACTTACTGTTTCCTGATCCGGTATTCCCGGAGTACGGGGAGTAACGAGGCTTCTGATGAGCTCCAGAGTTGAACTTCCCATGAGTGTACTTCCGCTTGCGGTTCTCAATCTGCTGCTGTTTACCTTCCAGAATAAGTGCCTTATCCACCAGCTCTTGGTAGTTGTTGAAATTAGCCACTACCAGCTGTATGCTCAACTCATCATTGAGTCCTTCCAGAAACTTTTCTTGCTTGGCCGCATCATCGGCCACATCTCCTGGGGCATAACGTGACAATGTGTTGAAGTCGTCCACATATTGGGCCACGGAACGATTACCCTAGCGCAAGTTGCAAAACTCGCGCTTCTTTAGACTCATGGCTCCAGCTGAAACATGAGCTGTGCGGAAAGCAAGCTTGAACTGCTCCCAAGTCACATCTGCAATAGGATAAGTGGTGGTGTAATTCTCCCACCATGATGCTGCTGGTCCTTCCAGTTGATGTGCGGCAAATCGCACTTTCTCAGCGTCAGTGCATCCAGCGGTGACAAGTTCTCTCTCCATCTTACGGAGCCAGTCATCTGCCACAATGGGCTCAGTGCTGCTGGAGAAAGTTGGAGGGTTCAACCTCAGAAAACGGGTGAGATTGTCAGTCTGGGGTGGATGGTGGTTGTTGTTGTTGTTCTGGTTGTTGGTCTGATTCTGAATCAATAGTTGCATCAGTGCATTCTGCTGCTGAAGGAGTTGAGTGAGTTCCGGCGGAAAAGTGAAATCGGTCTCACGTCGTGGAGGCATCTTGCTGTTTTCAGAGGGATGAGAATTAGAATAGAACAAGGGTCTAGAAGAAATTCACTACCCATATGCAATGCAACAAACATATCACACCAAACACTCATTCATTTATTCAATCAATGTCAAACATCGGAAATACAAATCTCAGACAACTAAGCATCGACCTACGCTTTAACGAATAAAAGATACATGGAGGGCATAACTAAGGTTCTCCTCAAAAGTGCATAGTCGTAGGTCCTCCGGTGGTGCTTTCCTCATAGTCTTCATCGTCGCTGATGAAGGGTGCCATGTCTCCTTCGGGGTGAAGGTTTTCTCCCATGTCTAGATGCTCCTCCAGAGTGGCGATGCGTGCATTCTGCTCATCAATCCTCTCTAAGAAGTCCTTCACTTTATGCTCGTGTTCATAGTTGGCCTCTCGCAGATCAGCTTCAAGGTCCAGCTCGCGATTCATCAGATTCTTGATAGTCTTTGTGTCAGCACGAACTCGAAGCTCCAGAGTCCTGATGTGAGTCTCCAGGGTCTGGATATAGGAAATAGTGGTGTCTGAAGTGGGAGGAGTTATGATGTTTCCAGTGGCATCTCTGCGACAAACCATGCTGAGTCCTGGGGAAATGGTTCCACCTCTGTATTCCTCCTGAATACGTCCAAGGGCACGATGAATGGCCATGTCTCTTCCAAGTATCCAACTGGGTGCCACGAACTTGAGGTCGATGGGTTCCTTCCGGTTCCCAAAAGTCTTCCCTGGAATATGCACCTCGATCCTGTAGCGTCCATCTTGGGGAAATGACATGATAGGAATCCCGGTGATGCTCGGCAAAGCAATCCTTATGTCCTTGACGATCCTCGTCAGCTCCTTACCAAAGGGCATCGTTGCGTCAGGCTGGCAAAACTCCGTGATCAACACTGGGATGAAGGTGGCCATCTATAAATTTTGAAATAATCGGAGAGGAGTCAGAAACGAATAGATGAGAGTATAAGATATTTAAAGACAAAGAGAAACAATCCTAAGGCTTTCCAATCCTAGAGGTTACGTCCTACGGTCAGCGTGTGCTCTGATACCATTTCTGTAGCGACTCGACCTGAAAGGCCAAGTCTCCGGTGTTTCCGTACCATCCCAAGATCATGCTGGTACACACACGGTACATCAATGTATATATCAAAGGGAAATCACACAGCATTATATTAATCGCAATCTCATATAGAGTCCTTTATTACAATATAAATTACAATAAAGTGGCTAAAAGCCAACTCATGAGAATATCTAAATCTTGCGGAAGCGTCGAAGGTAGATGAGTCCATCTGACTCCAAGGGCATCTCACTGAGCATAGAACGCGTCCTCACTCCTGGTCGGAAAGATACTCTGCAACATGATACGTTGCAGCCGTGTAGGTCAGCATATGGAATATGCCGGCAAAGTCACAAGAGAGGGGTGAAAATAATCAGCTAGTCTATATGCTTATATGGCAGGTGGTGGTGTAAGTTTTGCGTAAAGCCAAGTTTTTCCTACATCGAAGGGGGTTAAGCAAAATATTACTAAGTTGGTTGATTAATGAGATGGTTCCACCAACCAATTCTCATACCCAAAATTATTAAATACCCACATCATCATATTATTTGTGTTGAGAGTTCCGGAAGTTCCAATTCCTTTGGCTCAAGTCGTCCATAACCGTGGACACGGCTAATCGATTAGGTTTGAAATACTCTGCAGAGTTTTGCACACGTTCCCCACAAGATTTGGTCGCCTCCGTTTGATTTCTCGCACTTCAGGGTGTTTGAGAAACGGATGACCAAAACATGGTCTTCCAAAGGGTTTCCCTGCGACTCTGACGGTGCCCATCCTTTCCTACCGTTCTTCTACCTCTCGTAGCACCGCCTGTCCAGAGTTACCACGATATCCAACCAAGCCAGAGCCCATAATGACTTGTGGCTGTGCAGGTAAGCCTTGGGTCTTGAAGCACCCATCCATCCCTTTGTGCCTGGGTGGACCTTTCCGCGTGAATACTGGCCATCTCCAGCATCACCTAGGCTAACCACTGGTTTCTCCAGGGTGCCGTTCAACCATCATCCACCCAGAGGTATGTTGAAAACTTGGAGTATTGAAATCTTGATCATTATGTAGGTCTTGAAATTATTAACTCTCTCAACTCTCATGAATCACACAACCAACCCCGTCTACTAATAGCATAGCAAAAGGTAAAACAACGTTTCCCGGGGCCAATGTTGTCAAAGGGTGTTGAGAGAGGTATCTACCACATGATACTACTACAATGTAACCAAGTTTCCAACTAACCTATCTTGCATGCAACTGGGGAGATGGTAGAACTAATGCATATAAAACATGGGTAAAACATGATCAAAGTGACTTGCCTGATTGATGATCTTCGTACGTGAGTGACTCTAAGTAACAGGCTTCGCACTCCGGATAATCTAACGAAACAAACAATGCACTCCAATAAGCATACAATCAAAATATTGTAGCTAACACACACACACAACAAGGAACTAGTAAACAATTGAAACAAACAATGCACAAGTCATAAGTAAGAAAACACATAAAGTTTTGTTTTTCCAAAGGAGATGATGAAAACACTACTACATAATAAAACTATTTTGAAATAGCAAAACAATTGTTGACAGCAAGGAAAACAATAGAATATTTTATTATTAAACAAAGAAAATCAATTTAAGTTTGTTGGGAAAACTTTAGTAAAGTTTATAAAAGGTTTTGATAAACACTATATGAATCAACTATGGTTATACTAACAAGGGGAATGAAAACTAAACTTATTAATTTGTTAACAAAACATGTTCTTACAGAAAATAACTTACAAATAAATTTGTCTTAGAAAACAGAATTAATTATACAAAACTTTATTTGAAAACAAAACTATTACTAGTTAGTTGTTTTAATCAAATTATGCCTATTTGAAAAGAAGTTGTGATTCCTATGTTAAATGAAATTAAACTAGGCAAATTTATATTTTTATTAAAAGTACGTGAAAACACTAAATGTTTACTAACAGAACCTAATAAACAAATAAAACCAAATTCTAAATCAAACTAATCAAAATTTAAGTTTATAAAACTATATTATAATAATAAGCAGATTCTGTTTATAGCTAAAACACTATTAAAAGTCATCCTAAAAATCCTCAAACTAAACATGAAGATAGTCCTAACTAATATCAAACAGTAGCAAAAAGAATCATATCAAAATCTATTTTCAAACTCTAGTTATTCAGATTTGAAGATTTTGAGCAAATTTGATTACATTCAAATTTTATAGTTCAAATTTGAAATTTGAAATTACAGGGTGAAACTACATGAAAAATGTGAGCTATTGCAAAAAGAATCAACTCAAAACTCTAAACAGATTAAAAGATATAAGCAAAACAAAATTGGAAAACACTCTGTTAATTAAAACAAAACAGAAATTAAAAAAAAAGATTGCGTCGGTCAGGGGGCTACGTGGCGCAATCCTATTGGTTGGCTAGCGCGCGCGTTAGAAAATTTAGAGCGGGCGACCGATGCTAGGAGGATACCGGTTCGGTTTTAAGTGATTTCTAATCGGGACCGTTGAATCTGAAACGGAGGGAGGAGGTGTGACGACGGCGAGTTACCGGTGGGGAGGAGGAACTCCGGCGATGGAGGCGGCGGCCGGAAGCTGAGGTCGTCGACGGAGATGGCTCCGGTGGTCGAAATGGAGCGCGGAGAGGTTCAAACGGAGGCGGTGGTCGTCCTGCGCCGATTGGTGATGTCGGAGTGGGGAGGGAAAGTCGAAATCGACGGCAACGGTGATGGGAAGATCCGGTGATGGTGGCAACTCCGGCGAGTGATGCCGCGACGGTCTGGTGACGGGACGAGGGGCTCGGAGGTGAAATGGATTGCGGGGAGTGGCGCGCTTATATAGTCCAGGGAGGGGGCGAGGGGAGTGATGGGGAGGCGGGATTCTCGGGGGGTGTTTATCGCCGGCGACGGTCTGGGAGAGAGAGGAAAGAGATGACCGCGCGGGAGGAATGGTCGGTCGGGGTGGGGTCCGCCTGTCGGTGAGGGAAAAGAAGTAACGGCGCGGCGGGTGACCGGTCTGTAGTAAATGCGCGAAATAAACAGGTGGGCCGGCCCGTTCAATCGAAAAGCCGTTACCGTTTTTCTTTTTAATAATTTACCAGAGACATTCAAAAGCTTTTAAAACATTCAAATCCACTCTAAATGTAGGGGTATTATATATCAAAATTAACAGAATAATAAATGCTATTTAATGAACATTTCTATTCTGTCATTTGAACACTTTGAAAAAAATATTATTTTCAGAAATTGTCTAATTGTTTTTAAACCCTTTTTGCAAATATTTTCAAAATAACCCCTGGTTATTATTGTTCAAATATATCACCAATTAGACCCTGGTGTGGAGTGTCATGTTACTCCTCTCTTATTTTGAACATTTAACCAAAATTTCAAATAGGGGAAGCAACATAGGGAAAAGTAGAAAGGACTTTCAGAAAAATCAGAAATGACATTTCAACTAACACATACAATCAAGCAATGGTGATGATAGATGTATAGCTATATTCATAACATTCCAAAATGGAATTTTGGGATGTTACAAACCTACCCACCTTAAGATGAATCTCGCCCTCGAGATTCGGGTTGGCTAGAAAATAGGTGCGGATGGTCTCTATGAAGATCTTCTTCGCGTTCCCAGGTGGCTTCCTCCTCGGTATGGTGACTCCACAAAACTTTGCAGAACTTGATGATCTTGCTGCGGGTAACTCTGTTGGCAGTCTCGAGGATCTTGACAGGCTTCTCCTCATAAGTCAGATCACTTCCAAGCTGTATGGCCTCTAGGGGCACGGTGTCTCGCAAAGGGATGTCAGCCATCTCAGCATGACATTTCTTGAGCTGGGAAACATGAAACACATCATGAACTTCGGATAATCCTTCCGGCAATTCCAGTTTGTATGCAACTTCACCTCTACGTTCAAGAATTTTGTAGGGGCCTATGAATCTGGGTGCTAATTTTCCTTTAACACCAAATCTCTTGGTTCCTCGAAGCGGGGATACACGAAGATATGCTCGGTCTCCCACTTCATATGTCACTTCTTTACGTTTGCTGTCAGCATAGCTCTTCTGTCGAGATTGAGCTATTTTGAGTCTGTCACGTATCAACTTGACTTTCTCTTCAGAATCTCGGATAAGGTCGGGACCAAAAAGTTGTCGGTCTCCAACACCATCCCACGTCAGTGGTGTTCTGCACCTCCTTCCGTATAAAGCTTCGAAAGGGGCCATCTTTAGACTGGTTTGATAACTGTTGTTGTACGAGAATTCTGCGTAAGGTAAGTTATCATCCCAACTAGATCCATAATCTAGCGCACAAGCTCTCAACATGTCTTCCAGAATCTGGTTGACTCTCTCAGTCTGTCCATCTGTCTGCGGATGAAAAGCTGTACTAAACTCCAGTCTCGTACCCAAAGTTTCATGTAACTGATGCCAAAACTTTGAGGTAAACTGTGTTCCTCTATCTGACACGATACTCCTCGGAACTCCATGCAGACATACGATCCTGGTCATATATATCTTGGCTAGCTTAGCACTGGTATAGGTGGTTTTCACTGGAATGAAATGAGCTACCTTGGTCAAGCGATCTACCACTACCCAGATGGAATCATAACCTGAACGGGTCTTGGGCAATCCTGTGATGAAATCCATACCAAGCTTTTCCCATTTCCACTCGGGTATCGGCAAAGGTTGGAGTAACCCTGCTGGTTTCTGATGTTCTGCCTTTACTCGCTGACAAACATCACATATCGCAACATGCTCTGCAATATCTTTCTTCATACCTGTCCACCAATAACTTTCCTTTAAATCCAGATACATCTTGGTGTTGCCTGGGTGTATCGAGTAAGGTGAATCGTGGGCTTCCTGAAGTATCAACTTCTTGAGCTCTGGTTCATTGGGCACATAGATTCGGTTCTCAAACCACAAAGTTCCTTGTTCATCCTCACGAAAACCTTTAGCTTTGCCATCTTTCATTCTCTGTTTAATTTCAGCTATCTCCTTGTCCGATTTCTGGGCTTCTCGAATTCTTTCGGTCAAGGTGGACTGAATTTCCAGTGTAGCAACATATCCTCTTGGAACTATCTCTAGCTTGAGCTCTCTGAGATCATCGACTAACTCTTGAGGTAATCCTCCAGCTGTGAGTGTGTTCACATAAGTTTTCCGACTCAAGGCATCGGCTACAACATTAGCCTTACCTGGATGGTAGTGTAATCTCATGTCATAGTCCTTGATTAACTCTAACCATCTCCTCTGTCTGAGGTTCAACTCTTTCTGCGTGAAGATATACTTCAGGCTCTTATGGTCGGTGTAAACATCACAACTATTTCCGATAAGGAAATGTCTCCAAGTCTTGAGTGCGTGCACTACGGCTGCTAGCTCCAAGTCATGAGTGGCATAATTCAACTCATGAGATCGTAGTTGTCTGGAAGCATAGGCTACAACTTTTCCATCCTGCATAAGTACTCCTCCAAGTCCTTGACGTGAAGCATCACAATAAACCTGGAAATCCTTCCGAATATCGGGCAAGATCAACACTGGGGCTGTGACCAAACGTTCCTTCAACTCCTGGAAACTGGCTTCACATTCCACAGTCCAAACATACTTGGATTCTTTCTTCAACAACTCTGTCATGGGCTTGGCAACCTTGGAGAAATTCTCAATGAACCTCCGGTAATATCCAGCAAGTCCGAGGAAACTGCGGATCTCCTTAACTGAGGTGGGTGACTTCCACTTGGTGACGGCTTCAACCTTAGCGGGGTCCACTGCTATTCCATCTCCGGAAATAACATGTCCAAGGAATCCAACTTCCGTCAGCCAAAATTCACATTTGCTGAACTTGCCATATAACTGATGCTCTCTTAGCTTTTCCAGAACTAAACGCAAATGTTCCTTATGCTCTTCCTCATTCTTGGAGAATATCAGAATGTCATCGATGAACACCACAACAAACTTGTCTAGGTATTCCATGAATACTTTGTTCATCAAATTCATGAAGTAGGCAGGAGCATTAGTCAATCCAAAAGACATGACCGTATACTCATACAAGCCATACCTCGTGGTGAAAGCTGTTTTGGGTATATCCTGTTCACGAATTTTCAACTGGTGATACCCTGATCGAAGATCGATCTTGGAGAATACTTTGGCTCCTACGAGCTGATCAAACAAATCATTAATCATCGGTAGAGGGTACTTGTTCTTGATAGTCACCTTGTTCAAGGCACGATAGTCCACTACCATTCTCAAAGATTTATCCTTCTTCTCCACCAAAAGAACTGGGGCTCCCCAAGGTGAAGAACTTGGGCGAATATACCCCTTGTCCAATAACTCCTTGATTTGCTTCTTGATTTCCAACAGATCATTTGCGGGCATCCGATAGGGTCTCTTGGAAATTGGGGCTGTCCCTGGCTGTAGCTCTATTAAGAACTCAATTTCCCTATCTGGTGGCATTCCTGGTAATTCTTCCGGAAATACATCCAGATAATCTTTTACCACAGGTACTTCCTCCTGAACAACTCCTGTGAGGGCATTTAACCTAGCACTCATAGGTGTGCGTCGGGATACATACTTAATCTTCTTGTTCTCCGGGGTGGTGAGTGAAACAGACTTGCTAGGGCAATCAAGATTTCCTTCATACTTGGTCATCCAATCCATGCCTAGGATTACATTCAATCCTTGTGACTCTAAGACGATGAGGTCGGTGGGAAAAACATGGTTTCCTATATTGAGTTTCAAGGCATGGCATCCTATCCCTGCCATCATCATACCTCCTGGGGAACTGACCTGAATGGGCTGACTAAGGGTTTTGGTGGGCAAACCATACTTATCCACAACTACCCTTGATATGAATGAATGAGTTGCACCCGAATCAAAAAGTACTGTAACAGGACGTAAATGCAATAAAAACTTACCAACCACAGTCTCGGGCTGATCATAGACTTCTTCCACATCGATGTGATTCACTTGAGCACGGGGAAACGGATTGGGCTTCTTGGCTGCGGAGTTGCCGTTGTTTCCATTGCCTGGCTTGCTTTGGGGACACTCAGTAGCATAGTGCCCTGTCTTCTGGCACTTGAAACAGGTAATGTGACTCAGATCCTTCTGAGCAGGAACGTGACGGTGCTGGTTGTTGTTCCCATTCCCATTGTCACTCTTGAAGTTACCATGGTTGGGACGGTTGTTCCCATTTCCTCCATGATTGTGGCCTCCATGGTTATGCACAGTATGAGTGTGCTTTCCAAACTTACTGTTTCCTGATCCGGTATTCCCGGAGTACGGGGAGTAACGAGGCTTCTGATGAGCTCCAGAGTTGAACTTCCCATGAGTGTACTTCCGCTTGCGGTTCTCAATCTGCTGCTGTTTACCTTCCAGAATAAGTGCCTTATCCACCAGCTCTTGGTAGTTGTTGAAATTAGCCACTACCAGCTGTATGCTCAACTCATCATTGAGTCCTTCCAGAAACTTTTCTTGCTTGGCCGCATCATCGGCCACATCTCCTGGGGCATAACGTGACAATGTGTTGAAGTCGTCCACATATTGGGCCACGGAACGATTACCCTAGCGCAAGTTGCGAAACTCGCGCTTCTTTAGACTCATGGCTCCAGCTGAAACATGAGCTGTGCGGAAAGCAAGCTTGAACTGCTCCCAAGTCACATCTGCAATAGGATAAGTGGTGGTGTAATTCTCCCACCATGATGCTGCTGGTCCTTCCAGTTGATGTGCGGCAAATCGCACTTTCTCAGCGTCAGTGCATCCAGCGGTGACAAGTTCTCTCTCCATCTTACGGAGCCAGTCATCTGCCACAATGGGCTCAGTGCTGCTGGAGAAAGTTGGAGGGTTCAACCTCAGAAAACGGGTGAGATTGTCAGTCTGGGGTGGATGGTGGTTGTTGTTGTTGTTCTGGTTGTTGGTCTGATTCTGAATCAATAGTTGCATCAGTGCATTCTGCTGCTGAAGGAGTTGAGTGAGTTCCGGCGGAAAAGTGAAATCGGTCTCACGTCGTGGAGGCATCTTGCTGTTTTCAGAGGGATGAGAATTAGAATAGAACAAGGGTCTAGAAGAAATTCACTACCCATATGCAATGCAACAAACATATCACACCAAACACTCATTCATTTATTCAATCAATGTCAAACATCGGAAATACAAATCTCAGACAACTAAGCATCGACCTACGCTTTAACGAATAAAAGATACATGGAGGGCATAACTAAGGTTCTCCTCAAAAGTGCATAGTCGTAGGTCCTCCGGTGGTGCTTTCCTCATAGTCTTCATCGTCGCTGATGAAGGGTGCCATGTCTCCTTCGGGGTGAAGGTTTTCTCCCATGTCTAGATGCTCCTCCAGAGTGGCGATGCGTGCATTCTGCTCATCAATCCTCTCTAAGAAGTCCTTCACTTTATGCTCGTGTTCATAGTTGGCCTCTCGCAGATCAGCTTCAAGGTCCAGCTCGCGATTCATCAGATTCTTGATAGTCTTTGTGTCAGCACGAACTCGAAGCTCCAGAGTCCTGATGTGAGTCTCCAGGGTCTGGATATAGGAAATAGTGGTGTCTGAAGTGGGAGGAGTTATGATGTTTCCAGTGGCATCTCTGCGACAAACCATGCTGAGTCCTGGGGAAATGGTTCCACCTCTGTATTCCTCCTGAATACGTCCAAGGGCACGATGAATGGCCATGTCTCTTCCAAGTATCCAACTGGGTGCCACGAACTTGAGGTCGATGGGTTCCTTCCGGTTCCCAAAAGTCTTCCCTGGAATATGCACCTCGATCCTGTAGCGTCCATCTTGGGGAAATGACATGATAGGAATCCCGGTGATGCTCGGCAAAGCAATCCTTATGTCCTTGACGATCCTCGTCAGCTCCTTACCAAAGGGCATCGTTGCGTCAGGCTGGCAAAACTCCGTGATCAACACTGGGATGAAGGTGGCCATCTATAAATTTTGAAATAATCGGAGAGGAGTCAGAAACGAATAGATGAGAGTATAAGATATTTAAAGACAAAGAGAAACAATCCTAAGGCTTTCCAATCCTAGAGGTTACGTCCTACGGTCAGCGTGTGCTCTGATACCATTTCTGTAGCGACTCGACCTGAAAGGCCAAGTCTCCGGTGTTTCCGTACCATCCCAAGATCATGCTGGTACACACACGGTACATCAATGTATATATCAAAGGGAAATCACACAGCATTATATTAATCGCAATCTCATATAGAGTCCTTTATTACAATATAAATTACAATAAAGTGGCTAAAAGCCAACTCATGAGAATATCTAAATCTTGCGGAAGCGTCGAAGGTAGATGAGTCCATCTGACTCCAAGGGCATCTCACTGAGCATAGAACGCGTCCTCACTCCTGGTCGGAAAGATACTCTGCAACATGATACGTTGCAGCCGTGTAGGTCAGCATATGGAATATGCCGGCAAAGTCACAAGAGAGGGGTGAAAATAATCAGCTAGTCTATATGCTTATATGGCAGGTGGTGGTGTAAGTTTTGCGTAAAGCCAAGTTTTTCCTACATCGAAGGGGGTTAAGCAAAATATTACTAAGTTGGTTGATTAATGAGATGGTTCCACCAACCAATTCTCATACCCAAAATTATTAAATACCCACATCATCATATTATTTGTGTTGAGAGTTCCGGAAGTTCCAATTCCTTTGGCTCAAGTCGTCCATAACCGTGGACACGGCTAATCGATTAGGTTTGAAATACTCTGCAGAGTTTTGCACACGTTCCCCACAAGATTTGGTCGCCTCCGTTTGATTTCTCGCACTTCAGGGTGTTTGAGAAACGGATGACCAAAACATGGTCTTCCAAAGGGTTTCCCTGCGACTCTGACGGTGCCCATCCTTTCCTACCGTTCTTCTACCTCTCGTAGCACCGCCTGTCCAGAGTTACCACGATATCCAACCAAGCCAGAGCCCATAATGACTTGTGGCTGTGCAGGTAAGCCTTGGGTCTTGAAGCACCCATCCATCCCTTTGTGCCTGGGTGGACCTTTCCGCGTGAATACTGGCCATCTCCAGCATCACCTAGGCTAACCACTGGTTTCTCCAGGGTGCCGTTCAACCATCATCCACCCAGAGGTATGTTGAAAACTTGGAGTATTGAAATCTTGATCATTATGTAGGTCTTGAAATTATTAACTCTCTCAACTCTCATGAATCACACAACCAACCCCGTCTACTAATAGCATAGCAAAAGGTAAAACAACGTTTCCCGGGGCCAATGTTGTCAAAGGGTGTTGAGAGAGGTATCTACCACATGATACTACTACAATGTAACCAAGTTTCCAACTAACCTATCTTGCATGCAACTGGGGAGATGGTAGAACTAATGCATATAAAACATGGGTAAAACATGATCAAAGTGACTTGCCTGATTGATGATCTTCGTACGTGAGTGACTCTAAGTAACAGGCTTCGCACTCCGGATAATCTAACGAAACAAACAATGCACTCCAATAAGCATACAATCAAAATATTGTAGCTAACACACACACACAACAAGGAACTAGTAAACAATTGAAACAAACAATGCACAAGTCATAAGTAAGAAAACACATAAAGTTTTGTTTTTCCAAAGGAGATGATGAAAACACTACTACATAATAAAACTATTTTGAAATAGCAAAACAATTGTTGACAGCAAGGAAAACAATAGAATATTTTATTATTAAACAAAGAAAATCAATTTAAGTTTGTTGGGAAAACTTTAGTAAAGTTTATAAAAGGTTTTGATAAACACTATATGAATCAACTATGGTTATACTAACAAGGGGAATGAAAACTAAACTTATTAATTTGTTAACAAAACATGTTCTTACAGAAAATAACTTACAAATAAATTTGTCTTAGAAAACAGAATTAATTATACAAAACTTTATTTGAAAACAAAACTATTACTAGTTAGTTGTTTTAATCAAATTATGCCTATTTGAAAAGAAGTTGTGATTCCTATGTTAAATGAAATTAAACTAGGCAAATTTATATTTTTATTAAAAGTACGTGAAAACACTAAATGTTTACTAACAGAACCTAATAAACAAATAAAACCAAATTCTAAATCAAACTAATCAAAATTTAAGTTTATAAAACTATATTATAATAATAAGCAGATTCTGTTTATAGCTAAAACACTATTAAAAGTCATCCTAAAAATCCTCAAACTAAACATGAAGATAGTCCTAACTAATATCAAACAGTAGCAAAAAGAATCATATCAAAATCTATTTTCAAACTCTAGTTATTCAGATTTGAAGATTTTGAGCAAATTTGATTACATTCAAATTTTATAGTTCAAATTTGAAATTTGAAATTACAGGGTGAAACTACATGAAAAATGTGAGCTATTGCAAAAAGAATCAACTCAAAACTCTAAACAGATTAAAAGATATAAGCAAAACAAAATTGGAAAACACTCTGTTAATTAAAACAAAACAGAAATTAAAAAAAAAGATTGCGTCGGTCAGGGGGCTACGTGGCGCAATCCTATTGGTTGGCTAGCGCGCGCGTTAGAAAATTTAGAGCGGGCGACCGATGCTAGGAGGATACCGGTTCGGTTTTAAGTGATTTCTAATCGGGACCGTTGAATCTGAAACGGAGGGAGGAGGTGTGACGACGGCGAGTTACCGGTGGGGAGGAGGAACTCCGGCGATGGAGGCGGCGGCCGGAAGCTGAGGTCGTCGACGGAGATGGCTCCGGTGGTCGAAATGGAGCGCGGAGAGGTTCAAACGGAGGCGGTGGTCGTCCTGCGCCGATTGGTGATGTCGGAGTGGGGAGGGAAAGTCGAAATCGACGGCAACGGTGATGGGAAGATCCGGTGATGGTGGCAACTCCGGCGAGTGATGCCGCGACGGTCTGGTGACGGGACGAGGGGCTCGGAGGTGAAATGGATTGCGGGGAGTGGCGCGCTTATATAGTCCAGGGAGGGGGCGAGGGGAGTGATGGGGAGGCGGGATTCTCGGGGGGTGTTTATCGCCGGCGACGGTCTGGGAGAGAGAGGAAAGAGATGACCGCGCGGGAGGAATGGTCGGTCGGGGTGGGGTCCGCCTGTCGGTGAGGGAAAAGAAGTAACGGCGCGGCGGGTGACCGGTCTGTAGTAAATGCGCGAAATAAACAGGTGGGCCGGCCCGTTCAATCGAAAAGCCGTTACCGTTTTTCTTTTTAATAATTTACCAGAGACATTCAAAAGCTTTTAAAACATTCAAATCCACTCTAAATGTAGGGGTATTATATATCAAAATTAACAGAATAATAAATGCTATTTAATGAACATTTCTATTCTGTCATTTGAACACTTTGAAAAAAATATTATTTTCAGAAATTGTCTAATTGTTTTTAAACCCTTTTTGCAAATATTTTCAAAATAACCCCTGGTTATTATTGTTCAAATATATCACCAATTAGACCCTGGTGTGGAGTGTCATGTTACTCCTCTCTTATTTTGAACATTTAACCAAAATTTCAAATAGGGGAAGCAACATAGGGAAAAGTAGAAAGGACTTTCAGAAAAATCAGAAATGACATTTCAACTAACACATACAATCAAGCAATGGTGATGATAGATGTATAGCTATATTCATAACATTCCAAAATGGAATTTTGGGATGTTACAGGTCTCATCGAGATTCAAAAGTTGCCACCTTTTGGTCACTTCGGTACCACCAAGATTAACACATCGGTGTCATCGAGTTTGACTTATTGTCTGTAACGTTTGGATTTTTGGGGATGCCTATATATACCCCTCCACCACCACTTAATCGAAAGAGAAGCACTCGGAACTATTCCATATCTACCCTATCAGATTTTCTGAGAGAGAACCACCTACCCTTGTGTTGAGATCAAGATCTTCCACTCCAATCATATGGATCTTGATTTCTAGCCTCCCCAAGTTGCTTTCCACCAATCCTGTCGTGGTTTTGTCACAGCAGATGTCCGAGGACTTAGATTCGAGGCCATCGCTAAGGTGATGGACTCAAAGGGGTTGGTTGGGACGAAGGACACGAGTTTACTCAGGTCCGGCCCCTCAAGAAGAGGTAAAAGCCTACGTCCTGCTTGTTTTGTATTTATTGGAGTATCGATTACAAGGGAGCGGATTCGCTTGACCTAGTTCTTGATTAGTTGGTTTTCTGTCTAAGTCGCCCCGGGTCTCGCCCTTATAAAGGAGGTCCATACCACGGGTTACACAAGTCTCATACCGAATCTTACTATGTGTCCGACTCTATCTCTATGACGTCTTGCCTTCCTGAGCAAGCCATCTTCGGGCGGCTTATCCGCACGGGTCTTCATGCCTTCCTTGTCTGGGCCTCGCCTTGGCCCATCTTGGTGAACCTCTATACGTCTAGGCTTATGTCTCGAGGCCCATCCTTGGTCTGGCTTATGAGCCGCCAGGTATGACCTGGCCCCACCTGGGCGGGTCTCACCACGGGGTTATATCCCTAACATTAGGCCCCAGGTTGATTTGAGTTTGCTCATTCAACCTTCCGTCTCACTTGGCGGCGAGTCTTGCTCAACCTTCCATCTCACTTGGCGGCGAGTCTTGCTCCTTATAACCTGAAAGTAAGACAAAGTAACCCGCCGTGATGTCATACCGAAGATATCAAAAAGATCCCTGACGACCGCAACAGATCTTTCCACTATTAAACTGATGGCCCAAAAATCGAGGCGTCCGTCTCGGTCAATCAACTTCCGTCGCCTGGATTCTCGCGCCTGTTTCCACCTTTTCCCTATTAAATAGGACCGCGAAGGGTGGTCTTCATTTCTTTCTCCGCTTTCCCTTCTTCTTCTTCCTCCCGACGTCGTCGCTCCAGAGTTTCCCTGCTCCGACGAAGCTTTCACACTGTCGTCACGCTAGGCCGCTGCATCAACCTGATCGGACCAGAGCACCGCTCGCATCCGTCGCGTCATCTTCAGTAAGTTCTTCTCCACCCCTAGATTTGTAGCTTTCGATAGGGTTTTCATGCAGTTCCTCCGCCGCTAGAACACGAGCTCTTCGCAATGTCCGATAGTATGTAGACCAATGAGCTTGATAATACCCCTTTTTCTCGTGCGGTAGACCGTAGGAAGTAGATAATAGCACAACACAGATCCGTGGTTGCCCCCTGTACTATCTTCAAATACTGCTAGTTCTTCTGTTCTTTGCTAGGTTAGAATAAACCTTCTTTTTCCTCTCTTTTGTAGATCTATAACTATGTAGATAGCATGTGAAAACTTGTTTTCCACACATAGTAATATTTGCTTTGTTCCTTGCAAATTTGACTCGCCATCAGACTTCCGACTCTCGGCTAAACTACTTCGGCGACTTAGCCTTAGAGAACTTAAATTTCATCGGCCATCTATAGTCATATGTCACCTTCTGACTCGCCACACATTATTACTTTGCACAGCTTTAAGATGCCACCATGCCTCGTGCGTCCAATTCTTGTAACTGGGTCAGCTCTGCCGTTACCGAAGAGTTCTTGAAAGACATCGTAGACACAGGGTCGTTACCAGCCAAACATGTCATCCATTGGCAGGTTCCAGGCAATGAAAAGAAACCCCTTCCACAAGAGGGCGAAGTAGTTGTCTTTGTGGATCACCTTGTACGCGATTTCAGCCTGCCCGACTCAAGATTCTTCCGAGATGTTCTTCATTTCTTTAAGTTGTGCCCCCAAGACATCGCCCCAAACTCCGTCTCAAACATATGCAACTTCCAAATTCTCTGTGAAGTTTACTTACAAGAAGAGCCGTCCGTTGGCCTTTTTCATGAGTTCTTCTATGCGACCCGCCAGACGGAAGTAAAAGTTGGTCCAAGATTACGGCTCGGCGGGATCTCAATTCAAAGGAGACGGGACGTGACCTTTCTGGCTGTTCGGATGCCAAGTTATCCCAAGGACTAGAATAAAACCCGGTTTTACTAAAAAGACACTTCTCTAGAAGGAGAGCGTCCCTTGTCGGGTTATC
Organism: Hordeum marinum; assembly: GCA_022496015.1. NCBI lineage: Eukaryota > Viridiplantae > Streptophyta > Magnoliopsida > Poales > Poaceae > Hordeum > Hordeum marinum. The sequence goes on along the minus strand of CM039678.1, from coordinate 411,928,678 downwards.
GTCCAACCCGGCTCAAGACTTCAACCGAGCTCCCTGAACGGTTGTCAGCCACTGAACGAGCGAAGTATGCTCCGGCTCACGCAAGAATCAAGGCCCTTATGGCCAATGGTCTGACTGGGATGGATCTGACCCGCTGTTGGGTTTCTTGGAAAGTCCTTCCTCTGAGCCGGCGTAGCCGCCTCATGTGCGGGTGATGATAATGACCCCCTCTGCTTTAAATCTACTACGTTGTCTGAGGATAACATCGTGGCCGCCATCAAGAGTCTTGTTCATGAATTTGAAGGATCTTGCCACGTCATTGGATTAGCACCTTTCTGCGCCGCAAACCCGACCCCAGACGTAAGGACGACTCTTGATCTCCCTACTTCCGCGTTAGCTATTCATATATGTTTTGCAATCTTTTGACCTCTTTTGACGGCTTTCATTTTCAGGCCAATTCCAGCTTCTAGTAAAAGAAGTATGCTCCTTCTCCAAAGAAATCAAAGGAGAAAACCGACAGCCGGAAGAAGAAAACCGCACCTCAAGAACAACCGGAATCTGACGACTCAAAGGTAGAACTTGACTCTCTTGGCCGTCTATTCATGCACCTTATTGATAATGATAATTCTCAGGACGAAACAGAGACAAGCCACGCCAATGTTCCTGAGGTAACTTATGTTTCATCTGACTCGGAACATCTTGCACCACGGAAGATATGGCGGGTCGTCTGAAAGTTCCCACTTTCTCATCCTCTTGCTGACTTAGACCCCCCCTTTTCATTGAAAAAGCAACAGCAACTCTCCCGATGCCAGACCCAGAGCACCGGCTCTAACAACCTCATGGACGGGTTATCTCATTCCCCGGCTCAACAGAAATGGCCAGCAGAGGTATTTATTTCACTTGGCTTAAGTTTGTCAACCTTGCCTTTATGATTTGATCCTGTCTTATATTGCCTTAACTGTTTTCAGGAATCACCCCTTCCTCGGGCGACTCTACAGCTACTGCTCTTCCGCCTCTGAAGATTAACCCAGAGTATGTGTCTTTCATGCTTGCATTACATCCTTTGTTAGATGTAAAGTTAATACCATGACCTTCTATGCTTTCCAGGGCTCAAGCAAAACGAAGGAATAACGGCGGGTCTAACCCTGCTCCCAAGGTTCGAGAGCCGGAGCCTGCCAAGCCGGATTCTCCTGCACTACACGTTGATCCCTCTGCGGCCTCCAAGGACACGCCTGAAGAAACTCGTCACTTTGCCGAGCCGGTGGCCAATGACATGATTCCTAAGAGTCCTCCAAGGGCCAATTCTAAGCCGGCGAGCCCTGCACTGGCTGCTGACGATTCGGTTACTCCGGACGTCGTCATTACTGGCGCCGGATTTAACTCTCCTCAACCTCATGTGTTAATAAAGCACACTGAGAAGACTGAAGCTTCCGAGAAGCTGGACTTTGAGATCCCCGCGCTAGAAAAGCTAACAATCAACGAGCTTTACGCCGGTTATCTGAACCGCCTTTCCACAAGCCGGAATATGGAGCTCAAGCTTGTTAACTTGATGAAGAAGAAATATGAGGTACGCTTGCTTTCTTTCCCTTATACCATTACGTAGCCCCCAAGGGCTGGTTTAGTATTTACCAATGGTAAGCCGGGTCTTTGAATCTTTGTTATAAGTAGAAAACACTTAGCTTGTAGGCCTCAATAATCAGCTGAAGACTTAAATATTGAGTCGACGCTTTAGTGTGTAAGTATTTGTTCAAAGAACCATCTGTATCCCCCAAGGGCCGGCTTGACTTGATAAAAGATGAGCCGGGACTTTAGTATAAATAGATCAGAGAGCCAGATGTAGCCCCCAAGGGCCGGCTTAACTTTGATGAAGATGATCCGGGACTTTGGTATAGATAGACCAGAGAGCCAGATGTAGCCCCCAAGGGCCGGTTTAACTTCGATGAAGATGAGCTGAGACTTTGGTATAGATAGACCAGAGAGCTAGATGTAGCCCCCAAGGGTTGGTTTAACTTTGATGAAGATGAGCCGGGACTTTGGTATAGATAGACCAGAGAGGCAGATGTAGCCCCCAAGGGCCGGTTTAACTTCGATGAAGATGAGTCGGGACTTTGGTATAGATAGACCAGAGAGCCAGATTCATCCCCCAAGGACCGGTTTAACTTCGATGAAGATGAGCCGGGACTTTCTTGTATCCTTAGAGTACAAATAGACATTAGCCCCCAAGTGTCGAGCATATTGCTTGCAATCTGCTTGAAACTTGCCTTATATTGTCTTACTCTTGATCATCTGATAATATACCATCCTGGCAACTTAGCCCTCCTTTTGATTTGTTATATGTCACAGGAAGCTTTAAATGAGGCTGAGTCTGAATTAACCGGCTTAAGGAGCAATCTAGCCACCTAGCAAGCCGCTCGAAGTGAAGCAGATGAGAAGTGCCGGCTCATCACCGAGGAACTTACAAAAGTTAAAGCTGACTTCGCTGCCTTCAAGAAATCTACTGAGACGGAACAAACCGCCCTGGTTCAACGAGCAGACGATGCTGACCGGCGGCTCATGGTTGTCTCCGATGAGCTACACGCCTTGAAGCATCACATTGTGAAGATGTCTGCTGCCATCTTTGGTAAGTACGAAATACTTAGCCAATACTCTTGTGTGAATACTTACACTAGCGACTTATAACCGAACATCCATCTTATGCAGGTCCAAGGAGTTGGCAACTTGCTACTGACAACTTGCTGCCTTTGAAAGCCGTCTATACTTTAACAGAGCAACTGTATTGTGGCGCTCTCTGCACACTCAAGGCGGTGCTCTATAAGGAAAACATCCCTTCAACCATGAAGGGAGTCATAGAATTTCTGTCCACCTTGCCAAAACAAATCTAGGAGCTCAAAAAATCAGCCGCCAGAAAAGGAGCCATCGCAGCCATAAGCCGGGCACTAGCTTTTGCCCTAGAGCTGACTCCCGAAGACATGATGGACGGGTTTCCATCCAAGAAGGATGACGGCTCAGAATTCACGAGGCTGACTATGCTCGTTGCATGAAGGCTTCGAGAGTCCTCGGATTAGTGTGAGCAGATGAAGTGGACTTGTCAACATACCACGCGGCTTACAATGCCAAGCAGAAGAGAGTATGCGGCCCAACCTTTGAGGCCAAGGACTTAACGCCTGCGCCGTAAGCACCTCTTTGCTCCTGATCTTGACCCATCCCCCCTCTTAGAAGAGGCAAACTTTGCGGCTTTAACCAACTACAATTGGGACGTGGACAATCTCCAGATTATAGAAGCTGAAGACCCGCCGTAGAGTGAACTGCCATCCAACTGACGATCTTGGTAACGTCGTGGATTAGCCGGCCTTGTGATCCGCCATAGGGCGGTGTAAAAAACTTTGAATCCTCACTTTTGAGCTCCACAGTGAGCATTGTAATAGGCTTGTAGTAAATGTTGTCTTGCCTGAATTGTGCCATCGTGCACATATGAAATCGTTCGGCTTAACATATTACATCTGCCTTGTGCCTTCAACTCATACCAGATGTTTTGGCGGCTCTTGGTAATTAACCAACCTGCAAGAATAGATTAATCTTACATTGTCAGGAGGATGGCTTAAGATAGCCCCACCCAAAGATGTTATATCTTTCCTGACTCGCTTTTTGTTTAACTCATGTGCCGGTTCTTCTGGGCTGACTCGCCACTTAAAAACCCTTAGTAATACAGGGTCTCTATCGAGATTGGTCATCAATTCCTTTCAGCAGCTCAGGGTCTCTAAGCGAGATCAACTGACAGGAAGGGTGACGTCCCAGAAGAGACTCAACAGGGCATGAGTACCCTGGTAGCCCATAAACTGCCTCTCACGTGACATAAATCCGTCGTTTTAACCTTAAACAGTGCAGGGTCCTTAAGGATTAATTGTCTAAGAGTACGAACGGGCCACATAGCGGAGAGTCATCAGTAGATGGGAGAATTCATCCTTGCTTTCCGTAAGTCGGCCCTCACGTGACAAGAGCCGCCGTTGTAACCTTTAACCAGTACATGGTCTCTATCGAGATTGGTCGTCAATTTCTTTGAGCCGGCTCAGGGTCTCCAGGCGAGATTAACTGGTAAGAGTTCGGCAGGTCACCTAGCGGAGCAGCATCAGCTTACAGGCAATTTTAACCTTGTTTGGCTTAAGAGCTGATCAAGAGGGTGTGTAAGCTAAACCCGGCGGGTTGGAAGCCCCCAAGTGACCTTTGTTGATGGAGTCAACTATTTGGCTTAAGAGCCGACCAATAGGGTATGATAAGCTAAACCGGGTGGGTTGGAAGCCCCCTGGACGATCATATTGATGGAGTCAACTATTTGGCTTGAGAGCCGATCAATAGGGTCTGATAAGCAAAATCCGGTGGGTTGGAAGCCCCCTGATTGACCTTTTTGCACAGACTGAGATATGTGAAACGGCAGAGGCCCCGGCTTGCAGGGATGCCAACTTTATTCATATATGTGTGTGTGTGTGTGTGTGTGTGTGTGTGTGTGTGTATGATATGTACAACGAAGGTGTACAATTTCAAATCTTGACAACTTAAGTATAATAAGGCCGTAGATGTGCTATGTTCCATGGCCGGCGGGTCTCCTGCCCAGAAGTATGTGAGTCGTCTTGGATGTCAATGAGGTAATATGACCCATTGTTGAGATTTTTGCTGACCACGAAAGGCCCTTCCCATAGAGGGGGACAACTTGTGTGCATCTGTCTAATCTTGAATCAACTGCAACACTAAGTCGCCTTCTTGAAACGTCCGGGTCTTGACTCTGCGTCGATGATAGCAATGCAGGTCTTGCTGATAAATCACCGAACGAGCCGCCGCCAAGTCACGTTCTTCCTCCAAGGCATCCAACGCATCTTGACGCACCGTTTCATTGTCTGCCTCAACGTAAGCTGCCACTCGTGGCGAGTCATGACGGATATCGCTTGGTAACATGGCTTCTGCACCGTAAACCATGAAGAAAGGTGTGTAACATGTTGATCTGTTGGGAGTGGTTCTGATGCTCCATAAGACAGACGACAACTCCTCCACCCAACAACCCGGCGTTCACTGTAAAGGAACCATAAGCCAGGGCTTGATACCTCTCAAGATTTCTTGGTTAGCGCGCCCTGCCTGGCCGTTTGGTTGTGGATGAGCAACTACAGAAACATCAAGTCTGATGTGTTCATTTTCACAGAACGCTTTCATAGCCCCCTTGGATAGGTTTGTACCATTATCTATGATGATACTATGAGGGTAACCAACACGGTAGATCAGCTTCTTAATGAACTGAACCGCCGTAGCCGCATCACACTTGCCAACCGGCTCAGCTTCTACGCACTTGGTAAATTTGTCAACCGCCACCAAAAGGTGGGTCTTCTTGTCCTTGGATCTCTTGAAAGGCCTGACCATATCAAGCCCCCAGACCGCAAATGGCCAAGTAACTAGAATCATGCGCAGATCTTGAGCCGAGACATGAGCACGTCGGTCGAAATTTTGACATCCATCGCACTTGCGGACCAAGTCTTTCGCATCCTTATGAGCCGTCGGCCAGAAGAAACCATGTCTAAAGGCCTTGGCCACTAGTGATTTTGAGCCGGCGTGATGACCACAATCACCAGCATGAATTTCATTCGAGATTTCCTTGCCCCTTCAGGTGAAACACAACGTTGAAACACGTCGGTGACGCTGCACTTATGTAACTCGCCATTGACTATCGCATTGACTTAGACCGCCTGGTGATTTGTCTGGCCAGATTTTCATCATCAGGTAACCCGCCGCGAGTCAAGTACGCCAAATAAGGCACAGTCCAGTTAGGAATTTCATGTAGAGCCACCACCAACTGTCCCTCCGGGTCAGGAATAGCCAAGTCTTCCTCTGAAGGTAACTTAACTAACAAGTGATGTAGTACATCTAAGAAAACGTTAGGTGGCACCGGCTTACATTGAGAACCCAGCCTTGATAGGGCGTTAGCCGACTCGTTCCTGTGACGATCAATATGATCCACCTAATAACCCTTGAAGTGTCCAGCGATGATATCCACCGCCTGACGATAAGCCGCCATACGCGGGTCCTTGGAATCTCAAGTGCGTGAAACTTGCTGGGCTACAAGATCTGAGTCACCGAAGCATCTAACCTGGCTCAGATTCATCTCCTTAGCCACCCGGAGGCCATGAAGCAGAGCTTTGTACTCAGCTGCATTGTTAGTACAGGGAAACATCAACCTTAGCACATAACAGAACTTATCACCTTTGGGGGAAGTTAAGACAACCCATGCCCCTGATCCTTCCAGTTGCCTAGATCCATCAAAGTGGATTGTCCAATATGTGTTATCCGGCTTTTCCTCGGGCCCCTGACACTTTGTCCAGTCGTTGATGAAATCCACCAAGGCTTGTGACTTAACCGCCGTGCGAGGCGCCTATTTCAAATTGAGAGGTCCAAGCTCAAATGCCCACTTAGCGATCCTGCCAGTGGCTTCTCTGTTTTGAATTATATCTCCCAACGGGGCAGAGCTAACCACTGTAATCGGGTGCCCTAGGAAGTAGTGTTTTAGCTTGCGATTGGCCATGAACACCCCATACACCAGCTTCTGCCAATGTGGATATCTCTGCTTGGATTCTATCAGGACCTTACTGATATAGTAAACCGGCCTCTGAACCAGATATTCCTTCCCTAACTCCTTACGCTCAACAACGATTGCGACGCTCATAGCCCTATTATTAGATGCCACGTATAAGAGCAAAGGTTCTTTCTCAACCGGAGCGGCTAAGACCGGCGGCTCAGTGAGTTGCCTCTTGAGTGCCTCAAATGCTTCACCCGCCGTCGTACTCCAGACAAAGTTGTCCAACTTTTTCATCATCTGATACAAAGGGATAGCCTTCTCACCAAGGTGGCTTATAAACCGGCTTAACACAGCAATCCGTCCCGCCAGGCGCTGAACATCATTGATGCATGTTAGCTCAGACAGGGATGTGATAGCATTGATTTTATCCGGGTTAGCCTCAATGCCACGCTCACATACCAGAAATCCCAAGAGCTTGCCTGCCGGAACGCCAAAGACACACTTAGCCGGGTTAAGCATCATCTTGTAGACCCGTAAGTTGTCGAAAGTCTCCTTCACGTCGTCAAGTAGAGTCTCTTTCTTCCTTGACTTGATCACAATATCATCCACATATGCATGAACGTTGCACCCAATTTGGCTGTGAAGACAGTTCTGTACGCAACGCTGGTAAGTCACCTGGGCACTCTTGAGCCCGAAAGGCATAGACACATAGCAGAAAGCACTAAAAGGCATGATGAAAGTCGTCTTCTCTTCGTCCTTGACTGCCATCCTGATCTGATGATAACCATAATAAGCATCTAGAAAGCATAAACTCTCGCAACCCGCCGATGCATCAATGATCTGGTCAATACGAGGGGGAGCAAACGGGTCAGCCGGACAGGCCTTGTTAAGATCCGTGTAGTCCACACACATACGCCACGTGTCATTTTTCTTGAGTACTAGTACCGGGTTAGCGAGCCACTCCGGATGAAAGACCTCGACGATGAAACCCACCGCCAGGAGCCGGGCTACTTCTTCCACAATGGCCTTGCGTCTCTCCTCATTGAACCGCCATAGAAATTGTTTGACTGGTTTAAACTTAGGATCCACATTAAGGTGGTGCTTAGTGAACTCTCTTGGTACACCCGGCATGTCAGAAGGTTTCCACGCGAAGATGTCCCGATTCTCACGGATTAGTTCGATGAGCGCGCTTTCCTATTTGGGATCCATATTAGCTCCGATAGTGAACTGCTAAGATGAGTCGCCCCGATTGAAATCCACCAATTTGGTATCATCCGCCGAAAATTTGAGGGGCGGCTCAACCTTTGTGGTAGGCTTTTTCAACGGAGTCATGTCCTCCGGGTCAATGTTTTCCCTGTAAAACTTGAGCTCCGCCTCAGCACAACGAGACTCTTCATAAGCCGCATCTCCTTCCTCGCACTCAATAGCCGTCTCTTGATCACCATGCATTGTAATCGTAACTTTTAGGCCCGGCATCTTGAGCTGCAAGTACACATAACAAGGCCTAGCCATGAATTTGGCATAAGCCGGACGTCCAAACAGAGCATGATACGGACTTTTGATCTTAACCACCTCAAAACACAAGGTCTCCACCCTGTAATTGTATTCGTCACCGAAGGCGACTTCCAAAGAGATCCTCCCCACTGGATAAGCCGACTTGTCAGGCACCACGCCATGAAAAACCGTTAAGGACGGCTTAAGATCTTTATCAAGCAACTTCATCTGGCGGAAAGTGTCGTAGTACAAGATATTGATGCTACTGCCACCATCCATAAGCACCTTGGTAAACACGTAGCCTCCAACTTGGGGAGCAACTACCAACGCCAGCCATCCCGGGTCATCGACACGTGGCGGGTGATCCTCTCGGCTGCAAGTTATATCATACTCAGACCACTTCAAGTATTGTGGTAGAGCCGGCCTGATCGCATTAACCACCCGCTTGCGCAACTTCTGATCTCGCCTGTCAAGGCTGGTCGTAAAAACATGATACTGACCTGAGCTGAGCTGCTTTGATTTACTCTGATATCCAGACTGGTTATTTTGTTGCTGATTATTGCCACCAGAGTGCTGATGATGTCCTCCTTGGTTGCCCTGGTCGTGATGGCCGGATCCTGAGCCACCGGACCCAAACCCAGCTCCTGGCCCGCCTGGTCCTGAGCCGTCCGGCGGGCCACCATCGTTGTTATGCTGTCGGAAGCTATAGTCCTTGAACTTTTGCATAACGTGGCAATTACCCCACATGTGACCCGCTAATCTGTCGGGCCAACTGTGCTCTGGACAAGGTTTATTGAGCATCTCCTCCGAGTTAAAAGGAGTCTTACTCTTATTAAAAGGCTGCTTGACCTTCTCGTTTCCCTTAGCACGATTATTGTCGTTGCCGGCGTTGGCCACCAGTTCTGACCCGCCGTCCGGGTTCTTCCTCGTGCCTTGGTTACCATTGCCTGTCGCACCCTTGCCATTGCTATTCTTCTTACTCTGACCAGGCTTCTCTTCATCAGAGCCTGGATCCTTCGTATTATCAGAGTCGGCGTATTTCATGAGAGCCGCCATGAGCTCCCGCATGTCTTGACACGTGTGCTTGAGCCGGCCGAGCTTCTGCTTCAAAGGCGTAAAGTGGCAATTCTTTTCTACAATCAAGACCGCTTGAGCCGTCGTAATCTGCTCAGATGAGTGGATGATAGTCGAAACCCACCGGACCCAGTGATGAGCCAACTCATTTTCCTGTTGTACACAGTGATCCAAATCCACAATCGTCATGGGCTGCTTGCACGTTCCTTGAATTTTTTTGATGAACCTCGCTTTTAACTCAGCCCAAGAATTGATGGTATTGGGAGGCAAACCTTTCAACCATGTGCGAGCTGGCCCTTCTAGCATCATGATAAAATACTTTGCGCACACCGCGTCCTTGACGTCCAACATCTCCATGGCCAGCTCATAACTCTCAATCCAAGCCTCCGAGGGTAGATCAGCGGTGTAATTTGGGACCTTGCGAGGGCCTTTGAAATCCTTCGGCAGACGCTCGTTCCGCAGAGCCGGCACCAAGCACAGTACTCTCACGGCCCTGGTGGTTACTCCCGCTCCAACGGAGACGAAAGGCGCAGGCTCTTGATGGGCCGCCGCTGCCAGAGCCACCGCCTCACGTTGTGCCCTCGCCCGATCTACGAGCGCCTGAGCATCCAAAGTTGCCTCGTCGTCTCGCGGTGGGCCTCGGTGCCGATCACAGCTAGAAACCGCCGGCGACTCATAACGCTGGCTGAAGCTGCGACTGGGGATGGGAGTTGAATGCACGCGACTCCGGCTGTAGGTATACTTCTCTTGTTGGGCCATCGCCGTTCGTAGGTACCCAATAGCGTCCCGTACCTCTTCTGCGAAAGGCGCCTCGTCCGGAATAGGGATTGTTCCAAGCCGGTTGCCACCGCCACCATGTTCTCCGCCGGGTTTGAGTAGTGACCCACCGGCATTGGAAAAGCCATCGGTGAGGTCTGGTTCCATCAGGGCGGGTTAAGCTGCCGCCGAGCCGCCAGCCGACTTCCAGGTGTTTCCGTTGTCAGACTCGTTCCTAGCATGTTAAAAAGGTTTCGGGCCTCATATTGCTCTGGCAGGCGGGACTGGTGCCTCATCCGCCGCACCGCGGCCGCCGACTGTTGTTCTAGCTCAAGGCGGAAAGCATCCGTCTTAAGGCGCTCTGCCTCCGCGTCCATCTGAGCTTTTAACACACCGATCCTCTGTTGGACTTCCACCATCTGGTCCTTTGGTCTCATGATCTCCAGGTTCGGGGCGGCTTGATTGTCAGGCGTAACTTTAGTTGCCATCAGGGTTGTGAGCTCGTTCATCAAATCCAGAAGAACCTGAGCCGATGGCGGGTCAGCCCCTGTTTCTGCCACCCCGGCGGCCGCACCGCTTGTGCCCAGCTCTGTTCCTGCCATGAACACGGCCGCATGAGTTGGCAACCCATGATCGTCCGGCTCAGACCACTCCGACTCGGGATAAAGCTCGTCGTAGCCCCCGACCCCGCCATCATGAAGTTGGTAGACTGATTCCGCCTCTCCGCTCGAAGATCCATCCTCTGAACAGATGAGGGTCTCTTGCGACTTAGAAGCCTCCAGATCAATACCTTGAGTGAAGCTAATGAAGACATGCTTCCTGCCCGGGTCAGCACGGGCGGGTTGCACGTGTCGGATGGGTTGCGCGCGCCGAGCCGGCTCGACGATGTCAGTGCAGACGTCCAGCCTAGGTGTGGATCCACCAATTTTGCCAATGAAGACGTGGATTCTGCTGAAGGGAACCCAGAACCCCTACTCCACAGAGTCGGCGCCGTGACCCCAGCCGGCGTCATCGATGTAGAGCCAGCCGCGGCGAATTTTGTTCATCCTTCCAATCATGTATCCCTTGATCCCCGAAAGAGAGCCCTTTGAGAACTCAACACCATCGAGCGCTAGCCCCACGATGGGCGCCAACTGTCGTGGTTTTGTAACGGCAGATGTCCGAGGACTTAGATTCGAGGCCATCGCTAAGGTGATGGACTCAAAGGGGTTGGTTGGGACGAAGGATACGAGTTTACCCAGGTTCGCCCCTCAAGAAGAGGTAATAGCCTACATCCTGCTTGTGTGATTGGAGTATCAATTACAAGGGAGCGAATTCGCTTGACCTAGTTCTCGATTAGTTGGTTTTCTATCTAAGTATCCCCGGGTCTCGCCCTTATAAAGGAGGTCAAGACCACGGGTTACACAAGTCTCATACCGACTCTTACTATGTGTCCGACTCTATGTCTACGGCGTTTTGCCTTCCTGAGCAAGCCGTCTCCAGGCGGCTTATCCGCCCGGGTCTTCATGCCTTCCTTGTCTAGGCCTCGCCTTGGCTCATCTTGGTGAATCGCTATACGTCTAGGCTTATGTCTCGAGGCCCATCCTTGGTCTGGCTTATGAGCCGCCAGGTATGACCCGACCCCACCTGGGCAGGTCTCACCATGGGGTTATATCCCCAACAAATCCCATCTCTTCCACCAAGCCAAATTTGTGAGAGAGTGATTGTGTGTTGAGGAGTCTATCATCTTGAAGCACAAGAGCAAGGAGTTCATCGTCATTATCGAGCCTATTACCTTTTGGAGGGTGGTGCCTCCTAGATTGGTTAGGTGTCGCTTGGGAGCCTCCTACTTCGTGTTGTGGAGTGAACTAAGAAGTTTGTAAGGGCAAGGAGATCGCCTACTTTGTGAAGATCTACCCATAGTGAGGCTAGTCCTTCGTGGTCGGAAGCCGTATGGAATAGTCAAGGTTGCTACTTCGTGGACCCTTATGGGTGGAGCACTCCATGGACTCTCACGGTCGTTACCCTTCGTGGGTTGAAGACTCCATAAACGTGGACGTATGATAGCACCACCTATCGGAACCACGGGAAAAATCTTTGCGTCTCCTATTGCGTTTGATCTTCCTACCATATCCTTTTTACTTCATGTGTTATGTCTTTACTTTCCGCTGCCATATTCATAGACATGCATGTGTAGGGTTGTTAGATTTGCTACACTTGCTAAAATAGTTAAAATATGCCAACCAATTAACTTGGGAAAAGGTTAGGTTTCAAATTATTGCTAGTAGTCTATTCACCCCCCCCCCCCTCTAGACACCCTTCTATCGATCCTACAGATTGCCAGACGCTCTCCATGGCACAGTACTTTTGTACCAAATCGGATAACTCCAAAAAGTCACTTATGTGTCGACGGGCCAGGGCATTAAGAATCCCTTCATCATGGCCATTGCGAATGAAAATTGCCGTCATATCTTGGTCACTAAGAACTTTTACTCTGCTCCTAGCGAGTAGGAGTCTGGCCCAAAAGTTATGGACTAATTCTCCTTGTAGTTGCTTAATATCCCGAAAGTCCGAAGACACGGGCTTTGGTGCGATACTTGGATGGTCGTCTTGGGCGGTGGGTGGGAAAAAATTCGATCCCATGCCGCATTGAGTGTTTGGAATTATAGTTTACGAATCGTGCGAAGGATCCCAGACCGGTGATGGTCCGGCTTCAGAATGATTCCCTGCCTATGGATCACTAACAGAGTCTCGGTGATCGAGGACTCGGGTATAGACGGTTTTCAATTCTGGTTATCGGGCAGAATCCGTAGCCAGACACTAGATGGTAGCGACAAGGTGGGTGACTGGAGGGACATGAATCTCCCTGTCATCGGGTCTGATCTCGAGCCGATCATAGATTGGAACCTAGTTATCCGATATACGCATAGCTTTGATCCGATTGAACAACTCGTTTAAGAACGAGGCGATGGCAGGATGCGTGTCGCTCATACGAGTGGATTCATCGGGCGGCGTGACAGTTTCAGAGCTACGCCGAAGTGGATTTGTGTTCCGTCCAACCATGGGACCTGATGTCCTTGGCGTCAAGGCGTCCGGACTTACAGGGTTTTCTTCGAAGGTTGAAGGTTCCATTAGAACAAGTGTTCCCCGTAAATCAGCCATGAACTCTAGGGTTCCGAACTTGATACTCTAATTGGGGGGAAAGCTTCCGGTCTAGCCATGATGGCTGATCGGGTTGGCATGCGACAAGGTGTCATTGCCGGTGAGACTCTGATCGGGGGCGATAGTCCCCTCAATGCAGATCTCGCTACTTGTGATGAGGTGAGCCATCGATTCCTTTGGCGCTCACAGAGGAACTCTCAATGAAAGCACCAATGTCGGTGTCAAAACGGGCGGATCTCGGGTAGGGGGTCCCGAACTGTGAGACTAGAATCGGTGGTAACAGGAGACGAAGGGGACACATATTTACCCAGGTTCGGGCCCTCCTATGGAGGTAATACCATACATCCTGCTTGGTTGTATTGATGATGTGGGGGTTTACAGAGTTGATCTACCTCGAGATTGAATAGCTAACCCTAGATGAGTTGTCCTGTCTATTTCCTAAACCCTCCGGCTTATATAGACACCGAGGGTGCCCTGGGTTTACACATGGTCGGTTACATGGCAAAGAGATAAACATGCCAAACTACAGCTAATAACTGGGAGAGTGCGTCATAGCTCCTCGAAGCTTCCATCTGGCATAGGTGGTCTTTGATCGTCCGATGCTCCCTCGGCGGCCCACAAAGTCTGGCCCATAAACAATAGGTCGGCTATCCGATGACCCACTAATCTAGAACTCCCTCACTCGTAACACGCAGGAGTGCAAAGGCGATGGGACCAATACCCCTGAGCGCTTAGGATTTAGCCCGACGTGCTGACCTCCCTGTTGAGCCTAGGTAGGACTACGGCGTGTCGATAAGACGAGGCCGTGCATGACCCAAGTAAGTGTATCCGGCCAGAGTTAGTCGAGCGTGTTGGGTAATTTTGTGGACACCTAGAGGGAGTATCTATTCGAATAGTCGTGTCCATGGTAACGGACGCTCAGAGTTGTATCCCATCTATACAACTAGAACTGGATACTTGTGACATTGAAAAGGAAGTTATGGCTCCGGGATTGCTTCCTCGTAGGGACTCGAGGAAGAATCTCTGGGTGTTACTAAATAAACTTGCTACTTATAATATGATAATATGCACTCTTCTAATGCTACAAGACACTGAAGATGCTAGTCTTTGACAGGACTAGGCCTTCTCTCTCTTCTCGTACTTCAGCAGTTCAGTCCAAAGATATAGCCCCATTCTTTTGATATCGATGCATACTTAGCATATATCTGATGTAAGACTTCTAAGTACTTTGAATGAGTACTCACGGTTGCTTTGCTCCAATTTTCCCCTTGATACGAATGCTACGATCAGATGACGGAGCCCAGGAGCTAGCTGATGCTGCCGACGACTACTACTTATAATTTAATTTTCAAAAAATGTTCATAATACCAAAAAATTATTTAAATTTTCAAATAAGTGTCCCAATTTTTAAAATTTGTTAATTTTTTTAGAAAATGTCCAGATTTTCAAATTTTGTTATAAGTTTCAAAAAATGTACAGACTTTCATTTTTAAAAATTTCCAAAAAAGTTTGGATTTTTTAAAATTTTGATTTTCCAAAAATGTTCATATTTTCAAAAATTATTTAAAATTTGAAAAGATAAAACTTTCATTTTTTTATTTTATATTTCAAAAAAGACTTGAGAATTTCAAAATTGTTACTTTTTTATGTTTCCAAAAATTGTTCACTAATTTGAAAATACCGGTTAGTACAGTATTGACCGACATGTTTAAACAAATACAAGGTGTCAAGCAGAGTCTTAACTTAACATGTCTCAGCACATACACCGATATCAAACAACATGCATGTACTCAGCGTGTCTACACTCAGCATGTATCGAAGGAGAACAATCATGCTATGTTAAGAATGCTACCAAACACACCCGTCACATATTGTCAAAAAAAATGAGAATGTCAAATCAATACTATTGAATATTAATTACCCGCAAGAAGCCTATTTTGAATTGAAAGTTTGAATCATACGCAAAAAAGCAACGATGATGGAGAAATAGACGAGGGGGCGAGGGTGGGCTGGGTCCTGTACGACGTGTTAGCTGATAATAAGGACATGTATAATGAGGGCAGCACCTAGCTGCTGACCCGTCCATCCACGTAGGTAAAAAAGTGCACTTGGTTTGATTTTTAACACCCAAATGCATTACCCTGAGGCCACACCTCACGAGGGCCTACATCTTCTCTCTCGTCAAATTATCCCACCACTTCTCCCGTTCATCTCTCTTCCAGAGGCATCTTTTTCCCGAATCTTTCTCAAGTCATACCAAATAAATGGCAATCAACATTTACTTAAAAAAGTGAGGGCCCATATCTTCTCTCTTTTCAAATTTACTAAGGGCATGTACAGAGGCACCATGCGGTGGTCTCATCCCACCGTTTGATGCATTTACCATTTCAAAGCAACGGTTTGAAATATGACAAGAGCGTGTTCCTCTACTTTACTTTATCAAACCATGGCCGCAGGACGAGCTTGCGTGGTCCTGTGATTTTTGGCACTGAGGAAGCGGCCTCCTCTGCAGGATCCCGCTTGTGTCCGCAAGCCATACCTTTTGGTAAACTGGACCATCCGATTCTACGTGAAGTGCTAGAACAGCTGTTTAATCTGGAGCGTTGGCCATGTCCTAATGCACGGTTTACTAAAAAAAAGTGATAATGGGCGGATGAGCGGATATGCAGCAAGACTTGAAGAGTCAAGACGCGTGGAGGCGTCGCCGACCATTTGATGCCTTTTTGCCCGGTTCGGACAGTACGCTAACATTTTTTTCAACTGGGACAGTACGCTAACTTAGCCATGAATTTCCCGGCAGTGGTTGCTTGGGAGCATCGACTTGCGAAGCTATAAATTGATCCGCGACCATTCGCTTTTCCCATAGAGTCCAGAGAGCGAGAACCATGAAGATAAAGAAGAGGATCGTGAGCGCTCCTCCGGCGCCGCCGGCTGAGATCGCCTCCCACCCCATCCATCCGGGGCACACGCTGCTGCTTGTCACCACCGACGACGTGGAGTTCGTGTGCGACGGCTGCAAGGAGGCCGGCGCCGGCGGGAGGTACACCTGCGAGCACGACGGCGAGCGGCAGAGCCGCGACTGCAACTTCGACCTCCACATCGGCTGTGCACTCGCGCCGGACGTGCTCGAGATCCCTCTGTTGTTCGAGGGGTGCGCGTTCGTGCTCCTCCACGAGCCCCCGCCTCCCTCTGACCGCAGGGCCTGCGACGCGTGCGGCGACGACGTGCGCGGCCTCGTGTACCACTGCTTCGAACGCGACCTCGACCTCCACCCGTCCTGCGCCCGCCTGCCTCAGAGCGTCGACCTCGACGGCCTCACCTTCGAGCTCTGCCGCGAGCACGCGCCGAGCCGGAGCTGCGTCCTCTGCACCGGCAAGGGGCGCCGCTGCCCGCGCAAGCTCTTGTCGTATCGCTCTGAGTGGGACGGCGAGGCCGTTTACCTGCACGTGGCCTGCGTAAAGGAGATGGCTTACAAGAGCCTCAAGTCCGGCCACGGCAGCCATGACGGCGATGGGAAGATGGCCGTGCAGGCGAATAAAGCCCCGTCTTTGAAGGTGGCGCTGGCGCTGAAGAAGGCTCAAACTAGCACCAAGCGCTTCAAACGTTTCCTCAAGATTGTCGGATTCTTCGCGCGCGTCGTCATCGGCGTGATCTTTGGGGACCCGACGGCGATGATCATTGCGGTCGTGGGGGTCGTCTTCTCCGGCGGATAGCGAGCGGGTTGTTCTATGGATGTATCACCCATCAGTGTCTTTGGATGTTTTTGTACAAAGAAGTTAGCATCTAGCTGTCATGTCGGATTGTAAGATTAATAATTTTGGGTGGATTTAGGTGTTTGCTCTGTTTTACTCTCATTAAACATGTCTTCGCTCCACTGTTCAAGCTCAGTTCGTCGAGAGAGAAAATGTATTTGGAATTATACACAAGTTGCCTCAAAATATTATTTGGGTCAGTGACTGCACATAAGGAGGAGGGGACCGCAAAAAGGGGATCACCCTGCGAGACGTCACTTTGGTGGACGATTGCATTGGAGCCCTACATTTTATATAGTGTCAAAATGACTTTTGAAGTTTTAAAAATAATTCTACATGTTCATGTATATGTATGTTACACATGTGTAAATTCTGATGATGAAATAAGTAAGCATGTGAGTCACACACAAATGACAAACTCAAGATTTTGGAAAGATGAACAGTGCATGCATGTGAGTTACATACACATAAGTCAGTTCATAAGTACGGTTTCAGTGAGACAACCCACCTTTATCTGTCCTTTATTACAAAAATATTTGTTGTTACTTATTCACATTTTATTTATAATTATTTATCCTTTACTAAGATTTAATCCTTACAATTGACGAGTATAAGGGTTTGACAACCCTCTTGCACGCGTTGAGTGCAAGTATTTACTCTTGTGCGTGCAGGAACTGTTGATCGGATGTTTGGATAACTTTCTATTGTTTCGATAACTTTGGTTCTTAACTGAGGAAAATACTTGTTGCTACTTTACTATATCATCCCTTTCTCTTCGAAAAAAACCAATGCATCTACAAAGTTGCATGGGTCTCCATCATGAAGAATCTTATGACAAATTTTTGATTTTTCTAATCTGAATCAATCAAGTGGCAAGTGACGCAAAGATAACCTAATTTTTGGTTTGACATCCACATATATGCACTCAAAGATACTCTACTTGTAGACTTCTCAAAATATTGTTGCATGCTTAGACTGTGTCTCTTAAAATTTGTCATGCAATCAGCTTTGACGGTTGTTCTTGAGGGGCATTTTGAACCACAGATTTAAGGAAGAAGCAAAGTCCCGAAATGGTTGGTACTCTGTGACAGAAAATGACATTTCATTCACGACAATCAACTTGACTAATTCAAACTGTGGGTCTTTAGGATCAAATTTCCTACAGACAGAGGAGGACCCAACTTATCAACCAATTATTGAAGTTTTCATTGGGCATACCTTCAAGTACCGACTTATGTGGCTGGTCCCAGTGTCTCGTGTGGCCGAAAAAATGTTGACAATGAATACACCGGCCTTCCACAAGAATTTGACCATCATAGATTGGCTCGGCCTCCTCCCAAATGTGATATACCAGCTTGCGGCATCTATGTTCGGACCATGCATGCATAGGAAAAGAACATCTTAAACATAGAGGTTGAATATTTATAGGAATCTTGTGTTACTCTAAAAAGTCGACCATACGAATATCCAAAAGCAAATCTCACTATAGGAACTAGTTCTTCTCGCTGCAGGAGATAGATTTTGAAATGAAGGAGTGTTCTCTAGTGGCATCTGTTGTGACGCAGGTGTCTCTAGTTGATCTGCTGACTTTGCCCTCTTTACAAAAGCATGCCTCACCACCGATGACGCCCTCTTCAATGCAATTGATCTTGCTAACATATTGACCCCTAGGCAGTGGCCAATCTAGAAAAAACGGAGGGGGCTGGGATGTATGTCATGTAAACATGTTTGGTTTAGTCTTGTAAATGGTTGGGTTAGGCCTTAAAACTAGTAGTAAAAGCTAATTTTACAAGGTTGGAGGGGGGGCTCAAGCCTATTAAAGCACACCCCCCCCCCAAGTAGATTCACTGCCCCTGGGGAGCTCGCCATAATCTTTGGAAAATAAACTCGTGGACTAGCTCTCTGTGACAATATAAACAATAATATGTTAGACTATAAGTAATTCTTGTCTGACAAAGTAATTGTTGTCAAGAAACTACAGGACAATCCACTAATGCTATTTGATAAAACAATTAGGAAATAATTTCAAAGTGTTATGGTGCTCAAACATAAAAATATAATAGAGTTGGTTGGATTCTGCAATGAAATGACTAGCAATTGGTGTAGTTTGACATTGCCAAAAGTTTACTGTGCTATGAATATTTACCTACGGGAAACCATCACGACAATCTAAATGCTATGAGACAATACATTACTTCACTTCTAGTTCGTTTAATCTCTTTACTCTTTCAATGACATATACAGGGAAGAAAGCACACAATGGTTTCTCTTCGGTTGAACCTGGTTTCTCTTCAACAATGGTTTCATAAACTGGTTTCTCTATGAATATTCACTACAAGAAATATTCTATCTTGTGACCTTCTATCAGTGACATTGGAAAAAATGGTCGTAAATCTATGACCTTTTGAGGCAAATTGGTCGTAAGCTGTCCGGAGGGGTCCTAACCCTAAACACCAACGACCATTTTGGTCAGAAAGGTCGTAATTTCCTTAATTGAGATGGTCATAAAGCGAACAACATCGGTCCACTACCTTATTTCTAGCTGATAATGACCAATATAAATGGTTGTAAGCTATGACTTGGCACCACCTCATCAGTTTTGCCTATGTGTCATGTCCATGTGTCAACTTTTGCCTATGTGTCATGTCCATGTGTCAATTTTTGCCCTAGGTTGTGAAGCAACCTATATCTCTGTTATTCCCAAAATTCCCAAACAGTTCTCATAAATTCTTTGTATCATATCTTCATCAAATATGTCAAAAACCTTCCTTGCCTAGTTCAAAAATAATTCAAAAATATTCATTTTCCTATTCTGTTCAGAACAACGCTTTGTGAAGGAAGTGCTACTTATATATTCTTGATTGCCCTAAAAAAATTTGGAAACTCTTTCATATCCAAATCATTGCCTCATGGCAAAAATCAACTCCATTTGCCCAATAAATCGTCCTCGGCAAATTTTCAAAATATCCGTTCACCTAGAAGCTTTGTGAAGGAAGTACTGGCTATGCATATCATAACGAGTTTAATTTTTCCGAGATCTTCTATATGCCCAAATAATATCTATCCACAAAATTTTAGCCCCATCTAACAATCCAGGTGAGCTCACCATCCAATATTTGTTTCTAGTAATATTTTTAGTTTGTGAAGAAACTACATTTTATATTTATTTATAATTTCTAAAACTTTACCAGTACATGACCATGATCACAGAACCTCCCTCCACCAAATTCTAGCTCATTTAACCTAGCCAATTTCTCTCAACATTTTTCCTAATATTCTTTTTAGTGGAGAGCATTGTGAAGCAAGTACCATTTTTGTTTACCCAAATAGTATGAATTTTTTACAGTGCCTTCATATGCCCAAATTATCATCCTCCTACAAATTGCAGCTTAATCCAATCATCTATGTGAGCCCAGATTCAATTTCTACTTTCTGTCCAAATTGGCACATTGCAAAGCAAGTGCTATATAGACCCCTCGTATTGCCCTCAAATTTTTTGGACGATCGTCCATATCCAAATAATTGCCACATGCCAATATTCAGCTCAATCCATTCATTATTTTGAGCGCAGCTTCAACATTCATATTTCTGTCCAGTGTGGTACTTTGCAAAGGAAGTACCACCTAAGATCATCCATCTGAGCTGAAAATTTGTGAAGACAGTCTTATTAGTAGATGATCATCCTCAGCCAAAACTCACTCCCATTAGCCATGTGCATTTTCCGTACCACTAATCAAACACTTGGCTGCTAATTCATGTTTGAGCATAGTTAGGTCTCCTTGTGAGATTCTTCTACTGTAATTTTCTTCCTAACGCCTACCTGGGGAGTGTCCAGCCCACTAGACATGCCTATGCCGTCTAGAATGCATGGCAATGCCACGGTCATGCGGTGGCCACGCGGCGGGCATGCTAGTTTACGCGCTCTGGAGTTGGGGTCATCGGCCACCGTCCAAACCTCGACGTATCGCCACCAAACCATGTATTTATGATTAAATAGATACTTACGTAACTAGAAATAATTTTTTGAAAAAATAAAGAGCAAACTATAAGGCAGCTGCAGTTCAAATTTGTCTCGGTTCCTATTGAATCGGCAGAGTTTTGTCTTTTTCACTAGAGGTGGATCGAAAGCTTTTGGCACCCAAATATTTTTTCAATTGTGCATTAAATATGGCCTAATATTTTATAAAAATGATTTTGTCCAATTTTGTAACAAATATTGGGTAGGTCCTTCACAAAAAAAACTCATTTTGGGCACTCGAAAAAAGGAAAATGGTTTTTTTGTGCAAAGAAAATGAAAACTCCCTTTGGCAACATTGTTTGCCATTTCAACATGCACTCTTGTGCACAATATGAGATCATTTGAACAAACTATTCCATGAATGTGGCCATAAGATTGATCATTTGGCTTGAAAGCCATGAATCTTCACACCTGATAGCTCATTTCTGAGAACACTTTTTAAAAAAATTACTGTATTACAAGTTTGTTATTTTTCCTAGTAACTTGGTCACATATGATGACACAACGCAAAGGTTTTGTATTTTTTGATTTTTTGAATTATTTATGCCCGTTTCAAAGTGCGGTCGAAACGACGGGCATGACCGTTCATAGCTAGGGGTTGAATCTTGCCAAAATTTCGTTGAATCTATTATTAAATAGATACTTATTTACCTATAAATTATTTTCAGAAAAAATAAAGAGCAAACTATAAGGAAGATGCAGTTCAAATTTGACCCGCTTTCAACTGAATCGGTAGAGTTTTGTCTTTTTCACTAGAGGTGGATCTAAAGCTTTTGGAACCCAAATATTTTTCCAATTGTGCATTAAATATGGCCTAATATTTTATAAAAATGATTTTTTTTTTCAATTTTGCAACAAATATTTGGTAGGTCCTTCACAAAAAAACTCATTTTGGGCACTCGAAAAAAGGAAAATGAATTTTTTGTGCAAAGAAAATGAAAAATCCCTTCGGCAAATTGTTTGCCATTTCAACATGCCCCCTTGTGCACAATATGAGATCATTTGAACAAACTATGCCATGAATGTGGCCATAAGATTGATCATTTGGCTTGAAAGCCATGAATCTTCATACATGATAGCTCATTTTTTAGAACACTTTTTAAAAATAATTACCGTATTACAAGTTTATTATTTTTCCTGGTAACTTGGTCACATATGATGACACAACACGAAGGTTTTGCATTTTTTGATTTTTTTTTAAATTATTTATGCCCGTTTCAAATGCGATCAAAACAGAGGCATGACCGTTCATAGCTAGGGATTGAATCTTGCCATACTTTTGTTGGATCTCTGATTAAATAGATACGTATTTACCTAGAAATTATTTTTGGAAAAAAATAAAGAGAAAACAATGAGGCACCTCTAGTTCAATTTGACCCGCTTTCAACTGAATCGGTAGAGTTTTGTCTTTTTCACGGGAGGTCGATCAAAAGCTTTTGACACCAAAACATTTGTCAATTGCGCATTAAATATGGCCTAATATTTTATAAAAATGATTTTGTCCAATTTTGCAACGAATATTTGGTAGGTCCTTCACAAAAAACTCATTTTGCGCACTCGAAAAATGGAAAATTAATTTTCCATGCAAAGAAAATGAAAAATTCCTTAGGCAACATTGTTTTCCATTACAAGATGCACCCTTGTGCACAATATGAGATCATTTTTAACAAACTATGCCATGAATGTGGCCATAATATTGATCATTTGGCTTGAAAGCTATTGATCTTCACACATGATGTTTAAATGACCAAAAATAGCTAGAAAGATCAAAAATGCATACAAATTGGTGATCATCCATAAAATGTGGTCTAAATTAAGTGAAATTTTTAGTGATGTCATTTTGCAAAATAATTTTGGTAGCTGCTTCATGAAACCCCCTGTTTTTAGCACTAAGAGATAATTTTAATAAATACCTCATGTTTTGAACCAATCAGGAAGCAACCCCCGGATCACCCCCACTATAGTTGATCTGAGCCGTCCACACTCTCCATCAGTCCCTGGGTCCAGTGTCTCTTGCTCACCTCTCACCTCTCGTCCCTCTCCCACTAACCTGTCCACTCTCTCTCGCTCGTCTTGTCCTCTCCCTGCACCACTCCTCGTCGCCACCTACGGCGCCCGATGCCGCCCGATTTGGCACCCTTCGACGACGCCCAGCCTACCCACAACTTCCTCTCGCTACGCTCTTTCTTCTCCATCGCGTTGATTTGATTTACCCCGTCTCATGTGGTCGCCCGCATCACTTCCTCTTGCTAGGGTTTCAGTGGTGGGGTGGACCTCATCGCCCGTTTCCTGCTCTGCTTCGTGGCGGCGGTGACGGCACGCGTGAGATCCTCCTCCCTGACAAGGTCGCAGCAACGCCTATAGATCCCCTTCTTTCCACCGCAGGATCTACTCCTCTCCTACAAGGCCGCCACCGGATCCCCTCCTCTCCAACAACAATACCTACAAATCTGCTCATCCTCGACAACAACAAGTACTACAACGCCAACTTCGCGGTGGCCTTGTCCTCTCCCCCCTGCTGCCACCCGGAGGATCCAAGCTGCCCACGCCGGTTCCCGTCTGTCGCCGCTCTGGATCCGCGCCATCCGCGCTCCTCGACCTTGAGCTCTGCCCTCGCCCACCCCTCCTTCTCCCCTCTCCCCTGCTCTCTCCTGCTGCTACCATGTTTCCCTTGGCGGGATGCTAGATTGCTCCGGTTTCGACTCCGTTTCGTGCTGCCTACTGCTACTGCTAGCGAACGATGATCTAGTCAATTTGGGATGCTTGTAACTGTTCATCCTACTGCATTTCCCCGTCTATCCCCAATTACGAGTACATGCTATAAGATGAGTATGTCGATGGCGTGTAGGTGGGTCATGTATCCAGCTTCTTGGCGCGGCATGTGCTAGTGTTAACCTCAGGCCCGTGTTTTGGTGTACTACTAGTTCTAAGTTCTAAACATGTTCTAAGTTACAAGGAAGGAGGCTGCAGTTCTGATCTATGATGCTTGGTTGTCTGATTGCACTGGTAGGAAACTGCGGGTAGCTGATCGATGCACACACACATGCCAACTACGATTGCTTGTAACCTATTTATCCTACTCCCTTGCATTGCCTTGTTTGTCCCCAGTTAGAGTTGCAGGCTAAGCTAAGTCTGTGGATGGCGTATAGGTACTAGGTAGGTCATGTATCCTAGCTTCTCCCTATGGTGTGTGTTAGGTAACCTCTGGCATGTGTTTATTTTATACTAGTTCCGAGTTCTGACCATGTTCTTCTGCTTAGCTCTGTATGGTGGTTGTTGCTTCATTGAATTTGCTTGGCTGGTGCTCGCAATTGCGTGGTTTGTTTTCATTCGACTTAACACTGAATCCCTCAGTGTATGCAGTTTTGTTGTAGTTGATTGACATCCTGTGAAGATAAAATTCAGGACCAAAGACGATTGATGACTGGTTTTAGCCCCAAGCCATCTTGTCTTGCCGTTTTTGGTGAACTAGTGGCTTGGGGCTAAAACCATTGTTTAGGGTCGTCGGTGATGGTCATATTAGCTATGAGATGTGAGGGAAATAGTGTAACCTCAAATGTGTGTCATCATGTTACTATTGTGACCCTGTTGTTTCTGTGCTGAGATTGTGAGATTCTTATAGGACCATCAAGTTCATTCTCTTTCAGGCTATCACACACATTTTGTACCAATATCATGATTATGCACCAAACATGTTACGGTTAGTGGTTCATTCTATTTGATATCATCAACTTTACTATCACCTGCCATAAGGATGATATGTACTTCATTGTTTACAGAGATAACCTAGTAAGAAAACAACACTGCATCTCAGACTCAACTGACCATTGTTATGTTCTATTGCATGGTTTTGTAAATAGCATCTAAGATGAATCACAAAGTGCATTTGAATTGGCCCTGCGTAATGTATTTTTGAAGTTTTATAATTTGTTTTGAAAGTTCTAATGTTTCTTGTATTGATAAATATGCGCATTACAGTTCATGTTTCTCCTGTTCATTTGAAATGCACTCTTGATATTCTTTTGATGAGATGCTAGTAAGTTTGTTCGCCCCATTTCTGCATATAATCTACAACGGGGTTGTGGTTTGCGCTTGCAAGCTGTTGTAGTTTTATCCAGGCAACCCTGATTCGCCATATATTTTGGTGTTTTTTTTTCTGGCTTTCATCTGTCGTTTATAGTTGTAAGGACTAGCATCGTGTAGTAACAATGGTGGTTTTAGTTTGTTGCTTGGATTCGTTTTGATTTCTACCGGGTGTTTCTGTTGATGGCTCCAGGAGTCCGGGTGGTAACACTTCTCTCTGCCGGGTGTTATTACTCCGGTGGCCATCATTCCCCTCCCCTAGTTCAGTAGCAACAACAGGTACCACCTCATCCCCATCTCACTTTGGCTAGTCTACAGACCGTGTCTTGTTCTTGTACATTGTCTTGTTCTTGTACATTGTCTTGTTTCTCAAAAATACATCTTTTTCTCAGAAAATTTACACTATATTAATTCTCAGACCAATGATAAGATGATGAAATTTCTTACTGCCTTCAAGGTCAATTGTGCTGCCATCTATCTTGCTAGAAAATCTTAGTTTGTTTAGGCATATAAATAGGTGTTGTTACCTGTTTGCATCTGAGATTGCATAATATTGGAGGAACATGCTTAATTGGCTTGTGTATTTTGCACTACTGGACCGGTGTCTTATTCTGTAGTTTTCAAAGGCTGTAGGGAAGATCAAAGATGCCATCTCAGCCCTGCTAGTGGCAACAGTGGACGATGATAACGATGAGGTCACGGCACGAAGCTCTCCTGAAGTGCCTCGAGACGGCTGCTCAGCGCTACAGGATACCGTGGTGAGTCCTCTAACAGAGTGTGATCGCCCCATGTATGTGCATGCCATATATTTTGTCTGCTGTTCTAAAATTCAGTTCACTATGGCTTGGTTTTGTCAGAAATTCAGTTCATTGTGGCTTGGTTTTGTCAGGACGCAGACGACCATCGACATCCTGGGGCGGCATGGTACAAGAGCGTGGGGCGGTTCATGGCCCTGCATCGGGAGGCGGTGGAGAAGTTGTGGAACTCTATCAAGGAGCAGCAGATCCAGCGCAAGCATGGCAAGTAGGCAAGCGGGAAGCTGGACGTGAACGCCTTTGAGTAGCTCCAGGAGAAGTCTATGCAGAAACGGTGAGGATGACAAGGTGAAGATGAAGTGCTGCTATGGTCATGGTAAGAGATCCTCCTCCACGCCTCATGGGATGCAGTATCATGTTTGACCTTGTGAAATCGATGATGATGCGTTGAATATTAATTCTGCTGCCATTGTGGATTAGCTTCCGCCCCTCAAATGCTATTGACAAGTTGCATCCCCTGACTCCTTAGATCAATGGAATTATCAAGAGTAGTATGCAACCTGAGATGTCTGATTATATACAACATGCACCACCTCCAAATTGATGTGTTCCAGGTTGTGTCTTTGATTGAAAAGGTTTCTTCACTATAAACTCTTCTATCTGTGATAAGTGCAACTAGAAGAATTTTTGTGCCATCTAAAATTCTATAATCCCTACTAGCTGAAACTTGAGCATTACAAAGTTTCATATCTAAGTTCAGTTTGTTGATAGATGCTGATTATATCCTCCTCCTGGGTAGAGTTTCTCTTGCTGATAGATGCTTAATTCTTCAGGTTTTGTTTTTCTGGTGTGTTTAGCTGATTCTCATGATGTAGCTATTGTTGTTTTTTGTCTCAGGGTGTGATTGTTTTGATCACCTACTTCAATATCGGCTCAGGTGTGTGTGCCTCAAACTCTCAGCGTGGACTCACTGTTTATGTTTGTTTGATTGTAATTGAAAAGTTTGGTCCTCGTTTACTTTCTATATTTGATTGCCTGCTTGATGAGGCTATTCCAACTGTCTAAATTTCGAATGGATGCTAGCTAACGCTTTATTAAGCTCTTGGTGTTGTTTGTGCATTTTGCTCCACTAATGTTCATGAAGTCCATTGTTATATATCTTTGTTGTAGGATGGCAAGTTGTCATAGCTGGAGCATGTCTAAAAAGAGAGAGCAATGAAGTCCATTGCACTGTTAGGAAATTCCCTCTGTTCCATAATTGTCTTATTGTATATCCCCCCTATTCCTGTGTAAGGAAATGTATTCCTGAGATGATCTATTGTGTTATGTAATCCGGGGAGATGTTTTATGTGATGTGATATGATGAATGATTTGAATTCGACCTAGAGTTTTCCTGTTTTGAATACAAAATAATGTTGGATGTATGTGTGTAACTGGGCTAAAGAGGTCTTGGGCCCAAACAATTCTCAACATCAAAAGGTTGGACCAAACATTATCTTTCAGAGCTAAAAAAGGCCACGCCCCAACAAGCACTGCACCATTTCAAAAATGAAAAAAATGTATAGTAAAAGGCCGAGGACCAAAAAACAAAACGAAGCTCAAAAAACAAAAAGGCGGAATTGTTGGGCCAGGCCCATGTAGCTATCCAGAATTAATAGAAAAACAATATATTAAATGGGCTGAATTAATGCGCTTGGTCCATATAGACATCGAATTGGACCGGGCTGAATCTTACCAATGATCAATACAATTGGTCGCAATTTTGCCACGTCAGCTTGCCACGTCGGATCCAACGTGGCCTGGGCAGACCAAAACAATTGGTCGTAGAACCTACAACCTTTTTTTTGGTTGTAAACGTCTACGACCAATCTAGAAGAAAGGTCCTTAATTTCCATTCTTGACCCTCAGCTTTTGACCAACTATTTTTGGTCGTAAAAAGGTCATAAATGAAAAACAATGACCATTCGGTGACCAATATTGATGGTCGCAAGTTAGCATATTTCTTGTAGTGATTGGATTGACATAAACTGATTTCTCTATGAATATTGGATTGACATAAACTGGTTTCACTATGTTAAGATTCAGATGTACTAAAGTGCCCAATCTGACAAATAATGAGCTTCTGGGAAGGTTCAATCCAATATGAAGTTAATCATTGCTTATAAAGTAGGTTCAATATCTAGTAACTAGAGGACTTCTCGGCAGGTCTCAACAAGTAGAGATCCTGGAACTACATACAAAGAGGGATAACCGGACAACTACCTTGACAAGTTCTTCTTGGATAGGACTCGCAACAACAATCTTCTTCGTGCAGCCAGACCTTGGGAGTTCATGCATGTCTAAGTCGCTTCTTGCGAGCCTCGCCAGTGACGACCATGGTGGAGGTTGACGGCGGCATTGGGGCCGGCATGGACGTCTGCACGAGAAGAAAGAAAAAAGAAAATACATTTTTTCATTTCCAAGAGGCATGGCCATTCCTATCGCGGAAGGAAATCCATACCACTCGTGAAAGTTTTTTCCGTTTCCAAGAAGCATAACCATACCTCTCGCGAAAAATAATACGTGCCTCTCCCAGAAACAAAACCGTGACTCTCGAGGAAGGAAAAAAATAAAATATGTTTTTTTCGTTTTCAAGAGGAATGGTCGTGCCTCATGCGGAAGGAAAAACATGTTTTTTTCGTTTCCTAAAGGCACGTTCGTGCCTCTCACGGAAGTAAAACCATGCCTCTCGAGGAGGAAAAATGCATTTTCCCATCTTCGAGAGGAATGGCCCACAGAAACAAATCCATGCATCTAGAGGCAAAACAATGACGCACGAGGAAGGAAAAAATAAAACGTGTTTTTTGCATATATTTTTTCGTCCAAAATTAAGAAAAAACGACGGAAAACCAAAAAATTTGGAAAACCTCAGAAAACCCCGTCTAATAGCCGAAAACGCGTGTGAAAAAATAATAGAAAACAAAATCCGGAGAAAGCGCCCAGAACACGACACATGACAGCGGCTAAATTAGCGAGGTGATGACGGCTCGGAGTGACCCTTGAAAGGCTTCCGAAGGATCGCTCCTCGGATTTTATTTTTCTGAGG
Organism: Hordeum marinum; assembly: GCA_022496015.1. Classification (NCBI taxonomy): domain Eukaryota; kingdom Viridiplantae; phylum Streptophyta; class Magnoliopsida; order Poales; family Poaceae; genus Hordeum; species Hordeum marinum. The sequence goes on along the minus strand of CM039678.1, from coordinate 411,899,988 downwards.
CAATGAGCGCTCCTCACATTTTATTTTTTGAGGCAATGAGCGCTCCAGAGATTTATTTTTTCTAAAACAAAGAAGTGTTTCTCAGATGGTTGCTCTTCATTTCTTATATCATAGATTATGGGCGTGTTTGGTTATCTGCATCGTTTCTTGCCCATTTGCATACTTGTCATAGTTGGGCATGGCTGAGAAAATGCAGGCCAAAAATCAACATCTGCACTTAGTTTGGTTGCCTGCATGTCCTCTCCCTGCATCGTAATGATGCCTCTACGCACCGCGTTTGGTTGCTCGCATTGTATGTGTTCATACGGGTGCACGTTGTTTGGTTACATACGAGCATAGAGTTGTGATCACCTTCTAACCTACTTGGTGAGCTTACCAATACTACTACACCTTACACACGATCATACCAAGCGCACCAATGCAACAACACTACTATGATGATGAACTGGACGAAGATGATGAAGTTTTTCAGCCATAATGATCGATCCACATTCTTCCCAACCTCTACCTTGCTACATGAATGCACTCGCACATACTTGGAGTAAGCATCTTCTGCTGCCTACCTAGTCTTAAACCATCCTCTGTGGTTGTTGTCGTTGTATCATGAAACTTGTTTGTTGCAAGCTTCCCATGAACTGTAAACCCCTGGAACCCTACCTTAGAACACCACATACCACTTGCCCTGGCAGTGCAAATGAGCAATAAATTCAAGAAACAAGCATTGGAACACACAAAGAACAAGCAATGAAGAACTCTAGGAGCAAGCAATGAATCAAAAGAGCATTAGTAAGCATGCATGATCATAGCAAGTTCAACCTAACACTACTTTCATGTCATCCTACCACCACATCCAAAAGAGGATGTCATCCTACCACTGCAAGTTCGTGATCACCGTGAGGGGTTAGTATATACCACCTCACCAAAATATATAGACCATAAGATTATTTTCAAGCCCTAACTACACAACATGTAGGTCGTCATCATCGTCCTTGTCACCATCGCCGTCGAGGATCATGCACGCCATCGCCACCAGCAGAAGCAACACTAGTAGTGGTGCTTGCCCAGCCAAGTCCTCAGCCAAAGCACTCTGTGGGTTGTTCCCATGGCAACAAACCCAACACCCCGGGCTTTGTTGTCCAGCATGTGGCTTAGAGCCAGCATGAGGGCCTCTGGGTTGAAGCCAATCTGCTCCATGACGGTGCCGTAGAGCTCAGAGTGAACGTCCACACTCTTTCTCTCTCTGATGGCGATGGCCACCTCCTCCACTGCCTCAGCCATGCTGTTGAAGATGCTCAGCTCCTCCTCCATGAAGCCTGCCCGCTTCCTCTTCCTATCAAGCATAGGGACGTGCTCACCATCCTTCTCAGGAGCATCAATGTTGATGGTGTCTGACTCCTGGGTGTATGGATACTCCGGCATCGGCGAGCCCAGCGGTGACCAGAGCCCATGACATGCTTGCCTGTTGCCAGCCCGAAGGAGAAGATCTGCTGCATCTGGTGGTAGTTTTGGATAGGGGTGTTGAGGAGCTTTGCGCCCTTGGGGTGAGCCTAAGAAGAAACAGGGCAGATAGGTTAGTTAGTATGTCAATGGTTCATAGGCTTGAACTACTGATTTGTTACAATGGCATGGTTTGTGAGCTAACCGCGACATGGCCTTGATAGTGCTCTGCCTCCATAAGGATTGAGCAGGTGTCCTCATCCCATGAAGCATTGCTGAGGTCTCTGAGCTTGGACGTGGTGATCCACCTTGCTCTCCACTTCCTTAGATAGTTGTACACCTGGGTCGAGGTGACCTCCTGTCCACAGAAGTCGAACACCTGCTTTGCAACAAGGTTCAAGTGCACCTAATTGAAGCCCTTGTCATTCCTCACCCCACTAGCTATGATCTCGCACATCTTGTTAAGCATAAAAGTGGAGAGGAACGATTGCCATTTCATGTTGTTCCCCTGCCATCGTTCTTCTCTTTTGCGACTGGCTTTTGAGTAGCAGCATGAGCAACAACATTGGGCTAAGCCAGCACAAATGGAGGAACCGTAGGTGGCACCTCGAAAACCTTTGAATCAAGAGGCATCTATTCTATAGGAGGCTAGGAGTCCTCGACGTGGAACGGCGGGAGCTGACTCTCAGACAGCACGAGGGCCTAACTAAACTCTTAAGTGGTCATGTCCTACAAACGTAAGTGTCATCAACACCACAAGACAGTACACATGGATAGTATGAACTAGCAGTACAACATGGACATCTCGAACTAGCAGTACATCATGGACAGATCGAACTAGCAGTAACACATGCACAAGCATACCATAGCTAAAGCACACCACGGCATAAGAGAGCACTAATCATGGAGAACAAAGCACTAATCATGGACACATGGATGATCTTGTTCAACACTTGCACACTAGAAGCATACCACTAATTCATCCATGACCACTAACTACCAACACTTGCCCACATGAAAACAACCCCTAGCATGCTCCAAATCCATCACAACTAGCTACTACCACACCATAGTCAAACATATCGGACGATCTAACCTTAGCACATGAACAAATCTAGCTAGAGATGCAAGAGAGGAAGTGGTGATTGAACTTACACATGCCATCGGAATGACCGCTGTGGAGGGCGCCTGGCACGTCGGAGAGGAGGAGGAGTCGACCCACCGCCGCAATCAACCAGTCGCCGGAGTAGATGCGCTGCTTACCTCATCGTCGAAGTGGATCCTTGCCGAAGGGAAAGCTCGAGAGGGGGGAAATAGGGGCGGGAGTTTTGCCGCGGCAGTGACCCTCGATATATAGGGCGACCGAATTGGTGGGCTATGACTCGAATTCGGACCGCCGCTTTTTTGGAGATGCGACATCGCTCCCGCCATCTCCCTCCCCTGCGCGGCGCGACGCGACGTTCCCTTCCCTAGATTGCTCGAGCCTGGCTCGCTGGAAATAGCCGATTTGGTCGTAAATAGTGGATCTGGCTGAGGGGTGCTTTGAGGTTCATGCTATGCGGGCCGAACGGTAAACACATGCATCCAAACAACCCTTTTTCATCCCACGCGGGGACCCGACCTAATGCAGGTTACTAAACGCGCCTGACTCGGTCCTTGGTACTGTCCCGCAAAAGGTTACACCAGCGATGAATGCTCTCCTAGACGCGCCGTACAACCCGGACGAGGTTAAACGAGCTCTTTTCCAGATGTTTCCGATCAAGGCGGCAGGACCGGATGGGTTCCTGACCCGCTTCTTCCAGCGATATTATGAGGTATGTGGGGAGGAGGTGACTAAGGTAGTGCTGCAGATTGTGGATGGTATGGATACGACAGAGTTAATAAATGACACTCTTTTGGTTTTGATTCCAAAGGTAAAAAATCCGACCTTATTATCTCAGTTCAGCCCAATCAACCTTTTCAATGTTCTATACAAAATTGCCTCCAAGGTTATCTCCAACCGTCTCAAGCAAGTATTGTTGGAGATCATCTCAGTAGAACAGTGAGCTTTCGTCCCTGGGCGCCTCATCATTGACAATATTATCGTGGCATATGAGTGTCTACATTTTATGAAGAGGAACAAGGCAAATAAACATCAGCATTGTGCCCTCAAATTGGATATGATGAAGGCATACGACCGGGTGGAATGGTCCTATCTCTTTGCAGTTATGTTAAAACTATGTTTTTCAGCCAACTGGGTGAGAATAGTTATGAACATGGTGTCTTCGGTTAAGTTCTCAGTTTTGTTCAATGGCAAGAAATTAAGGGAATTCAAACCTTCCCGAGGAATCAGACAAGGGGGTCCGATCTCTCCATATTTGTTCTTGTTGGCAGCAGAGGCCTTTCGTGACTCCTAAAATCAAGAGTACAGTCATCCAACTTAAGTGGTCTGCAAGTGGCTCCCTCGACGCCGCCGGTAAATCACTTACTATTCACCGATGACAACCTGTTGTTCTGTAAGGCAAACGCGGAAGGAGCTATTGAGGTGAACCAGGTGTTGGAACTTTATTGCCAAGCCACAGGTTAGAGAATTAACAATGGTAAATCGTCATTTCAGCAAGGGAGTGCCCGAGAGTGTAAGAACTGAGATAAAAGATTTACTTCAAGTTCCTAATGAAAAATTGAATGAGAAGTACTTAGGGATGCCATCTGATGTGGGGTCATCGAAGAACGATGCTTTCAAGTATCTTAAGGACCGGTTGTGGAACAAAGTCCAGGGATGGATTGAGAGGACCATGTCCACAGCAGGAAAGGAAGTACTCATGAAAGCAGTCGCCCAAGCAGTTCCAGTTTACTCCATGTCTTGTTTTAAACTACCGAGGGGCTTGTGTGAACATCTCAACACGCTCATTAGGAAATTCTGGTGGGGGAGTAAGGAAGGTAAGCGGAAACCACATTGGGTTTCTTGGAAAGATATGACCTAGCCGAAGAGCATGTGAGGCCTCGGGTTTAAAGATTTTGAGTTGTTTAATCTGTCTCCGCTAGCCAGACAAGTATGGCGAATTCTTCAGCACCCAGAAACGTTGAGTGCTAGGATATTGAAGAGTGTTTACTTCCCAGAAACTACTATTTTGCAAGCACATCTGGGAGGTCACCCGAGTCAAATCTGGCGGGCCATAGTGGAGGGAAGAGACACTCTAAAGCTTGGCATGATTAAGATGATAGGTAATGGACAAAGCACTAATATCTAGAATGATAATTGGATCCCCCGTGACGTAATGATGAGACTATATGCCTGCATCTCTAATGATTCACTGCATCTAGTTGCGGAACTGATTTATCAACCAATGACCTCCTCGAATGTGCAACGGTTGAGGGAGATTTTTCTGATGATCGATATCCCAGAAATTTTAAACATTTCGCTCTGCACAATGAATGAACGCGACTACTAGGCGTGGGGACATGAAAGGAATGGGAGTTTTTCCGTTCGATCGACATATAGGATGCTGGTCAGTACCCGGCAGCGACGAGAAGCATGGCTCGAGAACGTGGCAGGATCATCATCTTTGGATGCCGATTCAGGGTCATGGAAGAAACTGTGGAACACTGAGGTACCGACCAAAATCTGCATGTTCCTTTGGCGCTTGGCCAAACACTCCCTGCCCACAAACGATGTCAGAGTCCATAGGCATATGGCGGACTCAAGCAGTTGCGGCTTATGCGGTGCAGAGGACTCATGGAGACACTCTCTCTTAAACCGTACCATGTCTAGATGCATTTGGGCACTAGTGGATGGAGAATTGCTTGATCAGCTGGGGGATGTCACGGAACCGAGTGCCAAGCAATGGGTTTTCTCCATGATCCAATCACTCTCCCATGAAGCTTTTACCAAATTCGCTGTGACACTGTGGGCGATCTGGACTGGAGGGAGGAAAGCGATCCATGAAGGGGGGTTTCAAAGTCCCCAGGGAACGCATGAATTCATCAAGAGATTCTTCAGTGACCTGGGAATCTTCAAGGAGAAACGCCTAGTGGTGAGGAGCGGGAGCCAACACAACCGAGCATCTGTGCCGTCTAGACCGAAATCTCCCCCGATGGTTTTTGCCAAGATACATGTGGACGCGGGAGTAGCGGGCTGTAGGAGACGGGTCTCCGCTGCAGCGGTAGCAAGGGACGAGAATGGAGCATATCTTGGTAGCTCATCGCTGGTGATTGAGGGTCTTCATGACCCGGCATCACTTGAAGCGATTGCATGCCGTGAGCGGATCTCGTTGGCACAAGACCTCGGGCTACAAAGGTGCATTATCGCATGTGACGCTCAACATGTGTGGTTCAGGATATCCAAGTTACTAGCCGAGGACGCTCTGGCCAGATCATTAGTGAGATTAAAAAAGAACCAGAAATATCACGTGTAATTTTGTTTTCGAAGGTCGCTCGGTAATCTAGAGGCTCATAGATTAGCCAAACACTCTCTTTCACTAGATAAAGGTCGCCACATGTGGCTTACCCAACCCTATAACCAATTTTGTATCCCACTTTCTATAGAATTTGCCTGAATAAAGTTTGGTTATACTTAAAAAAAAAACGCACCCAACATGAACGTGCATGGATACAAAGCATGTGGGCTTTTAAGCCGGCGTCGTGGACGGCCCGTCTACACATGCAGCTCAACTCTTCTCGAGTTTTTTTCAGATCGTGGTTATCACTATCTTTGGCCATATCAAGTCTTTAAAACGTCTTATATTTATGAACAGAAAAAATACTAACTGCTGTCTGAGGTTACTCGCAAAAAAAACTAACTGCGATCTGAAGAAAAGTCGAGAAGAGTTGAGCTCAGCCGCATGGGGAGTCTCTGAGACTCGGACCGGTCCTTCCACGCCAACCCAGCCAATACGGCGTCCCCGCTGGCACCTTCCGTCCAATCACACCACGCCACGTCACCCCTCTGACGCGCGCTCTCCTTTTCCGCAGTTACGCCCAACTGCTATAACACTCGCCTCCTCTGACCCCCGGGAGCCTGCGACCGATCCCCCTCGCCGGCGAACAGAACCATACGAACGAACGCGCCATGGTGTCCGCGCGGAAGGGCCAGGGCCGCGGAGGCGGGGTGCGAAGCCGCCCCCGCGTCGATGGCGGCGGCGGCAGCCTGGCTTCGCGCGTGGCCGTGCTCGCCTTCTGCGTCGGCGGGATCTGGTCGTCCTACATCACCCAGGGGATCCTCCAGGAGACGCTGTAAGCACCCTCTCTCTCTCCCCATCCCCAATGGTGTTGGCTCAAGACTGAGAGAAACATGGCTGAGTTCGCCGGGTTCTCTGCTTTCCCCCTCGACTCAGATCGACGAAGCGATTCGGGCCGGAGGAGCGGCGGTTCGACCACCTCGCGTTCCTCAACTTCGCGCAGAACGTCGTCTGCTTCGTCTGGTCCTTCATAAGTGAGAACCCTCGAGCTGCGCTTTTGCATTTCTCACCGAATGCGGCCGCGATTTCGCTGCTCTTGGATGGCGATTGCGTGTGAAGGGTTCGTGACTCTGGTCTGTTCATGCAGTGATCAAGCTGTGGTCGGGTGGTAGCAGTCCTGCCGGGCGGGCGCCGCTTCTGAAGTACTGGGGCGTCAGCATCACCAATACCATCGGGCCGACCATGGGGATCGAGGCGCTCAAGTACATCAGCTACCCGGCTCAGGTTTGAATCCTGCTGCTTTTGCCGTCTCAGCTTCTTGGGTGTATGGGATTCTGTGTGGATGTTGTATTTGCAATTAGGTGTTGATTGGGTTAATCGTCAGTGTAGTAAGTGGTGGTTATGGAGTATAAATGTTCTAGTCTTGAGTTAGTTAACTGTGCTGAGAAATTGGCCAATGGGTGATTGGAGTTCTTAAGGCAGCAGTATGGGCTTGCCAACCTAAATGGGATACGTAGTTACCACTGGATATCGCATTTATGTACAATCTTGAGTATACTGATACTTTCCAACCTATGTTTATCGTATACGCTAGAGTGCTTGACATTAAACTAATTTATCCCCTAACTACTAGAAAAGTGTTAACACGCCTGCTTATATCTCAACCTTGTGTGGAATTGGAATTTGATGATTTAGTTAAATGGCAAAGATGCATGTCAAATGGATGAAATATTGCTGTTTTTTTATTGATGCTCAATACTATAGATCAAGTATCTTGAACTATTTTCTGTCTGTAACAGGTCTTGGCAAAATCTTCTAAGATGATTCCAGGTGAGTTTTGCATATATTTATGCATACAATGCAGTTTTTATTTACACTGTTTTATATGAATGCTGCATATAATGAGTTGTGATTGGTATCCCAGTTCACCTTATTATTTCCTGAGTAAAGTAAAGTACACCTTTTTACGAATGTCCAAAAACTGTCCATGTCATCACTATTATTAACTAGGGGCTCAAAACAAACAAATAGGGTCTCAAGGTTATTCTGGATCATCGTCTCCCAGTCGAATGTAGAGGAAATTTATACATGAGCTACTATTGCTATGCCCACTAACTGCCAAGTACTATATGCAGCCGCCAAAAACGAACTAGGATGTTATTTTTATTCATGAAATTGTCTGCAAATGACTAAAGTAGACTCGCAGACAAATCTCTGTACCCTACTGAAACTTTTGGAACCTCAGTTCCATTTTTAAATCAAGCATGTGTGGAGAGCGGGTCATTTTGTATCACAAGGAGCATTTTATTCCATTTTGCCACCATGTTATCGTTTCAGCTATCCGTGCCCTGCACAACTGGAAACCCTTACGCGCATTGTTTACATTTCCAATCCCAAGCATGTATAGTTGATGTCACGTAGAAAACTGTGTTACTGAGCAAGCTGCGTTAAGTGTTTTTCCATTAACCTTTCATGCTTCTTAGCCTGGACAGCTTTGTACTGGTCTTTCTAACTGTTGATTCGTTATGCACAGTTATGTTGATGGGAACTCTACTCTATGGTGTTAAGTATACACTTCCAGAGTACTTTTGCACCTTCCTTGTTGCCGGGGGCGTGTCATCCTTTGCATTGTTGAAGGTAAGGAATTCCTCATTTTAATATATTAATCAACAAACCAGCAATGAGCTTTGCATGCCTTTGATGGTTCCCCTGAAACCATTAAAACCTTTTGCCGGTCTATACTATTGAACCTAGAAAAGATAATTTATGTTATATTCCATACGGTTCTTCTTTCTGATGAAGTATGGACTAGAAGACGCATCAAATGATCAAAATCATTATAACTAGGCTCTGCTTGGCTAGCTTTTATGTAGACCCTCAGAAAGAAAAGACACATCAAAATACTTAAAAGTCGGTCCTGAAGTTCTGTTTGTTTTTACTGAATCAGACGAGCTCAAAGACTATCAAGAAGCTTGCTAATCCTAATGCTCCTCTTGGCTATGGATTGTGCTTCCTCAACTTAGCTTTTGATGGCTACACTAATTCGACCCAAGATTTAATTAAGTCCAGGTAAACATATTTATCAGTTCCACTCAAAGCAAAATTGTAATTAAGTCCAGGTAAACATATTTAGCTTTTGAATGGAAAGTAATATTGTGTTATTGCAGGTACCCCAAAACTAACCCTTGGGATATAATGCTTGGCATGAACCTCTGGGGAACCATATACAATACTGTAATTATGTTTGTGGCGCCTTTACTGTTTAGTAACTGGCCGTACGCAAACGGTTTTGAAGCGGTGAGTTTTTGCCGGGAGAACCCAGAGGTGGCCTGGGACATTCTCATGTTCTGCCTATGCGGCGCTGTGGGTCAGAATTTCATCTTCCTAACCATTAGCCGATTCGGCTCTCTTACTAACACTACCATCACCACCACCCGCAAGTTCATGAGCATCGTCATCTCATCAGTTATCAGTGGTAACCCACTGTCCATGGAGCAATGGGGAAGTGTTGTGATGGTCTTTTCTGGCCTCTCTCTCCAAATATTTCTCAAATGGAAGAGAAAGAAGGGCAGAGATCACAAGGAATGAACTTAGTTCTTATAAGCACATTTTGATTTGTAGCTTTGATTGCACACATTTGTTATGGAGATATCCGGGAGATCATTAATGTAGCCCGTTGAAATGATAGGAAAGAGGTTTACATTCACAGAAAATGTGTGAAATGTATGGTAACTGCTGATAGTGTTGGCTATTTAAAACAGCTGGGTAGTCTATTCTACTCAGGGTAGCAATGAATTGTGTTGCTTCTATTCGAACTTTCTTCATTGTTGCAAAGTATGATGTTTTACTAACAAATACATATATTGCCAATGCATATTGATACTAGGAGGATTATATAAAAAGAAATATTGATATCAAATGACAAAACAGAGGGAGTATACAACAACAACAACAACAACAACAAAGACTTTAGTCCAAAACAAGTTAGGATAGGCTAGAGTTGAAACCCTTAAAACCAACTCATGGTTCTGCCACACGGGTAGCAAGATTTCACACATCCTTGTCCATTCTTAGTTTTTTGGTGATACTCTGATGTGTTGATTTCACACATCCTTGTTCATTGTTAGTTTTTTGGTGATACTCTGATGTATTAGATCTTGCTTGATGTGTTGATTTCACACATCCTTGTCCATTGTTAGTTTTTTGGTGATACTCTGATGTATTAGATCTTGTTTTACGGACTCCTTACTGGTCCATCTTGACCTTTTTGACATTATCAGCTGTCTGCTATGCATTGGAGCTTCTGAAGACATGCATTGATTGTCAAAATCATCTCAAATGATGTTGGACAAGTTTTTCTTCAATTGGTGCAACCCTAACTCTGTTATATCATCATTCCGGAGTCGGTCCTTCTTTGTATGCTCACACATTCATTTCAACATGCGGATCTCCGCTACACCTAACTGTTGAACAAGTCCTCTTTTAGTTGGACAATCCATAGTGTCATATAACATTGTAGGTCAAATCGTTGTCTTATAGAACCTAGAACCTGTCTTTTAGCTTTTGATGCACTTCTAAAAACAGAGGGGAGTATATTATATTAAAAATAATTACTCATGCTAAATGACAGAGTACATCAAAACACATACATGCCTCCTGGTTCTTTGAAAGTTCATCATTGCTTATGATGCACTTCTAAATACTTGTAACAAAAATGTTTATCTATTTTCTTTAATGCATTTGTAACGAAAAGGTAGTCAATTGTTTTGTCTTCAAATCAAATTACCGAGTGCACAAGTTATACTACTGCATTTTGTAAATCATGTAGAGTTGTTTGTAAAGGAACAAAATGTGTGGTTATCCACCTGATTCCCTTCTCTTCTGCGAGCAGCATTGCTCGCAGTTTAGAATTTAGAGGTTTAAGCGTTTCATCCTTATTTGGTGGCACAATTTTAATTTTAAGAATATCCATATCATGCAGAAGTCTATTCATGTTTCTAAAGATATCATCAAACTTACTCAAAAAAATTCTATCATAATATTGAAAACTTTTGTGAGTTAATAAATTCGTTAACAATGTTTTTAAGTTCAGTATGCATCGTATTATTATTATTACTATTATTATTATTATTATTATCATCATCATCATCATCATAATAATAATTATTATTATTATTATTATTATTATTATAAGGAGAAGAAAAATTATCATAGTAGTTATCATAATTATTTAAGAGATTACCGGGATATGGTCTAGAATTAAGTTTCCCTATATAAGCATTGTTATTAAAATTGCTCCTTGAAATAAAATTCTTGTCAATATTATCCTTATTTTCCTCAATCAAAATAGATAAAGGAACAACATTTGGATCAATAATAGCACTCTTGGTAGCGAGCATGGACATAATAGCATTAACTTTTTCATTAAGAAAGGAGATTTCCTCTATAGAGTTTACCTTTTCTATCACTTGGAGCGTTCTCGGCGTGCCATTAGGAATAGTTAGCGTTCATATTATCAAGAAGCTTAGAGGCTTCTCCAAGTGTTATCCCCATGAAAGTATCACCTGCAACAAAATTTAGAAGGTTTCTGGAAACAATGTTTTATCCTGCATAGTAATTTTGTACTACCATCCAAAGACTTAATCCATGTGTGAGATAATTTTTTAGCATAAGTTTCATTCTTTTTCATGATTGTGCAATATGTTCTTAATCAAGTTGTTTAAAGTTCATATATTTGATTCCTCAAATATGTTATTTTAGCGGGAGGAAAATATTTACCAATAAAATCATCTTTACACTTAGACCAAGAATCACTATTATTTTTAGGCTATGAAATCAACCATTCTTTGGCTTTATCTCTAAATAAATGGAAATAACTTTAGTTTAATACTATCATTGTCCAGATCTTTAGTTTTTTGCATATCAAATAATTCAATAAAAGTATTGATGGGCAGCAACGTATTCATCAACATTTTTTAAAGCGTTTGTGAACATTTAAAACCAAACATTTCTTAAAACTTTAATCAACATTTAATGAAAGATAATTACTTTTTAAAACCGAATTTTTTTTATCACACGGATCGTTGGATTTAGATCCGATGGGTTATCGTCTGACGCTTTGGCCTATCAAGGTTGCGGCGACCTAAGTCTGAGGTCGACTTTTGTTTGTTCGACAGCCTGCCTTGTAAGAGCATTTACAACCGGGCATTGCAAATATGATCCCTTAAACGCCCACGGACACGCCCGGTCAGTGACCGGACGTGTCTCCTATTTGTCCGTTCGCACAATCACTCTCCTCATTGTCTTCCCCGTATGTCCGGTCACTCGCACATGATTGGTGGAGAGGAAAAGAGAGAAAGAAAAGAATAATAAAAAAAAGGTGGTCCGGGGTGGGGTCGCGTCCTACGCGGCGGACTCGACGCGACGGACTGAACGTGAGCGTCCGGGCGCGTCCATGAGCCCTCATATCCTCTTCATATTTGAGATAGATATGAGGGTTCGCGGACAACCCGAAAGTATAGGGATGATATGAGAGGTTCAGTTGAGTCACTTTTTTCTTTTTCTCTCCTGTCCGGTCACTGACCAGACGCGTCCGCAGACGTATGAGGGGTCATTTGTGGCGTCTGCCTATAGATGCTCTAAAGGTTTGTCCCGAGCGTGCATTCGACGACCTTTTGTTCTCATTTAGGTCTCTGTGGCTTAGCTTTTCAAAACATTTTAGCTGTCACCTTATGCAGATTTTTTCATCCGAGGCATTAGGGAAATAAGAATGCAAAAGACAGAGCTATAGACAATGATTTCAAAGAATTGTGCGTAATGCTTGGTTGTAGCAGATTTTTTCATTATACGTCTCTTGTTTATTTTCATTGACCTAATGTAATTTCTTTATTTAACACCTAAATTCATATTGTTTTTTCTTGAAAACAATTACACTAATTACACTTATTCCTTATTGTACTAAAAATGTTTTAAATTACTGAAAATAGAAGTTACCCCAAAAAGTTTGGCGTAGATGAAATTGAACAGACACCAAATCGGCATGTACCTGATGAAAGCAAATCAGAACAAATTAAACGTTTCTAAGGAAAATTAAGCCATTAAGTGTCGGGCAGCATCTTCTAGGATCTTGTTGGTGATGAACTCGCTCGGTATATATCGGTAAACGAGTGTGGTAATGCAAAGTAACAATTTTTTCACCCTTATCAAATCACTATCTCATCTGAACCTCATCAAGACTCTGGTCACCTTCTGGGTGATTTGAACAGCTAGGCGCAAAGCAATTCTTGAACAGATATTTCAGAATCCCCTCAGATGCATTGCTTCATCTCAAGCTTCTTATCCAAGTTGGACATGGCGTATACCCCTGGACCTCTTAACACGGCAGATGGAATAACCTCTCGGGTTCATGCACCTAGCCACTGGAGAATTACCATCAAAATAAACGTTGACGCCGATGTGCCTATGACTGACAACGAGGTGTGGTAGCTGCACTTTGCTTTCACGGGGATGTGGAGTATCTTAGCTCAAGCTCAAATAAGCTTGGACGAACAATAAAATCTAAAATCTTTGAGAGAAAAAAAAAGGTTCTGAATTTTATGTGTGCAAAGTATTGATGAATGTTTTGAGCACTTGTAAAGTTTTGTCACGGAATAGCATTCATGGAAGCTGTGACCAAAAAAATCAAAATCGGAGATCCAAAAGTGCTATTTTTGGCACAACTTCCACAAGGTCGTTTCGTAATGGAATTTTGCGATCACTCAATATATTCACCAATGTTTGCCAAAAAAATCAGAAATTTTTGAATTTGTTTACAAGCTTTTTTGAATTTACTATTCACGGTAGATACATATGAGCTCAAGCTAAGAAGAGGACCCAATTACTCTTCAGTTCGTGAGAGATTGACCAACGCATAAATGACTTTCCTGATTTTCGGGTTTTTGGAGGGATAACGGCAGTTTTATCCCATAAGATCATCTCTAACTGATCCGATAAATGGGACCATATGGTAAAATAACCGTCTGTTTACGGGACGATGGAGTTTTCTTTCTTGCCCTGAATAGATCACGGGATATCGTCCATCCTAAAATTTTGTTTTGTAGGATCCTTCATATTTCAAGTTGTTTCCTTTATACTCTCTCCATTCCTCTATATAAGGTGTATTTATTTTTTGATAAAATTTCACAATATAAGGTGCATTTTTTCTAATTTTCCATAATTCCCTTGTTAGCCCTCTGAAAAAAGAAGAATATCTCTTTTCTGATTGTCTGTATCTTTCCTTATAGCAAAGAAGGAAACTATCTACGATTGCATGTATCTCATACTTTTCTATACCAATTGATTCACTTTTCACTAACCAACAAATTTACAAGGATAATTAGGCTTAACATGTCTATAATTATGTACACATAAAGGAACGGAGAGAGTATATAAGACCGAAAGCTTGGGGCCTGTTTCTGTAAGAACCTGAAAAAGAAGAAATGATTGGCGGGAGGGAATTTTCAGCTCCCGCCGCGGTCTTCCCGGAGTGCGATCTCGCGGGAACGCCTCGATGTCGGCGACCACCGGACCGTAGCTGCCACCCCGCGACCTGCCGCCGCTGCTGAAGCTGCCCCGCAACTTGCCACCGCTCTGCGAGCTGCCACCGCCGCTCGAGCCGCGAGGTGCAGCCGCGTGGGCGCCGCGAGCTAGCTAGTTGTTGCTGCATCGCAAGCTAGCTAGCTAGTTACTGTTGCCGCCGCCGCTAGCTAGATTGTCATGATGCTTGCTGCTTGCGTCCGCCCCGCTCTCCTCGTCCCGCTCCACGGCGGCACCTCGACTGGCAAGACACGAGCTCCATCTCGCGTTGCGTCACCTTTGAACCAACACGTGTCTCGTTTGCGTAGGACCTAATTACATTCTTTATTTTTCTTGTAGCGGGCTTTAAGATATTTTACAGGGACCTCAAACGATTTGTACGGGATCTATTCTGCGGACACGCACGTCACTCCGTAAAGATGTTGTAAAAATGTTTTTTCAACTCCTTTAAAACGATTTTACAAGACGAAGGTTTACATGATCTGTTAGAGATGCTCTAATAGTAGGTATACAATTCTGAGATAGATGATCCTCATAGCACATAGGATATAAGTTCAACCATACCGCAGTACAAGCTTCAGTACGACCATATTTGCCAATGTGCTACCTTATTTCGATCCTGTTTTTTTTTTAAGAAACAAACTCCTTAACTACCACATGGTCTTTAATATCATAAATTAGATGACCATAGACCGACCTAGAAAGAGTATCGTCCGAATAGATGGCCAAAGCCTTCGATGAACCATACTGAGTAATCACGGGACTATCTAAGTGATGAATGGTCAGTGACATACCATGCATAAGAGCATGAATTTTTGTTTCCAGGACATCATTACAGTAGAAGAGATGTATCTGTATG
Organism: Hordeum marinum; assembly: GCA_022496015.1. Classification (NCBI taxonomy): domain Eukaryota; kingdom Viridiplantae; phylum Streptophyta; class Magnoliopsida; order Poales; family Poaceae; genus Hordeum; species Hordeum marinum. The sequence goes on along the minus strand of CM039678.1, from coordinate 411,884,742 downwards.
CCGCAAATATCAAAGAACCGTTCTCCCTATGCAACACCATCCCAGCTGCAATACGACCGTCCTTACTTAAAATTGATTGCCTGTCTACATCATATCTCGACATCTTCCCTTTGATGATTTTATAGTTCATGACAACATCTAGCGACTTATGATAACTATCAATATAATCAACAATTATCTCTATCGGGGTCTCATTCTTCCCGTGCATAATATCATTTCCAACTTCCATGCTCATTTTCTAGCTAGAAACTCTCCTTTTGTTTCAAGCGTGTCGTCGTCTATGGCTAATGCATTTTCCTATACCTTGATGATACCCAAAACTATGGAGTAACAGAGAGATCCAATTATCCTCAAAAAGTGTAGAAGGAGAAGAAGGCAATGTCTTGATAAACTGAATGGACGCGTAGATTATGATGCTCTCTAAGAGCATGGTTAATAGTATAGCCAGCAACTGGCTATAAGCCATTGTCATGTCATCTATAACTCATCTTATAGTCAACATGTACCATAGTTGATTAAAAGGGTATACTACTTTTTTATTATATGGTCCACCTTTCACTCTCACAAAATGCTTAGGAGCACGTGCTAGAGCTGGTTCTTCATGAAGAGTCCGCTTACCTTCTCTTTCCTCTTTTTTCCCCTCCAACTAAGCAACAATATACTAGTTTATTTCTTACAGCCCGCTGACTCAACATTATTGTACTTGCTCTACGGGCATCTTCAATGTTGTGCTGCATATGTCTACGCTTCCGAATTCCCGTAAACCGGGCACCAAACCCGAGGAGGTTTGCGGGCATCCAGACCTTGCCATTGACGCATCCAACAACATGGTCCACCCAAAACCTCATCCGCGCAAAACGGTCTTGAAACTTCGCTAGCACATTGATACTGGTCACCTACTCCACAAAGGACGCGACTCAACGGCCTTGATGATGGTCAGAGCGATGTCACCCGACAGGTGGTGGCACCATTCAAATGCGGATGCGCCGCCAGAGAAGCCTCTTTGGCCGTCGTATTGAAGAGGCGTCAGACGTCCTGCTCGGCCTATTTAAGCAATGTTTCTGTGCCCTCCTAGCCGCAAACTCTCACTGCTCCTCTCATGTCTAATTCGATGCCACACAGTAGCGGTTGGTTCTCGATGCTTGTGTGTGGGGTGGATGTCCATCTGGAGGGTAGTGCCACTGCACACGCTCTCCGACGCGCTCCTCCTCCTCCGTGCGGTCCAAAGCAGACGCGACGCAACCCACTCGACCGCTTTGACCTGCCGGTGTGGCGTGACAAGGAGAGGGCACCCCACCCCTCGGTCGGCTCCTGGTCACCGTCAAGAAGGAACCCTCCCGTGCTCGTGAATGTGCATAGGAAGCTCCTGCATTACCTCGTACACAGCAGATGCAATACATCATGTCGCACAGCACCCAGACGATGGCAGAGTCGACGGTGTGGAAGGCGGAGGGGCGCAACGGATGCTTGGTCTATCGACCAATTCGGACCACCTTGGAGACGTCGGCGCTGCCTCAGTGACCAAGTGGTCAAGATCGGAGTGGCCGATCGCTGCACACTATCGCCCTTGTCGGTAGCAAGGGCAAGGAGAGGGGCAAGCGCGTTGGGCGGCGTCGGCGGCCATGCCGCGGCGGAGGAAGTCGGGCAGCAGCGTCGCGGCCTCTATGGACCCTTACGTTGCTGGAAAGACCACAACTACGACGACAACGGTAGCGGCAACAGAGAAACCCGCAATGGCGACCTATCGCCCATGATTGCCCATGTATTTTAAGCAAAAAATAGATCAAACGAAAACATAAATCATGGAAACGGAACGAATTTCTTCTAAATCTGCATATACATTTACATGAAAGAAATTGGACTATGTTTCGCCCGTTTACTAAAGTTTCAAACCTAAGAAAAAAGACTACATAAGGTACAGACGGTAGTATAGGAACGTTATGACGGTGCTCAGACGCGACCAGGCACCCCGCTTCACTTCATGACGGTGTCACCTGCAGCTGTCCGAAGAGGAGCTGGTCTTGCATCTTATGCTCCGACGCGCTCGTTGACCTAAATTTTAGTCCCACGTTGCCGCACGAGTCGGACGCCGACTGGCTTAAATAGCCGTGTCGGCGGACGATGCAAGCTTCTATGCCAATCACATAGGCCGATCGATTTTCGTTGTGTCAATGAGATAGCTTGACATTAGATTGCATTTGATCAATCGTTGAGAGTATATTGCATTTCATCAATTGCTTCTTGACGATTCGACTATTTAAGTCTCGACTATTTAAGTCGATCCTTTAGTTCCTCACACAGTGAGGTGGACTAAAAACATCTGAACCCCATCGGGCCAATATGGATATGAAAATCTTAATATGAGAATTTTATTCAGTGTCGTCCTATCTGCTCAATACGAACATGATAATGACGTGCATGTCTTTATATGTATTTAATATTTTGAAAATAGAATTGATGATAGTAAATAAAAAAAAAATCACCTTCGGACGGATCCGCGGATATATTTGAGGACCAAATTTACAGGTGTGAATAGCTTATAAGCTCATGCTGTGCTCGTGGAGAGGTGGAGACGTGGAGACTTCGTCGACTCCCCTCCACTCCCGGATCTATATCCTTCTCCAGAGAACCACGCCGTCCCTTAAAACCTTAGCTCAATGGAAAGATCCTCAGCTACCCCGCACTTCTTGTTCGTCACCACGCCGATGCAGGGCCACATCAACCCGTCGCGCCGCCTCGCCGCCCGCGTGATGGAGTCGATGCCGGGCGCGCGCGTCACCTTCTCCACCGCCGTCGGAGGCCACCGGCTCATGTTCCCCTCCCTAGCGACGCCCGACGAAGAGACCGTCGACGACGCCGGCGTGCTGTACGTCCCCTACTCCGACGGTTTCGACGAGGGGTTCAAGCCCGAGGTGCACGGCAGGGGCACCTACAAGGAGCGCGCGCGCGCCGTGGGGCGCGAGACGCTCTCCGCCGTCGTCGCCGGACTCGCCACGCGGGGCCGCCCCGTGACGCGCATGGTCTACGCCTTCCTCGTGGGGTGGGCACCCTACGTCGCGCACGCACACGGGATCCCCGCGGCGCTCTACTGGATCCAGCCGGCCGCCGTGTTCGCCGTGTACTACCACTACTTTCACGGCCACGACGCGCTCATCGCCTCCTGCGCCAACGACGCTGACCCCGACGCCGCCGTCGAGCTTCCGGGGCTGCCCCCGCTCAGGTCCAGCGCGCTCCCGTCCGTCGTGTCCATCACCTCGCCGGAGCAACCGCACTACCTGTTGCTCGACATGATGCGCGATCTCTTCTTGGCGCTCGACGAATACAAGCCCAAGGTGCTCGTCAACACGTTCGACGCGCTCGAGCCCGACGCCCTCCGCGCGGTCGCGCAGTTTGAGCTCGTCGCCGTCGGACCGGTGGTGCCCGACGAGGCATCTTCGTCGAGCACGGCCACGGACCTGTTCCGGCGCGACGACGGGAAGGGGTACATGGAGTGGCTGGACACGAAGCCGGCACGGTCCGTGGTGTACGTGTCATTCGGGAGCATCATTTCAATGAGCAAGCGGCAGGAGGAGGAGACGAGGCGCGGCCTGGAGGCGACCGGCCGGGCGTACCTGTGGGTGGCGCGAAAGAGCGCCCGTGAACGCGCGACGTTGAACGGCCGCGACGACGACGGAGTGCGCGCGCAAGGGCTGGTGGTGGAGTGGTGCGACCAGGTGAAGGTGCTGTCGCACCCGGCGGTGGGCTGCTTCGTGACGCACTGTGGGTGGAACTCGACGCTGGAGAGCGTCACGAGCGGCGTGCCGATGGTGGCCGTGCCGCAGTGGACGGACCAGACGACGGTGGCGTGGCTCCTGGAGGCGCGAATGGGCGTCGGCGTGCGTGCCCGGGCGGACGGCGAGGACGCGGTGGACCGAGGCGAGCTGCAGCGGTGCGTGGAGACAATCATGGGCGACGGGGAGGCCGCGTCGGGGATCCGGGCTCAGGCGAACCTCTGGAGGGTGCACGCCGAGGAAGCGATCGCCGGCGGCGGGACGTCGGAGAGGAACCTAAGGGCGTTCGCGTCGGAGCTGTGCTCTGACGTGAACGACGCAGGGAGAGCCGGTGATCTGCACGTGACGTAAGTTGTGTCTCTTTTCGATCTGCGCATTGGACGCGACGAAAATGATATATTTGGTCCCTGTCGCGCCATGGCGGCATGGCGTCACGATCGATGGCACTTGTAGACAAAGAATATCCGGGCCGTTTGTAGTAAGTACGATAACGTTTGTGTCGGGGGAGCTCGTAACCATCGATCTGTTGTACTGTATGTGCTTATGAAAGATGCGGAGTTCCTAGACAAAATTGACGTCTTGACTTGCTCTCGTGATTGTACTCTGTTATGTCCGCTGACAGTGGGAAGAGCATCTTCAAACGGTCTGGGCTAATTTATTTATTTAAAAACCTCATGTCATTTCTCTGACAAATATTTCTGGATGAATAGAGTATTGAATAATTAAAACAATTGTATAACGTTCGTCACAACATTTGCCACACAGGCCGAAACACTATCAGTAATAACAACATCAGACCTATAAATAAAAATTCGGTAGAAAAGTTTTTAGAAAGCTGTGGTAATTGAAAACCACAGTATTTCCATGGATGGGCAAGGAACACTACAATTTTTTAAAATCAACGTTTTTCTCAGTTTTACATCTGTTTGGCTGATGCTGTTTTATCAAAGTTTTGATCAAGTATTTGGCGTGGATGACTGAGTAATTAGCGGATGCTAACGGCGGCCATGAAGCCATGCACATGATCTGCCCGACCTAGCTGCTAGGATTTGCAGAATATGGACAAAAGAGATGGAGCCTTGCACACGATCGCTCATGTCCACGGAGAAGAGATGGAGTCTCACACGTGAAGCCGGCTGGAAGAAGAAACCCGAGAGACCTTCTACACTTAAACAAATCAAACTGAATCACCTATAACATGAGATATAGTAAGGTCGTCTACCATATAACAGAAAGAGGGAAACTAGGAAGGGGTCGCAGCCGGTAAGCGGCCAACGTCAACTGCGATCGCCCTGACGTTTTCTCTCCGTTTTGTTTTAAAAAAAAAAGAGGTCAGGACCTCTTTTCCAGATACTCCAAAAATACCATGGTTTACAAAACTTTGGTTTTTGTTGAAGCCAAACGCATCAAAGTATTCAAAACCATGGTGTTTTTCAGAAACCGTAGTATTCATAGAAAACTTTAAAAAAACTTTGCTTCACAATCTCATCCGTCATCATATTAGCCTTCCTGTTAATTTTGGAGATTTTTAAATTGATCATCTTGAAGACAATCAACTCTAGGAAGATCAACAAGGTTTGACATGTACATATTATCATTCGCGAGAAAGGAAGCCATACAAGAATAATCAATTTTCAAATTTATGGGCTCGTGAAGAGTGATACCGATACAAAAGCCCTCTAGGTTTTGCTTCCTCGACGCTAAAGATTTTCCCTTACTTTGTCCATGTCAACAAACAATTCGAAATACCTCGATTTTATCAGAACATATCCGAGTCAAATAGCAATGCTTCGAAGCACTTCTTTTTTTCCATTAACTATATAATCTCAAGAAAAAAAAATGCTAACTTTTGTAGTATGGTTTCTAACAACCACCCCTACGCTCGTAGCGCTCTCAAAACTTGCATCAACATTAATATTGAAAAATTCTAAGGTGGGAGGCTGCCAAGGAACACAATTCCTCTTGTTATTATTATTGGGTTGTACCTCATCGACCACTTCCTTACCTTTTTTACTGACCTCTACGAGAATGATACATAATAATTTTGATTAAAACTCATTGAGACCAAGATCAATTCATTTCCTTTACCAAAGATCAAGTCATCACTCAAGTGCAAGCTCTCCAAAACATGAATAGTGTTTTCTCACTCATATGCAAACTTAACCGGTCCAATAAAATAAGAAACGAGTCCGGCCCCGAGCATTTTAAGATCTCTTCGGCCAAAAAAATTCACACCTCCCTCAACCACATACGAAACGCATAAGCCTTAGGGCAACAAACCAAAGTATGAAAAATAGATTCATCTTCAACACCACAGATCGATCATGTACCTAGGATAGCTTTATGGTGTTGTACTCTGTTAACTTGTACATCTAGACTGTTAGAGGCAGACGCCAAGCAATTGAGAAACATTAGCCTTTCAAATAATATTTCAGAGCCTCCTTTCCCCATTTACGACCACACTAGAATTCCCCAAATCAATCTTAGTTCCCTTAAGATTGAGGGCCAACCTATACGTACTCTTCACCGAAAACAAGCCATTGTTCTTGTGGTGCTAGGCCATGAGATCTCCCTCACCCAAATTCAGAACATGTAGCTTTTAAATTTCCTCAACATCATGAATGTAAAACAGATGACTGATCAGATTCTCACCCCATCTCCTTGAGCCACTCATGAATAAATCAGCCACCCATTTGATCCTAGTTCTAGGTTCCTTAGTAGAAAATTTTAGATCGGATTCCCTAGGAAGATAATTATCCCTCCAAATATTTATACTAGCACCATCGAACACTCTTCATATGATAGCCTTTTTAATAGCTCGAGCCCATGCATAATACCTTGCCAAGTAAGTGATTCCAAACTTGTTTCGTCAAAAGCGCTTGATTGAATAACCTAAGGTCACGAAAGCCCATACCCCCTTCACCTTTTTGTCTCATCATCTTGTTCCATGCGAGACAATTGGTTCTTCTCCTATTCTCCTCATCACCCCACCAAAAATTCTTGATGATTCAGAAAGAGAAGTAGGGAATTTAAATATACCCATGGCATAGACCGAAATGGCTTGAATAACAGACTTAATCTGGATTTCCTCCACCTCGCTAGAAGCATATTTTTTGATCCAGTCTGAAACCTGCTTAAGAGATTTATCTTTAGTAGGTTGAAATTTACCCGCCTTTGTAGCACTTTCTTCGAATAAAATGGGACATTTATCCAGACTTAATAATTTATATGACCCTCCTTATAAGTTGTCAAAGTATATGTAATGGCCAAAACTTGCTCCAAAGAACCCTTAAAAAATAGGAGACTACCATCGGCAAATAACAAATGAGATATACCTAGAGCATGTCTGTTAGGGCCTCGGCCACAAAGAGGAAGTTTGTGGTGACAATGGATCCTCTTGCCACAGACCACGCGAAGGATGAAAATAATCTAGTAGTTGTCCATTAAAATGATCAGAGAATTTCACAAAAGTAACACAAGTCATAATCAACTTAATCCAGATTGAAGCAAAACCATACGCTCGAAGCATACTTTCTAGGAACTTGCGGCCCACGAGGTTATATGCTTTAGTGAGATCCAACTTATATGCACATTATTCACCACGAAAATCTCTTGATGTAATCAATGAGTGCATACACTCAAAAGGAATAAGACTATAAGAGCATTATTAGAAATTAGTCTTCCGGGGATACAAGCACTTTGGGAAGGAGACCATACCATCCATCAGAGGCGTCTGTCTGTTAATAAGGCACTCAGAAGTAATTTTGTATATCACATTATATAGACTAATAGGTCCAAGTCCTTTATCGACCGAGGATTCTTTAATTTAGGGATAAGAGCAATCGTTGTATCATTTATCCCCTCTGGTATACTTTAAAAAATAAAGAATTCATGGACAACACGAACAATATCTTCCTTGAGCATACCCCAATTCCTCTGAAAATCCCAGTTGGAAACCCACCTAGCTACAGGGCCTTCAATGACCCAATTTGGAAGAAAGTGATGCTAATTTATTGTTCAGAGAAAGTTTTACAAATATATTTGTTCATCTTGTCATTCACTAAGGTTTCACAAGCGAAATAATACGTGATGGATTCACCATAGCATCGCAAGATTAAAGATCCTTACACCGGTGTAAAAAAGCCTAGCTATGGCGTGGGAAAAAGGACATTGCTGGCTTGGACATTCAACGCTACCAATATGGCGCCATTGTTACAAAATAGTGGTGGCGTTAGAGGCTACGTCAACATATTTCACATGATAATGACGTGCCACGTGGTCAATGCCAACATTAAATGTATGTTACCAGTGTCGCGTCTGTTGGGGAACGTTGCATGGGAAACAAAAAAAATCCTACAAACACCCAAGATCTATCTATGGAGATCAACAGCTACGAGAAGGAGAGTGGATCCACGTACCCTTGTAGATCGCTAAGCGGAAAGCATTAAGAAACACGATTGATGTAGTCGAACGTCTTCATGATCCAAATCGCAATCCGTCTCACGATCCAATCACGGTCTGTCCCGATCTAGCGCCGAACGGACGACACCCCCGCGTTCAGCACACGTACAACTCGATGACTTCTCTGCCTCCTCGACCCAATGAGCGGGCATGGAGTAGTAGATGAGTTCTCCGGCATCACAACGGCATGGTGGCTATGGTGGTGGAGAAATCTCAGCAGGGCTTCGCCAAGCGCTGCCGCAGATGCGTTTTGGAGGAGAAATAGATCTAGGGAGAGAGGAAGGGCTGCACCTATGGGTTGGAGTGCGACTTCCCTCCCTCTTCCTCTCTCTATATAGGAGGGGGGGGGGGGTAGGTGGGGCACATCCCTAGCCCTTCCTCCAAGGAAGGGGACGGCGGTCAGGAGGGACGAGTCCTCCCTCCCCAAGGCACCTCCTAGGTTCCTTCCCCTTTAGGGTTTCCTACCCCCTCGCTGCATGGGTCCTTGGGGGCTGGCCAAAAAAGTCTTGGACGTCCCCTAACAGCTCATGCATGTCCTAGGGGCTGGAGGGACCCTTTCGGACTCCTCTGGAACCTTCCGAAAGCTTCCCGGTACAATACCAGAAAAACCTGAAACTTTTCCGATAGCCAAAATATGACTTCCCATATATAAATATTTACCTCCAGACCATTCCATAGTTCCTCGTGACGTACGGGATCGCATCCGAGAATCTGAACAACCTTCGGTCACCAACATATATAACTCAACAATACCAAATCGTCACCGAATGTTAAGTGTGCAGACCCTGCAGGTTCGAGAACTATGCAGACATGACCGAGACACCTCTACGGTCAATAACTAATAGCGGGACCTGGATGCCCATATTGGTTCCTGCATATTCCATGAAGATCTTTATCGGTCGAACCATGATGTCAAGGATTCAATCAATCCCGTATGCAATTCCCTTTGTCCATCGGTATGTTACTTACCCGAGATTCGGCCCTCGACATGTCTATACCTAGTTCAACCTCGTTACCGGCAAGACTCTCTACTCGTTCCGTAATACAAGATCCCATGACTAACTCCTTATCCACATTGCTTGCAAGCTTCTTGTGATGATGTATTACCGAGTGGGCCCAGAGATACCTCTCCATCATATGGAGTGACAAATCTCAGTCTCGATCCATGCCAACCTAACAGACACCCTCAGAGATACCTGTAGAGCACCTTTATAGTCACCCAATTACATTGTGACATTTGATACACATAAGGCATTCCTATGGTGTCAGGGAGTTGCGTGATCTCATGGTCGTAGGAACAGATACTTGACATGAATAAAGCTGTAGCAATAAACTAACACGATCATATGCTATGCATGCGGTTGAGTCTTGTCCATCACATCATTCTCCTAATGATGTGATCCCGTTACCAAATGACAACTCATGTCTATGGTTAGGAAACCTTAACCATCTTTGATCAACGAGCTAGTCTAGTAGAGGCTCACTAGGGACATGGTGTTGTATATGTATCCACACATGTATCTGAGTTTCCAATCAATACAATTATAGCATGATAATAAAAAATTATCATGAACAAGGAAATATGATAATGACTAATTTATTATTGCCTCTAGGGCATATTTCCAGCAGTGCCTTGCTAGTAAACCTGAGCAAACGCCGGGTCAGGCTTGTAAAAGTCCGACCTTCAGTTCTCAATCTCGAGCCCGGCCCTATACCCAAAATACTCTCTATTTTCAAGACCGAGCCTAACACGAAATCAAGCCTGAAGCCCAAAAGACCGGCCTGAACATTGTTGTCCGGTGTAAGCATGTGTAAGTCCGCCCCGAAGCCCAAAAGCCCAGCCAGAAATGCAAAAAAAGAGAAGTCCGAGCTTGGCCCGAACTACCTTTTGGGCTGCAAAACAAGACGGATCATCGGGCTGGGCAACCCATGCCCGGGTCTACTTGCTAGCCAAGGCTAGCAAATTGATTTTTTGCTAATAAAACAAATCACAAAAGTTAAATTCCACAAAACTCCACTGGTACTGATCAACTTAACTAATTCAACATACCGCCACTAGTGAATCAACTGGTTCAACATACCACCACTACTGAATCAACTAGTTCAACTCCAAAAAACTTTCGTACTCATCAACTTAACTAGTTCAACTTCAAAAAGTTACTAGTTAAAGAACTAAATAATTCAACTTCACAAACTACATCATCGTTTCATAGCGAGCCTACTAGGTGGTTGATCATATTTCTTGATCAAGGATTAACTTGAACTAACAAATATTATGTATATTGTTCTCTCCATATTTTCTCAAATGAGTTGTCTCCACCTTGAGCTCATTCCTCTCGGCCTTGAGGATTTCTCTCTCATTCTTTAGCTTATCCCTCTCCTCGATCAGCTGATCTCTCTTCCCTTGGCCTAATAGTCTTGGTGAAGAGACCAACCTCTCTTTCAACAATTTACCTGTCTCCACCTTCAACGAGGCATTCACCACCTGCACGGCCTTGATGGTATACTGATGAAACTCTAAGAGATCGCGGTTGAGCATCTCCACATCATATACCTCCTCCTACGAAGTCGAATGTTTGAAATCATTAGATATGCATGTGTGTTTGCAATCATCATCAATTGTTAGATATATATGGATATATTTGGAATCTTTCCTATCCATGACAAGTCAGCACCAACTACGGAATAGTGACAAGTCAAGGCCAACTTTAAAACATATATGACGATTGAACTATGAAATTTAGTAACTATTCATGTCATTATACCATGCATTTGACAATTGAACTATATATGGCAACAATATTCATAGCTTTGGCAAGAAAAATAAAGCTTGTTCACAAAAGTATGGTTTATTTGTTCTAGCTAGCTAGTGTTATTAATGTGACCTAATATAATGCACCATGTTAGAAACATAAATAAATAGCTACATATCAACCCGCATCCATGCTTGTCCATCTAACTATTGGAAATATGCCATAGAGGAAATAATAAGGTTGTTATTATCATATTTCCTTGTTTTGATAAGTATTTATTCTCCATGTTATAAGTGTATTAACAAGAAAACTCAAATACATGTGTGGATACATAAACAATCACCGTCTCCGTAGTGAGCCTCTCTAGACTAGCTCGTTGATTAAAGATGGTAAAGGTTTCCTAACCATAGACCCAGTCATAAGCTTAGTATCGGATCGTGTCACTTAGTTTAATTGCTATTGATTTCTTAATGTCAAGTATATATTCCTTAGACCATGAGATCATGCCACTCCCTAATACCGAAAGAATGCTTTGTGGGTATTGATACGTCTCCAACGTATCTATAATTTTTGATTGTTCCATGTTGTTATATTATCAATCTTGGCTGTTTTACAATTATTTATAGCAACTTTATATTGTTTTTTGGACTAACCTATTGACATAGTGCCAAGTGCGAGTTGCTGTTTTTTGCTTGATTTTTTTAATTCACCGAATATCAATACCAAACGAAGCCCAAATACCACGAAATTTTTGGAGTTTTTTTGTACCAGAAGACAACTTGGAATCCAAGGAAGCACCTAAGAGGAGGCCTGTGGGGCCCACAAGACACCAGGGCGTGCCAGATACCCGTGGCGTGGCCTGGTGGCTATGGGGCCAACAGGACCCCACTCCATCGCCTATCAGCTCTATAAATACCAAAAAAATCCAATAACCCTAGGGGAGTTACCGAAAAACAATTTCAGCCGCCGCAAGTTCCAGAACCACGAGATCCAATCTAACACCATCATGGAGGGGTGCATCGTCTTCATGGGTGCCTCTCTAATGATGTGTTAATAGTCCACCATAGACCTACGGGTCCGTATACAGTAGGTAGATGGATTCCTCTCTCTCTTTTAATTATCAATACAATGGTCGATTAGAGATCTATTTGATGTAATGACTTTTTGCGGTGTGTTTGTTGGGATCCGATGAAGTTTGAGTTCATGATCAGTTTCTATCCATGAATATTATTTGAGTCTTCTTTGATCTCTTATATGCATGATTATTTATAGCCTAATATTTCTTCTTCAAATCTTTGGTTTTGTTAGTACAACTAGATCGATTTTTCTTGCCATGGGAAGATGTGCTTTGTGATGGGTTCGATCTTGCGGTGTCCTCTCCAAGTGACAGAAGGGACAGCGAGGCACTCATGTATCGTTGCTATTAAGGATAACAAGATGGGGTCTATTCCTACATGAATATATATTTTCTAAGTCATGTCATCATTCTTATTGTATTACTCCATTTCTCCATGAACTTAATACACTAGATGCATGCTGGGTAGCAGTCAATGTGTGGAGCAATAGTAGTAGATGCAGAATCGTTTCGGTATACTAATATTGGATGTGATGCCTATATAATGATCATTGCCTTGGATATCATCAATATTATTTGATCTTATATCAATTGCCCAACAGTAATTTGTTTACCCATCATGTGTTATACTCATGAGAGAAGCCACTAGTGAAACCTATGACCCACAGGTCTATCTTTTTCCGCATTTGCTTTCAGATCTACTATTCCAAAAACCCAAAAATACCTTGTTGCACTTTTTATTTGCATCTTTTATTTTGTGTTCTTGCACGATCTATTTATCCAATCTCATACAAACCGATCTATCTTTTACCATGGAGAGATTAACAACCTCTCTTACGCGTCGGGTTGCAAGTATATGTTCTTTGTGTGTAGGTAGCGTTTAAATAGTGTTTCTTGGTTCTCCTACTGGTTTGATAACCTTGGTTTCATAACTGAGGGACATACTTATCGTAGCTGTGCTGCATCATCCCTTCCTCTTTGAGGAAATGCCAACACAGTCTCAAGCCACGTCAAAGGAATTTAGGGCACCGTTGACGGGGAGGAGGTATGAAAGTAGTCTCCTTTCAACTTGCCAATTTCTGGCACCACTGCCAGGGAGACATCATCAGCATCTATCAGGTTCCTAATCACAAAATCTCATCTCCTTGCAATTTACATCATTTTCCATTTGCCTCTCATTTTCATCCCCTCACTTCACAAAATTTTCCATTTTATTCGCCCTCTTTTCCGTTTGCCTTTTTGCTAGTTTGTTATCTTTGCTTGTGTTGACATGTGCCTTCTATTTGCTTGCATCTTCGCTTGCTAATAATCTATTTATATGGATCCTCATCCACTTGATAATCTTTTGAAAAGACCAAATTATGATGGACCAATTGCTAGCGAGTTGAGTGTACTTGATTATCTCTATGAAGTTTTGTTTGAAAATCATGAATCTAAGTTTTTTGATGAAGTGTTGAAACAAGAAATTTATAAGGTTATTCATGATAGCTCCTTGATTGAAAAGCATGACTGCAATGATGTTACTATAAATTCTATTAATTTCAATTATGTTAATTATATGCAAAACCACAAGCTTGGGGATGATAATTTTGTCATGTCCACTTCTTATTGCAATGATCATGCTTGGGGTGATAATGCTTCTTATGATCTTGAAAATTTATTTAAGCCTCATGTTGAATATGTTATTGATAATAATGTTTGCAATAGTAATGAAAGTGTGTTTGGATGAGCGTCAAATTTAGGTAAAAATAATCCCACATATTTGGAGAGTGTTCAATCTTACGATTTTTTTGATAAAAGAGGGTTTGGAGAGGTCATAACTTTAGTTGATGATAATCCCACTTTTTTGGAAGATGATAAAACTTTAGGCATGTTGATCATAAAGAGAGTATTGTTTATGATAGATATATTGTTGAATTCTATTATTATCCTACATGTAATTATTATGAGAGAGGAAATTATGGTTTTAGAAATTTTCATGATACTAAATTACCTCTTTTCATGTTGAGATTGCTATTGTCTCTTTCTTCTTCCTTCCATATGCTAGTTTTTGCTTGCCTTGGTAATTCGTTTGCTTATAAAATGCGTATGCATAGGAAGTATGTTAGACTTAAGTGTGTTTTCCATATGCTTCATGATGCTCTCTTTGTGTTGCCATTATTATATTTCATGAGTACATCATTGAAATCTCAAGCCTATCTTAATGGCTATAAAGAAAGAGCTTGTTGGGAGGCAACCCAATGAATAAAATTTATTTTTACCCTTTTCTTCCTATTCTTGAGTGTTTAAAAATTATGATACAATTAGCATTGTGTTTTTATGTTTTAATTAGTGTTTGTGCCAAGTAAATCCTTTAGGATCATGTTGGGTGATGGTTGATTTAATCTTGTTGAAAAACAAAAACTTTGCATCCGGCAGCAGAATTTTTAAAAATCACAGAATTGATGCAAAATTCTGAATTTTGTACACATGAATGATATACAAATTTCTGGCGTTTTCCTATTTTCAGAATTGTTTTAGTCACTGGAGTATGGTTAGACTACATATTACTACAAACAGTTCTGTTTTGACAGATTCTGTTTTCGTTGCATTGTGTGCTTGTTTTGATGAATCTATGGCTTATATTGGAGGGTTTAATCCATGGTAAAGTTAGAATACAGTAGATATAATGCAATAATAAAATATGGATGGGTTTGCAACAATACTCAGAGTGGTGATTTGATTTATTATACTAACGGATCTCATGAAGATTTTGTGAAGTTATGTGTGACTGAAGTTTTCAAGTTTTGGGTGAGATCACGATGGATGAAGGAATAAGGAATGAAAAGATCCTAAGATTGGGGATGCTATGGCACCCCAAGATAATATCCAAGGAGAAATGAGCAACTAAGCTTGGGGATTCCCTGAGTGGCATCCCCTCTTTCTTCTAACAACCATCGGTATTTTACTTAGAGCTATATTTTTATTCGTCACATATCATGAGTTTTGCTTGTAGCGTCTTGTATTATATGAGTCTTTGCTTGATTTTCTTTTTATTTTTCACAAGTATGCTTGCTGGAGAGACCTATTTGAGAGAGCCAAAATTATGCTATGATTTGTTAGAATTGCTCTCCATGCTTCACTTAAATTTTTTGAGCTATGGAATTGCTCTAGTGCTTCACTTATATCTTTTTGAGCACGGTGTGTGATGCATCTCCAACATACCTATAACTTTTAATTGTTTTGTGTTGTTATATTATCAATCTTGGATGTTTTACAATCATTTTATAGAAACTTTATATCATTTTTTGGGACTATTCTATTGACATAGTGCCAAACTAACAGTTGCTGTTTTTGCTTGTTTTTTACTTCGCAGAAAATCAGTACCAAATGGAGCCAAAATGTCAGGGGACTTTTTGGAAAAAATTTGTGGACCAGAAGAACGAGGATGGGCCAAACAACCACAAGAGAGGGGGCCAGGCTGGCCACCCTCCACTAGGGCGCGCCAGAGGCCCCTCGCGCGGTCTGGTGGAGCTTGCCCACCATGGGACACCCCTCAACCAACTATTCACCCTATAAATTCCCAAATATTTATAAAACCCTAGAGGAGTCGACGAAACACAATTCCATCCTCCGCAAGTTCCAGAACCTCAATCCAATTGAACACCATCACATAGGGGTTTATCTTCCTCATATGTGCCTCTCCGATGATGCATGAATAGTCCACCATAGACCTATGGTCCGTAGGCAGTAGCTAGATGGTTTCCTCTCTCTCTCTCTATGATTCTCAATACAATGTTCTCTTGGAGATCTATTTGATGTAATGACTTTTGCGGTGTGTTTGTTGGGATCTAATGAATTCTGAGTTCATGATCAGTTTCTATCCATGAATATGATTTGAGTCTTATTTGATCTCTTATTTGCATGATTACTTCTAGACTCGTATTTCTTATTTGAAACTTTGGTTTAGTTAGGCCAACTAGATCATTTTTTCTTGCCATCTGAAGAGGTGCTTTGTGATGGGTTCAATCTTGCGGTGTTCTTTCCCAGTTACAAAAGGGGCAGCAAGACACGCATGTATCATTGCCATTAAGGACAACAAGATGGGGTCTATTCCTATATGAATAGATCTTGTCTACATCATGTCGCCATTATTATTGCATTACTCCGCTTTTCCACGAACTTAATACACTAGATGCATGTTGGATAGCGGTCGATGTGTGGAGTAATAGAAGTAGATGTAGAATCGTTTCGGTCTACTTATTTTGGAAGTGATGCCTATATGATGATCATTGCCTCGATATGGTCATGATTATTTGATCTTCTATCAATTGCCCAACATTAATTTGTTCACCCACTGTGTGCTATACTCACATCTACTAATCCAAAATACAAAAATACATCTATTAATCCAAAAAACACAAAAATATATTGCTACAATTTTTGTTTACTTATTTTATTTTGTGTTCTTGCGAGATCTATTTTCCAAAACTATCATAACCTAATCTATCTTTTTACCGTAGAGATCTTGACAACCTCTCTTTCCCGTCGGGTTGCAAGTATTTGTTATTTGTGTGCAGGTGCTGTTTACATAGGTGCGTGATCTTCCTCTACAGATTTATAACTTGGTTTCATAACTGAGGGAAATACTTACTGTCGCTCTGCTACATCATCCCTTCCTCTTTGGGGATATACCGACACACTCTCAAGCCACGTGAGCGTGCTTTAAATTTTTGAAGAAATACTCTCATGCTTCACTTAGACTAATTTTAGAGTAAGTGAATGTTGAAGAGATTCTCTCATGCTTCACTTATATTATTTTGAGAGATGAAATTTCTATGCTCATGTTCTTCACTTAAATTTATTTGAGCTTGTCAAAAGCAATGACAATATATGAAACTAGTCCCAAAGTGATAGATATTCAAGAGGGATATAATAAAAACTTTCATGAAGATCATTGGACAAATTAAACTTCATTCCTTGTAATAGTTTTGAGATATGATGATAGTAATGTGTGAGTTATGTTGGTGAGTAATTATGCTTTAGTAAGAATATTGGTGTTAATGTTTGTGATTCCCTATACAAGCATGAAAGTCAATAGTTATGCAATGAAATGACATACTACTTATGGTGCTAGTTATGCTTATTGCCCATTTATGTGAATTTTTATTTCTTGGCTGGTTGCTTCTCAATCTATTTATCAGGCTTCACTTGTACTAAGTAGAAATACTACTTGTGCATCCAAAATCCTTAAACCGAGTTTTGCCATATGAGTCCACCATAGCTACCTATATGCGTTATTTCCATGACGTTCCAAGCAAATTTGTATGTTCCATCGCTAATTTTCAAAATGAATTTTGTTTTTGTGTGGTGTCGTGGCTTGAGGTTGCGTCCGTATTTCCCCAAAGAGGAAGGGATGATGTAGCACAGCGATGGTAAGTGTCGGATTTTGGGCTCCGCTAAACCCTTAAGATTCGAACACAGGGGCGTGTGCGAAGATCTCCTGTAGCCTCGCATGACCTAGCTGGATACTCGATGAACGCAACGACGAACTTGCATGATGACGAGGAAGAAGATGGACACGACTGTTTACCCAGGTTCGGACCGCTGCGAAGCATAATACCCTACTCCTGCTTTGGTGGATTGCCACTCGTGGAGGTTTGGGTGGATGACCTAGTACAATGTGCTTGTGCCTCATGAGGGCGCTCAAGATGTGTTCTTGGCCGGCTATCTCCTGGTAGTGCGTGGGGTGACTAAGTGTTGGCTCAGATCGGTCGGGGATATCTGGGGGTATCTGGGGTCTCTCTCTACGATGCAACCTATGCTCTATATATATCGGTGGCCCGGGTCCTCTTCCCTCATCACAATAGCGGGAAGGGATCCCACAATAGCCAATTTTGAAGGGGACAGGGGTTGGTGCTTCCCATGCCCAAAGACGGTCTTCGCCTACAAATTAGTTGTCGACGCCGCAGGGACACGCTCAGCGATGACATCCGCCCTACAAGGCAAGTGGTTGTGGTCTTCTTGCACCGCAATGGAAACCTTTGGGGGTGCTTTGGGAACCCGCGTCTGTCCTTGCTCCCTTTGCACCAAAGGGGAAACTGTGCCGCCTAGAGCATCGGTGCTCGCATGTCCTTCCTTGCGTCAGCCTTGACTCCTGAGACTGGACCTTGCATAGGAAGCTCTGCTGCTCCGAAGGGATCCTGGTGAGGCCCATCCTTCGTGGGTCTTGTCGCCGTTCCTCCTCGCAAGGGTAGGGCCCTCGCGAGGGTCTTGTGTTGAGTGGGGTCTCATCGGGTCCCATTTGGTTGATGAAGTGGGCCATGCCCTGGGCCGCAGGCAGGCAGGTCTGGGTACCCCCGTTCCCAGAACACCGATAGTAAGTATTTCCCTCAGTTATGAAACCAAGGTTATTGAACCAGTAGGAGAACCACGAAACACTATGTAGATGGTACCTGCACACAAAGAACAAATACTTGTAACCCGACGCGTAAGAGAGGTTGTCAATCTCCCCACGGTAAAAAGATAGACTGGTTTGTAATAGATTGGATGGATAGATCTCTGAAGAACACAAAACAAAAGAAGTAAATAAAAGAGTGCAGCAAAGTATTTTTGGGTTTTTGGAATAATAGATCTGAAAACAAAAGTGGGAAAAAGATAGATCGGAAAGCAATATGTTGGAAGATAGACCCAAGGGCCATAGGTTTCACTAGTGGCTTCTCTCATGAGTATAGCACACGGTGGGTAAGCAAATTACTGTTGGGAAATTGATAGAAGATCAAATAATCATGATGATATCCAAGGCAATGATCATTATATAGGCATCACGTCCAAGATAAGTAGACCAAATTGATTCTGCATCTACCACTATTACTCCGCACATCGACCGCTATCCAGCATGCATCTAGTGTATTAAGTTCATGGAGAAATAGAGAAATGCAATAAGAATGATGACACGATGTAGACAAGATCTATTCATGTAGGAATAGACCCCATCTTGTTATCCTTAATAGCAATGATACATGCGTGCCTCGATGCCCCTTATGTCACTGGGAGAGGACACCGCAAGATCGAAGCCATCACAAAGCACCTCTTCCCATGGCAAGAAAAATCGATCTAGTTGGCCTAACTAGACCAAAGATTCGAAGAAGAAACACGAGGCTATAAGTAATCATGCAAATAAGAGATCAAAGAAGCAGGGGCAGAGCTGGAGCTAATCTTACCCTGAAGCACCACTTAACCATGGTGTATTTTTTTTTCAAGCAACGATAAACTAAATAAAGAAGTGTTTCATATGTTGTAACACAGATTGCAAAACATAATAGAAGTAGGTTTATAAAATCAAAATGCAACTGTCAAACTGCTTAATATAATGCTAAAAAAATGACAAAATTACTTGAAAATATTGTCTTGCATTCTCAAACTCTGAAACACCTCATCACACACCAAGTTTCAATAACCTACAATATAAAAATATAATTAAATTTCATAGTAGAAGTGTAGAACATAATAAAATGCCCAAATCAGAGTACTTAAAATTGCTATTATTTTTATAAAATACATTTAATACATTCTCTTCCTTCGAGCCATGAAATACTCAACTACTTGATCATTGGTGACCTTTTTCATCTCTTCTTTCTCCACATAACAAATAACATCATCACTCAAGCTATCATCATTGAGGCGACTGCGCAAGTCAGTTTTGACCAATTTCATTGCTGAAAAGCACCTCTCAACTATAGCAGTAGCAATAGGCAACACAATTACTAGTTTCAACAACCGATAAAATAGAGGATAAATAATATGCCTCCTTGTCTGCACCATTTTTTTGAAAGCTCAGTGATTGTTGCTATGTTGGAAAACCTATCATGTGTGCGCACATCAGCAATATAGAGCCTTAGATCTTTATCAAGATCCCTCAAATCACCAGCATCAAAATCCTGAGGGTATAGTTTAGCCAAACTCATGAGATTTCCCAAATTGAAATCACAAAATGAGTCTCTTGGACTCAAAGCCGCTGACCAAACAAGCAACTTAGAAGATGTCTCACTGAACCTATTGTCAAGCTCCTGAACTAGCCAATCAAAAACATCATTAGAGCAATCAACTTGATAGTGATGTTTGTTGGTAATTCCTGTTACTTGCCTTCTCTTTTTTTGATTAACATATGATTCTTCCATGTCCAACTCTACAATATCATGTTTCTCACAAAACACATGAACTTCACCTAGGAGAGATTCCCATCATCTTCTCTAAGTTCAGTCAAAACCGTTCTAGTTGACTTGACACATTTCATTGAGTTTACTATGTCTTGATCCTTCCGCTGCAATGCTAATGACAATGTGTTGGTAGTAGTGAGTATTGTCAACATGAGATGCAAATAGAAGACAAAGTCAAAAGATTGAAAGTACACTAGAAGACCAATTGCTTGGTATCTATTTGTTCTGTCGGTGTCTTCCTCTTCAACAAATTCAAGAACTTTTATAACTGACCTGAACATGGCAACCAAACTCTTAAGTGTTTTAGCATGTGAACCCCAACGAGTGTCTCCGGGTCTTTGAAGGCATTGCTCTTGATTCAGACCTGTTCCCGTTGTAAGTTGCCCACACCCTAAAGCCTTGCTCATTTCTTCAAGATTTATATCTCTGAACATGTCCCTTCGCTTGGAAGAACCACCCACAACATTTAACAAGGTAGAAATCATACTGAAGAAATTACTAACTCCTTTATGCTTTCTTACAACAGCCACAACAACTAACTGAAGATGGTGAGCAAAGCAATGAACATAATAAGTTGTGCTACTTTCTCTCATGATTAATGATTTGAGACCATTAAACTCACCTCGCATATTGCTAGCACCGTCATATCCTTGTCCCCTAACTTGATTGTAGCTCAGCTTATGTTTTGCAAAAAGCGAATCAATTGAACTCTTGAGGTATGAAGAAGTTGTTTCTTTCACATGAACAAGACCAACAAAGCTTTCTTTAGAATCTCCAGAACTATCAACATACCGCAAGGCCATAGCCATTTGTTCTTTGCAAGAGGCATCTCTGGACTCATCAACAAGCAAGCAAAACACATTACCGTGAACTTCTTTTAGAATTGATTGGACTATCACATGCGCGAAAACTTTAGCAATATCTTTATGGACTTGAGGAGCAGCCATAATAGCATTCTTTGCAACATCTTTCCCCATAGCCTTGCCATAAACTACATCATGCTCAGCTAAGAAATCACGAACTTCCAAAAAATTCCCTTTATTGTGCGAGTTCTTTGACTCATCATGGCCTCGGAAGGCAACCCTTGCTTCAACAATAGTCTAGCCGTGTCAATTGTGGCATTCAGTCGAGTGATTATGCAACCTTCGAAGCTTCACTTTGATACTAGATAGCAACATCAATGTGTTCATCTCTATTTAGTAGAGCGGTACATTTTTTAATTGCTTGGTCATGAACACTACCTGGCTCACCAACATGATATTTTAACCTTGATGGAACGCTCCAGGTATCCCAACCATTCAGAACAAATGCCTCATACCCAGCTTCTTTCTTGTGGCCACGATCCCTAAATAAGAAACAACAAAAGCAATATGCCTTTTTCTTCTCTTTGCAGTATTCAAGCCAACTCTCATGATCATTAAACCATTCAAGATTGAACCTTCTCCTCTTAGTCCCAAATCTAGAATATGGAAAATCAATATCTTTTGGCTGACAAGGTCCATTAAGCAAGTACTTTCTTCTTACCAAATCCTTTAAATTTGGATGATAGTGTTCTATCAATTTCCTCTTGCCTGGATCAAACTGAATCTCCTCCTTCCAATTCATGTCTTCTGGAGCAACTTGTAATGGTGCCTTTCTTTTGAGAATAAACTTGTCCATATTATCTGCGTACAAATATAGAAAATGATTGTTGCTAATAAGAAACATGTACGTACAAATACAGAAAATGATGTTGCTATTTTGCTATGGAAAAACAGAGAGGGGATCCAGGGAGGAATTTTTTTACGGTGTGTGGCGTAGTCAGCTAGTTGCATCTCGTGTTGGAGGAGTTCGGCGTCCCGCGTCCGGCCTCAGGCCGTTGATCGGCTAACAGCCGATAGTGGCCTGCTGGGTGCTGGCTTGCCGCTGCTGCACTTGCACACTGGCCGGCGGCTGCCCAGCCGAGACCCAAGAGGAGCAGATCACGGGAGTCAGAAGATGAGAAGATGACGGGATTGGATTTTGGATCGCTGTTTTTTTCTCGTTTGGAAAACTGAAAAGTTGGATCACCGAACACCGAGCCGCTTGCCCTTTATGATCGTGTGCTTGATTGAGCGTACGTGAATCCAGTATTTAGGCTGCGAGAGTACGCATGTGTGAAGAAAGGGAGAAGGCTGGTTCTTTTTTTTAGCAAACACAGCCTGGTTCGTTGGTTTCATGGGCCACCCTGATGCACTCTTGATGGGCCACCCTGTTGCCTCGGGCCATATGCATTATAATTAGCACTAAAAATCGTTTTGGACCCTGTAGCCTGTGCTACAGGGTTGGCCCATTGGACTCCGCCCCTGCAAAGAAGACTCAAATCATATTCATGGATAGAAACTAATCATGAACTCAGAATTCATTGGATCCCAACAAACACACCGCAAAAGTCATTACATCAAATGGATCTCCAAGAGATCATTGTATTGAGAATCAAGAGAGAGAGAGGAAGCCATCTAGCTACTGCCTATGAACACGTAGGTATATGGTGGACTACTCACGCATCATCGGAGATGCACCCGTGAAGAAGATGCACCCCTCCGTGATGGTGTTAGATTGGATCTCGCGGTTTTGGAACTTGCGGCAGCTAGAATTATGTTTCGTCAACTCCCCTAGGGTGTATGGAATATTTGGTCATTTATATAGCTGGTAGGTAGTGGAGAGGCGTCCCGAGGAGGGCACAACCTATCAGGCCGCGCCAAGGGCCTCTAGCGCGCCCTGGTGGGTTGTGGCCGCCTTGTCCCTCCTCTCCGGTACTTCTTTGGTCCTCCAGGTGTCTTCTGGCCCAAAAAAATCTCCAAAATGTTTCAAGATGTTTAGGCTTCGTTTGGTACTGATATTCTGTGAAGTAAAAAACAAGCTAAAAACAACAACTGGCACATGGCACTATGTCAATAGGTTAGTCCCAAAAAATGATATAAAGTTGCTATAAAATGATTGTAAAGCATCCAAGATTGATAATATAACAACGTGGAACGATCAAAAATTATAGATACGTTGGAGACGTATCAGCATCCCCAAGCTTAATTCCTGCTCGTCCTCGAGTAGGTAAATGTTAAAAACAGAATTTTTGATGTGGAATGCCGCCTAACATGTTCATCACATATTCTTTTTGTTGTAGCATGGACATTTGGACTTTTAGATGGTTCAAAGCAATAGTCTAGTTTTGACATGAAGACTTTAATACTCAAGCATACCAACAAGCAACCATGTCTTTCAAAATATCAATGCTAAAGAAAGTTATCCCTGGCCCATCATGCTGAATCATTGATCCATTAATGAATACTCACTCAAATATTAGCTACACCTAATGCCTAAGTACGATCATAGTGCCCCCTAGTTGGTGCTTTATAAGAGACGATGGAGACTCAAATAAAAGTAAAAATTGCATAAAGTAAATAGAGAGAACCTTTACAAAGGGAAGTAGGGATTTTTAGAGGTGCTAGAGCTCAAGGTTTAAATTGATAGAGAAAAGAAATTTGGGTGGCATGCCTTTCCTGTCAATGAAAATGACCAAGAGCTTTGAATACCTTTCTACGCTAGATATATCATAAGCGGTTCCCAAACAGAGAATAAAGTTTATTCCTTTTCCACCATTCTTTCACAATCCATGGCTAGCTGAATCCATGGTTGCCTTCCATACCAACACTTTCCAAGGAATTTATTATTTCACAACATAAAGTACATTTCTTTTTCATTTCGGGACCGGGCATCCCTATTACCGCCACACCCTCGTGCATTGACAGGTGAATAAACACTCATCCTGAGAATAAAACATCTAGCATGGAAAAATATCGGTCACCCCCTTGCGTTTCATGAGCGGTACGAGCACACAAAAAGAAAAATTCATTTTGAAAATTAGATATGGCACACACAATTTTGCTTGGAACGACGTGGAAACATTGCATATAGGTAGGTATGGTGGACTCATATGGCAAAACTGAGTTTAAGGATTTTGGATGCACAAGTAGTATTTCTAGTTATTACAAGTGGAGGCTAGCAAATAGATTGAGAAGCAACCAACCAAGAAACAAAAATTTACGTAGGTGGGCATTAAGCATAACTAACACCGAATAATGCACCATAAGTAGGATGTAATTTCATTGCATGACTATTGACTTCCGTGCTTGCATAGAGAATCACAAACCTTAACACCGATATTCTTACTAAAGCATAATTACTCACCAACATAACTCACATATTACTATCATCATGTCTCAAACCTATTACATGGAATCAAGTTTAATTTGTCCAATGATATTCATGAAAGTTTTTCTTATATCCCCTTGAATATCTATCACTTTGGGACTAGTTTCATATATTGCCATTGCTTTTGACAAGCTCACATAGATTTAAGTGAAGATCATGAGCATAAAAATTTCATCTCCCAAAATAATATAAGTGAAGAATGAGGGAATTTATTCAAGATTTACTAACTCTCAAATTGATCTAAGTGAAGCATGAGAGTATTTCTTCAAAAATGTAAAACACGTCGTTCTCAAAAAGATATAAGTGAAGCATAAAGAGCAATTCCATAGCTCAAAAGTAGAGCAATTCTAACAAATCATGGCATAATTTTGGCTCTCTAAAATAGGTGTGTCTAGCAAGGATAATTGTAACAAAGTAAAAAGCAAATCAAGCAAAGACTCATATAATACAAGACGCTGCAAGAAAAACTCATGATATGTGACGAATAAAAATATAACTCCGAGTAAAATACCGATGGTCATTAGAAGAAAGCGGGGATGCCACTCAGGGCATCCCCAAGCTTAGTTGCTTGTTCCTCTTTGGATATTATCTTGGGGTGTTGTAGCATCCCCAAGCTTAGCCTCTTTTCACTCCTTATTCCTTCATCCATCGTGATCTCACCCAAAACTTGAAAACTTCAATCACACAAAACTCAACAAAATCTTCGTGAGATCCATTAGTATAATAAAGCAAATAATCACTCTAAGTACTGTTGAAAACCAATTCATATTTTATTATTGCATTATATATAATGTATTATAAATTTACCATAGCTTATACCCTTCAATACAAGCCATAGATTCATCAAAACAAGCACACAATGCAACGAAAAACAGAATCTGTCAAGAACAGAACAATCTGTAGTAATATGTAATCTAACCATACTTCTATAAATCAAAAAATTCTAAAAAGTTAGGAAAACGTCTGAAATTTGTATATAAATCTTGTGTAAAAATTCAGAATTGTTTGTTGTTTCTGTGATTTTTAAGAATTGTTTTACTGGACGCAAAAGTTTTTGTTTTTCTACAAGATCAAATCAACTATCACCCAACATGATCGTAAAGGCTTTACTTGGCACAAACACAAATTAAAACATAAAAACATAATCATAACAGTATCATAATTGTGTAAACACTCAAGAACATAAAAAAGTTAAAATAAATTTTATTCATTGGGTTGCCTCCCAACAAGTGCTATCGTTTTATGCCTCTAGCTAGGCATAATGCTAAGTATCGTCATCTTTAGTTTTTGCTCCATAGGAGGCCCTCATGATTGATTCATAAGGTGGCTTAATTCTTGTTTTAGGTAAGTGTTACATACCCTTTATAAGTAGAAATTTAAATTTAATATTGCCTTCTTTCATATCAATAACGACGCCTGTAGTGCGTAAAAACGGTCTACCAAGTATGATGGGACAAGACGGATTGCAATAAATATCAAGAAATAAAATCTGTGGGCACATAGTTCCTATTTTCAAGAATAAGAACATAATTAATTATTCCCAAAGGATTTTTAATAGTAGAATCTGCCAAGTGCAAATTAAGAGAACATCATTCAATATTGGTAAGACCAAGCACATCACAAAGGGATTTCAAAATTGTGGAAACGCTAGCACCCAAATCACATAAAGCAAAGCATTCATGATTTTTTAATCTTGAATTTAATGGTAAGTTCCCAGTCATCATGCCATTTTCTAGGAATTGAATTCTCTAATTCCCTCTTTTCTTCTAAGGATTTCATCATGGCATCGACAATATGTTTAGTAAAAGCTTTATTTTGTTCATAAGCATGAGGTGAATTTATCATGGATTGTAACAAAGATATACCTTCAACCAAAGACCAACTATCATAATTAAAGTCTTTGTAATCCAAAATAGTGGGCACATCACTAGTTAAAGTTTTGACCTCTCCAAACCAACTTTCATCAATTTTTTTCATTAAGATTTCACCCTCCAAATTATTGGGACGTCTTCTAGCTAAAGTTGACTCTTCTTCAGTCACTTTAACATTACTAAACAAGGATTCAATAGAACAAACTGTTGGGGAATCTTGCATGGGAAACAGAAAAATTCCTACGCACACCAAGATCTATCCATGGTGATGAGCATCTACAAGAGGGAGAGTGGATCTACATACCCTTGTAGATCGCTAAGTGGGAAGCGTTAAGAAACGCATTTGATGTAGTCGAACGTCTTCGCGATCCAAATCGCTGACCATCCCGCGATCCCATCACGATCCATCTTGCGATCCAATCACGATTCATCCCGTGATCCCATCATGATCCGTCCCACGATCAAATCACGAATCGTCTTGCGATCATGATCACGGTCTTTCTGATCTAGCGTCGAACGAACGACACCTCCGCGTTCAGCATACGTATAGCTCGATGACAATCTCTGCCTTCTTGATCCAGCAAGAGGGAGCGGATAGGTAGTATGAGTTCTACGGCAGCACAATGGCGCAGCGGCGATGGTGGTGAAACTATTTCAGCAGGGCCTCGCCTAAGCGCTACTGAAAACTAGAGGCACTAGTCTATCGGGAGAGAGGTCTGCACTATGGCCTTTTTCGGTTGAGTGCTTTTTCCCTCTCTCCCTCCGGTTTATATAGGAGGAGGAGAGGGAGGCCAGCGCCCTAGGGCTGCCCCCTTTGCCTTGGCCGCAAGGAGGAGAGGAGGAGTCCTCCTCCAATCCTAGTAGGATTAGGACTCCTCCTTCCTACATGGAAACTCTTTCCACCTTGGGTTTTTTCCTTCTAAAACCTCGTGGGCTTTAGTGGAGGCTTCAGCCAGCCCACTAGGGGCTTGTTTGTCTCATCCCACAGCCCATGAGGCCCCTCGAGGCGTGACAACCCTCCCGATGGTCCCCCGGTACCCTCCCAACACACTACCAAAGTACCCGAAACTTTTCCGGTGACCAAAATAGGACTTCCTATATGTCAATATTTACCTCCAGACCATTCCGAAGCTCCTCTGACGTCCGGTATTTCATTCGGGACTCCGAACAACCTTCGGTCACCACTATACACAACTCTATACTATGGAAAGGTCACCGAACCTTAAGTGTGCAGACCCTGCGGGTTCAAGAACTATTAGACATGACCGAGACACCTCTGCAGTCAATAACCAATAGCGGGACCTAGATGCCCATATTGGCTCCTACATATTCTGCGAAGATCTTTATCGGTTGAACCTCTGTGTCAAGGATTCAGTTAATCCTGTATGATGTTCCCTTTGTTCTTCGGTATGTTACTTGCCCGAGATTCTATCGTCGGTATCTCCATACCTAGTTCAATCTCGTTACTGGCAAGTTTACTTACACGTTCCGTAATACAAGATCCCGTGGCTAACACCTTAGTCACTTTGCTTGCAAGGCTTGTTGTGATGTTGTATTACCAAGTGGGCACTGACATACCTCGCCGTCACACGGAGTAACAAATCCCAGTCTTGATCCATGCCAACCCAACAGACACCCTCGGAGATACCTGTAGAGCACCTTTATAGTCACCCAGTTACGTTGCGACATTTGATACACACAAGGTACTCCTCCAGTGTTAGTGGGTTGCATGATCTCATGGTCATAGGTGGAGATACTTGACATGCAAAAAACTATAGCAATAAACTAACACGATCATATGCTATGTTTATAGTTTGGGTCTTGTCTATCACATCACTCTCCTAATTATGTGATCCTATTATCAAATGATATCTCATGTCCATGGCTAGGAAACCTTAACCATCTTTGATCAACGAGCTAGTCTATTAGAGGCATACTAGGGACATGGTGTTGTCTATGTATCCACACATGCATCTGAGTTTCCGATCAATAGAATTCTAGCATGGATAATAAACGATTATTATGAACAAGGAAATATGATAATAACTAATTTATTATTGCCTCTAGGGCATATTTACAACAGTCTCCCACTTGCACTAGAGTCAATAATCTAGTTCACATCATCATGTGATTTACATTGTTATGAACCTAACACCCAATGAGTTCTGGGGTTCGATCATTTTTCGCATGTGAAAGAGGTTTTAGTCAACGGATCTGCGACATTCAGATCTGTATGTACTTTGCAAATCTCTATGTCATACTGTAGACACTGCTACCACGCTCCACTTGGAGCTATTCCAAATGGCTACTCCACTATACATATCCGGATTGCTACTAAGAGTCATTCGGATTGGTGTTAGATCTTGCATCGACGTAACCCTTTATGACGAACTCTTTATCACATCCATAATCAAGAAATATTTCCTTAGTCCTCTAGTTACTAAGGATAATTTTGACTGTTGTCCAGTGATCCACTCCTGGATCGCTCTTGTACCCCTTGACAGACTCATGGCAAGGCACACAAACAGGTGCGGCACAGAGCATAGCATATTATATAGAGCCTATGGATAAAGCATAGGGGACGACCTTCGTCCTTTCTCTTTCTTCTGCCATGGTCGAGATTTGAGTCTCACTCAACTCCTCACCTTAAAAATCAGGCAAGAACTCCTTCTTTGACTGATTTATTGAACTCTTTCAAAATCTTGTCTAGGTATGTACTCATTGAAAGTCTCATCAAGCATCTTGATCTATCTCTATAGATCTTGATGTCCAACAATTAGGTAGCTTTATCCAGGTCTTCCTTTGTAACACGCTTTTCAAACAACCGTTTATGCTTTCCAGAAATTCTACATCATTTCCGATCAATAATATGTCAACCACATATGTTTATCAGAAATTCTATAGTGCTCCCACTCACTTTCTTCTAAATACAAGTTACTCATAAACTTTGTATAAACCCATAAACTTTGATCACCTCATCAAAGCGTATATTCTAACTTCGACATGCTTGCTCCAGCCCATAGAAGGATCGCTGGAGCTTGCACACCTTTTAGCATCCTTAGGACTGACAAAACCTTCTGGTTGTATCACATACAACCTTTCCTCAAGTAAACCGTTAAGGAAACAATGTTTTGACATCCATCTGCCAGATTTCATAATTAAAAAATGCAGCAACTGCTAACATAATTCCAAGAGACTTTAGCATCGCTAATGGTGAGAAATTCTCATCATAGTCAATTCGTTGAACTTGGCGAAAACTTCTTTGTGACAAGTCAAGCTTTATAAATGGTGACATTCACCATTAGCGTATGTCTTCATCTTAAAGGTCCATTTGTGCTCAACGACCTGCCATTCAACAGGCAAGTCTACCAAAATCCATACTTGGTTTTCATACATGAATCCTTTCTTGGATTTCATGGACTCTAACCATTTGTTGGAATCCGGGCCCATCATCGTTTCTCCATAGTTCGTAGGTTCGTCGTTGTCCAACAACATGACCTCTAAAACAGGGTTGTCGTACCACTTAGGAGTAGTACGTGTCCTTGTCGACCTACGAGGTTCGATAGTAAATTGATCTGAAGCTTCATGATCATCATCATTAACTTCCTCTTCAACTGACGTAGGTTCCACAAAAAACATCTTTCCACGCCGCGCTACTCTCTGGTTGAAACAAAGGTTCAAAAACCTCATCAAGTTCTATCTTCCTCCCACTCAATTCTTTCGAGAGAAACTTTTTCTCGAGAAAGGACCCGTTTTAGCAACAAACACTTTGTGCTTGGATCTAATATAGAAGTTTTGCCCAACTGTTACGTTAGGGTATCCTAGGAAGATGCATTTGTCCGCTTTGGGTTCAAGCTCATTAGGTGAAAACCTTTTTTCACATAAGCGTCACAGCCCCAAACATTAAGAAATGACAACTTAGGTTTTGGAGACTCAAACCGTATGTTCCGTGACGTTCAAAATGTTTTGGAGACTCAATTCCAAGCCGTAATACATGATGCACTGAACTATCAAGTATTCATCCGAACGTGCCTGTTAGATATTCATAACATCTACAGACGAGCAGTTCATAACATCTTGTGGCGCACCGAGCAGTGCATTAAGGACATAAACCTTCCGTGGAGCAATGAGGACAATCCTCAGATCACAGACCCAGTCCGCATTATTGCTACCATCATCTTTCAACTCTATTTCTTTAGGAACATATAAAAAATTCAAGGGAGCTACAACGCGAGCTAGTAATCTACAACATAATTTGCAAAGACATTTTGACTATGTTCATGATAATGAGTTTAGTTAATCATATTACTTAAAAAACTCCCACTCAAATTGACACCCCTCTGGTCATTCGAGTGTCACATGATCCAAATCCACCAACTCAAGTACGATCATCATGTGAGTTGAGGTGGTTTCAATGGTGAGCATCTTCTTGTTGATCATATATACTATATGACTCATGTTCGACCTTTCAGTCTCTTGTGTTCTGAGGCCATGTCTGTACATGCAAGGCTCGTCAAGTTTAACCCGAGTGTTCTGCACGTGCAACACTGGCTTGCACCCGTTGTATGTGAACGTAGAGTCTATCACACCCGATCATCACATGGTGTCTCGACACGACGAACTTTCTCAACGACGCACACTCGGGGAGAACACAATTTATCTTTAAATTTGAGTGAGGGATCACCTTATAATGGTACCGTCGTCCTAAGCAAAATAAGATGCATAAAAGGATTAACATCACATGCAAATCATATGTGACATGATATGGCCATGAACTTGTGCTTTTGATCTGCATCTCCAAAGCACCGGCATGATCTCCATCATCACCGGCATGACACCATGATCTCCATCATCTTGATCTCCATCAACATGTCGCCATAGGGGTTGCTGCGCCGTCTCTTACTTCCACGACTATTGCTAACTCATAGCGATAAAGTAAAGCAAAAACGACGAACATAATTAAATACAACCCTATGGCTCCTGCCGGTTGCCATACCCATGGACATGCAAGTCATGATATTCTATACAAAAAATGATCATCTCATACATCACATATATCTCATGATGTAATTGGCCATATCACATCACAACATACCCTGCAAAAATAAGTTAGACGTCCTCTAATTGTTGTTGCAAGTCTTACGTGGCTGCTACAGGTATCTAGCAAGAACAATTCTCACCTACACAAAAACCACAATGGTGATAAACAAATTGCTATTCAACCTTATCAAGGACCGACGTTGTCGAATCCGATCCAACTACAGTAGGAGAGACAAACACCCGCCAACCATCTTTATGCAACAAAGTTACATGTCAGTCAATGGAACCGGTCTCTCGTAAGCGTACGAGTAATGTTGGTCCAGGCCGCTTCATCCCACAATACCGCTGAATCAAAAACCAACTAAGGGAGGAAGCAATCTGAGCATCAACGCCCACAAACTCCTTTGTGTTCTATTCGTGATCTCATCTACACATAGACCTAGCTCATGATGCCACTACTGGGGAACGTTGCATAGGAAACAAAAAATTTCCTACGCACATGGAAGATCTATCCATGGTGATGAGCATCTATGAGAGGGAGAGTGAATCTACATACCCTTGTAGATCGCTAAGCGGGAAGCGTTAAGAAACGTGGTTGATGTAGTTGACCGTCTTCGCGATCCAAATCGCCGAGCGTCCGCGATCCCATCACGATCCATCTTGCGACCCAATAATGATTTGTACCGTGATCCCATCACGATCCGCCTCGCGATCAAATCACAAATTGTCTCGCGGTCTTGATCATGGTCTTTCCGATCTAGCACCGAATGGACGACACCTCCGCGTTCAGCACACTGCTACTTCTCGAGCATGCTTTGGTTTCCCCTAAGAGGAACGGTTTGATGCAGCAAAGTAGATAAGTATTTCCCTCAGTTTTTGAGAACCAAGGTATCAATCCAGTAGGAGATACAAGCGAGCCACCAATAGATATACCTGCACAAGGAATCAAACTCTTGCACCCAACGCTATAAAGGGGTTGTCAATCCCTTCATGGTTATTTGCAAGGATGAGATCTAGTAGAGATAGATATAATAGGATGCTTAACGGAAAGTAAAACTAAAAGTAAAAACAATGCATCAAGTATTTTTGGTGTTTTTGGTTTTAGATCTGAAAATATAATATGGAAAATAGACTAGGGGGCCATAGGTTTCACTAGATGGCTTCTCTCATGATGGCAAGTATTACGGTGGGTGAACAAATTACTGTCGAGCAATTGATAGAAAAGCAAATAGTTATGAAGATATCCAAGGCGATGATTGTGCATATAGGCATCACGTCCATGACAAGTAGACCGAAATGATTCTGCATCTACTACTATTACGCCCACATCGTCTGACTCCTGCCTGCATCTAGAGTATTAAGTTCACGAAGAACAGAGTAACGCATTAGGTAAGATGACATGATGTAGAGGGATAAACTCAAGCAATATGATGGAAACCCCATATTTTTACCCTTGATGGCAACAATACAATACGTGCCTCGCTACCTGTTGGGGATATAACCCCACGGGGATACCCGCCCTACAGGCTCGGGGTCACACTAGGTGGCTCATACGTTAATCCAAGAGTGAGCTGCGAAGACTGAAGCCCAAGACATTTGGTGGCTTGACAGGATGGGCCAAAGCGTGGCCCGGATAAGAGAAGACCCGGTCCAATAAGCTGCCCGGAGACAACTTGGTCAGGAAGGCAAGATAAGGTAGAGATAGACTCGGATATGTAATGAGAGTCGGCTACAACTTGTATGACCCGTGGTCTTGACCTCCTGTATAAAGGTGAGACCCGGGGTGACTTAGAGATCAGGCTATCGAAAACTAGGTCAAGCAATAGCTCCCTTGTAATCGATACATCAAGCAATACAAACACAAGTAGGACGTAGGTTGTTAACTCGACTTGAGGGGCCGAACCTGGGTAAACTCGTATCATTCGTCCCAATCAACCCCTTTGAGTCCATCACTTTAGCAATGGCCTCGAATCCAAGTCCGTTCACCCGGATGTCTGCCATGATAAAACCACGATAGCTGGCACCCACTGTGGGGCCTGCGCTCGGTGGTGTTGAGTTATCGAAGGGTTCTCTCCTAGGGCTCGAGGGATACGTGGTCGGAAGGATGAACAAGAGTCACCGCTGCCGGCTCTACATCGACGACGCCGGCTGGGGGCTTGATGCCGGTTCTATGGAATATGGATTCCGGGTTCCTTTCGGCGGGATCCATGTCATCATCGGTAGGGTTGATGGATCTACGCCCGGACCCCTACTATGTCACTGGGTGAGGACACCACAAGTTTGAACCCAAAACTAAGCACTTCTCCTGTTGCAAGAATTACCAATCTAGTTGGCCAAACCAAACCAATAATTCGAAGAGACTTGCAAAGATATGAAATCATGCATATAAGAATTAAGGAAAGACTCAAATAATATTCATGGATAATCTGAACAAAAACCCACAATTCATCGGATCTCGACAAACATACCGCAAAAGAGTATTACATCGGATAGATCTCCATGAAGATCATGAAGAACATGGTATTGAGAAGCAAAGAGAGAGAAGAAGCCATCTAGCTACTAGCTATGGAACCGTAGGTCTGTGGTGAACTACTCACGCATCATCGGAGGGGCAATGGAGTTGATGTAGATGCCCTCCGTGATCGAATCCCCCTCCGGCAGATTACCGAAAAAGGCTCCAAGATTGGATCTCTCGGGAATGGAGGCTTCTGGCGGTGGAAAAGTGTTTTCGTGGCTCGTTCTAATAATGCTGGAATATTTGGGTATTTATAGGATGACAATTAGGGTTAGAGGAGGTGCTAGGGGCCCATAAGCCTGCCCGTTGCGGGGTACCCCCCTCGCCGCGATAAGCGGGCTTGTGGCCCCATGGTAGCTCCTTTGCCTTGGTTCTCAAGTCTCATGGCTTCCATATTTTCCAGAAAAAATCTTTTCAAAGGTTTTATTTAGTTTGGACCCCGTTTAATATTCCTTATCTGCGAAACTGAAAAACAAGGAAAAAACAGAAACTGGCACTAGGCTCTAGATTAATAGGTTAGTCTCGAAAATAATATAAAATAGCATATTAATGCATATAAAACATCCAAAACAGATAATATAATAGCATGGAACAATCAAAAATTATAGATACGCTGGAGACGTATCAGCATCCCAAGCTTAATTCCTGCTCGTCCTCGAGTAGGTAAATGATAAAAACAGAATTTTTGATGTGGAATGCTACCCAACATATTTATCCATGTAATATTCTTTATTGTGGCATGAATATTCAGATCTGTTAGATTCAAAACAAATAGTCTAATATTGGCATAGAAATAGTAATACTTCGAGCACACCAACAAGGTAGTCGTGTCCTTTCGAAATAACATGGCCTTAGAAAGTGATCCCTACAAAATCATATGGTCTGGCTATGCTCCATTTTCCCCACACAAAGTATCTAAATAATGCACAACCCCGATGAACAAGTCAAGCAATTGTTTCACCCTTTTGGTGTTCTCAAACCTTTTCAACTCTCACGCAATACATGAGCGTGAGCCGTGGATATAGCATTATAGGTGGAATAGAATATGGTGGGGGTGCAAGGGAAAAAGGAGAAGATAGTCTCACATCAACTAGGCGTATCAACGGGCTATGGAGATGCCCATCAATAGATATCAATGTGAGTGAGTAGGGATTGCCATGCAACAAATGCACTTAGAGCTATAAGTGTATGAAAGCTCAAAAAGAAAACTAAGTGGTCGTGCAAAATGAATATCCACTAGTTATATGAAAGTGACAAAATAGGAGACTTTCTATCATGAAGATCATGGTGCTAGTTTGAAGCACAAGTGTGGAAAAGATAGTAGCAATTGTCCCTTCTCTCTTTCTATCATTTTTTATTTTTGGTGGGCTTCTTTGGCCTCTTTTATTTTATTTTTTGGGGCTTCGCTGGCCTCTTTTATTTTTTGTAAAGTTCGGATACTCGTCCCAACTTGTGAGGGAGTCATAGCCTCCATCATCCCTTTCTCTCACGAACAATGCTCTATTAATGAAAAATCATCACACTTTTATTTACTTATAACTGAAAGAAAAAGAAATTACAACTCAATTCCTATGACAAGATAAAACTCTATATGCAATATGAAGTGATGATGCAAGTCATAGAAAAACTACATGGTGGAAGTTGCATGGCAATATATCTCGGAATGGCTATGGAAATGCCATAATAGGTAGGTATGGTGGCTGTTTTGAGGAATATATGTTGGCTGTTTTGAGGAAGGAGGGTTTGATGTACCGGCAAAAGTTGCGCAGTACTAGAGAGGCTAGCAAAGATGGAAGGGTGAGAGTGCGTATAATCCATGGACTCACATTAGTCATAAAGAACTCACATACTTATTGCAAAAGTCTATTAGTCATCAAACAAAGCATTAGACGCATGCTACTAGGGGAGAGGTTGGTAGGACTTAACCATCGCACGCTCCGGACCCTCACACAAAGGTCGACAATTATTAGACAAGTCATCCTCCGACTTCGTTACACAGCGGTTCACCATACGTGCATGCTACGGGAATCACAAGCTTTAACACACGTATTTATTCATTTCACAACTACTCACTAGCATGACTCTCATATTACCATCCCTATTATCTCAAAACTATATGTAAGGAATGCGACTTCTCATAGTTGTTAATGCACTTAATACGAAAGTTTTTATAATATCCCTCTTGGATGCCATTATATTAGGACTAAATTCATAACCTAAACAAATTACCATGCTGTTTTAAGAAACTCTCAAAATAATATAAGTGAGGAACAAGAGTTCAATAATTTCTATAAAATATAACACCACCATGCTCAAAAAAGATATAAGTGAAGCAGTAGAGCAACATTGCCTAGCTCAAAATATATAAGTGAAGCATATAGAGTATTCTAACAAATTCACGATTCAGCGTGTCTCTCTAAAGATGTGTGCAGCAAAGATTATTGTGGCAAACTAACAAGCAAAGACTCATATCATACAAGACGCTCCAAGCAAAACACATATCATGTGGTGAATAAAAATATAGCCTCAAGTAAATTTACCGATGGATTGAAGACGAAAGAGGGGATGCCTTCCGAGGCATCCCCAAGCTTAGGCTCTTTGGTATCCTTGAATATGACTTGGGGTGCCATGTGAATCCCCAAGCTTAGGCTCTGGCCACTCTTTATTCCATAGTCCATCAAATCTTCACCAAAAACTTGAAAACTTCACAA
Source organism: Hordeum marinum (assembly GCA_022496015.1). Taxonomy (NCBI): domain Eukaryota; kingdom Viridiplantae; phylum Streptophyta; class Magnoliopsida; order Poales; family Poaceae; genus Hordeum; species Hordeum marinum. The sequence continues at coordinate 411,848,118 of CM039678.1, read as the reverse complement.
CACAAAACTCAACAGAAAACTCATGAGATCCGTTAGTATAAGAAAAATAAATCACCACTTTAGGTACTGTTTTGAACTCATTCTTTATTTATATTTGTGTAATACCTACTGTATCCTAACTTCTCCATGACTCATACCCCCCGATACAACCCATAGATACATCAAAATAAGCAAACAACACAAAGAAAACAGAATCTGTCAAAAATAGAACAGTCTGTAGCAATCTCTAAACTTCGAATACTTATGGAACTATAAGTATTCTCAACAATTATTAAAACTAGGTCAATGTGTATATCAATCCCGTGTAAAAAGTTCAGATCAATTTGACTCTCTAAAAAATTCAGAAAAATCCTAGACCGAGCGCAATTTTTTTTGTTTTACAGCAAGATCAAATAAACAACTGCCATAGATCACCCCAAAGGTTTTACTTGGATCAAATACTAATTTAAACACAAAACACAATTACTACAGAAGCAATAATGTGCCAAACACACCAAAACTAATGCAAAAAAACTGAAAGCAAAATAAAATTGGGTTGCCTCCCAACAAGCGCTATTGTTTAACGCCCCTAACTAGGCAAAACGCAATAGATCTAGGTATTGTCATCTTTGGTATGCAATCCATAAGTTGCTCTCATGATAGATTCATAAGGTAATTTTATTTTATTTCTAGGAAAGTGTTCCATACCCTTCCTTAATGGGAATTGGAATCTAATAATCCCTTCCTTCATATCAATAATTGCACCAATCGTTCTAAGGAAAGGTCTACCAAGAATAATAGGACATGTAGGATTGCAATACATATCAAGAACAATGAAATCTAAGGGCACATAATTCCTATTTGCAACAATAAGAACATCATTAATTCTTCCCATAGGTTTCTTTATAGTGGAGTCCGCAAGATGCAAATTTAAGGAGAAATCATCAAATTCACGGAAACCTAACACATCACATAAAGTTTTTGGAATAGTGGAAACGCTAGCACCCAAATCACACAAATCATGGAACTCATAATATTTAATCTTAATCTTAATTGTAGGTTCCCACTCATCATAAAGCTTTCTAGGTATATAAACTTCCAACTCCAGTTTTTCTTCAAAAGCCTTCATCATAGCATCAACAATATGTTTAGTAAAACCCTTGTTTTGATTATAAGCATGAGGATAATTCAACATGGATTGCAACAAGGAAATACAATCAATCAAAGAGTATCTACCATTATTAAAGTCTTTTAAATCCAAAAAAGTGGGTTTATTGCTATTTAAAGTTTTGACTTCTTCAATCCCACTTTTATCAATCTTAGCAACAAGATCTAAAAACTCCGAATCATTGGGACGCCTTTTAACTAAAGTTGACTCATATCTAGTCCCATAATTATCAAGATTAACATTGGAAAACAAAGATTCAATAGGAGTCACATCAATCACTTTAGGATCTTCATCAATATTATCACGAGAACATACTTTTTCAAGCCATTCATGCTTAGCACGAACTCTAGCGGTTATTTCCTTACACTCATCAATATAAATTCTAATTGATTTTAAAGACTCATTAATATCATGCTTGGGTGGAATAGATATAATTTTTAAAGAATCAATCTCAAGAGAAATTTTATCAACGTTCCTAGCCAAATCATCAATCTTGAGCAATTTTTTCTTCAATCATAGGATTGAAACCCTTTTGTGTGGTGATGAATTATTTAATATTACTCTCAAAATTAGAGGGTATCTTATTATAATTTCCATAAGAATTTCTATAGGAATTACCATAATTATTAGAGGAATTACTAGGAAACGGTCTAGCATTGAAATTACCTCTATAAGCATTATTACCAAAATTGTTCCTACCAACAAAATTCACATCCATAGATTCGTTATTATTTCCAATCAAAGAAGACAAATGCATATCATTAGGATCAATAGGAGCACTCTTACTAGCAAACAATTTCATCAATTCATCCATCTTTTCACGCAAAGTATTAATTTCTTCAATAACATGCACTTTTTTACTAGTAGGAGATCTTTCGGTGTGCCATTGAGACTAATTTGCCATAATATTATCTAGCAGTTTAATAGCTTATCCTAATGTGATTTCCATAAAAGTTCCACCCGCGGCAGAATCTAAGAGATTCCTAAAAGCAAAATTCAATCCAGCATAGAAAATTTGTATAATCATCCATAAACTCAAGCCATGCGCGGGGCAATTCCTAAACATAAGTTTCATCCTCTCCCAAGATTGTGCAACATGTTCATGGTCAAGTTGCTTAAAATTCATTATATCATTCCTAAGGGAGATGATCTTAGCGGGCGGAAAGTACTTGTAAATAAAAGTATCTTTACACTTATTCCATGAATCAATACTATTTTTAGGCAAAGATGAAAACCAAGTTTTAGCACGATCTCGTAGTGAGAACGGAAATAGCTTCAATTTAACAATATCATTATCCACATCTTTACTCTTTTGCATATCACACGACTCAACAAAAGTATTTAGATGGGATGCGGCATCTTCATTAGCAAGGTTGGAAAATTGTTCTTTCATAACAAGATTGAGCAAAGTAGCATTAATTTCATAAGATTCCAGACTAGTGGCGGGAGCAATCGGAGTACTAATAAAATAATTATTAGTAGTATTGGAAAAGTCACACAACTTGGCATTCTCCTGAGTCATCGTGACAAAGCAAGCAATCAAGCACTCAAGCAAGAAACAAACGAGGAGACGAACGAAAAAGGGCGAAAGGCAAATATTTTTGAAAATCATTTTAGAAATGGGGTGAGGAAAATGGGAGGCAAATGGAAAATAATGTAAATGCAAGAAATGAGTTTGTGATGGGTACTTTGTATTCTTGACTTGTTATGTATGTGCCCCGCAACGGCGCCAGAAATCCTTCTTGCTACTTCTTGAGCATGTGTTGGTTTCCCGTGAAGAGGAACGGTTTGATGCAGCAAAGTAGATAAGTATTTCCCTTAGTTTTTGAGAACCAAGGTATCAATCAAGTAGGAGATATAAGTGACCCACCAATAGATATACCTGCACAAGGAATCAAAATCTTGCACCCAACGCTATAAAGGGGTTGTCAATCCCTTCACGGTTATTTTAGGTTTCAGTAGATGGCTTCTCTCATGATGGCAAGTATTACGGTGGATGAACAAATTACCGTCGAGCAATTGATAGAAAAGCGCATAGTTATGAAGATATCCAAGGCAATTATTATGCATATAGGCATCACGTCTGTGACAAGTAGACCGAAACAAGTATGCATCTACTACTATTACTCCACACATCGACCGACTCCTACCTGCATCTAGAGTATTAAGTTCATGAAGAACAAAGTAACGCATTAGGTAAGATGACATGATGTAGAAGATTAAACTCAAGCAATATGATGAAACCCCCATCCTTTTACCCTTGATGGCAACAATACAATACGTGCCTCACTACCCCTACTATGTCACTGGGTGAGGACACCGCAAGATTGAACCCAAAACTAAGCACTTCTCCTATTGCAAGAATTACCAATCTAGTTGGCCAAACCAAACCAATAATTTGAAGAGACTTGCAAAGATATGAAATCATGCATATAAGAATTCAGGAAAGACTCAAATAATATTCATGTATAATTATAACATAAACCCACAATTCATCAGATCTTGATAAACACGCCGCAAAAGAGTATTACATTGGATAGATCTCCATGAAGATCATGAAGAACATGGTATTGAGAAGCAAAGAGAGAGAATAAGCCATCTAGCTACTAGCTATGGACCCGTAGGTCTGTGGTGAACTACTCACGCATCATTGGAGGGGCAATGGAGTTGATGTAGATGCCCTCCGTGATTGAATCCCCCTCCGGCAGATTAGCGAAAAAGGCTCCAAGATTGGATCTCTTAGGAACGAAGGCTTCTGGCGGCGGAAAAGTGTTTTCGTGGCTCGTTCTGATAATGATGGAATATTTGGGTATTTATAGGGCAAACATTAGGGTTAGAGGAGGTGCCAGGGGCCCACAAGCCTGCCCGGCGTGGGGTACCCCCTGGCCACGGCAAGCGGGCTTGTGGCCTCGTGGCAGCTCCTCTGCCTTTGTTGTCAAGTCTCGTGGCTTCCATATTTTCCAGGAAAAATCTTTCCGGAGGTTTTATTCCGTTTGGACTCCGTTTGATATTCCTTATCTGCGAAACTCAAAAACAAGGAAAAAACAGAAACTGGCACTAGGCTCTAGATTAATTGGTTAGTCCCAAAAATAATATAAAATAGCATATTAATGCATATAAAACATCCAAAATATATAATATAATAGCATGGAACAAACAAAAATTATAGATACGTTGGAGACGTATCACATACGTACAGCTCGATGACGATCTTCGCCTTCTTGATCCAGCAAGAGGGAGCGGAGAGGTAGAAGAGTTCTCCGGCAGCGCAACGGCGCATCGGCGATGGTGGTGAAACTATTTCAGCAGGGCTTCGCCTAAGCGCTACTGAAAACTAGAGGGACTAGTCTATCAGGAGAGATGGCTGCTACTTCTCGAGCATGTGTTGGTTTCCGTGAAGAGGAACGATTGATGCAACAAAGTAGATAAGTATTTCCCTTGGTTGTTGAGAACCAAGGTATCAATCTAGTAGGAGATACAAGTAAGTCCCCAATAGGTTTACCTACACAAAGAATCAAACTCTTGCACCCAACGCTATAAAGGGGTTGGCAATCCCTTTAAGGTTACTTGCAAGGATGAGATCTGATAGAGATAGATTGCTTAGACGGAATGTAAAACAATAGGTAAAAGTAATGCAGCAAAGTATTTTTGGTATTCTTGGTTTTAGATCTGAAAGTATAAGATGGAAAATAAACCCGGGGGGGGCATAGGTTTCACTAGAGGCTTCTCTCATGATAGCAAGTATTACGGTGGGTGAACAAATTACTGTCGAGCAATTGATAGAAAAGCGAATAATTATGAATATATCCAAGGCAATGATTATGCATATAGGCATCACGTCCGTGTCAAGTAGACCGAAATGATTATGCATCTACTACTATTACTCCACACATTGACCGACTCCTGCCTGCATCCAGAGTATTAAGTTCATGAAGAACAGAGTAACACATTAGGTAAGATGACATGATGTAGAGGGATAAACTCAAGCAATATGATGAAAACCCCATCTTGTTATCCTTGATGGCAACAATACAATACGTGCCTCGCTACCCCTACTTTGTCACTGGGTGAGGACACCGCAAGATTGAACCCAAAAATAAGCACTTCGCCCATTGCAAGAATTACCAATCTAGTTGGCCAAACCAAACCAATAACTCTAAGAGACTTGCAAAGATATGAAATCATGCATATAAGAATTCAGAAAAGACTCAAATAATATTCATGGACAATCTGAACATAAACCCACAATTCATCGGATCTCGACAAACACACGGCAAAAGAGTATTACATCGGATAGATCTCCACGAAGATCATGAAGAACATGGTATTGAAGAGCAAAGAGAGAGAAGAAGCCATCTAGCTACTAGCTATGGACCCGAAGGTCTGTGGTGAACTACTCACGCATCATTGGAGGGGCAATGGAGTCGATGTAGATGCCCTCCATGATCAAACCCCCCTCCAACAGATTACCGGAAAAGTCTCCAAGATTGGATCTCTCGGGAACGGACGCTTCTGGCGGTGAAAAAGTGATTTCGTGGCTTGTTCTGATAATGATGAAATATTTGGGAATTTATAGGCCAAAGTTTAGGGTTAGGGGAGCTGCCATGGGCCCACAAGCCTGCTCGGCGTGCCCTACCCTCCTGGGCACGACCCTAGGGCTTTTGGCCACATGGTGGCTCCTCTGCCTTGGTTCTGAAGTCTCGTAGTTTCCTTTCATTCCAGAAAAAATCCTTCCAAATGTTTTATTCCGTTTGGACTCCGTTTAATATTCCTTATCTACAAATCTCAAAAATAAGGAAAAAATAGAAACTGGCATTAAGCTCTAGATTAATAGGTTAGTCCCAAAACTAATGTAAAATAGCATATTAATGCATATAAAACATCCAAAACAGATTATATAATAGCATGGAACAATCAAAAATTATAGATACGTTGGAGACGTATCAGCATCCCCAAGCTTAATTCCTGCTCGTCCTCGAGTAGGTAAATGGTAAAAACAGATTTTTTGATGTGGAATGCTACCTAACATATTTATCCATGTAATATTATTTATTGTGGTATGAATATTTAGACCCATAAGATTCAAAACAATAGTCTAATATTGGCATAAAAACAGAAATACTTCGAGCACACGAACAAGGTAGTCGTGTCCTTTCAAAATAACATGGCCTTAGAAAGTTATCCCCACAAAATCATATGGTCTAGCTATGCTCCATCTTCCCCACAAAAAGTATCTAAATAATGCACAACCCCGATGAACAAGTCAAGCAATTGTTTCACACTTTTGGCATTCTCAAACCTTTTCAACTCTCACGCAATACATGAGCGTGCGCCATGGATATAGCACTATAGGTGGAATAGAATATGGAGGAGGTTGCAAGGAAAAAGGAGAAGATAGTCTCACATCAACTAGGTGTATCAACAGGCTATGGAGATGCCCATCAATAGATATTAATGTGAGTGAGTAGGGATTACCATGCAACAAATGCACTTAGAGCTATAAGTGTATGAAAGCTCAAAAATCAAACTAAGTGGTCGTGCATAATGAATATCCACTAGTTATATGAAAGTGACAAAATAGGAGACTCTCTATCATGACGATCATGGTGCTACTTTGAAGCACAAGTGTGGAAAAAGGTAGTAGCAATTGTCCCTTCTCTATTTCTCTCATTTTTTCTTCCTTTTTTCTTTCTTTTTATTTTTTTATTTTGGTGGTCTTCTTTGGCCTCTTTTATTGTTTTTGTTTGGGCTTCGCTGGCCTCTTTTATTTGTTGTAAAGTCCGGATGATCATCCCAACTTGTGAGGGAGTCATAGCCTCCATCATCCTTTTCTCTCATGGGACAATGCTCTATTAATGAAAAATCATCACACTTATTTACTTATAACTCAAAGTGTGCAACAAGGATGATTGTGGCAAACTAAAAAGCAAAGACTCATATCATACAAGACGCTCCAAGCAAAACACATATCATGTGGTGAATAAAAATATAGCCTCAAGTAAATTTACCGATGGATTGAAGATGAAAGAGGGGATGCCTTCCGGGGAATCCCCAAGCTTAGGATTTTTGGTATCATTGAATATGACTTGGGTTGCCTTGGGCATCCCCAATCTTAGGATCTTGCCACTCTTTATTCCATCGTCCATCAAATCTTCACCCAAAACTTGAAAACTTCACAACACAAAACTCAACAGAAAACTCATGAGATCCGTTAGTATAAGAAAAATAATTCACCACTTTAGGTATGGTTGTGTAATAACTACTGTATTCGAACTTTTCCATGACTCATACCCCCCGATATGACATAGATACATCAAAATAAGCAAACAACACAAAGAAAACAGAATCTGTCAAAAACAGAACAGTCTGTAGCAATCTGTAAACTTCGAATACTTCTCGAACTCTAAAAATTCTAAAATATTAAGACAATCAGGGCGATTTGTATATCAATCTTGTGTAAATTTTTAGATCAATTCGATGCTCTGGAAAATTTAGAAAATTCCTGGACTGAGTGCAAAAGTTTCTGTTTTTCAACAAGATCAAATCAACAACTACCATAGATCACCCCAAAGGTTTTACTTGGCTCAAATACTAATTAAAACACAAAAACACAATTACTATAAAATTAATAATGTGAAAAACACACCAAAACAGAAGCAAAAAGCAGAAATCAAAATAAAATTGGGTTGCCACCCAACAAACGATATTGTTTAATGCCCCTAGCTAGGAAAAACGCAATAGATCTAGGTATTGTCATCTTTGGTATGCAATCCATAAGTAGCTCTCATGATAGATTCATAAATTAATTTTAATTTATTTCTAGGAAATTTTTCCATGCCTTTCCTTAATGGAAATTGGAATCTAATATTCCCTTCCTTCATATCAATAATTGCACAATCCGTTCTAAGGAAAGGCCTACCAAGAATAATAGGACATGTAGGATTGCAATCTATATCAAGAACAATAAAATCTATGGGTACATAATTCCTATTTGCAAAAAAAAGAACATCATTAATCCTTCCCATAGGTTTCTTTATAGTGGAATCTGCAAGATGCAAATTTAAGGAACAATCATCAAATTCACGGAAACCTAACACATCACATAAAGTTTTTGGAACCGTGGAAATACTAGCACCCAAATCACACAAATCATGGCACTCATAATCTTTAATCTTAATCTTAATAGTAGGTTCCCACTCATCATATAGCTTTCCAGGTATAGAAACTTCCAACTCAAGTTTTTCTTCAAAAGCTTTCATCATAGCATCAACGATATGTTTAGTAAAAGCTTTATTTTGATTAAAAGCATGAGGATAGTTCAACATGGATTGCAACAAGGAAATACAATCAATTAATGAGCATCTATCATGATTAAAGTCCTTGAATTCCAAAAGAGTTGGTTCGTTGCTATTTAAAGTTTTGACCTCTTCAATCCCACTTTTATCAATCTTAGCATCAAGATCTATAAACTCCAAATCGTTAGGACGCCTTTTTAACTAAAGTTGACTCGTCTCCAGTCCCATCCTTATCAAGATTAACATTGGAAAACAAAGATTCAATAGGAGTCACATCAATCACTTTAAGATCTTCATCAATATTATCACGAGAACACACTTTTTCAAGCCATTCACGTCTAGCACGTACTCTAGAGGTTCTTTCCTTACACTCATCAATAGAAATTTTCATAGATTTTAAATACTCATTAATATCATGCTTGGGTGGAATAGTTCTAATTTTTAAAGAATCAATCTCAAGAGAAATTCTATCAACGTTCCTAGCCAAATCATCAATCTTGAGCAATTTTTCTTCAATCATAGCACTAAAACCTTTTTGCGTACTAATGAATTATTTAATATTACTCTAAAAATCAGAGTGCATTTTATTATAATTTCCATAGGAATTACTAGGAAACGTCCTAGCACTGAAATTACCTCTATAAGCGTTATTACCAAAATTGTTCCTACCAACAAAATTCACATCCATAGATTCATTATTATTTCTAATCAAAGAAGACAAAGGCATATCATTAGGATCAATAGGAGCACTCTTACTAGCAAAAAAATTCATTAATTCATCCACCTTTTCACTCAAAGTATTAATCTCTTCAATAGCATGCACTTTTTTACTAGTAGGAGATCTTTCGGTGTGCCATTGAGACTAATTTGCCATAATATTATCTAGGAGTTTAGTAGCTTCTCCTAATGTGATTTCCATAAAAGTACCACCCGTGGTGGAATCTAAGAGATTCCTAGAAGAAAATTTCAATCCAGCATAGAAAATTTGTATAATCATCCATAAACTCAAACCATGCGCAGGGCAATTCATAATCATAAGTTTCATCCTTTCCCAAGATTGTGCAACATGCTCAAGATCAAGTTGCTTAAAATTCATTATATCGTTCCTAAGGGAGATGATTTTAGCGGGCATAAATTACTTGGAAATAAAAGCATCTTTACACTTATTCCAACGATCAATACTATTTTTAGGCAAAGATGAAAACCAAGTTTTAGCATGATCTCGTAGTGAGAACGGAAATAGCTTCAATTTAACAATACCATTATCCACATCTTTCTTCCTTTGCATATAACATAACTCAATGAAAGTATTTAGATGGGATGCGGCACCTTCATTAGCAAGGTCGGAAAATTGTTCTTTCATACCAAGATTGAGCAAAGCAGCATTAATTTCATAAGATTCCGCACTAGTGGCGGGAGCAATCGGAGTAATAATAAAATCTTTATTATTAGTATTGTAAAAGTCACAAAACATGGTATTCTCTTGAGTCATCGTGACAAAGCAAGCAAAAAGCAAACGAAAAGGCGAAAGCAAAAGGGCAAATAAAAAGGCAAATCTTTTTGGTATTTTCTCAAAATCGTTTTAGAAGTGGGGGAGAGGAAAACGAGAGGTAAATGGAAAATAATGTAAATGCAAGAGATGATTTTGTGATAGGTACTTGGTAGGCTTGATGTAGATCTCCCCGGCAACGGCGTTAGAAATCCTTCTTGCTACTTCTCGAGCATGCGTTGGTTTCCGTGAAGAGGAACGACTGATGCAGAAAAGTAGATAATTATTTCTCTCAAAAGAAGTGTGCAGCAAGGATGATTGTGGAACACTAAAAAGCAAAGACTCATATCATAAAGGACGCTCCAAGCAAAACACATATCATGTGGTGAATAAAAATATAGCCTCAAGTAAATTTACCGATGGATTGAAGATGAAAGAGGGGATGCCTTTTGGGGTATCCCCAAGCTTAAACGGGAAGTAAAACAATAGGTAAAAGTAATGCAGCAAAGTATTTTTGGTATTTTTAGTTTTAGATCTGAAAGTATAAGATGGAAAATGGACCCGGGGGCCATAGGTTTCACTAGAGGCTTCTCTCATGAAAGCAAGTATTCCGGTGGGTGAACAAATTACTGTCGAGCAATTGATAGGAAAGCGAATAATTATGAAGATATCCAAGGAAATGATTATGCATATAGGCATCACGTCCATGTCAAGTAGACCGAAACGATTTTGCATCTACTACTATCACTCCACACATCAACCGACTCCTGCCTGCATCTAGAGTATTAAGTTCATGAAGAACAAAGTAATGCATTAGGTAAGATGACATGATGTAGAGGGCTAAACTCAAGAAATATGATGAAAACCCCATCTTATTTTCCTTGATGGCAACAATACAATACGTGCATCGCTACCCGTACTTTGTCACTGGGTGAGGACACCGCAAGATTGAACCCAAAACTAAGCACTCCTCCCATTGCAAGAATTACCAATCTAGTTGGCCAAACCAAACCAATAACTCGAAGAGACTTGCAAAGATATGAAATCATGCATCTAAGAATTCAGAAAAGACTCAAATAATATTCATGGATAATGTGAACATAAACCCACAACTCATCGGATCTCGACAAACACACCGCAAAAGAGTATTACATCGGATAGATCTCCATGAAGATCATGAAGAACATGGTATTCAAGAGCAAAGAGAGAGAAGAAGCGATCTAGCTACTAGCTATGGACCCAAAGTTCTATGGTGAACTACTCAAGAATCATCGGAGGGGCAATGGAGTTGATGTAGATGCCCTGCGTGATTGAATCCAACTCCGACAGATTACCGAAAAAGGCTCCAAGATTGGATCTCTCGGGAACTGAGGCTTGTGGAAGCGGAAAGTGTTTTCGTGGCTTGTTCTCATAATGATGAAATATTTGGGAATTTATAGGCTGAAGATTAGGGTTAGGGGAGTTGTCGTGGGCCCACAAGCCTGCCCGACGCGCTTGGTTCTCAAGTCTCATAGTTTCCTTTCGTTCAGAAAAAATACTTCCTAAGGTTTTATTCCGTTTGGACTCCGTTTAATATTCCTTATCTGCAAATCTCAAAGACAAGGAAAAAACAGAAACTGGCACTAGGCTCTAGATTAATAGGTTAGTCCCAAAAATAATATAAAATAGCATATTAAGCATATAAAACATCCAAAACAAATAATATAATAGCATGGAATAATTAAAAATTATAGATACGTTGGAGACATATCAAGGGTTGTATTATGGCCTTTTGGGGTTGAGTGCTTTTTACCTCTCTCCTTCGAGTATATATATGAGGAGGGGAGGGAGTCCGGTGCCCTAGAGCTCGCCCATTTGCCTTGGCCACAAGGAGGAGAGGAGTCCTCCTCCTCCAATCCTAGTAGGATTAGGACTCCTTCCCACTTGGAAACTCTTTCCACCTTGAGTTTCTTCCTTCTCAAACCTCATGGGCTTTAGTGGAGTCTTTGTCAAGCCCACTAGGGGATGGTTTGTCTCCTCCCACTGCCCATGAGGCCCCTCGGGGCGTGACACCCTCCCGATGGTCCCCCGGTACCGTCCCGGCACTCCCGGTACACTACTGAAGTAGCGGAAACTTTTCCGGTGACCAAAAAAGGACTTCCTATATATCAATATTTACCTCCGGACCATTCCGGAGTTCCTCGTGACATCCATATCTCATCCGGGACTCCGAACAACCTTCAGTCACCACCATATATAACTCTATACTACCGAAACGTCACCGAACCTTAACTGTGCAGACCCTGCGGGTTCGAGAACTATGTAGACATGACCGAGACACCTCTACGGTCAATAACCAATAGCAGGACCTGGATGCCCATATTGGCTCCTACATATTCTATGAAGATCTTTATCGGTTGAACCTCTCTGTCAAGGATTTAGTTAATCTTGTATGATGTTCCCTTTGTTCTTTGGTATGTTACTTGCCCGAGATTCGATCGTGGTATCTCCATACCTAGTTCAATCTCGTTACCGACATGTCTCTTTACTCGTTCCATAATACAAGATCCCGTGTCTAACACTTTAGTCACTTTGCTTGCAAGGCTTGTTGTGATGTTGTATTGCCGAGTGGGCCCTGAGATACCTCTCCGTCACACGGAGTAACAAATCCTAGTCTTGATCCATGCCAACCCAACAGACACCCTCGGAGATACCTGTAGACCACCTTTATAGTCACCCAGTTACGTTGCGACGTTTGATACACACAAGGTACTCCGCCGATGTCAGTGGGTTGCATGATCTCATGGTCACAGGAACAAATATTTGACATGCAGAAAACTATAGCAATAAACTGACACGATCATATGCTATGTTTATAGTTTGGGTCTTGTCCATCACATCATTATCCTAATGATGTGATCCCGTTATAAAATGACATCTCATGTCCATGGCTTGGAAACCTTAACCATATTTGATCAATGAGCTAGTCTATTAGAGGCATACTAGGGACATGGTGTTGTCTATGTATCCACACATGCATCTGAGTTTCCGATCAATACAATTCTAGCATGGATAATAAACGATTATCATGAACAAGGAAATATGATAATAACTAATTTATTACTGCCTCTAGGGCATATTTCCAACACAAACACCAATCATTTTAAGATCTTCATCATTTTTATGAAAGCGATCGCTAGAAAACGATTTTTCTAAAAATTCTCTTTTAGCTCTAAGCATAGCGGTTATTTTCTTAATTTCACACATAGAAACATATAAGGCTTTAATTGATTCATTAATCTTAGGTGGAAAAGCTTGCAACCTAAGATTTTCTACATCATGGGAAATTCTATCAATGCTTCTAGACATATGATCAATCTTATTCAACTTTTCTTCTATCGTAGTATTGAAAACTTTTTGGGCATTGATAAATTCTTTAAAATTACTCTCAAGATCAGAGGGTTTCCTATTATTATTGTAAGAAGAATTACCATAGAAATTCCCAGAATTATTCGAGGAATTACCGAGAAAAGGCCTAGGGTTAAAATTACCTCTATAAGCATTATTATTAAAATTGATTCGCGAGTAAAATTCACATCTACAGAATCACTATTTTGCTCAATCAAAGTAGACAAACACACATAATTAAGATCAATAGGAGCATTTTTACTAAGAATCAACTTCATAAGAGCATCAAATTTTTCACTCAAAGTACTAATTTCTTCAACTTAATTAACCTTTTTACTAGTAGGTGCTCTTTCAGTATGCCACCGTGAATAATTTGCCATAATATTATCTAGCAATTTAGTAGCTTCACCCAAAGTAATTTCCATAAAAGTACCACCCGGGACGGAATCTAAAAGATTTCTAGAGACAAAATTCAATCTTGCATAAAAAAATTGTATGATCATCCAAAGATTTAAACCATGAGTAGGACATTTTCTTAGCATCAAGTTTATTCGTTCCCAACATTGTGCAACATGTTCATGCTCAAGTTGCATAAAATTCATGATTTAAGTTCGAAGCAAAATAATTTTCGCGGGTGGGAAATACTTAGTAATAAAAGCATCCGTGTACTTATCCCAAAAATCGATACTATTGCGAGGCAAAGAAGAAAACCAATTTTTTGCACAATCCCGCAAGGAGAAAGGAAATAATTTCAACTTCACAATATCATTTTCCACATCTTTGTTCTTTTGCATATCACACAATTCTACAAATGTGTTTAGATGGGATGCGGCATCCTCATTAGGAGTACCGGAAAATTGATCTTTCATGACAAGATTCAACAAAGCGACATTAATATCACAAGACTCCACATAGTGGCGGGAGGATCAATGAGAGTGCTAATAAAATCATTATTATTGGTATTGGAAAATCACACAATTTGGTATTTTCTTGAGTCATCATGACTACGCAAACAAGATTGCAAGCAAACAAGAGATCTAATGAGAAAAAAGCAAACGAAAGAAGGTGAATAAAATGGCAAATTTTTTGAAGGGGGGGAGAGGAAAACGAGAGGCAAATGGCAAATATTGTAAATTGCAAGGAGATGATATCTATGATTAGGAACCTGATAGATGTTGATGATGTGTCCCCGACAACAGCGCCAGAAATTGGCAAGTTGACGGGAGACTACTTTCGTATCTCCTCCCCGGCAACGGCGCCGGAAATTCCTTTTGACGTGGCTTGAGACTGCGTCGGCAATTTTACTATGACCCCATACTATCATGTGTGTGATGTATTTGTCTTTCATGATATGATTGCCATGTGGTACGAGTATTATTTTTGCAAAATACGTCTTTAAGCAAATCTCGAGGACGAGATTTTTCTTAAGGGGGTAGTGTTGTAACACCCCAAATTTTTTGACCATGTTTTATTAAAAAAAATTCCAGGAAATTAATTTTTTATTTTCTGGAGCAACTATTGGTTTCAGAATCACTCTTTTCTTCTGAGTTGCGGAGTTTTCCCTCCCAGTAGAAACTTTTCTAAAACACTTTTGAACTTGAGTGCCTACTCAAGAACATTTCTTTGTTTTTATATTTGATCTCTGGAGATATTTCTATAATTATTTTTCCTGAGCTTTAATAATTCTAAAATGATTTCTCATAATTTTTAGAGCTTCATTTGCACTACAACCATTTGATATCTTCATTTAAAAATTCTACAAAAATTCTTAGATGACAGGTGATGTTTCTACATCACTTTTATGCAAAAACCTCTCTTAGTCATTTGGAGATTTTGAGCTCTACTTCAAGTTTTCAAATCTGGATCAGTTCGTAGTTTGCACTACAACCTATTCTTATATTTCTGTAAAAATACCATAAAAATTTGGAGATGTTGGTAGAAGTATATAACTCCTTTTTATGCAAAAACTTATTTATGTTCTTTGGAGAAATTGAGCAAACCATCCTCATCTTCATTCTGGTCCAGTTTAGTGGTTTGTACTGCAGCTCCATTTTCTCTTAACCTATTGCCTTTGAAATTTTTCCTTATATTAGTAATTGCCACCAAACCGTAAAGTCCATGAGATGGAGACCATTGGAATATTTTTGACACATGCAATAATAGCCTTTCTTTTCTGTCCAGATCTGATTTTCTCAAAAACTTGCACTAGAAACTTTCTGGTTTTCTCAGTATGACCTTGCCATCCTCTTTATCATCTATAGAGACTATGATCTGGAAATTTTGGTCACTAGCAAAACCTTCTGGATGCCCCTAGCATTTTGTCGAACAGTTGGAGTGCACGAACTGTTTTGACATGATTTTTGCTTTGCATTGGTGGTTAGCTCATTTGGCCTTATCAGCTTGTCCTCTAGCTTTTCCTTGGCCAAAAATCCACCCCTGTAGAGACCCGTGGGCAGTGGAGCCTCCTGGCAAATCTTGGCATTTTGCCAAGCACCTGGCGCGCGTGTCCAAAGCGCGTCGAGGGCATGCGTTTGGCCGCCAAAGACACCGAGCCATCTCCGCGTGTCAGCTTGCCCAGGGAATAGTTCGGCCTCATCCAAGCGCTCGTCTACTAGCCCGCGGTCCTTGCTGACCTCGCCGCTTCGCCCTGACCGTCCTGGCTCCCTGCAGCATCACCCGCAAGCAACCGCTGCTGCCGCCAGTAGAGACTGCCATGGCCGGTGCCGTTCGAGCCACTCAAGCTCGCCAGCTGCAGTTGTGAGCAGTCCATTCTTATTCGCAAGCTCGTCCGCTAGCAACCGTCGCCGCCACGTCGCCCTTCTAGCAACAGAACGGCGGTTCAGTGGCGTTCTTATCCACAGCTGCAAAACCGACTTCGCCGCGCTATATATAGGCTGCCCTAGGCTTCCCTATCGATGGTAGTAAGACTCTATAGCACCAGTGAACCCTTTCCGATCATCTATTTCATCCCGGAGCTCGCCATGGAGAAACCCCTCTTTCGCCCGAATCTTCCTCCGCCATGATTGAAGCCTCGCTCGTTTTAGAGCTCACTGGCAAGCGTGAGTGCCACCCCTAGAAGCATCGTTCCTTCCTACGCATTCCAGTGGCCAGGGCATCTCGAATGATGGAGTGTGTCGCCGGCAATCGTCGCCGGAATCAGCCTCTGCTTCTCTCCAAACGCGCGCGTGAGGTTGAGGACGAACGGGCCCCACCTGTCAGCGACCCTGCACCTCCGCAAGCTGACTTAAGTGGAGGCGTAAAACATCAGGTATGCCTTCTCCCTGCCAAAAATGTATTTCTGTCCGAACCGTTTTCCCTTTCAGTTTTTATTGTAAAAACAGATTTGACCTGATCTTTGAGTGGCTATAACTTTTAAAATATAACTCCATTTGACTTGATTCTTTTTCTTTTGATTCTCAAATTTTGCCTAGTTTATTTTCATATTTATTTGAAATTTTTCCAAGACAACTTTTTGCATTGTTTTTGAATTGTGTGTTGATTCGAATATTTTCAAAATAGGAAATGAAGAGAGAAGAAAACTTTCAAAAGTTATGTGATGCATCCTACCTCTCCACACATTAAAGGCAAGCATTCTGAACCCTGGTATAGTATTTGTTGTGTGATGTTTGGTGTGACGAGTGAAACTACAACACATGAAGTGCACATTATTTCATGTGATGGTGTGATCATGTGTGCAAGTGTAATGATGAGGATGTCTTGCTAATTAACTTGAGATGTTTGTGGCAGTAGTCACCATCTTGTGCCACTCATGCCTACTGAAGGAATCTGGTATAAGACTCTGTCTCGGGTGGACACGAGCTTGGGTTGACATCTCGTTGGAGCGAGGATGGTCAGTGAGGCATGATGGGATGTGATGAGTGGTGATTCTGTCTGGAATTGTGAAAAATATTTGTTGTGCTAATCATGCAGGGAACACATAAACCTCCTAAGTTGACCATAGATCGAGTCTTGTTCCAGTAACCCCCATACTTGTTTCGTACTACCACTTGTCCCTATTGCAGGTAGGGTACGGTTCAGTAAATTGTCAACCCCTTTCTTGGCACACACCATACAGAGAGGCCACAGTGGAAGATACCAGATGCATCTGGTAGGCAAGCCACTTGGTCTGGGGGCATGGGTAGAGTTTCTGGTTGGTACCGAGAGGGGGGACCCCTTAGAGTGCGCGATATAAGTTTGATCCCATGCTAATCGAGGTTGTGGCCTCCCCACTTAGAGTTTTGCTTAACGAGTGTCGTGTGTGATTCCTGGCACCGGTAAGTTAAGCTGGTGTGTGCAGGTTAGGTGTGTTTTCAATTCAAAGACCGTACGCGGAATTAGTCCCGGTGGACTAAAGGAATCCGTTACTCGTGGGTAAAGAGTAAGCCCTCTGCAGCGTTAATATCTATTCGAATAGGCGTGTCCGCGGTTAAGGACTATTGTCTCGGATGGGTCAAGTGTCGGTCTTAGTGTCGATCTTCGGAGGAAAATCTTCTAAACCAGAACATTGATCCCGACGTGTGACATATGAAGATTATGATTGTTATTATTGTGGACTAACCATTTATCTTATTTCAATTATTGAGTATCCCTGGGATGGTTCTACATCCTGGATATTCACTGCGATCATTCTCATATAAGCCCTTTGTGTGGTGTAGCTCAGACGCCCGATTGTGGCATGCTTGTTATTTACTTTCCTTTATAAGCCTTTTATGTGGTGTCGCTCAAACGCTCGACTACGGCATGCTTGTTATTTACTTTCCTTTATAAGCCCTTTATGTGGTGTCGCTTAGACGCCCGACTGTAGCATGCTTGTTATTTACTTTCCTTATAAGACCTGTGTCATGGATTTTATTTTGTGACTAACTAAGTAATCGTGGATTACTTTAGTACATGAGTATCACCTGTTGTATTATACCTATTTTCATGATGTTTGCGAGTACATTCAAAGTACTCACTGGCTTGTCCCTGGCTATTGTCTTGGCCAGATATCTTGTTTGGAGAGGAGCGCAATGACGACAGTTCCAGAGCCTAGGCAACAAAGATAGCAGTCATGAGAAGATAGGAGTTATCCAGGTCAGCTGTTCCTGTGAGAAATGGAGTCCCATAGACGCTGATGATCCGCAAATAGCTTCCGCCATCAACCACTAGAAACTTTTGTTGTACTCATAGACCACAATGGTCTTGTACTTCAGGTTTTGTATTTTGCTTGGAATTCCTGTATCAAGATTGTGTCTCATCAGCTAACAGTAATCCTGGGGCTGATGAGCACAAGGGCCATTTACTGGGAATTTAATATCCTGGAAAACCGGTCCTGACAGGCGTCCGTCTTGGTCAATCAACTTCCGCCGCCTGGATTCTCGCGCCTGTTTCCACCTTTTGCCTATTAAATAGGACCGCGAAGGGTGGTCTTCATTTCCTTCTCCGCTCGCTCTTCTTCTTCTTCCTCCTGATGCCGTCGCTCTAGAGCTTTCCTACTCCGGCGAAGCTTTCACGTCGTCGTCACGCCAGGCTGCTGCATCAACCTGATCGGACCACAACACCTCTCGCGTCCATCGCATCATCTCCGGTAAGTTCTTCTCCACCCCTAGATCCATAGCTTCCGGTAGGGTTTTCATGGAGCTCCTCCACCGTTAGAACACGAGCTCTTCGCAATGTCCGATAGTATGTAGACCAATGAGCTTGATAATACCCCTTTTTCCTGTGCGGTAGATCGTAGGAAGTAAATAATAGCCCAACACAGGTCCGTGGTTTCCCCTTGTACTTGTCTTCAAATACTGCTAGTTCTTCTGTTCTTCGCTAGGTTAGAATAAACCTACTTTTGTCTCTGTTTTGTAGATCCATAACTATGTAGATAGTCTGTGAAACTTGTTTTCCACACATAGTAATATTTGTTCTGCTTCTTTGCAAACTTAACTCGCCATTGAACTTCCGGCTCTCACCTAAGCCGCTTCGATGACTTAACCTTATGGAACGTAGATTTTTTTCATCCGCCCTTAGTTGCCTGTCACCCTCTAACTCACCACACATTATTGCTTTGCATAGCTTTAAGCCGCCACCATGCCTCGTGCATCCAATTCTTGTAACTGGGTCGGATCTGCTGTCACCAAAGAGTTTTTGAAGGATTTCGTAGACACAAGGTCCTTACCTGCCAAAGATGTCATCCATTGGCGGGTTACAGGCAATGAAAAGAAACCCCTTCCTCAAAAGGGCGAAGTAGTTGTTTTCGTAGATCACCTTATGCATGGTTTCAGCCCGCCCAGTTCAAAATTCTTCCGGGACGTCCTTCATTTCTTTAAGTTGCACCCTCAAGACATCGCCCCAAACTCCGTCTCAAACATATGCAACTTCCAAATCCTTAGTGAAGTTTACTTACAAGAAGAGCCGTCCGTTGGTCTTTTTCGTGAATTTTTTTACGCAAACCGTCAGACGGAGGTAAAAGCTGGTCCAAGCTTAGAGCTTGGTGGAATCTCAATTCAGAGAAAGACGGGACGTGACCTTTTCGGCTATTCGGATGCCAAGTCATCCCAAGGACTGGAATAAGACTTGGTTTTACTGTAAAGACACCTATCCAGAGGGAGAACATTCCTTGTCGGGTTATCGTCCGACCCGGCTCAAGACTTCAACCGAGCTCCCTGACCGTCTGTTAGCCACTAAACGAGCAAAGTATGCTTCGGCTCACGCAAGAATCAAGGCCCTTATGGCCATTGGTCTGACGGGGATGGATCTGAACCGCTGTTGGGTTTCTTGGAAAGTCCTTCCTCTGAGCCGGCGAAGCGGCCTCATGTGCGAGTATACGGGTGATGATAATGACCCCCTCTGCTTTAACTCTACCACGTTGTCGGAGGATAACATCGTGGCCGCCATCAAGAGCCTTGTTTCATGAATCTGAAGGATCTTGCCGCGCCATCGGATTAGCACCTTTCTGCGCCGCAAACCCGGCCCTAGACGTAAGGGCGACTCTCGATCTCCTTACTTCCGCGTTAGCTATCCATATATACTTTGCAATCTTTTGACCTCTTTCGATGGCTTTCATTTTCAGGCCAATTCCAACTTCTGGAAAAAGAAGTACGCTCCTCCTCCAAAGAAATCAAAGGAGAAAACTGAAGTCCGAAAGAAGAAGACCGCACCTCAAGAACAACCAGAATCTGACGACTCAGAGGTAGAACTTGACTCTCTTGGCCGTCTCTTCATGCACCTGATTGACAATGATAATTCTCAAGACGAAACGGAGACCAGCCACGCCAACGTTCCTGAGGTAACTTATGTTTCATCTGACTCAGAACATCTTGCACCACAGAAGATACGGCGGGTCGTCCAAAAGGTCCCACTTTCTCATCCTCTTGCTTACTTAGACCCCCACTTTTCTTTGAAAAAGCAACAGCAACTCTCCCGACGCCAGACCCGGAGCACCGGCTCTAACGACCTCATGACCGGGTTATCTCATTCCCTGGCTCAATGGAAACGGCCAGCGGAGGTATTTATTTCAATTGGCTTGAGTTTGCCAACCTTGCCTTTATGATTTGATCCTGTCTTATATTGCCTTAACTGTTTTCAGGGATCACCCCCTTCCTCGGGCAACTCTACAACTACTACTCTTCCGCCTTTGAAGATCAACCCAGAGTACGTGCCTTTCATGCTTGCATTCCATCCTTTGTTAGCCGTAAAGTTTATACCATGACCTTCTGTGCTTTCCAGGGCTCAAGCGAAACGAAGGAAGACCGGCGAGTCTAACCCTGCTCCCAAGGTTCGAGAGCCGGAGCCTGCCAAGCCGGATTATCCTGCACCGCACACTGATCCCTCTGTGGCCTCCAAGGACACGCCTGAAGAAGCTCGTCACTCTGTCGAGCCGGCGGAAAACGACATGATTCCCGAGAGTCCTCTGAGGGCCAATTCTAAGCCGCCGAGCCCTGCACCGGCTGCTGACGATTCGGTTGCTCCGTATGTCGTCATTACTGGCGCCGGATTTCACTCTCCTCGACCTCATGTGCAAACAAAGCATACTGAGAAGACTAAAGCTTTCGAGAAGCTAGACTTTGAGCTCCCCGCGCTAGAAAAGCTAACAGTCGACGAGCTTCACACTAGTTATCTGAACCGCCTTTCCACAAGCTGGAATATAGAGCTCAAGCTTGTTAACTTGATGAAGAAGAAATATGAGGTATTCTTGCTTTCTTTCCCTTATACCCTTACGTAGCCCCCAAGGGCCGGTTTAGTATTTTCCAATGGTAAGCCGGGTCTTTGAATCTTGTTGTAAGTAAAAAACGCTTAGCATGTAGGCCTCAATAATCAGCTTAAGACTTACATATTGAGCCGACGCTTTAGTGCATAAATATTTGTTCAAAGAGCCATCTATAGCCCCCAAGGGCCGGCTTGACTTGATAAAAGATGAGCCAGAACTTCCACATAGATAGATCAAAGAATCACCTGTAGTCCCTAAGGGCCAGCTTAACTTTGATGAAGATGAGCCGGAACTTCCTTGTAGATAGAGCAAATTACCATATGTAGTCCCCAAGGGCCGGCTTAACTTGATAAAAGATGAGCCAGAACTTTGGTCTAAATAGATCAGAGAGCCAGTTGTAGTCCCCTAAGGCCGGGTTAACTTTGATGAAAGATGAGCTAGGACTTTGGTATAGATACACCAGAGAGCCAGATGTAGCCCCCAAGGGTTAGCTTAACTTGATGAAAGATGAGCCAGAACTTTCTGTTATCCTTGGAGAACAAATAGACATTATCCCCCAAGTGTCGAGCGTATTGCTTGCAATCTTCTTGAAACTTGCCTTATATTGTCTTACTCTTGATCATCCGATAATATACCAACCTGGTGACTTAGCCCTCCTTTTGCTTTGTTATATGTCACATGAAGCTTTAAATGAGGCCAAGTATGAATTAACCGGCTTAAGAAGCAATCTGGCCACCCAGCAAGCCGCTCGAAGCAAAGCAGATGAGAAGTGTCGGCTCATCGCCGAGGAACTTACAAAAGTTAATGCTGACTTCGCTGCTTTCAAGAAAACTGTTGAGACGGAACAAAACGCCCTGGCTCAACGAGCAGATGATGCTGACCAACGGTTCATGGTTGTCTCCAATGAGCTACACGCCTTGAAGCGTCACATTGCAAAGATGTCTGCCGCCATCTTTGGTAAGTACGAAATACTTAGCCAATACTCTTGTGTGAATACTTACACTAGCGACTTATAACCGAACATCCATCTTATGCAGGTCCAAGGAGCCGGCAACTTGCTACTGACAGCTTGCTGCCTTTGAAAGTCGTCTATACTTTAACAGAACAACTGTATTGCGACGCTCTCTGCACACTCAGGGCAGTGTTCTATAAGGATAACATCCCTTCAACTATGAAGGAAGTCATAGACTTGCTGTCCACCTTGCCGAAACAAATCCAGGAGCTCAAAAAATCAGCCGCCAGGAAAGGAGCCATCGCAGCCATAAGCCGGGCATTAGCTTTCGCCCAGCTGACTCCCGAAGACATGATGGACGGGTTTCCATCAAAGAAGAATGAC
Organism: Hordeum marinum; assembly: GCA_022496015.1. Lineage (NCBI taxonomy): Eukaryota > Viridiplantae > Streptophyta > Magnoliopsida > Poales > Poaceae > Hordeum > Hordeum marinum. The sequence continues at coordinate 411,825,288 of CM039678.1, read as the reverse complement.
GGCTCAGAGTTTACGGAGGCTGACTATGCCCATTGCATGAAGGCTTCTAGAGCCCTCGGATCAGTGTTAGCCGAAGAAGTGGACTTGTCAACATACCATGCGGCTTACAATGCCGAGCAGAAGAGAGTACGTGGCCCAACCTTTGAGGCCAAGGACTTAACGCCTGCACGCCGTAAGCACCTCTTTGCTCCTAATCTTGACCCGTCCCTCACTTTGAAGAGGCAAACTTTGCAGCTTTAACCAACTACAACTGGGACGTGGATAATCTCCAGATCATAGAAGTCGAAGACCCGCCGCAGAGTGACCCGCCATCCAACTGATGACCTTGGTAACGTCGTGGATTAGCCGGCCTTGTGACCCGTCATAGGGCGGTGTAAAAAACTTTGAGTCCTCGCTTTTGAGCTCCGTGGTGAGTATTGTAATAGGTGTGTAGTAAACTTTGTCTTGCCTGAACTGTGCCATCATGCACATATGAAATCGTCCGGCTTAACATATTACATCTGCCTTGTGCCTTCAACTCGTACCAGATGTTGTGGCGGCTCTTGGTAATTAACCAACCTGTGAGAATAGATTAATCTCACACTGTCAAGAGGACGGCTTAAGATAGCACCACCCAAAGATGTTATATCTTTCCTGACTTGCTTTTTGCTTAACTCATGTGCCAGTTCTTCTGAGCTGACTCGCCACTTAAAACTCCTTAGCAGTAGAGGGTCTCTATCGAGATTGGTCGTCAATTCCTTTGAGCTGCTCAGGGTCTCTAAGCGAGATTAACTAACAGGCAAGTGTGACGTCACAGAAGAGACTCGGCAGGGCATGAGTACCCTGGTAGCCCATAAACAGCCTCTCACGTGACATAAATCCGTCGTTTTAACCTTAAACAGTGTAGGGTCCTTAAGGATTAATTGCCTGAGAGTACGAACGGGCCACATAGCGGAGAGTCGGCAGTAGATGGGGGAGTTTATCCTTGCTTTCCGTAAGCCGACCCTCACATGACAAGAGCTGCCATTTTAACCTTAAACTAGTACATGGTCTTTATCGAGATTGGCTGTCAATTTCTTTGAGCCGGCTCAGGGTCTCCAGGCGAGATTAACTCGTAAGAGTTCGGCAGGTCACCTAGCGGAGCAGCATCAGCTTACAGGCAGGTTTAACCCTGTTTGGCTTAAGAGCCGATCAAGAGGGTGTGTAAGCTAAACCCGGTGGGTTGGAAGCCCCCAAGTGACCTTTGTTGACGGAGTCAACTATTTGGCTTAAGAGCCGACCGATAGGGTGCGATAAGCTAAACCCAAAGGGTTGGAAGCCCCCTGGACGATCATGTTGACAGAGTCAACTATTGGGCTTGAGAGCCGATCAATAGGGTCTAATAAGCTAAACCCAGAGGGTTGGAAGCCCCCTGATGGACCTTTTTTGCACAGACTGAGATATGCGAAACGGCAGAGGCCCCGGCTTGCAAGGATGCCAACTTTATTCATATATATATATATATATATATATATGATATGTACAATGTCAAGTCTTGACAACTTAAGTATAATAAGGCCATAGATGCGCTATGTTCCACGGCCGGCGGGTCTCCTGCCAAGAAGTGTGTGAGTCGTCTCGGATGTCAATGAGGTAATATGACCCGTTCTTGAGATTTTTGCTAACCACGAAAGGCCCTTCCCATGGAGGAGATAACTTGTGTGCATCTGCCTGATCTTGAATCAACCGCAGCACTAAGTCGCCTTCTTGAAACGCCCGTCTCTTAACTCTACGGCTATGATAGCGATGCAGGTCTTGCTGATAAATCGCCGATCGAGCCGCCGCCAGATCACATTCTTCCTCCAAGGCATCCAACGCATCTTGATGTGCCGTTTCATTGTCCACCTCAATGTAAGCCGCCACTCGTGGCGAGTCATGATGGATATCACTTGGTAACATGGCTTCTGCACCGTAAACCATGAAGAAAGGTGTATAACCTGTTGATCTGTTGGGGGTGGTTCTGATGCTCCATAAGACGGACGGCAACTCCTCCACCCAACAACCCGGCGTTCGCTGCAAAGGAACCATGAGCCAGGGTTTGATACCTCTCAAGATTTCTTGGTTAGCGCGCTCTGCCTGACCGTTTGACTGTGGATGAGCAACCACAGAGACATCAAGTCTGATGTGTTCACTTTCATAGAACGCTTTCATAGCCCCCTTGGATAGGTTTGTACCATTATCAGTGATGATGCTGTGAGGGTAACCAAAATAGTAGATCAACTTTTCAATGAACTGAACCGTCGTGGTCGCGTCACACTTGCTAACTGGCTCTGCTTCTACCCACTTGGTGAATTTGTCAACCGCCACCAAGAGGTGGGTCTTCTTGTCCTGGGATCTCTTGAAAGGTCCGACCATATCAAGCCCGCAGACTGCAAATGGCCAAGTAATTGGAATCATGCGCAACTCTTGAGCGGGGACATGAGCACGCCGGATGAACTTTTGACATCCATCGCACTTGCGGACCAAGTCTTCTGCATCCTTATGAGCCATCAGCCAGAAGAAGCCATGTCGAAAAGGCCTTGGCCACCAGGGATTTTGAGCCGGCGTGATGACCACAATCACCAACATGAATTTCATTTGAGATTTCCTTGCCCTCTTCAGGTGAAACACAACGTTGAAACACGCCAGTGACGCTGCACTTATGTAACTCACCATTGACTATTGTCATAGACTTAGACCGCCGGGTGATCTGCTTGGCAAGATTTTCGTCATCAGGTAACTCACCACGAGTCAAGTATGCCAAATAAGGCACAGTCTAGTCAGGAATAGCGTGTAGAGCCGCCACCAGCTGTCCCTCCGGGTCAGGAATAGCCAAGTCTTCCTCTGAAGGTAACTTAACCGACGGGTGATTTAGTACATCCAAGAAAAGTTAGGCGGCACCGACTTTCATTAAGAACCCAGCCTTGATAGGGCGTCAGCCACCTCGTTCCTGCGACGATCAATATGATCCACCTGATAACCCTTCAAGTGACCAGCGATGATATCCACCGCCTGACGATAAGCCGCCATCCGCGGGTCCTTGGAATCCCAAGTGCCTGAAACTTGTTGGGCTACAAGATCTGAGTCGCCGAAGCATCTAACCCGGCTCAGGTTCATCTCCTTAGCCACCCGAAGGCCATGAAGCAGAGCTTCATACTCGGCTACATTGTTAGTACAAGGAAACATCAACCTTAGCACATAACAGAACTTATCACCTTTGGGGGAAGTTAAGACAACCCCTGCCCCTGATCCTTCAAGTTGCGTGGATCCATCAAAGTGGATTGTCCAATATGTGTTTTCCGGCTTCTCCTCGAGCGCCTGACATTCGGTCCAGTCATTTATGAAATCCACTAAGGCCTGAGACTTGACTGTCCTGCGAGGTACGTATTTCAAATTGAGAGGTCCAAGATCCAATGCCCACTTAGCAATTCTGCCAATAGCTTCTTTGTTTTGAATTATATCTCCCAATGGGGCAGAGCTAACGACTATAATTTGATGCCCCAAGAAATAGTGCTTTAGTTTGCGATTGGCCATGAACACCCCATATACCAGCTTCTGCCAACGCGGATACCTCTGCTTGGATTCTGTCAGGACCTCACTGATATAGTAAACCGGCCTCTGAACCAGATATTCCTTCCCTGCCTCCTTACACTCGACAATGATTGCGGCGCTGACAACCCTGTTATTAGCTGCCACGTATAAGAGAAAAGGTTCTTTCTCAACCGGAGCGGCTAAAACCGGCGGCTCAGTAAGCTGCCTCTTGAGTGCCTCAAACGCTTCACCTGCCGCAGTACTCCAGACAAAGTTGTCCGTCTTTTTCATCATCTCATACAAAGGGATGGCCTTCTCACCAAGGCAGATTATAAACTGGCTTAATGCAGCAATCCGTCCCGCCAGTCGCTGAACATCATTGATGCATGCCGGCTCAGACAGGGAGGTGACAGCTTTGATTTTATCCGGGTTAGCCTCAATGCCACGCTCAGATACCAGAAATCCCAAGAGCTTGCCTGCCGAAACGCCAAGGACACACTTAGCTGGGTTAAGCACCATCTTGTAGACTCGTAAGTTGTCAAAAGTCTCCTCAGGTCGTCAAGCAGAGTCTCCATCTTCCTTGACTTGATCACTATATCATCCACATAGGCATGAACATTGTGCCCGATTTGGCTGTGAAGACAGTTCTGTACACAATGCTGGTAAGTCGCTTGGGCACTCTTGAGTCTGAAGGGCATAGACATATAGCAGAAAGCACCAAAAGGCGTGATGAAAGTCGTCTTCTCTTGGTCTTTGACTGCCATCTTGATCTGATGATAACCAAAATAAGAATCTAGGAAGCATAAACTCTCACAACCCGCCGTTGCATCAATGATCTGGTCAATACGAGGGAGAGCAAACGGGTCAGCCGGACAGGCCTTGTTAAGATTCGTGTAGTCCACGCACATACGTCACGTGTCGTTTTTCTTGAGTACCAGCACCGGGTTAGCGAGCCACTCCGGGTGAAAGACCTCAACGATGAAACCCGCCGCCAGAAGCCGGGCGACCTCTTCCCCAATGGCCTTGCATTACTCCTCATTTAACCGCCGTAGAAACTGTTTGACTGGTTTAATCTTAGGATTCACATTAAGATGGTGCTCAGCAAACTCTCTCGGTACACCCGGCATGTCAGAAGGTTTCCACGCGAAGATGCCCCGATTCTCATGGATGAATTCGATGGGCGCGCTTTCCTATTTGGGATCCATATTAGCTCCAATAGTGAACTGCTAAGATGAGTCACCCGGATTGAAATCCATCAATTTGGTATCATCCGCCGAAAATTTGAGGGGCAGCTCAACCTCTATGGTGGGCTTTTTCAGCGGAGTCATGTCCTCCGGGTTGACATTTTCTTTGTAAAATTTGAGCTCTGCCTCAGCACAACTGGACTCTGCATAAGCCGCATCTTCTTCCTCGCACTTAATAGCCGTCTCTCGATCACCATGCACCGTAATCGTACCTTTTAGGCCCGGCATCTTGAGCTGCAAGTACACATAACAAGGCCTAGCCATAAATTTGGCATAAGCCGGACGTCCAAACAGAGCATGATACGGACTTTTGATCTTGACCACCTTCAAACACAAGGTCTCCACCCTGTAATTGTGTTCATCACCAAAGGTGACTTCCAAAGAGATCCTCCCCACAGGATAAGCTGACTTGCTAGGCACCACATCATGAAAAACTATTGAGGGCGACTTAAGATCTTTATCAAGCAGCTTCATCCGGCGGAAAGTGTCGTAGTACAAAATATTGATGCTACTACCACCATCCATAAGCACCTTAGTAAATACGTAGCCTCCAACTTGGGGAGAAACAACCAACGCCAGCCGTCCCGGGTCATCAACACTCGGCGGGTGATCCTCCCGGCTCCAAGTTATATCGTACTCAGACCACTTCAAGTATTGTGGTAGAGCCAGCATGATCGCATTAACCGCCCGCTTGCGCAACTTCTGATCTCGCTTGTCAAGGCTGGTTGTAAAAACATGATACTGACCCGAGCTGAGCTGCTTTGGATTACTCTGATATCCAGACTGGTTATTCTGTTGCTGATTGTTGCCACCAGAGTGTGGATGATGTCCTCCCTGGTTGCCCTGGCCGTGATGGTCGGATCTTGAGTCGCCGGACCCAAACCCGGCTCCTGACCCGCCTGATCCTGAGCCATCGGGTAGGCCACCATCGTTGTTATGTTGTCGTAAGCTGTAGTCCTTGAACTTTTGCATAACGTGGCAATTACCCCACATGTGACCTGCCGGTCTGTCGGGCCGACTGTGCTCCGGACAAGGTTTATTGAGCATCTCCTCTAAATTAAAAGGAGTCTTACCCTTATTAAAAGGCTGCTTGAACTTTCGGTTGCCCTTAGCAGGATTGTTGCCGATGCTGGCATTGGCCACCAGCTCTGACCCACCGTTCGGGTTCTTCCTCTTTCCTTGGTTACCATTGCCTATCGCACCCTTGCCATTGCTATTCTTCTTACTCTAACTAGGCTTCTCTTCATCAGAGCCCAGATCCTTCGTATTATCAGAGTCGACATATTTCATGAGAGCCGCCATGAGCTCCCCCATGTCTTGACACGTGCACTTGAGCCGGCCGAGCTTCTGTTTCAAAGGCGCAAAGTGGCAATTCTTTTCCAGAATCAAGACCGCTTGAGCCGCTGTAATCTGCTTAGACGAGTGGATGATAGTCAAAACCCGCTGGACCCAGTGATGAGCCGACTCATTTTCCTGCTGTACATAGTGATCTAGATCCACAATCGTCATGGGTTGTTTGCACGTTCCTTGAAAGTTTTTGATGAACTTCGCTTTTAACTCAGCCCAAGAAGTGATGGTATTGGGTGGCAAACCCTACAACCACGTGCGAGCCGGCCCTTCCAGCATCATGATAAAATACTTTGCGCACACCACATCATTGACGTCCAACATCTCCATGGCCAGCTCATAGCTCTCAATCCAAGCCTCCGGGGTAGATCATGGTGTAATTTGGGACCTTGCGAGGGCCTTTGAAATCCTTCAGCAGACGCTCGTTCCGCAGAGCCGGCACCAAGCACGGTACTCCCACGGCCCTAGTGGTTACTCCTGCTCCAACTGAGACGGAAGGCGCAGGCTCTTGATGAGCCATCGTTGCCAGAGCCGTCGCCTCATGCTGTTCCCTCGCCCGATCTATGAGCGCCTGAGCATCCAAAGCTGCCTCGTCGTCTCACGGCGGTCCCCGGTGCCGATCACTTCTAGAAACCGCCGGCGACTCATAACGTCGGTTGAAGCTACGACTGGGGATGGGGGTTGAATGCGCGTGACTCCGGATGTAGGTATACTTCTCTTGTTGGGCCATCGCCGTTCGTAGGTACCCAATAGCGTCTCGTACCTCTTCTGCGAAACGCGCCTCGTCGGGAATAGGGATTGTTCCAATCCTGGTTGCCGCCGCCACCATGTTCTCCGCAGGGTTTGAGTAGTGACCCGCGGGCGTTGGAAAAGCCATTGGTGAGGTCTGGTTCCATCGGGGCAGGTTAAGCTGCTGCCGGGCCGCCGGCCTACTTCCAGGTGCTTCTGTTGTCCGACTCGTCCCTGGTGTGTTAAAAAGGTTTCTGGCCTCATACTGCTCTAGCAAGTAGGACTGGTGCCTCATCCTCCACACCGCAGCCGATGACTGTTGTTCTAGCTCAAGGTGGAAAGCATCTGTCTTAATGCGCTCTGCCTCCGCGTCCATCTGAGCTTTTAACGCGCCGATCCTCTGTTGGACTTCTGCTATCTGGTCCTTCATTCTTGTGCTCTCCAGGTTCCGGGCATCTTGATTGTCAGGCGTGACTTCAGTTGCCATCAGGGCTTTGAGCTCGTTCATCAGATCCAGAAGAACCTAAGCCGGCAACGGGTCAGCCCCCGTGTGTGCCGCCCCGGCAGCCACACTGCTTGTGCCTGGCTCTGTTCCCGCCATGAACATGGTTGCATGAGTCGTCGGCCCATGACTGTCTGGCTCAGACCGCTCCGACTCGGGGTGAAGCTCGCCGTAGCCCCTGAGTCCGCCATCGTGAAGTTGGTAGGTTGATTCTGCCTTTCCGCTCGAAGATCCATCCTCTGAATAGATGAGAGTCTCCTGCAACATAGAAGCCTCAAGATCCATACCTTGAGTGAAGCCAACGAAGACATGCTTCCTACCCGGGTCAGCACGGGCGGGTTGTGCACGCCGAGCCGGCTCGACGATGTCGGTGCAGACGTCCAGCCCGGGTGTAGATCTGCCCATTTTGCCGATGAAGACGTGGATTCCGCCAAAGGGAACCCAGAACCCGTACTCCACAGAGTCAGCGTCGGGACCGCAGCCAGCATCGTCGATGTAGAGCCGGCCGCGACGACTTTTGTTCATCCTTCCGATCCCGTATCCCTCGATCCCCGGAAGAGAGCCCTTTGAGAACTCAACACCATCGAGCGCTAGCCCCACAGTTGGCGCCAATTGTCGTGGTTTTCTCACGGAAGATGTCCGAGGACTTAGATTCGAGGCCATCACTAAGGTGATGGACTCAAAGGGTTTGGTTGGGACGAAGGACATGAGTTTACCCAGGTTCAGCCCCTCAAGAAGAGGTAAAGGCCTACGTCCTGCTTTGTGTTGTATTGATTGGAGTATCGATTACAAGGGAGCGGATTTGCTTGACCTAGTTCTCGATTAGTTTGTTTTCTGTCTAAGTCGCCCCGGGTCTCGCCCTTATAAAGGAGGTCAAGACCACGGGTTACACAAGTCTAATACCGACTCTTACAACGTGTTCGACTCTATCTCTATGTCATCTTGCCTTCCTGAGCAAGCTGTCTCCGGGGGCTTATCCGCCCGGGTCTTCATGCCTTCCTTGTCTGGGCCTCGCCTTGGCCCATCTTGGTGAGCCGCTATACGTCTGGGCTTATGTCTCGAGGCCCATCCTTGGTCTGGCTTATGAGCCGCAAGGTATGACCCGGCCCCACCCGGGCGGATCTCACCATGGGGTTATATCCCCAACAGGTTTGTAATAGATTGGATGGATAGATCGCTCAAGAACACAAAATAAAAGAAGTAAATAAAAGAGTGCAGCAAAGTATTTTTGGGTTTTCGGAATAATAGATCTAGAAACAAAAGTATCAAAAAGATAGATCAGAAAGCAATATGTTGGAAGATAGACCTGGGGGGCATAGGTTTCATTAGTGGATTCTCTCATGAGTATAGCACACGATGGGTAAACAAATTACTGTTGGGCAATTGATAGAAGATAAAATAATCATGACGACATCCAAGGCAATGATCATTATATAGGCATCACGTCCAAGATAAGTAGACCAAAATGATTATGCATCTACTACTATTACTCCACACATCGACCGCTATCCAGCATGCATCTAGTGTATTAAGTTCATGCAGAAACAGAGTAATGCAATAAGAATGATGACATGATGTAGAAAAGATCTATTCATGTAGGAATAGACCCCATCTTGTTATCCTTAATAGCAACAATACATGCGTGCCTCGCTGCCCCTTTTGTCACTGGGAGAGGACACTGCAAGATCGAAACCATCACAAAGCACCTCTTACCATGGCAAGAAAAAATAGATCTAGTTGGCCTGACTAAACCAAAGATTCAAACAAGAAATACGAGGCTATAAGTAATCATGCACATAAGATATTAAATAAGACTCAAATCATATTCATGGATAGAAACTGATCATGAACTCAAAATTCATCGGATCCCAACAAACACACCGCAAAAAGTCATTACATCAAATAGATCTCCAAGAGACCATTGTATTGAGAATCAAAAGAGTGAGAGGAAGCCATCTAGCTACTTCCTACGGACCCGTAGGTCTATGGTGGACTACTCACGCACCACCGGAGAGGCACCCATGAAGACGATGCGCCCCTCCGTGATGGTGTTCGATTGGATCTTGCGGTTCTGGAACTTGGGGTGGCTAGAATTGTGTTTTGTCGACTCCCCTAAGGTTTTTGGAATATTGGGGTATTTATAGAGCTGATAGGCGGTGGAGAGGCGTCCCGAGGAGGGACAACCCATCAGGCCGTGCTAGGGGCCTCTAGCGCGCCCTGTTGGGTTGTGGCCTCCTCGGCCCTCCTCTCTGGTACTTCTTTGGTCCTCCAGGTGTCTTCTAGCCCAAAAAAACCTCCAAAATGTCTCATGGTGTTTGGGCTTCGTTTGGTACTGATATTCCACGAAGGAAAAAACAAGCAAAAAACAGCAGCTAGCACATGGCACTATGTCAATAGGTTAGTCCCAAAAAATGATATAAAGTTGCTATAAAATGATTGTAAAACATCCAAGCTTGATAATATAACAGCATGGAACAATCAGAAAGTATAGATATGTTGGAGATGTATCATGTGCGCATACCGCTCATGAAGCGGAAGAGGGTGACCGATATGTTATTCTCAAGATGAGTGTTTATTCACTTGTCATTACGCGATAGTACGGCGGTAATAGGGATGCCCAGTCCCGAAATGAAAAATAAATTTACTTTAAATTCCTTGGAAATTGTTGGTATGGATGGTACCCGTGAATACGGCTAGCCATGGATTGTGAAAGAATGGTGGAAAAAGGAATAAAAATTATTTTCTGTTCGGGAACCGCCTATGATATATCTAGCATGGAAAGGTATTGAAAATTATCGGTCGTTTTGGTTGACAGGAAAGGTATGCCACCCAAAATATTTTTTCTCTCAATTTAAACTTTGAGCTCTGGCACCTCTACAAATCCCTACCTCCCTCTGTGAAGAGCCTATCTTTTTACTTTATGCAATTTTTACTTTTATTTGAGTCTCCATCTTCTCTTATAAAGCACCAACTAGGGGGCACTATGATCGTACTTGAGCATTGGGTGTAGCTAATATTTGAGTGTGTTTCATGATTGGGTCAATGATTGAGCATGATAGGCTAGGGATAACTTTCTTTAGTGTTGATATTTTGGAAGACATGGTTGCTTGTTGGTATGCTTAAGTATTGAAGTCTTCATGTCAAAACTAGACTATTGCTTTGAACCATCTAAAAGTCCAAATGTCCATGCTACAAAATAAAAGAATATGTGATGAACATGTTAGGCAGCATTCCACATCAAAAACTCTATTTTTATCATTTACCTACTCAAGGACGAGCAGGAATTAAGCTTGGGGATGCTGATACGTCTCCAACGCATCTATACTTTTTGATTGTTCCATGTTGTTATATTATCAATCTTGGATGTTTTACAATCATTATATAGCAACTTTATATCATTTGTTGGGACTAACCTATTGACATAGTGCCAAGTGCCAGTTGTTGTTTTTCACTTCGTAGAATATGAGTACCAAATGAAGCCCAACTACCGTGAAACTCTTTGGAGATTTTTTTTGGACCAGAAGACAACTTGGAAGCCAAGGAAGCACCTGAGTGGAGGCATGTGGGGACCACAAGACACCGGGGCACGATAGAGGCCTCTAGCATGGCCTAGTGGGTTGTGGGGCCAACAGGACCCCTCTCCACTGCCTATCGGCTCTATAAATACCCAAATATTCCAATAACCCTAGGGGAGTCGACTAAAAACAATTCTAGCCGCCTCAAGTTCCAGAACCACGAGATCCAATCTAACACCATCACGGAAGGGTGCATCATCTTCATGGGTGCCTCTCCGATGATGCGATCGTAGTCCACCATAGACCTACGGGTTCGTAGGCAATAGATAGATGGCTTCCTCTCTCTATTTTTATTCTCAATACAATGGTATCTTGGAGATCTATTTGATGTAATGACTTTTTGCGGTGTGTTTGTTGGGATCCAACGAAGTTTGAGTTCATGATCAGTTTCTATCCATGAATATTATTTGAGTCCTCTTTCATCTCTTATATGCATGATTATTTATACACTCGTATTTCTTCTTCAAATCTTTGATTTAGTTAAGCCAACTAGATCGATTTTTCTTGCCATGGGAAGATATGCTTTGTGATGGGTTCAATCTTGCGGTGTCATCTCCTAGTGACAGAAGGGGGAGCGAGGCACACATGTATCGCTATTAAGGATAACAACATGGGGTCTATTCCTACATGAATAGATCTTGTCTACATCATGTCATCGTTCTTATTGCATTACTTTGTTTCTTCATGAACTTAATACACTAGATGCATGCTAGATAGCAGTCGATGTGTGGAGTAAAAGTAATAGATACAGAATTGTTTCGGTCTACTAATCTTGGACGTGATGCCTATATAATGATCATTGCCTTGGATATCGTCATGATTATTTGATTTGGTATCAATTGCCCAATAGTAATTTGTTTACACCTTGTGTGTTATACTCATGAGAGAAGCCACTAGTGAAACCTAAGGCCCCCGGCTCTATCTTTTAATATATTGCTTTCCCATCTATTTTTTCGCATTTGCTTTCAGATCTACTATTCCAAAACCCAAAAAATAGCTTGTTGCACTTTTTATTTGCATCTTTTATTTTGAGTTCTTGCACGATCTATTTATCCAATCTCATACTAACTGATCTATCTTTTACCGTGAAGAGATTGACAACCTCTCTTACGTGTCGGGTTGCAAGTAATTGTTCTTTGTGTGCAGGTATCGTTCACATAATGTTGCTTGGTTCTCCTACTAGTTCGATAACCTTGGTTTCATAACTGAGGGAAATACTTACCATAGCTGTGCTGCATCATCCCTTCCCATTTGGGGAAATACGGACACAGTCTCAAGCCACGTCAGGTATCAAACGTTACTTCACAACTTGGTGATCATAAAGGTGCTCTTCGGGCATCTCATAAGGTATTTGTTGGGTTGCATGGATCGATACTCAGATTTGCCACTCCATGTGACAAAGAGATATCTTTGGGCCCTCTTTTTAATACATCATAAATAGATTGCAAGCATGTGACTAATGTGGTTAGTCACGGATATATTGTATTACGGAACGAGTAAAGAGAACTTGCTGATGACAAGACTAAACTAGGTATGGCGTACCTATGATCGAATCTCGGGCAAGTAACATATCACCAGACGAAGGGAATTGTATACGGGATTATCTGAATCCTCGACATTGTGGTTCAAACCGATAAAGATCTTCGTTGAATATGTGGGAGTCATTATGGCATGTAAGTCCCGCTATTGATTATTGATCGAAGAGGTGGATCAATCATGTCTGCATCTTCCCGAACCCGTACGGTCACACTTAATGTTCAGTAACATTGGGGTAGTAATGGTATATTCATAATGGTCAGACTGGAGATAGATCGGAGTCTCCGATGGGATGAGAGATACCACGAGGAGCTTTGGAATGGTCCGAAGATAAAGTTTGATATAAGGAAAGTGGTTTTCGGGTTTCAAAATATGTTCAAAAAATTTCAGTATTGTATCGGGAAGGTTCTAGAAGGTTCCGGAGTGGTTCCCACCTACATGGAGGGAACCACATGGACGTGGGTAGTGGGGAAGACCCCGCACCACTGGTCCAGGCACACCAAGACCCCCCCCCCCCCAAGAAAAGAAATAGGATTATATCCTGAAGGGACAAGATCAAGATCCCTAAAATGGGGGGATCACGATCACTGGGTGATACATATCAAACGTATCTACTTTTCCAAACACTTTTGCTCTGGTTTTGGACTAATTTGCATGATTTGATTGGAACTAACCCAGACTGACGTTGTTTTCAGCAGAACTACCTTGGTGTTATTTTTGTGTGGAAATAAAAGTTTCTGGAATTGGACAACACTTTTTGTGAGTTATTTTTGAAATAAATAATGAGTTACGGAGCGAAGATTCACCGAAGGGGGGCTGCCTCGGGGCCACAAGCCAACAGGGCACACCCATCCCCAAGGGTGCGCCCTGATGGCTTGTGGGGCCCACGTGCCTCCTTCGGCCCTAATTCCAGTCCTATAAATTCACATATTCGTAGAAAAAAATAGGAGATAAGAGTTTATCACATTTCACGAGACTGAGCCACCGCCACCTCCCGTTCTTCCACAGGAGGGTTGATCTGGAGTCCGTTTGGGGGTCCGAAGAGCGGGATTCGTCATTGTCGTCATCACCAACCCTTCTTCATCAACACCGCCATGATGCTCACAATCGAGAGTGAGTAATTCCTTCGTATCCTTGCTGTACGGGGATGGGATTGGATGAGATTGATCATGTAATCGAGTTAAGTTTGATAGGGCTTGATCCCTAGTATCCACTATGTTCTGAGATTGATGTTGCTATGACTTTGCTATGCTTAATGCTTGTCACTAGGGCCCGAGTGCCATGATTTCATATCTGAAACTATTATGTTTTCATGAATATAAGAGTGATTTGGATCCTATGTTGCAAGTTGTATGCACCTATTATGTGTCTTTATCTGCATACCCCAAGGCGAGAATAACTGGGAATCTTTCCGGTGATTGGCGTAGTTTGAGAAGTTCATGTATTCATCATGTGTTAATGCTTTGTTCCGGTTCCCTATTAAGAGGAGGCCTTAATAGACCTTAGTTTCCGTTAGGACCCTGCTGCCACGGGAGGGTAGGACAAGATGTCATACAAGTTCTTATCGCAAGCACATACGACTGTATACGGAATACATGCTTACATTACATTGATGAATGGAGCTAGTTTTGTGTCGCCCTAGTGACTGTTACATGATAGGTGTCATCTAAATCATTATTCATCACCGATCCACGTGCCTACATTTTATATATAATGAATCTTTGTAGGTTACTATTGCTGCTACTACTGTCACAACTGCTACATAATTGTTGCTATCAATGTGATTGTTACTATTGTTACTACTATTTACCGTGCTACTAAATCTTTGTTGTAGAGAGATATCCCTGGTGTGGTTAAATTGACAACTCAACTGCTAAGGTCGATAAATATTCTTTCGCTCCCCTTGTGTCGAATCAATTAATTAGGGTGAAATACTAACCTGAAGACTATTGCGATACCCTATACTTGTGGGTTATCAAGACCTTTTTCTCGCGCCGTTGCTGGGGAGCATAGCTATATTCATTGTGTTAACTTGATGATATCCAATTGCTACTATGAAGAATCTGAAGATACTCGAACTAAGATCATCCCCTCTCACACGAGAGGATGTAAGGAATTGTCACCTAGCTCTGCTTTTGATTCACCTACTGTTTTGAATCAGCTTGTTACACCACCACTTGTCGATCGTTCCGGTTTGTCACATGAACTTGATGATGCTACTTCTGAAATTAATGATGCTACTATTGCTACACATGATGAAACTGAAAATGTGCCGCTGAATGAATTACTTGATGCTCGTATTGCTAAAGCTAGAGAACTTGAAAATGTCAAAATTGATGAAGATTTTGTATCACCTATCACACCTCACTCTCCTAATAGATATGAATTGCCTTATGTACTCAAAGGTTATGATATGGATTGAGAGGTAGCTAGGGACTTTCTTTCTTGTGAGAATAGAGATGATTTGAAGAAATTACTATGCAAACTAAAACAAAAATCTATGATGGAGAAAATGAAACATGATCCTAAATTTTCTACTTCTCCTATATTTGTCACTGATAAGGATTATGAATTCCTTGTAGACCCTTAATTGATTCCTATAGTAGAGTCTGATCCTTTCCATGGTTACGAAACTGAAACGGTTGTCGAACATCTCATGAAATTGAATGATATTGCTGCTTTATTTACTAGTGAGGAAAAGATACACTATTATTATATGCTTAAGCTTTTCCCTTTCTCGCTAAAAGGCAAGGCCAAATAATGGTTCATTTCTCTTGCTCCTGGTTGTGTGCGTAGTCCCAGGGATATGCTTTATTACTTTTTTGAAAAATATTTTCCTGCTCATGAGAAACAAGCTGCCTTACAAGAAATATTTAACTTTGTGCAAATCGAAGAAGACAATCTCCCTCAAGCTTGGGGGAGGCTTCTCTAGTTACTTAGAGCTTTGCCTGATCACCCTCTTAAGAAAAATCAAATGCTTGATATATGTTATAATGGACTAACCGATGCTTCTAGGGATTTCCTAGATAATTGTGCTCGTTGTGTTTGCAAGGAAAGAATTTTTGGACAAGCTGAAGAACTATTGAATAACATATTGCAAAATGCTGATGATTGGAGACTTCCTGAACCACCTCAGGAATCTATTCAAAAGAAGAGTTGTATTCTATTTCTCGGTCCTAAAGATATGCAAGAAACAAAAAGATCTAAGAAAGAGAAAGGTATTAAAACTGAAGATGTCAAGAAATTACCACTTGTCGAAGAAATACATGGACTTAACACCCCGACATGGGTAGTAGAGGTAAATTCTCGATGTACCTTTAATGAAAGTGATATACCTTATAAAAAGACTCCTAGTCAATGCATGGATGACTTTGATAATTACATTGTTAAGCAAGAGCATTTCAATAATTATCTGAAGGACCAATTAAGATGCAATGCCATGATGATAGATCGCTTAAGTGACTTGATGTTTAGAATTGCTAATGATGTTAAGGGTCTAGGTAAGCATGATTCTATGGTTCACACCCAACTAGACCAAGTTGTTAAGTTACAAAATGATTTGATGGCTGATATAAATGATAATATTAATGATCATGCTGCTAGAGTAATGACTAGAGGAGGGTAGAATGACTTAGGAACCTCTTTATCCTGAGGTTCATGATACGTCCATTTTGCATCATGTTTTCCTACTATTATTTATAATATTTCTATGCATAATAATGCTTTCGGGTGTAATTCTAATGCCTTTTCTCTCACAATTTGCAAGGTTTACACCAAGAGGGAGAATGCCGGCAACTGGAATACAATACCTAAAAAAAGCATGTTAGAGATACCTATTCTGCACATCCCTAATGAAGCTGAAATTTAACGGAGATTATTTATATAATAAATAAGAAATACTGGAGCTGAAAACTATCGGAGGGGGGCCACCAGGTGGGCACCCTCCATCAGGGCGCGCCAGGCCCCCCAAGCGCGCCCTCGTGGAGCATGCTCGCCCTGGTCCACCTATGGAGCCCATCTTCTGGTATAAATTCCCAAAAAACTAAAAAATTAGGAGGAGGACTTTCAAGATGAAGCGCCGCCGCCTCGATACGAAACTTGGGCAGGAGCATTTTTGCCCTCCGGCGGAGCGATTCTGTCGCGGGAACTTCTCTCCCGGAGGGGGAAATTGAAGCTATCGTCATCACCAACAACCCTTACATCTTGGGGAGGCCATTATTCATCAACATCTTCAACATCACCATCTCCTCTCAAACCCTAGTTCATCTCTTGTGTTCAATCTTTGTATTGGAACCTATGATTGGTACCCGTGGGTGACTAGTAGTGTAGATTGCCTTGTGTAGTTGATTACTATATGGTTTATTGGTGGAAGATTATATGTTCAGATCCATTATGCTATTCAATACCCCTATGAGCTTGAGCATGAATATTATTTGTGAGTAGTTACCTTTGTTCTTGGGGTCACGAGAGAGATCATGTTGCAAGTAATCATGTGGATTTGATATGTGTTCGATATTTTGATGATATGTATGTTGTGATTCCCTTAGTGGTGTCATGTGAACATCGACTATATGACACTTTAGCATCCTTGGGCCTAAGTGAATGCATTGTGGAGTAATTTAAACCCTAGTTTATGCGCTACTTCATAAGGGGCTCATTTGGGTCCACATGCTTAATGCTATGGTTAGACTTTGTCTTAATACTTTTCTCGTACTTGCGGATGCTTGCGAGGGGGTTAATCATAAGTAGGTTGTCAGTTCAAGTAAGAACAACACCTTAGCACCGGTCCACCCACATATCAAATTATCAAAGTAGCGAACACGAATCAAACCAACATGATGAAAGTGACTAGATGAAATTCACGTGTACCCTGAAGAACACTTTGCTTATCATAAGAGATAGGTTTGGCCTGTCCTTTTCCACAAAAGAATTAGGCTACCTTGCTGCACCTTACCTATTGTTACTGCTACTTGATCGTTACAAAGTAGCCCGCTATCAAACTACTTGCTACTTACAATTTCAGTGTCTGCAGAAATTACCTTGGTGAAAACCGCTTATCATTTCCTTCTGCTCCTCGTTGGGTTCGACACTCTTACTTATCGAAAGGACTATGGTTGACCCCTACACTTGTGGGTCATCAAGACTCTTTTCTGGCACCGTTGCCGGGGAGTGAAGCGCTCTTGGTAAGTGGAATTAGGTTAGGCAAAACTTATACTACATGCTGAAATTTACTGTCACTTTTTACTATGGAGAGCAATATTTTGAGAGTTTTGTTTGGGGTATCTTCACTTGGACCGGAACCACAATTATTTTCCCCTCAACCTAGGGCATCTACTGAAAATATTAGTTATGAAATTCCTTCGGGTATGTTGGAACAACTGCTAGCTAGTCCTTATGCAGGAGACGGAACTGAACATCCTGATATACACCTACTACATCTGGAAGAAATTTGTGGACTATTTAAGCTTGCAAGTTTATCCAGAGATAAGTTAAGAAGAAGGTGTTCCCTTTATATTTGAAGGGAAAAGCATTGATATGGTATAGGCTATGTGATGATATTGGATCATTGAACTGGAATCGTTTGAAATTGGAATTCCACCAGAAGTTTTATCCTATGCATCTAGTTCATCGTGATCGGATTATATATATAATTTTTGGCCTCGTGAAGGAGAAAGTATCGGTCTAGCTTGTGGGAGACTTAATTCAATGTTATATTCATGCCCCATTCATGATATCCCGAGAGAAGTTATTATTCAGAATTTTTATGCTCGGCTTTCTCATAATGAACAAACCATGCTCGATAGTTCTTGTACTGGTTCCTTTATGAAGAATACTATTGAATTCAAGAGGGGTCTCTTGGAAAGAATTAAAGACAACTCTGAAGATTGGTAACTCGATGAAGGTAATGAGTCAGGTATTAAGCTTGAATTTGATTGTGTTAAATCTTTTATGAATATTGATGCTTTTCACAAGTTTAGCATTAAATTTGGACTTGACTTTGAGATAGTAGCCTCTTTTTGTGAGTCATTTGTTGCTCATGTTGATCTCCCTAAAGATAAGTGGTTTAAATATCATCCCCCTATTAAAAAGGAAATTAAAGAATTGGTCATAGCTAAAGAAGAAACTATTATTTACAATGTTGATCTAGTTGTGCCTACTACTTATATTGAAAAACCACCTCTCCCTGTTAGGATAAAGGAACATGCTAAGGTATCAATTGTGGTCCGCAAGAGTAATATTAGAGCACCTAAGCCCTCCGAACAAATTAAACTAGAACCTAGTGTTGCTATGGTTAAAGATCTCTTGATAGAAAATATTGATGGGCATGTCATTTACTTCTGTGATGAAGCTCCTAGAATTGCTAAACCCGATGAAAAAGACAAACATAGACTCGTAGTTGGCCTGCCTGTTGTCTTAGTCAAAAATAGGAGATCATTGTTATCATGGCTTATGTGATTTGGGTGCTAGTGTGAGTGTTATTCCTTTTACTTTATATCAAGAAATTATGAATAACATAGCATGTGCTGAAATAGAAGATATTGATGTTACTATTAAACTTGCTAATAGAGATACCATCACACCACATGGGATTGTTAGAGATGTTGAAATATTGTGTGGGAAAATAAAATATCCTACTGATTTTCTAGTTCTTGGTTCCCCACAAGATGACTTTTGTCCCATTATCTTTGGTAGACCTTTCTTGAACACTGTTAATGCTAAGATAGATTGTCAAAAAGAAATCGTCAGTGTTGAGTTTGGTGATGTGTCTCATGAGTTTATTTTTTCTAAGTTTAGTAGACAACCTCGTGATAGAGAATTACCTAGTAAGGATGAAATAATTGGTCTTGCTTCTATTGTTGTTCCTCCTACTGCTCCACTAGGACAATATTTGCTACACCATGAAACGGTATGCACTTGCGTGAAAGAAATGAAATAGATAAAATATTCTTTGAACAACAACCTCTAATGAAACACAATTTGCCTATTGAAAATCTTGGAGGTCCTCCTCCACCTAAAGGTGATCTTGTGTTTGAACTAAAACAATTGCATGACACTTTGAAGTATGCTTATCTAGATGAGAAAAAGATATATCTTGTTATTATTAGTGCTAACCTTTCAGAACATGAAGAAGAAAGGTTATTAAAAATTATGAGGAAGCATCGGGCTGCTATTGGATATACTCTTGATGATCTTAAGGGCATTAGTTCGACTCTATGTCAGCACAAGATCAATATGGAACCTGATGCTAAACCTGTTGTTGATAACCAACGATGATTGAATCCCAAGATGAAAGAAGTGGCAAGAACTGAAATATTAAAGCTTCTGGAAGCAGGTATAATCTATCCTATAGCTGATAGTAGATGGGTGAGTCCCGTTCATTGTGTCCCTAAGAAAGGAGGTATTATTGTTGTTCCTAATGATAAAAATGAACTTATCCCACATAGAATTGTTACTGGCTATAGGATGGTAATTGATTTTAGAAAATTAAATAAAGCTACTAGAAAAGATCATTACCCCTTGACTTTTATTGATGAAATGCTTGAAAGATTATCTAAGCTATCACACACACTTTTGTTTCTTGGATGTATATTCTGGTTTCTCTCAAATACCCGTGTCACAATCTGATCAAGAGAAAACCACATTTACTTGTCCTTTTGGAACCTATGCTTATAGACGTATGCCTTTTGGTTTATGCAATGCACCTGCTACCTATCAAAGATGTATGACTGATATATTCTCTAATTTTTGTGAAAAGATTGTGGAGGTTTTCATGGATGATTTCTCCGTGTACGGAACTTCTTTTGATTCTTGCTTAAGCAACCATGATCGAGTTTTGGAGAGATGTGAACAAACTAATCTCATGTGGAATTGCGAGAAGTGCCACTTTATGATTAATGACAGTATTTTCTTGGGGCATAAAATATCTGAACGAGGTATTGAGGTGGATCAAGCTAAAGTTGATGCAATTGAGAAAATTCCATGTCCTAAAGGTATCAAAGGTATTTTAAGTTTCGTTCGCCACACTGGTTTCTATAGGAGGTTTATTAAAGAATTCTCTAAAATTTCTAGGCCTCTTACTAATCTTTTACAAAAGGATATTCCCTTTGTTTTTGATGATGACTGCATAGAAGTCTTTGGAACATTAAAGAAAGTCTTAACCACTACACCTATTGTTCAACCACCTGATTGGAACTTTCCTTTTGAAATTATGTGTGATGCTAGTGATTATGTTGTTGGTGTTGTTCTAGGACAAAGAGTTGATAAGAAATTAAATGTTATCCATTATGCTAGCAAAACTCTAGACAATGCCCAAAGAAATTATGCTACTGGTGAAAATGAATTTTTAGCAGTCGTGTTTGCTTGTGATCCTAAATTTTTTTTGAGTGAGAAGAGGATAGAATCGAAATTCCTAAGTCATAATTCCTCACAGGAGTATAGAAGAGGAATAAAAGAAACCTACTCTCCG
This sequence comes from Hordeum marinum, assembly GCA_022496015.1. NCBI lineage: Eukaryota > Viridiplantae > Streptophyta > Magnoliopsida > Poales > Poaceae > Hordeum > Hordeum marinum. Next base: position 411,804,360 of record CM039678.1, on the reverse strand, counting down.
ATATATAACTAGACTCAAAATAGTTTTTCACTAGACTCGACTCGGCCAAGTTCGATTAATCAAGGGGGCTCCTAGGTCGGTGCAGGCTCTAATACCAACTTGTCACGCCCAAGGTGCGATCCTATCCTTATTTTGGCACGAGGGCCTCGACAGTGATAGAAGCGCACCTCATAGTGTTGGAAGAATGGATATCATTACGAGTACATTTATAGAAGAGATGAGTATATGGAATTGGATTACACTCGCCAGAAGCTACATCAAGATCACATCAATACAACATTATACTCAAACATCATACATAAGAGCAGGGTCCGACTATGGATGAAACCAAACGATAAAATGACATCCATCCTTGCTATCCCATGCTGCCGCCTGGAACCCATCCTAGATCGATGAAGAAGAAGAAGAAGAAGAACTCCAAACAAACAAGCATCGCTCTCACGTCAAAGCATCGCATTACCTGTACCTGCAATTGTTGTTGTAGTAATCTGTGAGCCATAGGGACTCAGCAATATCATTTCCAAGGGTACCAAGACTATTAAAGCTTAATGGGTGAGGTATGGTTAAGTGGTAAGGCTGCAGCAAGCGACTAAGCATCTATTTGAGTGGCTAACTTACGAATATATGAAGTAAAGTATGGTGGTCTACGCATAACGGAATGGAACTAGTAACAATCACTATGTGATCCTGAACACCTACTTCCATCAATCATAACCCCACCGTGTTCTCTCCCGGATAAGGACTCACGAGAAGAGACAGTCACGGTTATGCACACGGTTGGTGTATTTTATTTGAGTTTACTTCAAGTTTGCTATGACCGGGTGTTAAACAAAGTTTCCAAGTTTGCCACATAACTGCGGGCATGATTTTTCGAAAGATTTAACCCTACAGGGGTGCTCCAACTCATCCATCACAAATTAACCACACGGCGTGGGAATAACCTCGACCACGGATCTCGTGATCATCCTAGGCAATTCCAAAGGAAATCCGACACCTCAAGATAGCCCGAAGAAGATCAGAGTTCCTCACGCAAGACATTCGAGAAAGGTAAAACAAGTCCAGCAAGACCGCCCGATGTGTCGACGAACCCGATAAGAGTCGTGTATCTCATTCTCAGGACACGACCGGATTGGCTAAGTTTCTGGCTGGCACAACCGTTGGTGGCCCGGTTACTGCCATTTTGGACCAACACTCATGAGGATCACTGGCCCGGGTTGTTGATTAATTATCCGCGGGTGCCGGCGGGTCCCTATGCATTTTATTAGTTATTAGGAAAATGTAGTATCAAAGTTGGGCCTTGCCAGACAAAATTTATCCTAAAACTAAAATCAAGGGGGTCCCCATAACAACCCCGAGCATGTTAGGAGCGCTCAATATGGAACATAACACCGGTACACAAGTAACTAGGGGCAGGAAGAGTGGAACAAAACACCGAGCAAAAGGCCAAGCATTCCACCCTTTACCAAGTGTATATGTGCATTAAATTAAATAGCAACAATATTGTGATATCAAAATGAATGTCCATGTTGACACATGGAAGCAATTGCACCTGCAGCTAGAAACGCTATAAGAAGGGCTAAGCAAGTGGTAACATAGCCAAACAAAGGTTTTGCCGGGATGTGTAGGGGTTAGAGGCTTTTCATGGCAATGTTGGGAGGCTTGTCAAACAAGTGGTAGGTAACGTGACATCACGATAAAAGCGGGACAACTAGCATAGCAATAATAGTAGTGGTATCCAGGGAAATGTGTCATCTTGCCAGAGATCCCGCTTGGAAGAAGAATGAGTCCATGAAGAAGACGATTCGTGAAGTAGACGAACGAATCCTCACACTCCAATGCTTTCGGAACTCTATCAAGAAGGAACAGTCCAAAACAACAATCAACACATGGCACACCACAACATATGCATGACACGATGCACAAACAATTATGATGCATGTCCGGTTTAATATGCAACGCATGGCATGGCATGGCAAGAACAACAAACAACTACTACATATTAAGTGAAGTTCAATATGCAACGAGTTGCATATTGACGAAACTCCATGTTCGAATTATTTAGTTCACCCCCGTTTTGGTACTCATCAACATTAAATGTTGTTAGACGTGGCAAGAGGTGAAGCACAAACAACTACATCACCTAGGCACTTTAAATGAGGCCGGAAGCAACGAATAACAACTCCGGAACAACCTCATATGCATATTTTAAGTTTGGTCCAGATCTGAACTAACCATATTTTAGAGTTATTAAACAGCAAAATAAATGTCACCATGAGATGCTACACATTTTTTAGTCAAGTTACATATATCAAACATTTTAATCGGAGCTATGGTTCAATAGTTATGAAATAAATCATTTTACATGGCATTAACGAAAATTGCATGAAATCAGCAATTTAAACATTTTAAACATGTGTGAAAGTTGGATATTGTGAATCTACACGAAATTCTAGTCATTTTACATGTATAAAGTTTTTTACATACGATGCACGGTTGAAAAGTTATTAATGCATGAAGATGGAGGACTTTTCTGTCAAATAGTTTTTCTCTGGATAATTTCGAAATTCACAAAACGTAATAAAAACTAAAACGGGCCAAATCTACAATAGGGACCGGCTGGAGGAGGCGGTTGCAGCTGGGCCAAGGTGGCATGGCCAGCCTAGCTGGTGTGCGCGGTGGCCTAGGAGCAGGGCATCGTCCTCCTCCTCGCTCCCGTGGTTAAGCAGGAGGCAGGGGTAAGGCCATGGCAAGGGATGACGACGGCGAAGCTCCGGGAGGCGGGGAGGGCCGGAGCCGGCTGGAACCGGTAGATTCGGGCATGAGTACCCTGGATCCGGCAGCGGTCGGCGGCGTGCGAGGACGGAGATCTGACAAGCATGGCCTCCTGCGAACAAAGAAATGAGAGAGAGAGAGATTCGGTGAGGAGTAGGGAGAAGAGACGGGGGAGAGGGAGAAGAGGGCCACAGGGCAAGGTCCAGCCTAGGGGGGTCACCGATGGTGTCTCGCCGGAGGGTCTGCTCTAGCGATGGAGGATCGGGGTGGCGCTCGCTTCCTTGGGGCGCGCACGGGAGCTTGGGAGGCTGTGAGAGCTCCCTAGCGATGGGGTTGATTCGGGCCTGAGCGGGCCACCAGATGGGCCTGGCAGGCCGGCGGCGCTGGGAGGAGAGAGGAGGTGGGAGGTGGCGGCTGGCTGTTGGCTCGACACGAAAAACGAGGGGATTAGTACAGTTTTGGGGCTAGGGTTTGGAGTTTTCATCCGTTTTCGGACCGCTCGATCTCGATCGGACGGTACAGAAGTGGAGGGGGCTAGCAGGGCCATGTGAGCTGTGTAGAGGGGGTGTGAGCTGAGGAGGGAGGGAGATTTGCGGCCCGCTGACATGAGGTTTAAAAATACCGAAACAACCGACGAATAAACCGATGACCACACTGCTACAGCCAACCATTCAGGTACCAAACGACCTTCGATCATGATGAAAATTGACAGGCAGTCTACCTATGCTACAACAAGATGGCATGCCAAGTATCGACCCGATCAAAGAATATTTTATGCGCACTTTGAAAAACAATATTTTATTGGTGTCGCGGACATGTGCGTGTGTTGTTGGACTCGAAAAGGGCGACAACAAGAACGGAGAGAATCGGTGACTACGAACTGATGCAAGTTTTCAAAAACGAGTGGCGATGCTATGCAAGATGATGTGAATGATGCGATGAAGAATGTGACAATAAAACGAATCACACGACAATAATGGAATAAAAGGGGAATCTTCTGGAGCGTCGGTCTCGGGCTGTTACACTAGTTCTCAAGTTGAACTTAGCAATAGAGAAATAAAATTGATATTACAAAAAATGGTCAATATGTCCCGAAAGAATTGGTCTAAGAAATTAGATGATGCACTTGGGGCCTATAGAACCACTTATAAAATCCTATGGGTATGCCTCCATACAAGATGGTATATGGGAAAGCTTGTCATTTCCCTCTAGAGTTAGAACATAAAGAGTTTTGGGCAATTAAAGAACTAAATTATGACTTCAAGCTTGCCGGTGAAAAGAGGTTATTTGATATTAGCTCATTAGATGAATGGAGAACCCAAGTTTGTGAAAATGCCAAGTTATTTAAAGAAAAATTTAAAAGTTGGCATGCCAAAAGAATCCAAAAGCGAGAATTCAAAGTTGGAGAGTATGCTCTTTTGTACAATTCTCATTTCAGGTGTTTTGCGGGAAAACTTCTCTACAAATGGGAAGGACCCTATGTTATCGAAGAGGTTTATCGCTCTGGAGCTATTAAGATTAATAATGTCGAAGGTAGCAACCCGAAGGTGGTCAATGGACAAAGAATTAAACACTATATCTCAGGCACACCTATTAATGTTGAAAGCAATGTATCCAAACCATGACACCGGAGGAACACATAAGAGAAACCTTCCAGAACAATCAAGAATCGTGAAAAATAAGAGGTACATGATACGGTAAGTAAACGGACTCCGAAAAATTCGCACAAATATTTTTTTACCAGTTTTGGAATATTGAAGAATTTTAGGAAATAAAAAATAAATGGGAAAGCACCCAAGGTGAGCATGATACACCAGGGCGCGGTTGCCATCCCTGTTGCGCCCTGGTGGAGCGTGCCCACCTCAGGAACCTTCCCGACTCCGTTTTCCTTCCGTTTGCTTGTTTTGCAACAATACAAATTCTCTATATATACCCCCGATTATTTTGACCACCACATCGTGAGATTTTCCTCTATTCTTGTTTCATGTTGTTTTTCCTGGCAGATGTAGATCTTCATGCCTTCACCAAGCTCTCCCAAGGACAAGTTCTTCGAGAAGGTTATCAACCCGTACTTGCTGGAGGTGATGAAGAACCCTCAAACCATTGAGATGCGTGAGGGGTGCTCCACATCCGGGATGTTCAAGGGCCCAAGAAGACGGGAAGCATGGAGGCCAGGATGGAAGCGGTGGAGCAAGACATCGTCAGTGCAAAGGGATGGTGGAGCGTGGACTTAGTGCCAATCACTCCATGGTCATAGAATTCACCGGTGATCACATTGTGGATGGCCAGTCCATCAAAGACACCATCTTCAACTTCAATAAGCAAATTAACTTTCTGTAGAGTCAAATTTATGATCTCCAAAATCAAGTTTTTGAATATGAAGTGAGATTTAAAGGTATGGGTTTAGCTGCCAATTGTAGTACTCCAGGGACTCGTGCATCAACTTTTAATGGTGAGCCCTTGCCCTGGAAACTAGAGGATAAACCTACTTCCGCCTCATCACCACCACCTTCATCATCTTCACCACCAAAGGAGACTTGAGTACACGGGTATGGGCACTCCCCTTGGCTTGAGCCAAGCTTGGGGGAGGTGCCCCAGTATCGTATCACCATCACTTTTTACCTTTGCTTCTTTATTTCGATCCTTAGCCTTTTCATGATTTAGTTGAATAAAAGTTTAGTATGATCTATTTTCAAGTGCTAGTTTCGTGATCCATCTATCTATGTAATCGAATGAGAGTTATATAATAAAGTTTAGTTTGAGCTTTTGCCCCTTCTACTTTCTTGTTGCAATCTTGATAAAAGAGAATAAATGAAAAAGATCATATGCTAATCTTATGGTGAGTCATGACATCACAATAAAGAAAAGTATAAGTGGTAAAATTTATTGGAGATTTGCAAACATAGCATTAGTCAATGCCGCAATTCATGAAAGAATTAATTAGGGAAGAGAAGATTCACATGAAAATATACTATCATGGAAATCTTTTATGATTGTGAGCCCCATTAAATATTATATACGAAAATTGTTGACGTTGGACAAGGAAGGCAAGGTAATGATTTATGCTTGTTCATATTCACATAGAAGTTATATTGTCATGGATCCTTCAACATGTGGTGCTTGCCCAATATCTTTGCTAGCCAAAAATTCCGCACTAAGCAGAGATATTACTTATGCATCCAAAAAACCAAAACCCAAACTCATGTTTGAGAGTCCACCATACCTACCTATGGATTGAATAAGATCCTCCAAGCAAGTTGTCATCAGTGCATCAAGGCAATAAAAATTGCTTCTAAAAGTGTCGGACCAATTAGTGTAAGAGAAAATTGAGCGTTGCACGAACTTGTGATGGCAATGTAATAAAAGCGACGGACTGCATAATAAAGGTTGCTATCACAAGGGGCAATGCAACATGATGTTCTTTTGTGCTAAGGAATCTGGCATGCAAACTAAAAAGCGCATGACAACCTTTGCTTCCCTCTGCGAAGGGCCTATTTTTTAATTTTATGTGTTTACTTTCATGTAACTGTCAAAGTATTCTTCTCTATTCCTTTTTATTTTTCTCTTTTTGCAAGCATCATGTGGTGAGGAAAGATCTAGGCACATATATCCATTTGGATATGAGTGGGCATGAGTTATTATTGTTGACATCACCCTTGAGGTGAATACGTTGGGAGGCAAACTATAAGCCCCTATCTTTCTATGTGTCCAGTTGAAACTTTTCGTCCATGGGTATGCTATGACTGTTAGCAATCATAGAATACTAAATGATGGTTGAGTATGTGGACTTGCCAAAAGGCTCCTACATGAGACCCTTCCTGAAAATATGATGCATTGTAGTTTCCAAAGTAGAGTGAGAACATAGCTTGTTGGTTTCCAATAAGGTTTATGCTTTATACTTCCACATTGTGATGAATTATTACTTACTCATAAGAAGCTATATGATGCTGTTATGAAATAAAAAAATATGAGAAATTTTATGTTAATTTTTCTTGCTGTTATAATAATAAGCATGATGCTACTATGTACGTATTTTGTTTTTATCGACACCTTTCTCTCAAACCATGTGGACATGTTCTTCAATATCGGCTTTTGCTTGAGGACAAGCGAGTTCTAAGCTTGGGGAGTTGATACGTCCATTTTGCATCATGTTTTCCTACTGTTATTTATAATGTTTTTATGCATAATAATGCTTTGGGGAGTAATTCTAATGCCTTTTCCCTCACAATTTGCAAGGTTTACACCAAGAGGGAGAATGCCGGCAACTGGAATTCAGTACTTGAATAAAGCATGTTAGAGATACCTATTCTGCACATCCCCATTGAAGCTAAAAAATACTGGAGCTGAAAACAATCAGAGGGGGCCCACCAGGTGGGCATCCCCCACGAGGGCGCGCCAGGCCCCCCAGGGGCGCCCTGGTGGAGCGTGCTCACCCTAGCGCACCTCCAGAGCCCATCTTCTGGTATAAATTCCCAAAAAACCTAAAAAATGAGGAGGAGGACTTTCAGGACGAAGCGTCGCCACCTCGACGCGGAACTTGGGCAGGAGAACTTTTGCTCTCTAACGGAGTGATTCTGTCGGGGGAACTTCCCTCCCGGAGGGGGAAATTGAAGCCATCATCATCACCAACAACCCTCTCATCTTGGGGAGGCCATTCTTCATCAACATCTTCAATAGCACCATCTCCTCTCAAACCCTAGTTCATCTCTTGTGTTCAATCTTTGTACCGGAACCTCAGATTGGTACATGTGGGTGACTAGTAGTGTTGATTGCCTTGTGTTGTTGCTTACTATATGGTTTATTTGGCGGAAGATTATATGTTTAGATCCATTATGCTATTTAATACCCCTCTGATCTTGAGCATGAATATTATTTGTGAGTAGTTACCTTTGTTCTTGAGGTCACGGGAGAAATCATGTTGCAAGTAATCATGTGAATTGATATGTGTTCGATATTTTGATGATATGTATGTTGTGATTCCCTTAGTGGTGTCATGTGAACGTCCACTACCTGACACTTAACCATCCTTGGGCCTAAGGGAATGCATTGTGGAGTAGTTATTAGATGATGGGTTGCTAGAGTGACAAAAGCTTAAACCCTAGTTTATGTGCTACTTCATAAGGGGCTGATTTGGGTCCATGTGTTTAATGCTATGGTTAGACTTTGCCTTAATAATTTTCTCGTAGTTGTGGATGCTTGCAACGGGGTTAATCATAAGTAGGTTGTTAGTTCAAGTAATAGCAACACCTTAGCACCAATCCACCCACATATCAAATTATCAAAGTAGCAAACATGAATTAGACCAACATGATGAAAGTGACTAGATGAAATTCCCGTGTACCCTCAAGAACACTTTTCTTATCATAAGAGATAGTTTTTGCCTGTCCTTTGCCACAAAAGGATCAGGCTACCTTGCTGCACCTTACCTATTGTTACCGCTACTTGATCATTACAAACTACCCTGCTATCAAACTACTTGCTACTTAGAATTTTAGTGCCTACAGAAATTACCTTGCTGAAAACCGCTTATCATTTCCTTCTGCTCCTTGTTGGGTTTGACACTCTTACTTGTCGGAAGGACTACGATTGATCCCCTATACTTGTGGGTCATCAGTTCACCCTAAAAGAATTGAACAGGATTCTCAGAGAATTAACGATGATGCACGTAGTCCATGTAAGGAGAAAAATAAAAATAAAATGATAGGACCTTTGATACTTGTGAAGTGCGTTGGGTTTTTCGTGAGGAGGAATGGTTAGTTGCGGCACAATACGGATAAGTATTTCCCTCAGTTAAGAACCAAGGTTTATCAAACCAATAGGAATATCAACCAGCAACCATCTTCAATGGCTGCACACAAAAGAGCAAACACTTGCACCCAAAGCGGCAAGAGGGTTATCAATCCCCTTGATCTCATTATTTGCAAGCAAGTGAAGTGTGTATATGATAGTAGATAGTTCTACATTGCAAAATAAAATAAAAGGTAAATAATGGCAGCAAGCTATTGATAGCCTTTTTAAATATATAAGTGAATAGACCCGGGGGGCATAGTTTTCCCTAGCGGCATCTCTCATGTAGGCAACATACGGTGGGTAAACAAATTACTGTTGGGCAATTGATAGAAAAGCGCATAGTTATGTGATATTCACGACAATGATCATGTATATATAGGAATCACGTCCATAAGCAAATAGGATGAAACCTGCCGGCACCTATTACTATTACTCCACTTCCAGAGCGCTTCTATGCTTGCCTCTCTACATATTAAGTTCATGACAAACAGAGTAATGCTTGAAGAACGATGGCATGATGCAGACAAACAGAATTCAATTAATATGAACTAACCCCATCGTTTTATCCTTAGTGGCAACAACACAAAGACACATCTTGTCCCCTACTTTGTCACTGGGATATAGAAACCCATCAGGTTGAACCCACTACAACGCACCCCTCTCACTGAACAAATATCAATCTAGTGGGTCAAACTATTTCAATAGATCGAAGAGATTTATGAAGCTATAATGATCATGCAAATATGAATCTTAATATTCAGTTTTGACTCATATACTTTTCAATATATGAATCATGCAAATATGAATCTTAATATTCAGATTTCGGGGCAATTGGACTTCGTTTGGTACTATAGACCTGAAAAGACAAAAACACGCAGAAAAGAATAACTCGCATTGGGCACAGGGTCAATAGGTTAGTGCTCAAAAATAATATGATTTGGTAAATTAATACTCAAAAAGTATCCTACAATTATAATATAATAGCATGGAACAATCAAAAGTTATATATATGTTGGAGACATATCAACCTTGCATGCTTCTAGTGAACCTGTTATAGAAAAACCTAATGAGAACCATAATGATGTTTCTATTTCTGATGCCAAGACACAATCTGGTAGTGAACATGCACCTAGTGATAATGAAAATGATAATAATAATGATGATGTTCACATAGATGCTCAACTAGATGATAATAAAGAACATGAGAATGATGTGGAGATAGAACCCACTGAAAATCTTGATAACCCACATCCCCAAAATAAACACTATGATAAAAGGGACTTTGTTTCTAGGAAACACGGTACGGAAAGAGATCCATGGGTTCACGTAAGTCTTCTAAAAGTAAGGACGATAAAGATTTTGAATGCTTTGCTAAAATGATTAGATCCGTCCTTTTGTGCACTCGCTTGACTGATATATTGAAAATGCCTCCATATGCTAAGTATATGAAGGATATTACCAACTAAAGAAAAATACCTTAAACTGAAATTGCTACCATTCTTGCTAATTTTTCTTTTGATGGTCAAGCACCTAAGAAGTTGGGAGATCCGGGTATGCCCACAATACCTTGCTCCATTAAAAGAAGTTATGTTAAAACTTCTTTATGTGATTTAGGAGACAGTGTTAGTGTTATGTCTTTCTCTCTATATAAAAGACTCAATTTGAATAAGCTTACACCTATTGAGATATCTTTGCAAATGGCTGATAAATCTACTTCTTTACCTATTGGAATTTGCGAGGATGTTGTTGTTGTGGTTGCAAATGTTACTATCTTAACAGAGTTTGCTATTCTGGATATGCCCGAGGACGACAACATGTCGATCATCCTTGGTAGACCCTTTCTAAATACTACAAGGGCTATTATTGATTGCAACAAAAGGAAGGCTACTTTTCACGTCAATGGCAAACAACATACCGTGCATTTTCCAAAGAAGCAAACTTTGGTTAATAATATTAGTGCCATTGAGCCTAGTACCGCGGTTATCATTGAAGGTTTTAAAATCCCTCAACTACTACCAAGAAGAAATATTATAATCTTATTATTGGGGAGATGCACATCCCAATTGAGGTAACTTAGTGTGATACGGAAAATCTTTGGTCTCATGTCAATCAGAAACGGTTATTAATAAGACTTGATCAACCTTATTAATGGATCCTTTACGGAAGACATACGATCGATGAATTTAGTATGTACAACTTTATGTATCACAAGTTTATCCTCTGTAATTGTTAGTTAAGTAAAATAAAATGGCTTGATTATCCCGTTTTCTGATTTTCCCGTGTAATAAAATGACCCAAAAATAAAAAGTCTTGGATTGTCACAAAATTTTATCATGGATTTGTCTAGAATATTTAAGAATTTTTGGTGCCAAAAATATACCAGGGAGGTGCACCTGTGGGCCATAAGCCAACAAGGCGCGCCCACCCCATGGGCACACCCTGATGGCTTGTGGGACCCACATGCCCCTGCCTTATCCTTTCGTTTCACTTCATCGCTCTCGTCTAGCAAAAAATCCCTAGCTCTCTCTCTCTCTCCCGTGTTCTTCCTCCTAAAACTGAAATTTTCGATCTCTTTGCTCGGAACTCCGTTTCCGAAACTGTTTTGAGGAATTGCTCCTTGGTATGTGACTCTCCCATTTCTCCAATTAGTTTTTGCTTTAGTGGTTTATATTTTGCATATTTTGCTGCACTTGGTACTACAAAAAATGAGCTTGCATGTTGAATTCTTTGAGTTCTAAGTAGTATGAATGCTTGATATGGCCTCTAGGTACCTATATGAGTAGTTGCTACCAATCTTGTAAAGTTTTATTGACATAATTTTGTGGCCCAAAAAAAATCAGAAATTTGTGTTTAGGAAGATGGGTTTCCTAAGGAGGGGTCCTTCGAGCCGAATCCCCAAGGGGGTTGTTGGGAGGACTCAGGATCGTGACATCAACATTATTCGTAACACAGAGGTTAGGCCCTATGAATGGCCACATGAACCCTTCATGAACGAAGTGGGTTTCTATCAAGAATTTATGCAATTCGTTGCAAATGTCGGGCTGACCAACTTCCTCGCAGATGAGTGTGACCAATATTATCTCCTTACTAATTCCTTCTTCCAAATTTTTTACTTCTCAAATAGGCCCGGTGCTCCCATGGTATGCTTCAATTTATATGCAACAAATTATGAAATGCCACTGGCTGAGTTCTGTGAAATATGTTTGCTTCCCTCTGACGGGGGAATGCGTGATCCTAAGCCCAAGGAGTTCGAGGATTTTCTGCTCACCTTAACTGTTGGAGGAACCAGGGGCGTATCAAACAATAGGGCCACTAGTTTGCATTTGTCGTTGGTGCATTATTTTTCGTTGGTTATAGGAAAATGCATAACTGCTATGGAGTAGGGTGGTGGTCTCAGTGACCCCACCCTTGCTATTTTGCGCCTTGCACTTTATGGTGATAACACTTACAACTTAGGTGCTATTGTAGCGTGACGCTTGCATCTTAGCCGAAACAAGGGCAAGGCTCATGGTGGTATTTATGCCACACGCTTAGCAAAATGTTTTAATGTCGCCATACTCCCCACTAACTATTTGTTGCCTAAGGTTTATCTTGATCACCAGTCTATGCTAGAGCACCAGTTTACCGAGGAACCTCACCATCGCAGCACATTCATTATAACTTAGTATACAGCAAGGAAACTCGCGATTTTGGCATGTTGCCTGCACCCTGTTTGTTTAATTACCATGCCAGGAAAAGATACACCATCATGCCACTAGACATAATTGCTTACTGGAATGAGTTGGCCGAGGCGGAGGCCGCAACCCAGGAGTGGGACGCTCAGGTGCCTCAACCCAATTACTTTGCTCCATTACCAAATGACAGGGACGAAGCTATAGTATGGTCGTTGGGGTCAATTGACCCCAATGCCTCCGAGTATTTGAAGGTAATTACATATAGCAATACTACATCTGATCCCAGGCAAAAAAAATTTTTGACCCGAGCCCAGGCCCAGCACGTCTAATGTCTAATTATTCATAGTCTCGAGTCAGCTCGTAACATACATAAATTCTTAAAGATAAAAATATATCGTGGTGTACAGCTTTACAAAGTGCCAACACACAAGGACCTTGGCCCATAAGATGTGGCTTAGGCTTACACAGGTACATGTTGACAATTGGTCTCCAATTTCTGTACATGTATACGCGATAACCTTGTCTCTTCGCCATCGTCAGGTCGCCTCTCCCTCTCCGTCTCATCGCCTTCACCTATTGTCCTATTATTTTCCCAATTGCAACTATCCATCCCTAATACTTGACAACAGCAGTCCCTAGGTGATGCCGGTCGGCCAGCCGCCGCCGCCGCATAATCTTTAATCTCCGACTGTTGATTGCCCACCTAGCACTTGCCCTCCTCGTCGGCAGTTCTCAGGCAGGTACGCAAATCCCTTTCTCAGTTTCTCTTGGTCTCACGCTACAATTCATTCTCTTGTGATGGTTAATTACTAAGTTTGGGTAATTGGGTTTATGTTTTTTGCTGTAACTAGGAGGCTAGGACTAGAAGGATATGAATAGATTTCCATTGAAACAAACCACACCAGAGACTGATCTGGCAGGGAATTCAAGGCCAAATAGACTAAGACAAGATCACACATCAAATATTGTTACTACTACTACAACATATATTAATTTGGATGAACTTCCTTTTGATCTGGCTAATCAAAAAAGAATATCACAGTACACTGAGAATCCAAAGAAGAAAGATGAGATTAGAAGAATGTATTTAACTAGAGGACCTTATATGCCACAAGAAGGTTTCATATATCCACAAAAGACCATCGGAGGATTCGATTAAAGATTCAAGCCAGAATGGTTTAAAGATTAACATTGGCTTGAGTACAATGATAAAGTGCATAAGGCATTTTGCCAATGTTGTTATTTGTTCAGGGATTGCATCGACGGTCAAGGTGGGAATGATGCATTTGTTGTCAATGGTTTCTCTTGTTGGAATAATAAATATATATTAGATACTCATGTGAGTGGGGTTAATAGCTATCACAATGTAGCTACTAAGAGGTGTGATGCCTTGATGAATCAAGATTGGTCCATTAAGGTTGCCCTCAACAAGAAAACTGGTATTACAAAAAGGCAAAATCTTATTTGTTTGAATACTTATGTCGAATCAATTAGATACCTGTTACATCAAGGTTTAGCTTTCCGTGGCAATGATGAATCAGAGAAATCCAAAAATAAGGGGAATTTTCGAGAGTTGGTACAAACATTAGCAAATCAAAATGAGGATGTGAGGAATGCAGTTCTTAAGAATGCTCTCCAAAAAATTACAAATGGGTGTCTCTAGATATTCAACAGGAACTTGCAAATTATTTTGCAAAGGTAAATTACTAACATCACTATTCTTTATTTATTTTATATGATTTATCTCTCTGAACACCCGCAATTATAGTTTATCTTGTTTATTACAGATAACATTGAATTCTATTCTTGAAGAAATTGGTGGTGATGTCTTCATTTTGTTGATTGATGAGGCTTTTGATGTGTCAGACAAAGAACAAATGGTTGTTTTGTTGAGGTATGTTGACAAGCTTGGGTTGATCCTGGAATGACTAGTTGGGATAGTACATGTGAAGCAAACATCGGCACCGTGTCTCAAGTCAGCCCTTGAGAAATTTCTTGTTGATATTGGATTAAGATTCAAACAAGTTAGAGGGCAATGCTATGACGGGGCAAGCAATATGAGGGGCGAGTTCAGTGGTCTGAGAGCTAAAATTCTAGAAGAGAATAGGTCAACATATTATGTGCATTGTTTTGGTGACCAACTCCAATTGGTTATCGTAGCAATTTCAAAGAAGAATGAAGATATGGCAGATTTTTTTACATGGTCTCCCTTTTGTTTAATGTGGTTGGAGCTTCTTGCAAAATAAAAGACATGATCAGAGAGACTAATAGAGAGAATGTAAAACAAGCTATAAGTAGTGGACGAATTAGTACCGGCACATGGTTGAATCAAGATCAATCACTTCAAAGGGGGAGAGACACCCGTTGGGGTTCTCATTATAGAAACCTCTCAAGCTTAATTCAGTTGTTCCCATCAATTGTTAGTGTCCTCAAGTATGTATCAAAAGAAGGCAAGAAAGATTCCAATAAAAGTGAAACACGTTGTCTTCTATCATATTTTGGAACCTTTGATTCTGTTTTCTATTTGCACATGATGTTCCATATATTAGGGAGTGCCAACACTCTGTCACATGCATTGCAACAAAAGGATCAAGATATCTTGAATGCAATGTCATGTGTGAAGTCAACAAGGAATGATCTACAGTAGCTAAGAGATAATGGGTGGGAATCAATTCTAGAGAAGGTATATTCATTCTGTGAAGAACATGACATTCCCAAACTGAACATGCATGATGAATATGTCAATCGACATAATACATGGAAATGAACCAATATAACAAACCTACATCATTATCAAATAAAGTGTCTTAACACTTTTATTGATTGGCAACTTCGAGATTTTGATGATAGATTCAATGAAGTAAATTCTGCATTGCTTATTCACATGGCTTCTTTCAATCCAAAAAACTCTTTCACTGCTTTTAACCTGGAGAGTTTACTGAAGCTAGCTGAGTTTTATCCTGAGGATTTCGATTCATCAAAATTAATGGATCTTGGGCATGAACTTCGGATTACAATGTCTGAGCGGACGAAAGATTTGCCAATTTGGATGGCATTGCAGATCTTGCTTAAAAATTTGTGGACACTAAGAAACATCTTGCTTTCCCCATGGTGTATCAACTTCTAAAGTTGGTACTATTTTTGATGGTTGCCACGACATCAATGGAGAGATGCTTTTCAGCAATGCATACTGTGAAGAGTGCTTTATGTAACAAAACGGGCGACAAGTTCATGAGTGATTTCTTGATTTTCTATGTGGAGAAAGATATATTTTCTACCATTACTAATGATGTCGTAATTGATCTGTTTAAGAAAATGAGTGATCGGGAAGACAAGTTATAAAATGTGAGTCTCACTTCACTTTAATATTTTGTTAATGCTATTTATTCTCTATATTATTTTTTACACATCATTCTTGTGAATATAATATATTTATTTTCTTGATCCTTTTCAGGAAGTTACAAATGAAATTATCAGAAGTCTTTTCTACTTATTTATTCTTGAATATGTAAACAAATGATTTTATGACTTCGCAGAATTAGTACTTGATATGACAATATTTTTATTATGATATTGATTATATCATTGGCTAGTTGCATATTTCTTGGATGTTATTTCTATTGTGTTATAGTGGGCATTTTTTTTTCTTTTTCCTCTTTATATTGTTCTAGCGGCCATTGGACAACATTTGCTATAGCGGGCATTGGACATTGGTTGACCCCAGCCATTTTTTCTAGCTTCATCCCTGCCAGATGGATTCTACGAATGGTGATCACCAAGCGAGGCAAATGCCTAAGCTTGGGGGAGTACATATTTCTCACCGACATTACATTCATGTTCTCACACTTTATATAAATTGTCGGTGTTCATCCTCTTTCATTGTATATCCATGTTAGCTTTATTTTTTCACCTTCTTCTTGTGTGTTTGAAAAACTTTGAAAATCCAAAAAAAATTCTCGCTTCGTTTTTGTTTTTCTTTCGCGTTCAATTAATTGCAGTACTAAAAAGGAAACCCAAAAAGATTTCCTTTGCATGTTGGGAGCTTTCTCACGTAAATAATTTCTCTCGTTCTTGTTTTCCCTTATGTTTATTTGCTTTCTTGATTAAAAAGAAAAACTCCAAAAATATTTCAGTGTCTTCCACTTAATTTCTTTTCTTTTTATTGATTCATGAAAGGAGAATGCTACAATGAAAATGTTGAGTGGCCCTCGTATGCTTTATTGTTGATCTAACAAAGAGCCAATAATACCTTGTCTTGTCCTTGTATAAAACTGCCCTATAGATTCCATCTTAGTCAATGACATTCGTGCACTATTATTATTATCACATCATTCGGTCATGCAAATGAAAGGAAATAATGATGATATTTGATGAACTGATCGTGGTAAAGGAAGCTGGTAGGAACTCTTCTTGTTTTCCGTTTTTTGTAAATATATTTAGCTCGTTCGATCTCGATTCAGCATATCATGAGTGAACATGTTTATGATGACAATTAGAGATTATAGTTTCTCATGCCATTCTTAAATAGCTCGAAGTGTATAATGATTTATCTTATGTGTCAACATGCATTAAAATGGTTATGATGCGGTATGGTAGTATGGTATTTCCCTCTGAGTAATTCGAGCGGCTTGACTTGACCCATGTGTAGACATGTAGTTGATTCAAAACCATTGCAACCTTCATAATGTTTAAATTGAGAGTGTTCATATCCTACTCATGCTATGTCCAATATTAATTATTCATAATGCATGATTATGACTGTTTTCGCTCTCTAGTTGGTCGCTTCTCAATCTATCGCTAGCCTTCACCTGTACTAAGAGGGAATACTACTTGTGCATCCAAAATCCTTAAACCAAGTTATTCCACATGACTCCACCATACCTACCTATATACGGTATTACCCTGTCATTCCAAGTAAATCTGCAGGTGCCACCTCTAATATTCAAATAAACATTTGTTTTGTGCACTTGTACCGCTCATGGAGCGACGGGGCGGTGATTATATTCCATGCTAAGCGTATTATTCTCAAGATGGGCATTTATTCGCCTGTCATTGCACGAGAGAGGCTGGTAAAAAGGGTGCTCGGTCCTGCAAAACCAAAAGTTCGTGGATTAGGTCAGCCATGGCTTTTGTATGTATGGTGGATGGGAGCAAACTTTACAATACCATTTGGGAACCACCAATAATGTGTTTAGCATGGAAGATATTGAAATCCTTTGTCATGACGTTGACAAGAAAAGTGCACCACCCAAAAACTATAATTTCAATCCTATTTTAAACCTTGAGCTCTAGCACCTCCACAAATCAATGCTTCCCTCTGTGAAGGGCCTATCTACTTATTTTTATGTTGAGTCATCACCCTCTTACTAAGAGCACCAAACCGGAGAGCACTATTGTCATTCTTATGCTATGAGTCTAGTTAATGTTGGATGTGTGCATGATTGGATCTTTTCTACCCTGAATTATAATGTTTAGTCGCTTCTTAAACCTCAGAGGTGCTCTCATTTATATTTTCAGTCTCAGAAAGGGCTAGCGAAATACCATGTAATCATATTATATCATGATTGTTTTGACAAATTGTTGGCATGCAAGATATCTTATTATTGCTCGCTACTTGGTTATGTATTGCCATGAGTGAATATGATGTTTAATTTTTATCATGGATATGGTTATTTATGATTTATGCTGAAAACTTGAACACTAGCTAAGCATGTGTATAACGACGAGAACAAAAGAGTTTGTTAAAGTTTTCTTTAACAATTTCAGTTTATCAACTGAATTGCTTGAGGACAAGCAACGGGTTAAGCTTGGGGGAGTTGATACGTCTCAAACGTATCTACTTTTCCAAACATTTTTGCTTTAGTTTTGGACTCTAATTTGCAAGATTTGAATGGAACTAACCCGGATCGACGCTATTTTCAGCAGAACTACCTTGGTGTTTTTATGCAAAAATAAAAGTTTCCGGAATTGTACAAAACTTTTTGTGAATTATTTTTTGGAATAAATAATGAATTATGGAGCAAAGATCCACCGAAGGGGGGTCTGCTTGTGGGCCACAAGCCAATAGGGGGCTCCCACCCCCTAGGCGTGCCCTGATGGCTTGTGGAGCCCACATGGCTCCTCCGACCCTAATTCCAGTCCTCCTGAATTCACATATTCGGAGAGAAAAATAGGAGAGAAGATTTCATCATGTTTCACGAGACGGAGCCACCGCCACCTCTTGTTCTTCCTCGGGAGGGTTGATTTGGAGTCCGTTTGGGGCTCCGGAGAGGGGGATTCGTCACCGTCGTCATCACCAACCCTTTTTCATCGACACCGCCATCATGCTCACCATCGGGAGTGAGTAATTCCTTTGTAGGCTTCTTGGACGGTGAAGGGATTGGATGAGATTGATCATGTAATCGAGTTACATTTAATATGTCTTGATCCCTAGTATCCACTATGTTCTGAGATTGATGTTGCTACGACTTCACTATGCTTAATGCTTGTCATTAGGGCATGAGTGCCATGATTTCAGTTTTGAACCTATTATGTTTTCATGAATATAAGAGTGATTTGAATCCTATCTTGCAAGTTGTATGCACCTATTACGTGTCTTGATCCGCATACTCCAATGTGACAATAATTGGGATTCTTTCCAGTGATTGTCGTAGTTTGTGGAGTTATTCACCATGTGTTAATGCTTTGTTTCGGTTCTCTATTAAAAGAAGGCCTTAATAGCCCCTAGTTTTCATTAGGACCCCGTTGCCATGAGAGGGTAGGACAAAAAGATGTCATACAATTTTTTATCGCAAGCACGTCTGACTATATACGGAATGCATGTCTACATTACATGGATGAATTGGAGCTAGCTCGGTATCGTCCTAGTGTGTAACCATTACATGATTGATGTCATCTAAATCATTATTCATCACCGATCCACGTGCTTACGGTTTACATATATTGAATCTTGCTAAGTTACTACTGCTATCACTACTGTCACACCTGCTACATAATTGCTGCTATCACTGTCATTATTACTATCGTTACTACTATTTGCCGTGCTACTAAATGTTTGGTGCAGAGAGATATCCGAGGTGTGATTGAATTGAAAACTCAACTGTTAAGGCCGATACATATTCTTTGGCTCCCCCCGTGTCGAATCAATTAATCAGGATGAAATACTACCTGTGAAGACTGTTGTGACCCCCTATACTTGTGGGTTATTAATGGGGAAGGTAAGGAGGGGATTTCCTCCCCCCTTGGCCGCGGGCTCTAGAGGCTTGGAGGAGGGGATAAGCCCCCTCCCCATGCCTATATAAAGAGGGGAGGCACATGGGGCAGCCCCCTTCTCAACCCTAAGGCGCCTCCCTCCATAACCCCCTCCCCCCTCCTCCGCAACTGCTTGTCGAAGCCCTGCTGGAGATCCACCATAAACTCCACCACCACACTGCCGTGCTGACCTAGATCCCATCTACCTCTCCCTCTCCCTTGATGGATCAAGAAGAAGGAGACGCCACCGAGTCGTACGTGTGTACATTTCGTAAGTGTCGTTCGTGCGATGCTGGATCAAATTGGATTGGATCGCGAAGACGGTACGACTACGCCAACCCCGCTCATTAGAACATGTACGCTTTCTGCCTTACAGGGGTATGTAGACTCTCCCACTAATTGCTAGCTTCTAGTAGATTGGATCTAGAGTGAATTTGTAGGATTTTTTTTGTATTCCATACAACGATTCCCAACATAAACTACATGTTTGCAAAAACCATACTAGTAAATCAAAACTACACCTTTGCAAAAATACATATGAATGGGGACTAAGTCTAGTCGGACTGTACACTAAATAGAAAAACTACATCTTTACAAAACTATACTAGTAAATCAAAACTACATCTAAACAGGAGTAAGCCTAATCAAATTGAACACTAAGTGCAAAAAACTACATCTTTGCAAAACTATACTAGTGAATCAAAACTATACTACAACTAATGTAAGTATAAAATCAATTCATTGGCGTCCATGGATTTGACCGTAAGTACTATATTGACAACTAATATATGCAAGTATATATGCGACGACTAGCGCCGACGAGAGGCGAGGCTCGAATCGAGTGGAGACGGCGATGGTGGTCGAGGGGTGGAGTGAAAAGGAGTTAGGGATCAGAAGGAGTTAGATTTTCTTCTGGTGAGGGGGGGGGAGGTACACAGTGATGGACTAGTGTTGGCATGGGCCTAACAGGCTACACCATAACAATGTGTAGCCCATAGGAAAAAAAATCAAGAAACATCTACAACATGACATAAAAATACAATGCCATCAATAAGCCCATAATCATGTCGTACCAAATATGACCACACCACCACTATTTTTGAAAAAATACTGCTAGCGTTGATTATAAATGAGGCGCTTCTAACAAAAGTTGCGGCTATCCAGTTCTTCACTAGTGTTAAAAAACAAGTTTTTGATACCTCCAATTTCCTTCAAATCATTTGAAAGATACCCATCACTTCTTCTGATAGTAGAAATGTTGTTCTTCTTAGCTCTCCAAGTGGCCATCCTATGAAAAAAATTGTATTCCTATCCCCCCATTTCATTTTTGCCAAACATGATCTCTGCTTCTACATGATTTCTTCCTTAATCAAAAACTCACCCATACCTATGAGGATTTTCTTCCTCTCCACAATTTTACTATGATCATTTCTTTTAAAAAGTTCGTTCAATCTTTTACGAGAAAGTTCAAGCTTTTTAGGCAGGTATTCAATATAAACCTTACTCAACCCATGAAGAGACTTCATTAGCTTGTCCAAGTTGTTTGCCACACTTCCGAGATCATTGACAAGAGAACTATTATTCCAACATGATTCGATCTGATCTTTTAGCGCCACATTCTCTCTCTCTCCTAGTATGCTTCATATTTCAAATGCTTAACAAACGTACTCAATTGGGAAGCACCCAAAAATTTAATAAGCCACTCATTTGTTCTTAGACTTATCCGGACAGTGTTTCCGGACTTGTAGAAATACCAATTGTTACCTTCACCCTTCATTTGTCTTCAAATTATCTGGACAAATGAATGGTAATTTGTTTTCATATGATTGGTTGGGATGAAAAGAGAGAAAATGATACGGGGTGAGCTGGGTCAGACATGGCGGGTTTTCCGGACACCCCCATTTTCTCTTCACATACTAGATTTGGCGGATTGTGAACAACCCAAGCATATGAGGATGTTTTGGGGGGCCTCCGTTGAATATACTTGTTTTGTCCAGGTTGTTCGACCAAACATATGGGGATAATTGGGGGGGGGGGGGGGGTCTGGTTGGAGTTGATCGAATGCTGCATCAAAGTTGTCCCACGAAGGCACGAGCCTGGGATATGTGTAATGATGATGATATCTTAGGAAATAGCAAAGTCATGTATGATCATGCATTGGAAGACTGAAGAAGAGAAAAAGACTTCTTATAGCTAAGAGATGATGTGGATATGTGACATGTTTTCATGTCATTATGCTTGTTCTCTCATTTGGTTTCCAATTTACCATATTAAAACATTTATATTCACCGTAGTTTCAACTTATCAGTACAATTTCTACTCTTTTAATTATAAAGTTTGTTTTTTCTCCTCCACCCCTTAAAGGTGATATGGGAGAGAGCCTTCGTCCCCTCCCCCCTGCGGTGTTGAATAAGGTCCCCTCAAGCTCTTCCTATTTTGACAAGGTCGTCTCTAATGAGGCTAGGGTTTATAGCGTTTGTCGACATAACATTGGCTGATTCGCTTTGCATGTGGTTTCTCCAACTTTATCTCCGTCATGTTAGTGTTGTCTCCGGTGCCAATGTGAAGCATGTGTGAAATAATAGAGGTTTGACTTTTGGATATGTGGCTCTTCTGATGGTGACGATTTCTTCTTCACACACTGGTTCGACAGGTCCATGGTCTTCACGATCGGCAATGAAAACCTGACTTCGACAAATAGAGAGTTTTGCGGTGGCACACCATCGACCCGTTCAGAAGGAAGAAGATGGTCCGACCCCAAAGGTTTTGATGTAATTTTTACTTTCTTAGTGTTTAGACTGCTGGTTTGGTTAACAGATTTAGGGTTTTCATAAAAATATATTTCAATTAGTTTTCCCCTTTGATGTATGTCTTTTTAACTAGAACAACCAGTGGGTGTCTCTGTACGGAGGTGTGTGTGTTATCCCTGCAGAAAGCTCTTTGTGTGAGGCCTAGGGAGGAAAAAGATGTCTTGACTTGTCATCGCTTAATTGTGCTCGCAAAATAGTCTAAGAAATGCTGACAAAAGGCTAAAAAAGTAGAAAAAGAGAGCCTCCGATGAACGTTCGTTAGAACATGATGGCAATTGTGAATGTTTTGTCTAGCAACTTTCGTTTTGTCTGGCAACTTTCGTTTTGAGGGAGCGACAATTTCTTCGGAAACACATAGCAAACTTGTTTCAAGTGTTGAAAAAAAAGGTCATTGTTTGATCGCTGGGACCTCCACTCCAGCGAGCGTTCGGCAGTTAACGTTATGAAAGAAAAAACAGAGTAAAAGGCTCCCTCGGTTTCTCAGCTACTCCGGCGGTCCGGCCAAACCGAACCCTCTTCTCCCCCTCGGTCTCATCGAAAACCCCCTCGTCCCCTCCCCCCTATTACTCTCCCAGTCCCACCTGCTCTCCCCGCCGCTCCAGAATCGCCGCCACCTTGCTGCGCTCACCAACAGCACGCGCATCCCCTGTGCTCCCCCACCCAGATCCCTCCCCCGCGCATTCCGCCTTCTCCCGAGGTAAGCCGTCGCCTCCTGCTACTTCACCTCCGCCCCCGATCCACGGAAACCCGCCTGCTGCCCTGCGCCGTTGGCCGGCTGGTTTCGCCCGGCGAGATCCTCCGGGCACGAGCTGCGAGCCGGTCCGCCGTTTCCTGCCGGCGTCGCTGAGTCGGGCCGAGCCTCTGTCCTTGTCGCTAGATCCTTCCTTGCTGTGATACGTCTGTGATGAATTGGCGGTGTTCTGACTGAACAGGCCGTGGTTGCTGCTAGCACGGACGATGGCCCCTTGTGCAACCGCCGGCGCGCAGATGCTGGCCGCACGCCCCTGCGTCTCGGCCTCCCAGAGTATGCTCACCTCGAGGGCGGCCGTCTCGCGGATCGACCTGGCGCTCGGCGCTGGTAGCTTCGCGAGCTGTCCCAGAATCTCCTGCTCCAGGTCTCTTGGTTCTTCCAGGAGCGGCGCCGTCGCCGTAAGAGCTATGTCAGGAGAAGGCAGCTCTAGTGGGCTGCCCATCGATCTTAGAGGTGAGCAGTGTCAGGAATATCGGCAATTATGTTTGGTACTTCTATGCATGTAAAGAAAAATTATGTAGTAATTCCACATCGTGTCTTGTTGTAATTATGTTTGGGTTCCATCAGATCCTGAGCGCACTAGTAGTTAATATCATTCATCTTTTAGTACATGCCGCTCTCTTCTCTAACGCAGTCAGGTTCATGCATACCACTTTAACTGATTGCTGAAATTCCATCTTTGATTCGTTACAAGTTTGTGACACATAGGGGATGATGTTCGCTTACTTAGGAGTTTATCGACTTAGGTGTGCACATTGTATCTTTGAACCTTCTATTGAGATTAATTGGTTATAATCCTGATTCATGAGAATCTACAATTTCTCTTATCAGCAACAACTGAAAAGTGGGTTTCCTGGGGACTATTTTATCGCTTGTTTGCCAAAATGGTGATAAATAAACCATGTTGCTCTAAATGACATTACCTGAAAGTTGGCTTTCAGCTTACTGCCTAGGGTACTCCAAAAATTTATCCAAAAAATTGTGGGGAGTTTCATAGTAACTCCATGTAGTTTTATTTGTTGGTGAATGTTGAACGCGAATGCATTTCCTTAAATCCTAATTTCTTTTGTCACCATATTTAGCGTTTACATAATATCTTACTGCTTGCTGAGACTGAGGCATAATCCAATTAACAGTAATTGTACTTGTCTTGTCATTGGGCATATTACTGGATACTTTCATGCCATCTGTGACCTGAACAAATCCTGTTATGTTAGTCGCATGGATTGCTGACATTATGAAAATGATGTAAATATGTTTAGAGCAGGTCCATTTAATATTGCTGTTTTTCCATATTACAAATATGCAATGGTGCTCAGGCTCTCATACTAAAAAAAACTAAGAAAGTGTGTGTCTCATTAATGTTTGGAAAAATCGATTTGATAGATAGCATAAACCCTTTTCATTTACTACACTTTTTTCTCATCCAACTGTGATATTTCAGGGAAAAGAGCATTTATTGCCGGGGTTGCTGATGATAACGGCTATGGCTGGGCAATTGCAAAGGCTCTTGCCGCAGCTGGTGCTGAAATTCTTGTTGGTACATGGGTGCCTGTATGTTGATCTGACCCTTATGTCCATCATATTGAAAGCTTTTTGTTGATTGTCTCATGGATAATTGTACCTTTGACAGGCACTTAACATATTCGAGACAAGCCTGAGGCGTGGAAAGTTTGACGAATCACGGAAGTCTGTACTATAGTTCTGGATAGTTTCCATCTGTTTATAGTTTTTAGTTGGTGCACCACATATTTCTAAACACTTATAGTATTACAGTTGACTAATTTGCTATTGGTACAGGCTGCCTGATGGATCTCTTATGGAGATTGTTAAAGTCTATCCACTGGATGCTGTCTATGATTCCCCGGAGGACGTTCCTGAAGATGTAAAGCTCTATTTTTGTGTATGTCCTTGTTTATTCTAGATATGGCTTTCTGATGAACATCGTATTTCACTATGTTAGGTCAAAACAAACAAAAGATATGCAGGATCATCAAATTGGACTGTGAAGGTATGTCTATGAAACCATCCCTATCATATATAACAACCTAATTTTTGAATTTGCTTCAAAACAACACCATGCACAATATTGTTAAGGTTAGCAGTGTAACAGTGAGTGCATGTTAGGACTACAAGGGATGCAATTATAACCATCTCTACTATATCATGTAAACCTCACTCCTTCCAAACTCAACGCTGTTGCATGTGCCTTGAATTTGAGGTGGTAAGGGTAGTAACGTATATGTGGTATTTTTGTGGTAGCCAGGGTCATGCTTCTTGTAGTAATATATATTAGCCCTTTGGGACTCATTGCAATGCATGTTCCACTTCTGGTGTCTCTTCCAATTTAACAAATACAGTCCGTTCTGCAACAGCATGAGTTTGACTAATATATGAATCTGCTCATTTGACAGGAAGCTGCTGAATTAGTTAAGAAGGAATATGGCAGCATTGACATTCTTGTCCATTCGCTTGCTAATGGTCCTGAGGTAGCCTCTCCATATTTTTTTACATTTGTGTTTGCACGTGCACGTGCATGACATCATACTCAATATCTTTGTAGCACCTTCACTAAAAAATCACCTAACTTTATGCTTGAAGGTTACAAAACCTTTGCTGGAAACCTCAAGAAGTGGGTATCTTGCTGCAATTTCAGCATCCAGTTACTCCTTTGTTTCTTTACTTAAGCACTTCCTTCCTATTATGAATCCAGGTAATGCACATCCCTTCAGTACTATGCTAGCATTCATATAGTTACTTTCCATACTGTATCTTTCACTGGCCAAATCCACTACCGTTCTATTTAATTTGAGACCTTTTCATGCCTTTTTTTTCCGAATTTGGATCTACCCTCTAGCATGGATCTCAATGCAAGTACCGACCTCTGTGGTACGACTTATAGTGCACATGACATGTTGGCATAAAATCCACTTTTCTAGGATCAAACCTTCTTTTTCTGCATCTTGTCTCGTTTTAGCTTCAGTTTGCTTGTGAATCATAGTGGAAATGCTGCTGGCTTGTTTAACATGCCACATTCGCATGGAACTTGGTGCTGAAAAGTTTTTTGACCATTTATTAACTCTGATCAGCTTAATAAAATAATGTGTGTTCGGACAGAACCGCATAGGCATTATGTTTGCACTGCCTCATGTATTGAAATGTTTTGCAGGTGGTGCTAGTATCTCGCTAACATATATTGCATCTGAAAGGACAATTCCTGGGTAATATTTTTTGAAGATCCATGGAGATAAGCTAATTTTCAAGCTATCTTTGCTTGTCATTAATCTGATGTTTTTTTTTTGCTTAGATATGGCGGTGGCATGAGTTCAGCTAAAGCAGCTCTTGAGAGTGATACAAAAGTAGGATTATCTCTACGATAATAATGCACATTTTTTTAAATGAGGTCTCTGTTTTGCATGATTAATACTAATTTTGACTTTTTGCCAAATTGATGTAGGTACTTGCTTTTGAAGCTGGACGCAAAGGCCAAATCCGAGTGAACACCATATCTGCAGGTATACTTCTTCGAAAGAAACACGGTTTCCGACAGCTGACTTGTCTTGGAGGAAAGCTAGCAGAATAAATGAGTTCACTTAAATTGCATCTTTTACAATTTAGTTACTATCTAAGAAATCTATTTTTGGATGTTTGCTCAAGCCGTTTAAACATGTCATACTTACGTTACTCGTCCGTGGTAATCTGCTTTGTTTGGCTTGTACGTCCCTTGAATATACCATCTACACAGTCTTCATGATTATATATGGCTTTACCATTTCAGCAATACTTGCAAGTGTACCAAATTTGCTTTATTGTGATTTATTGGATGCATATGTAGGTCCTCTGGGAAGCAGAGCGGCCAAGGCAATTGGATTCATTGAGAAGATGATCGAGTACTCTTATGTCAACGCACCATTGCAGAAGGAGCTTCTGGCAGGTTAGGAAGATTTTTGTCTACATATAATTCATTGACGCCTTCCCTTGTTTCATTTTCGCGAAGACATGCAACTTCTTTTTCTATGAAATGTTATCTTATAAGAACAATCGTATGCTGAACAGATGAAGTCGGGAACACGGCAGCATTCCTGGTGTCTCCTTTGGCCTCGGCCATCACTGGCTCGACTGTTTACGTTGACAACGGACTCAACACCATGGGTCTTGCGGTTGACAGCCCCACGGTATCTTCGTTGTTGTGATTCTGGTAGGCGGGCCTATTTTTCCTGATTCACCGCGGCTTGATTGTTGAATAAGGAGCTTAGTTAGTTTAGTACTGTAAGAAGCTCTTCCTAAGAGCTGAGGGCAGGAGAAAAAAGAGAAGGGGACGGCTGTTGAAAATGACCTTTTAAGCAGCCCAGCACCACCTCTTTGGCCCATTTGTAATGTTGCTACCTCGAATGTTGTTGTTGCTGATACTGTGTTCAGTGTGGCTGATTGGCGCCTCGACAAACCGTGTTATATATACATCAGAAATCGTATTCAAGAAATAAAGCAGGTACGGTTGGATGGTTGGGATCATACTATACGAGATGTGTACGCCGTATGGGTGAGACAGAATTAACCCTGCACAGAATCCGCTCCCTTGAATTCTGTTTTGTACTTGCACTGGTTGGGTTAGATCAAAGGTCAATGCTGATCTGATGCTCGTCTTGCTTGACCGGCTGCCTCCCTGGCCATCTGATCCAACTCGTGTGTAAAATTTAGAGCATCCAACAGTTGCAACATGAAACTTCCACTTGCAATATTTTACTGTGTGTCTGTGTACACAACGTCGTTGCAATGTTCTCTCCGTGGTCCATTAAAAAGCTTGCACAAAGATTGTAACGTTTCAAGCATGCACATGCATATGCCAAAAACCAAAAATAAAATAAAATCTACGCATGCAACAAATACCCATCATTGCAGTAAGAGATAATTGCATATTCATCTCTAAACTATTGTTGTAGTGTAGATTTTTTTTCTCTACTAATTTATTGTGTGATCCTCACCCTAAATTGAACCTTGCCAATGCCAGGTAAAACCGGTCCTCGTTAGCCATCAACCTCAACGAAAACATGATATTGATCTCACGTGGCTAGGTGGAGGCCATATGGTGTATGTGAGTGTTTTATCTGTCACCCCGGTGACACGTAAGAGTGCACGGAGCCTAATTAATTTAGGTCGACCCTCCTCATCTCCTGTGTCCCCAAAAATACCTTTCCCCACAACGCTAGTGTTGGCAGCAAACCATACCACTAATGGTGGTGCCACTGCCACCGGCCGCAAAAACTAAAATCTAGCAATAGTTGTGCGATTGAAATATTTAAACATGTTTTGAGGTCTAATGAACTTGTCTAGAACTCTAATACCTTGTTTGGATTGAGTGTAATTTTTGTGTTCTCCACACTATTTTGTTCAAATTTGACATAATTGACATTACTTATTTGCCCATTTGGGTTAACACTGCACACAATTATTACCATCTAATCCATATGCCACAAGCCTCCTCTTGAAACTTTCTTTGTTGATGGTATCAGCATGAATTGTTGATCCTATGCTAATGTCTTTTACTTGGTAGCACATGATTTTACACATATCACAAGAGAACCACTTAGTCTGCACAGACTACTTGTACGAGCGCTTCGCTGCGCCGGCTCCTCCCTCGCGCCCTCATATGAGTGATGCTCAGTTGCACGATAGAAGAAAACTATGGACATAGCCAAGGCATATAAAATAATCTTGTTCTTCTTTGCTCCTGCAGTTTCTGCAACACATAGTTTGTGGCCTTCAAAGTTCAGATAAGAATCAGAAGATCAAATCTTGGTAACATACAACGAAATGACATAACAAGATTCCCAAGCTTAAACTGCCAGCCACAAGCAACTATTGGAACAAATAACACCAAAAAACCTTAACTAAGCCTTTATCAGAGAAATCTGACTAGTTTTATTACTTTACAGAAGGTGAAAAACCTCCAAAATAATTGGAACAACATGCTTTGTTAGATAGAAGGAAAGAAAGAACAACAACATGCATCCATAGAATCATATGAAGTGTAAGCAGAACAAACAAGAAAGCGTGACATTGATAAATTAAGAGGGACAGATGCAAGCATACCAACAACAAAAATCAAATATAAGATTTAATCAAGTGATTGGCATGAGAATCACCTACAATACGTGGGAAGCAACTTGAACGGGTGAATTAGGTGTGCTCAATCAGTCGCGTCGCGTGTCTACATGTTATTAAACACATGCCATGCAGAAAATACATGTAGCTAAACATATAGAAGAATGGGGATAGAAAGACAACCGAGAAAGGCCACACGCGCTCGTCGCTACTGGTCCTTGTCTTGCTGGTAACAAACTGAAGCACTTCCTCACCGACAACCTTGGCCAACACACCCGAATCACTTACCAAGAGGGCCCACCAAGTGGCAAATCCCTCTGCACGACCCAACATGAAGACCTGTTCAAAATCGAGACATGGTGCAAAATCAACAACTTTAATTGATTGTAAGGCCTTAAAAATTAGGGATCATAGTGATATACAAGATGTATTTAATATGAAATAACATAGCGTGGTGTCGGGGAGGGGGGTGGGGGGAGGACCAGAGCCCCCCCCCCCCCTAAAAGTATTTGTGGTTGGCATAGTAAGGTTTTAATTAAAAAAAGTCATTTTCTCAGTAGTATATTTATGTATGTAGATGTGTTGAGACCTCGTTTGAGTTGGGCCCTAAGACATCATTATTCCTGTCATGGTCTAGAGTTGTCTGTGATGGTGTAGGATTAATTCTGACCAGAGCTCTTTAAGAACGGTCCACATGTTTTGTTATCCATCAAATCAACATGCTTTCTCGGCTCGTTGCACATACTTAGCTCTCCTTAATAGTGTCACTTTTCGAGTTTTCTTCTAACAATGACATCACCTGTGCATATTGTTGTTGATGCCCTTGCAGCAAATAATGAAGTTAGACGAGGGTGTTCAATAAAAAAAATCTCCAATCGAAATTTCTTAGTAATTATTCCAAGGTTGGGGCTGCCCTTTGGCATGCACATAGCTTTGCCATCAATAGTAGTACCGACGAGAATATTCATGGAATCCTCTATGATAACATTGTATATGCTCTTGCACCATCTGTACTCGTCTGAATTAATTCTGGATTAGATCTTGCCAAGCATGCACAATATGTTGACAAGTGAACATTTGTAGTCTTGTGATCATTAATGGGAGGGTTGTGCTGTGGGGTTCTTAACTCAAAAATGCTTGCGACTTTGTGCCATTTTAGTATTACCTCTGCCATACATATGCCATTACAAGTAAAAAGTAAGCTGTTGTAACTTTATAGGCTTTTAGGTAAAAAGGTTGCACCATGCCTTGCTATCCCGATGATGTTACTTAGAACCTCTAAGGTGACCGTTTCCACAGATGTATATACTGCATAACAAGAAAGTCGTCATAAAGGCATAGACAAAGGAAATATAATTTTCAGAAATAAGGTAGTAGTACACCATATGTATGCGATTATATGATATCAATGATGATTATATAGGATACATGTACTCCAACATAAACAACTATCAAAGAAGTATTGTGTGGTGTTGTGAGGGCCCCCTTTCGTAACATAAGGTGGGGAGAGATGCCAAGCCCCCAAATCCTAATTTTACAAAGAATTAATTTGTTTGTGTTAAAGGGAAAGTACCCTCATTAGACTGTTTGTCATTATCACCCAAACGTCATTACTGCGGGTGTACGACTACCTGCCACGTCCAGAGAGATCAACCCTTTGGTTTAACCAAGCCAAATCATTCAGAGTCGTCCATGGACTTTGGTTTAACCAAGCCGAATGATTTGATGTCTGTTAGAATCTAAAATGTCTGAGCTATTGTTTTTATTCATGTGAAATGTGAAGGATATGAATCAACCCTATAGAGGAATAGTAATCCATTCCTACAAAACAACAGGCTCTAAACAAAGGGCTATTTCTTCTCCACACATAAATAGGTATTGTCCTAGAATGTGCACGGTAAAACTATTTACCTTTGATCACTAATCCTTTTACGATAATTTAGATTTGACAAAATAAGAATAAAAATATTGGTAGACTATCTAGGAAGGTACCCTTGCCATACTATATATTTTTAGATTTTACAAATATAATGCAGTACAAACTTGTGGTCAAAATAGTGTCATGGACACAATGTCAATGTCCAAAACAACAATTCTTTGTGACTTCAGGAATAATTAATCCTAGCATAGTCACGTATCTATCAACAAAGTCATTTTTATTAGTGTTGGTGTTGTATTTTGCAAATATATTTTAAATAATACTATAATGTGTTTATGTATGTTTATATATTACCTCTTTTTTGACACAATACAAAATACTCACATAATCCCTCCGTTTCTAAATATAAAACCTTTTAGAGATTTCAATACAGAGTACATACGAATGCATATAGATGCACTTTAGGGTGTAGATACACTCATTATTCTTCGTATGTAGTCGGTATTGGTGCCTATAAAAGGACTCACATTTAAGAACGGAGGGAGTAAATGTGCATACAATCAACCGTATGAACGCATACACGCATCCCTATGAGCACCTTCAAGATACATAGACATCTAGAGATCGATGAAGTTGTCAGAAACGTCTTCATAGTCAACGAAAATGCCTCCTCCCACGGAACGCACATCCCATGGAAGACAAAAATAAATCCAAAAAAATATGACCACCATTGTCACACCTAGAACTTGAACCCGGATGAGTTGGCTCCACCATAAGGAATCTAAACATCCGAGCTACAATCATTTCGTTGTATGTATATATATTTGGCCCTTATTTCGAGATAAACCCTAGGTTGTCATACCTTTTTGCTATGGTCTAGGGCCAGCCCTAGCCAAGTTGGTCGGAGGGCAGAGACCATCCTTAATAGTGAAACCATGACGCGGTAAGCTAGGAATTATGATATAAAATGTAGAGGTCATGTTAACAAAGATCACACACAGCTATAAAAATAGCAATACCATCCCACCGTGCCTCATTTGTATCGTCATTATGCAAGCAAACATCCTAAAATAATAACATTTAGAAGGAGATTTTTCCCAATACCCCCTCTGTAAAGAAATATAAGATCATTTAGATAGGTATAGTGATCTAAACAAGAGCAAACGCCGGAAGAAGCAACGAACATTCTCTGCTCGTGTCCAACACCAGCACAAAGCCAACAACCAACGGATAGAAGAATCAACAGTGCAACAACTCCGGTATTGAACCCGTGTCCCCGCGTCCTTCTCGGAGGCGACACAGGGGAACCCTAGCTGCCCCCATTGCTGGTCCTCCTCCACACTCTCCTTCTCTACGCCGTCGGCAAGGGCCATTGTCTGGCAAAGCCCGAGCAGTGTCGCCGCCGGCGAGGCCTCTTCCCTGGCGCGACTTTCCTTCCTTCATTGCGGCGACGCAGTTGTTCCCGGCGATGCCTTGGTGGCGCGGCGCTTCGAAGCTCCGATGGCGGCTCGTTCTGTGGCGGGGTGGAAGGCTTGTCCCTGCCCGGTGGTGCTGCCTCGACAACTGCTGCGACCTGGGGCTCTTGACCCCAGATTGGATCTGGGGTGCTCGGGCTGGGTCGTGGCAGCCTGCCAGGCATAGTGGTGTCGAGTCTCGCGGCCTCTGGGCATCGTGGAGGTGCTGGCGGCGGCGTGTGCTCGGCCTAGTGGTGTTGGTGGTGGTGGAGGCCCGTGCACGAGAGATGGATTTTTCAAACAAATCGGGGTGAAAACTTTCTTTCGGCTACTGCCAAGGCCGGCGGTGGTGGCGCTGTCTGCGTCGTTCCCTTCGTGAAGGCATCGTCGTGGAGAAGTTCAAGGCCACTCTCTGCTATCTCCGGGGACAACCCTAGATCAGCAGATCGGATGACGGCGTCGCTCTGATGTCGTTTTCCCCTTGGGGGCATTATTCATGGAGGTACACACGGGCTCGATGGACTAGAGAACGACTTCTTTGGTGGAGCGGTGCTTCATCTTACACATTGATGGCAGCGGATCGTCGTGGAGACTTGGAGTCCGATGCACGAAGATGGACTCGCGCTAGAGGAGGATGCTGTCTGGTGCCATTTGTGGCGTCAATCGCAAAGAGGCTTGGCAAGGTCAGTGCATTAGTTTCTGCTCCGAAGATGGATTGATGGAAAATGGTGACGACGACACAGAGAGTGCGTCGGACTATTTAGTGTCCCAGACCCAGTATGCGGCTTTGTTGGGGCCTCTGGCTTTAGATGTTAGGCATTTGTGGGATATCTGTTTGGTATTAGGGTCGGACTATCAGCACCCCTTCATCAGGTGGACCGAAGTAGCGACGGTTGTTGCTAAGATGGTGGCTTTAGACTACCTGATGTACTACTTTGTAAGGTCTGTGTGAATAATTAATAAAATGGCTGCATGGATCATCCAGATGCAGAGGTCGGGGTAATCCTCTTCTTCAAAAAAACAAAAAACTATAGTGATCTAAACGCTCTTATAGTGATCTAAAATCTCTTATATTTAGGGAGTAAAATAGACCAATTACTCTGGCTAATCTAAGAAGTTGGGAATGTCATTCTTTTTTTTTGAAAAAAAACCCCATATATTAATCAACTTAAAATGTGCTTACAATCATTCAAAACAGAGTACGCCACGCAGGGCGGAACACTATTACAACGAAAACCGTCCGACCTATTGTCAAAATTAAACTTGGCAATCTCATGAGCCGCCATGTTTGCCCTCCGATTGATCTTGAAGATCTGAACGTTGTTTGTAAGCTTCATAATGCTACCAGCTTCCCTTTTAAGGTCAACGAAAATAGACCTGTCAAGAAAATCATTTGCCAAAAAAGAGACCACAAAGGAGTTATCAGATTCGACGATAAAGGATTTATTGAGAGTGATACCGATATAGAGGCCGACAAGGCACGCACGAATCTCCGCTTCATCAGCACACGTGCACGACCCAATAAAATCCCAAGAAGAGAGGATGACTTGGCCCATATGATCTTTGGCAATGACCCCCACGCTCGCAGCATTCAAGCTCTCTACAAAACTTGCGTCGACATTAATTTTAATGACCTCGGCCGAAGGAGGCTGCCAAGTCCCTAGAATCCTTTCTAGAATATCGACGACCTCCTAGACATCCACAACCTTTTTACCTTTCTTGATCATATCCAACTGTTTAATGGGGTGTCAGGATGTAAAAGATGCCCAATAACTTTCCAAGAATAAAATAGCAGAAAAGACGGATTCCTTCCCGTTTTGAAAAATTAGATCATTCCTCAAGTGCCAAGCTCTCCAAAAAATGAATAAAACCTGCCCACGAACAAGAGTATTTAGCTGATCCAAAAGAACAAGTAGCCAATCTAGACCTGAGTATTTAAAACTATTTTCTTCCAGAATCTTCCACACATCCCTCATAGCAAATCGAAGAGCATGTGGCTTTGGACACGTCACAAGTGCATGATAAACATTTTCGTCTTCAACACCACAAATAGAGCACATAGCTTGTTTAGTTTGGTGGTGGGAGACCCGATTAACCTGAACTGCCAAACTATTTGAAGCCCCTCGCCAAACAAAAATTCTTATCTTTTGTGGGACATTCGCCTTCCAAATAATATCCCAAAGCCTTCTTTCTCCATTCACAGCATCACTGGTCTGGCCTAAATCTTCCTTGTCATCCTTAATATTCAACGCCAATTTATACGTGTTCCTGACAGAGAATAGCCCATTCCTTTCAAAGTGCCACGCAACAAAATCTTCATCCCCCGAACGATGAACACGCACACTTAAGATCTCCTCGGCATCATGTGGTTGGAAAACCTGCCTAATCAGATTCTCATCCCAGTTTGTGGAGCCGTTCATGAATAAGTCAGACATCCATTTAATCCTAGTTCTGCTCTTCCTATCCAAAATTTTAAGGCC
The DNA here is from genome assembly GCA_022496015.1 of Hordeum marinum. NCBI lineage: Eukaryota > Viridiplantae > Streptophyta > Magnoliopsida > Poales > Poaceae > Hordeum > Hordeum marinum. Next base: position 411,769,397 of record CM039678.1, on the reverse strand, counting down.
AGACTTTCTTGGTATCCAATTATCTCTCCAAATATTAATATTTGATCCATCAACCACTCTCCATATAACACCTTGTTTAAGCAGATCCAATCCATGCATAATACCTTGCCATGTAACTAATGTCGACTGCGGAAACACAATGTATAGAAGATGCCCATGGGGGTAATACTTGGCCTTCGACACCTTTGCAACTAATGACCCAGGGGACACCAAAAGCTGCCATGCCTGCTTAGCAAGGAGAGCCTGATTGAACAGTCTAAGATCGCGAAAACCCATACCACTTTCGCCTTTTGGTCTTGTTAGTTTATCCCAAGAAAGCTAATGTGTTTTCCTCCTATTTTCTTCATCTCCCCACCAAAAATTCCAAATGAGACGTGCCAAATCTTCAGAGATAGAAGCCGGAAATTTAAAAATACCCATCGCATACACAGGAGAGCCTGGATTACCAATTTAATATGAATTTCCTTCGCCCCACACGACGCATATTTTTCAATCCAGTCTGAGAGCCTTTTTAGCACTTTATCATTGGTATACTGAAATTTTCCAGCCGTCATTCTTCCTTCAGGCATTAGGAGTTCAAGATATTTATCCTCAAAACCCTCCGTTGTAATCTGAAGGACTACCATGATTGAGACTTGATCTTCTATCCTGCAATTCTTCCCAAATAGAATCGAACACTTATATGGACTCAATAACTGCCCAGTACCCTCCTCATAGACCGCCAAAATATTTTTAATGGCCAACGCTTGATCCAAGGCTCCCTTAAAAAATAGCAGACTATCATGAGCAAACAACAAATGAGATATATCTGGGCCATTTCTGCTTAAATGGAAATCCTGAAGAGCTCCACTTTCACAAGCATCCTGAAGTAACAAAGAGAGAGCCTCCGCCAAGAACAGGAACAAGTATGGTGACAATGGATCCCCTTGCCTGAGACCTCGAGATGGAATAAAAGAATCTAGAAGTTGACCATTGAAACGTACCGAGAATTTCACGGACGTAACACAAGTCATAATCCATTTAACCCACATGGGTGCAAAACCATAAGCCGTCAGCATACTCTCCAAAAATTTCCAATCCACCCGATCATACGCTTTTGATCTAACTTATAAGCACAAAACGCACCCCTACTATCCTTTAACGTGCTTAGCGAATGCATACATTCGAAAGCTATAAGTGCATTATCCGTAATTAACCTGTCCGGAATAAAAGCACTTTGAGTAGGAGAGATCATACCATCCAATAACGGTCTTAGCCTATTAACAAGACATTTGGATATAATCTTGTAAATGACGATTACATAGACTGATAGGCCAAAAATCTTTAATGGACTGAGGATTCTTCACCTTTGGAATAAGAACAATAGTTGTATCATTTATCCCGTCCGGCATACTTCCAGAGATAAAAAATTGTTGGATCGCGTGAACAATATCCTCCTTGATTAGACCCCAATTCCTCTGAAAAAACCTTGCTGGGAAGCCATCCGGCCCCGGAGCTTTCAACGGCCCAATCTGGAATAGAGCATCACTAATTTCTTGTTCAGAGAAAGGTTTACAAAGGTCAGCCTTCATGTCATCAGTAATCAAAGGCTTCACAAGCGGAATAATATGAGAAGGATTGATCACGACCTCACAGGAATAAAGTTTTTGAAAAAATGCATTTGTAATACCCTTCATTTCCTCCAAGTTTTCCGTGAGCAGCCCATCACTTCTCCAAATGGAAGAAATATTATTTTTCTTTGCTCGCCAAGTCGCTTTCCTATGAAAGAACTTTGTATTGCGATCTCCCCACTTAATCTTGTCGATACATGATCTTTGCTTCCACATGATTTCCTCTTTAAGGAGAAGCTCATCCGTCTCCCTAAAAATCCTCTTCCTCTCTTCCACCGCAGCATGATCATTTATCTTAAATAAAACATTTAATTTATTACGAGCCCAGTCCAATTTTTTTGGAAGATACCCAATATGAGTCCGACTCCAACCATGCAGAGATTTCATAAGACTATCTAGCTTATTTGCAACATCCTTCAAATCTCTTATGTGATAATTTTTATTCCATGAACAGTTCACTTGGTCATCCAAAGCCAACCCTTCTGTTTCCCAATAGGATTCATATCTCAAAATCTTATTAAGCTGAACAGAAGGTACAATACCCAACAATTGAATAAGAAGAGGGCAGTGGTCTGACCTTGAGCTAAGAATATGAGACACATTGTACTTTGGAAATAAGGAAGACCATTGGGAACAAGCAACCGCGCGATCCAGGAAAACCCTCACATTCCTATTGCCTTCCTGCTTATTACTATAAGTCCAAGGCACACCATCAAAACCCAAATCAAACAAGTTACAATCTGAAAGAACCTCACGAAAATTAGCCATGAGAGTTGGCGACCTCTTATGCCGAGAAAAATGTTCATTCTGCCACATGGCCTTATTAAAATCACCCACCATAAACCAAGGGCCAACTCCGAGAGGTTTAATCCGCCTCAAAAGATCCGACATAACATACCTTTGACACGCCTTTGGTTCCCCATAAACGAAGGTGCTTCTCCATTTGTACCATCACCATTGCTGATATACATGTCAATGAAATGATTCCCAAATTTGTTAAGCTCTAAAGAAAAATTCTCATCCCAGAAAACAGCGAAGCCACCACCTTTGCCTTGAGGAGACACAGTAAAAATATTTTTCATACCTAGTCGATAGCGCAAACTCTCCACATACTCTTTATTTTTTCTAGTTTCGGAAAGAAAGATAAAATTTGGTCTGTGTGTCTTGCACAGGCACACCAGCTCTTGAACTATTCGAGGTTGACCCAGGCCTCGACAGTTCCAACTTAGAATTTTCATGGCTCCTGGCAGGCGCTAACACTCGCGCCCACCAGTTGACCAGCAACCCCTTGGCCGGTAGCTTACTTTTCTATGGCACCACCCTCTCTTTCTTCCCCTACGAACTCCCTTCTATTTCCTTCTACCTCCTCCCCGCCATCAACTTCTTTAGTTACATGAATGGTAGATCCATCTAAGGCCTATTACACCTTCAACTCTCTCCACACACACACACACACGCTTACAAGACACACTCCTTTCCTCTCCAGTTCTGTACTCTACACTCTCAATGCTGGTGTTGGAAATATGCCCTAGGGGCAATAATAAATTAGTTATTATCATATTCCTTGTTCATGATAATCGTTTATTATCCATGCTATAATTGTATTGATCGGAGACTTAGATGCATGTGTGGATACATAGACAAAACCATGTCCCTAGTATGCCTCTAATAGACTAGCTCGTTGATCAAAGATGGTTAAGGTTTCCTAGCCATTGAAATGAGATGTCATTTGATAACGGGATCACATCATTAGGAGAATGATGGGATGGACAAGACCCAAACTACAAACATAGCATATGATCATGTCAGTTTAATGCTACTGTTTTCTACATGTCAAGTATCTGTTCCTATGACCATGAGATCATGAAACTCACTGACACCGGAGGAGTGCCTTGTGTGTATCAAACGTCGCAACGTAACTGGGTGACTATAAAGGTACTCTACAGGTATCTCCGAGGGTGTCTGTTGGGTTGGCATGGATCAAGACTGGGATTTGTTACTCCGTGTGACGGAGAGGTATCTCAGGGCCCACTCGGTAATACAACATCACAACAAGCCTTGCAAGCAATGTGAATAAGTGTTAGTCATGGGATCTTGTATTACGGAACGAGTAAAGAGACTTGCCGGTAACGAGGTTGAACTAGGTATGGAGATACCGACGATCGAATCTCGGGCAAGTAACATACCGAAGAACAAAGGGAACATCATACGAGATTAACTGAATCCTTGACATAGAGGTTCGACCGATAAAGATCTTCGTAGAATATGTAGGAACCAATATGGGCATCCAGGTCCCTCTATTGGTTATTGACCGTAGAGGTGTCTCGGTCATGTCTACATAGTTCTCGAACCCGCAGGGTCTGCACACTTAAGGTTCGGTGACGTTTCGGTAGTATAGAGTTATGTATGGTGGTGACCGAAGGTTGGTCAGAGTCCCAAATGAGATCTTGGACGTCACGAGAAGCTCCAGAATGGTCCGTAGGTAAACATTGATATATAGGAAGTCCCATTTTGGTCGCCGGAAAAGTTTCGGGCTAATCGGTAATGTATCGGGAGTGCCCGTAGTGTACCGAGAGACCACCGGGAGGGGTATTTCGACCCAAGAGGCTTCATGGGCTGTGGGAGAGTAAATACCAGACTTTTGTGGGCTGATGGAAGTCCCACACAAGGCCCATGCGGCTGGGAGAAAAAGCCCAAAGGGAAAAAGGTGGAAAAAGGCAAAAAAAAGGGAGGAATCCTAGTCCTACTAGGATTGGAGGAGGAGTCCTCCTCTCCTCCCCACTTTGGCCGACCCAAGGGATGGCTTTTTGGCAGCCAAGCCTCCTCCTCCTCTCCTCCTATATATACTAGAGGATTTTAGGGTTTTGGCACAGAATTTTCAGCCACGTGCTACTCGTTTCTCTAGTGCATAGTTTCTCCTCTAGATCGGTTTTCTGCAGTGCTTAGGCGAAGCCCTACCGGAATAGCTCCACCACCATTGCCGCAGCGCCGTCACGCTGTCGGAGAACTCTTCTACCTCTCCGCTCCCTCTTGCTGGATCAAGAAGGCGGAGATCGTCATCAAGCTGTACGTGTGCTGAACACGGAGGTGCCGTCCGTTCGGCGCTAGATCGAAAGGACCGTGATCAAGATTGCGAGACGGATCGTGACGAGATCGCAGGACGGATCATGATGAGATCACGGGACGGATCGTGATGAGTTTGCGGGACGGATCGTGATGAGATCGCGGGACGGATCGTGATAAGTTCGTGGGACGGATCGTGATTGGATCGCGGGACGGATCGTGATGTGATCGCGGGACGCTCGGCGATTTGGATCGCGAAGACGTTCGACTACACCAACCGCGTTTCTTAACACTTCCCGCTTAGCGATCTACAAGGGTATGTAGATCCACTCTCCCTCTCGTAGATGCTCATCACCATGGATAGATCTTGCGTATGCGTAGGAAATTTTTTGTTTCCCATGCAACGTTCCCCAACAGTGGCATCATGAGCTAGGTCTATGTGTAGATGAGATCTCGAGTAGAACACAAAGAGTTTGTGGGCGTTGATGCTTAGATTGCTTCCTCCCTTGGTCAGATTTTGGTTCAGCGGTATTGTGAGATGAAGCGGCCCGGACCAACATTACTCGTACGCTTACGAGAGACCGGTTCCCTCGACCGCAACTTGTTGCATAGATGGCTTGCGGGTGCCAATTTCTCTCACTTTAGTTGGATCGGATTCGAAAAAGGCGGTCCTTGAGAAGGTTGAAAAGCAACTAGTGTATCACCGTTGTGGTTTTTGCATAGATGAGAATTGTTCTTGCTAGATACCCGTAGCAGCCACGTAAAACATGCAACAACAATTAGAGGACGTCTAACTTGTTTTTGTAGGGTATGTTGTGATATGATATGGCAATTACATGATGTGATATATGTGATGTATGAGATGATCATGTGATGTATAGATTATCACAACTTGCATGTCGATGAGTACGGCAACCGGCAGGAGCCATAGGGTTGTCTTTAATTACTGTATGACCTGCGTGTCAATCATTAAGCGCTATGTAATGCTTTACTTTATCGCTAAACGGTAGCAATAGTAGTAGAAGCATGTTGGGCGCAACAACCCCGATGGCGATGCGTTGATGGAGATCAAGATGATGGAGATCATGATGTCATGTCGGTGACGATGGAGATCATGCCGGTGCTTTCATGATGGAGATCAAAAGCACAAGTTCATGGCCATATCATGTCACTTATGATTTGCATGTGATGTTGATCCTTGTATGCACCTTGTTTTGCTTAGGACGATGGTAGCATTATAAGGTGATCCCTCACTTAATTTCAAGATAAATTGTGTTCTCCCCGAGTGTGCACCGTTGCGAAAGTTCTTCGTGTCGAGACACCACGTGATGATCGGGTGTGATAGACTCTACGTTCACATACAACGGTTGCAAGCCAGTGTTGCACATGCAGAACACTCGGGTTAAACTTGACGAGCCTAGCATGTACAGACATGGCCTCGGAACACAAGAGACCGAAAGGTTGAACATGAGTCATATAGTAGATATGATCAACATAATGATGTTCACCATTGAAACCACCTCAACTCACGTGATGATCGGACTTGAGTTGATGAATTTGGATCATGTATCACTCGAATGACTGGAGGGATGTCAATTTGAGTGGGAGTTCTTAAGTAATATGATTAATTGAACTCATTATCATGAACATAGTCAATAGTGTCTGTGCAAATTATGTTGTATATTACTTGCTCGCGTTGTAGCTCCCTTGAATTTTTATATGTTCCTAGAAAAATAGAGTTGAAAGATGTTGGTATCAATATTGCGGACTGGGTCCATGATCTGAGGATTGTCCTCATTGCTGCACAGAAGGCTTATGTCCTTAATGCACCACTCGGTGCGCCAACCCCTCTAGCATAGTTTGTAGATGTTGTGAACATCTCACAGGCACTTTCCAATGACTACTTGATAGTTTAGTGCGTCATGCATTACGGCTTAAAATTGAGGCTCCGAAACGTTTTGAATGTCACGGAACATATGAGATGTTCTAAGAGCTGAAATTAGGATCTCAGGCTCATGCCCATGTTGCGAGATATGAGATCTCCAACAAGATTCTTTGCCTGCAAGATGAAGGAGAATAGCTCAATTGTTGAGCATGTGCTCAGATTTTCTAGGTGCGACAATCGCTTGAATCAAGTGGGAGTTGATATTCCAGATAAGATAGTGATTGATATAGTTCTCCAAGTCACTGTCACTGAGCTACTAGAACTTGGTGATGAAGGGATAGAAATAATGATCCCTGAGCTGTTCGTGATGTTTGACACCGCGAAGGTAGAAATCAAGAAGGAGCGTCAAGTGTTGATGGTTCGTAAAACCACTAGTTTCGAGAAGAGCAAGGAGGGAAACTTCATGGATGGCAAGTCAGTTGCTGCTCCAGTGAAGCAACCCAAAGTTGAACTCAAACCCGAGACTAAGTGCTTCGATTATGAGGAGAGCGGTCGCTGAAGCGGAACAACCCTAGATACTTGGTAGATAAGAAGGCTCGCAACGTCAACAGAAGTATATTTGATATACATGTTATTGATGTGTACCTTGCTAGTACTCCTAGTAACACCTGGGTATTGGATACCGGTTCGGTTGCTAAATGTTAGTAACTCAAAATAAAAGCTAAGGATAAATAGAGAACTAGCTAAGGGTGAGGTGACGATGTGTGTTGGAAGTGTTTCCAAGGTTGATGTGATCGACATCGCACGCTCTCTCTACCTTCGGGATTAGTAACAAACCAAAATAAGTGTTATTTGGTGTTTTGCGTTGAGTATGAACGTGATTAGATCGTGTTTATTGCAACACGGTTATTCATTTAAGTTAGAGAATAATGGTTATTCTATTTACATGAATAATACCTTCAATGGTCATGCACCCAGTGAGAATGGTTTGTTGAATCTTGATCGTAGTAATACACATGTTCATAACATTGATGTCAAAAGATGCAAAGTTAATAATGATAGTACCACATACTTGTGGCACTGCCGCCTAATGTCATATTGGTATAAAACGCATGAAGAAACTCCATACTGATGGATCTTTGGACTCTTTCGATTTCGAATCGGTTGAGACATGCGAACCATGCCTCTTGGTCAAAGATGACTAAGGACCCCGTTTTCTGGTTTGACGGAGCGGGCAAGTGATTTATTGGAAATGATACATGTTGATGTATGCAATCCAATGAGTCTTGTAGCGTGCGATGGATATCGTTATTTTCTTACCTCCACTGATGATTTGGGTAGATATAGTGTATGTTTACTTAATGAAACACAAGTCTGAATCGTTTGAAAAGTTCAAGCAAATTCAGAGTGAAGTTTAAGATCATCGTGACAAGAAGATAAAAATATATGCGATATGATCGTGGAGGTGAATATCTGAGTTACGAGTTTGGCATACAACTTTAGACAATGTGAAAGTTGTTTCACAACACACGCCACCTGGAACACCATAGTGTGATGGTATGTCCGAACATCATAGTCATGCTCTATTGGATATGGTGCATGTTATGATGTCTCTTATCGTTTTGCTACTATAATTTTGGGGTTGTGCATTAGAGACAACTACATTCACTTTAAATAGGGCACCATCTAAATCCGTTGAGATGACACCATGTGAATTATGGTTTGATAAAAACCTAAGCTGTCATTTCTTGATGTTTGGGGCTGCGATGCTTGTGTGGAAAATGTTTTCACCTAATGAGCTCGAACCCAAAGCGGACAAATGCATCTTCGTAGAATACCCTAAGAACAGTTGGGTGAACCTTCTATCTCAGATCCAAGCATAAAGTGTTTGTTGCTAAAACGGGTCATTTCCCGAGAAAAAGTTTCTCTCGAAAGAATTGAGTGGGAGGAAGATAGAACTTGATGAGGTTGTTGAACCTTTGTTTCAACCAGAGAGTAGCGCATCGCAGAAAGATGTTTCTGTGGAACCTACGTCAGTTGAAGAGGAAGTAAATGATGATGATCATGAAGCTTCGGATCAAGTTACTATCGAACCTCATAGGTCGACAAGGATGTGTACTGCTCCTGAGCGGTATGACAACCCTGTCTTGGAGGTCATGTTGTTGGACAATAATGAACCTACGAGCTGTGGAGAAGCGATGATGGGCCCGGATTCCGACAAATGGTTAGAGGCCATGAAATCCGAGAAAGGATCCATATATGAAAACCAAGTATAGACTTTGGTAGACTTGCTCGTTGGACCGCAGGTCGTTGAGTACAAATGGATCTTTAAAATGAAGACAGACGCTGATGGTGAATGTCACCATTTATAAAGATCGACTTGTCACAAAGAAGTTTCCGGCAAGTTCAAGGAGTTGACTGCGATGAGACTTTCTCTCGTAGCGATGCTAAAGTCTGTTAGAATTATGTTAGCAGTTGCTGCATTTTTCAATGATGAAATCTGGCAGATGGATGCCAAAACATCATTTCCTTTCTTGAGGAAAGGTTGTATGTGATACAACCAGAAGGTTTTGTCAGTCCTAAGGATGCTAAAAGGTGTGCAAGTTTCAGTGATCCTTCTATGAACTAAAGCAAGCATCTCGGAGTTGGAATATACACTTTGATGAGGTGATTAAAGTTTTTGAGTCTATACAAAGTTTACGAGAAACTTGTATTTACAATAAAGTGAGTGGGAGCACTGTAGAGTTTCTGATAAGCATATGTGGTTGACATATTGTTGATTGGAAATGATATAGAATTTTTGGAAAGCATAAAGGGTTGTTTGAAAAGAGTTTTTCAAAGGAAGACCTGGATAAAGCCACCTAATTGTTAAGCATCAAGATCTATAGAGATAGATCAAGATACTTGATGAGACTTTCAATGAGTACATACCTTGACAAGATTTTGAAAGGGTTCAAAATGGATTAGTCAGAGAAAGAGTTCTCGCCTGATTTGTAAGGTATAAAGTTGAGTAAGACTCAATGCCCAGTGACTGCAGAAGATAGAGAAAAGATGAGTGTCATCCCCTATGCTTCAGCCATAGGCTCTATCATATATGCAATGTTGTGCACAAGACCCGATGTCAGCCTTGCCATAAGTATGGCCGGAAGGTTTCAAAGTGATCCTGGAATGGAGCACTGGACAGTGGTCAAGATTATCCTTAGTAACTAAAAGACTAAGGAGATGTTTCTCGATTATGAAGGTGATAAAGAGTTCGTCGTAAAGAGTCACGTCGATACAAGCTTTAACACCAATCCGGATGACTCGTAGTAGCAATCTGGATACGTATAATGGAGCAGCCATTTGGAATAGTACCAAGTGGAGTGTGGTAGCAGTGTTTACGGTTTGACATAGAAATTTGCAAAGTACACACGGATCTGAACGTCGCAGACCCGTTGACTATAAGACCCCTCTCACATGCAAAGCATGATCGAGCCCCAGAACTCATTGGGTGTTAGATTCATAACAATGCAAATCACATGGTGATGTGAACTAGATTATTGACTCTAGTGCAAGTGGGAGACTGTTGGAAATATGCCCTAGAGGCAATAATAAATTAGTTATTATCATATTTCCTTGTTCATAATAATCGTTTATTATCCATGCTATAATTGTATTGATCGGAGATTTAGATGCATGTGTGAATACATAGACAAAACCATGTCCCTAGTATGCCTCTAATAGACTAGCTCATTGATCAAAGATGGTTAAGGTTTCCTAGCCATTGACATGAGATGTCATTTGATAACGGGATCACATCATTAGGAGAATGATGGGATGGACAAGACCCAAACCACAAACGTAGCATATGATCGTGCCAGTTTAATGCTACTGTTTTCTGCATGTCAAGTATCTGTTCCTATGACCATGAGATCATGCAACTCACTGACACCGGAGGAGTGCCTTGTGTGTATCAAATGTCGCAACGTAACTGGGTGACTATAAAGGTACTCTACAGGTATCTCCGAGGGTGTCTGTTGGGTTGGCATGGATCAAGACTGGGATTTGTTACTCCGTGTGACGGAGAGGTATCTCAGGGCCCACTCGGTAATACAACATCACAACGAGCCTTGCAAGCAATGTGACTAAGTGTTAGTCATGGGATCTTGTATTACGGAACGAGTAAAGAGACTTGCCGGTAACGAGGTTGAACTAGGTTTGGAGATACCGACAATCGAATCTCGGGCAAGTAACATACCGAAGAACAAAGGGAACATCATACAGGATTAACTGAATCCTTGACATAGAGGTTCGATCGATAAAGATCTTCGTAGAATATGTAGGAACCAATATGGGCATCCAGGTCCCTCTATTGGTTATTGACCGTAGAGGTGTCTCGGTCATGTCTACATAGTTCTCGAACCCGCAGGGTCTGCACACTTAAGGTTCGGTGACGTTTCGGTAGTATAGAGTTATGTATGGTGGTGACCGAAGGTTGTTCGGAGTCCCGGATGAGATCCCGGACGTCACGAGGAGCTCCAGAATGGTCCGAAGGTAAAGATTGATATATAGGAAGTTCCATTTTGGTCGCGGGAAAAGTTTCGGGCTAATCGGTAATGTACCGAGAGTGTCGGTAGTGTACCGGGAGACCACCGGGAGGGGTATTTCGACCCAAGAGGCTTCATGGGCTGTGGGAGAGTAAATACCAGCCTTTTGTGGGATGGTGGAAGTCCCACACAAGGCCCATGCGGCTGGGAGAAAAATCCCAAAGGGAAAAAGGTGGGAAAAGGTAAAAAAAAAAAGGAGGAATCCTAGTCCTACTAGGATTGGAGGAGGAGTCCTCCTCTCCTCCCCACTTTGGCCGACCCAAGGGCTGGATTCTTGGCAGCTAAGCCTCCTCCTCCTCTCCTCCTATATATACTAGAGGATTTTAGGGTTTTGGCACAGAATTTTCAGCCACGTGCTACCCGTTCCTCTAGTGCATAGTTTCTCCTCTAGATCGGTTTTCTGCAATGCTTAGGCGAAGCCCTGCCGGAATAGCTCCACCACCATCGCCGCATCGCCGTCACGCTGTCGGAGAACTCTTCTACCTCTCCGCTCCCTCTTGCTGGATCAAGAAGGCGGAGATCGTCATCAAGCTATACGTGTGCTAAACGCGGAGGTGTCGTCTGTTCGGCGCTAGATCGGAAGGACCGTGATCAAGATTGCGAGACGGATCGTGATGAGATCGCGGGACGGATCATGATGAGTTCGCGGGACGGATCGTGATGAGATCGCGGGACGGATCGTGATAAGTTCGCGGGACGGATCGTGATTGGATCGCGGGACGGATCGTCATGAGATCGCGGGACGCTCGACGATTTGGATCGCGAAGACGTTCGACTACAGCAACCGCGTTTCTTAACGCTTTCCGCTTAGCGATCTACAAGGGTATGTAGATCCACTCTCCCTCTCGTAGATGCTCATCACCATGGATAGATCTTGCGTGTGCGTAGGAAATTTTTTGTTTTCCATGCAACGTTCCCCAACAGCTGGTACTCTTCATATTTATAAGCATATTTTGATCATGAGAGAAGCTACGTTTGCTCCCAACAGTTCTCTTGAGGATGGCCGCGAAGGCGACCTTACGGCTTGATAACTTACTTCCACTGTTTGGGGAGTAGGCACCCCAAATCGAACATGCTTGGTGCAAGCAGTCATGGCAGCAACATGTTCTTCACGCTCCTCTCTGTGCACATGCTTCCAGCGGCCCCAAATGGTCTCAGAACCATTAGCATCTAGGCATGGTCGCAGCATACGCAAATCCTTGGAAGCCTGATCGCCTTGGGCCACACTTGGTGTAGCAGACAACATGGAAGGGACACCTAGGTTGATGTAGGGGTTGCTCCCACCCATTTGTCCCTTCTGGACAGTAGGCACAACAGAGCCAGACGGATTGGTCGTCCCCTCCTTGGAACCAGCCAGCCCCATGTCCTTCACATGCATGATATCCACGCAAGGAGGCCCAGCATGCAGGGCGTCGAAGATAGCAGCCACATTTGGGCCAGCCGGCCCCAACGCAGCAGCTTGACACAGCTTCACATCTCTAGGACGCGACGTCGTGCTCGGCTTGACAGAGTGGTCCAGCACACTTGACGGCTCCATGACCCGGGCGCCTCCCGAGACCAAGCCAGCTAGGATTAGACTCCTCTCCTGGGAGACTCCCAGCGAAGCTAGCGTCGAAGTCAGCCCGTGGCCATCCATGTCTTGGCCATGCCTGGAGGTTGGGATAGTCAGCGAGAGCCCTCCCTCCTGGACGGCCCTTGACCCCAACATCATGTCGACCGTCAGCCCGCCTTGTACCGGCGGTAACCCATCCGCCGAGGTGGCATTAGCGGAGTGGCCGCCATCGACAACTTCTAGACTGTCATAGAAACAGCGGTGACTTCCTTTTCTGGGAGCTTCACCAGGTCCTGGAGCTCCTCCTCATGGCCCTCCATGTCCCCCGAACGCCCACCATGTTGGTTATGGCGGCGCTCCGGCTTAGCCGCCGCCTGCGAACGCTTCCAGAACGCCGGCGCGTTGATGTCGGTGGAGTACATTGGCTGCCGGAGCTGTGACGGGATGCTGCAGAAGGTAGCCGTGGTGTGCCCCAAAATGCCACAACACAGACAAAATTTAGGGAGTTTTTCATACTTTACATCAAAAAGGGTCTCAACTGATTTTCTATCAGATGTCGTCTCAATGGTATCAATGAACTTCCTTAGTGGCTCATCCACGCGAAGCTTGACTCGTACGCGAAGGTGTTCGTCGACGATCATCTTGTTCTTGTGTGAAACCGCCATGACTTTGCCAAGTTTTTCACCCAGCAGGTAGGCCATCTCCACGGTCTTGAGCGGCACCAGCAGCCCCCGGATTTGGGCCCAGATGTTGATGGAGTCGAGAGGGATGTCTGCTGGGTCGCCCATCCCGTCAAAAGCCGCCAGAACCACGGCATCTTCTCTGAAGTGCCAAGGACCAGCTTGCAGAACATGAAGCCGATCCCCCTCCTTCATGAACGTGATGACGAAGCGGCGATCTTCACTGGTGACGCGTTGGGCCACGGCGTCCCCACGCAGACGCCACGGCCCTTCAAGCTCGTTGACGACCATCTTTGGTTACGGCGAGAGAACCCGGGCGACCACCAACTTCCCCGCCACCGCCCGCATATCAGCTTCTAGGTTGATGACGATTGGCTTGCTAAACGTCATCGAGCTTGAGGTCGTCTTGTTCTTGCCGTATCTGCAGAGCTGAGGAGGCGCCGATGCAGCAGCAAAGCCAATAGTGGCCTTAGGAGGAACAGAGAGCATCAGCCCCGCCGGGCCTCCCACCTTCTGCTTCTCTCCGGCCACAGCTTCCTTCGGCGCCATAGTGGACGGGGCCATCCCATTGGCGCTGGCCGTCGAGCCAGCCACCAGGCGCCCCGATACATTCACAGCAGGGGCACTGTCGCCAGCACCAACACGGCTCGGTGCAGAAGCGAACGGGGTAGTGCCCTCCAAGGCAGCCGCAACAGCCCCGTCCGCACTAATCGCCGGCGTTCTATAGCCAGCTCCCGATCCCAGGACGCCCTCTCCAAAGTCCATCGCATCCCCCTTCTGGCTCGCCATGAGATCCTGTGTCACACACGAAGAACAGAGCAGAGGGAAACAAAGGACAGAGGAAGAACACGCTGTGAGCCAAGAAACGTGATTTCCTCCCCTCCAATACGCCTCATCTCCCCCAAAATTCGCCCCCACATCAACACCAGAGACGTTGGACTTTTCCCCAATCAACTGACCATCCCCACCTGACGGGGGATTAGGAATTAATCTACCAGAAACTGCTGATTTGCTCTCTCCATAACTCACCACAGATCGCGACGCCGTGATCTTCTCCCCATCTCCGGTAGAATAATTCCGGCCTCTACCTCCTTTTGAATCTTCAACTGACTGAAAATCCGAATTGAAGAAAGCCTCAGCCTTGATCCGTAGACGGCACAGGCATCCTTCCGGATCTCTCGCCCGGCGGAGGATCTCCTTTCCCCTCCGTTTGAAGGTGCTCCACTCCTCACCAGAGAGGCCACCCACTCCAGCCGCCTCCATCCTCAGCTCCTCCCTCGGCCTCCGGCCCGCGGCCGACGCCGCCCCCCGATTCGCCATCAGTCAACGATCGCCATGGCTATCGCCAGAGCGTTGTGTTGGGAATGTCATTCTAGCAATGGTGATCACGATCCATGAAAGTGTAGAGAATTTCCTACTACAGCATTGCTCGTGCAAGATAGGGAGTTTATTTCATTTTGTAGTCAAAAACCATAGAACTTGTTCTTGCTTCTCCTTCAAAATATTTGTCATACAAACTGCACACTCATTCATTTCACAGCTCTGGCCCTTGCCCCTTTGGAATCGTCTCGTGATTCACATTCATTGATCCCAGTGTAAAAGATCTCAAGTACTAACATCACAACTACACAAAAATGAAGAATTGGCAACAACAAAAAAAGGGTGACATCATATTCAGTAATGGAGATGACAAATTGACCATGATTGGAAAATTTGATGGTCCTGCGATGAATAACCATGGCATTGCTGTACTAAATGTTCAGGGGGGTGTAGTACAAGAGAGCAACATACAAGTATGTATACAGCAGTGAAGGAGGGCTAAGAAAGCACAACACACAACAACACATAGATTTAAGTAACAAAAAATTGAATGAATTTTGTGGCTGAACAACATCATAAGTTATGACGAAGAACCTTCATCTTCGACGCCCTTCACGACAACAGAGCACATGACCTGCTTCGAGAGGTGGGTATCAAGCTCTCTTGACACCTCTGTTAGTCTCAAGTCGAAGTTGGCCCTGCACCTCTGAGGTTTGGGTGATGATGAACCTGAAAACCTCCTCCTTGGGCTTGACAACCTTGCAGTTGGTGACCCTGACAGCCAGCTCTTTGTGAGGACAGGCACGATCTCCTTCCCTGTCATGATGGGTCTTCTCTCCTGGTTCTCCTTCCCTGTCATGATGGGTCTTCTCTCCTGGTTCAAAGGACCTCTCTTTGTCTCCAATGGTAATGGTTTCATCGGGGAGATGGCCGTGGATGGCAACTTCTGCCTGATCCGCTCACGAGCGCGCTCAGCGGCTGCCATTGCTTTGTCCTTGTTCATAGTGATCAACGTCCATGGGTTGATCGGGACGTCATCCTTCCTTCTTGTTCCATCATTGGCCTCCTTTTCGTCGATCCTAATCGACAGCTTTCGGGTACTCTGTCACGTTCAAAATTGTTTTGTTATCTATGAAGTTACTTGACAGTAAATTATAAGAGCGTTTTTGATACTAGTGTAGTGTAAAAATCGCTCTTATATTATGGGACGGAGGGAGTATTAGGGAAGCAATTTATCCCCTCTTACCTCATTCACTTCATCTTTTCTGCATAAGATCCTTGACAAGAACGATGGCCTTTCTGGAGAGTCGAGGTCAATGCTCTCGTCCGAGGAAAAATCAGAGTCATCAAAAGGATCATATTCTTGTGCAGCTTCTCGCATAGCAAGGATGTAATCGTATGTCCTCATTCCCTGTAGTGACAAATACGCAAATGAGGCTTCCAAAAATGTGAGCATATTTCCGAGCTCCACACACTAGTAACGTAAGAATGGGTTTGGAAAATGCAAACCTTTCTAATGAGCAGAACATGGAAAAAGAAGAGCTGACCCAATGCTGCAGTACTGTACAAAGTGAAGACGATAAATACCATCTGTGGCGAAAATTAAAGAGAAAAGTGTGAGCTTCACAAGCAAAATAGTACAACAATGAAGTTTGTCACTAGGCATATTATTCGTCATAACTTACAGATAATGCTGCGTGAGCTCCTTTAGGTAGCCTTACATGAAGCCTGTGCTCCATTTCTGTTTTCAACCCTTTGCTATCGATGAAGCAGCGAATAAAAATCGCAACCGCTGTTCCCCCCTCGATAACAAGCTGATCAAGTACATTGGAAATTTGGAATATAACAAATAGAACTGGTCAAACTAAAAACAGCTTGGAATGTTGGACATTTAAAGATCAGCGGAATTTCGAAAAAGAAAAATGGCAAATGTGTCGAGAGTTAGCACCCACCATCAGCAAAACAAAGAGCATTAGCAGGATAAATGCTGCATAGTTCCTTCTCCCTATGCAATTGTTGAGCCACTGCATTGAAGAAAGTAAATAATCAGTCACTTGACTTCCCAAGAGATGAAGAACAGAGCCAGAGATTTGGAAGTGAGCTATGCACAGTTATAGTGGTTACCCTGCAGTGGTGATCAAATCCATCAACACACCGGTCACAAGTTTTGCAGTGCTTGCTGCGCAATTTCACCTGTAGTTTAAGCTTCGTAAGTTCTTGATTGTTCAACAGTTGTCACAGATGTAATTGATTTGCTGAACTTCACTAACAGCATATGAATTCAGTCCATTTAAGACATCCTATGTTGAGAAATTAAACTATCCACATAGAAATGGATTGCTCCAGAAACACCCAAATAAGCCGCATTTCTTGGTTTCATTGAAACACAGGTGTTGAGTAAACTAGAGAGTAGAGGAAGATGGATGTAAGCGGAGACCTCGCAGTCGCAGATTGGGCAATATGAGATGTCCTGGTCGTCGGTGGCGTGCGGTGAGACGATGTCCTCGAGGCTGGTGAAGGCAAAGGGGAGCATGGGGTCGAGCTGGACGCTGGAGTTCCACTGCTCGAGGTAGCTCCTCCGCACCCAGCGGTTCATGACGCGGACCTCGACCCTCTTGAGCAGCCGCCCCGCGTACCGCCACAGAATGTACCCGTAGCGCAGCCTCGGCAGCTTCCGCCCGCCGCCCCTGGCGAGATTGCGCTGCCTCTTCACCTTCTTGGCGTGTATCCGGTCGGAGGGGTCGACGGCGGTGCAGCGCACGTAGAGAGCCGCGGTGGCGGCGGCCTGTCGTCGACCAGGGCCGATGCCGTCAGCGCAAGGCAACGCGAGGAGGGGAGCAAAGTCGCGTTTGGGTGGAGAGGGAGAGGGAAGTCGCTGGTTTACCGAGAGGGAGAAGAGCGCGAGGAGGGTGTTGCCGACGACGGTGCTGCCGAGGTAGGGCCCGATGACGACGTAGAACGCCGTGACGAGGACGGCGAACACCGCCGCGCCCACGAGCTGCAATCAACCGGCCATCAATCCGAGAAAGGCGCAAGGTCAGATGGTGGCGCTGAAGGCGGCGAAGAGGGGGAGAGGATGAAGAGAGGACGACGACGGACAGACCTGGAGCGGGTGGAGGGGGAGCTGCCAGCCGTGCCGGCGCGGCCAGGCCATGGCCGGCGAGGTTTCTCCTCCGCGCCCTGCGAAGAGATTCGATTCGATCCGAGCGCGCTGCTCTGCTCTTCTCTGCTCTCGCCTCTGGTCAGGTCAAGCGGCGGGCGTGGTACTAGAGAGAGAGAGGAGGAGGCGGCTTGTGAGCTCTTTCTGACGGGTGGGGCAGGGCCGCCGCCCGCAGCAACGGCTTTCCTTTCCTCCTCCTGTTTTGAATTTCGAATCGCCGGGGCGGCTCTCTGGGCCGGACTGACAACTTCCGGGGATAAATAATTGTTTTTAGAGCGTGTTTCGTTTGCGGCCCAAGGCCCAGGAGTCCGAAACGAGATGGTAACCCCCAAGGCCCAGGAGCGCTCTTTCGGGGGAGGACTATAGGCCGCTCTTGGGGCAAAGAGCTGCCGTTTCGCACATGCGATTCAACGACTGGGCCGGCCAATCGAACGCACACTGCGGTGGAATAAAAAATCAAGGTCACAGGAATTCGAACACGATATCGTGTGCTATACACGACCTGGAACTACCAGTTGAGCTAGCAGTCATATCTAAGAAAACAATAGCGTCAACAAATAAAGAACCAACATGCTGTGCAAATCCGAATTATTTTAGGAATTTTGAAAGCATTCTTCTTTCGAAAAACAGAATGTTCTCCAAAATACACTTTCCAAATTTCTGAATAAAATTATCAAAACAATAAATTTTGAAAAAATAGAACTTTTTATTCAAAATCATGAAGATTTCTTGAAATGGGAACATTTTTTCAAATTTCAAAACAAAATTTAGACACACGAACATATTTTTAAACTCCTGAATAAAATCTAACACGGACATTTTTTAAAACGTGTGAACAAATTATGAAACTAAGACATATTTTGAAACCCCAGAAAAATAAATGAAAACATGAACATTTTTTGCAAGCTGCTAACAATTCGTGAAAACGGGAACAATTTTTTAACACCAGAATGTTTTTACAAAATTTATGAAAATTTTGAACAAAATAATTCCAATATTTTTGAAAAAACAAGATTTAAAAAAATAGGACATTTTATGAACATTTTTTGAAAAATGACATTTTTTGTGCTTTCGATCATTTTTTAGAAGCAAGTACATTTTTAGAAATTTAAGAATAATTTTCGAACATCAACTTAGTTTTAAAAAGATAAAAATATCCTTGAAAAATAAAAAGGAAAAATGAAGAATTTAAGAAAACGTGAACATTTTTCGATAATCTAAAGAATTTAGAGAACTTAGAACAAAAATTAACATTTCAAATAATTTCTGAAAACAATTTTTCTGATATTCCACGCTTTTAGAAAATTGATTTTTTTGTATTTCAAACATTTTTTAAATTTCAAACAAGTTCTAGAAAAATTGAACAAAATTTTGAAATTTGAACATATATTGAAAAGCTGAAAAAAATCAACATTTTTTGGAAAATGTGAACATACCCGGGAATTTTCGAACAATTTTTGATATGTTGAACAATCTTTTAAATGTTTTGAGTTATTTCTAGGAAAATAAAAAAGCAAACAGACAAATGAATAAAGAAAAGACAATAACAAACAGATAAACAAAAAAGAACACAAAATAAAAGAAAAACAAAGAATAACAAACAATCATTAGAAAACCGGAAAAACCACACAAAAAGAGAAAAAAAGGTTTAGCAAGCTTCTCTATGATTCGAAATCCAGTAAGGAAGCTTCCAGAAAGTTCACGAAAACTGTGGCTCGCACGCTCAGATGGGCCGGACCATTCTATCGACCGGGTATCGGTTGGGTGTGCGATTGGTCGACAACTTGCCGCAAAATGCGGTGCCGGTGTCAAAACCGACGGATCTTGGGTAGGGGGTCCCGAAGTGTGAGACTAAGATCGACGGTAACAGGAGGCGAAGGGGACACGAGTTTACCTAGGTTTGGGCCCTTCAATGGAGGTAATACCCTACGTCCTGCTTGATTATATTGATGGTGTAAGGGGTTACAGAGTTGATCTACCTCGAGATTGTATGTCTAACCCTAGATGAGTTGTTCTATCCCCATGCCCTAAAACCCTCCGGCTTATATAGATGTCGGGGGTGTCCTTGGCTTAAACATGGTCGGTTACATGCTGAAGAGATAACATGCCTAACTACAGCTAATAACTTGGAGAACACGTCATGACTCCTCAAAGCTTCCGTCTCGCGCAAGTGGTCTTCGATCATTCGATGCCTGCCTTGCGGCCCATGAATAATGGGTCGGCTATCCGAGGACCCCTTAATCCAGGCCCCCCTCGGTAGCCCCTGGACTGACCTTCAACGCCAATATATATTCGGTCGATCTCTTCACGTCGTCGTCTTCGGCTTGCAAGGCGAGTCCCTCATCCTTCTTCGTTCGGCAACCGACCAGTCTTCGGTAAGATCCCAAGTGTCGCGGGCACATGTTTATTACAATAACTGCACGAGTTCCTTGACTTTCGGGCGTCGTGGGGAGGTGAGTGTCCAGCAATTTTTACAATCTTACCCCTCCATAGCGGAGGCACCAACCCATTTAATCAAACAAAATCGTGGTTAAGACCGCATCTTCTTCTTCCCTCTCGTCGAAAACTCCCAGTGGAAGTCCACGCAAAACATGGCTAACGCTCCCAGCTCCTCAGCACGCCCTTACGGCCTACGCCCAGGGGATTGGATCAGCTGCTCTGTCACACTCCTGTGGCTCCGTAATCTGGAGACCCAGGGATATCTTCCATCATCAGATCTAGCGGCGACCCACGCAGGTATTCTCTCTTATGGTGACGAGGTTTTCGACGAGCGCTTCCCTAATCCAAACAAGGGGGAGCTCATCTGCTTCGTCCCGTTCCTCCTCCGAGGCCTTGGGTTCCAATCCACCCATTCCTGAGGGGGTTACTGGTGTTCTGTGGGATCCAAATCCACCATCTCACCCCAGGATCAATTCTACACATCTCGGGATTTGTCGCCCTCTGTGAGATGTTCTTAGGGTGCAAAGCTCATTTTGATCTGTGGAGGAAATACTTCTGTCTCTTCCTCCGAATTCGGGATAAGGCAATCTTAGAGGTCGGTGGGGCCGAAGTATGCCGCATAGCGGGAACGGGCTATCCGGCTGGCACACCGAGGAAATACGAAGAATGGACCTCAGAGTGGTTCTATATTGAAGATGTCCCCCTGTTCGAGCCAACTCGGACAGGTCTGCCCGAATACTCTGACCTCCTTCCGAAGAAAAGGTATAACTGGCCACCCAAGAGCTCATCTCAGGAGGAAAGCGTCGAGGTGCAACACCTGGCCGTATAGGTGCGGATGCTTGCCCACCACCGACTGACCATGCTTAATGTCATGGCCGCCGCTATCTCCCGGTGCGTGCAACCCCTCCAACAAAGGGTACACCCCTTATGGCAGTACAACAGGACAAGTGACGCCACACGCTCCTGAAAACTAGGTCCCGCCAATCCAACAGCGTTAGCCACCACACTTGCCGACCTGTACAAAGAAGAGCAAGAAGACTTCATTCGGCGGTCAACCAAGGAAGGGTATTCGGCCCACAATCCCATCGAGCAGGTAAGCCTTTCTTTTTCAATCATGAAACAGTTCGGGGCTTCATTCCGCACTCTATTTGACCGAGGTCTTGACATGAACAGGAATGGAGGAGCTTCGTCGAGACAGTCAACTGTCCGGCTCCTCAGCCCGAGAACCATTCATGCGACAATGATCCGGGCTTCAACGAGGACCCGGATCTTCTCCTTGACTTCGAAAATGGAGTCTATTATTAGGACAGCATTGTCCAGACCCCGATGGCTATACTAATCGATTACCCCGAGTCATTCTCCATTCCATCCGCGGGCGATAAGAAAAGTTCCTCCCACAAGAGGTCCGCTACCAAGAGCGCCCCAGACGCGCCGGTCCTGACCCCCAAGCATCGCCGATCAGTGCGCCATGCGCCAGCAACCGAGGCCGCGGGTGAGTCAGAGGCCCACCGAGACCCCGCAAAGGAGCTGGACATGGGGACGAATCCTCCCGTCCGCTCATCCCGAAGGTACATTGTTCGGATATCTGCTTTATCGTTGTAGTCAGCAGAATCTCATAGACGCTCGTTTTATACGTAGGTGAAACATCCAATCCTCTCCTACCGAGGGGGTTGCCCGGGTGTGAGGAGACGCCCGAAGCTCCCGGGCCACGACCCATGCGGCTTCCACTACGGAAGCCCCCATGGCAGATCTGACGCCCGCCAAATCTGGCGACGGAGTATCTATCACCAAATCGGAGGTGGAGAGTGCCATGCATCATCGGCATCGATGGGAGGTCATGCGGCACCCAATTTTCTCCGACCAGGAGTTTGGCGCCCATGCACACCTCTGGGCCGCCCGAGCTGGATTCGACGAAGCTATGAAGCTGATAACAACTAACATTCAGATACGAGATCAGATTTTATAGAATCTGCATACTTGTGTAAGCCTAGTAGCCCCAAGCCTAAATTTTATTTAGAATAAACGAATTAATGATATCCACATGGTTTGACTGCTGACGCAGGCCTCAAAGCAACAGTCCAAGCAATTGGCCAAAGCCCTCGAGGAGAGTCGCACGGAAGTGCAGTCTGTGAAGGCCGAACTAGCACAAGTGAAGAGATTCACGCGAGAGACCCATGGTGAGTATGCTTTTACCGCTAATCTTTTTACATCATCATGCCTGACATATGGATTCCGTGTAGCAGCCGACAATAGGACATATGGAAAGGCAGCTGGAAGAAGCCCAGGATTCTCAAAGGTATGCGGAATCCCAGTATCAGGCTGGCTGCCTTGTTATACAAAAACAGGCTGAGGAAATAAAGAGTTTAAAGACTCAATTGGCCCAAGCTCAAGAAGAGAATCGAAAGCTTCAGAGGGGCGTATTCGGTAAGTACAATTCCGCTATGAGTAAGTATTTCTGATGTAGGGAATGATAGTAATCGCACTTGTTATCTTATGTGCATGTCTCCTATCCGGACAACCTGAAGAAGAGATCGAATCGTACCAAGGGGACCTGCTGAAGGAACCGACCTCTCTCCATAAGCGAGTGCAAAAAGCGATGAATGGGGTGGTGAAGGCACTATGGCCTACCGAACAACCACCTAAAGGGCTAGCCGCACTCGTGGATCGATTTAGGGGAGATCAGGATAGGTTCGAGATGTGGAAGACTTTGGCCTGTCGCCAGGGAGAATGGGAGGCGTGGGCAATGGTCAAGACCCGCTTCACCAGACTTAACTCCGAGCATATGGCGCGGGTTGGTCCTGTGGGATCGGATGGAAAAGAGGTGCTACTTCACTTGGTATATGACCAGGTGATGCCAGCCGCTCGTCTTTCACAAGCAGACTGCCCCCTCAACACAATAATTGATGATCTCGATCAGCAGTCGCATATGTAATTTATATATACATGTATAAAACAATTCGTGTTGTAAACCTTGTATTAACCAGCCATCGGCTTCTCCCTCCCGTGCGAAGAGCTCGGGAGTGTTCCTCCTTATTATTCCTTCGCCAAAGAGCGAATCGTATTCAGGTAACCAGGCAATCCGGCCATGTGGTGTGAACAAACAGAAAGCACACAGAAAGATATGTTAGATTATGACGTAGCGTAAGAAACATCTTCCGATGAAAATAGTACCTCTATCGATACCTTTCGTCGGGGTTCTACGAAGAGCGTAGATAGGAATCCGCATACTTGCAATACGCGACTAAGTGTCCTTTGGGAAGAAAAGACCCAAACAACGGAAATAGCAACTAGAGCCATATAAGGTGTTTCCGTCATAGCCGACCAATTGTCTACGTAAGATTGCTAGCTTTCGGCTTTGCCCATCTGAGGTACGTGTCCGGATGACCCGGTAGTAACAATCACAGAGGTGATCCCTTTACTCTCTAGCCGAACAATCGGGAACGTAGAGAGTAACCACAGGAGCGAGGCAACCCAGCTTGGCAAAGTCTTAGTTCGAATTGATGCATATGATGGCTAAAACATGACAAAAGAAACATGCGCGCCCGGTAAGTATGATCAAATAAAATCTTGGCTATTGAAAGAAGCCCCCACGTGTTGTGTTCGGATTTAACACTTATGGTGTATGGCGATTATCTGTAGTACAAGATTGGTTCATCCGAACATAGGGTAGGTAAAGAAATTGTCCCTATCGAACAGTAAAGTCGGAAAGGAAAATGCAAAAAAGGCAAAGCATAACGGAAAGGAAAAAATGTAGGGGAGTTTAGATGACACCAGTTTCTCCGTAGAAGCGCTGAAGACGAGCTGCGTTCCATGGGTTTGGTTCAAGGCGGTTATTGGATGGACTCCACAAATGATAGGCCCCTCCCACGAGCACTTCGTCAGTGATGAAATGACCCTCCCATTTGGGGTGGAGTTTGTGCTTCTGTTTCTCCACGAGCCGTTGGACGAGTTCTCCTACGTTGTATGCTTTTGCCCTGACCTCTCTACTTTGGTACCGCCAAGCTTGCTATTGATAAAGAGTGGATCGGGCCAGATCTATGTCCCGCTCCCCCTCCAAGGCGTCCAAGGCGTCTTGCCGATCTAACTCAGCCCCCTTTTCCTCGTACATGCGCACTCTTGGTGCATCATGGATAATATTGCAGGGAAGGACTACCTTTGTCCCATAGACCATAAAAAACGGTGTGTAACCCATTGATTTGTTCGGGGTGGTAAACATGCCCCATAGAACGAAGACGATTTCCTCCACCCAATGACAGTCGGACTCGTGAAGAGATCGGACCAAACGTGGCTTGATGCCACTCATAATGAGACTGTTTGCTCGCTCGACCTGTCCATTGGTCTGTTGATGATAGACTGATGCATAATCAAGCTTTATGCCCATTTTTGCGCCCTAGTCCTTGACCTCTTGGGACGTGAAGTTGGATCCATTATCTGTTATTATACTATGCGGGACACCGTAACGGTGTACTACGCTGGATATAAATTCAATCACTGGTCCGGATTTAGCCGATTTAGCAGGCTTTGCTTCTATCCATTGGGTGAACTTGTCAACCATGACCAGTAGGTATTTATTTTTCTTGGTTCCCCCTTTGAGGGGTCTGACCATGTCAAGCCCCTAGACCGCAAAAGGCCAGGTCATAGGAATAGTCCGAAGAGCTGTTGGGGGCATGTGACTTTGATTTGCGAAGAGTTGACACCCAATGCAATGTTGAACAAGTGACTGGTCGTTCGTCCGAGCTATAGACCAAAAGAAACTGGCTCGGAAGGCCTTGCCGACAAGGGATCTTGCCGTGGCGTGATGCCCGCCCATGCCTGCATAGATTTCGGCGAGGAGCTCCCATCCTTCTTCCTCGGATACACACCTCTGTAGTACTCTAGTGCTTTTCTTGTATAACTCACCCTCGTGTACTTTGTAGGCCTTGGATCGCCGAACTATGCGTCGTGCCTCAGTTTGATCGTCGGGCAGTTCCTTGTGAAGGAGGTAAGCGAGGAAGGGCTCTGTCCATGGCGCAATTACTGCCATTACCTCATGAGCCAAGGGCGTCTAATTCATCGTTGAGTTGCCGATAATGTTGTCATGTAGTTCGTTTATAGGGGGAACAACTTCGTCTATCGTATTCGGACCGGCGCCATTTGCGTCGTCCTGCCACACTATGGAGGGCTTGAAGAGCTGCTCCAAGAAGGTGTTTCTCGGGACAGGATCGTGCTTGGCTCCCATACGAGCCAGTATATCGGCGGCTTAGTTGTTGTCTCGAGCGACGTGGTGGAATTCCAACCCCTCGAACCGAGCAGATATCTTGAGGACAATATTTCTATATGCCGCCATCTTCGGATTTTGGCATCAAACTCGCCGTTAATTTTGGATTTGGCCAGGTTTGAGTCTCCCTATACCTCTAGCAGTCGTATGCCCATTGACACCACCATCCAAAGACCATGAAGAAGAGTTTCATATTCGGCGGCATTGTTGGAGTCGGTATACATGATTTGCAACACGTATCTTACGTTGTCGCCTGTGGGGGGGGTGAGGATAACTCCAGCCCCCAGAGCGGCCAAGGTCTTGAATCCATCAAAGTACATTGTCCAATGGGAGTATGCACTATACTCTTTGGGGAGCTCGGCCTCTGTCCATTCAGCCAAGAAGTCCACCAGTACCTGAGATTTAATGGCGCGGCGTGGCTTGTAGGTTAGTTCAAAGGGAAGGAGCTCGATTGCCCATTTGTCTATGCGACTGGTGGCGTCCCTGTTGTTGATTATATCATTTAGGGGGACTTCCGGTGCCACTGTTACCGTGCACTCCTGGAAGTAGTGTTCGAGTTTCCTCGATGCCATGAATATTGTGTAGGCTATTTTTTGATGTTGTGGGTATCTGGACTTGCACTGCGTTAGCACCTCTGACACATAATATACTGGCTTCTGAGTCCGGAATTTATGTCCCTCCTCATCTCGTTCGACGACGAGCACCGCACTGACGACTTTGTTGGTCGCCGATACGTATAACAACATGGGATCACCGGCGCCTGGTGCTGTGAGTATGGGGTTGGTTGCCAGTAGTGTTTTGATTTCTTCCAACACAGCCGCTGCTTCATCGGTCCATTCGAAATTGTTGGTCCGTTTCAGCAACTTATAGAGCGGCAACGCTTTTTCTCTGAGGCGGGAGATAAAGCAGCTTAACGTAGCTATGCACCCGGCTAGCCTCTAGACATGCTTCAGCTCTGCGGGGATTGCAAGTTCTGATAGAGCACGGATTTTAGCTGGATTTGCCTCTATTCCTCTATGGGGGATGATGAATCCAAGCAACTTACCAGAGGGAACTCCGAATACACATTTTTCCGGATTGAGCCGTATATCATATTCGCGCAAATTAGCGAAAGTTTGACGTAGGTCGTCAATCAACTGATCAATGTGTTTGGTTTTGATTACCACATCATCCACGTATGCCTCGACAGTCTTTCCGACCTGTGTAGCGAGGCAATTTTGGATCATGCGCTGCTATGTGGCCCTGACATTTTTTAGCCCGAAGGGCATCGTGTTGAAGCAAAATGACCCGTAGGGGGTGATGAATGAAGTAGCCACTTGATCGGATTCCTTCATTTTAATTTGATGGTATCCGGAGTAAGCATCAAGGAAGCACAATAAATCGTGTCCGACTGTGACATCAATGATCTGGTCTATGCGTGGTAAGGGGAAAGGATCCTTGGGGCATGCTTTGTTGAGGTCTTTGAAATCAACACACAGCCGCCAGGACTTGTCTTTCTTAGGTACCATCACCAGGTTTGCTAGCCACTCGGGGTGTTTAATATCCCGAATAAATCTGGCCTCGACCAATTTGGCTAATTCTTCACCCGGCTTGCCATTTGGGCTCGGAGAAGCGGCACAGGGTCTGTTTCACGGGCTTAAAGCCTGGAATAATGTTCCAGCTGTGTTTGGTGAGCCGAGGTGTGATTCTGAGCATATCGGACGGATGCCAAGCGAAAATGTCCCAATTTTCATGGTGGAAATTCCGCAACGCTTCGTCCATAAGGGGATCGAGCTGGGCTACAATGGACGCTCTTTTATTGGGGTCCGTTGCATGCACCTGAAATTTGACGATTTTCTCTGCGGGTTTAAAGGACGTGGACTTGGGCCTTTTGTTGAGGATCACGTCGCCCCTATTAACTGTCGACCGTAGGGCGGTCAACTCTTCGGCGGCGAAATTTTCCGCTAATGCCTCGAGGGCGAGCACTGCTGTTTTGTTTTCGGCTCGAAAGGTTATATTCGGATCACTGGCGATCGTGATCACTCTATTTGGTCCTGGCATTTTGAGTTTCATGTACCCGTAATGGGGTATAGTCTGGAACTTTGTAAAGGCATCGCGCCCCAATAGGGCGCGATAGCCACTAGGGAAGGGGACGATGTGGAAGAGAAGTTCTTCGGATCGGTAATTTTTGGGCATGCCGAACACGACGTCCAGGATGATACATCTGGAACAACGTGCCTATTTCCCTGGGATAATTCCCCGGAAGGTTGGGTTGCTATGTTCGATGTGAGATCGGTCGAACTGCATTTTTTTCCAAAGTGGCGTCGTATATGAGGTTAAGACCACTGCCGCCGTCCATTAACACTTTATGCATCCTGTATCCATCGATGATGGGATTCAAGACTAGAGCGGCCGGTGAATGGTCGGGAAGGATGGGTGGCTAGTGAGTGTCTCCAAAAGTAATCGGAACGTCTGCCCATGGGTTAGTAGCTGCCACGTGGTAAACTTGATCATGCTCCCTAAGAGCTCTTTTATGCCTGCTCTTCGAGGGGAAGATCTCATAGACTGTTAGGACTTCGTCATTAAATCCGGGTGGCAAAGGAGAGTGCCTGTTCGACGGAGGTGTCTCGAGGATGGCCTCGTCACTTTTTGCGACTTGTCTAACGACCCATCAAGCTCGAAGGCTGTGTGTAGGATATGTGTTTAACGACACGGAATGAATGGGGCACAGTTTATCCAAAAGTCCGTCGAGGACGGTGCCGGTCCCAGAAAGGGACTTGTTTCTTTTTTCGCGGGTTCATACTTGGCAGGATGATTTGGAGGTATCCTCTTTTTCCGAGCTCCTCTAGGGTGTTCGGAGAAAATTGGTTCCGAGAACAACCGCTCGGATTGCGAGACACTCTCCATGGCACAGTACTTCTTTACCAATTCGGACAATTCTGTAAATTCGCTTATGCATCAGCGGGCTAGGGCATTAAGAATCCCTTCATTATGGCAATTGCGAATGAAAATTTCCATTACATCTTGGTCACTAAGACCTTTTACTCTGCTCCTAGAGAGTAGGGGTCTTGCCCAAAAGTGGTGGACTGATTCTCCTTGTCTTTGCTTGATATCCTGAAAGTCCAAAGACATGGGCTTTGGCGCGGTACTAGGATAATCGTCTTGGGCGGTGGGTGGGAAAAAATTTGGTTCCATGTCGCAACGAGTGCTCGAAATTGCAATTTCCCGATCGTGCGACGGATCTTGGACCGGTGACGGTCCAGATTGAAAGCGATTCCCCACCTCTGATTCACCAATGGGGTCTTGAAGATCAAGGATTGTAGTATAGACGGTTTTCAACTCTAGCTATCGGGCAGAATCCGCAGCCGGACACTCGATGGTGGGGACGAGGTGGGTGACCGAAGGGACATAAATCTCCCTGTCATCGGGTCTGATACCAAGCCGATCATAGATCGAAACCTGGTCATCCTATATACGCATAGCCTCGATCCGATCGAACAACTCGTTTAAGAATGTGGCGATGGCAGGATGCGTGTCGCTGATATGAGTGGACTCGTCAAGCGGCATGATGGTTCCATACTTATGCCGAAGCGGATCTGTGTTTCGTTCCACTGTGGGACTTGATGTATTGGACGACAAAGCGCCCAGACTTACAAGTTTTTCTTTGGAGGTTGAGGGTTCCATTGGAACGAGTGTTCCCCATGAGTCAGCCACGAACTCTAGGGTTCTGAACTTGATACTTTGATTGGGGGAAAACCTTCCGATCTGGCCACGACGGCCGATCGGGCCAGCATGCGACAATATATCATTGCCGATGAAACTCTGATCGGGGAGAGACTCCCCTCGATACAGATCTCGCTACTTGCGATGGGGCGAGCCATCGATTCCTTCGGCGCTCATAGAGGAACTCTCAATGAAAGCACCAATGTCGGTGTCAAAACCGGCGGATCTCAGGTAGGGGGTCCCTAACTGTGAGACTAGGATCGGCGGTAACAAGATGCGAAGGGGACACGAGTTTACCTAGGTTCGGGCCCTCCAATGGAGGTAATACCCTACGTCCTGCTTGATTGTATTGGTGGTGTAAGGGGTTACAGAGTTGATCTACCTCGAGATTGTATGTCTAACCCTAGATGATTTGCTCTATCCCTATGCCCTAAAACCCTCCGTCTTATATAGATGCCATGGGTGTCCTTGGCTTACATATGGTCGGTTACATGCCGAAGAGATAACATGCCTAACTACAGCTAATAACTTGGAGAACACGTCATGACTCCTCGAAGCTAACGTCTGGCGCAAGTGGACTTCGATCATCCGATGCTTGCCTTGCGGCCCGTACAGCCCGGCCCATGAATAATGGGTCGGCTATCCGAGGACCCCTTAATCTAGGACCCCCTCATGCGGCAAATAGGAAATTCCCTCTTTTGTGAGCCTTCGAAGGGCCACTCTCAGATGATGCCACTTGGCGCGTCCCAAGCCGCCATCATGTGTGCGCTTTGGTCGTTTCTTTCAATTTTTATTTTATTTTTTTGCCATGTGTTTCCGGCCTTTTTAGATTGTTTTTTTTGATATATTTTTTCATTTTCGGTTTTTTATCGGTCTTTCTTACCCTTTGGACCCAAAAAATTGCGAGCAAACATGTTTTTTTCTTCCTTGAGAGGCACGGATTTGTTTCTACGAGAGGCACGGTCGTGCCCCTCGAATACAGAGAGAAAAACATGTTTTTTTCTTTTTCAAGAGGCACGGTTTTGCTTTCGCGAGAGGTACGGACATGTCTCTTGGAAACGGCAAAAAACCAAAAAATGCTTCTGTGAGAGGCATGTTTTTTTTGCTTGTGCGAGAGGCACGACCTTGCTTTTCAAAGAAGAAGAAACACACTTTCTTTTTTTCCTTCCGTGAGAGGCACACTCGTGCTTCTCGAAAACGAAAAAAACGTGTTTTATTTTTTCTTCCATGAGAAGCATGTCCCTGCTTTTCAAAAACAAAAAAATGTGTTTTTTTCTTGCATACATGGTTAACATTTTTTCCTATATGAGTGGGGATCTGTTCTGAGTGCTTCTCTAGAGAGGGGTATATATAGGCATCTCCAAAAAACCAACTGTTACACCTAATAAGTAAGACTTGGTGACACAAACGTGTTAATCTCGGTGGTACTGAGTTGCCTTAAAGGTAGCAACATTGGAATCTCGGTGAGACTAATATATAAAACTCGGTTGCACTGATAAGGTGACCAACGGTTAGATTGCCAAACTCGGTGACGTAGGTTCAACAAACTCGGTGGGATCGATTTTGTGAATTTGCGTAACAGGAAGTTGGCAACCCAAACTCGGTGGCACCGAAGAAGAATCGGTTACACCGAATGGCTAGGGTTTGGCTGAGTCTGTCTGAAGCTGAGAATCGATGGCACCGAGTGGAAAGTGTTGGTTGCACCGATTTTGGATATTTGGCATTGGACAGACTTTTGTGGAAGAGCTTGTGGGTGAATGTGGTGACTATCACTTGTGCACGTATGAGCATTTTGTTCACCAACGGTACCTTACCCTCTTTTAATAGTATTGGCTTTCCTATGGACTCAAAGTGATTTCTCACAAAGTAAAATGTAGAGTACTCTTGCTTGAAGCTTTGCCAATCTATTTCCTTGCATCGTGGGGTATTCCACAATCCTTTTGCCAACCCATCATTGAAATTTTCTTGAAACATGCTTAGTGGAAACAATAGTTCAATGACATATATGTTGTTATTAATTACCAAAACCACCAAGGGAGCAAATTTACTTTCATGGAAATTTTCGGTTTATAAAAACTCTGTTGTCGGGCCGCAAACCCCCCTCTCATCACAGCCTAAGACACTCTACACAACCCACTAGCCCATCCTAGTCCCCCTTCGATTGGAGTCATCAAATCACAATCATAGGGTCGACCCCCCCCCCCCAAAACTCAAACCCTAGAGCACATTTCCTATTTAAGCCACCCTAACCTGCCCAAATTGGAACCCTAACCCCTCTGCCTCAAATTCCGTGCGTTCCTAACCTCGAGCCACCACCACTCCAACGTCTCCCCCTATAGCCGCATGGGCCCACCGAAGACTCGCCCGGTCCCGAAGTAGCTCGCCGCGAGCCCTAGCCGCCGCCGCGCCCGAGTCCCTCTAGAGCTCAAGTTTTTCCCCGCAGCCCCATTGCGCCTGCAACCGTGCTAGCCGGCGCGCCGATGGATCCAGTTGGCGGCGACCCCGACTCAGGCGGGCCCCCACCGCCGCGCCTTCCCCATCATGTCATTTCTCTTACCCGTAGTTGCTCCCTTTGTTGGATGTGCATGAGCTCCGCCATGGCCGCCCAAGATCAAGCTCCCGCCCTTTGGAGAGTCATCACGACCGGATCCTGCTTCCCCTGGTCTAGACTGGCCCATCCCCAACCGGATCTGGTCCCCGGTCGTCCCCAACCAGCGTCGTCGTCGTCTTCCTCACTAGCTCCATGCAGGACGAGGGGAGCACGACACCAAGCCTCTTGCCGCTCGCTAGCTCGCGTGGGCCGGCCTCCCTGCGCCAGGCCCAGCCGCGGCCTTGTCTCTCGCGATGGCCCAATGTCTGCAAGACAGAGCGCCAGCATCGTGGGTCGCGCCAACCGCCGGCCTGCACCATGCGCCCCAAGGCCCAGCCCGCACCATGCCAACCTGCCTCCTATGCCTGATCACGTGTTAGCTACATAGCGCCCATGTTCATTGCTGGCCCATTTAGTTAGTTTCGGTCTGTAGTGTTTTTTCCCTGCACCGTGGATTTTGCTATTTATCCATGAACTGTCGTTTTACAGATTGGACCCCGAACTTCATGCATATAATAACTCATAAACCGTGCATCGGATTAAAATGATTCAAATTTCTAAAATGCTTATAATTTTGTGTAGATTCATAATATGCCAGTTCCACACAT
Organism: Hordeum marinum; assembly: GCA_022496015.1. Taxonomy (NCBI): domain Eukaryota; kingdom Viridiplantae; phylum Streptophyta; class Magnoliopsida; order Poales; family Poaceae; genus Hordeum; species Hordeum marinum. The sequence continues at coordinate 411,736,945 of CM039678.1, read as the reverse complement.
GTTAACAATGTTTTTTTGCATCAATGACATGCTAAAACGGTCTAATTCATATCTAATTAATCATAGCTCAGAATTAAATGAACTATATATGTAACTTGACTAGAAAAACATGTAGATTAACATGGTGCATTTTCTATTCCTATTTAATAAACATATAACATGTTTTGTACAGATCTGGACCAAATTCTAAATTTGCATATGGGGTTATTTGGAAATACTATGTGTTGTTTCTGGCCTCATTTAAAATGCCTAGATATATAGTTTAATTATGCTTCACCTCTAGCCATGATAAATAACATGTAAAATTCTTGGATACCTAAACGGGAGTGAACTAAATAATTCAAATGTGGAGTTTCGTCAATATGCAACTCGATGCATATTGAGCTTCACTTAATTTGTAGTATTTGATTGTTGTATTACTTGCCATGTAGTGCATATTTAAACACGACATGCATCGTACTTATTTGTGTTAGATTGATCTTCGCTGTGCAGGCCCAACGGCCTGCCAGGCCCTTGGTCAACGCGCCCTGATCGGGGGCGCCCAACCCCTTACTGATTGGTGGGCCCCTGTGACAAGCGCAATATAAAGAGTGGTGGGGTTCGGGGCATGGGACACGAGGTTCACCGCCGCCGCACTCCCCACCCACAATACCTACCGATCTAGGTAGTGCGCAGAGCTCACGAGAAGCACCACCGCCATCACCTCGCTCACGCACGCGCTCGAGCCTCCACTACCTACTCACGCCATCGCCCTCTCCACGATGGTCACCGGAGTAGGCACCTCCACCCAAGGAGAAGGTATAATCCACATCTCCTGCCTCTCACTACCGCTAACACCGTATACACGCGATCCATAGGTTCTATCAATGGTTTGAGAGCCGGATTTGTGTTGGTATTGCGGTAGAAAGAAAAGGAAATAAAAAATCCTCCATCCCTCGACGAACCCTAGAACAGGGAAGAGAAAAAAGAGAAAACAAATAAAAAGCTCACCGGAGAGGGCCTCGGCTCGTTGGAAAAGAAGCGTCGCTGCTCCGGCCTCGCCGTTTCTCTCAATCCAGTCGTGCATCGGCATGCCGAGGCGACTGGGAAGAAGAACAACCCTGCAAGGGGCAAAGGGTATCGCGGCCAAACCTTTCAAAGGCGGCACGCTCACCACAAGGGAACGCAAGACTGGAGAAAGGGGAGGCAACGGCGTGCACGGCTCCTCCTCCAGGGCTTCTCCTCCTGCTTGGTTTCGGCATGCACGGCTCTACCACGGTTGCCGTTACTGCGAGGAGGGCGTAGGTGAGGGAGGGAAAGGAGAAAAGGAAGGTGGCTCATGCGGTGCAGTGGCTCATGCTGTCGGCGGCGGCGGCCGGCCAAGACCCGCCGGCAGCGTGGAGAGCTGCCGAGCGGAGAGGGGAACATAGGCCCGAGAAGCACAACCAGGGGGGCGAAATGGACTAGGGTCCCCACCCCAGCGGTGCACATCGATTTTGAGCGGCTGATCCATTCGCGCGGCCATCACATTGAGCTTGCCCGCATCGGAAGAACAACAACCAACGACAACTCTCCATGGGCGAGGCAAGCGCGTTGGATGGGCCTTGGGACGGTTTCAGCCAAAAGAGTCGCGGCACCGCCCGAACAGGCCGTGGGCTGGGCGATGCCAGCCTATGGCCGCATTTTAATATATATATATATATATATATATATTTAGTTTTTTGTGTCAATTTTTTGGGCAGATTCAAAAAGTTTTATTTTTTCCTTTTCTATGCAAATTTTTTCAACGAAAAAAACTGTTTAGGAAATAGAAAAGTAAAATAGGAAATTTTCTGAAAAAGAAAATGAAAATTTCCAGAAAAAGAAAAGTCCATGAATTTTATAAAGAAAATAATAAAGTTCACGAATCTTTTTTTAGTAAAAGAAAAGTTTCTCAAAAGAATAACAAGTTCATGAATTTTATATTCATGTTTTTCCGCTGCAAAAATAAATAATGGTGCTCTTTTACAAAGGAAATAAAAGTTTAATGGTAACTAAATTTTAAGATCACATTAAAGTGATTAATGAAATAAATATGATTCTGTTATTTTTATGACCAATGTTTTTAATAACATGATCATGATTTATTATTGTTATAAAAGGTGCACTTATTTCTAATTTTACCCAACGGTGATATAGATTTATTTGCATAAATACTTGTATTTATTTTGTTCAACATTATATTAATGCATGTAATCCTTACAATGATCTCACTTCAATTGTGATTTCAGGAGGTTACTACTTGATGAGCTGCATAAAAGATGTTCCAACACTCTGATAATCACCAAGTACAAGGAATCATCATAGCAATTTCCAAAGATTGAAGTGATAAGTATGGAGTGTCAAACCCACAAGGATATAAAGGTGAGATCAATATTGTCTCAAGTCCTATATGCCACCGATACGACTCTATGTAGATCGAATGTTTGCTTCCAACTAGAAATGAGAAATAAAACTATGTTGTGGGTATGAAGAGGATACCTTTGGATGATATCGGAGTACTAAAATATAAATATAGGTGATGTTATCATAATATTACAATATATTACAAATAGCGAGTGTGGAATAATGATGGCTCGATGTGCAGAATTATCCTAGGCAATTGTTAACAAGATCGAAAATCATTATTGCTATTTTATACGAGGGAGAGGCATAAGCTAACATACTTTCTCTACTTGGATCATATGCACTTATGATTGGAACTCTAGCAAGCATCTGCAACTACTAAATATCATTAAGGTAAAATCCAACCATAGCATTAAAGCATCAAGTCCCCTTTATCCCATGCGCAACAACCCCCTTACTTGGGTTTATGCTTCTGTCACTCAAGCAACCCACTATAAGCGAATCATGAACGTATTGCCAACACCCTATAGCGGGAATCCTTCATGTGTACGTGGCATGGAAGGCACCATAGGACATCACCAAAATAAACATTCAACTCAAACCAATCTAGATCATCAATCAACCCAAAGGACAAAAGAAATCTACTCAAAACATCATAGGATGGCAACACATCCTTGGATCATAATATGTAGCATAAAGCACCATGTTCAAGTAGGTGATTACAGCGGGGTGCGGGAGAGTGGACCACTAAAAGGAGATGAGGATGGTGATGAAGAAGGTGATGTTGATGAAGACGATCACCGCAGCGATGGTTCCCCCGGTGGCACTCCAGCACCATCGGGAGAGAAGGGGAGATGGTCCCCCCTTGTGCTTCCTCCTCTGTGGCCTCCCCCTCTATGGGGAGAGTTTCTCCCTCTCGTCCTTGGCCTCCATGGTGTTAATGCCACCTCCGGGACGATGAAGATGGCCTCCGATGATGGTGACCCCCTCCGGTAGGGTGCCGGAGAGGGCCATGATTGGTTTTTCGTGGCTCTGGAGGTGTGCGGCGGTGGAACTCCCGATCTAGTTTTTTCCGGAGGTTTATGTATTTATAGGAGTTTTTGGCATCGGTCCCACGTCCAGAAGGTTCCTGAGGAAGTCACACGCCAGGGGGCGCGCCCCTGTGGCTTGTGACCTCCTCGGCCTTCCTCTTCGGTGAATCTTCGCTCCAGTATTTTTTATATTTACAAAAATATTCTCCATAAATTTTCAGCTCATTCTGAGAACTTTTATTTCTACACAAAAACAACACCACGGTAGTTCTTCTGAAAACAGCGTCAGTCCGGGTTAGTTCTGAAAAATCAAAACCAAAATAATGTAGAATTATTGTAAACATGGCATGAATACTTCATAAATTATAGATACGTTGGAGACGTATCAGCATCCCCAAGCTTAATTCCTGCTCGTCCTCGAGTAGGTAAATGATAAAAGAAATAACTTATGAAGTGTGAATGCTAGCAAGTGCACAATTTTGATCAATGATAATTCCAGTCACCTTTTCTAGCATCAATATAGGCCATAAACAATATCTCATCTCATAAAATTTCTCATGATCAAGTAACAAGCTATTCACATGTTAAAGTATAGACCAGAAAGCTTCTTAAAAACTAACAAACCATATTCCTAGTCATCGAACAATTGCAACTCATATTATTTTCAGGAAGGGTCTATGTAAGAGCTTTGATTTAGAAAATTCCACATACTCAACTATCATATAGTCTTCCATGATTATTAACACTCAAACCATATTTTTAGAACAAATAGCATCCATCGAACACAGAGAAAGATAGGGGCTTAATGTTTCGCCTCCCAACTCATTTATCATATAGATAATTGTCAACAAGAAAAATTCATGATCAAATATATTTGTGTGGATATATATATGTCTAGATTATTCCCCAACACATGACGCTTGCCAATAGAAAAAGACGGAATATAGGAAGTGGTGAAGATTACCATGACTCTTGCATAAAGGTAAGTACTAGAAAGTAAAAGATAGGACCTTCGCAAAGGGAAGCAGAGGTTGTCATGCGCTTTTTGTTTTTGGATGTACAAACTCTTAATGCAAAGGAATGACACGTTGTATTGCCCATTGTGATAGCAACCTTTATTATGCAGTCCATCGCTTTTATTTCTTTGTCATCACAAATTCGTACAATACTTATTTTCCCTTACAATAAAAGATCTTACATATTTAGGAGCATTTTTTATTGCTTTTTGCACCGATGACAACTTACATGAAGGATATTATTCAATCCATAGGTAGGTATAGTGGACTCTCATGGCAAAACTAATTTAAGGGTGTTTGGATGCACAAGTAGTATTTATACTTGGTGTGGAAGTTTTGGCTAGTATGAGGTGGAAGCAAGCACCACATGCTGGAGGATCCAAAACAGTATAACTTCTATTCAAATATACCCAAGCATAACTCATTACGTTGTCTTCCTTGTCCAACTTCAACTAATTTTATCAAGTTTTAAAAATAATTAATGGGTATTCACAATCATAGAAGATGTCCAGGATAGTATCTCTATATGTGAAATCTCTCTTCCTTCAATATTCTTTCATGAATTGTTCAAGTGACCAATGCGGTGTTTGCTAACTTTCAATAAATTTCACCACCTATACTTATTATGTGTGAAGTCATTACTCCCCATGGGATAAGTATATGAAGCATTTTTAATTTCAGATTTATGATATTCAATTCATTCAACCATTTGATCGTAGGATATAAGTGAAGCACGAGAGTGAATGACAAACTACTCCAAAAAGGTATGAATGAAATCAATGCGTAGTTAATTAGTTAAATAGCCATGTGAGGACTATATCTTATTAAAAATTTCAGATCCAATGATTTTATTGAAACATTAAACAAAATAATAATTGCACTCCAATAATAGCATGCATCATATGAACGAATAAAAATTTAGGCTCAACATAGGCTAACCGATAATTGTTGATGAAGATAGGTAGGATGTGTAGCATCCCCAAGCTTAGATACTTGAGAGTTCTTTAAATATTTTCTTGGGGTGCCTTGGGCATCCCCAAGATTTATATTTTGTATCTTTTTCAATCCTCTCATATCCCAGTTTCACCTATTCTCAAAAACTTTATCCACACAAAACTCAAAAGAACTCGTGAGATAGGTTAGTACACCTAAGAACAAATCAACACTTCATGTAATATCAAGACAAGTTGCACAATGATTTTAAAACATCAGGTACTGTATAATATCATTTCCACAATTTATATTTACCAATGTAGGCTATGGAAACTATAGGATAAGTAGATAACAAAACTATGACAGCAATCTGTCCGAACAGAACAACCTGTAGTAATTTATTAAAACAGTGTACCTTTGGAACTCTAAAAATTATGAAACTTTAGGAAAATTTGAGGAATTTATATGAAAACACTGTGTAAAATTTTTAGAAACTTACACGTTCCATTAAAATATTAAAATTCAAACACTCTAGCAAAAGTTTCTTTTTTTACACAGCACGCATCAAAACATGCAATGCAAGCATCCTAATGCAATTCTTGGAATTTTTTATTGAAAAAAATATTATAAATAACACCTAACATAGAAAAATAAAATAAAATGACGATCCAAGAAAAACTCATATTATATGACGAATAAAAATATAGCTCCAAGTAAGATATACCGATAATGTTGAGGACGAAAGAGGGGATGCCTTCCGGGGCATCCCCAAGCTTAGACGCTTGAGTGTTCCTTTAATATTACCTTGGGGTGAATTTGGCATCCCCAAGATTGGGTTTTTGTCACTCCTTATCCCCCTCATATCGGTATCTCACCCAAAACTTGAAAACTTCAATCACACAAAACTTAACGGAACTTCGTGAGAAGGGTTAGTGTAATAAAGATAAATCATTCACTTAGGTATTGTCAAGACAAGATTCATAATTGTTTACCCATGATACCTACTGTATTATATCATTCCCATAATTTATATTACTCAATATAAGCTATAGGAACACTTGAAACAAGCAAACTATGCATGGAAAACAGAATCTGTCACAAACAGAACAGTCTGTAAAGATCTGAATGATCACGAAACTTCCCTAACTCTAAAAATTATGAAATATCACAAAATTTTCATATAAATGTCTTTTAAAATTTTAAGAATTTGTTGACTCTCCATTAAAATCATACAATTCATATACTGGACGCAAAACTTTTTGTTTTTGCACAAAATCAAACAAGTAAGTATCCACACTATCCCAAAGGCTTTACTTGGCACTTTATTGAAATCAAAGGCACAAAACATGATTATTACAGTATATTAATCATGTGAACACATGGAAACATAAATTAAAAGTGTTGGGTTGTCTCCCAACAAGCGCTTTTCTTTAATGCCTTTTTAGCTAGGCATCATATTTCAATGATACTCTTCCAAGCCAAATTCCGATGATCATTATATTCATACACTAAAAGATATAAGTGAAGATCGTAGAGCATTCAAAATGTAGAATTGAAGCACACAAATCATTATATAAAGCCATACTTAAAAGATTTAAGTGAAGCACAAAGAGCATTCTATAAAGCCATACTCAAAAAATTTAAGTGAAGCACAAAGAGCATCTACAAATCTGTACTCAAAAGATTTAGGTGAAGTACAAAGAGAATTCTAAAAATCATCAAGTACTATATCATACTATAAGGGAGCATAAAGGAAAATACAAACATTAAAGACACATATCATGTGAACAAAACAAAAACTGAGGTATACCGATAATTGTTGAAGAATAAAGATGGGATGCCTTCCGGGGCATACCCAAGCTTAGGTGCTTGAGTCTTCTTGAAATATTTACTTGGGGTGCCTTGGGCATCCCCAAGCTTGAACTATTGTATCTTCGTATTCTTCTTATATCGATACCTCCTCGATCTTCGAACACTTCATTCACACAAAACTTAGCAAATCCCTCGTGAGATTCGTTGGTATAATAAAGCAAAATACTACTTTAAGTACTGTTGTGGACTCATTCCAAATTCATATTAACATTATATATACTGTAGTCCAACTTCACCATGGTTCATATCCCCCGATACAAGCCACAGATTCATCAAAATAAGAGAAGAATGCATAAAAACAGAATCTGTTAAAAACGGGACAGTCTGTAGTAATCTGGAGACTTCGTATACTTCCGTGACCCAAAAAATTCTGTAAATTTAGAAAAAAATGAAAAAAATTCATATAAGTACCGTGTTAAAATTTAAGAAACTTTTGATGTTCGAGTGAAAAATGTAAATTCCGACACTACAGCCAAAGTTTCTGTTTTTGCACCGCACACACCAAACAAGCAATCTAATCATCCTAAAAGTAATTTTTGGCACATTATTTTTATAATAAAATGTATATATACAAGGTGATAATTATTTTATAGAAGATTCCATGAAAAATTCTACATTGTTTCCATGAGCATGAACACAAGTGTTCAAGGTCGACCCTCACTTCTCCAATGCACAACTTTCCAATCACTTCTCTTTTTTGAAAAACATCTTAGACAAAAAGGGGCAAGTAACTCTTTTTGTATTTTTATTTTTTTGTTTCACCCACAACTATAGAAATTAAAAAGGGAAAAAAATCTATTTAGTGAATAAATCAAACAAGCATACACGAGAATATCAACCCCACGCTATTGCTCCCCGACAACGGTGCCAGAAAAGAGCTTGATAATCCCCAAGTGCAAGGAATCATCGTAGCAATTTCCAAAGGTGGAAGTGATAAGTATGGAGTGGCGAACCCACAAGGAGCTAAAGGTGATATCATTATTCTCTCAAGTCCTATCTGCCACCGGTACGACTCTACGTACATCGAATGTTTGCTTCCAACTAGAAACGAGAAATAAAACTACGTTGTGGGTATGAAGAGGATAGCTTTGGATGATATCAGAGAACTAAAATATAAATATAGGTGTTGTTATCATAATATTACAATATATTACAAATAGCGAGTGTGGAATAATGATGGCTTGGTGTGCGGAATTATCCTAGGCAATTGTTAACAAGATCGAAAATCATTATTGGAATTTTATATGAGGGAGAGGCATAAGCTAACATACTTTCTCTACTTGGATCATATGCACTTATGATTGGAACTCTAGAAAGCATCTGCAACTACTAAAGATCATTAAGGTAAAACCCAACCATAGCATTAAAGCATCAAGTCCCCTTTATCCCATACGCAACAACCCCCTTACTCGGGTTTATGCTTTTGTCACTCGAGCAACCCACTATAAGCGAATCATGAACGTATTGCAACACCCTACAGCGGGAATCCTTCACATGTGCGCGGCACGTAAGGCACTATAGGACAACACCAAAATAAACATACAACTCAAACCAATCTAGATCATCAATCAACCCAAAGGACAAAAGAAATCTACTCAAAACATCATAGGATGGCAACACATCATTGGATCATAATACGTAGCATAAAGCACCATGTTAAAGTAGGTGATTACAACGGGGTGTGGGAGAGTGGACCGCTAAGAGGAGATGAGGATGGTGATGAAGAAGGTGATGTTGACGAAGACGATCATCGCGGCGATGGTTGCCCCGGTGGCACTCGGGCACCACCGAGAGAGAAGGGGAGATGGTCCCCCCCTTGTGCTTCCTCCTCCATGGCCTCCCCCTCTATGGGGAGAGGTTCCCCCTCTGGTCCTTGGCCTCCATGGTGTTGATGGCCCCTCCAGGACGATGAAGATGGCCTCCGGTGATGGTGACCCCCTCCGGCAGGGTGCCGGAGAGGGACAAGATTGGTTTTTCATGGCTCTGGAGGTGTGCGGCGGTGGAACACCCGATCTATGTTTCTTTTTGGAGGTTTATGTATTTATAGGAATTTTTGGCGTCGGTCCCACGTCAATAAGGTTCCCGAGGAAGTCACAAGCCAGGGGCGCGCCCCTGTGTCTTGTGGCCTCCTCGGCCTTCCTCTTCGATGACTCTTCGCTCTAGTATTTTTTATATTTTCCAAAAATATTCTACGTAAATTTTCAGCTCATTTCGAGAACTTTTATTTCTACGCCCCCTGGCTTGTGGCCTCCTCGGCCTTCCTCTTCGATGACTCTTTGCTCTAGTATTTTTTATATTTTCCAAAAATATTCTACGTAAATTTTCAGCTCATTCCGAGAACTTTTATTTCTGGACAAAAACACCACCACGGTAGTTCTGCTGAAAACAGCGTCAGTCCGGGTTAGTTCTAATAAAATCATACCAAAATCATATAGAATTATTGTAAACATGGCATGAATACTTCATAAATTATAGATATGTTGGAGATGTATCACACTCCAAGGTGATAACTGCACGGAATGGAGAAAGAAAGTTGATCTGGCCTTTGTCTATGCTGAGGAGGACTGGGTTGTGGATACTCCATAGCCGGTCAGACCTACAGAGCCAGTTAGAGAGGCAACTGATGATGATGTTATGTGGGACAAAAATATGAGGGATTATGCTCCATTGGAGATGACATATACCGTCGACAACCAAAAGTGGCTCATCGCCAAAAGTGTATGGCCTTCATAAAGAACACAAGTGAGAACACCATTGTGGGCTCAATTACAGAGTGCACTTCCGTAGGGGAGTTTCTTGCAAATATAAAGAGCCTGTCCACTAGTTCTTCAAAGATATATGCCACCCAGTTGACAAAAAACTACACAGGTGGTGGTCGTGGCATAAGAGAGCACATCCTGAGGATGAGCAAAATGGTAGCTAAGCTTAAGCCCATGGATGCGGATTTGGAGCTCAAACCTGCGCTCCTGGTCCACCTGGTTATGGATTCACTGCCAAAAGAGTTTGACACCTTTGTTTTCAACTACAACATGTCACCTGAAAAATGGGACATTGAAAAGACTATAGCCATGTGTGTCCAAGAAGAGGAACGACTTAAAGCCTCACATGGTGGTTCTCTGAACTATGTGAAGGGTAACAAGAAAAAGAATTACAATCAAAATAGCAAAGGTTCCCCTTCAAAGTCACATGGAAAATCTCACATGCAGCATCAGCATCAGCAGAAGTCTTTTCCAAAGGACAAAGATACTTGCCTCCATTGTAAGAAGACTGGGCATTACAAGAAAGATTGCCCTGATTGGCTAAAGCCAATAATGGCAAAGAGAGGTAACAACAATGTTTCCTTTGTAAATGAATCCTTGTATACACAGTTTTCAAAATCTACTTGGTGGATTGACTCAGGTGCAACTATTCATGTTGCAAATTCTTTACAGGGATTCCATTCGACGCGGACTATGCAAAGAAGCAAAAGATGCATTGAAGTTGCAAATGGAGTTCAAGCAAAAGTTGAAGATGTCAGTGACATATCCTTGGAGTCAGCTGATGGATTCAAGCTTCTACTTAGAGATGTTTTATATGTTCCTTCATGTCACAGAAACTTAATTAGTGTTTCTTGTTTGGATAAAGACTATTATGAATGTCACCTTGGACATGGCAAATGTGCCATATGGTTTAATAACAGTCATGTGGGTGTCGCTTTCCTACACGATGAGCTTTATTTATTATCACTCCGTGAAAAGGTGTATTATGTGTCCAATGTGAATGAGCATGTTTCCACGTCGACTAAAGAACAAAAGAAAAAGAAAGAGAAATCATGACTCATTGAAATTATGGCACTGTCACTTGGACATATTTCCATGGGGAGAATAGAAAGACTAGTCAAAAGTGAAATTCTTCCTCCATTAGAGTTCTTAGACTTAGAACAATGCATAGATTGCATTAAAGGAAAGTATGTAAAACAAATCAAAAAGGGTGCAATCCATAGCACAGGCACACTAGAAATCATTCACACTGATATTTGTGGACTATTTCTGCTGGAAAGTGTGGATGGATATGACTCATTCATAACATTCATAGATGATTACTCTCAATATGGTTATATTTATCCAATCAAAGAAAGATCTGAAGCGTTGGATAAATTTAAAATATTCAAAGCTGAAGTTAAAAATTAGCATGATAAAAGAATAAAGGTAGTCAGATCTGACCGTGAGGGGAGTACTACGGTCGGCACACTCCATATGGCCAAGTCCCTGTACCTTTTGCAATGTTCTTACATGAGACTGGCATAGTGGCCCAGTATTCAGTGTAGGGCGAGCCTCAACAAAATGGAGTAGCTGAAAGGCGTAACCGTACACTTATGGATATGGTGCGCAGCATGATGAGTTAGTCCACCTTGCCATTGGGATTATGGATGGACGCACTTCAAACCGCCATACACATTCTCAATAGAGTACCAAGCAAGTCAGTGCCCAAAACACGGTACGACCTGTGGACAGGAAGAGTGCCCTCCCTACAACACTTTAGGGTGTGGGGGTGCCCTACTGAGGCCAAAATGTTTACTCCAAATATTGCAAACTTAGATCCAAAAACAGTGAGTTGCCACTCCATTGGCTATCCAGACAGATCAAAGGGTTTTCGTTTCTACTGTCCAGAGAGATATACAAAGTTTGTAGAAACAAGACATGTAGACTTCTTAGAGGACAAAATGATGAGGGGGACCTTGGTAGATCGAAAAAATGATCTTGGGGAGAAAAGGGTTCATGCACCTAATCCGATGATTCACGAGCCATTTTTCTCACTACCAGTTGTAACTCCATCCATGACAACTATGGGAGAGGACCTAGAACCTATCCGTCAAGAACCGACTGAACCCGTTGTTGAGCATGAAAGGGAGGTGCAGCAGCAAATTGTAGAAGATGTACTGGAAGTTGAGGCATGAAATGTGCCAGAAACTGAGGCTCTTAGAAGATCTAATAGAACAATAAGATCAGCTATTTCTATTGATTATAAAGTTTATAACACACAAATGGTTCATATGGAAGGTGATCCCAGTACATATGAAGAAGCCATTAGAAGCCCTCACTCATCAAAATGGCTACAAGCAATGGAAGATGAGATGAAATCGATGAGTTCCAAAGATGTTTGGGACTTAGAGGAAATTCCTAAAGGAGCCAAAACAATAGGCTGCAAATGGGTCTACAAAACTAAGTATGACTCTCATGGGAATGTGGAAAATTATAAAGCACGACTTGTGGCGAAAGGATTTACACAAAGAGAAGGGATAGATTACAATGAGACTTTTTCCCGAGTCTCATGTAAGGATTCCTTCAGAATCATAATGGCATTAGTTGCACATTTTGATTTAGAGTTACATCGAATGGATGTAAAGACGGCATTTCTGAATGGTGATTTAAAAGAAAATGTCTACATGAAACAACCCAAGGGTTTTATCATGGAAGGCAAGGAAAATATGGGATGCCGCCTGAAGAAATCTATTTATGGATTAAGGCAAGCCTTGAGATACTGGTATCTAAAGTTTAATCAAACGATTAAAAGTTTTGGATTTAAAGAAAATATTGAGGATAACTCCATTTATGCAATGTTTAAAAATGGGAAATATATTTTCCTAATCTTGTATGTGGATGATATCCTGCTTGCTAGCACTGATGTTAATCTACTACAAGAAACAAAGAAGTTCTTGTCCTCAAATTTTGATATAACAGATCTTGGTGAAGTATCATATGTTTTGGGCATAGAAATTCATCGAAATAGGAACAATGGAGTCTTGGACTATCACAGAAAGCATATTTAGAAAAGGTTCTTACAAAGTATAATATGCATGCAAGTAAAGCCACACCTACTCCTATAGTCAAGGGCGATAGCTTTGGGAAATTCCAATGTCCCAAGAACCAGTACAAGATCGATTAAATGAAAGCAGTACCATATGCTCCTGCTGTTGGAAGATTACAATATGCACAAGTGTGTACTCGCCCTGACTTAGCTTTTATCACCGGGGTACTCGGGAGATATCAAGAGAATGTAGGCATAGAGCGCTAGAAGATGGTAAAGAAAGCATTGCGTTATGCGCAAGGCACGAAGGAGTACATGCTACCATACATGAGATGTGATTCCCTAGAGATAAGAGGATATTCAGATGCAGATTTTGTGGGGGACAGAGATGATAGAAAATCCACGTCAGGACACGTGTTCACTCTCACTGGGGGAGCTATTTCGTGGAAAAGCTCCAAACAGTCAATAGCTGCATCATCCACGATGTATGCCGAATTCATAGCATGCTTCGAGGCCACGGGGCAGGTGATATGGCTAAAGAAATTTATACCCAACTTGAAAGTGGTAGATTGTATTCACTAACAACTAAAGATGTACTATGACAACCAGCCCGCAGTATTTTATGCTCACAACAACAAGTCGAGTAATGCTACCAAAACAATAGAGATAAAGTATTATGTTGTGAAAGATAAAATTTAGGATCACACTATAAGTCTCGAGCATATAAGAACAAAGGATATGCTTGTGGATCTGCTTACGAAAGGATTACCATCCAATTTGTTCAAGGAACACTTAGCTGGCATGGGTTTAAGGGAAAGCCTATGATTCCTAGATCATGAGAGGCCCAAAAGGAACAGAATTTGTTTCAAAACAGAGAGGTATGTTGTAGCTGTCTGATTCTATCGGCAATTGAGTTGTGACAATAAAACATGTTCTATGTATTGATCTGTGATGAAACGAGTAAAGTAAAAAGTATATGGTTAAAAGTAAAAGTTGAGATCAAGGGGGAGAATGTTAGATTGATCTCCCCTATGCAGCCCCCATGGCCTACCAGGCCCTTCGTCAACGCGCCCTGATCGGGGGCGCCCAACCCCTTACTGGTCGATGGGCCCTTGTGACCTGCACAATATAAAGAGTGGGGGGGCGGGGCATGGGACACGAGGTTCACTGTTGCCGCACTTCCCACCCACACACCTACCGATCTAGGTCGTTTGCAGAGCTCACGGGAAGCACCACCGCCATCACCTCGCTCACGCACACGCTTGTGCCGCTAGTGCCTACTCACGCCATTGCCCTCTCCACCATGGTCACCAAAACGAGCACATCCACCCAAGGAGAAGGTATAATCCCCATCTCCTGCCTCTCACTACCGCTAACACTGTGCACACGTGGTCCACAGGTTCTATGAGTTTGTGCATAATATCATGAATATGTTGTGGTGTTTATTGTGTCCTTTGTTTGTTTCGGATTTACTTCTCCTTGCTAGAGTTCCGAAAGCGTTCGGAGTGTGAGGATTCGTTCGACTACGTTGGTTCGTCTATTTCACGGATTCGTTCTTCTTCCAAGCGGGATCTCAGGCAATATGATCATTTCCCTAGATACCACGACTATCATTGATATGCTAGTTGTCTCCTTTCTATCGCTATGTCTTGCTACCAACCACTTGTTTCTCAAGCCTCCCAAAATTCCATGATAAATCCCTAACCCTCCACAAGCTCAATTGTTTTTATAGAATGACTACATGGTACAATATTTCAGTTATGTTACGTATATTCATTTTTCATGTTTTTCTGAACCTTTTACTTCCCTGTATTTGTTTTTGTTTGGATATGAACTTCCCTTTATCACGTATATTCATTGTATCTGACCTTTCTATAGGTTCACAGACCCAGGCTTAGTCAGTGTTGTCTACATGTGTTACACCGTATTAGATTATGTGTTCTGCCTAGCAGGAATTATTTATCCGTGCTTCTTGGTGTATTCAAAGAGTGTGATTACAGAAAATTCAGTTCCAATCTCAGTAGCCTTTGTTGTTTAATTTAGACAACATATGCAGGTTCATATAGCAGTTCCCATCTCAGTAGCCTATGAACGGATGTTCAGGAGGTCCCAACAACAGCGATTTCACCATCTCTGCACCATCCCGAGGTATATTTGGGCTCCCAACCCCATCTGTGATGTTGTCCCTAGATTTATTGTTTTGATATCACTAAAAATGTGACTAGGATGTGAGGTGTCGTTGATGAGCCCTTTTTTGTTCTTGCCCTATGTTGTTTGGATAGCTTTCTGAAATGCCAGGATCTGAGACTCGTCGTATGGATGTGTGATGCAGGTTGTTGAAGTCGAGAAAGTTCGACGTCGAAATGGCACTGCAGATGTGAGCAGACATGCTGCGATGGAGGAAAGAGTTTGGGGCCGACACGATCCTTGAGGTGATCATACTGACCTGGAACTAATATGCAGAGCGGGGTGTCTTTGCTTTATGCCTAACATTCAACTCGTTCGCGTGGTCAGGATTTTGAGTTTGATGAACTGGATGAGGTGCTATGCTACTACCCTGAGGGCTACCCTGGCGTCGACCGAGAAGGCCGGACCGTGTGCATTGAGAGGCTCGGCAAGGTCGACCCTAACAAGCTCATGCATATTACTTTTGTGGACAGGTACATCAAGTATCATGTGTAGAGAGTTTGGGAGGACCTTCAGAAAGAAGTTCCCTGCCTGCACATTGGTTGTCAGGATACTTGGTATGCTTGTCCACAACTCCAAAAACTCTCTATACATCAAAATTTAGTTAGTGGCCTATATGAAGTCGATTTGGCCGACGGTATTTTTGCAGTTGTTGGTTTGCTGACGTATATTCTAAACTTAATTTTGATAGCTCTTATCTAATGTTTTTTATAATATCTTTTTATATGACACAAGCTTACTCTGTTCGCGAGAGTTTCTCCATGTGGTTTTCTACTAGTCCCCGTTGGCACCGTGCCGGGAAACGGAATAGGTAGCGAGCGGGAGGGTGATTTGAATCCCCCAACCCTGCCCGAGGCTGACCGCCGGCGGCGCTGCCCCTGCCTCCGGCCGGCGCTCTAGGCCCTTGGTGGAGATCCCCCCGGCGTCGAGCACTTCCTGGTCCTGGCGGGTCCGTCCGGCGCCCTTCCTCTGGGCCGACGTTGACGACGACGTGCCGGAGGCGGATGGCAGGGTCGAACTACCGGCCTCGCTCGCGTCGCCCTGCTTCGGGGAGTTCCTGGCGCTCGCCCGCCCCTCTGTTGCGCGACATAGCGTGCGTCAGGCGGAGGGCCAGAGCTCCAGTGCGGCCGGCTCGTCGGTTGGGCCGCGGCGGTTGTCGCCTGCGCCGACGGCGGCGCCCCTCGTGGGTCGCCCTGCTTCGGCTGGGACCAGGCTGACTCCGGAGGGGCAGACGCGGACGACTAGGTCCGTGCTGCCGGCCTCCTTGCGTCGGGTCGCCGACGGGGGTCGAGGTGCGTGCGCGTTCGGTTGCGGGGGAGACGCTCTGGACTGGACCGACTAGGGCTGCACGGCTGGGCCGGCCTGTGGACGGCCGCGTGGCTTGGGCCCGGCTGCGGCCTGCCCTCTCCCTCGAGGCCCAACTGGCTCTGGATCAGGCTAACCGGGCGTGGGCCCTTGGCTCCGCTGACCCAGCCCGCTGGCTGTGGCTCCTTCGTGGGGCCCAACTGGCAGTTGGTGGCGCACCGACCACGCGGTATGAGGTCAAACGGTTCGGGCCCAACGCTAGTCGCCTCGCGAACCCTAGCCTCCTCTACGCCCGACCCCAATCTCCGCCTCGTCTTTCTCTTGCGTCGTCGGCGGCCATCCTCGTTGTCCTCCCTTCGTCGTCCGACCGCCGCTCCTACAAGGTCGTGCTAATGACCCTCCCGCCTCCCGGGCGACGAGGCTCCCCATCCCAAGCGGCTGCTGGACTGCTCCGAGGTGTCATGTCCACCCCGCGGTCCGCCACTGCCGGCCGGCGACGACAGACGCCGGGGCCCAGATGACCGTCGCCTGGCTCCGCAGGAGGATTGGAGCTCCTTGTTCGTGTTTACGCCAATATATGCATCATGTTGACTTAAGTGTTCCGCAAAGCTAGGTTGCCTTGCTCATGTGCTTACCCCTACGTTCCC
Source organism: Hordeum marinum (assembly GCA_022496015.1). Lineage (NCBI taxonomy): Eukaryota > Viridiplantae > Streptophyta > Magnoliopsida > Poales > Poaceae > Hordeum > Hordeum marinum. The sequence continues at coordinate 411,719,803 of CM039678.1, read as the reverse complement.
GATTGTTCGGCTAGGGAGTGAAGGGAGCACCTCAACGATTACTACGATCAGGTCATCCGAACTCGTACCTCAGACGGGTGAAGCCGAAAGCTAGCGCTCTTACTGTTTTCAACTATGGTTGGCCACGACGAAAGACAAGCATACATAAATTTATTGCACAACCCTCATGGTAATCATGAGAACCCAAAGAAAGGAACGGTTGGCGGAACTAGTTTCTTTAAAGATGCTTCTTACGTCAAATAATAATATAGCATAAGTTCTCTAGGCGCGCTTTGTCTGTTATAGCCTAATGGCCTGATTGCCTGGTTATTCGAAACACCTCCGATATCCTCGGATGGCGTAGTAGATAACACTTTTCGGCCCTTGCCCGAAGAGGGAGAAGCCGATGGTTGGTTAAGACGCATTTAAAGTTTGGACGAACACATATATGATATAAGTACTTCGTTACATACAATTATTATACATAAAATTCTTTTACCCAAGTCACTTGGGGGCTCTTAAATTTATATAAGATATTTTATAATAAATGCGTTTTCTTCTTGGTCGTTGTAAAGTCTTTTTCTACTACTTCTTTTTCCAACACGAGTGTGTGGTCAATAGCTGGATACCCTATTCTCTTTCTAAAGCCGCTCGAGTTTACTTCGCTAAACAGGCCTCGGAGAAACACTCCGCCTTCGGTATACGGAGGTTGAAGCCAAAGGTTGACCCGCTTGGAGCCCGGAGATCGGATGTATCATGTTAAAGCACGAACGAAGCATAATTTTAGACCAATTTTGGATTGGCACTATTTTATTTTATCTAAACATAAATTGTTTTTGCATAATTTTTTGTTTCTTGCAGTACACTTATAAAGCATCGGCAATATCGATGGGGGGTTGCGACTAGATCTGAACCCACCAAAAGCCAAGGCACTCCAAGGAGTCCTCGGCAAAACGTTCTCGGATATTGCTTTATGTGCACCAGTTTTGAATTGTGTCTTTGGTCAATAGTTGGGTTGCTCGGCTCCTGTGCTTGCCTCCTACGTTCCACTTTGTTTGGCTAGGAGTGCAAAGGGAGAACCATTGGGATTGTACTTCCGGTTTAACTGATCAAGTACCTCAGTGGAGAAAGCCGAAAACTGACTGTCACAATAAGCGTAAACTAGTCGGCGATCCAATGACCGTATTAAATAACGGGCCTTTCATAAGATTGGTCGGAGTGTTAACGACTTGACCTCGGTTGACGCCGAACACTAACCAGGGGCTAGTAACTGGCCTCCCAAACTATAAGCTCCCATGACCAAGTGAAAGTTATAAAGCCTAGATATCTGATTGCCTCATTTCCGCTAACACAACCGCCTCTGGGCACCGAGACGTCGGCTAAGGGTTGTCACAAAGGAGTCAACATAGCATATAGCATACAAGCATTTGTATTCAATATACGAGTGTTGCCTTCCGTAATCATCGTTATAAAGCCACAAATATGCATCAAATTGACTTAAGATCTTGGCCAAACTGGGTTGCCTGGCTCCTGTGCTTATCCCCTGCGTTCCCGATTGTTCGGCTAGGGAGTAAAGGGAGCACCTCTGCGATTGTTACTTCCGGGTCATCTGTGTTAGTACCTCGTACTGGGTGAAGCCGAAAGCTAGCCATCTTAAGAATATAATTGGTCGGCAACGACGGATGTGAAAATTTAGGTTCACTAAGGACCACAGAGTTCGGAAACTTTCCCCGAACTAAATCCTCAATATTTTCCTCCCACATTGTTCGGAGGTCAGGTTTTCACGATCATGGTAGACATGATAGCCTGGGAAAAGGAACTTATAAAGGAACTATTTTTCCCAGAAGATGTTTCTTACGGTAAATAGTAATATAACATATCTCTCCGCATACCTTTGTTTATAAAACCGTATGGCCGGATTGCCTTGTTCGTCGTAAATCTTTGCCCTTATAAAGGCTTTATAAAGTAGGACAAACACTCCTCGGTTACTAGCCAAGGAGGTTGAAGCCGATGGTTGGTCAATAAAGTCTTGTACAATGCGGATCTAGGCATTAATGATGTAAAGTACTTGGATACATAGAATCATTACACATAAATTGTGTCAAACGTAACAAAGTTTGTGTTAAACAAATATTGATCCTTAATTCAACCACCCGTGCCCAAATTAAGGCTCAGGGGCTACTGCATTGCCTATTCAACGCAGCAAATTCAAAGTGCAATATGGTTTCTGAGGAAATTTGATCCTTAGGTTGGTCGGTTGCACCCAACCCGAGTCTCGGAAACTACTGCCTACCGCGTTTACATCCCTAGCGAATGTCGCCGAGCAAGAACTTGATCCTCATGCCGATTTTCCAAATCGACCTAAGTCTTAGGGGCTACTAGGATAAGTGGTTTTATTTTGATTATTATTTTTCCTTCAAGGGCATCTCAGGTTTTAGACCGACACGCACCTTGAGGGATACTGGCTATATATCTCGGCAGAGAATAAATTGCACCAATCAAAAATATCCACAATAAATCGGTCCATGGTCGGGGTGGTGCACCACCTCGGAAGCAATCCGGCATAAAACTCGGGCGCAAGTGGCTGGCTTTGTACAGGGCATTTCTGGCATTAAGCTCAGATGAGTTTCTTCAATTTTTTAAAGACTGAGGTAATCTATGACACCTCGGACGCCGATCGTCATTGGAGCTCGGATGCAGTTCGGCGTTGGATCTCGGAAGCAGTCCAGCATAAAGCTCAAGATCAGAGACACCTCAAAAGCAGTTCGACATAAAGCTCGGATGTGAACGGCTGGCTCCATAAAAGACTATTGCCGGCATTAAGCTCGGATAAATTCCTTCAAACTTTTTCATGACCAAGTTAATCTATGAAACCTTGGACGTAGACTGGCGTTGGAGCTCGGGTACAAAAAGATACCTCAGACACAATCTGGCGTTGGAGCTCGAAAACAACCCGTCATTGGCGCTCAGGTGTCGATCGACGTTGGAGCTTCGTGTAGGACCGAAAGTATGTCTAAGGGGGGGTGATTAGACTACTTGACCAAATAAAAGTTTTGCCTATACCAAGTTTTAGGGTTGCACAGAAGTGGCTAGGGTTTGGCTTGAGTCTGTCTAGGTTCTGGAATCGGTGGCACCGGTATGGGAAATTTGGTTGCACCGATTTTGAGTGTTGGGTATAGAACAGACTTTGGTGGGAGAGTTTGTGGATTTTTTTGGCTACTATCACTTGTGCATGTTTGAGCATATTGTTCACCAACAAAACCTTACCCCCTTTTAATAGTATTGGCTTTCCTATGGACTCAAAGTGATTTCTCACAAATATAAAATGTAGAGTCCTCTTGCTTGAAGCTTGGCCAACCTATTTCCTTGCATCTTGGGGTTTCTCCACAATCTCCTTTTGCTAATCCCAACATTGAACATTTTCTGAAATATACTTGGTGGAAACATTAGTTCAATGACTTATATGTTGTTATTAGTTACCAAAACCACCAAGGGAGCAAATGTGCTTTCACTTGGCTACAAAAAGACACCACAAATGCAGTTCAGCGTTGGAGCTTGGACACAAGAGGACATCGCCGCATGGGAAACACTTCGACCCCGAGATGTGGCATAAAAAATAAGAAGGCATTGATAATGGCCGAGAACTTAGAGGTGGCAACTTTTGAATCTCGGTGAGACCAATATAGGAAACTCGCTTTTACCGATAAGGTGACCAACGGTCAGATTTCCAATCTCGGTGATGCCGATCCAGCATTCTTGGTGGGACCAAAAATGTGGATTTGCGTAATAGAAATTTGGCAACCTAAACTCGGTGGCACCAGTATAGAATCGGTTGCACCGAAGTGGTTAGGGTTTGGCTTGAGTCTGTCTAGGTTCTGGAATCGGTGGCACCGGTATGGGAAAGTTGGTCGCACCGATTTTGAGTGTTGGGTACAGAACAGACTTTGGTGGGAGAGTTTGTGGATGTTTTTGGCGACTATCACTTGTGCACGTTTGAGCATATTGTTCACCAACAAAACATTACCCCCCTTTTAATAGTGTTGGCTTTCCTATGGACTCAAAGTGATTTCTCACAAATATAAAATGTAGAGTCCTCTTGCTTGAAGCTTGGCCAACCTATTTCCTTGCATCTTGGGGTTTCTCCACAATCTCCTTTTGCCAATCCCAACATTGAACATTTCCTGAAATATACTTGGTGGAAACATTAGTTAAATGACTTATATGTTGTTATTAATTACCAAAACCACCAAGGGAGCAAATGTGCTTTCAATCTCCCCCTTTTTGGTAATAGATGACAATATATAGATCAAAGCTTCAACATAGGATGAAATAAATGAATATAATCGTCGCTTTGAGAGGTATGTGATAAGCAAGAGCTCCCCCTAAATTTGTGCATTATTTTGAATTTGTGTTTGAATGCAAATGCACAATCGATTAGGTATGTTGGGCACTTCTTCCATGTCACATACAACTTGGAGGTGTGCGAGAATAATTAGAATGAATAACAACACACAACACAATCAAGAAAAGGTGAATGATCATCTCATAAGCATTAAGATGATAGGAAATAGTTGCATCACACATAACAACGTATGATTGCACACAAACACAGAAGTATCTCACATCAAACCAAAAGAACCAAATGTTTTGAAAAGCAATAAACACCAAACGCTCTCTCGCTCGAAGCCTATAGATCTATATACACTTCTCCCCCTTTGGCAACAAGTTACCAAAACGTTCAAAGGCATATATCTAAACGTTCTTGGGCATATCTCCTCCGGTTGTTGATGAAGGAGTCGAGATGACAGCGTTGGCGAAGATCTCTGCAGATGTCGTGGATGGAGCTGGAGTGGTCACTGATGGAGCAGGAACTGATGGAGCCGATGGAGCTGGCACAGTAGCTGGTCTGGCCTGAGTGGTGAACTGAGTGCCCGGCCTTAGAGGTGATTCATCCTCATCATCACCATCATCATCATCATCGTCATCATCTGAAGTAGAAGAGACCCGAGGGATGTGCACGGAGTCAACTTCATGCTGAAGCTCTATGACTGTCCTAGTCAGCCCGTCCACCTTATAACTAAGGGTCTTGATTCTGGTCTCAAAGATCCTGACAAGATTGTTCTGGTTGTCCAGAATCCCCTTAATGTCCTTCTGCATGCCCTGAACTGATGATATCAATAGATCCATTTGCTCGTTCCTGGATCTTGGGACTTGAGCACTAGTGGCTCTAACTGCCTCTGCTTCTGCGTGAGCTGCAGATGAACTGGGATGATCAATATCCATCACCACAACATTGTCCTCGAGATCTGGCTATAGGGGCAAATGTGGATGATCTAGGGCAAAGATGTGCTTCTCCAGTTTTGAGTTTATGAGCATCTGGATGTAGGGTGCATAACAGCAAGAATGCTTTTGGTCAGCAGCAACCCTCTTGATTATCTCAACAATCAGATCCATGACTCTGATCCTGGTGTGTCTGTCAACGTGGATCAACATGTTGATGGAGTGGCCTAGGATCATCTTGTCCTCTCCTGACTTGGGCATCAAAGTATGCCTCAGAATGGTGTTCATCATGCGGAGGCCAGTCTCAAGAAAATAGATTGATCCTAGCATGTGAGACTTCACATAGGTAGCAGGGATCTCCTTGTACATGTTAGCCATAGCATTGTGGCTAGCCTGGGATTCTGAGTATACATCCAAGTCACCATCCTGTGCTTCAGGAACTCCTAAGATATTAGCCCATTCTTCAACTGTTGATTCGTACCTTGCACCTTCAGTCATCCATACAATTCTACCATCTTCGTAGAAGTGTGCAGTGGAGTAGAATTGCATGATCATTCCACGCTGTGAATTCTCTGCCAACAAACTCATCCGTACCTATGCAATGGAAATTGTCCTGGACACTTGGAAAGTAGTCCTCATTCTCCTTGATGAACATCCAATCAATGTAATGCATATGACTGACAGCTGGACTCTTGTCAAAGAGCACAGTCTCATAGAAGTCCTGTTGCTCCTTGGTATAGAACCTATAGTCCATAGCTGTCTTCTTCCTCTGGGCATAAGGATCTATAGCTCTCCATGCCCTCAATCCAGAATCCTTCCTCTCCTTCATGTCCTCAGCTAGTGGGTAGATGGCATTGTGTACTGGAAGGTGTGGTCTGAGCTTCATCAATGTTGTCAAATCATCAGCAGCTTCAGCTCTGGAGGCAGTCCCTTTGTTCTTCTCAGAAGCTGGAATCTGCCTAGTTGTCCTCTTAGGCTTCTCAGCAGTCTTCTTGGATGTGCTGGTCTTAGGCATAGCATCAGACATTAGTTTCTTTGCCTTCTTCTTGGGAGGAGCCTTTGTAGCTGGCTCATCCTCCTCTTCCTTAGCAGCAGCACCAGTTGCTTCCTCTGGATCTTCATACATGGAAGTAGGCCTGCCAATCACATGGATCATCCTCTTCCTAGACTTTTTCTCCCTGCCTTCTTAGGCATAGCTCTCTTGGGGACCTCAACTGACATTGTTGCTCTGGCAGTCTCATGAGCCTTGAAGGTACAAGCTGGTGCATAAATTTTGCTGACAACTCTTCGAGAGGAAGTAGCTTCAGTTGCTGCCTTGGGCAACCCATGAGAGCTGGGGGGTACCTGAGTATGAGAAAGAACTGGCTTCTAGGCTTGTTCCAGAACTCATATCAACTCCCTGCTCTGGCAAATTCTGACTGTCTTCTGAGCCTGACATACTGTCCCTGTGATTAGAGTATAGATGAGAAGAAGAAGATGAGTCATCACAAAATGAGGCTAGTTTTCGAAATTTGAGCAATGAATTTTCAAATGTTTTGCACTCTGTCAAATAGATATCGGTCCAGCTGAAAAGAAATTTTTGGTGGGGCCGAGACAAACTAACTCCTTAACAGGAACTTGGCAGCCTTTTCGGTAGGACCGAAAAGAGCCACTCGGTTCCACCAAGTTAGTTCTCAACCACACTGAAAAGAATATCGGTCAGACCGATATTTTCGTTTCGTTCCACCGAGATTTATCGGGTGGACGGCAAAACCCTAGAAAATCAATCTAACTCGAAATTTTGGAGTTTCTAGTGGATAGATATATGAGCAAGGGGTGCATAGATGATAAACAAGTGTCTAATGCGCAAGAATCGGATGGGGAGCGCACTAGAGATCGAATTTGTACCCTAGCTTGGCGCGGATCCTCTACGGTGGCGACGATGGAGCAGATTTCGTCGACGGCGGCGATTCCCAGCGGCGGAGGATCTCGGGAAGACAAGGGCGGCGACCAGGGGTCTCGAGGCGGCAACTTAGGGTTCTGAGGCGCGACATTTGAAGATTGAATTTCAAAGCATCGGGGTCCACAACATATATATCCTTCACTGCCGGTGATACCGATTTTATGTTTTCAGTGTCACCGAGTTTCACAACTGTCAGCTGACAGGGAAACTCGGTGTAGCCGAGAATATGAAATCGGTGTTACCGAGATTGAAAACCAGATCAACCCTAGGCAATCAGTGAGACCGAGATTGTTGGGTTGGTTCCACCCAGATGCACTTGGGAGGTTTTAATGTTCAGTCCTTGTCAATACGGAACTCCGGGTGCTCCACACACAGAGGGATCGAAAAGCACTTGTTGAAATTTTGTGATGCAACATGAATGGAATATGAGGTGAGAAAGCATAGATAGCTAGAGAGTGGTCCTAGGCATTCTTGTCCATCCAATTGGCAAAAGATAAATCAAAAGCCAAATAGCAACAATTGGATGTCCTCGAATGAGAAAATAAATGCAAACCAACATGCTCACACAATAAGATGTCAAAAGAAATCATGACAAACATGCACAAATGCACTAGCATCTAACAATCACTTGGGCGACGATGAAGTCATCTATATATGAATATTTGACTTAGGAGCCAAGTAAGAGTACTTGATCATATGTCATACTCATCATTTAAGCACAAGTGGGGTTACCACTTTTACATAAAGCATTTATTGTTGTCACATACTAAGAGATGCTTTGACTCAGGTTTTAGAGTAAAGCTCCCCCTTAATGTGACATCCCCCCATAAGAGGGATAAACTAACCTTGGGTTTTGTTGATGAAGACTTCATGTTGGTGAGGTAGTTGTGGATGCTCAATGTTGATGAAGATCACCAGGAGTTGGGAGCATCCTTGTTGTTTCCTTACTCCTCTCACCTACATGGGTTGGTCCCAAACACACAAGAGACAAATACAAGGATATCTATGGACATGGAGTGCAAAGCATATGTTATGATGTCCATTTATTAGTTGATTACCTTGTCCCTTTCTTACCTTTGAGGGAATGTGTGACTCCTTGAACTATTCATTGAGTTGATGTTGAGTGCAAAAAGTCTTTGACAATAATGAATGTGAGTGAATTTCATTGGCGGAGTCACCCCTCAAGAACTTACTAGTTCTTCTTGGAAACCCACATCAAGTTGATGGGGATCCTTGGTGTTGAAGTAGTGTTTGTAGTAGTTGAGCTTGAAGTAGCCTTGGGAACCCACTCCACCAAAGCTTGGGGTTCGTCTTCATATGAGTCAATGTCCTCTTGAAGCTTGTTCTTGCCCTTGAGCTTGTGGTCTTGTGGTGGAAGGTCATCTTGAGTGTTTGTTCCCTTGGGAAGAGTATTTTCATACTTATCCTTTTGAGGAACAAACTTGGGCTTGGGATATTGACCTTCTTCCCACTCAAATCCTTTAGCGTTGAAGTAGCCAACACCACGATTCTTCCGGTATCCTCCGTGCTTGCGTACAATTTCCTCAAATTGCTTACATCCGGCAAGACTCTTGTAGATACCTTTTTATATAATTCCTTTAAATAAAGCATTTTCTTGCTCAAGTGTAACTTGGATAATAGAATCGTCATTAGTGGAATCAATAGAACTACTAGAAGCAACATCATTGGGTTTAGCATTTATATTGTTGCTACTAGATGAAGAACCTTTCTTGCCTTTGTTACTAGATTGCTTAGTTTTAACTTGAGGCATGAAGGTAGACAAGAGTAGTTGTTTGGCTAGATAAGATGAATTCTTCTTTCGGAGATCGTCATTGATAGCTTTGAGAAACTCATGCTCTTGCTCCAAGTTGAGCTTCTCGAAGCGTAGCTTCTCATGAGTTCTCACAAGCTCTCTATGATCTTCGAGAGTAGATTCATGAGCTAACATAAGAGTGTTTAGTTCTTTAGTTAGTTGTTTTATTTTCATCTTATCATCATCAAATTACTTATCTTGACTAGCATGAGAATTATCAAGTTCATTTTGATCAACATCACTAGTTTTATCCCAAAGCAAGTCATCATCACAAAGCAAATCATGTTCATCACTATCAAAATCAAGATACTTGGGGTGTGATACCTTGGGGACTTTAGCCATGAAGCAACTTCCATTCCCTTCGTTTGGTGAATCAAATAGATCGTAGGAGTTGGTAGTCACTAGAGCAATTCCGGCAACACCATCATCTTGACTGTAGTTTGAGTCAGAGTGATAGCTTCTCTCAGAGTTGTTGTCGGAGTCTGAGCCAGAAACCCATTCACCAACATGAGCTTGATGTATTCTTCTTGTGTAGCTCTTGGTGTACTTGTCCTTCTTCTCTGAATCTCTACTTCTCCTTGAGTGTCTTCGTTCATAACGATCATCTCTACTCCTCTCTCTTTGTGGTGATTCATTGCTTGAGCTTCGTCTTCGAGGTGACTCTTCTCTCCTTTTGTAGGGAGCCGTGCACTCATTTGAGTAGTGTCCGGGCTTCCCACAATTGTAGCAATTGCGGTCACGACTTGACGAATGCTTCTCTTCATATCTTGAGTCGGAGTTTCTTTATTTGCCTCTGTTATTGTAGAACTTGTTGAATTTCTTGACCGTGAGGCTTATCTCTTCATTGGTGACAAGGTTGTTGCTTAAAGTTGCGGGAGCATCACTTGTGGCTTTATAAGCACCGCTAGACTTGTGATGAAGTTCTTCCTTATCTTTGAGTGTTATCTCATGAGCAACAATCCTTCCAATGACTTTCGTAGGCTTGAGATCTTTGTAGTTTGGCATCATTTGGATCAATGTGCACACGGTGTCGTATCTCTCATCCAAAGCTCAGTATATTCTTGATGAAGAATTTGTCGGTCATTTCTTCGCTTCCTAAGCCGGCAATCTCATTTGTGATGAGAGCTAGCCTAGAGTACATCTCTACGACTCCTTCACCATCCTTCATCTTGAACTTGTCAAGCTGACCTTGAAGAACATCTAACTTGGATTCTCTCACGGACTCGGTTCCTTCGTGCATATCAACCAAAGTATCCCAAATCTCTTTTGCATTCTCAAGACGGCTGATTTTTTTTTGAATTCTTCGGGGCATAAGCAATTGAAGAGAATGACACATGATTGAGCATTGAGTTGTAACATCTTCAACTCATCTGTGGTCGCTTCATGATCCGGTCCCCGTCCATCCGCAAAGAACTCACATTGCAAGCCAACACGAACAACATCCCAAACAACGGGGTTATGACCAAGAATATGCATTTTCATTTTGTGCTTCCAACTAGCAAAATTTGTGCCATCAAAGTACGGACCTCTAAGGTCATAACTTCCCTCACTATACGCCATACTCTCCTAGGTTGTGATACCTAAGAAATGGAGACCAAAGCTCTGATACCACATGTAGGACCGAAAGTATGTCTAGAGGGGGGTGATTAGACTACTTGACCAAATAAAAGTTTTGCCTATACCAAGTTTTAGAGTTGACAGTTTTTAGCATTTCATGGCAAGTCAAGTACACCCTACACATGCAAGTCTAAGAGTATATAGCAGCGGAAAGTAACAACAAGCATGTATAGAAGGGATAGGGTAGGAAGATCAAACGCAGTTGTAGACACAATGATTTTTCCCGTGGTTCCGATAGGTGGCGCTATCGTACATCCACGTTTATGGAGTCTTCAACCCACGGAGGGTAATAGTCGCGAGAGTCCACGGAGGGCTCCACTCAAAAGGTTCCATGAAGTAGCAACCTTGACTATTCCATAACGGCTTCTGTCCACGAAGGACTAGCCTCACTATGGGTAGATCTTCACGAAGTAGGCAATCTCCTTGCCCTTACAAACTTCTTGGTTCACTCCACAACACGAAGTAGGAGGCTCCCAAGCGACACCTAACCAATCTAGGAGGCACCACCCTCCAAAAGGTAATAGGCTCGATAATGACGATGAACTCCTTGCTCTTGTGCTTCAAGATGATAGACTCCTTAGCACCCAATCACTCTCTGACAGATTTGGCATGGTGGAAGAGATGGGATTGGTGGAAAGCAACTTGGGGAGGCTAGAGATCAAGATCCATATGATTGGAGTGGAATATCTTGACCTCAACACAAGGGTAGGTGGTTCTCTCTCAGAAAATATGATAGGATAGGTATGGAATAGTTCTGAGTGCTTCACTTTCGAGTAAGTGGTGGTGAAGGGGTATATATAGGCATCCTCAAAAATCCAACCGTTACACACAAAATGACCAACTCGGTGACACCGATGTGTTAATCTCGGTGGTACCGAAGTGACCAAAAGGTGGCAACTTTTGAATCTCGGTGAGACCAATATAGGAAACTCGGTTGCACCGATAAGGTGACCAACGGTCAGATTTCCAATCTCGGTGACGCCGATCCAACATTCTCGATGGGACCGAAAATGTGGATTTGCGTAACAGAAAGTTGGCAACCTAAACTCGGTGGCACCGGTATAGAATCGGTTGCACAGAAGTGGCTAGGGTTTGGCTTGGGTCTGTCTAGGTTCTGGAATCGGTGGCACCGGTATGGGAAAGTTGGTTGCACCGATTTTGAGTGTTGGGTATAGAACAGACTTTGGTGGGAGATTTTGTGGATTTTTTTGGCTACTATCACTTGTGCACGTTTGAGCATATTGTTCACCAACAAAACCTTACCCCCTTTTAATAGTATTGGCTTTCCTATGGACTCAAAGTGATTTCTCACAAATATAAGATGTAGATTCCTCTTGCTTGAAGCTTGGCCAACCTATTTCCTTGCATCTTGGGGTTTCTCCACAATCTCCTTTTGCTAATCCCAACATTGAACATTTCCTGAAATATACTTGGTGGAAACATTAGTTCAATGACTTATATGTTGTTATTAGTTACCAAAACCACCAAGGGAGCAAATGTGCTTTCACTCGGCTACAAAAAGACACCACAAATGCAGTACAACGTTGGAGCTTGGACACAAGAGGACATCACCGCATGGGAAACACTTCGACCCCGAGATGTGGCATAAAAAATAAGAAGGCATTGATAATGGCCGAGAACTTAGAGGGGCTCCTCGGATGCCCGACGTGCGAACTCTTCAGATACACCTTGACAATCCTCAAGATCGGAGATGGGAAGATTTGTTGAACTAGTTTTCAAGACTGACGGCTGAAGATGAAGAACGGTCCAAAAGAACCGAGGAGCATCCCCAACTTGAAGACCGGTTCGGGGGGCTACTCATGGTGTCCTGGACTAGGGGGTACTCACCACGTCGTCTCCCGACCAGTGGGTCGGGCCGAGGACCCCTAGGGCTATTCACTAATGGGCAAGTTCGGAGAGCCCATGATGCATACAAGGGGTATTCCACAAGACTTGGCGCACAAGATAAGGACTCCTCTAAACCCTAGGCCTACGATGCATTATATAAACCGAGGCCAGGCTAGTCAATAGACAATCTCAATATCATATTCATTACTACAATCTCGTAGTAGATACATGTACTATGTACTATCCCTATATCAATACAATCAAAAGCAGGACGTTGGGTATTATCTCCTTTGAGAGAGCTCGAACCTGGGTAAAATCTTGTGTCCATGTTACCATCGCTCCAAGACGCCTAGATTAGGACCCCAACTACGAGATATGCCGGTTTTGACACCGACACTCCTCCCGGTGCTCTCCCCTCCAAGACCCGCCCGCTCCTACACCGTACCGCCCCCACCGGCCCGCGCCGGGGTGGACGGCCGACTGCCCTCCCTCCGCAGCGGCTCCGCACCTGAGGACTCCTGCTCTCAGCCCCGCGACCCTCGTCTCCCCTTCCTGGCTCCACCGGTGCACGCCGTCGGGAAGCGATGGCTCGGCCCTTGGAATATGATAGCCGGAGTGTGGGGGAGTCCCGGGGTGGGGTGGATGTTGGTAGACGTAGTAGTAATCAAAAAAATTCCTACGACCACCAAGATCTATCTATGGAGAAACCAGCAATGAGTGGGGAGAGTGCATCTTCATACCTTCGAAGATCGCAAAGCGGAAGCGTTACTAGAACTCGGTTGGTGGAGTCATACTCGCAGCGATTCAGATCGCGGTGGAATCCGATCTAAGCGTCGAACAACGGCGCCTCCGCGTTCAACACACGTGTAGCCCGGTGACGTCTCCTACGCCTTGATCCAGAAAGGAGGAAGGAGAGGTGGAGGGAGGCTCCGGTAGCACGATGGCGTGGTGACCGTGGAGCTGCATGGTCTCTGGCAGGGCTTCGCCAAGCACTACGGAGAACGAGGAGAGGGAGGAGTAGGGTTGCACCATGGGAGAGAGAGATGCGTGTCTCCGGCAGCCCCAAGGGCTCCTCTATTTATAGGAGGAGGAGGAGATAGGGCTGCGCCCTAGGTTTCCCACCCAAGGGTGGTGCGGCATCCCCCAGATCTCATCTGGCCGGCAGCCACAGAGGGAGAGGGGTGCGGCTGCCCTAGGGTGGGCCTTAGGGCCCATCTGCCCTAGGGTTTGCCCCCTCCCACCTTCAGCTGCGCCTTGGGACCTTGTGGGGGGCGCACCAGACCACCTAGAGGCTGGTTCCCTCCCACTTGCAGCCCATGCAGCCCTCTGGTGCTGGTGGCCCCACTTGGTGGACCCCCGGAACCCTTCCGGTGGTCCCGGTACGTTACCGATAATCCCCGAAACAATTCCGGTGACCAAAACCTCACTTCATATATATGAATCTTTACCTCCAGACCATTCCGGAGCTCCTCATGACATCCGGGATCTCTTCCGAGACTCCGAGCAACCTTTGGTTATCACGTACACTATTTCCCTATAAACCTAGCGTCATCGAAACTTAAGTGTGTGGACCCTACAGGTTCGGGAGGCACGCAGACATGACCGAGACACCTCTCCGGTCAATAACCAACAGCAGGCTCTAGATACCCAATTTGGCTCCCACATGCTCCACGATGATCTCATCAGATGAACCACGATGTCGGGGATTCAATCAATCCCGTATACAATTCCCTTTGTCTACCGGTATGATACTTGCCCGAGATTAGATCATCGGTATCCCTATACCTTGTTCAATCTCGTTACCGGCAAGTCTCTTTACTTGTTCTGTAACACATCATCCCGTGGCTAAATCCTTAGCCACATTGAGCTCATTATGATGATGTCTTACCGAGTGGGCCCAGAGATACCTCTCCGTCATACGGAGTGACAAGTCCTAGTCTCGATTCGTGCTAACCCAACAGATACTTTTGGAGATACCTGTAGTGTACCTTTATAGCCACCCAGTTACGTTGTGATGTTTGGCACACCCAAAGTATTCCTACGGTATCCAGGAGTTGCACAATATCATGGTCTAAGGAAACGATACTTGACATTAGAAAAGCTTTAGCAAACGAACTACACGATCTTCTGCGATGCTTAGGATTGGGTCTTGTCCATCACATTATTCTCCTAATGATGTGATCCCGTTATCAATGGCATCCAATGTCCATGGTCATGAAACCATGACCATCTATTTTTTCCACGAGCTAGCCTACTAGAGGCTCACTAGGGACATGTTATGGTCTATGTATTCACACATGTATTACGGTTTCCGGTTAACACAATTATAGCATGAACAATAGACAATTATCATGAACAAAGAAATACAATAATAACCATTTTATTATTGCCTCTAGGGCATATTTCCAACATTCTCCCACTTGCACTAGAGTCAATAATCTAGTTACATTGTGATGTATCGAACACCCATAGAGTTCTGGTGTTGATCATGTTTCGCTCGTGAGAGAGGTTTAGTCAATGGATCTGCGACATTAAGATATGTGTTTACTTTACAAATATCTATATCTCCCTCCTGAATGTAATCACGGATGGAGTTGAAGCGGCGCTTTATGTGTCTTGTCTTCTTGTGAAACCTGGGCTCCTTGGCAAGGGCAATAGCTCCGGTGTTGTCACAAAATAGAGTCATCAGGCCTGACGCATTGGGGATTACTCCTCGGTCGGTGATGAAATCCTTCATCCAGACTCCTTCCTTTGCTGCTTCCGAAGCAGCTATATACTCCGCTTCACATGAGATGCCGCCACGACGCTTTGCTTGCTGTTGGACCAGCTGACTGCCACTCCGTTCAAAATATACACGTATCCGGTTTGTGACTTGGAGTCATCTAGATTTGTGTCGAAGCTAGCATCAACGTAACCCTTTATGACGAGCTCTTCGTCACCTCCATATACGAGAAACATGTCCTTTGTCCTTTTCAGGCACTTCAGGATATTCTTGACCGTTGTCTAGTGTTTCGCTCCGGGATCACTTTGGTACCTCCCTACCAAACTTATGGCAAGGTTCACATCAGGTTTGGTACACAGCATGTCATACATAATAGAGCCTATGGTTGAAGCATAGGGGATGACACTCATCTCTTCTCTATCCTTTGTCGTGGTCGGGCATTGAGTCGTACTCAATCTCACACCCTGTAACACAGGCAAGAACCCCTTCTTGGACTGATCCATATTTAACTTCTTCAATATGTTGTCAAGGTATGTGCTTTGTGAAAGACCTATGAGGTGTCTCAATCTATCTCTCTAGATCTTGATGCCTAATATGTAAGCAGCTTCTCCAAGGTCCTTCATTGAAAAACATTTATTCAAGTAGGCCTTTACACTTTCCAAGATTTCTACATCATTTCCCATCAACAATATGCCGTCTACATGTAATATGAGGAATGCTACAGAGCTCCCACTCACTTTCTTGTAAATGCAGGGTTCTTCATAAACCTGTATAAATCCAAACGCTTTAATTACCTCATTAAAGCGAATGTTCCAACTCTGAGATGCTTGCACCAGCCCATAGATGGAGCGTTGGAGCTTGCATACTTGTTAGCATCTTTAGGATCAACAAAACCTTCCGGCTGCATCATATACATTTCTTCCTTAAGGAAACCATTAAGGAATGCCATTTTGACGTCCATCTGCCAGATCTCATAATCATAAAATGCGGCAATTGCTAACATGATTCGGACAGACTTCAGCATCGCTACGGGTGAGAAAGTCTCATCATAGTCAACTCCTTGAACTTGTCAATAACCCTTAGCGACAAGCCGAGCCTTATAGACAGTCACATTACCATCTGCGTCAGTCTTCTTCTTAAAGATCCATTTATTTTCTATGGCTCGCTTATCATCAAGCAAGTCCACCAAAGTCCATAGTTTGTTCTCATACATGGATCCTATCTCGGATTTCATGGCTTCAAGCCATTTGTTGGAATCCGGGCCCGCCATCGCTTCTTCATAGTTCGAAGGTTCACCGTTGTCCAACAACATGATCTCCAGGACAGGGTTGCCGTACCACTCTAGTGCGGAACTGTTGGAAATATGCCCTAGAGGCAATAATAAAATGGTTATTATTGTATTTCCTTGTTCATGATAATTGTCTATTGTTCATGCTATAATTGTGTTAACCGGAAACCATAATACATGTGTGAATACATAGACCACAACATGTCCCTAGTGAGCCTCTAGTTGACTAGCTCGTTGATCAATAGATGGTCACGGTTTCATGACCATGGACATTGGATGTCGTTGATAACGGGATCACATCATTAGGAGAATGATGTGATGGACAAGACCCAATCCTAAGCATAGCACAAAGATCGTGTAGTTCGTTTGCTAAAGCTTTTCAATGTCAAGTGTCATTTCCTTAGACCATGAGATTGTGTAACTCCCGGATACCGTAGGAATACTTTGGGTGTGCCAAACGTCACAACGTAACTGGGTGGCTATAAAGGTACGCTACGGGTATCTCCGAAAGTGTCTGTTGGGTTGACACGAATCGAGACTGGGATTTGTCACTCCGTGTGACGGAGAGGTATCTCTGGGCCCACTCGGTAAGACATCATCATTATGAGCTCAATGTGACTAAGGAGTTAGTCACGGGATGATGTATTACGGAACGAGTAAAGAGACTTGCCAGTAACGAGATTGAACAAGGTATGGGGATACCGACGATCGAATCTCGGGCAAGTACCATACCGATAGACAAAGGGAATTGTATACGGGATTGATTGAATCCCTGACATCGTGGTTCATCCGATGAGATCATCGTGGAGTACGTGGGAGCCAACATGGGTATCCAGATCCCGCTGTTGGTTATTGGCCGGAGAGGTGTCTCGGTCATGTCTACGTGTCTCCCGAACCCGTAGGGTCTACACACTTAAGGTTCGATGACGCTAGGGTTATAGGGAAAAGGTATACGTGATTACCGAAGGTTGTTCGGAGTCCCGGATGAGATCCCGGACGTCACGAGGAGCTCCGGAATGGTCCGGAGGTAAAGATTGATATATAGGAAGTCCAGTTTTGGTCACCGGAAAGTTTTCGGGCTCATCGGTAGTGTACCGGGAGTGCCGGGAGGGTGCCGGAGGACCCCCGGGAGGGGTGTGACGACCAAAGGACCACATGGGCTGTTAGATAAAGTGTGCCAGCCCTTATTGGGCTGGGCAAGACTTTTGCTAAAGGCCCATGCGGCTGGAGATAAGGAGATAAGGCAAAAAGGATTTAAAAGGAGGAGATCCACCTCCCTTGTGGGAGGTGGACTCTCCCTTTAATTCAGCCGGCCATCTCCTCTTTGGAGTAGAGGCCAAGCCAGCCCTCCACGTCCCTCCTCCTATATATACTTGAGGTTTTGGATGTTTTGAGACAGGATTTGATCTCTCTCTCTCACGGCGAAGCCCTACCTCTCTTCTTCCTCCTCCGCAGCGCTTAGGCGAAGCCCTGTCGGAATACCTTGCTACTCCACCACCACCACGCCGTCGTGCTGCTGTTGGAGCCCTTCCCCAACCTCTCCTTCCTCCTTGCTGGATCAAGGTGTTGGAGACGTCACCGGGCTGCACGTGTGTTGAACGCGGAGGTGCCGTCCGTTCGGCACTTGATCGGATCTACCGCGATCTGAATCGCTGCGAGTACGACTCCATCAACCGCGTTCTTGTAATGCTTCCGCTTAGCGATCTTCAAAGGTATGAAGATGCAATCTCTCCCCTCTCGTTGCTGGTTTCTCCATAGATAGATCTTGGTGAACGTAGGAAAATTTTGATTTACTACTACGTCTCCCAACAGTGGCATCATGAGCTAGGTCTATGCGTAGAATCTATGCACGAGTAGAACACAAAGCAGTTGTGGGCGTCGAGTTTGTTAATTTGCTTGCCGCTACTAGTCTTATCTTGATTCGGCGGTATTGTGGGATGAAGCGGCCCGGACCAACTTTACACGTACGCTTACGTGAGACCGGTTCCACCGCCTGACATGCACTAGATGCATAAGGTGGCTAGCGGGTGTCTGTCTCTCCTACCTTAGTCGGATCGGATTCGATGAAAAGGGTCCTTATGAAGGGTAAATAGCAATTGGCAAATCACGTTGTGGTGTTGACGTAGGTAAGAAACGTTCTTGCTAGTAACCTATAGCAGCCACGTAAAAAACTTGCAACTACAAATTAGAGGACGTCTAACTTGTTTTTGCAGCATGTGCCTTGTGATGTGATATGGCCAAAGGATGTGATGTGATGCATTGTGATGTATGAATTGATCATGTTCTTGTAATAGGATTCACGACTTGCATGTCGATGATTATGACAACCGGCAGGAGCCATAGGAGTTGTCTTATTTATTGTATAACCTGCGTGTCAATCATAAACGCCATGTAATTACTTTACTTTATTGCTAAGCGTTAGCCATAGTAGTAGAAGTAATAGTTGGCGAGACAACTTCATGAAGACACAATGATGGAGATCATGATGATGGAGATCATGGTGTCGTGCCGGTGACAGTGATGATCATGGTGCCCCGAAGATGGAGATCATAGGAGCAAAATGATATTGGCCATATCATGTCACTATATTGATTGCATGTGATGTTTATCATGTTTACATCTTATTTGCTTAGAACGACGGTAGTAAATAAGATGATCTCTCAATAAAATTTCAAGAAAGGTGTTCACCCTAACTGTGCACCGTTGCTAAGGATCGTTGTTCCGAAGCACCACGTGATGATCGGGTGTGATAGGTTCTAACGTTCGCATACAACGGGTGTAAGCCAGATTTACACATGCGAAACACTTAGGTTGACTTGACGAGCCTAGCATGTACAGACATGGCCTCGGAACACGGAAGACCGAAAGGTCGAACATGAGTCGTATAGAAGATACGATCAACATAGAGATGTTCACCATGGATGACTAGTCCGTCTCACGTGATGATCGGACACGGGCTAGTTGACATGGATCATGTATCACTTGGAAGACTAGAGAGATGTCTATCTAAGTGGGAGTTCATTAATAATTTGATTAAATGAACTTAATTATCATGAACTTAGTCTAAAATGTCCTTGCAAATTATGTCGTAGATAGCTCGCGCTGTAGCTGCACAGTTTTATTGATACAATCCTAGAGAAAAGTAAGTTGAAAGTTGATGGTAGCAATAATGCGGACTGGGTCCGTGATCTGAGGATTGTCCTCATTGCTGCACAGAAAGCTTATGTTTTTTTATGTACCGCTAACTGCATCACTCCCTCAAGCGTTGTCTGTAGATGTTGTGAACATATGACAGACACTTTTTGGTGACTACGTGATAGTTCAATGCGTCATGCATTACGGCTTAGAATTGAGGCTCCAAAACGTTTTGAACGTCACGGAACATATGAGATGTTCTAGGAGCTGAGATTGTGATCTCAGGCTCGTGCCTATGTTGAGAGGTATGAGACCTCCAACAAGATTCTTTGTCTGCAAGATAAAGGAGAATAGCTCAATCGCTGAGCGTGTGCTCAGATTGTCTGGGTGCTACAATCACTTGAATCAAGTGGGAGTTAATCTTCCAGATGAGATAGTGATTAATGCAGTTCTCCAAGTCACTGCCACCAAGCTACTAGAGCTTCGTGATGAACTATAACATGCCAGGGATGGATAAGATGATCCCTGAGTTGTTCGTGATGTTTGACACCACGAAGGTAGAAATCAAGAAGGAGCATCAAGTGTTGATGGTTAAGTGAAACCACTAGTTTCAAAAGGGGCAAGGGCAAGAACGGAAAACTTCAGGAATGGCAAGCCAGTTGTTGCTCTAGTGAAGAAACCCAAGGTTGAGCCCGAACCCGAGACTAAGTGCTTCTGTTATGAGGAGAATGTTCGCTGAAGCGGAAAACCCCTAGATGCTTGGTAGATAAGAAGGCTGGTAATGTCAATGGAAGTATATTTGATATACGTGTTAGTGATGTGTACCTTGCTGGTACTCCTAGTAGCACCTGGGTATTGGATACCGGTTCGGTTACTAAGTGTTAGCAACTTGAAATAAAAGCTACGGAGTAAATGGAGACTAGCTAGGTGAAAGGTGACGATGTGTGTTGGAAGTATTTCCAAGATTGATGTGATCACCATCGCACGCTCTCTCTACCTTCAGGATTTGTGATAAACCTAAATAAATGTTATTTGGTGTTTGCGTTGAGCATGAACGTGATTAGATCATGATTAGTGCGATACGGTTATTCATATAAGTTAGAGAATAATGGTTATTCTGTTTACATGGATAATGCCTTCAATGGTCATGCACCCACTCGAAATGGTTTATCAAATCATGATCGTAGTAGTACACATATTCATAACATTGGTACCAAAAGATACAAAGTTAATAATGATAGTACCACATGCTTGTGGCACTGCCACGTAATGTCATATTGGTATAAATCGCATGAAGAAACTCCATGATGATGGATTTTTTGACTCACTCGATTTCGAATCGGTTGAGACATGCGAGCCATGCCTCTTGGGCAAGATGACTGAGACCCCGTCATCCAATATGATGGAGCGGGCAAGTGGCTTATTGGAATTAATACATGTTGATGTATGTGGTCCAATGAGTGTTAAAACACACAGTGGATATCGTTGTTTTTCTTTACCTTCACTGATGATTTGAGTAAATATGGGGATATTTACTTAATGAAACACGAATCTGAAATGTTTGAAAGGTTCAAGGAGTTTCAGAGTGAAGTTAAAGATCATCGTGACAAGAAGATAAATGTCTATGATACGATCATGGAGGTGAATATCTAAGTTACGAGTTTGGTATGCAATTTTAGACAATGTGGAAATTGTTTCACAGCTCACGCCTCCTGGAACACCATAGTGTGATGGTGTGTTCGAACGTCGTAGTCGTGCTCTATTGGATATAGTGAGTACTATGATGTCTCTTATCATTTTGCCACTATCGTTATGGGGTTATGCATTAAAGACAAATCCATTCACTTTAATAGGGCACCATCTAAGTCTGTTGAGATGACACCGTGAGAATTATGGTTTGACAGAAGCCTAAGCTGTCATTTCTTAATGTTTGGGGCTGCGACGCTTATGTGAAAATGGGTTTTTCACCTAGCGAGCTCGAACTCAAAGCAGACAAATGCATCTTCATAGAATACCCTAATGAGACATTGGGTATACCTTCTATCTCAGATCCAAGCGCAAAAGGTGTTTGTTGCTAAGAACGGGTCCTTTCTTGAGAAAGAGTTTCTCTCGAAAGAATTGAGTGGGAGGAAGATAGAACTTGATAAGGTTGTTGAACCTTTGTTTCAACCAGAGAATAGCGCAACACAGAAAGATGTTTCTGTAGAGCCTACTCAGTTGAAAAGGAAGTTAATGATGATGATCATGAAGCTTCGGATCAAGTCACTATCGAACCTCGTAGGTCGACAAGGACGCGTACTGCTCCTGAGTAGTATGACAACCCTGTCTTGGAAATCATGTTGTTGGACAACGATGAACCTACAAACTATGGAGAAGCGATGGTGGGCCCGAATTCCAACAAATGGCTAGGAGCCATGAAATCCGAGAAAGGATCCATGTATGAAAACCAAGTATGGACTTTGGTAGACTTGCCTGTTGAATGGCGGGTCATTGAGTACAAATGGACCTTTGAAATAAACATAGACGCTAATGGTGAAATGTCACCGTTTATAAAGCTCGACTTGTCGCAAAGAAGTTTCCGCCAAGTTCAAGGAGTTGACTGCGATGAGATTGTCTCATCTGTAGCGATGCTAAAAGTCTATTAAAATTTTGTTAGCAGTTGCTGCATTTTTCGATTATGAAATCTGGCAGATGGATGACAAAACAAGGTTTCCGTAATGGTTTGTGTGAGGAAGAGTTGTATGTGATACAACCAGAAGGTTTTGTCAATCCTAAGGATGCTAATAATATGCAAACTCCAGCGATCCTTCTATGGACTGGAGCAAGCATCTCGGAGTTGGAATATATGCTTTGATGAGGTGATCAAAGTGTTTAAGTTTATACAAAGTTTATGAGAAACTTGTATTTGCAAGAAAGTGAGTGGGAGCACTATGGAATTTCTTATAAGAATATGTAGTTGACATATTACTGATCGGAAATGATGTAGAATTTCTGGAAGAGCATGAAGGGTTGTTTGAAAAGTTTTTTTTTCAAAGGAAGACCCAGATAAAGCTACTATTTTATTGAGCATCAAGATCTATAGGGATAGATCTATTCGCTTGATAAGTTTTTTCGACGAAGACATACCTTGACAAGTTTTTGAAGGAGTTCAAAATAGATGGGTCAAAGAAGGAGTTCTTGACTGTATTGTAAGGTGTGAAATTGAGTAAGACTCAATACCCGACCTCGGCAGAAGATAAAGAAGAGATGAGTGTCATCTCCTATGCTTTAGCCATAGGCTCTATATAGTATGCCGTGCTGTGTACCGCACCTGTGTGTGCCTTGCCCTGAGTCTGTCAAGGGGTACAAGAGTAATCCAAGAGTGGATCACTAGACAGCGGTCAAAGTTAGCCTTAGTAACTTGAGAACTAAGGAAATATTTCTCGATTATGGAGGTGATAAAGAGTTCATCGTAAAGTGTTACGATGATGCAAGCTTTAAAACCAATCCGGATGACTCTTAGTAGAAATCCAGCTACGTATAGTGGAGCAGCCATTTGGAATAGCTCCAAGTGGAGCGTGGGAGCAGTATCTACAAATATGAAATGGAAAGTTTGCAAAGGTACACACGGATCTGAATGTCGCAGACCCGCTGACTAAAAACCTCTTTCACGAGCAGAACATGAACAAACCCCAGAACTTATTGGGTGTTAATCACATGATGATATGATCACATGGTGATGTAAGTGTTAATCACATGGTGATGTGAACTAGATTATTGACTCTAGTGCAAGTGGGAGACTGTTGGAAATATGCCCTAGAGGCAATAATAAAATGGTTATTATTGTATTTCCTTGTTCATGATAATTGTCTATTGTTCATGCTATAATTGTGTTAACCGGAAACCATAATACATGTGTGAATACATAGACCACAACATGTCCCTAGTGAGCCTCTAGTTGACTAGCTCGTTGATCAATAGATGGTCACGGTTTCATGACCATGGACATTGGATGTCGTTGATAATGGGATCACATCATTAGGAGAATGATGTGATGGACAAGACCCAATCCTAAGCATAGCACAAAGATCGTGTAGTTCGTTTGCTAAAGCTTTTCAATGTCAAGTGTCATTTCCTTAGACCATGAGATTGTGTAACTCCCGGATACCGTAGGAATACTTTGGGTGTGCCAAACGTCACAACGTAACTGGGTGGCTATAAAGGTACGCTACGGGTATCTCCGAAAGTGTCTGTTGGGTTGACACGAATCGAGACTGGGATTTGTCACTCCGTGTGACGGAGAGGTATCTTTGGGCCCACTCGGTAAGACATCATCATTATGAGCTCAATGTGACTAAGGAGTTAGTCACGGGATGATGTATTACGGAACGAGTAAAGAGACTTGCCAGTAACGAGATTGAACAAGGTATGGGGATACCGACGATCGAATCTCGGGCAAGTACCATACCGATAGACAAAGGGAATTGTATACGGGATTGATTGAATCCCTGACATCGTGGTTCATCCGATGAGATCATCGTGGAGTACGTGGGATCCAACATGGGTATCCAGATCCCGCTGTTGGTTATTGGCCGGAGAGGTGTCTCGGTCATGTCTACGTGTCTCCCGAACCCGTAGGGTCTACACACTTAAGGTTCGATGACGCTAGGGTT
Source organism: Hordeum marinum (assembly GCA_022496015.1). Classification (NCBI taxonomy): domain Eukaryota; kingdom Viridiplantae; phylum Streptophyta; class Magnoliopsida; order Poales; family Poaceae; genus Hordeum; species Hordeum marinum. The sequence goes on along the minus strand of CM039678.1, from coordinate 411,695,527 downwards.
ATAGGGAAAAGGTATACGTGATTACCGAAGGTTGTTCGGAGTCCCGGATGAGATCCCGGACGTCACGAGGAGCTCCGGAATGGTCCGGAGGTAAAGATTGATATATAGGAAGTCCAGTTTTGGTCACCGGAAAGTTTTCGGGCTCATCGGTAGTGTACCGGGAGTGCCGGGAGGGTGCCGGAGGACCCCCGGGAGGGGTGTGACGACCAAAGGACCACATGGGCTGTTAGATAAAGTGTGCCAGCCCTTATTGGGCTGGGCAAGACTTTTGCTAAAGGCCCATGCGGCTGGAGATAAGGAGATAAGGCAAAAAGGATTTAAAAGGAGGAGATCCACCTCCCTTGTGGGAGGTGGACTCTCCCTTTAATTCAGCCGGCCATCTCCTCTTTGGAGTAGAGGCCAAGCCAGCCCTCCACGTCCCTCCTCCTATATATACTTGAGGTTTTGGATGTTTTGAGACAGGATTTGATCTCTCTCTCTCACGGCGAAGCCCTACCTCTCTTCTTCCTCCTCCGCAGCGCTTAGGCGAAGCCCTGTCGGAATACCTTGCTACTCCACCACCACCACGCCGTCGTGCTGCTGTTGGAGCCCTTCCCCAACCTCTCCTTCCTCCTTGCTGGATCAAGGTGTTGGAGACGTCACCGGGCTGCACGTGTGTTGAACGCGGAGGTGCCGTCCGTCCGGCACTTGATCGGATCTACCGCGATCTGAATCGCTGCGAGTACGACTCCATCAACCGCGTTCTTGTAACGCTTCCGCTTAGCGATCTTCAAAGGTATGAAGATGCAATCTCTCCCCTCTCGTTGCTGGTTTCTCCATAGATAGATCTTGGTGAACGTAGGAAAATTTTGATTTACTACTACGTCTCCCAACAGGAACGTGTCCTAGTGGACCTTCGATGTTCAATAGTAACTTGATGTGAAGTTTCATGACCATCATCATAAACTTCCTCTCGAGCCGGTGCAGGCTCCATAGAAACAACTTCCTGTGCTGCGCTACTCTCTGGTTCGAGTGGAGATACAATTACCTCATCAAGTTCTATTTTCCTCCCACTTACTTCTTTCGAGAGAAACTCTTTCTCAAGAAAGGATCCATTCTTGGCAACAAATACTTTGCCTTCGGATCTGAGGTAGAAGGTATACCCAATTGATTCTTTGAGGTATCCTATGAAGACGCACTTTTCTACTTTGGGTTTGAGCTTCTCAGGTTGAAGTTTCTTCACATAAGCATCGCATCCCCAAACTTTTAGAAATGACAGCTTAGGTTTCTTTCCAAACCATAATTCATACGGTGTCATCTCAACAGACTTTGACGGTGCCCTATTTAAAGTGAATGCGGTAGTCTCTAATGCATATCCCCAAAATGATAGCGGTAAGTCGATAAGAGACATCATAGATCGCACCATATCCAATAGAGTGCGATTACAACGTTCAGACACACCATTTCGCTGAGGTGTGCTAGGCGGCGTGAGTTGTGAAACAATTCCACATTTCCTTAGGTGTGTGTCAAACTCGTGACTCAAATATTCTCCGCCACGATCAGATCATAGGCACTTTATTTTCCTGTCACGTTGATTCTCTACCTTACTCTAAAATTCCTTGAACCTTTCAAAGGTTTCAGACTTGTGTTTCATTAAGTAAACATACCCATATCTGCTCAAGTCATCAGTGAGGGTGAGAACATAACGGTAGCCACCGCGAGCCTCGACGCTCATTGGACCGCATACATCGGTATGTATTATCTCCAACAAGTCAGTTGCTCGCTCCGTTGTTCCGGAGAACGGAGTCTTGGTCATCTTGCCCATGAGGCATGGTTCGCACGTGTTAAATGATTTGAAATCAAGAGACTCCAAAAGTCCATCAGCATGGAGCTTCTTCATGCGTTTGACACCAATATGACCAAGGCGGCAGTGCCACATGTAAGTGGGACTATCGTTATCAACCTTACACTTTTTGGTACTCACACTATGAACATGTGTAACATCACGTTTGAGATTCATCAAAAATAAACCATTGACCAGCGGGGCATGACCATAAAACATTTCTCTCATATAAATAGAACAACCATTATTCTCAGATTTAAATGAGTAGCCATCTTGCATCAAAAAAGATCAAGATACAATGTTCATGCTCAAAGCCGGTACTAAATAAAAATTATTGAGGTTTAAAACTAATCCCGAAGGTAGATGTAGAGGTAGCGTGCCGACGGCGATCACATTGACCTTGGAACCATTCCCGACGTGCATCGTCACCTCGTTCTTTGCCAGTCTCCGCTTATTCCGCATCTCCTGCTTGGAGTTACAAATGTGAGCAATTGCACCGGTATCAAATACCCAGGAGCTACTACGAGATCTGGTAAGGTACACATCAACAACAAGTATATCACATATACCTTTAACGTTGCCGGCCTTCTTATCCACTAAGTACTTGGGGCAGTTCCGCTTCCGGTGACCGGTACCCTTGCAATAAAAGCACTCAGTCTCAGGCTTGGGTCCATTCTTGTTCTTCTTCCCGGCAACTTGCTTACCGGGCGCGACAACTGCTTTGTCGTCCTTCTTGAAGTTCTTCTTGCCCTTGCCCTTCTTGAAACTATTGACCATCAACACTTGATGCTCCTTTTTGATCTCGGCCTCCGCTGATTTCAGCATCGAGTACAACTCAAGAATGGACTTCTCCATCCCCTGCATGTTGTAGTTCATCACAAAGCTCTTGTAGGTAGGTGGAAGCGACTGGAGGATTCTGTCAATGACTGAGTCATCCGGGAGATTAACTCCCAGCTGAGTCAAGCGATTGTGCAACCCAGACATCTTGAGTATGTGCTCACTGGCATAACTATTTTCCTCCATCTTACAACTGAATAACTTGTCGGAGATGTCATATCTCTCGACCCGGGCATGAGCTTGGAAAACCAGGTTTAGCTCTTGTAACATCTCATATGCTCCGTGTTGCTCAAAATGCTTTTGGAGCCCCGGTTCTAAGCTGTAAAGCATGCCGCACTGAACCAGGGAGTAATCATCACAACATGACTGCCAAGCGTTCATAATGTCTTGATCCGCAGGAAAATGGGTGGGTCACCTAGCGGCGCATCAAGGACATACAATCTCTTGGAAGCTATGAGGATAATCCTCCAGCTACGGACCCAATCCGCATAGTTGTTTCCATCATCTTTCAGATTGGTTTTCTCTAGGAACGCGTTGAAGTTGAGGGTGACATTAGCATTGGCCATTGGATCTACAATATAGATTGTAGAGACAATTTTAGACTAAGTTCATGATAATTAAGTTCACATAATCAAATTATTTAATGAACTCCCACTTAGATAGACATCTCTCTAGTCATCCAAGTGACACATGATCCACATCGACTAGCCCGTGTCCGATCATCACGTGAGACGGACTAGTCATCCATGGTGGACATATCCATGTTGATCGTATCTTCTATACGACTCATATTCGACATTTCGGTCTTCCGTATTCCGAGGCCATGTCTGTACATGCTAGGCTCGTCAAGTCAACCTAAGTGTATTGCATGTGTAAATCGGGCTTACACCCGTTGTATGCGGACGTTAGAACCTATCACACCGATCATCACGTGGTGCTTCGGAACAATGATCCTTAGCAACGGTGCACAGTTAGGGTGAACACATTTCTTGAAATTTTATTGAGAGATCATCTTATTTACTATCGTCGTTCTAAGAAAATAAGATGTAAACATGATAAACATCACATGCAATCAATATAGTGACATGATATGGTCAATATCATCTTGCTCCTTTGATCTCCATCTTCGGGGCACCATGATCATCACTATCACCGGCACGACACCATGATCTCCATCATCATGTCTTCATGAAGTTGTCTCGCCAACTATTACTTCCACTACTATGGCTAACGTTTAGCAATAAAGTAAAGTAATTACATGGCGTTTATGATTGACACGCATGTCATACAATAAAATAAGACAACTCCTATGGCTCCTGCTGGTTGTCATACTCATCGACATGCAAGTCGTGAATCCTATTACAAGAACATGATCAATCTCATACATCACAATGCATCACATCACATCCTTTGGCCATATCACATCACAAGACATATGCTGCAAAAACAAGTTAGACGTCCTCTAATTTGTAGTTGCAAGTTTTTCCGTGGCTGCTATAGGTTTCTAGCAAGAACGTTTCTTACCTACGCCAAAACCACAATGTGATATGCCAATTGCTATTTACACTTCATAAGGACCCTTTTCATCGAATCCGATCCGACTAAGGTGGGAGAGATAGACACCCGCTAGCCACCTTATGCAACAAGTGCATGTCAGGCAGTGGAACCGGTCTCATGTAAGCGTACGTGTAAAGTTGGTCCAGGCCACTTCATCCCACAATACCGCCGAGTCAAGATAAGACTAGTAACGGTAAGCAAATTAACAAGATCGACGCCCACAACAACTTGTGTTCTACTCATGCATAGATTCTATGCATAGACCTAGCTCATGATGCCACTATTGGTAGACGAGGTAGTAAATCAAAAAAATTCCTATGACCACCAAGATCTATCTATGGAGAAACCAGCAATGAGTGGGGAGAGTGCATCTTCATACCTTTGAAGATCGCAAAGCGGAAGCGTTACTAGAACGCGGTTGGTGGAGTCGTACTCGCAGCGATTCAGATCACGGTGTAATCCAATCTAAGCGATGAACAACGATGCCTCCGCGTTCAACACACGTGTAGCCCAGTGACGTCTCCTACGCCTTGATCCAGCAAGGAGGAAGGAGAGGTTGAGGGAGAGCTCTGGAAGCACGATGGCGTGGTGATGGTGGAGCTCCGTGGTCTCCGGCAAGGCTTCGCCAAGCACTACAGAGAACAAGGAGAGGGAGGAGTAGGGCTGTGTCGTGCGAGAGAGAGATGCGTGTCTCCGGTAGCCCCAAGGGCTCCTCTATTTATAGGAGGAGGAGAAGGTAGGGCTGCGCCCTAGGGTTCCCACCCTAGGGTGGTGTGGCAGCCCCTAGATCCCATCTGGCCGGCGGCCACAGACGGAGAGGGGTGCGGCTGCCCTAGGGTGGGCCTTAGGGCCCATCTGCCCTAGGGTTTGCCCCCTCCCACCTTCAGCTGCGCCTTGGGACCTTGTGGGGGGTGCACCAGCCCACCTAGGGGTTGGTTCCCTCCCACTTGCAGCCCATGCAGCCCTCTGGTGCTGGTGGCCCCACTTGGTGGACCCCCGAAACCCTTCCGGTGGTCCCGGTACGTTACCGGTAATCCCCGAAACACTTCCGGTGACCAAAACCTCACTTCCTATATATGAATATTTACCTCTGGACCATTCCGTAGCTCCTCATGATGTCCAGGATCTCATATGGGACTCCGAACAACCTTCCGTAACAACATACACTATTTCCCTATAACCCTAGCGTCATCGAACCTTAAGTGTGTAGACCCTACGGGTTCGGGAGGCACGTAGACATGACCGAGACACCTCTTCGGTCAATAACCAACAGCGGGATCTGGATACCCATGTTGTCTCCCACATGCTCCACGATGATCTCATCGGATGAACCACGATGTCGGGGATTCAATCAATCCCATATACAATTCCCTTTGTCTACCGGTATGATACTTGCCCGAGATTCGATCGTCGGTATCCCTATACCTTGTTCAATCTCGTTATCGGCAAGTCTCTTTACTCGTTCTGTAACACATCATCCCATGGCTAACTCCTTAGTCACATTGAGCTCATTATGATGATGTCTTACCGAGTGGGCCTAGAGATACCTCTCCAACATATGGAGTGACAAATCCCAGTCTCGATTCGTGCCAACCCAACAGATACTTTCGGAGATACCCGTAGTGTACCTTTATAGCCACCCAGTTACGTTGTGACGTTTGGCACACTCAAAGTATTCCTACGGTATCCGGGAGTTGCACAATCTCATGGTCTAAGGAAACGATACTTGACATTAGAAAAGCTTTAGCAAACGAACTACACGATCTTGTGCTATGCTTAGGATTGGGTCTTGTCCATCACATCATTCTCCTAATGATGTGATCCTGTTATCAATGACATCCAATGTCCATGGTCATGAAACCATGACCATCTATTGATCAACGAGCTAGCCAACTAGAGGCTCACTAGGGACATGTTGTGGTCTATGTATTCACACATGTATTATGGTTTCCGGTTAACACAATTATAGCATGAACAATAGGCAATCATCATGAACAAGGAAATACAATAATAACCATTTTATTATTACCTCTAGGGCATATTTCGAATAGTGGACCGTTCTCGCTCAGATGACCTCCGGCGGGAGGCCGGCCTCCATGCTAAGCTACATCAAAGGTCGTCAACTTTGACCCCAAGCTTCTCGTCCCGCGGACGTGGGCTCTATGAGCAGGGGCAAAGCTCATGGGGTAGGGACCACCGCTTGTGGGGCGATGAGGGCCGCCCTGGCTTCCGATGGAGCGGGGTGATTCATGTGACTGGCGCCGCTATGAGTCGGAGTCCCCACAGGCATCCCCTCCTCGTTGGGCCGAGGGTGCGGGACCGGGGGCTCCACTCCCAAAGAAGAAGAAGTCCAAGAAGAAGAAGAAGCTGGCCGTCCCGGGTGTTCCAGACACCGGTGAGGTCTCCTCCGGGCTGATTGGCTTGCCCCTTGGCTGGGGTGGAGAAGGTTGCCTCGGAGGCCCCGGTGCCACGTCCAACCACCATCGGTCGCATGAGGAGAGCATGTGCTTTAATTGTGGCTTCATCATACACTTCTGCTCCAAGTGTGAGGCTCCCCCCGGTGTCGCTTCACGCTTGCCTATTTGGGCTATGGTCTACTTGGGGAGGGCGGGTTCTACTTCGTCGATGCCACCCTGGAGATTCCCCCACCTAGGCCTCACCTTGCCATGGTCTCCCTCGTCCATGGCCAGGAGCCCCCCCTTTGGTCCTCGTCACTGCGGAGGTCATCAAGGAGGAGCTTTCGGCCTACATCGGTGACTACCATGACACCTCCTTCTCCTAGGTCGTGTCGGAGACGGCCCCGCTGGTCTTCTTCGTCCCCTTCCCGTCCGCCAAGATGCTCAATGTATGCACCTGTGACATCATCAAGTGCCCCATCAACAAGTTCCTGATCTCCATCAAGAAGGTGGAGGAGGTGCCGGACCCGGTTCCCCCCTTCAGCAGGTGTGGATCTACATCTTCGAGCTCCCTGAGGGGGTAAGTGTGACCACATCCTCAAGGCGGTATCTGAGCCTGTCGGCAAGCTCCTGACGGTGGATGTCGAGTCTCTAACGTGGGATGGCCCGACCCGTGTGGAGATTCTATGTCAGTCGTCAGCAGAGGTTGAAGGACTCTCCTTGACCTTCTACTTTGGGAAGTCTCAAGGGGTTTGCCTCACTTACGAGCTGGACTTGGACGATCTGGAGGCGATGATGGCGCCTGGTCCCCCCTCCACCGTCGTCGATCGAGGCGGGTCCGGAGATGGACGCTAACCACTCGGAGGACGGATCCTTTGACTCTGGGGGCCTGAGCCGGCCTAGGCGCCTTCTGGCCCTGCGACGGGGGATGGTCCGGTGGCGGCCACTGCCCCTCTAGGGGGTGGGGCTAGGGGTCCTGGGCTGGACGTCTACCCGCCCTCCTCTCCACGGTCTCCCAGGGTGGTCTGCTACCCTCGCTCACCTGGGACCCCCTGCTCTAGCCTTGGGGTCCCCGGCGATGGTCCCCTCCTCCGTCGGGGATCAGGCCATCTGCGATTGACTGCATCTCCCTCGGGACAGCTCATGGCGACAGGCTAGCGGATTTGTCGTATTTCGCGGCTCGCTAGAGCGCCCGCCTCTCTAGGTCCCGGGCTCTGTCAGACGGGCGGGTCCTGACCATCACGGGGAAGGCAACCATGCGGGCGGCAGCCCGCGACCTTCCCTCATGTACTTCCCAGCATGTTCACGTTCCTTCTTGCCTTGTTTCACCATTCTCGATCTTGGGTTCCATTTCACTTGGTCACCTGGGTGACGTTGCGTCTGACTGCGACATTGTGTTCCGCGGGGAGAAGGGCCCTCGCCTCGGCCATCTGTGCTAAGGAGAGATTGGACGGGGTGTTGGCCGAGGCCCATGATCGTGAAGCGAATTGGACCGAGCCCGGACCTAGCCTTCATGGTATGGACCTTGGTGGGCCATCAGACCGCCTGGCCTGGGAAAACCTTGGGCTTAGAGAGCCCATGGTGACTCCTAGGCTGGGTCGTGATGGTCTCCCCCGGCTGTCGAGGAGGGCCCTACAGCAGGCAGGGTCCCATTGGGCCGGCCCCCACTCGCCTCCACCCTACTGAATAACGGTTGGAGGGTCGTGGGGCTAGTGCTGACATCACGGACACCCCGAATAGGAAGGGGCGCTGCGGTCTTCCTTCAAAACACCTTCCCCGTCCCGCTTCTAGCGGGAGGCTAGTTCGGCCCCGCCCAAGGGGCCCTCTAGTCCCCCGGCCATGTGGTTCCCTCATGAAGCTCCTATGCTGGAATATACAGGGCTTCAGGCACCCTGGCCGGAAGCAACAACTCATCGACTACATTAGACAGGAAGAGATTGACATTGTGGGCCTGCAAGAAACTATCCACCAGGACTTTTCCATCCAAGAATTACAGGGGCTTTCTCATCACATGTTCGCCTCGCAATGGCTACCGTCTAATGGCATCTCCAGTAGCATACTCCTAGGGGTTCGGGAGGACTCTTTATCGGTGGAGGACATGGACCGAGGGGAGTTCTTCCTTAGTATGTCCATCACGGACCGACGTGTGAACCTCAACTCGGAGGTGATCATCGTCTATGGTCCGGCTGACCATAGCCGGTCGGTGGACTTCCTTGCCGAGCTCAAGGCCAAGGTTGAACGTTGCACTACCATGTTGTGGTGGCTGGCGACTTTGACCTTATTCGATATCGGGAAGATAAAAGCTTCCTGTTAGTAGACCGTGTCCGGATGTGCATGTTTAATGACTGCATTGTTGATCTTGCCCTATGGGAGATTGCCCGTGTAGGGGCTCATTTCACGTGGACTAATAAGCAGGCGGATCCTATCCGGAGCATTCTGGATAGGGTCCTAGTTTCAATGCAATGGGAAGTTATGTTCCCGTTGTGCTCCCTCAGGGCGATCACACGTATCGGGTCTGACCATGTCCCACTGCTCCTATCATTTGGTGAGAGCGTGCCACCCAGACCGAGGAGGTTCCACTTTGAACCATCCTGGTTACTCCAACCTGGATTCACAGAGGTGGTGTGCGCCAGATGGGAGGATGTCACGGCTCCCCCTTAGGGTGTATTGTGCTACCGATATCTCGCACCACTGTGTACAGCTTACCGGGCAGTTCATGTGGGGTTGGGGTGTGAACAGTGGTGCAGATGCAAGGGGGCAAAAAGAGTCCCTCCTTGCCCAGATCAAGTGTCTCGACATGGTTGTGGACTCCGTTGGCCTCTCAGCCGAGGGATGGCTGTTGAGATATGCCCTTGAAGCTTCACTTATGGAGATCTTCAAGGGTGAGGAGCTTGATTGGCAACGTCGAGGGGGCCAAAAATGGTTGCTTCAGGGGGACACCAATATGGCATACTTCGAGGCGATCACGAATGGTCGATGCCAGAAGTGTGCGATTCCGTGCCTTTGGGAGGGCGACGTCCTCCTGGAGCACCCTGATGAAATAAGCTCCCACATCTACTCCTTCTACAAGGAGTTATTTTCTACGGGTCCTCGCAACAGTGCCGCCCTTTCGGATAACTTTTGGCCTCACGAGGAAAGAGTCACGAAAGAGGAGAACCTGCAGCTTACCCTCCCTTTCTTGGAGGAGGAGGTGGGCAAAGCCATCGCCTCTATAAAGGAGGGCTCCGCACCACGACCGGATGGACTGCTTATGATCTTCTTCCAGAAGTTCTGGAACGTCATCAAGCCGGTGATTATGCCCATCTTCCATGAATTCTACATTAGTACCTTTCACATGGGCAGGATCAACTACGGTATCATCTTCCTAATCCCCAAAGTAGTTGGGGCGACGGATATTAGACAATTTTGGCCTATCATGATGATCAATGTGCTCGAACGCATCTTCGCTAAAGTATGCACGACACGTCGGGCACCGGTGGTAGAAAGGCTCGACCACCCCCTATAGACAACCTTTCTGAGGGGGCGGCAGATCCATGACGGTATCTTGGCCTTTCACGAGATTTTTCACGAGGTTCGCGCTCGTGGACAGAAGGGTGTGTTCCTCAAGTTGGACTTCCATAAGGCTTATGACCGGCTGGATTGGTCCTTCCTAAGGATGGTACTATCTCAGAGGGGCTTTGATGAAAGGTGGTGCTCCTTGATCATGTCGTTGGTCCAGTCTAGCAAGAAGGCCATTAACATTACTGGCGAGGTGGGTCCATTCTTTTCCTCGTCCGCAGGGGTAAAAGAAGGGGACCCGATCTCGCCCCTTCTCTTCAACCTGGCTGTTGATGCTCTGGCGGGTATCCTTGAAAAAGCCCGCATGGCTGGGCATCTGACATGGGTTGTAGGGCACCTAATTCCTGGAGGCGGGATCACCCACCTCCAATATGCAGACGACACAATGATCATGGTACAGGGGTCTCACCTTGACCCGGTGAACCATAAGTTCCTATTGCTGTGTTTTGAAGCACTGTCGGGTCTGAAGATCAACTTTGATAAAAGTGAGTTCTTCGTCCTCGGTTACACCCCAACGAAACATACTCGGATCACCAATAATCTTAACTGCAGGCTCGCGTCTGTCCCTACAACTTACCTGGGATGTCGATGTCCGAGTCGAGAGTCCTGGCATCCGGATTTGATCCCCTGCTTGGTCGGGTCGCTTCGCGGGCGGAGCCATGGCGGTGGAGGTTCAACTCCAAGGGTAGCAAAACGATTCTCATTGGTTCCAACCTAGCGAGCCTCGCCATGTTTATGATGGGGTTCTACCTCCTACTGGAGAGCGTAAATTGCTCCTGCGATAAGCAACTCGCCAGGTTCTTGTGGCAAGCCAAAAATGGGCGCCAGAAGTACGGCATGGTCAAGTGGGCTAACATATGCCTGCCTAAGGACTGTGGTGGGCTGGGAATCACTGCTTCTAGACCCATGAATATCTCCCTCATGCTCCGGTGGGCATGGCGGATCATCCGGAATGAGGGAGGGCTTTGGCTCGCGCTCCTTCAGGTGAAATACCTGAGGGGTGAGTCATTGTTGACTTGCTCGCGTATGGGTGGCTCTCAGTTCTGGCGTGTGATCCAGAAAATAAAAGAGGAGATTCACTTAGGAATCTCCTTTAGTCTAGGTAATGGGGAAGGGGCCCAATTCTGGCTGGACCCTTGGGCCGGGGACGATCCTATGCAGGTCAGCTTTCTGGCACTGTTCTCCATCTATCAACACCCTTCCCTTCTCATCACTTCCGCTCGTCGACACGGGTTGTGGGAGATTAGGTTCAAACGATCCCTCGGACCGATAGAGACGGCCGAATGGGATCGTCTATTATTCATCTTGTCCCAATCCCTACAGACCCACCCAAACACGGTGGAGTGGGGGCTCTCTCCCTCTAGAGAATTCATGGTTAGTTCGGCTTATCAGGCACTATGCCACTCACCAGCCGTCCCCTGGATCTCACACCTATGGAAGGCTCTCCTTCCCCTGAAGATAAAAATATTCGTGTGGCAGGCGTTTCACAACCGCATCCCCTCGGATACTGAGGTGAGGAAGCAGCATGGGCCGGGAGACGGGTTGTGTCCCTTCTACGTGGTCCCGGAGACGGCATCTCATATCTTCTCCTGCTTTGCGACACGAGCCATGTGGGAATTCGTCCGGGAAGCTCTTGAGCCCGACTGGGCGGCCCAGGACCTTGCGGAATTCCTGCATCTTAGGGCCAACCACCTGGGCCGTAGTCACAGGTTATCCTGGTTGACTTTCGCCGCGATGGCTTGGACCCTATGGACGAACCACAACAAAATGGTGATCGAGCAGATTTTTCCTAGATGCGCACCTGATTCATTCTTCAAATTCCTGGCTTTTATGCAGCACTGGCATCCATTGTCTAGACAGAGAGACCGGACGCGCCTGGACACTATGCTGGAGGCGCTCATCTTCACGGCGTGCCGACGTGCTTCTGCATAGGCCCGATGCTTATCAACCACTAGGCGGCGTTTTTTCTCATTTCTTTTAGTTTCTTTGGGCGAGATTGTGCCGTTGCCCCGGCATCTAAGTGCACTTGACCTTGTGGGATGTATGGACGATTGCTTTATTTATAAAATGGGGCGAAAGCCTATTTCGAGAGAGAAGAGTTTCTCCATGTTTATGAAGAGTTCAGAGCACCTTCAGTTATAAATTTTGGTTCCTAATTCTTGATGATCAGTCAGCAAGCATTAATTTTTTTATGCTTTACAATCAGGAGTAATAGCATGTTAATTGGCTGGTGGCGGCATGTTCAAGTATGTGAAATAATGTGCTTCTGCTTCTTTTATGCCAGCTCTATGTCTTATGTGAGCTATGACCTTCTTCCCAACATGTACGATGGTGTTGATCATCATGTAAGGTCATTAGAAGTCATAGATGGATCAGCATATTCTTCCACCGCTAATTAGCATGTTTGGTCTATTGAGGTGTACTTGTATTTTTATTTTGATGGTGCTTTCTGCTGAGTGACTTGTATGGCCAATCCTTCCAAATTTCAATAGATGCATTCATGTTTCTCTTAACTTCTACTCTAACTGCTAAGGCACCAAGACTGGACATTCCCATGGTGACTATCCCGTTTATGGTCAATAAAGTAGTATGTATTTCTTTCTGGTTGCTCCCCTAAATATTTGAAGCCAAGTGGTTTTTATCATCTGCTTTACCGGATAATTCCAATAGTCCCTAATCTTAAAAATCATGCTTTTTTGTTTAAGTTTGTTTGTCGTATGAGATAATTTGAAGAAAATTATGTTGTTTCCGATGGAAATCTATGCTAAGTGGTATTATGATCTTGGTTCAGGGCCAACAGTACCACCTGTAGCGCTGAAATAGCTTAATTATGCAAGCACAATTCCATCATTTGTTTTTTAAGTTTCTAATTCGTGTTGTTCTCAATAGTAGGCCCCTTGTTTGGATGTGGTATAATTATATGCCGACAGATATTGATAGGTGTACAATGTTGTAAATGTTGCATTCGGTGTACTTCATTTATGCTTTCTATATTCATTGCCTCATTTATATATTCTCTTCATTGGCATGCCATTTAAGATTTCGGCTAGCTACATTTACCATGGACCCAATTTACTTTGATATTAGCTGGTTTCTAATTGCCAATGCCTTGCTGCTCCCAAAAGAAGACAACATAAAAAAGTCCATAGTCAAATCTTCCAACAAGAAGGTCTTGACCATCAACCTCTTTGTTATTCGTTTTCGGAGTTGTTAAATATTTTTTCTCTCCTAATAGTTTTAGATGTTATGCCTTAGCATATTATATCAACGAGGAGTGGATGTGTTTTAGTTCATATCTTCAAAATTAGTGCTTCCCATCGCATATCATAGATTAATGGTTCATTTCATTTTTGTTTTTATTATATCGTGTACTTCAAAATTTGTATCAAAATATTTTTGAGTATGAGGACTTTTATTTATTAACCGCAAGTATTTGGCAGCTTTAACAGAATTGGACATCCCATTATTAACAGAAATACCGATTCTATTCTACCATTGTGATTTAGTTCATGTGTTGTCATGGTCCAGCCTTTTGCCTGTTCGCAATTACTAAAGATATAAAATTCCCATACTAATGCTGCTAATGTATTTGCTCAAGATGTCTCAAAGCGAAATCTAGGTAGACTCTTCATGATAAATCATGTTTTATAACCCGAACAACAAAGTTTTATGTGTTTCGTGATTAAGAGTTGAAGTCATGTTTGCCAAGGTCACCCAAAAATACTCTAATTTTTTCCATCCTGATCTCATTTTCAGGCCTCATCCGGAAAAAAAAATCCTACGGATAAGAGAGCCACAAGAACAACAAATTGGTCAGACTTGGTCAAGGTGGCAGGGATCAAAGAATAACACATATGGGTCTTCGCCTTCCAAGATTAGAAGGGAGGAAGCCATGGCTCACTGTCCATACATTTATACAAAAGTCATTATGTGGTCATCTATCTCACAAACTATTCACATCAGGTTCATATCGAATGGCACTTATGGAGGCAATTGAACCAAGCTATCTATTAGTATGCATAACTATGGCTTTCACTCTCTTATTCTTGCTTGCTCGTATTACCGAACTTAATGTTAGCTAATTAGCTTTTGTAATCATATGATCGTATTGAATTGGATGATGCCTTACTTCTAGGACGGGTTAGCTTTTATAATCTCATAACCGTGTTAAACTTGATGATGTTACTCTCCTAGTACAGAGTGAATGTTTCTTCTTACCCCCGACCCTAAAAATCGGTTGTCCTGTTACATGTGTTAAAACTTGCCTCTCTACCTATGCATCATGCCGTTTGATCTTGCACCGCTTGACCATATCGTTGGGACCGGCATCCTCGCACCAAGGCGCGTTGCTGATCTAGTAGGTACATGAAAGGGTGATCCCACGTAAGCCCAGCGGCGGCTGTTGTGAAGAAACGTAGGCCCAACAGAGTGCGACTTAGCATGTTGTATATCTCTATATCTTTCTTTTTCCTTTTATACTGTGTCTTATTTTCTAAAATGAAATTCAGAACATAGATGGATTATAACCAGCGTAGGCACCAATGTAATGATGTTGTATGGGACAAAAATTCACTGATTTTTAACCAAGCATACAAATAATTGTCCTTTCTTAAGCGTGCTGCATTTGATAATATTTACTATTTATTTCAACATGTCTCACATTTGCTCGGCATTCATAATGAACCTTAACCCTGAGAGGATGTTCTTGGGAGAGATCAAAAACTCGCCAAGATATATACACTCTAACGAAGTGCAATTTCATTATTTTCAAAACATTATATCGCTATATTTCTCAATACAAGTTGAATTTGGTGTGCACTGTGTCTACATAGGAGACGAGAAAATACTAGAAGCATCGATATTTGTAGCAATACAATCATAAGTTGCATGCGATGTCTACATGATGAATTACATTCCATTTGGTTGATATCTCTCTATATAACTTTGTTGTCCGTGGTAACGCATGGGAATTTTACTAGAACACGGTAATTTGATCCTTATTCCACTCAACTCTGATTAATTGGTTTTGCAATTACCCATGGTTTGATGGATCGAGAAATGTAGTGACCTTATTGCAATGAGGAATATCATATATCTGTAAGCCTCCATTTTTCCCCACAAAAACATGATCATTACATTTATATATAGATAAAACCGGTAAAAGAGATTAAAATGCATGTGGCAATGCATGGACACTATACTAGTATATAACTAATTGCATGCATTTTTCTTGTTTCGTATGTCGCCATATAAATTACTTTCGTCCATGCTTTAGCTTAAAAAAAGAGGCTTTGGGGTCTTTGGACGGGTCTCGATCATGAACATAAAAACACATACTAATCAATTTAATTAATCTTATAAAATCTACAACATGTTCCTCATAGTTAAAATAAATTGCATGCCTCTAGTGGCGTGGTAGTTATTATAGACGCAACTACTGGGGAAATTTCTGGTGATACGGAGCCTTAGCTGCTCCCATGACACGAGCTATCAGGAACCCCGCTCAGCTGAAAAGGTGTTGTACCTGTGCTTAATTCACAAATTTTGTGAGGGCCTATTCACATATTTCCGGAAGCTCAGACTGCAACCATTTGATCTTCGATCCCAGGGTTTATGATAGCTCGTATCATGGGAGCAGCTAAGGCTCCGTATCACCAAAAATTTTCCCCGCGACTACTCTAGGATAGAGATACCACAACAGTGTGTAGGTGCCTGAGAATTCATCGCGTGGGGTCTTTTCAGAAGTGTGTGGCTATCATCTATGCCACATCGTCCACCTGAGAATACACGTGACAATCAAAACAACTAGACTTGTCGGGACGCGGAGTATCTCTTCCCAAGCTCAAATGTAGACGAACAATATTATTTTCTTCTTTTTTAAATGCATTTTTAACAAACGTTGACATATGTTTTGTGTCTTGTAAATTTTACCATGAAAGGACATTCGTGAAAGTCGTTGAAAAAATCAATGCTCCAAAAATGCTATTTTTAGAAGCTTTTTTGGAGTGCTGATTTTTATTTTATTTTTGCCATTTTTGTGATGAAATTTGTCAAGTATACAAAACATTTGTTAAAGTTTGTCAAAAAAGATTTAGTTGTTTTTGATATATTTTTATTATCATCTTATGTTTTACTGTTCATTCCGTGTTCATTTGAGCTCGGAAGCAGAAGAGTAGTTTCCAACTCATCCATTGTTATACTTAAAATAAAGTTGCAAATTGTTAGTTAAGATATAGTCGTTCAGAGTAGATCACAGTAGGTGGAGTGATCAAATAACCTTTTGAAGTGGTCTGCTTCTTTTGACATCCCCTGCTTTGAGCGCCTCCCCTCCGCCCTGCGCCGACGACCACTCCGGCCCTGACGCCCACCCAAAGCCTGCCGGTCCTCTGCTCCGGAACCAGCGTCCACCATGGCCTACATGGTCTCCCTGTCGGCGTCCTCCTCTGAGACCCCTACCTTGCCGCCTCTGCCCGCTCCACGACCGCTGTTGCGCTCCCTCATCGTCGTTCTAGATGTGGTGGGCACGGCGAATGGCCCTATCGTCCGGATGGCCCTCAGCTTCCTACCAGGCGCCCCGGCGGGCCTGTTGTCTGGGAGACGAAGTCTGGCCGGAGGGGGTCAGATTTGCGGCCGCGCTCGCAAGATGGCCAAGCACGACGCTCTCCGGCAAGCAGGCAGGACATCCTCCCCACCTCGAGGCCACCGAAGAGCCGAATCCCGGCGGTGCTGATTCGCTGCTGCTACAACTACGGCAGTGACCGCGACATCTCCGTCAACTACACGAGGCCAACGATCTACGTGCGGTGAGGGGCATATCTCCAGGGGTTGTCGGCGCCCCCGCAGCACATCCCCGACCGAGCACCTGCGCCCTCTGTCGGCCCTCCGCTCCGGAAAGGGGCCTCTTTTGCCTGGGCCGCCTCGCCACCCCCACCACCCCCCCGCCGCCAACTGTGACAAGGCACGACAACCCTAAACTGCCGCTCGTCCTACTGTCGCTGCCTTCGGGCCCACCGCCGGCAGGGGCTGTCCGCCTCTCGGGCACGTGGAACCAGATTGTTTGCCCGAAGATCCAGGTGGGGAGCCAAACGTCGGCAGCAAGCTGCGCTGGGCCACGCTTCTCGTTCCCATTCGTGCCGGTAGAAGTGGCACGCCCGGTGGATGAGCCGGTGGATTGCTGCTTCTTGGAAGTTAGAGAGGATCTACGCGCACTGGAGGAAGAGCTGGCTCGCACAGTTGTGGTCACCTACATTGGCCCATGACCGGTCGTGGGCATCGATGTAGCTGCGGCAGCGATCCAGGCGGAATTCGAACTTGGCCCGCTTGACATGTCCATCAGGGCGTACTTTCCTAATGACTACCTAGTCCTCTGCCGCACCGTGGACCTACGCAACAGGATGATCAGGCGCGGAAGAACTGGCACGCCGCAGTTTGACCTCGTGTTGAACCCTTGGCGACGCCAGGCACATGCGACCGACATCGACATGTAGTTCCTTGTCCCTCTGGCCCTGCGTGGCATGCCGGCGAACGCGTGGACGAGGCGCTCCGTCAAGACCCTTCTGCACGGCCTGGGCATGGTGGTCAAGGTGGCTGCGGCGACCGCCTCGAGGAGCAACATGGCTGGTTTGAGAGTATGGTTGCGCACAGATGACCCGGTCCGCATCGCCTCCCATCGCATCCTGGTCGTCGAAGAGCCACGGAGACATAGAGCGTCGGCGGCATGCACCGTCGGCAAGGTGGACGCTTATTGGTACCCCATCAGCATCATTCAGGAAGCTGCTGCGGTGCATGTGGTCCCCCCAGCGGATGATGCGCCGCCTCCGCTGCCACTCCCTTTGCCGCTGTCGGACCAGGAGGGCCCGGGCGGGGGCGGCAGGACGCGCCATGCGGTCCGTGGCTGAAGGAGAGACACCGCGGTGATCGGGTTGACCCAGAGCCGCCCTCGCCAGCGCAGCCGGAGACCTCATCGGCTTCGGCGCCATCGCCGGCCAGCCAGGCTGGCCTCTAGTTTGGACTCATGGACAGGCACCACCAACGGTCAAACACGTGGGACCCAGACCCCAGCAGCATGGCAAAGGTGGTCCTAGGCTCAGGCTTGGACTGCACTTTGGGCGTGGAAAGTGTGAAGACCCCAGCACGAACGGACACGTGTTGGCGTCCAAAGGAGAATGGCAGGCGCCTTCTGTGCAAAGCATGGCGGGTCCCAGGGCCAGAATGGCCAAGCCTCGAACACCGTGCGGCTTTGTAGAGGATAAGGGCAGGCAAGCCCCCCTGGCAGCTTCGCCAACACCTACAAACCAATCATAATAGCGGCTTACGCTGGGAGGATCCGAGGCAATGAACGGTTGGAAGCGGGGGACAACTCTACACCGCGCATGCCACCACGGGGCCAGAAGCCTCTGGCATGGTGCGGGTTGGATCATGGGCCCTTTGCCTGCCAGGTAAAGATGCGGAAAGACAAAAGAGGTCTCTCTGCAGGGCCATCCCCATAGGAAAACTGCCAGCACCGATACCACTACTGGCCCCGTACCGAGTGGATCAACAAAAGCATTGGGACCCACCTTGCATGGCGAGGCAACACCCCCATGCACACGTGAAGGAGGATGGTTTCAGGTAAGCCTGTCCAAGGACCAAGTGGAGAAGGAGACGCAGCCAGCAACACGAGCAACAGAGCCACAGGCCCCGGCATCCTCACGCAGCCAAATATCGCAGCTATGCACTGAGCTACACCGGGCCCTCTCACCTATACTGCAGCAACCAAAGTCTAGGGACCCCCCTAAAACAAAGAGAAAGACAAGGCAGCAACGGCCACCAGTCACCACGCCAAGGCGCAGTGTTAGGCTGGCAAAAGGAATACGGGCTCACGGGCATCGAAGCAGCAAGCAGTGATCATCAGGAAACTATGCATCACAAACGAGGGGGAGATGACGCGCTGGAGGCCTATGTAGCACTCTTTGACAGGACGCTCCAGGACTGCCACATCAAGGCCACCTTGGCATTGTTTGGCTGGGACCCGTCGATCCTGCCAATGCAGGATGGCTCTGCAGCGGAGGCGCCCGAGCAGTAGAACTGCCCCCCAACGGTGGATCGGTGGGCACAAAGCAATGACCGCACAACCCCCCCCCCCCCAAACTCCTAGTGTGGAATGTCCGTGGACTAAACTCGTAGGCAAGGCGGAGTGCTATCTTCCAGGTAGTGGTGTCGACAAATGCAAGCATTGTATGTCTCCAAGAGATAAAGATGGAAACAATCTCGAGCGACATTGTCAAAAGTTGCCTTGGAAATAAATTCAAAAACTTCTTTTATGTTCCGGCGGTAGGCACTCGTGGTGGAATTCTCCTCACTTGGGATAGTGTGGTGGTGACACTCTCAAACCCTCACCTATCACAGAACATGGTCATGGCACTAGCAACGCAGGATGGGGGCCCTACTTGGTGGATCACTGGTGTGTATGGCCCCCAAGGGGACACCAAAAAGATTGAGTTCATGACCGAGATCAGCGACGTGCAAGACCTACATGCAGGGTCGTGGGTCCTTCTGGGGGATTTCAATCTCCTTGTCAAGCCGGAGGACAAAAACAAAGCCACAATAAACCGGCGGATGATGGTAAGGTTCATGGAACTACTAAACAGACTTGAGCTAAAGGAAATATACCTAAACGGAAGGAGGTACACTTGGTCAAACGAGAGGCGCCAACCAACCATGGAGAAGATCGACCATGTCTTTGTCGCTAGCTCATGGGAGGACTCATACCCGGCCAGTATGCTCACGACGCTTGGCTCAGCTGTATCAGACCACTGTCCGCTTCTTCTGGACCTGGACGCCGAGTTCCGCATGGGATGGCACTTCAAGTTTGAGTGCTTCTGGCCGAAGGTGGAGGGCTACATGGAGACTGTAGAGCAAGCATGGCACTCCGTTCCATCTGAGAGGAACCCTTTCGTGGCGCTAGATAACAAGCTACACGCGACTGCCAAGGCACTACAACGATGGAGTGACCGCTGGATCGGGAACGTACGCCTGTAGCTCGCCATCGCAATGGAAGTGATAAGCCGCATGTACATTGCGGCAGAGACGAGAACCCTTGAGAGTAGGGAACATGAACTACAGAAGATGTTAAATAGGAAACTACTCGGCCTTAGCTCACTCGAGAGGACGATTGCTCGGCCGAGGTCACGAATGATCAACTTACGTGATGGAGACGCGAATACGCGGCTCTTCCATAGCCAGGAGCGGCATAGGCAGAGGAAGAACATCATCACATCCTTGATGAGGGATGGCACAATCTTCACACGCCAAGACGACATTTCGGAGGCGATTGATGGCTACTACAAGGACCTGTTTGGCTCGGCGGCAGCAAGGGCGAGCGCGCTCAATCTGGACATCCTTGACCTCCCATCGCGCGACCTCTCGCACCTAGAAGCAGCATTCTCGATGGAGGAAGTGGAGAAGACGATAAAAGGAATGCCAATGGACAAGGCACCGGGCCCTGATGGATTCATGGGCCAATTCTTCGCTTCGGGCTGGCCCATAATCAAAGGGAACATCATGCGAGCATTCAATCACTTCCACAGGGGGGACACGAGGGGGCTGGCCGTAGTGAACAAAGCTCTAGTAGCACTGTTGCCAAAGAAGGAAGGCTCTGTTGACGTAAGGGACTTTAGACCGATAAGCCTGGTACATGGGGCAATCAAGATTTTTGACAAAGTGCTTGCCACACGACTAGTGGAGGACCTCCCAAAACTCGTGGGGCAACACCAGAGTGCCTTTGTCCAGGGGAGATCGCTCCATGATAACTTCATGCTCGTCCAAGGCACAGCGAGACGACTTCACGCACTACCTACGGTCATGCTGAAGCTAGACATATCCAAGGCCTTTGACTCGCTACAGTGGCCTTTTGTGTTGGAAGTGCTGAAGAGAATGGGCTTTGGGGAGCGGTGGCTAACGTGGATTTGTGGCTTGCTTGCCACATCTTCTACAAGAATTATGACAAATGGCATGCCTCGCAAACCAATCCTAAGCTGACAAGGATTGCGGCAAGGAGCTCCGCTATCGCCCATGATCTTCATCCTTTGCATGGAGCCCCTCCACGCTCTCTTAAAATACGCCACAAATAGAGGCCTTTTTGCCCCGCTGACAGGGCACAGAATGCACCAACGAATGTCCATGTTTGCAGATGATGTGATGGTGTTCATCAAGCCAACAGAGATGGAGTCTCAGACGTGCCAGAGTATCTTGAGGATATTTGGCCAGGCATCCAACTTAAACGTCAACATGAACAACAGCGCGGCCATACCGATCAGACGCTCCCAAGAAGAAAGCAGCTTGACCTGTGCGGCGCTGGGATGCGTAGCTCCAGACTTCCCCTGCACCTACCTAGGGCTACCACTGACGCTACGGAAGCAGACATCGCAACAGCTTCAAGGGTTGGTGGATCAGCTTGCTTCGCACCTCCCGAACTGGAAGCCAGACATGATGCCAAAAAGTGGACGACTCATCCTCATCACATCTGTGTTATGCGCTATCCCGATCCACTCGATGCTAGCACTAGACATACCTCCACGAACTTTGGCGGCACTGACAAAGATTTGCCATGGATTCCTCTGGTGTGGGAAGAGAGAGGCCAACGGAGGACATTGTGCGGTTGCATGGGACATGGTATGTCGACCGAAGTGGGCTCGCGGGTTAGGCATCCCAAATCTACATTGGTTGAACAAGGCTTTGCGCACGAGGTGGCCATGGCTATAGAGATGAGACCCGACGAGGCCTTGGGTGGAGTTTGAGATGCGTGTGCTGACGGAGTCCCTGGCCCTATACCAAGCGGCAGCGGTCACAACTATCGGGAACGGGCGAAGCACCTTATTCTGGCAGGACAGATGGCTCGAAAACATATAGGATATGTGAGCTGGCCCCGAACATATACAAGCGGATCTCAAAGCACACCAAAAATACAAGAATGGTTGCGGATGCGTTAGTAGGAAGCGCATGGGCAAGGGACTATTGGGGAACGTTGCATGGGAAACAAAAAAAATCCTACGCACACGCAAGATCTATCCATGGTGATGAGCATCTACCAGAGGGAGAGTAGATCTACATACCCTTGTAGATCGCTAAGCGGGAAGCGTTAAGAAACGTGGTTGATGTAGTCGAACGTCTTTGCGATCCAAATCGCCAAGTGTCCCGCAATCCCATCATGATCCATCTCGCGATCCAATCACGATCCGT
Source organism: Hordeum marinum (assembly GCA_022496015.1). Lineage (NCBI taxonomy): Eukaryota > Viridiplantae > Streptophyta > Magnoliopsida > Poales > Poaceae > Hordeum > Hordeum marinum. The sequence continues at coordinate 411,673,138 of CM039678.1, read as the reverse complement.
CCCGTGATCCCATCACGATTCGTCCCGCAATCAAATCACAAATCGTCCCGCAATCCTGATCACGATCCTTCCGATCTAGCGCCGAACGGATGGCGCCTCCGTGTTCAGCACATGTAGAGATCAATGACGATCTCCGCCTTCTTGATCCAGAAAGACGGAGCAAAGAGGTAGATGAGTTCTCCGGCAGCACGACGGCACGGCGGCAGTGGTGGTGGAACTATTTCGGCAGGTCTTCGCCTAAGCACTGCCGAAATTAAACTAGAGGAAAAAACAATCAAGAGGAAGTAGAGAGAGCACGTGGCAATTAGGGTTATTTTTCTCCTCTAAATCCTCTAGTATATATAGGAGGGAGGGAGGGGAGCAGGCAGCGTCAATCCCTCAAGGTTTGGCCGAAATTGGAGGTGGAGGAGTCCTACTCCAATCCTACTAGGAGTAGGATTCCTCCTCTCCACTTGGAAACCCTTTCCACCTTTCCACCTTTGGGTTTTTTCCACCTCGAGCCACATGGGCCTTAGTGGGGGACTTGGCCAGCCCACTAAGGGCTGGCTTGACTACTCCCACATCCCATGAGGCCCCTTGGGTCGAAATACCCCTCCCGATGGTCCCCGGTACCCCTTCCTGCACTCCCGGTACACTATCGAAGTACCCAAAAAATTTCCGGTGACCAAAACGGGACTTCCTATATATCAATCTTTACCTCCATACCATTCCGGAGCTCCTCGTGACGTCCAGGATCTCATCCGGGACTCTAAACAACCTTCGGTCACCACCATACATAACTCTAGTATACCGAAACGTCACCGAACCTTAAGTGTGCAGACCCTGCGGGTTCGAGAACTATGTAGACATGACCGAGACACCTCTATGGCCAATAACCAATAGCGGGACCTGGATACCCATATTGGTTCCCACATATTCTACGAAGATCTTTATCGCTTGACCTCTATGTCAAGGATTCAGTTAATCCCGTATGTTGTTCCCTTTGTTCTTTGGTATGTTACTTGCCCAAGATTCGATCGTCGATATCTCTATACCTAATTCAATCTCGTTATCGGAAAGTCTCTTTACTCGTTCCGTAATACAAGATCCCATGTCTAACACTTTAGTCACATTGCTTGCCAGGCTTGTTGTGATGTTGTATTACCGAGTGGGCCCCGAGATACCTCTCAGTCACACGGAGTAAAAAATCCCAGTCTTGATCCATGCCAACTCAACAGACACCCTCGGAGATACCTGTAGAGCATCTTTATAGTCACCCAGTTATGTTGCAACGTTTGATACACACAAGGTATTCCTCCGGTGTTAGTGAGTTGCATGATCTCATGGTCATAGGAACAGATACTTGACATGCAGAAAACAATAGCAATAAACTGACATGATCATATGCTATGTTCATAGTTTGGGTCTTGTCCATCACATCATTCTCCTAATGATGTGATCCCGTTATGAAATGACATTTCATGTCTATGGCCAGGAAACCTTGACCATCTTTGATCAACGAACCAGTTAACTAGATGCATACTAGGGACACGGTGTTGTCTATCTACCCGCACATGTATTTGAGTTTCCAATCAATACAATTATAGCATGGATAATAAATGATTATCACGAACAAGGAAATATAATAATAACCAATTTATTATTGTCTCTAGGGCATATTTCCAACAGTCTCCCACTTGCACTAGAGTCAATAATCTAGTTCACATCACCATGTGATTTACATTTATGAATCTAACACCCAATGAGTTCTAGGGTTTGATCATGCTTTGCATGTGAGAGAGGTCTTTAGTCAACGGGTCTGCAACATTCAGATCCGTGTGTACTTTGCAAAACTCTATGTCATACTGTAGACACTGCTACCACACTCCACTTGGAGCTATTCCAAATGGCTGCTCCACTATAAGTATCCGGATGCTACTCAGAGTCATCCGGATTGGTGTTAAAGCTTGCATCGACGTAACCCTTTACGACGAACTCTTTATCACCTCCAATTGAGAAATATTCCGTTAGTCCTCTAGTTACTAAGGATAATCTTAACCGTTGTCCAGTGATCCACTCCTGAATCACTCTTGTACCCCTTAACATACTCATGGAAAGGCACACACAGGTGTGGTACACGACATGGCATACTATACAGAGCCTATGGATAAGGCATAGGGGACGACCTTCGTCCTTTCTCTTTCTTCTGCCGTGGTCAAGCTTTGAGTCTCACTCAACTCCATACCTTACAAATCAGGCAAGAACTCTTTCTTTGACTGATCTATTTTGAACTCTTTCAAAATCTTATCAAGGTATGTACTCATTGAAAGTTTTATCAGACGTCTTGATCTACCTCTATAGATCAAGATGCCCAATATTTAAGTAGCTTCATTCTAGGTTTTCCTTTGAAAAACTCCTTTTCAAACAACCCTTTATGATTTCCAGAAATTCTACATCATTTCTGATCAGCAATATGTCATCCACATATACTTATTAGAAATTCTATAGTGCTCCCACTCACTTTATTGTAAATACAAGTTTCTCATAGACTTTGTATAGACTCAGAAACTTTGATCACCTCATCAAAGCATATATTCCAACTCCGAGATGCTTGCTCCAGTCCATATAAGGATCGTTGGAGCTTGCAGATATTTTAGCATCCTTAGAACTGACAAAACCTTCTGGTTGTATCACATACAACCTTTCCTCATGGATACCGTCAAGGAAACGATGTTTTGACATCCATCTGCCAGATTTCATAATCGAAAAATGCAGCAATTGCTAACATAATTCCAATAGACTTTAGCATCGCTACGGGTGAGAAAGTCTCATCGTAGTCAACTCCTAGAACTTGTGAAAAAACCTTTGCCACAAGTCAAGCTTTATAGACGGTGACATTACCGTCCGCGTCCATCTTCCTTTTAAAGATCCATTTGTTCTGAATGGCCTTTCGCCCTTCAAGTAATACTTGTAAAGCCCATACTTTGTTTTCTTACATGGATCCCATCTCGGATTTCATGGCCTTAACCATTTCTCGGAATCCGGGCCCATCATCGCTTTTCCATAGCTCGTAGATTCATCATTGTCCAACAACATGACCTCTAAGATAGAGTTGTCGTACCACTCAGGAGCAGCACACATCCTTGTCGACCTACGAGGTTCGATAGTAACTTGATCCGAAGCTTCATGATCATCATCATTAACTTCCTCTTCAACTAAGGCTCCACAGAAACAACTTTCTGCGCTGCGCTACTCTCTGGTTGAAACAAAGGTTCAACAACCTCATCAAGTTCAATCTTCCTCTCACTCAATTCTTCCGAGAGAAACTCTTTCTCGAGAAAGGACCCGTTTTAGCAACAAACACTTTGCCCTTGGATCTGAGATAGAAGGTATACCCAACTGTAACGTTAGGGTATCCTATAAAGATGCATTTGTCCGCTTTGGGTTCGAGCTTATCAGGTTGAAAACCTTTTTCACATAAGCGTCGCAGACCCAAACATTAAGAAATGACAGCTTAGGTTTCTGTCAAACCAAAATTCATACGGTGTCATCTCAACGGACTTTAGATGGTGCCCCCTTTTAAAGTGAATGTAGTTGTCTCTAATGCATAACCCTAAAATGATAGTGGTAAATCGATAAGAGACATTATAGTTCGCACCATATCCAATAGAGCACGACTACGACGTTTGGACACACCATCACACTATGGTGTTCCAGGTGGCGTGAGTTGCGAAACTACTTCCACATTGTCTTAAGTTGTTTACCAAACTCGTAACTCAGATATTCACCTCCACGATCATATCGTAGACATTTTATCTTCTTGTCACGATGATCTCAAACTTCACTCTGAATTTGCTTGAACTTTTCAAATAATCCAGACTTGTGTATCATTAAGTAAATATACCTTATATCTACTCAAATTATCAGTGAATGTAAGAAAATAACGATATCCACCGCATGCTATAATACTCATTGGACCGTATACATCAACATGTATCAATTCCAATAAGTCACTTGCCCGCTCCATCAAGCCAGAAAACGGGGTTTTAGTCATCTTGCCCTTGAGGCATGGTCCGCATGTCTCAACTGATTCGAAATTGAATGAGTCCAAAGATCCATCAGCATGGAGTTTCTTCATGCGTTTTACACCAATATGACATTTAGTGGGAGTGCCACAAGTATGTGGTACTATCATTATTAACTTTGTATCTTTTGGCATCAATATTATGAACATGTGTATCACTATGATCAAGATTCAATAAACCATTCTCATTGGGTGCATGGCCATTAAAGGTATTATTCATGTAAACATAATAACCATTATTCTCTAACTTAAATGAATAAGCGTATTGCAATAAACATGATCTAATCATGTTCAATCTCAACGCAAACACCAAATAACATTTATTTAGGTTCATCACTAATCTCGAAGGTAGATAGAGCATGTGATGGTGATCACATCAACCTTCGAAACACTTCCAACACTCATCGTCACCTCGCTCTTAGCTAGCCTCCATTTATTCCGTAGCTTTTATTTCGAGTTACTAACATTTCGCAACTGAACCGGTATCTAATACCCATGTGCTACTAGGAGTACTAGTAAGGTACACATCAATAACACGTATATCAAATATACTTCTATCGACGTTGCCAGCCTTCTTATCTACCAAGTATTTAGGGCAGTTCCGCTTCAGCGAGCGTTCTCCTCATAATAGAAGCACTCAGTATCGGGTTTGGGTTCAACCTTGGGTTTGTTTACTGGAGCAACAACTGGCTTGCCATCCATGAAGTATCCCTCCTTGCCCTTGCCCTTCTCGAAACTAGTGGTTTTACTAACCATCAACACTTGATGCTCCTTCTTGATTTCTACCTTCACGGTGTCTAACATCGCAAATGGCTCAAGGATCATTATATCGATCCTGGCATTTTATAGTTCATCACGAAGCTCTAGTAGCTTTGTGGCAGTGACTTGGAGAACTATATCAATCACTATCTTATCTAGAAGATCAACTCCCACTTGATTCAAGCGATTGTAGCACCGAGACCATCTGAGTACTTGCTCACTGATTGAGCTATTCTCCCTTATCTTGTAGGCAAAGAATCTTGTTGGAGGTCTCATACCTCTCAACACGGGCACAAGCCGAAGATCCCAATTTCAGCTCTTAGAACATCTCATATGTTTCGTGACGTTCAAAACGTTTTGGAGCCTCAATTCTAAGCTATAATGCATGACGCACTAAACTATCAAGAAGTCATCAGAACATGCATGTCAGTTGTTCACAACATCTACAGATGACGCTTGAGGGGGTGGCGCACCGAGCAATGCATTAAGGACATAAGCCTTCTGTGCAACAATGAGGACAATCCTCAGATCATGGACCCAGTCTGCATTATTGCTACCATCATCTTTCAACTCTATTTCTCTAGGAACATATAAAAAATCAAGGGAGCTACAGCGCGAGCTAGTAATCTACAACATAATTTGCGAAGACATTTTGACTATGTTCATGATAATGAGTTTAGTTAATCATATTACTTAAAAAATCCCACTCAAATTGACATCCCTCTGATCATTCGACCATCACATGATCCAAATTCACCAACTCAAGTCCGATCATCACATGAGTTGAGGTGGTTTAAATGGTGAACATCTCCATGTTAATCATATCTACTATATGACTCATGTTCGACCTTTCAGTCTCTTGTGTTCCGAGGCCATGTCTGTACATGCTAGGCTCATCAAGTTTAACCCGAGTGTTCCGCATGTGCAACACTGGCTTGCACCCATTGTATGCGAACGTAGAGTCTATCACACCCAGTCATCACGTGGTGTCTCAAAACGACGAACTTTCGCAACGGTGCACACTCAGGGAGAACACAATTTTATCTTGAAATTTAAGTGAGGGATCACCTTATAATGCTACCGTCGTCCTAAGCAAAATAAGATGCATAAAAGGATTAACATCACATGCAAATCATAAGTGACATGATATGGCCGTGTACTTGTGCTTTTGATCTCCATCTCCAAAGCACTGGCATGATCTCCATCGTCACCGGCATGACACCATGATCTCCATCATCTTGATCTCCATCAATGTGTCGCCATGAGGTTGTCGCACCGACTGTTACTTCCACGACTATTGCTAACTCATAGCGATAAAGTAAAGCAAAACATCAAAAATAATTAAAGACAACCCTATGGATCCTGCCGGTTGTCGTACTCATCGACATGCAAGTCATGATATTCTATACAAAATATGATCATCTCATACATCACATATATCTCATCATGTAATTGGCCATATCACATCACAACATACCCTGCAAAAACAAGTTAGACGTCCTCTAATTGTTGTTGCAAGTTTTATGTGGCTGCTACGGGTATCTAGCAAGAACAATTCTTACCTATGCAAAAACCACAACAGTGATACAAAAATTGCTATTCAACCTTCTCAAGGACCGCCTTTGTCAAATCCGCTCCAACTAAAGTGGGAGAAACAGACACCCGCCAGCCATCTTTATGCAACGAAGTTACATGTCAGCTGATGGAACCGGTCTCTCGTAAGCGTACGAGTAATGTTGGTCCGGGCCGCTTCATCCCACAATACCGCCAAAACAAGAAAATACCAAGGGAAGAAGCAATCCGAATATCAACACCCACAAACTCCTTTGTGTTCTACTCGAGATCTCATCTACACATAGACCTAGCTCATGATGCCACTGTTGGGGAACGTTGCATGGGAAACAAAAAAATTCCTACACACACGCAAGATCTATCCATGGTGATGAGCATCTATGAGAGGGAGAGTGGATCTACATACCCTTGTAGATCGCTAAGCAGGAAGCGTTAAGAAACGTGGTTGATGTAGTCGAACGTCTTTGCGATCCAAATTGCCAAGCGTCCCACGATCCCATCACGATCCATGTCGCCATCCAATCACGATCCTTCCCGTGATCCCATCACGATTCGTCCCGCAATCAAATCACAAATCGTCTCGTAATCCTGATCACGATCCTTCCGATCTAGCGCCGAACGGACGACACCTCCGCGTTCAGCACACGTATAGCTCGATGACGATCTCCACCTTCTTGAACCAGCAAGAGGGAGCGGAGAGGTAGATGAGTTCTCCAACAGCGCAACGGCATGGCGGCGGTGGTGGTGGAACTATTCCGGCAGGGCTTTGCCTAAACACTGTTGAAATTAAACTAGAGGAGAAAACGATCTAGAGGAAATAGAGGGAGCACGTGGCAATTAGGGTTATTTTTCTCCTCTAAATCCTCTAGTATATATAGGAGAGAGGGAGGGGAGGAGGCATCCTCAAACCCTCAAGGTTTGGCTGAAATTGGAGGTGAAGGAGTCCTACTCCAATCCTACTAGGAGTAGGATTCCTCCTCTCCACTTGGAAACCCTTTCCACCTTTTCACCTTTGGGTTTTTTCCACCTCCAGCCGCATGGGCCTTAGTGGGGGTCTTGGCCAGCCCACTAAGGGCTGGATTGACTCCTCCCACAGCCCATGAGGCCCCTTGGGTCGAAATACCCCTCCCAATGGTCCCCGGTACCCCTCTCGACACTCCCGGTACACTACTGAAGTACCCGAAACTTTTTCGGTGACCAAAACAGGACTTCCTATATATCAACCTTTACCTCCGGACCATTCCGGAGCTCCTCGTGAAGTCTAGAATCTCATCCGGGACTCCGAACAACCTTCGGTCACCACCATACATAACTCTACTATATCGAAACGTCACCGAACCTTAAGTGTGCAGACCCTGCGGGTTCGAGAACTATGTAGACATGACCGAGACACCTCTACGGCTAATAACCAATACCGGGACCTGGATACCCATATTGGTTCCCACATATTCTACGAAGATCTTTATCAGTTGAACCTCTATGTCAAGGATTCAGTTAATCCTGTATGCCGTTCCCTTTGTTCTTCGGTATGTTACTTGCCCGAGATTCGATCGTCGGTATCTCTATACCTAGTTCAATCTCGTTACCGGTAAGTCTCTTTACTCGTTCTGTAATACAAGATCCCGTGGCTAACAATTTAGTCACATTGCTTGCAAGGCTTGTTGTGATGTTGTATTACCGAGTGGGACCTGAGATACCTCTCCGTCACACGGAGTAACAAATCCCAGTCTTGATCCATGCCAACTCAACAGACACCCTCAGAGATACCTGTAGAGCATCTTTATAGTCACCCAGTGACGTTGCGACGTTTGATACACACAAGGTATTCCTCCGGTGTCAGTGAGTTGCATGATCTCATGGTCATAGGAACAGATATACATGACATGCAGAAAACAATAGCAATAAATTGACACGATCATATGCTATGTTCATAGTTTGATGTGATCCCGTTATCAAATGACATCTCATGTCTATGGTCAGGAAACCTTGACCATCTTTGATCAACGAACTAGTTAACTAGAGGCATACTAGGGACACAGTGTTGTCTATGTATCCACACATGTATTTGAGTTTCCAATCAATATAATTATAGCATGGATAATAAACGATTATCATAAACAAGGAAATATAATAATAACCAATTTATTATTGCCTCTAGGGCATATTTCCAACAGGGACATCGGTCTGAACCTTGCACCAGGAGACTTGGAGGAGTTCTTGAGACTATGGCAGCGAGTGGATACCGTCAGCATCGTTGAGGACGTGGAGGATAAGCTATGCTGGGGTTGGGAGACAAATGGACAGTTTTCGACACGTTCTGTCTATGCGGCCAAGTTCATGGGATTGGAGACATCGACAACCGCATCATTCACATGGGAGTCAAAAGCGCCCTTGAGATATCGTTTTTTGCCTGGCTGGCCCTAAAGAACCGATGCTGGACGTCGGACATACTGGCACCACGTGGAATGGCACACCAGGCGACATGCCCTCTGTGTGATCAACACGACGAGACCATCGAGCACCTGCTCATCAACTGTGTATTTGCAAGGCAAGTCTGGCACTCGTTTGCAGAGATTACGGGTAGGCGAGGCTTTGAACCGGCCAATGCGGAAACTCTGGAGGCTTGGTGCGTGAGGCAGGACCAAGGCAGGGAGCACCGGAAATCCACACGCGCCATGTGCTTGCTTGGGTTATGGATGATTTGGAAGCACCGAAACAACATCGTCTTCCATGGAGCAACGCCATTGGTGCGCCAATGCATTGGGCGGATCGAAGATGAGGGACGTGCTTGGATGAAAGCAGGCCTAATCAGAATAGCAGAGGACTCGATGCGGACAGATGGAGAGTAGTTAGCCATGGGCGAGAGGTGGCCTTAGGCAAACCCCAAATATATACATATCTGTAAATAACTCATGACGTTTTGAACTTGGGGAGTCTACCCTCCCTCTTTTAATGAATGATACGCATGCTTGCGGATTCGAGAAAAGAGTAGATCACAGTTATGTGGCTCAAAAGTGGTCCATGTATTGAGGTACTCTTGACTCTGAATTGTAATTCTATTATTATGAAATAAACTAGTACTAAAAAAAACTTGAAGCTTGCTCTGCCGCAGATAGTTTTGGTGCAGCTATCGTCATGTCCAGCCTCGTATCTCTCGTCCTACAAGTCACAAGGAGACACCGCTAGTGATGCCCTCGACGAATGCCCTTAGATTACGATCCGACGAGCCACCATTCCCCAAAGCCTCAGCGACCACCCGCTTCCACTCCGACGCCGTCCGCCGAGCACCCCCCGCTCCGGCCTCACCCTCCCGCATCACCTCCTCTACACGCTGCCTCACCTCGGCCGCGCGCAGCACGCCGTCGCCTCCCACCTCCGCGCGCGCTCCCACGCGCCACTCGCACTCGACGAGCCACGCGTTCATCCGCTGGTCCGACATCTGGGGCACGCACACCATCGGCACGCCGCTCGCCACGCTCTCCATGACGGAGTTCCACCCGCAGTGGGTCACGAAGCAACCCACGGCCGCGTGCGACAGCACCCGCACCTGGTCGCACCACTCCACCACCATGCCGTTCTTGGGCCATGAGTCCGTCTCCACGGCATCCGCAAGCTCTGCCTTGATGTCCTTCCGGACGACGCAGAGGTACGGCCTCCCGCTCTCCTCGAGGCCGAGGAGAAGCTCATCAAGCTGCTCCCTCGCCATCCTCGTCAGGCTGCCGAAGGCGACGTACACGACGGAATCGGCTGGTTTGGCGTCGAGCCACTCCATGTACTTGGCGCCGTCCTGCTTGAAAAGGCCGGCCTCGTCGCCCGACGGGAGCACCGGGCCGATCGGCAGCGCGTCGTACGCTCCCACCGCGGCGAGCGCGCCCTCCTCGAGTTCCTGGCACGTGTTGACGAGCACGGTGGCTCTGGGGGTCTCCCTGTCGAGCGTGTCGAACAGGTCGCGGACGGTAGTGTACACGCTGTGGAAGAACTCGGACGGGTTGGTGGAATCGGTGATGAAGGACGGGAGGTCCAGCACGGCCTGCGGCGGGAGGCCTGGGAACCGCACGACGAACGACGGGTCGTGGCGGTTGTCGGCCACGACGGCGGCGTAGCCATGGAAGTAGTGGTAGTAGACGGCGAGCACGGCGGCCGGCTGGATCCAGTAGAGCGCGGACGGCAGGCCTTTCTCGCGCGCCACGTCCGCGGCCCACGGGAGGAGCATCGTGTACACGACGCGGGTAACGGGGCGGCCGCGCGCGGCGAGCGCGTCCACGAGCTCCCCGACGCTGCGCGCGCCCGCGGTCTGGAAGGACGCCATGTAGTCGGTGAACGCCGCGGGGTCGGTGCTGCTCCTAACGTACCCGGCGTCGGTGCCGTCCGAGAACGGGAGGAGCTCGAGGCGGCAGTCGTCGACGCCGCCATCGGGCGCGCCCGCCTCCGCCGGGAACATGCGGCGGTGCGCTGCCTCGGTAGTGGAGAACGTGACGAGCGCGTCGGGCGCGGCGGCGATCAGGCGCCGGGCGAGGCGGAGCGCCGGCGCGATGTGGCCCTGGAGCGGGAACGTCAGCACGAGGAAGTGCGGCCGCGGAGACATGCCTGTCCTGACTCGGCGACTCGCGTGGCTTTCGCGTACCTCGGGGGCGTGTCACTGCTCACTCGGTCTGCAGCTCTGCAGCGACGGCAAGCAAGCCTTCCGATTTGTGTGGTGGCGTCCGTGAGTGGTCGTCGGCGTGGGTTTTATGGTTGTGCGCGTGCCCCTGCGGATCTTCTGATGTGGTCACGGTTGTGCGCATGTGTTTGACACGTCAGCCATAGCGACCTACCAAGCGTTGTGCTCATGGTGTCACGCGTGACGTGTCTACGTTCTGAGCCTGCCGTTTCGTAGAGTTGCCTTTGCGTACATTGTTTTGGTTCATAAAGAATCCAATCGTGTCAGTTGGCCAAGTGAACTGGCATCAGGCGCCCCCTTGGCGTTCGGGGGACGGCCAGTTTGGACATTGGTGGATTGCCGTCTTCGGACTGCCGTTCATATTGGATTACTCTTCACTTCTCAATACTTAAACTTAACCATTCAACCATAGCTGGGCAGCATGGGGCTTTGGCTTCCGAAGGACAGGCTACGTGATTTCGAAAGGAAAAAGTCCAAAACAAATCTTGAACTGGTAGACCGTAGCTAAATCAAACCCTCAACACACAATCCTCGAAATTGACACTCTGAACTTACTAATCCCATTCTAAAATCAACCTTGACCCCTTTCCCAAACAGGGATTGTCGACGTGGCAAGTCCCAGGCGGGATCGCGTTTTTCTTTTGTGAGACAGAGGGAGATGACCGGTTCGCTACGGTCGTATAAGGTGGCCCGGCCCACTCCGACGGCCAATCTAACGAAGTAGTCGAGGAGGTGTCCCCCCGTATTCTTCTTCTCTGCTCCCGCGATGACCATGGCGGCAGGCGAGTGATCGACGGCAGCGACGACGATTTGGCCGGCGCACGACGGCCAGCGACGGGCTTAGGTATGTCCCCGACGTTCTCCTCCTCTGGGCACTGTTTTTCACCTTTTGTCGACAACATTAGGGTTAGGGTTTTAGGGGCGAAATTTGTAGAATTTTTGCGGAGGGGACGTAAAGATTTTGATGCGATTAGGGTCATTTTTTGCGCTCAAAATTGTTCATAGTGGCACGGGCAAGTGATATTCTTGTGTTTATTTCAGTTTCATCATGGATCCGACAGAGATATTGAACGTGAGATTCCATTTTGGTGGCGAGTTCATCAATATTGGTCCAAATTTGCAGTATGTGGGTGAGGATGATGCGATGTCAGAGATTGAGAGGGATAAGCTGTCACCGCGGGAGGTCAAAAGATTTTTGAAAGATCATATGCGGTTGAAGGAATCAATGAAATTTTATTTTGAGATACCTGGTAAATCACTTGCTGATGGCTTGTTGTTTCTGAATGATGACAGTAAGTGTGTAATGATGGCAGATTACGCTGATGTGGGAGGAGTAGCAGATATATATGTTGAGTACCATGGAGAGGAGGACATTGAGCATACCAGCAATGGGAGTGGTTTTGAAAATGATGAGTTCATGGAGCTATTTGACGATGAGGAGGAGGAACCTGCCAGTGTCATAAGTGTAGAGTCAGCTGAAAGTTCAAATGATGATGATGAGGAACCTGCCACTATCATTAGTGTAGAGCCAGTTCAAAGTTCAGATGATGAAATTGAACTTGTACAGGATGTGATGGTTCCTGATGACAATGATGTCATCACTCAAGTATTTACGAGTCCAATTAAGCCAGTTCATGGAAGGCGCGGGCAAGTGCAAGCAGAGGAAGTTCAGTTAGCTCTCAACTTCCAATATCTCAAGTGTTAGATCCATTTAATGGCACATAAGGGCTCATTCAAGCACCAGTTGCCGCAACAATACATGACACTCAAGCTCCAGATAGTGAGTCTGATTCAGACTCTGAATATGAGCCACACAGTGAGGACAGTGGAGAGAATTCAGAAGTTGTGGAGTTAAGAAGGCATGATAGGAAATTTAAGAAGAAGATGAGAGACACCAAGAGTTGGATTCACAGAGATTCCACAGCTCTAGTTCCAGTTGAGCTGATTGCAAATATGGAGGAACAACTAGAAGCAGAGGAGAAGGACTCGGGCTATTAATCATCTAATTAGGATTACTCATATGATGAGGATTCTGATGGCCAGGTAGTGAGGAGGAAGAGAGAGTATCCTAGATATAATAATGACTTAGAGATTCCACACTTCAGCTTGTAAATGGTGTTCAGAAGCAAGAACCAGTTGGTGACAGAACAGAGAGAACAGACTAGTGACTGCAAAAGTGATTGCACAAAGATATGAGCATTTTATTATAGCAAACCCAATGTGGAAGATTGATAGCATGAAGGCAACAATGCTCCAGGACATGTTTGTAGATGTATCCACTTCTAAGTGCAAGCATGCAAAGAAGATAGTGATGGACAAGTTGAAGGAAGGCATGAAAGATGAGTACAAAAGGGTATTTGATTACCAGCTAGAGTTTCTTAGAAGTAATCCTGGTGGCACAGTTGCAGTGTGCTTGGATCCTAAAAACATGGAACACAATGTTTTTCAAAGTTTTTGTGTATGCTTCAATGAATTGAAGTTAGGATTCAAGGCTAGCTACAGGAAAGTTATTATTGATTTAGATGGCTGTTTTTTCAAAGGAGCAGTGAAGGGAGAGCTCTTGTGTGCCATTGCCAGAGATGCTAATAACCAGATGTATCCAGTTGCTTGGGCAGTTGTAGAACAGGAAACAAATGAAAGTTGGAAGTGGTTCATTGGCTTGCTTATTAAAGATCTTGACATTAACAATAATGGAGTTGGCTGGGTCTTCATTTCTGATCAACAAAAGGGGTTGATTAGTGCCAAGAGGGATTATCTGCCAAATGCAGAGCACAGGATGTGTGCTAGACATATCTATGCAAATTGGAGGAAGAAGCATAGGGCACATGAATGGCAGAAAAAAATATGGGCAGTGGCCAAAGCATCTAACAAACAAGATTTCAATTACTACAAAGCAAAGCTATCTCAAGAAACACCAGAGGGAGCACAAGATATCATGAGAACAGAGCCAGGACATTGGGCAAGAGCATTTTTTTAGTTGGTGTGAATTGTGAGTCAACTGACAACAACTTGTGTGAGTCTTTCAATCGTGCAATTATTGATGCAAGGTTTTATCCCTTAATTTCAATGCAAGAGAAGATCAGGAAGAAAATATTTGCTAGAATTCAGTTACAAAGGGAGAAAGGGGCAAGGTTTCATGGGAAAAATATGCCCAAGCATATTTAAGAAGTTGAAGAGCAGCATAGCAAGGACACGGTTCATGGAGGTCCTTTGGAATGGCAAAGATGGCTTTGAAGTGAAACTGTTAACTGGGAGAAAAAGGCAATGCACATCATCCTTGACAACTGGACTTGCTCATGTGGTTACTTCCAGTTAGTTGGTCTCCCTTGCTCTCATGCAATCACCGCTATCTACTCCCTCCGTTCCTAAATATAAGTCTTTTAAGTGATTCCATAAGGGGACTACATACGAAGCAAAATGAGTGAATCTATACTCTAAAGTATGTCTATATACATCCGTATGTAGTTCCCTAGTGAAAACTCTTAAAAGACTTATATTTAGGAACGGAGGGAGTACATGTGTGGAAAGAAAGTGGAAGATTTTATTGCTCCCTGCTACTCAGTTGAGACCTTCAACAAAATATATGAGCATTGTTTAGAGCCAGTAGAGGGTCAAGAAATGTGGACAATTTTCGAGAAGCCTAGGCCTGAAGCTCCAGATTATGTCGGTGTTAGAATGCCTGGCAGGCCAAAAAAGAATGATAGGAAGAGGGAAGAAACTGAGAAACCTAAGCCTACCAACAAAATGAGCAAGAATGGCACTATAATTACTTGCTCATTGTGTAACACTCCTGGCCACAACAGAGGAGGTTGCAAGAAAAACCCAGACAGTGTCAAGAAGAGGAATGCACATCTTGTGAAGATTAGCAAACAGAGCAAGGCATTAGAGGTAATTCAACATGATCTCTAATAATTTTAGTTCATTTACTAGAAATCAACATGATCCCTGCTGATTTTAACATGATTTTAACTTATTTTCACTTGTGGCAAGTTGGAGCAAGTGCACCTCCTACCCCCCAAGCAAGAGCATATGCACCACCTTCTGGTCCAGCAAGAGGAAGTGCACCTGCTGCAGCTGCATCGGCAGCCCCAGCAAGATGAAGTGCACCTGCCCCAGCAAGATCATCTGCACCTACATCAGCCCCAGAAAGATTAACTGCACCTGCATCAGCCCCAGCAAGATCAACTGCCCCAGCAAGTGCATCTACATTTAAGCCTCCAAGAAAGACCTCTACAAGTGCACAAGTTGGGTCATCTACTGGGACACATGGTGCTTCCACAAAGAAAAGAAAGAGAGCCCCTACATCATCCATTCCTAGCTTTAAGTACTTCACCGCAAGTGGCAATGTGTAATCTTGCCTTGTTTCAAGTGTTGCAAACATTAAGCATATGAAATGTTGCAAACCTGCTAGCTTTTCTAATTATTTAGCCTATCAAATGTTGTAAACCTGCAAGTGCCCCTGATGGCATCTACTTATATAGCCAGAGAAATTTGTTGTTATTTCCTTTCCTTTCTTTGTATGTAGTGCTATCTATTTACATTGCCAGCAAGCATTGTATTCATTCCAAATGGCAGCACATATTGTAGTAAAAAAGGAATTCCTACTAAAGATGACAGAAATTGCCGAACTTGGTTTTCATTGACTCCCAGATCACAAAGTCATACATAAGGATCACAATTTCCATTACAAACCATTGCACAGTGCAATTGCATTTTTTCCTAGCACACCAAACATACACAACCAGTCCCCTTTAGTACACTACCATTTTTTCCTACCACTACACCTACCACAAAGACTACTAAAATCATCAGCACATTCATATATTTTCCCTTCATTGCTTCAATTTTTGCATTCTTCTCCTTTAACTAAACCTGCAAAGACTTAACCTGATTCTCTATTGATGCTTCCTGTCCAGAAATAGCCACAGTTGGACACTCATATTCTATCTGAGCCACAGATCATTCACCCTTGAACCTGCGCACCTCATCTCTCAAATTTCCAATCAAGTCACTCCAAAACTTGGGCAAAGGATCATCATGCCATTCCACAAAGGCACATACACCATGCTATTCAAGACAAATGTGGCAAAAATCAATCTGAGACTCAAAATGGGAGCAGAAGAAGCATATGAGAACAAAAATGGGGCTCACCATTGCATCCACACAAGTGTATGTTGGAAATATGTCCTAGAGGCAATAAATAAAGTGTTTATTATTATATTTCCTTGTTCATGATAATCGTTTATTATCCATGCTATAATTGTATTGATTGGAAACACATTACATGTGTGGGTAAATAGAAAACACTTTCTCCCTAGTATGCCTCTAGTGAACTAGCACGTTGGTCAAAGATGGTCAAGGTTTCCTAGCCATTGAAATGTGATGTCATTTGATAACGGGATCACATCATTAGGAGAATGATGTGATGGACAAGACCCAAACTACAAACGTAGCATATGATCGTGTCAGTTTATTGCTACTATTTTCCACATGTCAAGTATATGTTTCTATGACCATGAGATCATGCAACTCACGGACATCGGAAGAGTGCCTTGTGTGTATCAAACGTCGCAACGTAACTGGGTGACTATAAAGGTGCTCTACAGGTATCTCCGGGGTGTCTGTTGGGTTGGCATGGATCAAGACTGGGATTTTTTACTCCGTGTGACGGAGAGGTATCTCAGGGCCCACTCAGTAATACAACATCACAATAAGCCTTGCAAGCAATGTGACTAAGTGTTAGTCACAGGATCTTGTATTACAAAACGAGTAAAGAGACTTGCCGGTAACAAGGTTGAACTAGGTATGGAGATGCCGATGATCGAATCTCGGGCAAGTAACATACCGAAGAACAAAGGGAACGTGATACGGGATTAACTGAATCCTTGACATAGAGGTTCGACCGATAAAGATCTTGGTAGAATATGTAGGAAACAATATGGACATCTAGGTCCCACTATTGGTGATTGACCATAGAGGTGTCTCGGTCATGTCTTCATAGTTCTCGAACCCGCAGGGTCTGCACACTTAAGGTTTGGTGACGTTTCGATGGTATAGAGTTATGTATGGTGGTGACCGAAGGTTGTTCGGAGTCTCGTATGAGATCCCAGACATCACGAGGAGCTCCGGAATGGTCCGGAGGTAAATATTGATATATAGGAAGTCCTATTTTGGTCGCCGGGAAAGTTTCGGGCTCATCGGTAGTGTACCGGGAGTGCGTGTAGGGTACCGGGAGACCATCGGGAGGGGTATTTCGACCCAAGAGGCTACATGGGCTGTGGTAGAGTTAATACCAGCCCTTAGTGGGCTGGTGGAAGTCCCACACAAGGCCCATGCGTCTGGGAGAGAAAACCCAAAGAGAAAAGGTGGGAAAAGGCAAAATAGGGAGGAATCCTAGTCCTACTAGGATTGGAGGAGGAGTCCTCCTCTCCTCCTTGATTTGGCCGAACCAAGGGATGGTCCTTTGAGGGACAAGCCTCCTCCTCTCTTCCTCCTATATATACTGGAGGTTTTAGGGTTTTTGGAACTAGATTTTCAGCCACGTGCTACCCGTTCCTCTAGTGCATAGTTTCTCCTCTAGATCGGTTTTCTGCAGTGCTTAGGCGAAGCCCTGCTGGAATTGCTCCACCACCATCGCCGCGGCGCCATCACGCTGCTGGAGAACTCGTCTACCTCTCCGCTTCCTCTTGCTGGATCAAGAAGGCGGAGATCGTGTTTGACCCGATGGAATGCTTTAAACGAATCCGGTGGAAGTGCCTCACTTGGTTGGGCTTCGATAGGTGGAAATGGGATCGTCATCAAGCTCTACGTGTGCTGAACGCGGAGGTGCCGTCCGTTCGGTGCTTGATCAAGACAGATCATGATTGGACCGCAAGACGCTCGGCGATTTGGATCGCGAAGACGTTCGACTACACCAACCGTGTTTCTTAACGCTTCCTGCTTAGCATCTACAAGGGGATGTAGATCCACTCTCCCTCTCGTAGATGCTCATCACCATGGATAGGTCTTGCGTGAATGTAGGAATTTTTTTGTTTCCCATGCGACGTTTCCCATCAGCGTAGTACCTCCTGCCTGGATTTTGACGGCTCCAAGAGATCCATCTAGGCGTCTTCCACCACGGATCGCAGTGGCACACCTTCGGCGGCTCATAGGCCATTGGGCTCTCCTTATAAGCAACAAGAGACCTGGAATCCATGTTGCTGCTTTCATTGGCGCGACTGAAGCCAGGAGCAGAAGAAGCCCCCGAAGTCCAGGACATCGCGCCGCCACCGCCGAGCTCTATGCCCCGTCGCCCCTGCCGCTAACCCTAGTTGTTCGCTATGAAAAATCCCCAATCTAGCAGAGGAACACGAGCGCACCGCTTTAGTATACACTCGCTGGCCCACAAGTCAGGGCAATCCTGGTTGACTACCGCCACGTCATTGGTTTTCCACTAAAACGCTGTCAGGGTTGATTTTAGACCGGGATTAGTGAGTTCATAGTGCAAATTTCGGGGATTGTGAGTTAGGAGTTTGATTTAGCTACAGTCTACCAGTTCAGGGTTTGTTTTGGACTTTTTCCATTTCAAAACCACGGTGATTCTCTAGTCAAAAAACAAAAACAAACCACGATGATTCTTGTCCATTGGCGCGTCTGGAAAAAGCGTAATTATTGAGTCTTCGAGGTGACATACTCTTCGATCAATATTAATTATTGCTGGATCGAAGGGAGTATCATACCTTAGATGAAATCATTTAGTGTAATTGTTGGATCTTCTAGAGGCAATACATCACACTTTGAATGAAATCTTGAAGTATAACTCCTAGATGTTTAAATTTAAATGAAATCTTTAAGCATAATTCTTTGATTTTCGAGGGGATACAACACACTTTAAATGAAATATGTGAGCGTAATCGTTGGATCTTGGAAGCATCATAGCATATTATTGCAGAGGAAATCTTTGAGGTCATCTTCAAAGCCTCGTGAACATGAAGAGTGGGATGCATCACATCACTTAATGGATCTTATACATGTGATGTCTACTTTAAGTGTCATCTTCTTTGTTGTGGTGGATGGTGCCCATGTGGGTGTTGGGGAACGTTGCATGGGAAACAAAAAAAATTCCTACGCACACGCAAGACCTATCCATGGTGATGAGCATCTACGAGAGGGAGAGTGGATCTACATACCCTTGTAGATCGCTAAGCGGGAAGCGTTAAGAAACGCGGTTGATGTAGTCGAACGTCTTCACGATCCAAATCGCCGAGCGTCCCGCGATCCAATCACGATCCGTCTCGATCTAGCACCGAACGGACGACACCTCCGCGTTCAGCACACGTACGGCTTGATGACGATCTCCGCCTTCTTGATCCACCAAGAGGGAGCGGATAGGTAGACGAGTTCTCCGACAGCGCGATGGCGTTGCGGCAATGGTGGTGGAGTAATTCTAGCAGGGCTTCGCCTAAGCACTGCTAAAACCGATCTAGAGGAGAAACTATGGACTAAAGGGTAGGGTTGCACGTGGCTAAAAATCTATAGCAAAACCCCTAAAACCTCTAGTATATATAGGAGGAGGAGAGGAGGAGGCTTGGCGCAAGGGTCAGCCCCTCTTTGGTTTGGCCGAAGTGGAGAGGAGGAGTCCTCCACCTCCACTCCTAGTAGGATTAGGACTCCTTCCTTATTTCCACCTTTTTGCCTTTTTCCACCTTTTCCTCTTAGGAATTTCTTCCCAGCCGCATGGGCCTTCCGTAGGACTTTGGCCAGCCCACTAAGGGCTGGTATACCTTCTCCCACAGCCCATGTAGCCTCTTGGGTCGAAATACCCTCTCTCGATGGTCCTCGGTACCCTCCTGACACTCCCGGTACACTACCGATGAGCCCGGAACTTTTCCGGTGACCAAAACAGGACTTCCTATATATCAATATTTACCTCCGGACCATTATCTCATGGTCATAGGAACATATACTCGACATGCAGAAAACTGTAGCAATAAACTGACACGATCATATGCTACATTTATAGTTTAGGTCTCGTCCATCCCATCATTCTCCTAATGATGTGATCCCGTTATCAAATGACATCACATGCCAATGGCTAGGAAACCTTGACCATCTTTAATCAACGAGCTAGATCACTAGAGGCATACTAGGGACATGGTGTTGTCTGTTCATCCACGCATGCAATGTGTTTCCAGTCAATACAATTATAGCATGGATAATAAACAATTATCATGAACAAGGAAATATAATAATAAACACTTTATTTATTGCCTCTAGGGCATATTTCCAACAGTCTCCCACTTGCACTAGAGTCAATAATCTAGTTCACATCACTATGTGATTTACATTGTAATGAATTGAACACCCATGCAGTTCTGGTGTTGATCATGTTTAGCCCTTGGAAGAGGTTTAGTCAACGGGTCTGCAACATTTATATATGTGTGCACTTTGCAAATATTTATGTCCTTCTCCTCGATGTAATCGTGGATGGAATTGAAGCGTCGCTTTATGTGTCTGGTCCTCTTGTGAAACCTTGGTTCCTTGGCCAGAGCAATGGCACCAGTGTTGTCACAGAACAGAGTCATTGGATTCAGTGCACTAGGCACTACTCCAAGATTTGTCATGAACTGCTTCATCCAGACACCTTCCTTCGCTGCCTCTGAGGCTGCGATGTACTCCGCCTCGCATGTAGAATCGGCTACCACGCTTTGCTTGGAACTGCACTAGCTTACCGCTCCCCCATTGAGAATAAATATGTATCCGGTTTACGACTTAGAGTCATCCGGATCAGTGTCAAAGCTTGCATCGACATAACCCTTTACGACGAGCTCTTCATCACCTCCATAAACGAGAAACATTTCCTTAGTCCTTTCAGGTACTTAAGGATATTCTTGACTGTCGTCCAGTGCTCCATTCCAGGATCACTTTGAAATCTTCCTGCCATACTTATGGCAAGGCTGACATCGGGTCTTGTGCACAGCATTGCATACATGATAGAGCCTATGGCTAAAGCATAGGGGATGACACTCATCTTATCTCTATCTTCTGCAGCCACTGGGCATTGAGTCTTACTCAACTTCACACCTTGTAACACAGGCAAAAACCCCTTCTTGGACTGATCCATTTTGAACTTCTTCAAAACTTTATCAAGGTATGTGCTCTGTGAAAGTGCTATTAAGCGTCTCGATCTATCTCTATAGATGCCTAATATGAAAGTAGCTTCTCCTAAGGTCCTTCATTTAAAAACTCTTGTTCAAATATTCCTTCACGCTTTCTAGCATTTCTATATTGTTTCCAATCAGCAATATGTCATCCACATATAATATTAGAAACGCTATAGATCTCCCACTCACTTTCTTGTAAATACAAGCTTCTCCACAAACTTGTATAAACCCAAATGCTTTGATCACCTCATCAAAGCGCTTATTCCAACTCCAAGATGCTTGCACCAGTCCATAAATGGATCGCTGGACTTTGCAAACTTTGTCAGCATTCTCTGGATCGACAAAACCTTCCGGTTGCATCATATACAACTCTTCCTCAAGGAAACCGTTGAGGAACGCTGTTTTGACATCCATCTGCAAATTTCATAGTCGAAATATGCAGCTATTGCTAAAATGATTCTGACGGACTTAAGCATCGCTACGGGTGAGAAGGTCTCATCGTAGTCAACTCCTTGAACTTGTGAAAAACCCTTTGCCACAAGTCAAGCTTTATAGACGGTGACATTACCATTCGCGTCCGTCTTCTTCTTAAAGATCCATTTGTTTTGAATGGCCTTTCGCCCTTCAGGTAATACTTGCAAAGTCCATACTTTGTTTTCATACATGGATCCCATCTCGGATTTCATGGCCTCTAACCATTTCTCGGAATCCGGGCCCATCATCGCTCCTCCATAGCTCATAGGTTCATTGTTGTCCAACAACATAACCTTCAAGACGGGGTTGCCGTACCACTCAGGAGCAGTACGCGCCCTTGTCAACCTACGAGGTTCGATAGTGACTTGATTTGAAGCTTCATGATCATCATCATTAACTTCCTCTTCAA
Organism: Hordeum marinum; assembly: GCA_022496015.1. Classification (NCBI taxonomy): domain Eukaryota; kingdom Viridiplantae; phylum Streptophyta; class Magnoliopsida; order Poales; family Poaceae; genus Hordeum; species Hordeum marinum. The sequence goes on along the minus strand of CM039678.1, from coordinate 411,651,059 downwards.
CTGTTGTAGGCTCCACAGAAACATCTTTCTGCGCTCCGCTACTCTCTCGTTGAAGTAAAGGTTCAATAACCTCATCAAGCTCTATTTTCCTCCCACTCAATTCTTTCGAGAGAAACTCTTTCTCAAGAAATGTTCCGTTCTTAGCGACAAACACTTTGCCTTCAGATCTAAGATATAAGGTATACCCAATTGTCTCTTTCGGGTATCCTATGAAGACGCATTTCTCCGCTTTGGGTTCCAGCTTTTCAGGCTGAAGCTTTTTGACATAAGCATCACATCCCCAAACTTTAAGAAACCACAACTTTGGCCTCTTGCCAAACCACAGTTCATATGGCGTCGTCTCAACGGATTTCGATGGTGCCCTATTTAAAGTGAACGCAGCTATCTCTAATGCATAACCCCAAAACGATAGTGGCAAATCGGCAAGAGACATCATAGAACGCACCATATCTAATAAGGTTCGATTACGACGTTCGGACACACCATTACGCTATGGTGTTCTGGGCGGTGTCAACTGTGAAACAATTCCACACTGTCTTAAGTGACTGCCAAACTCATAACTCAGATATTCACCTCCTCGATCAGATCGTAGGAATTTGATCTTCTTGTTACGATGATTCTCAACTTCACTCTGAAATTGCTTGAACTTTTCAAGTGTTTCAGACTTGTGTTTCATTAAGTAAATATACCCATATCTACGTAAGTCATCAGTGAAGGTGAGAAAATAACGATATCCACCGTGCACTGCAACATTCACTGGACTGCACACATCAGTATGTATGATTTCCAACAAGTCACTTGCCCGTTCCATTGTTCCAGAGAACGGCGTTTTAGTCATCTTGCCCATGAGGCATGGTTCACATGTGTCAAGTGATTCAAAATCAAGTGACTCCAAAAGTCCATCAGCATGGAGCTTCCTCATGCGTTTTACACCAATATGACCCAAACGGCAGTGCCACAAGAAAGTGGTACTATCATTATCAACTCTACATCTTTTGGCATCAATCTTATGAACATGTGTATCATCACTATCAAGATTCAATATGAATAAACCCCTCACATTGGGTGCATGACCATAAAAGATATCACTCATATAAATAGAACAACCATTATTCTCTGATTTAAAAGAGTAACCGTCTCGCAATAAAAAAACCAAGTTATAATGTTCATGCTTAACGCAGGCACTAAATAACAAATATTCAGGTTCATCACTAACCCCGATGGTAATCGAAGAGAGAACGTGCCGACGGCGATCACATCAACCTTGGAACCATTTCCCACGCGCATCGTCACTTCGTCCTTAGCCAGCCTCCGTCTATTCCGTAGGTCCTGTTTTGAGTTGCAAATATGAGCAACCGAATCGGTATCAAATACCCAGGCACTACAACGAGAGCTAGTAAGATACACATCAATAACATGTATATCATATATACCTTGTTTGTTGTTGGCCGCCTTCTTGTCAGCCAGGTACTTGGGGCAGTTCCGCTTCCAGTGGCCAGTTCCCTTGCAATGAAAGCACTCAGCTTCTGGCTTGGGTCCAGCCTTGGGTTTCTTTACAGGAGGAGCAACTGCTTTGCCATCCTTCTTGGATTTACCATTCTTGCCCTTTCCCTTGCCATTCTTCTTGAAACTAGTGGTTTTATTGACCATCAACATAAGTTGCTTTTCAACCTTCTCAAGGACCTCCTTTATCGAATCCGATCCAACTAAAGTAGGAGAAACAAACACCCGCCAGCCATCTTTATGCAACAAAGTTACACGTCAGTCGATGGAACCGGTCTCTCGTAAGCGTACGAGTAATGTTGGTCCGGGCCGCTTCATCCCACAATACCGCTGAACCAAAACACGACCAAGGGAGGAAGCAATCTAAGCATCAATGCCCAAAAACTATTTGTGTTCTACTTGAGATCTCATCTAGACATAGACCTAGCTCATGATGCCACTGTTGGGGAACGTTGCATGGGAAACAAAATATTTCCTACACACACGCAAGACCTATCCATGGTGATGAGCATCTACGAGAGGGCGAGTGGATCTACATACCCTTGTAGATCGCTAAGCGGGAAGCGTTAAGAAACGTGGTTGATGTAGTCGAACATCTTCGCGATCCAAATCGTCGAGCGTCCTGCGATCCAATCATGATCCGTCCCGATCTAGCACCGAACAGACGGCACCTCCGCGTTCAGCACACGTGTGGCTTGATGATGATCTCCGCCTTCTTGATCCAGCAATAGGGAGCGGAGAGGTATACGAGTTCTCCGACAGCGCGATGACGTTGTGGCGATGGTGGTGGTGTAATTCCAACAGGGCTTCGCCTAAGCACTACTGAAACCAATCTAGAGGAGAAACTACGGACTAGAGGGTAGGGTTGCACGTGGCTGAAAATCTGTAGCAAAAACCCTAAAAACTATAGTATATATAGGAGGAGGATAGGAGGAGGCTTGGCGCAAGGGCCAGCCCCTCTTTGGTTCGGCCGAAGTGGAGAGGAGTCCTCCTCCTCCTCCACTCCTAGTAGGATTAGGACTCCTTCCTTATTTCCACCTTTTTGCCTTTTTTCCACCCTTTCCTCTTAGGAATTTCTTCCCAGCCACATGGTCCTTCTGTAGGACTTTGGCCAGCCCACTAAGGGCTGGTATACCTTATCCCACAGCCCATGTATCCTCTTGGGTCGAAATACCCTCTCCCGATGGTCCCCGGTACCCTCCCGGCACTCCCGGTACACTACCGATGAGCCCGGAACTTTTCCGGTGACCAAAACAGGACTTCCTATATATCAATCTTTACCTCTGGACCATTTAGGAGCTCCTCGTGACATCCGGGATCTCATCCGGGACTCCGAACAACCTTAGGTTACCACCATGCATAACTCTACACTACCGAAACATCATCGAACCTTAAGTGTGCAGACCCTGCGGGTTCGAGAACTATGTAGACATGACCGGGACACCTCTACGGTCAATAACCAATAGCGGGACCTAGATTCCCATATTGATTCCTACATATTCTACAAAGATCTTTATCAGTCAAACCTCTACGTCAAGGATTCAGTTAATCTCGTATGATGTTCCCTTTGTTCTTCGGTATGTTACTTGCCCGAGATTAGATCATCGGTATCTCCATACCTAGTTCAACCTCGTTACCAGCAAGTCTCTTTACTCATTACGTAATACAAGATCTCATGTCTAACACTTAGTCACATTGCTTGCAAGTCTTATTGTGATGTTGTATTACCGAGTGGGCCGTGAGATACCTCTCTGTCACACGGAGTAACAAATCCCAGTGTTGATCCATGCCAACTCAATAGACACCCTCGGAGATACCTATAGAGTACCTTTATAGTCACCCAGTTACGTTGCGACGTTTGATACACACAAGGTATTTCTCCGGTGTCCGTGAGTTGCATGATCTCATGGTCATAGGAACATATACTTGACATGCAAAAAATTGTAACAATAAACTGACACGATCATATGCTACATTTATAGTTTGGGTCTCATCCATCCCATCATTCTCCTAATGATGTGATCCCGTTATCAAATGACATCACATGTCAATGGCTAGGAAACCTTGACCATCTTTGATCAACGAGCTAGTTTACTAGAGGCATACTAGGGACATGGTGTTGTCTATTCATCCACACATGTAATGTGTTTCCAGTCAATACAATTATAGCATGGATAATAAACAATTATCATGAACAAGGAAATATAATAATAAATACTTTATTTATTGCCTCTAGGGCATATTTCCAATAGTGGCACTGAATTTGTCCTTAGTAAATGGTACTTAGTCTGTGAATTTCAAATCTTTAAAAAAATCTGTGAAATGCTATGTATAAATAAATCGCAATCATCTGAAATGGCATGTTAGGTTGACCAAACTTGCACTTACTAAATTGTGCAAGGATGGTTAACTATTTTGACCATAAACTTAAAAAGGTAGATAAATATAATAATTTTTTCACGCAACTTATGAATAAATACTCATTCTTTTGCAGAATCAAAGTCTTTGTTTCTTGTACAACAGTAAATAAACTATAAACATGCCATCGGTCTATTTTGAAGAAGAAATCATGTCATCACGCATCACACTTGAGTTGACAACTAGCAAGCCATTTGTTGTCTAGCAGTTCAACTTTAGTCATGTCAAATTTACCACTTCATCCGTTCCTAAATATAAGCCCGTCTTAGACATTTCAATAGGGAACTACATACGAAGCAAAATGAGTAAACCTACACTTAAAATATGTCTATATACATCCGTATGTAGTCCAATAGTGGAATCTCTAAAAAGACTTATATTTAGGAACGGAGGGAGTACTCCTCCAATCCAAATTAATTGACGCTACTCTGGTATAACTTTGTATATAAATAAATTCTAACCATCTCAAATGACACATTAGTTCACCAAAAGTTGTATCTCAAAATTGTGTGATTTTATCATAATGTATTAATTGTGCAATTCCAACATTAGGATGGTTAAATATTGATCAAAAACTCACATATTTGTAGACAACTTCCAATAAATAATCTCATTCTTTTTGACGCATTAGTTCACCAAAAGTTGTATATCAAAATTGTGTGATTTTATCATAATGTATTAATTGTGCAATTCCAACATTAGGATGGTTAAATATTGATCAAAAACTCACATATTTGTAGACAACTTCCAATAAATAATCTCATTCTTTTTGCAGAATCAAAGTCTTTGTTTATAGTATGAAGAGAAATAAACCAAACACAACTTTAGTCGTTCCATAGAAGAAAAGTAATCGCTAGTTTATCTCCATCAGAACATTTCAGTTGACGACTAGCAAACCACTCCTAGCACCTCAACATTGTTGGGGAACGTAGTAATAATTCAAAAAAATCCTACCTGTCACCAAGATCAATCTAGGAGATGCTAGCAACGAGAGAGAGGGAGTGCATCTTCATACCCTTGAAGGTCGCTAAGCGGAAGTATTGCAAAGAAAGCGGTTGATGGAGTCGTACTCACGACGATTCAAATCATGGAAGATCCGATCCAAGCGCCAAACAGACGGTGTCTCCACATTCAACACACGTATAGCCTGGGGACGTCTCCTCCTTGATCCAGCAAGGGGGAAGGAGAAGTTGAAGGAGAGCTCCGGCAGCATGACGACGTGGTGGCGGTGGAGCTCGTGGTTCTCCGGCAGAGCTTCGCTAAGCACTGTGGAGGAGGAGGAGGAGCTATAGGAGGGGGAGGGCTATGCCAGGTGTAGGAGATATGCCCTAGAGGCAATAATAAATGTTATTGATTATCTCCCTGTTCATAATTAGGTTTATGTTCCATGCTATAACTGCTATGGTTCTCGAGTCTACAATAACCACGAGGCTCGGAGGAAGACTCATATGCATGTGTGGAATAATAAACGGTAAAATGTATTCCTAGTCTGGCCTCTAAGACTAGCTCAAGTGTTGCATGATGGTTCGTTTTTCCTGGTCATGGGCATGGCTATGCCGGCAACTTTGAGGGCACAATGTTAGGAGAACATTTGTGTTGAATCGACCCGAATTTGTTATGCTATGAGATACATTCATCACAAGTTAAATGGTCAATAACACAGAGATGGTTAATGTTTGCATGATTCCTTAGACCATGAGAGTATTGGGTTTCTTCCTGCTTGCTTCATGAACTTTGGGGTTTGTTAAAAGTCATCCGTAAATGGGTGGCTATTACGACGGCTTACGGATTCATGGAAAAGTATGTCAAGTAACTTGATAGCTCAAGACTGGGATTTGCTCCTCCGACGATGGAGAGATATCTCTGGGCCCTCTTGGTGTTACAGTATCCATCATCTTCTGGCCAGACACTCTGTGATTTGATCATGGGGATGCCGAAACACGGGAACGAGAAAAGATAACAATACCGATAACGAAGTAACTGGCATAGTGGACAAGGTGTTGATCCACGGGGATGACAACTTGTCTCACCTCGGGTATTTGTAACATATCACGAAGCAACAGGAATAACACACGGCAACTGGAGGTTCACTCGAATATTCATTCGTGTGGGTATAGGGATCAATATGGGTGTTCGTGGCTCCGATGTTGATCATTGATCGGAAGGGGTTCCATGTCATGTCTATACTTCACCGAACCTATAGGGTCATACGCTTAAGGGTCATCTATCTGTTGAATACTAGACAAGGAGTCCGAGAGAAAGTCACTAGAAAAGTTTCGGAGACAACGGAAAAGTTTTGGAGAGAACACCGGAAAAGTTTTGGTAATACCAAAAAGTTGTTTCGGATAAAACCATCGATCCAAAAAGGTTTCGACAAGCACCGGGAATGTTTTGGAGGTTGCGAGATTGATCTAGTAATTTCTAGAATTTTTCGGAGAAAAAACCGAAAAAAGGTTTCGGAGCTGCCAGAATTGTTTACCGGGTAAACGAAGATGGTTTTAAATTAAACCACCATACTAGAAATATTCCAAAGCGCGTCCAAATAATTTTAGAGGGTGCTGAAAATGTTCTAGGACCTTCCGGAATTTTTCATAAGTAATAGTCGCGGAAAACATTTTGTCCCAGCGTGAGGGGACAAGATCCCACGAAACGTGAGGGCTGTTTTGGAGCGCCTCCCCTTGGGGGGAAGCCCCTTGTGGATGGACAAAAGGTGTTGTGGGGTCCCCCAATGGTGGGGCAGCCTCCACAAATGGTGGGAAGTGTTGGGAGGTGTGGGTCCCCATGTTGGAGCACCATGGACAAGGGAACATGTTTTTCCCTTGTTTGGTGGGAACATGTTTTCCTTGTTTGTGGAAACATGTTTTCCCCATGTTTAGTGGGCTGAAATTTCAGCCCCCTCCACCCCTTCCACCACTATACAAGGAGGAGGAGAGGTGCTCTCGAACTCCACTCCAACTCTCTCACACAAGCCATGCATGATCTGACATTCTCTCTCCCTCCCACGAAATAGTTTCGTAGTGCCAAAAGGCTGTCTGGGTTCCGATGGGAACTAGTTCTGGACGGTGAAGCCCTGCCGGATAGATGACACCATATGTATGCAACTCTGTAGAGAGATCATAGTTTCGAACCGGTAGGAGGAGGAGGCAGCACGAGCGGCGAGCGAGGGGCGACCGGGGACCGATTCTCGTGCCCTTGCCGTCATTAACCCACCTCCGGCGGCCGGCACCATGGCAAATGTCGGGGCGGGCGGCGACGGTAGCCAGGCCCGGAGGTCCATGTAGGACGTGATCCGGGACTAGAAGGCGCTAGCGCGCGTCCCAACCCTTCCCTCCCGGCAGGCGGCCCGGTCCCCGCGCTCGGGGAGTTGGGGAGCGTCCTGGATTGGTGCCGCCAGGAGCTGGCCCAGTTTGCGGAGGTGGCCGACACCACCTTGCGGCACGCGGAGGTAAGCGTTGTTGCCCTTGTTGAAATTTTCAGTGGGGGCGCGCAAGCGCACCCACTGGGTGTAGCCCTCGAGATGCAGGCCGGCTGACCGGCTGACGGGCAGCCAGGCCGGATCTCCTTGTGTGTCTTTTGATTTTGGCTTCATGTGGCAGGAGGGGAACTCCCGGCGGCAGAAGCTGTTTGAGGAGGCGGTCTCCATCCACGACCGCGGCAAGCACGGCTTCTACCGGCTGGAGGAGGAGCTGGCGCGGGGGCAAGGTATGTCAAGTCTTGTGGGGGGGCACGTAGCCCCCGGGAGTCGGGACGGCTGCCTGGCAGCCAGAGCGGGCATGGAATGTCCGGCTGATGCCCACTTTGCTTTTGCAGAGGAGCTGACCACCCTCCGGGCAAAGAAGACCGGGGCCGCCTCTGAGCGGGACCGACTGGCGCAGAGCATGCAGGTGGTCACTCAGGAGAGGGACCGGCTCAGCGCCCAGCTGGCGGATGGGCAGGCGGCCCAAGACCGCCTGAAGGCCGACGTGGTGCGGGAGGTGACTGCCAAGGAGAAGGCCATCAAGGAAGCGGCCGAAGCCGCCCAACGCACTGCCGCCCTCCAGAACGAGGTGACCCGCCTCGAGAGGATGCTCGAGGAGCGTAGGGAGGCTCTTGCCGAGGCGGAGGCGGCACTGGTGTCAGAGCGGAACTCCTCGCTCCACTTTGCCATCGAGATGGACGACTCCCTCGAGCGTAAGTACCCGTTTTTCTTTTATCGACCAGCTGCTTTCTTCTTGCCAGTTCTTGTTTTTGATTTGCCTTCCTCTCCTTCTTCCCTTTCCTCCTTAGGGCGCTTCTCGGAAACCCAATGCCATGTTGAGCATGTTGTCGAAGAGCACCGGGAGTATCTCCGGGCGCGCGGGCGCTCCATCGAGGAGGATGCTGCGTGGAGTATGGTGGAGCTTGGGCTCACCATAGAAACCCGGCTGATCCACCTCGAGCGGAGCGTGGAGCGGTTGAAGACGGCCGGTAAGGAGGTCATCGCCGCCTTGTGGCCGGGCTGTGGAGGGGCTCCGGAGAACCGCGTGGCCTTGTGGCTGGAGCACGTCGTGGCCTGGCTCGAGGTCTGGAAGTCGTCAGCAACTCAAGCCAGCACAGATGGCGCTTCGGTTCGTCACCTCATGGTACCGCGGCGTGGACTTGGACCGGCTAGCCACTATGTGGGACGAGTCGGCCGAGGAGCAGGCGGCCCGTGAGCCGGTCCTTGTCCGCCGGGCCAACGAGATCGCGTCATACATTGACCCAGATGAGCTCCTGTCGGCCCTTGGCGAGGACGGCGAGCCGGCAGTCGAAGACTCCTTCGGCATCCCCAAAGAAGGTCCGAAGGACGAGGAGGTCACCGATGAGAGTACCGACTCTAGCGCCGAGACGGCTAGGACCGCGAAGGCTGCCTCGAAGGCCAAGGAAGCCGCCCCGAAGGCTGCAACCACCTCCGGGATGAGAGTCGAGCTGCCCAGCGATGCCCCGGCTGGCGACGCGCCAGTGGCTTGAGCCCCCGAGTGTCTTATCTTTTCCTTTGTTAACTTTCTTGCATGTTAGACTTAAGTCCACCCACTGGGGGTGTAATGTAATGAACCGTGATGGTAGTGGGCCTCTTTTATCTTAAATTCGTGTTCTGAATGTTTGATGTGTTTGCCTATCATGTGTGCCTGCTCGTCCTTACCCATTTTTTGCCCCTTTGGTTCTGTATGCTCGGTCCCTTTTCCCCTTTGGTTTTGGCCCCGCCAGCCCGACAGTCGGGAGTCGGTCCGTAGCTGGGTCGGGGTGTCCGCCTCGAGGGAACCGGTTCTGAACTTAGGAACCGCGAGAGTTTTTTTGGGTAAGTTGAGTGGCAGAGGCTAGGCGGTGGTCCGGCTGGACCTAGCCGGCAACCCCTTTGCGATCGAATTTTTGTGTGCGCTAAGTCTTACCGCCCCGAGGCCCCGTCAGTCGGACAGCCAGGAGCCGGTTTGTAGCTGTGAGGGGTGGGAGGGCTTGCTCAGCTCACACTACTTGGTCGATTTTGGGAGAGGCGACCTAGGACCAGCCGGAAAGCCCCAGGGCCTGGGAGCCGGGTCGGGAGCTGGTGAGTGAGGAGACCTTTGAGGGAAATGAAAAGGGCATGCCCCAAGAGCCGGCCTAGGGCACCCATTGCATTCATAAGCCCAAAAGGGGAGGGATACATACATACACTGGTCTTTTCAGCAGTAAAACGGACAGAGGAGCGCCGCATTCCATGGGCGCTCGGTCTCCTCGCCGGAGGCGTCTCTTTTGCGCTTCTGTGGTTTCTGGGCGTCTATTAGGTAGTACGCGTTGTTGTGCAGCACCTTGCTGACGATGAACGGGCCCTCCCATGGGAAGGACAACTTGTGCTATCCTGCTGTCCGCTGGATCCTCCTGAGCACCAGGTCCCCTTCACGGAAGGAGAGCGGACGAATTCGTTTGTTGTGATAGTGCCGGAGCTTCTGCTGGTAGATGGCCGTCCGGCTCAAGGCCAGTTTGTGGGCTTCTTCGAGTAGGTTGACGCTGTCTTCTCTTGCCTCCTTTGCGTCCTTCTCCATGTATAGGACGACCCGAGGCGAGTCGAACTCGATATCGGTGGGGATGATCGCCTCGAACCCGTACACAAGGAAGAAGGGTGTGTAGCCGGTTGAACGGTTGGGAGTGGTCTCGAGGCTCCAAAGTACAGCCGGCAACTCATCGACCCAGCAGCCGGCTGACCTTATCAGCGGCGTTACGAGTCGGGGCTTGATGCCGGACAGGATTAGGCCGTTTGCCCTCTCGACCTGGACATTTGACTGTGGATGAGCGACGGAGGCCAGGTCGAGCCGGATGCCCTGCTTGGAGCAAAAACACGCGAGCGCGCCCTTGGCAAAGTTCGTGCCATTGTCGGTGATGATGCTATGGGGAACGCCATAGCGAACCGTGATGTCGTTGACGAACCGGACGACCATGGGGCCATCCAGCTTCTTGATTGGACGGGCCTCGATCCACTTGGTGAATTTGTCGACAACCACCAGCAAATGTGTCATGCCGCCTCGTGCGGTTTTAAAGGGTGCCACCATGTCTAGCCCCCAGATGGCAAAGGGCCACGAGAGGGGGATGGTATGGAGTGCCGAAGCCGGTAGGTGGCTCTGCGTGCTGAAGCGCTGGCAGCCCTCGCACTCGTCGACAAACTTCTTGGCCGCTTCCAAAGCAGTCAGACAATAGAAACCGTGGCGAAAGGCCTTGGCCACTAGGGTCCTAGAGGCGGCGTGGTGCCCGCACTCGCCCTGGTGGATGTCGAGGAGGATCTCCTGCCCCTTCTCCGGCTCGACGCACCGTTGGAAGACGCCGGTGATGCTGTGATGGACGAGCTCACGGTTGATGATGCTGTAGGCCGAGGCCTCGTCCGGGAGGGGAGCTCACCGCGTAGGAGGAATGCCAGGATGGGCTGGGCCCATGAGGGAGCCGAGACGGGGGTGGGCTCGGGAGCCCCCGGGCTTGGATGATCAGTCCTCGGGACCGGCTTGCCGGCCCCCGGGGCCGGCTTGTCAGCCCTCAGGTCGGTGACGGCCGGAGGGGCATCGACTGTCATCATGACACCCGCGGCGTCGGAGCCGGCTTCCTCGGTTGCAGTCAGCTCAACTGATGCCGGCAAGGCAGCCGAGGTTGATGAAGCCAGTGGCGAAGATGCCGAGGGGGCAGCTGGAGCTGCCGATGGGCCGGTAGCGTTTGCTAGCACAAAGATGGATTCCGATTCTAGGGAAGGCTTTGACTGATGGTTTAAGCAGCCGCTCAAGGGAGACGCCGACTAGGATGGCCTGCCGGGTGGAGCCGATTTTTGCTAGCGCATCGGCCGCCTCGTTGTCCGCCCGTGGGACGTGGTGAAACTCACAACCCTCAAAGGAGCCGGTGAGTTGCTGTACGAGGAAGCGGTAGCTGGCCATGTTGGCGTCCCTGGCATCCCATTCACTAGAGACCTGTTGTACCACGAGGTCGGAGTCGCCGAAGCATAGGATGCGCCTGATGCCGATCTCCTTGGCGAGCCGGAGGCTGTGGACGATGGCCTCGTATTTGGCCACGTTTGTTGGAGGCGGCGAAGTGGATCTGGAGGGCGTACTTGAGCTGGTCACCTTTCGGGGAGGAGAGGACTCTACCGGCACCCAGGTCGGTCCTCATTTTTGAGCCATCGAAATGCATGCGCCAATGTGTGGAGTCTGGGGGAGGCGACACGAACTCGGTCTCCGCCCAGTCAACGAGGAAGTCGGCTAGCGCCTGTGACTTGATGGCGGTACGTGGCTCGTACCGGATCTCGTGGTTGGCGAGGGCAATGACCCATTTGGCGATCCAGCCGGTGGACTCCTGGCTACTCATGATCTCGTCGAGCGGGGCCATGCTCACCATGATGATGGTGTGCTCCTCGAAGTACTACTTGACCTTCTTGGCGGCGAAGTATATGCCATAGCACCTCTTCTGGTAGTGCGGGTAGTTCTGCTTGGACGCGGAGAGGACCTCACTGAGGTAATAGACGAGGCGCTAGACCAAAAGGGATTTGCAATCCTTCGGTCGGTCGACCACTAAGACGATGATGATGACGCGAGTGGTTGTCGCGATGTAGGCAAGCAAGGGCTCCTTCTTAGCCAGCGCGGCCAGGATGGGCGCGCGGGTGAGAGCTTTCTTGAGGCCGTGGAAGGCCTCGTCCGCCTTATCGGGCCAACCGAACATGCCCGGCTTCTTGGAGTGACCCGGCTCGACCAGAGCTGTCTTGCGAAGGAGCCCGTAGAGGGGCAAGGCCTTCTCCCCCAGCTGGCTGATGAACCGGCTGAGCGAGGCAAGGCAGCCTGTGAACTTCTGGACGTCGCAGAGCCAGGTTGGCTTGGGCATGCGCTCGATCGCGCTGATCTTCTCTGGGTTAGCTTTGATGCCGCGGGCGGACATGAAGAAACCCAGGAGTTGGCCGGCCAGGACGCCAAAGACGCACTTCTCCAGGTTGAGCTTGATCTTGTACTCGCGCAAGTTCGTAGATGTTTCCCGGAGATCGTCGAGGAGGCTGAAGTGCTTCTCGGTTTTGACGACGATGTCGTCGACATAGGCGTGGACGTTCCTGCCTATCTAAGGCAGGAGGCACTTCTGCATGCACCGCTGGAAGGTGGCACCTGCGTTCTTAAGGCCGAAGGACATGGTGATATAGCAGTAGGCCCTGAAGGGCGTGATGAAGGAGGTCTTGAGCCGGTCCTCCGGATCTAGCTTGATGTGGTGGTAGCCGGAGTAAGCGTCCAAGAAGGACAGCAAGTCGTAGCCGTCCGTGGAGTCGATGACTTGATCGATCCGCGACAGGGCGAATGGGTCCTTGGGGCACGCCTTGTTCAGGCTATTGTAGTCGATGCACATGCACCAGGTTTTGTTCTTCTTCAGCACCAGGACTGGGTTGGCCAGCCAGTCCGGGTGGAAAACTTTCATGATGAAGCCGGCTGCAAGCAGCTAGGCGATCTCTTCTCCTATAGTATGCCGCTTCTCCTTAGAGAAACGGCGTAGGGGTTGCTTGACGTCCGGCCGGACGTGTAGTTTGTTCTCGACGAACTTCCTCGTAACACCCGGCATGTCCTTGGGGGACCACGCAAAGATGTCCCGATTCTCATGGAGGAAGTCGACGAGCTCGCCTTCCTATTTGCTGTCAAGACGGGAGTCGATGGTGATGCACTAAGCGGGGTTGGCCGGGTCGAGCGAGATTTGCTTGGTGTCCTTGGACGGCTGGAAGGAGGCCTTGCCGACGAACTGCGAGGGAGGAGCCGACACTGTTGGCTGGCTGGCAGCAAGGGCCACGAGCTGGTCGAGCTGCCGCTTTTCCTCAGCTATCTCCAGGGCCTCCGCCAGCCGGCTGCCATCTCAAGCGCACTCAAGCGACATCTTGTAATCTCCCGTGATGGTGATTATTCCCTTGGGGCCCGGCATCTTGAGCTTGAGGTAGGCGTAATGGGGACCGCCATGAATTTAACGAGAGCCGGTCGGGCCAACAACGTGTGGTAGGGATTTGCGAGGTCCACTACCTCGAGCAGCACCGGCTCACGACGGAAGTGGTCGGGGCCATCGAAGAGGACGTCGAGCGTGATCTTGCCGACAGGGGAGCAGAACTTTCCAGGCATGATGCCATGGAAAACCGCCCGGCTTGCCTGCAGGTCTTCTGTTTTTAGCCCCAGCTTGCGCATTGTGTCGAGGTAAAGGATGTTGATGCTACTGCCACCATCAATCAGCACCCGTGAGAAGCAGCAGGTGTGCTTCTCGGTGGCGATGGTGGGGTCGAGGACTAGGGCATAGCTGCCGGGACTCGGCATCACGGCGGGGTGATCTGCCCGGCTCCAGGTGACCAACTTCTCCGACCAGTGCATGAACTGGGGAGTCGCCGACATGGTGGCGTTCACCTCACGGTGGATCCGGCGTTGAGTATGTTTGCTTGTCTCTTCACCGGTGAAGATGACGTAGCAACTGTCTTGGTTGGGGAACTGGTCGTGCACACGATCGTCGTTTTGGGCCGGTGCCGGAGCCGGCGTCGGGGCGGCAGCTGGGGCCAAGGCCGGCGCGTGAGCAGGCGGCGCGGGAGGAGCTAGAAGGCCGTCCCTCCCGGGCCAATCGCCGTGAGAAGCTGCACTGCCGGAGTGTGTGCGTGGAGGGCTTGGCCATAGAGTGGTTCTTGCAGGGGAGGTCGAGCATCTGCTCGAAGGTGAGCTTGGGCTGCCAGGCAGCCTTGCCAGTGCGCTGGCGCTGGCTAGAAGACTGCGCAGTCGGCTCTTGTTCCTCGATGGTGGCGATCTGCCGGCTCCTGTAGCGAGAGTCCGATTGGTCATTCTTGCGCTTGTTGTTTTGCGGCTGCCGGTTGTCGGCAGCCGGTCGGGGCGCCGCCGGTGTCGATGTTGCCTTAGCGGGCGGGGTCGTCTTGACCCGAATGGTGGAATCCACCGTGGCGTACTTGTCCGCCTCGGTCATGAGCTCGGCGAGCGTAGCCGGCTCAGAGCACAGGAGCTTGTGCTTGAGGGGGTGCCATCACGACAGCCTTCGATGAAGTATTGTATGGCTTGCACCTCATGCACCCCCTCACAGGAGTTGCGAAGCTCGGTCCACCGGGTGAGGTAGTCGTGGAGGGACTCGTCCATCCCCTGAACGCACATGGCTAGTTCACGGGGCGGCTAGGCCGCTTGTAGGTGCCGGTGAAGATGCGGACGAAGGCTTCCTCGAAGTTCGTCCAAGTGTTGATGTTGCTGGCCGCCAGGCTGTTGAGCCAGGTGCAGGCCGAGCCGATCAACATGAGGGGAGCGTAGCAAACGGCTACGCGTTTGTTCCCCCTGGCGATGCCGACTATGGTGGTGTAGTCGATCAGCCAGTCTTCAGGCTTGGCGGCCCCGTTGTACTTTGGGGTGTCTCAGGGGAGCGTGAAGCCGGTTGGGAACGGCTTGTTGCGGATCCGAGGGCCGAAACATGTCGGGCCAATTGATCCCTCCTCCTCGAGGAGGGCCGACTATGCGAGTCGGTCGATGCAGAGGCATGCATCATTCTCGTTGTGGGGGACATGTGGTCCGAGCCGGACCGAAAGCTCGGGGCGGATGACGGGCGAAACCGACCGTTCCGGCTCGCGCCGCGAGGGTGGTGTATGCCCACGGCTGCACCGGCTGCCGGCGCCTCGTGGTGGCGGTCACTGCGAGGCGGGTCGTTGGTGCGCCTGCTGTTTATAGCCGTCTGCTCGTTCCCCGGCAGCTGAGAGGGCCGGGGGTTGCTTGCCCTGCCCCGGCGGCCGGAGACGTGAGGGGAGCAGGAGTGCTGAGCCGGCTAACGACCAGTAGTCCCCGTGCCCTCGCGCTCAAGGCGGGGGCCTTCGAAGGTGGCACCGCCCGTCGCAAGCAGGTGTTGCTGCGCATCGGCGACATCGACGAGGTCCTTGATGTGACGCTCGCGGGCGACACGTTCTTCACCCTCCAAGGTAGCCAAATCGTCGTAGGCTACCTTGGCGGCCCACAGGTTGCCTGCGGGGGTGTCATAGATGAGCATGTTGCCGCCCAAGATTTTGGCGACCACGCGACCGCGATCGCGCACAGACCCACGCCGGCTGGGCTCAGTGTCAGCCGGGGTGAGACCGTAAGCGGAAGCGTATTCTTGCTGAGAGGCCTCCATGCGGTGCCGCGTGGCCACGAGGGCGCTGACGTCCTCGAACAGGAGACGGCGAGCCGCCTCGAGCTCGGCCGTGGCGGCGTCGGGGTTTGCCGTTGGGGCAATAGGGGTGCTCAAGCCCCGGAGGGCCACACTGAGCGGGTCGGAGGTGCCGACGCGGGCCGTGGCAGCGTGGCCTTGGCTTGCGCACGTCTGGAGGAGGTGGAGGATATGATGGCCATTGCTCCCACGCGATCGTAGGAGCCGCTGGACTGGGTCGCAGCGAGTGCGCCCATAGTCGTGGGCGGATCGACGCAGACGAGCACCTGGCTAGGGTACTCGTCGGCGACCGGAGCTTCGGCAAGGCTTAGCATGCCGAAGCGCTCAGTGAGCGCGTCGATGTTGAACGTGAGGTCGACGGAGCTGCCCGCAGGGCCTGCCGAAGCAAGCCCCACGAGCCCGCGGTTTCACCTCGATGTGCGGAGGTGGTGGGGAATGGAGAGGGGTCCCGCCCGGAGCATGAATCTGTCCGGCTCCGCGTACGGCCCCACGATGGCCGCCAACTGTCGTCGTTTTCTCACGATAGATTCCATGGGTAGGCTTATCGTAGGTGGTTGGAGCCGGAGGACGTCGACGGGCTCCGGGAGCGATATTAGGTACAAGCGGTGGTGACACATGATGTACCTAGGTTCAGGGTCCTTCGTGGGAGGTAACACCCCTAGTCTTGCTTGGTCTAGTTGATGGATGGGTATGTTTACATGGTTGCTCCTGAAGTTGTGTCTAGAGGAGGAAGAGGAAGTAGCCGGCTCGCCTTCCTCTGCTATGAAGTGTGAGTGCGAGGGAGATGTCCCGTAGATGTGTGTGCGTGAGACTTGTCGTCCCCATTGCATGGGGGCCTCAGGGTTTTTTATAGGCCAAGCCCCTCGGCTTACAATATTCCTTAAGTACAGAAACGAGGGGCCCGACTAGCAGCCTCTCCGGCTGACCAGGGGGGCCCGCCTCTCGAGCCGTCTCGTTGCCCGTAGGGTCCACCGACTGCGCTGTCCCATCGCCCGCTGGGGCCTGCCAGCCGGCTCCGTGATTGGCCCCCGCCCACCTGCTACGGCACGGGCCGCCCGGGTGGCGTCGTCTAGTGCTAGCCGGCTGAAGTCTTCGGTATGGCCGGCTGCACTGTAGCCACGCCGGGGCAGGTAATCGAGTGGGCGGGGGCGTGCCGGCACTGTTTCCCCGCCCGGTCGCGGTCGCCAAGGTCAGCGGCCCGGACGGCCGAACTGTAGCCATGCGCACCCGTGCTCAGCGGCCACTCTAGCTACAATGGCGTCCGTCGTGGCGGTCACGTCGTGTCTCCGTACCCATGCGCAGAGGGACGGGACATTGCTTGTCCGCCCCGGGGGTCAACGGAGGAGGCGTCCCGAGGGCAGTCGGTCACGCCCAGGCGGCCGAGGGCCAAGCCGGCACCTTGACTAGCCGTCCCCGAGCCAGCCGGCGATCGCTCGTGCCAGCTGTGCTCCAGCCGGCCGGGGCCAGCCGATCGCGTACTTTTTCTTCGAAGCGGGGAGGAGAACCCGTTGCTTTGGCCTACCCAGGGGTAATAACCCCGTCAGTTGTCGAATTTTAAATCAGGTTAAGAAGTGTTTCCCCAACACTATTTGTATATAAACCCTAATCGTATCAAATGATGATTTAGTTCGCCTAAAGCTGCACCCCTAAAATTGCGCACTTTTTATCATAAGATTAGAGCAATTATTGACCTTTAGGATGGTTAAATATTGATCACAAAACTTAAAAAAGGTAGATATGAATTGTAGACGAGGCATCAATCTATTCTAAAGAAGAAAACATGTTAGTAGTTCATCTCCATCGCCATCACGCATCACAACACCCGAGTTGACGACTAGCAAGCCAATTGTGGTTTGCCACTTCAACTTCAGTCACATCAAATTTTCTATCAATTGTCACATCAAAATTTAAAGTGCTTTTGAGTGCAATTTATAATAAATCGTAATAATCTCAAATGGCAAATTAGTTTGATTTAATTTGCACTCTTAAAATTATGTAATTTTATCGTATTGTTAATGGCTTAGTGCAATTGTTAACCTTTAGGATTGTGAAATACTTTTTTGAAGTTAAGGATTGTGAAATATTGATCACAACACATGAAAAGGTAGGTACTATCATTTTCTTATACTAGAGAACTTAGAATAAGTATTGTCAGTTTCTTGTAGAATTATTAGATTATCCATTTCCGGGACAAATATAAATGGAATATAAACACGACATCAGATGATTACAAAGAATAAAATCAGATGGTATTTCATCTCCACTGCCATCACGCACCATAACACTTTAGTTGACGACTAGCTAACCACTCGTAGCAGTGCAATTTTAGTCATGTCAAATTTCAAATCTGTTTTTGAAATACTTTACGGTACCAGTTATAAATGTTGTACTAATGACCATCGCAAGTCCAGGACGCCACCAAACGCGAGGAATTAGGGAACAAGCGAGGGACATAGATGCGTGCATCGCGCGGGGGAGGGGGCGATGGAAGCCAAATCGATGGATCCGACAAAGGGGTGACCATAACTCAACCGATGAGACCAATAGAAGGGTTTGGCGACCATGGTGAATTAAACTCTACTGGATGTCGATGAACATGGGTAGGCACGATTGGCATAATTTGGGGGAAGGTATAGGGAGGGAGGCATACCACATATAGATGTGTGGCGTGGGGAGCGGCCATATCATCGCCATGCAAGCAAAGCCCAACGGCTCCTACTGACGACAACGATGGGAACATGTGGAGCAAGGTTTTTTCTTTTCTTACTTTTTAGTATGATATGGTGTTTTGTTACCTCAAATGAAACCATTGAGCATAATTGTTAGATATTCGAGCACAACATACCTTGCATGAAATCTTCAAGCTTACTTATTAGATCTTTGAGGCAACATAACACACTTTAGATGGTAAATCTTTGAGCATAATTATTGGATCTTTGAGGGGTCACAACAAGGAAATCTTTGAGGTCGTCTTAGAAGCCTCACAAACACTGAGAGCAGCGGGATGTATTATATCAGTCTAACAACTCTTATACACGTGGTCTTTGTATTTTAATGTTTTTTAGGTAAGTGTGTATTTTAAGTGTCTTCTTTGTTTTTGTGGATGATATCGGCCTTTGTTAGGCTTGTTGTTGCCAAGCCTAAATAATCCACCGGCTCTCGATTCAAATTAGCACGTGCAACATGATCCGTTGAACTCGACCTCACTAAATGATATCTTGTTGTCAAATTTCAAATCAACTTTAAAATATCTTCCATCGACTATGCTATTTATAAACAAATTCCGATCATTTGAAATGTCATTTTAGTTTTCCCAAACTTGCACCTTTTAAGGTTGTGCTATTTTATCATGACGTTAGCGCATGGATGATTATCTTGAAAATGTTGAAAATATATCAATATTTCAAGATAACTTACGAATACACATTCACATTTCGTATGATCAGAGTATCTATTGCAGTACAAAGATAGATAATCGTAATCTCCACATCAGTCAACTATAGAGAAGAAAACCGATCACCCGAACGGATTAGAAAAAATTGAAGTGTGCCTCGCAGCCAAGATATATCTCGCAAAGGGCCATGAACCCCGCAATGTGTATAATAGAATTGGGAGTGAAATGCTCGAGTTGGATCCTGTAAAATTCAAGTAGTCCCCGCAGGTACGGGTGGATGGGAAAACCCAAGACGCGAAGGAGGAAGGGAACGAAACTTACCCGCTCGTTCCCTTGAGGAGCGGGATGGACGCATAGGTTTGGCCTTGGACGGACACCAGCCCTGCTCGAGTTGGGGCCATATTCGGGTCTGGAAGGTATCCCTAAACGGTGAGATGTGATAATTGAAGGCGCGACACGGAGCAGCTGCCCCAGACACCCTTAAGTGTGTGTGTGTGGGGGGGGGGGGAGGGCGCTTCGAAAACCCAACATTGGTGGCCATGGAAGAAAAATGTCTTGAGACGGGAGCTCTGAAAAGATATCGCTGGAGGTGGAAAGGAGGCCAAGATTCACTAGGATGTGATTTTGATGTGTCGAAAAGGGTTAAATAAAGAAAGAGGAAACCACGCTTTGAGTGGTGGTCATAAGGACGACCCGACTTCCAACGCGGCATGATTATCGAGGTGACACAGGTGGGACCAACGCCGAGGTGAAATTCCGAACTCAAGTATGAAGGGGCACATGAAATATGTCAGGAACTTGTTTGTCGAGCCGAGGACTCCGTTATCTGAAGTCACATGTCCGAGGATAATTCAAATGAAGATTTCGATGTTCGGCATCAAACACTAGTTCGGGGGCTACTGAGGGAGTTCTGGACTAGGGGGTCCCAGCCGAGGTGGGCTAGTTAGTGGATCAGGCTAGGGGCCATCCTGGAGGAAGGACTTATGGAGGCTTTGCTACGAGACGTCCGTCCTGGATTCTGCCGAAGACTTGAAGTACGCTTCAAGGGAGAAGGATTCCGTTCGACATATAGTGCATAGGTGATAACCGACACTTATGTAATCGTAGATATTCCCGGTGCCTATATAAGTCGTGGGGTTTAGCCCGTAGAGCATACTCATACACAACTTCATAACCCCTAGGGTTTAGCCCATAAATCCACGATCTCGAGGTAGGTCAACTCTATAATGTCTACAATATCAATACAACAAGAGCAGAACGTAGGGTTTTACCTCTATCAAAAGGATCCGAACCTGGGTAAAAGACTCGCATTCTTCATCTCCTATTATCATATGTCTGATCTCACAGTTCACCCCCCTACCCGAGGTTTGTCGGTTTTGACACCGACACCCGGTACTTTGATTCAAAAAAATCTCATATGAATTTTGCAGAATTAGGATATTTAGGAATGCTTCATATGTCGATTCTTTGATTCATATAAGACCCAATTGGAATCATTATTTTTCTCTCTTATTAGTACTCGTTTGTACTGTGTTTTGAAGGAAAAAAAAACCATCCACTCAAACCTCTACGTAGAAATCATTTGCTTTTTGTGTATCAAACAGTCTTTCATTCAAATTTCTATACTTTTCTAATCCTATAAAATTCAAAAAGTCATGACACAGTAATTCTTTTTTTTCTATTCCCGAGAATCGAATCAAAGAGGTCCTTCCCTTCGTCTCGATCGCCATCGCGGCATTTTGATTCTGACGTGAACAAACCACTTATCGCTTACCTGTCGCTCAGCACCTCACCTTCAGTCACGTCGCTATGCGAGCTCTGCTCTCTCGCATCCCGATCTCCACCGCTGCCTTCTCCTCCTCCTCCTCCCAAACCCTAGCCCCGAGCCCTAGCCTCGCCCCCCTCCGCCTCGGCCGCCGCTTCGTCGCCATGGCCGCCGCCGCCGCGGAGGAGTTCGTGAAGGGCCGCGTCTTCCCCAACGGCGTCGCCGTCATCACCCTCGACCGCCCCAAGGCCCTCAACGCCATGAACCTCGGTACGGATCGATCTCTTCCTCTTTCTCCTGACCGGCTGTGCCGGCGTGCCTTGCGGCGTGGTTTGGGCAGGAATACCTTGATTTACTCGCGTGATCCTCCCTGGTTCGCTAGGTTGCGAATGATTAGGTGAAATTCGCGTTGCGCGTTTAGTGTAGCTTTTGAAGCTCTAGTGTTTAGCTAGTGTACCGTGCGGGATTTCAGTTCAGCTTGTACTACATCCGAAGTAGTGATAGACATCAATGAAATAAACTCGCTGCTAAATACTCCACCTACACTGACAACGCCAGGTGTGGTCATTCATTTCACATGACAGTATGGCACCATGTGTATCTTTTGGGCAATCATGTGAGCCCATTGATCTGGCTGGCCACTCGAAGCTGGCATGCTCACATCCTAGGCCCACACAAATATATCACACATTTGCAGGGATCGTGTGGCAGTTGATGGTGAGAGTACATGCTTGGTTCAAGCGGGAGGTGGCCTCTGTTTGCCAAGCGATGGATCCAGGAAACATGAACACCGCGGGCCATATGATTGATAATATTGATGTGAGGGATTATAATCTTACTAAATCTCTTGGAAATCTTACGAAAAACATGGTTCCTGCTGTGTGAACCTGATGTCCAAATTGAGATGGTCTGGTGCAACGTGCCTAGAGCTTCTGCGAAGGGCAATGTATTACTCCCCTGTTAGGAAATAGATGGTGTCCTAGAGGTGTTTTGTCATTAAGTAAATGTTATCTTTTACACAAACTATAACTGCCTTGTGTGGCATCTAATGGGCCTACCCCATTTGCATCTCCCCCCTCCCCCCCTCCCCCCTGCCCCATAGAATGCTTGTTTGATACCTTATGGAGCTCCACTCACATAGTTGTTACCTCAAATGGGTGCAGAAATGGACCTTAGGTACAAGGCATTTCTTGATGACTGGGAAACAAATCCAAATGTGAAGTGTATTCTTGTGGAAAGCAGTTCGCCCCGTGCCTTCTCAGCTGGTACTTTTTTTCTCTCCATTTTTATCCCCTCTTCTACATGATGAATAAGCTATGCCTTGGACATTGAACATGCTGTATTGCCTTTTTGTTTCCGGAGCATTGGATATGTTTTCAAATACGATTCATGGCCAATGCAGGGATGGATATTAAGGGTGTTGCAGCGGAAATTCAAAAGGACAAGAGCACATCACTTGTGCAAAAGGTCTTTCAATTTTAGAACTGATGGTTCTTTTATTATTATTTTTGTTAAAAAATGTATGCGACATCAATATGTTGTTGTCGATAGCATTGCTCAAATTTGCACAGATAGTGACTGCTGCTTAGTGTAAACTGCAGGTGGGGATGTGAAGAGACTTGCTATTGATTGCACTATGCCAGAGATAATAGAGGTCTAGCAATAAGACTTTGTTTGTATCCGAAAAATGAGCTGCACTATTATAAAATACATAGTTGAAATTGTACTCCAGTCTGAAGGAACAATTGAAAAACTTGAATTTCGCAGCCAACTTCAAACTAATGTAATATTCAAATGATTCTGCAACACTATGAATTATAATTTAATATTTCACTCATTGATGCATCTAAACATTGTAACATTTACCTAATTATTGACTGTGAACCATTGATGCTGCCATATAATGAAACATACGAATTCAATGCCCTATTGAGATGGAAGGATTGATATATAATGTCCATGAGGACAATTCCAAACAAAATATCGAATCCAACGGTTACCCCATTTCTTGGATATAAAAGACTTGACAGCGATGTGGTATATCACGTCAACAGTAAAAAAAACGAGCTATTGTCATTCTATCGGGTTGGTTTTTATAGCATGAAGAGGAAAAAGACAAATCCGAGTGACAAGCATTCTATTGATTGATTCCAATTACATGGAAAGTGAAAGAAGATAGCGAGCTATAGTTTCATGTACTGATATTTATGCTTTTTGTTATCGCTCTGAAGTTATGGAATGTGCATATTTTAAAGAGGGTTTATATATCACCCACAAGTCACCACTCACTATCCTATTCTTGTAACACTATCTGCTTCTTTCACCCACTCTCCATCTAATATTACGGTACCAATATAATCAGGATCGGTTCTCTAGAATCGCACAATACATCTATTTATTCATAGTACTAAGATTTTGTTATGCTTAGCTGATTTTGTAACTGGTACGGTGCTGAGAAGCACCCTCTATATATTATTGTTGAATAGCTAATGTTTACAAATCTGCTTGTCTTGCTAGCACCTTGTGCTCCTTGCTGTGTTTCCTTTTTGTAGCATTCGTATTTGCTAAATGAAAATATTGCGCAGTGCCAAGATTTTGTATGCCTAGCTGGTTTACGATGATCTTAACCTCTACATTGCTGGCTAAACACTCTCTTCCCTGTATAAAGTAATGTTTAATACACATAATGCTGCATGTACTAACCTTAGCTTGTGCTCCTTGGTGTGTCTCTGCTGTGTTGCATTGGTAAATGAAAATGGCCAATATATTTCTCTGATGTGTTGCATTGGTAAATGAAAATGGCCAATATATTGTTATCATTTGCATCACTAAGAGGTTTACTGTTCCTTTTCAGGTCTTCACAGCCGAGTACTCTTTGATTTGCAAGATACATGAGTATGCAAAACCTTACATATGCTTGATGGATGGTGTGACCATGGGGTTTGGAATTGGATTGTCTGGACATGGCCGTTACCGCGTTATTACCGAGGCAATTGTTTGCAACTCAATTTTCTCTTTATTTTAATGAGGTCTACTTTCAACTTCTGCATTATGACTGATCATGCTTTTCATTGTGCTACTATTACAGAGAACACTCCTGGCCATGCCGGAAAATGGTATTGGCTTGTTCCCAGATGTCGGCTTTGCTTACATCGGTGCAAAAGCACCAGGAGGGGGTGCAGTCGGTATGCTTTTGTATCCTTGTTCCTCCCTCTAGTTTATTAATTTGTAGGTGGTATCTTCTGCTACTAATTTCTCTATGATCATAGCGATCATGTTTCCAACTTGATGGCATGTATTGCATCACTAGCTAGTTGTACAGTAGTCAGAACCATACCTTCCTCCCTACATCATGCACTCCTATGTGTCTTTGTGTTTCTCTGTTATCTTATTTTTGCTCTCTCTTTTATCTCCATTTCTGCTGTGTGGGTGTCTCGATGATTATTTTTAGTGGTGCATAATCATTTGAATGTTTAATACAAATTCTCTGTTTTCTGTATTCTGGAATGTGCTCGACAGTTCTAAACTCTGCATCTTTCATGCTTCTTGTGAATTACTGTTCAAATATGGCAAATGGGCTGTATGCCAGATCTTTATTTATGCTATCCCGAGTTGATCTTTGCACTAATACCGTGACATTGTTGTGGCTTTCTCTGTTCCCAATTGGATAAAGTTTGTTCAAATCGTATAGTGTCCTTGTTCACTTTCTTCCTTTCACTAACATCTGCTTATTTCTCTTTGCAAAAATAAAATATTCTTCTTTCAGGAGCTTACCTTGGGATGACAGGAAAAAGAATATCTTCACCTGCTGATGCTCTGTTCATAGGTCTTGGAACTCATTATGTACCTTCAGGGAACTTGGGTTCACTCAAGGAATCCATCCTGAGTGCTAACTTGTATGTGTTTAACTTACTTGGCCAGAACATACTGAACACATTAATTTGCAATTTTTGTAAGAGTTGTACTAGAGTTGCATCAATTAATTTGGATCGGAGGAAGTAACTATCTATATTTTATAGTTACTAGTATCTTAGATTCATGACACAGTAAGTGCTTGCAATATTTCTATACTATTTTAGTGGTATCTTAAATCTTGACATTTGTGGTTCTCTTTGTCTTTTTGCAGCACTGCTGATCCTCACAAAGATGTTGAGTCACTCCTGACTGGGTACAAGAAGGAACCTGAGTCGGTGCCCCAATTAGAAAAGCTTTTACCAGATATTGTTTCTTCTTTTGGTCCTGATAAATCAGCGACTGAATCTATGGAAGAGCTAAAGAAGCATAGTCAAAGTGGTGATGCCACAGGTAATCTTCTGTTAAGCGTCCTCTTTTAAGGCACCAACAGTGATATAGTGAAAATAGTGCCAACTACTTTTATTTGAAAAGGGCCTGTTCTATATAAGAATTAAGTCTACCGCAGTACTGACTAGAGAAGAATGAATGTACATATATAAATTGTTCTTTCTTTTGTTGGCTGCAGTGTCAGAATGGGCCCTTGATGCTTTAGCAGGACTTAAGAAAGGTGCTCCGTTTTCTCTTTGTTTAACACAGAAGCATTTCTCTCGAGTTGCATCGTCGTATAGGAACAATGAAAATGATCTATCTAAGGTAGTCTCCAGTATCCTGTACCATTGAACATTTTCATTTCCTTCAATTTTTCTTATTCTGTTTCTTGGCACATTCAGTTGGCTGGTGTTATGAAATTGGAATACCGCATTGCGTTGAGATCGTCAGTTCGAAGTGATTTTGCTGAAGGCGTACGCGCTGTCTTAGTTGACAAGGACCAGGCAAGTAATTTGGTTTTATTTTTCAATTTCAAAATTTATATTGTTTTGTTCAAAATTGTTTTGTTTTCACTAGAGGCACAGACACGTGCTGTTAGATGTGTGTGGTACATGTGTTTCATGGGCTTCCACCTATGATCAATGCTGTAAGCCTATAGGGGGTCCAACCAGTTAGAACATTTTCCTTTCCACTATCAATTTTTGGACCATAAGTTCTACAAATCCTAAGTTCCAAGCTGTCATAAGCTTAAACCTACCTGATGGGCTGTACTGGCATTATTATCACTCAAGTATGCTTTACTC
Source organism: Hordeum marinum (assembly GCA_022496015.1). Lineage (NCBI taxonomy): Eukaryota > Viridiplantae > Streptophyta > Magnoliopsida > Poales > Poaceae > Hordeum > Hordeum marinum. The sequence goes on along the minus strand of CM039678.1, from coordinate 411,625,258 downwards.
CTCACGCCAGTTTCAACAAACTAGACAAACTAGCTAGCTAAGACTTGTTCATCAGCTTGTAAGGCCAGGAGCTATACTTCCCCTGATTTTGGCACAGCTGTTGGTTGTGCATAAGCCTGTTTTGGCTAACCGCACAAAATCATAGGGCCGTGCTGGCCCATGCCCATACATGGTTCGTATACCAGTAACAAAGGTGGGTGCATACCATGAACATCCAGTGACTGTATATGGCTTGTGTCATAACTCATAACCTACGTGAGTAAGTATGTTCTGACTACTTATGGCTTTTGACAGGGAGAAAAAGGCTTGCCGAAGGGTGGCTTAAGCCTCCCTTGGAAATATGGCCTATGCTTATTACAGCCTAAAAGCATTTTCCCCATAGCTTGTTCCTCTCCAAATATGACCTAGTTCACTAAATTTGACTCAATTAACTATACAAATCATTTGATTTGTCAACTACATTTTTGTAATAATTGGGCAGTACTGCCCACTCGTGAAGATGTCTTGGGTTTCTCTCTGCATTGCACTGTGCAGGGAGTTTCCAGCACTGGGTCTGTCATTTCTCCCTTTTTGGGCATACAGATAGAGCCATAGACCCCTGGTCTGTTGTGCAATGGTATAATATTTTAAAGTAGGATCATGTAGGAACTGCAATGACTGCTCTCGACATGTAGACTGAAATATCTCTTAAATCAGATCATGTAGGATAACCTGTACCAAATCTTGTACCACTATTTAAGCTTTGAGAAAGTTTGTGAACTTTTTGACTCATTAAATGAGAAATAATCAAATTTTTGATCCTGGTACTATCATCTATGTCTTGCAAAATTGAGCAGAAAAAATTATATATTTTGCATTAAAATATAATATAATGCACCGTCGACTGCTGTCTGTTTATCTTGCAAGATTAGGTAGGGAGCTCATGTTCAAGCTAGGCAGCTACTCCCTCTGCCCCATAATGTAAAAAAACGGCCTACATTATGGGACGGAGGGAGTAGCAACCAAAATATATGGCACATTAGCACACATTAAATGCATAAATTTTGTGCATTTTACCCATGGTGTGACGTCATTTACATATCCATGCTGTGGAAGGTTATCTAAAATCTACCCTGTCAAAAAGAAGTTTATCTAAAATCTAATGTGATGCTGATTCATTTAACCTAAAGGGATCAGTAGCATACCCCTAATCCTTTCATTGAACTGTCTCGTCACTTGCAGAATCCAAAATGGAGTCCAGCAACTCTGGAAGACGTAAACATGGATGAGGTTGAATCAGTGTTCGAACCATTAGCTGTGGATGCCGAGTTGAATGTGTGATTTCCCTTAGCAGCCAAGAATGCTATGACCACCTGTCACCTGAACACCTTTTATCCTTCCGATGATGTAACAGGAAACTACAAACATACATACGGCTATCCATTGAGCCAATAAATGCCTGGAGTGCATTATCTAAAAAGAGAGTTTGATTATAAGCATTTGATGCAGTGATTTATTTGGTGGAGCTGAAGCACATAGATTCAGGTTCAGTATTTTACTTGTGCAGTGCCACTGGGTAGTGCGTCATACCATATGACGTGCTTTAGAAAACACTGGGACTGAAAAAACATGGTCCGGCCAGCAGATTCAAACAGACGCCAGAGACGTATGCATGTATCTAGTTCTCAGCGATCTTATAAAAGTATACAGAGGGAGTGCATCTGACGTATCCACACTTGAAAACTCTTTCTTTTGAGACCTGGCAATGGGAGACTGGCGAATCTGCCTTGCGACGGGAAGATGGATACACGTTCTTTCGTTTTCAGCCCTTTATTAACTCGTTGTCTGTATTGGTAAACTGTGCATCCCGACCATCCTTTCGACGGGGCGCCTTTCCATATTTATGTTGTATAACCCAGATGGTCGTCAACTTCATGGATTTTCTTGGTGGCTGGCAACTTTCCGTGTGCCAGGGCAGATATTTCCCACGTACTGTACTGTGCAAGCAGCGCGACGCCATGGGCCATCTCGGGCGATAAGCCTGGCGAAGGATGCAGCAGGGTTTTGCTAGGGACTAAATAACAGGATCCCCCATCCAGCGATCCTGATAAGGCGAAGGGCGAACCGATGAGGCATAGCACGATGTGCTTGTAAAGCACGACCAACTTGCCGCTGCCAACGGGCACCGGGACTGACAGCGACGCACGCCGTCGCGTCGGCGCTCTCGACGGATATTATACGCCCCTTGGTCCCGCCTGACTGCCTCCTCGCGTCACCGGGCGGACGACGACCAGCCCTATCAGTTCAGACTTGGAGAGGCAAGCGTAAAGGAGACGCGGGGCGGTTCTCCGGGGATAACCGGATAAGGGCTGGGCTGGTGATGCGGCGGCGCCGCGGCGGGACGGGGGAACCGCAACCGGGGGCTGCGATGATGGCACGGCTGATGGCGACGCGGGAGGAGGCGCGCAGCGTGTGGCGTGGGCCCCCCCGGGGAGGCGATAGGATTACAGATCGCTACGGGCAGCGGGGGAGCGATCTCGTCCACTGCGTTATGTACCGAGCCCGACAGGACGGGCCGCTCCGTCCCCCTGTGCGCTACCCGTTGTTTTCTCCATAATTGGCCCCGGATTTACGATGTGATGCGTCCACTCCACTTGACTTGGGCCGCGTTTTTACGGAGTAGTCCTCTTGCTCTTGTTGCTCTTGTGGTGAAGCTGAAAGGTAGTATTCCCAACCAAAGCAAGCGCAAGCGCAAAGGACATGTTTTTTACTTTTTATTTTTTTGCAATTGTTCTTCGTTCTACGGGCTTCTGTCGGTGTTCCGAGTTGGGAGTTCTCTTCAGGTAGCGCCGGCGAGGTGGAGGCAGAGAAAACGGAACTCGTCTGTAAAATTTGGAAGCTCGACACAAGATTATTAGTTTTATTATATTGTTACAGAGAAAACACGGAACTTCGCCCGAAAACCATGCAGCTTCGGACGCGTGGTGCGGGCCTGCAGTTCTCGTGACGACGACGGACGTACGGCATGGAGGCCGCTCCGACTTGTGAACTGTGCAGCTTCCGACACATCACGGCGAGTCGGCGAGGGCCAAATCGTTGTACTCCTACTACAGTAATATATTTCGTTCTCTAACACCAAAGGCCACGCGTCACCTCAAGCGTAAGTGTTTTAATAGAAATCATAAGCTCCATGGCTATCTCATCCGGACCGAACACGTGGGCCGATGCCGTGGACGTCTGCAGTCGCACTGTCAGTGTTTTCATTATATACTCAAATCAGCTGCGGGCTGCGGCGCGATGGAATGCGGCGGAAACTGCTGCTGCTGCAGGGAAGACGAACCATGAGCTGCGGCTGACTTGGACGGAGAATCTATCCGTTCGGAACAGGACATGCGGACAAGGTAATCATGCACCAGCGCACGGATTTTTGAGGCCAACGTGGGCGTTGCGCATTGGTTGCCCGGCGCCACGGCTTTGGGAACCATCCATAGACGGGCTCGGTTCGGCAGCTCCTTTGTTCCAAGGAATCGCCAATTGGAATTCGCTAGCTAAACATTTTGCAGGGATCTCGTTCTTCATCACAACACCAGTAGTCCAGTCTCCAGTGCCAGTTTGGGCATATTCATGCGCGCACCGCACGCCTCGTCATTTCCACTTCTCCAGTTGTATCGAGACTTCACTCAGACGGCTTTGCTTGACGCAAATCTGTCTCAGATAGCAGTAGATCGCAACCTTACCAGAAAAGATCCAGGTTAGGATAGCAAGCGATAAACCTTGAGAAAACCCACCTTATCCCTTCCCTTGCACCGCCGCCATACCACATACAGATCGTTTGCTGCACCGCGACACTGTCGTCCCTCTCAGCAGACCGCGATGCCGCTAAAAGATCTGGAAGAATCCGCCCCGCGCAAGTACGCGACGATAAGCTCCAAACCGTCCCGGGCCCACGCAACACCCCCATACGATTCCTCTGTTTCCGTATAAATATGGCGCGCCACTCCCGCCACTCTCGCCGCACACGAGAAAGAACATCGGCACGCAGCTCTCACAGTCACACACAACAAATCAAGCAAAGCTCTCACTCGTTTCTTGCTCAGTTCACTCCAAGTTCATTAATGAGCAGCTGCTTTGAGGCGTCAGCGATGGGCGACCTGATTCCGGGGTTGCCGGAGGAGGTGGCGAGGGAGTGCCTCATCCGGGTCGGCTTCGACCAGCTGCCGGCCGTGCGCCGCATCTCGCGGCAGTGGAAGGAGGAGGTCGAGTCGCCAGACTACGGCCGCCTGCGCCGCGCCGAGGGGCTGGCGCGCCCGGTGCTCGCCATGGTCCAGGCGCAGCCCGAGCGCGTCGAGCCTGGCCCCGCGCACAAGCACTCGTCGGCGTCGGCGGCCAACGGCGGCCCCGCGAACAACTACAGGATGGTGCTGCTGGACCCGGTGGATGGGCGGTGGGCTCCGCTGCCTGTGCTGCCCGGCCCGACCGGGAGCCTGCCCCTGTTCTGCCAGGTGGCAGCGGTGGAGGGCGCGCAGGGGAGGAAGCGGCTCGTGGTCGTCGGCGGGTGGGACCCCGAGTCGTGGGCGCCGACGGACTCGGTGTACGTGTACGACTTCTTGACCGGCGCGTGGCGGCGCGGGGCGCCCATGCCGGGCCCGCGCCGGTCGTTCTTCGCCACCGCGGCCGTCGGCGGGGTCGTGTACGTCGCCGGCGGGCACGACGAGGAGAAGAACGCGCTCCGGTCGGCGCTCGCGTACGACCCTGACGCCGACGCGTGGGCCGCGCTCCCGGACATGGCGGAGGAGCGCGACGAGCCGCGCGGGCTCTGCGTCGGCGGCAGGTTCCTGGTCGTCGGCGGGTACCCGACGCAGGCGCAGGGCCGGTTCGCGGGCTCCGCCGAGGCCTTCGACCCGGCGACTGCGGCCTGGGCGACCGTCCAGGAGGGCCTGCTCGAGGACGGCGCGTGCCCGAGAACCTGCTGTGTGGCGCCGGAAGCGGAGCGTATGTACATGCTCCGCGACGGGAACCTCGTGGCCCGCGACGGCGGCCCCTCGGCGGGGTGGCGCACGGTGGCGTCCGTGCCGGAGGACGCCCGCACGGCGTCGACCGTCTCGGCCATCCCCGGCGGCCGCGTCGTGGTGATCGGGTCAGGCTGCCACGGAGGCGACCAGACCGTGTACATGCTGCGCGACGAGGCCGGCAAGGCCGCGTCCTGGGCGCGCGCCCCGGCACCGCCGGAGTTCTCCGGGCACGTGCAGGCCGCATGTTTCTTAGAGATCTGATCAACTCCACATATGATCTGATCACTGAAGCGTATGTACAGAACTATGAATAGTGTATAACTGTATATAGAGGTATAGCATGCGTATATGACGCATCAACGCGCGCCGACGAGGGCAGCGTTTTTCTGCGCCATGTCTCGAGCTTTCATAGCAAGCATGTACTACAAAAATGATGATGGTTAAACGAGTGCAGAAAGATTGTTGCAGTGAACAAAGCTCAGTGATAGGATGCCGGTTCTGTTTTCGATTTTGTATGCCACGACCCACGAGACGAGATGTCGACCGCCGGTGAGAAGATGCTGGAGCTGCTTTGCACCGACCAAATTGGTGCCGTTTTCTGTTTGTTTTGTTGAGCCGGAGCATGGATGGGCCTTCTAGAACGCGTCGTTGCAAAAGGCGGCCTGCTTCGCTCCGTGCATCAAAACGCAAGATTCCTTCTGGAGAGTGAAGTGCTGGGAAGCTTCTGCAACAGCTTATCCTAAATTTGGAAGGACGACGGTGCCCGTTTTCATCGTATCTCGAAGACTCGAACCACCTTTTGTCGCCTTCTCACTCGAGATGTGGTTTTGGGTTCGTGTTCTCGCTCCAGACGTGGGGTTCGTGCTCGCGCTGAACCGTGACTTTTGCTCCCTCTATGCTGGATACCTTCTTAATTGTTAAAGAAAAGTGCTGAAATTAAAAATCATGTAACAGGTCTCGCCAAAAAATAAATAAATCATGTGACAGGGGTAGGACTAGGAGCACTGCAGCACGAAAACTCATGCTTCCTCTGTTCACAAATAGAAGATGTTCTAGACTGAACGCAAGTATCTAAAACGTCTTATATTTATAAATAAAAAAAATATTACCTCCGTTCTAAATTTTTTGTTTTAGATTTTTCTAAATGTAAATATATCTAACATTAAAATATGATTAGATACATTTATATTTAAACAAATCTGACACAAGAATTTCCAAACAGAGAGAGTACTTAGTTTCTATGTTCGCTCGTTACTTTCGGGATCAGAGCAAGTAAATAAAATTGGTTGGGCCCACCAGGCTCACGTACCGAGGTGACATTTGGAACCGAACAGGGACGACGTGACCAGCCTGTACCGTTGGTACGTCACGCAAGGGAAGACGACATGTTACGTGCGCCTGATTGGAGATTCATCATACAGTAGTAGCCATAATTAGAAAATACATTAGTAGACCATCTTACCGCACCATGTAAATTACTGTGTGAAGTCAAACTGAAACATAACAACAGAGCTACCTAAGGTCGTTACATCACAAGCTTGTTTGCATAATTATTACACGAACAATTCATAATTCAGTTCTAGCCACGTCTACAGTCTGTCCATGTTTCTTGTATGTAGCAATGTTTAGCCTGACATCTTTTTGATGCATCTACGAAAAAATAGGTCCATTTGTTTTTGTGACATGTAATATTTAAAATAAATATTTAGTGACATGGTAATTTCTGTTTTTTTTGCGCCATCTAGTACAAATTTTCGGTCTGAATTTGCCATGTAAGCGGTCCAATTGTTTATTTATTTTTGGCGTGTCAAAGTACAACGATTTCTACATTTTGCCTACACATATACATCTAAAATCTGTTAATTTGCCATGTCACTCATACAATTTTTATTATTTTTTGCCATGATTACAAAACATCTTTTCTAATGTTTGACATGACTTTTGTATAGGCTTTTATATAGTTTTTGCCATCTTGCTACTTGAAGATGTGATGCCTTTCAGGGCATCCCCAAGCTTGGACGCTTGAGTCTCCTTAAATATTTACTTGAGGTTCTTTGGGAATCTCCAATCTTGAACTCTTGCCTCTCCTTATTCTTGTCATATCGATACCTCCTCGATCTTCGAACACTTCGTCCACTCAAAACTTGACAAAACTTTTATTAGAAAAGTTTGTACATATGACATCAAACGACATCATGCCCTTCCATAACATTATTGTATAATTAAAATATATTATTACCTACTGTATGGTATCACAATTCTATGGCTCCCAAGTCAATGGGGCTCAACAAGAATTCAAACATAAGCAACCAAAGAAACTATAACAACAATCTGAGAAAAACAAGACAGTCCATAAATATGCAAATGAAACATATACTTATGTGACCCAAACAATTGTGAAAACTTAGGACGTAATAAGAAATTTGCATAAAAATACTGTGTAAAAATTTCATAATATTGGCATGCTCCAGTAAAATACCAAAATTCAAACACTACATCAAAAGTTTCTGTTTTTGCACAACACATATCAAACAAGCAATTCAAACATCCTAAAGGTAAATCTTGGCACATTATTTTTATAATGCAATGGATTTGTACAAGGAGATAATTATTTTTGTTGAGAAGTTACTGTAATCAAGATTCACAAAGTTTCCATGGGCTGATGGGCATGAATAAAAGTTCAAGGACGCCCCCACTTCAAGGGCGCTCATCTTTCTCACTTTCACCTTTCTTTTTGAAAATGTTTTAAGTTTCCCACTTTTTTTTGTTTTTAATAATTTCAAAATCACACAATAGAATAAAATGACTCTCTAAAACTTCTGGGCTGTCTCCCCGACATCGCTTTCTTTAAAGCCATATAGCTAGACATATAGTGCTCAAGTAATTGATCCACCTAGATCCCAAGTTATATCAAAACCAATTTTAATTAACAATGATTTGTAATTAATTAGTGAGCACAAAGTAATATACAACATATAACAACGAAGTCTAACTCTCTTCCTATGCATTGGCATGTCATAAAAGAATAATTCATGCACACAAAGTAAATGCCAATGCATAGTATAAATAGTTTCTTGCGAGTTTATTGTGTTGGAAACATAGAGAGGTGAAGATTTGGTTCCTCTCTCATAATAATTGCAAGTAGGAGGAGTAAGCACATGCATATTATATCCACTAAAATCATCATGTGTAATGGTAAAACGCAACCCATCAATATAATCCTTAATAAGCGCAAACTTCTCCGATATAGTGTAGTTGGGAGAATTAAAAAAGATAATAGGACTACCATGTGTGGGTGCAATAGCAACAATTTTATGTTTAACATAAGGAACTATAACAAGTTCATATCCATAAGCATAATTCATATTGGCATAATTGCCACAAGCAATGCAAGCATCAAGTTCATCAAAAAGGGATATTTCAAACAAGTCCAAGGGATCATGACAATTATCATAGCATTCATCCTTCGGTAAGCACGAAGGGAAATTAAACAATGTATGAGTTAAAGAGTTACTCTCATTATAAAGTGGGCACATGCAGCTAATTTGCTCTTCCTCCTTTTGTTCTTCGCATTCCTCATCATCTTTTTCATCTAATGATCTCACAGTTTCAACAATTTCTTCTTCCATAGATTCCTTCAAAATATTAATCTCTTCCATGGTAGCTGACATTCTCTCTATAAATTCATGAATATAGGCATTGTATTCATAATCATCATAGAAATATTTAAGTATAGCATAATTTTCAGATCTGTAAACAACATCATCATAGTTATTACACTTTTCAAATAAAGATTCAATTTCATAAGCACCCTTAAAAGCAACAATTTCTTCTATTTGTTCCACATCATAGTAATCATATATACCATTAGCATAGGAATCCAAGGTTTCATTATCATTAAATCACATTGAGAGGTAAGGTGTGGAGCCTTCATCTTAGAGCAACAAGTATAATCACATCTCAAGCATACCAATGCAATACATGAGCGTGAGCCATGAATATAGCATATATGTGGAATCGAGTATGGTGATAAATTTCAATGGAGTAAAAAGTGGAAGAAAGTCTCACATCAACAAGGCGGACTAATGGGCTATGGAGATGCCCATCAATCGATATCAACGCGAGGAGTCAGGATTGCCATGCAACAGATGCACTAATAGATGTAAGTGTATTAAAGCAAAACTGAAACTAAGTGGGTGTGCATCCAACTTGCTTGCTCATGAAGACGTCAGGCATTTGAGGAAGCCCGTCATCGGAATATACAAACCAAGTTCTATAATGAAATTTTTTCCACTAGTATATTAAAGTGAAAACATAGGAGACTCTCTATATGAAGAACATGGTGCTACTTTGAAGCACAAGTGTGGTAAAAGGATAGTAACATTCCCCCTTCTCTCTTTTTCTCTCATTCCTTTTTTCTTTTTTCCTTTTTCTTGGTGGGCTCATTTGGCCTCCCCCATTTTTATTTTTTTGTCTGGAGTCTCATCTCGACTTTGGGGAGAATCATAGTCTCCATCATCCTTTCCTCACCGGGACAATGCTCTAATAATGATAATCATCGCACTTTTATTTAATTATAACTCAATATTACAACTCGATAAAAACGATACAAGATGACTCTATACGAATGCCTCTGGTAGTGTACCAGGATGTGCAATGATCTAGCATAGCAAATATATAAAAAAAGGACAAGCCATGGAAATACCATGCTCGCTATCTTACGATCATGGAAAGCAATATGACAATGAATGCTCAAGTCATGTATATGATGATTATGGAAGTTGCATGGCAATATATCTCGAAATGGCTATGAAAATGACATGATATGTAGGTATGGTGACTGTTTTGAGGAAGATATAATGATGCTTATGTGTGATAGAGCATATCATATCATGAGGTTGGGATGCACCGGTGAAGTTTGCACCGACTCTCAAGGTGAGAAAGGGCAATGCATGGTACTAAAGAGGCCAGCAAATTGTGGAAAAGTGAGAGTGCGTATAATACATGGGCTCCCATTTTTCATAAAGAACTCATATACTGATTGTGAAAGTTTCATTAGCTCTCTCAAAGCAAAGTACTACTCACATGCCCCAAGGGATAAGGTTAGTAGGAGTTAACCATCGCGCCCCCCGATCAAACAGCACACATAATTTCAATAAAGGATAAATTATGCTCCAGCTTCATCGCATAACTAGAGACTATACGTGCATGCTTCGGGAATCACAAACCTTAACAACGATATTCCTACTAATCCACAATCATCCACTCGTGCACCCACATATTACTATCTTAATGATGCAAAACTATTCACGAAATCAAACATACCATATTTAGTGATCTACAAGTTTTATGTAGGATTTTATTACTAACCATGTGAATGACCAATTCCCGTTGACTCTCTAAATAGGTATAAGTGAAGCATGAGAGTTTAATTATTTCTACAAAATACCACGCTCTAATGAATATAAGTGAAGCAAAACAACATTCTACAAATAATGGTTTTCTATATGTAGAGAAATAGGCACCCAAACTTAAACTGATATAAGTGAAGCATATGAATTATTATATAAAGCCATACTCAAAAGATATAAGTGAAATGCAAACATCATTCTACAAATTTAAGAATGATGCATTTCCAAAGGAAAAATAAAAGTCACACGACGCTCCAAGAATTTACGCATATCATGTGAACAAAACAAAAACCGAGACATACCGATAATTGTCAAGGAAAAAAGATGTGATTGCTACCTTGAAGAGGAAAGGGTGATGTAGAGAAGTAGATAAGTATTTCCTTAAGTTGTTGAGAACCAAGGTATCAATCCAGTAGGAGGAACAAACAAGTCACCAATGGATGCACCTACACAAACAATCAAACTCTTGCACCCAACACTATAAAGGGGTTGTCAATCCCTTCACGGTTATTTGCAAGGATTAGATCTGATAGAGATAGATGTAAACAAGTAAAAGATAAATAAATTGCACCAAGGTATTTTTGGTTAATAGATCTGAAAAGATATTATGGAAAGTAGACCCGGGGGCCATAGATTTCACTAGAGGCTTCTCTCTTGAAGGAAAATATCACTATGGGTAAACAATTTACTGTCAAGCAATTGATAGAAAAGCGAATAATCATGTAGATATCCAAGGCAATGATCATGCGTATAGGTATCACGTCCGGGTCAAGTAGACCGAAATGATTCTACATCTACTACTATTACTCCACACATCGACCGACTCCTGCCTGCATCTAGAGTATTAAGTTCATGAAGAATAGAGTAACACATTAGGTAAGATGACATGATGTAGAGGGATAAACTCAAGCAATATGATGAAAACCCCATCTTCTTACCCTTGATGGAAACAATACAATACGTGCCTCGCTACCCCTACTTTTTCACTGGGTGAGGACACCGCAAGATTGAACCCAAAACTAAGCACTTCTCTCATTGCAAGAATTACCAATCTAGCTGGCCAACCAAATCAATAACTCGAAGAGACTTGCAAAGATATGAAATCATGCATAACGGAATTCAGAGGAGATTTAAATAAGATTCATGGATAATCTGAACATAAACCCACAATTTATCGGATATTGACAAACACACCACAAAAGAGTATTACATCGGATAGATCTTCATGAAGATCATGAAGAACATGGTATTGAGAGAAGAAGCCATCTAGCTACTAGCTATGGACCCGTAGGTCTGTGAAGGACTACTCACGCATCATCGGAGGGGCAATGGAGTTGATGTAGATACCCTCCATGATCGATCCCCCTCCGGCAGATTACGAGAAAAGGCTCCAAGATGGGATCTCTCGAGAATGGAGGCTTCTGGCGGTGAAAAAGTATTTGCGTGGCTCTCTGTGGTGTTGGGGGGATATTTAGGTATTTATAGGACAAAGAATAGTGTTAGGAGACCTGCCAGGTGGTGGCAAGCCTTCCAGGCATGATTAGGGATGGTGGCCACGCCTAGCTGGCTTGTGATCTCCTGGCAGAGTCCCTGCCTTGCACTCCAAGCCTGGTGGACTTGTTTCCTTCTAGAAAAAATCATTCCCAAGGTTTTATTCCATTTGGACTCCGTTCAATATTCCATATCTGCAAAACTCAAAAACAAGGAAAAACAAAAACTGGCACTGGGCTCTAGATTAATAGGGTAGTCCCAAAAATGATATAAAATAGCATATTAATGCATATAAAACTTCCAAAATATCTAATATAATAGCATGACATCATCAAAAATTATAGATACATTGGAGACGTATCAGCATCCCCAAGCTTAATTCCTGCTCGTCCTCAAGTAGGTAAATGATAAAAACAGAATTTTTGATGTGGAGTGCTACCTAACATATTTATCCTTGTAATATTCTCTATTGTGGCATGAATATTCAGATCCATAAGACTCAAAATAAAAGCTCAATATTGATATAAAAACAATAACATTTCAAGCATACTAGCAAAGCAATTGTATCTCTTCAAAATATAATGGCAAAAGAAAGTTATCCCTACAATATCATATGGTCTGGCTATGATCCATCTTCCCCACACAAAGTATTTATATCATGCACAACCCCGATGACAAGTCAAGCAATTGTTTCACACTTATTATGTTCTCAAACTTTTTCAACTCTCACGCAATACATGAGCGTGAGCCATGGATATAACACCATACGTGGAATAGAATATGGTGGAGGTTGTCAAGGAAAAGGAGAAGATAGTCTCACATCAACTATGCGTATCAACGGGCTATGGAGATGACCATCAATAGATATCAATGTGAGTGAGTAGGGATTGCCATGCAACGGATGCACTTAGAGCTATAAGTGTATGAAAGATCAAAAGGAAACTAAGTGGACGTACATCAAGAAGAAAAATTCCACTAGTTATATGAAAGTGACAAAATAGGAGACTCTCTACAATGAAGATCATGGTGCTACTTTGAAGCACAAGTGTGGAAAAAGATAGTAGCAATGTACCTTCTCTCTTTTCTCTCATTTTTTTATTTTCTTTTGGTGGGCATCTAAGGCCTCTTTTATTCATCATTTTTTTATTTGGGCTTTGCTGGCCTCTTTTATTTTTCATAAAGTCTGAAATCTCATCTCCACTTGTGAGGGAATCATAGCTTCCATCATCCTTTCCTCACATGGAACATGCTCTAATAATGATAATCATCACACTTTTGTTTACTTACAACTCAAAAGAATAATTACAACTCGATACCTAGAACAAAATATTACTCTATATGCAATATGAAAGTGGCCATGCAAGTTATGATAAAAGGAAACGGTGGGAGTTGCATGGCAACATATCTCGGAATGGCTATGGAAATGCCACAATAGGTAGGTATGGTGGCTGTTTTGAGGAAAGAGATATGGTGGCTGTTTTGAGGAAGGGTATATGGTGGCTGTTTTGAGGAAGGTAGATTTGTTGTACCGATGAAATTTGTGCGGTACTAGAGAGGCTAGCAAAGGTGGAAGGGTGAGAGTGCGTATAATCCATGGACTCAACATTAGTCATAAAGAACTCACGTACTTATTGCAAAAGTCTATTAGTCATCAAAGAAAAGTATTAGATGCATGCTCCTAGGGGAGAAGTTGGTAGGAGTTAACCATCGCGCGCTCCCGACCCTCACACAAAGGCCGACAATATATAAACAAGTCATGCTCCGACTTTCTTACATAACATTTCACCATACGTGCATGCTACGGGAATCATAAACCTTTACATAAGTATTTTTACCAAATCACAATCACTTCCTAACATTAATCTTAACATTACCATCTTTATATCTCAAAACTTTATGCAAGGAATAGAACTTCTCCAAAATACTCAATGCACTTAATATGGAAGTTTTTATTATATCCCTCTTGGATGCCTATCATATTAGGACTAAATTCATAACCTAGACAAATTACCATGCTGTTTAAAGACTCTCAAAATAATATAAGTGATGTATGAGAGTTCAATTATTTCTATAAAACGCAAATACCACCGTGCTCTAAAAAATACAAGTGAAGCATGTAGAGCAAAATTGCCTATCTCAAAAGATATAAGTGAAGCACATAGAGTGTTCTAATAAATTCACGATTAACGCGTATCTCTCTCAAAATATGTGTGCGGCAAGGATGATTGTGGAAAAATAAAAATCAAAGACTCATATCATACAAGACGCTCCAAGCCAAACACATATCATGTGGTGAATAAAAATATAGCCTCAAGTAAATTTACCGATGGATTGAAGACGAAAGAGGGGATGCCTTCCGGGGCATACCCAAGCTTAGGATCTTTGGCATCCTTGAATATGACTTTGGGTGCCTTGGGTATCCCCAAGCTTAGGCTTTTGCCACTCCTTGTTTCATAGTCCATCAAATCTTTACCCAAAACTTGAAAACTTCACAACACAAAACTCAACAGAAAACTCATGAGATCCGTTAGTATAAGAAAATAAATCACCACTTTAGGTACTGTTATGAACTAATTATTTATTTATATTTGTGTAATACCTACTTTATTCTAACTTATCCATGGTTCATACCCCATGATACAACCCATAGATTCATCAAAATAGGTAATCACTCAAAGAAAACAGAATTTGTCAAAAACAGAACAGTCTGCAGCAATCTGAAAACTTCGTATACTTCTGTAACTCAAAAAATTCTGACAATTAGGAAAACCTGTTAAATTTATATATAAATCTTGTGTAAAAATTTCAGACTCATTCTACTCACTTAAAAATTTAGAAAATTCCTGGACTGAGCGCAAAAGTTTCCGTTTTTCAGCAAGATCAAAAATCAACAACCACCATAGATCACCCCAAAGGTTTTACTTGGCTCAAACACTAATTAAAACACCAAAACACAATTAATACATAAGTAATAATGTTGGAAACACTCAAAAACAGAAGCAAAAAACAGAACACAAAAATAAAAATGGGTTGCCTCCCAACAAGCCCTATTGTTTAACGCCCCTAGCTAGGCAAAACACAATAGATCTAGGTATTGTCATCTTTGGCATGCAATCCAAAAGTAGCTCTCATAATACATTCATAAGGAAATATTATCTTCTTTCTAGGAAAGTGTTCCATGCCTTTCCTTAATGGAAATTGGAATCAAATGTTTCCTTCTTTCATGTCAATAATTGCACCAATCGTTCTAAGGAAAGGTCTACCAAGAATAATAGAACATATAGGATTGCAATCTATATCAAGAACAATAAAATATATGAACACATAATTCCTATTTCCAACAATAATAACATCATTAATCCTTCCCATAGGTTTGTAAATAGTGGAATCTTCAAGATGCAAATTTAAAGAGCAATCATCAAGATCATGGAATCTTAGCACATCACATAAAGTTTTCGGAACCGCGGAAACACTAGCACCCAAATCACACAAATCATGGCACTCATAATCTTTAATTTTAATCTTAATAGTAGGTTCCCACTCATCATGAATCTTCCTAGGGATAGAAACTTCTAACTCAAGTTTTTGTTCAAAAGATTTCATCATAGCATCAACGATGTGTTTAATAAAAGCCTTATTTTGACTATAAGCATGCAGAGAATTCATCATGGATTGTAAAAAGTAAATACAATCAATCAAAGAGCAACTATAATAATTAAATTCCTTGAAATCCAAAAGAGTGGGTTCATTGCTATTTAAAGTTTTGACCTCTTCCACCTCACTTTTATCAATCTTAGCATAAAGATCTACAGACTCCGAATCATCGGGACGCTCTTTAACTAAAGTTGACTTATCTCCAGTCCCATCCTTATAAATATTTATATTCGAAAACAAAGATTCAATAGGAGTCACATCAATCACTTTAAGATCTTCATCAATATTATCATGAGAACACACTTTTTCTAGCCATTCACGCTTAGCACGTATTCTAGCGGTTCTTTCCTTACTTTCATCAATAGAAATTATCATAGATTTTAAAGACTCATTAATATCATGCTTGTGTGGAGTAGATCTAACTTTCAAAGAATCAATCTCAAGCAAAATTCTATCAACGTTCCTAGCCAAATCCTCAATCTTGAGCACTTTTTCTTCAATAGTAGCATTAAAAACCTTTTGTGAACCAATACATTCTTTAACAATATTCTCAAGATCAGAGGGCATATTATTATAATTTCCATAAGAATTTTTGTAGGAATTACCATAATTATTGGAGGAATTACTAGGAATCGGCCTAGGGTTGAAATTACCTCTATACGCGTTATTACCAAAATTTTCCCTACCAACAAAATTCACATCCATAGATTCATTATTATTTACAATCAAAGAAGACAAAGGCATATCATTGGGATCAATAGGAGCATTATTACTAGCACACAATTTCATCAATTCATCCATCTTTTCACTCAAAGTATTTATTTCTTCAATAGCATGCACTTTTTTACTAGTAGGAGATCTTTCGGTATGCCATTGAGAGTAGTTTGTCATAATATCATCTAGGAGTTTAGTAGCCTCTCCTAATGTGATTTCCATAAAAGTACCACCCGCGGTGGAATCTAAAATATTCCTAGATGCAAAATTCAATCCCACATAAAAAATTGTATAATCATCCATAAACTCAAACAATGTGCGGGACAATTCCTAATCATTAGTTTCATCCTCTCCAAAGATTGTGCAACATGCTCATGATCAAGTTGCTTAAAATTCATTATATTGTTCCTAAGGGATATGATCTTAGCGGGCGGAAAGTACTTGGAAATAAAAGCATCTTTACACTTATTCCATGAATCAATACTATTTTTAGGCAAAGATGAAAACCAAGTTTTAGCACGATCTCGTGGTGAGAACGGAAATAGCTTCAATTTAACAATATCATTATCCACATCTTTCTTCTTTTGCATATCACACAACTCAATGAAAGTATTTAGATGGGATGCGACATCTTCACTAGGAAGGCCAGAAAATTGTTCTTTGATAACAAGATTAAGCAAGGCAACATTGCTTTCATAAGATTCCGCACTAGTGGCGGGAGCAATCGGAGTACTAATAAAATCATTATTATTAGTATTGGAAAAGTCACACAACTTGGTATTCTCATACATCATGACAAAGCAAGCAATCAAGCACCCAAGCAAACAAAAGACAAACGAAAAGGCGAATGGAAGAAGGGCAAATAAAAACGGCAAATCTTTTTGGTATTTTCTGAAAATCGTTTTAGAAGTGGGGAAGAGGAAAAGAGAGGCAAATGGCAAATAATGTAAATGAAAGAGATGAGTTTGTGATGGGTACTTGGTAGGCTTGATGTAGATCTCCTTGTCAACGAAACCAAAAATTGGCAAGTTGACGGGAGAGATCTTGTCTTGACTTGCTATGTATCCTCCCCGGCAACGGCGCCAGAATCCTTCTTGCTACCTCTTGAGCTTGCGTTGGTTTTCCATTGAAGAGGAAAGGGTGATGCAACAAACTAGATATGTATTTCCCTCAGTTGTTGAGAACCAAGGTATCAATCCAGTAGGAGGAACAAGCAAGTCACCAATTGATGCACCTACACAAACAATCAAAATCTTGCACCCAACGCTATAAAGGGGTTGTCAATCCCTTTACGGTTATTTGCAAGGATTAGATGCGATAGAGATAGATGTAAACAAGTAAAAGATAAATAAAGTGCAGCAAGGCATTTTTGGTATTTTTGGTTTATAGATCTGAAAAGATATTATGGAAAGTAGACCCCGGGGCCATAGGTTTCACTAGAGGCTTCTCTCTTGAAGGAAAATATCACGATGGGTAAACAAATTACTGTCAAGCAATTGATAGAAAAGTGAATAATCATGTAGATATCCAAGGAAATGATCATGCATATAGGCATCATGTCCATGTCAAGTAGACCGAAATGATTCTGCATCTACTACTATTACTCCACACATCGACCGACTCCTTCCTGCATCTAGAGTATTAAATTCATGAAGAACAGATTAACACATTAGGTAAGATGACATGATGTAGGGGGATAAAGTCAGAATATGATGAAAACCCCATCTTTTTACCCTTGATGGCAACAATACAATACGTGCCTCGCTACCCCTACTTTGTCACTGGGTGAGGACACCGCAAGATTGAACCCAAAACTAAGCACTTCTCCCATTGCAAGAAATACCAATCTAGTTGGGCAAACCAAAGCAATAACTCGAAGAGACTTGCAAAGATATGAAATCATGCATAAAATAATTCAGAGGAGATTCAAATAAGATTCATAGATAATCTGAACATAAACCAACAATTCATCGGATCTTGATAAACACACCGCAAAAGACTATTACATCAGATAGATCTCCATGAAGATCATGAAGAACATGGTATTGAAGATCAAAAAGATAGAAGAATCCATCTAGCTACTAGCTATGGAACCGTAGGTCTATGGTGGACTACTCACGCATCATCGGAGGGGCAATGGAGTTGATGTAGACGCCCTTCGTGATCGAATCCCCCTCCGGCAGATTACCAGAAAAGGCTGTAAGATTGGATCTCTTGGGAACGGAGGCTTCTGGTGGCAGAAAAGTATTTGCGTGTCTCTCTCTGGTGTTGGGGGAATATTTGGTTATTTATATGATGAAGAATAGGGTTTGGAGACCTGCCAGGAGGTGGCAAGCCTGCCACGCGCGTCCAGGGGGGTGGCCACGCCTAGCTGGCTTGTGATCTCCTGGCAGAGTCCCTACCTTGCACTCCAAGCCTGGTGGATTTTTTTCCTTCCAGAAAAAATCATTTCGAAGGTTTTATTCCGTTTGGACTCCGTTTAATATTTCATTTCTGCAAAAAACAAGGAAAAACAGAAACTGGCATGGGGCTCTAGATTAATAGGTTAGTCCCAAAATGATATAAAAATAACAGATTAATGCATATAAAACATCCAAAACAAATAATATAATAGCATGGCATCATAAAAAATTATAGATACATTGGAGATGTATGAGTGATACCTTCCGGGGCATCCCCAAGCTTGGATGCTTGAGTCTCCTTGAATATTTACTTGACGTGCCTTGGGAATCTCCAATTTTGAACTCTTGCCTCTCCTTATTCTTTTCATATCGATACCCGCTCGATCTTCGAACACTTCGTCCACTCAAAACTTGACAATTTTTTTATTAGAAAGGTTGGTACATATGACATCAAACCACATCATGTCCTTCCATAACATTATTGTATAAATAAAATATAATATTACCTACTGTATGGTATCACAATTCTATGGCTCCCAAGTCAATGGGGCTCAATAAGAATTCAAACATAAGCAGCCAAAGAAACTATAACAACAATCTGTGAAAAATAGGACAATCTATAAATATGCGAATGAAACATATACTTCTGTGACCCAAACAATTGTGAAAACTAATGACGTAATAAGAAGCTTGCATAATAATACTATGTAAAATTTTCATAATTTTTGCATGCTCCAGTAAAATACCAAAATTCAAACACTACATCAAAAGTTTCTGTTTCTGCACAACACATATCAAACAAGCAATTCAAACATCCTAAAGGTAAATCTTGGCACATTATTTTTATAATACAATGGATTTGTACAAGAATATAATTATTTTTGTTGAAAACTTGTTGTAATCAAGATTCACAAAGTTTCCATGGGCATGAACAAAATTTCAAGGACGCCCCCACTTCAACGGTGCTCATCTTTCTCACTTTCACCATTCTTTTTGAAAATGTTTAAGTTCCCCGCTTAATTTTTTTGTTTTTAATAATTTCAAAATCATACAACAGAATAAAATGACTCTCTAAAACTTTTGGGTTGTCTCGCCGACAATGCTTTCTTTAAAGCCTTATAATTAGACATATAGTGCTCAAGTAATTGATCCACCTAGATCGCAAGGTATATCAAAGCCAATTTTAATTAACAATGATTTGTAATTAAGTAGTGAGCACAAAGTAATATATATCATGTAACAACGGAGTCTAACACTCTTCCTATGCATTGGCATGTGAGAAAAGAACAATTCATGCACACAAAGTAAATGCCAATGCATAGTGTAAATAGTTTCTTGCGATTTTATCATGTTGGAAACATAGAGAGGTGAAGATTTGCTTCCTCTCTCATAATAATTTCAAGTATGAGCAGTAAGCAGATGCATATTATATCCACCAAAATCATCACGTGTAATGGTAAAACACAACCCATCAATATAATCCTTAATAAGCGCAAACTTCTCCGATATAGTGTAGCTGGGAGAATTCAAAAAGATAATAGGACTACCATGTGTATGTGAAATAGCAACAATTTCATGTTTAACATAAGGAACTATAACAAGTTCATCTCCATAAGCATAATTCATATTGGCATAGCTGCCACAAGCATAGCAAGCATCAAGTTAATCAAAAGTGTTGGGGATATAACCCAATGGTGAGACCTGTGGTGGTGTGGAGTTCTCGAAGGGCTCTCTCCGAGGGATCGAGGGATGCGCCGTCAGCAGGTTGAGTAAGAGTCGCCGCGGCAAGCTCTACATTGACAATGCTGGCTGGGGCCACGAGGCCGGCTCGATCGAGTATAGGTACCGGGTCCCCTTTGGCGGAATTCACGTTTTCATCAGAAAGATCGGCAGATCTGAGCACGGGCCGGACATCTGCACCAACCTCGTCGAGTCGGCCCGGCGTATGCAACCCGCCCGTGTTCAACCCAATCGGAGGAGCATTTTTATTGGCTTCACACAGGGCATGGAAGACTCCGCGTAGGGAGGGCAAACCCTTATCCTCTCACATGACGGGTCCTCAAGCGGAGAGACTAAATCGATCTATCATGTTCATGATGGTGGTCTTAGCAGCTACGCCGACGGTGACAGTATTCTGGAGCCCTATGATCCGCCCAGTCGAGCCACCATCTTCATGGCAGGAACAACGTCGGCTCTCAACAGCATGACGATGGGAGAGGCGACAGGAGCCCCCCCGTCAGGTCCCGAGCCAGCCAGGCCGCCGACTCAAGTTTTGCTGGATCTCATGGATGAGCTGACAACTTTGATGGGAACCGAGGTCATGGCTGGAAATCAGGCAGAGCATAATGCAGAGATTACCAGGCTGAAAGGGCTTATGACCAAGGCCTAGGAGGATATAAACAGGTTGCAAGTTCAGATGGACGTTGAGTCGGAGCGTCTTAGGGCGGAAGCTTTCCGTTTTGATCTGGATCAACACGCTATCGAGGCAGTCCTTTGGAGGAGGTCTCAGACCCGCCTCCTGGCGCAGTATGAGCCCCGAAACCTTTTTAACACCTCAGAGGCAGGACCAAATGTGCCATTGGACATAACCTGGACCACAGAAGCACCACGACAGCTAGACCCGCCCCGTAGGGATCAGACCCCACCGCGACACTTTTTGACACCACTTGGCCATTATTCTAACCAGGTGGATAACATGATAGCGGTGGCTACCAGGATCAACGCACTCACTCTCTCTGAGGGGACTCCTTTTGTTGAGGAGGCATGGAATGCCATCGAGTTGTTACAAACGGCGGTGGCTCCGCAGGAGAAGTATACGTACAGCCGGAGTCGTGTGCACTCAACCCCCATCCCAAGTCGCAGTTACAGCCGACGCGTGGAGTCACCGGCGGTCTCCATCAGCGAGCGACGATGCAACCTGCCCCACACCAACGCTCAGGAGATTGTGGACAGGGACAGAGCCCATCGGGGAGCGACATCGGCGACAGATTACCCGGAGGTTCGTGAGCCACCTCCAGTGACCCCTTCAACCTCGGTGGGAGCCGGAGTATCCTCTAGGGATGTTGGTGTGCCTTAATTAATAGCGGCACTATGTAATGAGTTCTTGCCTAAGGATTTTAAAGGACCACGCAAAGTGCCTAACTATACAGCTGATTTACCCCCAGAAGCCTGGATCGAGAGTTATGAGCTTGCCATAGAGATGTTGATGTCAGTGATGCGGACTATGCAAAATACTTCATCATGATGTTGGAAGGGCCGTCTCATACATGGTTAAAGGGCCTGCTTCCCAATACCATTACTTTTGGGTTGAGTTGAAAGCACGATTTATCAAGAATTTCCAAGGGACATGCAAGTAGGCTATGACGATTGTTGACCTTGATCATTGTGTGCAACAGGAGGATGAGTTGGCCCATCATTGGGTTCAGCGGGTCTCGACCGTCATTCATTCATCTGATAATATCTCGGCGGCTCAAGTGGTCCTGATTCTAGAGAAGAATTGTCACTTCTTACCCCTCAAATAGAAGCCCGGACGTCTTAAGCGTTCGTGTTAGGACATGGGTGAGCTCATGTCGGCTCTCACAAAATATGCATATTCTGATACCACAATGGATTCGGGTTCCGATGAGGAGAAGTCGGTTAAGAGTAAAAAGAACTGCAGCGGCAAGCGTCAACAATAGAACATGACAGGAAATAACAACCCAGGCAATGGCAGCAAGCAGAAGCACTCGAATGGTGGGTCAGATTTGGTAGCCAACACCAACACTAGAAACAATCGTGCTAAGGGCAATGGTAAACCTCCTTTCGGCAAGGCCAAAAACCCCTTCAACATAGAAGCAATGCTCAACAAACCCTGCCCGAAGCATAGTCAACCCGGCAAGACGTCCGCTCATCCTTGGAGGGATTGTTATATCATGCGACAATTCCGGAATTACATCCTTAATCATCATCATGGTAACGGCAATGGACCACCTGGCGGGTCAGGATACGGATCTCACGGGTCAGGCTTCGGTGGAGGCGGCTCAAATTCGGGTTGTCAGGGTCAAGGTAATCAAGGTGGCCACCATCAGCAACCTGGAAATGGTGGTCAACAGCAGAACAACCAGCCTAGGTATCAGAGTAACCCGAAGCATCTTAATGGAGGACAGTATCACATCTTCACCACAAGTCTAGACAAACGAGATCAGAAGTTGCACAAGAGGGCGGTTCACACTACAACACCGACTCTTCCGCAATATTTGAAGTGGTCTGAGTACACAATAGCATGCAGAAGGGAGGATCACCCACCGCACCCGGGACACTTGGTGCTTGTGGTGGCCCCTCAGGTAGGAGGCTATAAATTCACAAAGGTGCTGATGGACGGCGGCAGCAGCATCAACATCTTGTACTATGACACCTTTCGTCGGATGGAGCTGACTGACAAGGATCTTAAGCCATCGTCTACGGTATTTCACGGCGTCGTGCCAGGCAAGTCCGCTTATCCAGTGGGGAAAATTGCCCTTGAGGTGGCATTTAGAGATGATTACAATTATAGGGTGGAAACTTTGTGGTTCGAAGTAGTCAAAATCAAGAGCCCATATCATGCCCTGTTTGGGCGACCGATTTTCGCTAAATTCATGGCCCAACCCTGTTATGTCTACTTGTAGCTCAAGATGCCGGGTCTGAAAGGGACGATCACAGTGCATGGTGATCGGAAAATTTCTCTTGAGTGTGAGGAAGGTGACGCTGCATATGCGGAGACAAGTTGTGCTGAGGCAGAGCTCAAGTTTTATACATATAATGTTGACCCGGCTGATACAACTCTGTTGAAAAAGCCCATCACAGTGTCTGAGCCGCCCCTGAAGTTTGTGGCAGAAGATACTAAGTTGGTGATTTTGGTCCTAGCGATTCATAGAAGCAATTCACTATCGAGGCTAATATGGACCCCGCATAGGAAAGCACGCTCATCGAATTCATCCGTGAGAATCGGGACATCTTTCCATGGAAAACTTTTGACATGCCGGGTGTATCGAGAGAATTCGTTGAGCACCACCTTAATGTGGATCCTAAGTTTAAGCCAGTCAAGCAATTTCTCCGTCGTTTCAATGAGGAACGGCATAAAGCTATTGGAGAAGAGGTAGCCCGGCTCTTAGCAGCAGGGTTCATTGTGGAGGTTTTTCACCCGAAGTGGTTGGCTAATCCCGTGCTTGTACTTAAAATGAACGACACGTGGCGTATGTGTGTGGATTACACAGATCTTAACAAAGCTTATCCGGTTGATCCATCTGCTCTCCCTCGCATTGACCAGATCATTGACGCAAGACGGGTTGTGAGAGTTTATGTTTCCTGGATGCTTATTCGGGTTACCATCAGATCAAGATGGCAATTAAAGACCAAGAGAAGACATCCTTCATCACACCTTTTGGAGCTTTCTGCTATGTGTCCATGCCTTTTGGACTTAAAAGTGCACATGCGACTTATCAATGATGTGTGCAAAACTTGTTGGAAATATGCCCTAGAGGCAATAATAAAATGGTTATTATTATATTTCCTTGTTCATGATAATTGTCTATTGTTCATGCTATAATTGTATTAACCAGAAACCATAATACATGTGTGAATACATAGACCACACCATGTCCCTAGTGAGCCTCTAGTTGACTAGCTCGTTGATCAATAGATGGTCATGGTTTCCTGGCCATGGACATTGGATGTCATTGATAACGGGATCACATCATTAGGAGAATGATGTGATGGACAAGACCCAATCCTAAGCATAGCACAAGATCGTGTAGTTCGTATGATAGAGCTTTTCTAATGTCAAGTATCATTTCCTTAGACCATGATATTTTGCAACTCCCGGATACCATAGGAATGCTTTCGGTGTATCAAACATCACAATGTAACTGGGTGACTATAAAGGTGCACCACAGGTATCTCCGAAAGTGTCTGTTGGATTGGCACAAATCGAGACTGGATTTGTCACTCCATGTGATGGAGAGGTATCTCTGGGCCCACTCGGTAATACATCATCATAATGAGCTCATTGTGACTAAGGAGTTAGTCAGGAGATCATGTGTTACGGAACAAGTAAAGAGACTTGCCGGTAACGATATTGAACAAGGTATAGGGATACCGACGATCAAATCTCGGGCAAGTAACATACCGATGGACAAAGGGAATTGTATACGGGATAAATTTAATCACCGACATCGTGGTTCATCCGATGAGATCATCGTGGAACATGTGAGAGCCAATATGTGTATCTAGATCCCACTATTGGTTATTGGCCAGAGAGGTGTCTCGGTCATGACTGCATGGTTCCCGAACACGTAGAGTCTACACACTTAAGGTTCGGTGACGCTAGAGTTGTAATGGGAACTTTATGTGGTTACTGAAAGTTGTTCAGAGTCCCGGATGAGATCCCGAATATCACGAGGAGTTCCCGAATGGTCCGGAGGTGAAGATTTATATATAGGAAGTCTAGTTTCAGTCACCGGAAAGGTTTCGCGGTTTATCGGTATTGTACCGGGACCACCGAAGGGGTTCCGGGGGTCCACCTGCCCCGGAGGGCCTAATGGGCTGAAGTTGCATGGGAACGAACCCCTTATTGGGCTGGTGCGCTCCAAGGGCCCATGGCGCCTAGGGTTGGAAACTCTAGGGGGTGGGGGCGCCTCCCACCTAACTTGGGATGCAAGTTTCCCCCCTATGGCCGCCGCCCCCCTCTAGATGGATCTAGGGGGGCCAAACACCTCTCCCCTTCCCCCTATAAATAGTGGGGTGGGGGTGGGGTGGGGTGGGAGGGCAGTCGCACCCTTCCCCCTAGCGCAGCCCTCCCCCCTCCTACACCTCCTCCTCCTCCTCCTTAGGGCTTAGCGAAGCCTTGCCGGAGAACCACAAGCTCCACCGCCACCACCCCTCGTGCTGCCATAGCTCTCCCTCAACTTCTCCTCCCCCTTTCTAGATCAAGAAGGAGGAGACGTCTCCGGGCTGTACGTGTGTTGAACATGGAGGCGCCGTCCGTTCGGCTTGGATCGGATCTTCCGCTATTTGAATCGCCGCGAGTACGACTCCATCAACCGCGTTCGTTGTAACGCTTCTGATTAGCGATCTTAAAGGGTATGAAGATGCATTCCCTCTCTCTCATTTCTAGCATCTCCTAGATTGATCTTGGTGACACGTAGGAAATTTTTGAATTGTTACTACGTTACCCAACAGTGGTATCAGAACCAGGTCTATGCATAGATTCTATGCACGAGTAGAACACAAGTAGTTGTGGGCGATGATTTGGTCAATTTGGTCGCTGTTACTAGTATTATCTTGATTCGGCGGCATTGTGGGATGAAGCGGCCTAGACCGACTTTACACGTATGCTTATGTGAGACTGGTTCCACCGCCTAACATGCACTTGTTGCATAAGGTGGCTAGCGGGTGTTTGTCTCTCCCACTTTAGTCGGATCGTGTTGGGGATATAACCCCGTGGTGAGACCCGCCAAAGCGGGGCCGGGTCACACCTGGTGGCTCATGGGCCAGACCAAGGATGGGCCTGGAGACTCAAGCCTAGACGTTTGGCGACTTACCAAGATGGGCCAAGATGAAGCCCAGACAAAGAAAGCACAAAGACCCAGTCGGATAAGCCGCTCGGAGATAGCTTGCTCAGGAAGGCAAGACAACTTAGAGATAGACTCTGAGACGTTGTAAGAGTCGGAGTGGGACTTGTGTAACCCGTGGTCTTGACCTCCTATATAAGGGCGAGACCTGGGGCGACTTAGACAGAAACCAACTAATCGAGTGCTAGGTCAAGCGATTCTGCTCCCTTTTAATCAATACTCCAATCAATACAACACAAGTAGGACGCAGGCTATTACCTCTACTTGAGGGGACGAACCTGGGTAAACTCGTGTCCTTCATGCCAACCAACCCCTTTGAGTCCATCACCTTAGCGATGGCCTCGAATCTAAGTCCTCGGACATCTGCCATGATAAAACCACGATGGTTGGCGCCCACCGTGGGGCTAGCGCTCGGTGGTGTTGAGTTCTCAAAGGGCTCTCTACCAGGGTTCGAGGGATACATGGTCAGAAGGATGAACAAGAGTCGTCGCGACCGGTTCTACATTAACGGCGCTGGCTGGGGCCCCAAGGTCAACTCTGTTGAGTACGGTTTTTGGGTTCCCTTCGGCGGAATCCATGTCTTCATTAGCAAGATCGGCGGATCTACACCCGGGCCGGACATCTGCACTCACATCGTCGAGCCAGCTCGGCGCGTGCTGTTGGGGAACGTCGCATGGGAAACAAATTTTTTCCTACGCACACGCAAACCTATCCATGGTGATGAGCATCTACGAGAGGGAGAGTGGATCTACGTACCCTTGCAGATCGCTAAGCGGGAAGCGTTAAGAAATGCGGTTGGTGTAGTCGAACATCTTCGCGATCCAAATCGCCGAGCGTCCCGCGATCTCATCACGATCCGTCCCGCGATCCAATCACGATACGTCCCGCGATCCAATCACGATACGTCCCGTGAACTCATCACGATCCGTCCCGCGATCTCATCACGATCCGTCTCATGATCTTGATCACGATATGTCCCGCGAACTCATCACGATCCGTTCCGCGATCTCATCACGAACCGTCTCGCGATCTCGATCACGGTCCTTCCGATCTAGCGCCGAACGGACGACACCTCCGCGTTCAGCACACGTGCAGCTTGATGATGATCTCCACCGTCTTGATCCAGCAAGAGGAGGTGGAGAGGAGAGAGAGTTCACCGGCAGCGTGACAGCGCTCCGGTGATGGTGGTGGAGTGATTCCGGCAGGGCTTCGCCTAAGCGCTGCGGAAAACCGATCTAGAGGAGAAACTGTGCACCGGTGAAACGGGTAGCACGTGGCCGGAAATTCTGTCCAAAAACCACCCAATCCACTAGTATATATAGGAGGAGAGGAGAGGAGAGGCAGCCAAGGCCTTTGGGTCGGCCGAAATAGGAGGTGGGAGCAATCCTACTTCACCTCCAATCCTAGTTGGAGTAGGATTGCCTCCTATTGGCTGATTTTCCACTTTTTGCTTTAGGACTTTCTCTCCTGCGCCATGGGCCTTTGTGGCTGTTTTCCCAGCCCACTAAGGGCTGGTTATTATTCTCCCACAGCCCATGGACCTGTTGGGGTCGAAATACCCCTCCCGGAGGTCCTCCGGTACACTACCGGCACTCCCGATACAATACCGATACTCCCGGTACACTACCGATGAGCCCGAAACTTTTCCGGAAACCAAACTGGGACTTCCTATATATGAATCTTTACCTCCGGACCATTCCGGAGCTCCTCGTGACATCCGGGATCTCATCCGGGACTCCGAACAACCTTCGGTCACCACCATACATAACTCTACACTACCGAAACGTCACCGAACCTTAAGTGTGCAGACCCTGCGGGTTCGAGAACTATGTAGACATGACCGAGACACCTCTACGGTCAATAACCAATGGCGGGACCTGGACGTCCACATTGGTTCCTACATATTCTACGAAGATCTTTATCGGTCGAACCTCTATGTCAAGGATTCAGTTAATCCCGTATATCGTTCCCTTTGTTCTTCGGTATGTTACTTGCCCGAGATTCGATCGTCGGTATCTCCATACCTAGTTCAACCTCGTTACCGGCAAGTCTCTTTACTCGTTCCGTAATACAAGATCCCGCAACTAACAATTAGTCACATTGCTTGCAAGGCTTATTGTGATGTTGCATTACCGAGTGGGCCCCGAGATACCTCTCCGTTACACGGAGTAACAAATCCCAGTCTCGATCCATGCCAACTCAACAAACACCATCGGAGATACCTGTAGAGCAACTTTATAGTCACCTAGTTACGTTGCGACGTTTGATACACACAAGGCACTCCTCCGATATCCGTGAGTTGCATGATCTCATGGTCATAGGAACATATACTTGACATGCAGAAAACAGTAGCAATAAACTGACACGATCATATGCTATGTTTGTAGTTTGGGTCTTATCCATCACATCATTCTCCTAATGATGTGATCCCATTATCAAATGACATATCATGTCCATGGCTAGGAAACCTTAACCATCCTTTGATCAACGAGCTAGTCCATTAGAGGCATACTAGGGACATGGTTTTGTCTATGTATCCACACATGCATTTAAGTCTCCGATCAATACAATTATAGCATGGATAATAAACGTTTATCATGAACAAGGAAATATGATAATAACTAATTTATTATTGCCTCTAGGGCATATTTCCAACAGTCTCCCACTTGCACTAGAGTCAATAATCTAGTTCACATCACCATGTGATTCGCATTGTTATGAATCTAACACCCAATGAGTTCTGGGGCTCGATCATGCTTTGCATGTGAGAGAGGTCTTATAGTCAACGGGTCTGCGATATTCAGATCCGTGTGTACTTTGCATATCTCTATGTCAAACCGTAAACACTGGTACCACACTCCACTTGGTACTATTTCCAAATGGCTGCTCCACTATACGCATCCAGATTGCTACAACTAGTCATCCGGATAGGTGTTAAAGCTTGCATCGACGTAACTCTTTACGACGAACTCTTTATCACCTCCATAATCAAGAAACATTTCCTTAGTCCTCTGGTTACTAAGGATAATTCCGACCGCTGTCCAGTGATGCACTCCTGGACCACTCTTGTACCCCTTGACAGACTCATGGCAAGGCACACATAGGTGCGGTACACAACATGGCATAATATAGAGCCTATGGCTAAGGCATAGGGGACGACGTTCGTCCTTTCGCTTTCTTTTGCCATTGTCGAGCTTTGAGTCTCACTCAACTTCACACCTTACAAATCAGACGAGAACTATTTCTCTGGCTGATCCATTTTGAACTCTTTCAAAATCTTGTGAAGGTATGCACTCATTGAAAGTCTCATCAAGCATCTTGATCTATCTCTATAGATTTTGATGCTCAACAATTAGGTAGCTTTATCCAGGTCTTCCTTTGAAAATCACTTTCCAAATAACCGTTTTATGCTTTCCAGAAACTCTACATTATTTCTGAACAACAATATGTCATCCACATATACTTATCAGAAATTCTATAGTGCTCCCACTCACTTTATTGCAAATACAAGTTTCTAATAAACTTTGTATAAACATCAAAACTTTGATCACCTCATCAAAGCGTATATTCCAACTCCGAGATGCTTGCTTCAGTCCATGGAAGGATCACCGAAGCTTGCACACCTTTTAGCATCCTTAGGCCTGACAAAACCTTCTGGTTGTATCACATACAACCTTTCCTCAAGTAAACCATTAAGGAAACGATGTTTTGACATCCATCTGCCAGATTTCATAATTGAAAACACAGCAACTGCTAACATAATTCCAACAGACTTTTAGCATTGCTACGAGTGAGAAAGTCTCATCGTAGTCAAATCCTTGAACTTGTCACAAACATCTTTGCAACAAGTCGAGCTTTACAAATAGTGACATTCACCATCAGTGTTTGTCTTCATTTTAAAGATCCATTTGTACTCAACGACCTGCCGTCCAGCGAGCAAGTCTACCAAAGTCTACACTTGGTTTTAATACATGGATCCTATCTCGGATTTCATGGCCTCCAACCATTTGTCGGAATCCGGGCCCATCATCGCTTCTCCATAGCTCGTAGGTTCATCGTTGTCCAACAACATGACCTCCAAGACAGAGTTGTCGTACCGCTCAGGAGCAGTACACATCCTTGTCGACCTACAAACTTCGATAGTAACTTGATCCTGAAGCTTCATGATCATCATCATTAACTTCCTCTTCAACTAACGTAGGCTTCACAGAAACATCTTTCTGCACTGCACTACTCTCTAGTTGAACAAAGGTTTAAAAACCTCATCAAGTTCTATCTTCCTCCCACTCAATTCTTTCGAGAGAAACTTTTTCTCGAGAAAGGACCCAGTTCTAGCAACAAACACTT
Organism: Hordeum marinum; assembly: GCA_022496015.1. Taxonomy (NCBI): domain Eukaryota; kingdom Viridiplantae; phylum Streptophyta; class Magnoliopsida; order Poales; family Poaceae; genus Hordeum; species Hordeum marinum. Next base: position 411,594,662 of record CM039678.1, on the reverse strand, counting down.
TGCACTCGGATCTGAGATAGAAGGCATACCCATCTGTTCTTAGGGTATTCTATGAAGATACATTTGTCCGCTTTGGGTTCTAGCTTATTATGTGAAAACATTTTCCACACAAGCATCGCAGCCCCAAACATTAAGAAATGACAGCTTAGGTTTCTATCAAACCATAATTCACACGGTGTCATCTTAACGGATTTAGATGATGCCCTATTTAAAGTGAATGTAGTTGTCTCTAATGCATAACCCCAAAAATTATAGTAGTAAAACGATAAGAGACATCACAGTATGCACTATATCAATAGAGCATGACTATGATGTTCGGACACACCATCACACCATGGTGTTCCAGGTGGCGTTAGTTGTGAAACAAATTTCACGTTGTCTTAAGTTGTATGCCAAACTCGTAACTCAGATATTCACCTCCATGCCATCGGAAGTTACAAGCTGGCTATGGAGATGTTGGATGTCAATGACGCGGTTTGCGCAAAGTATTTTATCATGATGCTGGAAGGGCCGGCTCGCACGTGGTTGAAGGGTTTGCCACCCAATACCATCAATTCATGGACTGAGCTAAAGGCAAAATTCATCAAAAAATTTCAAGGAATGTGAGGCTACGACGATTGTGGATCTGGATCACTGTGTACAGCAGGAGAATGAGTCGGCTCATCATTGGGTCTGGTGGGTCTCAACTATCATCCACTCATTTGAGCAGATCACGACAGCTCAGGCGGTTTTGATTCTGGAAAAGAATTGTCAATTTACCCCTCTGAAGCAGAAGCTCAGCCGGCTTAAACGCACGTGTCAAGACATTGGGGAGCTCATGGCGGCTCTCATGAAGTATGCCAACTCTGATAACACAAAGGATCCAGGCTCTGATGAAGAGAAGCCTGGTCAGAATAAAAAGAATAACCATGGCAAGGGTGTGGCAGGCAATGGTAACCAAGGCAAGAGGAAGAACCCGGACGGCGGGTCAGAATTGGTGGCCAATGCCAGCATAGGCAACAACCGCGCCAAGGGCAACAGGAAGTTCAGACCGCCTTTTAATAAGAATAAGACTCCTTTCAATTTGGAAGAGATGCTCAACAAACCTTGTTCGGAGCACAGCCGGCCTGATAGACCGGCGGGTCACACATGGGGTAATTGCCACGTTATGCAAAAGTTCAAGGACTACAGCCTACGATAGCACAACAATGATGGTGGCCCACCCGACGGCTTAGGACCAGGTGGGTCAGGAGCTAGGTTTGGGTCCGGCGGCTCAGGATCCGGCCATCATGCCCAGGGTAACCACGGAGTACATCATCAACACTCTGGTGGCAACAATCAGCAACAGAATAACCAGTCTGGATATCAGAGTAATCCAAAGCAGCTCAGTTCGGGTCAGTATCATGTCTTTACGACCAGCCTTGACAGGCGAGATAAGAAGCTACGCAAGCGGATGGTTAATGCGATCGCACCGGCTCTACCACAATATTTGAAGTGGTTTGAGTACGACATCACCTGGAGCAGGGAGGATCACCCGCCGCGTGTTGATGACCCAGGGCGACTGGCTCTGGTGGTTGCCCCACAAGTGGGAGGATATGTGTTCACTAAAGTGCTTATGGATGGTGGCAGTAGTATCAATATACTATACTACGACACTTTTTGACAGATGAAGTTGCTTGATAAGGATCTTAAGCCTTCCTCGACAGTTTTTCATGGTGTAGTGCCTAGCAAGTCGGCTTACCCAGTGGGTAAGATCTCTTTGGAAGTCGCCTTTGGTGACGAGTATAACTACAGGGTGGAGACCTTGTGCTTTGAGGTAGTAAAAATCAAGAGCCCCTACCACGCTTTATTTGGGCGGCTGGCTTATGCCAAGTTCATGGCTAGGCCTTGCTATCTCTACTTGCAGCTCAAGATGCCCGGGTTGAACGGGACGATTACCGTTCATGGTGATCAGAAGACGACTATTGAGTGCGAGGAAGGAGACGAAGCTTATGCAGAGTCCAGTTGTGTAGAGGCGGAGCTCAAATTTTGCAAGGAAAATGTTGACCCAGAGGACATGACTCTGCTGAAAAAGCCCACCATAGAGGTTGAGCCGCCCCTCAAATTTTTGGTGGACGATACCAAATTGGTGGATTTCACTCCGGGCGACTCATGTCAAGAGTTCACTGTTGGGGCCAATATGGATCCCAAATAGGAAAGCGCGCTCATCGAATTCATCCGTGAGAATCGAGACATCTTTGCATGGAGACCTTCTGACATGCCGGGTGTTTCGAGAGAGTTTGCTGAGCACCACCTTAATGTGGATCCTAAGTTTAAACCAGTCCAGCAGTTTCTACGGTGGTTCAACAAGGAGAGACGCAAGGCCATCGGGGAAGAGATAGCCTGGCTCCTGGCGGCGGGTTTCATCGTCGAGGTCTTTCACCCGGAGTGGCTTGCTAACCCGATGCTGGTGCTTAAGAAGAACGACACGTGGCGCATGTGTGTGGACTACACGGATCTTAACAAGGCTTGTCCGGCTGACCCGTTTACTCTCCGTCTTGTTGACCAGATCATTGATGTGACGGCGGGTTGTGAGAGTTTATGCTTCCTGGATGCTTATTCTAGTTATCATCAGATCAAGATGGCAGTCAAGGACCAAGAGAAGATGGCTTTAATCATGCCTTTTGGTGCCTTCTGCTACGTGTCTATGCCTTTTGGGCTCAAGAGTGCCCAGGCGACTTACAAGCGTTGTGTCCAAAACTTTCTGCACAGCTAGATTGGGCGTAACGTTCATGCATATGTGGATGATATTGTGATCAAATCAAGGAAGAAGGAGACTCTGCTTGATGACCTGAAGGAGACTTTCGACAACTTACGAGTCTACAAGATGATGCTTAACCCGGCTAAGTGTGTCTTTGGCGTTCCGGCGGGCAAGCTCTTGGGATTTCTAGTCTCTAAGCGTGGCATTGAAGCTAACCTGGATAAGATGAAAGCTATCACCTCCCTGTCTGAGCTGGCATGCATCAACGATGTTCAGCGCTTGGTGGGGCGAATTTCTGCGTTAAACCGGTTTATAAGATGCCTTGGTGAAAAGGCCATCCCTTTGTACCAGATGATCAAAAAGAGTAACAATTTTGTCTGGAGTAAGGAGGCGGGTGAAGCGTTTGAAGCGCTCAAGAGACAACTCACTGAGCCGCCGGTCCTAGCCGCTCCGGTTGAGAAAGAACCCTTGTTCTTATACGTGGCGGCTAATAATAGGGCTGTCAGTGCTGCAATCGTCATCGAGCGTAAGGAGGCAGGGAAGGAATATGTAGTTCAAAGGCCGGTTTACTATATCAGTGAGGTCCTGACAGAGTCCAAGCAGAGGTATCCACATTGGCAGAAGCTGGTGTATGGGGTGTTCATGGCCAATCGCAAGCTAAAGCATTATTTCCTGGGCCACCAGATCACTGTTGTTAGCTCTGCCCCTTTGGGAGACATAATTCAAAACAGAGAAGCCACTGGCAGGATCGCTAAGTGGGCACTGGAGCTTGGACCTCTCAATTTGAAACACGTACCTCGCACGGCGGTCAAGTCTCAAGCCTTGGTGGATTTCATAAATGACTATACTGAGTGTCAAGCGCTTGAGGAAAAGCCGGACAACACGTACTAGACAATTCACTTTGATGGATCCAGGCAGCTGGAAGGATCAGGGGCAGGGGTTGTCTTAACAACCCCCAAAGGTGATAAGTTCTGTTATGTGCTAAGGTTGATGTTTCCTTGTACTAACAATGCAGCTGAGTACGAAGCCCTGCTTCATGGCCTCAGGGTGGCCAAGGAGATGAACCTAAGCCGGGTTAGATGCTTCGGCGACTCAGACCTCGTAGCCCAGTAGGTGTCAGGCACTTGGGATTCCAAGGACCCATGGATGGCGGCTTACCGCTAGGTGGTTTACATCATCGTTGGTCACTTCAAGGGTTATCAGGTGGATCATATCGATCGTCACAAGAACAAGGCGACTGATGCTTTGTCAAGGCTGGGTTCTCAACGAAAGCTGGTGCCGCCTAACGTTTTCTTGGATGTGTTACATCACCCATCGGTTAAGTTACCTTCAGAGGAAGACTTGGCTATTCCTGACCCGGAGGGACAGCTGGTGGCGGCTCTACATGCTATTCTTGACTAGACTGTGCCTTATTTGGTGTACTTGACTCGCGGCAAGTTACCTGATGGTGAAAATCTTGCTAGACAGATCACCAGGCGGTCTAAGTCTATGACGATAGTCAATGGCAAGTTACATAAGTGTAGCATCACTTACGTGTTTCAACGTGGTGTCTCACCTGAAGAGGGCAAGGAAATCTTGAATGAAATTCATACTGGTGATTGTGGTCATCATGTCGTCTCAAAATCTCTAGTGGCCAAGGCCTTCCGACATGGTTTCTCTGGCTGACGGCTCATAAAGATGCGGAATATCTGGTCCACAAGTGTGATGGTTGTCAAAAGTTTGGCCGGCATGCTCATGTTCCGGCTCAAGAGTTGTGCATGATTCCAATTACTTGACCGTTTGCAGTCTGGGGGCTTGATATGGTGAGACCTTTCAAGAGATCCAAAGAAAAGAAGACCCACCTATTGGTGGCGGTTGACAAGTTTACTAAGTGGGTAGAAGCTGAGCCGGTGAGCAAGTGTGACGCGGCTATGGTGGCTCAGTTTATTAAAAAGTTGATCTACCGTTTTGGTTACCTCACAATATCATCACGGATAATGGTACGGACCTATCCAAGGGGGCTATGCGAGTGTTCTGCGACAGTGAACACATCCGGCTTGATGTTTCTATGGTTGCTCATCCTCAGTCAAATAGTCAGGGATAGCGCGCTAACCAAGAAATCTTGAGAGGTATCAAGCCCCGGCTTATGGTTCCTTTACCGCGAACGCCGGGTTGTTGGGTGGAGGAGTTGCCGTCCATCTTATGGAGCATCAGAACTACTCCCAACAGATCAACGGGTTATACACCTTTCTTCATGGTTTACGGTGCAGAAGCCGTGTTACGAAGTGACATCCATCATGACTCGCCACGAGTGGCAGCTTACGTTGAGGCGGACAATGAAACGGCGCGCCAAGACACGTTGGATGCCTTGGAGGAGGAACATGATCTGGCGACGACTCTATCGGTAATTTATCAACAAGACCTGCGCCGCTATCATAGCCATAGAGTCAAGACCCAGACATTTCAAGAAGGCGACTTAGTGTTGCGGTTGATTCAAGACGAGACAGATGCGCACAAGTTGTCCCCTCCATGGGAAGGACCTTTCGTGGTCAGCAGAAATCTCAACAACGGGTCATATTACCTCATTGACATCTGAGATGACTCATATACCTCAGGGCAGGAGACCTGCTGGCCATGGAACATAGCGCATCTACGAACTTACTATACTTAAGTTGTCAAGACTTGACATTGTACACCATCATTGTACATATCATATATCTATATGAATAAAGTTGGCATCCCTGCAAACTAGGGCCTCTCCCATTTTGCATATCTCAATCTGTTCAAAAAGATGAAAACATGATCGTCCAGGGGGCTTCCCACCCATCGGGTGTAGCTTATCACACCCTATCAGTCGGCTTTCAAAGCCAAATAGTTGACTCCGTCAACATGATCGTCCACGGGGCTTCCCACCCATCGGGTGTAGCTTATACCCTATCGGTCGGCTCTAAGCCAAACAGTTCACTCCGTCAACAAAGGTCATTTGGGGGCTTCCAACCCACCGAGTTTAGCTTACACACCCTCTTGATCGGCTCTCAAGCCAAACAGGGTTAAACCTGACTGTAAGCTGATGCTGCTCCGCTAGGTGACCTGCCTGTAAGCTGTAAGCTGATGCTGCTCCGCTAGGTGACCCATATCTACTCAAGTCATTAATGAAGGTGAGAAAGTAACGATAACCACCACGCGCTTCGACATTCATTGGACCGCACACATCAGTATGTATGATTTCCAACAAGTCACTCGCCCGTTCCATTGTTCCAGAAAACGGCGTTTTGGTCATCTTGCCCATCAGGCATGGTTCACACGTGTCAAGTGATTTAAAATCAAGTGACTCCAAAAGTCCATCAGCATGGAGATTCCTCATGCGTTTTACACCAATATGACCTAAACGGCAGTGCCACAAGAAAGTGGTACTATCATTAACAACTCTACATCTTTTGGCATCAATGTTATGAACATGTGTGTCATCACTATCAAGATTCAAAATGAATAAACCCCTAACATCGGGTGCATGACCATAAAAGATATTACTCATATAAATAACAACCTTTATTCTCTGATTTAAATGAGTAACCGTCTCGCAATAAACAAGATCCAGATATAATGTTCATGCTTAACGCAGGCACTAAATAACAATTATTCAGGTTCATCACTAATCCTGATGGTAATCGAAGAGAGAGCGTGCCGACGGCGATCACATCAACCTTGGAACCATTTCCCACGCGTATCGTCACTTCATCCTTTGCCAGCCTTCGTTTATTCCGTAGTTCCTGCTTTGAGTTGCAAATGTGAGCAACCGAACCGGTATCAAATACCCAGGCACTACTACGAGAGCTAGTAAGGTACATATCAATAACATGTATATCATATATACCTTGTTTGTCGTTGGCCGCCTTCTTGTCAGCCAGGTACTTGGGGCAGTTCCCCTTCGAGTGACCAGTTCCCTTGCAATGAAAGCACTCAGTTTCTGGCTTAGGTCCATGCTTAGGCTTCTTTGTAGGAGTAGCAACTGCTTTGCCACCCTTCTTGGTTTTACCCTTCTTGCCTTTGCTTTTGCCATTTTTCTTGAAACTAGTGGTTTTATTGACCATCAACACTTGATGTTCTTTCTGGATTTCAGACTCAGCGACTTTCAGCATCGCAAACAGCTCGGCGACTGACTTGTTCATCCCATGCATGTTATAGTTGATCACAAAGCTCTTGTAACTAGGTGGCAGCGATTGAAGAACTCTATCAGTGATTGCCTCCGGTGGAAGGGTAATTCCCAACTCAGCTAGACGGTTTGAGTACCCAGACATTCTGAGTATGTGCTCACTAATAGACCCGTTCTCCTCCATCTTGCAAGCATAGAATTTATCGGAGGTCTCATACCTCTCGATCCGGGCGTTCTTCTGAAAGATAAACTTCAACTCCTGGAACATCTCATATGCTCCATGACGTTCAAAACGTCTTTGAAGTCCCGGTTCTAAGCCATACAATATTGCACACTGAACTATTGAGTAGTCTCCAGCACGAGCCTCCCAAGCGTTCTTAACATCTTCGGAGGTCATGTCTTCTGGCTGGTCACCAAGTGGTGCATCAAGGACATATGACTTCTAGGAAGCCGTGAGGATAATCCTCAGATTATGGGCCCAGTCAACAAAGTTACTTCCATCATCTTTCAATTTAGCTTTCTCTAAGAACGCATTAAAATTCAGGGGTGCTACTGCGCAAGCCATTGATCTACAACATAAATATGCAAAGGTTACTTAGACTATTGTTCATGATAGTGAGTTTAGTTAATCAAATTACTAAAGCTCCCACTCAAATTGACATCCCTCAGGTCATATGAGTGTCACATGATCCAAATTCACCAACTCAAGTCCGATCATCACGTGAGTTAAGTTGGCTTCAATGGTGAACATCACTATGTTGATCATATCTACTATATGACTCATGTTCGACCTTTCGGTCTCTTGTGTTCCGAGGCCATGTCTGTACATGCTAGGCTCGTCAAGTTTAACCCGAGTGTTCTGCACGTGCAAATCTGGCTTGCACCCGTTGTATGTGAACGTAGAGTCTATCACACCCGATCATCACGTGGTGTCTCGACACGACGAACTTTCGCAACGGTGCACACTCGGGGAGAACACAATTCATCTTGAAATTTATGTGAGGGATCAACTTATGATGCTACCGCCGTACTAAACAAAACAAGGTGCATAAAAGGATTAACATCTCATGCAATTCATAAGTGACATGATATGGCCATGAACTTGTGTTTAAGATCTCCATCTTCAAAACACCGGCGTGATCTCCATCGTCACCGGCACAACACCATGATCTCCATCATCTTGATCTCCATCAATGTGTTGCCATTGGGGTTGTGGCGCCAGCCCTGCTTCTACTTCTATTGCTACCACTTAGCGATAAAGTAAAGCATTACATAGCGCTTAATGATTAACACGCAGGTCATACAATAATTAAAGACAACCCTATGGCTCCTGCCGGTTGCCGTGTTCACCGACGTGTAAGTCGTGAAAATCTATACATCACATGATCATCTCATAGATCACATATATCTCATCATGTAATTGGCCATATCACATCACAACATACCCTGCAAAAACAAGTTAGAATTCCTCTAATTGTTGTTGCATGTTTTACGTGGCTGCTACGGGTATCTAGCAAGAACGATTCTCACCTACGCATAAACCACAACGGTGATACATAGATTGCTTTTCAACCTTCTCAAGGACCGCCTTTGACGGATCCGATCCAACTAAAGTGAGACAAACTGTCGCCCGCAAGCCATCTAAGCAACAAGTTGTGTCGAGGGAACCGGTCTCTCGTAAGTGTACTAGTAATGTTGGTCTGAGCCGTTTTATCTCACAATCCCGCTGAACCAAAATCCGACCAAGGGAGGAAGCAATCTAAGCATCAACGCCCACAAACCTTTTGTGTTCTACTCGAGATCTCATCGAACCATCAACCTAGCTCATGATGCCACTGTTGGGGAACGTCGCATGGGAAACAAAAATTTTCCTACGCACACGCAAACCTATCCATGGTGATGAGCATCTATGAGAGGGAGAGTGGATCTACGTACCCTTGTAGATCGCTAAGCGGGAAGCGTTAAGAAACGCGGTTGGTGTAGTCGTACTTCTTCGCGATCCAAATCGCCGAGCGTCCCGCGATCTAATCACGAACCATCCCGCGAACCAATCACGAACCGTCCCACGATCTCGTCACGATCCGTCCTACGATCCGATCACGAACGTCCCGTGGCCGTGATCATGATCCTTCCGATCTAGTACCGAACGGACGGCACCTCCGCGTTCAGTACACGTGCAGCTTGGTGACGATCTCCACCGTCTTGATCCAGCAAGAGGAGGTGGAGAGGAGAGAGAATTTCCCGGCAGCATGACGGCGCTCCGGTGATGATGGTGGAGCAATTCCGGCAGGGCTTCGCCTAAGCACTGCGGAACTACGATCTAGAGGAGAAACTATGCACCGGTGGAACGGGTAGCACGTGGCCGGAAATTCTGTCCAAAAGCCACCCAATCCACTAGTATATATAGGAGGAGAGGAGAGGCAGCCCTTGGCACAAGTCCAAGACTCTTTGGTTCGGCCGGCTAGGAGAGGAGCAATCGTACTCCTACTCCAATCCTAGTTGGAGTAGGATTGCTTCCTATTGGCTGATTTTTCCCTTTTCTCTTTAGGACTTCCCCTCCCTACACCATGGGCCTTTGTGGCTGTTTCCCCAGCCCACTAAGGGCTGGTTAATACTCTCCCACAGCCCATGGACCTCTTGGGGTCGAAATACCCCTCCCGGAGGCCTCCCGGTACACTACCGGCACTCCCGGTACACTATCGATGAGCCCGAAACTTTTCCGGCGACCAAACTGGGACTTCCTATATATAAATCTTTACCTCCGGACCATTCCGAAGCTCCTCGTGACTTCCAGGATCTCATCCGGGACTTCGAACAAACTTCGGTCACCACCATACATAACTCTACACTACCGAAACGTCACCGAACCTTAAGTGTGCAGACCCTACGGGTTCGAGAACTATGTAGACATGACCGAGACACCTCTACGATCAATAACCAATGGCGGGACCTAGACATCCACATTGGTTCCTACATATTCTACGATGATCTTTATCGGTCGAACCTCTATGTCAAGGATTCAGTTAATCCCGTATAACGTTCCCTTTGTTCTTCGGTATGTTACTTGCCCGAGATTCGATCGTCGGTATCTCCATACCTAGTTCAACCTCGTTACCGGCAAGTCTCTTTACTCGTTCTGTAATACAAGATCCCGCAACTAACAATTAGTCACATTGCTTGCAAGGCTTATTGTGATGTTGCATTACCGAGTGGGCCCCGAGATACCTCTCCGTCACACGGAGTAACAAATACCAGTCTCGATCCATGCCAACTCAACAGACACCATCGGAGATACCTGTAGAGCACCTTTATAGTCACCCAATTACGTTGCGACATTTGATACACACAAGGCACTCGTCCGATATCTGTGAGTTGCATGATCTCATGGTCATAGGAACATATACTTTGACATGCAAAAAACAGTAGGAATAAACTGGCACGATCATATGCTATGTTTGTAGTTAGGGTCTTGTCCATCACATTATTCTCCTAATGATGTGATCCCATTATCAAATGACATCACATGTCAATGGCTAGGAAACCCTGACCATCTTTGATCAACAAGCTAGTTCACTAGAGGCATACTAGGGACACAGTGTTGTCTATTTGCCCACACATGCAATGTGTTTCTAATCAATGCAATTATAGCATGGATAATAAACGATTATCATGAACAAGGAAATATAATAATAAACACTTTATATATTGCCTCTAGGGCATATTTCCAACAGTCTCCCACTTGCACTAGAGTCAATAATCTAGTTCACATCACTATGTGATTTACATGGCAATGAATTGAACACCCATACAGTTCTGGTGTTGATCATGTTTAGCCCTTGGAAGTGGTTTAGTCAACGGGTCTGCAACATTCAGATCCGTGTGCACTTTGCAAATATTTATGTCCTTCTCCTCGATGTAGAACCGGATGGAGTTGAAGCGTCACTTTATGTGTCTGGTCCTCTTGTGAAACCTTGGTTCCTTGGCTAGAGCAATGGCACCAGTGTTGTCACAGAACAGGTTCATTGGATTCAGTGCACTAGGCACTACTCCAAGATCTGTCATGAACTGCTTCATCCAGACACCTTCCTTTGCTGCCTCCGAGGCTGCGATGTACTCCGCTTCGCACGTAGAATCAGCTACCACGCTTTGCTTGGAACTGCACCAGCTTACCGCTCCCCCGTTAAGAATAAATACGTATCCGGTTTGCGATTTAGAATCGTCCGGATCAGTGTCAAAGCTTGCATCGACGTAACCCTTTACGACGAGCTCTTCATCACCTCCATAAACGAGAAACATGTCCTTAGTCCTGTTAAGGTACTTAAGGATATTCTTGACCGCTTGCCAGTGCTCCATTCCAGGATCACTTTGAAACCTTCCAGCCATACTTATGGCAAGGTTGACATCGGGTCTTGTGCATAGCATTGCATACATGATAGAGCCTATGGCTGAAGCATAGGGGATGACGCCCATCCTTTCTTTATCTTCTGCAGTCACTGGGCATTGAGTCTTACTCAACTTCACACCTTGTAACACAGGCAAGAACCCTTCTTGGCTTGTTCCATTTTGAACTTCTTCAAAACCTTATCAAGGTATGTGCTCTGTGAAAGTGCTATTAAGCGTCTCGACCTATCTCTATAGATCTTAATGCCTAATATAAAAGCAGCTTCTCTTAGGTCCTTCATTGAAAAACTCTTATTCCAATATTCCTTCACGCTTTCTAGCATTTCTATATCGTTTCCGATCAGCAATATGTCATCCACATATAACACTAGAAACGCTATAGAGCTCCCACTCACTTTCTTGTAAATACAAGCTTCTCCATAAACTTGTATAAAACCAAACGCTTTGATCACTTCATCAAAGTGCTTATTCCAACTTCGAGATGCTTGCACCAGTCCATAAATGGATCGCTGGAGTTTGCAAACTTTGTCAGCATTCTCTGGATCGACAAAAACCTTTGGGTTGCATCATATACAACTCTTCCTCAAGGAAACCGTTGAGGAACGCCGTTTTGACATCCATCTGCCAAATTTCATAGTCGAAATAAGCAGCTATTGCCAACATGATTCTGACAGACTTAAGCATCGCTACGGGTGAGAAAGTCTCATCATAGTCAACTCCTTGAACTTGTGAAAAACCCTTTGCCACAAGTCGAGATTTATAGACGGTGACATTACCGTCCGCGTCTGTCTTCTTCTTATAGATCCATTTGTTCTGAATGGCCTTTCGCCCTTCAGGTAGTACTTCCAAAGTCCACACTTTGTTTTCATACATGGATCTCATCTCAGATTTCATGGCCTCTAACCATTTCTCGGAATCCGGGCCCATCACTGCTCCTCCATAGCTCGTAGGTTCATTGTTGTCTAACAACATGACCTCCAAGACAGGGTTGCCGTACCACTCGGGAGTAGTACGCGTCCTTGTCGACCTACGAGGTTCAATAGCAGCTTGATCCGAAGCTTCATGATCATCATCATTAACTTCCTCTTCTACCATCGTAGGTTCCACAGAAACATCTTTCTGCGCTGCGCTACTCTCTGGTTGAAGTAAAGGTCCAATAACCTCATCAAGCTCTATTTTCCTCCCACTCAATTCTTTCGAGAGAAACACTTTCTCAAGAAATGTTCCGTTCTTAGCGACAAACACTTTGCCCTCGGATATGAGATAGAAGGTATACCCGACTGTCTCTTTCAGGTATCCTATGAAGACGCATTTTTCCGCTTTGGGTTCCAGCTTTTCAGGCTGAAGCTTTTTGACATAAGCATCACATCCCCAAACTTTAAGAAACGACAACTTCGGCTTTTTGCCAAACCATAGTTCATATGGTGTCGTCTCAACAGATTTCGATGGTGCCCTATTTAAAGTGAATGCAGCTGTCTCTAATGCATAACCCCAAAACGATAGTGGCAAATCGGCAAGAGACATCATAGAACGCACCATATCTAATAAGGTCCGATTACGACGTTCAGACACACCATTACGCTGTGGTGTTCCGGGCGGTGTCAACTATGAAACAATTCCACACTATCTTAAGTGACTGCCAAACTCATAACTCAGATATTCACCTCCTCGATCAGATCGCAGAAATTTAATCTTCTTGTTACGATGATTCTCAACTTCACTCTGTAATTGCTTGAACTTTTCAAATGTTTCAGACTTGTGTTTCATCAAGTAAATATACCCATATCTACTTAAGTCATCATCGAAGGTGAGAAAGTAACGATAACCACCGTGCGCTTCGACATTCATTGGACCGCACACATCAGTATGTATGATTTCCAACAAGTCACTCGCCCGTTCCATTGTTCCAGAAAACGGCGTTTTGGTCATCTTGCCCATCAGGCACGGTTCACATGTGTCAAGTGATTCAAAATCAAGTGACTCCAAAAGTCCATCAGCATGGAGCTTCCTCATGCGTTTTACACCAATATGACCTGAACGGCAGTGCCACAAGAAAGTGGTACTATGATTAACAACTCTACATCTTTTGGCATCAATGTTATGAACATGTGTGTCATCACTATCAAGATTCAAAATGAATAAACCCCTAACATCGGGTGCATGACCATAAAAGATATTACTCATATAAATAGAACAACCTTTATTCTCTGATTTAAATGAGTAACCGTCTCGCAATAAACAAGATCCAGATATAATGTTCATGCTTAACGCAGACACTAAATAACAATTATTCAGGTTCATCACTAATCCTGATGGTAATCGAAGAGAGAGCATGCCAACAGCGATCACATCAACCTTGGAACCATTTCCCACGCGCATCGTCACTTCATCCTTTGCCAGCCTTCGTTTATTTCGTAGTTCCTGCTTTGAGTTGCAAATGTGAGCAACCGAACCGGTATCAAATACCCAGGCACTACTACGAGAGCTAGTAAGGTACACATCAATAACATGTATATCATATATACCTTGTTTGTCGTTGGCCGCCTTCTTGTCAGCCAGGTACTTGGGGCAGTTCCGCTTCCAGTGACCAGTTCCCTTGCAATGAAAGCACTCAGTTTCTGGCTTAGGTCCATGCTTAGGCTTCTTTGTAGGAGTAGCAACTGCTTTGCCACCCTTCTTGGTTTTACCCTTCTTGCCTTTGCTTTTGCCATTTTTCTTGAAACTAGTGGTTTTATTGACCATCAACACTTGATGTTCTTTCTGGATTTCAGACTCAGCGACTTTCAGCATCGCAAACAGCTCGGCGACTGACTTGTTAATCCCGTGCATGTTATAGTTGATCACAAAGCTCTTGTAACTAGGTGGCAGCGATTGAAGAACTCTATCAGTGATTGCCTCCGGTGGAAGGGTAATTCCCAACTCAGCTAGACGGTTTGAGTACCCAGACATTCTGAGTATGTGCTCACTAATAGACTCGTTCTCCTCCATCTTGCAAGCATAGAATTTATCGGAGGTCTCATACCTCTCGATCCGGGCATTCTTCTGAAAGATAAACTTCAACTCCTGGAACATCTCATATGCTCCATGACGTTCAAAACATCTTTGAAGTCCCGGTTCTAAGCCATACAATATTGCACACTGAACTATTGAGTAGTCATGGCTCTTATTGAAACGTCTTCAGACTCCACATGCAAGACACTTGATAAAGGTAAAACAAATCCAGCAAGACCGTCCGACGTGTCGACGAACCCAATAAGAGCCGTGTATCTCGTTCTCAGGACACGACGGATAAGCTAGTGTACGGTGGCCTAATAGAAATCTCCCAAGTTGCCCTGGGTTGGCCCCGCATAGTGCTCTAGTTTGGACCAACACTCATGAGGAGCACTGGCCCGGGGGTTGATTAATTATCCACGGGTTTGCAAAGCCCTATGAAATTTTTATTAAGTTATTAAGCAAATGTAGTACCTATGTTGGATCTTGCCAGACAAGTTTTAATCTCAGCCGAATAAACAAGGGGGTCCCCATAACAACCCCGAGCGTGTTAAGAGCGCAAAATATGGAAACCATAACACCGGTAACAAGAACTATGGCGGTAACAGCGGAACAAAACACCTAGCATAAGGCCAAGCCTTCCACCAATACCAAGATATATATGTGCATTAAATTAAATAACAAATAATATTGTGATATCCAAATCCATGTTATCACACGGAACAACCTGCACCTGCAACTAAGAACGCTATAAGAGGGGCTGAGCAGCGGTAACTTAGCCAATCAAAGGTTTGCTAGGATGTGGAGGGTTAGAGGCTTTCATGGCAATTAGGAGGCTGATATTCAAGTGGTAGGTAGCGCAATTGTAACGATAATAGCGAGAAACTAGCAAGCAAAAATAGTATCGGGATCCGAGTACGATCATCTTGCCTGTTGGTTCTTCAGTGAAACAAGTAGCGGGATCCTCGTAGTAGTACTCTCATGGGTCCTCATACTCAGTATCCATACTCGCGTCTACCCAAGAGAAACAGCAATAATAAACATCCAACCAAGGTTCAATGCACAACCAAGATGATGCATGATTCATTTATGAAGAATTAACATGGCAATCAAAAACTAGTCATGTTTCACATGCAAAGTTTGTTTATTAATGAATCTGGACAGAACCTCATGTTAGGTTATTTAAACATTCATGAAAATTGAAAATATGGATGCATCATGCAAAATCGATAGAAATGCATATAAGGAACGCAAGAAATGGAGTTACGGTTCTCACGATACGCTCACGAGAAGGTACGAAGGCAAAACACAAGACAACCAATACCATGGGCTAATTCTTGGTATTCCAAGGTAGACAATGGTTAGGCAATGAAAAACCAACCACAATAGACTCAAATATCAATCAATTCCATGGAGTATAGCTCCCACAAGTCACAAAACAATAAAACAAACAATCTGCCACAAAACAGCAACATAGCAACTTACACAGCCCACAACTTGAGCTACAGGAACCCTACAGCCACAAACAAGATATTTATAGAAACTACATAACAAATGCATCAACTTATCCAACAACACAATCTGCATAGTAGGTCCACATCAATAAGCATGAAGCTATCAAGTTGACAAGATGAAACAGTTTTCTAGGACTTAGTGAAAATAACAGTTTTTTGGAATCTGAGTTAATAAAGTAGCAAGTTGACAACAGTAGTTGAATAGGTTAGAGAGCACCTCTTGGCATGAAAATTAACATGATAGTATTAGACAACATCTAATTCAAATAACTAACACTGAGCATGAGCTAATTCCCAACACCTCACAATATGTCAACCACTCTTCATGGCATAAAAATAACAGCAGATACTCAGACTTAGTCATTTTTAGCATGCTGAAACAGAAACATCAAGTTGGCTACTTAGCAGCAGGTTTCCCACTTATATGGGTGATTCCCATGTTAAAAAAAGTACCATGGCATAATAGATATGAAACACTAACACTTCCATGTTGGCACATGCCCCAAAGCAAGCAAGGATTAAATCATGCAAAAATGACAAATTGGCATCACAGCTAGAATGACAGTTTTATAAACTTGCACAAAAGTGAAATCTGAAAGCACCAATGGATTATTGTCTCTTTCTATCCCAAAAACATTTGTCATACTCATATGTTCATGTGAAACAACAAGGCACAAACAAGATAGCAAAACTACCACCTATTCTCATAAATGATACATAGCTCTATTTGAACATGGGCATAAATGATCACAACCAGATTTGTAACTTAGCTAGATATGGAAAAGAGCTAACAATCACCACATGCATATAAATAAAACAAAGGGGTTATCAAGTGGGGAAACCCACTAGTCCCCCCCCACACATACACTCTACACACACACACACTACAAGCAAGCACACACACAAGCTCTACATATGCCCAAGGCATATGAGCACCAACCCTCATGAACATACCACCCAAGAAGGCGGTGTTCACCC
This sequence comes from Hordeum marinum, assembly GCA_022496015.1. Lineage (NCBI taxonomy): Eukaryota > Viridiplantae > Streptophyta > Magnoliopsida > Poales > Poaceae > Hordeum > Hordeum marinum. The sequence goes on along the minus strand of CM039678.1, from coordinate 411,577,927 downwards.
ACACCCACTCACATGCCAATATATGCATATTGCATATAGGCACACACACACACAACACTCACAAATGCACTAGACACATACACTTGCACACACACACACGCTCATGTGTGTGGGTGGTCATCCACACACATATGCATACATATATGCACAATGCATATATGCATATGCATATGTATATGGCAACACACACACACACACTCTCACACAAGAACACATGCATATGTACACACACACATATGCACTACACATACTACACTACAGAAGTGTGTATGCAAGAAGCACACATACTCACAAGCTCATGCATATGTGCATACTCATATGCACATACACATACACACACTCACATCCACATGCATAAACACATGTGTATGTATGCACTAGCACACACACACACGACACTCTATGCAACAGAAAAAACACTAACCCCTACACATACATACACACAAGCATATATATATCAAGGAAGCAAAAAGAAACAAAGAAAACAAAGAGAAAAAATAAAACAAAAGGGGGAAGGGGTCAGGCTCGAACCCCTGACCTCAGGGTCATTTCCCCCTGGTGCCTACCACTCTGCTGCATGCTCGAACATTAACAAAGGAGGGGCAGCGTTGCTCTAATACACACACATAACATAGCTTACTGACGAAACTGAAACAAGCGACAGAGCAACGGCGATGATCAACGGAGAACCACGACGGATCCGGTGAGGAGACCCAACTGCGGGGGCTATGGGACGCTACGGGTTCCAATCCCCTACTCGCCTTGCGACGAGGAGGACGGAGGCAAGCCCCAAGGCTCTGCCTTGCGGACGGCGGCGACGGACAGCTACAACAATGGTGCACTAGCTACGGTGACAGGAGGCATGATGGAGGCTCACCGAGGGGAAGGCGACGACCAACCGGTCGAAACGAAGATGCCGGATGGGGTCGGGGACGCGGCAACGACGAAGAGGAAGGAGCCGGCGATGACCTGCTCCTTGCGGGCGATGGCGACGCCAATTGGCACCGCGGGGAGGTGCTCCTCAGCTCCTAGCGGCGGAAATGGAATGCGGGGAGAATCCACGAGCTCCACTCCATCGCCACCGGGGACGAGACCCATCGGAGACGCGGCGACGACGGCGACGACGACCGGTGGGCACACTTTGAACTCTCTGAACTCTTTGAATCCTTACCTGGCAGGGGGAAGAAGAGAGGAGGGAGAGAGAAGGAGGGGCATATGGGAGCTGCGGCGGCGGTGGAGAAGAGAGGAACCCTAGCCGAGGGGGCACGCATGTCGAGGGGGGCTAAATAGCCACGGGCTGACGGCGACGGCGACAGAAAAGGCGGACAGCGGAGGGTGCTCTCTCTCTGAACCTGACGACGACGACATACGGGGTCAGGTGACCGTTCTCCCAAGCGGGCTGGGCCGTGGGGAAGGAAACGGCACACCTGGCTCTCTCTCTTAGAAACCAATAAACTGAGAGGGTTTTCCCATTTTAAAACAGCACAACACAAAGGAAAAACCCAGAGAAAAAATAAGGGGTTCTGGTGCAAACAAAAATACTTTTGTAAAGAAAATATTATGCACTATTTAATAAAAATAGACAGATGATTTTTAGGACAAGTAATTTTAAATATTTTAAAATAGGCGGCCCTATGTTATTTAAAACTTACAAGCACACAAACTTCAAACATCAAAACACCCACGCTCAAAATTCATAACACATATAGGGCTACCTCTTGAACATTTTTAAATCATTTAAATAGCAACTTAATTCTGCTTAACGAATAACATGAAGCAAAAAGGAGGGTATTGGAAGGTTTGTTGAAAATAAAAGAGAGGGAAGAAAAGGAGGGTTGCACACAAACATTCCACCACATCACACACAACACTAAAGATCACACCCCACCAATCACACAAGGCCACATAAGAATCAAAATGCATGATGGATGGATTCAACACAAAGCATGGCATGACAAGGTGCAATCTCATTAATCTCATGGCACAAGGTTCATGCAATAGGTTACATGCCAAATAAAGGTAGGGGAAGCACTTGGGCTGTCACATCTAAGTAAGCAAGAGGATGAGAAAGTGGGACCTTTCGGAGGACCCGCCGTATCTTTTGTGGTACAAGATGTTCTGAGTCATGTGAAACGTAAGTTACCTCAGGAACGTTGGCGTGGCTTGTCTCCATTTCGTCCCGCGAGTTATTATTGTCAATAAGGTGTGTGAAGAGACAGCCAAGAGATTCAAGTTCTACCTCTGAGTCGTCAGATTCCCGTTGTTCTTGAGGTGCGGCTTCCTTCTTCCGGCCGTCAGCCTTAACCTTTGACTTCTTTGGAGGAGGAACATACTTCTTTTTCCAAAAGTTGGATTTGGCCTAAAAATATAAGCCAACAAAGGTCAAAAGATTGCATAGTATAAATGGACAGCTAACATGAAAGTAAGGAGATCGAGAGTCGCCCTTATGTCTGGGGCCGGGTCTGCGGCACAGAAAGATGCTAACCTGGTGGCGCTGCAAGCTCCTAAAGACTCATGAACAAGGCTCTTGATGGCAGCCACGATGTTATCCTCTGATAACGTTGTCGGGTTAAAATAGAGGGGGTCATCATACTGACCCGTATACTCACACATGAGACGGCTTCGCCGGCTCAGGGGCATGACCCTCCAAGAAATCCAGCAGCGGGTTAGATCCATGCCCGTCAGTACATTGGCCATAAGGGCTTTAATATTTGTGTGAGCCGGAGCGTACTTCGCCCACTCAATGGCTGACAGCCGGCCAGGGAGCTCAGATGTTGTCTTAAGCCGAGATGGACGATAACTCGACAAGGGATGCTCTCCTTCTGGAGAGGTGTCTTGGCAGTAAAACCAGGTTTTATTCCAGTCTTTAGGATGACTCGGCATCCGAACATCCGAAAATGTCACATCCCGTCGCCTCTAAATGGAGATCCCGCCAAGCTCTAAGCTTGTACCAGCTTTCACCTCTGTCTGGCGGTTCACATAAAAGAACTCACGAAATAGGCCAACAGACGACTCTTCTTGCAAGTAAACTTCACTAAGTATTTGGAAGTTGCATGTTGGAGAAGGAATTGGGAGCGAGGTCTTGAGAGCGCAGTTTGAAGAAGTGAAGGACATCTCAGAAAACTTTTGAGACGGGTGGGCTAAACCCGCGCACAAGGTGATCTGCGAACACAACTACTTCACCCTCTTGGGGAACATGTTTTAGCTCATTGCCTGGAACCCGCCAATGGATGACATCTTTGGCTGGTAAGGTCCCCGCGTCTACAAAATCCGCCACGAACTCTTCGGTGATAGCAGAGCCAACCCAATTGCAAGAATTGGATGCATGAGACATGGTGGCGACTTAAAACTATGCAAAGTAACAATTTGTGGCGAGTCAGAAGGTGACAGAAAAACTAAGGGCGGTTAAAAAGTCTAAGTTCTATAAAGCTAAGTCGCCAGAGTAGTTTTGATGAGAGTTCAGAAGTTCACTGGCGAGTCAAGTTTGCAAGACAACGAGGCAAATCTTACTAAGTGTGGAAAACAGGTTTCACAGACTACCTATGCAGTTATGGATCTACAAAACAGAGGAAAATTGGGTTTATTCTAGACCTAGCGACGAACAGTCGAACTAGTGACGTTTTGAAGACAGTGAACAGAGCAACTAAAGATCTACGTGGTGCTATTATCGACTTACTACGGTCTACCGCAATGGAAAAGAGAATGTTATCGTGTTCGATGATATATACACTATCTGCCATTATGGAGAAGTTCGTGTTCTAGCAGGCGGAGGAACTCCATGAAAACCCTACCGAGAACTACGGATCTAGGGGAGGAGAAGAACTCACCGGAGATGACACGATGGACGTGGGCAGAGCTCTGGTATGAGCAGGTCGATACAGCGGCCTGGAGCGACGACGGCGTGGAAGCTTCACCGGAGCGAGGTGCGCTGGAGCGACGGCGTCGGAAGGTGGAAGAAGAAGCGCGAGCGGGGAAGGAAACGAATGCCACCCTTCGCGGTCCTATTTAACAAGCCAAAGGTGGAAAGGGGCGCGGGAATCCAGGCGGCGGAGATTGATTGACCGAGATGGACACCTCGATTTTCGGGCTATCGGTTTAATAGTGGAAAGATCTGTTGCGGCCGGCAGGGAATCTTTTTTGACATATCCGATATGACGTCACGGCGGGTCATTTTTATCTTACTTTCAGGTGGTAACAAGCGAGACTCACCGCCAAGTGAGATGGAAGGTTGAAATGAGCAAGCTCAAATCAACCTAGGGCCTAATATTGGGGATATAATCCCGTGGTGAGACCCGCCCGGGCGGGGCCGGGTCACACCTGGCGGCTCATGGGCCAGACCAAGGATGGGCCTGGAGACTCAAGCCTAGACATTTGGCGGCTTACCAAGATGAGCCAAGATGAAGCCCAGGCAAACAAAGCATGAAGACCCGGGCGGATAAGCCGCCCGGAGACAGCTTGCTCAGGAAGGCAAGACAACTTAGAGATAGACTCCGACACGTTGTAAGTGTCGGAGTGAGACTTGTGTAACTCGTGGTCTTGACCTCCTATATAAGGGAGAGACCCGGGGCGACTTAGACATAAACCAACTAATCGAGAGCTAGGTCAAGAGATCCCGCTCCCTTCTAATCAATACTCCAATCAATACAACACAAGCAGGACGTAGGCTATTACCTCTACTTGAGGGTCCGAACCTGGGTAAACTCGTGTCCTTCGTCCCAACCAACCCCTTTGAGTTCATCACCTTAGCGATGGCCTTGAATCTATGTTCTCGGACATCTATCGTGATAAAATCATGACAGATCGGATTCAATGAAGAGGGTCTTTATGAAGGGTAAATAGCAATTGGCATATCACCGTTGTGGCTTTTGCGTAGGTAAGAAACATTCTTGCTAGAAACCCATAGCAGCCACGTAAAACTTGCAACAACAATTAGAGGATGTCTAACTTGTTTTTGCAGGGTATGCTATATGATGTGATATGGCCAAAATGATGTGATGAAATATATGTGATGTATGAGATTGATCATGTTCTTGTAATAGGAATCACGACTTGCATGTCGATGAGTATGACAACCGGCAGGAGCCATAGGAGTTGTATTAATTTATTGTTAGACCTGCGTGTCAATCAAAAATGCCATGTAATTACTTTACTTTATTGCTAACCATTAGCCATAGTAGTAGAAGTAATAGTTGGCGAGACAACTTCCTGAAGACACGATGATGGAGATCATGGTGTTGTGCCGGTTACGATGGTGATCATGTCGCGCCGCGAAGATGGAGATCAAAGGCGCAAGATGATATTGGCCATATCATGTCACTTTATGATTTGCATGTGATGTTTATCATGTTCTTACATCTTATTTGCTTACAACGACGGTAGCATAATTAAGATGACCCCTCACTAAAATTTCAAGAAATGTGTTCCCCCTAAGTGTGCACCGTTGCGAAGGATCTTTGTTTTGAAGCACCACGTGATGATCGGTTGTGATAGATTCTAACGTTCGCATACAACAAGTGTAAGCCAGATTTACACATGTGAAACACTTAGGTTGACTTGATGAGCCTAGCATGTACAGACATGGCGTCGGAACATGAGAGACCAAAAGGTCGAACATGAGTCGTATAGTAGATGCGATCAACATGGAGATGTTCACCATTGATGACTAGTCCGTCTCACGTGATGATCGGACACTGCCTAGTCGATGTGGATCATGTATCACTTAGATGACTAGTGGGATGTCTATCTGAGTGGGAGTTCATTAAATAATTTGATTAGATGAACTTAATTATCATGAACTTAGTCTAAAATTGTCTTTAAAATCTATCTTGTAGATCCAATGGCCCACACTAATGTTGCCCTCAACTTCAACGCGTTCCTAGAGAAAACCAAGCTGAAAGACGATGGAAGCAACTATACGGACTGGGTCCGTAACTTGAGGATCATCCTCATAACTTCCAAGAAATTATATGTCCTTGATGCACCGCTAGGTGACGCACTCGTTTTCCTAGCAACTCAAGATGTTATGAACACCTGGCAGTCGCGTACTGATGATTACTCCCTGGTTCAGTGCGGCATGCTTTATAGCTTAGAACCGGGGCTCCAAAAGCATTTTGAGCAACATGGAGCATATGCGATGTTCCCAGAGCTGAGAATGGATTTCCAAGCTCATGCCCAGGTTGATATATATGAAGTCTCCGAAAAGTTCTTCAGTTGTAAGATGGAGGAAAATAGTTCTGTTAGCGAGCACATACTCAAAATGTCTGGGTTGCACAACCGCTTGTCTCAGCTGGGAGTTAATCTTCCGGATGACTTGGTTATTGACAGACTCCTCCAGTCCCTTCCACCTAGCTACAAAATCTTTGTGATGAACTACAATATGCAAGGGATGGAGAAGTCCATTCCTGAGTTATATTCGATGCTGAAATCAGCGGAGGTGGAAATCAAAAAGTAACATCAAGTGTTGATGGTGAATAAGACCACTAGTTTCAAGAAAGGCACGGGTAAGAAGAACTTCAAGAAGGACGGCAAAAAAGTTGCGGCACTCGGTAAATCAGTTGCCGGGAAGAAGCCCAAGAATGGACCCAAGCCTGAGACTGAGTGCTTTTATTGCAAGGGAACCGAGTGCTTTTATTGCAAGGGAACCAGTCATTGGAAGCGGAATTGCCCCAAGTACTTAGCGGATAAGAAGGCCGGCAACATCAAAGGTATATATGATATACATGTTATTGATGTGTACCGTACCAGCGCTCGTAGTAGCTCTTGGGTATTTGATACCAGTGCGGGTGCTCACATTTGTAACTCAAAACAGGAGCTGCGGAATAAGCGGAGACTAGCAAAGGAGGAGGTGACGATGCGCGTCAGGAATGGTTCCATGGTCGATGTGATCGCCGTCGGCATGCTACCTCTACATCTACCTTCGGGATTAGTTTTAAACCTCAATAATTTTTATTTATTACCAACTTTGAGCATGAACATTGTATCTGGATCTCGTATGATGCGAGATGGCTACTCATTTAAATCCGAGAATAATGGTTGTTCTATTTATATGAGAGATATGTTTTATGGTCATGCCCCGCTAGTCAATGGTTTATTTTATTGAATCTCGAAGGTGATGTTACACATATTCATAGTATGAATACCAAACGATGTAAGGTTGATAATGATAGTCCCACATACTTGTGGCACTGCCACCTTGGTCATATTGGTGTCAAACGCATGAAGAAACTCTATGCAGGTGGACTTTTGGAGCCCTTGATTATGAATCATTTGTCACGTGCGAACCATGCCTCATGAGCAAGATGAATAAGACTCCATTCTCCAAAACAATGGAGCGAGCAACCAACTTGTTGGAAATAATACATACCGATGTATGTGGAGCAATGAGCGTTGAGGCTCGCGGTGGCTATCGTTATGTTCTCACCCTCACTGATGACTTAAGAAGATATGGGTATGTCTACTTAATGAAACACAAGTCTGAGACCTTTGAAAATTTCAAGGAATTTCAGAGTAAGGTAGAGAATCAATGTGACAAGAAAATAAAGTTCTTATGATCTGATCGTGGAGAAGAATATTTCAGTCACGAGTTTGGCACACACTTAAGGAAATGTGGAATTAATTCACAACTCACATCGCCTCGCACACCTCAGCATGATGGTGTGTCCGAACGTTGTAATGACACTCTATTGGATATGGTACGATCTATGATGTCTCTTACTAATTTACCGCTGTCGTTTTGGGGATATGCACTAGTGACTGCCGCATTCACTTTAAATAGGGCACCGTCTAAATCCATTGAGACGACACCGTATGAATTATGGTTTGGGAAGAAACCTAAGCTGTTGTTCTGAAAGTTTGGGGATGCGATGCTTATGTCAAGAAACTTCAACCTGAAAAGCTTGAACCCAAATCGGAAAAATGCGTCTTCATAGGATACCCTAAGGAAACTATTGGGTATACCTTCTACCTCAGACCCGAAGGCAAGATCTTTGTTGCCAAGAATGGATCCTTTCTAGATAAAGAGTTTCTCTTGAAAGAAGTAAGTGGGAGGAAAGTAAAAATTAATGAGGAAAGTAGCGCAGCGCAGGAGAATGTTTCTGTGGTGCCTGCACCGACTAGAGAGGAAGTTAATGATGATGATCATGAAACTTCTGATCAAGTTACTACTGAACTTTGAAGGTCCACGAGGACACGTTCTGCACCAGAGTGGTACGACAACCCTGTCCTGGAAATCATGTTGTTAGACAACGGTGAACACTCGAACTATGACGAAGCCATGGCGGGCCCAGATTCCAACAAATGGCTTGAAGCCATGAAATCCGAGATAGCATCCATGTATGAGGACAAAGTGTGGACTTTGGTGGACTTTCCCGATGATCGGCAAGACATAGAAAATAAATGGATCTTTAATAAGAAGACTGACGTGGATGGTAATGTGACCGTCTATAAGGCTCGGCTTGTCGCTAAGGGTCATCAACAAGTTCAAGGAGTTGACTACGATGAGACCTTCTCACCCGTAGTGATGCCGAAGTCTGTCCGAATCATGTTAGTAGTTGCCTCATTTTATGATTATGAGATCTGGCAAATGGACGTCAAAACGGCATTCCTTAACGGTTTCCTTAAGGAAGAATTGTATATGATGCAACCGGAAGGTTTTGTCAATCCTAAGAATGCTGACAAGGTATGCAAGCTCCAGCGCTCCATCTATGGGCTGGTGGAAGCATCTCGGAATTGGAACATTCACTTTGATGAGGTGATCAAAGTGTTTGGGTTTATACAGACTTATGGAGAAGCCTGTATTTACAAGAAAGGGAGTGGGAGCTCTGTAGCATTTCCCATTTTATATGTGAATGCCATATTGTTGATGGGAAATGATATAGAACTTTTGGAAAGTGCAAAGACCTACTTGAATAAGTGTTTTTCAATGAAGGACCTTGGAGAAGATGCTTACATATTAGGCATCAATATCTATAGAGGTAGATCAAGATGCCTCATTGGTCTTTCACAAAGAACATACCTTGACAAGATATTGAAGAAGTTCAATATGGATCAGTCCAAGAAGGGGTTCTTGCCTGCATTGCAAGGTGTGAGATTGAGCACAGCTCAATGCCCGACCTCGGAAGAAGATAGAGAAAAGATGAGTGTCATCCCCTATGCCTCAGCCATAGGCTCTATTATGTATGCCATGCTGTGTACCAAATCTGATGTGAACCTTGCCATAAGTTTGGTAGGGAGGTACCAAAGTGATCCCGAAATGGAACACTGGACAACGGTCAAGAATATCCATAAGTACCTGAAAAGGACTAAGGATATGTTTCTTGTTTATGGAGGTGCCGAAGAGATCATCGTAAAGGGTTACATCGATGCTAGCTTCGACACAGATCCGAATGACTCCAAGTCACAAGCCAGATACGTGTATATTTTGAATGGTGGGGCAGTCAGCTGGTGCAGTTGCAAGCAAAGCGCCATGGCGACACCTACATGTGAAGCAGAGTACATAGCTGCTTCGGAAGCAGCGAGGAAGGAGTCTGGATGAAGGAGTTCATTACCGACCTAGGAGTGATTCCCAATGTGTCAGGCCCGATGACTCTCTTCTGTGACAACACTGGAGCTATTGCCATTGCCAAGGAGCCCAGGTTTCACAAGAAGACCAAGCACATCAAGCGCCGCTTCAACTCCATTCGTGGTTACATTCAGGATGGAGATATAGATATTTGTAAAGTACATACAGATCTGAATGTCACAGATCCATTGACTAAACCTCTTTCACGAGCGAAACATGATCAACACGAGAACTCTGTGGGTGTTCGATTCATCACAATGTAACTAGATTATTGACTCTAGTGCAAGTGGGAGACTGTTGGAAATATGCCCTAGAGGCAATAATAAAATGGTTATTATTATATTTCCTTGTTCATGATAATTTTCCATTGTTCATGCTATAATTGTATTAACCAGAAACCGTAATACATGTGTGAATACATAGACCACACCATGTCCCTAGTGAGCCTCTAGTTGACTAGCTCTTTGATCAATAGATGGTCATGGTTTCCTGGCCATGGACATTGGATGTCGTTGATAACGTGATCACATAATTAGGAGAATGATGTGATGGACAAGACCCAATCCTAAGCATAGCACAAGATCGTGTAGTTCATCTGCTAGAGCTTTTATAATGTCAAGTATCATTTCCTTAGACCATGAGATTTTGCAACTCCCTGATACCGTAGGAATGCTTTGGGTGTATCAAATATCACAACGTAACTGGGTGACTATAAAGGTGCACTACAGGTATCTCCGAAAGTGTCTGTTGGGTTGGCATGAATCGAGACTGGGATTTGTCACGCCATGTGACGGAGTGGTATCTTTGGGCCCACTCAATAATACATCATCATAATGAGATCAATGTGACTAAGGAGTTAGTCATGGTATCATGTGTTACGGAATGAGTAAAGATACTTGCTGGTAACAAGATTAAACAAGGTATAGGGATACCGACAATGAAATCTCGGGCAAGTAACATACGGATGGACAAAGGGAATTGTATACGGGATAAACTGAATCCCCGACATAATGGTTCATCCAATGAGATCATCGTGGAACATTTGGGAGACAATATGGGTATCCAGATCCCGCTATTGGTTATTGGCTGGAGAGGTGTCTCGGTCATGACTGCATGGTTCCCGAACCCGTAGGGTCTACACACTTAAGGTTCGCTGACGCCAGAGTTGTAATGGGAATTGTATGTGGTTACCAAAAGTTGTTCGGAGTCCCAGATGAGATCTCGGACGTCACGAGGAGTTTCAGAATGGTTCGGAGGTGAAGATTTATATATGGGAAGTCCAGTTTCAGTCACCGAAAAGGTTTCGGGGATTATCGGTATTGTACCGGGACCACCGAAGGGGTTCCGAGGGGTCCACCGGGAGGGTCCACCTGCCCTGGAGGGACTAATGGGCTGAAGTTGCATGGGAACCAGCCCCTTAGTGGGGCTGGTGTGCCCCCAAGGGCCCATGGCGCCTAGGGTTGGAAACCCTAGGGGGTGGGGGCGCCTCCCACCTAACTTGGGAGGCAAGTTTCCCCCCTTTGGCTCCCACCTCTAGATGGATCTAGGGGGCCTTCCACCTCTCCCCTTCCCCTATAAATAGTGTGTGGGGGGGAGGGTAGCCGCACCCTTCCCTGTGGCGCAGCCCTCCCCCCTCCTACACCTCCTCCTCCTCTGTAGTGCTTAGCGAAGCCCTGCAGGAGAACCACAAGCTCCACCGCCACCACGCCGTCGTGCTGCCAGAGCTCTCCCTCAACTTCTCCCCCCTTGATGGATCAAGAAGGAGGAGACGTCCCCAGGCTATACGTGTGTTGAACGCGGAGGCGCTGTCCGTTCGGCGCTTGGATCGGATCTTCCGCGATTTGAATCACCGCGAGTATGAATCCATCAATCGCATTCGTTGTAACGCTTCCGCTTAGCGATCTTCAAGGGTATGAAGATGCACTCCCTCTCTCTCATTTCTAGCATCTCCTATATTGATCTTGGTGACACGTAGGAAAATTTTGAATTGTTACTACGTTACCCAACAGAACTGTCTTCATAGCCAAATTGGGCGTAGTGTTCATGCTTATGTGGATGATATTGTGGTCTAGTCAAGAAAGAAGGAGACTCTGCTTGACGATTTGAGGGAGACTTTTGATAATCTGCATATTTACAAGATGATGCTTAATCCGACTAAGTTGTTTTTGGTGTCCCTACAGGCAAGCTCCTGGGATTTTTGGTCTCAGAAAGGGGGATCGAAGCTAACCCGGATAAAATAAAGGCCATCACCTCATTATCTAAGCCGACGTGTATTAACGACGTCTAGTGCTTGGCGGGTCATATCGGCGCCTTAAGACGGTTCATAAGCCTCCTGGGCGAGAAGGCTATCCCTTTATATCAGATGATGAAAAAGATAGATGATTTTGTCTAGAGTGATGCTGCCAATGATGTGTTTGAAGCACTCAAAAACACTTGGTTGAGCCGCCGGTTTTGGCCGCTCCTGCGAAGAAAGAACCATTGCTCTTGTATGTGGCAGCTAATAATAGGACCGTCAGTGCTACGGTTGTTGTGGAGTGCAAGGAGGCAGGGAAAGAGTACCCAGTCCAGAGGCCGGTTTACTATGTCAGCGAGGTTTTAATAGAGTCCAAGCAAAGATACCCACATTGGAAAAGGCTGATATATGGAGTGTTCATGGCAAATCGCAAGCTGAAGAATTATTTACTTGGACATCCAATCATAATGGTTAGCTCTGCTCCTTTGGGAAATATCATTCAAAATAGAGAAGCCATCGACATAATTGCTAAGTGGGCACTAGAGCTTGGGTCTCTTAATTTGAAGTATGTGCCTCGAACAGTTGTCAAGTCTCAAGCCTTGGTAGAGTTTATAAATGACTGGACGGAGTGTCAAGTGCCTAAAGAGAAGCTGAATAATACATATTGGACGATTCACTTTGATGGATCCAGACAGTTAGAAGGCTCGGGGGCTGGAGTTGTTTTAACTTCCCCTAGAGGTGACAAGTTTTTCTATGTGTTAAGATTAATGTTTCCTTGTACTAACAATGCAGCTGAGTATGAAGCTTTACTTCATGGACTCCGTGTGGCCAAGGAGTTGAATCTGAGCCAGGTCAGATGCCTGGGTGACTCAAACCTTGTGGCTCAACAAGTTTCAGGCACGTGGGATTCTCAGGACCCTCATATGGCGGCTTATTGCCAGGCGGTTGACGTCGTTGCTGGTCACTTCAATGGTTATCAGGTGGATCATAATGACCGTCGGAAGAATGAGGCAGCTGATGTATTGTCAATACTGGGGTCTCAGCGCAAGCCGGTGCCGCCTAATGTATTTCTGGATGTATTGCATCACCCGTGAGTCAAATTACCTATTGAGGAGGGTCTTGCTATACCTGACCCAGAGGGACAGTTGGTGGCGGCTCTCTGTGCTATTCCTGATTGTACGTTGCCTTATCTGACGTATCTGACTAGCAACGAGTTACCTGAGGACGAGACCTTGACATGGCAAATCATGAGGCGGTTCAAATCCATGACTATCGTCAATGGTGAGTTGCATAGATGCAATGTGACGGGTGTTTTTTAGCACTGCGTTTCCCCTGAGGAGGGCCATGAAATTTTACGTGAGATACATGCTAGTGACTATGGTCATCACGCTGGATCAGAATCCTTGGTGGCCAAGGATTTCTGACATGGTTTTTTCTGGTTAACGACTCATAAAGACGTAGAGGACATAGTTACCAAGTGCGGCAGATGTCAGAAATTTGGACGATGAGCCCATGTGCTGGCTCAGGAATTGCGAATGATTCCAATCACCTGGCCGTTTGTGGTCTGGGGGCTTGATATGGTTGGGCCGTTTAAGAGGTTAAAGATAAGAAGACCCACCTCTTGGTGGTGGTTGATAAATTTACCAAGTGGGTTGAGGCAGAGCCGGTCAACAAGTGCGACGCAGCAACAACAATTTAGTTTGTCAAGAAGTTGATCTATCATTTTGGTTACCCTCACAACATCATTACTGACAATGGTACAAATCTGTCCAAGTGGCTATGAAAGCATTCTATGAAAGTGAACATATCCGCCTCGATGTCTCCTTCGTGGCTCATCCGCAACGCAATGGTCAGTCAGTACGTGCTAACCAAGAGATCTTGAGAGGGATAAAACCCCGGCTTATGGTTCCTTTGGAATGAATGTCGGGTTGTTGGGTGGAGGAATTACCTTCAATTCTTTCGCATATCAGAACCACCCCCAACAGATCAATAAGCTGCATGCCTTTCTTCATGGTCTATGGTGCAAAAGCTATTCTCCCAAGTGATATCTGCCATGACTCGCCCAGGGTTGTGGCTTATGTTGAAACTGATAATGAGACGGTGCGTCAGAACGCACTAGATGCTTTGGATGAGGAGTAGGATCTTGCAGCAGCACAATCAATGATTTATCAGCAAGATCTGCGTCGTTATCATAGCCGCAGAGTCAAGATCGGACGTTCCAAGAAGGCGACTTAGTGCTACATATAATTCAAGATCAGACAGATATGCATAAGTTATCTCCCCCTTGGGAAGGACCTTTCATGGCCAGCAGGAATCTCAACAATTGGTCATATTACCTCATTGATATATGGGGGAGCGACTAGTCATGCACTTTCGGATAAGAGACCAGCAGGTCGTGGAATATTGCTCATCTCTAGCCTTACTATACTTGAGTCACTCACTCTCCTCAATGTACATACATCTATCATTGCATATACCTTTTTAATATAATAAAATTGGCATCCCCACAATTCTGGGCCTCTGCCGTTTTCGTGCAACACGTTTTGTGCAAAAGAGTTGATCATTCATCAGGTCACTTGGGGGCTTCCAATCCACTAGGTTTAGCTTTCATACCCTCTTGACCGGCTTCCACGCCATACATGGGTTAAACCTGCCCGTTTGCAACTTGCTACTCCATCATGTGACCTGTGGAATTCTTACCAGTCAATCTTGAAATAAAGACCCTGAACTTGTCAAGACTCTTGATAGTCAATCTTGCAATGAGACCCTGAACTGGTTAAGGTTAAAATGGCGGCTTATGTCACGAGAGAGCCGGCTTACAGAGAGCTAGGATAAACTCACATGTCTGCTTGGGTCTCTTCGCTATGTGGCTCATTCGTACTCTTAACAGACAATATTTGTAAAGACCCCGAACTGGTTAAGGTTAAAACCACAGATTTATGTCACGTGAGAGCCGACTTCTGGGATTTTGGGGTACTCATGCCCTTCTGTAGTCTCTCCGCTATATGACTCGTTCGTACTCTTAACAGTCAATCTTTTTAAAGACCCTAAACTGGTTAAGGTTAAAACAACGGATTTATGTCATGTGAGAGCCGTCTTATGAGATTTTGGGTAGTCATGCCTAGATTCTTCAAAGCAACAAACTTGAGTTTTCTCAAAAATATAAAACAAGAGTTGACCTCTTTGGGTTGTGCCTTCAAAGCCGCCTAAACAATGATAGAGAATATACATATATTTTCTGCTTTGTTATTTTGCAGGGATTCTTTCATGATAAGCTTCTAAAAGTCTCGGGATGATAGTTTATCCTGACTAGGTGTTGTTCATTGTTCAAAAGATTTTTGCTATTATGACCTGCTTACGGGTATCAGGAAGTATGGTCACAATAAAATATAACAGATGGTTAGCACCTAAAGTTGTTGAAATGTGAGTCGTTCAAACTCCAAACGTGCACGAAGGCACGGTTCAGGCAATCGATCTTTTCTATAGCTATTACAAGGTTGTGTAAAGCCCCAAATGATTGGACTCAAGTTTTTTTCCACAAAATATTATAACCCGACAGGGTAGCACCCCGAGTTAACTTCATCTAAGGCCGACTCCTCATTTAGCTTGTTGACGGGTCATCCTGCGTCGAGTCTTCCTGGATCTGAAGGTTGTCCACATTCCTGTTGCAATTGATTAAGGCTTCAAATTTGGCTTTGTCATGCAAGATTGGGGAGGGGTCAACATCATGGGCAAAGAGGTGCTTACGACATTGAGGAGTTAGGTGCTTTGTTTCAAAAGTCCACGATTGGGTTCGCACGTTGTTGTCATTATAAGCCACCTTATATGTCGTCAGATCAACTTCAGTGGCACGCTGGCTGGCCAATGCTCGTGATGCCTTCATACAACGGGCGTAGTCTTCCTGAGTGAATTCTGATCCATCATCCTTCAGTTGTGGAAAGTCGTCGATCATCTCTTCTGGGTTAAGCTCAGGGGCATAAGCCAATGACCGGCTCAAAGCAGCCATTGCGATTCGCGCCCTTATGGGCGGCTGATTTCTTCATTTCTTCTAGCTTCTTAGGGATGGTGGAGAGGTAGTTCATCACGCCTTTAATCAGATTTGGTACCCCCTTTTCACCCATGAAAGCTCTCATGGTGAAAATACTTTCAGTGTACAACTGTTTAGTCAATGTATATAAACACTTTAGCTTCAACAAACCGTCGTCTGGAAGCAGGCGAGTTCGTCGACCTGCACACAGTCAAAATTTTGTAAGTCGCCAGACGAGTCTTTACAAGACTCTTTGAAAAGAATGCTCATAATCAACAATAATTACCAAAGACAACCTCAATCATCCGTGCTATATGGCGTTTCAGACTATTCATCTCTTCAGTAATGGGCTTAAGTTGGCCCTCGACGTCTTCTGCGCATTTGATTAAGGCAGCTTGTTCGGCTTCAACGTATTATTTGAAGGCTTAAAAATCCACCTTGGTTTTTTCTAGCTCTATTGAAGAGATCCGCCACTTTTCGTTAGCTTCAGCACGAGCATCTTGTTGCAAGTCCAAATTCTTCTTCAGGTCGGTCAAGCCGGAATCTGCCACATTTAAGGCTTCCTGCACAATACAATTGTCAAGTACAAGTTTTCTTCCATCTTAAAGCCGCTAGAACGGTGTATGATAGCACTTGGGGGCAATGAACAAGGTTGTTACAAGTCTCAAGCAGTTTGCAGGCAATATACTTGACACTTGGGGGCTAATGTGTATCAGTTCTTTCAAGGTGTACAATCCAAATAAGACCCGGATCATTTTCAAGAAGATGACCTGACCCTTGGGGGCTACACTTGGCTCTTACTCTATCAATATGATAAGTGCCGGATCATTATTTACATAATGACCTGACCCTTGGGGGCTACAAGACGATTTAATGAAATCTATTAAAGGTTGAAGACCCGGCTGATTTTTTGAGAAAGTAAGCCGACTCTTGGGGGCTACGCAAGGATACATGGAAGGCAAAGAAGGTTCAGTACCTCATATTTAGTCTCCATCATACCAACTAGGCTGGCCTCCATATCCCGGCTTGTGGTGAGGCGGTTCAGATATCCAGAGTCCAACTCATCAACAGTGAGCTTCTCTAGATTAGGAAGATCAAGTTTAGCCTTCTCTTTATCAGGTGAAGGCACCTCGTTCTTGCTGATGTGCTTGGACATCACATTGGAAGGAGCTGGAGATTTATAAGCCGTCCTAGTGATGGCAACCTTCTTCTTCATGAGAATTCACATCTTGAGCGGTTGGCCGTGGGCTTGGCGGCTCAGGGTCAGATTCTGGATTACTCTCAGGGATCACAACATCAACATCCACCGGCTCACTAGGCTGGGGAGTTTCATCATGGGCGCCCCGATCAATTTCGGATGGCTCGACATGAATCTCAGGAGCGCCAAGCTTCGGGTTCTACAACTCTGAGACATCAGGACGGGCGGCTGACTTGCCTACTTTCCTCCTTTTAGCTTGGGCCCTGTGAAAAAAGTTTGCATTATAAGTTATATGGAAGGATAGAGTATTAACAAGCAGTTTGGGATGCAAAGAAGTTTACCCTGGGCTGATAACAAGAGGAAGTAATTTTGAGGTGGCTGAGTCGCCAGAAGAAGGAGGTGTTTCCTGAAAAGTCAAAGTTGGGAAATATGAGTAAGTTACAGCACACGTTCAATACGCAGAAGAAATAAAAGCTTAGTCTATGAAATACCTCGGTACGACGCTTTCGAGGAGCCAGAGTGTTAGGTAAGCCGACTGACAAGGCTTCAGAGCCACCGCTCCTAGTCTGGCGTCTATTGTCATCTTTCTTCTTCTTCAAAACAAAGTCGGGATCCAAATGAGCAAGAGGATGTGAAAGTTTTACCTTCCGGACAACCCACCGTATTTTCTCTATTGGTAAAGGTTCCGACTCAGAGGATACGATAGTTACCTCTGCGACACCAGCATGGCTTGTCTCCACTTCCTCCTGAGAGCAATCAGTGTTAATAAGTTTCATAAAGGGAAGGCCAAGGGAGTCAAGTTCTACCTCCGGGTCATCAAGTTCGAGCAGATTTTGGGCGGATGTTTTCTTCTTACGACCCGGAACACGGGCTTTCACAACTTTAGTTTTCTTCTTGGAAGCTGCAATTGCCTTTTTCTTCCAGAAGGAGGAGTTGGCCTACATATAGTTACAGAGGGATAAGAATAGAGTATGAAACACAAAATTCATAGGAAACAAAACGTCTTGCTTAAAAGGGTCTTACCTTTGGAGCCGGGTTATGAACATACAAGGGGTTCAACCCGATCTTGTTACAAACTTCTTGAGGTTCTCCAAGCAGTGACTTAATAATCGAATTGAGATCTTTCTCCGTCAAAGGTGTCTGGTTGAAACGCAAAGGGTCGCCCACTTCGCCAATGTATTGACACATTAATCTATCGTGCCGGCTCAGCAGTAGAATTCTCCAAGTAACCCAGCAGCGGGTCAAATCAACACCAGTTAATCCGTTGGCTAATAAAGCTTGGATCTTTAAAAATGCTGAAGCGTATTGGGGCATACGGTCTGGAAGTTCGGTGGTGCTCGATATGTCTCCAACGTATCTATAATTTTTATTTGTTCCAAGCTATTATATTATCCATTTTGGATGTTTTATATGCATTAATATTCTATTATATATTATTTTTGGGACTAGCGTATTAACCTAGAGCCTAGTGCCAGTTTCAGTTTTTCCTTGTTTTTGAGCATTGTAGACAAGGATTATTAAACGGAGTCCAAACGGAATAAAATCTTCGCGATGATTTTTCTTGGACCAGAAGACATCTACCAGACTTGGAGAGGAAGGCAGGAGACCTGTCAGGAGGTCACAAGCCACACTGGCATGGCCAGGGGGCGCCCCCTGGCTTGTGGCCCCCCAGGAGGTCCCCTAACCCTAATCTTCGGCCTATAAATTCCAAAATATTCCTCCAATACCAAAAAGAGAAATGATAATACTTTTCTGTCGCCGGAAGCCTCCGTTCCCAAGAGATCCAGTCTTGGTGCCTTTTTCGGTAATCTGCCGGAGGGGGATTCGATCACGGAGGACATCTACATCAACTCCATTGCCCCTCCGATGATGCGTGGGTACTCCAGCACGGACCTACGGGTCCATAGCTAGTAGATAGATGGCTTCTTCTCTCTCTTTGTGCTTCAATACCATGTTCTCCATGATCTTCATGGGGATCTATCTGATATAATACTCTTTTGCAGTGTGTTTGTCAAGATCCGATGAATTATGGGTTTATGATCAGCTTATCTATGAATATTATTTGGTTCTTCTCTAAATTCTTATATGCATGATTTCATATCTTTGCAAGTCTCTTCGAGTTATTGGTTTGGTTTGGCCAACTAGATTGGTAATTCTTGCAATGGGAGAAGTGCTTAGTTTTGGGTTCAATCTTGTAGTGTCCTCACCCAGTGACAAAGTAGGGGTAGCAAGGCACGTATTGTATTGTTGCCATCAAGGGTAAGAAGTTGGGGTTCTCATCATATTGTTGAGTTTATCCCTCTACATCATGTCATTTTACTTAATGCATTACTCTGTTCTTCATGAACTTAATACTCTAGATGCAGGCAGGAGTCGGTCGATGTGTGGAGTAATAGTAGTAGATGCAGAATCATTTTGGTCTACTTGACACGGACGTGATGCCTATATGCATAATCATTGCCTTGGATATCATCATAAATTTTCACTTTTCTATCAATTGCCCGACAGTAATTTGTTCTCCCACCGTGCTATTTTGTTCAAGAGAGAAGTCTCTAGTGAAACCTATGTCCCCCGGGTCTATTTTCCATATTATAGTTTCAGATCTATATACCAAAAATACCTTGATGCAATTTATTTACCTTTTACTTCTCACAATCTTTTACATCTATCTCTATCAGATCTAATCCTTGCAAGTGATCGTGAAGGGATTGACAACCGCTTTATAGCGTTGGGTGCAAGTGTTTGATTGTTTGTGTAGGTGCATCTATTGGTGACTTGCTTGTTCCACCTACTGGATTGATACTTTGGTTATCAACAACTCAGGGAAATACTTATCTACTTTGCTGCATCACCCTTTCCTCTTCAAGGGAAAACCAACACAAGCTCAAGAACTAAGAAGAAGGATTTTTGGCGCCGTTGCCGGGGAGGATACACATAAAGCTTACCAAGTACCCATCACAAACTCATCTCTTGCATTTACATTATTTTCCATTTGCCTCCCGTTTTCCTCTCCCCCACTTCTAAAACAATTTCCAGAAAGAAACAAAAAGATTTGCCTTTTTATTCGCCCTTCTTTTGTTCGCCTTTTCGATTTGCTTTTTGTTTGCTTGCGTGCTAGATCGATTTGTTGCCACCATGTATGAATATGGGAAGGTTATTATTGAAAATTTTGAGGGTATTGCTAGTACAAATCCTGAGAAAATTTTGGATCTTGCTCTCTAGATCATGAATCTAAACCTCCTCCTAATTATAAAGTTAAAACTTTTCAAGTGGCAGATGGTAATATTATTGGGAAGAGTGTTATTCAAGAGTTCTTTGATTGTACGGGAGTAATGCCTATGAATAAGAGATATATTCTTCTTAGCACAAATTTTAATGCAGATGCTATTGCCTTGCTCGTTAAAAAATTGGAAAGAAAATTTGTGCACATTCATCCTGCTTTGCAAGAGGTGTTTTACGAGTTTCCCAAAATTAATCATCCTAAGGGTAAAAAGATCGCCACTATCATCCTTATGCGTGAATTTGATTTTATCATACAAGAAGGTAGGGAATTTTTTGCTTTCTATAAAAAGGATAATGAACACCCTCCGATCGAATAAATCCTACATGATAAAGAAACCTTGCGTAGCTTTGAGTCTAGGGATTATCAATCTTACCATGATAATCTTAGAAGAAGAGTTCCCTATTTTGAAGTTACCCAAACCATTTACCTTGAAACCTATGATGAATTTTATTGGATGACTAGGTGTATTTACATAGGATTCAATGATGATTGGTTAGAAGAAAAATTCAGGGAGCCCTTTAAAAATGAGATACACATTTTATATGATGATATTTATGGTGATGATCCAGATTATGAGTTTATGAATGTCAAAGTTACTAATCAAAATCCTTTTCATGGACTAAGTTTTCCTATTAGAAAGGAGGGAAAATAAACAAATAATTTTATAGGAAGTGTTTGGGAAGATAGGGTTGAGAACGGATTGCATACCAAAGATGACAATACCTAGATCTATTGTGTTATGCCTAGCTAGGGGCGTTAAACAATAGCGCTTGTTGGGAGGCAACCCAATTTTATTTTTATGTTTTGTTATTTTGCTTCTGTTTTTGAGTGTTTCACACATTATTACCTCTGTAGTAATTGTGTTTTGGTGTTTTAATTAGTGTTTGAGCCAAGTAAGACCTTTGGGATAGTCTTTGGTGAATTTTGATTTGATCTTGTTGAAAACAGAAACTTTTGCGCCCAGTCCGGGAACTTTATAAATTTATCATAGCATTGAATGAGTCTCATATTTTTACACAAGATTTATATACAAATTTCCCAGGTTTTCCTAAGTTTTCAGAATTGTTTGAGTTATAGAGGTATATGAAGTTTCTAGATTGCTACAAACAATTATGTTTTTGACAGATTCTGTTTTCTTTGTGTTGTTTACCTATTTTGATGTATCTATGTGTCGTATCGGGGGGGGGGGTATGAACCATGAAGAAGTTGGAATACAGTAGATATTACACAAATATAAATAAAGAATGATTTCACAATAGTACCTAAAGTGGTTATTTATTTTCTTATACTAACGGATCTCATGAGTTTTCTGTTGAGTTTTCTGTTGTGAAGTTTTCAAGTTTAGGGTAAAGATTTGATGGACTATGGAATAAGGAGTGGCAAGATCCTAAGCTTGGGGATGCCCAAGGCACCCCAAGGAATCAAGGATACCAAAAAGCCTAAGCTTGGGGATGCCCCGAAAGGTATCCCCTCTTTCGTCTTCAATCCATCGGTAAATTTACTTGAGGCTATATTTTTATTCACCACATGATATGTGTTTTGCTTGGAGCATCTTGTATGATATGAGTCTTTGCTTTTTAGTTTTCCACAATCATCCTTGATGAACACATCTTTTGAGAGAGACACGCATGAATCGTGAATTTATTAGAATACTCTATGTGCTTCACTTATATCTTTTGAGCTAGGCAATTTTGCTCTAGTACTTCACTTATATATTTTTAGAGCACGCTGGTGTTTTGTTTTATAGAAATAGTTGAACTCTCATACCTCACTTATATTGTTTTGAGTGTCTTTAAACCGCATGGTAATTGGTTTAGTTTATGAATTTAGTCCTAATATAATAGGCATCCAAGAGGGATATAATAAAAAAATTCATATAAAGTGCATTGAATATTATGAGATGTTTGATTCCTTCCATAAAGTTTTGAGATATAAAGATGGTGATATTAGAGTCATGTTAGGAAGTAACTGCGGATTGGTAGAAATACTTGTGGAAAGGTTTGTGATTCCCGTAGCATGCACGTATGGTGAACCGTTATGTAAGGAAGTAGGAGCATGATTTGTTTATTGGTTGCCAACCTTTGTGTGAGGGTCGGGAGTGCGCGATGGTTTACTCCTACCAACCTCTCCCCTAGGAGCATGCATCTAATACTTTTCTTTGATGACTAATAGATTTTTGCAATAAGTATCTGAGTTCTTTATGACTAATGTGAGTCCATGGATTATACGCACTCTCACCCTTCCACCTTTGATAGCCTCTCGAGTACCGCGCAACTTTTGCCGGTGCATTATACCCACCATATATACCTCCTCAAAACATCCACCATACCTACCTATTATGGAATTTCCATAGCCATTCCCAGATATATTGCCATGCAACTTCCATCGTTCCGTTTATTATGACATGCACCATCATTTGCATATTGCTTTGCATGATCGTAAGATAGCTAGCATGATGTTTTCATGGCTTGTTTGTTTTTTGATGTCATTTTCTATGCTAGATCATTGCACATCCACCACTGGAGGCATTCATATAGAGTCATATTTTTTTCTAGATATCGAGTTGCTATTCTTGAGTTGTAAGTAAATAAAAGTGTGATGACCATCATTATTAGAGCATTGTCCCATGTGAGGAAAGGATGATGGAAGCTATGATTCCCTCACAAGTTGGGATGATGCTCCAGACTTTATGAAAAATAAAAGAGGCCAGCAAAGCCCAAATAAATAAAAAGATGCCATTGATGCCCACCAAAATAAACAAAAAAGAGAGAAAAAAAGAGAAGGGACAATGCTACTATCTTTTTTCCACAATTATGCTTCAAGGTAGCACCATGATCTTCATGATAGAGAGTCTCCTATTTTGTCATTTTCATATACTAGTGGGAATTTTTCATTATATAACTTGGCTTGTATATTCCAATGATGAGCTTCCTCAAATTGCCCTAGGTTTTCATGAGCAAGCAAGTTGGATGCACACCCACTTAGTTTCTTTTTAAGCTTTCATACACTTATAGCTCTAGTGCATTTGTTGCATGGAAAATCCCTACTCACTCACATTGATATCTATTAATGGGCTTCTCCATATCCCGTTGATACGCCTAGTTGATGTGAGACTATATTCTCCTTTTTTTCACAAGCTCCACCATATTCTATTCCACCTATAATGCTATATCCATGGCTCACGCTCATGTATTGCGTGAGAGTTGAAAAAGTTTGAGAACATAAAAGGTGTGAAACAATTTCTTGACTTGTCATCGGGGTTGTGCATGATATAAATACTTTGTGTGGGGAAGATGGAGCATAGCCAGACTATATGATTTTGTAGGGATAACTTTCTTTTGCCGCTATATTTTGAAGAGACACAATTGCTTTGTTAGTATGCTTGAAATATTATTGTTTTTATGTCAACATTAAGCTTTGTTTTGAGTCTTATGGATCTGAACATTCATGCCACAATAAAGGATATTACATGGATATATATGTTAGGTAGCATTCCACATCAAAAATTCTATTTTTATCATTTACCTACTCGAGGACGAGCAGGAATTAAGCTTGGGGATGCTGATACGTCTCCAACGTATATATATATATTTTATTGTTCCATGATATTATATTATCTGTTTTGGATGTTTATATGCATTAATATGCTATTTTATATTATTTATGGGACGAACCTATTGACCTAGAGCCTAGTGCCAGTTTCTATATTTTCCTTGTTTTTGAGCATTGTAGATAAGGAATATTAAAAGGAGTCCAAACGGAATAAAATCTCCGCGATGATTTTTCTTGGATCAGAAGACATCTACTAGACTTGGAGAGAAAGGCAGGAGACCTGTCACGAGGTCACAAGCCACCCTGGCGTGGCCAGGGGGCGCCCCTGGCTTGTGGCCCCTAGCAGGTCCTCTAACCTTAATCTTCGGCCTATAAATTCCCAACTATTTCCCCAATACCAAAATTAGAAACAATAATACTTTTCCACCGCTAGAAACCTCCATTCCCGAGAGATCCAATCTTGGAGCCTTTTCCGTCAATCTGCTGGAGGGGGATTCGATCTCGGAGGGCATGTACATCAACTCCCTTGCCCCTCCGATGATACGTGAGTACTCCACCACAGACCTATGGGTCCATAGCTAGTAGCTAGATGGCTTATTCTCTCTCTTTGTGCTTCAATACCATGTTCTCCATGATCTTCATGGGGATCTATCTGATGTAATACTCTTTTGCAGTGTGTTTGTCGAGATCCAATGAATTGTGGGTTTATGATCAGCGTATCTATGAATATTATTTGGTTCTTCTTTGAATTCTTATATGCATGATTTCATATCTTCGCAAGTCTCTTCGAGTTATTGGTTTGGTTTGGCCATCTAGATTGGTAATTCTTGCAATGGGAGAAGTGCTTAGTTTTGAGTTCAATATTGCGGTGTCCTCACCCAGTGACAAAGTAGGGGTAGCGAGGCACGTATTGTATTGTTGCCATCAAGGGTAAAAGGATGGGGTTTTCATCATATTGCTTGAGTTTATCCCTCTACATCATGTCATCTTGCTTAATGCGTTACTCTGTTCTTCATGAACTTAATACCCTAGATGCAGGCAGGAGTCGGTCGATGTGTGGATTAATAGTAGTAGATGCAGAATCGTTTTGGTCTACTTGACACGGACGTGATGCCTATATGCATAACCATTGCCTTGGAGATCCTCATAACTATGCACTTTTCTATCAATTGCCCGACAGTAATTTGTTCATGCACCATGTTATTTTCCTTCAAGAGAGAAGCCTCTAGTGAAACCTATGGCCCCCTGGTCTATTTTCCATATTATAGTTTCAGATCTGTATACCAAAAATACCAAAAATACCTTGCTGCAATTTATTTACCTTTTACTTCTCGCAATCTTTTACATCTATCTCTATCAGATCTAATCCTTGCAAGTAATCGTGAAGGGATTGACAACCCCTTTATAGTGTTGGGTGCAAGTGTTTGATTGTTTGTGTAGGTGCATCTATTGGTGACTTGCTTGTTCCTCCTACTGGATTGATACCTTGGTTCTCAACAACTAAGGGAAATACTTATCTACTTTGCTGCATCACCCTTTCCTCTTCAAGGGAAAACTAACGCAAGCTCAAGAAGTAGCAGTGGTGTAGAGCCGGAAGGGACGGTTACCCAGCAATGGGTTTTGTCCATCTGGAGAAGTATATTTGTAGTAGAACCAGGTTCGACTCTAGTCCTTGGGATGACTGGGGAGAGTGGCTGAAGGGAAGGACATATCTCTTCGCCTCTGGATTGAAACACCTCCGAGCTCAAGATTTGGCCTGACTGCTATCTCGGTTTGGCGGTTGATATAAAAGAAGTCCTGGAAGAGGTCAACGAAGGGTTCTTCTTGCACATATGCCTCGTGGAGAACTTGGAATTGGCACAAATTGGTGATGGAGTTGGGGCTAATATCTTGAGGCCGAAGTTTATAAAAGTGCAGGGCGTCTTGGATTTTTTTGACCCAGGCGGCAAAAATCCAGGGAGAAGATGATCTATAAACATAACCACCTCCCCTTCCTTAGGTTCGGTCTGACTTCGGCACAGGGAACCCGCCAATGGATCACATCTTGAGCCGGTAAAACTCCCATATCTACAAAATCATTAAGTATTTCCTCGATGACCCCGGAGCCTACCCAATCGCAGGAGGCAGGGGTTTTGGCCATAGTGGCGGGTTAAAAGTTGTGGAAATACATGAAGATGTGGCGTGTTAAGAATACTACATGACAAAGACAACCATGACTCAGACCAAAATGCTACCTGGCAGGTCATGGCTAAATTATGAGCCGCCATCAATTACAAGTATGAGGCGGATTGCATTTTTCAAGGATGAACCGGCAGCGGTTAGACAAAGAATAATAAAAATGCCGCTAAGTGTGGGAAAAACAAGTTTCGACGGCTACCGTTTCCATTACAGATCTACGGGCAGAAATAAAAGGGAAATATTTGCTAAACCTAAAAGCTGGAAGAACAAGCAGTTGGTTCGCAGGATCCAGAGAAGGAGTGATCTACAATGAACATGGAATGTGTATTTGAGCGGAACACCACATGATTTGATTAGCAGTTCGCAGCCTACCAACATTTCCTTTCCGATCTACGACAAGAACTCCGATGAGTGGCGGCGAACATGGAGCAAACCTAACGAGCTAATGCGAATCTAAGAACAGAAAAGAATAGAACCAGGATGATGCAGGAGGTGCAGACGTACGCCAGCGAGCTCTGGTCACGGTTAGGGTGATGCAGCGGCCTTGTTGGGGACAACGACAGGGTCTGGACGGCGTGATGCAGCTTCGGCTACACAGGAGTCTGGAGGAAGAAGAAGAGAGAAACAGCGGCAGGGGGAAAGTGAAAAGGATGAGACCTCCCACACCTATTTATAAGGGGGAGGTGGAACAATAGTCCAGAGCGGGAATCGATAGGACATGATAATGATTGACCAAGAAGACGCCTCGATTTTCGGGTTGAATAGTTAATGCAAAGATCCGTTGTGATGTCATTAAGATCTTTTTAGATTTACCAGGAATGTCGTCATCCATTTTACATGGCGGGTCACGAAGATTTATTTCAGGTCAAGTGATTATGAACAAGACGAGACTCGCCAACCAGAACACTTGAAAATTGACATGAACATGTTCAAATCAGTCTGGGGCCTAATATTGGGGATATAGCCCCATGGTGAGACCCACTTAGGAGGGGCAGGGTTAGGAAGTTGGCGGATTAAATAGTAAGGCCTTAGGCAGACCGGAAGACTAAGACGAGCCCGTTGGTAGTTACCAGACGGGTCGGGCAGAGGCCCAGAGCCGGAAGGCAATGCATGACCCGGAGGCGTAAGCCGCCAGAGACAACTTGATAGATAAGGCAATGAGATTTAGAGATAAGGTCGGTTACTAGATGTAACAGGACCTGGACTCTTGTAAACCCAGGCCCTCGACATGTATATATAAAGGCGAGTCCCCTGGGCAGCTTAAGGTACGAAATAATCCATCGAGAGCTAGGTTAAGCGAATCCGCTCCCTTGTAATCGATACACAATCAATACTACACAAAGTAGGAAGTAGACTTTTACCTATTTCCGAGGGGCCAAGCCTTGGTAAACTCGTGTCTCTCGTCCCGATCAACCCCTTCAAGTTAACCATTGTAGCGATGGCCTCGAACCTAAGTCCTTTCACTAGGGCATCTGCCATGACAAAACCATGACAAAAAGGGATATTTCCAACGAATCCAAGGGATCATAGCAATTATCATAGCATTCATCCTTCGGTAAGCACGAAGGGAAATTAAACAATGTATGTGTTAAAGAGTTAGTCTCATTATAAGGTGGGCACGGGTAGCTAACCCGCTATTCCTCCTTCTGTTCTTCGCTTTCCTCATCATCTTTTTCATCTAATGATCTCAAAGTTTCGACAATTTCTTCTTGCATAGATTCCTGCAAAATATCAATCTCTTCCAAGGCAGCAGGCATTCTCTCTATAAATTCATCAATATAGGCATTGTATTCATAATCATCATAGAAATATTTAAGTATAGCATAATTTTTAGATCTGTAAACGACATCATCATAGTTATCACACTTTTAAAATAAAGATTCAATTTCATAAGCACCCTTAAAAGCAACAAATTCTTCTATTGTTCCACATCATAGTAATCATATATACCATTAGCATAGGAATCCAAGGTTTCATTATCATTAAATTCACATTGAAAGGGAAGGTGTGGAGCCTTCACCTTAGAGCAACAAGTATAATCACATCTCAAGCATAAATTCCAAGCATACCAACGCAACATTTTAATTTGATCCCATAAGTGTTTCCCCTTTTGAGTTAAGCAATAATCCCTAAAGTATTCCAATGTATCTCCCATTATCAAGTTGAATGGAGATTTATTAGGATTATCAAAGTAGTATTTTTTTCACATAACCAGGATCGGGGTTTTTAGGAGGTCCCCCATATCCATGAGAAGTAAGTACAACATTTTTTTTGGTATTTCGTGTTCCATATCCATAACTAAAGATATAAAAAAAATTATAACAGAAAGTAAAATTATTTATATACAAAGCAAACAAGCACACACAAAAATATCAACCCCACTCTATTGCTCCCTGGCAACAGCGCCAGAAAAAGGTCTTGATAACCCACAAGTGTAGGGGATCGTTTGTAGCCTTTTTCAATCAGTAAGAGTGTCGAACTCAATGAGAAGCTAAAGGTAGAATTAATATTTTTCTCAAGTTCTATCGACCACCTATACAACTCTACGCGCAACAATGTTCACCATACCTAGTACAAGAATAAACTACTTTGCTGGAATAAAACTAGAAGTACTTTGTAGGTGTGATAAGATAGTTCTGCAAGATAATAAAGAATGTGGAAATAAGAGTTAGCTGATGTTTTAATAGAAGAACAATAAATTAAATATAGTGAGTGTGGGAAAGTGGTTGTAGGATTTGCGGGATTGGCCCTAAGCAATTGACTAAGTCACTAGACCGATAGCAAGTTTTTATGTGGATGAGGCCACTACTAGCATGTCAACCCTTACTTGGAATTCTATGCACTTATGATTTTAACTATTATCAAGCATCTGCAACTACGAACATTCATTAAGATGAAACTCAACCATAGCATTAAGATATATTGTCCCCCCTTTAATCCTGTATGAATCAATTTCTATGTTAGGAAGAAGTTTCTGTCACTCTTGCCCTCCAATGCATAGTCCTATCAACATACAACTAACCCCATGGTGTGATCCATGCATGATATCATATGATGGTCACCAAAGGATAGCAACATAATCACAAGCAATTTGAACCAATCACAATTCACCAATCACCCATAGGATAACAAAAATCTACTCAAACATCATATGATGGCTGATACAACCATGACTAACGTTGATAGCACTAGTAGAAAATAGGGATTTGGTCCAAGACGGGCCAGCCCATTAGTCTCGGTTCAGTCACGAACTAGGACCAATGGGGGCAATGGTCCCTGTTCGTGAGGCCAGGGGGCCGGGAGGGACACGTGGGGCATTGGTCTCGATTCGTCTGGAACCTTTGGTCCTGGTTCAAGACACGAACTGGGACCAATGTGCCTTGCTCCTGGCCCACAACCATTGGTCCCGGTTCATGGCTGGATCCGGGACCAAAGGGGGTCCTTTAGTCCCGGTTCCATCCACGAACCGGGACCAATGAGATGCCTATATATACCCCCTCGCCAGCAAGCAGAGCACTCCACTTTGCTCTATTTTTTAGGCCGGCAAGGGGAGAGCTTTGTGGTGCTCTAGCTCACCTCCTATGCACATGAGGGGTTTGATGAAATTCCCAAGCCAAACTTAAGCTTTCTCCTCTCGAAGCTCCTTGTACAAACTCCATTTTCGTCAAGATTTGTCTAGGTTTGGCGGTCCGTCCTGTCCTGTCCCCATCCTGAAACTACCATCGATCGCCCGCGTGTGGTGAGCCTCTTGATCTAATCTTCTTGCTAAAAGAAAATATACTTACTTGTATGATTTTCTTACTTTTATTATTGTTTGTTATTATATAGTGCCATGGTTATGGTATCCGCCCACGTCGGCCCTCGTCCAGTCTATGATTCAGATGTGGTATGTTATCTTTTATATAACTATTTGACACATCTATTTTCTATGACAATTAGTTATGCCACCAACTTGACGTAGATGTTTTTATCTATAGGAAGTAGTTGAACCAGAAATTCCAACCAACTATGCAATTCTACTCGAGAAGTTAACACAAGCTGAAAAAGAAATCGATCAATTGAAAGAAAAATAAAAAAGAACTGAAGATGACAAGATGGGATTGGAGTTTCATGTTGTCGATATCGTCGATGATCACAAGACCAAGATGGATGCCATGTGCTTGAAGCTTAGAAACATAAGAAAATATGCCATTCATACTGAGGCTTGGTACCATTATGTCGTTGGATCAATCGGTACCTTAGTAGCGGTTATGATTGCATTTGTTGTTGCATTTAAATTTTGAACATAGTTTCCCTGTATGTTTTAATTAGATGCTCTAGAGAGCTATATGTTGTTCAATAATGACAACTATGTATCTACTTTCGTTTTAATGTGATGATGAACTTCCATTAATTTGGTCACTTCTGTATTCCTGATGTTCTGTAATAGTTTTTGACACACTATTTTTTAGCACATGCTATGTGGCTGAAATGATGATACCATGCTAACTTTCAACCTTTTCATAGTTCATTTGTAGTGCTTTTCAATTTCAGGGTCATTTAGCTAAAAAAATCAATAAATGCATGAAAAATAACAAATGAAGTCAGAAAGGGTTGAAAATTGATGATGTGGCTTTGAATGGTGCATTTTGAACACACAAACAGCCTGGAGTTCAAATAAGTTCAAGAAAATGAAATGCCTTTTGTAACTGATGAGTTTCCGTCCGAAACCCTAATACTTCGAAAGAGACTGTCTGTTTTGTACACGAAGTGCATCCAGCTTTTGCCGTAACCCTCTCAACTTTTTAGCACAAGCTATGTGGGTGAAATGATGATACCATGCCAACTTTCAATCTTTTCAGAGTTCATTTGTAGTGCTTTTCAATTTCATGGTCATTTAGCTAAAAAAATCAATAACTGCATGAAAAATAACAAATGAAGTCAGAAAGGGTTGAAAATTGATGATGTGGCTTTGAATGGTGCATTTTGAAAACACAAAAGCCTGGAGTTCAAATAAGTTCAAGAAAATGAAATGCCTTTTGTAACCAATGAGTTTCCGTTTGAAACCCTGATACTTCAAAAGAGACTGTCTGTTTTGTACACGAAGTGCATCCAGCTTTTGCCGTAACCCTCTCAACTTTTTAGCACATGCTATGTGGGTGAAATGATGATACCATGCCATCTTTCAACCTTTCAGAGTTCATTTGTAGTGCTTTTCAATTTCAGGGTCATTTAGCTAAAAAATCAATAACTTCATGAAAAATAAAAAATGAAGTCAGAAAGGGTTGAAAATTGATGATGTGGCTTTGAATGGTGCATTTTGAACACACAAAAAGCCTGGAGTTCAAATAAGTTCAAGAAAATGAAATGCCTTTTGTAACAAATGAGTTTCCGTCCGAAACCCTGAAACTTCGAAAGAGATTGTCCGTTTTGTACACGAAGTGCGTCCAGCTTTTGTCGTAACCCTCTCAACTTTCTAGCACATGCTATGTGGGTGAACTGATGATACAATGCCAACTTTCAACCTTTTCAGAGTTCATTTGTAGTGCTTTTCAATTTCAGGGTCCTGTAGCTCAAAAAATCAATAACTGCATGAAAAATAACAAATGAAGTCAGAAAGGGTTGAAAATTGACGATGTGGCTTTGAATGGTGCATTTTGAACACACAAAAGCCTGGAGTTCAAATAAGTTCAAGAAAATGAAATGCCTTTTGTAACCGATGAGTTTCCGTCCGAAACCCTCATACTTCGAAAGAAACTGTCCGTTTTGTACACGAAGTGCATCCAGCTTTTGCCGTAACCCTCTCAACTTTTTCGCACATGCTATGTGGGTGAACTGATGATACCATGCCAACTTTCAACCTTTTCAGGGTTCATTTGTAGTGCTTTTCAATTCTAGGGCCATTTAGCTCAAAAAATCAATAACTGCATGAAAAATAACAAATGAAGTCAGAAAGGGTTGAAAATTGATGATGTGGCTTTGAATGGTGCATTCTGAACACACAAAAAGCCTGGAGTTCAAATAAGTTCAAGAAAATGAAATTCCTTTTGTAACCGATGAGTTTCCGTGCGAAACCGTGGTACTTCGAAAGAGACTGTCTGTTTTATACACGGAGTGAATCCTGCTTTTGCCGTAACCTTCTAAACTTTTTAGCACATGCTATGTGGGTGAAATGATGATACCATGCCAACTTTCAACATTTTCAGAGTTCATTTGTAGTGCTTTTCAACTTTAGGGTCATTTAGCTAAAAAATCAATAATTGCATGAAAAATAACAAATGAAGTCAGAAAGGGTTGAAAATTGATGACGTGGCTTTGTATGGTGCATTTTGAACACACAAAAAGCCTGGAGTTCAAATAAGTTCAAGAAAATGAAATGCCTTTTGTAACCGATGAGTTTCTGTGCGAAACCATGATACTCAGAAGAGATTGTCCGTTTTGTACACGAAGTGCATCCAGCTTTTGTCGTAACCCTCTCAGCTTTTTAGCACAGGCTATGTGGGTGAACTGATGATACCATGCCAAGTTTCAACCTTTTCAGAGTTCATGTGTAGTGCTTTTCAATTTCAGGGCCATTTAGCTCAAAAAATCAATAACTGCATGAAAAATAACAAATGAAATCAGAAAGGGTTGAAAATTGATGATGTGGCTTTGAATGGTGCATTTTGAACACACAAAAAGCCTGGAGTTCAAATAAGTTCAAGAAAATGAAATGTGTTTTGTAACCGATGAGTTTCCGTCCAAAACCCTGATACTTCGAAAGAGATTGTCCGGTTTGTACAAGAAGTGCATCCATCTTTTGCCGTAACCCTTTCAACTTTTTAGCACATGCTATGTGGTTGAAATGATGATACCATGCCAACTTTGAACCTTTTCATAGTTCATTTGTAGTGTTTTTCAATTTCATGGTCATTTAGCTAAAAAAATTAATAACTGCATGAAAAATAACAAATGAAGTCAGAAAGAGTTGAAAATTGATGATGTGGCTTTGAATGGTGCATTTTGAACTCACAAAAAGCCTGGAGTTCAAATAAGTTCAAGAAAATCAAATGCCTTTTGTAACCGATGAGTTTCTCTTCGAAACCCTCATACTTCGAAAGAGACTGTCCGTTTTGTACACAAAGTGCATCCAGCTTTTGCCATAACCCTCTCAACTTTTTAGCACATGCTATGTGGGTGAATTGATGATACCATGCCAACTTTCAACCTTTTCAGAGTTCATTTGTAGTGCTTTTCAATTATAGGGCTATTTAGCTCAAAAAATCAATGACTGCATGAAAAATAACAAATGAAGTCAGAAACGGTTGAAAATTGATGATGTGGCTTTGAATGGTGCATTCTGAACACACATAAAGCCTAGAGTTCTAATAAGTTCAACAAAATGAAATGCCTTTTGTAACCGATGAGTTTCTGTCCGAAACCCTAATACTTCGAAAGAGAGTGTCCGTTTTGTGCACGAAATAATATCCAGCTTTTGTCGTAACCCTCTCAACTTTTTAGCACATGCTGTGTGGGTGAAATGATGATACCATGTAAACTTTCAACCTTTTCAGAGTTCATTTGTAGTGCTTTTCAATTTCAGGGTCATTTAGCTCAAAAAAATCAATAACTGCATGAAAAATAACAAATGAAGTCAGAAAGGGTGAAAAATTTATGATGTGGCTTTGAATGGTCCATTTTGAACACACAAAAAGCCTGGAGTTCAAATAACTTCAAGAAAATGAAATGCCTTTTGTAACCGATGGGTTTCCGTCCGAAACCCTGATACTTCGAAAGAGACTGTTCGTTTTGTACACGAAGTGCATCTAGCTTTTCCGTAACCCTCTCAACATTTTAGCACATGCTATGTCTGTGAAATGATGATACCATGCCAACTTTCAACCTTTTCAGAGTTCATTTGTAGTGTTTTTCAATTTCACGCTCATTTAGCTCAAAACAATCAATAACTGCATCAAAATAACAAATGTAGTCAGAAAGGGTTGACAATTAATGATGTGGCTTTGAATGGTGCATTTTGAACACACAAAAAGCCTGGAGTTCAAATAAGTTCAAGAAAATGAAATGCCTTTTGTAATCGATGAGTTTCCGTCCGAAACCCTGATACTTCGAAAGAGATTGTCCGGTTTGTACACGAAGTGCATCCAGCTTTTGCCGTAACCCTCTCAACTTTTTAGCACATGCTATGTGGGTGAACTTATGATACCATGCCATCTTTCAACCTTTTCAGAGTTCATTTATAGTGTTTTTCAATTTCACGGTCATTTAGCTAAAAAAATCAATAACTGCATGAAAAATAACAGATGAAGTCACAAAGGGTTGAAAATTGATGATGTGGCTTTGAATGGTGCATTTTGAACTCACAAAATGCCTGGAGTTCAAATAAGTTCAAGAAAATCAAATGCCTTTTGTAACCGATGAGTTTCTCTTCGAAACCCTGATACTTCGAAAGAGACTGTCCGTTTTGTACACAAAGTGCATCCAGCTTTTGCCGTAACCCTCTCAACTTTTTCGCACATGCAACGTGGGTGAACTTATGATACCATGCCAACTTTTAACCTTTTAGAGTTCATTTGTAGTGATTTTCAATTTTAGGGCCATTTAGCTCAAAAAATCAATAACTACATGAAAATAACAAATGAAGTCAGAAATGGTTGAAAATTCATGATGTGGCTTTGAATGGTGCATTTTGAACACACAAAAAGCCTAGAGTTCAAATAAGTTCAAGAAAATGAAATGCCTTTTGTAACCGATGAGTTTCCGTTCGAAACCTTGATACTTCGAAAAAGACTATTTGTTTTGTACACGAAGTGCATCCAGCTTTTGCCGTAACCCTTTCAACATTTTAGCACATGCTATGTGGGTCAAATGATGATACCATGCCAACTTTCAACATTTTTAGAGTTCATTAGTAGTGCTTTTCAATTTCACGGTCATTTAGCTAAAAAATAAATAACTGCATGAAAAATAACAAATGAAGTCAGAAAGGGTTGAAAATTGAAGATGTGGCTTTGCATGGTGCATTTTGAACACACAAAAAGCCTCGAGTTCAAATAAGTTCAAGAAAATGAAATGCCTTTTGTAACCGATGAGCTTCTGTCTGAAACCATGATACTTCAAAAGAGACTGTCCGTTTTGTACACGAAGTCCATCCAGCTTTTGCCGTAACCCTCTCAGCTTTTTAGCACAGGTTATGTGGGTGAACTGATGATACCATGCCAACTTTCAACCTTTCCAGA
This sequence comes from Hordeum marinum, assembly GCA_022496015.1. NCBI lineage: Eukaryota > Viridiplantae > Streptophyta > Magnoliopsida > Poales > Poaceae > Hordeum > Hordeum marinum. The sequence continues at coordinate 411,542,682 of CM039678.1, read as the reverse complement.
GTTCATTTGTAGTGCTTTTCAATTTCAGGGCCATTTAGCTCAAAAACTCAATAACCGCATGGAAAATAACAAATGAAGTCAGAAAGGGTTGAAAATTGATGATGTGGCTATGAATGGTGCATTTTGAACACACAAAAAGCCTGGAGTTCAACTAAGTTCATGAAAATGAAATGCGTTTTGTAAGCGATGAGTTTCCGTCCGAAACCCTGATACGTCGAAAGAGACTGTCCGGTTTGTACACGAACTACATCCAGCTTTTGCCGTAACCCTCTCAACATTTTAGCACATGCTATGTGGGTCAAATGATGATACCATGCCAACTTTCAACATTTTTAGAGTTCATTAGTAGTGCTTTTCAATTTCACGGTCATTTAGCTAAAAAATAAATAACTGCATGAAAAATAACAAATGAAGTCAGAAAGGGTTGAAAATTGAAGATGTGGCTTTGCATGGTGCATTTTGAACACACAAAAAGCCTCGAGTTCAAATAAGTTCAAGAAAATGAAATGCCTTTTGTAACCGATGAGCTTCTGTCTGAAACCATGATACTTCAAAAGAGACTGTCCGTTTTGTACACGAAGTCCATCCAGCTTTTGCCGTAACCCTCTCAGCTTTTTAGCACAGGTTATGTGGGTGAACTGATGATACCATGCCAACTTTCAACCTTTCCAGAGTTCATTTGTAGTGCTTTTCAATTTCAAGGCCATTTAGCTCAAAAACTCAATAACCGCATGGAAAATAACAAATGAAGTCAGAAAGGGTTGAAAATTGATGATGTGGCTATGAATGGTGCATTTTGAACACACAAAAAGCCTGGAGTTCAACTAAGTTCATGAAAATGAAATGCGTTTTGTAAGCGATGAGTTTCCGTCCGAAACCCTGATACGTCGAAAGAGACTGTCCGGTTTGTACACGAACTACATCCAGCTTTTGCCGTAACCCTCTCAACTTTTTAGCACATGCTATGTGGGTCAAATGATGATACCATGCCAGCTTTCAACCTTTTCAGAGTTCATTTGTAGTGTTTTTCAATTTCCCGGTCATTTAGCTAAAAAATCAATAACTGCATGAAAAATAACAAATGAATTCAGAAAGGGTTGAAAATTGATGATGTGGCTTTGAATGGTGCATTTTGAACTCACAAAAAGCCTGGAGTTTAAATAAGTTCAAGAAAATCAAATGCCTTTTGTAACCGATGAGTTTCTTTTCGAAACCCTGATACTTCGAAAGAGACTGTCCGTTTTTGTACACAAAGTGCATCCAGCTTTTGCCGTAACCCTCTCAACTTTTTATCACATGCTATGTGGGTGAACTAGTGATACCATGACAACTTTCAACCTTTTCAGAGTTCATTTGTAGTGCTTTTTAATTTCACGGTCATTTAGCTAAAAAAATCAATAACTGCATGAAAAATAACAAATGAAGTCAGAAAGGGTTCAAAATTGATGATGTGGCTTTGAATGGTGTAGTTTGAACACACAAAAAGCCTGGAGTTCAAATAAGTTCAAGAAAATGAGATGCATTTTGTAACCGATGAGTTTCCGTGCGAACGCCTGATACTTCGAAAGAGATTGTTCATTTTGTACACGAAGTGCATCCAGCTTTTGCCGTAACCCTCTGAACTTTTTATCACATGTTGTGTGGGGGAAATGATGATACCATGCCAACTCCCAACCTTTTCAGAGTTCATTTGTAGTGCTTTTCAATTTCAGGGTCATTTAGCTAAAAAAAATCATTAACTGCATGAAAAATAACAATTGAAGTCAGAAAGGGTTGAAAATTGATGATGTGGCTTTGAATGGTGCATTTTGAACACAGAAAAATCCTGGAGTTCAAATAAGTTCAAGAAAATGAAATGCCTTTTGTAACCGATGAGTTTCCGTTCGAAACCCTGATACTTCGAAAGAGATTGTCCGGTTTGTACACGAAGTGCATCCAACTTTTGCCGTAACCCTCTCAACTTTTTAGCACATGCTATATGGGTGAAATTATGATACCATGCCAACTTTGAACCTTTTCAGAGTTCATTTGTAGTGCTTTCAATTTCACGGTCATTTAGCTAAAAAAATCAATAACTGGATGAAAAATAACTAATGAAGTCAGAAAGGGTTGAAAATTGATGATGTGGTTTTGAATGGTGTATTTTGAACACACAAAAAGCCTGGAGTTCAAATAAGTTCAAGAAAATGAAATGCCTTTTGTAACCGATGAGTTTCTGTCCGAAACCATGATACTTCAAAAGAGATTGTCCGTTTTGTACACGAAGTGCATCCAGCTTTTGTCGTAACCCTCTCAACTTGTTAGCACATGCTATGTGGGTGAACTGATGATACCATGACAACTTGCAACCTTTTCAGAGTTCATTTGTAGTGATTTTCAATTTTAGGGTCATTTAGCTCAAAAAATCAATAACTGCATGAAAAATAACAAATGAAGTTAGAAAGGGTTGAAAATTGCTGATGTGGCTTTGAATGGTGCATTTTGAACACACATAAAGCCTAGAGTTCAAATAACTTCAAGAAAATGAAATGCTTTTTGTAACCGATGAGTTTCCGTCCGAAACCGTAATACTTCGAAAGAGAGTGTACGTTTTGTACATGAAGTAATATACAGCTTTTGTCGTAACCCTCTCAACTTTTTAGCACATGCTATGTGGGTGAAATGATGATACCATGCCAACTTTCAACCTTTTCTGAGTTCATCTGTAGTGCTTTTCAATTTCAGGGTCATTTAGCTACAAAAGAAACAATAACTGCATGAAAAATAACAAATGAAGTCAGAAAGGGTTGAAAATTGATGGTGTGGCTTTGAATGGTGTATTTTGAACAGACAAAAATCCTGGAGTTCAAATAAGTTCAAGAAAATGAAATGCCTTTTGTAACCGATGTGTTTCTCTCCGAAACCCTCATACTTCGAATGAGACTGTCCGTTTTGTACAAGAAGTGCATCCAGCTTTTGCCGTAACCCTCTCAACTTTTGTGCACATGCTATGTGGGTGAACTTATGATACCATCCCAATTTTCAACCTTTTCAGAGTTCATTTGTAGTGCTTTTCAATTTCAGGGCCATTTAACTCAAAAAATCAATAACTTCATGAAAAATAACAAATGAAGTCAGAAAGGGTTGAAAATTTATGATGTGGCTTTGAATGGTGCATTTTGAATACAAAAAAAGCCTAGAGTTCAAATAAGTTCAAGAAAATGAAATGCCTTTTGTAACCGATGAGTTTCCGTCCGAAACCCTAGTACTTCGAAAGAGAGTGTACGTTTTGTACATGAAGTAATATCCAGCTTTTGTCGTAACCCTCTCAACTTTTTAGCACATGATATGTGGGTGAAATGATGATACCATGCAACTTTCAACCTTTTCAGAGTTCATTTGTAGTGCTTTCCAATTTCACGGTCATTTACCTAAAAAAATCAATAACTGCATGAAAAATAACAAATGAAGTCAGAAAGGGATGATGTGGCTTTGAATGGTGCATTTTGAACACACAAAAAGCTTGGACTTCAAATAAGTTCAAGAAAATGAAATGCCTTTTGTAACCGATGAGTTTTCGTTCGAAACCCTGATACTTCGAAAAAGACTGTTTGTTTTGTACACGAAGTGCATCCAGCTTTTGCCGTAACCCTCTCAACTTTTTAGCACATGCTATGTGGGTGAAATGATGATTCCATGCCAACTTTCAACCTTTTCAGAGTTCATTTGTACTGCTTTTCAATTTCACGGTCATTTAGCTAAAAAATAAATAACTGCATGAAAAGTAACAAATGAAGTCAGAACGGGTTGAAAATTGATGATGTGGCTTTGAATGGTGTATTTTGAACACACAAAAATCCTGGAGTTCAAATAAGTTCAAGAAAATTAAATGCCTTTTGTAACCAATGAGTTTCCGTCCGAAACCCTGATACTTGGAAAGATATTGTTCATTTTGTACACGAAGTGCATCCATATTTTGCCGTAACCCTCTCAACTTTTTAGCACATGTTGTGTGGGTGAAATGATGATACCATGTAAACTTTCAACATTTTTAGAGGTCATTTGTAGTGCTTTTCAATTTCAGGGTCATTTAGCTCAAAAAAATCTATAACTTCATGAAAAATAACAAATGAAGTCAAAAAGGGTTGAAAATTTATGATGTGGCTTCGAATGGTGCATTTTGAACACACAAAAATATTAGAGTTCAAATAAGTTCAAGAAAATGAAATGCCTTTTGTAAACGATGAGTTTCCGTCCGAAACCCTCATACTTCGAAAGAGACTGTCCGTTTTGTACACGAAGTGCATCCAGCTTTTTCCGTAACCCTCTCAACTTTTTAGCACATGCTATGTGGGTGAAATGATGATACGATGCCAGCTTTCAACCTTTTTAGAGTTCCTTTGTAGTGCTTTTCAATTTCACGATCATTTAGCTAAGCAAAATCAATAACTGCATGAAAAATAACAAATGAAGTCAGAAAGGGTTGACAATTGATGATGTGGCTTTGAATGGTGCATTTTGAACACACAAAAAGCCTGGAGTTCAAATAAGTTCAAGAAAATGAAATGCCTTTTGTAATCGATGAGTTTCCGTCCGAAACCCTGATACTTCGAAAGAGACTGTCCGGTTTGTACACGAAGTGCATCCAGCTTTTGCCGTAACCATCTCAACTTTTAGCACATGCTATGTGGGTGAAATGATGATACCATGCCAACTTTCAACCTTTTCAGAGTTCATTTGTAGTGTTTTTCAATTTCACGGTCATTTAGCTAAAAAAATCAATAAATGCATGAAAAATAACAAATGAAGTCAGAAAGGGTCGAAAATTGATGATGTGGCTTTGAATGGTGCATTTTGAACTCACAAAAAGCCTGGAGTTCAAATAAGTTCAAGAAAATCAAATGCCTTTTGTAACCGATGAGTTTCTCTTCGAAACCCTGATACTTCGAAAGAGACTGTTCGTTTTGTACACAAAGTGCATCCAGCTTTTGCCGTAACCCTCTCAACTTTTTCGCACATGCAATGTGGGTGAACTTATGATACCATGACAACTTTCAACCATTTCAGAGTTCATTTGTAGTGATTTTCAATTTTAGGGCCATTTAGCTCAAAAAATCAATAACTACATGAAAAATAACAAATGAAGTCAGAAAGGGTTGAAAATTGATGATGTGGCTTCGAATGGTGCATTTTGAACACACAAAAATCCTAGAGTTCAAATAAGTTCAAGAAAATGAAATGCCTTTTGTAACTGATGAGTTTTCGTTCGAAACCCTGATACTTCGAAAAAGACTGTTAAGTGCATCCAGCTTTTGCCGTAACCCTCTCAACTTTTTAGCACATGCTATGTGGGTGAAATGATGGTACCATGCCAACTTTCAACCCTTTCAGAGTTCATTTGTAGTGCTTTTCAATTTCACGGTCATTTAGCTAAAAAATAAATAACTGCATGAAAAGTAAGAAATGAAGTCAGAAAGGGTTGAAAATTGATGATGTGGCTTTGAATGGTGTATTTTGAACACACAAAAATCCTGGAGTTCAAATAAGTTCAAGAAAATGAAATGCCTTTTGTAACCGATGAGTTTCCGTCCAAAACCCTGATACTTGGAAAGAGATTATTCATTTTGTACACGAAGTGCATCCAGCTTTTGCCGTAACCCTCTCAACTTTTTAGCACATGTTGTGTGGGTGAAATGATGATACCATGCCAATTTTCAACCTTTTCAGAGTTCATTTGTAGTGCTTTTCAATTTCAGGGTCATTTAGTTCAAAAAAATCAATTACTACATGAAAAATAACAAATGAAGTCAGAAAGGGTTGAAAATTTATGATGTGGCTTTGAATGGTGCATTTTGAACACATAAAAAGCCTGGAGTTCGAATAAGTTCAACAAAATGAAATGCCTTTTGTAAGCGATGAGTTTCCGTCCGAAACCCTGATACTTCGAAAGAGACTGCCCGTTTTGTACATGAAGTGCATCTAGCTTTTTCCGTAACCCTCTCAACTTTTTAGCACATGCTATGTGGGTGAAATGATGATATGGTGCCAACTTTCAACCTTTTAAGAGTTCCTTTGTCGTGCTTTTCAATTTCACGATCATTTAGCTGCAAAATCAATAACTGCATGAAAAATAACAAATGAAGTGAGAAAGGGTTGACAATTGATGATGTGGCTTTGAATGGTGCATTTTGAACACACAAAAATCCTGGAGTTCTAATAAGTTCAAGAGAATGAAATGCCTTTTGTAACCGATGAGTTTTCGTCCGAAACCCTGATACTTCAAAAGAGACTATCCGTTTTGTACACGAAGTGCATCCACCTTTTACCGTAAACCTCTCAACTTTTTAGAACATGCTATGTGGGTGAAATGATAATACCATGCCAACTTTCAACCTTTTCAGAGTTCAATTGTAGTGCTTTTTAATTTCACGATCATTTAGCTAAAAAATCAATAACTGCATGAAATATAACAAATGAAGTCAGAAAGGGTTGAAAATTGATGATGTGGCTTTGAATGGTGCATTTTGAACACACAAAAAGCGTGGAGTTCAACAAAATGAAATGCCTTTTGTAACCAATGAGTTTCCGTTCGAAACCCTGATACTTCGAAAGAGACTGTCCGTTTTGTACACGAAGTGCATCCATCTTTTGTCGTAACCCTCTCAAAAAATTTAGCACATGCTATGTGGGTTAAATGATGATACAATGCCAACTTTCAACCTTTTTCAGAGTTCATTTGTAGTGCTTTTCAATTTTAGGGTCATTTAGCTAACAAAATCAATAACTAAAATTAGAAACCTCTAGTATTTTTGAAACTAAAATTATATAAAACCTAAAACTTACCAAATTGAATATAATGTTAAAACAAAGTAATATTAAATAGTAGGAAAAATAGCAAAGGAATAACATAAAAATAGCAAAAGTGAAAATAGATGCTCTTACACTAAAATCCAAAGATCCCTGTTTCCCGCCCTTTGGGCTGCTGAAAACAGGGCTTTGGTCCCGGTTGGTGACATGAACCGGGACTAAAGGGAGTAATTGGTCCTGGTTGGTGGCACCAACCGGGACCAATGCTTCTTCTATATAAGTAGCACTTAGGAAATTTCGTAGGTTTCATCGCCACTTCGCCGAGCCCGTTGTCCTCGTCCCCGTCGTCGCTTGCTGCCCTGAGCCCGCCGTCGTCGTCCCCGTCCCCATCGCCTTCCCATCTCCGCCCCCGCCGTCGTCATCCCCCTCCTCTTCGCCGCCCCGTCCCCGTCGCCTCCCTTGTCGCCCCCGTCATCGCCCCGCCCTTGTCGCCGCCCCTGCCGTCCCTGTCGCTGCCCCTCCCTTGTCACCTCCCCCGCCGCCCTCATCGCCGCCCCGTCCCCGTCGCCTCCCCATCGCCCCCTCCTGTCGCCGCCCCTCCCACGTCGCCTCCCCCGCCGCCCATGTCGTCGCCCCTTCCCCTTCGCCGCCCCGCCCCTATCGACGCCCCATCATCGCCCCCGCTGTGAGCTGCCGCCGCCCCGACTCTGTGCAATTTCTTTTTAAATATATGTTGATTTTTTATATGATGAATATTTTTGTTCATATATAATGTACTCCAGATTAGTTGATTTTGTTTATGATGAATGTTTGTGTTTCTGTTCATATATAATGTACTCCAGATTAGTTGATTTTGTTTATAATGTACTCGAGTATATATGTATGTGGCTATATAATATATAATGTATATATGTATGTGGCTATATGTTCTGCCAGATTAGTTGATTTTGTTTATGATGAATGTTTATGTTTTAGTTGTTTTATGTTTTATTTAATTATTAGGAGTCCTAGGAAAAATTAGTATGTGTATGTTAGATTACAGATTTTTTTTGGGTTTAATGAAAAATTAGTGATTAAACGATAAGAAAACATTCTCATAGGAATTTGTCGACGATGCCCGGCCCACATCCTCGTCGTCGAGTAGTCCGCGAGAGCCTGCTTGATAGGCGCCATGTCCAGGATTGGACTCCACCGGGCTGGCACTGGGAGGTGCTACCTTCTCGGGCTCGGAGGTTGGTGAGGAATCCAGGTATGGTCGTCGACCCGGACCTTCTGTGGTGGCAGTCACGCGGGCCACTTTTAGTGCGGAGGGAGCGGGCACCCGCGGAGGTGGTACGTTGCCGTGTCAGGGAGGAGGACGAGCACGTCCGTCGCTACATGGCGGTGTTGGACGCTCGGTTCGACAATACCTGGCAAATCTTCAGGGATCTCACTTGAGTTATGATCCTGTGATGGTTCCTTATCTTTGGGTGTCCACTGCCGGCAACTCAGAGACCGCTAGTGAACCGAGTTCACTGTCCTCCACTTTGAATTCTAGGATATTCGATCTGTATTAGTGATCTTATATGATAATATTCGAGATGTATTAGTTAATATTTGATGATGCATTAACTGAATTATTCGGGATGATGTATTAGTGATATTATATTCAAGGTCATTATAAATATTAATGTATTTGTGATATTTTATCGGTATAATGCGTCTGTGATTTTCTGTCTGTCATTGCTCCTTGTGTGATTTTCATGTGTGTTCTTGATGGAGGAATCCTGACTGTTGTCGTGGGGGGGGCCTCCTCTTTTTTCTCTTCTTTATGATATACTCGTCGATATATTGCGCAAGAAGAGAAGAGGGGAGGCGTCCATCACCGGCGATCGAACTATTACTGTGAGAGAGTGCCCACCAACATATATACACCACCATATTAGTGTGAGAGAGAGCGCACCAACACACCATGAGATATGAGAGTTACTTAAGGAAAGCATCGACGGACCAAAAGTCACACACGCATTAGGATCCAAAGCGTGTCGTAATTCTTGAACTGGCTTATTCGGGATGATGTATTAGTGATATTATATTCGAGTTCATTATAAATGTATTTTTTATTTGCAAGTCATTCCGGTAAAACATAGGAAAAATTTTCTATGTCATTGCTCGATATATGAAACAGGTTGACTTTAGGCCTGTTTCGGCTCCTGGTGTGTCTTTCAATGAGGGAGAGTGTCCACCATATATATATATATATGTGAGAGAGAGGAAGAATCCCGGCTGTTGTCGTGAGGGTCGCTTCTCCTTCGTTCCAGTGTGCTAGACATTTTGGTGTAATGCATTCTGGGACGAATGGAGGAGCCATCATCACCGACGGTCGCAATATCAAAGGTAGTGCCCACCATATACATGAGATGAGAGTTTATGAAGGAAAGACTCGACAGACCTAAAGTCAACTCGTTGCATATTGAGTAATAGTGATATGTGTGTTAATCAGTTTTCTCGTAGTTTCCTTCGATCGATTTTAAATGTTTCAACTATGAACATAGGAAATGTCTGACGACGAAAGGGAATTCGCTATGTGTGAATACTGCAAAGACGAGCACGGCCTGTGTGACAAGACTTACCTAGTTGATGGTAGGCGCTTCAACATCATGCTGGATGAGACCTTCGAAGTGGATACAGTAAGTCACAATGACAAGTCTTTTTTCGTAATTAAGCATGACTTCTGCCTCTTTTGCTTCAACTTATAATTAATTTTAATTTTTACTGTTCTACTAGCGTATCCCCTGCCATGCAAGAATTGTTGTCTTGGATAAGATTGGTTTCAATACTAAAAAAGATATGTAGGTAAAAAATAGTTCACTTGCGGACCGAGCATGGTTTTACTTTTACGGTAAAATTATACCATGCAGACACCTATTGCTATTTTGAATGCAAAAGTTGGCAAGCACTATGCAAGGCTTATGCATTTGAGCCTAATATGCTTATCACCTTTGATATTCGTCGAGAAGACGAAATTGAAGGTAATATCGACATCTGGGTCGATGTGTAGACGCCTCCAGTTCTACCATTATGTGAGTTTCTCAACCATATTTATTAAGTAATTTATATTGTTTATTTAAAAATATTTGACAACTTATTTGCATTGACAGCTTATTTTCATTCTTTAAAAATATACGGAAGATGGTAGACAGAACCTACTACTACAGTGATGAAGCGGAATTAACTTATACGGAGAAAGATCATCTTACCGCATTTCTTAGTCATCTTGAGAATTACAATAGCTATTATCAAACTCCTGCACATTATGGTCAATACGTGCCACTAGTGCACATGGTGAACTACGGTAACATCCATGGAGATTGCATGGTAAGATTTTAATTCTACTATTATGACATCAGTGCATCTTTTGCATAAATTCTTCTAAAACTAAACTACATTGCTAACTACAAAGTTATTACTATGTTTTTCTACAGAAAATCTCGGAGGATTGTGTGCCTCATCTGATGTTTCCGAGAGGTCGCGTTGTTGTTACGAGCTTAGGGCCACCACGGCCAGGTCAACCTACCCATCACTGTTGTCCATACCGGATTTCTAAAACCGATGGAGTCATGACAATCGAAGATTGGAAAAAATGTATGCTCAATCGTAGAGAGCTACTTGAAAGCAACATTGTGCGTAGGCCAAGAATGGGAGACAGGATGATCTTCGTTCTCCATAATGGAGAGTCAAGGCCTATCTTGTTTTATGATATTGTACATAAGAAATGGTAGAATAGGTCCTACGAGATAGGAGTAAGTAGGTCCTAGGTACTATGTGTTATTATGTGCTACAATGTGTTAGAGTTGATGATGATGAAGAGGAGGAGGAGATGTGATTATGACTAGTGACCAACTTGTTATATGATGTCTCATTGACGAAAATGATGATTAAAGTGTTATATGTTCTATCTATACGTATAGTACGTAGCGTCGTGATCAAGCATAAAGATAAGAGAGATCACTTCTCTCTATTAGCTAGCTAACAAAATATATGAAACCCCTAAATTAACCTCCAAAACCCTCAACCCCTCTCTTTAAAAAAACAGCTCCTCAGCTGCTCACGCGTGGACGCTCTTTGGTCCCTGTTGGTGTTACCAACCGGGACCAAATGCCCTCCTACCTGGGCTCGACGGAGCGGCCACGTGTAGCCCCATTTGTCCCGGTTCATAAACGAATCGGGACTAAAGGTCATGGGCTTTAGTCCCGGTTTCAGAACCGGGACAAATGAGCCTTACGAACCGAAACAAATGGGCTTTTTTCCATTAGTATAGGTACAAATTATTACAACGGGTGGACGGGTTACAGGTCATAGATGTATACGCATCACAATATATTAACTTTGGTGAGATTTACAAGAAGGTTGCACTTCTAGTTGAACTTACGTGGTGCAGGCATGTTGGTAACTTGGATGGCTTTGATATAGATCAAGCAACAAAAGGTCGGCTGCATGCATGCATGCATACGGGTTAGTCAGGGAAGCAAGTTAGTAGAGGACTCCTACACCTACAAATATTTTGAACGACTCGATTTGCATGCTATTGGTGCACGCAAAGATTCCTACTTTTTGGGAGATGCTCAAGGAGATAAAAGTAAAATTCAAACAGAGTTGCTCTTCATATTTTACCAAGAAAAGAGAAGATATCATCGTGACAGGATCTGGAGGAGGTTATGTGAGTTGTTTTCTTTGAAGGACACGGGCTGGGGTCCACCAGTGGCATTATTTGATTTGTTAGTATACGATTACGCCGAGATGTAAAAGGCAGTTAAATAACTAGATAAGATTTTGTTTTGCATTCGTTGAATTTTATTCTTGTTGGTTAAGTTAGACCAAGCCGACTACTACTATAAAGTCTGGCCGTGAGTCATGTAAAAGTTAAGCTTATTTTGAGATGAAGTGGACACGTGTGTGTTTTCCGGTGGTCGGTCATTATCGAGTTTAGAGAAATCTTATGAAAAATCTTTACTGGCGTGTGTACCTGCGACGCGTAGGATATTACAAGTTGAATCTATACAGTTCGTCCACGTTATTCCTTCGGATCGAGGGGTTGGCATGTTGTTTTTGCGAGGTTTGTGAACACCTTCGTAAACCCGCATATAGTTCTTGTTGCGATGGACTTTTGTATCATGAAAGATCGGGCCAACAAAAACGGATCGACCCTCAACTCGAGGTTCGGTTCTCATCAATGGCAACACATCATTGGAAAATAATATGAAGCATAAAGCATCATGTTTAAGTAAGGGGTACATTCGGGATGTGAGAGAGTGGACCGCTGTAAATAGATGAGGGAATCTGATTGACGTCTACTACGCAATTTTATTCTCATAGACTTTGTTGGACCTTCAAAGTTTTGTACGATAGTAACAATTTTCTCTTAAGTGGATGACATAAGGTTTATCGATCCGTAAAAGCTGTAGGATGGAGATGAGAGCGTGGACAACACACACGCATCAAGCAGGACAAGAGGACCAGGAAGAGCAGGGATTCAAATGAAGTTACCTTGTCGTGGACTAGATTCTTGGCGGCAACGGTGGAGCTGACTCGCCGCGGTGACGGAGGTGACTCAAGGCGGCGACTGTCGAATCCAGGTGGTAGCGGTGGCGAGGCCATGAGGGCGCCCGCGACGGAGGAGACTCAAGGCGGCGGCCAATGTGACTTCACGCGGCGGCTAGCGAATCCAGGTAGCCGCGGCGGCGAGGCCATGCGAGCGCCCTCAATCCAACCCGTTGCCCTGCCCTTGTCAATCGGCCAAACATGGTTAGGAGTGGGCTTCTGGTGGGCTCGGGCTGAGCTCCATCGCTGCGTATCCCCGATGAATCGATGGCGTCCCTGACGATGCATCGAGAGCGGCGGTGTTGGAGAGGAGGGAGCGGGTAAGAGACGAGGTGGAGGGGGCGCGGGCTGGAGGCCACGACGTGGGAGAGGAGGGAGCATGAAGGAGACGGGGCCGAGGGGGCGCGTGCTCGACGAGAAGGGTTGGCAGCTAGGGTTTTGACCCATTTGCACGTTCCGCAGGACGAGCGCAGCACCCGGGCGGAGGGGATTGGCAAATCCAGACCCCCACGAGATGCACAACGAGTGCCCCCGATGAACGAGCTAGGACAGCGTCGTCCCACCCGTCATAAGACAAATGGTACACCCTTGGCAACTGCTCCCCATAATGCATGACGCGGGCAGCACGCGAGGAGCGGTCCCACACGCGTTTGACCTGGGACGCGACACGACGCAGGAGGCCACACGCACACGAAAAAGCCACCACTATCAGACCGACGCGTGGGACCAAAGAGCAGGCATGCCCACTTGCAACGGAACCAGCATCCAACCAGAGCAAAGAGCGAGGGGCAAAGCCCGCGCAGCGCCTACGACACGTCCGACGCCCGCACGCGGCGTGGCAGGAGAGGCTACCCTGTGCACCCCAAAAAATGGCACCCAACCAATCAGATCCAGCCCGAGCCCACAGGTTAGCCCCCGTCCAAGATTTACCACGCGGTCAAAACGGCACAGGTCAATTTCCAGCAAGCATCAGCGGCCAGGATCAAAAAAAACATCACACTGACCAAAATCGAATGACCAACGAAGGGTGAAATCGGGGGAGCTTCTAGGAGCGAGTTGCCTAGCCTCCTTATTGGTTTAAATTTGTGGAAGAAATGATCCAAAGAGTTTATGAGAATTTGGTGTGAATTTGTGGCAAGATAGAAATATAGTTTGCTCACAACCTAGGGCAAACAGGGTTATTCCTTTTGTAGGGTAACACAGCAGAAAACAAAAAAATTCCGACCTACACACCAGCCCAGGACCACTATGGAGACTGGATACAAGGTTTGATCATTTTCGTTACCGACTCATAGCGTAGCGGAAGTAGAGTCGATGACGATCGGCGATGCAGATCCCCGCAGCTAGGATTTTACAACCTCCCAACCGTGAGGACGTATACCCTCATCTGCCCCGCGGACAGCCCTCCGGGAGGCGATCAGACAGTCCCCCGGATGGTGTCACGGACAGCCCTTCGGGAGGACCTCCGAAACTTGGACTGTCACTCGGACAGCCCTTCGGGAGGACCTCCAAAACTCGGACGGTCACACGGACAGCCCTTCGGGAGGCACTCTCGAACTAAGACCGATACTACGATCTCTCTACAGTGTTGGACACATACGGTGTCATCTATCCGGCAAGGCTTTGCCGTCCATAACTAGTTCCCACCGGAACCCAGACAGCCTTTCGGCTCTACGAAACTCTTTTCGTGGGAGGGAGAGAAGAAGCCAGATAATGCATGGCATGTGTATGAGAGTTGGAGTCGGGTATGGAGAGCTCCTCTCCACCTCCTTTTATAGGGGAAGGAGGGGGTGGTGGTGGCTGAAATTTCAGCCACATGACAAGCACCCACAAAACAAGGAAGCATGTTCCCACCAAACATGGAGAAAACATGTTCCCTTGTCCATGGTCTTCCCCCATGGGGCCCCACCTTCCTCCCAACACTCTCCGCCATTTGTGGAGGCTGCCCCCACCATGGGGGCCCCCAACACCTTTTGTCCAGCCACAAGGGGCTGCCCCCCAAAAGGGAGGCGTCCCAAAACAGCCCCACGAAACGTGGGATCTTGTCCCCTCACGCTGGGACAAGATGTTTCCCGCGAGGCCTGTGAATGGTATTTTAGTTAGTTCACCTGTTTTGGAGGAAAGTTGCAAGTGTCATATGATTCAAAATCAAACGACTTCAAAATCCATCATAATGGAATTTTCCATGCGGGTTTCTCCAATGTGACCAAATGCAGTGCCACACATATGTGGTATTCTTTTAGTCATGCGACATTTAGCGTCAGTGTTATGGATGTATCATATTTCCATCAATATTCACAACATACATCCCATCTAGGATGGAAGCATGGCCCTTCATGTTATTCATAATACTAAACAACAATTGTTGTTTTTATGAACAACTCTTTTGCAACAAACATTGTGCAATGGGCTAGAGTGTATGAAACTCTAAAATGAATTATAAAAGTAAACCCAGAGGTAATGTAATATTATCAATATTCATAACATACATCTCATTCATAATGAAAGTATGGGTCTTATGTTATTCATAACACCGAACATGAAAAAATCTCTTATGAACAACCTTCTTGCAAGATACCTTATGCAAAGGACTAGAGTGTGAAACTCTAAAATGAATTATGAAACTTAATACATAGGGAATACACTGATGGAAGGCATAGTAACATTTACTATGTTCCCTGCGTGTATCTAAACCTCATCCCTGGCTAGTCTTTCAGGCCATAATAGTTCTTACATCGAGTTGCAACAGAATGCAATCGAGCGGGTATATTTTCGATTAACTCACAATACCCAAAAATTAGTGATCAACATGTTTAACCATAATTCCCAAGAACTATATCTTTGACCAACCTTCTATACATCAAAAACTTTGTATGACATTCATACATGAGCTGGGTATTCCAGTCTTTTTTCCTTTTGCCATTATACTTCTAACAGTTTAACTTTTCAGTGTTCCTCATACTCTCAGAAGAAGCATCCAACTTAAGAGTGGCGTTAGCCCTGGACTTCCTAGGCGTGAAAGTCTCACTAACACCCTTCGGACACTTCCTTTCTCTTTAAGTTGTTGTTTTATTCACCTTTCATCATATGACAGGCGTTCTCCTGGATCCCTCTCTTATCAGTCTAATGCATAGTAAACTTCTTTACTAGTAGTTTGCAAACAAACGTTGCTTTGGATATCTCATATCTTTTAGCCTTTGTCTGTCTCTGAAAATGATTTTCATATTCCATGAATATCACATAACTATCCAAACTTTTGAAGTTCAGGTCTCATGGAAGCAAACATATTGCACTTTGACTGAAAAGGATTTCTAGCTTTTGGATCGAAGGACAAGAGTCACATGATCCATAGCATTAGCGGGAGAATACCAAAAGCATGTGATAGGACAAAGTCCTTCTCGGCACTCTTGAGGACAATCCTCACATTATGTTACCAACCATAAAGTTTTAACCAGATATTTAACAGCTATTGAATTTTAATAGGGAAGGTGGAAACGCGAGCCATTATTCTACAACTATTATGCAAATCACACTTAGACATTGTTCAAAATTAATTGCACTGAGAATTAAAAAAGTCAATTCTACAGTGTGCTCCCACTCAAATCAATATCTCTCATAATTGATTTTGAGTAATGCAAGACCCAACTTTCAATTCAACGTCAAGGATGTAACCATCTCAAGTGACGAGAATTTCAATTGGTAGGCCAACTTGCCAATCACATCTCTATGTGACTCTTGTTCATCTTTCGATGCGTGTGTTCCGAGCTTATGACTTTCATGCCTGAACGTCAAGACAACCAAGTGATCTCGCTGCGAGGTCTCAACTCACCCGCCTCACACTTCTCTAATCGTTCGTACCCATGTAACCATGTGATACCCCGAAGAGATAGGTGTCGTGATGGTGCTACACTTGGGAGAACACTAACTACTTGATATTTTGTGAGAGATCACCCTAATAAAAAGCGACTACCGTGTAATCAAGAAGGGTGCATCAAGAGGGATAAACATCTCAGGCAATTCATAATAGCATGATATGGTATAGCCCTTTCTGACGGAGAAGTCTTTCATTCCTTCGTCTTCGGCATTCGCGTCGGTGTTCACCTTCGCGAAGATTGCCACCACCTTGTCGATGCACCAGATAATATTGCTATCTCTATAGCAAATAAAATAAGTGCATTACATAAGGTTGACACGCAGTCATTAAAGTGCAATCATATGGCTCCAGCCATCATGTCGAATCATGACACGCAGGTCATGTTAATCAAATTACATCATATAGTCATCTCATACATAATTAAATTTATATGAGCTCTGTTATACCACATCACATGCACATGCAAACCATCCTGCAAAACCAAGTTAGACGCCTCTAATCGGTTCATGCAAAAACTTGTTTTTCGTGGCTTCTAAGGTTTTGAAACAAACCAAAGCTACCAACGTCCATCATCAAGCATGATAATCCAAGTTGCTAGATTAACTTTCCAGGGTGTATAAAACACGAGATAATAAAATCTCGAGCCCCATACTAAACTTTGTCATACGCGTGACCCCCGTGCAGATCACATCTGCATTGCCCTTTCGTCTGTGAAACATCCATCTTTCTCAACTATGGTGGAACCCAAAGAACTGTTAGCACTTCGTTGATCTGTCAATCAGCATACTCAGGAGTAGCATGAAAGGATCGCGGATTGCCAAAACTTTGTGAGATTCGACCATTCCGCCAAGATCAGGACTACGCAAAATCAGGGAAGCAACAGGATCATCGAGTAACAGATTTCATCTGCTACCCGCAAAAATAATTTTCAGCAATAGATCTCATCTACTACCTAATTATATTGTGCAACACCCATACATCTCTATGTATTCTAGATCGCAACCTACATCTACGCATAGCACGACTCTTGATGCCATTGTAGGGTAACGTAGCAGAAAACAAAAAACTTCTGACCTACGTACCAGCCCAGGACCACTATGGAGATTGCATACAAGGTTTGATCATTTTTGTTACTGACTCGTAGCGCAGTGGAAGTAGAGTCGATGACGATCGGCGGTGCAGATCCCTGCAGCTAGGATTTTACAACCTCCCAACCGCGAGGATGTATACCCTCATCTTCCCCGCGGACAGCCCTCCGGGAGGCGGTCAGATAGTCCCCCGGATGGTGTCGTGGACAGCCCTTCGAGAGGACCTCCGAAACTTGGACTGTCACTCGGACAGCCCTTCGGGAGGACCTCCAAAACTCGGACGGTCACACGGACAGCCCTTCGGGAGGCACTCTCGAACTAAGACCGGTACTATGATCTCTCTACAGAGTTGCACACATACGGTGTCATCTATCCGGTAGGGCTTCGCCGTCCAGAACTAGTTCCCATCGGAACCGAGACAACCTTTCGGCTCTACGAAACTCTTTTTGTGGGAGGGAGAGAAGAAGCCAGATAATGCATGGCATGTGTATGAGAGTTGGAGTCGGGGATGGAGAGATCCTCTCCACCTCCTTTTATAGGGGAAGGAGGGGGTGGTGGTGGCTGAAATTTCAGCCACATGACAAGCACCCACAAAACAAGGAAGCATGTTCCCACCAAACATAGAGAAAACATGTTCCCTTGTCCATGGTGTTCCACCATGGGGCCCCACCTTCCTCCCAACACTCTCCACCATTTGTGGAGGGTGCCCCCACCATGGGGGAACCCCGAACACCTTTTGTCCAGCCACAAGGGGCTGCCCCCCAAAAGGGAGGCGCCCCAAAACAGCCCCACGAAACGTGGGATCTTGTCCCCTCACGCTGGGACAAGATGTTTTCCGTGACTATTACTTCGGAAAAATTCTGGAAGGTCCCAGAACATTTCCGGCACCCTCTAAAATTATCTGGACACGCTCTGGAACATTTCCGGTATGGTGGTTTAATTTAAAACCATCTTCGTTTACCTCGTAAACAATTCCGGTAGCTCCGAAAACCTTTTCCGGTTTTTTCTCCGAAAAATTCCAGAAATTACCAGACCGATCTGGCAACCTCCAAAACATTCCTGGTGCTTGCCAAAACCTTTTTGGATCAATGGTTTTATCCGAAACAACTTTTCGGTTTTACCGAAACTTTTTCGGTGTTCTCTCCGGAACTTTTCCGCTGTCTCCGAAACTATTTTAGTGACTTTCTCTCGGACTCCTTGTCTAGTATTTAGCAGATAGATGACCCTTAGGCATGTGACCCTATAGGTTTGGTGAAGTATAGACATGACCCGGAACCCCTTCCGATCAATGATCAACATCGGAGCCGTGGACACCCATATTAACCCCTATACCCACACGAATGAATATTCGAGTGAACCTCTAGTTGTCGTGTGCTATTCCTGTTGCTTCGCAATATGTTACAAATGCCCGAGGTGAGACATGTTGGCATCCCCGTGGATTAACAACTTGTCCACTATGCCAGTTACCTCGTTACCGGTATTGTTCTCTTTTCTCGTTCCCGTGTTCCGACATCCCCGTGATCAAATCACAAAGTGTCTGGCCAGACGATGATGGATACCGTAACACCGAGAGGGCCAAGAGATATCTCTCCATCATCGGAGGAGCAAATCCCAATCTTGAGCTATCAAGTTACTTAACATACTTTTCCATGAACCCGTAAGCCGTCGTAATAGCCACCCATTTACATATGACGTTTAACAAACCCCAAAGTTCATGAAGCAAGCATGAAGAAACTCGATACTCTCATGGTCTAAGGAATTATGCAAACATTAACTTCTCTGTGTTATTAATCATTAACTTATGACGAATGTATCACATAGCATAACATCAATTCGGGTCGATTCAACACAAATGTTCTTCTAACATTGTGGCCTCAAAATTGCCGGCATAGCCATGCCCATGATCAGGAAAACATGATCATCATACAATACTTGAGCCAGTCTTAGAGGCCAGACGAATACAATTTACCGTTTATTATTCCACACGTGCATATGAGTCTTCCTTCAAGCCTCGTGGTTATTGTAGACTCGAGAACCATAGCAGTTATAGCATGGAACATAAACCTAATTATGAATAGGGAGATAATCAATAACATTTATTATTGCCTCTAGGGCATATCTCCTACAGACTCCCACTTACACTAGAGTCAATAATCTAGTCAATGCTAATGCACTTTACACCTATGGCATACTGGTGTAAAATATGCTTCACTTGTGGTATAGCCTGATGTCCAACGGATCTGACAACTTCAGCTCCGTGTGTAACTTTGCATATCCTCGCGTTTTCACGCTATCACAAAATTCGTATTTTGTGTGAACTTGGCTTTGCATATGTGTGAATCATTGGTCGAAACCTGATTCCTCGGACTGAGCTATGGAGCAACTATCTGCAATAGTGTCTCATAGACCAAAGCCATCTTGGAACCATACTAAGTTCATGAATGAACTATATGATTCAACAACTTCTTTGTCGCTGCCAAAGCATCAACATACTTAGCCTTTGTTATAGAATTCTCCACAGTATCTTGTTTGGAACAATTTCCAACTACCGTGCCACCATATTGTGTATTACACAAAACCCTTAACTTAAATCGAAAATCGCATGGAGCATTGATTGAGACTGTATCGATGTAATTACTTACAACGAGCACTTCATAATCTCTGCTTGCAAGAAAACATGTCATCCGCACTACTCTAGTACTTAATGACATCTTTCACCGTTGTCCCATGATTAGTGCTTTGATCACTTTGGTATCTATACTCGCAACAACTTGGGAGTATCGGACATATCTGGTTGTTTTTACATACCATGGAATACATGATTAATCCAAACACTAGAGTGTGTGGAATCTCCATCATGTATTTTACTCGTCAGTGTTTTAGGACACTGAGTCTTGCAAAAACTCTTTCCATGTGACTTTGGCAAGAATCACTCCTTGGTGTTTTTAAATGCTAAAAGGTTTAGCACCTTGTCAATATGTACTCATTGCTTATCCCCATTAGGTAAATCTATCTCCATAGATCATCATGCCTAATATGGAGGCTATTTAGCCTAAGCACTTCATCGAAAAACTATTTTCAAATGAAGTCCTAATTCGTGTCAAGAAATTTATTTCCAATTAACAATGTGTCAAGCACACTACGTTTTTAGAAATATTATTATGCTCCCACTTACTTTCTTGAATCACAAGCATCTTCGTTACCATTGATGAAGTCAAAAACCCTTTTGACCATTTCATCAAACCACGAAGATTCCAACTCCATTTTGCTCTCTTCTGTCCATTGCTGGAACTCTGAAGTTTGCATGCTTACTAGCATCAATCTGAAGTTTGCATACTTACTAGCATCCTCTGGATCGATAAATTACTTTGGACTGTATCACATACAAGTCCTAGGTTTCATTTCCATCAGATGGAAATCCTTTTGTCATCCAGGTTTCATATCTCATGATTGATATATGTATTAATTGCTAGTTCAACCCGAACCGACCTTGAGCATCGCTACGGTGAAACAACCTCATCGTAGTCAACTCCTTGAACTTGTTATTTCAACAAGTCGAGCTTTATGGATAAAACATTTTTATCCGTATCAGTTTTTAGTTTCATAAATATTCGTTAGACTCTAAGTCCTCTGAAAGGTGTATCAAGGTTTTAATATTGAATCACTTATATGGAAACTATCTCAGATTGTATTGGCATTTAGCCAATCCCGGAGTCAGGGACCATCAACGCTTCCTTGTGTATTGTAGGTATACTGTTGTCTAACAATAATATCTCGTTTGCGCACCTGATAGGTTTGCACGAGATTTGCCTACGTGGTTCAGCTGCACGTTCGACCGAAGTCCATACATTTTATTGTAGAGACTTCCGTATCAGTCGTAGTAGGAAACAACAGAATCATTTCCAGGGTTTCCTTCCTTTGAACTGATGACGAAGATACTGGTTATCTCGTCGAGTTGCACTGTCCTCCCACTCACCTTTTGTAAGAACTATTCTCTTTAAAAGCATACCATTTTGTGGCAAAACCCTTTGCCTCAATATAGTGGTGGGGGAATACCCAATGACTTGGGATAACCATACAAAGTAGCACTTGTCTGATTTGGAATAGGTTTGTAACCTTTTACACAAGCCCAATATTCCAAATGTTAAGAAAAGATATAACATGGTTGGGCGTGCCATACCATGGCGTCATTTCAACAGACTTGATGGATCTCTTTTTAGTGTAAAAGCCACAATCTTTAAAGCATCACTCTATAAAAGGGATAATGGCAAATCTATTTATGTCATCTTTGATCTTACCATGTCATAAATGGTTCGATTACATCTTCATGGACTTTCCACTTGCTATGGTGTTCCGGGAGGTGCAAGTTATGAAACCTTTCTCACAACTCATCAGACATTCGCTAAACTTGTAACTCAAATATTCCTTTCCACAATCAAATTGCAGAAACATAATTTTCTTGGTACAATAACTTCTACTTTATTTTTGAAAACCTTTCGAATGATTTCAAAAGATACAGACTTACATCTCATCAAGTAAATATCCATATATCTACTTGAGTCAATTTTTTTAAGGTAGACAAATCCACTGTTTGCAACAACATTTATCGGACTACATACATCAAATGTATGATGACCAATAAGTTCTTTGCTCATTCCTTATGGCCTGTGAACGGTATTTTAGTTAGTTCACCTGTTTTGGAGGAAAGTTGCAAGTGTCAGATGATTCAAAATCAAACGACTTCAAAATCCATCATAATGGAATTTTCCATGCGGGTTTCTCCAATGTGACCAAATGCAGTGCCACACATATGTGGTATTCTTTTAGTCATGTGACATTTAGCATCAGTGTTATGGATGTATCATATTTCCATCAATATTCATAACATACATCCCATCTAGGATGGAAGCATGGCCCTTCATGTTATTCATAATACTAAACAACAATTGTTGCTTTTATGAACAACTCTTTTGCAACAAACATTGTGCGATGGGCTAGAGTGTACGAAACTCTAAAATGAATTATAAAAGTAAACCCAGAGGTAATGTAATATTATCAATATTCATAACATACGTCTCATTCATAATGAAAGTATGGATCTTATGTTATTCATAACACCGAACATGAAAAGTTCTCTTACTAACAACCTTCTTGCAAGATACCTTATGCAAAGGGCTAGAGTGTGAAACTCTAAAATGAATTATGAAACTTAATACATAGGGAATACACCGATGGAAGGCATAGTAACATTTACTATGTTCCCTGCGTGTATCTAAACCTCATCCCTGGCTAGTCTTTCAGGCCATAGTAGTTCTTACATTGAGTTGCAACAGAATACAATCGAGCGGGTATCTTTGTGATGAACTCACAATACCCAAGAATTAGTGAATAACATGTTTAACCATAATTCCCAAGAACTATATCTTTGACCAGCCTTCTATACATCAAAAACTTTGTATGACATTCATACATGAGCTGGATATTCCAGTCTTCTTTCCTTTTGCCATTATACTTCTAACAATTTAACTTTTCAGTGTTTCTCCTACTCTCAGAAGAAGCATCCAACTTAAGAGTGGCGTTAGCCCTGGACTTCCTAGGCATGAAAGTCTCACTAACACCCTTCGGACACTTCCTTTCTCTTTAAGTTGTTGTTTTATTCACCTTTCATCATATGACAGACGTTCTCCCGGATCCCTCTCTTATCAGTCTAATGCATAGTAAACTTCTTTACTAGTAGTTTGCAAACAAACATTGCTTTGGATATCTCATATCTTTTAGCCTTTGTCTGTTTCTGAAAATGATTTTCAGATTCCATGAATATCACATAACTATCCAAACTTTCGAAGTTCAGGTCTCATGGAAGCAAACATATTGCACTTTGACTGAAAAGGATTTCTAGCTTTTGGATCGAAGGACGAGAGTCACATGATCCATAGCATTAGTGGGAGAATACCAAAAGCATGCGATAGGACAAAGTCCTTCTCGGAACTCTTGAGGACAATCCTCACATTACGTTACCAACCGTAAAGTTTTAACCAGATATTTAACAGCTATTCAATTTTAATAGGGAAGGTGGAAACGTGAGCCATTATTCTACAACTATTATGCAAATCACACTTCGACATTGTTCAAAATTAATTGCACTGAGAATTAAAAAAGTTAATTCTACAGTGCGCTCCCACTCAAATCAATATCTCTCATCATTGATTTTGAGTTATGCAAGACCCAACTTTCAATTCAACATCAAGGATGTAACCATCTCAAGTGACGAGAATTTCAATTGGTAGGCCAACTTGCCAATCACATCTCTATGTGACTCTTGTTCATCTTTCGATGAGTGTGTTCCGAGCTCATGACTTTCATGCCTGAACGTCAAGACAACCAAGTGATCTCGCTGCGAGGTCTCAACTCACCCGCCTCACACTTCTCTAATCGTTCGTACCCATGTAACCATGTGATACCCCGAAGAGATAGGTGTCGTGACGGTGCTACACTTGGGAGAACACTAACTACTTGATATTTTGTGAGAGATCACCCTAATAAAAAGCGACTACCGCGCAATCAAGAAGGGTGCATCAAGAGGGATAAACATCTCAGGCAATTCATAATAGCATGATATGGTATAGCCCTTTCTGACGGAGAAGTCTTTCATTCCTTCGTCTTCGGCATTCGCATCGGTGTTCACCTTCGCGAAGATTGCCACCACCTTGTCGATGCACCAGATAATATTGCTATCTCTATAGCAAATAAAATAAGTGCATTACATAAGGTTGACACGCAGGTCATTAAAGTGCAATCATATGGCTCCAGCCATCATGCCGAATCATGACACGCAGGTCATGTTAATCAAATTACATCATATAGTCATCTCATACATAATAAAATTTATATGAGCTCTGTTATACCACATCACATGCACATGCAAACCATCCTGCAAAACCAAGTTAGACGCCTCTAATCGGTTCATGCAAAAACTTGTTTTTCGTGGCTTCTAAGGTTTCGAAACAAACCGAAGCTACCAACGTCCATCATCAAGCATGATAATCCAAGTTGCTAGATTAACTTCCCAGGGTCTATAAAACACGAGATAATAAAATCTCGAGCCCCATACTAAACTTCGTCATACGTGTGACCCCCGTGCAGATCACATCTGCATTGCCCTTTCGTCTGCGAAACATCCATCTTTCTCAACTATGGTGGAACCCAAAGAACTGTTAGCACTTCGTTGATCTGTGAATCAGCATACTCAGGAGCAGCATGAAAGGATCGCGGATTGCCAGAACTTTGTGAGATTCGACCATTCCGTCAAGATCAGGACTATGCAAAATCAGGGAGGCAACAGGAACATCGGGTAATAGATTTCATCTGCTACCCGCACAAATAATTTTCAACAATAGATCTCATCTACTACCTAATTATAGTGTGCAACACCCATACATCTCTATGTATTCTAGATCGCAACCTGCATCTACGCATAGCACGGCTCTTGATGCCACTGTAGGGTAACGTAGCAGAAAACAAAAAAATTCCGACCGACGCACCAGCCCAGGACCACTATGGAGACTGCATACAAGGTTTGATCATTTCCGTTACCGACTCATAGCGCAGCGGAACTAGAGTCGAAGACGATCGGCGGTGCAGATCCTCGCAGCTAGGATTTTACAACCTCCCAACCACGAGGATCTATACCCTCATCTGCCCCGCGGAAAGCCCTCCGGGAGGCGGTCGGACAGTCCCCCGGATGGTGTCGTGTACAGCCCTTCGGGAGGACCTCCGAAACTTGGACTGTCACTCGGACAGCCCTTCGGGAGGACCTCCAAAACTCGGACGGTCACACGGACAGCCCTTTGGGAGGCACTCTCGAACTAAGACTGATACTACGATCTCTCTACAGAGTTGCACACATATTGTGTCATCTATCCGGCAGGGCTTCGCCGTCCCGAACTAGTTCCCACCGGAACCTAGACAACCTTTCGGCTCTACGAAACTCTTTTCGTGGGAGGGAGAGAAGAAGCCAGATAATGCATGGCATGTGTATGAGAGTTGGAGTCAGGGATGGAGAGATCCTCTCCACTTCCTTTTATAGGGGAAGGAGGGGGTGGTGGTGGCTGAAATTTCAGCCACATGACAAGCACCCACAAAACAAGGAAGCATGTTCCCACCAAACATGGAGAAAACATGTTCCCTTGTCCATGGTGTTCCCCCATGGGGCCCCACCTTCCTCCCAACACTCTCCACCATTTTTGGAGGGTGCCCCCACCATGGGGGACCCCCCAACACCTTTTGTCCAGCCACAAGGGGCTGCCCCCCAAAAGGGAGGCACCCCAAAACAGCCCCACGAAACGTGGGATCTTGTCCCCTCACGCTGGGACAAGATGTTTTCTGCGACTATTACTTCGGAAAAATTCTGGAAGGTCCCAGAACATTTCCGGCACCCTCTAAAATTATCTGGACACGCTCTGGAACATTTCCGGTATGGTGGTTTAATTTAAAACCATCTTCATTTACCTGGTAAACAATTCCGGCAGCTCCGAAAACCTTTTCTGGTTTTTTCTCCGAAAAATTCCAGAAATTACCAGACCGATTTGGCAACTTCCAAAACATTCCTGGTGCTTGCCGAAACCTTTTTGGATCAATGGTTTTATCCGAAACAACTTTTCGATTTTACCGAAACTTTTTCGGTCTTCTCTCCGAAACTTTTCCGCTGTCTCCGAAACTATTTTAGTGACTTTCTCTCGGACTCCTTGTCTAGTATTCAGCAGATAGATGACCCTTAAGCATGTTACCCTATAGGTTCGGTGAAGTATAGACATGACCCGGAACCCCTTCCGATCAATGATCAACATCGAAGCCGTGGACACCCATATTAACCCTTATACCCACACGAATGAATATTCGAGTGAACCTCTAGTTGTCGTGTGCTATTCCTGTTGCTTCGCTATATGTTACAAATACCCGAGGTGAGACATGTTGGTATCCCCGTGGATCAACAACTTGTCCACTATGCCAGTTACCTCGTTACCGGTATTGTTCTCTTTTCTCGTTTCTGTGTTCCGGCATCTCCGTGATCAAATCACAAAGTGTCTCGCCAGACGATGATGGATACCGTAACACCGAGAGGGCCCAGAGATATCTCTTCATCGTCGGAGGAGCAAATCCCAATCTTGAGCTATCAAGTTACTTGACATACTTTTCCATGAACCCGTAAGCCGCCGTAATAGCCACCCATTTACGGATGACGTTTAACAAACCCCAAAGTTCATGAAGCAAGCATGAAGAAACTCGATACTCTCATGGTCTAAGGAATTAGGCAAACATTAACTTCTCTATGTTATTAACCATTAACTTATGACGAATGTATATCGTAGCATAACATCAATTCGGGTCGATTCAACACAAATGTTCTTCTAACATTGTGCCCTCAAAATTGCCAGCATAGCCATGCCCATGATCAGGAAAACAGGATCATCATACAATACTTGAGCCAGTCTTAGAGGCCAGACTAGGAATACAATTTACCGTTTATTATTCCACATGTGCATATGAGTCTTCCTTCAAGCCTCGTGGTTATTGTAGACTCGAGAACCATAGCAGTTATAGCATGGAACATAAACCTAATTATGAACAGGAAGATAATCAATAACATTTATTATTGCATCTAGGGCATATCTCCTACACCTTTAATACAAAAAAGGGATGTTCCCAAGAAATAAATATTGGGGTTGGTATAGGATGGAAATGACATGATCTTGTGATGGATTTGAGTTGAAAAGCCACTAGGAAGAGGAACAAGAGATGATCTTCCTAGGTTTCAAGACCATAGAGCCACAGAAAAATAAATCCAAAGCAAATTTCAAAGAAATCCAACATAAAAAGAAAGGGCTAAAAATTGGGTTGTCACACACGTGTTTTCCCGATCTTCGTCTATGTTCAATGTTAGAGTAACGTGACAAGATGGGATGGGGTATCTCTCTACCGCATTCAAACTGGCTACCCGTGTTAACGCCTAGCATCATTAAATAGTCGCGACCCCTCGGAAACCGACTCCGGCACCCGCATCGACACAACCTGTAGATTGGCCTAGCTAGTGCCCGCTACTTAACGTGGCCTCACCCTGCACTATCTCGACAAAACACATTGGCTTTCAATCCTCCTCCACACACAACTTCTTCCATGACTGCGAGCTCTACGGACATGTGGCAGAGCCTTTTAATGGAGCACAAGCATGAGGTAGTCGCCCTTGTGGCGGGCTGGCAGGATCGCCGTGCGCGGCGGATATAGGCAGGCTTGCCGGTGAGCTCCCCGCATGTGAACGATGATGACCCATTGCTGGAGGAAGCCTCATATGATGAGCCATCTCTCCTGCCCCTGTCGGTCCATGTCGGCTACTCTATGGAGCACGCGTGGGCGTACTTCGACGTGTCATGGCGGACAAGCAGTCGGCACTGCAGGCAGTGTCGGTGTTCCGGTAGGCACGGGAGGAGCAATGGTACAACCTCCCTCTCCTCATGCATCACTAGCTGGTGGAGGGCCAGATCTATGACGAGTTCACGTGCGAGGAGGTCGTGACGGGCATGGTCGTGGAGAATCCAAACTTCGTCGAGGAGCAGAGGACACCCTAGGAAGCCGCGCGCAACACTTATGGGATGGTGTCGGACACACAGGCGCATGCACACACGACGATGGCGGTGCAGGCGGTTACCGGATAGGAACGCAAACAACAATATTATTGTTCGTGCGAGCAGCTTCCATTGGTGCCGCTACAACCACAGGGCCGACATGTCCATGTACAACGTCGATCTCACCTTCACCGATGACGGACAGGTCATGGACTCCGATGAGGAGTAGGACATGGGAGACAAACTTGCCTCGTGTTCCATGCGGGTCAGTTTGTATCCCTTGTCCAACTCCTCCTCACCGGCGACTACACATTCACTTGCAGAGGCTCGTGGTTTTGAAAAAAAAATGTTCATAATTTTAAAAACAAATATATGCATATTCGAAAAATGTTTATGATTTTGAAAAATGTGCGCGTATTTAGAAAATGTTCATCAAATTGGATAAAAAACTCTCGGATTTAAATAATGTTCACGAATTTCGAGAAAATGTTCGTAAATTTCAAAAATTGTTCCCAAAATTTTAAAATATATCATTCGTTCGTAAAATGTTCATGAATTATAAACATTCATGCATTTTGTAAACTTTTTTTTTCAAAATAAGAAAAATCTTGAATTTTAAAAACTGTTCCTAAGTTTCAAAATAAGTTTTTCAATACAAAACGAGTTTAAAAAACTGCTTACAATCGAAAACTTTTTGCCTTTTTTAACAAAAGTTCACGAATTCTGAAAATGTTCACAATTTTCGAAAATATTCACGAATTAGTAAAAGAAAATCGCAATTTTTGATATTCACGAATTCAAAATTAATATTTCAACAGGTAGAAAGAAAAGGAAAAAATTATAAAAAAAGAAAGGTAAAAAACGAA
Source organism: Hordeum marinum (assembly GCA_022496015.1). Taxonomy (NCBI): domain Eukaryota; kingdom Viridiplantae; phylum Streptophyta; class Magnoliopsida; order Poales; family Poaceae; genus Hordeum; species Hordeum marinum. The sequence continues at coordinate 411,513,869 of CM039678.1, read as the reverse complement.
AAATAAAATTTAAAAAGAAACGTTAGGCTAAAAAGACAAAATGAAGAACAGCCCGGAATGGACGGGCCCAACAGAGATCTAGACGGGCGAGGGGGTACGCGCTAGGTCGCTAAGTAGTGACTAGCGCGTGGAAGTGGATGCATCTGTATGACGCATGGGGTAGCTGTGACGTGTATGGTTGGCAATCCATAAAAGTTTGTCTTATGTTTTTCCTGTTTCTTTTTTTAAATTCGTGAAATTTTTGAAATCTATGAGTTATTTTTAAATTTATGAATTGCTTTTAAATTTGATGAATTTTTTTAAGTTGATGGACTTTTTTCATATTCGATGAACATTCTCCAAAATTGATGAAACTTTTTCAAAACCGATGAAATTTTTTATTAGCTTTTTTGCAAATAATATGAACATTTTTCAAAATCAATGAATGCTTTTCCAAATTCGATGAACATTTTTCAATTTTTCTAATATTGTTCTAAAATTCAATTAACTTTTTTAAAATTAGTGAATTGTTTTTTCGTTTTATGAACTGTTTTTCATAATCTATGAATATTTTTGAAGTCACAAAATTTATGATTTTTTTTCCTTTATTCAAAACTCAACGATTAACCAGTCAAAATACGATTGAGCAATGGGAAGACATGTCAAGGGATCGAGTGCTCGCCTTCTAATGGGATGGCCCACGACCAGGGGTACGTGAGCGCCTGAATCGCCATTTAGAAGCTCCCTGTGTGGGTGGTGGTGTTTTGGGGAGCTCCTGTACGACGCTCGCTGCGTCAAACAGTCGAGCAATCGCACAGGCGCGCTCCCTATTGGGCTGGCCCATATAGCAAGCGAAGCACTGTAGCGAGCCGGGTCACTGCAGAGAGTATGATACTGTAGCATACGGGCTTTGTATGTATAGTGTCCTGTAGTAACCGAGTTTTAGTGGTTCAAAAACTTTCAAGTTTTGTATTTATAAAACGAATATTTTTTAATAACGCAAACAATTTTAGAAATTTATGAACATTTTATGAAATTCCATACATTATTGAAATTGGGAACATTTTTTGAGTCCTAGAAACATGTTTTTACAAATCCTATTTTTTTTTAAAAAGAGAAATTTTTTGGAAAATACAGAACAAAAATTGAAACACGAACATATTTTGGAATTTGCGAACAATTCTTTAAATGGAAACATTTTTTTCAAACTCCCCCAAAAATTTGAAAGCATGAACATTTTTTGGAAATTGGCGAACAAATTTTGAAAACGGGATTTTTTTTGAAACTCCTAAACAAAATTTGAAAAGTTGAACATTTTTTGATCTTATGGATATTTTTGAAAAGCGAACATTTTTTGTATTTGTGAACAAATATTAATAACAAGAACATTTTTTGAAGTTCTGAAACATTTTTAGAATTTTCGAAAAGAATTTGAAATTCTGAAGAACAAAAAGAAAATAAAAAAAGAAGAAAAAGGAATTGAAAATGAAATAAAGAAGGGAAAATCTATACTGCAGCGTGTGCACCCTGGTCGTCCCGTGCGGCGGATCGGATGCGTGTGGCGCTCCATTATGTGGCTGGCAACACGCATGGTAACATGCATGCAGGACTACGTGAAATGGGGCTGGTTTTCTTGTGAGTGGTCAGACTGTACTAGAACCTTAAGGTGCAAGGACCCAGCAAGGCTACAAGAGCTTAGGTAAAGAAAAGCTGCAACGTTCCATGAATGTGTGAGCTGCCTTTATCTACTTGAAAGTGGAGTAGTTTATTACACATGAGACTTTGCAACGTTCACATCTCTTTGTCTCTCATACAATCATTAGTAAGAACGAATGAGGTTTTATGAAAATAACTGGCAACTAGGTATATTTTTAAATGGCAAGCCTTGCAATATAATGCAAGAACTAGTTTTTACAGCATTTTTAGGGGAAATTTTACAACAATTAACACTCTTTTATGAGACAATTAAGTAGACCTAAACTGATAAGCACAATATAACACTGCAACAACTAAGTTTTAGAACAATCATGAAGGTGTTTATGACACAAGACATCAACTAAGTAGAATTAAACTGATAAATACAACAAAACACCATGGGAAACTAGTTTTTCCAATAACCGATATGACAACTAGATAGAATTAAAATGACAAGCACAACAAAATATTTGTGGCATCTAGATTTTATAAGCATTGACAAGTTTTAGGAGACAACATGACAACTAGGTAGAGTTATAAATGACAAGCACATCAAAACATTGTGGCAACTGGATTTATAAGCATCGACAAGCTTTGTACAAAACGACATCAAAAATATGGCAATTAAGTTATTTTTTTGTCAAGGAAGTAAGTGGTTAGTAATATGACAAGTGAGTGAAACAATGTGGCAAGTACGGACCCAAAAAAAGTTGTCAGAATATGTCAATATATGATCTAGTTTCAAAGATCTTGTCACGACAAAGCCAACGATGAAAACAGAACATCAATCGGATTAACGATTTTGAAGATAAAACCTTTTAAATTTCAAACATTGACGAGAATCTTGTTGACCTTTTTTTTAGGCGATGGCAATACTTAAATTAGTAGTACTAATGGATCATGCCATTTTCATGTGTACATGCAGCCGCCGCACGGGAACACAAGGTGCAGTGCCGCTGCCTAGTCGATCCCAATAAAGAAACAGAAAAATGAAGAAAGAAAAAGAAAAAAGAAACAGAAAAAAGAAAAAAGAAAAAGAAATGGAAAAAATAGTTAAAAAACCAGTTTAAGAAGCTTTCAGAAGGTTTCCAAAACCGGTCAGGAACCTTTCATACTGTTCCCAAAACCGGACGCTGTAGCGGGTGCGAAATCTCGTAATTGGGCTGGCCCATCTTGATCGCCAGCTCGCTCGCCTCTGTGCGAAGCAGCGGCAACTCGACGCAACGAGCGTCCGTTAGGATTTTCCTGTGTTTTGGTCGGTTCATGGGAGGGCTTCACCTGGTTGGGCTGTGTTGCTGCATTAATCCTAGACACATGGACCTATTACGGGCTTTTACATTTTTCTCTCTATAGTATCTCTCTACCCCACCTCACGCGACTTTCAGCGGGGTTGATGCCCATCCTCCCCTATCCTCCAATTTCAATCGCCCACGTTTGTTAGTCTGCTATAATCCGGTAACCGATACCTTCGTTGGTTTAGCATTACTCGTGATGCTGTTTGCGTTTTTCTAGAGTTGTGTTCCTTTTTCGTGTGGTGGCCTTTTTTTTTGAGAGAGAAAAAAGATGGAGTTTACCTGTACAACTAAAACTATGTACTCCCCTGTCTCGTTCTTGATGCGTAAAACATGGGTGTAATACGATGTCATCAATTTAAAAGTTAAATATGTAACAAACAATAAATGTTTAAAAAATACATCCATATATAAAACTAATGATATGTTTTCATGGCATATAACACATTTTTAGTTAGTCAAATCGACAGCTTAGAACTGTACGCATGCCCTATGCAGTGTGATAGTGGGCGTAGAGGGTGTATTCATATCTGGCACTGCTAGGCGTCATCCAACTGATTGTCCTACCGGCATCAACCACCTCGCCAACTCGACGATTTCGTCACTAATCATCATCCGATCAAACCCGTGCCTCACTCATCTCTATCTTATCCCTTCCTTGACCGCTTGCACCGTAACCACAAAAAGATCATATCGATGACCGGCTTGCACCACCACGCGTGTCGACGAGCGGCATCCTCCTCGCCGAACTAGCACATGGTGATGAAAAGATCACAATGCGGGCGTAACTAGGGCATGCCGGGATTTGAGCGGGGTAGCTCAACGGAAGGTGTTTATATTATTACTTTTGTGACCTTGTTTTATTTATTATTGCACCTAATGTGCAAACAAATATGAACTTTTGAGATTTAGAAAACATAATCTGTTTTTCCGCACACATGCCACCTAGTTGTACGCATGCTCCTCACATCACATGTAACTACATGTGCCACATTTTGCATGCTACTTCAAGGAGCACAATTCACGCCAACAAGGGTGTGCATGGCCTAAGACGGAGAGAGAGGGCCATGCCAACCTAGGGTTTTATTATAATAAAAATTTATCCTATCTTCTATTATATTTTTCTACCATCAACACACACAAATATGAAACTTTTGGGTTGAAACTTCTTTTTTAGTTTCTTTATGAACGTGAACCCAGTTGCACGTGTCATAACTCGTATACAATTATAAGGGGCACACACATATGCAATAAGGGTGTCTTCAAGCGAATGCAACTCAATAGTGTTTCGTGAGGGGAAGGGAGGCATGTTCACTAGGCATGTCTTTACGGCAATTACAACTCAGTTGGCTTTTGGTGGGGAGGAGGCAGTTGCGTGCTTACCACTAGGCACACAGCTACTAGTGACACTTTGACTACAACTTCATGTCTTCAATGTAACTACAACTTTTTTATGTTTTGTCGAGTGAAGAGAGATGACTGCATGTTTTCTATTATTTCTGTTTACCAATGCGAAATGATTTGAAATAATACGATGTAAAGGAAAAAGGAAAGATAAATGGAAAAAAAGAGAAGGTACGGTTTTCTTCCGAGGGAAGGAAGAGCAAGTATGTAATAGTTGTACCAAATGAAGAAATTGAAACAAAATGGGCTGATTGCTGGCCCATGAGCATGTCATAGGTCTAGAATTTGCTTGTAATTAGTTGCATCAGCATTCATGTATCATGTATATTTTCAAATGAATTTGAAATGGGGATTTCCAAACCCTAGCACCACATAGAAAAACCATTTGCAACTAATTTTTTTTCCAATGAATCCAAAATGGCCTTCACAAATGTTCATCATTTTTGATAAATGTTGGAAACAACATGCCAGAGGTGATGCACATTTTAAAAAGGCATTTGGCATTTTAAAATATTCCATTATTTCTTTTTAAATGGACTAAAATTGCTATAAATATTTTAACACGCTTAAAATTTCTGAAACTTAATGTGGGGCTTGAACCTATTGTACTTTGCCTCCATAATTATTTTCGGGAATTTTAAAAAATGGTTTGGCATTTTTACTAAACCAAAACACAGATGAATTAAACATAAAAAAGAAATAGGAAACCAAAGAGAGACTAACCTGTGCAGCCCAGCCGACCCAACTGGCCCATGTGCTAGTCATCATCCATCTCTGCGAGAAGGCCGATGTGACATCGAGTACGGTGCTCGCCGCACACGTGCCACTCGAGATGCATGCGTGCCTCCCCTGCCAGCGTGACGTGCGGGATAATGTCGCCACTGCAGTCTGCATCAATCCAACCCTCTCATTCTCCCCCCTCCCTCCCTTGTTGTCTCCTCACTCTGGCTGAAGCTCCTGCAGCCACGGTGTTGTGAACGACGTGCCACCGAACCCCCTTCGTCTCGTCATTGTGTCCATCCGCTCCGCCGGACCTCGCTACGCCTCTTTACCTATGACTACAATCGGAGGAGCACCATGTGGCTGCCATCGAGCTCATCTTCCACCTCGGGCACAGTCGACCGTCACTGTCAATTCGTAACAACAGGAACGGCCCTGCCCTTACCACCCACTCCCTCCGACTCGTCATGAGACACTGACTCTTCCCCCTCCTCCCTGCTCACTATCGCGCCCCCATGATCATGAGCTCTGTCGTCCACCATGGCCGGTGAGCTCTGAGCTCCCGAGCTCCTCGACTCAAACCTATGCGCCTCGCATCCTCCTACTGATCCCAGGGTGCCGTTGAGCCACTCAGCTGGCCTCCTCGTGCCCTGCAGCCTTCGCCCGCACAAGTCCGTGCTCCGGCCACCGCCAATATGCTCGCTGCCGATATCGCAAGCCACAATAGCCCCTCCCGCTAGGTCAGATGAATGCGGGCGAGTCCCAACTCCACATGAAGCCTTCTGTCGATGTTTTGGTCGTAGGAGGAGCGATCCCGGCGCCCTCCATCGTCCCTGGACTTGCCGGCGATGAGCCATGGGTCAACTTTGGTGAGTTTGACCCCGATTGACCGGATTTGACTCCCCTCTAACTCACCGAAATGTGGCGCCAGCCCCCTGACTAATTAGGATTTAGTATTAGTTTAGTGCTAATTAACACTCTTAATTAGTTGGGTCACTGACCAGTGGGACCCACTGGTCAGGTTTGACCTGGACCGCCCCGGTTGACGAGCTGACGTCATGCTGACGCCATGATTCTGAAGTAATCTATTTTTGGAATTTGAATAAATCTTAATTGGTTTATTCATTTCAGAAAATGGTTTAAACTTCTAAAAATCATAGTAAATAATCTATAACCTGGATGAAAATAGTTCATATATAAAATATTATTAGAAAAATTCTATGAACCCGTTTATGGCATTTTCATGCATGTTAGAGCAACTTATGCCCTCTGTTTAGGATAAATCATATAAATGATATTTAGATAACCACATATGAAGTTTGATTTTGAATCTTTTGTTCAAACCAACTTCATTTAATGTTGTTGCTAGATGCATTAGCTAAATAAACAACATGTTGCCATGTCATGATCATGCACCATAGTATTGCATTTTCGTGAATTAAATGTTGTCCCCTCTTGTTTGTCGGTGTTTGTTTCCTCTTATTAGACATTGTCCCAACATTACGATCGATGTCACTGATGAAGACTCACCGTTATCTTCAGAAGCGCCAAGGAAGCAACCCCCCTTGAGCATATTGATATAAAACCACTATCTCGCTCATGCTCTCATTTACCGCATTAGGACAATAACGATTCAACTATTACTTGTTCTCGATAGTTGAACCCATTCCACTCCATGACATGTCTTTGTCATAGTAAATAGTTGAAACCGCTCAGCATGAGTAGCTACTGTTTGAGCCTTGTTGTGTCTACTCATCAATGCTTGCTTACTATGCCTTCTATGCTTAGAGTCGTGTCGGGTCTGATCCATCTGGACGATGAATCAGAGTGGATGTGTACAAGTCCTGCTATGTCAGAGCTAAGTGTGTGAATCCGATTTGCTAAAGGTAGCAATGAGAGGCCATGTAGTAGTACATGACAGGTTGTCTCATTGGGACCGTCCTTAAGAAATGAGTTTTGTGTATGTTATCCAAGACAAGATACAACCACACATTGGGTTTCGATAACTCGACCCCTCTCAGCTTATTAAGCGCCTTGATCTCTGTCTAGGATTTTGACCGGGTTATCACCCCTGGGTATGCCAAACCAGGGAGGTTCAACCTATTTTCAAAACAGTACGGCCGGCTGGCGTACAACAGGCTGGCCCACGACTGGCTGGCGAGCGGCCGGCAGGTACCCGGCATGCTGGTGTACGACCAGCTGTCCCATGGACGGCTAGCACATGGCTGCCTGACGCGCGGTCGACAGGCGTGACAACGGCTATCTCTACCACTGACCCTGGGGCGAGCAAGCACTAGTCCCCTCCCACCGTACCCGCGTACGGTGACAAGACGCTACCTCCACGACAGGTCCCGCGTGGCTCCAGTGACCACTAACGAAGGAACATGCATGTCTACAGTTCGAGCTGTCGTACCGCTGACCGCTGCCGACCACGATCAGTCGATGCGATAGTGCCGACATGCCCCCGTCCACTCCATTACCTGCCCTCGCATGGCTACAAGGCAGTTGGCCGTACCGAAGACCGCGGCCGGCTACCGCAAGATGACGTCGCATAGTGCGGCCCGTGCCGGGGCAGGTGGCTGCGGACCAATAGCGATGACCGGCTGGCAGGCCCCAGCGGGGCCATGCAGCCGGCGGGCCCTACAGGCGGCGAGACGGCTTGGCCGGTGGGACCCTCGGTCGGCTAGAGAGGCTGCCAGTCGGGTCCCCCATCCTAGTAGCATCCATGCATATTATAAGCCCGAGGTTTGGCCTATAAAACCCCCTCAGTGCCCCCATGCGCGGTGGCAAGCATTTTGACCACTTCCACACTCATCTCCACACGTAGAGAAGTAGGAAAAGCCGACTAGCTCCTTCTTCCCCCCAGCCAATAACTCCAGGAGCACCATTATAGTCCTCTTAGTTCATCACCTAGGTAGGCAGGACTAGGGGTGTTACCTCTCACTGAGGGGCCTGAACCTGGGTACATCGTGTGTCTCACACCGCTTGTTCTTGATCTCGTTACCGCAGTCCACCGGCGTCCTTCAACCCCAACCACTCTCGATAAGCCACCCATGGCATTTGTCATGAGAAAACGATGACAGTTGGCGCCCACCATGGGGCCGCACGTGGCATCGACCGGAGTCACACTCCGGGTGGGACCCTTGTCCAACTCCTCCAGGCGCTCCGCATGCGGACGGATCAGCACGCTCGTGGGGCTCGCTTCCACGACGTGGAACCTCATTCCCGCTAGCTCCGTAGGTGTCACCATCGACCTCTTTGGAGGGCTACACGACGATGATGCTTCGCCCAACGTATTCGACCTCGCCGGGCGCTTCGGAAGGCTGTGCCTCACCGACGAGCCAGCTACTGACGAGTACCCTAGCAGGGTGCTCGACGACCGTCACCCACCTTTGTCTGTGGCCGCGGCTGCCCCATGAGACGCTGACGATGCCCGCGTCCGCACGAAGGTGATGGTCACTGGCTCCTCCACGAGCATCGGCTGAGCCAGGGCGGAAGAGAGCGCAAACGCCGTGGTGGCTCGCGCCAGGGCGGAAGCGCTGGCGGCTGCCACGGTTGCCGGCCCTAGCACTTCCGACCCCGTCGGCTCCACGCTTCGGGGCCTCAACACCCCCATTGTGCCACCGACCAACCCGGCTACGGCTACGGCCAAGCTGCAGGTGGCTCGCCAACTGTTGTTCGCGGAGGCTACCTCCCTCGCCACCGGCAAGCACCGACTGGAGTCCGTGCAACGCGAGTACAACTCCCCCTACGGCCTCATCCTATCGACAACGAGCCTAGCCTACACGAGGATGTTTGTAGTCACGGTCGCGTGGTGGTGGAAATCCTTGGTGGCAGGCTGCCCACCTACGACATGCCAGTGGCCAACATGAGGGCCGTCTAGGTGGCCTACGCTGATCTGGCCAGCCTAGAGGGCGAGGAACGTGTGCAGCAGGAGCGACACAACCAAGATCTCATCACCATTGCCAACGTGCAGCAGGCCCTGATAGACGGGGCTAACACCGGCTCCGAGATTCCCCCTCCCGAGGGAGATGCCCCGCCGATTGCCAGCCAACGCCCGCCAGCCCAGCAGGATTCCTCCCCCCGCGGCTCCGTCCGATGGGGTGGCGGATCCCGCAACGGGTGTTCCCAGCATGGGAATGAGCAGCTGGCGCGACGACGCGTCAGAGGGAGGTGGCCGATGCTCACGCGCCCACACCCCGCCTCCACGGCAAGAACGTGCGCGCTCGCCCGCCCCGATGGTCCGCCCCGAGCTCGCGGCCAAGCTCGGACCGTGCGTCCCCCGAAGCGAGAATGATGCCCGAACACGCATCGACCGACTGGCGTAGTCGGCCCTCCTAGAGGAGGAGGGTCCGATTGGTCTGTCATGCTTCGGCCCTTGGATCCACGAGGAGCCATTCCCCACCTGCTTCACGCTCCCTCGCGACACCCCAAAGTACAATGGCATGGCCAAGCCGGAGGACTGGCTGATCAATGGCACCACCCAGTCGGCATTGCTAGGGGAAACAAGCGTGTCTCTATGCACTATGTCCCCCTCATGTTGATCGGCTCGGCCCGTACATGGATTAACAGCCTGTCGACCGACAACATCAACGCTTGGACATACTTCGAGGAGGCATTCGTCCGCACCTTCACCGACACCTACAAGTGGCCCGGCCACCTCCGCGTGCTGGCCATGTGCGTCTAGGGCCTGGACAAGTCCCTCCGCGACTACCTCACACGCTAGACTGAGCTCTACAACTCCTGCGAAGGGGTACACCAGGTGCATGCCATCCAGTACTTCTCCGAGGGCTGGCAAGAAGGCACCCTCCTCAAGCACAAGCTCACGTGCTCAGAGTCGGGTGCCCTGGCGGACCTCATGGCCAAGGCAAACAAGTGCACTACGGCCGACTCCACGATGCGGATCAAGGTTACCGCTTCCGGCAAGGCGGCTCCGCCGGCTGCCGCGCCACGGCCGGCTGCCGACAACCGGCAGCAACAAAACAACAAGCGCGAGCCCAACCAACCAGATCCTTGCCAGGTTGCCACCGTCGAAGAAGAGCTGCCGGCTTCCCAGGCCGCCAGCCAGCGTCAGCGGACCGGCAAGGCCGCCTACTAGCCCAAGCTCACCTTCGAACAGATGCTCGGCGCACCCTCCAAAATGCACACGGGAGCCAAGCCAGTGACGCACACGCTTCGACAGTGTAGTTTCTCATAGCGGCTGGCCCGGGGCGAAGGCCTTCCGGTCCCCCCACCGCCGCCACCCGAGCGCTGGCTCTGACTCCTGGTCCGGCACCGGCGCCGCTCCGGCCCCGCACGACGGCCGTCTGCACGACCAGTTCCCTGACTAGGACGGGGCCTACGTCGTCTTCACCAGTGAGGCGATAGACAAGCACGTGCAGTGCCGGCTCCAACACGAGGTGCACACCGTGCCCTCGGTTGCCCAGTTCATGTACTGGCCCGAGAAGACGGTCACCTGGAGCCGGGCGGATCACCTGACGGTAATGCCGAACCCGGGCAGCTACACCCTCGTCCTCGATCCCACCATCACCTATGAGAGGCTCACCTGCCACTTCTCGCGGGTGCTGATCGACGGGGGCAGCAACATCAACATCCTCTATCGCGACACCCTACTCAAGGTGGGGCTCAAAGAGAAGAACCTGTAGCCGAGCCGGACGGTCTTCCACGAAATCATGCGAGGGCAGTCTTGCTCCCCCTTCGGCAAGATCCGGCTCGACGTCCTCTTCGGCAACAAGAGCCACTTCTGCCGTGAGCCAGTGTGGTTCAAGGTGGTGGACCTTGATAGTCCCTACCACGCGCTGCTAGGCCGGCCGGCGCTCGCCACATTCATGGCGGTGTCCACTACGCCTATCTCGAGCTTAGGATGACGGGTCCCAAAGGCATCATCACCATCGATGACAACTACAAGATGTCGATGGAGTGCACGCGCGATGGCAGTCTCCTGGCTGACGCTCTGGTGATCGCGTAGGAGAGGCGGCAGCTCGACCGACTCGTGGCTCACGCCGCCGAGCAGCCAGCCGCATCGATTCCCCCGTCCTAGCCGGCCAACGAGGCGACGTTCTAGCCATCCAAGGACACCAAGCGAGTGCCGCTCGACCTAGCCAACCCCAAGCAGTGTGTCACTATTGCCACCAACCTCAACAGCAAATAGGAAGGCGAGGTCGTCGACTTCTTCCGTGAGAATCGGGACATCTTTATGTTCGCCCAAAGACATGTCGGGTGTTCCGAGGAAGTACGCCGAGCACAAATGGTCGGCTGCAATCTGCTATCCTTACTGGACGCCTACTCTGACTACCACCAGATCAAGCTGGACCCAGCCGATCGGCAGAAGACCTCCTTCATCACCCTCTTCAAGGCCTACTACTAAATCACCATGTCATTCGGCTTGAAGAATGTAGGCGCCACCTTCCAGCGTTGCATGCAGAAGTGCCTCCTGCCCTAGATTGGCAGGAATGTCCACGTCTATGTGGACGACATCGTCATCAAAACCAAGAAGAATTTTAGCCTCCCCGACGACCTGTGGAAGACCTTCTCCAACCTAGGCGAGTACAAGGTCCGGCTCAACCTGGAGAAATGCGTTTTCGGCGTACCAGCCAGCCAGCTCCTGGGTTTCTTTGTGTTTGCCCGCGGCACCGAAGCCAACCCAGAGAAGAGCACGGTCATCGAGCGCATGCACAGATCGACCCGGCTCCGCAATGTTCAGAAGTTCACCGGCTACCTTGCCTCGCTCAGCCGGTTCGTCAACTAGCTGGGCGAGAAGGCGCTGCCCCTCTACCAGATTATGAATAAGACCACCTAGTTCGAGTGGGCTGACCAGGCGGACGAGGCGTTCCGCGACCTCAAACGAGCCCTCTCCATCGTGCCCGTCTTGGCTGCGCCAGCTGAGAAGGAGTCCCTGCTCGCGTACATCACAACAACCATACACGTGATCAGCGTTGTCCTGGTAGGGGAGCGGCCAGAGGAGGACAAAGCGCTACCGGTCCAGCGCCCCATCTACTACCTCGGCGAGGTCCTCTCCGCCTCCAAGAAAAACTACTCCCACTACCAGAAGATGTGCTACGACATATACTTCGCTGCCCAGAAGGTCAAGCAGTACTTCCAGGAGCACACCATCACCGTTGATCGCCAAATCGGCCATCACCCTTGCTGACTACGAAATTCGGTATGGGTCGCGCACGACCATCAAGTCGCACACGATGGCCGACTTCCTCGTCGACTGGGCCACGACCCAGTTTGTGCCACCGCTTCCAGACTCCACGCAATGGCACATGCATTTCGACGGTTCGAAGATGTGAACTGGCTTGGGAGCTGATACGTCTCCAACGTATCTATGATTTTTGATGATGGCATGCTATTATATTATTTGTTTGTATGTTTTATATGATATTTTATATTTATTGGGGACTAACCTATTAATCTAGAGCCTAGTGCCAGTTTCTGTTTTTCTCTTGTTTTTGAGTTTTGTAGATACGAAATATTAAACGGAGTCCAAACGGAATAAAATCTTTGGAAATAATTTTTTTGGAAGCAAACAAGTCAACCAGGCTTGGAGTGCACGCCAGGGCACCTGCTAGGGAGTCACAAGCCTAGTAGGCGCAGACCCCCTCGCCGCGCCCAGTAGGCTTGCTGTCTCCTAGCAGGTCTCCTAGCCCTATTCTTCGTCCTATAAATACCCAAATATTTCCCCCAACATAAAAACGAGCCACGCAAATACTTTTCCGCCGCCAGAAGCCTCCGTTCCCGAGAGAATCTTGGAGCCTTTTCTGGTAATCTGTCGGAGGGGGTTTTGATCACGGAGGGCATCTACATCAACTCCATTGCCCCTCCGATGATGCGTGAGTAGTCCACCACAGACCTTCGGGTCCATAAATAGTAGCTAGATGGCTTCTTCTTTCTATTTGATCTTCAGTACCATGTTCGTCATGATCTTCATGGGGATCTATCCGATGTAATCCTCTTTTGTGGTGTGTTTGTCAAGATCCGATGAGTTGTGAGTTTATGTTCAGATTATCCATGAATCTTATTTGAATCTTCTCTGAATTATTATATGCATGATTTCATATCCTTGTAAGTCTCTTCGAGTTATTGGTTTGGTTTGGCCAACTAGATTGGTAATTCTTGCAATGGGAGAAGTTCTTGGTTTTGGGTTCAATCTTGCGGTGTCCTCACCCCATGACATAGTAGGGGTAGCGAGGCAAGTATTGTATTGTTGCCATCAAGGGTAAAAAGATGGGGTTTTCATCATATTGCTTGAGTTTATCCCTCTACATCATGTCATCTTTTTTAATGCATTACTCTTTTCTTCATGAACTTAATACTCTAGATGCAGGCAGGAGTAATAGTAGTAGATGCAGAATCGTTTTGGTCTACTTGACACAGACGTGATTCCTATATGCATGATCATTGCCTTGGATAACTACATGATTATTCGCTTTTCTATCAATTGCTTGACAATTATTTTGTTACCCACCATGATATTTTCCTTCGAGAGAGAAGCCTCTAGTGAAACCTATGGCCCACGGGTCTACTTTCCATAATATATTTCAGATCTATAAACCAAAAATACAAAAATACTTTGCTGCAATTTATTTACCTTTTATTTTCCGTTCTCGTTTACATCTATCTCTATCGGATCTAATCCATGTAAATAATCGTGAAGGGATTGACAACCCCTTTATAGCGTTGGGTGCAAGAGTTTGATTGTTTGTGTAGGTGCATCCATTGGTGACTTGCTTGTTCCTCCTACTCAATTGATACCTTGGTTCTCAACAACTGAGGGAAATACTTATCTACTTCGCTGCATCACCCTTTCCTCTTCAAGGGAAAACCAATGCGAGCTCAAGAGGTAGCAAGAAGGATTTCTGGCACCGTTACCTGGGAGGATACATAACAAGTCAAGGCAAGAACTTTCCCGTTAACTTGCCAATTCTGTTAGCGTTGCTGGGATAGATCTACATCAAGACTACCAAGTACACATCACAAACTCATCTCTTGCATTTACATTATTAGCCATTTGCCTCTCTTTTTCCTCTCCCCCACTTCTAAAATGATTTTCAGAAAAAACAAAAAGATTTTCCTTTTTAGCCGCCCTTGTTTCGTTTGCCTTTTCGTTGCTATGTTTGCTTGTGTTGCCATGTGCCTTCTATTTGCTTGCATCTTCGCTTGCTAAAAATCTATTGATATGGATCCTCATCCACTCGCTAATCTTTTCAAAAGACCAAATTATGATGAACCAATTGCTAGTGACTTGAGTGCACTTCATCATCTCTTTGAAGTTTTGTTTGAAAATCATGAATCTGAAATTTTTGATGAAGTATTGAAAGAAGAAATTTATAAGGAGATTCATGATAGTTCCTTGAATGAAAAGCATGATTTCCATGTTGTTAGTGTGAATTCTCTGAATATCCATGATGCTAATGATATGCAAAACCACAAGCTTGGGGATGCTATGCTTGATGAAGATGATATTTTTTGTTCCCCAAGTTTTGGTGATGGCACGTATGCTATAATTGATCATGAAAAGAATCCTTTATGTGATAGTTATATTGTGAGATTCCTTCATGATGCTACTGAAAATTATTATGAGGGAGGAACATATTATTGTAGTAATTTCAATAATATCAAGTTTCCTCTCTATGTGTTCAAAGTTTTGAAGTTATATTTATTTTGCCTTCCTATGCTAGTTGATTCTTGCTCCCATAAATTGTTTGCTCACAAAATACCTATGCATAGGAAGTGGGTTAGACTTAAATGTGCTTTTCATGAGATTCCTGATTCTCTCTTGCATGTTTCAAATACTACTTTTTATGTGAGCATCATTGAAATAATTATGCCTAGCTAGGGGCGTTAAATAATAGCGCTTGTTGGGAGGCAACCCAAATTTATTTTTGTTTTCTGTTGTAGCTTCTGTTTTTGAGTGTTTCACACATTATTACCTTTGTAGTAATTGTGTTTTGGTGTTTAATTTAGTGTTTGAGCCAAGTAAAACCTTTGGGGTGATCTATGGTAGTTGTTGATTTGATCTTGCTGAAAAATAGAATCTTTTGCGCTCAGTCCAGGAATTTTCTAATTTTTTCAGAGCATCTAATGGATCTTTTACACAAGTTTTATATATAAATTTACCAGGTTTTCCTAATTGTGCAGAATTTTTTGAGTTACAGAAGTATACGAAGTTTTCAGATTGCTACAGACTGTTCTGTTTTTGACAGATTCTGTTTTCTTTGTGTTGTTTACCTATTTTGATGTATCTATGGGTCGTATCGGGGGGTATGAACCATGTAGAAGTTGGAATACAGTATTAATTACACCAACATAAATAAATAATGAGTTCACAATAGTAACGAAAGTGGTGATTTATTTTATTATACTAACGGATCTCACGAGTTTTCTGTTAAGTTTTGTGTTGTGAAGTTTTCAAGTTTTGGGTAAAGATTTGATTGACTATGGAATAAGGAGTGGCAAGAGCCTAAGCTTGGGGATTCCCAAGGCACCCCAAGACATATTAAAGTATGCAAAAAATACTAATCTTTGGGATGCCCCGGAAGGCATCCCCTCTTTCGTCTTCAATCCATCCATAAATTTACTTGAGGCTATATTTTTATTCACCACATGATATGTGTTTTGCTTGGAGCGTCTTGTATGAGACGAGTCTTTGTTTTTTAGTTTGACACAATCATCCTTGATTCACACACCTTTTTAGGAGACACACATGAATAGTGAATTTATTAGAATACTCTTTGTGCTTCACTTAATCTTTTGAGCTAGGGAATGTTGCTCTAGTGCTTCACTTAAATCTTTTTCATAGATTCTGTTTTCTTTGAGTTGTTTGCCTATTTTGATGAATATATGGGTTGTATCATGGGGTATGAACCATGTAGAAGTTAGAATACAGTAGGTATAACACAAATATAAAAAAGAATTAGATCGCAATAGTACTTAAAGTGGTGATTCATTTTCTTATACTAACGAATCTCATGAGTTTTCTGTTAAGTTTTGTGTTGTGAAGTTTTCAAGTTTTGGGTAAGGATTTGATGGACTATTGAATAAGTTGTGGCAAGAGCCTAAGCTTGGGGATGCACAAGGCACCCCAAGTCATATTCAAGTATGCCAAAAAGCCTAAGATTGGGGATGCCCCGGAAGGCATCCCCTCTTTCGTCTTCAATCCATACATAAATTTACTTGAGGCTATATTTTTATTCACCACATGATATGTGTTTTGCTTGGAGCGTCTTGTATGATATGAGTCTTTGCTTTTTTAGTTTGCCACAATAATCCTTGATGCACACATCTTTTGAGAGAGATAAGCTGAATCGTGAAGTTGTTAGAATACTCTATGTGCTTCACTTATATCCTTTGAGTAGGCAATTTTGCTCTATGTGCTTCACTTATATTTTTTAAATTACGATGGTGTTTGCGTTTTATAGAAATAATTGAACTCTCATAACTCACTTATATTATTTTTAGAGAGGAAGGTGTTTGATATACCGGCGAAAGTTGCGCGATAATAGAGAGGCTAGCAAAGGTGGAAGGGTGAGAGTGCGTATCATCCATGGACTCAACATTAGTCATAAAGAACTCACATACTTATTGCAAAAATCATGATCCTAGGGGGAGGTTGGTAATAGAAAGGTGGAACTCACATACTCAAAATTAGTCATTTAAGCAAAGTATTAAAAGCATGATCCTAGGGGGAGGTTGGTAGGAGTTAACCATCGTGCACCCCCGACCCTCACACAAAGGTCGACAATCTATAAACAAGTCATGCTCCGACTTCCTTACATAACGGTTCACCATACGTGCATGCTACATGAATCACAAACCTTTACACATGTATTCTTTACCAAATAACAATTACTTCCTAACATGTATCTTAACATTGCCATCTTTATATCTCAAAACTTTATGCAAGGAATCAAACTTCTCATAAATACTCAATGCACTTAATATGGAAGTTTTTATTATATCCCTCTTTGATGCCTATCATATTAGGACTAAATTCATAACCTAGACCAGTTACCATGCTGTTTTTAGAAACTCTAAAAATAATATAAGTGAGGTAAAAGAGTTCAAGTATTTCTATAGAACGCAAACACTACCGTACTCTAAAAGATATAAGTGAAGCACATAGAGCAAAATTGCCTAACTCAAAAGATATAAGTGAAGCACATAGAGTATTCTAATAAATTCACGATTCAGCGTGTCTCTCTCAAAATATGTGTGCAGCAAGGATGATTTTGGCAAACTAACAAGCAAAGACTCTTATCATACAAGACACTCCAAGCAAAACACATATCATGTTGTGAATAAAAATATAGCCTCAAGTAAATTTACCGATGGATTGAAGACAAAAGAGGGGATGCCTTCCGGGGTATCCCCAAGCGTAGGATCTTTGGCATCCTTGAATATGAGTTGGGGTGACTTGGGAATCCCCAAGATTAGGTTCTTGCCACTCCTTATTCCATAGTCCATCAAATCTTTACCCAAAACTTGAAAACTTCACAACACAAAAGTTAACAGAAAACTCGTGAGATCCGTTAGTATAAGAAAATAAATCACCACTTTAGGTAATGTTGTGAACTCATTATTTATTTATATTGGTGTTATAGATACTGTAATATAACTTCTCCATGGCTCATACCATGTGATACAACCCAAAGATTCATCAAAATAGGCAAACAACTCAAAGAAAACAAAATCTGTCAAAAACAGAACAGCCTGTAGTAATCTGAAATCTTCGTATACTTATGTAACTCAAAAAAATTTTGAAACATCCGGTAAACCTGGGAAATTTATTCATAAATATTGTGTAAAACTTTTAGACCCATTAGACACTTAAAAAATTGGAAAATTCCTGGACTGAGAGCAAAAGTTTCTGTTTTTCAGCAAGATCAAATCAACAACTACCATAGATCACCCCAAAGGTTTTACTTGGATCAAACACTAATTAAAACACCAAAACAAAATTACTACAGAATTAATAATGTGGTAAACACTCAAAAACATAAGCAAAAACATAACACTAAAATAAAATTGGGTTGCCTCCCAACAAGCGCTATTGTTTAACGTCCCTAGCTATGCAAAACGCAATAGATTTAGGTGTTTTTATCTTTGGTATGCAATCCAAAAGTAGCTCTCATAATAGATTAATAAGGCAATATTATTTTATTTCTAGGCAAGTGTTCCATGACTTTCCTTAATGGAAATTGGAATCTAATGTTTCCTTCTTTCATGTCAATAATTGCACCAATTGTTCTAAGGAAAGGTCTACCAAGAATAATAAGACATGTAGGATTGCAATCTATATCAAAAACAATGAAATCTATGGTTACATAATTCCTATTTTCAACAATAAGAACATCATTAATTATTCCCGTGGGTTTCTTAACAGTGGAATCCGCAAGATGCAAATTTAGAGAGCAATCAGCAAGATCATGGTAACCTGGCACATCACATAAAGTTTTTGGAATCGTGGAAACACTAGCACCCAAATCACACAAAGAATGGCACTCATAATCTTTGGTTTTAATCTTGATAGTATGTTCCCACTCATCATGAAGCTTTCTAGGTATAGAAACTTCTAACTCAAGTTTTTCTTCAAAATTCATCATAGCATCAACTATATGTTTAGTAAAAGCCTTATTTTGACTATAAGCATGAGGAGATTTCATCATGGATTGCAACAAGTAAATACAATCAATCAAAGAACAATAATCATAATTAAAGTCCTCGAAATCAAAAAGAGTGGGTTCATTTCTATTTAAAGTTTTGACCTCTTCAACCCACTTTAATCAATCTTGGCATTAAGATCTATAGACTCCGAATCATTGGGACGCCTTTTAACTAAAGTTGACTTATCTCCAGTACCTTCATTATCAAGATTTATATTGGAAAACAAAGATTAAATCATTTTAAGATCTTCATCATTATTATCGCGAGAAAACACCTTTTCAAGCCATTCATGCATAACACGTATTCTAGCGGTTCTTTCCTTACTTTCATCAATAGAAATTCTCATATCTTTTAAAGACTCATTAATATCATGCTTGGGTGGAGTAGATCTAACTTTCAAAGAATCAATCTCAAGAGAATTCTATCAACGTTCCTAACCAAATCGTCAATCTTGAGCACTTTTTCTTCAAGATCAGAGGGAATCTTATTATAATTTCCATAAGAATTGTTGTAGGAATTACCATAATTATTAGAGAATTACTAGGAAACGGCCTAGGGTTGAAATTATCTCTATATGCATTGTTGCCAAAATTGTTCCTACCAACAAAATTCACATCCATAGATTCATTATTATTTCCAATCAAAGAAGACAAAGGCATATCATTAGGATCAATAGGAGCACTCTTACTAGCAAACAATTTCATCAATTCATCCATCTTTTCACTCAAAGTATTTATTTCTTCAATAGCATGAACTTTTTTACTAGTAGGAGATTTTTCAGTATGCATTGAGAATAGTTTGTCATGATATTATCTAGGAGTTTAGTAGCTTCTCCTAACGTGATTTCCATAAACGTACCACCCGCGGCTGAATCTAAAAGATTTCTAGATGCAAAATTCAATCTTGCAATTTTTTTGTATAATCATCCATAAACTCAAACCATGTGCGGGGCAATTCCTAATCATTAATTTCATCCTCTCCCATGATTGTGCAACATTCTCATGATCAAGTTGCTTAAAATTCATTATCTCGTTCCTAAGGGAGATGATCTTAGCGGGAGGAAAGTACTTGGAGATAAAAGCATCTTTACACTTATTCCATGAATCAATACTATTTTTAGGCAAAGATGAAAACCAAGTTTTAGCATGATCTCGTAGTGAAAACGGAAATAGCTTCAATTTAACAATATCATTATCCACATCTTTCTTCTTTTGCATATCACACAACTCAATGAAAGTATTTAGATGGGATGCGACATCTTCAATAGGAAGGCTAGAAAATTGTTCTTTCATAACAAGATTAAGCAAGGCAGCATTGATTTCGTAAGATTCCATACTAGTGTCAGCAGCAATCGGAGTACTAATAAAATCATTATTATTAGTATTGGAAAAGTCACATAACTTGCTATTCTCAGACATCGTGACAAAGCAAGCAATCAAGTATACAAGCAAACAAAAGGCAAACGAAAGAAGGGCAAAATAAAAGGCAAAACTTTTTGCTGTTTTCTGGAAATCGTTTTAGAAGTGGGGGAGAGGAAAACGAGAGTCAAAAGGCAAATAATGTAAATGAAAGAGATGAGTTTGTGATGGGTACTTGGTAGGCTAGATGTGTATCCTCCTCGGCAACGGCGCCAGAAATCCTTCTTGCTACCTCTTGATATTGCGTTGGTTTTCCCTAGAAGAGGAAAGGGTCAACAAAGTAGATAAGTATTTCCCTCAGTTGTTGAGAACCAAGGTATCAATCCAATAGGAGGAACAAGCAAGTCACCAACAGATGCAGCTACACGGACAATCAAACTCTTGCACCCAACGCTATAAAGGGGTTGTCAATCCCTTCACGGTTATTTGCAAGGATTAGATCTAAAAGAGATAAATGTAAACGAGAACGGAAAGTAAAAGGTAAATAAAGTGCAACAAAGTATTTTTGGTTTATATATCTGAAAGTATATTATGGAAAGTAGACCCGGGGGCCATGGGTTTCACTAGAGGCTTCTCTCTTGAAGGCAAATATCATGGTGGGTAAACAAATTACTGTCAAGCAATTGATAGAAAAGCAAATAATCAATGTAGTTATCCAAGTCAATGATCATGCATATAGGCATCACATCCATGTCAAGTAGACCAAAACGATTCTGCATCTACTACTATTACTCCACACATCGACCGACTCCTGCCTGCATCTAGAGTATTAAGTTCATGAAGAACAAAGTAACGCATTAAGAAAGATGACATGATGTAGAGGGATAAACTCAAGCAATATGATGAAAACCCCATCTTGTAACCCTTGATGGCAACAATATAATACGTGCCTCGCTAACCCTACTATGTCACTAGGTGAGGATACCGCAAGATTGAACCCAAAATCAAGCACTTCTCCCATTGCAATAATTACCAATCTAGTTGGCCAAGCCAAACCAATAACTCGAAGAGACTTGCAAGGATATGAAATCATGCAAATAAGAATTCAGGGGAGATTCAAATAAGATTCATGGATAATCTGAACATAAACTCACAATTCATCGGATCTTGACAAACACACCACAAAAAAGGATTACATTGGATAGATCTCTATGAAGATCATGAAGAACATGGTATTGAAGATCAAAGATAGAGAATAAGCCATCTAGCTACTAGCTATGGACCCGTAGGTCTGTGGTGGACTACTCACGCATAATCTGAGGGACAATGGAGTTGATGTAGATGCCCTCCGTGATTGAAACCCCCTCCAGCAGATTACCGGAAAAGGCTCCAAGATTGGATATCTCGGGAACGGAGGCTTCCGGCGGCGGAAAAGTATTTGCGTGGCTCTTTTTGGTGTTGGGGGAATATATGGGAATTTATAGGCCGAATATTAGGGTTAGGAGACCTGCCAGGAGGCGACAAGCCTGCTAGGCGCGGCCAGGGGGCCGTGCCTAGTAGGCTTGTGGCTCCCTGGCACCTCCCCTGCCATGCACTCCAAGCTTGATCGATATGATTCCTTCTAAAATTTTTTCCTTCCGAAGGTTTTATTCCATTTGGACTCCGTTTAATATCCCATATCTACAAAACTCAAAAACAAGGAAAAAACAAAAACTGACACTAGGCTCTAGATTAATAGGTTAGTCCCAAAAATAATATAAAATAGCATATTAATGCATATAAAGCATCAAAAAATGATAATATAATAGCATGCCATCATCAGAAATTATAGATACGTTGGAGACGTATCATTATGTTAGGAAGTAATTTTGATTTTGTAAAAATACTTGTGTAAAGGTTTGTGATTCTCATAGCATGCACGTATGGTGAACCGTTATGTAAGGAAGTCGGAGCATGATTTGTTTATAGATTGTCAACCTTTGTGTGAGGGTCGGGAGCTCATGATGGTTAACTCCTACCGACCTCTCCCCTAGGCGCATGCGTTTAATACTTTGCTTCAACGACTAATAGACTTTTGCAATAAGTATGTGAGTTCTTTATGACTAATGTTGAGTCCATGGATTATATGTTGGAAATATGCCCTAGAGGCAATAAATTAGTTATTATCATATTTCCTTCTTCATGATAATCGTTTATTATCCATGCTATAATTGTGTTGATCGGAAACTCGGATACATGTGTGGATACATAGACAACACCATGTCCCTAGTATGCCTCTAATAGACTAGCTCGTTGATTAAAGATGGCTATGGTTTCCTAGTCATGGACATGAGATGTCATTTGGTAACGGGATCACATCATTAGGAGAATGATGTGATGGACAAGAACCAAACTACAAACGTAGCATATGATCGTGTTAGTTTTTTGCTACTGTTTTCTGCATGTCAAGTATATGTTCCTATGACCATGAGATCATGCAACTCACTGACACCGGAGGAGTACCTTGTGTGTATCAAATGTCGCAACATAATTGGATGACTATAAAGGTGTTCTACAGGTATCTCCGAGGGTGTCTATTGGGTTGGCATGGATCAAGACTGGGATTTGTTACTCCGTTTGACGGAGAGGTATCTCAGGGCCCACTCGGTAATACAACATCACAATAAGCCTTGCAAGCAATGTGACTAAGTGTTAGGCACGGGATCTTGTATTACGGAACGAGTAAAGAGACTTGCCGGTAACGAGGTTGAACTAGGTATGGAGATACCGACGATCGAATCTCGGGCAAGTAACATACGAAAGAACAAAGGGAACATCATACGGGATTAACTGAATCCTTGACATAGAGGTTCGACCGATAAAGATCTTCGTAGAATATGTAGGAACCAATATGGGCATCCAGGTCCTGCTATTGGTTATTGACCGTAGAGGTGTCTCGGTCATGTCTACATAGTTCTCGAATTCGCAGGATCTGCACACTTAAGGTTCAGTGACGTTTCGATAGTATAGAGTTATGTATGGTGGTGACCGAAGGTTGTTCAGAGTCCTGGATGAGATCCAGGACGTCACCAGGAGCTCCGGAATGGTCCGTAGGTAAAGATTGATATATAGGAAGTCATGTTTTGGTCGCCGGAAAAGTTTCGGGCTCATCGGTAGTGTACTCAGAGTGCCGGTAGTGTACCGGGAGACCATCGGGATGGGTATTTCGACCCAAGAGGCTACATGGGTTGTGGGAGAGTGAATACCAGCCCTTAGTGGGATGGTGGAAGTCCCACACAAGGCCCATGCGTCTAGGAGAGAAAACCCAAAGAGAAAAGGTGGAAAAAGGCAAAATAGGGAGGAATCCTAGTCCTACTAGGATTGGAGGAGTCCTCCTCCTTTCCTCCTTGATTCGGCCGAACCAAGGGCTGGCCCCTTGAGGGCCAAGCCTCCTCCTCTCTTGCTCCTATATATACTAGAGTTTTTAGGGATTTTGGCACTTGGTTTTCGGCCACGTGTTACCCAATCCTCTAGTGCATAGTTTCTCTTCTAGATCGGATTTCTGTAGTGCTTAGGCGAAGCCCTGCCGGAATAGCTGCACCACCATCACCGTAGCACCGTCACGCTACCGGAGAACTCTTATACCTCTCCGCTCCCTCTTGCTAGATCAAGAAGGCGGAGATCGTCATCAAGCTGTACGTGTGCTAAACGCGAAGGTGCCGTTCGTTCGACGCTAGATCGGAAGGACCGTGATCAAGATCGCGAGACAGATCATGATGAGATCGCAGGAAAGATCGTGATGAGTTCACGGGACGGATCATGATTGGATCGCAGGATGGATCGTGATGAGATCGCGAGACACTCGGCGATTTGGATCGCGAAGACGTTCGACTACACCAACCGCGTTTCTTAACGCTTCCTGCTTAGCGATCTACAAGGGTATGTAGATCCACTCTCCCTCTCGTAGATGCTCATCACCATGGATAGATCTTGCGTGTGCGTAGGAAATTTTTTGTTTCCTATGCAACGTTCCCCAACAGTGGCATCATGAGCTAGGTCTATGTGTAGATGAGATCTCGAGTAGAACACAAAGAGTTTGTGGGCGTTGATGCTTAGATTGCTTCGTCCCTTGGTCGTGTTTTGGTTCAGCGGAATTGTGGGATGAAGCGGCTCGGACCAACATTACTCGTACGCTTATGAGAGACCAGTTCCCTCAACTGCAACTTGTTGAATAGATGGCTGGCAGGTGCCAGTTTCTCCTACTTTAGTGTGATCGGATTCGACAAAGGCGGTCCTTGAGAAGGTTGAAAAGCAACTAATGTATCACTGTTGTGGTTTATGCGTAGGTGAGAATTGTTCTTGCTAGATACCCGTAGCAGCCACATAAAACATGCGACAACAATTAGAGGACATCTAACTTGTTTTTGTAGGGTATGTTGTGATGTGATATGGCCAATTACATGATGTGATATATGTGATGTATGAGATGATCATGTGTTGTATAGAATATCGCGACTTGCATGTCGATGAGTACGGCAACCGGCAGGAGCCATAGGGTTGTCTTTAATTATTGTATGACCTACGTGTCAATCATTAAGCGCTATGTAATGCTTTACTTTATTGCTAAATGGTAGAAATAGTAGAAGCATGGTGGGAGCGACAACCACGATGGCGACACGTTGATGGAGATCATGGTGTCATGCCGGTGACGATGGAGATCATGTCGGGGCTTTCAAGATGGAGATCAAAAACACAAGTTCATGGCCATATCATGTCACTTATGATTTGCATGTGATGTTAATCCTTTTATGCACCTTGTTTTGCTTAGGACGACGGTAGCATTATAAGGTGATACTTCACTTAATTTCAAGATAAATTGTGTTCTCCCCGAGTGTGCATTGTTGCGGAAGTTTGTCGTGTCGAGACACCACGTGATGATCTGGTGCGATAGACTCTACGTTCACATACAACGGGTGCAAGCCAGTATTGCACATGCAGAACACTCGGGTTAAACTTGACGAGCCTAGCATGTACAGACATGGCCTCGGAACACAAGAGACCGAAAGGTCGAACATGAGTCATATAGTAGATACGATCAACATGATGATGTTCACCATTGAAACCACCTCAACTCTCATGATGATCGGACTTGAGTTGGTGAATTTGGATCATGTATCACTCGAATGACCGGAGGGATGTCAATTTGAGTGGGAGTTCTTCAGTAATATGATTAATTGAACTCATTAACATGAACATAGTCAATAGTGTCTTTGCAAATTATGTTGTAGATTACTTGCTCGCGTTGTAGCTCCCTTGTATTTTTTATAAGTTCCTAGATAAATAGAGTTGAAATATGATGGTAGCAATATTGCGGGCTGGGTCCGTGATCTGAGGATTGTCCTCATTGCTGCATAGAAGGCTTATGTCCTTAATGCACCGCTCGGTGCGCCACTCCTCTAGAATCGTTTGTAGATGTTGTGAACATCCAACAGGCACGTTCCGATGACTACTTGATAGTTTAGTGTGTCATGCATTATGGCTTAGAATTGAGGCTTCGAAACATTTTGAACATCACGGAACATATGAGATGGTCTAAGAGCTGAAATTGGAATCTCAGGCTCGTGCCCGTGTTGGGAGATATGAGATCTCCAACAAGATTCTTTGTCTGCAAGATGAAGGAGAATAGCTCAATCGTTGAGCATGTGCTCAGATTGTCTGGGTGCTACAATCGCTTGAATCGAGTGGGAGTTAATCTTCCAGATAAGATAGTGGTTGATATAGTTCTCCAAGTCACTGTCACTAAGCTACTAGAACTTGGTGATGAACTATAAAATGCCAGGGTTAGAAATAATGATCCCTGAGCTATTCGCGATGTTTGACACCACGAAGGTAGAAATCAAGAAGGAGCATCAAGTGTTGATGGTTAGTAAAACCACTAGTTTCAAGAAGGGCAAGGACAAGGATGGAAACTTAATGGATGGCAAGTCAGTTGCTACTCCAGTGAAGCAAACCAAAGTTGAACCCAAACCCTAGACTAAGTGCTTCTATTATGAGGTGAGCGGTCGCCGAAGCGGAACAACCCTAGATACTTGGTAGATAAGAAGGCTGGCAAAATCGAAACAAGTATATTTGATATACGTGTTATTGATGTGTACCTTGATAGTACTCCTAATAGCACCTAGGTATTGGATACCGGTTCGGTTGCTAAATATTAGTAACTCGAAGTAGAAGCTATGGAATAAATGGAGAACTAGCTAAGGGTGAGGTGACGACGTGTGTTGGAAATGTTTCCAAGGTTGATGTGATCAACATCGCATGCTCTCTCTACTCTCGGGAT
The DNA here is from genome assembly GCA_022496015.1 of Hordeum marinum. Taxonomy (NCBI): domain Eukaryota; kingdom Viridiplantae; phylum Streptophyta; class Magnoliopsida; order Poales; family Poaceae; genus Hordeum; species Hordeum marinum. The sequence goes on along the minus strand of CM039678.1, from coordinate 411,487,437 downwards.
AAGTGACGAACCTAAATAAATGTTATTTGGTGTTTTGCGTTGAGCATGAACTTGATTAGATCGTGCTTATTGCAACACTGTTACTCATTTAAGTTAGAGAATAATGGTTATTCTGTTTACATGAATGATACCTTCAATGGTCATGCACCCAGTAAGAATGGTTTGTTGAATCTTGATCGTAGTAATACACATGTTCATAACATATGATGCCAAAAGATACAAAGTTAATAATGATAGTACCACATACTTGTGGCACTGCCGCTAAATGTCATATTGGTATGAAGCGCATGAAGAAACTCCATGCTTATGGATCTTTGGACTCATTCGATTCCGAATCGGTTGAGACATGCGAACCATGCCTCTTGGGCAAGATGACTAAGGACCCCGTTTTCCGATGGAGTGGGCAAGTGATTTATTAGAAATAATACATGTTGATGTATGCAATCCAATGAGTCCTGTAGCGTGCGGTGGATATCATTATTTTCTTACCTTCACTGATGATTTGAGTAGATATAGTGTATGTTTACTTAATGAAACACAAGTCTGAATCGTTTGAAAGGTTCAAGCAAATTCAGAGTGAAGTTTAAGATCATCGTGACAGGAAGATAAAAATGTCTGCGATATGATCGTGGAGGTGAATATCTGAGTTACGAGTTTGGCATACAACTTTAGACAATGTGAAAGTTGTTTCACAACACACGCCACCTGGAACACCATAGTGTGATGGTGTGTCCGAACGTCATAGTTGTGCTCTAATGGATATGGTGCGTGCTATGATGTCTCTTATCATTTTGTTACTATAATTTTGGGGTTATGCATTGGAGACAACTACATTCACTTTAAATAGGGCACCATCTAAATTCGTTGAGATGACACCGTGTTAATTATGGTTTGATAGAAACCTAAGCTGTCATTTCTTAATGTTTGGGGCTGCGACGCTTGTGTGGAAAATGTTTTCACCTAATGAGGTCAAACCCAAAGCGGACAAATGCATCTTCATAGAATACCCTAACAACAGTTGGGTGAACCTTCTATCTCAGATCCAAGCATAAAATGTTTGTTGCTGAAACTGGGTCCTTTCTCGAGAAAAAGTTTCTCTCAAAAGAATTGAGTGGGAGGAATATAGAACTTGATGAGGTTGTTGAACCTTTGTTTCAACGAGAGAGTAGCGCAGCACAGGAAGATGTTTCTGTGAAGCCTACATTAGTTGAGTAGGAAGTTAATGATGATGATCATGAAGCTTCAGATCAAGTTACTATCGAACCTCGTAGGTTGACAAGGACGTGTACTACTCCTGAGTGGTATGACAACCCTGTCTTAGAAGTCATGTTGTTGGACAACAATGAACCTACGAGCTATGGCGAAGCAATGATGGGCCCGGATTCCGACAAATGGTTAGAGGCCATGAAATCCGAGAAAGGATCCATGTATGAAAACCAAGTATAGACTGTGGTAGACTTGCTCGTTGGACGGCAGGTCGTCGAGTACAAATGGACCTTTAAGATGAAGACATACGTTGATGGTAAATGTCACCATTTATAAAGCTCGACTTGTTGCAAAGAAGTTTATGACAAGTTCAATGAGTTGACTACAATGATACTTTCTCACTCGTAGCGATGCTAAAGTCTGTTGGAATTATGTTATCAGTTGCTGCATTTTTGAATTACGAAATCTGGCAGATGGATGTCAAAACATTGTTTCCTTAACAGTTTACTTGAGGAAAGCTTGTATGTGATACAACCAGAAGGTTTTGTCAGTCCTAAGGATGCTAAAAGGTGAGCAAGCTTCAGTGATCCTTCTATGGACTGAAGCAAGCATCTCGGAGTTGGAATATACACTTTGATGAGGTGGTCAAAATTTTGTAGTTTATACAAAGTTTACGAGAAACTTGTATTTACAATAAAGTGAGTGGGGGCACTATAGAATTTCTGATAAGTATATGTGGATGACATATTGTTGATCGGAAATAATGTAGAATTTCTGGAAAGCATAAACGGTTGTTTGAAAAGTGATTTTCAAAGGAAGACCTGGATAAAACTACCTAATTGTTGAGCATCAAGATCTATAGAGATAGATCAAGATGTTTGATGAGACTTTCAATGAGTACATACCTTGACAAGATTTTGAAAGAGTTCAAAATGGATCAGACAGAGAAAGAGTTCTCGCCTGATTTGTAAGGTGTGGAGTTGAGTGAGACTCAAAGCTCGACCACGGCAGAAGAAAGAGAAAGGACGAACGTCGTCCCCTATGCCTTAGCCATATGCTCTGTATACTATGCCATGCTGTGTACCACACGTGTGTGTGCCTTGCCATGAGTCCATCAAGGGGTACAAGAGTGATCCATGAGTGGATCACTGGACAGGGGTCAAGATTATCCTTAGTAACTAAAAGACTAAGGGGATGTTTCTCGATTATGGAGGTGATAAAGAGTTCGTCATAAAGAGTTACATCGATGCAAGCTTTAACACCAATCCGGATGACTCGTAGTAGCAATCTGGATACGTATAGTGGAGCAGCCATTTGGAATAGTACCAAGTGGAGTGTGGTAGTAGTGTTTATAGTTTAACATAGAGATTTGCAAAGTAAAAACGGATCTGAATGTCGCAGACCCGTTGACTATAAGACCTCTCTCACATGCAAAGCATGATCGAGCCCCAGAACTCATTGGGTGTTAGATTCATAATAATGCGAATCACATGGTGATGTGAACTAGATTATTAACTCTAGTGCAAGTGGGAGACTGTTGGAAATATGCCCTAGAAGCAATAATAAATTAGTTATTATCATATTTCCTTGTTCATGATAATCATTTATTATCCATGCTATAATTGTGTTGATCGGAATCTCAGATACATGTGTGGATACATAGACAACACCATGTCCCTAGTATGCCTCTAATAGACTAGCTCGTTGATCAAAGATGGCTATGGTTTCCTAGTCATGGACATGAGATGTCATTTGGTAATGGGATCACGTCATTAGGAGACTGATGTGATGGACAGGACCCAAACTACACACATAGCATATGATCGTGTTAGTTTATTGCTATTGTTTTCTTCATGTCAAGTATATGTTCCTATGACCATGAGATCATGCAAATCACTGACACCGGAGGAGTACCTTGTGTGTATCAAATGTCGCAACATAACTGGGTGACTATAAAGGTGCTCTACAGGTATCTCCGAGGGTGTCTGTTGGGTTGGCATGGATCAAGACTGGGATTTGTTACTCCGTGTGACGGAGAGGTATCTCAGGGCCCACTCAGTAATAGAAACATCACAATAAGCCTTGCAAGCAATGTGACTAAGTGTTAGGCACGGGATCTTGTATTACCGAACGAGTAAAGAGACTTGCCGGTAACGAGGTTGAACTAGGTATGGAGATACCGACGATCGAATCTCGCGCAAGTAACATACCGAAGAACAAAGGGAACATCATACGGGATTAACTGAATCCTTGACATAGAGGTTCGACCGATAAAGATCTTCGTAGAATATGTAGGAACCAATATGGGCATCCAGGTCCCACTATTGGTTATTGACCATAGAGGTGTCTCGGTCATGTCTACATAGTTCTCTAACCCGCAGGGTCTGCACACTTAAGGTTCAGTTACGTTTCGTTAGTATAGAGTTATGTATGGTGGTGACCGAAGGTTGTTCGGAGTCCCGGATGAGATCCCGGACATCACGAGGAGCTCCGAAATGGTCCGGAGGTAAACATTGATATATAGGAAGTCCTGTTTTGGTCGCCGGAAAAGTTGCGGGCTCGTCGGTAGTGTACCGGGAGTGCCGGTAGTGTACCGGGAGACCATCGGGAGGGGTATTTAGACCCAAGAGGCTACATGGGCTGTGGGAGAGTGAATACCATCCCTTAGTGGGCTTGTGGAAGTCCCACATAAGGCCCATGTGGCTAGGAGAGAAAACCCAAAGAGAAAAGGTGGAAAAAAGGCAAAATAGGGAGGAATCCTAGTCCTACTAGGATTGGAGGAGGAGTCCTCCTCTCCTCCTTGATTCGGCCGAACCATGGGCTGGCCCCTTGAGGGCCAAGCCTCCTCCTATCTTCCTCCTATATATACTAGAGGTTTTAGGTTTTTTGGCACTTGATTTTCAGCCACGTGTTACCCGTTCCTCTAGTGCATAGTTTCTCATCTAGATCAGATTTCTGTAGTGCTTAGGCGAAGCCCTGCCGGAATAGCTCCACCACCATCACCGGAGCGCCGTCACGCTATCAGAGAACTCTTTTACCTCTCCACTCCCTCTTGCTGGATCAAGAAGGTGGAGATCGTCATCAAGCTGTACGTGCTGAACGCGAAGGTGCCGTCCGTTCGGCGCTAGATCGGAAGGACCGTGATCAAGATCGCTAGACGGATCGTGATGAGATCGTGGGACAGATCGTGATGAGTTCACGAGACGGATCGTGATTGGATCGCGGTACGGATCGTGATGAGATCACGGTATGCCTGGTGATTTGGATCGCGAAGACGTTCGACTACACCAACCGCGTTTCTTAACGCTTCCCGCTTAGCGATCTACAAGGGTATGTAGATCCACTCTCCCTCTCGTAGATGCTCATCACCATGGATAGATCTTGCGTCTGCGTAGGAATTTTTTTGTTTCCCATGCAACGTTCCCCAACTTTATATGCACTCTCACCCTTCCACCTTTGCTAGCCTCTCTAGTACTGCACAACTTTCTCCGGTACAACAAACACCTCCATCAAAACAACCACCATACACCTTCCTCAAAACAGCCACCATATATCTTTCCTCAAAACAGCCACCATACCCACCTATTATGGCATTTCCATAACATTCCGAGATATATTGCCATGCAACTTCCACTGTTTCCTAATATGACTTGCACCATCACTTCCATATTGCATATAAGTCATATGTTGTCATAGGTATCAAGTTGTAATTTTCTTTTGAGTTATAAGTAAATAAAAGTGTGATGATTATCATTATTAGAGAATGTCCCATGTGAGGAAAGGATGATGGAAGCTATGATTCCCTCACAAGTGGGGATGAGATTCCGGACTTTATGAAAAAAATAAAAGAGGCCAGCGAAGCCCAAAAAAAAGAGGCCTTAGATGCCCACCAAAAAAATATTAAAAAAAGAGAAAAGAAAAAAATGAGAGAAAAGAGAGAAGGGACATTGCTACTATCTTTTTCCACACTTTTGCTTCAAAGTAGCACCACGATCTTCATGATAGAGAGTCTCCTATTTTGTCACTTTCATATACTAGTGGGAATTTTTCTTTATATAACTTGGCTTGTATATTCCAGTGATGGGCTTACTCAAATTGCCCTAGGTCTTCATGAGCAAGCAAGTTGGATGCACACCCACTTAGTTTCCTCTTGAGCTTTCATACACTTATAGCTCTAGTGCATCCGTTGCATGGCAATCGCTACTCACTCGCATTGATATCTATTAATGGGCATCTCCATAGCCCGTTGATATGCCTAGTTGATGTGAGACTATCTTCTCCCTTTCCTTGAGAACCTCCACCATATTGTATTCCACCTATAGTGCTATATCCATGGCTCACGCTCATGTATTGCGTGAGAGTTGAAAAAGTTTGAGAAAATAATGGTGTGAAAACAATTGCTTGACTTTTCATCGGGGTTGTGCATGATATAAATACTTTGTGTGGGGAAGATGGAGCATAGCCAGACCATATGATATTGTAGGGATAACTTTCTTTTGCCATTATATTTTGAAGAGATACAATTGCTTTCCTAGTATGCTTGAAACAATATTGTTTTTGTATCAATATTAAGCTTTTGTTTTGAGTCTTACGGATCTGAATACTCATGTCACAATAGACAATATTACATGGATAAATATGTTAGGTAGCACTCCACATCAAAAATTCTGTTTTTATCATTTACCTACTCGAGGACGACATGAATTAATCTTGGGGATGCTGATACGTCTCCAACGTATCTATAATTTTTGATGATGGCATGCTATTATATTATCTGTTTTGGATGTTTTATATGCATTAATATGCTATTTTATATTATTTTGGGGACTAACCTATTAATCTAGAGCTTAGTGTCAGTTTGTGTTTTTTCCTTGTTTTTGAGTTTTGCAAATATGGAATATTAAACGGAGTCCAAATGGAATAAAATCTTCGAAAGATTTTTTTGGCAGGAAACAAGTCAACCAGGCTTGGAGTGCATGCTAGGGCACCTGCCAGGGAGTCACAAGCCTGGTAGGCGCGGGCCCCTCTAGCCGCGCCTAGCAGGCTTGCCGTCTCCCGACAGGTCTCCTAACCCTAATCTTCGTCCTATAAATACCCAAAGATTCCCCCAACATCAAAACGAGCCACACAAATACTTTTTCGCCCCCAAAAGCCTTCGTTCCCGAGAGATCCAATCTTGGAGCCTTTTCCGGTAATCTGCCGGAGGGGATTTCGATCACGGAGGGCATCTACATCAACTCCATTTCCACTCTGATGATGCGTGAGTAGTCTACCATAGACCTACGGGTTCATAGCTAGTAGCTAGATGGCTTCTCTCTCTCTCTTTGATCTTCAATACCATGTTCTTCCTGATCTTCATGGGGATCTATCCGATGCAATCCTCTTTTGTGGTGTGTTTGTCAAGATCCGATGAATTGTTAGTTTATGTTCAGGTTATCCATGAATCTTATTTGAATCTTCTCTGAATTCTTATATGCATGATTTCATATCCTTGTAAGTCTCTTCGAGTTATTGGTTTGGTTTGGCCAACTAGATTGGTAATTCTTGCTATGGGAGAAGTGCTTGGTTTTGGGTTCAATCTTGTGGTGTCCTCACCCAGTGACATAGTAGGGGTAGCGAGGCATGTATTATATTATTGCCATAAAGGGTAACAAGATGGGGTTTTCATCACATTGCTTGAGTTCATCCCTCTACATCATGTCATCTTTCTTAATGCTTTACTCTATTCTTCATGAACTTAATACTCTAGATGCAGGCAGGAGTCGGTCGATGTGTGGAGTAATAGTAGTATATGGAATCGTTTCGGTCTACTTGACAGAGACGCTATGCCTATATGCATGATCATTGCCTTGGATAACTACATGATTATTAGCTTTTCTATCAATTGCTTGACAGTAATTTGTTTACCCACCATGATATTTTCCTTCAAGAGAGAAGCCTCTAGTGAAACCTATGGCCCCCGGGTCTACTTTTCATAATATATTTTCAGATCTATAAACCAAAAATACCACAAATACTTTGCTGCAGTTTATTTACCTTTTACTTTCCGTTCTCGTTTACATCTATCTCTATCGAATCTAATCCTTGCAAATAATCATGAAGGGATTGACAACCCCTTTATAGCGTTGGGTGCAAGAGTTTGATTGTTTGTGCAGGTGCATCCATTGGTGACTTGCTTGTTCCTCCTACTGGATTGATACCTTGGTTCTCAACAACTGAGGGAAATAATTATCTACTTTCCTGCATCACTCTTTCCTCTTCAAGGGAAAACCAACGCAAGCTCAAGCGGTAGTAGGAGCCGCCATCGTCTTGTCGTCCCCAAAAGGGGACCAGCTCAAGTACATGCTCCAGATCCTCTTTGTGCCTCCAACAACATAGCCGAGTATGAGGCGCTTGTCCATGGCCTTCGGCTTACCAAGGAAATTGGCATCCAATGCATTCTCTGCTTCGGCGACTCGGACCTCGTGGTGCAGCAAGTCTCTGGCGAGTGAGACGCCAGGGACACCAACATGGCCAGCTACCGCTGCCTAGTCCCGTAGCTCACCGACTCTTTCGAGGGCTTTGAGTTCCATCATGTCCCCGAGCGAACAATGAGGCGACGGACGCGCTGGTAAAGATCGGCAAGCTGTCCCAGCCGGCATCTCCCTCGAACGACTGAGCAAGCAGTAAATCAAGCCCTCCATCGAATCAGAATCAATCTTCGTGCCTGTGGACCCCGCTGACTCCTCGGCCAGCCCGGGGGCTCCGTCCTTCTTGCCGAGTCCTACCACTACCGCCTTTGCGGCAGCCAGCTCCAACCCCGTGACCATCATGATGGTGGTCGACGCGCCCTCCGCCACCCTAGTCCCGGCAGCATGCCCGGGGGATCCGATTGCCCCTAACCTCCAATTCGAGCTGGAACCGGCGGCTCCCTCGTGGGCCCAACAAATCTTGGCTTTCCTCCTACATGGCGAGCTCCCCCTCCCCCGACGAAGACAAGACCCAGCAAATCTTGTGCTGGTCTCCCGCCTATAGCATCATCAACCACGAGTTGGTCCACCGTAGCACAACCGATGTGTTCCAGCGCTGCGTCGAGACGGAGAAGGGCCAAGAAATCCTCCGAGAAATCCACCAGGGCGAGTGCGGGAATCACGCCGCCTCGAGGACCCTAGTAGCCAAGGAGTTCCACCACGGTTTCTACAGGTCAACGGCCCTGGAGGAAGCAAAGCAGCTGGTCAACAAGTGCGAGGGGTGCCAACGCTTCAGCATGCAGGGCCACCTGCCGGCTACAGCCCTCCAGACCATCCTACTCTCATGGCCCTTTGTTGTCTCGGGGCTGGACATGGTGGGACCATTCAAGACCGTGCGAGGTGGCATGACACATCTATTGGTGGCCGTCGACAAATTCACCAAGTGGATTGAGGTTAGGCCCATCAAGAAACTGGATGGCGCCACACCCATCCGGTTCATCGAGGACATCACAGTCTGCTACAACATTCCCCACAGCATCATCACCAACAACGGCACCAATTTCGCCAAGGGTGCCATGTTACGTTTCTACGCCAAAAAAGGCATCTGGCTCGACCTCGCATTAGTGGCCCATCCATAGTCTAACGGCCAGGCAGAGAGGGCAAACAGACTAATCCTAGCCGGCATCAAGCCCCGGCTCATGGCGCCCCTCGTGCACTCAGCCAAATGATGGATCGAAGAGCCGTCGACTGTCCTATGGAGCCTCAGGACCACACCCAATTGGTCAACCGGCTTCACTCCATTCTTTCTCGTGTACAGGTCTGAGGTGGTCATCCCCACAAATGTTGAGTTTGACTCGCCTCATGTCACCTTGTACACGAAGACAGATGCGAAGGAGGTGAGAGAAGACGGCATTGACTTACTCGAAGAAGCGCGCATCCTGGCCTTGAGCCGGACGGTCATATACCAACAGAAGCTCTGACACTACCACAACAAGTAGATCCGGCCCCTCTCGTTCTGCAAAGGGGACCTGATGCTCAAGCAGATCCAGCAAATAGTCGGCAACACAAGCTGTCCTCCCCTAGGAGGGCCCGTTCATAATCAGGAAGGCGCTACACAACAACGCGTACTACCTGATAGACGCGTAGAAGCCACACAAGCGCAAGAGAGACGCCTCCAACGAGCAGTCGGAGCGCCCGTGGAACGCGGCGCTCCTTCATCCATTCTACTTCTAAAAAGAAACAATGTATGTATGTATCTCCCCACCCCTTTTGGGACTCAATGAAAGCAATGGGTGTCCCAAGCCAGCACTTGGGGCACGCCCTTTCGATTTCACTAAGAGCACATCGCTTCTCAAAGCGAGCATCCTGGTCCAGCTCCTCGGACCCAGGCGCTCGCCGGCTAGCCTAAACCCTTCCTCTCCGAGGCGGTCAAGTAATGTGGATAAGAGAAACCCCTCCCCCTATGGGATATAGACCGGCTCCTGGCTATCCGGCTAGCGAGCCTCTAGGGCAAGAAAACTTACCACACGAAACGCCGTTCGAAAAGTAGCGACCGGTTAATTCTAGCCGGATCATTCGTTCTACAACTAGCCTCTGGCGGCTCACCCTAGCCTGAGCCGGACGACCCTAACATTTGCGCGTTTCCCCCAAGGACGATGCTCCGTCCCTGCCCCAGCTGGCTCCCAGCTGGCCGGCAAGTGGGGTAGAAGCCAGAAGGGAATGTGTGCAAAAGATAACGGTCGGAAGGCAAAAAAGCAAAGGTTGAGCCGGCACGCAAGCACTGTCCATTTCAAGAAAATTTAAAAGTAGCGAGTCGAGGCCACATGCCAAAGATTCTTTACAATACACCCCTAGTGGGTGGAATTACGTCCTAACAAGCTTATAGCAAAACAAACGATATAATAAGCGCAGGGCCGCTTAGGCCTGAGGCGCGCCGCGAGCAGGCTTGATAGATTTCCCAGGGGTGGATGTTGTCTTCAGATCCGCCTCCGTAGCCATCGTGCCCTTGGTGTCGCTCCCGATGTTGGAGTCAATGCTCTCATCGGCAATCTCCTCGTCCTTGGACCCTTTGGGAATGTCGAAGGAATCCTTTGCAACCGGCTCGCCGTCCTCGCCAAGCACTAGCAAGAACTCGTCCGAGTCGATGTAAGAGGCTAGCTCGTTGGCCTGACGGACAAGGGCGCTCTCACGAGCAACCCGCTTGGCCTCAGGGACCTGACGCATTGTGGCCAGCCGGTCCAAGTCGATGTCGCGATACCACAACAAGATGAACTCGACGGCCATCTGCGCCCCGGAGCAGGCCGCTGAGGCTTTCCAAGCATAGAGCCGCTCCACCGCATGCTCAAGCCATAGCGCCATGCCGCCACCGGGGATCTCATGACCCATCCAATGGGGTTGAAATAACCCCCAGGTCGGCTGCATGGAGCCGGTCCATGCCGCGCTGCAGGAAGATTAGCCGGTTCTTGGTGGCTAGTGCGATCTCTGGCAGGTTCCAACCCTCATTCGGGCCGATCTCCTACCCGCGCTGCCAGGAGCACTCCTGATGCTCCGCCATGGCCTGCTTAGCGCGGTGCTGGGTATCCGGGAATCGACCTAAGAAGAAGAGAGAATCGGGAAACCGATAAAGACAGCTGGCAAAGAGAAAAAACTCAAAGGAAAAACACTCACCCTGAAAGGCATCGCCGAGTTCAATCCCGAACTTAAGGCTCAGGCTCTGCTCCTCCTCCAACGCCTTCTCCGCATGGTCAAGGGCAGAAGCACGCTTCTCAAGCTCGCCCCTGAGGCAAGCCACCTCGTCCTGGAGGGCAGTGGCCCGCTGGCTGGCATCGGCTGCCTGCTTGGCAGCCTCCTCCTTGGCCGCCACCTCCTTCTGCAGCTCTGCAGTTAGGCGCTCTTGTGCCGACTGGCCTTCAACGAGCAGACCACCTAGCCGATCCCGCTCCTTCATGACCGTCTGGAGGTCTGGCCCCAGCTGGTCCCGCTCGAAGGCCGCCTCATGCCGCTACAGCCGGACCTGGGTCAGGTTTTCCAGCTCCTCTGCAGAAGACACAACCCGAGTCAGTTAGGTACAGAAGATCCAAGCCAGCTGACGCACCACCGGCCCAGACCTCGGGGGCTACACCCAGTGGGTGCGCTTGAGCCTCCCCCACTGGAACGCTCGTGCCTCGCGCCTTCTTCAACTCCTCCTGGGCTTGGTAGTAGCTGGCGTTGTCCCTGTTGTGAATGGAGACCGTCTCGTCAATGAGCGCCTGCCACTTAGCATTCTTGGTCTATACCACACCAAATGACAGGACGTTAGATGCTTGCACAGAAAAGATTCAACCCGGCTGCCACATGATCGAGCAGCTGGCCCGAATCTCGGGGGCCACACCCAATGGGTGCGCTCGTGTGCTCCCACCGAAAAACAGACCTATTTGAGAAGGAGTCTCACCTCAACTGCCTCCTCCATGCGCCGGAAGTTGCTCTCGACTGCCTCGGCAAACCTGGCTAGCCCCTCGCAACAATGGGCCATGATGCGAGTCGGCTCCCCCGGCACAAGGGCACGCCTGCTGGCTGGCAGGGCCGGGGCAGTCGGACCGTGGGCCAACGCCGACCAATCCCTAAGGACGTCGTCCACGTTTCTCCTTGAGAGGCTCGGTCCGCCGCTCGGCGCTATGTCCGCCATGACGCCGACTGATAGAGATCATGCGACAACCACTAGGGCACGAGAGTCGGCCCCAAGGCCCCCTGCATCCGGCGTAGGCGGGTCCACCATGAACCGGCTTGCCTCAGCGGGCAGGGCAAATGGCACGTCCACACCTCCAGGTGCCGCCTCTGGCGCGGTTGGGACAACCAGCCCCTCCACTATGACCGGATCAACGAGGGACGGAGCCATGGCCGGCTCCGGCTCCTGCGCCGCCTCCATAGCCGGCTCAGGGACCGTGTTCACCGGCTGGGCCGTCTCCACCACAGGCTGGGCCATCTCCAGCACCGCATCCAGTGGCTTGCTTGACAGCGGCCTCGACATCTAGGTCGACTTTGCAGCAAACTCCACCTCCATCTCCCGTCGCTCGACGCCGTCAAGCGTGAAGACCCCCCTTCGATAGCCCCTTTGCGGCCCGCACTTAGGAGAGCCACCACTTCTCCTCCTACGCCATGTCCGCATGTTCCTGGGCAAGCTGGCTAGCAGCATCCGTCGGCTCCATAGCCGACTCCGTGTCCTGGAGCTCGAGGGAATCACTGGAGATGAGAGAAGTGAAACCCTCAAGCCCTGGACGGCCCGAGACGAAAAAGAAACAAACCTAAAGACTCGAAGGAAGTTCTTACCCAACGACCACGGGAAGGGGATGCCTGGCTCGGGGTGGTGGCATCGCGACGGTCGCACGTGTCTTCTTCCATGTTGGCCGGAGCACGGCCGGTTGCCCAGCAGTCGGTCCCTTCTCCCTTTGGGTCACCTCACCCCCTGGCCCTTGGCCGGTAACTCCTCGCTCCTTTCCCGTGGCTTCCATCGAGCTGTGGGGGAGGCACATCCAAGATCCGGATATCATCATCATCGTCATCACCAGTCCAATCTCTGATCGTGGGTGTAGTGTCAAACTCACTAGCCCCCTTGGACCAGTCAGCTCCCAGATCGCCGATCGTTTCATCTTCGTCGACCTCCCCAGAGGACTCAACCTCTTCCTCGATGCCCCTAACTAGAAGTCCTCCGGATCGGACTCAGCACGGTCTGCTGCGAACACTTGAGGGCGCGGGCCATCCGGCATTTTTGTCGCACAAAACAATGTGGTCAGTGCGGCACATGAGCACAAAGGCCGGGAGGAGAAAAACAGGGAAGAGGTAAGTTAATCGCAACAAGGCGTACCAGGGGAGCCGGGTCGAGACAGCTATACGACCGCTTGCCAAAGTGCCACGTGGGCGTCTCCAACTTGAAGTTGGTGACAGAGTTCACTCGCTCCGCCACCTGAGCTGGTGTCAGCTCAAAGGTGGACAGCCGACATGGGTCACGCTGGGCCCCCATGTTGCATATCCGGCGCAGCCTTTTCTACAGGGACAACACACAGAGGTCAATGCAGTAGGCCACCAGAACGGCTACGACCAGCCCCTCCCCGCTCCTCATGGCATGCAGCCGGCCCAAAATGCCGGTAACCTCCTCGACCGCCATGTGTAGCGACCAGTTTGCCCCCATGGATGGGACGTTGACAAAGGGAGGTAGCAAGACATAGTCCCGCGTTGGTCGACGTTCTTCACATAGAAGAACATCCTGTTCCACTTCTTGACAGACTCGATGAGGGTGATGCAAGAGAAAAGCGTTCCGCGGACGCACACCACCATTCCTCCACAAGCGTATGGCTCATTGGCGTTCTTCAATGCCTTGAGATAAAAAAACTTCCTCCATAGCTCTAGAAAGAGGAGGAGGCCGAGGTAGCCCTCGTAGAGGGTCACGAAACTAGAAAGTTGCAAGATGGAATTTGGCCCCAAGTGATGCGGCTCGAGGTCGAGGGTGTTAAGGAGGAGCCTAAAGAATCTGCTCACCAGCAAACCGAAGCCGTGCAGGAAATGCGCGGTGAAGACCATGAAATCCCCCTCCTTGGGCTCCGGCACCACCTCTTTGTGTGGAGGACGGGTGGCGACGCGGTCCTCCAATGGCAACACTCGGGTGCGGCGGAGGTACGCAATGTCCTCCACGGCCACGGTGGAACCGCCCCAACTGCTGGAAGGGCCGTCGACCATCTATGGGGAGTATGTGCACACTGGGGCAGGGACGACAGAGACTCTTAGTGCTGCAGATCCCAGCGATCCCCCACCGGCGGCCGCAATAGGCGCAAGGGGACGAGCATCAGCAGAGCGACACAGGCTCGAGGCGCGGGGCGGTGAGAGCAAGAAGACGATGGGGAGATGGGAGTGCTAACTGCCTCCGCCCTCCACCTCCCCTTATAAATAAGGGGCCGAAGGCCGGGGGACGTGAGGATTAACTGCACCCATGCTCCCGAGAAGTCCGCAAGACGTGGGCACAACGGGCGGCAACCACCGGGACCCAGCTGCAAAGGATCCCCCGCCCCCGACCCAAGGCCTACTGGGCTAGGCTTGTGGCGATGTCCCGTCGCGTCCCCGGGGGCAGGGACGATGACGCCGGCGGCACCACGCATGGCATGGTGTGAAGCTTCACCACCGGATCCAAGGCGTTGGGTGCGGCTACCGGCGCGTTTTGCCAGCCGGGCCACCGCCCGAAGCATGCGCCGTGTCTTTCAAGGAAGGATGAAGCCGCCGGCTCTCCTTCGTCGGGTGTTTGGAATATGCCCTAGAGGCAATAATAAATTGGTTATTATCATATTTCCTTGTTCATGATATTCGTTTATTATCCATGCTATAATTGTATTGATCGGAAACTTAGATACATGTGTTGATACATACACAACACCGTGTCCCTAGTATGCCTCTAATAGACTAGCTCGTTGATCAAAGATGATCAAGGTTTCCTAGCCATGGACATGAGATGTCATTTGATAACGGGATCACATCATTAGGAGAATGATGTGATGAACGAGACCCAAACTATAAACGTAGCATATGATCGTGTCAGTTTATTGCTATAGTTTTCTGCATGTCAAGTATTGTTCCTATGACCATGAGATCATGCAACTCATGGACACCGGAGGAATGCCTTGTGTGTATCAAATGTTGCAACGTAACTGGGTGACTATAAAGGTACTCTACAGGTATCTCCGAGGGTTCCTGTTGAGTTGGCATGGATCAACGCTAGGATTTTTTACTCCGTGTGATGGAGAGGTATATCAGGGCCCACTCGGTAATACAACATCACAATAAGCCTTGCAAGCAATGTGACTAAGTGCTAGTCACGGAATCTTGTATTACGGAACGAGTAAAGAGACTTGCTAGTAACGAGGTTGAACTAGGTATGGAGATACTGACGATCGAATCTCGGGCAAGTAAACATACCGAAGAACAAAGGGAACATCATACGGGATTAACTGAATCCTTGCCATAGAGGTTCGACCCATAAAGATCTTCGTAGAATATGTAGGAACCAATATGGGCATCCAGGTCCCGCTATTGGTTATTGACTGTAGAGGTGTCTCGGTCATGTCTACATAGTTCTTGAACCCGTAGGGTCTGCACACTTAAGGTTCGGTGACGTTTCCGTAGTATAGAGTTATGCATGGTGGTGACCGAAGGTTGTTCGGAGTTCCGGATGAGATCCCGGACGTCACGAGGATATTAATGATCCGGAGGTAAAGATTGATATATAGGAAGTCCTATTTTGGTCGTCGGAAAAGTTTCGGGCTCATCGGTAGTGTATCGAGAGTGCCGGTAGTGTACCGGGGGGCCATCGGGAGAGGTATTTCGACCCAAGAGGCTACATGGGCTGTGGGAGGAATAATACCAGCCCTTATTGGGATGGGCAAAGTCCCACACAAGGCCCATGTGGCTGGGAAGAGATTCCTAAGTGGAAAAGGTGGAAAAAGGCAAAAAGGGTCGAAATAAGGAAGGAGTCATAATCCTACTTGGAGTGGAGGAGGAGGACTCCTCCTCTCCACTTCGGCCGAAGCCTAGAGGGGCTTCCCCTTGCGCCAAGCCTCCTCCTCCTCTCCTCCTATATATACTAGAGGGTTTTAGGGTTTTGGCACAAGATTTTCAGCCACGTGCAACCCTACCCTCTAGTTCGTAGTTTCTACTCTAGATCGGTTTCAGCTGTGCTTAGGCGAAGCCCTACTGGAATTCCTCCACCACCATCGCCGCAACGCTGTCGCGCTGCCAGAGAACTCGTCCACCTCTCTGCTCTCTCTTGCTAGATCAAGAAGGCAGAGATCGTCATTGAGCCGTGTGTGTGCTGAACGTGTAGGTGCCGTCCGTTCGGCGCTAGATCGGAAGGACCGTGATCAAGATCGCGAGACGGATCGTGATGAGATCGCGGGACGGATCATGATGAGTTCGTGGGACAGATCGTGATTGGTTCGCAGGACGGATCGTGATGAGATCGCGGGATGCTCGGCGATTTGGATCGCGAAGACGTTCAACTACACCAACCACGTTTCTTAACGCTTCCCGCTTAGCGATCTACAAGGGTATGTAGATCCACTCTGCCTCTCGTAGATGCTAATCACCATGGATAGATCTTGCGTGCGTAGGAATTTTTTTGTTCCCCATGCAACGTTCCCCAACGGGGTGGACACGGGACCCCACCGTCTTTGGGGACTACTAACAGGGTTATAACCCCTGGGTATGCCAAAGCAGGGAGGTTCAACCTCTTTTCAAAACAATACGGTCGGCTGGCGTCCAGCCGACTGGCTTGCAACTGGCTGTCCCATGGCCGGCTGGCGTATGGCCGCCTAACACGAGGCCGGTAGCCGTGACAACGGTTGTCTCTCCCGCTGACCCCTGGCCAAGCAAGCACCGGTCCCCTCCCACAGTACCAGCGTATGGTGACAAAACACGACCTTCGCAATAGGTCCCGCATGGCTCTAGTGACCGCTCATGAAGGAACATGCATGGCTATAGTTCGGGCGATCATACCGCTGACCGCGGCCGACCATTGGTGGCGAGACAGTGCCGACATGCCCCCGTCCACTCCATTACTTGCCCCTACATGGCTACAGGGCGGCCGACCTTACCGAAGACCAAGGCCGACTGCCGCAAGACGACTCCGCATAGTGCGGCCCCTATCGGGGCAAGTGGCTGCGGACCAATAGCGGTGACCGGCTGGCGGGCCCTAGCGGGGCGACACAGCCGGCAGGCCCTACAAGCGATGAGACGGCTCGGCCAGTGGGACCTCCAGCTGGCTAGAGAGACTGCCAGCCATGTCCCCCATCCTAGTATCATCCATGCATTTGTAAGCCGGGGGGTTGGCCTATAAAAACCCCTCGGTGCCCTCCATGCGAGGACGCAAGCATTCTGACCACTTACACACTCATCTCCACACGTAGAGAGGTAGGAAAAGCCGGCTAGCTCCTTCTTCCTCCTCCAGCCAACAGCTCCACGAGCACCATTGTAGTCCTCTTCGTTCATCAACTAGACACGCAGGACAAGGGGTGTTACCTCCCACTGAGGGCCCCGAAACTAGGTACATGGTGTGTCTCGTATCGCTTGTTCCCGATCCCTTTGTCGGAGTCTACCGACGTCCTTCGGCCCCAACCACTCTAGATAAGCCACCCCATGGAATCTGTCGTGAGAAAACGACAACATATTTGTAACTAGTTTCTTGTGTTTGTAGGAAAAATGTTGGCGACCATGTTTAGTGTTGCCCGATGGGGTGGGATCTAGTATGATAGATGCATAGTGGCACGATGTACCAAGTAGCACCCGCATGGTGGGCTTGTGGAACTCTGCTCACATTGTTTGGGGTCATAGGGGAAACTTCGGCTGGAGTTCCTTGCGGTTCAGTCTCGAATAGGCGATAAACCTGGACTAGAGTCTTATGTGGTTAACGGATGTGGCCGACACCCATGCCAATGCTTCTGCTTGAAGGTTGCCGAGATGCATTACATGCATATGGTGATAAATGGTGAGAGCCCGTGTGAAGAAGTATACCCTTGCAGGGTCAACTAATCTGTTTGAATATCTACGTCCTCGGATATCTACTACTTGGAGACTTGCATTATTCATAGATAACTTGAAATGGATACTCTAATATGCGCAAGATAAGTATTAGTGCTATGGATGGCCTTCACATAGGGAGACTGGAGAAGATCCATTGGGGGGTAGTGATGTGGTGAATATGTGGACTCGTGTGCGCTATCTTACCTCGAAGAAAGTACTCATGGTCGTAGTAAAGGTTAGCCTAGAGTCAAGGCCGGATTGCTCCAATAAACTCCATAACCTCCTTGTTGATACTAATGCATATGTAACTAGTTCTGATGTAAGTCTTGTTGAGTACCTTTGTACTCACGATTGCTTAATTATGTTTTTGTAGAGGAGACCTTAGTCTAACTAATGGTTGCTACACAAAATTCGACGTTGACCAATTAGTTTGGGAATCCCACACAGAGATATGTATCCTTTGGGAGGGTCGTTGTAGATTTTCAGGCTCCTCCAGCCACTTTTTGTAGATGTCTGTACCCAGACATGTATGCTTCCACTTGTTGCTTGTATGACTTGAGTGTTGGGTCATGTGACCCCTGTTTGTAATATCACACTATGTTGTCTCTTATGAGTTTTCAATAAATACTTGAGTCATAGAGTTATGTTGCGATGCCATGTTGTATCTATGATTATCGTGCATATTATGTGTATGTTTGAAATGCATTGGTATGTGTGGGATTCGACACCTAGTCGTATGCCTATGATAGTCTTCTTTACAAGGAAATGCCTCTTTGTGCTTCCATTGAGCAATGGTAGCTTGCTACTCTCCGAACACATTGATTAACTGACATGTATCCTTCTTTGCTGTTGTGTCTGTCCCTACGAGGAAATGTCACATGGTGTAATGGAGTTTGTGTATCTTGCTACAACTCGTCTACACATGTTGATGACTGACACCTGCTTTGGTGGGTTATGTATGCCTGTTCCCGTACGGTTGTGCCACTTGGGTCTATGATAATCCCCAAGTGCAAGGAATCATCATAGCAATTTCCAAAGGTGGAAGTGATAAGTATGGAGTGTCGAACCCACAAGGAGCTAAATGTATAATATAAATATTCTCTCAAGTCCTATCTGCCACCGATACGACTCTACGTACACTGAACATTTGCTTCCATCTAGAAATGAGAAATAAAACTACGTTGTGGGTATGAAGAGGTTAGCTTTGCATGATATCGGAGAACTAAAATATAAATATAGGTGTTGTTATCATAATATTACAATATATTACAAACAGCGAGTGTGGAATAATGATGGGTCGGTGTGCGGAATTATCCTAGGAAATTGTTAACAAGATCGGAAATTATTATTGCAATTTTATATGAGGGAGAGGCATAAGCTAACATACTTTCTCTATGTGGATCATAAGCACTTATGATTGGAACTCTAGCAAGCATCCGCAACTACTAAAGATCATTAAGGTAAAACCCAACCATAGCATTAAAGCATCAAGTCCCCTTTATCCCATACGCAAACAACCTACTTACTCGGGTCTGTGCTTCTGTCACTCACGCCACCCACCATAAGAGAATCATAATTATACTGCAAACCCTACAATGGGGATCCCTCATGTGTGTGCAGCATGGAAGGCACCATAGGACAGCACCAGTAATAAAACATGCAACTCAAATCAATCTAGATCATCAATCAACCCAAAGGACAAAAGTAATCTACTCAAAACATCATAGGATGGCAACACATCATTGGATCATAATATGTAGCATAAAGCACCATGTTCAAGTAGGTGATTACAGCGGGGTGCGAGAGAGTGGACCGCTAAAAGGAGATGAGGATGGTGATGAAGAAGGTGATGTTGATGAAGACGATCACCACGGCGATGGTTCCCCCGATGGCACTCCGGTACCACCGGGAGAGAGGGGGAGAGGTTCTCCCCCTTGTGCTTCATCCTCCATGGCCTCCCCCCTCTTTGGGGGGAGGTTCTCCCTCTGATCCATGGCCTCCATGGTGTTGATGGCCCCTTCGGGATGATGAAGATGGCCTCCGGTGATGGTGACCCCCTCCGGCAGGGTGCCGGAGAGGGCCAAGATTGGTTTTTCGTGGCTCTGGAGGTGTGCGGCGGCGGAAATCCCGATCTAGGTTTCTTTTCGATGGTTTCTGGATTTATAGGAATTTTTGGCGTCGATCCCACATCAATGGGGTGCTCGAGGGGTCCACAAGCTTGCTAGGCATGGCTAGGGGGGTGTAACATCCCAAAATTTCATTTTGGAATGTTATGATTATAGCTATGCATCTAGCAGCATCATTGCTTGAATGTATGTGTTTGTTGAAATGTCTCTTCTGGATTTCAGAAAGCTCTTTCTACTTTTCCCTAAGTTGCTTTCACCTATTTGAAATCTTGGTTAAAAGTTCAAATAAGAGAGGAGGAACATGACACTCCATACCAGGGACTAATTGGTGATATATTTGAACAATAATAACTAGGAGTTATTTTGAAAATATTTGCAAAAAGGGTTTAAAAACAATTAGGCAATTTCTAAAAATAATATTTTTTTAAAGTCTTCAAATGACAGAATAAAAATGTTCATTAAATAGAATTTATTATTCTGTTAATTTTGATATATAATACCCCTATATTTAAAAACGGTTTTAATGCTTTGAAAGCTTTTGAATGTCTCTGGAATATTATTAAAAGAAAAACGGTAACGGTTACTGTATTTAAACGGGCCGGCCCACGGCAGTTATTCGCGCATTTACTACCGACCGGCCGACCGCGCGTAACGGACACGCTCTCCTCTCACTGACACCGGGCCCCACCTGACCGACCGTTTCACCGAACGGTCATCTCCCTCTTCCCCCGCGCGCGCCGGACTCGACGCCGGCCGTTTCCTCCCCTCGCCGGATCTCTCTCCTCTCTTAACTCCCCGCACCCCCGAGCACCTATATAAGAGCCCCACAGCCCCGCCTTTCATTTTCCCCCTGAGCCCCCTCTGTCCCTCGCCGGAAGACCGCGCAATTGCTCGCCGGAGCTCCCACCCCCATCGGACCTCCCGTCGACCGTAGCCACCGATTCCGTCCACCTCTCGCCCAACCGACCTCAACAATTGACTCCGGAGAACCGTCGCCGTCGCCCGGACCACTTCCCCGTCTTCCCCGACCACCGGAGCACCTCGCCGTCGCATTCGCCGCTTCCGGACTCGCCGGAGACCTCGACGCCGGCGACTTTTACTCTGTGAGCTCCCCACTCGTTCGATCTGGAATCGACGTTCCAGATTAGATCGGATTTAATCCGAACCGGTATCCTCTACCGATCGGTCGCCCGCTCGAAACTACCTAACGCACGCGCCAGCCAGCTAGTAGAATCGCGCCACGTCACCCCTAACCGTCCGTTAGATTTAGTCTCTTTTCTCTGATTTCTTTTAGTAAACAGAACCTATTCTAAATTTGTTTTAGCTATATCTTTTAATCTATTTAGTGTTTTGAGTTGATTCTTTTTGCAGTAGCTCACATTTTTCATGTAGTTTCACCCTGTACTTTTAAATTTCAAATTTGAACTATAAAATTTGGATTTAATCAAATTTGCTCAAAACTTTAAATCTGAATAACTAGAGTTTAAAAATAGATTTTGATATGATTCTTTTTGCTACTGTTTGATATTGGTTAGGACTATCTCCATGTTTAGTTTGAGGATTTTTTTAGGTTTAATTTGATTAATGTTTTAACCAAAAACAGAATCTGCTTAGTATTATAATATAGATTTATAAACTCAATTTTAATTAGTTTGTTTTAGAATTTGGTTTTATTTGTTTATTAGGTTCTGTTAGTAAACATTTAGTGTTTTCACTTACTGTAAATAAAATTTTAAATTGCTTAGTTTAATTTATTGAGTGCTTATTTGCTTTGTTAGATTATCTGGAGTGCGAAGCTTGTTACTTAGAGTCACTCACGTACGAAGATCATCAATCAGGCAAGTCACTTTGACCATGTTTACCCATGTTTTATATGCATTAGTTCTACCATCTCCCCAATTGCATGCAAGATAGGTTAGTTGGAAACTTGGTTACATTGTAGTAGTATCATGTGGTAGGTACCCCCCCTCAACCTCTTTGACACATTGGCCCCGGGAAACGTTGTTTTACCTTTTGCTATGCTATTAGTAGACGGGGTTGGTTGTGTGATTCATGAGAGTTGAGAGAGTTAATAATTTCAAGATCTACATAATGATCATGATTTAAGACTCCGAGTTTTCAACATACCTCTGGGTGGATGATGGTTGAACGGCACCCTGGAGAAACCAGTGGATTTGCCTAGGTGATGCTGGAGATGGCCAGTATTCACGCGGAAAGATCCACCCAGGCACAAAGAGATGGATGGATGCTTTAAAACCCAAGGCTTACCTGCACAGCCACAAGTCATTATGGGCTCTAGCTTGGTTGGATATCGTGGTGACCCTGGACAGGCGGTGCTACGAGAGGTAGAAGAACGGTAGGAAAGGATGGGCACCGACAGAGTCGCAGGGAAACCCTTTGGAAGACCATGTTTTGGTCATCCGTTTCTCAAACACCCTGAAGTGCGAGAAATCAAACGGAGGCGACCAAATCTTGTGGGGAACGTGTGCAAAACTCTGCAGAGTATTCAAAACCTAATCGATTAGCCGTGTCCACGGTCATGGACGACTTGAGCCAAAGGAATTGAAACTTCCGGAACTCTCAACACAATTAATATGATGATGTGGGTATTTAATAATTTGGGAATGAGAAATGGTTGGTGGAACCATCTCATTAATCAACCAACTTAGCAATATTTTTCTTAGCCCCTCCCTTGATGTAGGAAAAACTTGGCTTTACGCAAAAACTTACCACCCCACCTGCCATATATGCATATAGACTAGATGATTATCTTTTCACCCTTCTCTTGTGACTTTGCCGGCATATTCCATATGCTGACCTACACGGCTGCAACGTATCATGTTGCAGAGTACTTTTCCGACCAGGAGTGAGGACGCGTTCTATGCTCAGTGAGATGCCCTTGGAGTCAGATGGACTCATCTACCTTCGACGCTTCCGCAAGACTTAGTTATTCTCATGAGTTGGCCTTCAGCCACTTTATTGTAATGATTATTGTAATAAAGGACTTGATATGAGATTTTGATTAATATAATGCTGTGTGATTTCCCTTTGATATATATGTTGATGTACCGTGTGTGTACCAGCATGATCTTGGGATGGTACAGAAACACCGGAGATTCGACCTTTCAGGTCGGGTCGCTACAGAAATGGTATCAGAGCACACGCTGACCGTAGGACATAACCTCTAGGATTGGAAAGCCTTAGGATTGTATCTCTTTGTCTTTAAAATTCTTATACTCTCATCTACTCATTTCTGATTTCTCTCCGATTATTTCAAAATTTATAGATGGCCACCTTCATCCTAGTGTTGATCATGGAGTTTTGCCAGCCTGACGCAACGATGCCCTTTGGTAAGGAGCTGATGAGGATCGTCAAAGATGTAAGGATTGCATTGCCGAGCATCACCGGGATTCCAATCATGTCATTTCCCCAAGATGGACGCTACAGGATCGAGGTGCATATCCCAGGGAAGACTTTTGGGAACCGGAAGGAACCCATCGACCTCAAGTTCGTGGCACCCAGTTGGATACTTGGGAGAGACATGGCCATTCATTGTGCCCTTGGACATATTCAGGAGGAATACAGAGGTGGAACCATTTCACCAGGACTCAGCGTGGTTTGTCGCAGAGATGCCAATGGAAACATCATAACTCCTCCCACTTCAGACACCACTATTTCCTATATCCAGACCCTAGAGACTCACATCAGGACTCTGGAGCTTCGAGTTCGTGCTGATACAAAGACAATCAAGAATCTGATGAACCGCGAGCTGGACCTTGAAGCTGATCTGCGAGAGGCCAACTATGAACACGAGCATGAAGTGAAGGACTTCCTAGAGAGGATTGATGAGCAGAATGCACGCATCGCAACTCTGGAGGAGCAGCTAGACATGGGGGAAAACCTTCACCCCGAAGGAGACATGGCACCCTTCATCAGCGACGATGAAGACTATGAGGAAAGCACCACCGGAGGACCTACGACTATGCACTTTTGAGGAGAACCTTAGTTATGCCCTCCAATGTATCTTTTATTTTTCGACGTTAAAGCGTAGGTCGATGTGTAGTTTGATTGAGACTTGTATTCCCGATGTTTGACATTGATTGAATAAATGAATGAGTGTTTGGTGTGATATGTTTGTTGCATTGCATATGGGTAGTGAATTTCTCCTTTTAGGCCCTTGTTCTATTCTAATTCTCACCCCTCTGAAATCAGCAAGATGCCTCCACGACGTGAGACCGACTTCACTTTCCCACCGGAACTCACTCAACTCCTTCAGCAGCAGAATGCACTGATGCAGTTATTGATTCAGAATCAGACCAACAACAACCAGAACAACCACAACCACCATCCACCCCAGACTGACAATCTCACCCGTTTTCTGAGGTTGAATCCTCCAATTTTCTCCAGCAGCACTGAGCCCATTGTGGCAGATGACTGGCTCCGCAAGATGGAGAGAGAGAGCTCATCACCGCTGGATGCACTGACGCTGAGAAGGTGCGATTTGCCGCACATCAACTTGAAGGACCAGCAGCTTCATGGTGGGAGAATTACATCACCACCTATCCTATTGCTGATGTAACTTGGGAGCAGTTCCAGCAAGCTTTTCGCACCGCTCATGTCTCAGCTGGAGCCATGAGTCTGAAGAAGCGCGAGTTTCGCAACTTGCGCCAGGGTAATCGTTCTGTGGCCCAATATGTGGAAGAGTTCAACACATTGGCACGTTATGCACCAGGAGACGTGGCCGATGATGCGGCCAAGCAAGAGAAATTTCTGGAAGGACTCAACGATGAGTTGAGCATGCAGCTGGTAGTGGCTAATTTCAACAACTACCAAGAGCTGGTGGATAAGGCACTCATCTTGGAGGGTAAACAGCAGCAGATTGAGAACCGCAAGAGGAAGTACACTCAGGGGAAGTTTAACTCTGGAGCTCATCAGAAGCCCCGCTACTCCCCGTACTCAGGGAACACTGGATCAGGTACCGGTAAGTTTGGAAGACACACTCATGCTGTGCACAACCATGGAAGCCACAACCATGGAGGAAATGGGAATGCCCGTCCCAACCATGGCAACTTCAAGACTGACAATGGGAACAACAATCAGCACCGTCACGTTCCTACTCAGAAGGATCTGAGTCACATCACCTGTTTCAAGTGCCAGAAGACAGGGCACTATGCTACTGAGTGTCCCTAGAACAAGCAGGGAAATGGAAACGGCAACTCCGCAGCCAAGAAGCCAAACCCTTTTCCTCGTGCCCAGGTGAACCACCTCGACGTGGAAGAAGTCTATGATCAACCCGAGACTGTGGTTGGTAAGTTTTTATTGCATTCACGTCCAGTTACAGTACTTTTTGATTCCGGTGCAACTCATTCATTCATATCAAGGGTAGTTGTGGATAAGTATGGTTTGCCCACCAAAACCCTTAGTCAGCCCATTAAGGTCAGTTCCCCAGGAGGTATGATGATGGCAGGAATAGGATGCCATGCCTTGAAACTCAATATAGGAAACCATGTTTTTCCCACCGACCTCATCGTCTTAGAATCCCAGGGATTGGATGTAATCCTAGGCATGGATTGGATGACCAAGTATGAAGGAAATCTTGATTGCCTCAGCAAGTCTGTTTCACTCACCATCCCGGAGAACAAGAGGATTAAGTATGTATCCCGACGCACACGTATGAGTGCTAGGTTAAATGCCCTCACAGGAGTTGTTCAGGAGGAAGTACCTGTGGTAAAAGACTTTCCAGATGTATTTCCGGAAGAATTACCAGGAATGCCACCAGATAGGGAAATTGAGTTCCTAATAGAGCTACAGCCAGGGACAACACCAATTTCCAAGAAACCCTATTGGATGCTCGCAAATGATCTGTTGGAAATCAAGAAGCAAATTAAGGAGTTATTGGACAAAGGTTATATACGCCCAAGTTCTTCACCTTGGGGAGCCCCAGTTCTTTTGGTGGAGAAGAAGGATAAAACTTTGAGAATGGTAGTTGACTATCGTGCCTTGAACGAGGTGACTATCAAGAACAAGTACCCTCTGCCGATGATTAATGATTTGTTTGATCAGCTAGTAGGAGCCAAAGTATTCTCCAAGATCGATCTTCGATCAGGGTATCATCAACTTAAGATTCGTGAACAGGATATACCCAAAACAGCTTTCACCACCAGGTATGGTTTGTATGAGTATACTGTCATGTCCTTTGGTTTGACTAATGCTCCTGCCTACTTCATGAATTTGATGAACAAAGTGTTTATGGAATATTTGGACAAGTTTGTTGTGGTGTTCATCGATGACATTTTGATATTCTCCAAGAACAAGGAAGAACATAAGGAACATCTGCGTTTAGTTCTGGAGAAGCTAAGAGAACATCAGTTATATGCCAACTTCAGCAAATGTGAATTTTGGCTAACGGAAGTCGGATTCCTTGGACATGTTATTTCCGGAGAAGGAATAGCCGTAGACCCCGCTAAGGTTGAAGCCGTCATCGAGTGGAAGTCACCCACCTCATTTAAGGAGATCCGCAGTTTCCTCGGACTTGCTGGATATTACCGGAGATTCATTGAGAATTTCTCAAAGATTGCCAAGCCCATGATAGAGTTGTTGAAGAAAGAATCTAAGTATGTTTGGACTGAGGAATGTGAAGCCAGTTTCCAGGAGTTGAAGAAACTTTTGGTCACAGCCCCAGTATTGATCTTGCCCAATATTCGGAAGGACTTCCAAGTTTATTGTGATGCTTCACGTCAAGGACTTGGAGGAGTACTCATGCAAAATGGAAAAGTTGTAGCCTATGCATCCAGACAACTACGACCTCATGAGTTGAATTATGCCACGCATGATTTGGAACTAGCAGCCGTAGTGCACGCACTCAAGACTTGGAGACATTTCCTTATCGGAAATAGTTGTGATGTTTACACCGACCATAAGAGCCTGAAATACATCTTCACGCAGAAAGAGTTGAACCTCAGACAGAGGAGATGGTTAGAGTTAATCAAGGATTATGACATGAGATTACACTACCATCCAGGTAAGGCTAATGTTGTAGCCGATGCCTTGAGTCAGAAAACTTACGTAAACACACTCACAGCGGGAGGATTACCCCAAGAGTTAGCCGATGATCTCAGAGAGCTCAGGCTAGAGATAGTCCCAAGAGGATATATTGCCACACTGGAAATTCAGTCCACCTTGATCGAAAGAATTCGTGAAGCCCAGAAATCGGACAAGGAGATAGCTGAGATTAAACAGAGAATGGAAGATGGTAAAGCTAAAGGTTTTCGTGAGGATGAACACGGAACTTTGTGGTTTGAGAACCGAATCTATGTGCCCAATAACCCAGAGCTCAGGAAGTTGATACTTCAGGAAGCCCACGATTCACCTTACTCGATACACCCAGGCAATACCAAGATGTATCTCGATTTAAAGGAAAGTTATTGGTGGACAGGTATGAAGAAAGATATTGCGGAACATGTTGCAATATGTGATGTTTGTCAGCGAGTAAAGGCAGAACATCAGAAACCAGCAGGGTTACTCCAACCTTTGCCGATACCCGAGTGGAAATGGGAAAAGCTTGGTATGGACTTCATCACAGGATTACCCAGGACCCGTTCAGGTTATGATTCCATCTGGGTAGTGGTAGATCGCTTGACCAAGGTAGCTCATTTCATTCCAGTGAAAACCACCTATACCAGTGCTAAGCTAGCCAAGATATATATGACCAGGATCGTATGTCTGCATGGAGTTCCGAGGAGTATCGTGTCAGATAGAGGAACACAGTTTACCTCAAAGTTTTGGCATCAGTTACATGAAACTTTGGGTACAAGGCTAGAGTTCAGTACAGCCTTTCATCCGCAGACAGATGGACAGACTGAGAGAGTCAACCATATTCTGGAAGACATGTTGAGAGCTTGTGCGCTAGATTATGGATCTAGTTGGGACGACAACTTACCTTACGCAGAATTCTCGTACAACAACAGTTATCAGACCAGTCTAAAGATGGCCCCTTTCGAAGCTTTATACGGAAGGAGGTGCAGAACACCACTGACGTGGGATGGTGTTGGAGACCGACAACTTTTTGGTCCCGACCTTATCCGAGATTCTGAAGAGAAAGTCAAGTTGATTCGTGACAGACTCAAGATAGCTCAATCTCGACAGAAGAGTTATGCTGACAGCAAACGTAAAGAAGTGACGTATGAAGTGGGAGACCGAGCTTATCTTCGTGTGTCCCCGCTTCGTGGAATCAAGAGGTTTGGTGTTAAAGGAAAACTAGCACCTAGATTCATAGGCCCCTACAACATTCTTGAACGTAGAGGAGAAGTTGCATACAAACTGGTATTGCCGGAAGGATTATCCGAAGTTCATAATGTGTTCCATGTTTCCCAGCTAAAGAAATGCCATGCTGAGATGGCTGACATCCCTTTGCGAGACACCGTGCCCCTAGAGGCCATACAGCTTGAAAGTGATCTGACTTACGAGGAGAAGCCTGTCAAGATCCTCGAGACATCCAACAGAGTTACCCGCAGTAAGATCATCAAGTTCTGTAAGGTTTTGTGGAGTCACCACACCGAGGAAGAAGCCACCTGGGAACGCGAAGAAGATCTTCGTAGAGACCACCCGCACCTATTTTCTAGCCAAACCGAATCTCGAGGGCGAGATTCATTTTAAGGTGGGTAGGTTTGTAACATCCCAAAATTTCATTTTGGAATGTTATGATTATAGCTATGCATCTAGCAGCATCATTGCTTGAATGTATGTGTTTGTTGAAATGTCTCTTCTGGATTTCAGAAAGGTCTTTCTACTTTTCCCTAAGTTGCTTTCACCTATTTGAAATTTTGGTTAAAAGTTCAAATAAGAGAGGAGGAACATGACACTCCACACCAGGGACTAATTGGTGATATATTTGAACAATAATAACTAGGAGTTATTTTGAAAATATTTGCAAAAAGGGTTTAAAAACAATTAGGCAATTTCTGAAAATAATATTTTTTTAAAAGTCTTCAAATGACAGAATAAAAATGTTCATTAAATAGAATTTATTATTGTGTTAATTCTGATATATAATACACCTATATTTACAAACGGTTTGAATGCTTTAAAAGCTTTTGAATGTCTCTGGAATATTATTAAAAGAAAAACGGTAACGGTTACTGTATTTAAACGGGCCGGCCCACGGCAGTTATTCGCGCATTTACTACCGACCGGCCGACCGCACGTAACGGACACGCTCTCCTCTCACTGACACCGGGCCCCACCCGACCGACCGTTTCACCGAACGGTCATCTCCCTCCTCCCCCGCGCGCGCCGGACTTGACGCCGGCCGTTTCCTCCCCTCGCCGGATCTCTCTCCTCTCTTAACTCCCCGCACCCCCGAGCACCTATATAAGAGCCCCACAGACCCGCCTTTCATTTTCCCCCCGAGCCCCCTCTGTCCCTCGCCGGAAGACCGCGCAATTGCTCGCCGGAG
Organism: Hordeum marinum; assembly: GCA_022496015.1. Lineage (NCBI taxonomy): Eukaryota > Viridiplantae > Streptophyta > Magnoliopsida > Poales > Poaceae > Hordeum > Hordeum marinum. The sequence continues at coordinate 411,458,167 of CM039678.1, read as the reverse complement.
CTCCCACCCCCACCGGACCTCCCGTCGACCGTAGCCACCGATTCCTTCCACCTCTCGCCCAACCGACCTCACCAATCGACTCCGGAGAACCATCGCCGTCGCCCGGACCACTTCCCCGTCTTCCCCGAGCACCGGAGCACCTCGCCGTCGCATTCACCGCTTCCGGACTCGCCGGAGACCCCGACGCCGGCGACTTTTACTCTGTGAGCATCCCCACTCGTTCGATCTGGAATCGACGTTCCAGATTAGATCGGATTTAATCCGAACCGGTATCCTCTACCGATCGGTCGCCCGCTCGAAACTACCTAACGCACGCGCCAACCAGCCAGTAGAATCGCGCCATGTCACCCCTGACCATCCGTTAGATTTAGTCTCTTTTCTCTGATTTCTTTTAGTAAACAGAACCAATTCTAAATTTGTTTTAGCTATATCTTTTAATCTATTTAGTGTTTTGAGTTGATTCTTTTTGCAATAGCTCACATTTTTCATGTAGTTTCACCCTGTACTTTTAAATTTCAAATTTGAACTATAAAATTTGAATTTAATCAAATTTGCTCAAAACTTTAAATCTGAATAACTAGAGTTTAAAAATAGATTTTGATATGATTCTTTTTGCTACTGTTTGATATTGGTTAGGACTATCTCCATGTTTAGTTTGAGGATTTTTTTAGGTTTAATTTGATTAATGTTTTAACCAAAAACAGAATATGCTTAGTATTATAATATAGATTTATAAACTCAATTTTAATTAGTTTGTTTTAGAATTTGGTTTTATTTGTTTATTAGGTTCTGTTAGTAAACATTTAGTGTTTTCACTTACTGTAAATAAAATTATAAATTGCTTAGTTTAATTTTATTTAACATAGGAATCACAATTTCTTTTCAAATAAGCTTAATTTGACTAAAACAACTAACTAGTAATAGTTTTGTTTTCAAACAAAGTTTTGTATATTTTAATTCTGTTTTCTACGACAGATTTAATAGTAAATTATTTTCTGTTAAGAACATGTTTTACTAATAAATAATAAGTTTAGTTTTTCATTCTTTTGTTAATATAACTATAGTTCATTCATATAGTGTTTATCACAAACTTGTATAAACTTTACTAAACTTTTCCCAACAAACTTAAATTGATTTTATTCTGTTTATTAATAAAATATTCTATTGTTTCCTTGCTGACAACAATTGTTTTGTTATTACAAAATAGTTTTATTATGATAGTAGTGTTTTATCAATCACCTCCTAGTAAACAAAACTTTGTGTGTTTTCTTACTTGAGATTTGTGCATTGTTTTGTCTTGATTGTTTACTAGTTCTTGGTTGATGTTTGTGAGTTACAATATTTTGTTGTATGCTTATTGAGTGCTTGTTTGCTTCGTTAGATTATCCGGAGTGCGAAGCTTGTTACTTAGAGTCACTCACGTACGAAGATCATCAATCAGGCAAGTCACTTTGACCATGTTTACACATGTTTTATATGCATTAGTTCTACCATCTCCCCAATTGCATGCAAGATAGGTTAGTTGGAAACTTGGTTACATTGTAGTAGTATCATGTGGTAGGTACCCCCCCTCAACCTCTTTGACACATTGGCCCCGGGAAACGTTGTTTTACCTTTTGCTATGCTATTAGTAGACGGGGTTGGTTGTGTGATTCATGAGAGTTGAGAGAGTTAATAATTTCAAGACCTACATAATGATCATGATTTAAGACTCCGAGTTTTCAACATACCTCTGGGTGGATGATGGTTGAACGGCACCCTAGAGAAACCAGTGGATTTGCCTAGGTGATGCTGGAGATGGCCAGTATTCACACGCGGAAAGATCCACCCAGGCACAAAGAGATGGATGGATGCTTTAAAACCCAAGGCTTACCTGCACAGCCACAAGTCATTATGGGCTCTGGCTTGGTTGGATATTGTGGTGACCCTGGACAGGCGGTGCTACGAGAGGTAGAAGAACGGTAGGAAAGGATGGGCATTGACAGAGTCGCAGGGAAACCCTTTGGAAGACCATGTTTTGGTCATCCGTTTCTCAAACACCCTGAAGTGCGAGAAATCAAACGGAGGCGACCAAATCTTGTGGGGAACGTGTGCAAAACTCTGCAGAGTATTCAAAACCTAATCGATTAGCCGTGTCCACGGTCATGGACGACTTGAGCCAAAGGAATTGAAACTTCCGGAACTTTCAACACAATTAATATGATGATGTGGGTATTTAATAATTTGGGAATGAGAAATGGTTGGTGGAACCATCTCATTAATCAACCAACTTAGTAATATTTTTCTTAGCCCCTCCCTTGATGTAGGAAAAACTTGGCTTTACGCAAAAACTTACCACCCCACCTGCCATATATGCATATAGACTAGATGATTATCTTTTCACCCTTCTCTTGTGACTTTGCCGGCATATTCCATATGCTGACCTACACGGATGCAACGTATCATGTTGCAGAGTACTTTTCCGACCAGGAGTGAGGACGCGTTCTATGCTCAGTGAGATGCCCTTGGAGTCAGATGGACTCATCTACCTTCGACGCTTCCGCAAGACTTAGTTATTCTCATGAGTTGGCCTTCAGCCACTTTATTGTAATGATTATTGTAATAAAGGACTCGATATGAGATTTCGATTAATATAATGCTGTGTGATTTCCCTTTGATATATACATTGATGTACCGTGTGTGTACCAGCATGATCTTGGGATGGTACAGAAACACCGGAGATTCGACCTTTCAGGTCGGGTCGCTACAGGGGGTGGCCGCGCCCAGCAGGCTTGTGGCCTCCTCGTCCACTTCCTGGCCCATCTCTTCGCTCCAATATTTTTTATATTTTCCAAAAATATTCTTCGTAAATTTTCAGCCCATTTCGAGAACTTTTATTTCTGCACAAAAGACGACACCAAGGTAGTTCTGCTGAAAGCAACGTCAGTCCGGGTTAGTTCTAATAAAATCATACCAAAATCATATGGAATTATTGTAAACATGGCATGAATACTTCATAAATTATAGATACGTTGGAGACGTATCAGCATCCCCAAGCTTAATTCCTGCTCATCCTCGAGTAGGTAAATGATAAAAGAAATAATTTATGAAGTGTGAATGCTAGCAAGTGCACAAGTTTGATCAATGACAATTCAAATCACTTTTCTAGCATCAATATGTATCATAAACAGTAGCTCATCTCATAAAACTTCTCATGATCGAGTAACAAGCTATTCACATGTTAAAGTATAGACCAGAAAACTTCTTGAAAACTAACAAACCATATTCCTAGTCATCGAACAATTGCAATCCATCTTACTTTCAGGAAGGGTCTATGTAAGAGCTTTGATTTAGCAAATTCCACATACTCAACTATCATATAGTCTTCCATGATTGCTAGCACTCAAAGCATATTTTTAGAACAAATAGCATCCCTCGAACACAGAGAAAGATGGGGGCTTAATGTTTCGCCCCCAACTTATTTATCATATAGATAATTGTCAACAATAATAATTCATGATCAAATATATTTTATGGCCATATATGCTCGGATCTTCCCCACCACATGATGATTGCCAAGAGAAAAAGGCGAAATATAGGAAGTGGTGAAGATCACCATGACTCTTGTATAAAGGTAAGTACTAGAAAATAAAAGATAGGCCCTTTGCAGAGGGAAGCAGAGGTTGCCATGCGCTTTTTGTTTTTGGATGCGCAAACTCTTAATGTAAAGGAATGTCACATTGTATTGCCTTTTGTGATAGCAACCTTTATTATCTAGTCCGTCGCTTTTATTTCTTTGTCATCACAAATTCGTACAACGCTTATTTTCCCTTACAATAAAAGATCTTACATATTTAGGAGCAATTTTTATTGCTTTTTGCACCGATGACAACTTACTTGAAGGATCTTATTCAATCCATAGGTAGGTATAGTGGACTCTCATGGCAAAACTGGTTTAAGGGTGTTTGGGTGCACAAATAGTATCTCTATTTGGTGTGGAAGTTTTGGCTAGTATGAGGTGGAATCAAGCACCACATGTTGGAGGATTCAGAACAATATAACTTCTATGAAAATATACTCAACCATAACTCATCATGTTGTCTTCCTTGTACAACCTCAACTAATTTTCTCAAGTTTGAAAATAATTAATGGGTAATCACAATCATAGAAGATGTCCAAGATAGTATATTTATATGTGAAATCTCTCTTCCTTCAATATTCTTTCATGAATTGTTCAAGTGACCAATGCGGTGTTTGCTAACTTTCAATAAATTTCACCACCTATACCTATTATTTGTGAAGTCACTACTCCCCATGGGATAAGTATATGAAGCATTTTTAATTTCAGATTTATGATATTCAGTTCATTCAACCATTTACCCATAGGATATAAGTGAAGCACGGGAGTGAATGACAAACTACTCCAAAAAGATAAAAGTGAAGATCAATACATGCTCAATTAGTTAAATAACCACGTGATGACTCTCTCTTATTCAAAATTTCAGATCCAATGATTTTATTGAAACAGCAAATAAAATAAAGATTGCACTCTAAGAATAGCATGCATCATGCGAACGAATAAAAATTTAGGCTCAACATAGGCTAACCGATAATTGTTGATGAAGAGACGTAGGATGCGTAGCATCCCCAAGCTTTGATATTTGAGAATTCTTGAAATATTTGCTTGGGGTGCCTTGGGAATCCCGAATCTTAAGATTTTGTATCTTGTTCAATCCTCTCATATCCCGGTTTCACCTATTCTCAAAAACTTCATCCACACAAAACTCAAAAAGAATTCGTGAGATAGGTTAGTACACATAAGAACAAATCAACACTTCATGTACTGCCAAGACAAGTTGAACAATAATTTTCAAACATTAGGTTCTGTATACTATCATTTCCACAATTTATATCTACCAATATAGGCTATGGAAACTATAGGATAAGTAGATAGCAAAACTATGACAACAATCTGTCCAAACAGAACAATCTGTAGTAATTTATTAAACTAGTGTACCTATGGAACTCTAAAAATTATTACAAATTAGGAAATGATAAGTAATTTGTATGAAAATACTGTGTAAAAATTTCAGAAACTTTCTACGTCCAGTAAAATATGAAAATTCAAACACTATAGAAAAAGTTTCTGATTTTTACACAGCACACATAAAACATGTAATGCAAGCATCCTAAGGCAATTCTTGGAACTTTTTATTGAAAAAAAGATTATAAATAACACCTAACAAATAACAAATAAATAAAATGACGCTCCAAGCAAAACTCGTATTATGTGACAAATAAAAATATAGCTCCATGTAAGATATACCGATAGTGTTGAAGACGAAAGAGGGGATGCCTTCCGGGGCATCCCCATGCTTAGACGCTTGAGTGTTCCTTTATTGTCACCTTAGGGGTGCCTTGGGAATCCCCAAGCGTGGTTTCTTGTCACTATTTATTCCCCTCATATCGGTATCTCACCCAAAACTTGAAAACTTCAATCACACAAAACTTAACAGAACTTCGTGAGAAGGGTTAGTGTAATGAAGATAAATCATTCACTTAGGTACTATCAAGACAAGATTCATAATTGTTCCCCCATTATACCTATTGTATTATATCGTTCCCATAATTTATATTACTCATTATAAACTATAGGAGCACTTGAAACAAGCAAACTATGCATGCAAAACAGAATCTGTCAAAAACAGAACAATCTGTAAAGAACTGAATGATCATCATACTTACCTGACTCTAACAATTCTAATTTTTTTGGAAATATCACAGAATTTCCATATCAATTTTTTGTAAAAATTTCAGAATTTTTTGACTCTCCAGTAAAATCAGACAATTCAAATACTGGACGCAAAACTTTCTGTTTTTGCACAAAATCAAACAAGCAAGTATCCATACTATCCCAAAGCTTTACTTGGCACTTTATTGAAATGAAAGGCACAAAACATGATTACTACAGTATCTTAATCATGTTAACACATCAAAATAGAAAGTAAAAGTATTGGGTTGTCTCCCAACAATGCCTTTTTAGCTAGGCATGATATTTCAATGATACTCTTCCAAGCCAAATTCCGATGATCATTATATTCATACTCTAAAATATATAAGTGAAGTTCATAGAGAATTATTAATTAATTTATATTTACCAACATCCAACCTCAAAATATATAAGTGAAGCATACAAATCATTCTATAAATCCATACTCAAAAGATTTAAGTGAAGCACAAAGAGCATTCTATAAAGCCATAATCAAAAATTTAAGTGAAGCACAAAGAGCATTCTCCAAATCCATACTCAAAAGATTTAAGTGAAGAAAAAAGAGAATTCTACAAATCCAACAAGGACTATCTCATACTATATGGGAGCATAAAGGAAAATACAAACATTAAAGACACATGTCATGTGAATAAAACAAAAACCGAGGTATACCGATAATTGTTGAAGAATAAAGATGGGATGCCTTTCGGGGCATCCCCAAGCTTAGTTTCTTGAGTCTCCTTGAAATATTTACTTGGGATGACTTGGGAATCCCAATCTTGAACTCTTGTCTCTCTTTATTCTTCTTATATCGATACCTCCGCGATCATCGAACACTTCATCCACACAAAACTTAACAAAACCCTCGTGAGATCCATTACTATAATAAAGCAAATTATTACTTTAAGTAATGTTGTGAACTCATTCCAAATTCATATTAGCATTATATCTACTGTATTCCCACTTAACCATGGTTCATACGCCCCGATACAAGCCATAGATTCATCAAAATAAGAGAACAATGCATAGAAAATGCAATCTGTTAAAAACAGGACAGTCCGTAGTAATCTAGCAACTTTGTATACTTATGTAACTCACAAAATTCTTAAAATTTAGGAACAATTAAACAAAATGTATATAAGTACTGTGTTAAAATTTCAAAAACTTTTGACGTTCCAGTAAAAAATGTAAATTCACACACTACAACCAAAGTTTCTGTTTTTTGCACTGCACACACCAAACAAGCAATCTAATCATCCTAAAAGCAAATATTGGCACATTATTTTTATAATAAAATGGATATATACAAGGTGATAATTATTTTTCATACGATTCCATGAAAAATTCTACATTTTTTCCATGACCATGAACACAAGTGTTCAAGGTCGACCCTCACTTCTCCAATGCACAACCTTCCAATCACTTCTCTTTTTAAAAACTTCTTAGGCAAAAGGGGCAAGTAATTATTTTTGTATTTTTATTTTTTTAATTAATTTTTTTGTTTCACCCACAAATTCATAAAATAAAAAGGTAAAACAAAACCTATTTAGTGAAGAAAGCAAACAAGCATACACGAGAATATCAACCCCACGCTATTGCTCCCTGGCAATGGCGCCAGAAAAGAGCTTGATAATCCCCAAGTGCAAGGAATCATCGTAGAAATTTCCAAAGGTGGAAGTGATAAGTATGAAGTATCTAAACCACAATGATCAAAAGGTAAGATCAATATTCTCTCAAGTCCTATCTGCCACCGATACAACTTTACGAACACCGAACGTTTGCTTTCATCTAGAAACGAGAAATAAAACTACGTTGTGGGTATGAAGAGGATAGATTTGCATGATATCGGAGAACCAAAATATAAATATAGGTGCTGCTATCATAATGTTACAATATATTATAAATAGCGAGTGTGGAATAATGATGTGTCGGTGTGCGGAATTATCCTAGGAAATTGTTAACAAGACCGGAAATCATTATTGCAATTTTATATGAGGGAGAGGCATAAGCTAACATACTTTCTCTACTTGGATCATATGCACTTATGATTGGAACTCTAGCAAGCATTCACAACTACTAAAGATCATTTAGGTAAAACCAAACCATAGCATTAAAGCATCAAGTCCCATTTATCCCATACGCAAACAACCTACTTACTCGGGTCTGTGCTTCTATCACTCACGCCACCCACCATAAGCGAATCATAAACATATTGCAAACCCTACAGCAGGGATCCCTCATGTTTGTGCGGCACCAAAGTCACCATAGGACAACACCAATAATAAAACATGCAACTCAAACCAATCTAGATCATCAATCAACCCAAAGGACAAAAGTAATCTACTCAAAACATCATAGGATGGCAACACATCATTGGAGCATAATATGTAGCATAAAGCAACATGTTCAAGTAGGTGATTACAACGGGATGCAGGAGAGTGGACCGCTAAAAGGAGATGAGGATGGTGATGAAGAAGGTGGTGTTGATGAAGACGATCACCACGGCGATGGTTCCCCCAATGGCACTCCGGCACCACCGGGAGAGAGGGGGAGAGGTTTTCCCCCTTATGATTCCTCCTCCATGGCCTCCCCATCTATGGGGAGAGGTTCTCCCTCTGGTCCATGGCCTCCATGGTGTTGATGGCCCCTCCGGTGATGGTGACCCTCATCGGCAGGGTGCCGGAGCGGGCCAAGATTAGTTTTTCGTGGCTCTAGAGGTGTGCGGCGGCGGAACTCCCAATCTAGGTTTGTTTTCGATGTTTTATGGATTTATAGGAATTTTTGGCATCAATCCCATGTCAAGGGGGTGCTCGAGGGGCCCACAAGCTCGCTAGGCATGGCCAGGGGGTGGCTGCACCCAGCAGGCTTGTGGCCTCCTCGTCCACTTCCTGGCCCAGCTCTTTACTCCAATATTTTTTATATTTTCCAAAAATATTCTCCATAAATTTTCAGCCCATTCCGAGAACTTTTATTTCTGCACAAAAAACGACACCAAGGTAGTTCTGCTGAAAATAGCGTCAGTCCGGGTTAATTCTAATAAAATCATACCAAAATCATATGGAATTATTGTAAACATGGCATGAATACTTCATAAATTATAGATACGTTGGAGACTTATCAGTCTATAACTAGTCATGTCGGCTCAGGTTCTCTGACATATGATTGCTAGCAACATCTTCATATACATGGGTCAAAAAAGGCAAACGATCCTGACCAAGGTAAGGTGGCAGCCGTGGAGCTTACCATGCGAGAGACCGTAACGTGATATGATGTGTTACATGCTAGATTCGTATGGCTTAGGATCGGTGTCCCGACATCATTGGTATCAGAGCCTAACTGACCACAGGATCACCAAGCCAAACTGGTCACTGTTGAGTCTAGCAATTCTTAGTTATATAAGGAAATTGATTATGGAAGGGAACGTAAGATTCTTTGTACTCCTTTATTTGTGTCCGTCTAATTTTGAATCACCCTCTTCTTTATTCTACGAGGTTTAAAACTAGGCTTTCTCATCTATCTATCAGGATGACGAGTTACTATGCTGGAGACATATAGGAAAGTTGTTGTTTTCTTGGATCGGTGTCTCCATAAGATTCACTGTTATGATGTCAGTTCTCTTGCAGGTTGCCTCATATTTCACGCCCGTACAACCGTTATGCTGTACGAGTTATCCAAGGTTTATAAATAATCTGATGCAATTGCAAATCCTTTCATCCCGATTCGATGTCTTTTGGCCAGACTAGTTACACTAATAGTTGTGTTGAGGTACTCTAATACCTTAACGTATATGTTGAAGTGTTAGAAATCATGTTATCCGAGCAAACCACCCAAATATTGAGCCATGTTTTGTGATCCCAGTGTGAAAATTCTGGCCCTCATTATCGAAAGCATCCCGTGATGTTATTTAGTTAGTAGGTACTCTATTTCTAGGTTCTTGAACCCAAGGATCATTCTTCTCACTCCCGTTGATAGTGTTTGCTCGTTCCTTTAGGATGATTAGTAACCTTGGTCTAGTCTTCGAGGTCGTTGGTATATCATTCTTCTAATACCATTAACCATCACGACAAAAGTTCTTCGTGAACTGGAGATCAGAACACGAGTGATCTTGATGAGTTCTCCATTTCATAGTTGTGACTCTTCCAATCCTATCTTTCTGCATGGGTTATCGGTAAGAATTATGTTGAACTCATTTGACATGCTAACATATCCATCTACAACTCAGAAAATTCATGTGCTTTTGAGTTGTCCCTCTTTAATTTTATTTTGATCTTTATCTATCAGTCGACAATCAAGTGTAATCGTGCATTAGTATTCATTGATGCATATTAGTCTGGTGGTCCGTCGAGCCATTCCATTGAATGACCAGGAGAAGCAAACTCCAGTGCCTCACCCATATCTAGGATTGGGTCAAAGTAGTTGTATTCCACATATCAAAATGGCAATCCAACTTTTGTTCTGCTCTACCTTGGAGTATTACCCTCTTGTGTCAAGAATTTTGTGAGAATTGCACAATCTCTCACGAAGTCTTGATGTAGTGATACTTTTCGGCATCATTATTCATTTCCCGGTCTCCGTGTTAGTTGTAACCGGAATGCCGACATCCATATTTCCTGGTGCACTCCTCGATCGATGAGTTAGGATTGTATCAATCCCTTGCTCTTCGGTTCATATCATCTTGTCGTGAAAAGCAAGAATGTTCTCGGGCTCAATAACATATCGGTGGTTTGTTGTTTTTCGAATATCTTCTCAGAAGTATCATCAGATTGTTCCCTATCTGTTATGTTGAGGTCGTGATTAAGTTGATTAATTTATAAACCACCTCTTCTCCAAGTATTTGTGTTGGATACCTTTGAAGTAGTTGGTTAAGCTAAACAAAAACTTGGAGAGTTGGAAGATAAAAGCTTTGCCTAACTTAGCTCATCTCAAAAGGATATATTTAGGTGTCCGTGTTGTGCGTGTTGAAGAAAGATGATACCTTCATTGGTTGATCCTTGTGATCAATTGTTGCATCTATTGTCTCATCCCATCTTTGATTTGAGTGTGGGATATCGTCAAATCAAACTCAAAACCAAAGATGTTTGTAATATTGTCTTACTCGTGGAGGTTTCCACAAGCCTAAACCGTTATATCTTTTGGTCTAACCAATGCTATTACCTTGCTCACATAGTTGAGGAATTCCATTATATGGGTATCTCTATGAAATGTTATTGAGCCCATTGACAACATTTTCATTTGTTCCACGATTCATGTTGGACATTAAGCTAGTGTTGGAAACTTTGTAGGCAATATCTTCATGTCCCCTTAATGAAGTATATGTTAGGTGTGATAAGTGAACCCCTCTTAGTTCATGTGGATTTGATGCAAGTTGTCGCCATGAATCCAAGGAAAGTTATTTTAATCCCTTTGGAATCATCTCAAGTTAGTCATGCACGTGTAAAGAATTTTATGGTTTGGTAGATTTGCAACCTCTATTCCATATGTATCTCCTAGCACACCAAGCCACTGATTGACTTGTTAAAGGAGAAGAAGTTCCTCCTTAAGATCAAGACTTATGCAAGGACTTTGATATCCTCGATATGGTCCCCAAACAAGAACTCGGTAGTGTTTTGTTGTAAGATTACTATGTGGTCACATTTGCCCTAGGCAGTGTGTCCACATGGGTCTTGCAATCTAGCTCATGTTTTGGAGTTGGCTTCCATAGTTCATTTCCCGAGAATCTCACAACGTCATGTCTTCGATTTATGTTGCAACCTTTACATTTCAAACATGTCGAGTCTGGAATATCCTAACACCAACTAGATCTAGATCTCAAGTAGATATGATGGTTGGAACGTTTCCCTAGAATTATAATATTGGTCTCTCTGTAACCTGGTAAAGTGGATGTTGTGGCTAACACACCTAGTCGCAAGATCTGTCATTATAGTTTCTTCATTCAACAACTTGGCCACTTCCCCATGAGGACTTCGTATGACTTATTTTAGAAATTGCTCCTCACGGACCCTTTCATGCTCCCGAAGTCCGACCTTTACTTGATGTTCTAGATATCAAACGTGACCTATAATTGGGTTAGGCTATTTCATAAAGGAGAACACTAGAGTGGAGTGCTAAATGTCTCTCAGTCGATCATGTAGATTTTGCTCCCTTGGCATAACTAAGGTGAAATATGAGAAAGTGTTGTTTTCCTTTGCATCTGCATCCACCATTGTTATTTATCATGGTGGTAGGAAGTGTCACCAAGATCTTGGCATAGATATTGGTAAAACCTCGATGAATGGAAATGCTCAAGTTCTTGAGAGCACGCTCAGACACTAGGTTATATCCTCGGTATCAATTAGAATGTGTCTTACATTTGTCGAGTTGTCCTATAACTCTAGTTTCCTTTCCGATCTAAGTAAGCCATTTCTTTCAAATTCCTTCAAACGATCATTTGTTAATTACCTTAGCTGGTATGAAGAGTCTCAATGATCTATGCATCAAAAGTAATTCTTTTTGTCACTTAAGGGAATAACTCTACGGGTCACCTCTTCTAAGGTGCCCCGTTACGGTACCAAGGGCAACCTAACTCCTTGCTACTTTGAAACCCCTTCACCATCTATTTTTAGCGTGGAGCTGTTGCCTACCAATTGAATCTTCATCTTCTGCCTCAGTCCAACGCTCTTGATGTGTGTTTCCTGTATCAGCTCAAGAGATGTTCTTTGTCTCACCCCATGAGTTGATCGTGAGTTGTTCGATCTTCGAGAAGATTGATTCTCTAGAGTTTTTTGTTCCTTTGTCGTCATGTTTAGATGAGGATCCTGAATGCTAGGACGTCAAATCAAGATGATGCAATGAATCAACATCTTCGAGAAGGGCAATGGGATCATGCAGATTGCGATAGTTAGTGTCCCCTCTTCCTCTTACCCTATGCTTGAATCTCGGGATGAGATTCTTGTTTAGTGGGGGTGAGTTGTCACTGTTGGAAATATGCGCTAGAGGCAATAATAAAATGGTTATTATTATTCCTTGTTCATGATAATCGTTTATTATCCATGCTATAATTGTATTGATTGGAAACATATAGCATGTGTGGATACATAGACAACACTGTGTCCCTAGCATGCTTCTAGTAAACTAGCTCGTCGATCAAAGATGGTCATGGTTTCCTAGCTATAGACATAAGATGTCATTTGATAACAGGATCACATCATTGGGAGAATGGTGTGATGGACAAGACCCAGACTATAAACATAGCATATGACTGTGTCCGTTTATTGCTATAGTTTTGTGCATGTCAAGTATCTGTTAATATGACCATGAGATCATGCAACTCACTAACACCGAAGGAATACCTTGTGTGTATCAAACATTGCAACATAACTGGGTGACTATAAAGATGCTCTGCAGGTATCTCCGAGGATGTTTGTTGAGTGAACATGGATCAAGACTGGGATTTGTTACTCCATGTGATGGAGAGGTATCTCAGGGCCCACTCGGTAATACAACATCACAACAAGACTTGCAAGAAAAGTGACTAAAGTGTTAGCCATGGGATCTTGTATTACGGAACGAGTAAAGAAACTTGCCAGTAATGAGATTGAACTAGGTATAGAGATACCGATGATCGAATCTCGGGCAAGTAACATACCGAAGAACAAAGGGAACAACATACGAGATTAACTAAATCCTTGACATAGAGATTCAACCTATAAAGATCTTTGTAGAATATGTAGGAACCAATATGGGTATCCAGGTCCCGCTATTATTTATTGACCGTAGAGGTGTCTCGGTCATGTCTACATAGTTCTCGAACCCGTAGGGTCTGCACACTTAATGTTCGGTGACATTTCGGTAGTATAGAGTTATGTATGGTGGTGACCGAAGGTCGTTCAGAGTCCTAGATGAGACCATGGATGTCACGAAGAGCTCTGGAATGGTCCGGATGTAAAGATTGATATATAGGAAGTCCCGTTTGGGTCACCGGAAAAGTTTTGGCTATTTCTCGTAGTGTACCTGGAGTGCCGGAGGACCATCGGGAGGGGCCACCCATGAAGGGAGGCCACATGGGCCTGAGGGGTGATGCACCAGCCCTTAGTGGGCTTGGGAAGACAGCCCCACAAGGCCCATGCAGATAGAAAGGTGTAAAAGGAAAAAAAACCAAGTCGGGGAAGGATTCCAAGTAGGATTGGAATCCTACTTGGAGTAGGATTGTAGGTGGACTCCTCCACCTCCTCCTTCGTCCGAGGGGGAAACCCTAGGGCTGCCTCCTCCTCCCTCCCTCCTATATATACTAAAGGAATAGAGACCCAAAATACACAAGTCCACTTGCTAGTTCTCTATTCCCTAGTTCCTCCACCAAATAGATTCCGACGATGCTTAGGCGAAGCCCTGCCGGAATAGTTCCACCACCGCCGCCGTCACGCCGTCACACTACCGGAGAACTAATCTACCTCTCTGCTCCCTCTTGATGGATCAAGAAGGTAGAGATCATCATCGAGCTGTACGTGTGCTGAACGCGGAGGTGTCGTCCGTTCGGTGCTAGATCGGGATGAATCGTGATTAGATCAAGGGACGGCTAGCGATTTGGATCGCGAAGACATTTGACTACATCGACCGCGTTTCTTAACGCTTCCCGCTTAGCGATCTACAAGGCTATGTAGATCCACTGTCCCTCTCGGAGATGCTCATCATCATGGATAGATCTTGCGTGTGCGTAGGAATTTTTTTGTTTCCCATACAACGTTCCCCAACAGTCACAACCCTAGATTTGTTTGTAATTAGTTGCATCAGCATTCATGCATCATGTATATTTTCAAATGAATTTGAAATGGGGATTGTCAAACCCTAGCACCACATTGAAAAACCATTTATAACTAATAGTTTTTTTAATGAATCCAAAATGGCCTTAACAAATGTTCATCATTTTTTTATAAATGTTGGAAACAACATAACAGAGGTGACGCACATTTAACAAAGTAATTTGGCATATTAAAATATTCCAAGTTTGCTTTTTAAATGGCCTAAAAATTGCTATACATATTTTAATAGACTTAAAATTTCTGAAACTTAATGTGGGGCTTAGAACTATTATACTTTGCCTCCATAATTATTTTCAGGAATTTTAAAAATTGGTTAGCATTTTTACTAAACCAAAACATAGATGAATTAAATAGAAAACATAAATAGGAAAACCAGAGAGAGACTAACTCGTGCAGCCCAGTTGGCCCAACTAGCCCATGTGCCACTCATCGTCCACTTTTGCCAGAAGGCAGAGGCAAGATCGAGCACAATGCTCGCCCTGTGCACGCCACACAAGCTGTCTGCGTACCTCCCTCACCTCCGCGACGTGC
Source organism: Hordeum marinum (assembly GCA_022496015.1). Classification (NCBI taxonomy): domain Eukaryota; kingdom Viridiplantae; phylum Streptophyta; class Magnoliopsida; order Poales; family Poaceae; genus Hordeum; species Hordeum marinum. The sequence goes on along the minus strand of CM039678.1, from coordinate 411,443,092 downwards.
GGGATAACGTCGTCACTACCGTCTGCATCATCTGACCCTCTCATTTGCTCTCCCTCTCTCCCTTGTTGTCTCCTCACTATGGCCGTGTTAGACTTAGAGATATATTGTAATCTCAACTACTTATCTTCTCCTCCTCCCGTATCTACCTCTATCTCTATCCTATTGTACCAAACCTGGATTCTGGTGATCAGGTACGTCTTGTACGCCACGGCAAGGGGCTCTTCCTTCCATCGATAAATATAAACACACGCGGCTCTCTACGGAGAGTAGGAACGCTTCCATCTGACATGGTATACAGAGCCATCCTCTTCCCATCTATCTAGCCAAAAACAAATTCCATCGATCACCAAAACCAGATCGCCATGTCTTCCTCGGATCCTGTCGCCCTCAACCTTGGAGCGCCGTTTGCCGAGAAGCTTACCAAGGGGAATTTTCTCCTATGGAAGGCTCAAGTGATGTCGGGCCTGCGAGGAGCGCAGGTCACCGACCTCCTGGATGGAACCGACGCAGCGCCCACAAAGACGGTGGAGCAGCAGCAGGCGGACAAGACGATGGTCATGGTGCCTAATCCCCTTTATGCGCCATGGCTGTCCAGAGATCAACAAGTTCTCAGCCATCTCCTCAATTTTCTGTCAAAGGAAATCCTCGCCCAAGTTGTGAGTAAAGAAAATACCTTTGATCTGTGGACTGCTATCACCACTATGTTTGCTTCGCAGTCCCAATCTCGAATTATGAATTTGAGAATTGCTATCACCATCACCAAGAAGGGCTCCATGTCGAGCACCTCCTACATCGCCCGGATGAAGAATCTGGGGGATGAACTTGCTGCAGCAGGCCGGCCCGTCTCTGATCCAGAGATGGTGGACTATGTCCTTGCTAGTCTTGATCGGGACTATGATCCGGTCATGGCGGCGATTGGCGCCATCAAAACCTCCATCACCGTCGATGAACTCTTTGCCCAGATCTCCGCCTTTGATCAACGGGTGGAGATGCTAGGCGCGGGACCAGAAGCTGGCTTCAACACGTCCGCCAACATGGTGTACAGGGGGCGTGGTCAATCTCGTGGCAGAGGCCGCGGGCGCGGTAGCAGAGGCCGCGGTCGAGGGAGACGCTCACCCTCCTCCCCTTCTCCAAGCGGCGGCAACAGGAGAGGTGGTCGTCCCCAACAACAACAGCAACACTCACCGCACCGGGATTACCCCGAGTGCCAAATATGTCTCAAGCATCACCACGGGGGTGCCCGTGAGTGTTGGGATCGCTATGAGGAAGATGAATATGAAGAAAAGGAGGCAAACGTCATCACCGACTACTACGGCATCGACACAAATTGGTATGCCGAATCCGGTGCCACTAACCATATTACAGGGGAGCTTGACAAACTGACGACCAAAGACAAATATCGTGGACATGATCAAGTGCACATTGCAAGTGGCTTTGGTATGGAAATTACCCACGTTGGTAGTTCAACTGTTAAAACCCCTATGAAAAACTTACATCTTAAAAAAGTTCTATATGTGCCCACAACATCAAAGAACCTCCTTTTTGTTCGTAGATTTACCCTTGATAATCGTGTTCTCATTGAATTCTATCCATATTTCTTTTTGGTAAAGGACTTGGACACGGGGAGAATACTTCTTAGGGGCAAATGCGTAGGAGGTCTCTACCCGCTCATATCTTCATCGACATCGTCCAATAAGTAGGCTTTTGTTGCTGTCAAGCCTTCCTCATCAAAGTGGCACAATAGACTAGGTCATCCTTCGTTAGTTATTGTTAAATTTGTTCTTAGCAATAATAAGCTTCCATACTCTCATGAGTCCAGTATTGAGTCTGTTTGTGATCCATGTCAACAAGCTAAAAGTCATCAGTTGCCATACCCCATATCTACCAGTATTTTCACTGCACCTTTACAACTTGTGTTTTCAGATGTGTGGGGGCCAGCCCCAACCTCTGTTGGTAGACACTCATATTATGTTAGTTTCATTGATGACTTTAGTAAATTTACATGGATCTACCTCCTCAAGAAACGATCTGAAGTATTTCAGGTTTGTAAGAACTTCCAAAATCTTGTTGAGCGCAAACTAAACACCAAAATCATTGCCATGCAAACAGATTGGGGAGGTGAATACAGAAAACTAAATCTCTTTTTTCAAGAACTTGGTGTTTCACATCATGTTGCCTGTCCTCATGCACATCAACAGAATGGCTCCGCTGAAAGGAAGCATCGCCATGTTGTTGAAGTAGGGCTAGCTCTACTAGCAAATTCATCCATGCCACTAAAATTCTGGGATGAAGCCTTCTTAACTGCCACCTACCTCATCAATTTGCTACCTAGCAAAGTAATCAACTTTTAAACTCCCATCACTCGCCTCTTTGGCATTTCTCCTGACTATAAGTCACTGCATGTATTTGGTTGTGCCCGTTGGCCCAACCTTCGGCCATATAACACACGCAAACTCGCTTTTCATTCAAAGAAATGTGTGTTTCTTGGATATAGTCCTATTCATAAAGGAGTCAAATCCTAGAGGTTTCCACTGGCAGGGTTTATATCTCTCGTGATGTAGTTTTTGATGAGTCAATATTTCCTTTTGAATCCCTTCATCCCAATGCCGGATCACTTCTCAAACAAGCAATCCTTCTTCTTCCACCACATCTCCAAAACTCTGATCATGGGGGCGACAATTGTACTAATCCAACTAATGATCCTACTAGCAGGGATGTGTCTCTGTGTGTGTAGGATCATACAACAAAAAATGGTGGAGAAAACGATACTTTGGACAAAACGAGCCTATATTGCATGTAGCAGAAGAGGACGAAGCCGGTGCAGAGCACGAGGCGGATCCGGAGTCACCTGGAACTCCTGTTCATCTGACCACCGCCTCGGATCAAGCGCGCAGATACACGCCAAACCACGCGCCCGGCAGTGCCCTCACGCTGCGCCAGTCGGCAGCCGCCACATCACCACAGCCAGACGGGAGTCCGCGTGTCGCACCGTGTCCCACGCGCAGGCCCGCAGCGGCAGCAGATCAGGCGACAACGACAGCAGCTTCAGGGGCGGGGGGGGGGGGTGCGTCAGAATCCTCGTCTGTGCGCGCGCGCCAGCGACCAGCGGCAGATCTTTTGCGGCTATCTTCTCTGATGAGTCAGACACACCTCAGGCCACACAGTTAAGTTCTGGATCTGCTGTGGAAAGCGAATCTGAGAACCTCTCAGTATCTCCTGTGCCCCAGCTTTCTGCACCATCTCCTGTGGCATGATCAGCGCGCACACGATGAAGTCAACCTCGGCCAGTTACAACTTCACGTGTCATGACTCGGTTGCAGAAAGGTATTAAAAACCCAAAATTCTGAACTGATGGTACTATTCCATATGGTATGTTATGTATCAAAGGAGAACTAGCAAAATTGGAGGATGCACTAGGAGATCCAAAATGGAAAAATGCAATGGATGAAGAATATTCAGCGCTCATGAGAAACAAGACTTGGCATCTTGTACCAGAAAAGAGAGGTAAAAATATTATTGATTGTAAGTGGGTTTACAGAATTAAAAGAAAAGCAGATGGCTCCATTGACAGGTATAAAGCTCGTTTGGTTGCAAAAGGTTTTAAGCAACGTTATGGTTTGGACTATGAGGATACTTTCAGTCCCGTTGTTAAAGCTGCAACTATTAGACTTGTGTTAGCTATCTCTGTGTCCAAGGGATGGAGCTTGAGACAGCTAGATGTTCAGAACGCGTTTTTGCATGGTGTTCTGGAAGAGGAGGTTTACATAAGACAACCACCTGGGTATGTTGACAAGAAGGTACCTCATTTTGTGTGCAAACTTGATAAAGCACTCTATGGCCTGAAACAAGCACCAAGGGCATGGTACTCAAGGTTAAGCTCTCAGTTGAAGCGCCTAGGCTTTGTTGCATCCAAAGCTGACACTTATTTGTTCATTTATAACAAGGCAAACACAACTATATTTGTATTAGTATATGTTGATGATATCATAGTTGCAAGCTCTTCACAAAGTGCCACTAATGCCCTTCTGCATGATTTAAGCTCAGAATTTGCATTAAAGGATCTTGGTGATCTACACTTCTTCTTGGGCATTGAGGTAAAGAAGATTCAAGATGGCATAGTATTGAATCAGGAAAAATATGCCACTGAACTTCTAGCTCGTATGGGGATGAAAGACTGTAAGCCTTCACCCACACCATTATCCTCTTCAGAAAAACTCTCAGCATTTGAAGGTGAGCCACTAAAATAAGAAGAGATCACTAAATACAGGAGTGTAGTAGGAGCCCTACAGTACTTGACACTAACAAGACCTGATATTTCCTTTGCTATTAACAAGGTTTGTCAGTATCTTCATGCACCTACTAGTGTACATTGGACAGCCGTTAAAAGAATTGTACGATACATAAAGCATACTGTGAGCTTAGGTCTCCAAGTTAAATGTTCCAATTCCACTCTTGTTAGTGCCTTCTCTGATGCTGACTAGGTAGGATGCAGTGATGATAGGAGGTCAACTGGAGGATTTGCAGTATTCTTTGGTTCTAACATCATCTCTTGGAGTGCTAGGAAACAAACCACAGTATCCAGGTCAAGTACTGAAGCTGAATATAAATCATTGGCTAATGCAACTACTGAAATCATTTGGCTTGAATCATTGCTCAATGAGTTGGGAGTTAAACAGCATCATGTGTCATGTTTGTGGTGTGACAATCTAGGAGCCACATATCTCTCTGCAAATCCAGTATTTCATGGCAGAACAAAGCATATAGAAATTGACTTTCATTTTGTCAGAGAAAGGGTTGTAGAAAAGAAGTTAGACATACGCTTCATTCCTTCCAGAGATCAAGTTGTAGATGGATTCACTAAAGCCTTGCCAGTCAAGCCATTCAAGGAATTTAAGAAGAATCTTAATGTAGGATAGTTGAGATTAAGGGAGGGTGTTAGACTTAGAGATATATTGTAATCTCAACTACTTATCTTCTCCTCCTCCCGTATCTACCCCTATCTCTATCCTATTGTACTGAACCTGGATTCTAGTGATCGGGTACGTCTTGTACGCCACGGCAAGGGGATCTTCCTTCCATCGATCAATATAAACACACACGGCTCTCTACGGAGAGTAGGAACGCTTCCATCTAACAGGCCGAAGCTCCTGCAGCCATGCCGTTATGAACGTCGTGGCCACCGAGCCCCTTCGCCTTGCCATCGTGTCCATCCTCTCCGTTGGACCTCGCTATGCCTCTCCACCGACAACTACAACCAAAGGAGCACCATGTGGCCGCCATCGAGCTCGTCTTCCACCTAGGGCACCGTCGACCGTCGTCGTCGATTCACAACAACCAGAGTGGCCCCGGCCTCGCCTCCCGCTCCCTTCGACTCATCGTGGGACACTGACTATTTCCGCCACCTACCTGCTCACTAACGCGCTGTAGCCACTGTCCCCATGAGCCCGAGCTCCGTCGTCCACCATGGCCGGTGAGCTCCGAGCTCCCCAGCTCCTCGTCTTGAACCTGTGAGCCTTGTGTCCTCCTGCTGATCCCAGGGTACCACTGAGACACTCAGCTGGCCTCCTTGTGCCCTATAGCCTCCGACCTCTCAAGGCCGTGCTCCCAACGCCGCCAATATGCTCGCCGACGCTATCGCAAGCCACGACAACCCCTCCCGGCCTCCCGCTAGCTCAGATGGATGCGGGGGAGTCCCACTCCACGCGGAGCCTCTCCACCGCTGGTTTGGTCGCTGGAGGAGTGATCCCGGCGCCCTCCGCCGTTTCTGGCTTCGCCGGTGATAAGTCGTGGGTCAACTCCGGTGAATTTGACCCCGATTGACCAATTTTGACTCCCCTCCGAATCACTTACATGTAGGGCCACCCCTTTCTAATTAGTATTTAGTATTAATTTAGTGCTAATTAACACTGTTAATTACTTGGGTCACTGACCAGTGGGACGCACTGGTTAGGTATGACCTGGACCCCCCGTTGACCAGCTGACGTCATGCTAGCGTCATGATGATGTAGTAATCCATTTGTGGAATTTGAATAAATCTTAATGGATTTATTTAATTTAGAAAATGGTTTAAACTTCTAAAAATCATAGTAAATAATCTATAACTCGGATAAAAATAATTTATATATGAAAAATTATCAGACAATTCCTACGAATCTGTTTATGGCATTTTCATGCATGTTAGAGCAACTTATGTCCTATGTTTAGGATAAATCATATAAATGACATTTAAATAACCACATTTGAAGTTTGAATTTGAATAATTGGTTCAAACCAACTTCTTTTAACGTTGTTGCTAGATGCATTAGCTAAATCAACATCATGTTGCCATGTCATGATCCTGCATCATAGTGCTGCATTTCCATGAATTAAATGGTGTTACCTCTCGTTTGCTAGTGTTTGTTTCCTCTCGGTATACATTGTTGCGACATTGCGATCGATGTCACCAATGAAGACTCACTATTATCTTTAGAAGCACCGGGCAAGCACCCCCCCTTGAGCATATTCATATAAACCCACTCTCTCTCTCTCTCATGCTCCCCTTTACTGCATTAGGACAATAACGATTCAACTATTACTTGTTCTTGATAGTTAAACTCATTCCTCTGCATGACCTGACTTTGTTACAGTAAATAGTTGAAACCACTCAGCATGAGTAGCAAGTGCTTGAGCCTTGATGTGCCTACTCATCCATGCTTGCTTGGGATCGATTAGCTTGGGAATCAGACAGAGGTCTGGCTCCTTTGGGAGGGTCGTTGTAAATTTTCATGCTCCTCCAGCCACTTTTAGTAGATGTCTGTACCCAAACATGACATGCTTTCGCTTATTGCTTGTATGACTTGAATGATGGATCACGTGACCCCTGTTTGTAATATCACACTATGTTGGATCTTATGAGTCTTCAATAAATACTTGAGTCATAGAGTGATGTTGTGATGCCATGTTGTAGCTATGCATATCGTGCATATTACGTGTATGTTTGAAATACATTGGTATGCCTAGTCGTATGCCTATGGTAGCCTTCTTTACAGGGAAATGCCTCTTTGCGCTTCCACTCGGCCCTGGTAGTTTGCTACTACTTCGGACACATTGATTGGCCGTCATGTATCCTTCTTTGTTGTTGTGTCTGTCCCTACAGGGAAATGTCATGCGATGTAATAGAGTCCGTGTAGCTTGCTACGACTCTTCTACACACGTTGATGACCGACACTTGCATTGTTGGGTTATGTATGTCAGTTCCTGTACGGTTGTGCCACTTGGGTCTATAACTAGTCATGTGGCCCATGTTCTCTAACATATTATTGCTAGCGACATCTTCATATACGTGGGCCAAAAGGCGCAAACGTTCCCGGTGAAGGTAAGGTGGCAGCCTGGAGCATACCATGCGTGAAGCAGCAAAGTGATATGATGTGTTGCATGCTAGATTTGTATGGCTTAGGATCGGGGTTCCGACAGAGCGATCAAACACGTGAACACGCGTAGTTTCTTGACTCAGCAGTAGCCGTATATTTTTCATCACTAGGTATGTCACTTTTTCATTTCTTAAACTACCAAAATAGAGATTTCCGCGCGATTGATCTGCTTTATAGGGTTACCAAAGATAAGTTATTGGTTGATATTTACTTGTGTGTGGATCGAGAATTTATTGTTGTTGAGTTACCAAAAATGTCTGACCAGTAACATGTATTACCATAAAAACAATTTATTTATGGACCATGAATTTGTTGTTATATATGGTATATTTATCTGATTTATCTGGTTGCTAAAGATATAATTGCTGAAAGCTGGAGGGGATGGAAAAAAGAATAAAATCGATGGGGTGTGAAAGGTTGGAGTAATGGGTGTGGAGGAGAAAAGTGAAACATGGAACCTTACGTTCTTTTTAGGTAGTACTAGGTATGTGCCCGTGTGTTTCCATGGGAGTCATATATTTTTTACACAATAAAAATACCATAGACACAATAAGATTATGGTTTGGTTATATAGCATAGATTTCTATCATTTTTCAACTGATATATATGTTCCCGTGATTTAACTATTTTATTATGTTACCAAAGATAAGAGATTGATTTATATTTATTTGACTACAAACCATGAATTGGCTATGAACCATGAATGGATTGCTATTAACTGGATTACCAGAGATATCTAAGGGAGGACGAAAGAACGAGCGAAATACGAGTTTGACGGGATAGTAATCATTACCTATTTTTTAGTTAGTAGAGATAGAGACTAGCACAATGCATGTGCATAGCAATGGGGCATAAATATTCTAGTAATTTAGCTTGTAATTCACCTGCTCATATTAAAGCGATTGTGTAAATAAATATGTATAAAATAATGCCCATGATCTACCTTATATTTTATGAAAAGTTTGATAAATAAATGAAAATAAAATTGGTTCAGGAGATAAGTAAACCAAGGTGATTGATTTCATACCTGGAAGGTTGGATGAATTGGTGGTGGATAAAAAGCTGAAATATGAAACCTTGCACTCTCTTTTTAGGGAAACGATTTACAGCGATCGGCCGGCCAAGCGCTCGACCGGTCACACAAATTGTTTGATCGACCAATACCAGACGCTCCGCGTCGCATCTATTTGTGCTTCGTTAGGCCCACCTGCCACACTTGCTTCACATGTCTTATCTTCTCAACCGGATCCGTTCTCCATTCTTAGCAACACAAGGCGTCTCCTTCATCTGTCCAACGCCGCTCTCACTGGTTGTCGTCGGTTTTTCACCAAGCCATGGATTTGTCTCTTTTTGGCGATGTCTCTCACTCCCTCCTCTCCAAATTTTTTTTGCCTCACTGCCATGGCCTCGCACCTCCTGGCTACTTCACGTGCTCCCCTATGAGCTCGAGGCGATGACACTCGCACAGCCATGCGGATGCAACATCATTTTTTTGCAAGGCCCTTTTCCTCGACTTAGCTAGTTGCAAATTTTTGATTCATTGGTTCCAACTTTTTATTTCGCTGGTTGTAGCAATTTCATATGCTAGCACCAACTTTTGATTCGCCGGTTCCAACATTTTTTCCTATCGGTAGTAGCTTTGTGTCGCTGGTTCTAGCTTTTGGCTGCACCCGTCACAACAACTCCCTTTTCAACGGTGGCATTTTTGATTCGTCGGTTGTAGCATTTTATTTCATCGATAGGAGCTTTTTGCAATGATGGTTCTAACTTTTAATTTCGTCTGTGCCAACATACATGGTCATCGGCTCCAGCGAATGTGACCGCCGGCTTCTGCTGGTGGCAACATCCCTAAGCGCCAGTTTCAGCATCTTGTTTTGTAGAACTTTTTTGGGTTGGACACGAGCACAAACGTGCTACAATCAATGATGGCAAACGAGATATGGCACTACACGCTGCGGCTGTCGGACTGTCGGGCCTCGCAGAGGAGTACCCCCATGAAGGCGTCTTGGGTTTGGTGACCCGACTTGTTGATATGGTTTGAGGAAAAAGAATCAGGCCCGAAAGGTTAGGTATGAACAGAGGATGAGGGGCAATGGCGTTGACCAGATATGATGGCTGAGAGATGCCAAATCAGACGCCAGGGTTCCACCGACCCAAATTTGTGTCGATTGATGGGCGCCTATTACCGACCTTCTTTTTAAGTAGCACACATATACTATCTATGTTCCTTTATATAAGGTGTATTTATTTTTTCAAAAGTCAAATGAGTACATATTTGACCAAAATTTTAGAAAAATATATCAATATCCACAATACCAAATTTATATGATTTGATTTATCATGAAAATTAGTTTCATATTTTATCTATTAGGTATTGCATATTGATGTTATTTTATTTTATGATCTTTGTCAAATACTCAAATGGTTGACTTGCATGGAAATTGATAGACCTTATATCTTGGAACAGATGGAGTAGATATACAAATATAAATAGGTAGAGATTTCCTCAACTCTTTCCATCCCTTTTCTCCTCTTTTTCTTAATTTATATTTCACTTGGACATTTTTCTCAAGGCTTAACATATATTCCTACCACTATGATTTAGTTTTCACAAATGTATATCATTCTTTTTGTAAAACATCCTTGCTAGTTATACATGAAAACATATTTCTGCACATGAACATTTAAACAAATGTCTGGCCTGCAACTAGGGTGAATTAAGCAATGAGGAAAAACAAAAAACAAAAATGAAAATGTTAGAATGAAGAAGAAAAAGAAAAAGAAAAATGGAAAAGAAACATAAAAGAAAGAAAAGAGAGAAAATGAGCGGCTAGTCACGGCAACAAAAGTTAAAAAACGGAAAAGACGTCGTGCTCTCGACATCTCTATGTGCATGTATTGCTCTCGGTTATTTTTTTGAGCTAAGTCCAGTTGAACTAACTTCTTTATCTGTCGTGTGGGAGACATGCCGATCACAAGAAAAGAAAAAAAAAGGCAAATTGGCCAGTTAAAAAATCTGCCTATGATACCAGTCTAACCTTTTTCCATACTAGCAAAACGGCCCGTGCGATGTAACGGGAGAAAACAAATTCATAATCTCCATTAGTAATGACCATATTTTACTGATAAGTATCTAGATACATTATCGCTCTCATTTTTGTGAAATCGTGAATTTTTTTTGTAAATCAAGTGAACATTTTTCAAATTCGCGAACATTTTCTAATATCACTAACAATTTTGGAATTCATAAACATCCTATACTATTTGTAAACTTTTTTAAAAAAAATGTGAACATTTTTCTATATATTTTGGAACGGATGGAGTAGATATACATATACAAATAGGTAGAGATTACCTCAACACTTTCCATCCCCCTTTCTCCTCTATTTCTTAATTTGTATTTTACTTGAACATTTTTATCAAGACTTAACATATATTCCTACCACTATGATTTAGTTTTCACAAATGTATATCATTCTATTTGTAAAACATCCTTTCTAGTAATACATGAAAATATATTTCTACACATGAACATTTACACAAATATCTGGCGTGCAACTAGGGTGAATTAAACGTTGAGGGAAAACAAAAAATTAAAATGTTAAAATGAAGAAGAAAAAGGAAAAGGAAAATGGAAAAGAAACATAAAAGAAAGAAAAGAGAGAAAATGAGCGGCTAGTCACGGCAACAAAACTTTAAAAACGTGAAAGACGTCGTGCCCTCAACATCTCTTTCTACGTGCATGTCTTGCTCTCGGTTATTTTTTTGAGCTAAGTCCAGTTGAACTAACTTCTTTATCTGTCGTGTGGGAGACATGCCAATCAGAAGAAAAGAAAAAAGACAAATAGGCCAGTTAAAAAAAAAATCTGCCCATGATACTAGTCTAACCTTTTTCCATATAAAAGAAACCAACCTTTCTAGGAGGCAAATCTGGGCTGGACACCGCTAGCTATATGCCCTGCTCACTGAAGGTAATCTCTGCTAGCAACCTCACAGGGCTGGCCGAATCATTTGCTCACACGCGGGTGTTGATGTCTTCTCAGTTTGTTTTGCTTTTACATTTTTTTGGTTTTCTCTATCTTTTCAATGATATTCTTCGTTTTTTATTTTTCCCTGCTTTTATTACTTTCACAACTTTTCCTTGTTTATTTATCTATTTTCACTATTTTTGCTTCTCTTTATTTTTCATTTGTTTATTTTTTATTTTCTCTTGAATGGTTTTCTCGTTTTTTCTTGGTTATAATTTTCTTTTATTTCATTGGTTTTCATTCGTTCTTCATTATGATTTGTTTTGATTTTTTATTTATTTTGTTTTATTTGCCTTTCTTTTTGGTTCTTTGTTTTTTAATCGAATTTCATTGGTTTTATTTTTCATCCAAAACATGTTCATGTTTTTCCAGTACACATTCAAATATTTCTGTGTATATTATAAATATTGTTTATATACATGTTAAACATTTTTGAAATACATGATTACATTTTTTGGAAACTTATATTTTTTCATGTCAACTTTTTTATACATATTGTAAAGTTTTTGGTATATATCAAATATTTAGTTCCTAATACACATTTAATATTTCTCGCATAAAAGAATAATTTCTTTAATACATTCTCAACATATATTCGTCCACATTTTTAACATTTTCTAAATTCTTGATACTTTTCAAATACAATTAATACTTATTTAAATACATGGTCCAAATTTAATCTATATACATTCAATATTTTCTAATGCTTGATTGACATCTTTCAAATATAATATTACTTTTCATATATACTAAATATTTATATACACATTTCACATTTGTAAATGCTTCATTAACATTTTTGAAAAACAAGATTTACATTTTTAATACCAGGTCAATGTTTTTTTCTATACACATTAAAATTATTAGATGTTTGATTAACATTTTCAAATATATAATTAAAATCTTCTGAATATGTCATCAACATTTCTTGAATATATGGTCTACATTTTTTGAATATATGGTTTACATTTTTCATCCAGCGACCGCTTCCCTCAGTCTCCCTAGAAGCGAGGTATAACCGCACACGCGGGAAACTAGTTTTTTTTTTTTTGACAGGGATACTAGTTGGTGTCGCCTCAGGGAGATGGTACTGGTCCAGGCCTGGAAACAGGGGCGATTTAATGATAAGGTCACACGTTTTTTTCTCCCGCTTTATTTTACATTTTCTTTATTTTTTTCCGCACATTTTTTATTACTTTTTATATTTCGAAAATATTATCAATATATATTTTAAAAACTAATTTATAATTTTTCTCCAAGAACAGATTTCTTGCATTTTAAAAATGTGAAAATATGTACAAAAAATGTTTCTAATCTATATGAAAAAAATTAATCACGTGTAAATTTTTTTATGTCATTTTAAAAAATGTCACGCGTTAGAGAAACTGTACTTGCCATTCAAAAATGATTGTAAAATATTAAACACTATTTTATGAAATTAATAATTGTTTCATACATTAAAAATACACATAACATTTAATAAAATATTTTCATCATATTTTCGAAACAATGTTTGAACAGATGTAATAACATGTTTGCATAAGGAAAAATAAAATGTTTTTATCATTAAATGTATCAATGCCTATTTTTTTTAGATATCACCTACTAGAAATAACTGTTCAATTAATGTTAAACACATGTAGAAAATATTTTAGATGTATACGAGAAATTTACAATATGTATAAAAAAATCACACATGGAAAACATTTATTTCCAAAAATATTGATAATGTATTTTTATAGAAAATGTTTAAAACTAATAATTAGAATATTCCTTCTATATAAAAATATGTTAAACACTTATGAAATGTGTATACATGTGTTTAAAACCAATATAAAAATAAATAAACAAGAAAAACCGGAAGAAAGGTGATAGAAAATCCGACAAAGAAACAAAAGGACGCAAAAAAAACTAAAAAAACAAGAAGAAACAAGGAAAACCGCGAAGTATAACGAAGAAAGGAGATAAAATAGAAGAAAAACAGAAAATAAAACACAGAAAACCAACGTATAACGAATAAAAAGAAATAATGGTGAAAAAACAAAGGGAACGAAAGTAAATAAGACGAACACAGCAAGCGACTACAACGACGCACAAACACAAGCGAGCAACTGCCCCTGATGGGCCGTCCTGATTAGCTCGCCCGTAGGCGATTCCTATAAGAGCGACATGTAGCCCCTGCGTAGAAATCCAGCCCAGAAAGCAACTAACACGGGAACGGGGCTATCAAAAGTAGCAAAATAGGCTGAGTTGTTTGGCTATATTGGACGCCGAACTTGTTGCTATGCGTGACGGTGTTGCATTTCTCTCCAACAGTGGAAAGTTCCAGTTAAGGTTGATGTCGATTGCTTAGAGCTTGTCCATAGGTTACAACAGAAAGATCAAGTTGTCGGCTCACAAGACATTGATTGTGTAATTCAAAGAGCTTATGAAGTCCCGTAAGACATGTATTACTCATGTTGTGTGTAACCAAAACTCTATTAGCCATTTCTTAGCAAACTACGCAAGACATGGTGGTCGTACTGCAGTTTGTCTTGAGGATGCCGAGGACCGATGTCTCGCTGATTGTAATCACGATGGTTGAGTAACACAAGTTTTATTAGCAGCAAAAAGGTTCGGGAAGCACTAGCTAAGTGATCGGTGATGGCATGATGGTGGTATGGGGAATTTACAGTGAGGACGCAATACTCATCCAAATTTCTTGGGTAGTCATATGTTTTATTCCAATTGTGCTCCAATGGAAATCTGGCTCAACCGACACAGGTACAACCCAACGGTCGCTTTTATATTAAGCTAACTACCAAATCCACCCAACACAGCCGATCACTTGATAAAAGAGATCCATCAAACGTCACCTACAGAGATACCGAGAGAAAATTATTGAAGCACACGTCTATAGAAGTACATGCTTATAAATTAGTGATATTTGGGGCGGTGTGTAGCAAAAGAGAGAAAGGGACAACAAAGTGGCATTCAAGATACAGTTTCATGCATTATATATGGTGTTTTCTACGGTTGCATTATCTCTGGAATGGAAAAGGTGAAGCCTGTTAGAGGAATATCATCTCAGGAAGTGGTTTTTGTGCACCCACGCACATTGTACCTCCGGTGCACCCATAATAAAAAAATAGAACAAAACATTTCAAAAAAAAAAACTGAAACCTTGTGGATGTTATTATGGCCAAACGTCTTAGGCACTTGCAAATTTTGGTGTCGAAATGACATCCGAGGAGATCTGTACAAAAATAACGGTAACCAAAGGTGTGACATGCATTGAGCACGAAATTAGTGGATAAGCTAGTCAAAAATTTAAAGGCCGTATGTGTTAAGATTATAGTTAGATTTGTCTTGTTAATTTGGAAACTGGTGAACCGGTCTATCCAAGTTTACGAACCAAACCTGTGGGTATATTTAATGGTAAGTGTTAAACTTTTCTTTTGTAGTTCAAATATATTTAGTACATAATTATTGATCAATTGTCCAGCCCTGAAAAGCCACATAGTTAGATATGATCAGTTGTACACTGATAAATCAATTGGTAGTTAGTCACAATTTTTGTGTCTCCCCAATCTAATATGACTAAGCATCTTGAATATATATATACCTTCTACTACTAGGTGCAGTTACTCCCATGTCTCATATACGATTTTTTTTCAAAAGTACTACCTAATTTGTACGAAATTCGAAAAGCATATGTCCAAATTGAAAAAATATATCAAAAATAGCACCCCGTCGGCCTCCGGGGGGGCGAAGAGGGGCCCGTCGGCCTCCGGGGGGCCGAAGAGGGACCCGTCGGCCTCGTGGAGGCCGAAGAGTGTCAGGGGCACAAAACGTAATTAAAATGGCCTCAAATGAAAAAGTTGTCAACACGAAAAATCTTCGCCTCGTCGAATTGATTGATTTTGATATAAAAATCGTCTTAATCCGAGGTGGTATGCAACCTATAGAGCCAAAACAAGATCAGAAGCAGAACAGTGTGAGGGGGCACAAAACGTAATTAAGATGGCCTCAAATGAAAAAGTTATCAACACGAAAAAACTTCACCTCATCGAATCAGTTGATTTTAATAGACAAGACGATTTTTGTATCAAAATCCACTTATGCACATGTTATCATTGAATACTAAAATATACCCATTTGTGTGGACGACAGAAACTAACAAAACTTTTGAGCTGTTATAGCAGAGTCTGACTTTAGCTCCAGTCCCCAACTTCCGGACTTGAAAAAATAGTTTGTCATCAACACGGACGCTTATGATTACGGAGTGGGACCGTGTTGCAGCAGGGAGGACACCCAATAGCTTACATGAGCAAAACCCTTGCCCCAAAACACAGGGGGTTGTCCACATATGAGAAAGAGTGTCTAGCTATTCTTATGGCAGTGGAGCAATGGAGGCCCTATTTGCATCACGATGAATTCTTGATTCGCATGGAACAACGCAGTCGAGTTCATCTTGATGATCAGCGACTGTCCACTGTTTGGCAACAAAAGGTGTTCACAAAATTACTTGGGCTGAGGCACAAAATCTGCTACAGACAGGGCACCACTAACAATGTTGCAGACGCTCTATCCCCACGGATTCACCCACCTGATCAAGCGTTTGCAATCTCTGTCCATCAACCCTCATGGATCGAAGATGTCAGAGCAAGTTACAAGGACAATCAGCATGCCAATAAAATACTAGAGCAATTTTCCCAACAAGCAGATCCCAAAGGGTGTTTCTCTATCGCTGAAGGCCTGCTATACTTCAGGAATCGGCTATGGCTCGGTGGCTCACCTATCATTCGGCAGAAAGTATTGCACGCCTTCCATGACAGCACAATGGGAGGGTTAGCCAACATGCCCGTGCTTTGCAACGGGAGAAAAAAAATCATCCCTCAAACATACTTGATGACATTAGCAAATCTCTTAATTTTTTTTATTATGCTATACAACAAGCAACATGAGAAGTCAAAAACATAAAGGTATGATGTTTTTGAAGCATATTCAAGGTGTTTATAGTTCATCATACAACAGAAATATCTACCTAGTTGTCGTCTTAGCGTATATGTTTATGCCTTTGTTGTCGTTTTTCGTCTTAGCGTATATTTTACTACCTGAGTTGTTCAACCTGAACTTCCCCGAGTGCTAGGTTGAACTTTCAGAAAGTGGCCAAATGGGTCGTGCAATATAGCATTTGAAAGCTATGGACACTAGTATAACAGCCTTGGTTGAATTTTTGGCAAAATTTACACGGTTTAAGAGCAGTTTTGAAAATTGTTTTTCTTCATACAAAAAACTTGAAATATATTTTCGACGCTATTTCTAAACCGTTCACCGGAATGAGTCAAATGACATTGCATTGGATAGCTGCTGCAAATCCTCTCATTTCACATGTTGAACATTTTCTCTAATTCCCTATGGTTAAAGAGTAATTTGGAAAATCGTAAAATTTTGTAAACCGAACAACCGAGTCAGTATTTTTTATGCCATTTCTAAATGGCTAATCCAGTTGAGGCAAATGATATGGCGTTGGAAATCTTATGCAATTGCGCTACTTTTTAACCGTCTCGCGATCTTGATCACAGTCCTTCCGACCTAACGCCGAACGGACGACACCTCCGTGTTCAGCACACGTATAGCTTGATGACGATCTCCGCCTTCTTGATCCAGCAAGAGGGAGCAAAGAGGTAGAAGAGTTCTCCGGTAGCGCGACAACGCTGCGGCAATGGTGGTGGAGCTATTTCGGCAGGGCTTCGCCTAAGCACTACAAAAAACCGATCTAGAGGAGAAACTATGCACTAGAGGAGAGGGTAGCACCTGGCAGAAAATCTAGTGCAAAAACCCTAAAACCTCTAGTATATATAAGAGGAAGAGAGGAGGAGGCTTGGCCCTCAAGGGGCCAGCCCTATGCTTCGTCCGAACCAAGGAGGAGAGGAGGAATCCTCCTCCAATCCTAGTAGGACTAGGACTCCTCCTTATTTTGGTCTTTTTCCCTTTTTCCACCTTTTTCTCTTTGGGCTTTTCTTCCTAGCCACATGGGCCTTGTGTGGGACTTCCACCAGCCCACTAAGGTCTGGTATTCACTCTCCCACAGCCCATGTAGCCTCTTGGGTCAAAATACCCCTCCCGATGGTCTCCCGATACACTCCCGGCACTCCCGGTACACTACCGACGAGTCCGAAACTTTTCCGGCGACCAAAATAGGACTTCCTATATATCAATCTTTACCTCCGGACCATTCCGGAGATCCTAGTGACGTCCGGGATCTCATCCGGTACTCCTAACAACCTTTGGTCACCACCATACATAACTCTATACTACCGAAACGTCACCGAACCTTAAGTGTGAAGACCCCGCGGGTTCGAGAACTATGTAGACTTGACCGAGACACCTCTACGGTCAATAACCAATAGCGGGACCTGGATGCCCATATTGGTTCCTACATATTCTACGAAGATCTTTATCGGTCAAACCTCTATGTCAAGGATTCAGTTAATCCCGCATGATGTTCCCTTTGTTCTTCGGTATGTTACTTGCCCGAGATTCGATCGTCGGCATCTCCATACCTAGTTCAACCTCGTTACCAGCAAGTCTCTTTACTCATTCCGTAATACAAGATACAGTGACTAACACTTAGTCACATTGCTTGCAAGGCTTGTTGTGATGTTATCGAGTGGACCCTGAGATACCTCCCCGTCACACGGAGCAACAAATCCCAGTCTTGATCCATGCCAACCCAACAGACACCCTCGGAGATACCTGTAGAGTACCTTTATAGTCACCCAGTTACGTTGCGATGTTTGATACACACAAGGCACTCCTTCGGTGTCAGTGAGTTGCATGATCTCATGGTCATAGGAACAGATACTTGACATGCAGAAAACAGTAACAATAAACTGACACGATCATATTCTACGTTTGTAGTTTGGGTCTTGTCCATCACATCATTCTCCTAATGATGTGATCCCGTTACCAAATGACATCTCATGTCCATGACTAGGAAACCATAGCCATCTTTGATCAACGAGCTAGTCTATTAGAGGCATACTAGGGACATGGTGTTGTCTATGTATCCACACATGTATCTGAGTTTCCGATCAACACAATTATAGCATGGATAATAAACGATTATCATGAACAAGGAAATATGATAATAACTAATTTATTATTACCTCTAGGGCATATTTGCAATAGTCTCCCACTTGCACTAGAGTCAATAATCTAGTTCACATCACCATGTGATTCGCATTGTTATGAATCTAACACCCAATGAGTTCTGGGGCTCGATCATGCTTTGCATGTGAGAGAGGTCTTATAGTCAACGGGTCTACGACATTCAGATCCGTGTGTACTTTGCAAATCTCTATGTGAAACTGTAAACACTGCTACCACACTCCACTTGGTACTATTCCAAATGGCTGCTCCACTATACGTATCCAGATTGCTACTACGAGTCATCCGGATTGGTGTTAAAGCTTGCATCGACGTAACTCCTTACAATGAACTCTTTATCACCTCCATAATCGAGAAACATCTCCTTACTAAGGATAATCTTGACCGCTGTCCAGTGATCCACTCCTGGATCACTCTTGTACCCCTTGACGGACTCATGGCAAGGGACACACAGGTGCGGTACACAGCATGGCATACTATACAGAGCCTATGGCTAAGGCATAGGGGACGACGTTCGTCCTTTCTCTTTCTTCTGCCGCTGTTGAGCTTTCAGTCTCACTCAAATTCACACCTTACAAATCAGGCGAGAACTCTTTCTCTGACTGATCCATTTTGAACTCTTTCAAAATCTTGTCAAGGTATGTACTCATTGAAAGTCTCATCAAGCATTTTGATCTATCTCTATAGATCTTGATGCTCAACAATTAGGTAGCTTTATCAAGGTCTTCCTTTGAAAAATCACTTTTCAAACAACCGTTCATGGTTTCCAGAAATTCTACATTATTTTCGATCAACAATATGTCATCCACATATACTTATCAGAAATTCTATAGTGCTCCCACTCACTTTATTATAAATACAAATTTCTCGTAAACTTTGTATAAACTACAAAACTTTGATCACCTCATCAAAGTGTGTATTCCAACTTCGAGATGCTTGCTCCAGCCCTTAGATGGATTGCTGGAGCTCGCACACCTTTTAGCATCCTTAGGACTAACAAAACCTTCTGGTTGTATCACATACAACCTTTCCTCAAGTAAACTGTTAAGGAAACAATGTTTTGTCATCCATCTACCAGATTTCATAATTGAAAAATGCAGCAACTGCTAACATAATTCCAACAGACTTTAGCATCGCTACGAGTGAGAAAGTCTCATTGCAGTCAACTCTTTGAACTTGTCGGAAACTTCTTTGTGACAAGTTGAGCTTTATAAATGGTAACATTTAACATCAACGTCTGTCTTCATCTCAAAGGTCCATTTGTACTCGACGACCTGCCATCCAATGAGGAAGTCTACCAAAGTCTATACTTGGTTTTCATACATGGATCCTATCTCGGATTTCATGGCCTCTAACCATTTGTCGGAATCCGGGCCCATCATCGCTTCTTCATAGTTCGTAGGTTCATCGTTGTCCAACAACATGACCTCCAAGACAGGGTTGTCGTACCGCTTAGGAGCAGTACACATCCTTGTCGACCTACGAGGTTCGATAGTAACTTGATCCGAAGCTTCATGATCATCATCATTAACTTCCTCTTCAACTAATGTAGGCTTCACAGAAACATCTTCTTGCGCTGCGCTACTCTCTGGTTGAACAAAGGTTCAACAACCTCATCAAGTTCTATATTCCTCCCACTCAATTCTTTTGAGAGAAACTCTTTCTCGAGAAAGGACCCAGTTTTAGCAACAAAAATTTTATGCTTGGATCTGAGATAGAAGGTTCACCCAACTGTTCTTAGGGTATTCTATGAAGATGCATTTGTCCGCTTTGGGTTCGAGCTCATTAAGTGAAAACATTTTCCACATAAGCGTCGTAGCCCCAAACATTAAGAAATGATAGCTTAGGTCTCTATCAAACCCTAATTCACACGGTGCCATCTCAACGGATTTAGATGGTGCCCTATTTAAAGTCAATGTAGTTGTCTCTAATGCATAACCCCAAAATTATAGTAGCAAAATGGTAAGAGACATCATAGCACGCACCATATCCAATAGAGTACGACTATGACATTCGGACACAACATCACACTATGGTGTTCCAGGTGGCGTGAGTTGTGAAACAACTTTCACATTTCTAAAGTTGTATGCAAAACTCGTAACTCAGATATTCACCTCCACGATCATATCGCAGACATTTTTATCTTCTTGTCATGATGACCTTAAACTTCACTCTGAATTTGCTTGAACCTTTCAAACGATTCAGACTTATGTTTCATTAAGTAAATATACACTATATCTACTCAAATCATCAGTGAAGGTAAGAAAATAATGATATCCACCGCACGCTACAAGACTCATTGGATTGCATACATCAACATGTATCATTTCCAATAAATCACTTGCCCGCTCCATCAAACCGGAAAATGGGGTCCTTAGTCATCTTGCCCAAGATGCATGGTTCGCATGTCTCAACCGATTCGAAATCGAATGAGTCCAAAGATCCATCAGCATGGAGTTTCTTCATGCGATTTATACCAATATGACATTTAGCGGCAGTGCCACAAGTATTTGGTACTATCATTATTAACTTTGTATCTTTTGGCATCAATGTTATGAACATGTGTATTACTACGATAAAGATTCAACAAACCATTCTCACTGGGTGCATGACCATTGAAGGTATTATTCATGTAAACAGAATAACCATTATTCTCTAACTTAAATGAATAACCGTGTTGCAATAAACACGATCTAATCACATTCATGCTCAACACAAAACACCAAATAATATTTATTTAGGTTCTTCACTAATCCCAAAGGTAGAGAGAGCATGCGATGTTGATCACATCAACCTTGGAGACATTTCCAACACACATCGTCACCTCACCCTTAGCTAGTTCTCTGTTTATTCCGTAGCTTTTATTTCGAGTTACTAACATTTAGCAACCGAACCGGTATCCAATACCCAGGTGCTACTAGGATTACTAGCAAGGTACACATCAATAACACGTATATCAAATATACTTCTGTCGATGTTGCCAGCCTTCTTATCTACCAAGTATCTAGGGTTCTTCCGCTTCAGCATCCGCTCTCCTCATAATCGAAGCACTTAGTCTCGGGGTTGGGTTCAACTTTGGGTTGCTTCAGTGGAGCAGCAACTGACTTGCCATCCATGAAGTTTCCCTCCTTGCCCTTGCCCTTCTTGAAACTAGTGATTTTACTAACCATCAACACTTGACGCTCCTTCTTGATTTCTACCTTCGCGGTGTCAAACATTGCGAACAGCTCAGGGATAATTATTTATATCCCTAGTATTTTATAGTTCATCACCAAGTTCTAGTAGCTTCATGACAGTGACTTGGAGAACTATATCAATCACTATCTTATCTGGAAGATCAACTCCCACTTGATTCAAGCAATTGTAGCACCCACACAATCTGAGCACATGCTCAACGATTGAGCTATTATCTATCATCTTGCAGGCAAAGAATCTTGTTGGAGATCTCATATCTCGCAACACGGGCACGATCCTGAGATCCTAATTTCAGCTCTTAGAACATCTCATATGTTCTATGACGTTCAAAATGTTTCGGAGCCTCAATTCTAAGCCGTAATGCATGACACACTAAAATATCAAGTAGTCATCAGAACGTGCCTGTCAGATGTTCACAACATCTACAGACGACTCTAGAGGGGTTGGCGCACCGAGCGGTGCATTAAGGACATAAGCCTTATGTTCAGCAATGAGGACAATCCTCAAATCATGGACCCAGTCCACAATATTGCTACCATCATCTTTCAACTCTATTTCTCTAGGAACATATAAAAATTCAAGGGAGCTACAGCGCGTGCAAGTAATCCACAACATAATTTGCAAAGACACTACTTACTATGTTCATGACAATGAGTTCAATTAATCATATTACTGAAGAACTCTCACTCAAATTGACATCCCTCCGGTCATTCGAGTGATACATGATCCAAATTCACCAACTCAAGTCCGATCGTCACGTGAGTTGAGGTGGTTTCAATGGTGAACATCATCATGTTGATCATATCTACTATCTGACTCATGTTCGACCTTTCGCTCTCTTGTGTTCCGAGGCCATGTCTGTACATGCTAGGCTCATCAAGTTTACCCCGAGTGTTCTGCATGTGCAACACTGGCTTGCACCCATTGTATGTGAACGTAGAGTCTATCACACCCAATCATCACGTGGTGTCTCGACACGACAAACTTTCTCAACGGTGCACACTCGGGGAGAACACAATTTATCTAGAAATTTTAGTGAGGGATCACCTTATAATGCTACCGTCGTCCTAAGCAAAACAAGTTGCATAAAAGGATTAACATCACATGCAAATCATAAGTGACATGATATGGCCACGAACTTGTGCTTTTGATCTCCATCTTGAAAGCACCGGCATGATCTCCGTCGTCACCGGCATGACACCATGATCTCCATCATCTTGATCTCCATCAACGTGTCGCCATCGGGGTTGTCGCGCACATCATGCTTCTACTACTATTGCTACCGTTTAGCTATAAAGTAAAGCATTACATAGCACTTAATGATTGACACGCATGTCATACAATAATTAAAGACAACCCTATGGCTCCTGCCGGTTGCCGTACTCATCGACAGGCAAGTTGTGATATTCTATACAACACATGATCATCTCATACATCACATATATCTCATCATGTAATTGGCCATATCACATCACAACATACCCTGCAAAAACAAGTTAGACGTCCTCTAATTGTTGTTGCATGTTTTACGTGGCTGCTACGGGTATCTAGCAAGAACAATTCTCACCTATGCAAAATCCACAACGGTGATACATAAGTTGCTTTTCAACCTTCTCAAGGACCGCCTTTGTCGAATCCGATCCAACTATAGTAGGAGAAACAGACACCCGCCAGCCATCTTTGTGCAACGAGGTTACACGTCAGTTGATGGAACCGGTCTCTCGTAAGCATACAACTAAGGTTGGTCTGGGCCGCTTCATCCCATAATACCACTGAACCAAAACACGGCCAAGCGAGGAACCAATCTAAGCATCAACGCCCACAAACTCTTTGTGTTCTACTCGATATCTCATCTACACAAAGACCTAGCTCTGATACCACTGTTGGGGAACGTTGCATGGGAAACAAAATTTTTTTGGAAATATGCCCTAGAGGCAATAATAAAATGGTTATTATTGTATTTCCTTGTTCATGATAATTGTCTATTGTTCATGCTATAATTGTGTTAACCGAAAACCGTAATACATGTGTGAATACATAGACCACAACATGTCCCTAGTGAGCCTCTAGTTGACTAGCTCGTTGATCAATAGATGGTCACGGTTTCATGACCATGGACATTGGATCTCATTGATAACGGGATCACATCATTAGGAGAATGATGTGATGGACAAGACCCAATCTAAGCATAGCACACGATCGTGTAGTTCGTTTGCTAAAGCTTTTGAATATCAAGTATCGTTTCCTTAGACCATGAGATTTTGCAACTCCCGGATACTGTAGGAATGCTTTGGGTGTGCCAAATGTCACAACGTAACTGGGTGTCTATAAAGGTGCACTACGGGTATCTCCGAAAGTGTCTGTTGGGTTGGCACGAATCAAGACTGGGATTTGTCACTCCGTGTGACGAAGAGGTATCTCTGGGCCCACTCGGTAAGACATCATCATAATGAGCTCAATGTGACTAAGGATTTAGTCACGGGATGATGTATTACGAACGAGTAAAGAGACTTGCTGGTAACGAGATTAAACAAGGTATAGAGATACCGACGATCGAATCTCGGGCAAGTATCGTATCGATAGACAAAGGGAATTGTATACGGGATTGATTGAATCCCCGACATCGTGGTTCATCCGATGAGATCATCGTGGAGCATGTGGGAGCCAACATGGGTATCCAGATCCCGCTGTTGGTTATTGGCCGGAGAAGTGTCTCGGTCATGTCCACGTGTCTCCCGAACCCGTAGGGTCTACACACTTTAGGTTCGATGACGCTAGGGTTATAGGGAAATGGTATATGTGATTACCAAAAGTTGTTCGGAGTCCCGGATGAGATCCCGCACATCACGAGGAGCTCCGGAATGGTCTGGAGGTAAAGATTGATATATAGGAAGTCCAGTTTTGATCACCGGAAAGTTTTCGGGCTCATCGGTATTGTACCGTGAGTGCCGGGAGGGTGCCGGAGGACCCCTGGGAGGGGTGTGACTACCATAGGACTTTGTGGGCCCTTAGAGTAGGTGTGACATCCCTTATTGGGCTGGCCAAGACCTTCTAGAAAGGCCCATGCGGCTGGAGGAGTAGAGATAAGGGCAAAGGAGTTTGAAAAGGAGGAGATCCACCTCCCTTGTGGGAGGTGGACTCTCCCTTTGATTCGATCGAAGCTCTCCTCCTTGGAGGAGAGTCCAAGCCAGCCCTCCCTCTCCCTCCTCCTATATATACTTGAGGTTTTGGCCTTTTGAGAACAGTTCTGAACTCTCTCTCTCTCTTACGGCAAAACCCTACCTCTCTTCTTCCTCCTCCGCAGCGCTTAGGCGAAGCCCTGCCGGAATACCTTGCTACTCCACCACCACCACGTCGTCATGCTGCTATTGGAGCCCTTCCCCAACCTCTCCTTCCTCCTTGCTAGATCAAGTCGTAGTAGACGTCACCGGGCTGCACGTGTGTTGAACGCGGAGGCGTCGTTGTTCGGCGCTTAGATCTGAATCCACTGCGATCTGAATCGTTGCGAGTATGACTCCATCAACCGCGTTCTTGTAATGCTTCCGCTTAGCGATGTTCAAAGGTATGAAGATGCAATCTCTCCCACTCGTTGCTGGTTTCTCCATAGATAGATCTTGGTGACACGTAGGAAAATTTTGATTTACTACTACGTCTCCCAACAGTGGCATCATGAGCTAGGTCTATGCGTAGAATCTATGCACGAGTAGAACACACAAAGCAGTTGTGAGCGTTGATCTTGTTAATTTGCTTACCACTACTAGTCTTATCTTGATTCGGCGGTATTGTGGGACGAAGCAGCCCGGACCGACTTTACACGTACGTTTACGTGAGACTGGTTCCACCGCCTGACATGCTCTTGTTGCATAAGGTGGCTAGCGGGTGTCTGTCTGTCCCACCTTAGTCGGATTGGATTCGATGAAAAGGGTCCTTATGAAGGGTAAATAGCAATTGGCATATCACGTTGTGGTTTTGGCGTAGGTAAGAAACGTTCTTGCTAGTAACCTATAGCAGCCACGTAAAAACTTGCAACTACAAATTAGAGGACGTCTAACTTGTTTTTGCAGCATATGCCTTGTGATGTGATATGGCCAAAGGATGTGATGTGATGCATTGTGATATATGAGATTGATCATGTTCTTGTAATAGGATTCACGACTTGCATGTCGATGAGTATAACAACCGGCAGGAGCCATAGGAGTTGTCTTATTTTATTGTATGACCTGCGTGTCAATCATAAACGCCATGTAATTACTTTACTTTATTGCTAAACATTAGCCATAGTAGTAGAAGTAATAGTTAGCGAGACAACTTCATGAAGACACAATGATGGAGATCATGATGATGGAGATCATGGTGTCGTGCCGGTGACAGTGATGATCATGGTGCCCCGAAGATGGAGATCAAAGGAGCAAGATGATATTGGCCATATCATGTCACTATATTGATTGCATGTGATGTTTATCATGTTTACATCTTATTTTCTTAGAACAACGGTAGTAAATAAGATGATCTCTCAATAAAATTTCAAGAAAAGTGTTCAACCTAACTGTGCACCGTTGCTAAGGATCGTTGTTCTGAAGCACCACATGATGATCGGGTGTGATAGGCTCTAACGTTCGCATACAACAGGTGTAAGCCAGATTTACACACGCGGAACACTTAGGTTGACTTGACGAGCCTAGCATGTATAGACATGGCCTCGGAACACGAAAGACCGAAAGGTCGAACATGAGTCGTATAGAAGATACTATCAACATGGAGATGTTCACCATGGATGACTAGTCTGTCTCACGTGATGATCGGACACGGGCTAGTTGACATGGATCATGTGTCACTTGGATGACTAGAGAGATGTCTATCTAAGTTGGAGTTCATCAAATAATTTGATTATGTGAACTTAATTATCATGAACTTAGTCTAAAATTATCTTTACAATCTATATTGTAGATCCAATGGCCAACGCGAATGTCACCCTCAATTTCAACGCGTTCCTAGAGAAAACCAAGCTGAAAGATGATGGAAGCAACTATGCGGACTGGGTCCGTGGCTTGAGGATCATCCTCATAGCTTCCAAGAAATTGTATGTCCTTGATGCACCACTAGGTGACCCACCCCTTCTCCTAGCAAAGCAAGACGTTGCAAACGCTTGGCATTCTCGCTGCGATGATTACTCTCTTGTTCAGTGCGGCATGTTTTACAGTTTAGAACCGGGGCTCCAAAAGCGTTTTGAGCAACATGGAGCATATCAGATGTTCCAATAGCTGAAACTGGTTTTCCAAGCTCATGCCCGGGTCGAGAGATATGACGTCTCCGACAAGTTCTTCAGCTATAAGATGGAGGAGAATAGTTCTGTTAGTGAGCACATCCTCAAGATGTCTGGGCTACACAACCGCTTGACTCAGCTGGGAGTTAATCTCCCGGATGACTCGGTCATTGACAGAATCCTCCAGTCGCTTCCACCTAGCTACAAGAGCTTTGTGATGAACTACAACATGCAAGGGATGGAGAAGTCCATTCCTGAGTTGTACTCGATGCTGAAATCAGCAGAGGTCGAGATCAAAAAGGAGCATCAAGTGTTGATGGTGAATAAGACCACTAGTTTCAAGAAAGGCAAGGGTAAGAAGAACTTCAAGAAGGACGGCAAAGCTGTTGCCGCGCCCGGTAAGCAAGTTGCCGGGAAGAAGAAGAATAAGAATGGACCCAAGCCTGAGATTGAGTGTTTTTATTGCAAGGGTACCAGTCACTGGAAGCGGAACTGCCCCAAGTACTTAGCGGATAAGAAGGACGACAACATTAAAGGTATATGTGATATACTTGTTATTGATGTGTACCTAACCAGCACTCGTAGTAGCTCCTGGGTATTTGATACTGGTGCAGTTGCTCACATTTGTAACTCCAAGCAGGAGCTGCGGAATAAGCGGAAAGGATGAGGTGACGATGCGCGTCGGGAATGGTTCCAAGGTCGATGTGATCGCCGTCGGCACGCTACCTCTACATCTACCTTCGGGATTAGTGTTAAACCTTAATAATTGTTATTTAGTACCAGCTTTGAGCATGAACATTGTATCTGGATCTCGCTTGATGCGAGATGGCTACTCATTTAAATCTGAGAATAATGGTTGTTCTATTTATATGAGAGAAATGTTTTATGGTCATGCCCCGCTGGTTAATGGTTTATTTTTGATGAATCTCGAATGTGATGTTACACATGTCCATAGTGTGAGTACCAAAAAGTGTAAGGTTGATAACATAGTGCCACTTACATGTGGCACTGCCGCCTTGGTCATATTGGTGTCAAACACATGAAGAAGCTCCATACTGATGGACTTTTGGAGTCTCTTGATTTCGAATCATTTGAGACGTGCGAACCATGCCTCATGGGCAAGATGACCAAGACTTCGTTCTCCGAAACAATGGAGCGAGCAACTGACTTGTTGGAAATAATACATACTGATGTATGCGGTCCAATGAGTGTTGAGGCTCGTGGTGGCTACCATTATGTTCTCACCCTCAATGATGACTTGAGTAGATATGGGTATGTCTACTTAATGAAACATAAGTCTGAAACTTTTGAAAGGTTCAAGGAATTTCAGAGTGAGGTAGAGAATCAACGTGACAGGAAAATAAAGTGCCTACGATCTGATCGTGGCGGAGAATATTTAAGTCACGAGTTTGGCACGCACCTAAGGAAATGTGGAATTGTTTCACAACTCATGCCGCCTGGCAGACCTCAGGGAAATGGTGTGTATGAACATCGTAATCGCACTCTATTACATATGGTACGATCTATGATGTCTCTTACCGACTTACCGCTATCATTTTGGGGATATGCATTAGAGACTGCCGCATTCACTTTAAATAGGGCACCGTCAAAATCCGTTGAGACGACACCGTATGAATTATGGTTTGGAAAGAAACCTAAGCTGTCGTTTCTAAAAGTTTGGGGATGCGATGCTTATGTGAAGAAACTTCAACCTGAGAAGCTCAAACCCAAAGCGGAAAAGTGCATCTTCATAGGATATCCCAAAGAGACTATTGGGTATACTTTCTACCTACGATCCAAGGGCAAAGTCTTTGTTGCCAAGAATGGATCCTTTCTCGAGAAAGAGTTTCTCTCGAAAGAAGTAAGTGGGAGGAAAATAGAACTTTATGAGGTAATTGTACCTCCACTCAAACCAGAGAGTAGCACAACACAGGAAGTTGTTTCTGTGGAGCCTACACCGGCTGGAGAGGAAGTTAATGATGATGATCATGAAACTTCAGATCAAGTTACTATTGAACGTCGAAGGTCCACTAGGACACGTTCCGCACCAGAGTGGTACGACAACCCTGTCCTAGAGATCATGTTGTTAGACAACGGTGAACCTTTGAACTATGAAGAAGCGATGGCGGGCCCGGATTCCAACAAATGGCTTGAAGCCATGAAATCCGAGATAGGATCCATGTATGAGAACAAAGTATGGACTTTGGTGGACTTGCCTGATGATAAGCGAGCCATTGAAAATAAATTGATCTTTAAGAAGAAGACTGACGCAGATGGTAATGTGACCGTCTATAAGGCTCGGCTTGTCGCTAAGGGTTATCGACAAGTTCAAGGAGTTGACTACGATGAGACTTTCTCACCCGTAGCGATGCTGAAGTTTGTCTCAATCATGTTAGCAATTGCCGCATTTTATGATTATGAGATCTGGCAAATGGACGTCAAAACGACATTCCTTAATGGCTTCCTCAAGGAAGAACTATATATGATGCATCCGGAAGGTTTTGTCGATCCAAAAGATGCTAACAAGGTATGCAAGCTCGAGCGCTCCATCTATGGGCTGGTGCAAGCATCTCGGAGTTGGAACATTCACTTTAATGAAGTGATTAAAGCGTTTGGGTTTGTATAGGTTTATGGAGAACCCTGTATTTACAAGAAAGTGAGTGGAAGCTCTGTAGCATTTCTCGTATTATATGTGGATGACATACTGATAATGGGAAATGATATAGAACTCTTGGAAAGTGTAAAGGCCTACTTGAATAAGTGTTTTTCAATGAAGGACCTTGGAGAAGTTGCTTACACATTAGGTATTAAGATCTATAGAGATAGATCAAGACGCCTCATAGGTCTTTCACAAAGCACATACCTTGATAATATATTGAAGAAGTTCAATATGGATCAGTCCAAGAAGGGGTTCTTGCCTGTGTTACAAGGTGTCAGATTGAGTATGACTCAATGCCCGACCACGGCAAAGGATAGAGAAGAGATGAGTGTCATCCCCTATGCTTCAGCCATAGGATCTATTATGTATGCCATGCTGTGTACCAGACCTGATGTGAACCTTGCCATAAGTTTGGTAGGGAGGTACCAAAGTGATCCCGGAGCGGAACACTGGACAGCGGTCAAGAATATCCTGAAGTACCTGAAAAGGACAAAGGACATGTTTCTCGTATATGGAGGTGCCGAAGAGCTCGTCGTAAAGGGTTACGTCGATGCTAGCTTCGACACAGATCCGGACGACTCCAAGTCGCAAACCGGATACGTGTATATTTTGAACGGAGGGGCAGTCAGTTGGTGCAGCAGCAAGCAAAGCATCGTGGCGGCATCTACATGTGAAGCGGAGTACATAGCTGCTTCGGAAGCAGCAAAGGAAGGAGTCTAGATGAAGGAGTTCATCACCGACCTAGGAGTAATTCCAAGTGCCTCGGGCCCGATGACTCTATTCTGTGACAACACTGGAGCAATCGCCCTTGCGAAGGAGCCCAGGTTTCACAAGAAGACAAGACACATCAAGCGCCGCTTCAACTCCATCCGTGATTACATTCAGGAGGACGATATAGATATTTGTAAAGTGCATATAGATCTGAATGTCGCAGATCCGTTGACTAAACCTCTCTCATGAGCAAAACATGATCAACACCAGAATGCTATGGGTGTACGATTCATCACAATGTAACTAGATTATTGACTCTAGTGCAAGTGGGAGACTGTTGGAAATATGACCTAGAGGCAATAATAAAATGGTTATTATTGTATTTCCTTGTTCATGATAATTGTCTATTGTTCATGCTATAATTGTGTTAGCCGGAAACCGTAATACATGTGTGAATACATAGACCACAACATGTCCCTAGTGAGCCTCTAGTTGACTAGCTCGTTGATCAATAGATGGTCACGGTTTCATGACCATGGACATTGGATGTCGTTGATAACGGGATCACATCATTAGGAGAATGATGTGATGGACAAGACCCAATCCTAAGCATAGCACAAGATCGTGTAGTTCGTTTGCTAAAGCTTTTCAATGTCAAGTATCGTTTCCTTAGACCATGAGATTGTGCAACTCCCGGATACCGTAGGAATGCTTTGGGTGTGCCAAATGTCACAACGTAACTGGGTGTCTATAAAGGTGCACTACGGGTATCTCCGAAAGTGTCTGTTGGGTTGGCACGAATCGAGACTAGGATTTGTCACTCCGTGTGACGGAGAGGTATCTCTGGGCCCACTCGGTAAGACATCATCATAATGAGCTCAATGTGACTAAGGAGTTAGCCATGGGATGATGTATTACGGAACAAGTAAAGAGACTTGCCAGTAACGAGATTGAACAAGGTATAGAGATACCGACGATCGAATCTCGGGCAAGTATCATACCGATAGACAAAGGGAATTCTATACGGGATTGATTGAATCCCCAACATCGTGGTTCATCTGATGAGATCATCGTGGAGCAGGTGGGAGCCAACATGGGTATCCAGATCCCGCTGTTGGTTATTGGCCGGAGAAGTGTCTCGGTCATGTCCACGTGTCTCCCGAACCCGTAGGGTCTACACACTTAAGGTTCGATGACGCTAGGGTTATAGGGAAATGGTATACGTGATTACCGAAAGTTTTTCGGAGTCCCGGATGAGATCCCGGTCATCACGAGGAGCTCCGAAATGGTCCGGAGGTAAAGATTGATATATAGGAAGTCCAGTTTTGGTCACCGGAAAGTTTTCGGGCTCATCGGTATTGTACCGGGAGTGCTGGGAGGGTGCCGGAGGAGCCCCAGGAGGGGTGTGACGACCATAGGACTTTGTGGGCCCTTAGAGGAGCTGTGCCAACCCTTATTGGGCTATCCAAGACATTCTAGAAAGGCCCATGCGGCTGGAGGAGTAGAGATAAGGGCAAAGGAGTTTGAAAAGGAGGAGATCCACCTCCCTTGTGGGAGGTGGACTCTCCCTTTGTTTCGGTCGAAGCTCTCCTCCTTGGAGGAGAGTCCAAGCCAGCCCTCCCTCTCCCTCCTCCTATATATACTTGAGGTTTTGGCCTTTTGAGAACAGTTCTGAACTCTCTCTCTCACGGCAAAGCCCTAGCTCTCTTCTTCCTCCTCCGCAGCGCTTAGGCGAAGCCCTGCTGGAATACCTTGCTACTCCACCACCACCACGTCGTTGTGCTGCTGTTGGAGCCCTTCCCCAACCTCTCCTTCCTCCTTGCTGGATCAAGGCGTAGGAGACGTCACCGGGCTGCACGTGTGTTGAACGCGGAGGTGCCGTTGTTCGGCGCTTAGATCGGAATCCACTGTGATCTGTATTGCTGCGAGTACGACTCCACCAACCGCGTTCTTGTAATGCTTCCGCTTAACGATCTTCAAAGGTATGAAGATGCAATCTCTCCCACTCGTTGCTTGTTTCTCCATAGATAGATCTTGGTGACACGTAGGAATATTTTGATTTACTACTACGTCTCCCAACAAAATTTTCCTACGCACATGCAAGATCTATCCATGGTGATGAGCATCTACGAGAGGGAGAGTGGATCTACATACCCTTGTAGATCGCTAAGCGGGAAGCGTTAAGAAACGCGATTGGTGTAGTTGAACGTCTTTGCAATCCAAATCGCCGAGCATCCCGCGATCTCATCATGATCCGTCCCGCGATCCAATCATGATCCGTCCCCCGAACTCATTACGATCCGTCCTGCAATCTCATCACGATCCATCTCGCGATCTTGATCACGGTCCTTCCGATCTAGCGCCGAACGGACGACACCTCCGCGTTCAGCACACGTATATCTTGATGACAATCTCCGCCTTCTTGATCCAGCAAGAGGGAGCAAATAGGTAGAAGATTTCCCCGGTAGCGCGACGATGCGCGACGATGGTGGTGGAGCTATTCCGGCAGGGCTTTGCCTAAGCACTACAGAAAACCGATCTAGAGGAGAAACTATGCACTAGAGGAGAGGGTAGCACGTGGCAGAAAATCTAGTGCAAAAACCCTAAAACCTCTGGTATATATAAGAGGAAGAGGGGAGGAGGCTTGGCCCTCAAGGGGCCAGCCCTATGCTTCGTCCGAACCAAGGAGGATAGGAGGAATCCTCCTCCAATCCTAGTAGGACTAGGACTCCATATTTTGGTCTTTTTGCCTTTTTCCACCTTTTTCTCTTTGGTCTTTTCTTCCCAGCCACATGGGCCTTGTGTGGGACTTCCACCAGCCCACTAAGGGCTGGTATTCACTCCCCCACAGCCCATGTAGCCTCTTGGGTCGAAATACTCCTCCCGATGGTCTCCCGGTACACTACCAGCACTCCCGGTACACTACCGATGAGCCCGAAACTTTTCCGGCGACCAAAATAGGACTTCCTATATATCAATCTTTACCTACGAACCATTTCGGAGCTCCCTGTGATGTCCAAGATCTCATCCGGAACTTCAAACAACCTTCGGTCACCATCATACATAACTCTATACTACCGAAACATCACCGAACCTTAAGTGTGCAGACCCCACGGGTTCGAGAACTATGTAGACATGAGCGAGACACCTCTACGATCAATAACCAACAGCGGGACCTGGATGCCCATATTGGTTCCTACATATTCTATGAAGATCTTTATCGGTCGAACCTCTATGTCAAGGATTCAGTTAATCCCGTATGATGTTCTCTTTGTTCTTCGGTATGTTACTTGCCCGAGATTCGATCGTTGGCATCTCCATACCTAGTTCAACCTTGTTACCAGCAAGTCTCTTTACTCATTCCGTAATACAAGATCTCATGACTAACGCTTAGTCACATTGCTTGCAAGGCTTGTTGTGATGTTGTATTACCGAGTGGGTCCTGAGATACCTCTCCGTCACACGGAGCAACAAATCTCAGTCTTGATCCATGCCAACCCAACAGACACCGTCGGAGATACCTGTAGAGTACCTTTATAGTAACTCAGTTATGTTACAACGTTTGATACACACAAGGCACTCCTCCGGTGTCAGTGAGTTGCATGATCTCATGGTCATAGAAACAGATAATTGACATGCAGAAAACAGTAACAATAAACTGACACGATCATATGATACGTTTGTAGTTTGGGTCTTGTCCATCACATCATTTTCCTAATGATGTGATCCCGTTACGAAATGACATCTCATGTCCATGACTAGGAAATCATAGCCATATTTGATCAATGAGCTAGTCTATTAAAG
This sequence comes from Hordeum marinum, assembly GCA_022496015.1. Lineage (NCBI taxonomy): Eukaryota > Viridiplantae > Streptophyta > Magnoliopsida > Poales > Poaceae > Hordeum > Hordeum marinum. Next base: position 411,408,868 of record CM039678.1, on the reverse strand, counting down.
GCATACTAGGGACATGGTGTTGTCTATGTATCCACACATGTATCTGAGTTTCCGATCAACACAATTATAGCATGGATAATAAACGATTATCATGAACAAGAAAATATGATAATAACTAATTTTTTATTGCCTTTAGGGTATATTTCCAACAGCCGGAGCCAGAGGGACGGCGGTGGCTGGGGGCGGCGCTAGATCGGGGGAGGTGGGGATCGGGGAGGAGGTGGGGGATCGGGCAGGAGGAGGTGAGGGACGTGGGGCATGGGCTTTTTTTTCCTTCTTCGCGGGTGCCGGTTCGGAAGGATCTGCGTCAGCCCTATATAGAGCTACTGTGATCCGAATAACTATTCTAATCCTGGAATTAAAATAGTGATGTCCTATATATATATATATATATATGCAACAATAAAAGCTACAAAGCTAGCTTCCATGTGGTGCGTTTCAAGTGCTTGGGCATGTGTTCTCCTGGGCTGCCACATGTCCACATCTACCATCTTGTCACGTTTAGGTTGAACACCAATTTTATTAGATATATTCTACACTCCCAGGAATTTACTGCACAAGCCTACTAAGCTAGGGCCGTTCACACGCGTTTGAAGTATTTGGTGTGAGTGCATTTTAAGCCGACACGAGGTGTTTTTTTTTATCTAGTCCATTACTAGGTTTTTTCTTTGATGTTTGCTACCGTTATTTAACACAATACATCAGAGTTGCTCACCTATACGTATATATACACTCATCCCTAGGAACTTATATCGTTCCGATACAAAATCTTGAGATTGGCGAAGTCACAACAGACGTCTTCGTAGTCGAACGTCTCCTCCATTGAACAAATATCATCAGAGAGTGTGAAATAAATTTAGGAAAATACCAAGGCAGTACAACACATATGCTTAGTTTGACAAACCCATATGAGCTGACACGTGTTGGTTATTTATATAGGTCGCTACTAGTTTTTTTTGCTGTTTACTACTGTTATTTAACACAATACAACACAGATGCTTATATATTCACACATAGACTCATCTTTAAACATATAGACACGCGTGTCCTACCCGAACATACACTCACTCCTAGGAATGCATGCACGTGCGTCATATCCGTAAACCTTCAAGATATCGTGCCGGTATAAAATCTTGAGATTGACGAAGTCACAACATACGTCTTCGTAGTCGGCAAAAACGTCTCATCCACTGAACGAATATCATCCGAGAGTCTGAAATAAATTAAGTAAAATACCACCACCAATACCAACACAGTACAACAGATATGTTAGTTATTTACATAGGCCACTACTAAGTTTTTACTTTGGTGTTTTCTACCATTATTAAATAGAGTACAACACACATACTCCCTACCCGAAAACCTTTGAGATACTGAGCCAATACAATATCTTAAGATTGTTCGTCACAACAGAATTCTTCATAGTAGACATGAACGTCTCCTATCACTGAACGAATATCATCAGAGTTTGAATTAATTCAATAAAATGCGATCACCAGCGCCAACACAATACACCGCATATGCTCAGTTTCACAAACACATAGAACGCACATACGCACACCCTACCCCATATGGTCCTGTGAATAGTACAAAGCATATATTTTTTTGCTAATTATACCTTCTATATAAAGTTAGTTTCGTTATGATGCAATACATCGCAACTTTTTTTATAGGACGTCATAGGGTCACCAATCAAACAAAATTATGTGCCATAGAGTATCCAGGTTAGTACCATTTAGATTGTGATAATTAGGCTTGACACATTTACTGATAATGCATCTCTAATTCCATTGCTCAAGCATGCTATTTTCATGACTAATGGTGACAAGATACAACAGATATTACTGAAAATATCATGTATAAAGAAATAGTCACTGCACTACAATGCCAATCATGTGTGATTGCCATCATTTTTCCACGACCTAGCAACCTAATGCTTTGGGCTAAAAAACCAATCGCCCACTGCTGCACAATCTTATCCTTTGTGTCAATCCCCCGTCGACAAATTGCATCTCACCGTTCACGTAACCACTAGATATGGAAATATGTACCCTCACAAAGTCCTTTCAGTGGCCGCACAAATCCCGACGAGACCGCCATCGTAGGCCGGAGTGATCACCATACGAACCAACACCGACGACATAGCACATTACCACTGATTAAAATCTCACTGGTGATAGACCTTCTCAGACCCGTCGGAAAAGGGGCCGACACGAACGGATATTAAGCAATGCAGATCAGTTTGTGGTGCCGCCGGTCACGTAGCCATGGCATCCACGTTTAATCCATTTGTGGCCTCCTCATGGCAGCGACGAGTGCGAAAATCCGTTGAAGGGTCAGCACACGCCCACCGAAGAGTGGAAGGTGGCTCTCGGACTTTAGATATAGATGTTGACGGGTGGTAGGCACCAATGTGGTGTAGCACACGTCCTCACCACCACCGTCCACCGCAAGGATTAGCCCGGCGAACTCCTCCGGAGACGGCGAGGGAGGGAGTTTTTGAGACGAAGGCTAGCAGCGACGACGGCTGTGACCTTCAGACTGGCTATGTGTTTGTAACCATGGGTAAACTGATTTTTGGTACATTTCAGTATTTATCTAAGTTAAATTGTCTTCTACATTATCGACTGCCAGCTTGCTTACCTATTGTCCTTTTTTATTCTATAAGAAAAACAATGCACCCACAAACATGGGCATCACGACGGGCGTGGCGTGCCCCCGTGCCTCCACCTGCTATTTTTTGAATTTCCTCTAGAAATGCAGCTACCTAAAAGTTTTGACAAATAATACATATTTGCCGTATAGGGTGTTGGAAATATGCCCCAGAGGCAATAAATAAAGTGTTTATTATTATATTTTCTTGTTCATGATAATCGTTTATTATCTATGCTATAATTATATTGATTGGAAACACATTACATGTCTGGGTAAATAAACAACACTTTGTCCCTAGTATGCCTCTAGTGAACTAGCTCGTTCGTTAAAGATGGTCAAGGTATCCTAGCCATTGACATGTGATGTCATTTGATAACGGTATTACATCATTAGGAGAATGATGTGATGGACAAGACCCAAACTACAAACGTAGCATATGATCGTGTCAGTTTATTGCTACTGTTTTTTGCATGTCAAGTATATGTTTTTATGACCATGAGATCATGCAACTCACGGACACCGGAAAAGTGACTTGTGTGTATCAAACGTTGCAACGTAACTGGGTGACTATAAAGGTGCTCTACAGGTATCTCCGAGGGTGTCTGTTGGGTTGGCATGGATCAAGACTAGGACTTGTTACTCCGTGTGACGGAGAGGTATCTATGGGCCCACTCGGTAATACAACATCACAATAAGCCTTGCAAGCAATGTGACTAAGTGTTAGTCACGGGATCTTGTTTTACGGAACGAGTAAAGAGACTTGCCGGTAACGAGGTTGAACTAGGTATGGAGATACCGACGATCGAATCTCGGGCAAGTAACATACCAAAGAACAAAGGGAACATCATACGGGATTAACTGGATCCTTGACATAGAGGTTAGACCGATAAAGATTTTTGTAGAATATGTAGGAACCAATATGGGCATCCAGGTCCCTCTATTGGTTATTTACCGTAGAGGTGTGTCGGTCATGTCTACATAGTTCTCGAACCCGCAGGGTCTACACACTTAAGGTTTGGTGACGTTTAGATAGTATAGAGTTATACATGGTGGTCACCGAAGGTTGTTCGGAGTTTCGGATGAGATCCTGTACATCGCGAGGAGCTCCGGAATGGTCCGGAGTTAAAGATTGATATATAGGAAGTCCTATTTTGGTCGCCGGAAAAGTTTCGGGCTCATCGGTAGTGTACCGGGAGTGCAGGTAGTGTACCGGGAGACCATCGGGAGGGGTATTTCGACCCAAGAGGCTACATGGGCTGTGGGAGAGTGAATACCAGCCCTTAGTGGGCTGGTGGAAGTCCCACAAAAGGCCCATGCGTCTGGCAAGAAAAACCCAAAGAGAAAAAGGTGAAAAAAGGTAAAAAGGCAAAAATAAGGAGGAGTCCTAGTCCTACTAGGATTGGAGGAGGAATCCTCCTCTCCTCTTGGTTCGGCCGAAGCCTTGGTGGCTTGGCCCTTGGGCCAAGCCTCCTTCTCTCTCTTCCTCTTATATATACTAGAGGTTTTAGGATTTTTGCACTAGATTTTCACCCACGTGCTACCCATTCCTCTAGTGCATAGTTTCTCCTCTGGATCGGTTTTCTGCAGTGCTTAGGCAAAGCCCTGCCGGAATTGCTCCACCACCATCGCCGCGGCGCCGTCACGCTGCCGAAGAACTCGTCTACCTCTCCACTCCCTCTTGCTAGATCAAGAAGGCGGAGATCGTCATCAAGCTGCACGTGTGCTGAACGCGGAGGTGCTGTCCGTTCGGTGCTTGATCGGGACGGATCGTGATTGTATCACGGGACGCTCGGTGATTTGGATCACGAAGACGTTCGACTACATGAACCGAGTTTCTTAACGCTTCCCGCTTAGCGATCTACAAGGGTACATAGATCCACTCTCCCTCCCGTACATGCTCTGCACCATGGATAGGTCTTGCGTGAGCGTAAGAAATTTTTTGTTTCCCATGCGACGTTCCCCAACAGTGGTATCAGAGCTAGGCCTATGTGTAGATGAGATCTCGAGTAGAACACAAAGAGTTTTTGGGCGTTGATGCTTAGATTGCTTCCTCCCTTGGTCGTGTTTTCGTTCAGCGGTATTGTGGGATGAAGCGGCCCGGACCAACATTACTCATACGCTTACGAGAGACCGGTTCCCTCAACTGCAACTTGTTGCATAGATGGCTGGCGGGTGCCAGTTTCTTCTACTTTAGTTTGATCGTATTTGACAAAGGCGATCCTTGAGAAGGTTGAAAAGCAACTAATGTATCACCGTTGTGATTTATGCGTAGGTGAGAATTGTTCTTGCTAGATACCCGTAGCAGCCACGTAAAACATGCAACAACAATTAGAGGACGTCCAACTTGTTTTTGCAGGGTATGTTGTGATGTGATATGGCCAATTACATGATGTGATATATGTGATGTATGATATGATCATGTGTTGTATAGAATATCACGACTTGCATGTCGATGAGTATGGCAACCGGCGGGAGCCATAGGGTTGTCTTTAATTATTGTATGACCTGTGTGTCAATCATTAAGCGCTATGTAATGCTTTACTTTATCGCTAAATGGTAGCAATAGTAGTACAAGCATGATGGGCGCGACAACCCCGATGGCGACACTTTGATGGAGATCAAGATGATGGAGATCATGGTGTCGTGCCGGTGACGATGGAGATCATGCCAGTGCTTTCAAGATGGAGATCAAAAGCACAAGTTCATGGCCATATCATGTCACTTATGATTTGCATGTGATGTTAATCCTTTGATGCACCTTGTTTTGCTTAGGACGACGCTAGCGTTATAAGGTGATCCCTCACTTAAATTTCAAGATGAATTGTGTTCTCCCCGAGTGTGCACCATTGCGAAAGTTCGTCGTGTCGAGACACCACGTGATGATCGGGTGTGATAGACTCTACGTTCACATACAACGGGTGCAAGCTAGTGTTGCACATGCAGAACACTCGGGTTAAACTTGAAGAGCCTAGCATGTATAGACATGGCCTCGGAACACAAGAGACCGAAAGCTCGAACATGAGTCATATAGTAGATATGATCAACATGATGATGTTCACCATTGAAACCACATCAACTCACATGATGATCGGACTTGAGTTGGTGAATTTGGATCATGTGACACTCAGATGACCTGAGGGATGTCAATTTGAGTGGGATCTCTAGTAATTTGATTAACTAAACTCATTATCTTGAACAATAGTCTAAGTAACCTTTGAATATTTATGTTTTAGATCAATGGCTCACGCAGTAGCACGCCTGAATTTTAATGCGTTCCTAGAGAAAGCTAAGTTTAAATATGATGGAAGTAACTTTGTTGACTGGGCCCGTAATCTCAGGATTATCCTCACGGCTTCCCAGAAATCATATGTCCTTGATGCACCGCTTGGTGACCAACCAGAAGACATGTCATCCGAAGACGTTAAGAACGCTTGGGAGGCACGTTCTGGAGATTACTCAATAGTTCAGTGTGCAATATTGTATGGCTTAGAACCGGGACTTCAAAGACGTTTTGAACGTCATGGAGCATATGAGATGTTCCAGGAGTTGAAGTTTATCTTTCAGAAGAATGCCCGAATTGAGAGGTATGAGACCTCCGATAAGTTCTATGCTTGCAAGATGGAGGAGAACGGGTCTATCAGTGAGCATATACTCAGAATGTCTGGGTATTCGAATCGTCTAGCAGACTTGGGAATTGCCCTTCCGCCAGAGGCGATCACTGACAGAGTTCTTCAATCACTGCCACTAGTTACACCTTTGTGATGAACTATAACATGCACGGGTTGAACAAGTCAGTCGTCGAGCTGTTTGCGATGCTAAGAGTCGCTGAGTCTGAAATCCAGAAAGAACATCAAGTGTTGATGGTCAATAAAACCACTAGTTTCAAGAAGAATGGCAAGGGCAAGGGCAAGAAGGGTAAAATCAAGAAGGATGGCAAAGCAGTTGCTATTCCTGTAAAGAAGCCCAAGCATGGACCCAAGCCAGAAACTGAGTGCTTTCATTGCAAGGGAACTGGTCACTGGAAGCGGAACTGCCCCAAGTACCTGGCTGACAAGAAGGCGGCCAACGACAAACAAGGTATATATGATATACATGTTATTGATGTGTACCTTACTAGCTCTCGTTGTAGTGCATGGGTATTTGATACCGGTTCGGTTGCTCATATTTGCAACTCAAAATAGGAACTACGGAATAGACGAAGGCTGGCAAAGGATGAAGTGACGATGCGCGTGGGAAATGGTTCCAAGGTTGATGTGATCGCCGTCGGTATGCTCTCTCTTCGATTACCATCGGGATTAGTGATGAACCTGAATAATTGTTATTTAGTGCTCGTGTTAAGCATGAACATTATATCTGGATCTTGTTTATTGCGAGACGGTTACTCATTTAAATCAGCGAATAAAGGTTGTTCTATTTATATGAGTAATATCTTTTATGGTCATGCACCCAATGTGAGGGGTTTATTCGTATTGAATCTTGATAGTGATGACACACATGTTCATAACATTGATGCCAAAAGATGTAGAATTGATAATGATAGTACCACTTTCTTGTGGCACTGCCGTTTAGGTCATATTGGTGTAAAACACATGAGGAAGCTCCATGCTGATGGAATTTTGGAGTCACTTGATTTTGAATCACTTGACACATGTGAGCCATGCCTCATGGGCAAGATGACTAAAACGCCGTCCTCTGGAACAATGGAACGAGTAAGTGACTTATTGGAAATCATACATACTGATGTGTGCGGTCCAATGAATTTACAACGTGTGGTGGATATCGTTATTTTCTCACCTTCACTAATGACTTAAGTAGATATGGGTATATTTACTTAATGAAACACAAGTCTGAAACGTTTGAAAAGTTCTAGCAATTTCAGAGTGAAGTTGAGAATCATCATAACAAGAAGATTAAATTCCTACGATCTGATCGAGGAGGTGAATATCTGAGTTATGAGTTTGGTAGTCACTTAAGACAGTGTGGAATTGTTTCACAGTTGACACCGCCTGGAACACCACAGCGTAATGGTGTGTCCAAACATCGTAATCGAACCTTATTAGATATGGTGCGTTCTATGATGTCTCTTGCTGATTTGCCACTATCGTTTTGGGGTTATGCATTAGAGACAGCTGCATTCACTTTAAATAGGGCACCATCGAAATCCGTTGAGATGACACCATATGAACTATGGTTTGGCAAGAGGCCAAAGTTGTCGTTTCTTAAAGTTTGGGGATGTGATGCTTATGTCAAAAAGCTTCAGCCTGAAAAGCTGGAACCCAAAGCGGAGAAATGCGTCTTCATAGGATACCCAAAAGAGACAGTCGGGTATACCTTCTATCTCAGATCCGAAGGCAAAGTGTTTTCCGCTAAGAACGGAACATTTCTTGAGAAAGAGTTTCTCTCGAAAGAATTGAGTGGGAGGAAAATAGAGCTTGATGAGGTTATTGAACCTTTACTTCAACCAGATAGTAGCGCAGCGTAGAAAGATGTTTCTGTGGAGCCTACGACAGTTGAAGAGGAAGTTAATGATGATGATCATGAAGCTTCGAATCAAGTTACTATTAAACCTCGTAGGTCGACAAGGGCGCGTACTGCTCCTGAGTGGTATGGCAACCCTGTCTTGGAGGTCATGTTGTTGGACAACAATGAACCTACGAGCTATCAAGGAGCGGTGATGGGCCTGGATTCCGAGAAATGGTTAGAGGCCAAGAAATCCGAGATGGGATCCATGTATGAAAACAAAGTATGGACTTTGGAAGTATTACCTGAAGGGCAAAAGGTCATTCAGAACAAATGGATCTTGAAGAAGAAAACGGACGCGGACGGTAATGTTACCGTCTATAAAGCTCGACTTGTGGCAAAGGGTTTTTCACAAGTTCAAGGAGTTGACTACGATGAGACATTCTCACCCGTACGATGCTTAAGTCTGTCAAAATCATGTTGGCAATAGCTGCTTATTTCGACTATGACATTTGGCAGATGGATGTCAAAACAACGTTCCTTAACGGTTTCCTTGAGGAAGAGTTGTATATGATGCAACCAGAAGGTTTTGTCGATCCAGAGAATGCTGGCAAAGTTTGCAAACTCCAACGATCCATTTATGGGCTGGTGCAAGCATCTCGGAGTTGGAATAAGCGCTTTGATGAGGTGATCAAAGTGTTTGAGTTTATACAAGTTTATGGAGAAGCTTGTATTTATAAGGAAGTGAGTGGGAGCTCTATAACGTTTCTAATATTATATGTGGATGACATATTGCTGATTGGAAACAATATAGAAATGCTAGAAAGCGTGAAGGAATATTTGAACAAGAGTTTTTCAATGAAGGACCTAGGAGAAGCTGCTTTCATATTAGGCATTAAGATCTATAGAGATAGATCGAGACACTTAATAGCACTCTCACAGAGCATATACCTTGATAAAGTTTTGAAGAAGTTCAAAATGGATCAGTCCAAGAAGGGGTTCTTGCCTGTGTTACAAGGTGTGAAGTTGAGTAAGACTCAATGCCCAGTGACTGCAGAACATAAAGAAAAGATGAGTGTCATCCCCTATGCTTCAGCCATAGGCTCTATCATGTATGCAATGTTGTGCACAAGACCCGATGTCAGCCTTGCCATAAGTATGGCCGGAAGGTTTCAAAGTGATCCTGGAATGCAGCAGTGGGCAGCGGTCAAGAATATCCTTAAGTACCTGAAAAAGACTAAGGAAATGTTTCTCGTTTATGGAGGTGATGAAGAGCTCGTCATAAAGGGTTAAGTCGATGCAAGCTTTGTCACTGATCCAGATGACTCTAAGTCACAAACCGGATACGTATTTATTCTCAATGGGGGAGCGGTAAGCTGGTGCAGTTCCAAGCAAAGCGTGGTAGCCGATTCTACGTGCAAAGCGGAGTACATTGCAGCCTCGGAGGCAGCGAAGGAAGGTGTCTGGATGAAGCAGTTCACGACAGATCTTGGAGTAGTGCCCAATGCACTGAATCCAATGAACCTGTTCTGTGACAACACTGGTGCCATTGCTCTGGCCAAGGAACCAAGGTTTCACAAGAGGACCAGACACATAAAGCGACGCTTCAACTCCATCCGCGATTACATCGAGGAAAAGGACATAAATACTTGCAAAGTGCACATGGATCTGAATGTTGCAGACCCGTTGACTAAACCTCTTCCAAGGGCTAAACAAGATCAACACCAGAACTGCATGGGTGTTCGATTCATTACAATGTAAATCACATAGTGATGTGAACTTGATTATAGACTCTAGTGCAAGTGAAGACTATTGGAAATATGCCCTAGAGGCAATAAATAAAGTGTTTATTATTATATTTCCTTGTTCATGATAATCGTTTATTATCCATTCTATAATTGTATTGATTGGGAACACATTACATGTGTGGGTAAATAGACAACACTTTGTCCCTAGTATACCTCTAGTGAACTAGATCCTTGGTCAAATATGGTCAAGGTTTCCTAGACATTGACATGTGATGTCATTTGATAACGGGATCACATCATTAGGAGAATGATGTGATGGACAAGATCCAAACTACAAACGTAGCATATGATCGTGAAAATTTATTGCTACTGTTTTCTGCATGCCAAGTATATGTTTCTATGACCAAGAGATCATGCAACTCACGGACACCGGAAGAGTGCCCTGTGTGTATCAAACGTCGCAACGTAACTGGGTGACTATAAAGGTGCTCTACAGGTATCTCCAAGGGTGTTTGTTGGGTTGGCATGGATCAAGACTGGGACTTGTTACTCCGTGTGACGGAGAGGTATCTTAGGGCCCACTCGGTAATACAACATCACAATAAGCCTTGCAAGCAATGTGACTAAGTGTTAGTCACGGGAACTTGTATTACAGAATGAGTAAAGATACTTGCCGGTAACGAGGTTGAACTAGGTATGGAGATACCGACGATCGAATCTCGGGCAAGTAACATACCGAAGAACAAAGGGAACATCATACAGGATTAACGGAATCCTTGACATAGAGGTTCGACCGATAAAGATCTTCGTAGAATATGTAGGAACCAATATTGGCATCCAGGTCCCGCTATTGGTTATTGACCGTAGAGGTGTCTCGGGCATGTCTACATAGTTCTCGAACCCGCAGGGTCTGCACACTTAAGGTTTGGTGACGTTTCGGTAGTATAGAGTTATGCATGGTGGTGACCGAAGATTGTTTGGAGTCCCGGATGAGATCTCGTACATCACGAGGAGCTTCGGAATGGTCCGGAGGTAAAGATTGATATATAGGAAGTCCTATTTTGGTCGCCGAAAAAGTTTCAGGCTCATCGGTAGTGTACCGGGAGTGCCTGTAGTGTACCGGGAGACCATCGGGAGGGGTATTCGACCCAAGAGGCTACATGGGCTGTGGGAGAGTGAATACCAGCCCTTAGTGGGCTGGTGGAAGTCCCACACAAGGCCCATGTGGCTGGGAAGAAAAGCCCAAAGAGAAAAATGTGGAAAAAAGGCAAAAAGGCAAAAATAAGGAGTCCTAGTCCTACTAGGATTGGAGGAGGAATCCTCCTCTCCTCTTGGTTCGGCTGAAGCTTTGGTGGCTTGGCCCTTGGGCCAAGCCTCTTCCTCTCTCTTCCTCTTATATATACTAGAGGTTTTAGGGTTTTTGCACTAGATTTTCAGCCACTTGCTACCCGTTCCTCTAGTGCATAGTTTCTCCTCTAGATCGGTTTTCTGCAGTGCTTAGGCGAAGCCCTGCCGGAATTGCTCCACCACCATCGCCGCGGCTCCGTCACGCTACCGGAGAACTCGTCTACCTCTCTGCTCCCTCTTGCTGGATCAAGAAGGCGGAGATCGTCATCAAGATGCACGTGTGCTGAACGCGGAGGTGCCGTCCATTCGGTGCTTGATCGGGGCGGATCGTGATTGGATCGCGGGACGCTCCGCGATTTGGATTACGAAGACGTTCAACTACACCAACCGCGTTTCTTAACGCTTCCCTCTTAGCGATCTACAAGGGTACATAGATCCACTCTCCCTCTCGTAGATGATCATCACCATGGATAGGTCTTTCGTGAGCGTAGGAAATTTTTTGTTTTCCATGCGACGTTCCCCAACATAGGGAATGTGTGTATCTCAAACTATTTGTGAAAAACATGGTTGTGTGTGTTACTTGCAAAATAAGAGAGAATCATCACTTTCGATGCCTTGGCTCCAGCTAGTAGTTTTGGCTAGTGTTTTTTAGCCCTCACAAGGGCAGGGTTCGGGAGGATGGCGATGATTCTTCTTTGAGTTGGTCTTCTGGCTCCAATCCTCCTTGAGTTTGTATGTCCGAAGGGAATCATCAAAGCTTTGTCGTAGATTCCCATCATCCTTGGGGTGGTAAGATTAGGGCTCATCGTCGTTTGCATGTGACGGAAAGATCTGGTGTCAGGTACCTCAAATCGTGTCAAGGGTTCATCAATGACGAATGTGGATACATGGCGTTGATTCTTAGACTCACGTGCATGAAGAGTCTCTGACTCTCACTAACAATGTCAAGCCAGATCTGATAGGAGAACGACGACACCGGCACGTGGACGGCTTGTTCTGACGGTGGTAGTGGTCGATGGTCTAAAAGCTTAATGTATTTTTTAAATTATGTTTGAGATGTTATATACTTCTGATGAACTTGCATAATAGATCTAAGTGCTTTTTCACGATAATAACAGAAAGAGAGAGCAGTAAGAACAACAACAGCAGCACGTAACAAAAATATAAATGTGTACGTACAGCCACATCATGTATCCACTTAGATGATTCTTTTCAGAGTTTGGAGTAGGACTTGATTAACTTTTCTGGCCGGCAGATATATGTACTTCCTCCATTTCATAATATAGTGGGTCCTTGTTTTTTAAAATTTAAGTTTGACCATAAATTTAACCTATGAGACTGATTGCGGTGGGAGCAAAAATTATATCGTTGAATTCGTATTCGAATTCGAATGAAGTTTTCAATGGTGTAATTTTTACTCTTGCCGCAATCGGTCTTATTGATTAAATTTATGATCAAACTTAAATCTCGAAAATCAAGTACGCACTATATTATAGAACGGAGAGAGTACATAAATGGTCTCCGTCCAATTAGAAGCATGTATCCATCCGTGTTTCTAGTAGTCATCGTCAAGCCTGTCGTAGGAGCTACTGCAGTAAATCACATGATGTATTTTTTTTTTTAGAATTGAAGAGCCCATGTTCAGTTGATGTCTTTAATTGACATCGTGACACTCGATTTTAAACTGGTTGACAATTTCTTGAAGCTTTTTTATTTAATTATTTTATTTATATCTCTGTTACACTATACTTTTTAGTTTTAAAGAGTCCATATTTAATTGAGGTCTTCAAGACTCCAATAAAAATTGGGTCACTCGATTTTGATCGGTCCAACAATTTTTTAAAACTCACTGGTTCAATGCTTTAGACAAATACACTATGCTTCCTAGTGGGTTTGGTTTATGATTTTGACCGAACCAACAATTTTTGAATCAACAACAATTCTCATATAAAAACATATCAATCACGCTCATGCGGCCGTCGACGTAGAAATTTTTCCATATATAAAAGGTTGGTTAGCATATAATATAAAATCACACCATGAAAGGCCCATCAAATTACCAAATTATAAATAAAAATAAAACACACGGTGTCATATCTCCCATACATCAAATGAAATATTTCATTTGTTTCAAAATATAAGGAGTATTAGTTTTTTGAAAAGTCAAATTCTTCAACTTTGACCAAGTTGAAAGCAAATATCTACATTCACAATATTAAATAAAAATATGAAAATTCATTTAACGATGAATCTAATCACAACAATTTGATATCATGAATTTGGATATATTTGTTTACAAATTTAATCAAATCTAAAAGGTTTGACATTTTTAAAATGTAATACACAATGTATTTTAAAACAAAGTAATTAGTTTTTTTAATCTAAGAGCGCAGCAAAGCTTGCCCAATTCTTCTAGTATAGATTAGGGCAAAGATGATAACTACACTTCGTTTATATAAGCGCTCAATTATTAGCTCGGATGCCTCTGCGAACTCACAGCAAGGCCCTATACTACAATATATAAGAGAGCACACCACGGATGAGCCTATATGAAAGCTTTTGAGTAGGGCGATTAGCCTATATGAAACCTTTTGAGTAGGGCAGAAGACTTGCCCCATGCTATATACGTATACAGATGAGCCTATATGAAACTTGCAAGCTGCAAATGTGAACAAAAGCTACCGGCTCACAATTGAAATATATAAGATGGTTGATGTAAAGTTTGCGTCCTTTAGCGCGGGAACGTACAATTTGTTGGGCTATCAACATCAGCAGAAGTACTTACTTTTTTTAGATCTATTGCGGTGCGTTCGCGTTTTTCCAAATCTAAATTTGATCATAAATTTAACCAACGAGACCGATTGTGTCGGGGGTAAAAGTTATATTATTAAATTCGTATTCGAATAAAGTTTATGATGGTATAAATTTTACTTCCGTCGCAATCGATTTCGTTGGTTAAAATTTATGATTAAACTTAAAGTTCGACAACCGAGGACGCATTATATTATGAAATGGAGGGAGCAGTACATCGTCTGGTTTGTAATCAACTCATGTGAATCACCAGCTAGCAATGCTAAGCAGGGTAGGGTGGATGATCGTTGGATGTGTAACGTTACATTATCTATAGCCCTGAACAGACTAGTGAAGAAGCTAATTATCTGAATCAAATGTAGGTCAGATATGACAGTCAATTTTTTTTTACTTTGGACCCAAAATATATACAAGAAAATGAAGGTAGAAGTCCATAAAAGCATCTGCGGTCGGACTGGGCAAATCCGGCCCCTATACGTCCGCGGACGCTCCCGAGCATGCCCGCGGATGCTTCCTAACGGCCCCTCATATATCGGTCCACACATCTACAAATCTCATATCCGGACTCTCAAATTCATGGAAAATCATGCACATCCATCATGGAAACATAACCATTGTGGCACATAAATAACCAATGTTGGTACCGAACATAAATAGTTTATACTATTTGAAGTACACAATCAATCATCTGCTCTTTGGTTTCCATTGTGGGTCCACATATGCTTCACCAGATCATTTAGTAGTTGCGCTTGCACTTGATGATCTCAGAGATTCTGATGCATCTGTAGAAATCATAAGCTGAGTCGCATCTCGATCTTCAGGGATTTTGACTTGTTTGCCATGTGCTTCAAAATCATTGGTTTGGACTACACCATCACCCTCATCCTTAACAATCATATTATGCAAAATAACACAACATGTCATCGACTGCCACAAAGTTTCTGATTCCCACATCATTGCAGCCACACGAACAATTCCCCAATGAGTTTGCAGCATTCTGAATGCCCTCTCCACATCTTTTGTAGTTGCTTCCTACATTGTTGGACTGTGGTTCAGATATGATCTTCACAAATGCAGCCCACTGAGGATAGTATCTCATGTTTAAGTCTCGGCCGTCCATGGTGTAGTTGCATGATGATGATTCCCCATTGCAAAGCCTCTTGAACACCGAAGATCGTTGAAGCATGTTGATATCGTTGTGAGAACTCGACATTTCAAAAAAAAAACATGACACATTCATAAGTCATGTGATGCCACCACTTCTAGTATGATGGTGGCCTCTCTGGTGTGCCCTTGATACATTCCTCGCAAACCTTTCGGGCAGTTCTTCCACTGCCAATACATGCCATCAATTGAGCTTAGCATTCCTGGAAACCCCCTGGACTGTCCAATAGCCAACGACTTGCCTATGTCCTGTGCATTTGGTTCTCTCAGATACTCTGCTCCAAACACCACGACCACAACACACGCAAACTTGACAGTAGTTTTCAGGCATGAGCTCTCCCCCATCCTGACTATCTCACCAACGACATCTGTGGCAGTACCAAGCGTAAGCATTCTTAGAGCAGCCGTGCACTTCTGCTTGGCAAAGAAAAAGAGTTGACCACAACAATCCCTTGTGAGCTTGAAGTAGTCATCGTGTGCCTCCACTCCATCCAGAATCCGCAAAATTAATGGGTTTCACATGCGAAAGCGGCGACGAAACCATGGATCATCAAAAAAAGTTGGGTTCGGAGCAAACTAGTCTTTCTACGGTAACTTTGCTTTGGACCCCGATTGATCACTCTTTACCCATTGATTGAAGGGATTTTTATTTCTATGCCCCTAGTCCCTTAGCTCTACTCATTCATCCCCACACTCTTAACTTTTGCTCACTTTTCCCCACTCCCTTTCCCAAAACCCTCAGAATAGGTTACGACGAACGTTGCCGTCGGGTCAATGCCTCTGACTGTTAACTCTGACGAGTGGGGCCGCTCCCGCGCATGCAGCTGACCACGATTGTGGGGTAGCACGTGTCCACGGAACTTGCCCGAAACATCCCATCGTATAAAGAGGGGGAACCACCTCCCAACGCATAGCCCCTACCATTTACCCCAAATCCCCTCCCTGCCGCATCGTCTTCCTCTCTCCCACCGCATCGTCTCGCTTTCCTTCACTGCCTCCACCGCACCGTCTCGCTCTCCCCCACCGCAACCTCTTCCTCACCTTCATTGCCTCCATCTGTCCGATGGCGGACGCTCGTGGTGACACCGGAGTAGCGGCCGGAGATCTAGTAGTGGATCTGCAGGGCGCAGTGACCACGGATGAAGTGAAGGACATTGGCGGTGTCCATGACGGTGCGGGGAAACTCGCAACCGCTGCAGATGTGGAGAAGGAGGTGGCAGGCTCCGCCTCAGCGCTGCTGGAGCTGAAGGTGACGGCGTCGAGCGACGCACTCCATCCCGATGCGCAGCCTGGCGAGGAGCAGGAGGTTGCACTTTCTTGTTAGTTCCAATATTTAGCTTGTAGAGTTAGTTGCATTGGTTAGATTGTGATTCGTACTGTAGTACAGACGGTTAGAGTAGTTGGTTTGACGGATGGGCCGGGTTTTTCTATATGGGGGGATTGGAGTTTTTGTACTAGGGTTTTTTGGATTACATTCTTTGCAAAAATGCTAGATACATCTGTATGAGAAATAGGGATCTCTATGCTTCAATTCTACACAGATGTATGCTTATTAGATTTCGTTTTTAATGCTCACAGATTGGGTTTTTTAATGCTACAGACATGTATGTTTATTAGACTGGGTCTCTATTAGATTTGTTTTTTAATGCTACTCAGATTGGGGTTTTGAATGTCATATGCCCAAATGAAATCCATTGATTAAGAAGTTATTTGATTCATTAGTATATAAATTTGTCCACAATATGTACTTATATCAGCTTTGTTGTTCAATGTGTGTGCATGACAATGGAAGATGGAAATAGGATCATAGTATATTAGCCCTATGATCAATGTAAAATGCATATCTAAATTTTCAATGGGATGTAATTGTATATTCAGGAGGATGATGGTTGGGAAAAAAAGAGGAAGCTGGACCTTACTGACTTCAAGGACCCGTACGATCCAGGGTATTGGATCGACGAAGAGTGTGAGGTAAGCCTACTTGAAATTTAGATTGTTCATTTACCTTAGTTCCTTTGACATGTTGTATATGAAACTATAATGTATATATCTAAATTCATTCGTGTGTGCAGTACATCTTTGGAGAAGATGTGGATGTGGACGAGGGCAACTTCGCGTCCTTCAAAGCGAAGGAAGAGGAGAAGATCAGGGCCAAGGGAGATGATTACTACTACAAGAGCAGGACCAAAAATTGGCGCTGCCCCTACTGCACCACCAAGGCAAAGCCAAAGTACGACCGTTTCATTTACCTTCTAGCTCATGCAGAAGATGTAGCCATCCACGGCGAGGACTACAAGATCAGGGGCCAGCATGCTGCCCTCGCGAAAGTCCTGACTCCCATTCCCAACTAACAAAGTATGGTATGGTATGGTACTATGTGGTTTGGATGTGTTCTATGGATGGTATGGTACTATGTGGTCTTCTATATATGCATGTGGATGTGTTTGGTTGTTTGGGAACTTTGTTTGTGAACTGGATGTGTTCTATGGATGGTATGGTACGATGTGGTCTTATATATATGCATGTGGCTATCTATATTTCTTATTTGTGTGTTTTTAAATTTGTCTGCTATGATTTGTTTCAGTGTTTATTTTTAAAGTTTAGATGCTGCAATGATCACACATGTTGTTTCAGTGTTGCTTCACTGATCAGACATGCTGCAAAGAATAAGAAAACAGAGCAAATAGTCCATCATTTATCAAATATTCTAATAATAGAGCAAAACACAACATTTAATGAAGATGTAATGATTTTTGTAATAAAGGAGTAAAAAAATTATTTGTCTCATGTTTTATAATCAAATGCACGTTTTTCCCATCAGCATGTCTCATTATCTGATGTTTTGAGCTGACATTCAACAGGACAGTATAAATTCAAGAAAATGCAAAAAAAAACCTTGGCAAACTATCTATGTTTGTGTAGGAGATCATGTGTGCAAAATTTGAGATGATTTAAAGGAGGTCAAAGAAATTTAAATTTGAGAAATGTGCTCTAAATGAGCTCCCACGCTAGGGTAAACAGTCCATTTGTAATCAAGTTTTCTTGGACCTACTCTAAATGAGCCAAGTATTTTTTATTAACACCTATTCAATCTATATAGTGTAGATTTAAAGTCTCACTATTTTTATAATTAATCTTCCTATTTTTACATTTTCTTTTGAAAAAATATGCTGTAATATAAAAACTATTAAAAACATGTCTAAAATATGAAAATGGAAAACTAAGTTCAGATCCTTCTTATTCACTTCGAAATAAAGCTTTGGTGAATTTTTTTAAATTTTTCAGACCCTGTAGGTAACCCTACCTCCTCTCCTTGAACTCTAGAAAATCTTGTATGTGATAGCTCATATGTGTGAAGGTTTTCTCATGAATATGACCATAGACCAAGTTTAAGATTTTTTGCTTGGAAACATGTCACATAAGACAACATTGTCCGCAGGTTTTATATTTTTTTGATTTCTTTTAAATTAATGGTGCTCGTTTGACCTCGAACGTGCCAGCTAGGGTTTGTTCACGAAAATGACCATAGACCAAGTTTAGTATTTTTCTCGTTAGTGTGTCTTATAAAACGACGAAGGTTTCATAGTTTTTTGATTTTTTTAAATTAGTTATGCTCAGTCAAAGCCTTCGAAACCTGTTGACTAGCTCAAAACCCCTCTAAACCCCGCGGGGTTTCGTTTAACCCTAGCTCAGAACGTCAGTCGTCCGATCATACCCTAGCGCCAAGCGACAACCCTCAGATGTGGTCTTCTAGAAGGAATTCGGTGGGCACGCTGCTTGGAGGGTCCGCGTCGTTGGATCACAAGGACGGTCCCGCATCGTTGGATCGTGGGGCAATCCGTGAGAGGAAATCCTATTGGTTGTGCTCGGCTGCTAGCCCACCACCGACTCTGCGAAAAAATGAATCCTGTCCGTCTAATTGTTATTGGGTCCAAAAGGAAACCAAGCTCTGGTTGGACCATCAAGTTACGTCTTTTTTGCATCGTTTGCTCTATTTTTTGTGAACGTGCTGGCTCTATTTCTTGGTTGCATCGTTTGACATTATACAACAATTGACATTGTGTAGAACATTTAGTTCTTTTTGTTATATACAAATGCAAAATGAGCAAATTTATAAGGGCCAAATTTATTTTTATCATGCAAAATGGCCACAAACTATTCAAAAATTGTCTCTTTTTGTTCATATAGTATATTTTTTGGGGATTTTTTTGACGTATTTGTTCATATAATATATATGACCACGGATTCCCACACGTGTAATTAGCTTCTTTTTCTTCTTCTTTTCAAACCACCGTTTCCCACGCGTGTACACTCTCGATGCTGTGGTGGATTTGAAAACGGGCTACTTCACATTTGACCCCGTTATTGGCACAGCTAAATAACACATAGCACTACGGCTATTTAAGTCACCCTCTACCTATGCCATCCCTCATCCATCTCCCATCCTCTATCATCTGCCTTTCTTGCTCTTCGCCCCCTTCTCCTTCTTCTGCACATCCCTTAGCCATGCAGTACACCGGACCAACCTACCGCTTCCCACCCACCATGTTGGAGAGGCTCTACCCTACCGGCGTGTACGTTGAGCACACACTACATGTGTGGGCGATATCAAGGTGGAGGACCGCAAGGAACTTCACCAAGTTCTTCCTCGGGGCCGGCTACAAACACTTCCTGTGGGGATCTCCAATGATATTCTGCGTCGAGGAGGTCATCCAAAACGGGGTGGTGGTTCCTCTCCTTGCCCACTTCACCAACACAATCGACGCCTTCTACCTCCTCGGCCGGGTGTTTTGGTGTGGCTGCGAGTTCATCGCTTTCACCACCCACAACAGGTTCACCGATTACACCATCATCTTCCCCACCGCGATGCGCATGCACACTCTTCCATACCCAATCGACAACGCCCCGGAGGAGTAGTGAAAAGGGCGCCCGGAGGAGGAGCGAGGTGGAGAAGGCGGCAGCTAGGGTTCTAAACCCTCTATCTTTTTTTAGACTATGTTGTGTTAAGTTGTAATTGAACTATGTTGGAGTTGTTATGGGCTTGTTAGTAACCACCTAGTGCATGAATCCACAACGAACACTTCTATTTTTTTACACAAGCCACAAATATGTAGACACCTAGCTAGAAGAGAGGAACCAGCGGTAGTGACCGTCGCTGCATCCGTGGCGGCTGGCATGCAAGAAAGCTGCTCGTTTAGTGCATCGTGGCGGACACATCGGCGCATGCAGGCTCGGTCGGTGCATCGTGGCATCAACACATGCAGGCTCGATCGATGCATGCAGGCAGGCTTTGCTGGGTGCATGCATAGCAGGCTTCTGTCATGGTGGTGCGCGCAGGCGTTTAATGCAAGGGACGACTCAACGAAAGCACGACCCAACGGGCGAACAACGACACCACCCAACGCGGCCCCACTTGTCAGGTCCAATGGACGACACAGTCCAGCGCGGCCCCACTCATCAGAGTTAACGGTCAAGCCTTTGACCCGACGACAACGTCTGTGGTGACCAGTTCTGAGGGTTTCTGGCAAGGGACTGGGTAAAATTGAGCAAAAGTTAAGAGCGTGGGATGAATGAGTAGAGCTAAGGAATTAGGGGCACAGATGTAAAAAAACCTTGATTGAACCCTTGAAATTGAGAATATGCTCCAGTTGCCGGTGCATTTCCTCTTGCATGCTCATAAGCATGATCATGTCCACTTCTTCGTCCGAATTCTACGAATCGAAGAACTGATCTTCAATCATTTGATCAAGCTTCGTCGTTCCATACTCCTTACCGGAACGAAGCATCGGAATCCATCGTTTTCCCCTAGAATTTTGACCAAAAAATCAGGTCAGACAATGTGTCGAACACATCCAGCGCAAGGTAGAGCCAGAGAGTTGCGAGACATACTGTGACGTCTTCCGGGCCAACGATGACGTCCCCAGCGGCAAGGGCATGACGGAAGACTACTCCGTTGGAGCTGGCGGAGCAGAGGCTAGGAATGGTGGCGAAGCTGCGAGACGCATGACGCGGAGGAGGAAGAAGAGAGAAAGTGCAAATGGATCCGAAAGTTCTGTCGTGTGGGTTTGGTGCAATTTGAAGTGGGGTCAGGTTGTTGGGTCTGACGTGGCGGACGTGCCCCGACGCTCCATATCTGCCTCATATTTGGGCTGGATATGAGGGGTGCCGGTCAGGCCGGACGTTTGAGACCCGTTTGAGGCGCCCGATTGGTCGTAATATTTGTCACCGGTCAGTGACCGGACGACCTGCCTAAATACCATATTTGGAGAGGTGTCATCAATTAATCCACTCGGTACAAAACAATAATACGATTCCTTTTGGGTGAAGGTCGGAAAGAAAACAATCGCGAGTGCTCCCGGTTCCAGCACCGCTTAAAAATCTTTTTTTCTCTCCGTCAAGATTCTTGCTATGTCACCCCATGGAACCCTCCTAGATCTTCCCATGCGTACACCCAGAATAAACAATAAAGAATAAAGAATAAAAATGTTAGAACAAATCCAAAAAGATGTCTATTTATGTGTTCGAGTTACCCAATGCATGTAAATTTCATCTTAAAAGAGGCAACTGTCTAGTTTGGAGGAAAGAAAAGAAAATAAACCCTAATGCTTTGAGAAAGCAACCCTTTCAGTATTAAACTCATCTTCTTTAAACTAGACATAGAAAACAACCCTTTTGCATGCGCTTAAGAGACAAAAACTTTACATGTGTTTGTTTTAATTCAATTTGCAATTTAAAATTGTGTCTCACCCAGGAGCAAGTCTTCCCCTTCATTGAATAAAGGTGCAACTACTGCTCGGTACATTGCTATCTCCAATCATGAACCCTCAAGTTATTGTGCTTTGTTCGATCTGAATCTTAAATTTCTAAAGTAGTTTGTCACCAAGCCTATCTTGCTTGGTTTTGGAAGGTACCTCTAGTTGTTTTGCATTTCTCGAATATTCTCAACAAATCTAGAGATAGGCAACGACCAATCACCATAGGTTAGGGTTTTTGATACACATGTACCTAATTTTTTACCAGTAACCTCGATATTGTTATATCTAGAGTGAAATATACTCTTACTCTGCGCCAGGCCCACCCCACGCTCTTCGTCCACTCCTCTAGAAAAAATAGAGCAGTCCGGGCGATGCTGCAGGGGGATAGATGGGTGCTCGACTTACGGCACGACGACGCGCCTGGCATTGTGCAACAGGTTATCCAACTATCTAGGGAAATCAAGGCCATGGCTCCGGCGCTCGATACCACCGTCAGCGACAACATCTCCTCAAGCTTCATAGGCTTGAGCTGCTAGACTACTGGATCGATGTACCAAGCACAAATCGAGTCGACCCCCGGTTGCTTCAAGGCGATCATCTCGAAGGTTTGGGCGCCGGGCAAGCACAAGATGTTCCTCTGGCTGCTTCACCACAACCGGTTGTGGTGTAACGACCGGCTGCAATAGCGAGGATGGCCGAACGGTTACTTTTTCCCCTTATGCATGCACAACCTCGAGAGGTCGATGCACCTCTTGTGGGATTGCCCAATGGAGCAGTAGGTTTGGAGCACGACGGCTTCCTGGTCTGGCTGCTCCGCCCTACACACGGACACATGGTGTGTCGGTGTTTCCACTATCGGAACATGCGGCGGATAATCGCCGTAGCGGAGCCACCCAACCAGAAAGGGGATCAAATCCATGATCTCTCTCGTTTGCTGGCGGATTTGGATGGAAAGGAACGCCTACGCGTTCTTGGGCCAGCTTCCACGCATCGACAACATCATCAGGGCATGTCGCAGCGACATGGAGCAATGGAGAATCACGGGGGCATCCTGCATTGAGCTCCCTTTCGGGAACGTGCCGTGAGGAGTTGGCATGCGGCCCATGTTTTTCGCCTTTCTCTTTTGTTTTTCAAATTTTGTCATCCACCGATCGCTTGATCAAACCTTTTGTCTCTCTCTTTCTCTGCTAATTGAATGAAAAACCAGCATTGCTGGCCAGTTCAAGAAAAATAATACTCTCGCAATTTATTCTCCCTATTATTTGAAATAACAAGTTTCAGTGTCGGTATGAAGGTCAGGACCACGCCAAAGAGTGCGCTGCAATATTTCTTAATTATAAGGTTTGGTTAAAACGTCCACTCTAGCAACAGCTAACAATCATCTTAACTTATTATTCAAGCATACTTAGAGCGAGTCAATTACAATCACATCAACTCTCTCTGCAATGTCAACAATTCTACTAGTAGCTATCGTCCCTGAACCACGCCGCGAAACCTAGTCAGTGCAATGTAGCAGGCGGTACATGCACTCGTGGACTCGTGGTTGCCCCAGAATGCGCATGATTTGCCGGCGGTTTAAGTGACACCACCATCGCTAGGGTTAAATTATTTTGTAGCGCTAGGAGGTGGTGAAGGGTCACCCAGCTACTCATAAAGACTTCGTGGTCTCGCAGCTACTTGTGTTATTGTATATGAACTACATCTAGAGATCACGCAGTTTCTGCGACACGTACGGATCAAACCATTATTTTGTGTGTGGGTCAAGTCGATCTACTGGTATTTTTTTTCTAAGGCGATCTACTGGTATTGTGGCCTTGTGAGTGGCTCATCTCCGGCGTTGTTAGGTTCTAACCTAGTAATGTTACATTTTACCGCACAATGTTATCACGCTTGTTTAAATTTGTTCTTCAAAATAAAGGTCACAAGTTGAAAAGCTTAAAAAAATCTTGCCATACTATTTTAGTGTATGTGATGTGGAATTCTAATGTGGCTTGTTGAAAGTATGATTTAAACCAAACATTCATTTAAGCTAATCGAACTTATATAACCTTATGTATGACGACCTTTAACAAACTTAATCATAAATCAAATAACCCCTTAGTCTTGACGAGAACACAACAGTTGCTGGTACGTGCTGGTGGGTGATGCATGTGATCAGATGTAGACCTTCTGGTGCATGGTCTTGGAGCGAGCGACTTGTCCTTTTCTGTTTAGGACTTGGAGCAGTTGGTGTTGCCTTTCTTTACTGATTCTAAGAAAGAGATCGAAGGGTGGTTGACTAATGGATGAAGGTCGAATAAAAACATCTATAGTTGGCGTCTCAAACAAACCTCGTCCGGACGCACGGCCGGTCAGTGACCGGTTAAAACAATGTATACAGTCGTTTCAAACGGGTTTCAAACGTACCGGTCGATCAACACTTCTCGTATTCAGTCTAAATTTGAGGCGGATATGAAGTGACTCGGACATGACCGTACACGTCTGTCATGTCGGACCAGACAGTACGACCTCACAATAAATTGCATCAAATTCATTAAACAATTGTCCTCATCCCGCCTCCCTCCATCAATTCTCACCTCCGATCCCTCGTAGTCGGCCACCCTTTCTCCCCAATCCTCGTTGCCGGCCCCCATTTGCTGCCCTAGATGTCGTCCAGCCCGTCCTTGGCTCTGTCATGCAGGCCGGAGAACGTCGCCTGAAGGAATCGATAAAGGATGCAGTGGGAGAAGGAAGCAATGTTGTAGGGAGCGAATATAGACCCTGAGGAGCAATATGTGGAGTTTTACTCTATCGCGACCAACCACGGTGTGGCATATATACAACATCAATAAGGAATCGTTCAAGGGGAAGTGAACACATACGTTGGCTACTATACACAAGTGCTTGGCCGCCTTCAAAGTGAGATGGGAGTCCACTCATGTAAGCATAACCACTTCATTTTCTCATCATTTTAATTGCTTGTGTTTTTTTTTGCACTCTCATCATTATACATATATTGTTTGCTAGACGATGATGACGACCAATATGTACGAAAAAATAGAGAACAAGCCATTTGTTTTTAGCCATTCTTGGGCGTAATTGAATGGCAAATCAAACTAGGCACAACTTGTGGTCGATCTCAAGGTCCGCAAGAGGAAAAATAATGGCTCAAGATCTCACCAATCAATTGTGGTAGGTAAGAAATAGGAAGAAGGTGCAGGGGGAATAGAAGTGTCACCGTGCCGAAGGATAACTGACAAGTGATGTGAAACAAGTGGGACAAGGCGAGGGCCTCTCGTGACACCGCGTCTACAAAAATATCCTCCACTTGGACGGACATATTTTCCGTAAGAAAGAACAAGAAAGAGGAGAGGTACACGGTCATGTTGGATGCGCAAAAGGAAATGATGTCTTGAGAATGGGAGAGTGCGAGCAAGAAACTGCAAACTGAGAGAAGATGATCGAGTTGGGGAAGAGGGAAGCGTCGATCAAATGGGAGATGGAGAAGGCCCGTACATTTGGAGATATTAAACTTGAGAATAAGTGGTTGCAATTTGCTCGAGACGTTGAGGATGTCAAGATAATGGTGACGGATGGAAGTATGTTGGATGAGTATGAAAAGAAGTAGCTTGCGGGGATGACGAAGACACTAGTAGAAAACAAGGCTTTAGTCTCGGTTCGTAAGGGCCTTTAGTCCTGGTTTTCCAACCGGAACTAAGCAATCGAGACTAATGGCCCCCACTTTTAGTCCCGGTTGGATTACAAACTGAGACTAAAGGGGCTCCACGTGGCAGCTTTCTAGAGCAGGGGATCAAGGACCTTTAGTCCCGGTTGGTCTAACTTCCCGGCCGATCACTCATCCTCTCACTGCTACAACCTCAGCACACTTAACTTTCGAGTGACTGAGACTAAAGGGGCTCCACGTGGCAGTTTTCTAGAGCAGGGGATCGAGGACCTTTAGTCCCGGTTGGTCTAACTTCCTGGCCGGTCACCCATCCTCTCAATGCTCCAACCTTAGCACGCTTAACTTTCGAGTTCTATCCCCCTAGTTCCCAAGTTTGCACTAGTTGTTTTTTTGACAATAGTAAGCTATCAATTCTATTGACCCTTAGGTCTTGATGTCACATGATTTAATTTTTTGAATCCCAAGCAATTATTAAAATAAACAACAATGATTAATTTAAAAACTCCATTTTTTTCAAAAAATGCAAAATTTTCAAAAAAATCAAAATGAGAAAAAGTTCAAAATAAAATATGTAATAATAATATTGAATTTCAATGAAAATAAAATAAGTAATAATATCATTTTATTCACTTTTTTCCATTTATTCATTTAATATGGCATAATTAATATCTTTAAATGTGTAAATCAAAATTCGGGAAATAATATATCCAATATTATTAGAAAAATGTGAGGAATCCAAATATGACATCATTTATTAGACAAATAATTATTCGCTATTTTTCATGCATTTATTAATTTTTGAGCTAAATGACCATGATATTAAAAGGCACTACAAATGAACTCTGAAAAGGTTGAAACTTGGCATGGTATCATCATTTCACCCACACAGCATGTGGTATAAAGTTGAGAGGGTTACAGAAAAAACTGGATGCACTTCGTGTACAAATTTGACAATCCCTTACGAAGTATCACGGTTTCGGACGAAAACTATTCTGTTACAAAGGCATTTCATTTTTTAAACTTATTTCAACTTCAGACTTTTTGTGCGTTCAACATGCACCATTCAAAGACACATCATCAATTTTCAACCCTTTCCCACTTCATTTGCTATTTTTCATGCATTTATTTTATTTTTTTGTGCTGAATGACCCCGAAATTGAAAAGCACTATAAATGAACTCTGAAAAGGTTGAAACTTGGTATGATATCATCATTTCACCCACATAGCATATACTAAAAAGTTGAGATGGTTACGGCAAAAAGTAGATGCACTTCGTGTACAAACTGGACAATTCCTTTCGAAGTTTCAGGGTTTCAGACGAAAACTCATCTGTTACATAGACATTTCATTTTTAAACTTATTTCAACTTCAGACTTTTTGTGCTTCAACATGCACCATTCAAAGACACATCATCAATTTTCAACCATTTCCCACTTCATTCGCTATTTTCATGCATTTATTGATTTTTAAGGTAAATAACCTCAAAATTGAAAAGCACTACAAATGAACTATGAAAAGGTTGAAACTTGGTATGGTATCATCATTTCACCCACATAGCATGTGCTAAAAAATTGAGATGGTTACGGCAAAAACTGGATGCACTTCATGTACAAACTGGACAATCTCTTTCGAAGTATCTCGGTTTTGGACGAAAACTTATCTCTTAGAAAGGCATTTCATTTTTTAAACTTATTTCAACTCCAGAATTTTTATGCGTTCAACATACACCATTAAAAGTCACATCATCAATTCTCAACCCTTTCCCACTCCATTCGCTATTTTTCATGCATTTATTGATTTTGTTAAGCTATAAAACTAAAAGAGCTAAACATAATCTGTTTTTGATTAAAACACCTATTTAAAATAACCTAAAATACCAAAGTTGAATATAATGATAAAACACACTAATATTAAACAGCAGGAAAAAGAATCACTCAAAAATATATTTTCAAAGTAAAGTTATTCACAAACTAGTGATTCACACAAATTTCGCTCAAAAACTCTAAATATTTCGCTGTAAGTACAAACAAAAGAAAATAAATAAAGCAAAAAACAGAAGAAAAAAACTGGAAACAGACCTTTAGTAATTCAACCAGTTTCTCGTGTTGAACATTTTGATATATTAAAGTTTTTTTCCGACATCGTATGCAAAATTTATAGCCGTTTTACTTTTTCATAACACTTTAGTCCCAGTTGGAGACACCAACCGGGACTAAAGGGGGTGATACCCTTTAGTCCCGATTGGTGTCTCCAACCGGGACTAAAGATCCCATTCAAACCGGGACTGATGCCTACCGAGCTCCGTCCGGTGTCCTAGCCGCTCGAACCGGGACTAATGCTCACATTAGTCCCAGTTTGTAATGCGACCGGGACTATTGCTCCGATCTGGCTAGTACGAAAGCCTTATTTTGTACTAGTGAGAAGATTAATGAACATAGGGACTATGAGGCAAGGATGGTTGCAGAGCAGGAGGCAAAGCTGGTTGTGGGGGAGGAGGCAAGGCTGGCCGTGGAGCATGATGCATGGATGGCGTCCGATGAGTGATCTGGCCAGCGAGTGATCCATCACACTTGGACTTTAATTTCATTTTGGCATTTTCGGAGAACCATGATTTATTTTTGCTTTGTCGCATTTCCTAAACTGTTGAATTGTGGTGACTTTGTGCTCTATAACTGACTTGGATGTATTTAATGGATTTGAGGATTCTTATTTGAGGTGTATGGTTGTCGGGCACAACATACGAGGAGTTGTCTGGCTCCGTCTAGGGGCATGCCTGGGCGCGTCTGTGGGTGTGTAGGAGGCCGGATTCGTCAAGTCTAAATGTGGAATCTCTAACCTACTCCAGCTAGCAACCTCTTTCTTCTCTATCTCTATCTTTACTATTTAGTTAAAAAATGTCATTTGTTTTCCTATCAAGAGAGTGCTTTGTCCAACCTTCCATCTTTTTACCTTGAACATCATTCCTTCAAAATTGCCTTAACCACCACCTTTTATTGACTTACTCCCATAGTGATCTAAATGATCTTATATTTCTTTATATAGGGAATACCAAACAAAATTATGTTTTGTTTTTGTAATCTCTACTATTATATACTTAAAGAAATAGTGCTCTTTTTTTCTCAAACGAAGTGCTTCGTCCAATCTCCCATCCCTTTTTGTGAGCATCATTCCTTCAAAAATTCCTTAACCACCCACCTTTTATTCCCTTATAAAGTTCTCTTTGGTAAGTCAATAAATGGTTATAAATGAAATAGTAAAATATATTTTGATAGGTCACAATCATAATTTGATCAATATTTATTTACATAATCACATTAATGTGGGCAGGTAAACTCCATTGCAACCCATGGGCAATATCTTTTATTATTATTAATTAAGATATAAAGAGGCAAGAGCTCTATGTATATTTTGGATATCGTATAAACGCGGAAGCTCATACATACACATATATACTCATCCCTATGAACGCACGCATGCACACCCTATCCCTATGAACACCTCCAAAAGACTACGACGACACACTCATCTTGAGATTGAGGAAGTCATTGTTGGGGAACGTTGCATGGGAAACAAAACTTTTCCTACGCACACGCAAGATCTATCCATGGCAATGAGCATCTATGAGAGGGAGAATGGATCTACATACCCTTGTAGATCGCTAAGCGGGAAGCGTTAAGAAACGCGGTTGATGTAGTCGAAGGTCTTCGTGATCCAAATCGCTGAGTGTCCCGTGATCCCATCATGATCCTTCTCGCAATCCAATCATGATCCATCCCGCGATCCCATCACGATCTGTCCCGTGATCAAATCACGGATCGTCTCTCGATCCTGATCACGGTCCTTCCGATCTAGCGCCGAATGGACGATGCCTCCGCGTTCAGCACACGTACAACTTGATGATGATCTCCGCATTCTTGATCTAGCAAGAGGGAGCGGAGAGGTAGATGAGTTCTCCGACAGCGCGATGGCATGGCGGCGATGGTGGTGGAACTATTCTGACAGGGCTTCGCCTAAGCACCGCCGAACTAGACTAGAGGAGAAAATCGATCTAGATGAAGTATAGGGAGCACGTGGCAATTAGGGAGCACGTGACCAAAACATCATTTCCTATATATCAATCTTTATGTCCGGACAGTTCCGGAGCTCCTCGTGACGTTCGGGATCTCATCTGGGACACCAAACAACCTTCGGTCACCACCATACATAAACCTATACTACTGAAACGTCACTAAACATTAAGTGTGCAAACCATATGGGTTCGAGAACTATGTAGACATGACCGAAACACCTCTACGGTCAATAACCAATAGCAGGACCTAGATGCCCATATTGGTTCCTACGTATTATACAAAGATCTTTATCGGTTGAACCTCTATGTCAAGGATTTAGTTAATCCCGTACGCTGTTCCCTTTGTTCTTCGGTATGTTACTTGCCCGAGATTCGATCGTCGATATCTCTATACCTAGTTCAATCTTGTTACCAAAAAGTCTCTTCACTCGTCTCGTAATACAAGATCCCGTGGCTATAACTTAGTCACATTGCTTGCAAGGCTTATTGTGATGTTGTATTACCGAGTGGGCCCTGAGATACCTCTCCATCACCCGGAGTAACAAATCCCAGTCTTGATCCATGCCAACCCAACAGACACCCTTAGAGACACCTGTAAAGTACCTTTATAGTCACCCAGTTATGTTGCGACATTTGATACACACAAGGTACTCCTCCGGTGTTAGTGAGTTGCATGATCTCATGGTCATAGGAACAGATACTTGACATGCAGAAAATTGTAGCAATAAACCGACACGATCACATGCTACGTTTATAGTTTGGGTCTTGTCCATCACATCATTCTCCTAATGATGTGATCCCGTTATCAAATGACATCTCGTGTCTATGGCAAGGAAACCTTGACCATCTTTGATCAACGAACTAGTTAACTAGAGGCATACTAGGGACACAGTTTTGTCTATGCACCCACACATGTATTTGAGTTTCCAATCAGTACAATTATAGCATGGATAATAAACGATTATCACGAAGAAGGAAATATAATAATAACCAATTTATTATTGCCTCCAGGGCATATTTCCAACAGTCTCCCACTTGCACTAGAGTCAATAATCTAGTTCACATCACCATGTGATTTACATTGTTATGAATCTAACACCCAATGAGTTTTGGGGTTCGATCATGCTTTGCATGTGAGAGAGGTCTTTAGTCAATGGGTCTGCGACATTCAGATCCGAGTGTACTTTGCAAATCTCTATATCATATTGTAGACACATGTACCACACTCCACTTGGAACTATTCCAAATGGATGGTCCACTATACGTATCTGGACTGCTACTCAGAGTCATCCGGATTGGTGCTAAAGCTTGCATCGACTTAACACTTTACGACGAACTCTTTATCAGCTCCATAATCGAGAAGTATTTCCATAGTCCCCTAGTTACTAAGGATGATCTTGACCGTTGTCTAGTGATCCACTCCTGGATCACTCTTGTACCCCTTGACAAACCCATGGCAAGGCACACACATGTGTGGTACACAACATGGCATACTATACAGATCCTATGGATAAGACACAGGGGAAGAACTTCGTCCTTTCTCTTTCTTCTGCCATGGCCGAGATTTGAGTCTCACTCAACTCCACACCTTACAAATCAGGCAAGAACTCTTTCTTTCACTGATCCATTTCGAACTCTTTCAAAATCTTATCAAGGTATGTACTCATTGAAAGTTTTATCAGACGTCTTGATCTACCTCTATAGATCAAGATGCCCAATATTTAAGTAGCTAAATTCCAGGTTTTCCTTTGAAAAACTCCTTTTCAAACAACCCTTTTATGCTTTCCAGAAATTCTACATCATTTTCGATCAACAATATGTCATCAAATATACATATGAGAAACTCTATAGTACTCCCACTCACTTCATTGTAAATACAAGTTTCTCATAAACTTTGTATAGACTGAAAAACTTTGATCACCTCATCAAAGCATATATTCCAACTCCGAGATGCTTGCTCCAGTCCATAGAAGGATCACTGGAGTTTGCACACCTTTTAGCATCCTTAGGACTGACAAAACCTTCTGGTTGTATCTCATACAACCTTCCCTCAAGGAAGGAAATGATGTTTTGACATCCATCTGCCAGATTTCATAATTGAAAAACACAGCAACTGCTAACATAATTCCAACAGATTTTAGCATCGCTACAGGTGAGAAAGTCTCATCGTAGTCAACTCCTTGAACTTGGCGAAAACTTTGCGACAAGTCGAGCTTTATAAATGGTGACATTCACCATCAACGCATGTCTTCATTTTAAAGGTCCATTTGTACTCAACGACCTGTCGTTCAACGGGCAAGTCTACCGAAGTCCATACTTGGTTTTCATACATGGATCTTTTCTCGGATTTCATGGCCTCTAACCATTTGTTGGAATCTGGGCCCATCATCGCTTCTCCATAGCTCGTAGGCTCATCGTTGTCCAACAACATGACCTCTAAGACAGGGTTGTGTTGGAAATATGCCCTAGAGGCAATAATAAATTAGTTATTATCATATTTCCTTGTTCATGATAATCGTTTATTATCCATGCTATAATTGTATTGATCGGAGACTTAAATGCATGTGTGGATACATAGACAAAACCATGTCCCTAGTATGCCTCTAATGGACTAGCTCGTTGATCAAAGGATGGTTAAGGTTTCCTAGCCATGGACATGAGATGTCATTTGATAACGGGATCACATCATTAGGAGAATGATGTGATGGATAAGACCCAAACTACAAACATAGCATATGATCGTGTCAGTTTATTGCTACTGTTTTCTGCATGTCAAGTATATGTTCCTATGACCATGAGATCATGCAACTCACGGATATCGGAGGAGTGCCTTATGTGTATCAAAAGTCGCAACGTAACTGAGTGACTATAAAGGTGCTCTACAGGTATCTCCGATGGTGTCTGTTGAGTTGGCATGGATCGAGACTGGGATTTGTTACTCCGTGTAACGGAGAGGTATCTCGGGGCCCACTCGGTAATGCAACATCACAATAAGCCTTGCAAGCAATGTGACTAATTGTTAGTTGCGGGATCTTGTATTACGGAACGAGTAAAGAGACTTGCCGGTAATGAGGTTGAACTAGGTATGGAGATACCGACGATCGAATCTCGGGCAAGTAACATACCGAAGAACAAAGGGAACGATATACGGGATTAACTGAATCCTTGACATAGAGGTTCGACCGCTAAAGATCTTCGTAGAATATGTAGGAAGCAATGTGGACGTCCAGGTCCCGCCATTGGTTATTGACCGTAGAGGTGTCTCGGTCATGTCTACATAGTTCTCGAACCCGCAGGGTCTGCACACTTAAGGTTCGGTGACGTTTCGGTAGTGTAGAGTTATGTATGGTGGTGACTGAAGGTTGTTCTGAGTCCCAGATGAGATCCCGGACGTCACGAGGAGCTCCGGAATGGTCCGGAGGTAAAGATTCATATATAGGAAGTCCCAGTTTGGTTTCCGGAAAAGTTTCGGGCTCATCGGTAGTGTACCGGGAGTATCGGTATTGTACCGGGAGTGCCGGTAGTGTACCGGAGGACCTCCGGGAGGGGTATTTCGACCCCAAGAGGTCCATGGGCTGTGGGAGAATAATAACCAGCCCTTAGTGGGCTGGGAAAACAGCCACAAAGGCCCATGGCGCAGGAGAGAAAGTCCTAAAGCAAAAAGTGGAAAATCAGCCAATAGGAGGCAATCCTACTCCAACTAGGATTGGAGGTGAAGTAGGATTGCTCCCACCTCCTATTTCGGCCGACCCAAAGGCCTTGGCTGCCTCTCCTCTCCTCTCCTCTTATATATACTAGTGGATTGGGTGGTTTTTGGACAGAATTTCCGGCCACGTGCTACCCGTTTCACCGGTGCACAGTTTCTCCTCTAGATCGGTTTTCCGCAGCGCTTAGGCGAAGCCCTGCCGGAATCACTCCACTACCATCACCGGAGCGCCGTCACGCTGCCGGTGAACTCTCTCTCCTCTCCACCTCCTCTCGCTGGATCGAGACGGTGGAGATCGTCATCAAGCTGCACATGTGCTGAACGCGGAGGTGCCGTCCGTTCGGCGCTAGATCGGAAGGACCGTGATCGAGATCGCGAGACAGTTCGTGATGAGATCGCGGAATGGATTGTGATGAGTTCGCGGGACAGATCGTGATCAAGATCGTGAGACGGATCGTGATGAGATCGCGGGACGGATCGTGATGAGTTCACGGGACGGATCGTGATTGGATCGCGGGACAGATCGTGATGAGATCGCGGGACGCTCGGCGATTTGGATCGCGAAGATGTTCGACTACACCAACCGCGTTTCTTAACGCTTCCCGCTTAGCGATCTACAAGGGTATGTAGATCCACTCTCCCTCTCGTAGATGCTCATCACCATGGATAGGTTTGCGTGTGCGTAGGAAAATTCTTGTTTCCCATGCGACGTTCCCCAACAGTGGCATCATGAGCTAGGTTGATGGTTCGATGAGATCTCGAGTAGAACACAAAAGGTTTGTGGGCGTTGATGCTTAGATTTCTTCCTCCCTTGGTCGTATTTTGGTTCAGCGGGATTGTGAGATGAAGCGGCCCAGACCAACATTACTCGTACGCTTACGAGAGACCGGTTCCCTCGACGCAACTTGTTGCCTAGATGGCTTGCGGGTGACAGTTTCTCTCACTTTAGTTGGATCGGATTCGACAAAGGCGGTCCTTGAGAAGCTTGAAAAGCAAACTAGTGTATCATCGTTGTGGTTTATGCATAGGTGAGAATCGTTCTTGCTAGATACCCATAGCAGCCACATAAAATATGCAACAACAATTAGAGGACGTCTAACTTGTTTTTGGAGGGTATGTTGTGATGTGATATGGCCAATTATATGATGAGATATATGTGATGTATGAGATGATCATGTGATGTATAGATTATCACGACTTGCATGTCGATGAGTACGGCAACTGGCAGGAGCCATAGGGTTGTCTTTAATTATTGTATGACCTGCGTGTCAATCATTAAGCGCTATGTAATGCTTTACTTTATCGCTACGGTAGCAATAGTAGTAGAAGCATGCAGGGCGTGACAACCCCAATGGCAACACATTGATGGAGATCAAGATGATGGAGATCATGGTGTTGTGCCGGTGACGATGGAGATCATGCCGGTGTTTCGAAGATGGAGATCTTAAACACAAGTTCATGGCCATATCATGTCACTTATGAATTGCATGAGATGTTAATCCTTTTATGCACCTTGTTTTGCTTAGTACGGCGGTAGCATTATAAGGTGATCCCTCACTTGAATTTCAAGATGAACTGTGTTCTCCCCGAGTGTGCACCGTTGCGAAAGTTCGTCGTGTTGAGACACCACGTGATGATCGGGTGTGATAGACTCTACGTTCACATACAACGGGTGCAAGCCAGATTTGCACGCGCAGAACACTCGGGTTAAACTTGACGAGCCTAGCATGTACAGACATGGCCTCGGAACACGAGAGACCGAAAGGTCGAACATGAGTCATATAGTAGATATGATCAACATAATGATGTTCACCATTGCAGCCACCTCAACTCACGTGATGATCGGACTTGAGTTGGTGAATTTGGATCATGTATCACTCGAATGATCGGAGGGATGTCAATTTGAGTGGGAGTTCTTAAGTAATATGATTAATTGAACTCATTATCATGAACATAGTCAAAGTGTCTTTGCAAATTATGTTGTAGATTACTAGCTCACGCTGTAGCTCCCTTGTATTTTTATATGTTCCTAGAGAAATAGAATTGAAAGATGTTGGTAGCAAAATTGCAGACTGGGTCCGTGATCTGAGGATTGTCCTCATTGCTGCACAGAAGGCTTATGTCCTTAATGCACCGCTCGGTGCGCCACCCCCTCTAGCGTCGTCTATAGATGTTGTGAACATCTAACAGGCACGTTTCGATGACTACTTGATAGTTTAGTGCGTCATGCATTACGGCTTAGAATTGAGGCTCCAAAACGTTTTGAACGTCACGGAACATATGAGATGTTCTAGGAGCAGAGATTGTGATCTCAGGCTCGTGCCTTTGTTGCGAGATATGAGATCTCCAACAAGATTCTTTGCTTGTAAGATGAAGGAGAATAGCTCAATCGTTGAGCATGTACTCAGATTGTCTGGGTACTACAATCGCTTGAATCAAGTGGGAGTTGATCTTCCAGATAAGATAGTGATTGATATAGTTCTCCAAGTCACTGTTACTAAAGCTACTAGAACTTAGTGATGAAATATAATACACCAGGGATAGAAGTATTGATCCCTGAGCTGTTCGCGATGTTTGACACCGCGAAGGTAGAAATCAAGAAGGAGCGTCAAGTGTTGATGGTTAATCAAACCACTAGTTTCGAAAAGGGCAAGAGCAAGGAGGGAAACTTCATGGATAGCAAGTCAGTTGCTGCTCCAGTGAAGCAACCCAAAGTTGAACTCAAACCCGAGACTAAGTGCTTCTATTATGAGGTGAGAGGTCGCTGAAGCGGAACAACCCTAGATACTTGGTAGATAAGAAGGCTGGCAACATCGACAGAAGTATATTTGATATACGAGTTATTGATGTGTACCTTGCTAGTACTCCTAGTAGCACCTGGGTATTGGATACCGGTTTAGTTGCTAAATGTTAGTAACTCGAAATAAAAGCTACGGAATAAACGGAGAACTAGCTAAGGGTGAGGTGACGATGTGTGTTGGAAATGTTTCCAAGGTTGATGTGATCAACATCGCACGCTCTCTCTACCTTCAGGATTAGTGACGAACCTAAATAAATGTTATTTGGTGTTTTGCGTTGAGCATGAACATGATTAGATCATGTTTGTTGCAATACGGTTATTCATTTAAGTCAGAGAATAATAGTTATTCTGGTTACATGAATAATACCTTCAATTGGCATGCACCCAGTGAGAATGGTTTGTTGAAATCTTGATCGTAGTAGTACACATGTTCATAACATTGATGTCAAAAGATACAAAGTTAATAATGATAGTACCACATACTTGTGGCACTGCCTCTAAATGTCATATTGGTATAAAGCGCATGTAGAAACTCCATGCTGATGGATATTTGGACTCATCGATTTCGAATCGGTTGAGACATGCGAACCATGCCTCTTGGGCAAGATGACTAAAGGACCCCGTTGGATGGAGTGGGCAAGTGATTCATTGGAAATGATACATGTTGATGTATGCAATCTAGTGAGTCTTGTAGCGTGCAGTGGATATCGTTATTTTCTTACCTTCACTGATGATTTGAGTAGATATAGTGTATATTTACTTAATGAAACACAAGTCTGAATCGTTTGAAAGGTTCAAGCAAATTCAGAGTGAAGTTTAAAGATCATCGTGACAAGAAGATAAAAATGACCGCGATATGATCGTGGAGGTGAATATCTGAGTTACGAGTTTGGCATACAACTTAAGACAACATGAAATTTGTTTCACAACTAACGCCACCTGGAACACCATGGTGTGATGGTGTGTCCGAACATCATAGTCATGCTCTATTGATATAGTGCATACTGTGATGTCTCTTATCGTTTTACTACTATAATTTTTGGGGTTATGCATTAGAGACAACTACATTCACTTTAAATAGGGCATCATCTAAATCCGTTGAGATGACACCGTGTGAATTATGGTTTGATAGAAACCTAAGCTGTCATTTCTTAATGTTTGGGGCTGCGATGCTTGTGTGGAAAATGTTTTCACATAATAAGCTAGAACCCAAAGCGGACAAATGTATCTTCATAGAATACCCTAAGAACAGATGGGTATGCCTTCTATCTAAGATCTGAGTGCAAAGTGTTTGTTGCTAGAACTGGGTCCTTTCTCGAGAAAAAGTTTCTCTCGAAAGAATTGAGTGGGAGGAAGATAGAACTTGATGAGGTTGTTAAACCTTTGTTCAACCAGAGAGTAGCGCAGCGCAGAAAGATGTTTCTGTGAAGCCTACGTTAGTTGAAGAGGAAGTTAATGATGATGATCATGAAGCTTCAGGATCAAGTTACTATCAAACTTCGTAGGTCGACAAGGATGTGTACTGCTCCTGAGCGGTACGACAACTCTATCTTGGAGGTCATGTTGTTGGACAACGATGAACCTACGAGCTATGGAGAAGCGATGATGGGCCCGGATTTCGACAAATGGTTGGAGGCCATGAAATCCGAGATAGGATCCATGTATTAAAACCAAGTGTAGACTTTGGTAGACTTGCTCGTTGGACGGTAGGTCGTTGAGTACAAATGGATCTTTAAAATGAAGACAGACACTGATGGTGAATGTCACTATTTGTAAAGCTCGACTTGTTGCAAAGATGTTTGTGACAAGTTCAAGGAGTTGACTACGATGAGACTTTCTCACTCGTAGCGATGCTAAAAGTCTGTTGGAATTATGTTAGCAGTTGCTGTGTTTTCAATTATGAAATCTGGCAGATGGATGTCAAAACATCGTTTCCTTAATGGTTTACTTGAGGAAAGGTTGTATGTGATACAACCAGAAGGTTTTGTCAGGCCTAAGGATGCTAAAAGGTGTGCAAGCTTCGGTGATCCTTCCATGGACTGAAGCAAGCATCTCGGAGTTGGAATATACGCTTTGATGAGGTGATCAAAGTTTTGATGTTTATACAAAGTTTATGAGAAACTTGTATTTGCAATAAAGTGAGTGGGAGCACTATAGAATTTCTGATAAGTATATGTGGATGACATATTGTTGTTCAGAAATAATGTAGAGTTTCTGGAAAGCATAAAACGGTTATTTGGAAAGTGATTTTCAAAGGAAGACCTGGATAAAGCTACCTAATTGTTGAGCATCAAAATCTGTAGAGATAGATCAAGATGCTTGATGAGACTTTCAATGAGTGCATACCTTCACAAGATTTTGAAAGAGTTCAAAATGGATCAGCCAGAGAAATAGTTCTCGTCTGATTTGTAAGGTGTGAAGTTGAGTGAGACTCAAAGCTCGACAACGGCAGAAGAAAGAGAAAGGACGAACGTCGTTCCCTATGCCTTAGCCATAGGCTCTATATTATGCCATGCTGTGTACCGCACCTATGTGTGCCTTGCCATGAGTCTGTCAAGGGGTACAAGAGTGGTCCAGGAGTGGATCACTGGACAACGGTCGGAATTATCCTTAGTAACCAGAGGACTAAGGAAATGTTTCTTGATTATGGAGGTGATAAAGAGTTCGTCGTAAAGAGTTACGTCGATTCAAGCTTTAACACCTATCCGGATGACTAGTAGTAGCAATCTGGATACGTATAGTGGAGCAGCCATTTGGAAATAGTACCAAGTGGAGTGTGGTAGCAGTGTTTACGGTTTGACATAGAGATATGCAAAGTACACACGGATCTGAATATCGCAGGCCCGTTGACTATAAGACCTCTCTCACATGCAAAGCATGATCGAGCCCCAGAACTCATTGGGTGTTAGATTCATAACAATGCGAATCACATGGTGATGTGAACTAGATTATTGACTCTAGTGCAAGTGGGAGACTGTTGGAAATATGCCCTAGAGGCAATAATAAATTAGTTATTATCATATTTCCTTGTTCATGATAATCGTTTATTATCCATGCTATAATTGTATTGATCGGAGACTTAAATGCATGTGTGGATACATAGACAAAACCATGTCCCTAGTATGCCTCTAATGGACTAGCTCGTTGATCAAAGGATGGTTAAGGTTTCCTAGCCATGGACATGAGATGTCATTTGATAATGGGATCACATCATTAGGAGAATGATGTGATGGATCAGACCCAAACTACAAACATAGCATATGATCGTGTGAGTTTATTGCTACTGTTTTCTGCATGTCAAGTATATGTTCCTATGACCATGAGATCATGCAACTCACGGATATCGGAGGAGTGCCTTGTGTGTATCAAACGTCGCAACGTAACTGGGTGACTATAAAGGTGCTCTACAGGTATCTCCGATGGTGTCTGTTGAGATGGCATGGATCGAGACTAGGATTTGTTACTCCGTGTAACGGAGAGGTATCTCGGGGCCCACTCGGTAATGCAACATCACAATAAGCCTTGCAAGCAATGTGACTAATTGTTAGTTGCGGGATCTTGTATTACGGAACGAGTAAAGAGACTTGCCGGTAACGAGGTTGAACTAGGTATGGAGATACCGACGATCGAATCTTGGGCAAGTAACATACCGAAGAACAAAGGGAACGATATACGGGATTAACTGAATCCTTGACATAGAGGTTCGACCGATAAAGATCTTCGTAGAACATGTAGGAACCAATGTGGACGTCTAGGTCCCGCCATTGGTTATTGACCGTAGAGGTGTCTCGGTCATGTCTACATAGTTCTCGAACCCGCAGGGTCTGCACACTTAAGGTTCGGTGACGTTTCGGTAGTGTAGAGTTATGTATGGTGGTGACCGAAGGTTGTTCGGAGTCCCGGATGAGATCCCGGACGTCACGAGGAGCTCCGGAATGGTCCGGAGGTAAAGATTCATATATAGGAAGTCCCAGTTTGGTTTCCGGAAAAGTTTCGGGCTCATCGGTGGTGTACCGGGAGTATCGGTATTGTACCGGGAGTGCCGGTAGTGTACCGGAGGACCTCCGGGAGGGGTATTTCGACCCCAAGAGGTCCATGGGCTGTGGCAGAATAATAACCAGCCCTTAGTGGCCTGGGAAAACAGACACAAAGGCCCATGGCGCAGGAGAGAAAGTCCTAAAGCAAAAAG
Organism: Hordeum marinum; assembly: GCA_022496015.1. NCBI lineage: Eukaryota > Viridiplantae > Streptophyta > Magnoliopsida > Poales > Poaceae > Hordeum > Hordeum marinum. Next base: position 411,368,500 of record CM039678.1, on the reverse strand, counting down.
TGGAAAATCAGCCAATAGGAGGCAATCCTACTCCAACTAGGATTGGAGGTGAAGTAGGATTGCTCCCACCTCCTATTTCGGCCGACCCAAAGGCCTTGGCTGCCTCTCCTCTCCTCTCCTCTTATATATACTAGTGGATTGGGTGGTTTTTGGACAGAATTTCTGGCCATGCTACCCGTTTCACCGGTGCACAGTTTCTCCTCTAGATCGGTTTTCCGCAGCGCTTAGGCGAAGCCCTGCCGGAATCACTCCACTACCATCACCGGAGCGCCGTCACGCTGCCGGTGAACTCTCTCTCCTCTCCACCTCCTCTCGCTAGATCGAGACGGTGGAGATCGTCATCAAGCTGCATGTGTGCTGAACGCGGAGGTGCCGTCCGTTCGGCGCTAGATCGGAAGGACCGTGATCGAGATCGCGAGACAGTTCGTGATGAGATCGCGGAACGGATCGTGATGAGTTCGCAGGACAGATCGTGATCAAGATCGTGAGACGGATCATGATGATATCGCGGGACGGATCGTGATGAGTTCACGGGACGGATCGTGATTGGATCGCGGGACAGATCGTGATGAGATCGCGGGACGCTCGGCGATTTGGATCGCGAAGATGTTCGACTACACCAACCGCGTTTCTTAACGCTTCCCGCTTAGCGATCTACAAGGGTATGTAGATCCACTCTCCCTCTCGTAGATGCTCATCACCATGGATAGGTTTGCGTGTGCGTAGGAAAATTTTTGTTTCCCATGCGACGTTCCCCAACAGGTTGTCATACCACTCAGTAGCAGTACGCGTCCTTGTCGACCTACGAGGTTCGATAGTAACTTGAACCGAAGCTTCATGATCATCATCATTAACTTCCTCTTCAACTGACGTAGGCTCCACAGAAACATCTTTTTGCGTTGTGCTACTTTTGGTTGAAACAAAGGTTCAACAACCTAATCAACTTCTATCTTCCTCCCACTCAATTCTTTCGAGAGAAACTCTTTCTCGAGAAAGGACCCGTTTTAGCAACAAACACTTTATGCATGGATCTGAGATAGAAGGTTCATCAATATGTTACGTTAGGGTATTCTATGAAGATGCATTTGTCCGCTTTGGGTTTGAGCTCATTAGGTGAAAACCTTTTTCACATAAGCGTAGCAGCCCCAAACATTAAGAAATGACAACTTAGGTTTCTATCAAACAATAATTCATACGGAGTCATATCAACGGATTTAGATGGTTACCTATTTAAAGTGAATGTAATTGTCTCTAATGCATAACCCCAAAACGATAGTGGCAAAACGATAAGAGACATCATAGTACACACCATATCCAATAGAGCACGACTATGACGTTCGGACACACCATCACACTATGGTGTTCCAGGTGGCGTGAATTGTTAAACAACTTTCACATTGTCTAAAGTTGTACGCCAAACTCGTAACTCAGATATTCACCTCCACGATCATATCGTATGCATTTTTATCTTTTTGTCACGATGATCTTAAACTTCACTCTGAATTCGTTTGAACTTTTCAAACGTTTCAGACTTGTGCTTCATTAAGTAAATATACTCGTATATATACTCAAATCATCAGTGAAGGTAAGAAAATAACGATATCCACTGCACACTACAACACTCATTAGACCGCATACATCAACATGTATTATTTCCAATAAGTTACTAGCCCTCTCCATCATACCGAAAATAGGGTCTTTAGTCATCTTGCCCATGAGGCATGGTCCGCATGTCTCAACCAATTCGAAATCGAGTGAGTCCAAAGATCCATCAACATGGAGTTTCTTCATGCGATTTATACCAATATGACATTTAGCGGCAGTGCCACAAGTATGTGGTACTATCATTATTAACTTTGTATATTTTGGCATCAATGTTATGAACATGTGTATTACGATGATCAAGATTCAACAAACCATTCTCATTGGGTCCATAACCATTGAAGGTATTATTCATGTAAACAAAATAACCATTATTCTATAACTTAAATGAATAATCATATTGCAATAAACACGATCCAATCATGTTCATGCTTAACGCAAACATCAAATAACATTTATTTAGGGTCGTCGCTAATCCCGAAGGTAGAGAGAGCGTGCCATGTTGATCACATCAACCTTGGAGACATTTCCAACACACATCGTCACCTCACCCTTAGCTAGTCTCTGTTTATCCCGTAGCTTTTATTTTGAGTTAATAAGATTTAGCAATCGATCTGGTATCCAATACCAAGGTGCTACTAGGAGTAGTAGCAAGGTACACATCAATAACACGTATATCAAATATACTTCTGTCAACGTTGCCAACCTTCTTAACTACCAAGTATCTAGGGTTGTTCCGCTTCAGCGACCACTCTCCTCATAATAGAAAGCACTTAGTCTCGGGTTTGGGTTCAACTTTGGGCTTCTTCACTCGAGCAGCAACTGACTTGCCATCCATGAAGTTTCCCTCCTTACCCTTTCCCTTTTCGGAACTAGTGGTTTTACTAACCATCAACACTTGATGATCCTTCTTGATATCTACCTTCGCGGTGTCAAACATCGCGAATAGCTCAGGGATCATCATTTCCATCCCTGGCATAATTATAGTTCATCACGAAGTTCTAGTACTTTGGTGACAGTGACTTGGAGAACTATATCAATCACTATCTTATCTCGAAGATCTACTCCCAGTCGATTCAAGCGATTGTAGCACCCAGACAATCTAAGCACATGCTCAACGATTGAGCTTTTCTCCTTCATCTTGCAGGCCAAGAATCTTGTTGGAGATCTCATATCTAACAACACGGGCACGAGCCTGAGATCCCAACTTCAGCTCTTAAAACATCTCATATGTTCCGTGACGTTCAAAACGTTTTGGAGCCTGAATTCTAAGACATAATGCAAGACGCAGTGAACTATCAAGTAGACATCAAAACATGCCTGTCAGATGTTCACAACATCCACAGACGACGCTACAGGGGGTGGCGCACCGAGCGGTGCATCAAGGACATAAGCCTTCTATGCAGCAACTGAGGACAATCCTCTGACCACGGTCCTAGTCCGCAAAATTGCTACCATTATCTTTCAACTTACTTTTCTCTAGGAACGTATCAATAAACAGGGGAGCTATAGCGTGAGCTATCTACAACATAATTTGCAAAGACAAATTGACTATGTTCATGATAGTGAGTTCAATTAATCATATTACCTAAGAATTCCCACTCAAATTGACATCCCTCCGGTCATTCGAGTGATACACGATCCAAATTCACCAACTTAAGTCCGGTCATCACGTGAGTTGAGGTGGTTTCAATGATGAACATCATCATGTTGATCATATCTGCTATATGACTCATGTTCAACCTTTTGGTCTCTTGTGTTCCGAGGCCATGTCTGTACATGCTAGGCTTGTCAAGTTTAACCCAAGTGTTCCGCACGTGCAACCCTGGCTTGCACCCGTTGTATGTGAACGTAGAGTCTATCACACCCGATCATCACGTGGTGTCTCGACACGACGAACTTTCGCAATGGTGCACACTCGGGGAGAACACAATTTATCTTGAAATTTAAGTGAGGGATCACCTTATAATGCTACCGTCATCCTAAGAAAATCAAGGTGCATAAAAGGATTAACATCACATGTAAATCATAAGTGACATGATATGGCCATGAACTTGTGCTTTTGATCTCAATCCTTAAAGCACCGGCATGATCTCCATCGTCACCGGCATGACACCATGATCTGCATCATCTTGATCTCCATCAACGTGTCACCATAGGGGTTGTCGCGCCCACCATGCTTCTACTACTATTGCTACCGCTTAGCGATAAAGTAAAGCATTACAACGCGCTTAATGATTGACACGCAGGTCATACAATAATTAAAGACAACCCTATGGCTCCTGCCGGTTGCCGTACTCATCGACATGCAAGTCATGATATTCTATACAATACATGATCATCTCATACATCACATATATCTCATCATGTAATTGGCCATATCACATCACAACATACCCTACAAAAACAACTTAGACGTCCTCTAATTGTTGTTGCAAGTTTTACATGGATGCTACAGGTATCTAGCAAGAACAATTCTCACCTACGCATAAACCACAATGATGATACACAAATTGCAATTCAACCTTCTCAAGGACCGCCTTTGTCGAATCCGATCCAACTAGAGTAGGAGAGAGATACACCCGCCAGCCATCTTTGTGCAACAAAGTTACACGTCAGTTGATGGAACCGGTCTCTCGTAAGCGTACGAGTAAGGTTGGTCCGGGACGCTTCATCCCACAATACCACTGAATCAAAACGCGACCAAAGGAGGAAGAATTCTGAATATCAACGCCCACAAACTCCTTTGTGTTCTAATCGTGATCTCATCTACACATAGACCTAGCTCATGATGCCAATGTTGGGGAACGTTGCATGGGAAACAAATTTTTTTCCTACGCACACGCAAGATCTATCCATGGTGACGAGCATCTACGAGAGGGAGAGTGGATCTACATACCCTTGTAGATCGCTAAGTGGGAAGCGTTAAGAAACGCGGTTGATGTAGTCGAACATCTTCGCGATCCAAATCACCGAGTGTACCGCGATCCCATCATGATCCTTCTCGCGATCCAATCACGATCTGTACCGCGATCCGATCATCATCCGTCCCGTGATCAAATCATGAATACTCTCGCGATCCTGATCACGGTCCTTCCGATCTAGCGCAGAATGGACGGCGCCTCCACGTTCAGCACACGTATAGCTTGAAGACGATCTCTGCGTTCTTGATCCAGCAAGAGGGAGCGGATAGGTAGATGATTTCTTCAGTAGCGCGATGGCGTGGCGGCGATGGTGGTGGAACTATTTCGGCAGGGCTTCGCCTAAGCACCGCCGAACTAGACTAGAGGAGAAAAACGATCTAGATGAAGTAGAGGGAGCACGTGGCAATTAGGGTTAGATTTCCCCTCTAAATCCTCTAGTATATATAGGAGGGAGGGAGGGGAGGAGGCAGCCTCAAACCCTCAAGAGTTGGCCGAAATTGGAGGTGGAGGAGTCCTACTCCAATCCTATTAGGAGTAGGATTCCTCCTTTCCACTTGGAAACTCTTTCCACCTCTGCACCTTTGGGTTTTCCCCACCCCTATCCACATGGGCCTTACTGGGGGGATCGTACAGCCCACTAAGGTCTGGCAAGACTCTTCCCACAGCCCATGAGGCCCTTTGGGTCGAGACACCCTTCTCGATGGTCCCTGGTACCCCTCCCGACACTCCTGGTACACTACCAATGAGCCCGAAACTTTTCCGGTGACCAAAGCAGGACTTCCTATATATCAATCTTTACCCCTGGGCCATTCCGGATCTCCCCATGACATCTGGGATATCGTCTGGGAATCCTAAAAACCTTTGGTCACCACTATACATAAATCTATATTACCAAAACGTCACTGAACCTTAAGTGTGCAGAACTTGCGGGTTCGAGAACTATGTAGACATGACCGAGACACCTCTATGGTCAATAACCGTTAGCGGAACCTGGATGCCCATATTGGTTCCTACATATTCTACTAAGATCTTTATCGGTTGAACCTCTATGTCAAGGATTCAGTTAATCTCGTACGTTGTTCCCTTTGTTCTTCAGTATGTTACTTGCCCGAGATTCGATTGTCGATATCTCTATACCTAGTTCAATCTCGTTACCAGCAAGTCTCTTTACTCGTCCGTAATACAATATCTCATGACTAACACTTAGTCACATTGTTTGCAAGGCTTATTGTGATGTTGTATTACCGAGTGGGCCCTAAGATACCTCTTCGTCACACGGAGTAACAAATCCCAGTCTTGATCCATGCCAACCCAACAGACACCCTTAGAGATACCTGTAGAGTACCTTTATAGTCACCTAGTTACGTTGCGACATTTGATATACATAAGGTACTCCTCCGGTGTCAGTGAGTTTCATGATCTCATGGTCATAGGAACATATACTTGACATGCAGAAAATTGTAGCAATAAACTGACACGATCACATGCTACGTTTATAGTTTGGGGCTTGTCCATCACATCATTCTCCCAATGATGTGATCCCGTTATAAAATGACATCTCATGTGTATGGCCAGGAAACCTTGACCATCTTTGATCAACGAACTAGTTAACTAGAGGCATACTAGGGACACAGTGTTGTCTATGCACCCACACATGTATTTGAGTTTCCAATCAGTACAATTATAGCATGGATAATAAATGATTATCACGAAGAAGGAAATATAATAATAACCAATTTATTATTGTCTCTAGAGCATATTTCCAACAGTCACCACATACACCTTCGTAGTCAAAGGGAACGTCTCCTCCCACTAAGCATATCACGAGAAGGCCTGAAATAAATTCAGGAATATGCGAGCACCGGTGTAAAGTATAGGACATGAACCCTAGTGGGTAGAGGATACCACTGTCATCTTAACCATCCAAATGCAAGTTGATTCGCAAGAGCTCCATGTATTTGACTTCCATTGATTTGCGAGCTTATAGTCCTTTTGTACGTACACTAACAACATCTACAACGAGACTTACATGATACAAGCCCCCATTTGTTTGTGAATGCATCATGTTCGCGGACACCTCCCGCTTACCCCTCATTGGTCTGTGTCTCACTCGGCCCCCTCATATTCAAACTCCCAAATACATGCAATTTCATGCAACGTAGATGAACACGAAATAGCTAAATTTAGCACATAGAATAGCATCGGATATATCAAGTTCATTACAATCGGACATAAAATATTTTCACATTAGAATAGATAGTCCACAAATAACAAAGATTAATTAAGGTTAACCAACCATAGATCCCCATTAATCCCATATGCAACAACACACAAACTCGGGTTTAGGTTTCTATCAATCCCGCAACCCACCATAAGCAAATGAATCACATATTGCAACACCCTATAGCGTGAATCCCACATGTGTTCGTGAAACAGCAGGCACAACCATGGCATATCAGAATTAACCCATAGGACAAAAGGAAACTAGTCACACATAATAGAGACACAACACATCATTGGATTATAATATATATCATCAAACTTCATGCTCAAGTAGATATTACATCAGGGTGATAGAGAGTACACCGCTAAACGGACAGGGAGAAATATGTTGATGACATTGACGAAGTTGATGGAGATGATCGTTTTCACGATGGTTCCCCCCCGATGGTGCTCGATAACCACCAATAGAGAGGGGAGAGATCGCACTTCCTACTTCTTCTTTCCAGGCCTTCCCCTATATAGGGGAAAGATCACCCTTATAGTCCCCGGCCTCCATGGGTCCCGGAGGGTGGGAGTGCCTCCTAGATTGGCTCTCCCATTTCTTATTTCTCTCTATTTTTGGTTATGTTTCTTAAGCCAAACACCGTTTCTTTTATAGCCAGAGGTTCAGAACTCTGGTCGACTCAATTTTTTACACGATTTGCTTCTTCTATAAATTAGTTTTCTTGCGCCTAAAGTAGAGCCTCAACCGACCTACGATCTCTCCACACTGACACATGGCACGGGTGGTCCCTATGCCATGTGGGCCTGACATGCACCTACTTGTGTTGGTTCTTTGGTCAAAAATTCAAATATATTCCAGAAAAAATCTAAAAAATCAGGTAATTCCGACTTCATGAATTTTGTTCTTATATTTCATACTAGGAAACATGAATTGGCCTATGTCACTGGATTAACAAGATAGTTCAAACAAAAATTATATAAATTGTCGCCAAAAACATATAAAAGTGGTATGAGAATAACATGAAACAATAAAAGAATACATACGTAGGAGACGTATCAACATCCCCAAGCTTAACTCCTTCTCGACAAATTTTGATGTTCAATGCTACCTCGCATAATCTTGATCAAGTAAATAATCGTGATATGAACTTAGGATAAAAGTGATTCGTGGGAATAATATATTAGCTTGACGTTAAAATAATAATAATATATGAGCATGCAAATCAAAAATCATTTCCTTTCCAGAAGAAAGATGCTAAAAAGATTCCTCACACACTTAATCATAATAGCATAGCACACTTAGTCTTCCTGGCATAGACATCAAATCATGAACTACCCCGGTGCTCAACCAATCAATGAAAATCATGTTTTTCTCGCTTCAACTATTCAACTCCCACGCACTACTTGAGTGTGAGCTACGGCCCTTTGGATGGAAAATATAAGTATGATGCATGTTTTAAGAGAAAAAATTAAGAAAGTCTCGCACCAATGTAGCCGGTCGTTAGGTAACACGGAGGTCTTACAATCAATATTGATGCAAGGAGTAGGGGTTCCCATGCAACGAATGCATTAGAGTTAGGAATGTAAGAAAACTCTCCTAATGAAAGTAAGTGGATTTGCATCCATCTTGCTTGCTCACATCCTCGAGCATTCGAGGAAGCTCATCATAGGAATATGCAAGATAAGTTCTATAATGTGAAAATCCCACTAGAATAAACATGAAGTATACGAAAACCATCAATATGGAAATCATGGTGCTCTGAATCATAAGTGTGTATAAAGATAGTAGCGTGCCCATGTTGGAAATATGCCCTACAGGCAATAATAAATTAGTTATTATTATATTTCCTTGTTCATGATAATCGTTTATTATCCATGCTAGAATTGTATTGATCAGAAACACAGATACATGTGTGGATACACAGACAACACCATGTCCCTAGTATGCCTCTAATAGACTAGCTCGTTGATAAAAGATGATTAAAGTTACCTAGCCATGGACATGAGATGTCATTTGATAACAGGATCACATCATTAGGAGAATTACGTGATGGACAAGACCCAAACTACAAACGTAGCATATGATCGTGTCAGTTTATTGCTACTGTTTTCTGCATGTCAAGTATCTATTCCTATGACCATGAGATCATGCAACACACTGACACCAGAGGAGTGCCTTGTGTGTATCAAACGTCTCAACGTAACTAGGTGACTATAAAGGTGCTCTATAGGTATCTCTGAGGGTGTCTGTTGGGTTGGCATGGATCAAGGCTGGGATTTATTACTCCATGTGACGGAGAGGTATCTCAGGGCCCACTCGGTAATACAACATCACAATAAGCCTTGCAAGCAATGTGACTAAGTTTTAGCCACGGGATCTTGTATTACGGAACAAGTAAAGATACTTGCCGGTAACGAGATTGAACTAGGTATGGAGATGTCGACGATCGAATCTCGGGCAAGTAACATACCGAAGAACAAAGGGAATAGCATACGGGATTAACTGAATCCTTGACATAGAGGTTCAACCGATAAAGATCTTCGTAGAATATGTAGGAACCAATATGGGCACCTAGGTCCCGCTATTGGTTATTGACCGTAGAGGTGTCTCAGTCATGTCTACATAGTTCTCGACCCCGCAGGGTTTGCACACTTAAGGTTCGGTGACGTTTCGATGGTATAGAGTTATGTATGATGGTGAACGAAGGTTGTTTGGAGTCCCGGATGAGATCCCGGACATCACGAGAAGCTCCAGAATGGTCTGGAGGTAAAGATTGATATATAGGAAGTCCTGTTTTGGTCACCAGAAAAGTTTCGGGCTCATCGGTAGTGTACCGGCAGTGCCGGGAGGGTGCCGGGGGACCATCGGGAGGGGTGTCTCGACCCAAAGGACCTCATGGGCTGTGGGAGGAGTCAAACCATCCCATTATGGTCTGGACTAAGCCCCCACTAAGGCCCATGCGTCTAGGGGTGGGAAAACCCCAAAAGATGGAGAGGTGGAAAGAGTTTTCCAAGTGGAAAGGAGGAATCCTACTCCTAATAGGTTTGGAGTAGGACTCCTCCACCTCCAATTTCGACCAAACCTTGAGGGTTTGAGGCTGCCTCCTCCCCTCCCTCCCTCCTATATATACTAGAGGATTTAGAGGGGAAAGCGAACCCTAATTGCCACGTGCTGCCCTCTTCCTCCTCTAGATATGTTTCTCCTCTAGATTAGTTCTGCGGTGCTTAGGCAAAGCCCTACAGGATTAGTTCAACACCACCGCCACCACGCCCTTGTGCTACCGGAGAACTCAACTACCTTTGTGCTCCCTCTTGCTGGATCAATAAGGTGGAGATCTTCCTCGAGCTGTACGTGTGCTGAACACGGAGGTGCTGCCGATTCGGCGCTAGATCGGAAGGACCGCGATCAAGATCACGAGACGATTCGTGATTGGATCATGGGACGGACCATGATGGGATCATGGGATGGATCGTGTTTGGATCGCGGGATGCTCGGCTATTTGGATCGCGAAGACGTTCGACTACATCAACCAAGTTGCTTAACGCTTCCCACTTAGCGATCTACAAGGGTAAGTAGATCCACTCTCCCTCTCATAGATGATCATCACCATGGATAGATCTTGTGTGTGCGTAGGAATTTTTTTATTTCCCATGCAATGTTCCCCAATAGTGGCATCATGAGCTAGGTCTATGTGTAGATGAGATCTCGAGTAGAACACAAAGGAGTTTGTGGGCATTGACGCTTAGATTGCTTCCTCCCTTGGTCGTGTTTTGGTTCAGCGGTATTGTGGGATGAAGCGGCCCGGACTAACCTTACTCATACGCTTACGAGAGACTGGTTCCATCGACTGACGTGTAACTTTATTGCACAAAGATGGCTGGAGGGTGTCTGTTTCTCCTACTTTAGTTGGATCGGATTCGACAAAGGCTGTCCTTGAGAAGGTTGAAAAGCAGTTTATGTATCACTGTTGTGGTTTTGCGCAGGTGAGAATTGTTCTTGCTAGATACCCATAGCAGCCACGTAAAATATGCAACAACAATTAGAGGACGTCTAACTTGTTTTCACAGGGTATGTTGTGATGTGATATGGCCAATTACATGATGAGATATATGTGATGTAATAGATGATCATGTATTGTATAGAATATCATGATTGCATGTCGATGAGTACGGCAACCGGCAGGAGCCATAGGGTTGTCTTTAATTATTGTATGACCTGCATGTCAATCATTAAGCGCTATGTATTGCTTTACTTTATCGCTAAGTGGTAGCAATAGTAGTAGAAGCATGGTGGGCGCGACAACCCCGATGGCGACACGTTGATGGAGATCAAGCCGATGGATATCATGGTGTCATGCCGGTGACAATGGAGATCATGCCGGTGCTTTAAGGATGGAGATCAAAAGCACAAGTTCATGGCCATACCATGTCACTTATGATTTGCACGTGATGTTTACCCTTTTATGCACCTTGTTTTGCTTAGGACGACGGTAGCATTATAAGGTGATCCCCCAGTAAAATTTCAAGATCAATTGTGTTCTCCCCGAGTGTGCACCGTTGTGAAAGTTCATCGTGTCGAAACACCACATGATGATCGAGTTTGATAGACTCTACGTTCACATACAACGGGTGCAAGCCAGTGTTGCACATGCAGAACACTCGGGTTAAACTTGACGAGCCTAGCATGTACAGACATGGCCTTGGAACACAACAGACCGAAAGGTCGAACATGAGTCATATACTAGATATGATCAACATGATGATGTTCACCATTGAAACCACCTCAACTCACGTGATGATCGGACTTGAGTTGGTGAATTTGGGTCATCTATCACTCGAATGACCAGAGGGATGTCAATTTGAGTGTGAGTTCCTAAGTAATATGATTAATTGAACTTATTATCATGAACTTAGTCAGTAGTGTCTTTGCAAATTATGTTGTAGATTACTAGCTCATGTTGTAGCTCCCTAGAATTTTTATATGTTCATAGAGAAATAGAGTTGAAAGATGATGGTAGCAATATTGCGGACTGGGTCCGTGATCTGAGGATTGTCCTCATTGCTGCACATAAGGCTTATGTCCTTAATGCACCGCTCGGTGCGCCACCCCCGCTAGCGTCGTCTATAGATGTTGTGAACATTTGACAGGCACGTTCCGATGACTACTTGATAGTTTAGTGCGTCATGCTTTATGGCTTAGAATTGAGGCTCCAAAACATTTTGAACGTCATGGAACATATGAGATGTTCTAAGAGCTGAAATTGGGATCTCAGGCCCGTGTCGTGAGATATGAGATCTCCAACAAGATTCTTTGCGTGCAAGATGAAGGAGAATAGCTCAATCGTTGAGCATGTGCTCAGATTGTCTGAGTGCTACAATCGCTTGAATCGACTGGGATTTGATCTTCCAGATAAGATAGTGATTGATATAGTTCTCTGAGTCACTATCACTAAGCTCCTAGAACTTCGTGATGAACTATAATTATGCCAGGGATGGAAATGATGATCCCTGAGCTGTTCGCGATGTTTGACACCGCGAAGGTAGAAATCAAGAAGGAGCATCAAGTGTTGATGGTTAGTAAAACCACTAGTTTCGAGAAGGGCAAAGGCAAGGAGGGAAACTTCATGGATGGCAAGTCAGTTGCTGCTCCAGTGAAGCAACCCAAAGTTGAACCCAAACCCGAGACTAAGTGCTTCTATTATGAGGGGAACGATCGCTGAAGCGGAACAACCTTAGATACTTGGTAGATAAGAAGGCTGGCAACGTCGACAGAAGTATATTTGATATATGTGTTATTCATTTGTACCTTGCTAGTACTCCTAGTAGCACCTGGGTATTGGATACCGGTTCGATTGCTAAATGTTAGTAACTCGAAATAAAAGCTACGGAATAAACGAAGACTAGCTAAGTGTGAGGTGACGATGTGTGTTGGAAATGTTTCCAAGGTTGATGTCATCAACATCGCACGCTCTCTCTACCTTCGGGATTAGTGACAAACCTACATAAATGTTATTTGGTGTTTGCGTTAAGCATGAACATGATTAGATCGTGTTTATTGCAACACGGTTATTCATTTAAGTTAGAGAATAGTGGTTATTCTGTTTACATGAATAATACCTTCAATGGCCATGCACCCAGTGAGAATGGTTTGTTGAATCTTGATCGTAGTAATACACATGTTCAACATTGATGCCAAAAGATACAAAGTTAATAATGATAGTACCACATACTTGTGGCACTACCGCTAAATGTCATATTGGTATAAATCGCATGACGAAACTCCTGCTGATGGATCTTTGGACTCATTCGATTTCGAATCGCTTGAGACATGCGAACCATGCCTCTTGGGCAAGATGACTAAGGACCCCATTTTCCAGTTTGATGGAGCGGGCAAGTGATTTATTGGAAATGATACATGTTGATGTATGCAATCCAATGAGTCTTGCAGCGTGCGGTGGATATAGTTATTTTCTTACCTTCGCTGATGATGTGAGTATATATAGTGTATATTTACTTAACGAAACACAAGTCTGAATCGTTTGAAAAGTTCAAGCAAATTCAGAGTGAAGTTTAAGATCATCGTGACAAGAAGATAAAAATGTCTGTGATATGATCGTGGAGGTGAATATCTGAGTTACGAGTTTGGCATACAACTTTAGACAATGTGAAAGTTATTTCGCAACTCACACTACCTGGAACACCATAGTGTGATGGTGTGTTCAAACGTCATAGTCGTGCTCTATTGGATATGGTGCATACTATGATGTCTCTTATCGTTTTGCCACTATCGTTTTGGTTTTATGCATTCGAGACAACTATATTCACTTTAAATAGGGCACCATCTAAATCCGTTGAGATGACACCATATGGTTTGGTAGAAACCTAAGCTGTCATTTCTTAGAGTTTGGGAATGCGACACTTATGTTTGATAAGCTCTAGCCAAAAGCGGAAAAATGCATATTCATAGAATACCCTAAGAACAGTTGGGTATACCTTCTATCTCAGATCCGAGTACAAAGTTTTTATTGCTAAAACTAGGTTCTTTCTCGAGAAAAGTTTCTCTTGAGAGAATTGAGTGGGAGAAAGATAGAACTTGATGAGGTTGTTGAACCTTTGTTTCAACCCGAGAGTAGCGTAGCGCATAAAGTTGTTTTTGTGTAACCTACGTTAGTTGAAGAGGAAGTTAGTGATGATGATCATGAAGCTTCGGATCAACTTACTATCGAACTTTGTAGGTCGACAAGGATGCATACTACTCCTGAGTGGTACGGCAACCCTGTCTTAGAGGTCATGTTGTTGGACAACGATGAGCCTACCAGCTATGGAGAAGCGATGATCGGCCCGGATTCTGACAATTGGCTAGGAGCCATGAAATCCGAGAAAGGATCCATGTATGAAAACCAAGTATGGACTTTGGTAGACTTGCCCATTGAACGGCAGGTCATTCAGTACAAATGGACCTTTAAGATGAAGATAGACGCTGATGGTGAATGTCACTATTTGTAAAGCTTGACTTATCGCAAAGAAGTTTCTACCAAGTTCAAGGAGTTGACTATGATGAGACCTTCTCACACGTAGAGATGCTAAAAGTCTGCTAGAATTGTGTTAGCAGTTACTGCATTTTTCAATTATGAAATCTGGCAGATGGATGTCAAAACATCGTTTCCTTCCTTGAGGAAAGGTTGTATGAGATACAACCAGAAGGTTTTGTCAGTCCTAAGGATGCTAAAAGGTGTGCAAGCTCCAGTGATCCTTCTATGGACTTGAGCAAGCATCTCGGAGTTGGAATATACGCTTTGATGAGGTGATTAAAGGTTTTGAGTCTATACGAAGTTTATGAGAAACTAGTATTTACTATAAAGTGAGTGGGAGCACTATAGAATTTTTGATAAGCATATGTGGTTGACATATTATTCATCGGAAATGATGTAGAATTTCTGGAAAACATAAAGGGTTGTTTGAAAAGAGTTTTTCAAAGGAAGACCTGGATAAAGCTACTTAATTATTGGGCATCGAGATCTATAGAGATAGATCAAGACGTCTGATAAGACTTTCAATGAGTACATACCTTGAAAAGATTTTGAAAGAGTTCAAAATGGATCAGTGAAAGAAAGAGTTCTTGCCTGATTTGTAAGGTGTGGAGTTGAGTGAGACTCAAAGCTCGACCACGGCAGAAGAAAGAGAAAGGACGAAGTTCTTCCCCTATGTCTTATCCATAGGCTCTGTATAGTATGCCATGTTGTGTACCACACACGTGTGTGCCTTGCCATGGGTTTGTCAAGGGGTACAAGAGTGATCCAGGATTGGATCACTAGACAACGGTCAATATTATCCTTAATAACTAGAGGACTATGGAAATACTTCTCGATTATGGAGCTGATAAAGAGTTCGTCGTAAAGAGTTACGTCGATGCAAGCTTTAAACCAATCCGGATAACTCTTAGTAGCAATCCGAATACGTATTGTGGAGCAGCCATTTGGAATAGTTCCAAGTGCAGTGTGGTAGCAGTATTTACAGTATGACATAGAAATTTGCAAAGTACACACGAATCTGAATATCGCAAACCCGTTGACTAAAAGACCTCTCTCACATGCAAAGCATGATCGAGCCCCAGAACTCATTGGGTGTTAGATTCATAACAATGCGAATCACATGGTGATGTGAACTAGATTATTGACTCTAGTGGTAGTGGGAGACTGTTGGAAATATGCCCTAGAGGCAATAATAAATTAGTTATTATCATATTTCCTTGTTCATGATAATCGTTTATTATCCATGCTAGAATTGTATTGATCAGAAACTCAGATACATGTGTGGATACACAGACAACACCATGTCCCTAGTATGCCTCTAATAGACTAGCTCGTTGATCAAAGATGGTTAAGGTTTCCTAGCCATGGACATGAGATGTCATTTGATAATGGGATCGCATCATTAGTAGAATGATGTGATGGGCAAGACCCAAACTATAAACGTAGCATATGATCTTGTCAGTTTATTGCTACTGTTTTCTGCAAGTCAAGTATCTATTCCTATGACCATGAGATCATGAAACTCACTGACACCGGAGGAGTGCCTTGTGTGTATCAAACGTAATTGGGTGACTATAAAGGTGCTCTACAGGTATCTCCGAGGGTGTCTGTTGGGTTGGCATGGATCAAGACTGGGATTTGTTACTCCGTGTGACGGAGAGGTATCTCAGGGCCCACTCGATAATACAACATCACAATAAGCCTTGCAAGCAATGTGACTAAGTGTTAGCCACGAGATCTTGTATTATGGAACGAGTAAAGAGACTTGCCGGTAACGAGATTGAACTAGGTATGGAGATGCCGACGATTGAATCTCGGGCAAGTAACATACCGAAGAACAAAGGGAATAGCATACGGGATTAACTGAATCCTTGGCATAGAGGTTCATCCGATAAAGATCTTCATAGAATATGTAGGAACCAGTATGGGCACCCAGGTCAAGGTATTGTTTATTGATCATAGAGGTGTCTCAGTCGTGTCTACATAATTCTCGAACCCACAAGGTCTGCACACTTAAGGTTCGGTGACGTTTCGGTAGTATAGAGTTATGTATGGTGGTGACCGAAGGTTGTTCAGAGTCCTGAATGAGATCCCGAACATCACGAGAAGCTCCAAAATGGTGTGGAGGTAAAGATTGATATATAGGAAGTCCTGTTTTGGTCACCGGAAAAGTTTTAGGCTCATCGGTAGTGAGTGCTGGGAGGGTGACGGGGGACCATCGGGAGGGGTGTCTCAATGCAAAGGACCTCATGGGCCTTGGGAGGATTCAAACCATCCCCTGGTGGGCTGGACTAAGCCCCCACTAAGTCCCATGCGTCTAGGGGTGGGGAAAACCCAAAAGGTGGAGAGGTGGAAAGAGTTTTCCGAGTGGAAAGGAGGAATCCTACTCCTAATAGGATTGGAGTAGGACTCCTCCACCTCCAATTTCGACCAAACCTTGAGGGTTTGAGGCTGCGTCCTCCCCTCCCTCCCTCCTATATATGCTAGAGGATTTAGAGGGGAAAGCGAACCCCAATTGCCACGTGTTGTCCTCTTCTTCCTCTAGATCTGTTTCTCCTCTAGATTAGTTCTGTGGTGCTTAGGCGAAGCCCTGCAGGATTACTTCACCACCACCGCCACCATGCCATTGTGCTACCGGAGAACTCATCTACCTCTCCACTCCCTCTTGCTGGATCAAGAAGGCAGAGATCTTCATCGAGCTGTACGTGTGCTGAACGCGGAGGTGTCGTACGCGCGGCGCTAGATCGGAAGGACCGTGATCAAGATCACGAGACGATTCATGATTGGATCGCGGGACGGATCATGATGGGATCGCGAGACGGATCATGATTGGATCGCGGGACGCTCGGCGATTTGGATCGTGAAGACGTTTGACTACATCAACCGTGTTTCTTAACGCTTCCCGCTTAGCGATCAACAAGGGTATGCAGATCCACTCTCCCTCTCGTAGATGCTCATCACCATGGATAGATCTTGCGTGTGCGTAGGAATTTTTTTGTTTCCCATGCAACGTTCCCCAACAGACCCCTCTCTTCTTTTCCCTTTTTTGTTGGGCTCTTTTTACAGGGTAGTTTTGGCCTTTTTATTCCTCATAGGTAGGGGCAACACTCTAGAATGCATCACAGTCTTATTTACTCAAAACTTATAATATAAATGATGACTATTTATGAATGCTTATGGCAGTGTACCAGTATGAGCAACGATCTAGCGTAGAAAAGATTATCAAAAGATGGCCAAGCCATGAAAATATCATGCTAACTATCTTAAGATCATGCAAGGCTATATTACAATGAAAACATAAGTCATGTAATGAATAGTAATGATGGAAGTTTCATGGAAATATATCTTGGAATGGCTATGGTAATGCAATGATAGGTAGGTTTGGTGGTTGTTTTGAGGAAGATATGCTGATTTATGTGAGAGAGTGTGTATCATCTTGCGGGGTTGGATGCACTCGTGAGGTCTTGCACCAAGTCTCAAGGTGAGAGTAGGCAATGCACGGTACATAAGAGGCTAGCAAAAATATGGTTAGATGGAAGTGCACATAAGACCAAAAACTCACATTACTCATAAAGAACTCGAGTATTTAATGTGAAACCCTAATATTCTGTCTCAAAGCAAGCGCAACCCTCTAGAGGAAGGTTGGTAGGAGTTAATCATTGTGTGCTCGTGATCAATACATCCATGAGTGCCACTTTAAGACATCCCACACTTTGTCTTCTTCGCCAATACCATTATCTACCACTTTCATGAATACGTCCTCAGGAGCCTTAACATCGGTATTTGTACTAAACATTAACCATTTACCCACACATTCATATATCACGATATTGCAAAAACTATTGCAAAGAATCAAACTTATCATGTTAAATTATGTACATGTCTTATGCAAGTTTATCTATATACTAACACATACATATGACCATCGTATTAAACCATGCCAACAACCAATTTCTATTCAACTCTCCACAAACGAATAAGTGAAGCAACAGAATTATAATCCTTTCTACAAAAGGCTTATCCAAGATCTAACAAATATAAGGGAAGCAAAATAGCATTCTATAAATAACAGTACTACAAGTGTAGAAAAACGATCATCCAAACTTCAAAAGATATAAGTGAAGCACATGAAGCATTCTATAAAACCATACTCAAAAGATATAAGCAGAGTGTAAAGAGCATTCTACTCCCGGCATAGTGAATAACTAAAATAAAAAGGAACGATGCTCCAAGAATTTATGCATATTATAGGAACAATTAAAAATATATGGCCACCGGAGACATACCAATAGTTGTTGAGAAAGAAAGAAGGGATGCCCCGAGCATCCCCAAGATTCTTGATTGCCCTTGGATATTTACTTTGGGTCACTTGGGTATACCTTGAACTCTTCCCTCTCCTTATTCCTCTCATATCTATGTCTCCCATCAGTCTAAAAAACTTTGTCCACACGAAACCTGACATAATATAACTTTTATTAGAGGGGTTAGTACAAATAATATCAAATCTCATCACTCTTTCTATAAGAATATTTTATAACTATAATGTAGCATTACCTATAGTATCCTAACACAATTCTAACGCTCCCACATCAATGGGGCTTAACAAAATTGCAAACATAAACAAATATAGAAACTGGAACGACAATAGATGGATACATGACAGTGTGTAAAGATGCAAATGGACCATATACTTTTTTAACTTTAAAAGTTCTAAAAATGATGACGTAATAAAAAATTATATGAAGGTACTACTTAAAAAGTTCACAATTTTTTTACTTCCAGTAAAATATGATAAATCAACTACTACTAATAGAGTGGATTTGTAGAAGAGTATATGTTTTTCTTTGAAAAGCTTATGTGATTCAAAATTCACATAGTTTCCATGGGCATGAACCAAGTTCAAGTACGTCCCCACTTAAACATTGCTCATTTTCTCACCTTCACTTTTTTCAAAAAAATACCCACTTTGTTTTTTGTTCTCTGAAAATATTATAAGCACATAAAATAAGAAAACAACTCTCTACAATTTTCGGGTTGTCTCCGAGAGAGCTTTCTTTAATGTCACTAAGCTAGGCATAACGTGCTCAGGTAATCATCAGACCTTGATCCTAAGGTACATCAAAGTCAATTTTAATTAGTAATGATTTGGATCTTAAATATGATTGCAAGGTAACATATTTCATATAACAACATAGTCTAACTCTCTTTCTATGCATTGGCATGTCATAAGAGAACAATTCATGCACACTTAATAAGGGCCAATACTTATTATAAGTAATTTCTTTCCATTTTATTGCATTAGAATATAAAAAGGTGGAGATAAGGTTTCTATCTCATAATAATTTCAATTAGGAGCAGTAAACATATGCATATTATATCCATTAGAATCATCGTGTGCATGAGAGAAACACAAGCCATCAATATAATACTTAATAAGCACCTACTTCTCCGATGTATTGTAGTTGGGAGAATTCAAAGAAAATATAGGACTATCAAGTGAGGTTGCAATAGCAACGACTTCATTCTTAACATTACAAACTATAGCAAATTCATCTCTATAAGCATCATTAATATTGTGACATCATGGCCATAGGCATAGCAAGCATCAATTTCATGAAAAAGGGATATTTCAAATGAATCCAAGGGATCATAGAATCCATCAACATAGCATTCATCCTTTGGTAATCATGGAGAGAAATTAAACAATGCATGAATTAAAGAGTTACTCTCATTAGAAGGTGGGCACGGGGGATCAACCCGCTATTCCTCCTTTTGTTCTTTCCTCTCATCCTCATCTTTTCATTTAGTGAACTGACTGTTTCAGTAATTTCTTCTTCCATAGACTCCTACAAAATATTGGTCACAAACATTCTCTCAATCAATTCACTAATGTGAGCATTGTATCCATAGTTTTCATAGCAATATTTAGGTATGTAAAGATTTTCAGATTTGTAAGGAGCATCATCATCCATTTGAAGCAAAGAAGCAATTTTATAACCACCCTGAAAAGCAACAAATGTTTCTATTTGTTCCACTTCATAGTAACCATATACACTAGTAGCATAAGAATCCAAGGTTTCATTAACATTAAGTTCACATTTTAAAGGAAGGTGTTGAATCTCCATTCTAGATCAACAAGTAAACTCATACATAGAGCAAAAATTATAAGCATACCAATGTATCAATCTTATTTGATCCCATAAATAGTTCACTTTTTAATTCACGATAAAATCCCTAAATTACTCATGTTGATACGAAGTTTATCCCATTACCATGCTCAACGAGAATTTAGCAGGATATCAAAGAAATATTAGATGTTCCACACATAAGTAGCATCAAGGGATTTAGGAGGTTCCCCATCTCCACGAGTAGCAACTATAACTATTTTTTGGTTGTTTCATGTTCCATATCCATAATTGAAGATAGAGAACAAGTTAGAACAGCAAATAAAATCACTTAGTGATAAAGCTAACAAGCGCATACGAGAATATTCACCCCACGATATTGCTCCATGGCAACGGCGTCCAAAAAGGTCATGATAACCCACAAGTGTAGGCGATCAGTTGTAGCCTTTTCGATAAGAGTGTTGAACCCAACGAGGAGCTAAGAGCCTAAGACTAGAATTAATGTTCTCTCAAGTTCTATCAACCATCGATACAACTCTATGCACACTTAATGTTTTCTTAACCTAGAAACAAGATAAACTACTTTGTGTGAATAAACGGATAACTTCGCAATCTACTAAATAATGTCTAAATAAAAGTTAGGTATTGTTTAAAAAAAGTAACAATAATGGAAAGAGTTTTGGAAGAACAATAAAGAAAAGGATTGCCCCTAGGAAATTGGATATGAATTAAATGATAGTGATAATCATCATACTTATGTAGAATAGGCCTAAGCTAACGTATTATCCATACTTGGGTTATACGTTCTTATGAATGAAACTCTAGCAAGAACATGCAAATACCAAAGATTCATTAAGGTAAAAACAAACTATATAATTAAGTTGTAAAGTCTTTGCTAATCCCATATGCAACAACTCACGAACTAGGGTTTAGGTTTGTATCACTCCTGCAACCCACCATAAGCAAATCAATCACATATTCCAACTCCCTTTAACGTGAATCCTTTACGTGTGCGCGAAAGAGTGGGAACCATAGGACACCATTATGATATCATACATCTCATATCAACCATAACATATCACAATTAACCCATAGGACGAAAAGAAACTATTCAGGCATACTAAAAATGCAACACATCATTCGATAATAATATATAGAATCAAATACCATGCCTAAGTAGAGATTACATCGGGGTGACAAAGAGTACACCCCTGCACGAAGAGGGAGAAAGATGTTGATGCTGGCTGGGAAGTTGATGGAGATGCTCATCATCATGATGGTTCCCCCAGTGACGCTCAGACACCATCGGGACAGAGGGGGAGAGCCCCCTCCTCCTTCTTCCCCTCAATGGGAGAAGGATTCCCCCTCTGTTCATTGTCCTCCACGGCTCCTTGGATCTCCCCTCTCTTCTTTCTTTTTTGTTTTCGATTCTGTTTCTAAGGCCGAACACCGTTTATTTTATAGCTGGAGATCTGTAACTCCGACCGGGCTAAAAAAATGTACTTGATTTTTGTCTATAAATTAGCTTTCTTGTGCCCGAAGTAGAGATTCAGCCGACATATGGTCTCTACATACGGACACATGGCGCAGACAGTCCCTAGGTCACACCCCTAGGTTGTGTAGGGCCCACGAGCGCCGCCTTGCATTGATTCTTTCGCCAAAATATCAGATGTATTCCAAATAAAATCACCATTTTTAGGTCATTCTGACTCCTTGATTTTATTTTTATTTTTTTCACAAACACTAGTAAACAGGAACTGGCCTTTAGCACTGGATTAGTAGGTTAGTCCAAATAAAAATAATAATGCCAAAAATATATAAAAGTGGTATGATTATAGCATGAGAATATAGAAAATTATAGATAAGTTGAAGACTTATCAATGTTAGAGAGAAAGACCTGGTGCGGAGCACCGTACGGTCATCCCCTTGGAGACACAATCATCGCACCAAGCACCGAGTGGACCGATGACAAGAGCATGTGCAAGAGTTACCAAAAAAGAGGTGACCTATCTTCTTATTGAACTTCCTTTCATTTTACTAGGGACATGACTGCTACCTCAAGGGGAGACAATGTACATTCTCAGGTACCAAGGATACATCCATGGAGAAGCTAGGGTGCAGGCCAAGCTTGGGTGGAAGCGGAGCGAGGATGAGAAGTCCCACCGCAGTTGTAGCAGCTGCCATGGAGTCGGGCAAGGATGAGAGACACCATCAAAACGTGTGTAGGATGTGCACTGCGGGGAGCGAGCTCACAGGAACGAGCTCATAGGGGATGCGACATCAGCTCGTCACACAACGTGCCCGCGCTGCTTGGTCTGTCACGGCGTGATGCCTTTGGCTGCATGTGACGCACATATCCTAGTTGTCATACAGGCTCTACGTAAAGGTTTACATACTACTCCCTTCATCCTGCAATGTAAGACGTTGAACTGAAGATAATTAGCCACAACCGTGGAGCGTGGGGCAGTTACAATGCTAATAGAAATACTACTTCTGTCTCATAATGGTTAAAAATATCTTGTATTATGAGACGGAGCATATTGCTTGTAATACTCCTTTCGTTTTTATTTACTTTATATATTATAGTTAATTAAAGTCAAATTTTATAAAGTTTGACCAAGTTTATAGTAAAGAATACAAACATTTACCGTAACAAATTTCTATGATGTGAAAGTTCATCCAATAATGAACTAATTGTATAGATTTGTTATTGTATATGTTAACATTTTTATCAATAAACTTTGTTAAAGTTTACAAAGGTTGACTTTGACCAAAGTTAATATACGGAGTAAATAAAAACGAAAAGAGTAATATTTTATATTATAAGTCGGAGGGAGTAGTACACATAGTTGTTGTAGAAGTCTTACGTGCAAATATGATTATGGTGTAACAAATGATCTCATCATTCGTGGACAGTTTGACGTGACGGTCTATCAGCCTTTTCTGAATCTTTGTTAGCAACACAAATTAAGCGTCAACGACAAACATGTTTCGCAGTGAATGCCGGTTGGCATCATATGCATAGGACCAACGGGGACGGTTCCCTCTTTAGCTGACACGTGAAAGTGTCACTGTACACGCGTTAGCGTTTCTTGCAAGAAATCAAGCAACTAGGTTCTGATCTTAGTAACAAGTCTCTAATCTTTTAGATCCATAAAAAACTACAGATTGAGGTGGTCCACGTACGTAACGTACTAGCATAGCCAAATACGGGTATGATTTTGTTCAAGGAAGGTCATCTTCTGTTATTAATGAGCGAATGGTGTATGCATGGAAATTTCAGAGGGCAGCATTCAACGCGAATCCGTAACTCCATTAACTTAGAACAGTGCTTGTACTACTCTACACTGTGGAACTGGAGTCGTAACATATAAAAACATCACGTCACAGCTAAAGCTTTACCGAAAATGAACTACTACGCCCTCCTTCGTCTGAAAATACTTATCACAAAAATAAATAAAATTAGATGTATCTAATATTAAAATATGTCTAGATACATCCATTTCTCAAACAGGTATTGCCGGACGTAGGAAGTACTTTGCATCGAAATTCTAGACTTTTAGTCCTTATTCAAAGTTGTTTTCTTTGACGAACTACTTATTCAAAAGACGCCTTTATTTATGAAATCAGACATAATGGCTTTCTCTCTAAAGAAGAGCCCTTTGGTGCAACGTTAGGCTTGATTATATATGCATTCGATAGATTTTGAAAAAAAAAACTAGTATTCACACACGACCGAGGAATAGCAAAGCTGCACTAATTTGTCATACACTGAAAACATTGATACACACAAGACAAACACACAGCCATGCATCTTATCCACTTAACCGGTACATCGTGGAACCCGATATAAGGCCAACTCCAACACACGACCTAAAACGAACGTCCGTTTTGTCCGGATTTCGTCTGTTTGGGGATGGCAATGAGATCGTGTCCGTTCGGATTCGTGGATGCGGCGGCCGTGTGTCCAATGGACGCATTTCGGCCGCATGTCCCCCGTGCCATGCAAAAGTGAGAAACGAAGGATTTAAGTCGCGGCAGCGGTTCACACTAGTTCACACCGGCCTACAATCTGACGGCGGCAACAAAGCCAGCGGCCGTCACAAAAGCAAGCCTTCAGAATGGACAAGTTTTTTCGCCGGCAACAAAGCCAACGGCCGGCATAGGAGGCAGCCTTCAAAAAGGACTGCATCATGGCCATCGCGGCCGAGGTCTCACCTAGATCATGCCATCGTGGGCGAACATCTCCTTCTGTTGGTTTGTGAACCTAAGCCTTTCTCTCCGGTGACATGTTGTTCTTGTCGACGATCATGATCGCTAGTGCCACCTCCTTGGCTTTTGTGTCAGCATTGGTGGCCTCGATCTCTAGCTTCTTGAGTTGAGCGGCCTCCTCGATGTCAAGCTTCCTCTTCTTCACGGCCTCCTCCATGTCAAGCTTCTTCGTTGAAGATCTAGGTATATCTTCATTTGCTCCTCCTTCCCTTTGCTCCTCCTCTCCTCCCGCATTTCCTTTTGGCTCATCATATCCTCTAAAGTTCCTTGCAAGGCTATAGAAGACGCATCACGCTTCTCGTCGGACTTCAAGCTTGTCATGCCCCTCGGCCTTTTGAGCACGTCTAAAGGATCAGCCTGAGCCGCATCCTTCTCTCCTCTCTTCTTCCTACTAGCATTGTATTGGTCCCTAAACTTGGGGCGATCTTTGATGAGCACCCAACAATGCGTGAGAGTGAATGGCTTGTCTTTGTGTCGGGTCTTCAAGGCTTCCAAAGATTGGAATGCCTACACAACCAAACATGCGGCCGGAATTGTAACATGAAAGGACATAGAATGCATGAAACTTAAATGGCATGCCGACATGAATGGACGCATGATGGAAAATAGAGAGGTTCATACCAAGCCACCAAGGCCTAAGCCGCTCAAGGGATGGGCTTTGACGCTCTCAAGCGCGACACAATATTTATTGCACTCTTGTTGGATGAATCCCCATCTTTTTTGGATTTAATTGATGTCGTGAGTGCTTGTGTATTGGTAGGGGGCAAACATTCTTTGCTCATGAAAGTTCTGTTGGAAATATGCCCTAGAGGCAATAATAAGTTGTTGTTATTATATTTCCTTGTTCACAATAATTGTTTATTATCCATGCTATAATTAAATTGATTGGAAACATAAATACATGTGTGGATACATAGACAACACTTTGTCCCTAGTATGCCTCTAGTAGACTAGCTCATTGATAAAAAATGGTCAAGGTTTCCTAGCCATAGACATGAGATGTCATTTGATAACGGGATCACATCATTAGGAGAATGATGTGATGGACAAGACCCAAACTATGAACTTAGCATATGATCATGTCAGTTTATTGCTATAGTTTTCTACATGTCAAGTATATGTTCCTATCACCATGAGATCATGCAACTCATTGACACCGGAGGAATACCTTGTGTGTATCAAATGTCCCAACGTAACTGAGTGACTATAAAGATGCTCTACAAGTATCTCCGAGGGTGTCTATTGAATGGGCATGGATCAAGACTGGGATTTGTTACTCCGTGTGACGGAGAGGTATCTCAGGGCCCACTCGATAATACAACATCACAATAACCCTTGCAAGCAAAGTGACAAAAGAGTTAGCCACAGGATCTTGTATTACGAAACGAGTAAAGAAAGTTGCCGGTAACGAGATTGAACTAGGTATGGAGATACCGACGATCGAATGTTGCGCAACTAACATACCGAAGAACAAACAGGAACAAAATACGGGATTAAGTGAATCCTTGACATAGAGGTTCAATCGATAAAGATCTTCGTAGAATAGGTAGGAACCAACATGGGCATCCAGGGTCCGCTATTGGTTATTGACCGTAGAGGTGTCTCGGTCATGTCTACATAGTTCTCGAACCCAAAGGGTCTGTACACTTCACGTTCGGTGACGTTTCAGTAGTACTGAGATATGTATGGTGGTGACCAAAGGTTGTTCGGAGTCCCGGATGAGATCTCAGACGTCACGATGAGTTCTGAAATGGCCTGTAGGTAAAGGTTTATATATAGTAAAGTGGTGTTTGAACTCTAGAAAAGTTTCGGGCATTTCCGGCAGTGTACCGGGAGTGACGAATGGGTTCCAGGGGTCCACCAAGTGGGGACCACACACCCCAAGGGCCACATGGGCCTTAGTGGTGGCGCACCAGCCTCTGGTGGGCTGGTGCGGCCAGCCCTATGGGCCTATGCGCAGGAGAAAGAGGAGAGGGGGAGGAGTCCTGATCGGAGGAGGACTCCTCCCACACCCACCTCCTAGATGGAGGTGGACTCCTCCACCTCCCTGGTTCGACCGACCCTAGGGGCAAACCCTAGGGTGCCAGCCCCTCCCCCTCCCTCCTATATATATTGGAGGGGAGAGAGGGCAGCCGCACCCCAAGCCACGATGCATCCCTCTCTCCCAACGGCTAGACCGTTATTCCTCTAAATCGTTTCGGCGGTGCTTAGGCGAAACCCTGCCGGAACAGCTCCACCACCACCGTCACCATGGCGTCGTGCTGCCAGAGTACTCATCTACCTCTTGGCCACCTCTTGCTGGATCAAGAAGGCGGAGATCGTCATCGAGCTGTATGTGTGTTGAATGAGGAGGTGTCGTTCGTTCGACACTAGATCGGGACGGATCGTGATTGGATCGCGGTACAGCTTGCGATTTAGATTGCGAAGACGTTCGACTACATCAACCATGTTTCTTAACGCTTCCCGCTTAGCGATCTAGTACAAGGGTATGTAGATCCACTCTCCCTCTCGTAGATGCTCATCACCATGGATAGATCTTGGGTGTGCGTAAGAATTTTTTTGCTTCCCAAGCAACGTTCCCCAACAAGTCCTTGTGAATTCTTGTCCAAAATACCACTCCTTTATTCTCGGAACCTTTGATTGGATCTTGGACGATTTGCTTCCAACTCTCGCAAATCAAAGTGTCCTCAGCTTGGCTATATGATCCTGTGTGAATGCTCTTCCTCCTCTTTTGTGCTTCGGCCTTTTGGTGAGCTCGTCGATGAAACACAATGGCTTCGCAGAAATATCAACCTCATTTTCTCAATATTCACAATACAAGTCATCCTATTAATGCCACGAGTTGCCATGGTCGTCCTCATCATCGTCAACATCATGGCCATCGAACTGAGAGTCATCATAGGGAGCACGGCCATCCAAGCTTTTGGTCGCGTCGACATCAAAAGGTCGCTCTTGGCCGTCGACGCAGAACGCATCACCACGGCCCTCGAATATGACGTTTTGCATGAACGAGGACTAGTAAGGGTCGACTACCGTCAACGTCTGCGTAGGCAATGGCATATCGCCAAACAGCTTGCGGGCGCCGGCAGTGTTAGCCGACTCGAACGACCAGGGCTGCTACCTTTGCGCGTCGTCTTCACAATGGCCAGCGCCACTGTACCCCGATGTGATGTTGAGGTCGATGACGCTTGCGGGCATGGTCAGATCGACCACCATGCAGTCCGGCGATGTACAGAATCGCATCTGCCCATGGCCGTGCGGCGATAGAGCACGAAAATCCGGCGCACGGACGAGCTCGGGGTGTTGGAAAACGTTGCATGGGAAACAAAAAAATTCCTATGCCTCACCAAGATAAATCTAGGAGATGAGCATCTACGAGAGGAGAGATTGCATCTACATACCCTTGTAGATCGCTAAGCGGAAGTGTTAAGAAACGCGGTTGATGTAGTCAAATGTCTCCGCGATCCAAATCGCTAGCCGTCTCGCGAACTCCCAATCAAGTGCCGAACAGATGACACCTCTGTGTTCAACACACATGCAGCTTGATGACGCCTTCACCTCCTCGATCCAGCGAGTGATGGTGAAGTAGTAGCCTGAGTCCTTTGGCAGCACGACGGCGTGGTGGTGGCAGTGGCGGGACTGATCCGGCACGTATTCATCGTGCACTGCCGAACCAATCTAGAGGAGAGACGAGCTATGAGGGAGGGAGAGACCGCGCCATGGCTTTGGTGAGGCAGCCCTCCCTCCCCTCACATATATATAGGGGGAGAGGAGGAGGGGGCTGGCGCCCTAGGGTTCCCACCCATAGGGGCCGACGGCCAAGGGGGGATGCCTTGGCCCCCAAGGCAAGTGGTGCGCCCCCCCTCCCTTGCGCCAACCCTAGCCCAGCCACATGGGCCTTGGGTGCGAGGGGCGTCCAGCCCACCATAGGCTGGTGCGATCCCTCTCCCAGCCCATGGGGACCTCCGGGGTAGGTGGACCCCCTCGGTGGACTCTCGGAACTCTTCCGACATCTCCATCATAAAACTGGTAAGTCTCGGAACTTTTCCGAACTCCGATTTCCTTCATCCTATATATCATTCTTCACCTTCGGACCATTCTGGAGTTCCTCTTCACGTCCGGGATCTCATCCGGGACTCCAAACAACCTTCTGTCACCAACATAATAACTCGACTATACTTATATCATCACCAAACGTTAAGTGTGTAGACCCAGCGGGTTCGAGAACTATGCAGACATGGTCGAGACACCTGTATGGTCAATAACTAATAGCGGGACCTGGATGACCATATTGGTTCCTGCATATTCTATGATGACCTATATCGTTTGAACCTCGATGTCAAGGATTCACTTAATCCCGTACGTAGTTCCCTTTGTTCATCGATATGTTACTTGCCCAAGATTCGATCGTCGGTATCTCCATACCTAGTTCAATCTCGTTACCGCCAAGTATCTTTACTCGTTTCGTAATACAATATCCCGTGGCTAACTCTTTAGTCACTTTGCTTGCAAGCTCATTATGATATTGTATTACCGAGTGGGCCCTAAGATACCTCTCCCTCACAGGGAGTAACAAATCCCAGCCTTGATCCATGCCAACCCAACAGACACCCTCAGAGATAGCTGTAGAGTACCTTTATAGTCATCCAGTTATGTTGGGACGTTTGATACACACAAGGTACTCCTCCGGTTCCAGTGAGTTGCATGATCTGATGGTCATAGGAACAGTTACTTGACATGCAGAAAACTATAGCAATAAACTGACACGATCATATGCTATGTTCGTTGTTTGGTTCTTGTCCATCAAATCATTCTCCTAATTATGTGATCCCGTTATCAAATGATATCTAATGTCTATGGTCAGGAAACCTCGACCATCTTTGATCAATGATCTAGTCTATTAGAGGCTTAATGGGGACACAATGTTGTCTATGTAACCACACATGTATTTGAGTTTTCAATCAATACAATTATATGATGGATAATAGACGATCATCATGAACAAGGAAATATAATAATAACTATTTTATTATTGCCTCCAGGGCATATTTCCAACAGGGGGAACAATGTTGCGACGATCAATGGGCCGACGAGCATGTGCTGGCCGCGACCGGTGAGGAGTGGGCCAAACCCATCATGAGGAGGACGTGCACCTTGGATACGATGGACTCCTTGTTGTTGATGTCGGTCTGGTGCTGCATCGCACGCCGCAGGGCAAACTTGGAAGTGTACTGCACGTCGGCCTTCTTGTCACTTTCCACAGCTCGTCGGTCCCTCCTCTTGGCCGATTCCTTGTTGATCTTGGCGGCATCCACCGGCGTGAGCTCCGACTGAGACTTCCTCTTCACATGATTCTTCTTCGCAGGCTTTGCCACGAGCCAAGTGGTAGGTGGTGGGTCGCCGAGATTCGCGTCGTCAGCCATGGTGGAGGGAGGGGGAAGGCTGGAGCGCAGGAGTGTGGAGGGTGGTGCGCGGAAGGGTTTTGGAGGAAAGGGGGGGCAGTGGCCGACTGTGCCATTGATGGGCGGGCCAGGGGAGGACAAGGGCGCACCTCCCGCCCGTCCGCGCGCTGTCCGTTTGGCCACAAACTAGGCTCAAACTTGGGCTGGGAATGGGTCAAAAACGTACAGAAAACGGATAGTCATCCGTTTGCGGCCACGCGTTGGGAGGCCTGCTGTGTTCGTTTATCCCCAAACAGACGCGAGCGGACATGGTGGGGTCGCACGTTGGAGTTGGCCTAGTATTTCACGCTTCACGGTAGCTATAATGTCCCAGAAAGAGAAGGCATGTGTCCGAGCAAAACATTCTACAAATTGTATCAGAGTGTGACCAATGCCTTTTCTTTTCCCAAAAGGAGGTGCTCGGTTCATTTTTGGGGAGGGGATTCATTGCATGCATGGGCAGGGGCACGCAACACCCTTTTTTTGACTTTCAACTTTCAATCTTTCGTATCTTTTGAATGAAAATTCTAACTTAAATTTCATTCTCATATGTGCGTTCTGGTGGCGAGCATATTCAAATGAGATCTATTTTAGATACAT
The DNA here is from genome assembly GCA_022496015.1 of Hordeum marinum. Taxonomy (NCBI): domain Eukaryota; kingdom Viridiplantae; phylum Streptophyta; class Magnoliopsida; order Poales; family Poaceae; genus Hordeum; species Hordeum marinum. The sequence continues at coordinate 411,337,778 of CM039678.1, read as the reverse complement.
TTTGACGAGCTATTAAAACTTCATTAAGTTAAATTTCTGAAACTTGATACTACCAGATTATGACGCAGTCAAACTCCCCCTGCTCAGCTTAATTTGTGTTGCTAACAAAGAGTCAGAAAAGAGACATAAATTTAAACCCTACCAGATTCTGACGCCGCCACCCCCCCGGGCCATCAAAGGGCCTTTTCTGACTCTTAATTTGTACTTACGAAAGCTAAGCTTAATTTGTTAGCAACACAAATCAAGCTCAGCTTTCGTAAGTGAAGGGGGGGCTCAGTCTTTTCCGACTCTTTGTTAGAAACACAAATTAAAACTTCCATCGGCTTAGCTTTCCATCTAAACCCTATCCAATTCTGACGCTGCCAAACCCCCCCTCGCCATCACCCTCCCTGCACCTGAACCCGTCAACCTTTGACTCCACTCCATCGGGGACAATGATTTTTTTTGCAATTTTTAGTCCAGCTACATGATTATGATGCTAGAAAAGACCACATGCACATGAATTAACAAAACTATTGTGGTGGCATGCCCTGTAGGCGACATGTGGTACCTGTCACCACTGCTGAAGGTTGTAAGGCCGCCACAGCCTGTGATGGCACCCCTTGCATCACAGGAAACTACACGAGGAGGGAACCATGAGCCACGTGGAGCCGGCCGCCATGTGTTGTGGCGGCAGCCTCTGCGGTCATTTGCAGCCTCTTCCATGTGGTTCTAAGCGCATTCATGTAGTAGCTCACATGCCGCAAAATGAAACCGTGTAGTGCTTCAGCATTCTTTGTGACACAGAGTGTGTGTGGGCTTGTGAGGGATGGTCGGACCGTGATTGTGTTGATCCACCTGCCCAGCAGCGAGGTCTTCGAGCTTTTCGATCGCCTCTATCTTCTTCTCTCGAGGGCAAAACAATCAACTTTGGACAGGCTTCCGAGTCTTGCTAGGTATAGCTAAGGTGTAGTATGTCGCAATCCACTAAATGCAATTCTTCTTCTCTTCTATTTCAGTTTTCATCTTACACTAGTACCCAAACTCCCACTTCTTGATAGGATTAGAATTGAGAGAGGCTCACTCAAACATGCATCTAAATGTGTGCCATTAAAGAACGAACTATTTGTTACTATGACAAACCATTATGTAATTGAACTTAACAAATGATGTAGAATCACATAGGAGTAAGAGAACATCCTGCCGCCACAACCCATGACAATAGGCTCCACCTGATTCACCCGTTCCGTTGCCCATCCCCGCCTCTCGCGGTTTCCTGTGATGCAAGGGCTGCCGCCATGTGTTGTGGCGGCAGGCCTTGCCATCTTCGACTGTGACGGCAGGTGCTATGTATCGCCTGCTGGGCCTGCAATCATTGTAGTTTTGTCAATTCCATTCGCGGGTGATCTTTTCTAGCATTACACTCGTGCATGTGGTCTAATATGACAAAATTATCTTCGGACGGACCGGCGGCAGCGAAGCTTGTTTCCTTTTTGAAGTCATCATCATGGTTCTCATTGCCCGTCGTGTTGCTGCAGGGGAAACTCTAATCCTTGAACCAGGAGGTGGCGGCACTCTGGTGTTGTTTCCTTCCTGAAGGCAATGCCTTGGAGTACATGGTTAGTCATATGCGCCCGCATCTCTTCGTGTTAGGGATGATATTGCTGCGCTCAGCGCCTATGTATCATGCCATGGGTACGTGCGTGTATTGTGGTGACGTGCGTTTGTATCCGACTGTTATTGATCATTGCTTTAGAGGCCCAATTTTTAGGGGGGGGGGGGGGTGCACGAGAACAGATGTTTGGAGGCCGAGCTCCATGGAGCTCTATATTTTTGAAAAAAAATTCAAACTTTTTGGTTTCAAAAAAATCTGAAAAAATTATGCAAGTAAAGAAGGACGTTATGTGTAGTATGATATGCACAAAAAAGACAAATTCACGGCATAGGACGATGAATAGTATCATGTGTTAAAAAACTTCAGATTTGTCTTTTTTGTACCGGCCTCATCTTAACGTTTTTTTTTTGAAAATTTACACACATGTGTGTTACGCCCTCACATATCTCTATATATTTTTTCAGAATTTTCTGAAATGTAAAAATATGAATTTTCATGAATTTTGAATTTTGCATTTAGAGACCTTCATGAAGCTTGATCTCCAAAAGCAATTTCCATAGCAAACACGCCCTTTTATTCATGTCAACATTGTTATTACATATAGCACTCACCCGCAAAAAAAAACATTGTTACATATAGGAGGGATGTAACACCGTTTGCATATACAGTACTTCTTGCTTTGCACTAGCTATAACTGCCCCCCCAGACGATAAGTGTACGAACAAAACATTTAGCAAACTATATCGGACAGTGACCGACGCCTTCTCATCGTTTGGCAGCTCCATTCAGACGTAGTAGCGCTCACATCTCTGGAACATACTACTCGTTTACGCACCCTCGTTTTCCTTCAGATTATTTCGCTCGCATGCATGGGTGCACGTGCATACGTTCAAACGAGGTCCTCCCTCATCAGGCCAGCGAAGTCGTCGGCGTGTTCCTTGGTGACGCAGCTCGCGAGCAGCCGCGTGCCGGCGAGCGGCGCCGGTGCCTTCAGGACGATGACCGACGCGATGAGGTCGCAGTTCACTAGCGGCCCGGCCGTCATGGGTGTGCCGTACCCGTAGTCCACGTCGGAGAACCCGAGCTTGCTCCAGTCCGACACGTACACCGACTCGTAGTCGAACGTCATCTGGAACGGGTCGCGGCCGCCGGTGCGGCACTCAGCCCAGCTCAGACATTCCTCCGCCATGCGCCGCTTCGCTTCGCGGACCACCCCCACAATCTCGACCACCGAGGAGCTGGCAACCATCTCCGCCGGCGCCGACACCTTCACCGGGAAGATGGCGTTGCCCCAGTATCCCGGCTCCAGCTTCAGCACGTGGCGGGCGCTGGCGAAGAAGCAGAGCTTGACGTCCGCGCCGGGGACGACGACCGGGCCGATGGCCCGCGTCCGGCACTGCCAGAGCTTGGCTATGACGATGTCGAAGCCGGAGCAGTGCTTGCCGCCGGTGAACTTGGAGTACTGCAACTTGATCTTGTCGAGGTATGCGACCGGGAAGTCAAACGCGATGTACTCGAGGGCCAGTACCGGCAGCTCCGGGAGCGGGCCGGGCTTGATGTCCGGGTCGGGGAAGCGGTCACGCCCCCAGACCGGCTTGACGCGGGGCTCGGGGAGGCCGCGGGCAAGGTCGCCGACGGCGTTCAGGAACTGGGCCGCGCCCGTGCCGTCCGCCACCGCGTGGTTGGTGCGCAGGCCGATCACGAAGCCGCCGCAGGTAAACGTCGTCACCTGAGAGATCACAGGTTGACAACATTAAAAATGTGCACGAGTTTTTCAAGTGTATTAATGACAAATGCAAGTATGCAACTAATTATCACAAGTTGACATATGCACTAGTATCATCAAGAGGAAAAGAAAGAGACATATGCACGAGTTTGGTTGCACAAACAAAAGAGAGTTGGTGTAGTGTATTTACTAATCGGGACCGAGAACGTGAAGACAAAACCGAAACAATGTACGAAAAACAAAATAAGAACCTGTATCATGGCAAGGCTGTTTTGCGGCTCGACGGCCCAGAGCTCTGCCGTCGGGTACGGCACGAGCTGCTCCTTGCTGAGGAGCAGCGGCCGCTCCAGGAAGTTGACGTCGGCGAGCGTGCAGTTCGCGGTGGCCTCGACGAAGTAGACGCCCTCGGCGGAGCACAGCACGGAGGGGCGGCTCTTGTCATCGCCGTCCACGATGCGGCCCGCGAAAGGGTAGTAGTGCACCAGCGCGTCCGCGAGCGCGCCGCGCACGACGGCCGCCGGGGGCTTCCTCTTCTCTTCCGCGCCGGCGTCCTCCGTCTCGGTCACGGCGTCGCGGTACACGTGCACGGACTCGACGAGGCCGCGGTGCGTCGGATAGCGGTCAACCCACGCGAGTGGCAGCGTCTCCGCCGGCGTCGCGGCGGAAGGCCGGACGGGGCCCTCGGACACCTTGGTCACGGCGAAGACGCCCATGGTTATGTTGTGCCAGTTACGTGGTTGCCTAACTCGCTGTCAGCGGCTAAGGTTGCCTGGACTGGAGTGACACCGCGGTGCGGCATGGGCATTTATAGGAGCGGGAGAACTGCCTACTACATTGTTTTGCCACCTCGATTGGTCGATCACCACAACCATTTTCAACAAAAGGTTGGAAGATGCATGTCTGGTGATGACTAATTTACGTTTTATTCTCTCCCCCGGAATGCGAATGCACAACGGTAATTCAAGTGGCGATTAGTTGGTTGTTTTTTTTAAAAAAAGTGGCGATTAGTTGGAGTCGATGGGTCGTGGAGTATTATTTTGAGAGAATGCGCCCGTCAATTTCTTTTAAGAAGCACGCAAAAAAATCTTTTAAGAGACCCCGTAGAAAAATAATTGAGAGAGAATGCTTGCTACGGACGATTTCTTACGGAATGGGCTTACGATATTAGGAGAACAAAAACAGCGATGCTACATCGTGGATTATTACGATTTTTTTTAGCATAGTATGGACGCAATAGCTCATATATGCGTGCATACACTTACCCTATGAACGCACACACTACCCTATGAGCACCCCCGAGAGACTAAGCCGACATATCATCTTGAGATTTACGAAGTCATCGTAGGCGTCTCGTCATCGATGGAAACGTCTCCTCCTACTGAATGCACATCGTCAGAAATCCTAAAATAAATCCAGGAATAATGCAAGCACCAGGATTCAAATCCTGGTGGGCTGAAAATACCACTGTCCCTCTAACCATCCGACTACATGTTGGTTTGTGAGTATTACAAAAAGTTCACGGAGTGACAATGATCCGGCAGGTTGTGATTGGATTAAGGGAGAAGGAGGGGGCCCACCCACCTGAAAATCAGGGGGGAGAGAGAATTTATAAAAAAGGTGCGTAATTACTCCCCTAAAAAGCCGGTGTCCCAAAAAGCTAGACCTACATTTTATGGCTTTCTATCGATAAAAACCCCTCGAAAAAAGAACATAGAATTTATAAACTTTTTATTAAATAGCTTTCCAAATTAATTTACTCCCGCCCATGAATTCAATTGAGATTGGTCCCTTCATCCTTCTATTACCAATCATATTCCAAACAATCCAAAATAAATTGCATGTAAGAAAAATAAGTAACCTTTAGTAGATGTAGCATTACTCGGTAGGAAAACTAGGAAGAGAAGCAAAAACCCGACATCTATTGGCAGCTACCAAGGGATCTACGTAAACTTCCTAACTAACTCTTTCTCCATCCCTTGAATTTAACGAGGGTGGCCCCTTCCTTCCCCTATCTCGTATCACAAGTCGACATGTTGCTCATTAAGACATGTACAATGATGTTATCTTGGGACTGCCACGTTGGATAAATGATAAGGTGGAGGAGGGAGAACTTATAAAAAAAGGTTTGTCTTCTCTTATTTAAGAGAAGACAAGAGATGATCTCTTAGCGCAATATGTCCCACCATATTTTTAGGAATATCTAGTTACTGAAGATAAAAATAAAAGATGAACCATTGCAGACAGTTTTTTGTCATCTCTAAATTACATGCAAGACTTAAGATATGACTATCTTATCAACTATTGTACATGCCCTTACATTAATTCTATAATTAGCATTACGTAGGTGTAGCATTACTCGAAGAGAAATTCAGAGAAGGAATTAACGGAGAAGATAACAAGTCATCCTACATATTAGGGTATGTATAATGTGGTTGATAAGTTAGTCTTACTAGATGATGCCCTGCGCGTTACTGCGGGAATCTTGGTAAAACATATGTATAAATAGATGCCAGAAAACTAAAACTATTACGAAACCAAATTTAAGAATTCTTTTAGGATATATTTTGAAAACAATAAAGTATATGAAGCATGTGACAAAATGTTGTGTCAAAAGCGAAATCTATTGGATTGAAGTCAAACGGGTTGCCATTTTTAACCAGAATGTGCAACATATGACCTACATATGTTTGATCGCTCCAAATGTACAACATACAAATATAGTTAGGTCATTCTATAAAAATATGTAACATGACCGTGTATGCCCGCATAAAAATAAGTGAGACGAATTAACATGCATGGTTGGTGAGGTGGCATGGTTGCATGAATAGATTAGTGCACAAATTATAACTTATGACTACATGCATGACTTGATGATGTGGTATAGTTGCATCAAGAGGAAAAATAGGTAGTGGTTGGTGAGGTGGCATGGTTGCATGAATAGATTAGTGCACAAATTATAACTTATGACTACATGCATGACTTGATGATGTGGCATAGTTGCATGAAGACGAAAAATAGATAGTGGGTTGTAACTATTTAAAAATAGAGGATTTCTACACTGGCATGTAATCTAGAGAAGATAACAAGCTTAGTTCGCCTATATATAGTTATTGTTATTTCGGCAGATACATAGCGACACTAAAGTTATTTTTCAACCACGGTTTCGACTTTAATTTGAATTTTTTTATAATCCTTTGCTACTTAATTTTTTCGAGATATCCTATGGACGTCCTAAAAACTTAGATAATTAAAACTACACTCAACTTATCCTTATATTAGGGTTCATCAACAACTTAATGACTCATTTATTTTGTTTTATTATTAAATATAGGGTAATCTCCTTTCTCTGCATCGAGCAAACTTTAGTGCATTGACAAAAGATGCCTTGACAATTTTTTATTTTTAGTTTATGTATGGAGACACTTGGAGTTGGGGATGTGTACGGTTGGATGTTGATTTAAAGATTCGAACATATTGACACTAAAGACCTACAGGGAACTTATTGGCAGACAACCTTTGTCTAAATCCACTCATACTTCGAGATGTCATCTTTGATCATCAGGATTTCTACGATGCACGAAAAGAGTGAAATGACATTTTCATTCTTACAAGATTGGTATGGGGTTACCACAGACGTTAAATTGCACGCGAGAGTAACATATGATTTTGCACAAGAGGTTGGAGTTAATGAAAAAATTCCTACGAAACTAGTACACATGAATTGAAGAAAAAACCTTATGAATTGCAATCCTAAGAATCAAATAGCCAATGTAGGACAAAATCCTAAGAATTAGAATCCTGTAAAATTCACTTGAATCAAGGAGGTCACACATTGTTAAAATATAACTCTGGCCTCGCATGCGTTGTACATAGATAAGTGAGCTCAGGGGGATTATATCTGGATCAACATAATTTTACTATTTTATGGTTGTAACCAAGAATGCGGCTTCATTGATATTGGGAGTAAAAGCAATTTTATTAGAAAATAACTTCACTTTTTGTGGAGATTGAGTTCCAATTTAGGATAATTTTACAGAATTGATCTATTAAAATAATTAGACAGTTGTTCAAAATCCTGGCATCAATCAAAACTTGTTTTGTGGGCCACGACAGTGTTTCTGTGCTCTGGACTTCAACCTCATCTATGTTGCCTATCTACGCTCATTGAGCTTCCTGCGGCATTGAATCTACAAGAAGGTTGTTGAGGCGCCGGCTCGGCGATCAATGAGGATGAGAGAGGAAGGACCGTGCATGGTACTGAGATTAATCCCACCGAGCGCTTTTTGCATGGTGGAGAAATGGTGGGTGAACGGAGAACGGTGAGTTGGCGATAGCACTATTCAAAATTAGTCCTTAAGCAGTCCTATGTTCTATTCACAAAAACTGTGATCTAGTGGAAAGCAGAGGGCACACCAAACAATTGCATTTTGATCGTGTTTACCAAATCCACCAAACTCGAGTCGATCAGTAGGAGTACTTGATAAAAGAGATCGATCATATGTCAGCTATGGGGGTAGAGATAGAATTATTGGAGGACACATGTCAACTTTAGAAATACACACCAGGAAATTAATCTTGTGTAACAAAAGACAGCAAGTGATGTTTCTTTGTATTGGATGTCCTCAAAAGGGACAAAAAAGTGGCATTTTTTTGTTCTCAAATAGGTTGGATTGCTTACTGCATGTGTCACGTGGTAAAAAACTTGCATTTCTAACGGACCACTTCCTTATTTGTCCACTTTGTATGTTCTCTTATACTGTTGTATTTGTTCTTGAATGGAAAAGGTGAACCCGGTTTAGAATATATCATCTTATTTGTCACATGTTATGTTTGCATTGTTGTCTAGTTTAACATGGTAAGTTGTTCTAGAACTAACACTGCCTGTTGAGAATGAAACTTTTCTTTGAAAATAGAAGATTGCATCAATCATTTTTTCTGGTAAAGGATGGATTTTATTGACCCCAACCAACACATCAAGAGAATACAAATACAATGAGCACTCACTCAGCATCTTCATAGCTAGAATGCACACAGCAAACACCAAAACACACATAGAAAATATGCCGGCAAATAGTAAAGTCATATAAGAGCATCTACAGCATGAACATGCAAAATCGGTCCTTCAAACGCCCACAGACGCGCCCGGGCGTGTCCGCGGACACTGACTGGTCACGCCTCTAATAATACATTCTACATCCGGATGCCTGAATTAGAAACCTCAAATCCATATTATTAAGCGGAGGTCGTCTAGCTTCGCTGTGCTCATGTCCAACGATTGGGTTCGCCACTCGTCGTGTCGGTTTGGTCGCGCTGAGGTAGAGTAGGACATGGGACACCAGCTGGCGCACGGGACTCGATCTTCCGCCGTCTCCCATGCCCTACTCTTCCTCGTCGGAGCCCATAACCCGTACGGTGCCAGTGGACGTGAGGTCTATGACTAATCCTTCCTAGGAGGAGCCGACGTCCACCACGATGAGCTTGCGACGCCCACATTGGCGCACCCTATGGGCCGTCGGAGATTTTAACCCCGCCTCTCCAACGTCAACCACTGCGAGAGCCTTCGCCGCCTCCCACGCCCGCTGCCTCGCACAGAGGGCACGCCACACCATGCTAGCGTTCGCGGCCGCCCATGGCGCGTCCTCGACGCACCAACAGAGAGGTTGCGCATCCGCCACGGCGCTAAGATGCCAGATGGACCACACTACCTCCGATGAGGAAGTGATGCTGGATCCAGGCACCGGTTGTGCTGACGTAATGGATTCCCGATGTTGCAAGTCCGAGCATTGCCGAGGGGCGGCCGCCTCCCGGAAGCGGTGGCGTAAGCCAGATGACCATCTCCTCCTCGGGGCCACGTGAGACGATCTCGTGGTCGACGGATGTTGAGGTGGAGGACTTGGATGCGCTGCCTGCCATGCCGGAGAAGGCCGGAGATCGACTGATGGGGGCTTGGGTGGCAGATGAAGTGGGGGAGAGTTGAGTGAAGTGGCTAGGGTTTGGTTCGGCGAGCGGATGGGGAATAATAAATGTGCGGTCGATGTGGTCCATTGCGGGCCAGGCGAGCGTGCCCGGGCGCCCTCATATCCGCCTCGTATTTGGGCTGGATATGAGGGGTGCTAGTTAGCCTAGGCGTTTGAGGCCAGTTAGAGAGGCCCGGGTGGGTCAAAATTTCGTGACCTGTCAGTGACCGGGCAGCCTGCCCGGGTGTTTGAAACGGGTATGAGGGGTCCGATTGTAGATGCTCTAAGACCAAAACTATGCGCATATGAGGAAAAAACCGAAGCGATCAAACCAACGATCGATAAAGTACAACAATGACCTTATCTGCACCAATCATCTCATGACACCGCACAGACATTGATGTTCTTCAACGGCAATGCCTTTAGGAACGGAGCGATGCTCAAATGCCGCAATAGACAGATCCATCCACCAAAGGCCATATTCTAAATTTACCCTCGAAGAGCTAGTCCGAGCATATCCAAGCAATGCCTTCAACAAGGTAACAACATAAAAACATAGCCATCGTCAAGTATACCAACTTGGGTTAGACCTAGGCATTGCCCCTGGAGCTCAAGACTGTGTGCTTGAGTCACACCACATCTAAGTCACTCAAATGTCGCCGCTACCATTTTTTCGCTATCCCAGCAGGTACATGTCATTTTTGACCACCTCCGCTTCACGACCATACCCTCCGCATCAATTTGTCGTTCATATATACCACATCGTCAAAGACAACCACCAGATGTGAAGGGAGAAACTCTCACAAAGAACTTTCGATGACCGACACAATCTGAAGTGAGGTTGTCACCTGGAGTGATCACTACAAGGACCAACACTGATAGCATAGCACATTACCGCCGACTGCACCTCGTAAAAAAGATCTATGTCCATGCCCGTCGGCCCACGAGCCAACATTGCTGGATCTAGAGCACGAAGGCGGATCGCCATCGCCGATGCGCACCCGCTAGACCAAGAGTGTGATGACCCACAAGTATAGGGGATCTATCGTAGTCCTTTCAATAAGTAAGAGTGTCAAACCCAACGAGGAGCAGAAGGAAATGACAAGCGGTTTCCAGTAAGGTATTCTCTGCAAGCACTGAAATTATCGGTAACGGATAGTTTTGTGATAAGACAATACGTATCGAGTAACAAGTAACAAGTGTAGCAAAGGTGCAGCAAGGTATCCCAATCCTTTTTGTAGCAAAGGACAGGCCTGGACAAAGTCTTATATAAATAAAAGCGCTCCCGAGGACACATGGCAATTTCTGTCAAGCTAGTTTTCATCATGCTCATTTGATTCGCGTTCGTTACTTTGATAATTTGATATGTGGGTGGACCGGTGCTTGGATGCTGCCCTTACTTGGACAAACTTCCCACTTATGATTAACCCCTCTCGCAAGCATCTGCAACTATGAAAAGAATTAAGGTAAACCTAACCATAGCATGAAATATATGGATCCAAATCAGCCCCTTACAAAGCAACGCACAAACTAGGGTTTAAGCTTCTGTCACTCTAGCAACCCATCATCTACTTATTACTTCCCAATGCCTTCCCCTAGGCCCAAATAATGCTAAAGTGTTATGTAGTTGACGTTCACATAACACCACTAGAGGAGAGACAACATACATCTCATCAAAATATCGAACGAATACCAAATTCACATGATTACTTATAATAGTACTTAACCCATGTCCTCAGGAATAAACGTAACTACTCACAAAACATGTTCATGTTCATAATCAGAGGAGTATTAATTATCATAAAGGATCTGAACATATGATCTTCCACCAAGTAAACGAACTAGCATCAACTACAAGGAGTAATCAACACTACTAGCAACCCACAGGTACCAATCTGAGGTGTTGAGACAAAGATCAGATACAAGAGATGAACTAGGGTTTGGAGAGGAGATGGTGCTGGTGAAGATGTTGATGGAGATTGACCCCCTCTCGATGAGAGGATCATTCGTGATGACGATGTCTTCGATTTCCCCCTCCGGGAGGGAAGTTTCCCCGACAAAACCGCCCTGCTAGAGCTCCAGATTGGTTCTGTCCAAGTTCCGCCTCGAGACGGCAGCACTTCATCCTGAAATCTCTCTTTTGATTTTTTTCTAGGTCAAAACCCAACATATAGGAGAAGATGGGCGTCGAGGGCCTACCAGGTGGGCCACAAGCCTGCTAGGCGTGGCCAGGGGGTGGTCGTGACTGGTAGGCTTGTTGCCTCCTGGTGGCCCCCCTCAGGTATCTGTTTTGCCCAGTATTTGCTATATATTTCAAAATAATTCTCCATAAATTTTCAGGACTTTTGGAGTTGTGCAGAATAGGTATCTCAGATTTGCTTCTTTTCCAGTCCAGAATTTCAGTTGCCGGCATTCTCCCTCTTCATGTAAACCTTGTAAAATAAGATAGAAATGGCATAAGTATTGTACCATAACGTGTAATAACAACGCATAATGCAATAAATATCAATATAGAATCATGATGCAAAATGGACGTATCAGAGTGCACTAACTGCACAAAACAACAGCTCGCCTCCTGACCGGGGCATTGTGCCCACCCCGAGCACGCCCAACCGCCGCATCTCTACCATGCCTTCACGCCGCTGTGTCGCAACCGCGCCTTGCTGGATGCATATGGTCAAGCCGATGTTGGGAAAAGGACAAATGTACCACCACCTCCATCCTTGGGAGCCTCAAGGGCTTGCCCTCCGACTGTCTCTAGTGGCAGTGAGGAGGAGAGGAGGGGACGGGAAGGTCGGCTGCTACTACTTTTTTGGTCGCCACGCGTGTCGCTCGTGAAGAGTGACGCGGGGGCCTCCATAAATTTAGGACTGGGTGCTCTAAAAATTGGGAAATAATTTCACTTCTCATCCTCTTCATCAACTTGCATGCATCACCTTTCACTTTTTGAAATTGAACCAGGGTGGTTAGGGAGCACAATTGCATGGCTAACCACTTGGCTATGGCTTTCCTTGCTAAAAATCATGCATGCATAGTACTTATGTTTAATACAACATTTTTATTTTGTGACCCTAACAAATGATAGCATATCCAAAAGTTTGGCAGGGTACTCTGAGCACACATCAAAAGTCTGTCATGCCACGCTGAACACAAAATTAGTGGCTAAGCTAGAAACAAGTTTAAAGGTCGCATGTGCCAAAAATTGTGCACACGATGCTGGATGGTGTTTGAAATATGCCATAGAGGCAATAATAAAGTGGTTATTATCATATTTTCTTGTTCATTAAAATCGTTTGTTATCCATGCTATAATTGTATTGATCAGAAACTCATATACATGTGTGCACTAGTGCAGAAATGGCTAGCCACAACTCTTGTACGTGGCATGCCATTTCTCACCAACGTCAGCACTAATATTTTCAAATGGTGTTGGTGTTGGCTAAATGGAAACGTCATAGTTATTCAATTAGTGCTGGCATTGCACATTAGCCCAGGCGTTGCAAATTAGGCCCACTAGGCAGACACGAGCACTAATCTATCTAATCCCCGGTCCATGGCCGACCTACTCCCCACTCTCTTGAACCCCCAACTCCACGTCCTCCTCTCAATCCCCGCCGCCGCCCGTAGCTGCCCCATCTGCCGCTGCCCGTCGTAGCCCCACCCAACGCCGCACATCACCGCCCAGTCTGACGCCGCGTGTCGCCGCCTCGCTTGACCACGCGCCCGACGCATCCTGTCGCTGCCCGCAGACCCTTCTTGCCGTCGAGCACCTCGTCGTCTCCGTCACTGGTATTCCTATTTTCTATACTATTTTTCTATACTATTTGTTAATGAAATATTTAGTATCTATAAGTTTATTAGTCATTGCTACAATGCTAGTTAAACTTATAGCAGTCATCGGGGATATACTATTTGTGAATGAAATGTTTGGTATCTATAAGTTTATTAGTCATTGCTACAATGCTAGTTAAATTCATAGCATTGGTCGGGGATATACTATTTGCTACTATTTTTCTATACTATTTTGTGTATGAAATGTTTGGTATCTATAAGTTTATTAGTCATTGCTAGAATGCTAGTTAAACTTATAGCATTGGTCAGGGATATACTATTTGCTACTATTTTTCTATACTATTTGTGAATGGTATCTATAAGTTCATTAGTCATTGATACAATGCTAGAGGAAACTTTTGTTGGTATCTATAAGTTTATTAGTCATCTATACAATGCTAGAAAGAACTTTTGTTGGTATCTATAAGTTTATTAGTCATTGCTACAATGATAGAAAGAACTTTTGGTCTCTATTAGTCATTGCCAAAAGGCATAAACTTTCAATTTTTTCAATTATTAAACACAACCTAAGAAATTTATTTTGTATGAACCTGTTTCTATCAAACACAACTTAAGAAGTAGCATGGATGACTCTAGCCTGTGGGTAGGCTCCTCTGATCATTGGTCGAGGTTTTCTGAAGATAATGGTGATGTGAGCACCAATTAGGTAATTAAGGTTAAAAAACATGCATTAACATTGCAAACATCCAAATTAATTGTTCATTATTTGAAACCCTTGGCAGGCATACTTAGGAGGTCTGTCTTCGCTGGCTGTCGTTGTGTAGTCTTCAGGTGACGTCGACGTGCTCAGTCACGAGCTGATCGTGTCACGCCAAAGCACCCTCAAGGAGAAGGACAAAATTATAGATGACAATGCTATTGTCTATGATAAGATTTATAGTCTCGAAGGTCAGATCACGGCATTGAACCTCGAGATAACTGAGATCAATAAGAACATAGAAGTACTGAATGCCCAGAGGACTCGGCTGAAGACGGAGAAAGCACATTACATCATGGAGGGGCAGACAAATAGGAATAAGCTTCGTGAGATGAAGTTAGTCCTTAGGAAAAACTAGCTAGCTAAGTAGTAATTGATATTTTCCTTTTGTATATGAAATGTTTGGTATCTTTTGTGAGTGAAATGTTTGATATCTTTTGTGAATGAAATGTTTGGTATCTTTTGTGAATGAAATTAATGTTTGGTATCTTTTGTGAATGAAATTTTTGGTATCTTTTCTGAATGAAATGTTTAGTATCTTTTGTGAAGATGGTATTTTTTAGTGGCTAAATATGACAGTGTTGGCATGCAGCTCTATCCAACACCAACAGGTGTTCAAAACACTTCTAGCATCGTGTCCAACGCAACCAGTATATTTCAATGGTGGCGCCTTATTGCTGGCGTAGGGCATCTATGCCAGCAAGGCCATTTTGGCGACGCCATAGATAAGCTTTTCTACACTAGTGGTGGCTGCATAGACAACACTGTGTCCCTAGTGAGCCTCTACTAGACTAGCTCGTCGACGAAAGATGGTTAAGGTTTCCTAACCATATACATGAGTAGTCATTTGATAACGGGATCACATCATAGGATAATGATGTGATGAAGAAGACCCAATCATAAGCATATATTTGATTGTATTAGTTTATTGCTACTACTTTCTTCATGTCAAGTATCTGTTCCTAAGACCATGAGACCATGCAACTTCCTGGAACTATAGGAATGCCTTGTGTATATCAAACGTCACTTCATAACTGGGTGATCATAAAGGTACTCTACAGGTATGTGCAAGGACTGTTGGGTTGGCATGGATCAAGACTAGGATTTGTCACTCCGTATGACAGAGAGGTATCTCTGGCCCTCTCGGTAATACAACATCACAAGAAGCTTGCAAGAAATGTGACTAAGGAGTTAGTCACGGGATATTGTATTACGAAACGAGTAAAGAGATTGAACTAGGTACGAAGATACCGACGATCGAATGCCGAGCAAGTAAATACCAATGGAAAAAGGGAACTGCATACGGGATTGATTGAATCCTTGACATCATCGTTTGACAAAGAAAGATCTTCATGGAATATGTAGGAACTAATATGGGCATCCGGGTCCCACTATTGGTTATTGACCAGAGAGGTGTCTCAGTCATATCTACATGATTCTCGAACTCGTAGGGTCCGCCCGCTTAACGTTCTGTGACGATATAGTATTGTTGAGTTATATATATTGGTGATCGAATGTTGTTTGGAGTCCCAAATGAGACCCTGGACGTCGCAGGGAGTTCTGGAATGGTCCACGGGTGAAGATTTACATATAGGAAAGTGGTATTCAGGTTCGTGAAAAGTTTTGGCTTTTTCCCGTATTGTGTCGGGAGTGCCGAAAGGGTTCCGGGGGTTCATCGGGGGGTCCACCCAGCCCAGAGGCCACATGGGCTGAAGAGGGAGGTGCACGAGCCCCTGGTTGGCTGAGTGCCCCACGCCTAAAGGCCCATGTGCCTGGTGGTAGGTGGGGAAGGTGCCTTGGGGAGGAGGGACTCCTCTCTTAGGGCGCCCACCACCCTTGTGAGCGCTGCGCCCTACCTACCCCTTCCTCCTATAAATAGAGAGGGAGAGGGATGGCATCCAGACCCCAAGGCATAGGTGCATCCCTCCCTCTCTCCCTAGATCGGTCTCTCCTCCGACCGCATATGCGGCAACGCTGGGCGAAGCCCTGCTGAGATTGCTCCGCCACCACCACCACCACGTCATCGTGCTGTCAGAGAACTCATTTAGTAGTCCACCCTCACCCGCTGGATCGAGGAGGAAGATATGTCATCGAGCTATACATGTGTTGAATGCGGAGGTGCCATCCATTTGGCGCTAGATCAGGACGGATCGTGATTGGATCGCGAAGACATACGACTACATCAACAACATTTCTTAACGCTCCCGCTTAGCAATCTACAAGTGTATGTAGATGCGCTCCCCCTCTTGTAGCTATACATATCCATGGATAGATCTTGCGTGCACGTAGGAATGTTTTTGTTTCCCATGCAACGTTCCTCAAGAGTGGCATCATAATCTAGGTCTATGCGTAGATGATATGCACAAGTAGAACACAAAGTGTTTGTGGGCGTTGATGTTCATATTGCTTACCTCCTTAGTCTTATTTTGATTTGGTGGTATTGTGGGATGAAGAGGCCTAGACTAACCTTACTTGTCCTCGTACATGAGACCGGTTCCACCAACTGACATGCGACTTGTTTGCATAAAGGTGTCTGGCGGGTGTCTGTCTCTCCCACTTTAGTTGAATCGGATTCAACAGAGGCGGTTCTTGTAGAAGTTTAAAAGGCAACTTGATTAACACCATTGTGGCTTTGCATAGGTAAGAACGGTTCTTGCTAGTTGCCCATAGGATCCACGTAAAACGTGCAACAATAAAGTAGAGGACATCTAACTTGTTTTTGTAGGGCTTGTTGTGATGTCATATGGCCAAAACATGATTTGATATATGTGATGTATGAGATGATCATGTTTTGTAATAGTTATCATGACTTGCATGTCGATGAGTATGGCAATCGGCAGGAGCCATACGGATGTCTTTAATTTATTTGTGACATTTGCTTTACTTTATCACTATGTGTTAGCAATAGTTGTAGAAGCAATATTTGGCACGATAATCGCGTGATGACACGATGATGAATATCATGATGATGGGGATCATGGTGTCATGTCGGTGATTATGGAGATCATGACGGTGCTTTGGACATGGAGATCAAAAGCACAAGATGATAATGGCCATATCATGTCACTTATATGATTTGCATGTGATGTTTATCGTTTTATGCATCTTATTTTTCTTACGATGACGGTAGAATTATAAGATGAACCCTCACTTAAATTTCAAGATAAAATTGTGTTCTCCCCAAGTATGCACTGTTACAAAGGATCGTCATTTCGAAGCACCTTGTGATGATCAGATGTGATAGACTCTATGTTTGCATACAACGAGTGTAAGCTAGATTTACACACGCAATATACTTGCCTTAAACTTGACGAGCCTAGCATGTACAAACATGACCTCAGAACACATGAGACCGAAAACTCGAACATGAGTCATATAGTAGATATGATCAACATGGAGATGTTCACCATGGAAACCACTTCATCTCACGTGATAATCAAACTTGGGTTGGTGGATTTAGATCATGTTACACTTAGACAACCCGAGGGATGTTGATTTGAGTGAGAGTTCTTTAGTAATATGAGTAATTGAACTCATTATCATGAACATAGTGTAAAGTTGTCTTTGTCAAATTATGTTGTAGATCAATGGCTCGCGCAGTAGCTCCTCTGAATTTTAATGCATTCCAAGAGAAAGCTAAGTTGAAAGATGATGGAAGTAACGATACAAACTAGGTCCGTAATCTGAGGATTATCCTCACGGCTTAGCAAAAGGCTTATGTCCTTGATGCACCGGTTTGTGTGCTTCCCCTTCTAGTGTTGTCTTCATATGTTGTGAACATATAGCAGGTGTCTACTGATGACTACTCAATAGTTCAGTGCGCCATGTTGTACGGCTTAGAATGGGGACTTCAAAAGTGTTTTGAATGCCATGAAGCATATGAGATGTTCTAGGAGTTGAAGTTAGTATTTCAAGAAAATTCCTGGATCGAGAGGTACAAGACCTCCGATAAGTTCTCCGCCTACAAAATGGAGGAGAATTGTTCTGTCAGTGAGCACATACTTAGAATGTCTGGTTACTACAACTGCTTCAATCAGCTGGGAGTTGAGCTTCCACCTAAGATGGTCACTGACAGAGTTCTCCTGTCACTGCCACCTAGCTAGAAAGGCTTCGTGATGTCTAATATGCAAGGGATGATCAAGTCAATCTCTGAGATATTTGCGATGCTGAAAGTCACAGAAGCAGAAATCAAAAAGGAGCATCAGGTGTTGATGTTGAATGAAACCACTAGTTTCAAGAAAGGCAAGGGAAAGAAGGGAAACTTCAAGAAAGGTGGCAAGCAAGTTTCCACTCCCGTGAAGAAAGCCAAGGCTGGACCCAAGAGTGAAATTGAGTGCTTCTATTGCAAGGGGATTGGCCAGTAAAAGTGGAATTGCCCCAAGTACCTGGATGATAAGAAGGCTGGCAACATCAATAAAGGTATATTTGATATACATGCTATTGATGTGTACCTTACTAGCTTGTGTAGTAGTGCCTGGGTATTTGATACTTGTTCTGTTGCTCATATTTGTAACTCGAAGCAGGAACTATGGAATAGACGGAGGATGGCAAAGGACGAAGTGATGGTGCGTGTCGGAAATGATTCCAAGGTTGATCTGATTACCGTCGGCACACTCGCTCTTCAATTACCATCGGGAGTAGTTTCAAACCTAAATAATTGTTATTTGGTGCCTACATTAAGCATAAAAATTATATCAGGGTGTTGTTTATTGCGAGACGGTTATTCATTTAAATCAGATAATAATGGTTGCTCTATTTATATGAGTAATATCTTTTATGGTCATTCACCCAATGTGAATGGTTTATTCTTATTGAATCTCGCTAGCAGTGATACACACATTCATAACATTGATGCAAAAAGATGCAAAGTTAATAATGATAGTACCACTTTATTGTGGCACTACCGCTTAGGTCATATTGGTATAACACGCATGAAGAAACTCCATGCTAATGAACTTTTGGAATCACTCGATTTTGAATCGCTTGATACATGCGAACCATGCCTCATGACTTGTTGGAAATCATACATACTGATGTGTGCAGTCCAGTCAGTGTTGAGGCCCGTGGTGGATATCGTTATTTTCTTACCTTTACTGATGATTTGAGTAGATATGTGTATATTTAATTAATGAAACACAAGTCTAAAATGTTTGAAAAGTTCAAGAAATTCCAGAGTGAAGTGGAAAATCATCGTAACAAGAAGATAAAATTTCTACGATCTAATCGTGGTGGAGAATATACAAGTTATGAGTTTGGCATGCATTTGAGACAATGTGGAATTGTTTCAAAAGTCACGCCACCTAGAACACCACAACATAACGGTGTGTACGAGTGTCATAATCATACTCTATTAGACATGGTGTGATCTATGATGACTCTTACTGATCTACCACTATCGTTCTGGGGTTATGCATTAGAGACAACTGCATTCACTTTAATAGGGCACCATCTAAATCCATTGAGGCGACATCGTATGAATTATGGTTTGGCAAAAAACCTAAGTTGTTGTTTCTTAAAGTTTGGGGCTGGGACGCTTATGTGAAAATGCTTCAGCCTGATAAGCTCGAACCCAAAGTGAATAAGTGCATCTTCATAGGATACCATAAAGAAATAGTTGGGTACACCTTCTATCTCAGATCGAAGGCAAATTCTTTGTTGCCAAGAATGATCCTTTTTAGAGAAGGCGTTTCTCTCAAAAGAATTGCGTGGGAGGAAGGTAGAACTTGATGAGGTTGTTGAACCGTCACTTCAGTTGGAGAGTAGCAGGACGCAGAAAGATGTTTCTGCGACGCCTATGCCAAATGAATAGGAAGCTAAATATGATGATCATGAAACTTTAGATCAAGTTACTACTGAGCCTCGTAGGCCGACAAGGACTCGTACCACCCTTGAGTTGTATGACTATCCTGTCTTGGAGGTCATGTTGTTAGACAACAGTGAACCTACGAGCTATGAAGAAGTGATGGTGGGCCCGGATTCCAACAAATGGCTAGAGGCAATGAAATCCGAGATAGGATCCATGTATGAGAATGAAGTGTGGACTTTGTAGGACTTACCATATGATCGTAAGTCCATATAGAATAAATGGATCTTTAAGAAAAAGACGGACGCAGATGGTAATGTCACTGTCTATAAAGCACGACTTGTTGCAAAAGGGTTTTCATAGGTTCAAGTAGTTGACTACGATTAGACTTTCTCTCCCATAGCGATGCTTAAGTCTATCAGGATTATGTGAGCAATAGCCGCATTTTTCGATTATGAAATCTGGAAAATGGATGTCAAAACAACATTCCTTAATGGTTTCCTTAAGGAAGAGTTGTATATGATGCAACCAGAAGGTTTTGTCGATCCTGAAAATGTCACAAAGTGTGCAAGTTCCAGCAATCCATTTATGGACTGGTGCAAGCATCTCAGAGTTGGAATCTTCGCTTTGTTGAGGTGATCAAAGTGTTTGGGTGCATACAAGTTTATGGAGAAGCTTGTATTTACAAGAAAGTGAGTGGGAGCTGTATAGAGTTTCTAATATTATGTGTGGATCACATATTGCTGATTGGAAACAATATAGAACTTTTGGAAAGCATGAAGATATATTTGAACAAGAGTTTTTCAATGAAAGACCTTGGAGAAGCTGCTTACATATTAGGCATCTAGATCTATAGAGATAGATCGAGATGCTTAATAGGACTTTCACAAGGCACATACCTTGATAAGGTTTTGAAGAAGTTCAAAATGGATCAGTCCAAGAAAGGGTTCTTGCCTATCTTACAAGGTGTGAAGTTGAGTAAGACTTAATGCCCAACGACTACAGGGGATAGAGAAAAGATGATTGTCATCCCCTATGCCTCACCCATATGCTCTATCATGTATGCAATGTTGTGCATAAGACCACATGTCAGCCTTGCCATAAGTATGGCCGGAAGGTTTCAAAGTGATCCAAGAGTGAAACACTAGACAACGGTAAAAAATATCCTTAAGTACCTGAAGAGTACTAAGGAGATGTTTCTCATTTATGGAGGTGATCAAGAGCTCATCGTAAAGGATTACGTCGATGCTAGCTTTGACACAGATCCGGATGACTCTATGTCTCAAATTGGATACGTATTTAATCTGAATGGTGGAGCGGTAAGCTAGTGCAGTTCCAAGCAAAGCGTAGTAGCAGATTCTTAATGTGAGGCGGAGTACATAGCTGCTTCGGAAGTAGGGAAGGAAGGTGTCTGGATGAAGCAGTTCATGACGAATCTTGGAGGTATGCCCACTACACTGGACCCAATGACCCTCTTTTGTGACAATACTGGTGCCATTACTCTGGCCAAGGACCCCAGGTTTCACAAAAGGACCAGACACATAAAGCGTCGCTTCAATTCCATCCGCGATTATATCAAAGAGGTGGACATAAAAATTTGCAAAGTACATACAGATCTGAATGTTGCAGACCTGTTGACTAAACCTCTTCCACGAGCAAAAAATATCAACACCAGAACTCTATGGGTGTTAGATTAATTACAATGTAAAGATATATTACTGACTCTACTACAAGTGGGAGATTGTTGGAAATATGCCCTAGAGGCAATAATATAGTGGTTATTATCATATTTCCTTTTTCATGATTGTCTATTATCCATGATGTAATTGTATTGATCAGAAACAAGGATACATGTGTGGATGCATAGACAACATTGTGTCCCTAGTGAGCCTCTACTAGATTATCTCGTTGATAAAAGATGGTTAAGTTTTCCTAACCATAGAGATGAGTTGTCATTTGATAACAGGATCACGTCATTAGGAGAATGATGGGATGGACAAGACCCAATCGTAAGCATATCATTTGATCGTATTATTTTATTGCTTCTGCTTTCTTCATGTTAAGTATCTGTTCCTAATACCATGAGATCATCCAACTCACTAGCACCGGAGGATTGCCTTGTGTGTACCAAACTATCATTCGTAACTGGGTGATCATAAAGGTAGTCTACAAGTATCTCCAAGGATGACAGTTGGGTTGGCATCGATCGAGACTAGGATTTGTCACTCCATATGACAGAGAGGTATCTCTAGGCCCTCTTGGTAATACAACATCACAAGAAACTTGCAAGAAATGTGACTATGGAGTTAGTCATGTGATCTTGTATTACGAAACGAGTAAATAGACTTGCCGGTAACGAGATTCAACTAGGTATAGAGATACCGACGATCGAATCTTGGGCAAGGAACATACCGATGGACAAAGGGAACTACATACGGGATTGATTGAATCCTTGACATCGTGGTTCGAACGATAAAGATCTTCTTGGAATATGTAGGAACCAATATGGGAATCTAGGTCCCGATATTGGTTATTAACCAGACAGGTGTCTCAGTCATGTCTACATGATTCTTGAACCCGTAGGGTCCGCATGCTTAACGTTTCGTGATGATATAGTATTTTTGAGTTATATATGTTGGTGACCGAATGTTGTTCGGAGTCCCGGATGAGATCCCGAACATCACGAGGAGTTCTGAAATGGTCCGGAGGTGAAGATTTATATATAGGAAAGTGGTATTCTGGTTCGGGAAAAGTTTCGGATTTTTTCGGAATTGTATTGGGTGTGTCAAAAGGGTTCCGGGGGTTCACCAGGGGTCCACCCATCCCGGGGTGTGTGTGTGTGGGGGGGGGGACATGGGCTGAAGAGGGAGGCGCACCAGCCCCTGGTGGGCTGGGCGCCCCACCCCTAAAGGCCCATGTGCTGGTGGTAGGTGGGGGAGGTGCCTTGGGGAGGAGAGACTCCTCCCCTAGGGCGCCCACCTCCCTTGTGGGAGGTTGACACCTCCCCACTTGGCCGGCCAGCCCTTCCTTGGAGGAGGGGCTAGGGCTGTGCCCTACCTACCCCTTCCTCCTATAAATAGAGAGGGAGAGGGAGGACAACCGGACCCCAAGCCATAGTTGCATCCCTCCCTCTCTCACTAGATCGTTTTCTCCTCCGATCGCATCTGCGGCATCGCTTGGCGAAGCCCTGCTGAGATTGCTCCACCACCACCACCACCACACCGTCGTGTTGTCGGAGAACTCATCTACTACTCTGTCCTCGCTCGCTAGATCGAGGAGATGGAGACGTCATCGAGTTGTACGTGTGCTGAACGCGGAGGTGTCGTCCGTTCAACGCTAGATCGGGATGGATCATGATTGGATCGTGAAGACGTACGACTAAATCAACCACGTTTCTGAACGCTTTCGCTTAGTGATCTACGAGGGTATGTAGATGTACCCCGCTCTCGTAGCTATACATATTCATGGATAGATCTTGCATGTGCGTAGGATATTTTTGTTTCCCAGGCAATGTTCCCCAACAGACGGAAGGTCCTCGAGCGGATCCGGGTGAAAACCATACTCTTGGACGTTGCCAAGGTCGGCGATGATGATGTTTTTCTGCGTCGTCCCCTTCTTGAATGCATCGTCGTGGAGAAGTTCTAGACCCATATCCTCTACCTCCGTGGAAAACCCTAGATCAGTTGATCAGATGGCGGCGACACTCATGTGCCATACCCCTCTTGAGAGCGTCATTCTTGGAGGTGTGCATAGGCTCGAGGGACCAGTGAACGACATCTTCGGTGGAGCGGCATTCCCGTGATGCATCGACATCGTGGAGTCTCGGTGGCAAGGCGCAACAAAGTCTTAGTGACAGATGCATGATGATGAATACGAGTAGGGAGGAGAGGATGTCTGGTGCCGTGGGGCCGTCGAAGACATGTCTGGCAATGTCGATGCGTCGGTACCTGTTCTGAAGATGGATTGATGGAAGACGGAGGAGACGACCTATGAGAATGCGTCGGACCGGTATGGTTCCTAGACCCGATATGTGGGTTAGTCGGGGCATCCGTCTTTAGATGTTAGACCTTGGTGCTATGTTTGTTTGGTATTTGGCTGGGACATTTGACACCCCTTGATGAATGGATAGGAATAGTACAGATGTTGTCAAGACGACGGCATCAAACATATTGATGTATTACTTTATAAGGTCTTTGTAAATAATTAATAAAATGGCTGCATGCATCTACCAGATGCAGAGCCGGGGGTCATCCTCCTTTTCTAAAAAAATTGTGTCAAAATATTATAGTCGCCAAGCATGAAATCGGTCTCCAAGGTGTGGGTCCAGAGTCAAACTCATCTTGGTTTATAGCTCAAAACTTCAAATAGAAAATTTAGTCAATAGCTAAGATAGGATAAAATATATTTCTATGTGGTACATGGATTCTGATTAATTATCGATCCCTGAATAACAATATATGTGCACATGATCAGTTGCGCACTCATAAATTAATTGCTGGTTAGTCAGAATTTTATGCCTCCCTCCTCTCCCGTCCTCACTATGCGCCTGAAATTTAAAAATTCTTGTTTATTTGTCAGAAGTTTTCGATGGTATAACTGCTATGACATATATATCATTGATCTAATTGATGGTCGAAGTGAATCTTTAAATATGTATTAGCGAGAATACAATTGTTAACGTGGTTTCCCCTCCTCCAATCTGCTGCACCTTTTGTGGCTTTAGGGCCACGGAGGGTGTTGGATTGCCGCTCTTGTTGGTGGCAGTGCTTCTGCTTCGTTTATGTGTTTTTTAGTCTGTTTAGGCTTTCGGTCTTGCTTACCAAGGCGAGGTGATTTAGTGGCGCTTCTCGCGTCATCAGAGAGTGTGTGGAGATGTGTCTCCGAAGGATCTCGGTCGGTTTTTGCCTTTGATGGGTCAGCGTGGATCCGGTGTTCGCTCATCCGTGTTTGTATGTTCGTGGATCCTTTCGATCTATGCTTATCTTCATTGGCGACAATTTTTCTTCTAGTATGCTAGTCCTTCGAGGTCTTAGCACGATGACTTTCAAGTTGTCAGCGCCAACAAGGTTTCTCGGGCTTTTGTGATGAAGGGCCGATGACAGACGGCGTGCCTTCAGCTTGCTTGCTCCAGTGCCTGTAGTCGACGTTAGTTGGTCTATGGACATGAATTTATTGTTTGTTACTCCTGATGTTGTACTGCCATTTTGTTTGATGAACAGATCGAAAGTTTTTCTGATCAAAGAGACATGCGTGCACATGTACCTAAATTGAAAAACAAAATATTAGAAAAATATCTATAAAACTGTTTTGAGACAAACATAGTCTAGCACTACCAATGTGTGTAAAGTTGCACAAAATTTCTCATGTCGTATTTTGGCGAATAAAACAAAAAATATACCATACAAAGTTTTTATTCATACTTTTGTACTTGTAATTTTGATTTTTTGTCAAGATTTCCACATAATATATTTTGTCGCGAAACTTTACACACATTTATAACGCTAGAACATGCTTGCTAAAAAAGCGTTTTATATGTTTTGTTTTACTAAATTGGGTGCTCGTAAACCATGTCCCGAAAATTCACTTACAAACCCAAACAGGGGAGTAGCATTTTTGGGCAGGCACATACATACATAAATAGTCTCTGCCCACGTACAAAAGACATACATAAATAGACATACATAAATAGAAACTTGCTGGTAGTGATCGCTTGCCGATTCGTAGATACATGCTACTACAGCAAAAAACCATGCATATATAGCTAGTTACTGTGAAAGTCGCAAGTTATAAACAAATGATGCCAACCACCAGATTAGCAAGAAGATGAAACCCATCACTCGTTGAATAAATCGCCCAATTAGCTCCTTGTAACATCCCAATTTTATTAAATTAGGATGTTAATAGGATCATCATATTGCATATCATATTTTTTTATTGCATTTGGAGTTTATGATGTTCAAGTTTTCCACTCACATAAAATAATAAAGAGGGGATAATATGACTTCCTCAAAATATGAATGAGTGCGAAAGAATTTAAAGTATATTTGGTGTTTTCAAGGTTGCATGAAAATTATTTTTGTTAGCCATAAGTTAATTTATTTCATTAGAGAAATATATATATATATATATATTCTAAATTATATGAGCAGGAATTAATGTTCCTTGTGCTCTATTTTACCAATAAAATTTTTAGGAAATTTTTTGATATTTTTTCTTTTTGTTTTCTGCTTCCGATCTAAAAAGGAAGAGGTTTTCAAAAAAAAAACACAACACACGCACGCACGTACGCACCCAGGCCGGCCGAGCCGAGCCAGCCAGGCCGAGTGCCATCGCGCGAGCCTCCCAGCGCTCGCTCGCTCCTCTCTCGTTCACCTCTCTCTCTCTCTCACGCACCTGCAGGTGGGGCCCCACCCCATCTTCCCCAACCTCTCGCGCAACCCGCACGGGATAAACCAGCACTCGCAGCTCCCGTAACCGCTGGCGAAGCTCTGGGGATAGAGCCTATCCGCAGCTCCGTAGCATCCCTAGCCGTGCCTATAAGTAGCCCTCGATGCCCTCTTTCCATTTGGCCAAGACGCACCACCTCTCGCCGCTCATAGCCATTGCCGTCGCTGTTTGCATCTCGCCGGAGCCGAAGCTCTCCGTCGACGATTCCGACGCCGGTGAGGCGCCATGACCCTTTCTTCCTTAAGAAATCGAACCCCCTAGTCCATCCGCATCCCCCTGACATCTTTTTGTGCCCCTAGGTTCGCCGGAGCCGCCGCCCCGACGACCTGCGCCGTCGGAGTTCACCAGAGCTCCGCCCTCGCTTCACTCCCTCCGGTCATCGCCACCGTCCGCCGTCACCACCGTTCGACAGCCCTCGCCGAGCCGCACCTTCCCGCCTACCTCTCCCGCGCCGGAGCTTGCCGGAGCCGTCGCCCCGCCGCCGTCGAGTTCTTGCCGACGTCGTGCTCGCTCTCTGTAAGCGCTCACCCCTCGCTCGTTTAGTTAGATTAGCGTAGTTTTTTTAGATTGGAACGTGTAGATTCGATTAGGTGTTTTTTATTAGACCGAAGAGGTATGCGGTTAATCGTGTTTTAATATAAACCATGCGGTTTACTTAAACTGAATGTCGGTCTTTCTTTTTAGTCTAGCTAACCGGATGATTTTACTTATTTCACGAATGTTCATCGCATAGCCACCGCGACGAACGCAGCCAGCAAACCAGAGCCATCCACTTCGCGCTCTAGTCGTGAACGTTCACAATTTAGTATTTTCAGAAAACGTTCCTGTAGTAGTTTTTTTCCAGAATTGTTTCAAAACTTTAAACGGCCTTAACTTTTTAACCGTAGATCGAAACGAGATGAAACAAGTGGCTAAATTTTTGTCTTGAATAGCCCTAACCAGAGAAACAATTGTTGCAAACTTTTGTAAGTTCAAATTTTAAATTATTTCGGATTTGAATTTAAATTCATTAGGCCATATCTTCCAAATGGGATACCCGTTTGAAGTGATTGTTTTTGCACCACGTCACACGAACTAAATCCTTTGTCATGAAATCTTGCCACTATATATTCTACACAATTATTTTCTGTTCATCATAATTTTACTAGAATGCCTTGTAGGAACACTAGTGCACGTCACGAATTTTGAACATTATTTATACCTTGAAAATTTTCATGTTAATGAATTGTTTTGGATTTATTTGGCTTTTCCAAATATTTTGTTGCATGTTTTCTTTGAATTGTATGAATGCTTGCTTATGTGTGTTTATTTACTTTGCGATAGATTGTCCGGAGTGCGAAGCAGAGTACTATCATTCCCTAGAACTTCACTCCCAGCACGAAGGCAAGTTGCATTTTGATCATATCAGTTTTTACCTATGTTTTATTTTTGCACATAGTCCTTTGATGTAGGAGTGCATGGTAGGAGTTTACACTTGTTGGTTTTACTATCACCCAGTAGTTCATTTGAGGTAGGTCTGAACTGTACCAACTTTGTCGCCACCGTGTTATATTACAATGCTACGCCAAAGTAGACGTGGATTGGGGAGTGTTATCACCTTGAGATGTGAGTGACAAAGTAGTAACTAGGACCAACTTTAATGAACTACCTGGGTGGAAATTGGTTTGTATGGTGGCGAAGTATAGTGGGAGCATTCATGGGAATCCATGGGTGTGCACACTAGTGGTCCGTCCACCCAGGCTCAAAGGGATCAACCTTATTTTCATGTCTAGAAGTTTTCGTGTGCAGCCGCAAGCCAATATGGGCTCTGGCTTAGTTGAGTAGATGGTGTGACCTCTTCCGGGATAGGCTAGCAGATGTAGTATACCGGCCTATCCATGGGTTAGGGGAAATGCTATCGAAAGACTATGTCTCGATCTTCCGATCAACAAGGTGGTCGAGTCTTGTGGGAAAAGTGTGCAACCTCTACAGAGTTAAAAATCTAATCGATTAGCCGTGTCCCTAGTCATGGACAACTTGAGCTTTCAGTAGTGGAAATGTAGAGAGATCTCATCACTCTTAACTAATCAACTGGGTACAAAATTTTGGAATGATTGAGATGGGCGTCATCTCAGACTTATGATATTTGTAGAAGTAGAACAATTATTTTTGATAGGGAAAAACTAGCTTTATGCAAAACTAAACTTAGAGGTTTCCACGAGCCAAATTGCATGTACTAGGTAGGCTCATTACACTTTATGATGTGACTTGTCAGTACATTTCATGTACTGACCTACACGGCTGCAACTTATCATGTTGCAGATTTATCTGACGACGAATGAGGTGCGATAGGTCGTTTTTCTGCACTCAGCTTCCTCGTGGAGTTGATGGACTCGTTACACTTTTTCCTTCTGCATGTCTTTGCTTTATTTGGCCTTAGGCCACATTAATGTAATAAATACTCTTTGAGGATTCTCGATGTAATAAATATGTGATTGAACTCTGTTGTAAATCCTCAAATACTGTGTGTGTCAGCATACCGATCCAGGAATGACACTTAAACACAGAGACTCCGATCCCTTGAGATCGGGTCGCTACACTCCTTCTCAGCGAACTCACAAAAAGTTGCAATATATACTATCCAACTACCGAAGCGGCAACAACGAACAGAGCTAGTGACTCCTAGTTGAAATATAGGATGGTTAGTATAAAACTAGAAGGGTTGAACGTGTTTAGCTGCGCGGTTGAATTTGTTGAGATTCTAAAAAGGAAATCACTCAATTTTAAAATATATGGTGTATTATCTTTTTGAAAAGTCAAACCTCTTTAAACCTGATCAAATGTGTAGAGAAATATATCAAAATTCATAATATCAAATCGGTGTTATTAGATTCGTTAGGAAATGAATTTTCGTATTTTATTATTTAATATTGTGAAAGTTGATAGTTTTGGCTATGAACTTGGTCAAAATTAGAGAAATTTGACTTTCCGAAAAACTAACAATCCTTAAATTTTGAAATTGATTGAGTATTCAGTTTGCCCGGCTGGGGTGATAGTGAAGTATGTTTTATCTTTTAATTATAATGTGGTTATTTGGTGGGCCTTTCGCTATGTGATTCTGTGTTATCCGCTCATCAATCCATATTTATTTGGTGATAGTTTTTCATCATTGGTTGCGTGTACTTTATTTGGCTATAATATCACATGATGGCACTTTTCTTTTTGGGATGATAGGAGTTCGCGAGGGGTTACTATATTTTGATAGGCCGGTTGCTGCTGATTGATTTGAAAAATTGTTGATCCAATCACAATTATAAACCAAATCCATAATTAAATACCTAAATCAAATGAAAGAGCTTTAAAATTAGGAAACATAGAGACTTGAAAGTAAATTAGTGGGAGAGCTCTTTGAGAAATTGTTGACCCGGTCAAAATCGGGTAACCCGATTCTAAATTAAAATCTCAATTAATTGTGACGATTTAAAAATTAGGAAACATGATGTATTATAAAAAAAATAAACGAAAGAGATTGTTGACCCGATTAAAATTGGATAACCAAATTTTAATTGAAGACTTCAATTGATTTTGAGGCCTCCAATCTTAAAAAGTTTAGTGATATAGTATATTGACGTCATTTAGTAACACAAATATGTGAAGACATTTGTTGGTCAGTCGAAATCATCACAAGTACGTACTTGCCCTTGTTGCGCTCTCTCTTTTCTCGTGGTACTATCCTCGGTTGGAAACAACTCATGCCGATCTCCGGCTAATCAGCTATGCACATACCCGTGGAATAGATTGTTCTTGAAGGTAATCTTGTTGCATCTCAATAATTAACTCTTTGTGTTAAAAAAAGAATAACGAATTCTTTGCCTTGTTGCTTTCTTTCATTAGATTCTGTGTATACACGTCCCTGCAGAAAAAAAATTGGTTGTGTATACACGTGAAGGTTAGAATCACGGTGCTTTGGCCACAAGCGTGCAAGTCCACGTTTCTTGACAAATGATGAATTTTACTGATTCATGATAAAGCACGAAAAGAATACTTAACACAATGAATACATGTGAGGCCTTTGCATAATAAGAATGCACATAGTCAACTCAACACGCACGAAAACACACAAACAACTAGCAAAGACATAAGACTAAAAGATATGCGTAGGCGAAGAGAACAAAAGACAACGATCAACAAACTAGAACTGGGACCATATTCGCACCAACCATAGACACCACATGAATGACGATGATCTTCAACAGCAACATCTTCAAGAAGAGAGTGACGCTTAAGCGTCATCGTCATTGGATCCAACCACAAATGCCAGAATCAAAGTTTTTACTCTAAAGAATCAGTCCGAGCTTATTCGAGCAATGCCTCCAACAAGGTAACGATATGAAAAACATCATCATTGTCAGGTATAGCCACTCGGGTCTAGCTTAGGCTTTCGCCCTAGAGCTCGCAACACCATCATCAAAGTCACCATGTGTTGTAGCCACAACTTTTCTGCAATCCCAGCACCTACAATTCGACTGCCGCCACTCCACAACCATCCCTTTCCATCAAGTCATCATTCATAATTTGTGTCTCACCACTAGAGCTGTCCACCAGATCAAGAGATAAAGCCTCCCAAAGTCTTTTCAATGACCGAGCTGTTGTGGTTCAGTAAGAAGTCACTGTAGAACAATCTGCATAAACCACCATCCGACCGTTCAGATCAAAATACCACCACCAACCGAGGATAGCAGCGTCGTCGGCCGGCGTTGCACAAGAGAAAGGCTAGCTCATTGTTGCAGCCCGACATGCCTCATCGCCGTCCGCACCCCGTGTCGTGCGCCGTCATCCAGTCATCAAGTCATGGTGGAATCGACCTGACAGAATCCCGGTATGGCACACCACCAGCTCAGGCTAGATCTGGCCGATTGTTGGCATCTCAAGACCGACTAGGCATGCTGCCACAGCACGAAGGTGCCATCGCTCAAGCCCTTCACCCCTGCCACAGATGGGATTGGGGAGGGAGAGGGGACGACCAGGCAGGGCCACGACGAGGAGGACGTTCGAGGATGCTGATGTGTTGCGCAGCCACAAGAGAGGGACCTTCAAGCCGCACCACGATGGGATCTCGGCAAGGGGCTGGGGATGGGTGCACAATGCCAAGATGGGAACGCCCTGTCACTACCATCCCAGAGCCCGACGCGGTGTCCCCAGCCAGTCCTCTGGTGGAGCTGATGTAGGAGTTGGCGGAGCAGGGCCCCCTGGCAGCGCGGCTGCTGGTTCACCCGTGCCGCCCAGGAAGGACGATGTGGGGGACGCGGCGTGCAAGTCCATGTTGCGACCAATCATAACGAGATTTGTGTTCGTATCGCATCACCATGATCCAATGCATGCAAGATGGCACACGCTGTATGTGCATCATGGTGATCTTTGTGCATCCAGATTGTTGGGATCTAGAGTGAGACAATAAAAGGAAAATATTTAGAAAATATGTGATTAAGGCAGTACACAAACTCATGTTTGTTTGGAACTGATATTCTTTTCTCGTCGTTAGGAGCAGCGAGAGGGAGACAAACCACTATGTGTTCCACTCATCGTGTGTGTTGCATTACGTTCAATATTTGGCATCAGAGCTTCAAGGTACTAATCATCTATGAGGCGGGAATTTTTGGAGGCGGTGAGAGGAGGCCCGAGCGAGGGGCAATGATAGGAGGTAATGTCAATATCTCCGAAGAAAGATGACTTGCAGTAAAGTACCAGCCTCCGTCGATGCGAATCAGTGATGGCACTAAGGGCTCGAGCAGCGAGAGGTGGGGTAATGGAGTCCCCATCCAGTACCCACAGCTGGCAGTGTAGAATTACAAGCTTTGGGCAGCGAAGATGAAGATCACCATGCATCCATTTGGCATGTGATGGACAGTCGAGGGTGATGGTAATTTTGATGAGGACGAAACTCAGAGACGTAGGCGGACATCTCACAATCAATGACATACGATGTAATGATGGCCATGATGGTGTACTCCATGTCTAAGGAAGCTTTGGCCGCGATCCGCACAATGTGGTTGGGTGAAGATCGTGTGGTCCAAGCATGGACTCAGTCCCTTCTACATTGTTTCCACCGACTAGTGATGCAAGACGGTGAGACTTCAACCACACTCTCACGTCGCTTCACTACACTTGTTGGTGAAATTCAAGCGCTAGGTGAGATCTATCGGAATGCCAGGTCCTGCAATAGGTTTTTGTTGCGATGGCGAGGTGCTCATAAATCATCGGACCATTGAACAATGGGCCGACACGAAGATGGTGTATGTTGCAGAGGCAATTGGGCGCTTGCAGGAGTTCGAGGAGAACGAGGAAGACCATACATGGGTGTGTGGAGGTAAAGATGAGTGTCTCATGCTTGTCACCCGATCACTGGAGGCATTGTTGAAGGGAAAGAAGGTCACTGATGTTGCATTGAGAAATTTCAATAGAAAGAGCAATCCTAGTTGGGAGCATGGACATAATGCTCGTGAAAAGTCTGTGTGGCACTTGAGCATGTTGTTTATAAGAGGGTGATATGTATCCAACGTATCTATAATTTTTGATTGCTCCATGGTATTATATTATCATTCTAGGATACTTTTTGGGTGTTTGTTTAACAATCAATACTATTTTCGAGCACTAACCTATTAAACCAGTGACCAGTGCCAGTTGCTGTTTTCTGCATGTTTTTGGCTGTTCAGGTTTACAGTACCAAACGAAGTCCAATTGCCCCAAAACTTTAATATGATTTTTTCTGGACCAAAAGAAGATCTGGAAGCTTCGAGAAGAGATCAGAGGACTACGAGGGAGGCATGAGCCAACAGGGCGCGCCCAAGGGGTAAGCCGTGCCATGTTGCCTCGTGCCCCCCTTGGGCATCTCCTGGTTCCCCTCTCTAGTCTATAAATTCTCATTAATCCCCAAAACCCTAGAGAGCCTCCCGAAACACTATTTCTGCCGCCACAAGTCTCTGTTCTGCCGTGTGCCCATCTGGAGCCTTCTCCGGTGCCCTACCGGACGGGAAATCAATCACGAAGGGCCTCTACATCAACCTTGCTACTCCCATGGTGATGTGTGAATTGTTCCCCACAGACCTACGAGTCCGTAGTTAGTACCTAGATGGCTATCTCTCTCTTTGTCTTCATCTTCAATACAATGATCATCGCATCTTCCCTGTGATCTATCTAATTTAATCCTTTTGTGCGATGCGGTTTTTGGGTTCCGATGAATTGGGGGTTTATGTTAAGATTATTCATGAAAAATATTTGATTCTTCTCTAAAATATATTATGATTCTTATGTGCATGATCATTATATCTCCATAATCTCTCTGATCTATTGATTTGCTTTGGCCAAGTAGATTGATCTTTGTTCAGTGAGAGGGGTGCATCGTAGTGGGTTCAATCTGACGGGTTTCTATATCCTAGTGACAGAAGGGGACAAGATACGTCTTTATATTGTTGCCACTAAGGATAAAACAATGGGGTTAGTTCATATTAATTGAATTATCTTTGTCTACATCATGTCATTGTTCTCCAAGTATTACTTTGTTTTACTTAATACTCTAGATGCATGCTGGATAGCGGTCGAAGGGTGGAGTAATAGTAATATGTGCAGGCAGGAGTCAGCCTATTTGTTTATGGACCTGATGCCTATATACTCATGATCATTGCTGTGAATATCAAGTATCCATGAGCTTTTCTATCAATTGCTCGACAGTAATTTGTCTACCCACCGTATGCTAATTTTCATGAGAGATGCCACTAGGGAAAACTATGGCCTCCGGGTCTATTCACTTATAAGTTCACAAACGCTACAATACCTTGCTGCCATTATTTACTTTTTATTTTATTTTGAAATTTACAATTATGTACTACCAACCACACTACTTACAAGCTTGCAAATAACGAGTCCAAGGGGATTGACAGCCCTCTTGCCCTCGTTGGGTGCAAGTGTTTTCTCTTTTGTGTGTAGTCACTGAAGATGGGGTTGGTTGTTACTCCTATTGGTTCGATAAACCTTGGCTCTCTACTGAAGGAAATACTTACCTATATTGTGTTGCATCACCTGTTCCTCTTCATAGAAAACCCAATGCAGATCACAAGTATCAGGAATAATTTCTGGCGTCCTTGTCGGGGAGTATCATCAACCTACTATCAAGTAACTTCACACACATTATCATTCACTTCTTCTTATTTTTTTCTATTATATTTTTCTTGTTTCATAAAAATAAAAAAATAAAAATATTTATCTTTGCTAGTTGCTAGTTTACTTCTTTGCTTGTCCTACTTGGTAGTTTGCTTGTCGTGCTTGTTACTTCGCTTGCACGGTCACCATGTCTCAAGATACTACTAAGTTGTGTGACTTCTCAAATACTAATAACAATGATTTTATTATTACTACTATACCACCCACCACTAGTGCGGAGTTTTATGATAGTAATGCTGCATTGCTGAATCTTGTCATGAAAGAACAATTTTTGGGAAGTCCTAATGAGGTCCCACTGCTCATCTTAATACCTTTGTTGAATTATGTGATATCAAAAGAAAAAGTATATGTATAATAATGTGTTCAAATTAAAATTATTTCTTTTTTCACTATGAGATAAAGCTAAAGCTAGCCTTTCATCTTTACCACATAATAGTATTGGAACATGGGATAAGTGTAAAGATGCTTTTATTGCTAAGTATTGTTTTGCTAAGATCATCTCCCTTAGAAATCACATAATGAATTTCAAACAACATGATCATCAATGTGTTGCATAATCTTGGGAGAGAATGAAATTGATGATTAGAAGTTGCCCTACTCATGGCTTAAATTTGTGGAAGACTATACAAAATTTCTATGCTGGACTAAACTTTGTCTCTAGAAATCTTCTAGAATCTGCCGCAGGTGGTACATTCATGGAGATGACCTTAGGAGATGTCAACAAACTTCTGGACAACATCATGACAAACTACTCTCGATGGCACACCGAAAGAGCTCCAACTAGTAAGAAGGTAAATTCGGTCGAGGAAATCACTACTTTGAGTGAAAAAGTGGATGCTCTTGTGAATATGGTTTCTAGTAAAAATGATCATGTTTATCCCAATGATATGACTTTTTATACTTTGATTGAGAAAAATAATTATGCTATTGATGTGGACTTTATCTCGCAAAACAGTTTCAACAATAATGCCTATAGAGGAAATTTTAATGCTAGACCGTATCCTAGTAACTCCTCTAATAATTATGGAAATTCTTTTGTAAATCCTTCTACCAATAATAATAATTTGTATTCTCCTCTTGAAAACACCATTAAATAATTCATTAATTCTCAAAAAGGTTTTAATACCATGGTAGAGGAAAAGTTTCATAAAATTGATGATTTGACTAGGAACATGGATAGAATTGCTCTTGATGTGGAAACTCTTAAAAATAAAAATTTGCCACCAAAGAAGGAATTGAATGAAATTATTAAATCTAACCAAATATCTATGAATGAAAGTAGGGAGAGGACCACCAAGTTGAAAGCTAAGCACGAATTCCTAGAAAAAGCTCTCCCACCCGGTTTTTAACAGAATCATGATGAAGATCTTAAAATGCTTGGTACCTCTACTATTTAATCTTTGTTTACTAATCTGGAAATAAATAATAAAGGGATTGGATATGAGTCAACTATCTAGAAGTAGTACCGTTTGTTTAGAGGGTGATGATTCTAATGCTAAAACTGAAAAAGTGGGTTTGGAGTGGTCAAAACTTTATCTAGTGACGTGCCCACTATCTTGGATCACAAGGATTTTAATTATGATAATTGTTCTTTAGTAGAATGTATTTCCTTGATGCAATACATCATTAGCTCACCCAATGCCGATGAACAAAATAAAGGTGTTACTCAACATATAGTTGAAGCGATGATAAAAGCCTATGATGAGAAACTTGAGGTAGAAGTTTCTATTCCTAGAAAATTGCATGATGAATGAGAACCTACTATTAAAACAAATCTTAAATAATATGAATGCAATGCTTTGTGTGACCTTGGTTCTAGTGCTTCAACCATACCTTTGTGTGACCTTGGTGCTAGTGTTTGTTTCAACTATACCTAAATTTTTATGTGATGTGTTTGGTCTCACTAATATTCAAGATTATTCCCTTAACTTGCATCTTGCAGATACTACCATTAAGAAACCTTTAGGTAGAATAAATGTTGTGGTTATTGTTGCAAATAGAAATTATGTGCCTGTAGATTTCATTGTGCTTGATATTGAATGCAATCCTACTTTTCCAACAATACTTGGAAGACCTTTCTTATGGACTATATGTCCAATTATTGATATGAAAGAGGGAAACATAAGTTTTCAATTTCCATTAAAGAAATTAATGGAACACTTCCCTAGAAAGAGAATGAAACCACCTTATGAATATATCATGAGGGCTACTTATGGGTTGAGTGTCAAGGATGACAACACTTGATCATATGCATTATGCCTAGCTAGGGGTGTAAAACAATAACGCTAGTCGAGAGGCAACCCAATAGTTATTTGTAATTTTGATTTTTTACTTTTTGTTTATTTTTGATAACATGATTATTTCTACTGTAACATTGTATTTTTGTGTTCAAATTAGTGTTTGTGCCAAGTAAAGCCTTTGGGATGACTTGCATGATGAGTGGAATTGATACGATGCAAAAACATAAACTTTAGCATCCAATGCATTATTTCTCTAATTTTACTAATGTATTTTTGATATGAAAGTTTTATACTATATTTCTATACAAATTGCCCAGGTTGTGCTAATGTTTCAAAAAATTTAGAGTTACATAAGTATGGTTTCTTTATAGATTATTACACATTCTTCTATTTTACACAGATTATGTTTTTACTTGCATACTTTCATTATTTTGATGATGCCATGGATTGTATCAGGGGTATAAGTCATGGAGAAGTTAGAATGCACAACCTTATGCAATAATAAAATATGAATCAATTTATAACAGTACCTACAATATTTGATATGTTTATTGTACTAACGGACCTCACAAAGTTTCTGTTGAGTTTTGTATGTTGAAGTTTTCAAGTTTTGAGTGCTATTACTATGGATGAAGTAATAAGGAGCAGCAAGAGCCTAAGCTTTGGGCTGCCCAAGGCACCCCAAGGCAATATTCTAGGAATACCCAAGCGTCTAAGCTTGAGGATGCCCCGGAAGGCATCCCCTCTTTCGTCTCAATCCATTGGTATGTCACTTGGAGCTATATTCTTATTCATCACATGATATGAGTTTATCTTGGAGCGTCGTTTGTTTTAGTTTGCTTTTTGTTTTGAGTTTCCCAAAATAATTGTTTGCTGGCACACCCACTTGAGAGAGACACACACTATCACTATGATTTTTAGAATACTCCATGTGCTTCACTTATATCTTTTGAGCTTAGTAGTTGCTCTAGTACTTCACTTATATCTTTTAGAGCATGGTGGCGTATAGATTTTACAGAAATAATTACACTCTAATTCTTAACTTATATATACAGTTGAGAGTTAATAAGTAGTGAAGGTAATTTGCATGTGTTATAAGACTAGTCCAAAAATAATAGGTATGTAATGGTGCATAATCAAAACCAGATGTAGCACACAAAGGAGAAATCATGCTTAATGATATTAATGTGGTAATGTGAAAGATCATGAGTGCATGATCATTAGGTAAGAATAGTATTGTGGATTATAGGTTGTTAACTTGTTGTTCATCCAAAAAAAATTATGGCATGGTGATGATGTGTGAGCATACATATTTCTCGTTGAATCCTAGTGTTGTTTATGTCAGGGGCGCGCGATGGTTAACTCCTACCAACCTTCTCCCTATGGGCATGCGAGTAGTGCTTTGCTTCGATATAGCTAATAAAATCTTGCAATAAGTATGTGACTTCTTTATTACTAATGTGAATCCATGGATATAAGCACTCTCACCTCCACATATTTGCTAGCCTCTTCGGTACCGTGCATTGCCCATTCTCACCTCGAGGATCGGTGCAACTTTCGCTGGTGCATCCAAACCCCGTGACATGATCGATAAGCTCTGTTGCACATATGAGCCTCATCCTATATTTATCAAAACAAACACCATACCTACCTATCACGACATTTCCATAGCCATTCCGAGATATATTGCCATGAAACTTCCATCGTCACATCATATGACTTGTACTTCCATTTTCATGTTGCTTTGCATGATCGTAAGATAGCTAGCATGATATTTGCATGGCTTGTCCATTTTTTATATCTTTGCTATGCTAGATCAATGCACATCTTGGTACACTTCCAGAGGAATTCATACACAGTCATACCATCCTATCGGTTTTTCATATCGAGTTGTAAGTAAATAAAAGTGGGATGATCATCATTATTTAGGGCACTGTCTCAAGAAGAAAAGGATGATCGATGCAATGATTCCCACACAAGTCGGGATGAGACTTCGGACGAAAAAAAAGAAAAAAAGAGCATAAAAGAAAAGAAGAAAAGGAGAAGAAATGAGAGAAAGAGAGAGAAGGGACATTTCTACTACCCCTTACTCCACACTTGTGCCTCAAAGTGGCACCATGTTCTTCATATATAGAGTCTCTTGTTTTGACACTTCCATATGCTAGTGGGAATTTTTCATTATAGAACTTGGCTTGCATATTCCATTGATGTGCTTCCTCAAATTCCCAAGGTCTTCATGAGCAAGCAAGTTATATGCACACCCACTTAGCTTCAGTTAAGGTTCCATACACTTGTAGCTCTAGTGCATCCTTTGCATCGCAATCCCTACTCCTCAGATTCATATCTATTGTTGGGAATCTCCATAGACTGTTGATATGCCTATTTGATGCAAGACTTTTTCTCCACTTTCACCCCTTTGAAACCTACCACCATATTCTATTCCACCTTTATGCTATATCCATATGGTTCACGCTCATATATTGCACACGTAATAAAAAGTTGAAGCATGTTAAAAAGTAAGATCCAATTTCATGACTTGAAACCATGGTGCTTAACATTTGTATTTATGTGGTGAGGACGGAGCCATGATATGCTAATATGATAAAATGAATAGGGGGTGAACATTCTTTAAGGATCGTATTCTTTCAAACTTGATGATTATGATGCTTATGTTTATAAATACTATTGTGTTGATGTTTATTAATTCATCATTTCTCAATGATCAAACCTGCAAAATATTACATGTTGGGTAGAATATCACATAATTTTTTTTATCATTTACATACTCGAGGACGAGCATGAATTAATCATGGGGATGCTGATACGTCTAACATATCTATAGTTCTTGATTGTTCCATGCTATTATATTATCATTCTAGGATAATTTTGTTACGGAACGTTGCATGGGAAAAAAATTTCCTACGCACACGCAAGATATATCCATGGTGATGAGCATCTATGATAGGAGGAGTGGATCTACATACCCTTGTAGATCGCTAAGCGGGAAGCATTTAGAAACGCGGTTGATTTAGTCGAAGGTCTTCACGATCAAAATCGCCGAGTGTCCCGTGATCCCATCATGATCCATATCGCGATCCAATCACGATCCATCCTGCGATCCCATCATTATCTGTCCTTCGTCAAATCACGAATTGTCTCGCGATCCTGATCACAGTCCTTCCAATCTAGCGCCGAACAGACGACACCTCCGCGTTCACCACACGTACAACTCGATGACGATCTCCACCTTCTTAATATAACAAGAGGGGGCAGAGAGGTAGATGAGTTCTCCGGCAGCGTGATGGCGCGGCGGTGGTGATGGTGGAACTATTCCGGCAGGGCTTCGCCTAATCACCGCCGAAACTAGACTAAAGGAGAAAATGATCCAGAGAAAGTAGACGAAGCACATGGCAATTAGGGTTAGATATCCCTTCTAAATCCTCTAGTATATATAGGAGGGAGGGAGGGGTTAAGGCAGCCTCAAACCCTCAATGTTTGGCCGAAATAGGAGGTGGAGGAGTCCTACTCCAATCCAACTAGGAGTAGGATTCCTGCTCTCCACTTGGAAACCCTTTCCACCTTTCCTCCTTTGGGTTTTCCCACCGCTAGCCGAATAGGCCTTAGTGGGGGCTCGGCCAACCCACTAGGGGCTGGTTTGACTCCTCCCACAGGCCATGAGGTCCTTTGGGTCGAGAGACCCCTCCCGATGGCCCCCGGTACCCTTCCGGCACTCCCGGTACACTACCGAAATACCCGAAACTTTTCCGGTGACCAAAAAAGGACTTCCTATATATCAATATTTACCTCCGGACCATTCTGGAGCTCCTCGTGACGTACAAGATCTCATTTGGGACTCCGAACGACCTTTGGGAACCACCATACATAACTCTACTATACCGAAATGTCACCAAACCTTAAGTGTGCATACCTGACCGAGACACCTCCACGGTTAATAAGCAATAGCGGGACCTGGATACCCATATTGGTTCCTACATATTCTATGAAGATCTTTATCGGTTGAACCTCTATGTCAAGGATTCAGTTAATCTCGTGCACTATTGCCTTTGTTCTTCGGTATGTTACTTGCCCGAGATTCGATCGTCGATATCTCTATACCTAGTTCAATATCGTTATGGGCAAGTCTCTTTACTCATTCCGTAATACAAGATCCCATGGCTAACAATTAGTCACATTGCTTGCAAGGCTTATTGTGATGTTGTATTACCGAGTGGGCCCTGAGATACCTCTCCGCCACACGGAGTAACAAATCCCAGTCTTGATCCATGCCCACTCAACAGACACCCTCGGAGATACCTGTAGGGCATCTTTATAGTCACCCAGTTACCTTGTGACGTTTGATACACACAAGGTATTCCTCCATTGTCAGTGAGTTGCATGATCTCATGGTCATGGGAACATATACTTGACATGCAGAAAATTATAACAATAAACTGACACGATCATATGATATGTTTATAGTTTGGGTCTTGTCCATCACATCCTCCTCCTAATGAAATGATCCCATTATCAAATGACATCTCATGTCTATGGCCAGGAAACCTTGGCCATCTTTGATCAACGTACTAGTTAACTAGAGGCATACTAGGGACATAGTGTTGTCTATGTACCCACACATGTATTTGAGTTTCCAATCAATACAATTATAGCATGGATAATAAACGATTATCACGAACAAGGAAATATAATAATAACCAATTTATTATTGCCTCTAGGGCATATTTCGAACAGCCTCCCACTTGCACTAGAGTCAGTAATCTAGTTCACATCACCATGTGATTTACATTGTTATGAACGTAACACCCAATGAGATCTGGGGTTCGATCATGCTTTGCATGTGAGAGAGGTCTTTAGTCAATGGCTCTACGACATTCAGATCCGTGTGTACTTTGCAAATCTCTATGTCATACTGTAGACACTGCTACCACACTACACTTGGAGCTATTCCAAATGGCCGCTCCACTACGTATACGTATTGCTACTCAGAGTCATCTGGATTGGTGTTAAAGCTTGCATCAACGTAACCATTTACGACGAGCTCTTTATTACCTCCATAATCGAGAAATATTTCCTTAGTCCTTTAGTTACTAATGATAATCTTGACCGCTATCCAGTGATCCACTCCCGCATCACTCTTGTACCCCTTGATAGACTCATGGCAAGGCACACACAGGTGCGGTACACGACACAACATACTATAAAGAGCCTATGGATAAGGCATAGGAGACGACCTTCGTCCTTTCTCTTTCTTCTGCCGTGGTCGAGCTTTGAACCTCACTCAACTCCACACCTTACAAAATCAAACAAGAACTCTTTCTTTGACAGATCCATTTTGAACTCTTTCAAAATCTTGTCAAGGTATGTACTCTTTGAAATTTTTATCAGACGTCTTGATCTACCTCTATAGATCAAGATGCCCAATATTTAAGTTGCTTCATTCCAGGTTTTCCTTTGAAAAACTCCTTTTCAAACAACCCTTTATGCTTTCACGAAATTCTACATCATTTCCGATCAACAATATGTCATCCACATATACTTATGATAAATTCTATAGTGCTCCCACTCACTTTATTGTAAATACAAGTTTCTCATAAACTTTTTATAGACTCAAAAACTTTGATCACCTCATCAAAGCGTATATTCCAACTACGAGATGCTTGCTCCAGTCCATAGAAGGATCGCTGGAGCTTGCATATATTTTGGCGTCCCTAGAACTGAGAAAACCTTCCGGTTGTATCAAATACAACCTTTCCTTACGGATACCATTAAGGAAACGATGTTTTGACATCCATCTGCCAGATTTGATAATAAAAAAATGTAGCAACTGCTAACATAATTCCACAGACTTTAGCATTTCTACGGATGAGAAAGTCTCATCGTAGTCAACTCCTTGAACTTGTGAAAAACCCATTGCCACAAATCGAGCTTTATAGACGGTGACATTACCGTCCGCGTACGTCTTTCTTTTAAAGACCCATTTGTTGTGAATGGCCTTTCGCCCTTCAGGCAATACTTCCAAAGACCATACTTTGTTTTCTTCCATGGATCCCATCTCGGATTGCATGGCCTCTAACCATTTCTCGAAATCAGGGCCCATCAACACTTGTCCATAGCTCGTAGGTTCATCGTTGTCCAATAACATGACCTCTAAGACAGGGTTTCCCTACCACTTAGGAGCAGTACGCGTCCTTGTCGACCTACGAGGTTCGATAGTAGCTTGATCCGAAGCTTCATGATCATCATCATTAACTTCCTCTTAGACTAACGTAGGCTCCACAAAAAGAACTTTCTGCGCTGCGCTACTCTCTGGTTGAAACGAAGGTTCAAAAACCTCATCAAGTTCTATCTTCGTCCCATTCAATTCTTTCGAGGGAAACTCTTTCTCTAGAGAGGACCTGTTTTAGCAACAAGCACTTTATGCTTGGATCTAATATAGAAGGTTTACCCAACTATTATTTTAGGGTATTCTATGAAGATGCATTTGTCCGCTTTGGGATCGATCTCATTAAGTGAAAACCCTTTTTCATATAAGCGTCGCAGCCCCAAACATTAAGAAATGACAGCTTAGGTTTCCGCCAAACCAAAATCCATAAGGTGTCATCTCAACAGATTGAGATGGTGCCCCTTTTAAAGTGAATGTAGTTGTATCTAATGACCCACAATTATAGGGGATCTATCATAGTCCTTTCGATAAGTAAAAGTGTCGAACCCAACGAGGAGCAGAAGGAAATGACAAGCGGTTCTCAGCAAGATATTCTCTACAAGCACTGAAATTATTGGTAACATATCGTTTTGTAATAAGATAATTTGTAACGGG
Source organism: Hordeum marinum (assembly GCA_022496015.1). NCBI lineage: Eukaryota > Viridiplantae > Streptophyta > Magnoliopsida > Poales > Poaceae > Hordeum > Hordeum marinum. The sequence goes on along the minus strand of CM039678.1, from coordinate 411,294,432 downwards.
TAGAAAATAACAATTGTAACAACGGTGCAGCAAGGTGGCCCAATCCTTTTTATAGCAAAGGATAAGCCTGGACAAACTCTTATATAAAGCAAAGCTCCCCCGAGGACACATGGGAATTTATGTCAAGTTAGTTTTCATCATGCTCATTTGATTCGCGTTCGCTACTTTGATAATTTGATATGTGGGTGGACCGGTGCTTGGGTGCAGTCCTTTACTTGGGCAAGCCTCCCACTTATGGTTAACCCCTCCCGCAAGCATCCGGAACTATGAAAGAAGAATTAAGATAAATCTAACCATAGCATGAAACATGTGGATCCAAATCAGCCCCTTATGAAGCAACGCATAAACTAGGGCTTAAGCTTCTTTCACTCTAGGAACCCATCATCTACTTATGACTTACCAATGCCTTCCTCTAGGACCAAACAATGGTGAAGTGTTATGTAGTTGACGTTCACATAACACCACTAGAGGAGAGACAACATACATCTCATCAAAATAACAAACGAATACCAAATTCACATGATTACTTATAACAAGACTTATCCCATGTCCTCAGGAACAAACGTAACTACCCACAAAGCATATTCATGTTCATAATCAAAGGCGTATAAGTGATGATCAAGGATCTGAACATATAATCTTCCACCAAGTAAACCAACTAGCATCAACTACGAGGAGTAATCAACACTACTAGCAACCCACAGGTACCAATCTGAGGGTTTGAGACAAAGATCGGATACAAGAGATGAACTAGGGTTTGGAGAGGAGATGGTGCTGATGAAGATGTTGCAGGATATTGACCCCCTCTCGATGAGAGGATCTTTGATGATGATGGTGGCTTCGATTTCCCCCTCCCGGAGGGAAGTTTCACCGGCAGGATCGCCCTGTCGGAGCTCTAGATTGGTTTTGCCCAAGTTCCGCCTCGAGATGGCGGCGCTTCGTCCCGAATGGTCTGATATCATTTTTTCCATTACAAAACCCTCAATATAGGAGAATATGGGCACCGGAGGGCTGCCAGGTGGGCCACAAGCCCTAGGGCGCGGCGAGGGGTGTGGCCGCGCCCAACAGGCTCTTGGCTCCCAGGTGGCCCCCCTGATGTATTTATTTTGCCCAGTATTTTTTATATATTCTAAAATAATTCTCCGTAGATTTTCAGGACTTTTGGAGTTGTGCAGAATAGGTATCTCAGATTTGCTCCTTTTCCAGTCCAGAACTCCAGCTGCCGACATTCTCCCTCTTCATGTAGACCTTGTAAAATAAGAGAGAAAAGGCATAAGTATTGTACCAAAATGTGTAATAACAGCCCATAATGCAATAAATATCAATATAAAATCATTATGCAAAATGGACGTATCAACTCCCCCAAGCTTAGACCTCGGTTGTCCTCAAGCGGAAGCCGAAATCAATAAATATGCCCACATGTTTAGAGATAGAGGTGTCGATAAAATAAAATACAGATATGAAGACATCATGATCATCTTTAGAACAACAAAATATATTGACATAAAATTTCTTTTGATAAAGCAATAATTCATTCATAATGGAAAAGTATGAATCAAGAACTCTATTGAGAACTGATAAACTATGATCTCAGTCACTGAAGCAATTCCAATTTATCATAACATAGGAAAGAGTCAATATAAGATCGTGTAAATCAAACCCACATACTCAATCATATTTTAGTATTTCACAATTGCTAACACTCATGAGGTACTTATGAGTTCAAAGTTTCAATTGGACACAGAGAAAGATAGGGGCTTATAGTGTTGCCTCGCAACTATTTACCTCAATGGTAATGTCAACAGTAATAACTCATGCTCATCCACTTCTGAGTGGATATATGTGCCTAGATCATTCCCCAACACGTGACACTTTCCAGAAGAAAGCAAAAATAGCGAAGGTGATGGAGATCACCACAACTCTTTCATAAAGGTAAGTACTAGAAAATAAAAGTAACAGATAGGCCCTTCGCAGAGGGAAGCAGAGGTTGTCATGCGCTTTTATAATTGGATGCACAATCTCTTAATGCAAAAGAACGTCATTTTATATTGCCCCTTGTGATAGAGAACTTTATTATGAAGTTTGTAACTTTTATTTCTTCCCTATCAGAAGTTGGTATAAAGTTTATTTTCCTCACACTAATAGATCACACATATTTAGAGAGCAATTTTGATAGCTTGCACCGATGACAACTTACTTGAAGGATCTTATTCTATCCTTCGGTAGGTATGGTGGACTCTCATGGCAAAACTGGGTTAAGGGTGTTTGGATGCACAAGTAGTATCTCTACTTGGTGCGAAAGTTTTGGCTAATATGAGGTGGAAGCAAGCAACACATGTTGAGGGATATATAACAATATAACTTCTATTCGGAAATAAGCAAAGATAACCCATTATGTTGTCTTCCTTGTCCAACATCAACTTCTTAACATATAATATTTTAATGAGTGCTCACAATCATAAAAGATGTCCAAGATAATATATTTATATGTGAACCACTCTTTCCTTATTACCTCCTTTTAATTGCCCCAATGACCAACAGCTATGTTTGTCAACCCACAACAGGTTCCAATCGACATACCTTTTACATGTGAAGTCATCACTCCCCATAAGATTTTCATATGTACTCTTTACTTTTATTCTACACTTCTTTCTACTTCATATTTCTCAAGATTAAGATCATACCAAACAAGCAAAGCCCTCAACTCAAAAGCACTTTTTATTATATAACTCATGGACTTGCTTACATAGGAGGAATCATAAAGCAAAGACTCAAAGCTAGGTCACATGAAAACTTTATTCTACTAGATCAAGATATAACCAAAAGGATTGAACTAAGAAATGATCAAAATAAAAATAAAAATAAAAACAAAAACAAAAGAACTCAAAGGCACCTCCCCCAAGGTTGGCACAATCCAAGGGGGTGCCCATACCCATGCATTTAGTTGTCTTGCTTCGGGGGTGATGATGTGGGAGTTGTTGATGCAGTTGGAAGATTTTATAGTTTCCTCCTAAGCATAAAATTCTACTCCCTCAAATCGTCCACTTCCTGCTTGAGCTTCAATATCCTTTGACATAATTCTTCCTTGCTCTCCTGCAGGAAATGAGAAGGGATAAATAGAACTTTGGGTTTTATCCTTGTGTTTGGGAGGCTCGATTTCTTGAACTCCACGTGCATATCTCCTCGCTGAAGCAGGGGGCCTCTTCTTCATCCGAGCTTTCTTCCTCGTACTCGCCTTTGTTCCTCCTCTGATAACAATCCATAAGGGTGCAAGTCCCCATAGAGCTTGGGGTTGGCGAGATAATGCGATATGAAGCTCTCCCCATCAGAATCTTGGGACGACATATTGCTCTAAATATCCTGTAGAAACAACTCACAAAGAAAATAGGAGATATCATCGTGATACGAGAATCAAAGCCTTCGGGAGATTATATAATGAATTTTTACCGAACCGAAGGAGTATGCCACAAGAAAACGGAGTCTGGGTGGTGCACCAGGTGGCCACAAGCCCCAGGGGCGTGGCCAGGGGGGTGGTCGTGCCCAGCAGGCTTAAATTTTCCTAAATTTTTAAATATTCCAAAACAGTAAAATTTGGCATTGAATTTTTTTTGGAGTCTTTTTGCTTATCGTACCACATACCTATTCCTTTTTGGAGTCTGAAACGTTCTGATAAGTCTCCCTAATGTACTCCTCCGGATTTATGGTATTGATGATATTGGTTTCAACATTTATGGGAGTACTTGAGATATAATGTTTGATTCTTTGACCGTTTACCACCTTCGGCTTTGTGCCTTCGGTGTTGCTAATCTTGATGGCACCGGAACGGTATACCTCTTCGATGACGTAAGTACCATCCCATTTAGAGAGAAGTTTTCCTGCAAAAAATATTAAACGAGAATTGTATAGCAAGACATGATCACTTACATTAAATTCATGCTTTTGTAACCTTCTATCATTCCATCTATTAACCTTTTCTGTAAACAACTTAGCATTCTCATAGGCTTGGGTTCTCCATTCATCAAGTGAGCTAATGTCAAATAACCTATTCTCTCCAGCAAGTTTGAAACCATAATTGAGATCTTTGATTGCCCAATAAGCCTTAAGTTCTAGCTCTAGAGGTAAGTGACATGCTTTACCATAAACCATCTTATACGGAGACATAACCATAGGGTTTTTGTAAGGAGTTCTATAAGCCCACAATGCATCATCGAGTTTCTTAGACCAATTCTTCCTAGATCTATTAACAGTCTTCTGCAAAATCAATTTAGTCTCTCTATTGCTCAATTCTACTTGACCACTAGACTGAGGATGATAAGGAGATGCAACTCTATGATTAACATTATATTTAGCGAGCAATTTATGGAAAGCACCATGAATAAAATGTGAACCACCATCAGTCATCAAATATCCAGGGACTCCAAATCTAGGGAAAATAACTTCTTTAAGCATTTTACTAGAAGTGTTATGATAAGCGCTACTAGTTGGAATAGCTTCTACCCACTTAGTGACATAATCAACAACAACTAGAATATGAGTATACCCGTTAGATTGTGGAAAAGGCCCCATATAATCAAAGCCCCAAACATGAAATGGTTCGATAACAAGAGAGTAACTCATAGGCATTTCCTGATGTATACTAATATTACCAATTCTTTGACATTCATCACAGGATAATACAAACTTACGAGCATCCTTGAAGAGAGTAGGCCAATAAAACCCAGATTGTAGTACCTTGTGTGCAGTTCTATCTCAGCGTGATGTCCTCCGTAGGCTTCAGAGTGACACTTGCGTAAGATCTGTTCCTGTTCATGCTCAGGTACACAACGTCTTATAATACCATCTACTCCTTCTTTATATAGATGTGGGTCAGCCCAAAAGTAATGCCTTAAATCATAGAAGAACCTTTTCTTTTGTTGGTATGTGAAACTAGGAGGTATAAATTTAGCAACAATGTAATTGGCATAATCAGCATACCAAGGAGCATTATGTGAAGTATTCACGACACCTAATTGTTCATCAGGAAAGCTATCATCAATAGGTAGTGGTTCATCAAGAACATTTTCTAACCTAGACAAGTTATCTGCCATAGGGTTATCAACACCCTTTCTATCAGTGATATGCAAATAAAATTCTTGTAGCAGAAGGACCCACCTAATAAGTCTACGTTTAGCATCTTTCTTTTCCATAAGGTATTTAATAGCAGCATGATCGGTGTGAACAGTTACTTTGGAATCAGCAATATAAGGTCTAAACTTATCACAAGCAAACACGACTGCTAAAAATTCCTTTTCAGTAGCAGCATAGTTTCTATGTGCACTGTCTAGAGTTTTGCTAGCATAATGGATAACATTTAATTTCTTATCGACTCTTTGTCCTAGAACAACACCAACATCATAATCACTAGCATCACACATCATTTCAAAAGGTAGGTTCCAGTCGGGTGGTTGAACAACACGTGCGGTAATCAAGGCATTCTTAAGAATTTCAAATGCTTCTATACAATCATCATCAAAAGAAAATGGAACACCTTTTTGCAAAAGATTTGTGAGAGGCCTAGAAATCTTAGAGAAATCTTTAATAAACCTCCTATAGAAACCATCATGACCAAGGAAACTTCTTATACCTTTGATATCCATATGGCACGTCATTTTTTTAATAGCATCAACTTTAGCTTTATCAACTTCAATACCTCTTTTGGAGATCTTATGTCCCAAGACAATACCTTCATTAACCATAAAGTGGCACTTTTACCAATTCAAGACAAGATTAGTTTCTTCAGATCTCTGCAAAACTCGATCAAGGATGCCCAAACAATCATCAAATGAAATTCCATAAAAGGAAAAATCATCCATGAAAACCTCAAGAATATTTTCACAAAAGTAAGGGAAAATAGCCATCATACATATTTGAAAGGTGGCCGGTGCATTGCATAAACCAAAAGGCATACGTTTATAAGCAAAGGTACTGAGATGGCAAGTAAAAGTGGTTTTTTCTTGATCCTGGCTTGATACATGTATTTGAGAGAAACCCGACTAACCATCTAGAGAGCAAAAATGAGTATGTTTGGATAATATTTGTAGCATTTGATCAATAAAAGGTAAAGGGTAATGATCTTTCTGTTGGGGAACGTCGCATGGGAAACAAAAAAATTCCTACGCTCACGCAAGGCCCATCCATGGTGATGAGCATCTCCGAGAAGGAGAGCGGATCTACATACCCTTGTAGATCACTAAGCGGGAAGCGTTAAGAAACACGGTTGGTGTAGTAGAACGTCTTCGCGATCCAAATCGCCGAGCGTCCCGTGATCCAATCACGATCCGTCCCGATCAAGCACCAAACGGACGACACCTTCGCGTTCAGCACATGTACAGCTTGATGACGATCTCCGCCTTCTTGATCCAGCAAGAGGGAGCGGAGAGGTAGATGAGTTCTCCGGTAGCATGACGTCGCCGCGGTGATGGTGGTGGAGCAATTCCGGCAGGGCTTCGCCTAAGCACTGCAGAAAACCGATCTAGAGGAGAAACTATGCACTAGAGGAACGGGTAGCACGTGGCTGAAAATCTAGTGCAAAACCCCCAAAAACTCTAGTATAGATAAGAGGAAGGGAGGAGGAGGCTTGGCCCAAGGGCCAAGCTACCTAGGCTTTGGCCTAACCAAGAGGAGAGGAGGATTCCTCCTCCAATCCTAGTAGGACTGGGACTCCTCCTTATTTTTGCCTTTTGCCTTTTTCCACCTTTTTCTCTTTGGGCTTTTCTTCCCAGCCGCATGGGCCTTGTGTGGGACTTCCAACAGCCAACTAAGGGCTGGTATTCACTCTCCCACAGCCCATGTAGCCCCTTGGGTCGAAATACCCCTCCCGATGGTCTCTCGGTATACTACTGGCACTCCCGATACACTTCCGATGAGCCCGAAACTTTTCTGGCGACCAAAATAGGACTTCCTATATATCAATCTTTACCTCCAGACCATTCCGGAGCTCCTCGTGACGTCTGGGATCTAATCCGGGACTCCGAACAACCTTCGGTCACAACCATGCATAACTCTATACTACCGTAACGTCACCGAACCTTCAGTGTGCAGACCGTGCGGGTTCGAGAACTATGTAGACATGACCGAGACACCTCTATGGTCAATAACCAATAGCGAGACCTGGATGCCCATATTGTTTCCTACATATTATACAAAGATCTTTATCGGTCGAACCTCTATGTCAAGGATTCAGTTACCGGCAAGTCTCTTTAATCGTTCTATAATACAAGATACCATGACTATAACTTAGTCACATTGCTTCCAAGGCTTATTGTGATGTTGTATTACCGAGTGGGCCCTAAGATACCTCTCCATCACACGGAGTAACAAATCCCAGTCTTGATCCATGCCAACCCAAAATACACCTCCAGAGATACCTGTAGAGCACCTTTATAGTCACCCAGTTACGTTGCGACATTTCATACACACAAGGTACTCTTCCGGTGTCCGTGAGTTGCATAATCTCGTGGTCATAGGAATATATACTTGACATGCAGAAAATAGTAGCAATAAAATGACACGATCATATGCTATGTTTGTAGTTTGGGTCTTGTCCATCACATCATTCTCCTAATGATGTGATCCCGTTATCAAATGACATCATATGTCAATGGCTAGGAAACCTTGACCATCTTTGACCAATGAGCTAGTTCACTAGAGGCATACTAGGGACAAAGTGTTGTCTATTTACCCACACATGTAATGTGTTTTCAATCAATACAATTATAGCATGGATAATAAACGATTATCAAGAATAACGAAATACAATAATAAAAACTTTATTTATTGCCTCTAGGGCATATTTCCAACAGTCTCCCACTTGCACTAGAGTCAATAATCTAGTTCACATCACTATGTGATTTACATTGTAATGAATCGAACACCCATACAGTTCTAGTGTTGATCATGTTTAGCCCTTGGAAGAGGTTTAGTCAATGGGTCTGCAATATTCAGATCCGTGTGCACTTTGCAAATATTTATGTCCTTTTCCTCGATGTAATCGCGGATGGAGTTGAAGCGTCACTTTATGTGTCTGGTCCTCTTGTGAAACCTTGGTTTCTTGGCCAGAGCAATGGCACCAGTGTTGTCACAGAATAGGTTCATTGGATTCAGTGCGTTGGGAACTACTCCAAGATCTATCATGAACAGCTTCATCTAGACACCTTCCTTCACTGCTTCCGAGGCTTCGATGTACTCCGCTTTGCACGTAGAGTCGGCTACCACGCTTTGCTTTGAACTGCACCAGCTTACCGCTCCCCTGTTGAGAATAAATACGTATCCGGTTTGTGACTTAGAGTCATCCGGATCAGTGTCAAAGCTTGCATCAACGTAACCCTTTACGACGAGCTCTTCATCACCTCCATAAACGAGAAACATTTCCTTAGTCCTTTTCAGGTACTTAAGGATATTCTTGACCGCTGCCCAGTGCTCCATTCCAGGATCACTTTGAAACCTTCCGGCCATACTTATGGCAAGGCTGACATCGGGTCTTGTGCATAGCATTGCATACATGATAGAGCCTATGGCTGAAGCATAGGGGCTGACACTCATCTTTTCTTTATGTTCTGCAATCACTGGGCATTGAGTCTTACTCAACTTCACACCTTGTAACACATGCAAGAACCCCTTCTTGGACTGATCCATTTTGAATTCTTCAAAACTTTATCAAGGTATGTGCTCTGTGAAAGTGCTATTAAGCGTCTCGATCTATCTCTATAGATCTTAATGCCTAATATGAAAGCATCTTCTCCTAGGTTCTTCATTGAAAAACTCTTGTTCAAATATTCCTTCACGCTTTCCAGCATTTTTATACTGTTTCCAATCAGCACTATGTCATCCACATATAATATTAGAAACGCTATAGAGCTCCCACTCACTATCTTATAAATACAAGCTTCTCCATAAACTTGTATAAACTCAAACGCTTTGATCACCTCATCAAACCGCTTATTCCAACTCCGAGATGCTTGCACCAGCCCATAAATGGATCACTGGAGTTTGCAAACTTTGTCAGCATTCTTTGGATCGACAAAACCTTCTAGTTGCATCATATACAATTCTTCATCAAGGAAACCGTTGAGGAACGCTATTTTGACATCCATCTGCCAAATTTCATACTCGAAATAAGCAGCTATTGCCAACATGATTCTAACAGACTTCAGCATCGCTACGGGTGAGAAGGTCTCATCGTAGTAAATTTCTTGAACTTGTGAAAAACCCTTTGCCACAAGTCGAGGTTTATAGACGGTGACATTACCGTCCACGTCTGTCTTCTTCTTAAAGATCCATTTGTTCTGAATGGCCTTTCGCCCTTCAGGTAATACTTGCAAAGTCCATACTTTGTTTTCATACATGGAACCCATCTTGGATTTCATGGCTTCTAACCATTTCTTGGAATCCGGGCCCATCACCATTCCTCCATAGCTCGTAGGTTCATTGTTGTCCAACAACATGACCTCCAAGACAGGGTTGCCATACCACTCAGCAGCAGTACGCGCCCTTGTCGAAGTACGAGGTTCAATTGCAGCTTGATCCGAAGCTTCATGATCATCATCATTAACTTCCTCTTCAACCGTCGTAGGTTCCATAGAAACATCTTTCTACGCTGAGCTACTTTCTGGTTGAAGTAAAGGTTCAATAACCTCATCAAGCTCTATTTTCCTCCCGCTCAATTCTTTTGAGAGAAATTCTTTCTCAAGAAATGTTCCGTTCTTAGCGACAAACACTTTGCCTTCGGATCTGAGATAGAAGGTATACCCGACTGTCTCTTTCGGGTATCCTATGAAGACACATTTCTCCGCTTTGGGTTCCAGCTTTTTAGGCTGAAGCTCTTTGACATAAGCATCACATCCCCAAACTTTAAGAAACGACAACTTTTGCCTCTTGCCAAACCATAGTTCATATGGCGTCGTCTCAACGGATTTCGATGGTGCCCTATTTAAAGTGAATGCAGCTGTCTCCAATGCATAACCCCAAAATGATAGTGGCAAATCAGCAAGAGACATCATAGAATGCACCATATCTAATAAGGTTCGATTACGATGTTCGGACACACCATTACACTATGGTGTTCCAGGCAGCGTCAACTGTGAAACAATTCCACACTGTCTTAAGTGACTGCCAAACTCATAACTCAGATATTCACCTCCTTGATCAGATCTCAGGAAGTTAATCTTCTTGTTACGATGATTCTCAACTTCACTCTAAAATTGCTTGAACTTTTCAAACGTTTCAGCCTTGTGTTTCATTAAGTAAATATACCCATATCTACTTAAGTCATTAGTGAAGGTGAGAAAATAACAATACCCACCACGCGCTGTAACATTCATTGGACCGCATACATCAGTATGTATGATTTCCAATAAGTCACTTGCCCATTCCATTGTTCCAGAGAATGGCGTTTTAGTCATCTTGCCCATGAGGCATGGTTCACATGTGTCAAGTGATTCAAAATCGAGTGACTCCAAAAGTCCATCAGCATGGAGCTTCCTCATGCGTTTTACACCAATATGACCTAAACGGCAGTGCCACAAGAAAGTGGTACTATCATTATCAACTCTACATCTTTTGGCATCAATGTTATGAACATGTGTGTCATCACTATCAAGATTCAATATGAATAAACCCCTCACATTGGGTGCATGACCATAAAAGATTTTACTCATATAAATAGAACAACCTTTATTCTCTGATTTAAATGAGTAACCATCTCGCGATAAACAAGATCTCGATATAATGTTCATGCTTAACGCAGGCACTAAATAACAATAATTTAGGTTCATCACTAATCCCGATGGTAATCGAAGAGAGAGTGTGCCAACGACGATCACATCAACCTTGGAACCATTTCCCACGCGCATCATCACTTCATCCTTTGCCAGCCTTCGTCTATTTCGTAGTTCCTGTTTTGAGTTGCAAATATGAGCAACCGAACCAGTATCAAATACCCAGACACTAAAACGAGAGCTAGTAAGGTACACATCAATAACATGTATATCATATATACCTTGTTTGTCGTTGGCCGCCTTCTTGTCAGCCAGGTACTTGGGGCAGTTCCACTTGTAGTGACCAGTTCCCTTGCAATGAAAGCACTCAGTTTCTGGCTTGGGTCCATGCATGGGCTTCTTTACAGGAATAGAAACTGCTTTGCCATCCTTCTTGGTTTTACTCTTCTTGCCCTTGCCCTTGCCGTTCTTCTTGAAACTAGTGGTTTTATTGACCATCAACACTTGATGTTCTTTCTGGATTTCAGACTCAACGACTTTTAGCATCACAAACAGCTCGGCGTCTGACTTGTTCATTCCGTGCATGCTGTATTTCATCACAAAGCTCTTGTAACTAGGTGGCAGTGATTGAAGAACTCTGTCCGTGATCGCCTCTAGCGGAAGGGCAATTCCCAACTCTGCTAGACGATTCGAATACCCAGACATTCTGAGTATATGCTCACTGATAGACCGCTTCTCCTCCATCTTGCAAGCATAGAACTTATCGGAGGTCTCATACCTCTCGATTCGGGCATTCTTCTGAAAGATAAACTTCAACTACTGGAACATCTCATATGCTCCATGACGTTCAAAACGTCTTTGAAGTCATGGTTCTAAGCCATACAATATTGCACACACAACTATTGAGTAATGTCTAGAACGTGCCTCCCAAGCGTTCTTAACGTCTTCGGATGACATGTCTTCTAGTTGGTCACGAAGCGGTGTATCAAGCATATATGATTTCTGGGAAGCCATGAGGATAATCCTCAGATTATGGGCCCAGTCAACAAAGTTACTTCTATCATATTTCAACTTAGCTTTCTCTAGGAACGCATTAAAATTCAGGGGTGCTACTGCGCGAGCCATTGATCTACAACATAAATATGCAAAGATTACTTAGACTATTGTTCAAGATAATGAGTTTAGTTAATCAAATTACTAAAGCTCCCACTCAAATTGACATCCCTCAGGTCATCTGAGTGTCACATGATCCAAATTCACCAACTCAAGTCCGATCATCACGTGAGTTGAGGTGGTTTCAATGGTGAACATCATCATGTTGATCATATCTACTATATGACTCATGTTCGACCTTTCGGTGTCTTGTGTTCCGAGGCCATGTCTGTACATGCTAGGCTCGTCAAGTTTAACCCGAGTGTTCTCCATGTGCAACACTGGCTTGCACCCGTTGTATGTGAACGTAGAGTCTATCACACCCAATCATCACGTGGTGTCTCGACATGATGAACTTTCGCAATGGTGCACACTCGGGGAGAACACAATTCATCTTGAAATTAAGTGAGGGATCACCTTATAACGCTACTGTCGTCCTAAGAAAAACAAGGTGCATCAAAGGATTAACATCACATGCAAATCATAAGTGACATGATATGGCCATGAACTTGTGCTTTTGATCTCCATCTGGAAAGCACTAGCATGATCTCCATCGTCACCGGCACGACACCATGATCTCCATCAACGTGTCGCCATCGGGGTTGTCGCGCCCATCATGCTTGTACTACTATTGGTACCGTTTAGCGATAAAGTAAAGCATTACATAGCGCTTAATGATTGACACACAGGTCATAAAATAATTAAAGACAACCCTATGGCTCCCGCCGGTTGCCATACTCATCGACACGCAAGTCGTGATATTCTATACAACACATGATCATATCATACATCACATATATCACATCATGTAATTGGCCATATCACATCACAACATACCCTGCAAAAACAAGTTGGACGTCCTCTAATTGTTGTTGCATGTTTTACGTGGCTGCTACGGGTATCTAGCAAGAACAATTCTCATCTACGCAAAAACCACAACGGTGATACACTAGTTGATTTTCAACCTTCTCAAGCACCGCCTTTGTCGAATACGATCCAACTAAAGTAGGAGAAACTGGCACCCGCAAGCCATCTATGCCGCAAGTTGCAGTTGAGGGAACCGGTCTCTCGTAAGCGTACGAGTAATGTTGGTTCGGGCCGCTTCATCCCACAATACTGGTGAACCAAAACACGACCAAGTGAGGAATCAATATAAGCATCAATGCCCACAAACTCTTTGTGTTCTACTAGAGATCTCATCTACACATAAACCTGGCTCTGATACCACTGTTGGGGAACGTCGCATGGGAAACAAAAAATTTCCTACGCTCACGCAAGACCTATCCATGGTGATGAGCATCTACGAGAGGGAGAGTGGATCTACATACCCTTGTAAGTTGCTAAGAAGGAATAATTAAGAAACGCGGTTGGTGTAGTCGAACGTCTTCGTGATCCGAATCGCCGAGCGTCCCGCGATCCAATCACGATCCGTCCCGATCAAGCACCGAACGGACGGCACCTCCGCGTTCAGCACACGTACAACTCGATGACGATCTCCGCGTTATTCATCTAGAAAGAGGAAGCGGAGAGGTAGACAAGTTCTCCAGCGGCGTGACGGCGCCGCGGCGATGGTGGTGGAGCAATTCCGGCAGGGCTTCGCCTAAGCACTGCAGAAAACCGATCTAGAGGAGAAACTATGCACTAGAGGAACGGGTAGCACGTGGCTGAAAATCTAGTGCAAAACCCCCAAAAACTCTATTATATATAAGAGGAAGGGAGGAGGAGGCTTGGACCAAGGGCCAAGCCACCTAGGCTTTGGTCGAACAAAGAGGAGAGGAGGATTCCTCCTCCAATCCTACTAGGACTAGGACTCCTCCTTATTTTTGCGTTTTTGCCTTTTTCCACCTTTTTCTCTTTGGGCTTTTCTTCCCAGCCGCATGGGCCTTGTGTGGGAATTCCACCAGCTCACTAAGGGCTGGTATTCACTCTCCCATATCCCATGCAGCCTCTTGGGTCGAACTACCCCTCTCGATGGTCTTCCGGTACACTACCGGCACTCCCGGTACACTACCGATGAGCCCAAAACTTTTCCGGCGACTAAAATAGGACTTCCTATATATCAATCTTTACCTCTGGACCATTTCGGAGCTCCTCGTGACATTAGGGATCTCATCCGGGACTCCGAACAACCTTAGTTCACCACCATGCATAACTCTATTCTACGGAAACGTCACCAAACCTTAAGTGTGCAGACCCTGCACGTTCGAGAACTATGTAGACATGACCGAGACACCTCTACGGTCAATAACCAATAGTGGGACCTAGATGCCCATATTGGTTTCTACATATTTTGCGAAGATCCGGTCGAACCTCTATGTCAAGGATTCAGTTAATCCCGTATGATGTTCCCTTTGTTCTTCGGTATGTTACTTGCCCGAGATTCGATCATCGGTATCTCCATACCTAGTTCAACCTCGTTACTAGCAAGTCTCTTTACTCATTTAGTAATACAAGATCCCATGACTAACACTTAGTCATATTGCTTGCATGGCTTATTGTGATGTTGTATTACCGAGTGGGCCCTGAGATACCTTTCCGTCACACGGAGTAACAAATCCTAGTGTTGATCCATGCCAACCCAACATACACCCTCGGAGATACTTGTAGAGCACCTTTTGTTGGGGAACATCGCATGGGAAACAAAAAATTTCCTACGTTCACGCAAGACCTATCCATGGTGATGAGCATCTATGAGAGGGAGAGTGGATCTACATACCCTTGTAGATGGCTAAGCGGGAAGCGTTAAGAAACGCGGTTGGTGTAGTCGAACGTCTTTGCAATCCAAATCGCCGAGCATCCCGCGATTCAATCACGACCCATCCCGACCAAGCACCGAACGGACAACACCTCCGCGTTCAGCACACGTACAGCTTGATGATGGTCTCCATCTTCTTGATCCAGCAAGAGGGAGTGGAGAGGTAGAAGAGTTTTTCGGCAGCATGACGGTGCTCAAGCGATGGTGGTGGGGCTATTTCGGTAGGGCTTCGCCTAAGCACTGCAGAAATCCGATCTAGAGGAGAAACTATGCACTGGTGGAACGGGTAGCACGTGGCTGAAAATTTTGTGCAAAAACCCTAAAACCTCCAGTATATATAAGAGGGAGGTAGGATAGGCCTTGGCGCAAGGGCCAAGTCCTCCTTGGTTCGACCGAAGTGGGAGGAGAGGAGGATTCCTCCTCCAATCCTAGTAGGACTAGGATTCCTCCTTTTTTGGCCTTTTTCGACCTTTTTCCCTTTGGGCTTTTATTACCTAGCCGCATGGGCCTTGTGTGGGATTTCCACCAGCCCACAAAGGGCTGGTATTCACTCTCCCACAGCCCATGAAGCCTCTTGGGTCGAAATACCCCTCCCGGTGGTCTCCCGGTACACTACCGACACTCCCGGTACATTACCGATTAGCCCGAAACATTTCCGGCAACCAAAAACTGACTTCCTATATATGAATTTTTACCTCCGGCATTCCGGAGCTCCTCGTGATGTCCGGGATCTCATCCGAGACTCCGAACAACCTTCGGTCACCACCTTACATAACTCTATACTACAGAAACGTCACCAAACCTTAAGTGTGCAGACCCTGCGGGTTCGAGAACTATGTAGACATGAACGAGACACCTCTACGGTCAATAACCAATAGCGGGACCTGGATGTCCATATTGGTGCCTACATATTATACAAAGATCTATATCGGTCAAACCTCTGTGTCAAGGATTCAGTTAATCCCATATGATGTTCCCTTTGTTCTTGGCTACGTTACTTGCCCGAGATTGGATCATCGGTATCTCCATACCTAGTTCAACCTCGTTACCGGCAAGTCTCTTTACTCGTTCCGTAATACAAGATCCCGTGACTAACACTTAGTCACATTGCTTGCAAGGCTTATTGTGATGTTGTATTACCGAGTGGGCCCTGAGATACCTCTCCGTCACACGGAGTAACAAATCCCAGTTTTGATCCATGCCAACTCAACAAAAACCCTCGGAGATATCTGTAAAGCACCTTTATAGTCACCGAGTTACATTGCGACATTTGATACACACAAGGCACTCCTCCGATGTCCGTGAGTTACATGATCTCATAGTCATAGGAACATATACCTTACATGCAAAAAACAGTAGCAATAAACTGACACAATCATATGCTACGTTTGTAGTATGGGTCTTGTCTATCACATCATTCTCCTAATGATGTGATCCCATTATCAAATGACATCACATGTCAATGGCTAGGAAACCTTGACCATCTTTGATTAACGAGCTAGTTCACTAGAGGCATACTAGGGACAAAGTATTGTCTATTTACGCACATATGTAATGTGTTTCCCATCAATACAATTATAGCATGGATAATAAACGATTCTCATGAACAAGGAAATATAATAATAAAAACTTTATTTATTGCCACTAGGGCATATTTCCAACACCTTTATAGTCACCTAGTTACGTTGCGATGTTTGATACACACAAGGCACTCTTCGGGTGTCCGTGAGTTGCATGATCTCATGCTCATAGGAACAGATACTTGACATGCAGAAAACAGTAGCAATAAACTAGCACGATCATATGCTACGTTTGTAGTTTGGGTCTTGTCCATCACATCATTCTCCTAATGATGTGATCCCATTATCAAATGACATCACATGTCAATGCCTAGGAAACCTTGGCCATCTTTGACCAACGAGCTAGTTCACTAGAGGCATACTAGGGACAAAGTGTTGTGTATTTACCTACACATGTAATGTGTTTCCAATCAATACAATTATAGCATGGATAATAAACGATTATCATGAACAAGGAAATATAATAATAAACACTTTATTTATTGCCTCTAGGGCATATTTCCAACACTTTCTTAGTATCTTTATTTAATTTCCTAAAATCAATTACTATTCTATAACCTATAACAATTCTTTGCGGGATCAATTCATTTTTATCATTAGGAACAACGCTAATACCTCCCTTCTTAGGGACACAATGGACGGGACTAACCCATCTACTATCAGCAACAGGATAAATTATACCTGCCTCCAGAAGCTTTAGTACTCGCTTTCTTACCACTTCTTTCATCTTAGGGTTCAATCGTCGTTGGTGATCAATAACTGGTTTGGCATCAGGCTCCATATTAATTTTATGCTGGTATAGAGTGGGACTAATTCCCTTACGATCATCAAGAGTATAACTAATAGCTGCATGGTGCTTCCTCCGAGTTTTCAATAATATCTTTTCTTCGTGCTCTGAAAGGTTAGCACTGATAATTACAGGATATATCTCCTTTTAATCAACATAAGCATATTTCAACGTATCAGGTAATTGCTTGAGCTCAAACGTGGGATCACCCTTGGGTAGAGGAGGATCCTAAAGTATTTCAACAGGTAAGTTGTGTTTCGAAATAGGCTGTTGTTCCAAGAAAATTTTATCTATTTCATTCCTCTCATTCATATGCATGTCATTTTCATGGTCTAGCAAATACTGTTCTAAAGGATCAGTAGGAGGCACATCAATAGAAGCAAGACCAATAATTTCATCTTTATTTGGCAATTCCTTGTCATGGGGTTGTCTACGAAATTTAGAGAAATTAAACTCATGAGACACACCCCCAAAGCTCATAGTAACTATTTTCTCGCAATCAATCTTAGCATTAACAGTATTCAAGAAGGGTCTGCCAAATATAATGGGAAAAAATTATCTTGTGGAGAACAAAGAACAAGAAAATCAGTAGGATACTTTATTTTCCAGCACAAGACTTCAACATCTTTAACAATCCCTATCGGTGCAATAGTGTCTCTATTAGCGAGCTTAATAGTAACATCAATATCCTCTAGTTCAACTGGTGCAATATCATGCATGATTTTTGTGTATAAGGAATGAGGAATTGCACTTACGATAGAACCCATATCACATAAGCCATGATAACAATGATCTCCTATTTTAACAGAAACAACAGGCATGCCAACAAATGGTCTTTGTTTATGCTTAGTATTAGGTCTAGCAAATCTAGCAGCTTCATCATAGAAATGAATAACATGCCGATCAATATTATCAACCAAGAGATCTTTAACCATAGCAATACTAGATTCAACTTTAATTTGTTCAGGGGGTGTGGGTGTTCTAATACAACTCTTACGAACCATAGTTGAATCTTTAGCATGTTCCTTTATCCTAACAGGGAAAGGTGGTTTCTCAATGTAAGCAGTAGGGATAACAGAATCAACATTGCAAGTAATAATTTTCTCTTCAACTTTAATAGGTTCCATTACTTTCACTTCAATGGGAGGATGATATTTAAACCACTTCTCCTTAGGGAGGTCAACATGAGTAGCAAAAGATTCACAGAAAGAAGCACTATCTTAGAGTCAAGTCCATATTTAGTGCTCAATTCACGAAAAGCATCGGTGTCCATGAAGGATTTAACACAATCAAACTTAAGATTTATACCTTACTCCTTACCTTTGTAGAGTTCCCAATCTTCAGAGTTGCATTTAATTCTATCCAATAAATCCCATTTGAATTCAATATCCTTCTTCATAAAAGAACCGGCACAAGAAGTATCGAACATGGATTGATCATTACGAGAAAGCCGAGCATAAACATTCCGAATAATAATTTCCTTCCAGAGCTCATGATTGGGGCATGAATATAACATTGACTTAAGCCTCCCCCAAGATTGAGAGATTCTTTCTCCTTCATGCGGACAAAATTTATAAATATTATTCCAATCACGATGAACTAGATGCATAGGATAAAACTTCTGATGAAATTCCATTTTCAGTCGGTTGTAGCTCCATGATCCAATATCATCACATAGCATATACCGTGTCAATGACTACTCCTTCAAAGATAGAGGAAATAACTTCTTCTTGATGCGATCCTCAGGCAGACCTGCAAACTTCAATAATCCACAAACTTCATCCACATAGATTAGATGCGAATCAGGATGTAGTCTTCCATCTCCTGCATAAGGATTAGCTAGCAGTTTCTCTATCATACCCGAAGGAATTTCATAATAAATCTTTTCACTAGGTTCAGTAGGTTGAGGGACAACTCTTTGTGTTTCTGGTCAAGGTGAAGATACCCCGAACAAGCCCCTCAAAGGATTACTTTCCATAGTAACAAGTTACAGTAAATTTCAGCACACTATATAATTTTTTCCTTACCAAGTTCTACTCATCAAAGGCGCCTCACTCCCCGGCAACGACGCCAGAAAAGAGTCTTGATGACCCACAAGTATAGGGGATCTATCATAGTCCTTTCGATAAGTAAGAGTGTCGAACCCAACGACGAGCAGAAGGAAATGACAAGAGGTTCTTAGTAAGGTATTCTCTGCAAGCACTGAAATTATCGGTAACAAATAGTTTTGTGATGAGATAATTTGTAACGGGTAGAAAGTAACAATTGTAACAACGGGGCAGCAAGGTGGCCCAATCCTTTTTATAGCAAAGGATTAGCCTGGACAAACTCTTACATAAAGCAAAGCGCTCCCAAGGACACATGGGAATTTATGTCAAGTTAGTTTTCATCATGCTCATTTGATTCGCGTTCGCCACTTTGATAATTTGATATGTGGGTGTACTGGTGCTTGGGTGTTGTCCTTACTTGGACAAGCCTCCCACTTATGATTAACCCCTCCCGCAAGCATCTACAACTAAGAAAAAACAATTAAGATAAATCTAACCATAGCATGAAACATGTGGATCCAAATCAGTCCCTAATGAAGCAACACATAAACTAGGGCTTAAGCTTCTGTCACTCTAGCAACCCATCATCTACTTATTACTTACCAATGCATTCCTCTAGGCCCAAACAATGGTGAAGTGTTATGTAGTCGATGTTCACATAACACCACTAGAGGAGAGACAACATACATCTCGTCAAAATATCGAACAGATACCAAATTCACATGATTACTTATAAAAAGACTTACCCCATGTCCTTAGGAACAAACGTAACCACTCACAAAGAATATTCATGTTCATAATCATAGGAGTATAAGTGATGATCAAGGATCTAAACATATAATCTTCCACCAAGTACACCAACTAGCATCAACGACAAGGAGTAATCAACACTACTAGCTACCCACAGGTACCAATCTGAGGTTTTGAGACAAAGATTGGAATCAAGAGATGAACTAGGGTTTGGAGAGGAGATGGTGCTGATGAAGATGTTGCTGGAGATTGACCCCCTCTCGATGAGAGGATCGTTGGTGATGACGGTGGCTTCGATTTCCCCCTCTCAGAGGGAAGTTTCACCGGCAGGATCTCCCTGTCGGAGCTCTAGATTGGTTCTGCCCAAGTTCCGCCTTGAGATGGCGGCACTTTGTCCCGAAAGGCCTGATATCATTTTTTCTAGGACGAAACCCTCAATGTAGGAGAAGATGGGCACCTGAGGGCTGCCAGGTGGGCCACAAGCCCTAGGGGCACGACCAGGGGGGTGGCCGCGCCGAGCAGGCTTGTGGCTCCCTGGTGGGGCCCCTCATGTATTTATTTTACCCATTATTTTTTATATATTGCAAAATAATTCTCCGTATATTTTCAGAACTTTTGGAGTTGTGCAGAATAGGTATCTCAGATTTGCTGCTTTTCCAGTCCAGAACTCCAACTGCCGGCATTCTCCCTCTTTATGTGGACCTTGTAAAATAAGAAATAAAAGGCATAAGTATTGTACCAAAATGTTTAATAACATCCCACAATGCAATAAATAGCAATATAAATCATGATGCAAAATGGACATATCAGTTTCTAATGCGTAACCCCAAAACGATAGTGGCAAATCGCTAAGAGACATCATAGTTCGCACCATATCCAATACAACACGACTACGACATTCGGACACACCATCATACTATGGTGTTCTAGGAGGCATGAGATGTGAAACAAATAAAAAATTGTCTTAAGTTATATACCAATATTCGTAACTTAGGTATTTACCTCCATGATAGAATCGTAGACATTTTATCTCCTTGTCACGATGATCTCAAACTTCACTCTGATTTTGTTTAAACTTTTCAAACATTTTAGACTTGTGTTTCATTAAGTAAATATCCCCATATCAACTCAAATCATCAGTGAAGGTAGGAAAATAACGATATCCACCGCACGCTACAACACTCATTGGACCGAATAAACCAACATGTATCATTTCCAATAAGTTACTTCCCTGCTCTACCATACCGAAACACGGGGTCTTAGTCATCTTGCCCGTGAGGCATGGTCTACATGTCTCAACCAATTCGCAATCGAATGAGTCCATAAATCCATCAGCTTGACATTTCTTCATGCGTTTTATACCAATGTGACATTTAGCGACAGTGCCACAAGTATGTGGTACTATATTAATTAGCTTTGTATCAATATTATGAACATGTGTATCACTACGATCAAGTTTCAATAAACCATTCTCATTGGGTGCATGACCATTGAAGGTATTATTCATGTAAACAGAATAACCATTATTCTCTAACTTAAATAAATAATTGTATTGCAATAAACATGATCTAATGACGTTCATGCTCAACGGAAACACCAAATAACATTTATTTAGGTTCATCACTAATCCCGAAGGTAGAGAGAGCGTGCGATGGTGATCACATCAACCTTGGAAACACGTCCAACACTCATCGTCACCTAACCCTTAGCTAGCCTCCATTTATTCCGTAGATTTTATTTCGATTTACTAACATTTAGCAACCGAACTGGTATCCAATACCCAGGTGCTACTAGGAGTACTAGCAAGGTACACATCAATAACAAGCATATCAAATATACTTCTGTCGATGTTGCCAGCCTTCTCATCTACCAAGTATCTAGGGTTGTTCCACTTTAACGACCGTTCTCCTCATAATAGAAGCACTTAGTCTCGGGTTTGGCTTCAACCTTGGGTTTCTTCACTAGAGCAGCAAAAACAACTGACATGCCATCCATGCAGTTTCCCTCCTATCCCTTGCCCTTCTAGAAACTAGTGGTTTCACTAACCATCAACACCTGATGCTACTTCTTGATTTCTACCTTTGCAGTGTCAAACATTGCGAATAGCTCAAGGATCATTATTTCCACCCCTGGCATTTTATAGTTCATCACGAAGCTCTAGTTGCTTAGTGACAGTGAAGTGGAGAAACATATGAATCACTACCTTATCTGGAAGATCAACTCCCACTCGATTAAAGCGATTGTAGTACCCAGACAATCTGAGCACATGCTCACCGATTGATCTATTCTCCTTCATCTTGCAGGCAAAGAATCTTGTTGGAGATCTCATACCTCTCAACACGGGCACGAACCTGAGATCCCAATTTGAGCTCTTAGAACATCTCATATGTTCCGTGACGTTCAAAACATTTTGGAGCCTCAATTCTAAGCCGTAATGCATGACGCCCTGAACTATCAAGTAGTCATCAAAACGTGCCTATCAGATGTTCACAACATCTAGAGACGACGCTTGAGGGCTGGCGCACCGAGAGGTGCATTAAGGACATAAGCCTTCCTTGCAGCAATGAAGACAATCCTCAGATCACAGATCCAGTCTGCGTTATTGCTACCATCATCTTTCAAATTATTTCTCTAGGAATATATAAAAAATTCAAGGGAGCTATAGCACGAGCTAGTAATCTACAACATAATTTGCAAAGACATTTTGACTGTGTTCATGATAATGAGTTTAGTTAATCATATTACTTAAAAAACAACCACTCAAATTGACATCCTCTGGTGATTCGAGTGTCACATGATCCAAATCCACCAACTCAAGTCCGATTATCACGTGAGTTGAGGTGGTTTCAATGGTCAACATCTTGATGTTGATCATATCTACTATATGACTCATGTTTGACCTTTCGATCTCTTGTGTTCCGAGGCCATGTATGTACATACTAGGCTCATCAAGTTTAACTCGAGTGTCTTACACATGCAACAATAGATTGCACCCGTTGTATGCGAATGTAGAGTTTATCACATCCGATCATCACATGATGTGTCGAAACGACGAACTTTCGCAACGGTGCTCACTTTGGGAGAGCACAATTTTATCTTGAAATTTAAGTGAGGCATCACCTTATAATGCTACCTTCGTCCTAAGCAAAATAAGATGCATAAAAGGATTGGCATCACATGCAAATCATAAGTGACATGATATGGTCATGAACTTGTGCTTCTGACCTCCATCTCCAAAGCACCGACATGATCTCCATCATCACCGGCATGACACCATGATCTCCATCATCTTGATCTCCATCAATGTGTTACCATGAGGTTGTCGTGCCGACTGTTGATTCCACGACTATTGCTAAATAATAGCGATAAATTAAAGCAAAACGGCAAAAATAATTAAAGACAACCCAATGGCTCCTGCCGGTTGCCGTACTCATCGACATGCAACTCATGATATTATATACAATACATGATCATATCATACATCACATATATCTCACCTGTAATTGGCCAAGTCACATCACAACATACCTTGCAAAAACAAGTTAGACGTCCTCTAATTGTTGTTGCAAGTTTTACGTGGCTACTACAGGTATCTAGCTAGAACAATTCTTACCTACGCAAAAACCACAATGGTGATAAAAAATGGCTATTCATCCTTCTCAAGTACCGCCTTTGTCAAATCCTATCCGACTAAAGTGGGAGAAATAGACACTCGCTAGCCATCTTTATGCAATGAAGTTACATGTCAGTTGATGGAACCAGTCACTCGTAAGCGTACGAGTAATGTTGGTCCGGGCCGCTTCATCCCACAATACCGCCGAAATAAGAAAAGACCAAGGGAGGAAGCAATCCAAATATCAACGCCCACAAACTCCTTTGTGTTCTACTCGAGATCTCATCTACACATAGACCAAGATCAGATGCCACTATTGGGAACGTTGCATGGGAAACAAAAAAATTCCCACGCACACGCAAGATCTATCCATTGTGATGAGCATCTATGAGAGGGAGAGTGGATCTACATACCCTTGTAGATCGCTAAGCGGGAAACGTTAAGAAACGCAGTTGATGTAGTCGATCGACTTCATGATGCAAATCACCGAGAGTTTGGCGATCCCATTACGATCCATGTCGCAATCCAATCATGATCCGTCCCACGATCCCATCACGATCCGTGCATCGATCAAATCATGAATCGTCTCGCGATCCTGATCATGGTCCTTCCGATCTAGCGCCAGACGGACGACACCTCCGCGTTCAGCACACGTACAACTCAATGACGATCGTCGCTTTCTTGATACGACAATAGGGGGTGGAGAGGTACATGAGTTCTCCGGCAGTGCGACGGTGGTGGTGGAGCTATTACGGCAGGGCTTTGCCTAAGTACCGCCAAAACTAGACAAAGTAGAAAATTATCTAGAGGAAGTAGAGGGAGCACGTGGCAATTAGGGTTAGCTCTCCATTATAAATCCTCTAGTATATATAGGAGGGAGGGAGGGGAGGAGGAAGCCTCAAACCCTCAAGGTTTGGCCGAAATAGGAGGTGCAGGAGTTCTACACCAATCCTACTAGGAGTAGGATTCCTCCTCTCCACTTGGAAACCCTTTCCACCTTTCCTCCTTTGGGTTTTTCCCACCCCTAGCCGCATGGGACTTAGTGGGGGGTTCGGCCAACCCAATAGGGGATGGTTTGACTCCTCCCAAAGCCCATGAGGTCCTTTGGGTCGAGACACCCCTCTCGACCCTCCCGGCACTCCCGGTACACTACCGAAGTACCCGAAACTTTCACGGTGACCAAAACAGGACTTCCTGTATCTGAATATTTACCTCCAGTCCATTCCGGAGCTCCTTGAGACGTCGAGGATATCATCCGGGACTCCAAGCAACCTTCGGTCACCTCCATACATAACTCTACTATACCGAAACATCACCGAACCTTAAGTGTGAAGACCCTGTGGGTTCAAGAACTATGTAGACATGACCGAGACAACTCCACGATCAATAACCAATAGAGGGACCTGGATGCCCATATTAGTTCCTACAGATTCTACGAAGATCTTTATCAGTTGCACCTCTATGCTAAGGATTCAGTTAATCTCGTATGCTGTTCCCTTTCTTCTTCGGTATGTTACTTGCCTGAGATTCGATCGTTAGTATCTCTATACCTAGTTCAATCTCATTACCAGCAAGTCTCTTTACTAGTTCCGAAATACAAGATCATGTGGCTAACACTTAGTCACATTGCTTGCAAGGCTTATTGTGATGTTGTATTACCGAGTGGGCCCTGAGATACATCTTTGTCACACGGAGTAACAAATCCCAGTCTTGATCCATGTCCACTCAACGGAGACCCTCGGAGGTACCTATAGAGCATCGTTATAATCACCCAGTTATGTTGTTATGTTTGATACATACAAGGTATTCCTCCGGTGTCAATGAGTTCATGATCTCATGGTCATAGGAACAAATACTTGACATGCAGAAAACTATAGCAATAAACTGACACAATCATATGATATGCTTATAGTTTGGGTATTGTCCATCACATCATTCTCCTAATGATGTGATCCCATTATCAAATGGCATCTCATGTCTATGGCCAGGAAACCTTGAGCACCTTCGGTCAACGAACTAGTTAACTTGAGGCATACTAGGGACACAGTGTTGTCTATGTACCCAAACATGTATTTGAGTTTCCAGTCAATAGAATTATAGCATGGATAATAAATGATTATTACTAACAATGAAATATAATAATAACCAATTTATTATTGCCTTTAGGGCATATTTCCAACAAAATTTTGGGGGTTTATTTACCAATTAATAGTATTTCTGAGCACTAACCTATTAACCCATGGCCCAATGCCAATTGCAATTTTCTTCATGTTTTTGGCTTTTCAGATTTATAGTACCAAACGAAGTCTAATGGCCTCGAAACTTTAGTAAGTTTTGTTATGTACCAAAAGAAGACCTGGAAGGTTTTGGAGGAGACAGGAGGCCTCACGGGGGAGGCACGAACTAACAGGGCGCTCCTAGGGGGTAGGTCACGTCCTGTTGCCTCGTGCCGCCCTCGGGCGTCTCCTGGTGCCCCTCTCTGGCCTATAAATTTCCATTTATACCAAAAACCCTATAGAGCCTCTTGAAACACTTTTTTCGCCACTGCAAGTTTATGTTATGTCGTGTTCCCATCTGGATCCCTGTTTTGGTGCCCTATCGGAGGTGATCACAGATGGCCTCTACATCAACCTTGTTGCTCCCATGATGATGTGAGAGTAGTTCCCCACAGAACTATGGGTCCATAGTTAGTATCTAGATGGGTATCTCTCTTCATCTTCGCTCAGATCTATCCGATGTAATCCTTTTGTGCGTTGGTTTTTTGGGGTCCGATGAATTTGTTGGAAATATGCCATAGAGGCAATAATAAAATGGTTATTATTATATTTCTTTGTTCATGATAATTTATTATTATCCATGCTATAATTGTATTGATTGGAAAAACATTGCATGTGTGGATATATAGACGACACTTTTTCCCTAGTGTGCCTCTAGTAAACTAGCTCGTTGATCAAAGATGGTCAAGGTTTCCTAGCCATTGACATGAGATGTCATTTGATAACAGGATCACATCATTAGGAGAATGATGTGATTGACAAGACCCAAACTATAAACATAGCATATGATCATGTCGGTTTATTGCTACAGTTTTCTGCATGTCAAGTATATGTTCCTATGACCATGAGATCATGCAACTCACTGACACCGGAGGACTGCCTTGTGTGTATCAAACGTCGCAACATAACTGGTGACTATAAAGGTGCTCTACATGTATAGGTGAGGGTGTCTGCTGGGTTGCCATGGATCAACACTAGGATTTGTTACTCCGTGTGACGGAGAGATATCTCAGGCCCCACTCAGTAATACAGCATCACAATAAGCCTTGCAAGCAATGTGACTAACTGTTAGCCACGGAATGTTGTGTTACGGAGCGAGTAAAGGGACTTGCCGATAATGAGATTGAACTAGGTATGGAGATACTGACGATCGATTCTCGGGCAAGTAACATACCGAAGAACAAAGGGAACATCATATGGGATTAATTGAATCCTTGACATAGAGGTTGGACCGATAAAGATCTTCATAGAATATGTAGGAATCAATATGGGCATCCAGGTCCCGCTATTGGTTATTGACCATAGAGGTGTCTCGGTCATGTCTAAATAGTTCTTGAACCCGCAGGGTCTGCAGACTTAAGGTTAGGTGACGTTTCGGTATAGATGAGTGATGTGTGTTGGTGACTGAAGGTTGTTCGGAGTCCCGGATGAGATCCCGGACGTGACGAGGAGCTCCGGAATGATCTAGAGGTGAATATTCATATATAGGATGTTCCGTGTTGGTCACCGGGAAAAGTTCGGGCATCATCGGTAACGTACCCGGGGTGCCGGAAGGGTCCCGTGGGTCCACCAGAAGGGGCCACCAGACCTGATGGGCCACATGGGATGCGAGAGAGGGCGCACCAGCCCCTGGTGGACTGGACGCACCTCCCACAAGGGCCCATACGGCTGGGGGTTGGTGGGAGGGCCAACCCTAGGGCTGGCGTCACCTTGCCTTGGGTGGTAAGCCACCCTAGGGAGCCTCCACCCTTGGCCGCCGCCCCAAGGGGGAAACCCTAGGGGTTGGGCAACCCACCCCTCCTCCTATATATATGTGAGAGGGAGGAGGGCAGCCGCACCTTAAGCCATGGCGCAACCCTTCCTCCCACTCTGTTAGCCCCTCTAGTAGATTGACTCGGCGCCGCTTAGTGAAGCTCTGCCGGATCAGCTCCACCACCACCGCCACCACGCCGTCATGCTGCCGGCGAACCCATCTACCTCTCTGCTCCCTCTTGCTGGATCAAGAAGGTGGAGATCATCATCAAGCTGCACGTGTGCTGAACGCGGAGGTGCCGTCTGTTCTACACTTGATTGGGAGTTTGTGGGACGGCTTGCGATTTGGATCGTGGAGACATACGACTACTTCAACCGCCTTCTTTAACGCTTCCACTTAGCAATCTACAAGGGTATGTGGATCCAATCTCTCCTCTCATAGATGCTCATCTCCTAGATTGATCTTGGTGAAGCGTACGAATTTTTTTGTTTCCCATGCAACATTCCCCAACATTGGGATCATGAGCTAGGTCTATGCATAGATGAGATCTTGAGTAGAACACAAAGGAGTTTGTGGGCGTTTATATTCAGATTGTTTCCTCTCTTAGTATTTTCTTGGTTCAATGGTATTATGTGATGAAGCGGCTTGGACCGACTTTACTCGTACGCTTACGAGAGACCGTGTTCCATCGATTGACATGTGACTTTGTTGCATAAACATGGCTGGTGGGTGTCTGTCTCTCCCACTTTAGGTGGAATGGATTTGATTAAGGCGATCCTTGTATAAGGTTGAAAAGAAATCTTCATATCACCATCGTGGTTTTGCGTAGGTAAGAATCGTCCTGGCTAGATACCCATAACAGCCACGTAAAGCATGCAACAACAATAAGAAGACGTCTAACTTATTTTTGCAAGGTATGTTGTGATGTGATATGGCCAATTAAATGATGAGATATACATGATGTATGAGGTGATCATGTTTTGTATTGAATATCACGACTTTCATGTCGATGAATAGGGCAACTGGCAGGAGCCATAGGGTTGTCTTTGATTATTGTATGACCTGCATGTCAATCTTTAAGCGCTATGTAATGCTTTACTTTATCGCTAAGCGGTAGCAATAGTAGTATGAGCATGGTGGGCGCGACAACCCCGATGGAAACACAATGATGGAGATCATGATAATGGATATCATGGTGTTATGCCAGTGATGATGGAGATCATGCCGGTGCTTTGTAGATGGAGATCAAAAGCATGAGTTCATGGCCATATCATGTCACTTATGATTTGCATCTGATGTTAATCCTTTTATGCACCTTGTTATTCTTCGAACGACGGTAGCATTATAAGGTGACCCCTCACTTAAATTTCAAGATGAATTGTGTTCACCCCGAGTGTGCACAGTTGCGTAAGTTCGTCGTGTCGAGACACCACGTGATGATCGGGTGTGATAGACTCTACGTTCACATACAACGGGTGCAAGCCAGTGTTGCACATGTGGAACAGTTGGGTTAAACTTGATGAGCCTAGCATGTACAGACATGATCTCGGAACACAAGAGACCAAAAGGTCGAGCATGAGTCATATAGTAGATATGATCAACATGATGATGTTCACAATTGAAACCACCTTAACTCACGTGATGATCGGACTTGAGTGGGTGAATATGGATCATGTATCACTCAGATGACCTGAGGGATGTCAATTTGAGTGGGAGCTTTAGTAATTTGATTAACTAAACTCATTATCTTGAACAATAGTCTTAGTAACCTTTGCTTATTTTTGTTGTATATCAATGGCTCGCGCAATAGCACCCCTGAATTTTAATAACTTCCTAGAGAAAGCTAAGTTGAAAGAGGATGGAAGTAACTTTGTGGACTGGGCCCGTAATCTAAGGATTATACTCACGGCTTCCTAGAAGGCTTATGTCCTTGATGCACCGCTTGGTGACCCACCCACTCCCGTGTCATCCGAAGATGTTAAGAACGCTTGGGAGGCACGTTCTGGAGATTACTCAATAGTTCAATGCGCAATGTTGTATGGCTTAGGACTTCAAAGACGTTTTGAACGTCATGGAGCATATGAGATGCTCCAAGAGTTGGAGTTTATCTTTAAGAAGAATGCCTGGATCGAGAGGTATGAGACCGCCGATAAGTTCTATGCTTGCAAGATGGAGGAGAACGGGTCTATCGGTGAACATATACTCAGAATGTCTGGGTATTCGATCTGTCTGGCGGAGTTAGGGATGCCCCTTCCGCCGAAGGCGATCGCTAACAGAGTTCTTCAATCATTGCCACCTAGCTACACGAGCTTTGTGTTGAACTATAACATGCACGGGATGAACAAGTCAGTCGGCGAGTTGTTTGCGATGCTGAAAGTCGCTGAGTCTGAAATCCAGAAAGAACATCAAGTTTTGATGGTCAATAAAACCACTTGTTTCAAGAATCATGACAAGGGCAAGAAGGGTAACTCCAAGAAGGGTGGCAAAACAGTTGCTCCTCCCGTAAAGAAACCCAAGGCTAGACCCAAGCTAGAAACTGAGTGCTTTCATTGCAAGGGAAATGGTCACTGGAAGCGGAACTGCCCCAAGTATCTGGCTGACAAGAAGGCGGCCAACAACAAACAAGGTATATATGATATACATGATATTGATGTGTACCTTACTAGCTCTCGTTCTAGTGCCTCGGTATTTGATACCGGTTCGGTTGTTCACATTTGCAAATCAAAGTAGGACCTACGAAATATACGGAGGCTGGCTAAGGACGAAGTGACGATGTGCGTGGGAAATGGTTCCAAGGTTGATGTGATCGCCGACGGCACGCTCTCTCTTCAATTACCATCGGGATTAGTGATGAACCTGAATAATTGTTATTTAGTGGCTGCGTTAAGCATGAACATTATGTAGATCTTGTTTATTGCGAGATGGTTACTCATTTAAATTAGAGAATAATGGTTGTTCTATTTATATGAGTAATATCTTTTATGGTCATGCACCCAATGTGAGGGGTTTATTCATGTTGAATCTTGATAGTGATGATACACATGTTCATAACATTGCTGCCAAAATATGTAGAGTTGATAATGACAGTACCACTTTCTTGTGGCACAGCCGTTTGGGTCATATTTGTGTAAAACGCTTGAGGAAGCTCCATGCTGATGGAATTTTGGAGTCACTTGATTTTGAATCACTTGACACATGTGACCATGCTTCATGGGCAAGATGGCTAAAATGCCGTTCTCTGGAACAATGGAACAGGCAAGTGATTTGTTGGAAATCATACATACTGATGTGTGCGGTCCGATGAACATTCAGGCCCATGGTGGATATCGTTATTTTCTCACCTTCACTGATGACTTAAGTAGATATGGGTATATTTACTTAATGAAACACAAGTCTGAAACGTTTGAAAAGTTCAAGCAATTTCAGAGTGAAGTTGAGAATCATCGTAACAAGAAAATTAAATTCCTGCGATCTAATGGTGTGTCCGAACGTCGTAATCGAACCTTATTAGATATGGTGCGTTCTATAATGACTCTTAACGATTTGCCACTATCGTTTTAGGGTTATGCATTAGAGACAACTGCATTCACTTTAAGTAGGGCACCATCGAAATCCGTTGAGACGACGCCATATGGACTGTGGTTTGGCAAGAAGCCAAAATTGTCACTTTAAGTAGGGGATGTGATGCTTATGTCAAAAAGCTTTAGGCTGAAAAGCTGGAACCCGAAGTGGAGAAATGTGTCTTCAAAGGATACCTGAAAGATATAGTTGGGTATACCTTCTATCTCAGATCCGAAGGCAAAGTGTTTGTCGCTAAGAACAGAACATTTCTTCAACCAGAGAGTTTCTTGATGAGGAAAATATAACTTGATGAGATTATTGAACCTTTACTTCAACCAGAGAGTAGTGCAGCGCAGAAAGATGTTTCTGTGGAGCCAACGATGGTTGAAGAGGAAGTTGATGATGATGATCATGAAACTTTGGATCAAGTTACTATTGAACTTCTTAGGTCGACAAGGGTGCGTACTGCTCCAAAGTGGTATGACAACCCTATCTTGGAGGTCATGTTTTTAGAAAACGATGAACCTACGAGCTATGGAGGAGCGATGATGGGCCTGGGTTCCAAGAAATGGTTAGTGGCCATGAAATATGAGATGGGATCCATGTATGAAAAGAAAGTATGGACTTTGGAAGTATTACCTGAAGGGCGAAAGGCCATTCAGAACAAATGGATCTTTAAGAAGAAGACGGGCACAGATGATAATGTAACCGTCTATAAAGCTCGACTTGTGGCAAAGGTTTTTTTTCGCAAGTTCAAGGAGTTGACTACGATGAGACCTTCTCACCCGTAGCGATGCTTAAGTCCGTTAGAATCATATTAGCAATAGCTACATATTTTGACTATGAAATTTGGCAGATGGATGTCAAAACAACGTTCTTAATGGTTTCCTTGATGAATAGTTCTATATGATGCAACTAGAAGGTTTTGTCGATCCAGAGAATGCTAACAAAGTTGGCAAACTCCAGTGATCCATTTATGGACTAGTGCAAGCATCTCAGAGTTGGAATAAGCTCTTTGATGAGGTGATCAAAGCATTTGGGTTTATACAAGTTTATGGAGAAGCTTGTATTATAAAGAATGTGAGTGGGAACTCTATAGCGTTTCTAATATTATATGTGGATGACATATTGCTAATTGGAAACAATATAGAAATGCTGGAAAGCATGAAGGAATATTTGAACAAGAGTTTTTCAATGAAGGACCTGTGAGAAGCTGCTTTCATATTAGCCATTAAGATCTATAGAGATAGATCGAGATGCTTGATAACACTTTCACAGAGCACATACCTTGATAAAGTTTTGAAGAAGTTCAAAATGGATCAGTCCAATAAGGGGTTCTTGCCTATGTTACGAGGTGTGAAGTTGAGTAATACTCAATGCCCAGTGACTCCAGAAGATAGAGAGAAGATAAGTGTCATCCCCTATGCATCAGCCGTAGGCTCTATCATGCATGCGATGCTGTGCACAAGACCCGATGTCAGCCTTGCCATAAGTATTGCCGGAAGGTTTCAAAGTGATCCTGGAATGGAGCACTGGGCGGTGGTCAAGAATATCAGTACCTGAAAAGGACTAAAGAAATGTTTCTCGTTTATGGAGATGATCAAGAGCTCGTCATAAAGGGTTACATCGATGCAAGATTTGACACTGATCCGGATGACTCCAAGTCACAAACCAGATACGTATTTATTCTCAATGGGGGAGCGGTAAGCTGGTGCAGTTCCAAGCAGAGCGTGTTGGCCGATTCTACATGCGAAGTGGAGTACATCGCAGCCTTGGAGTCAGCGAAGGAAGATGTCTGGATGAAGGAGTTCATGACAGATCTTCGAGTAGTGCCTAGCACTCTGAATCCATTTGATTTGTTCTGTGATAACACTGGTGCCATTGCCTTGGCCAAGGAACTAAGGTTTCACAAGAGGACCACACACATAAAGTGACGCTTCAATTCCATCCGCCAGTACATCAAGGAGGAGGACATAAATATTTGCAAAGTGCACACGGATCTGAATGTTGGAGACTCGTTGACTAAACCTCTTCCATGGTCTAAACATGATCGACACCAGAACTGTATGGGTGGTCGATTCATTACAATGTAAATCACATAGTGATGTGAGCTAGATTATTGACTCTAGTGCAAGTGGGAGACTGTTGGAAATATGCCCTAGGGGCAATAATAAAATGGTTATTATTATATTTCTTTGTTCATGATAATTGTTTATTATCCATGCTATAATTGTGTTGATTGGAAACACATTGCATGTGTGGATATATAAACAACACTTTATCCCTAGTGTGCCTCTAGTAAACTAGCTCGATGATCAAAGATGGTCAAGGTTTCCTAGCCATTGACATGAGATTTACAGTACCAAACGAAGTCCAATGGCCTCGAAACTTTAATAAGTTTTGTTATGGACCAAAAGAAGACCAGGAAGCTTTTGGAGGAGACCGGAGGCCTCACGGGGGAGGCACAAACTAATAGGGCGCGACTAGGGGGTAGGTTACATCCTGTTGCCTCGTGCCGCCCTCGGGCGTCTCCTGGTGCCCCTCTCTGGCCTATAAACTCCCATTTATACCAAAAATAGAGAGCCTCCTTAAACACTTTTTTGGTCACCACAAGTGTCTGTTATATCGTGTTCCTATCTGGAGCCTATTTCGGTGCCATGTCGGAGGGGATCACAGAGGGCCTCTACATCAACCTCTATGGGTTCGTAGTTAGTATTTGGACGGGTATCTCTCTTCATCTTCGCTCAGATCTATCCGATGTAATCCTTTTGTGTGTCACATTTGTTGGGGTCCGATGAATTTGTTGGAAATATGCCCTAGAGGCAATAATAAAACGGTTATTATTATATTTATTTATTCATGATATTTATTTATTATCCATGCTATAATTGTATTGATTGGAAACACATTGCATGTGTGGATAAATAGACAACACTTTGTACCTAGTGTGCATCTACTAAACTAGCTCGTTGATCAAAGATGGTCAAGGTTTCCTAGTCATTGACATGAGATGTCATTTGATAACAGGATCACATCATTAGGAGAATGATGTGATGGACAAGACCCAAACTATAAACGTAGCATATGATCGTGTCAGTTTATTGCTAAAGTTTTCTGCATGTCAAGTATATGTTCCTATGACCATGAGATCATGCAACTCACTTACACCAGAGGAGTGCCTTGTGTGTATCAAATGTTGCAAACCTAACTGGGTGACTATAAAGGTGCTCTATAGGTATCTCCGAGGGTGTCTGCTGGGTTGGCATGGATCAACACTGGGATTTGTTACTCCATGTGATGGAGAGGTATCTCAGGGCCCACTTGGTAATACAACATCACAATAAGCCTTGCAAGCAGTGTGACTAAGTGTTAGCCACAGAATCTTGTATTACGGAACGAGTAAAGAGACTTGCCGGTAACGAGATTGAACTAGGTTTGGAGATACCAACGATCGAATCTCAGGCAAGTAACATACCCAAGAACAAAGGGAACATCATATGGGATTAATTGAATCCTTGTCATAGAGGTTCGACCAATATGGGCATCCAGGCCCCGCTATTGGTTATTGACCGTAGAGGTGTCTCGGTCATGTCTACATAGTTCTCGAACCCGCAGGGTCTGCACACTTAAGGTTCGGTGACGTTTTGGCATAGATGAGTTATGTGTGTTGGTGATCGAAGGTTGTTAGGAGTCCCGGATGAGATCCCAGACGTGACAAGGAGCTACGGAATGGTCCATAGGTGAAGATTCATATATAGGAAGTTCCATGTTGATCATCGGGAAAAGTTCGAGCGTCACCGACAATGTATCGGGGGTGCTGGAAGAGTGTCAGGGGTCCACCATAAGGGGCCACCAGCCCCAAAGGGGCACATGGGCTGTGAGAGAGGGCGCACCAGCCACTGGTGGGCTGGCCGCACTTCCCACAGAGGCCCATGTGGCTAGGGGTTGGTGGGATGGCCAACCCTAGGGCTGGCGCCACCTTGCCTTGGGTGGCAAGCCACCCTAGGGCGCCTCCACCCTTGGCCGCCACCCCAAGGGTGGAACCCTAGAGGTTGGGCACCCCCCTCCCCCTATATATATGTGAGAGGGAGGAGGGCAGCCGCACCTTAAGACACGACGTAGCCCTTCCTTCCTCTCTGATTGCCTCTCCTCTAGTAGATTGATTCGGCGCCGCTTAGCGAAGCTCTGCCAGATCAGCTCCACCACCACTGCCACCACGTCGTCGTGCTGCCGGTGAACCCATCTACCTCTCTTCTCCCTCTTGCTGGATCAAGAAGGCGGAGATTTTCATCAAGCTACACATGTGCTTAACGCGGAGGTGCCGTCCGTTCAGTACTTGATCGGGAGTTCATGGGATGGCTTGCGATTTGGATCGAGGAGACGTACGACTACTTCAACCAAGTTCTTTAACACTTCCTCTTAGCAATATACAAGGGTATGTGGATCCAATATCTCCTCTCATA
Organism: Hordeum marinum; assembly: GCA_022496015.1. NCBI lineage: Eukaryota > Viridiplantae > Streptophyta > Magnoliopsida > Poales > Poaceae > Hordeum > Hordeum marinum. Next base: position 411,258,940 of record CM039678.1, on the reverse strand, counting down.
GATGCTCATCTCCTAAATTGATCTTGCTGAAGGGTAGGAAATTTTTTGTTTCCCATGCAACGTTCCCCAACAAAATGGTGGGTTTATGTTCAGATTATTCACGAAAAATATTTGAGTCTTCTCTGAAATCTATCATGATTCTAATGTGCATGATTATTATAGTTTCGTAAATCTCTCCGATCTATTGATTTGCTTTGGCCAAGTAGATTGATCATTCTTCCGTGAGAGGGGTGCATTGTAGTGGGTTCAATCTGACGGGTTTATATATCCCAATGACTGAAGGGCAAGATACGTCTTTGTATTGTTGCCACTAAGGATAAAACGATGGTGTTACTTCATATTAATTGAATTCTCTTTGTCTACATCATGTCATTGTTCTCCAATCATTACTCTGTTTTACTTACTACTCTAGATGCATGTTGGATAGCGGTCAATGGGTGGAATAATAGTAATAGGTGCAGGTAGAAGTCGGACTATTTTTTATGGACATGATGCCCATATACATGAGATCATTGCCGTGAATATCACATAACTATGTGCTTTTCTATGAATTTCCCAACAGTAATTTGTCTACCCACTGTATGCTTATTTTCATGAGAGATGCAACTAGGAAAAACTATGGCCCTGGGTCTATTCACCTATAAATTTACTAACGCTACAATACATTGCTACCATTATTTACTTTTTATTTAATTTTGAAACTTACAATTATCTACTACCAACCACACTACAAACAAGCTTGCAAATAACGAGTCCAAGAGGATTGACAACCTTCTTGTCCATGTTGGGTGTTCGGGCCAAATCCTGAAGAAAACTCAAAAGCGTTGTTTGATGAGCCTGCATAGTATTAGGTAGTTGGTCAGGTAAAGGCTGACCAAGCCAATGATGCTTAGCTGGTCTTTTCGGATGATCAGCCACACTGGGACTAAGACACGGCCCGGACTCCCATGGGGGGCAGCAGTGGGGAATCTTGGACTATGGGCGAAAGCCTGATCCAGCAATATCACGTGAGTGCAGAAGGGCAATGCCGCTTGTAAAGCTCTTTCGTCGAGTGCGCGATCATGACAGGACTCGAGGAAGAAGCCCCGGCTAACTCCGTGCCAGCAGTCGTGGTAAGACGGGGGGTACCTTGGTTCTCTACTGTGGGAAATACATACCTATATTGTGCTGCATCACCCTTTCCTCTTCATGGTAAACCCAACATAGATCACAAATATCCGAGGGGAGAAGATGAAGACAAGTTGTTGGTAGGTGTATATGTTGATGACCTGATTGTCACATGCGCAAGCACATAAGTACTTGTTTATTTGAAGGACCGAATGAATAAAATGTTTAGCATGAGTGATATGGCTTTACTCATCTATTACTTGGGAAATGAATTTCACCAAAAAGGAGCAGCAATTTCACTTTGTCATGTAGTTTATGCTAAAAAAACTTTGAGAAGAGTGGCATGGTGAATTGTAATTCAGCCCAAACTCTTATAGAGGCTAGACTGTGCTGGAAATATACCCTAAAAGCGATAATATTGTATTATTATATTTCCATATTCATTATTAATAGTTTATATTCTATGCTATATCTGCTATGATTCTGGAATAGGTGATTCAGTGGAAAACTCATATGCACGTGTGGAATCATAACGATAAAACAATGGTTCCTAGTCTTTCCTCTAAGACTGGATCATGTTTTGTTAGTGAACATGTTTTTTGGATCTTACGATACCGTTAAGTGTAAAAATAGTCCTAAAATAAAATTGGGAATATGACATTAGGAGAACAATCGTATTCAATCAAACGAAACTTATTTGTTATACTTTGAGATAACATCGTCTAAAATAAATATCTATAACACGGAGTATTAGCCTATGTTTTATATTTCTTAGACCATTAGAGTATCGTGTCACTTCTTACCGTACGATGAGCTTTGGGGTTTCTCAAACATCATCTGTAACTAGGTGATCATGACGATAACTTACAAGTTCATGGGGAAGTTTGACAAACGACTAGATATCTCGAGAGTGGAATTTTCTCCTAAGACGATGGAGAGATATTATTAGGACCTTATTGATGTGATGGCATCCTTCATCATTTGGTGAGACAGAAGTGACTATGTCACGGGATGCCGGAACACATCAACGAGAAAGAAGAACCAAACCGGTAATGAGAATAACGGTATGATGAGCATGTGAATTACTCAAGAGGATACTGATGATTCTCGGGTCTTGTAATGTATCGCAAAGCAAGGTAAATGTCACATGCTAACCAATGGTTCACTCAAATATCATTCGTGTACTTATAAGGATCGATATGGACGTCCACACTTCCGCTATCAATCATTGAGCGGAGGAGTTTTCGTTCATATTTATGAGTTACCGGACCTATGGGGTCACAAGCTTAAGGTAATCATGATTTGTTGAGTGTTAGTAGGATGAGATTATCGAGCATTTATTTCTGGTATGGTTTCATTAATAACTAGAATAGTTTCGAGAGGATCCGGAAGCGTTTCGAGGTCACTGAAAGGGTTTCAGAGAGTATCGAGTAATACCGGGTATTACCGATATAATATATATGTATATGTGCGTGTGTGTGGGAAATTTTCCCGAGGATGTTAAATTATATATAAACTGGTCTGAAAGTATTTATAACAACTGTATATTTCATTAAATATCAATGGTCCTTAAAAGGCCATGAAGTGGAAGGCACCTTGGGTCACAAGGGCCAAAGTGGAGGAGGCGTCCCGCCTTTCCATGGGGGGATCCTACTAGGGGAGTAGTTCAACTCCTCCCCCTTTTTTCCCGCACCCCAAGGAGGGTTTCCATCCTTGGTGTCTGTCTCTCCTTCCCCCTCTAATTCTTCGGAGATGATTAGCTCTCGATGGCGAAGTGCTAGCGGGTCGTGAAAACTGCACGCTTGCAACCAAGTAAAAAGGCCGTGCTTTCAGTCTTCAGTCCGAGGGATCGTTCATCTATAGTTTGTGGGACTCCAAGTACGATCTTCATCATCACGCTCTTCTTCCGCTACAACTCAGTTCCTGATCCCAACCGTTATCATATCTTCATAGCATTCGTGGTTGATCGTAGGGAAAATTTGTTTTCCACTATGTTTCCCAATAGTGGTATGATGAGCGATTCTATGATTATATGCAGGTTGGGATCAAGATCACAGGTGGATGTGAGGGTTTGATGTTCTTGCGATGCATTCCTCGAGTGTTGCTTCCGTTCAGCTCATTGACGACATGATGTATGTTTGTACAAAGTTTTGATAATCGATCGACTCTGGCTATCGATGATCTGCTAACTATTCGTTTGGCTTCATCATAGTCAAGAATTGTGAATTGTCACAAACATGAGAGGGTGATGAAGATGTTTGATCTTCTAGGGGGTCACACGTAATGATGAAGTTTAGTGTGGGACTAGAGACTTTTAATTAAATCCCTTCCCTAACAGACCCCGAAACTAAATATAACAAGGATTATCGCCTTAATGGTAGATGTAGGTATCTAGTGTTATCCGGAAACCCTCGAAACTATGTAATTAAAACTTTCCAAACTGATTAGAGGACATATAACTTGATTTCACATGATTGCATGTGATGTTGTATAACTTCCATGATGATAATTTGTTTGTGTATGAGATGGTTATATGTTGTAATGTTAATTGGCTGTGCATCATACTACGACATGATGGCTGGAGCCAAATGATTGTCACTTTAATGACCTGCGTGTCAAACTTGTTGTTTTATGATCTATAGACATGCTACGGAGGACCCCGGAGCAAGGTGGCTTCAATCGCTGTAGGAGATCATGGTGGTGATTGAAGAACCACCCCGAAGAATCATCCCTGCGCCCAGGGTTATACCATACCATGCCATTATGAATTGCCTAAGATGTTTATCCCTTCTGTTGTTTGCACCCTCGATTGTGTAGTAGTCAATGATTAGGGTGATCTCTCATAGAAACTATCAAGTTAAAAGGTGCTCTTCCCAATGTTGCAACCATCCATAACACGTAGCTTTTTGGAGTGCATTATGTCCACATGAGTACAAACGGATTGTGAGGTGTAAGACGGGTCAGGTCAGACCTAGTAAGCAGATAGCACTGGGTTTTCTTGAAGTTCTACCAAAATCGTTGTGAGCTCGGAGCATGAAGCATCAAAAGATAAACAAGAGTCATAAGGATATATGATCAGCAAAAGATGGCCCACTAGTCAAAATTCGTGTCATCAATGAAGTCCATATCAATGGATAAGAATAAGACTAGGGTCTTGAATCACTTTGTAATAAATTATGAGAGATAATGATTTAAGTGGGAGTGCACTTTGGAACTAAAATTTGTTTAATAATAGTGCAAATTAATTATGAAATGTTTCTAAATAAAATTTTATTATCGTTGTAGATCAAATGGCTTGCAATATGTTCAACTCAGTCCCTATGTTAGAGAAAGAAAAGTTGGACGCAAATGGTGAAAACTATGGAGATTGGATCCCGAACCTGAGATTCGTTCTCAAGAGTGCTAAGGAGTGTGTGCTGGATCAGCTCCAAGGTGATCCTTTTGCAAAGGATGCACCACCATAAGTCATAGTTACTTTCGCCGCTCGTAGTGATGACTATGAGTCAGTCCAGTGCCTCATGTTAACTTGCATGGATCCTGAGCTACAAAAATGTTTTGAACGGTCTACCACCTTGTTTATAATTGGGTCATTGGAAGTTATGTATAAGAAGGAGGTGAGGACCAAATGTTTTTAAATAACCAAGCCCTTGATTGAGTGCAAGATTATAGAAGGTTCCTCAATTAGGGAGCATACAGTAATGCTTGTTGGCTATGTTGATAGACTAGCTTCTATGAAATTTGGAATTCCTCCAACACTCGGTACATACATGGAGTAATACTAGTTTGTAGGAATAAAACTATCAGTACTTTGCCAGAATAATATTGGTAGTAATTAGATAGATAATAAAAGTTAGTTTGTTTTAGAAGAGAGCTTTTGTAGAACGGAGAGAAAGATTGTTCATAGGCAATTGAATATAACACGACAGATACTTATCATATGCAATGAGGGGAGGCATACACTTGAGTAAGAAGTCCTCTTTACTCACATACGCAACAACCCCCTTACCCAGGCTTAAACTCATGTCACTCTCGCAACCCACGATAGTCGAATTATGAACATATTGCAACACCTTACATCGGTAATCCCACATGCTTGCATGACATGAAGGGCACCATATGACAACATCATATAACATACAACTCATATCAATCGCACCACATCACAATTAACATATAGGACAAAAAGGATCCACTCAAACATCATAGGATAGACACACATCATTGGGTAATAATATATAGCATTAAGCACCATATTCAAGTAGATATTACAGCGGGGAGAGAGATTACACCACTGCATAAAGGGGAGTGTGTTGGTGATGTCGACGGCGAAGTTGTTGGTGAAGATCATCATCATGATGAATCCCCCCAGTGGCACTCCACCGCCATCACAGGAGAGGGGGGAGAGTACCCCTCCTTCTTTCTCTTCCTTTGCCTCCCCTTAGATGGGAGGAGGGTTCCCCCTTCGGTCCTGGGCCGCCATGACCCCTGAGAGGAAGGAGCCCCTCTGGATTGGATCTCGCTCTTTGTATTTCTCTTATGTTTTTGGGTTCCTGTTTTATGGCCCTTCACCATTTCTTAATTCTCCGGAGATCCGTAACTCCGACTGGATTGGATTTTTTTTGGGGGGGGGGGTATTTATCCAGATGTTAGCTGCCTTGCGGCCGAAGGAGATTCACAGCCAATTTATGACGAAGCGCAAGATCAAGGGGTGTGCCTACCCCCTAGGGCACGCCCTACGAGCTCGTGACTCTCTTAGACATAGTGTGGCATTGATTATTTTTCCCAAAAATGACATATATTCAAAAATAAATCTCCATAAAATTTTATCGTGTTTGGCCTTCGTTTGATATGGATTTTCTGCAAAACAAAAAACATGCAACAAACAAAAACTGGCACTAAGCACTAGATCAATATGTTCGTCCAAAAAAATAATATAAATTGTTGAGAAATGTATATGGAAGTAGTAAAATAATGGCATGAAATAATAATAAAAATATAGATACGACTGAGACGTATCAACATCCCCAAGGTTAATTCTTGCTCATCCTCTAGTAGATAAATGATAAAAGGACCATTTTTTATGTGGAATGCTACGTAGCATAATCTTGATGATGTAATCTAATCATGGCATGAATGTTAAGATACGAGTGATTTGGGGCAACGGTCTATCAGTTTGATACTGAAACAATAATACAAAACATGCATGTATTTCATCATTGCATTTCATAATAATGGAGCTAAGGAAACAACCACTATACACATAGTTGTGGTAGGCATGGCATGCTCTTTCTTCCCTGGATAGATATAGCACCTCGGTACCAAACCAAGCAATTGTATCATACTTTTGCACACACTTCAGCATTTTCAACTTCACTCGATACATGAGCTTGAGCCATGAATATAACACTTTGGGTTCAGTAGAATGTGGTGCTAGAGATCAATAGGAAAAGTCAAAAACTAAGAAAGGCACGCATCAACTCGGCGAATCAACAGGCTATGGAGGTTACCATCAATCGATATCAATGCGAGGAGCAGGGGTTTTTATGCAACAGATGCACCGAGATCTATAAGTATATGAAAGCTCAAATGAAACTAAGTGGGTGTGCATACAACTTGCTTTCTCATGAAGACCTCGGGCGTTTGAGGAATCCCATCATCGGAATACACAAGCCAAGTTCTCTAATAAAAAATTGACACTATTATATGAAAGTGGCAACTTAGGAAACTTTCTATAGAAGAACATGGTGCTACTTTGAAGCAGAAGTGCGGTAAAAGGATAGTAGTATTCACCCTCTCTCTTTTTCTCTCTTTGGCCTCTTTTTTTATATCCTCATAGGTAGGGGCAACACTCTAGAATGCATCACACTTTTATTGACTTACAACTCGATATTACAACTCGAATAACTATACCAGATGACTCTATATGAATGCCTCTCGCAGTGTACCATGATGTGCAATGATCTAGCATAACATGTATAACAATGATGAACGGTGACTTTGACACAAATATCATGTCATCTCTATATGGTCATGAAAAGCAATATGATGATGAACACACAACTCATGTACCTAAACGGTGAAAATTGCATCGTGATATATCTCAGAATGGCTATGAAAAATTCCATAATACGTAGGTATGGTGTTTGTTTTGAGGAAGATATAAGGAGGGTTATGTGTGATAGAGCGTATCATATCACAGGGTTTTGGATGCACTGTCAAATTTTGCACCAAGTCTCAAGGTGAGAAAGGGCAGTGCATGGTAGCAAAGAGGCTAGCAAATTGCGGAAATGTGAGAGTCTGTATAATGCATGGACTCACATTAGTCATAAAGGACTCATATACTTATTGTGAAAGTCTATTAGACCTCAAAGCAAAGTACTAATCGCATGCCCCTAGGGTGGAGGTTGGGAGGAGTTAAGCATCGCATGCCCCCCATTCGAACAACACAAAGACTCAATCAATGATAAATTATGCTCCGACCTCACTACTAATGTCAGCGGCCACCACTTTACATGTGTGAGGATTACTTGCATAGAGGCTTACTTCCCTTAAGACCATTATTAATACTCGACTTTAATTCCTTTAGTAGAAATGCCCCAATGTTACCACCTCAATGTCGCAATAAGTATTGCAAGGATTCAAAACATATCATACTCAGAGATGTACAAGTTTTATGTAGGATTAACTAACCATGTGAATGAACAATTACTGTTCACTCTCTAAATGGTTATAAGTGAAGCATGAGATTTTAATTCTAGACTACACTCTAATAAATATATAAGCAAAAAAGCATTCCACAAATAACGTTCTTCCCTATGTAGAGAAGCAAGCATACAAACTTCAAAAGATATAAGTGAAGCATGCGAAGCATTCTATAAAGCCATACACAAAGGATATAGATGAAGAGCAAAGAACATTTTACACATCAACCAATGACTATACCATACCATCATGGTGCATTCTTAAAATGAAAATAAAAGGCACGTGGCGCTCCAAAAATTTCCGCATATCATGTGAACAAAACAAAAACTGAGACATACCGATAATTATTGAGACAGAAAGATGGGATGCCTTCCGAGGCATCCCCAAGCTTACACACTTGAGTATCCTTGAATTTTACTTGGGGTACCTTGGGATCTCCAAGCTTGAGTTCTTACTTCTCCTTATTCTTCTCGTGTCAATACCTCCTTGATCTTCGAACACTTCATTCACGCAAAACTTCACATAACTATTATTAGAAGGGTTAGTACACATAACATGAAATCCATCATGTCTTGCTATAACATTATTGTATAATTATATATAATCAGAATTACCCATTCAATGTTATCACAATTCTTTGACTCCCAAATCAATGGGGCTTGCTACCTCTCGAGCATGCGTTGGTTTCCGTGAAGAGGAACGGGCGATGCAGCAAAGTAGATAAGTATTTCCCTCAGTTGTTGAGAACAAAGGTATCAATCCAGTAGGAGAAGATAGTCTCACATCAACTAGGCGTATCAACGGTCTATGGAGATGCCCTTCAATAGATATCAATGTGAGTGATTAGGGATTGCCATGCAACAAATGCACTTAGAGCTATAAGTGTATGAAAGCTCAAAAAGAAAACTAAGTGGTAGTGCAAGATGAATATCCACTAGTTATATGATAGTGACAAAATAGGAGACTCTCTATCATGAAGATCATGGTGCTACTTTGAAGCACAAGTGTGGAAAAAGGTAGTAGAAATTGTCCCTTCTCTCTTTCTCTCATTTATTTATTTTTTTATATATATTTTTATTTTATTTTGGTGGGCTTCTTTGGCCTCTTTTATTATTATTTTTGTTTGGGCTTCACTGGCCTCTTTTATTTTTTAAAAAGTACGTATACTCATCCCAACTTGTGAGGGTGTCATGGCTTCCATCATCCTTTTCTCTCATAGGACAATGCTCTATTAATGAAAAATCATCACACTTTTATTTACTCATAAATAATAATAAAAATAAATTACAACTCGATACCTATGAAAAAATATGACTCTATATGCAATATGAAGTGATGTTGCAAGTCATGAAAAACTACATGGTGGAAGTTGCATGGCAATATATCTCAGAATGGCTATGGAAATGCCATAATAGGTAGGTATGGTGGATGTTTTGGGGAATATATGGTGGATGTTTTGAGTAAGGAGGGTTTGATGTAGAGGCAAAAGGTGTGCGGTACTAGAGAGGCTAGCAAAGATGGAAGGGTGAGAGTGCGTATAATCCATGGAATCAACATTAGTCATAAAGAACTCACATATTTATTGCAAAAGTCTATTAGTTATCAAACAAAGCATTAGACCCATGATCCTAGGGGATAGGTTGGTAGGAGTTAACCATCGCGCGCTCCCGACCCTCACACAAAGGTTGACAATAATTAAACAAATCATGCTCCGACATCGTTACATAACGGTTCACCGTACATGCATGCTACGGGAATCACAAACTTTAATACAAGTATCTCTTACAATTCACAACTACTCACTAGCATGACTCTCATATTACCATCTCTTTTATCTCAAAAATATATGCAAGGAATCAAACTTCTCATAGTATTCAATGCACTTAATATGAAAGTTTTTATTATATTCCTCTTGGATGCCCATTATATTAGGACTAAATTCCTAACATAAACAAATTACCATGCTGTTTTAATAAAATCTCAAAATAATATAAGTGAGGAATGAGAGTTCAATAATTTCTATAAATATAACACCACCATGCTCTATAAATATATAAGTGAAGCACTAGAGCAACATTGCCTAGCTCAAAAGATATAAGTGAAGCACATAGAGTATTCTAATAAATTCACAATTCAGCGTGTCTCTCTCAAGATGTGTGCATCAAGGAAGATTGTGGAAAACCAAAAAGCAAAGACTCATATCACACAAGATGCTCCAAGCAAAACACATATCATGTGGTGAATAAAAATATAGCCTCAAGGGAATTTACCGATGGATTGAAGATGAAAGAGGGGATGCCTTCCGGGGAATCCCCAAGCTTAGGATTTTTGGTATCATTTAATATTACTTGGGGTTCCTTGGTCATCCCCAAGCTTAGGCTCTTGCCACTCCTTATTCCATAGTCCATCATATCTTCACCCAAAACATGAAAACTTCACAACACAAAACTTAACAGAAAACTCATGGGATCCGTTACTATAAAAAAATTACCAATTTAGGTACTGTTGCGAACTCATTCTTCATTTATATTTGTGTAATAACTATTTTATTATAACTTCTCCATGGTTCATACCCGCGATATGACCCATAGATACATCAAAATAAGCAAACAACACAAAGAAAAGAGAATTTGTCAAAAACAGAACAGTCTGTAGCAATCTGTAAACTTCGAATACTTCTGGCACTCTAAAAATTCGGAAAAATTAGTAAAATCAGGTAAATTCGAATATCAATCTTGTATAAAAATGTCAGATCAATTGGACGCTCTGAAAAAATTATAAAATTCCTGGACTGAGTGCAAAGTTTCCGTTTTTCAGCAAGATCAAATCAACAACTACCATAGATCAATCCAAAGGTTTTACTTGGAACAAACACTAATTAAAACACAAAAACACAATTAATACAGAATTAATAATTTGCAAAACACACCAAAACATAAGCAAAAAGAAACAAGCAAAATAAGATTGGGTTGCCTCCCAACAAGCGCTATTGTTTAACGCCCCTAGCTAGGCAAAACACAATAGATCTAGGTATTGTCATCTTTGGTATGCAATCCATAAGTAGCTCTCATGATAGATTCATAATGTAATTTTATTTTATTTTTAGGAAAGTTTTCCATGCCTTTCCTTAATGGAAATTCAAATCTAATATTCCCTTCATTCATATCAATAACTGCACCAATCGTTCTAAGGAAAGGTCTACCAAGAATTATAGGACATTTAGGATTGCAATCTATATCAAAAACAATGAAATATATGGGCACATAATTCCTATTTGCAACAATAAGAACAGCATTAATCCTTCCCATATGTTTCTTTATAGTGGAATCCGCAAGATGCAAATTTATGGAACGATCATCAAATTCACGGAAACCTAACACATCACATAAAGTTTTTGGAATCATGGAAACGCTAGAACCCAAATCACACAAAGCATGGCACTCATAATCTTTAATATTAATCTTAATAGTAGGTTCCCACTCATCATATAGCTTTCTAGGTACAGAAACTTCCAACTCAAGTTTTTCTTCAAAAGCTTTCATCATAGCATCAACAATATGTTTAGTAAAAACTTTGTTTTGATTGAAAGCATAAGGAGAGTTCATCATGGATTGCAATAAGGAAATACAATCAATTAAATAGAAGCTATCATGATTAAAGTCCTTGAAATCCAAAAGAGTGGGTTCATTGTTATTTGAAGTTTTGACCTCTTCAATCCCACTTTTATCAATTTAGCATCAAGATCTATAAACCCCGAATCATTGGGATGCCTTTTAACTGAAGTTGACTCATCTCCAGTCCCATCCTTGTCAAGATTAACATTGGAAAACAAAGATTCAATAGGAGTCACATCAATCACTTTAAGATCTTCATCAATGTTATCACGAGAACACACTTTTTCAAGCCATTCACGCTTAACACGTATTGTAGCGGTTCTTTCCTTACACTCGTCAATAGAAATTCTCATGGATTTTAAAGACTCATTTATATCATGCTTGGGTAGAATAGATCTAATTTTTAAAGAATCATTCTCAAAAGAAATTCTATCAACGTTCCTAGCCAAATCATCAATCTTGAGCAAATTTTCTTCAATTATAGCATTGCAACCTTTTTGTATACTAATGAATTCTTTAATATTATTCTCAAGATCAGAGGGCATTTTATTATAATTTCCATAAGAATTTCTGTAGGAATTACCGTAATTGTTAGAGGAATTACTAGGAAACGACCTAGCATTGAAATTACCTCTATAAGCGTTATTACCAAAATTGTTCCTACCAACAAAATTCACATCCATAGGTTCATTATTATTTCCAATCAAAGAATATAAAGGCATATCGTTACGATCAATAGGAGCACTCTTACTAGCAAACAATCTCATCAATTCATCCATCTTTTCACTCAAAGTATTAATCTCTTCAATAGCATGCACTTTGTCACTAGTAGGAGATCTTTCGGTGTGCGATTGAGAGTAATTTGCCACAAAATTATCTGGGAGTTTAGTAGCTTATCCCAATGTGCTTTCCATAAAAGTACCACCTGCGACGGAATCTAAAATATTACTAGAAGCAAAATTCAATCCAGCATAGAAAATTTGTATAATCATCCATAAACTCAAACCATGCGCGGGGCAATTCCTAATCATAAGTTTCATCCTTTCCCAAGATTGTGCAACATGCTCATGATCAAGTTGCTTAACATTCATTATATCGTTCCTAAGGGAGATGATTTTAGCGGGTGGAAAGTACATGGAAATAAAAGCATGTTTACACTTATTCCATGAATCAATACTATTTTTAGGCAAAGATGAAAACCAAGTTTTAGCATGATCTCGTAATGAGAACGGGAATAGCTTCTATTTAACAATATCATTATCCACATCTTTCTTCTTTTGCATATCACAAAATTCAACAGAAGTATTTAGATGGGATGTGGCATCTTCATTAGCAAGGTCGGAAAATTGTTCTTTCATAACAAGATTGAGCAAAAGCAGCATTAATTTCATAAGATTCCGCACTAGTGGCGGGAGCAATCAGAGTACTAATAAAATCATTATATTATTAGTATTGGAAAAATCGGACAACTTGGTATTCTCTTGAGTCATCATGACAAAGCAAGCAATCAAGCACACAAGCAAGCAAAAAGCAAATGAAAAGACGAACAAAAAAGGGCGAATAAAAAGGCAAATCTTTTTGGTATTTTCTGAAAATCATTTTAGAAGTGGGGGAGAGGAAAATGAGAGGCAAATGGAAAATAATGTAAATGCAAGAGATGAGTTTGTGCTGGGTAGTTGGTACGCTTGATGTAGATCTCCCCGGCAACGGTGCCAGAAATCCTTCTTGCTACTTCTCGAGCATGCGTTGGTTTCTGTGAAGAGGAACGGGTGATGCAGCAAAGTACATAAATATTTCCCTCAGTTGTTGAGAACCAAGGTATCAATCTAGTAGGAGATACAAACAAGTCCCCAATAGGTGTACCTATACAAAGAATAAAACTCTTGCACCCAACGCTATAAAGGGGTTATCAATCCCTTTAAGACTACTTGCAAGGATGAGATCTGATAGAGATAGATTGCTTGAACGGAAAGTAAAAAAAATGGTAAAAATGATGCAATAAAGTATTTTTGGTATTTTTGGTTTTAGATCTGAAAGTATAAGATGGAAAATAGAACCGGGGGCCATAGGTTTCACTAGAGGGTTCTCTCATGATAGCAACAGTGGGTGAACAAATTACTATCGAGCAATTGATAGAAAAGCGAATAATTATGAAGATATACCAGGCAATGATTATGCATATAGGCAACACGTCCGTGTCAAGTAGACCGAAATGATTCTGCATCTACTACTATTAGTCCACACATCGGCCGACTCCTGCCTGCATCTAGAGTATTAAGTTCATGAGGAACAGAGTAACACATTAGGTAACATGACATGATGTAGAGGGATAAACTCAAGCAATATGACGAAAACCCCATCTTGTTGTCCTTGATGGCAACAATACAATACGTGCCTCTCTACCCCTACTTTGTCACTGGGTGAGGACACCGCAAGATTGAACCCAAAACTAAGTACTTCTCCCATTACAAGAATTACCAATCTAGTTGGCCAAACCAAACAAATAACTCGGAGAGACTTGCAAAGATATGAAATCATGCATATAAGAATTAAGTAAAGACTCAAATAGTAATGATGGATAATCTGAAAATAAACCCACAATACATCGGATCTCGACAAACACACCGCAAAAGAGTATTACATCGGATAGATCTCCATGAAGATCACAAAGAACATGGTATTGAAGAGCAAAGAGAGAGAAGAATCCATCTAGCTACTAGCTATGGACCCGAAGGTGTGTGGTGAACTACTCACGCATCATAAGAGGGCCAATGGAGTTGATGTAGATGCCCTCCATGATTGAAACCCCCTCCGGCAGATTAACGGAAAAGGCTCGAAGATTGGATCTCTCGGGAACGGAGGCTTCTAGCGGTGGAAAAGTGTTTTCGTGGCTTGTTCTAATAATAATGGAATATTTGGGAATTTATAGGCCAAAGATTAGGGTTGGGAGAGCTGTCGTGGGCCCACAAGCCTATGGGGCGCGCCCTACCCCCCTAGGCGCGCCCCTAGGGCTTGTGGCCCCACGGTGGCTCTTCTGCCTTGGTTCTCAAGTCTCCTGGTTTCCTTCCATTCCAGAAAAAATCATTCCGAAGGTTTTATTCGGTTTGGACTGTGTTTAATATTCCTTATCTGCAATTTTCAAAAACAAGGAAAAAACAGAAACTGGCACTACACTCTAGATTAATAGGTTAGTCCCAAAAATAATATAAAATAGCATATTAATGTATCTAAAACATCCAAAACAGATAATATAATAGCATGGAACAATCAAAAATTATAGATGCGTTGGAGACGTATTAGCGCTCACCAAAATTTCAAACACAACCATATGAAGAAACTATAACATGAATCTATGAAAAACAGGACAATCTGTAAAGGTGCAGATGAAACATATTTGCCAGGTCACGCGGGTGACAAGACAGGACCGTGGGCCGGGGCCGACATGGTCATGGTCTTGGCCCGCGCCTGGGGATCCTTTGCCGATGAGGCCGCCAGTTGGGTTCCCCACGCGCATTAATGCGCCCAGACGGGGTGGGGGTAGTGGGGATCGTGCATAACCGATCCGATCCCCCACACCCCCGCGAGGTGTTTAAATAGAGAGTAGGGAGCATAGAGAAGTCCACCCCCTCTCTTTGCCTCCCGTCCCTCATCTTATTCTCCACTTCCTTCTTTCGAGAGAGAAAGAGAGAGAAAGAGAATACGGGTGCCGCCCGTCCTTTGCATTTCTGCTCGCTGCCTATGATGTCTGGCGCTCGGCTATGCAACTTCTTCCATGCCATCCGCACCGCCGCCGCAAATGAGCCTGCTCTGAACCCGCCGATGGGATTAGGGCCGCGTGGGACAAAAGCGACGTCGATGAGGACTTCAACGACCATATCCATGTTGGAAATATGCGCTAGAGGCAATAATAAATTAGTTATTATCATATTTCCTTGTTCGTGATAATTGTTTATTATCCATGCGATAATTGTATTGATTGGAAACTCAAATACATGTTTGGGTACATAGAAAACACCGTGTCCCTAGTATGCCTCTAGTTAACAAGTTCGTTGATCAAAGCTGGTTAAGGTTTCCTAGCCATGGACATGAGATGTCATTTGATAACGGGATCACATCTTTAGGATAATGATGTGATGGACAAGACCCAAAGTATAAATGTAGCATATGATCGTGTGATATTATTGCTATAGTTTTCTGCATGTCAAGTATCTGTTCCTATGACCATGACATCATGCAACTCACTGACACCAGAGGAGTACCTTGTGTGTATCAAACGTCACAACGTAACTGGGTGACTATAAAGGTGCTCTACAGGTATCTCCGAGGGTGTCTATTGGGTTGGCATGGATCAAGACTAGGATTTGTTACTCCGTGTGATGGAGAGGTATCTCGGGGCCCACTCGGTAATACAACATCACAAAAAGCCTTGCAAGCAAAGTGACTAATGTGTTAGCCACATCATCTTGTATTACAGAATGAGTAAAGAGACTTGCTAGTAACGATACTGAACTAGGTATAGGGATACCGACGATAGAATCTCGGGAAAGTAACATATCAAAGAACAAAGGGGACATTATACGGGATTTATCTAATCCTTTACATACAGGTTCAACCGATAAAGATCCTCATAGAATATGTAGGAACCAATATGGGCATCCAAGTCCCACTATTGGTTATTGACCGTAGATGTGTCTTGGTCATGTTTGCATAGTTCTCGAACCTGTAGGGTCTACACACTTAACGTTTGGTGACGATATAAGTATAGTTGAGCTGTTATGTTGGTGACCAAAAGTTGTTCGGAGTCTCGGATGATATCCCGGACATGACGAGGAGCTCTGGATTAGTCCGGAGGTAAATATTGATATATGGGATAATAGTGTTTGGTCTCCGGAAGGGTTTTGGAATTCACCGAAAGAGTTTTGGATGTTTCCTGAAATGTTTGGGGTGCAAGAAGGTGTTTTGCGGAGGCCAGACGCCAGACGCCAGGGACCCTAGTATCTGGGGCCAGACGCCGAGGACCCTGGCGTCTAGTCCTGGAGTCCAAGGAGGACTCTTGCCTTGCGGGCAAACCGACCTTGAGGAGGAGTTTTCTCCATGTTACGACCCGAGGGCTCAACATATAAATAAAGGGGCGGAGCTAGCACCTGGAAGACATCAAGTTTCCCCAAGCCGTGTGCTAGCAACCCCGTCTGTAACAGCCCGAGACCTATGATCCAAAAGATTCCCCTTTTGTTTCCATTCTCGTCACGTGGTTCATTTAGTTGTTGCATTCATCATCCCATCATTCGCATCATCTGCACAACATCGTCACTCGTTTTTGAAAACTTGCATCCGTTGGTAGTTGTCGATTCCCTCCGTTCATGTCGTCGACCGTCTCGAGACCAACCACACACGCACACGCCCGCAGCATTGAAAATATTGCTTTTAAAAGTGCATTTAAAATATTCTCAGATTGGGTTGAAAGTTGGCATGCGGTCTTATTATATTGTAGGTAGACCGCCTGCCGAATTTCGTTGCATTCCGAGTTCGTTTGATACCCCATCGGTCAACTGTAGCGGTGCAGTCATCAGTTATTCGTCGGACGTTTTTTGGTGTTTTAAAACTTTGGCTTGGGCCACAATTCATTCCCTCTCATATCAGCCCAAGGCCCTCTACACAACTCCTAGCCCAACCTAGCCCCTTCCTCCGTTCGTGGTCATCGGATCGTGATCGAACGGACAAGGTCCAACCCCCAACCCTAGTGCCATTCCCTATTTAAACCCCCATGGAGAGAGAGCCCCTCACTCTCTATGGTTTCCCCCATGCAGAATTGCAGCTACCCCCTAGAAAACCCCACCTGCTATCCCAAACCCTCCAGATCCCAAAATCCCACCTCCCTAGCCAAATCTGGCCCTTAGATCTGAAATCTGGGGCTCAGATTCACCCCAAAACCCACCTACCGAACATGTCCAGCGACCACAAAGTGCACCCAGCCCGAGCCTCCCGCAACTGTCTGCCATGCATGAGCTCCTAGTCCCCACGCAGCCCTGCCGGAGCCGCCGTCGCTGGCATCTGGGCCATCCCGCCGCTAGGCCAGAGCTGCCGCCGGTGCCCCGCCGCCGGTCGCCCTCTCCTCCTTCTTCCTCTCTCACCTCGCCCCTCTCTCTCTCTCCCCTAAATGACGTTGCCGCCGGTCCCTCGCCGGAGGTGCTCCGCCTCCCAGCTACGCCGGGATTCGGCCCAGCCCTGCCGGATCCGCCCTCCTTCGGCCGCCTCCGAGCCTAGCCCCGCCAGAGTTCAAGTCCCGTCGCCGCTGCCTGCCTCATGCTCATGCGCAAGAATGAGGACACGATGCCTGCTCGATCTCGCGTTGACCGGCCTCGCCCGCACGTGGGCCTCAGTCCCCACCTAGCCGGCCCAGCAGCTCCTCGCCCTGAGGCCCAGCCCCCAGTTCTGGCCCAAGAGGCCCTACGTGAGCGCCAGCCGCTGTTTTGCTATGTGTCGCTCGTGCGCATCTTAAGGCCCAATAGCTCCAGTTTCGGCCCGCTTAGGTTTTTTTAGTTCTGCGATTTATCCAATCAACCAATGAATTTCAGAATTATAGAAAAACCCGTAAACTTCATGCATTAATAACTTTTCACCCGTGCATCATATGTAAAAAACTTTATATATGAAACTTGACTAAAACTTCGTGTAGATTCACAATAACCAACTCTCACATATGGTTAAAATGTTTAACTTGCTGTTTTCATGTAATTTGCGTAGATGCCATGCTTTAATGAATTATTTAATAACTTTTGAACCGTAGCTCCGTTGAAAATGTTTTACATATGTAACTTGGCTAGAAAACTGCATAGAATCACATGGCGACATCTATTTTTCTGTTTAACAACTCTTAAAAATGTTTAGTACAGATCTGGAACAAATTCATAATATGCATATGGGGTGCTTTCGGAAATGATATATATTGCTTCTGGCCTCATTTAAAATGCCTAGATGTTGTAGTTGTTTGTGCTTCACCTCTTGCCACGATAAAAAACATTAACCACTTATCATAATATGGGGAGTTATTATTTTTTATATGTTTGTTGTCCCTCTCCATTTAAAGTTGCTTAATTCCATCTTCGCCTTATGCCATGACCACCCATGTTGAAAACATTTAATATTGATGAGTACCTAACGAGAGTGAACTAAATAATTCGAAAGTGGAGTTTCGTCAATTTGCAAATCATTGCATATTGAACTTCACTTAATATGTAGTGGTTGTTTGTTGTGCTTGCCATGCCATGGCCTGTGTTGCATATTAAACCGGACATGCATCATATTTGTTTGTGCATCGTGTCATGCATATGTTGTGGTGTATCTTGTGTTGATTGTTGTTTTCGGATTGTTCCTTCTCGATAGAGTTCCGAAAGCGTTCGGAGTGTGAGGATTTGTTCTACTACGCGGGCTCGTCTTCTTCATGGACCCGTTCTTCTTCCAAGCGGGATCTCAGGCAAGATGACACATTTCCCTGGATACCACTACTATCATTGCCATGCTAGTTGTTCCGCTTTTCACGTTATGTCACGCTACCTACCTCTTGTTTGACAAGCCTCCCAACATTGCCATGAAAAGCCTCTAACCCTCCACCTTCCTGGGAAACCTTTGTTTGGCTATGTTACCGCTTGCTCAGTCCTTCTTATAGCGTTTCTAGCTGCATGTGCAATTGCTTCCATGTGACAACATGGACATTCTTTTATTATCAAAATATTATTGCTATTTTATTTAATGCACTTATACACTTTGTAATGGGTGGAAAGCTTGGCATTTTTGCTCAGTGTTTTGGTCCACTCTTTCCGCCCTAGTTACTTGTGAACCGGTGTTATGTTCCATAATTGAGCGCTCCTAACATGCTCGGGGTTGTTATGGGGATCCCCTTGATCTTGGTTTTAGGATAAAGCTTGTCTGGCAAGGCCCAATATTGGTACTATTTGCTTAATAAAAACTAAAAATTTGCATAGGGCATGATCACCCCGTGGATAATTAATCAACAACCCGGGCCAGTGCTCCTCATGAGTGTTGGTCCAAAACGGGCTACCTACGGGGCCACCTCGAGGAAACTTGGGGATTGGTTTTCCCTGTAGCTAGTCACATCCGGTCGTGTCCTAAGAACGAGATACGTGGCTCCTATCGGGATCGTTGACACGTCGGGAGGCCTTGCTGGCTTTGTTTTACCCTTCTCGAATGTCTTGTGTGAGGAACTTTGATCTTCTTCGGGCTATCTCGAGGTGTGGGATTTCCTTTGGAATTGCCTCGGATGATCACGAGATCCGTGGTCAAGGTTATTCCTGCGGCGTGTGGTTAATTTGTGATGGACGAGTTGGAGGACCCCTGCTGGGTTAAATCTTTCGGAAAGCCATGCTCGCGGTTATGTGGCAAACTTGGATACTTTGTTTAACACCTGGTCATAGCAAACTTGAAGTAAACTCTAATAAAATACACCAACGTTGTGCGTAACCATGATTGTCTCTTCTCATGAGTCCTCATCCGAGAGAGAACACGGTGGGGTTATGTTTGACGTAAGTAGGTGTTCAGGATCAGTTAGTGATCATTAATAGTTCACGTCCGTTATGCGTAGACCACCATTCTTTACTTTCTGTAATCATAAGTTAGCCACTCAAATAAAGGCGTAGTCGCTTGCTGCAGCCTCACCACTTAACCATACCTCACCCATTAAGCTTTAATAGTCTTGATACCCTTGGAAATGAGATTGCTGAGTCCCTATGGCTCACAGATTACTACAACAACACTTGCAGGTACAGGTAATGCGATGATTGGGCGTGAGCGCGATGTTTGTTTCGATTTGGAGTTATGCTTCTTCTTCATCAATCTAGGATGGTCTAGGTGGCATCCTGGGATAGCAAGGATGGATGTCATTTTATCGTTTGATTTTGTCTATAGTCGGACCCTGCTCTTCTTTATGTTGTTTGACTATATTGTTGTATTGATGTGATCTTGATGTAGCTTGTGGCAAGTGTAAGCCAATTCCATATACTCATCTCTTCTGTACATGTACTTCTAATGATATACATTCTTGCAACAGGATGATATGCGCTTCTATCCCTGTTGAGGCCCTCATGCCGAAATAAGGATAGGATCGCATCTTGGGCGTGACACCGTCCCTCTAGTTTAACCTTCGTCATAGTTTCCGTTGTGCTTGGAAAAGCCTTGCGGAGATTTTTCTTCACCACCACCGTCACCATGCCGTTGTGCTGCCAGAACTCATCTACTACTTCACCATCGCTCGTTGGATCAAGGAGGTGAAGGTGTCATCAAGTTGCACGTGTCTTGAACGCGGAGGTGCCATCCGTTTGGCGATAGATCGGAAGGAACATGATGGGATTGCGGGACGGCTCATGATGATATCGTGGGACGGCTCATGATTGGGTCGCGAAGATGTTGGACTACATCAACCGCGTTTCTTAACGCTTTCGCTTACCGATCTACAAGGGTATGTAGATCCACTCTCCCTCTTGTAGATGCTCATCACCATGGATAGATCTTGCGTGTGCGTATGAAAGTTTTTTGTTTCCCATGCAATGTTCTCCAACAGCGGCATCATGAGCTAGGTCTATGTGTAGATGAGATCACGAGTAGAACATAAAGGAGTTTGTGGGCGTTGATGCTCAGATTGCTTCCTCCCTTGATCGTGTTTTGATTCCGCGGCACTGTGGGATGAAGCGGCCCGGACCAACCTTACTCGTACGCTTACGAGAGACCGGTTCCATCGACTGACGTGTAACTTTGTTGCACAAAGATGGCTGGCGGGTGTTTGTCTCTCCTACTCTAGTTGGATCGGATTTGACAAAGGTGGTCCTTGATAAGGTTGAATAGCAATTTATGTATCACCATTGTGGTTTTTGCATAGATGAGAATTGTTCTTGCTAGATACCCATAGCAGCCATGTAAAACTTGCAAAAACAATTAGAGGACGTCTAACTTGTTTTTGCACGGTATGATGTGATGTGATATGGCCAATTACATCATGAGATATATGTGATTTATGAGATAATCATGTTTTGTATAGAATATCACGACTTGCATGTAGATGAGTATGACAACCGGCAGGAGCCATAGGGTTGTCTTTAATTATTTGTGCCGTTTTTGCTTTACTTTATCGCTATGAGGTAGCAATAGTCGTGGAAGCAACAATCGGCGTGTCAACCCTGATGGCGACACGTTGATGTAGATCAAGATGATGGAGATCAGGTGTCATGCCGGTGACGATGGAGTTCATGTCGGTGCTTTGAGATGAAGATCAAAAGCACAAGTTCATGGCCATATCATGTCACTTATGATTTGCAGGTGATGTTAATATTTTTTGCACCTTTTATTGCTTAGGACAACGGTAGCATTATAAGGTGACCCCTCACTTAAATTGCAAGATGAATTGTGTTCTCCATGAGTGTGCATCATTGTGAAAGTTCGTCGTGTCGAGACACCACATGATCATCGGGTGTGATAGACTCTACGTTCACATACAACGGGTGCAAGCTAGTGTTGCGCGTGCAGAACACTCGAGTTAAACTGGACGAGCCTAGCATGTACAAACATGTGCTCGGAACACAAGAGACCAAAAGGTCAAACATGAGTCATATAGTAGATATGATCAACATGAAGATGTTCACCATTGATACCACCTCAACTCACGTGATGATCGGACTTGAGTTGGTGGATTTGGATCATGTGACACTCGTATGACCAGAGGGATGTCAATTTGAGTGGGAGTTTTTTAAGTAATATGATTAACTAAACTCATTATCATGATCATAGTCAAAATGTCTTTGCAAATTATGTTGTAGATTACTAGCTCGCATTGTAGGTCCCTTGAATTTTTTATATGTTCCTAGATAAATAGTGTTGAAAGATGATGGTAGCAATAAAGAGGGCTCGGTCCGTGATCTAAGGATTTTCCTCATTGCTGCACAGAAGGCTTATGTCCTTAATGCACCGCTCGGCAAAGGATTGAACAACCGGGATCCATTTACTTATGATACCTAGTTGGCATTGATAACAAGGATCTAATGAATTATGAGTTTAATAGATCCTCTTTAGGAGAAATCCCCTCAAGCGTCGTCTGTAGATGTTGTGAAAATCTGACAGGCTTGTTGTCATGACTACTTGATGGTTCAGTGCATCATGCATTACGGCTTAGAATTGAGGCTCCAAAATGTTTTGAACATCATGGAACATATGAGATGTTCTAAGAGCTGAAATCGGGATCTCAAGATCGTACCCGTGTTGAGAGGTATGAGACCTCCAACAAGATTCTTTGCCTGCAAGATGAAGGAGAATAGCTCAATCAGTGAGCATGTGCTCAGATTGTCTTGGTACTACAATCGCCTGAATCGAGTGGGAGTTGATCTTCCATATAAGATAGCAATTGATATAGTTCTCCAAGTGACTTTCACTAAGCTACTAGAGCTTCGTCACGAACTCTAAAATGCCAGGGATGGAAATAATGAACCCTGAGCTATTGGTGATGTTTGACACCGCAAAGGTATAAATCAAAAAGGAGCATCAAGTGTTGATCGTTAGTGAAACCACTAGTTTCGAGAAGGGCAAGGACTTGGAGGGAAACTTCATGGATGGCAAGTCAGTTGCTGCACCAGTGAAGAAACCCAAGGTTGAACCCAAACCCGAGACTAAGGGCTTCTATTATGAGGAGAAAATTCGCTGAAGCGGAACAATCCTAGATACTTGGTAGATAAGAAGGCTGGCAACATCAACAGAAGTATATTTGATATACGTATTATTGATGTGTACCTTGCTATTACTCCTTGTAGCACCTGGTTATTAGATATCGGTTCAGTTGCTAAATGTTAGTAACTCGAAATAAAAGCTATGGAATTAACGGAGGCTAGCTAAGGGTGAGGTGACGATATGTGTTGGAAGTGTTTCCAAGGTTGATGTGATCACCATCGCATGCTCTCTCTACCCTCGGGATTAGTGATGAACCTAAATAAATGTTATTTGGTGTTTGCGTTAAGCATGAACATGATTAGATCATGTTTATTGCAATACGGTTATTCATTTAAGTTAGATAATAATGGTTATTCTACTTACATAAATAATACCTTCAATGGTGATGCACCCAATGAGAATGGTTTATTTAATCTTGATGGTAGTAATACACATGTTCATAACATTGATGCCAAGAGATACAAAGTTAATAATGATAGTACCACATACTTGTGGCACTGCCGCTAAATGTCATATTGGTGTAAAGCGCATGAAGAAACTCCACGATGATGGATCTTTGGACTCATTCGATTTCGAATCGGTTGAGACATGCGAACCATGCCTCCTAGGAAAGATGACTAAGACCCCATTTTCAATATGATGGAGCGGGTTGGTAACTTATTGGAAATGAAACATGTTGATGTATGCAATCTAGTGAGTGTTGTAGCGGTGGATATTGTTATTTTCTTAGCTTCAGTGTTGATTTGAGTAGATATGTTTATATTTACTACATTAAACACAGGTCTGAAACGTTTGAAAGGTTCAAACAAATTTAGAGTGAAGTAGGAGATCATCGTGATAGGTCTGAAACATTCACTTTAAATAGGGCACCATCTCAATCCATTGAGATGACTCCATATGAATTATGGTTTGATAGAAAGCTAAGCTTTCATTTCTCAGAGTTTGGGAATGCGACACTTATGTCTGATAAGCTCGAATCCAGAGCGGAAAAGTGCAACTTCATGGGATACCCTAAGACCAGTTGGGTATACCTTCCATATCAGATCTGATTGCAAAGTGTTTGTTGCTAAAAATGGTTCCTTTCTCAAGAAAGAGTTTCTCTCAAAAGAATTGAGTGGGATGAAGTTAGAACTTGATGAGGTTGTTGAACCTTTGTTTCAACCATAGAGTAGCGCAGCGTAGAAAATTGTTTCTGTGGAGCCTACATTAGTTGAAGAGGAAGTTAATGATGATAATCATGAAGCTTCGGATCAAGTTACTATCGAACCTCATAGGTCAATAAGGACGCGTATTACTCGGGAGTGGTACGGTAACCGTGTCTTAGAGGTCATGTTGTTGGACAATGATGAACACACGAACTATGGAGAAGCGATGATGGTCCCGGATTCCAACAAATGGTTAGAGGCCATGAAATCCGAGAAAGGATCCATGTATGAAAACCAAGTATGGACTTTGGTAGACTTGCCCGTTGAATGGCAGATCATTGAGTACAAATGGACCTTTAAGATGAAGACACACGCTGATGGTTTCCGCCAAGTTCGACTTGTCGCAAAGAAGTTTCCGCCATGTTTAAGGAGTTGACTACGATGAGATTTTCTCACCCATAGCGATGCTAAAAGTCTGTTGGCATTATGTTAGCAGTTGCTGCATTTTTAAATTATGAAATCTGGTAGATGGATGTCAAAACATCATTTCCTTAATGGTTTACTTGAGGAAAGGTTGTATGTGATACAACCAGAAGGTTTTGTCAGTCCTAAGGATGCTAAAAGGTGTGCAAGCTCCAACAATCCTTCTATAGGCTGGAGCAAGCATCTCAGAGGTGGAATATACGCTTTGATGAGGTGATGAAAGTTTTTGGGTTTACACAAAGTTTACGAGAAACTTGTATTTACAAGAAAGTGAGTGTGAGCACTAGAGAATTTCTGATAAGTATATGTGGTTGACATATTATTGATCGGAAATGATGTAGAATTTCTGAAAAGCATAAACGGTTGTTTGAAATGAGTTTTTCAAAGGAAGACCTGGATAAAGCTACCTAATTGTTGAGCATCAAGATATATTGAGATAGATCGAGATGATTGATGAGACTTTCAATGAGTACTTACCTGGACAAGATTTTGAAAGAGTTCAAAATGGATCAGTCAAAGAAGGACTTCTTGCCTGATTTGTAAGGTGTGGAGTAAAGTGAGACTCAATGCTCGACCATGGCAGAAGAAAGAGAAAGGACGAAAGTCCCCTATGCTTTATCCATAGGCTCTATATAGTATGCCATGCTGTGTGCCGCACCTGTGTGTGCCTTGCCATGAGTCTGTCAAGGGGAACAAGAGTAATCCAGGAGTGGATCACTTGACAGCGGTCAAAATTTTCCTTAGTAACTAGAGGACTAAGGAAATATTTCTCGATTATGGAGGTGATAAAGAGTCCATCGTAAAGGGTTACGTCGATGCAAGCTTTAACAGCAATCGGATATGTATAGTAGAGTAGCCTTTTGGAATAGCTCCAAGTGGAGCATGGTAGTAGTGTCTACAGTATGACACAGAGATTTGCAAAGTACACACGAATCTGAATGTCGCAGCCATGTTCACTAAAACCTCTTCCACATGCAAAGCATGATCAAACCCCAAAACTCATTGGGTGTTAGATTCATAACAATGTAAATCACATGGTGATGTCAACTAGATTATTGACTCTAATGCAAGTGGGAGATTGTTGGAAATATGCCCTAGAGGAAATAATAAATTAGTTATTATCACATTTCCTTGTATGTGATAATTGTTTATTACCCATGCTATAATTGTATTGATTGGAAACTCAAATACATGTGTGGCTACATAGACAACACTGTGTCCCTAGTATTCCTCTAGTTAACTAGTTCGTTGATCAAATATGGTTAAGGTTTCCTAGCCATGGACATGAGATGTTATTTGATAATGGGATCACATCATTAGGAGAATGATGTGATGGACAAGACCCAAACTGTAAACGTAGCATATGATCGTGTCAGTTTATTGCTATAGTTTTCTACATGTCAAGTATCTGTTCCTATGACCATGAGATCATGCAACTCACTGACACCGGAGGAGTACCTTCTATGTATCAGACGTCGCAACGTAACTGGGTGACTATAAAGGTGCTCTACATGTATCTCCGTGGGTTTCTGTTGGGTTAGCATGGATCAAGACTGGGATTTGTTACTCCGTGTGACGGAGAGGTATCTCGGGGCCCACATGGTAATACAACATCAGAACTAGACTTGCAAGCAAAGTGACTAATGTGTTAGCCACAGGATATTGAATTACGGAATGACTAAAGAGACTTGCCGGGAATGAGATCGAACTACGTATAGAGATACCGACGATCGAATCTCGGGCAAGTAACATACCGAAGAACAAAGGGAACATTTTACGGGATTAACTGAATCCTTGACATAGAGGTTCAACCAACAAAGATCTTCGTAGAATATGTAGGAACCAATATGGGCATCCAGGTCCCGCTATTGGTTATTGACCATAGAGGTGTCTCGGTCATGTCTGCATAGTTCTCGAACCCGTTGGGTCTACACACTTAACGTTTGGTGATAATATAAGTATAGTTGAGTTGTTATGTTGGTGACCGAAAGTTGTGCGGAGTCCCGGATGAGATCCTGGACATGACGAGGAGCTCTAGAATAGTTCAGAGGTAAAGATTGATATATGGGGTAATAGTGTTTGGTCGCCGGAAGTGTTCCGAAATTAACCGGAGGAGTTTTGGATGTTTGCCGAAATGTTCGGGGTACAAGAACACTTTATTTGTGCCAAGGGGTAAAGCCCATGAGGCTTTAGGAAGGTGCAAAAGGTGCTTTGCGGAGACCAGGGGCAAGATGCCAAGGACCCTGGCGGCTGGTCCTGGAGTGTGAGGAGGACTCTTGCCTTTAAAGCAAACCGACCTTGGGGAGGATTTTTCTCCAAGTTTCGACCCCAGGGCTCAGCATATAAATCAAGGGGCGGGGCTAGCACCTAAAACACATGAAGTTTCCCAAGCCGTGTGACGGCAACCCCATCCCTCTTGTTTATCCTTCATCATAGTTTCCATTGTGCTTGGCGAAGCCCTGCGGAGATTGTTCTTCACCACTAGTGTCACCATGACGTTGTGCTGCCAGAACTCATCTATTACATCACCATTGCTCGCTGGATCGACGAGGTGAAGGCATCATCAAGCCGCACGTGTGATGAATGCGGAGGTGCCGCCCGTTTGACGCTAGATAGGAAGGAGCATGATGGGATCATAGGAAGGCTCATGATGAGATCGTGGGACGACTCGTGATTGGATCGCGAAGATGTTCGACTACATCAACCATGTTTCTTAACACTTCTGCTTAGAGATCTACAAGGGTATGTAGATCCACTCTCCCGCTCATAGGTGCTCATCACCATGGATAGATCTTGTATGTGTGTAGGAATTTTTTTGTTTCCCATGCAACGTTCCCCAAGACTACATTACCGGCGGAAACTGCCGTCCAGAGAACTCATGGAGGCACGTGTCGCCAGACTGGAATGCGTCCTAGTGCCAAGGGACGGCGAGGTGGTCATCATCACCGAGCACTTCACTCGCAGATCGGATTGCCGGCGAGTGCCTTCTTCCGATGATTCCTCACCTACGTCGGGCTACAACCGCACCATCTTGGGGCCACCTCCGTCCTGCAGCTCGCCTGCTTCGCCGCCCTGTGAGAGGGATACCTCAAGATCGAGCCGCACCTGGATCACTGGTGCCGGCTCTTCTACCTCAAGAAGTGTATGATCAAAGACAAAGTGACAGGGGCGAAGGAGATGAACGCTTGTTGGGCGACCCGGGTCTACGTTCGGGGGGAGCCGACTTGCCCAAGCTCCGACTACAGGAGTCGGTGAAGAATTGGCAGCGCTCGTTCTTCTATGTGAAGAATGTGGACCCGGCCGGGAATTCTTCAACTTGCCTCCCTTCGTTAAGCAGTTGCCCCACGCACTACCGAACTGGGGGATGGACCCACGGTAGTCCAACGCGGTGGTGAACCAGATGTGCGCCTGACTCACTAAGCTGATCGATGTGGAGGGCCTCAAGGCCACCGTCCTCATCACCACCATGGTTGTCCACTGACTGTTTCCACTGCAGCGCCACCTACAACGCATTTGTCATATGAGCGGGCATCACGATCCATGCCAGCTCTCCACGAAGGAGTTGTATCCGTCCTCTATCGCGAGGCGCGTGAACTTTATCACCGACGCCAAGCTCCCATAGGACAAGTGGCAGTGGGGCAAGGCCCCTTTTTGTCGGGTGCTTCCGGCTCCTCAAGTTCGTGGCGCGCCATTTCCTCTACTTTTTAGTTATTTTTGCCTCAATTGACACACTACCCGTCCTGTCTACAGAAGTTCCCGAACCTGCTGGCGCACGGTGAGTCGTTGATGGAATGGGAGGAGTTGGACACCAAAGAGGTGGAGGACTTCAAGGACGTGGAGCTGGCACACAAGGAAGCTTGAGCCGGTGGATCAGGAGTCGGTGGGTTCGGGTCAGCCGGTGAGTTCCCCTCCTCATGTCCCTTGTGCGACTAGATGGATGAAGATGATGCTGAACTTGAAGAGGCGTGAGATGCAGCAGACCCAAAGGACCCAAAGGATGACACCTTAGTGCCGAGCTGGCGGCTTTGGAGGAGAGCCGAACGCGGCCGAACATACGCCTGGGAAGTAGTCGATCAGCTCCTGGCCTACCGCGAAGCGTGCGGCTGGGACGCATCCGAGCGGAAGTCGTGGAGGAGGCATAAAGAAGGCGTGCATCACCCCCTCGGGACGAGCCCCCAAGCAGGTGGTTTCTAAGAGCATAGGGTGAGTCTCCCCATTTATTTCATGGCCTTGATTTGTTTTGGTTCACCCTTTTTTATTCCCTTCCTCTCAACCCAGCCCTTGTGCTACACACGGCCCCACGCGCCCTAGGGAGGACCACTGTGACGGAGGGGACCGTTGGTGGAGGCGTTGTGACACCAGAGGACAGCGCGTGCACCAAGGAGGAGAGGGCGGCCCGACGAGCAGCGATAGAAGAGGAGAGGGAGCGTGCCGCCTGGCGGGACATGGAGGTCGCTGAGCAGGAGCTGATGGCTGAGGAGCACCGTCGCTGGGAGGGTGCTGCGAGAGAGCACGAGCTCGCGGTGGCCCATGTCGAGGAGGGCACGACCGGCTGGTCTTCGTGGGGGGACAACCCGCCGCCCTCACCACCGCGTCGGGAAAGGCCCTGGAATGAGGTGCACGAGCCAGCCCGGCTGGCCAAAGCCGAAGCTCAGGATGCGAAGGAGGCGTGTGTGGCCACTAATGTCGACATTGCCACTAGCGAGCCTTCTCCAGACACGGAAGTGCCCTCGGAACCGGCGGTTCCCAATGCAGAGGGAGACGACGCGGGCCGGATCAACGGTGGAGGAGGCAGCATTGACGGGGTGGGAGGTGGGGTGATGTCTACTACACAAGTTTGTTGTGGTAAACTTTGCTCTTCCTCCAAGCATAGAGTTTTGTAGGACAGTAGCAATTTTCCCTCAAGCAGATGAACTAAGGTTTATCAATCTGCGGGAGGTGTAGGATGAAGATGGTCTTTCTCAAACAACCCTGGAATCAAATACAATAAATCTCTTGTGTCCCCAACACACCCAATACAATGGCAAATTGTATAATTGCACCAGTTCAGTGAAGAGATGGTGATACAAGTGCAATATGGATGGTAGATATAAGTTTTTGTAATCTGAAAATATAAAAACAGCAAGGTACCAAGTAACAAAAGTGAGCAAAAACAGTATTGCAATGGTTGAAAACAAGGCCTAGGGTTCATACTATCACTAGTGCAAGTTCTCTCAACAATACTGACATAGTTGAATCATATGTAAATCCCTCACGTGCGACAAAGAGTTCACTCCAATGTCACAAATAGCAAAGAACAAACGAAGATATTATTGTACGGTACGAAACCACCACAAAGTTATCTTTTCTGGTAAATGATATGAGCTATCCCTATAAGTGTCACGAACAGCCCTAGAGTTCGTACCAAAATAACACCTTAAGATACACATCAACCAAAACCCTAATGTGACGTAGATACTCTAGTGTCACCACGAGTACCCATGAGCTTGATTATACGATATGCATCACACAATTTCAGATTCATCGGGTGCAATCCAACACAAAGAACTTCAAAAAGTGCCCTAGTGTTTCTACCAGGGAGTCAAGACGGAAATGTGTGCCAACCCCTATGCATAGATTCCCAAGGTCATGGAAGTGCAAGTTGATCACCAAAACATACATAAAGTGGATCAATAGAACATCCCATTGTCACCACGTATATACCATCGCAAAAATAGATCAAGTGTTTTTAAATCGTGTAAAGACTCAATCCGATAAGAAAACTTCAAGAGGAAAACTCAGTTCATCACAAGAAGATAGAGAGGGGAAAATCCATATTATTCATCTATATTAATAAAGCTCGCGGGACATAAAGATCGTGTCATCTCAAGAACACGAGAGGGAGGGATCAAACACATAAGTACTTGTACATACCCTCAGCCCCGAGGGTGAACTACTCCCTCCTCGTCATGGAGACCGCCAGGATGATGAAGATGGCCCCCGGTGATGGTTTCCCCCTCCGGTAGGGTGCCGGAACAAGCTCCTGATTGGGTTTTTAGGGCGACAGAGGCTTGCGGAGGCAGAACTCCCCATCTAGGGTTCTTTTTGGAGGTTTGGGTATTTATAAGAATTTTTGGCGTCGGTCTCACGTCAGGGGTGCCCGAGGGGCACACAAGCCCGAAGCACCCTCCCTGGGGAGGTAGGGAGCACCTAGAGGGCTTGTGGCCTCCTCGTCCACTTCCTTGCCCAACTCTTGTGCTTCGGGGGTCTCTTTTGGTCCATAAAAAATCACAGTAAATTTTTAGCCCATTCCGAGAACTTTTATTTCTGCACAAAAAATGACACCATAGTAGTTGTGCTGAAAATAACTTCAGTCCGTCTTAGTTCTAATCAAATCATACAAAAACCATATAAAATTGTTGTAAACATGTCATGAATACTTCACAAATTATAGATACATTGGAGACATATCAGCATCCCCAAGCTTAATTCCTGCTCATTCTCGACTAGGTAAATGATAAAAGAAATAATTTATGATGTGTGAATGCTAGCTACATTTTTATCTGTGTAATCTTTTTTATAGTGGAAATAATATTCAGATCCATAAGATTCAAAAAAAGAGTTTAATATTTACATAAAAATAATAATACTTCAAGCATACTAATAAAGCAATCATGTCTTCTGAAAATAACATGACCAAAGAAAGTTATCTGTACAAAATCATATAGTCTAGCTATGTTCCATCTTCATCACACAAAGTATGAAATCATGCACAACCCTGGTTTTAGCCAAGCAATTATTTCATACTTTAGTTTTCTCAAACTTTTTTAACTCTCACGCAATAGATGCGCGTGAGCCATGGATATAACACTATAGGTGGAATAGAATATGGTGGTTGTGGAGAAGACAAAAAGAAGGAGATAGTCTCACATCAACTAGGCGTATCAACGGGCTATGGAGATGCCCATCAATAGATATCAATGTGAGTGAGTAGGGATTGCCATGAAACGGATGCATTGGAGCTATAAGTGTATGAAAGCTCAAAAAAGAAACTAAGTGGGTATGCATCAAACTCACTTGCTCACAAAGACCTAGGGCAATTTGAGGAAGCCCATCATTGGAATAAACAAGCCAAGTTCTATAATGAAAAAATCCCACTAGTATGTGAAAGTGTCAATGTAGGAGACTCTCTATCATGAAGATCATGGTGCTACTTTGAAGCACAAGTGAGTAAAAAGGATAGTAGCATTGCGCCTTCTCTCTTTTCTCTCATTTTTTTATTTTCTCTTTTTTTGGTGGGCTTGTTTGGCCTATTTTATTTTTCATAAAGTCCAGAGACTCATCCCGACTTGTGGGGGAGTCATTGTTTCCATCATCCTTTCCTCACATGGGACAATGCTCTAATAATGATGATCATCACATTTTTATTTACTTATAACTCAAGAATTACAAATCGATACTTAGAACAAAATATGACTCTATTTGAATGCCTCCGGCGGTGTATCGGGGTGTGCAATGACTCAAGAGTGACATGTATAAAAAATATGAATGGTGGCTTTGCCACAAATACAATGTCAACTACATGATCATGTAAAGCAATATGACAATGATGATGCGTGTCATAAACGGAACAATGGAAGTTGCATGGCAATATATCTCGGAATGGCTATGGAAATGCCAATATAGGTAGGTATTGTAGCTTTTATGAGGAAGGTGTATGGTGGGTTTAATGCACTGGCAAAAGTTGCGAGGTACTAGAGAGGCTAGCAAGGGTGGAAGGGAGAGAGTGCGTATAATCCATGGACTCAACATTAGTCATAAAGAACTCACATACTTATTGCAAAAGTATATTAGTTGTCAAAACAAATTACTACACTCATGCTCCTAGGGGAATGGTTGGTAGGAGTTAACCATCACGTGATCCCGACCTCCACACAGAGGAGGGCAATCAATAAATAAATCATGCACCGATTTCGTTACATAACGGTTCACCATACGTGCATGCTATGGGAATCACAACCGTCAACACAAGTATTTCTACCAGTCCACAATTACTCACTAGCATGTCTCTAATATTACCATCTTATATCTCAAAACAATCATAAGGAATCCAACTGCTCATAGTTTTCAATGCACTTTATATGAAAGTTTTCATTATATCTCTCTTGGATGCCCAACATATTAGGACTAAATTCATAACCTAAACCAACAACCATTTTGTTTAGATACTCTCAAAATAATATAAGTGAATCAAGAGAGTTCAATAATTTCTATAAAATAAAGACACTGTCGTGCTCTAAAAATATATAAGTGAAGCACTAGAGCATATTGCCTAGCTCAAAAGATATAAGTGAAGCACATAGGGTATTCTAATAAATTCACGATTCATGGATGTACCTCTCAAAAGTGTGTACATCAAGGATGATTGTAACAAACTAAAAAGAAAAGACTCATATCATACAAAACACTCCAAGCAAAACACATATCATGTGGTGAATAAAAATATAGGGTCAAGTAAATTTACCGATGGATTGAAGACGAAAGACGGGATGCCTTCTGGGGCATCCCCAAGCTTAGGCTCTTGCCACTCCTTATTGCATAGTACATCAAATATTTACCCAAAACTTGAAAACTTCACAACCCAAAACTCAACAGAAAACTCGTGAGATCCGTTAGTATAAGAAAATAAAATCACCACTTTAGGTATTGTTGTGAACTCATTATTTATTTATATTGGCGTAATATCTACTATATTCCAACTTCTCCATGGTTCATACCCCCCATACTACCCATAGTGTCATCAAAATAAGCAAACAACACATAGAAAACAGAATATGTCTAAAACAGAACTTTCTGTAGCAATCTATAAACTTTGAATACTTCCGTAACCCTAATTTTTTTGGAAAAATTAGGAAAATCTGGTAAATTTTTATATAAGTCTTGTGTAAAAAAGTTCAGATCTAGTCGACAATTCTGCGAATTTATAAAATTCCTGGACTGGGCGTCAAGGTTTCTGTTTTTCAACAAGATCAAATCAACTATAACCGTAGACCATCCCAAAGGTCTTACTTGGCACAAACAATAATTAAAACACTAAAACACAATTACTATAGAGCTAATAATGTGTAATTTATTCAAGAACAGAAAAAAACAAAAAGAAAAAAATTAAATTGGGTTGCCTCCCAACAAGCGCTATTGTTTAGCGCCCCTAACT
This sequence comes from Hordeum marinum, assembly GCA_022496015.1. NCBI lineage: Eukaryota > Viridiplantae > Streptophyta > Magnoliopsida > Poales > Poaceae > Hordeum > Hordeum marinum. The sequence goes on along the minus strand of CM039678.1, from coordinate 411,224,972 downwards.
AGGCATAATGGTTTCAATGATGCCCATATAGGAAATATTATTTGAGAAATGCAAAAGAGAATCATGAATCAGATGAAGAGCACATTTAAGTCTAACCCACTCCCTATGCAGAGGGATTTTGTGAGCAAACAATTCATGAGAACAAGAATCAACTTTCATAGGAAGCCAAAACAAGAATATCTTAGAAAATTTGAACACACAGAGAGGAAACTTGATATTATCGCAATTCCTACAAGAATAAGTTCCTCCCTCATAATAATTTTCAGTAGCATCATGAAGTAATTCAATAATATAACTATAACATACAACATTCTTTTAATGATGCACAAGCATATGATTTTTATCACTCTCCACATAAGCAAATTTCTTCTCATCCATAATAGTGGGAGCAAACTCAACAAAAATAATTATCATGAGGTACTTGACAGACATAACCACTTTGAATAATAAAATCATGATAACAAGTTTCATGGTTAATATCACTATTTATATCATACATGTCATCATGATAATCCTCATAGGTAGGAGGCATTCTATCATCATAATAGTTTTGCTCATCAAAACTTGGGGGACTAAAAATATCATATTCGTCAAACATAGCATCCCCAAGCTTGTGGCTTTGGAAATCATTAGTATCATGGATATTCAGAGAATTCATACTAACAATATTTCTATCGTGCTCATCATTCAAGGAATTCTCATCAAGTATTTTCATAAATTCTTTCTCTACCAACTGAGCACAATTTTCCGAACCATCATTTTCACGATAGACTTTAAAGAGACGAAACAATTGATGCAACCTAAACTCCATTTTTTAATATTTATTTTATAAAACAAACTAGTGAAAAACAAGAAACTAAAATACTTGATTGCAAGATCTACAGATATACTTTCAAGCACTGACCTCCCCGGCAACGGCACCAGAAAAGAGCTTGATGTCTACGATGCAACTTTATTCTTGTAGACTTTGTTGGGCCTCCAAGTGCAGAGTTTTGTAGGACACTAACAATTTACCCTCAAGTGGATGACCTAAGTTTTATCAATCCGTGGGAGGTGTAGGATGAAGATGGTCTCTCTCAAACAACCCGTCAATCAAATACAAGAAATCTCTTGTGTCCCCAAGACACCCAATACAATGGCAAATTGTATAGGTGCCCTAGTTCAGCGATAGATGGTGATACAAGTGCAATATGGATGGTAGATATAACTTTTTGTAATCTGAAAATATAAAAACAGCAAGGTAGCAAGTAAAAAAAGTGATCAAAAAAAGGGTATTGCAATGCTTGAAAACAAGGCCTAGGGTTCATACTTTCACTAGTGCAAGTTCTCTCAACAATACTGACATAGTTGAATCATATGTAAATCCCTCGCGTGCGACAAAGTGTTCACTCCAAAGTCACAAATAGCAGAGAACAAACGAAGAAATTGTTGTAGGGTACAAAACCACCTCAATCATCTGAGCTATCCCTATAAGTATCACGAACATCCCTAGAGTTCGTACTAAAATAACAACTTAAGATACACATCAACAAAAACCCTAATGTCACCTAGATACTCCAATGTTACCACGAGTACCCATGAGCTTGATTATATAATATGCATCACACAATTTCAGATTCATCAGGTTCAATCCAACACAAAGAACTTCAAAGAGTGCCCCAATGTTTCTACCGGAGAGTCAAGACGAAAACGTGTGCCAACACCTATGCATAGATTCCAAAGGTCACAGAACCCGCAAGTTGATCACCAAAACATACATCAAGATGATCAATAGAACATCCCATTGTCATCATAGATATCCTATCATAAGACATACATCTAGTGTTCTCAAATCCTTTAAAGACTCAATTCGATAAGGAAACTTCAAATTGAAAACTCAATTCATCACAAGAAGATGAAGAGGGGAAAATCCATATGATTCATCTATATTAATAAAGCTCGTGGTACATCAAGATCATGTCATCTCAAGAACACGAGATAAAGATAGATCAAACACATAGCTACTACTACATACCCTCAGCCCCGAGAGTGACCTACTCCCTCCTCATCATGGAGACCGTCGGGATGATGAAGATGGCCTCCGGTGATGGTTTCCCCCTCCAACAGGGTGTCGGAATGGGTTCCCTGTAGGGTTTTCATGGCTACAGAGGCTTACGATGGCATAACTCCTCATCTAGGGTTCTTTTAGGAGATTTGGGTATTTATAAGAATTTTTGGCGTCGGTCTCACATCTAGGGGGTGCCCAACGGGCCCACAAGCCCGAATCACCCTCCCTAGGGGTAGGGTGCGCCTAGAGGGCTTGTGTCCTCCTCGTCCAGTTCCTGGCCTAGCTCTTGTGCTTCGGGGGTCTCTTTTGGTCCATAAAAAATCACAGTAAATTTGCAGCCCATTCCGAGAAATTTTATTTCTGCACAAACAAATGACACCATGGTAGTTCTGCTGAAAACAGCGTCAGTCTGGGTTAGTTATAATCAAATCACACAAAAACCATATAATTTTTTTGCAAACATGGCATGAATACTTCATAAATTATAAATATATTGGAGACGTATCAAGGGGACACCCTGGAAATTAGAGACCTCATGCCGGAGGGGACCCCCAGATCTGCTCCATGCCCGAGCCCACAGGGCCTGGCACCGTTCTGCCCGGACAAGCGTCGCGGATAGGGGCCAGGGCCCTCGTAGTGGTGCTGGGGGGCATGATACGTCCATTTTGCATCATGTTTTCTTACTGTTATTTATAATGTTTTGATGCGTAATAATCCTTTGGGGAGTAATTCTAATGCCTTTTCTCTCATAATTTGCAAGGTTTATACAAAGAGGGAGAATACCGACAACTAGCATTTGGGACATGAAAAAGCATGTCAGAGATACCTATTCTACACATCCCCGATGGAGCTGAAACTTTACTGGGAATTTCTATGGAAAATATGAAAAATACTGGAGCAAGAATTTACCGAAGTGGGGGGCACCTGGTGAGGAACTTACACTAGGGCGCGCCAGGCCCCCTAGGCGCGCCCTGGTGGGTGGTGCTCATCCTCGCCCATCTCCGGATCCCATCTTCTGGTATAAATTCCAGAAAAACCTAGAAAAAATGAGGAGAGGACTTTCGCGATGGAAGGCCGCCATCTCAAGGAGGAACTTGGGTAGGAGCACTTTTTCCCTCCAGCGGAGCGATTCCGCCAAGGGAAGTTCCCTCTGGGAGCGTAGAGAAGTCCGTCCCTCTTGTTTGCCTCCCATCCCTCGTCTTCTTTGCCATGCCCTCTTTGCTGAGAGGGAGAGAAAGACAGAGAGTACAGGCACTGCCTGGCCTTTGCGTTTCCACTCGCCGCCTACGATGTCCGGTGCTCTGTTGGGCAACTTCTTTCCATGCCATCCGCTCTGTCGTAGCACCCGTGCCCTCTCCGAACAAGCCGATGGGGAGCTACGGCGCGTGGGACAGAAGTGACATCGATGAGGACTTCATCAAGCATCTCCATTACCGATGGAGACCGCCGCCCGTGGAACTCGTGGAGGCGTGCGTTGCCAGACTGGAATGCCTCCCGACGCCAGGGGACGGCAAGGTGGTCGTCTTCGTCGAGCACTTCAACCGCGGCTCGGATTGTCGACGAGCGCCTTTGTCCAATGGTTCCTCACCCACTTTGGTCTACACCCGCACCATCTTGGGGCCAACTCCGTCCTGCAGCTCGCCTGCTTTGCCGCCCTATCCGAGGGGTACCTCGGGAACGAGCCACACCTGGATCTCTAGTGTCGGCACTTCTACCTCAAGAAGCAGATGATCAAAGACAAAGTGATGGAGGCGAAGGAGATGAACGCTTGTTGAGCAGCCCTGGTCTACGTCCGGGGAGTCGGCTTCCCCAAGCTCCCACTACAGGAATCGGTGAAGAATTGGTAGCGCTCATTCTTCTGTGTGAAGAATGTGGACCCGGCCCGGGAATTCGTCAACTTTTCTCCCTTCCTCAAACAGCCACCTCATGCACAGTAAACTAGGGGATGGTGAGGGAGTCCTGGATCGGGAGGGGTCCTCGGATAGCCGACCTGTTGTTTATGGGCCGGACTATATGGGCTACTTGTCGGACACAGGAAGATTTGACGGCCCAATCTCCAAGATGGAAGCTTCGGGAAGCACGGCTTGTGCTCCACGTTTGATGTAGTAAATAGGCATGTTTATCTCTTTGGCATGTAACCGACCATGTGTAAACCCTAGGCCTCCTCAGCACCTATATAAGCCAGAGGGTTTTAGGGGTATAGAGAGGACAACTCATTTAGGGTTAGCTATACGATCTTGAGGAAGATCAACTCTGTAACCCCTCACATCATCAATACAACCAAGCAGGAGGTAGGGTATTACCTCCATAGGAGGGCCCGAACCTGGGTCAACTAATGGCCCCTTTGTCTCCTGTTATCGTCGATTCTAGTCTCACAGTTCGGGGCCCCCTACCCGAGGTCCACCGGTTTTGACACCAACAATTGGACCCGCGGCAGCCCAATGTGGTGGTGAACCAGATGTGCACCCGACTCACTGAGTTAACCAATGTGGCGGGCCTCAAGGCCATCATCCTCATCACCACCATGGTTGCCCGCCGAGTGTTGTTGCTGCAGCGCCGCCCGCACCGCATCTTTCATATGAGTGGGCAACACGATCCATGGCGACTCTCCACGAAGGAGTTGAAGCCATCCTCCATCGCGAGGCACATGAACTTGATCACCACCGGCAAGTTCCCACGGGACGAGTGGCAGTGGGGCAAGGCCCCCTATTGACGGGCGCTTCCGGCTCCTCATGTTCGTGGTGTGCCATTTCCTCTGCTTTTTAGTTGTTTTGCCCGAACTGACACGCTACACATCCTGGCTATAGAGGATCCCGAACCTGCTGGCGCATGGCGAGCCAACGATGAAAAGGGAGGAGTCAAATGTCGAAGAGGTGGAGGACTTCGATGACGTGTAGCCGGCGGACAAGGAAGCTTGAGCTAGTGGATCGGGAGTCGGTGGGTCCGGGTCAGTCATGAGTTCCCATCCTCATGTCCCTTGTGCGACTGGATGGATGAAGACGACGATGAACTTGGAGAGGCGCGAGATGCAACAAACCCGGAGGCCCCAAAAGACGACGCCTCGACATCGAGATGGTGGCTTGGGCAAACCTCTAATGTCCCGGTGCCTGGCGAGCTGGACGCGGCCGGACGTATGAGGCGAAAGCCGCCGATCAGCTCCTGGCCTATGGCGAAGCCTGTGACTGGGACACATCCGGGCGGCAACCACGAAGGATGCATAAAGAAGGCGCACGTCACCCCCTCTGGTCCAGCCCCCAAGCGGGTGGTTCCTACGAATGTAGGGTGAGTCATCCCATTTATTTTCTGGGCTTGATTTGTTTTGGTTCACCTTTTTTCTCCCCTTCCTCTCAACTCGCCCCTTGTCCTGCATAGGGCCCTGCGCGCCCTAGGGTGGACGACCGCGGTGGAGGGGACCGTTGGTGGAGGCGTTGCGGCGCCAGAGGAGAGGGCGGGCACCAAGTAGGCGAGATGGCCCGACGAGCAACGATCGAAGAGGAGGTCGCCTGGCAAAACATGGAGGTCGCCAAGCAGGAGCTGATGACGGAGGAGCACCGAGAGCACGAGCTCACTATGGCCCGTGTCGAGGTGGGCATGGATGGCTGGTCTTCGTGGTGGTATAGCCCTCCGCCCTCACCACCGCACCGGGAAAGGGCCTCGAAGGAGGTGCTCGACCCAGCCCGGCAAGCCAAAACCGACAATCGGGATGCTGAGGAGGCGTGTGTGGCCACTAATGTCGAAATGGCCATTGGCGAGCCTTCTCCGGACACAGAAGTGCCCTCGGAACCGGCAGTTCCCGATGCGGAGGGAGCCGACGCGAGACAGATCGACGGTGGAGGAGTGGCTTGGACAGGGTGGAAGGCTGGGGCGCCCCAGAAGTAAGAGACCTCATGCTATAGGGGACCCCCAAACCAGATCCACACCCAAGCCCATCGGGCCTGGCACCATTGCGCCCGGAGTCGCGTTGCAGATTAGGGTCGGGCCCCTCATAGTGGTGCTGGGGGCATGATATGTCCATTTTAAATCATGTTTACTATTGTTATTTATAATTTTTTACGCATAATAATGCTTTGGGGAGTAATCTAATGCCTTTTCTCTCATAATTTGCAAGGTTTACACAAAGAGGGAAAATACCGGCAAGTGGAATTCAGGACGTGGAAAAGCATGTCACATATACCTATTCTGTGCATTCCCAATGGAGTTGAAACTTTGCGGGGCATTTTTATGGAAAATATGAAAAATAATGGAGCAAAAATCTACCGGAGGGGGGACACCGAGTGAGGAACATACACCAGGGCGCGCCAGTCCCCTAGGCGTGCCCTGGTGGGTGGTTCTCACCCTGGCCCACCTCCATAGGCCATCTTTTGGTATAAATTCTGGAAAAACCTAGAAAAACTGAAGAGAGGACTTTCACAAGGGAATGCTACCATCTCATGGTGGAACTTGGGCTGGAGCACTTTTGCCCTCTAGTGGAGCAATTCCGCTGGGGGAACTTCCCTCCCGGATGGGGAAATCAAAGCCATCGTCATCACCAACAACCCTCCCATCTTGGGGAGGCCATTCTTCATCAACATCTTCAACAACACCATCTCCTCTCAAACCCTAGTTTACCTCCTATGTTCAATCTTTGTACTGGCACCTCAGATTGGTACCTGTTGGTGACTAGTAGTGTTGATTACCTTGTGTTTTTGATTGCTATAGGGTTTATTTGTTGAAAGATTATATGTTCATATCCATTATGCCATTTAATACACCTCCAATCTTCAGCATGAGTATTATTTGTGAGTATTTACCTTTTTTCTTGAGGTCACGGGAGAAGTCATGTTGCAAGTAATCATGTGAATTTCATGTGTTCGATATTTTGATGATATCTATGTTGTGATTCCCTTAGTGGTGTCATGTGAACGTCCACTACATGACACTTCACCATCCTTGGGCCTAAGGGAATGCATTGTGTAGTAGTTATTAGATGATGGCTTGCTAGAGTGATAGAAGCTTAAACCCTAGTTTATGTGCTACTTCGTAAGGGGCTGATTTGGGTCCGCATGTTTAATGCTATGGTTATACTTTGTCTTAATACTTTTCTCGTAGTTGCAGATGCTTACGAGAGGGTTAATAATAAGTAGGTTGTTAGTTCAAGTAAGAGCTGCACCTTACCATCGGTCCACCCACATATCAAATTATCAAAGTAGCGAACATGATCAAACCAACATGATGAAAGTGACCAGATGAAATTCCCGTGTACCTTCAAGAACACTTTGCTTATCATAAGATATTATGTTGACCTGTTCTTTGCCACAAAAGGATTGAGCTACTTTGACTTTACCTATTGTGACAGTTACTTGGTCGTTACAAATTGCCTTGCTATCAAACTACTTTCTACTTACAATTTCAGTGCTTGCAGAAATTACCTTGTTGAAAACCGCTTAGCATTTCCTTCTGCTCCTCATTGGGTTCGACACTCTTACTTATCGAAAGGACTATGATTAACCCCCTATACTTGTGGGTCATTAGGGCACCAGCTATGAGCGATGCTACCACCGCCTGCCGGACCCAACCACAGGAGACCTGGGAGGTGCCCAGCAACGCCACTAGCGGGGGCACTCCAAGCCCCCTGCGGACGCGGTGAACACGGTCTGCGCTGAGTTCGCTGGTTGCTAGGTAAAGACGCTGCAGGCCGCCCGTGAGGCTAAGGATTGGCCGGTCCACCTCGAGCAGTCCGTGGCAGTACGTGCTTCCACCCCTTCACCTTGCCTTTGTTTTCTATCGGATGCTTTCCAATGGGGGTGCACTAGCACACCCATTGGGTGTAGCCCCTGGGCCTGCTGTGAAGTAGCCTCCTCGAGTCTTTAGGTGACGTCCTTCATCTTTATTATCTGCAAGCCCTTCACAACCGCCAGGTGCTGACCTTCAACAAGTTGTTGGCCTTGTATAGGGAGACCGGGGGCCAGCTAGCCACCAGGGAGGCGGACCTGGACCGTGCAGAATGTATGTGATTTCCTTGACTTTCTTATTTTCTTTTGCCTAGGGGGAACTGAACATAACATGGTTGCATGGTGCAGCTTCTGTGCATGAGTGGCATGCCCTTCAGGACCGGCTAGCAGAAGCCGGTGAGCAGTGCGACCACATGTCCGCGGAGTGCAGCCGACCGCGTGAGGAGGCGGACTGCCGGTTGGTGAAGTGGAAGCAGCTGGAGGAAGCCCACCAAGGGGAGCTAGACTGGCTGGAGGAGGTTCATCACCAAGTGCTCACAGATAAAGACGTGCTGCTAGAGAAGGCTCTTGAGGAGGCGTGCTTGTTGAGATAGGACTACGACTGGTGAGCATGCGCCTGGTCAGTGAATGAGCAAGGCATGCTGCAGGAGGCGCACCATATAGACCATCTCATCGCAAATAAGTCTTCCTATTTTGTTAGTCTTGCTTGGCCCTAGATTCTGCATTTTGTCATTATTTGTGTTCTTCCTCCGCCCAGGGGTATTCCCTGAAATGCAGGGCGTGGAGGAGTCAACCATGGAGGCCCATCGGGAGGGGCAGCGTGCGTAAGGGGTCCATATTAGGCCACTTACCGGTTGGACGGTGGAGGAGGTTGGCATTGCCGCCGAGGCCTGCCTGAAGATGGTGGTGCGCGTCATGCACCAGATCTGGACCGTCAGCCTAGAGCTGGCAGCACCCTCTGGCTAGACGTGGTGCAGCCCCAGTCCGTGAATCGGCTGGCGCGGTGGATGGGGGCCGGGTCGGCATGGGTCAATGCCTGGAGAGCCTCTACGATGCAAGCCGATGCAGAGATGGCACTCAACATTATGATGTCCTAGAATTCGGGCTTGGATTTGGGGCTGTTGGCCACCTGGCGGGCTGGTACAAAGGCGAGTTGTTGGCGGTCGCCGATCCATTGGCCGTGTGGGCGAGCGATGTTGCGTCCTTCGCCTCGTGGAATGTGAATGTACCGGAGCGGGCCACTGATGCCATGCCACTCTCCGAGGGCGACTACACGTTGGCTGGTCATAACCTAGAGGGTAGCACGAATGAGACCAGCGATGAAGGGGTGAATCCAGTGCCGATGTGTACGTCAATGCCGAGGCGGAGGCGGACACTGTTGCTACGGCCAATGCAGCGCAGGTTGGAGCGGACGACTCCTCCACCAGTTGAATCTTTCTTTTCCAGCTTTTTTTCAGTACTCAAGTCCACCCACTGGGGGCGAAATTTTATTGTAATGAACTTGTGCTCATGGGCGTTTTGTTTTTATGCATGCTTTGGTTTGAGCAATTCTTGCATGCCGGCTTGCCCGTTGCCTTCATCCTTTACCTTTTTATCCATGCCTCCTCCCCTCAGCTCTAGTTCCGCCACCTGGACAGCCGGGTGCTGGTCTGTGACTGGGACAGGACCTTAGCCTTGGGGGAGCCAGTGTGATACTTGGGTTTCAAGACTCGAGCTAAGATGATCACGGTAGAGGCCGGCTAGGGATAGACCGAGGAGTCTGATCCATTCTCACTTCCTAGTTGTTGCTTGTTGGAGATGCTTTCAATCCCGAGCTCTTGCTAACCAGATAGCCGAGAGCCGGTTTATGGCTCGAACAAAGAGTAGGTTTTAGTGTTTCACACACTACTTAACCGGCTTGATAAGGGAAAGCTCGGACTAGCCGACGAACCCCCGGGTCCAACGAGCCGGACCCGGACGCCAGAAGAGGAGGGAGAAAGGCTAACGCATAAAAAACGAGGCACTCGAGAGAGGCGATGCAAAGGTAGCCCCCGAGTGTCGCCTGGTGTACCTCTTGCTTTCATTAAACCCAATAGGTGAGGGGATACATACATACACTGGTTCATCTGTAAAACGGGCGGAGGAGCGCTGCCTTCCACGGGCGCTCCGTCTCCTTGCCAGAGACGTCCCTCTTGTGCTTACGTGACTTTTGTGCACCTATGAGATAGTACGCGTTGTTGTGCAGTGCCTTACTTATGATGAAGGGGCCTTCCCTTGGGGAGGATAGCTTGTGATGGACGACCGTTCGCTGGAACAGCCGAATCACTAGGTCACCCTCGCGGAAGGCAAGGGGCCGGATCTTCTTGTTGTGGTAGCACCGCAGCTTCTATTAGTAGATGGCCGACCGGCACATGGCTAGCTTACGTGCTTCCTTGAGCAGGTCTACTCTGTCTTCCCCTTGCTTCCTTGGCCTCCGCCTTCGTGTAGAGCATCATGCGAGGCGAGTCAAACTTGATGTCCGTGGGGACGACAGCCTCAGACCCATATACAAGGAAGAAAGGAGTGAAACCAGTTGACCTGTTGGGCATGGTCCTGAGACTCCAAAGCAAAGCTGGCAGCTCGTCGATCCAATAGCCGTCCAAGCGGACCAATGACTCGATGAGCCAGGTTTTGATGCCGGCTATATCAGGCCATTGGCCCTCTCTGTCTGGCCGTTTGATTGGGGCTAGGCCACCGACGCAAGGTCGAGCTGGATGCCTTGAGCGGAGCATAAGAGAGCTAGTGCACCCTTGGCGAAGTTGGTGCCATTATTGGTGATGATGTCGTGGGGAACACCTTAGCGAACTGTGATGTCCTTGATAAATGTGACGGTCGTTGGACCGTCCAGCTTTGATTGCCTTGGCCTCGATGCACTTGATGAACTTATCAACGGCTACCAACAAATGCGTCTAGCCGCCTCGCACGGTCTAGAATGGCCCCACTATGTTGAGTCCCCAGACAGCAAAGGGCCACGAGAAAGGGATGGTTTGCAGGGCCGTGGCAGGAAAGTGGCTCTAGCTGCTGAAGCATTGGCAACCCTCACACCTGTCTACCAAATCATTGGCGTCATGCGGAGCCAACGTCCAGTAGAAACCATGGCGAAACGCTTCGGCCACCAGGGATCTCGAGCCGGCGTGGTGGCCGCACTCTCCTTGGTGGATGTCCTTGAAGATTTTTGACCCCTTGGCCGCCTCCACGTAGCGTCGGAAGACGCCGGTTGCACTATTCTTGATGAGCTCCCGGTTGATGATGTCGTAAGCAAGACCCCGGCACTGCACTTGCTAGGCCATTACCTCGTCGGGCAGGAGCTCATCGCGCGCGAGGAAGGCAAGAATGGGTTGGGCCCATAAAGGAGAAGATATTGCAGTTGGAGCTATGGCTTGCGCGGAGCCGGCAGGATCCAAAGCTGAGCCGATAGTCCCTGGGTGCGAGCCTGCAGTCCCCGGGCTTGTGCCAGTTAGGGGTGCTTCTTGCACCACCAAGGCGGTAGTGGAACCGGAGCCTATCATCTTCGGGGTGGAGCCAACATCAATAGGACCGGAGCCGAGGACTGCCAAGGACGCCAGGGGAGTCCCCAAGCCGGAGGCGACGGCAGGGGGGTCACTCGGAATAAAGGTGAACTCCGACTCAGGAGAGGGATTGATCTCAGGTTTGACCAATTACTCGATGGAGCCCTCGTGTGCGATGGCCTGCTAGCTGGGGCCGATCTTGGCCAATGTGTCGGACGGCTCGTTGTTCACTCGATGGACGTGGTGGAACTCACAACTATCGAAGGAGTCAGTGATTTGTTGGATGAGGAAATGATAGCTTGCCATGTTGGCGTCCCGGATGGCCCACTCGCCAAAGACCTGCTGCACCACGTGGTCCGAGTCGTAGAAGCACAAGATGCATCGGAAGCCGATCTCTCGGGCGAGCCGGAGGCCGTCGACGAGCGCCTCGTACTTGGCCACGTTGTTGGAGGAGGCGAAGTGGATCTATAATGCGTACTTGAGCTGATCTCCCTTGGGCGAGTACAGAATGATCTCAGCTCCCAAGCCGATACGCATCTTCGAGCCGTCAAAAGGCATACGTGAGTGTGTCGATTCGGGGGAGGTGGCATGTATTGGGACTCTGCCCAGTCAACGAGGAAGACGGCCAACATCTGGGAATTATTGTCCATGCGAGGTTCGTACTGGATGCCATGATTGGCGACGACAATGACCCACTTGGCGATCCTACAAATGGCATCCTGGCTGCCCATGACTTCTGAGAATGGAGTCATGCTCACTATGGTGATCGTATGCTCCTGGAAGTACTGCTTCAGCTTCTTGGTGGCGAAGTACATGCCGTAGCACATCTTCTTGTAGTGGGGGTAGTTCTGCTTGGAGATGGAGAGACTTCACTTAGGTAGTAGACGGGACATTGAACCGGCAGCGCCCTGCCCTCCTTGGGGCGCTCCACCCCCAGCATGACGCTGACCACACGGGTGGTGGCCGCGACATAGGCGAAGATGGGCTCCTTCTCCAATGGCACTGCTAGGACTGGTGCGGTGGAGAGAACATGCTTGAGTTTGCGGAAGGCCTCGTCCGCCTATTCGGTCCACTCGAACGGAGCCATCTTCTTCATGAGCTGGTAAAGGTGCAAGTCCTTCTGGCCCAGCTGGCTGACGAACCGACTGAGCGAGGCGAGGCAGACGGTGAACTTATGGACATTTCGCAACTTGGCCGACTTGCGCATCCACTTGACGGCCTTGATCTTCTCCATGTGGCTTCGATCCCGCGGGCGGAGACAAGCAGAATACGCACTTCTCCTGGTTGAGCCGGCCCTTGTATTCACGCTGGTTGGTGGAGGTTTCCGAGAGATCGTCGAGGAGGCTGAAATGCTTCTTTGTCCTGACGACGATGTCATCCACTTAACATGCATGTTCCTACCGATCCGGGGCAGTAGGCACTTTTGCATACAAAGCTAGAAGGTGGCATCAGCTTTCTTCAAGCCAAAGTCATGGTGATGTAGCAGTAGGCCTCCAAAGGGGTGATTAAGGAACTTTTTGAGTCGGTCTGTCCGGTCCAGCTTGATCTGGTGGTAGCCAGAATAGGCGTCCAGGAAAGATAGCAAGTCGCAGTAGGCGGTGGACTTGATCACTTGGTCGATCAGCGGCAGAATAAAAGGGTCCTTGGGGCACTTCTTATTCAAGCTGGTGTAATCGATACACATGCGCCAAGCCTTGTTTTTATTTAGCACTATCAGAATCAGGGCTTTGCAGACCCAACGAGGTTCGAATGCTGGGGTGCATGCGCCCTCCAATCTCACTCAACCCACAACTTCTCAGCGACTCCCGGTAATTCTCACATGAGGGACAACGAAGGCACGCGGTCCTTACCAAGGTTCAGGCCACCTTGCAGTGTAAAACCCTACTCGTGCTAGTGGTGGATTGGCCTCACGAGGAGGCTGGGGATGAACTAGTAGAATGGCAGAGCTACCTCGTGAGGGCTAGAGGGTTAAGTTCAATTCCAACCCCCTTTACGGTGGAGGTTGGTCTCTATTTATAGTGGCCTCGGTCCTCTTCCCTTATCGCATAGGCAGGAAGGGATCTCACAACGGCAAAATTTGAAAGGGGACAAGAGGTACATCCTATCCTGACTAAAGGTGGTCTTCGCCTGCAAAGCTTCCTCATGTGACACGGGGGTGGGCTCTGCGATGACATCCGTCCTACTGAGCTAGTCTTCTCGGTCCTCTTGAACTGGGAGGGAAACCAATGGGGGGTACCTTGGGAACCCACGTACGTCCTTGCCTCCTTAGAACGAAAGAGGAAACTGTCCTCTTCTGCACCGGATGGCTTGGTCGTTAGAGCCCACATCATCTCGGCCTCACAAGTCCGGGTACCTACATAGGAATATCCACTCCTCGGGAGGCGGCCTAGGGGATGTAACTCCTCTCAAGGTATTGGCATTGTTCTCCTCAAGAGGTTGAGTGTCTTGCGAGGTCTTCGACTTGGGGGTGCGGGGCTTGTCGTTGGGCGATATCGGGCCGTTGAGGTGGGCCACGTGCAGGGCCGCAGGTAGGCAGGTCTGGGTACCCCCGGTCCCAGAACGCCGACAAGCACTAAGACTCGGTTGGCCAACCAGTCTGGGTGGAAAACTTCCATGATGAAGTCGGCTGCGAGAAGCCGGGCAATTTCTTCTCCTATGGTGCACCATCTCCTCAAAGAAACGGTGGACTGGTTGCTTGACCGGCTTAGCGTCTGGCCGCATATGGAGTTTGTGCTCGACGTACTTCCTTGGCACACCCGACATGTCTTTTGGAGACCATGCAAAGATGTACCGATTCTCACAGAGGAAGTCGGGAGCTCGCCTTTCCTATTTGCTGATGTGATTGGCTCCAGTGGTGACGCACTACTCGGGGTTGGCCGGGTCGAGCAGCACTTTCTTGGTGTCCTTGGACAACATGAACGCCGCCTCGTTGGTCGACTGGTGGGGCAGAGCTGACACGGCCGACTGCGCCCCGGCTTGAACCACGAGTCAGTCGATATGGCACCTCTCTTGGGCAATGACCAGAGACTCGACCCACCAGTTACCTGCTTTGGCGCACTCAATGGACTTCTTGTAAACACGGGACGACGGTGATGATGTCCTTGGGACCCGACATGTTCATCTTCAGGTAGGCGTAATGGGGAACCACCATGAACTTGTCCAATGTGTAGCGGCCCAACAGTGCATGGTAGGGGATGCTTAGGGCCTCAAAGCAGGCAGGCTCGCGGCGGAAATGGCTCTTCATGTCGAAGAGGACATCGAGCTGGATTTTGCCGATGGGAGAGCAGGGATATCCCGGCATGATGCCACGGAAGACCGTTCGGGTCAGTTGGAGGTGGATCTCCTTAAGGCCTAGATTGAGCAGGGTGTCGTGGTTGAGGATGTCTATGTTGTTGCCGCCGTCGACCAACACTCATCAGAACCAGTAGGTGAGATTCTTGGATGTGAAGGTGGGTTTGGGGATGAGGGCTTATCCACCAGGGTTTGGCATCATGGTCGAGTGATCCTCTTGGCTCCAACTAACCGGCTTCTCAGACCAGTTCATGTACTGGGTAATGAGGGAACCATGGTGTTTACCTCGTGTCAGCGCTTGCACGGGATGCTCTTGCCGTGATCCTCGCTAGACAAGTTGATGTACACATTGTCAAGGTCGGGAAATTGGTCCAGCAAGCGGCCGCCGATTGGAGCGAGAGCTAGGACCGGAGGCGAAGCCCGTACCGTGGCTCGTGGAGCCAGAAGGGGAGGCATAGGGAGAAGCTGCATACCCCGAAGTGTGTGTGTAACCAGCTTTGTGCTGCTGTGCATCTTGCACGGCGCAATCAAGCATTTGCTTGAACGTGAGCTTTTGTAGCCAGGCGGCCTTGCTGACCCGTAGTCGCTGGGTAGCGGCTCGGCCGGCCGGCTGTTTTACTTCAATGGTCGCGACCTACCAGCTATTGTAGCGGGGGTCCGCTGCTCGTCCTTTTTATTGTCGTAGTTCTGCTGCTGCAGCTTGTCGCCAATCGGGCATGGGTTGGCCGGCGGAGCCGACCCGGCCTTGCCGGACGTGTTAACCATGACGCGCATCGCGGTGTCGGCCGTGGCGTACTTGGCTGCCTTGATCATGAAGTCGGCTAAGGAGAATGGTCGGAGCACATGATCTTATGCTTGAGCAAGGTGTTGTCTCGGCAGCCCTCTGAGAAGTACTAGATCACCTGCACCTCATGCACTGCTTCGCACGAGTTGTGCAGCTCGGTCCAGCGCATGACCAGCTCACGGGGGCGGCCAGACCACTTGTAGGTGCTAGTGAAGTTGCGCACAAACGCTTCCTCAAAGTCTGTCCAACTGTTGATGCTACTAGCCGACATGCTATTTAGCCAAGATCAGGCCGAGATGAGCAGCATGAGGGGAACATAGTTCACCGCCATGCGCTTATTACCCCGGGTGATGCCGACGGTGGCGATGTAGTCGACCAGCCAATTTGCCGGCTTGGCGCAACCGTTGCACTAAGGGGTGTCACGGGGCAGGGTGAAGCCATAGGGGACGGTTTGTTTTGGATGCGCCGACCAAAGAAAGCCAGCCCGATCAGGCTCTCCTCCTCTAGAAGGAGGAATTCCGTCAGCCGGTCGAGGCGGCGCCGAGCGTCGTTCTCATCTTGGAGAATAGGATGTCCCTATGGGGCGTCGAGATCGGGGCGAACTGTGGGCCCAACCGAGGCGACCTGGTCTCGACGCGGAGGCAAGGCATGCGATACCGCATGGAGATGGTCGTCTTCCTGGCGATCATTCTGTTGGCTGGTGATGGCTGGCGATCATTCTGTTGGCTGGTGATGGCTGGCGATCATGCGACGTTGACCGGTTTGAAGGTCTGAGCCGGGCGGTGAAGATGTTTGTTGCATGTGATGATGCCCACCAGCCGATAGTTGGTCATCACCCTGTGGGGGGGACTTGGAGCCATCTAGAGTCGAGTCGAACTGGGCCTAGAGCATGTTGGTGATGAGCTCGTGGCCATGCTTCTCTTGCAATACACGCTCCTCGCCCACCATGGTAGCCTCCATGAACAGCTGCTAGCCTCCATGAACAGCTGCTTGCGAGCTGCCTCGAGCTCTTCTGTAGCAGCGTCCGGGTCGTTCGTTGGCACGATGTGGGTGTGTAGGCCCTCGAGGGTGGCACACAAGGGGTTGGACATTCCGGTGTCGGCCGCAGCCGCAGCCATCATAGCCCCTGCCCTTGCATGCACGGTGCTGGTGGTGGAGCCGATGGTCACTTCGACGTGGTTGTGAGAGTCGTCTGCGCCATGAGAGTTTCATTGCTAGTAGACGACAGCGGGTCTGAGAAAACCAGAACCTCGCTGGGGTACTCGTCAGAGTCCAGCGCAAAGCTGATGCATAGCTCGTTGAAGCGGGCGCACGCAGAGGTCGTCGATGTCGTCGAGAGCCGCGCCGATGACGACCGGCAACGGGTCAAAGATGGTGACTACATCGACCGGTTACTCATCAAAGGTGGGCGCATCGCTGATGCACACCTCACCAAAATACCCGAAGAAGCAGTCCATTCTGAGGGAACGCCGCTGCCATGCAACTCGTCGAGAGGGTCGATGGCGCCACCTGCGGGGCAGGCAGAGCCTGCACTGCGTGACACTCCATGTCCCGCAGGAACGGATGTTGTGGGCATGCATAGTAGGCCGGGCACGATGTGCTCATTGGAGTGAGTGGTGGGTTCTGCCCGACGCATGTTTCCAGCCGATCTCGCGCACGAGCCCATGGTTGGCGCCAACTATTATGGTTTCATCACGGTAGATGCCATGGGGTGGCTTATCTCGTGTGGTTGGTGCCAAAGTGCATCAACAGGCTCCAGAAGCGGGACTGGGGACAAGCGGTGTGTGACACGCGATGTACCGAGGTTCGGGGCCCTATGGGGGAGGTGATACCCCTCGTCCCACCGGATCTAGTAAGATTGTGAGTATGGACTACAATGTCACTCCTTGAGCACTTGGCTAGAGGAGGAAGGAGTTGGCTTGTCCTCCTTGCCTGTCCATGTACGTGTGTGTGTGTGTGAAACTGCAAACCCCTTGCACGATGTCATGGAGTGGTTGGCACTATCGCCACATTCTATTGTCGTGATGATATCTTGTCTTACGGAGGGAAGGGAGGGGTGTTGACCTGCCGGCTGGTGGGTCACCCTGGAGCCGAGGGACGGAGCTAGAAAATAGAAATAGGGGGCAAGGGCTTGAACTAGAGGAGTCGGTCATAATCATAGAATTGACAATCATATAGGCATATAGAATAGCAAACATTGCAATGTCTGTTGTTCTACAATAAGAATTAAACCTATATATCTACTAATCCGAATGAAAATTATTACTTGATAAGTTCTTCAGAATTGGTTACAAGTTTCCATTTGCTAGGAAATGTTCTCAATGGAACTCTTCCGCTCCGTGCCCACAAACCCATAATCTGATAGTGAGTTGTTTCTGAATTTTCTTATTGTTCTAGTCTCTAGTTTTATTGCTTTTAAGACACGCCTCAAAATAAAGTGTAGATTGAAATAGGAAGTTAGAATTCATGTTCACATCATATCATAATGTTCACATGACTGAGACCTTGAATCAGTTGGCTTAAAAAATTATGAATTGACTGTGCTCTCTTTCTCTTCATGTCTACAAACAGATAATTGGATAATACAAGAATTTCTAATTAGTTTCTAATGTATGTATTTCTAGAGTTACATTCTAATACACACACTAATTAATGATGCAAATAAACTGACCTTTAATTGTCATCTGGTCACTCGTCCGTGTGTGTCCGTCCGACCCGAATGCGCTTACTATCTGAGGATCAACACGATGGGGACTCGGACCATCGGGGACGATTGGACGGAGGCCTTCCCACCTCCACTAGTAGAAAACAGGGAACTAGTCCCTATTCCAGCGGGCCTTTAGTCACGGCTCTGGAACCGGGACAAACCAAGTGGGACTAATACCCAAAATCTTTAGTCCCGGTTCGCTTACGAACCGGGACCAAAGGGGCTCCACATGGCCGCTGCGAGGCGCCCAGGAAGGAGTACGTTATGTCCCAGTTGGTAACACCAACCGGTACCAAAAGGTCACCACGCGTCAGGCGCTGGTTTTTTGGAAGGGGGTTTAGGGGTTTGGGAGGGTTAATTTAGGGGTTTCATATTGTGTTAGCTAGCTAATAGAGAGAAGTGAACTCTCTTTCTCCGTGCTTGGTCGACGCTAGCTACTATACATATCGAGAGAACTCGACGGTAGCTAATAAGAAAATGAAGGAAACCATTAATTACACAAGATCCTCATGTTGAACATATATAGAGAGAAGTGACATCTCTTTCTCCGTGCTTGGTTAAACAACAAGTTTTCGTATATCTATCCGACGCTACTGCATATATACCATATAACATCATTTACAATCCGTAACATTATCTACCTAAGATCCAATCACAAATCCTCATAGTATTCTCCGTCTTTAGGTATGACGTGGTCAAGAAAGAATCCCGCCAATTCCTCTTGAATTGCTCGTATGCGATCATCTGCTAGGAGTTCATCCCGCATCTGCCAAATCTAATTTAAAGAAGGGGGTCAATACATGCATATATATGAATGAAACTCAACACAATTGATGGTAATATATAAGATAAAATTGTGAATATTATTCACGTACTTCAAATTGTTTGTCAAAGAAGCCCTGCTCAGAGGCCGAGTGGCGAATGGACTCGCATACGTAGTATCCACATATAACAGTCCCGGCTTTCTGGTACAACCACTTTACGAGAATAGAGTTCAATCAAACTGATAAGCAAGCATGGTAATGACATATTGATGAAAATTTGAATCAATTAGAGATGCGTGGAACTAGCTAGTACTACTTACTTTGGGGTGTGTAAATCGTAACTCTTTGTTTAGACCGGGAACCTTTCGGGTGAAATTTTTCCAAACCCTGCCATGCAAAGAAACTGATTACTTGATATCATGAAATGAACGAAAGTTGCATGCCGATATGGTCCCGGTATTGACTGAAATTACTTCTTGAGCAGTACAGTCATGTCCGCATAATCCTCGAGATCTTTATGTCTCGAGTCTAAGACATTTACTAATGTCCCGTCAAGCTTAATGGATAGCAGAATAAAGAGGTAACTGCGCATGCGTATATAACTCATCAATTACATTACTTAACCTCGAGTAAGCGAAACCGAATATACAGAAGACATTAACACTCACTTGAAGTTGTAAGGAAAGAGTATTTCCCTTTTTTTGATGTATAAGGAACGACTTTAGCAACTTCTCCTCAGTCACTTTAACTCATCAACCAAACATCGAAGATTCCTGCTTTTTTGCATTCGATGATCTTCAATCTGTATAATATTGTGAGGATAATTATATATACTTGCAATGAATGAGCTGGGCTAGATACTTAACCATAGAAGTAATACTTACAGACAGTAGCAAGTTATGAGTTGTTTATCGAGGGCAGTTGATTGTATAACTGAAATAAGTCCACAAATTCAATAGGCATCACGTTGAGTCCATTGAATTCGTGCTCTGGTTTACCTCTAACATACATAGTGTCTCTCCCAGACTTCCTGCAGGTTGTCATGTACCACTCATGCAAATTGTACATCATCGTTGTTAGATGAGGATGATCAGGTTTGACGAGAGTCTTCCCATGCATGTATTTATATTATTCTACTATTACCTCAGTCGTTTCAAAAATTACATCATCCCCCAAGTAATCACCAGGTTTGGTACCGGGCTGTAGCACCGGATGATTAGCGATATCGCTAGACACATTGAGCGGGGGGCACGATTGCTTCTCCTGTTTGCCGGGTTGGGGAATTGTTATCCCACTTCTTCGTTCTTTGACTCTTGCAGTCGGGAATTGTTTTCCCGACTGCTGCGCTTCATTATATGTCTTTATAATATAATGGTCATAGTTTGATGGTAGCGGAGGTGGTGATGGTCGCTTTAGGGCATCCACAGTGCGCTTCGCTTTCATCGGATCTACCGTTTCCTTCGGAAGTGGATGTTTCCGTGCAAAATGGTCCTTCACTTCGGCTTTATTGATGTCATCATTTTCTTTGTCAGTCCTCTCGTATGGTAACTTTGGAAGAGGCTTGAGGCTTGGACCAAATTTGAATTTTTTTTCCTGCCTATTGTACTGCTAGCCGCCGGAGCGGTGGCGGCATCTCTCTTCTGTTGTGGCTGATACATCTGAGGAGGCAGAGTGGCTTGGAGCGTTGGAGGAGGAGGAGGAGCAGGAGTGGCCTGACGTGCCGGAGGAGGCTAAGTGGCCTGACTCACCGGAGGAGGCAGAGTGGCCTCATGCGCTGGAGGAGGCGTAGTGGCCTCACGTGCCGGAGGAGACGAAGGAGGAGGCGGAGGAGGTGGCGGAGTGGCCTCACGCGGCGGAGGAGGAGAAGGATGAGGAGGAGGAGGAGGAGTGCCCTGACGCTCTGGAGGAGGCTGAATCTGTTGAGGCTTCAAGTTTGGAACCTTGATGTACTCCTTTCTCCATAGACAGGTACTCCTCTGAGGATTTTCCAGAAGAACAATATCCTCTTGACCCACAGGGTTATCAAGATCCAGTCCCTCATATCCATATATTATTTATCCACCGTCACAATAGCATAGCCATGTGGAATCAGACAACAATGGAAAGTTCCCTCAGCTCGAGGAGGTAGAACAGAGCTGAACGCCGCCTTGAAGGTCAAGTTCTAGCATCTTGTCGTTAGCTCGCAATGTTGAGCCTTCATGGTACTATCCATGTGGTAGCGAGGAGTCATGAAATAAGGCTAAACGAGCTCCCTGGAAGCCACGCCGCTTCTCCGTTGAGATGGTGGGGTAGCTTTTGGGGTGGCGGCGAAGGGAGGATCTTCGTGCCGCTCAGATGGTTCACTTGTAGCTCACTGGCTCTCAAGTTCCTCTAGTTTTGCTAATCTTGCACTGAGCTTCTGCATTTTGCTTGCTTCCAGTTTCCTCTTTCTCCCTCGGCTTCTATAACCAGCGCTATTGGGAAACACATGCTTCCACGGAATGGAGCCTGACGTACCTCGTGTTCGTCCAGGGTGTTCAGGATTCTTGAGGGCCTCTGTCAGCTCGTCCTTTTCTATGTCGGGAATGAACGTCCCTTCCCGTGCTGCCTTGATTGCTGCCTGAAGCTTTGTGAAGGGTATTGCAAGTTGAGCTCTCTTCCAGACACACCTCCCTGTTTATGGGTCCAAATTTCACCCAACCCCAAAGAACCAAGTCCTTGAACGATCTGGCCAGTGCAATGTCTCTGGGTGGACATTCTTAGCAAGCAGGTCTTGCTCAGCTTTGTCCCACAACGGTCGGGCATTGTAGTAGCCACCTGACCCCATGTGATGGTGATACTGCTTCGCTGCAGCATTTTTCTGGTTTCTCAGTGACATTTTCTTACTCTTCTCCGATTTCTTCTGGGCCACAAATTACGGACATTGATCTCTTATCTTCTCATATCGATTGGCGAACTCTGGAGTCTTAACTTTCTCGACAAACTTTGTGTTCAACTCTTTCTTCCAGTTTCCGAATAATTTTTCAATCTTCTTAAGAGCCCACGACTTAACCTTTCGCTCTATAACTAGGTTATTCGGATCCTCCTCCTGCGGTAGGCTGAAGTTTCTCAACAACTCGGTCCAAAGATCATCTTTTAGTCTATAGTGGACATAAGAAACTTTGGGGTCCTTATTATTCTTATTCTATTGCCGGGTGGTGATCAAGATGTAGTCCCTAACAACAACTCCACAGTGGTGTACAGATGCATCTTTGGTCCGCGTGGGAGCAATCGGTTGGCCATCGTTCGCGACTTGTGTGATCGTGAACCTTTCATTCTGACGCAACCTTTTGTTCGGGCCTCATCTCCTTACCTCGTTGGACTTTGCAACAGTTGAGGATCCCTCCTCCGTTTGGTCACCGGAGCCATGATCATCATCTCTTTCCTCTGCCATTCGGTCACCAGACCCGTGATCATGATCTCCTTCCTCTGCCATTCGGCCAGTAGAGCCATCATCATCTCTTGCCTCCTCCATTGTTGGATCACCGGAGCCCTCCTCTCCTTCCTGACCATCGGTGTCGTTGAGATACACCAAGGGATTATATTCGGTGCGGATTATATCCCCCAACAAGTCTTCTTGTTCTATGTCTCTGTGATCCATAGTTTCTGCAAATATTAAGACATGGCAATATATAAACATGAGATATGGAAATCAATACAAGGCATTCATCAATAGTCTCAAGCAGGTGGTTGCCACCGAGTCGACAACGAGGATGCATACTGGTCGGGCATCGTCGATTCAACGGCTACACTATGCAAGTAAACGTTTAAACATGTAAACATCATATATCTGCCTAATATAAAATGGTCGATATCAATGGGGACTCTCGCTCCCTCACCATCGATCGTCAGGGACTCTCCCTTACCGACGATCGTCGGGGACTCCTCGATATCGCGTCACCGATAAAACAACTAAAACAACTGAACAACTAAAACATAAAACAACTAAACTAACTAAAACAATATGAACACTTAAGTAACTAAAACAAATTAAACATAACAAAACTAAACAACTAAAATAACTAAAACACAAAACAACTAAAAAACTAAATTAACTAAAACATAAAAAACTAAATTAAGTAACACATGAAACAACTAAAACACACAAAAACTAAACAACTAAACAACTAAAACACAAAACAACTAAAACAACTAAATTAGCTAAAACATAAAAAACTAAATTAACTAACACATGAAACAACTAAAACGATTGTCTTCATCGGGGCTTGACGAGAGGAGAGCGGCACGATAGGGAGAGTGGCGACAGGGAGAGCGATGACGACGTGGAGAGCAGCGATGACTACGAGCGGTGACGGTGTCGGGTCAAGGAGGTGACGGGGCAGAGGGCGGCGATGGGGCGAGGGTGTCGAGGGTGACAAAACCGGAAGAGCGTCATGGGCGGCGACGATGGCGAGGGCGACAGCGTCAGGTCGAGAGGCGTCGAGGGCGACGACAAGGGCGTCGAGGGCGGCGACGGCGGCGAGGGTGATGGCGTCAGGTCACGGGGCAAGAGCGGCGCGACGGGGAGAGCGGCGACGATGGCAACAGCGACGGCGTCAGCTCAGGGCATCATTCAGAGGGTGGCAAGGGTGTCGACGGCGAGCTCTGGCAGCCTGGCGGCGTCGATGTGCTCGGTGTCATCAGGGCAACTGTAGGTAAAATCTGCAAATTGTCCTAACTCCCTCTTATATACTCAGACCTTTAGTCCCAGTTGGTGGCTGCAACCGGGACTAAAGGGTTGCATTAGTCCCAATAGCAGGCACCAACCCGTACTAACAAGCCAATTCGGCAGCCCAAAGGGCGGGAAGTAGAGGCCTTTGATCCCGGTTGATGGCAGCAACTAGGACCAAAGGCCTGGCACAGTGGTGTCGAAAGTTTTGTCCCACCTCGCTAGTCAAGCGGCGACCGCCCCGGTTTATAAGCCCCGCTGTGCATGACTTGTCGAGCTCCTCTCCAAAGCAGGTTATGTATAGGCTTAAACTCTGCCTCTACCAAGTTGGGCCTGCTGGGCCTACATCCTGGCCCATCTTGAGCTGGGTTTCTAGCAAGCGACATTTTTTATGTTATTTTTGTTTGCTATTAAATATTTTTAGTCCCGGTTGGCGCACCGGTGTGGTGATAGTTTAGTCCCACCTCAAAAACACGTATGTTACAAAAGGATTTCAAAATTTTGAACATATTTGAACTCAAGAATTTTTCTGCATTCAATATGCACCATTCGAAGCCACATAAACCCTTTTCAACCCTTTTCTGACTTCATTTGCTATTTTTTCATCCATTTCATTATTTATTTCAAGCTAAAAAGACCCTAAATTGAAAAGCACTACAAATGAATTCCCAAATGGTTTAAACTTGGCATGGTACCATCGATTCACCCACATAGTATGTCCTAAAAAGTTTGAGAGGGTCATGGCAAAAACTGGATGCACTTCGTGTACAAAATAGACAATCTTTTTCGAAGTATCAGGGTTTTGGACGAAAACACGTTTGTTAAAAAAGGATTTCAATTTTTTAAAAATATTTGAACTCAAGAATTTTTCTGCATTCAATATGCACCATTTGAAGCCACATAATACCTTTTCAACCCTTTTCTGACTTCATTTGCTATTTTCATGCATTTCATCATTTATTTTAAGCTAAAATGACCCTAAATTGAAAAACACTACAAATGAACTCTCAAATGGTTGAAACTTGGCATGATACCATCATTTCACCCACATGGCATGTGCTAAAAAGTTGAGAGGGTTACGACAAAAACTGGATGCACTTCGTGGACAAAATGGACAATCTCTTTCGAATTGTCAGGGTTTTGAACGAAAACACGTGTGTTACAAAAGGATTTCAATTTTTTAAACATATTTGAACTCAAGAATTTTTCTGCATTCAATATGCACCATGAGAAGCCACATAATCCATTCTCTACCCTTTTCTAACTTCATTTGCTATTTTTCATGCATTTCATTATTTATTTTAAGCTAAAATGACTCTAAATTAAAAGCACTAAAAATGAACTCTGAAATGGTTGAACCTTGGCATGGTACCATAATTTCACCCACATAGCAAGTGCTAAAAAGTTGAGAGGGTTACGGGAAAAATTGGATGCACTTTGTGTACGAAATGCACAATCTCTTTCGAAGTATCAAGGTTTTAGACGAAAACACTTCTGTTACAAAAGGATTTCAATTTTTTAAACATATTTGAACTCAAGAATTTTTCTGCATTCAATATGCACCATTCAAAGCCACATCATCCCTTTTTAACCCTTTCCTAACTTCATTTGCTATTTTTCATGCATTTAATCATTTATTTTAAGCTAAAATGACCCTAAATTGAAAAGTACTACAAATGAACTCTCAAATGGTTGAAACTTGGCATGGTACCATCATTTCACCCACATAGGATGTGCTAAAAAGTTGAGAGGGTTACGGAAAGAGCTCGATGCACTTCGTGTACAAAATGGACAATCTCTTTTGAAGTATCAAGGTTTCGGACGAATACACGCATGTTACAAAAGGCATTTCGTTCCTTGACATGTAACTGCATTGATATTCTCGATCAAATCCATCATCAGAGTAGTTGTGAAGAGAAAGTCATCACTTTTTCTTCGCGTGTGTCCCTTGCTTATTGCGCCGTAACCATGGATAATCTTCATCGTTCAACAGGGTGCTTGGGTCATCCTTCACTTTGAAGGGAGGAATTTCATGAAACTTCTCATAATTTGCACACATGTCTCTCTTGCCCTCTACTCCCACGATGTCTCTTTTCCCAGAAAGAACTATGTGGCGCTTTGGCTCATCGTATGATGTATTCGCTTCCTTATCGTTTCTTTTTATCGGTTTGCTAGACATGTCCTTCACATAGAAAACCTCTGCCATATCATTGGCTAGGGCAAATGGTTCGTCTGTTTACCCATGAATGTTCAGATCCACTATTGTCATTCCGTACTGCGGGTCTACCTGTACCTAGCCTCTTGACAGATTGACCCATTTGCACCAAAACAAAGGTGTTAGTGCATCTAGTGCCCCTTAGTGATTTTGGTGTATTGAAGACTTATAGGTTAAGGTACTAATGTGTTTGTGAGTGTACACAGGCTCTATAAGTCGATGAGGAGTTTGATATATTCGGAGATTATCGACCCCTAAAAATGTATGTCTTCAAGTGAAGACTTTGCTGAAGACTTTGTGAAGACTTTGGTGAAGACTTTGTGAAGACTTTGAAAATGAAGAAGTTGGTGTGACCTTGAAGATATGAACGAGGAATATGAAGCGTGAATACTTTTGTTTTCGTAGTTTCATTTCCTTCTTTGAGTTAGAGGAAACACCGTACTGTTAAAGGGGGCTAAGGTAACACTAAGGAAAATTTCCAACTGATGCTGAACTCCAAAATCCTCAACCTACACAATCCTTTGAGTGAAGCCTTTGAAATCTCTTACGGTTCAGTCAAGTTCTTCAATGACAGAGACGAAGTTCTTCTGGTCTCTAAGGAAATTGACCTGATTGAGAAGTTAGAATTTTGCTAGTGCGAATTGCCTACAAGTGAGGAACATGATATGTCTGAGGACTTTCATAGTTCAAAAATCCAACCATTATTGTGAGGAAAAATGCACAACCAAACCACCAAACCCAAAGTGATTGAGCATCACTGAAGAAATTCCTGTGTGGAACAGATGCTTGTTACCTTTGAGGATTGTGCATCCTCTAGACGGTTAGGCGTCATGGTCTAGTGCTCCTGTAGTCAATTGGGGATCACGAAGTGACCTTGGTCTAGGGCATCCAGCAGTAAATTGTGGATCGCTGGGTGACTAGTTTGTGAGGGTTTTGGAAGTCTATCCTGAAGACTTACCACGAGTGTTGGGTGGGGACTTTGTGACCTTAGCTCAAGCAGAGTACGGTAAGGACTGTGTGTTCTCTGGTTTAAATACTAGGCCGCTCCAAACCAGACGTATGACTGTCACAGCAGTTGGACCTAGGTCATCAAATCATTGTCTTCATCAAGCTACCTGGTTCTATTTCCTCAACCCTTTCATTTCCTCGTATAACTGTTGATGAAATTGAACTTTACATTTTGAAGAATTTGACTGAAGACTTTCACAATTTACTCACCTCAAATTCTTCAAGTTACCTTGCTCCTCATCTTCTTATCCTGTATCACGCTACTTGTAATGTGTGCATGTTTCATTTCATCATGATGACCATGTTGTCGCTATGTTCCTCATGCACTTGCGTACTTATTCCGCTGCTAGTTATTCATCACATTTCAAATTCCTCAAAGTTGAAATTCCTCAAGTTATGAATTTGTAAAAATCGCCTATTCACCCTCCTCTAGTCGATATAACACACTTTCAATTGGTATCAGCGCACGTACTCCGTCGCTCTGTGTGATTTTGGTTTAACCACCTAGAGTTCTAGTTATGTCGACTTCAGGTATGATCAAGGTTTCCGCAGGGTGTCCTACCTTTGATGGGACGGACTATCCCTACTGGAAGAACAAGATGCGTATGGACCTTGAAGCTATTGACAACGATATCTGGTACGTTTTGGAAAATGGTGTGCCCTCTGTCACTCCCACTGATACAACTGCTGATGTGAAGAAATTCAAGCAACTCGATTCTCAAGCGAAGAATATCATCTATGGCCATCTGAGCAAAGGTCAGTATGGCAGAGTGAGTGCTTTGGAGACTGCTAAGCTTATCTGGGATAGGCTGTCCAAAGTCAACGAAGGTGTATCAGCTCAACGTGACTCTCGTGTTGATGTTCTTCGCAATCTCTTCATCCGCTTCAAGAGACTTGACAATGAAAATGTTCAGCAAACTTTTGATCGTCTCACTGATATCTCCAATGAGCTTCAAGCACTGGGTGCCACCGATATCACTGACCATGAAGTGGTGAAGAAACTGCTAAGATCTCTCGATTCCTCATTCGATACTCTGGCTTTGATGATTCAAGAACGTGGAGACTACAAAGCACTTGATCCTGCTGACATTCTTGAGAGACTCAATACTCATGAATTTCAACAAGCTGAGAAGAGAGACCTCTACGGTCCAAGCTATGGAAGATCTCGTGCTCTGAAGGCAAAAGCAATTTCCTCATCTGAAGAAGATTCTGACAGCAGCCTTGGTGATCCCGAAGAACTAAGTCAGGAACTAGCAATGCTTGTGAGGAAATTCCGGAAGTTCCCAAGGAGAGGTGGATTTGGAAAGTCATCAAAAAGTGGCTTGAGGAAATTAGATTCCTCAGAAGACTACAAGAAAAGAACTTGTCATCATTGCAAGAAGCCTGGTCACTTTATCTCTAACTGTCCTCTCTAGGAAAAGGATTCAAATAAGAAGAAGAAATACAAGGATGATAGTTCTGATGACTTGAAGAAAAACAAGAAATCTTCAAAGTCCTTATCTGCAAAGTCCTCATCTTCAAAATCCTCAAAGCACAAGAAGAATGGTTCTAGAAAGGCTCGATCATTCATCAGCAAGGAAATGGATTCTGAGGAAGAATCTGAAGAATATCAAGAAGAGGAAGAACCTGAGGAGGAATCAGAATCTGGTGTCGCTAGCCTTGCTCTCGCTACTGCTTTCATCGGCAAGTCCATCTTCAATGATGAAGCATATGACTACTCCAACGACTCTGACGTCAGCAATGATGATTATGCTCCCACCTATTGCTTCATGGCAAAAGGCTTAAAGGTACACAAACATCATTCCTCATCTGAATCAAGTGAAGGTGAATCTGATGAATATGTGAAACCTAGCTATGCTAAACTTGTTAAAATTGCCACTAAGCAACAAAGTGCACTTGAAAAGCTTCAGAAAATGCTAGACAAGAGCGATGATCTGTTTAACTATGAAGTGGATCGGACTCAAACTCTGTCTGACGATCTCAAAAGTCTTCAGACAAAGTATGATAACCTTCAGAGTCATCATAACAACCTCTTAGACGATCATGAGAAGCTTTCTTATGAATTTCTTCAAAGAAAGCAAGATCTTGAGAAACTGAGGGTGTCACATGAGCATCTCCAAAGGGAAAACTATTCCTTATTGGCTCAACAGATCAGTACCGCTCAGGAAGAATTTGTTCCACCTTGTTTGAAATGCATCGAACGTGAAACTGCTAATTCTTCACCTGAATGTTCGAATGCTTCTATTGCTGCAAATTCTTCAACTATTCCAGTGGTTTCAAATTCCTCATCTGAGGACACCACAAGTATCACTAACGAGAATGCAGGGTTGAAGGAATTGTATGTGACTGGCATGTACAAAAGTCTCAGAGGGCATCAAACCCTTTGCGATGTCCTCAAAAAGCAAATACTCAACAGGAACCCTATGAAAGAGGGTATTGGCTTTGTGAGGAAACACCTGAGCAGTACCCCAAAACCTCATGGGTTGCTACGAAAGGATTTCCTGTAGATCCATCCAGTTTATCTGGCTTTACATGTGAAACTTCATATTCCTCTGATGAGTCACTTGACTCCAACTACAAATTCTTCAAAAATCAGAAAGGTGAAGTATTTGCTAGATTTGTTGGAACTAAGTGCAGGAATGGTTCTCCTATGAAGAAAATATGGGTTCCTAGGAGCTACCTTCAAAATCTTCAAGTGGATGTCCTCATGACACCACTCAATAAGAATAGAAACCCCAAATCAAATTCCTCATATGGACCAAAGTCCTCATTTGGACCAAATTCCTCAAATGGTCAAAATTATCATTCTCATACTAATGCCTCTGTTTCACAGGGAAAACCTAAGAGTTATGAATATGTGCATTATTCTTCAAAACATTATGTTCATACGTCCTCGAAGAATTTCTATGCTTATTCATATGAGTACTCTAATCCTCGCCCGGTGAAACGAAGCGCACTTGCTTCAATGCCTCCTTTCTCACATGGTGCTCGTAGAATTATGAACTCTTTGCCACCCCTCCAGTTGTGGGTGGTGAAGAAATTGAACTAATTTCTTATGCAGGGTCAGGTCTCCAGATGAAACTGAACATCTGATGAACTTGCTGGAGACCCGAGGAAATGCTTCAAAGGACGCAAGCTAACCATGATGAAATGAATTCCTCATTTCTCACGTCCTCACACTACTTTCTTACTATCTTGTGTGATGAAATCCTATCTGATGAAATTGATTTTATATTCTTCACTCTGAAGCATATGAGTTCGTAAGTTGTACTAATTCATCTGCAGGATGATACTCCAAAAGCTACTGACTGGGTCCTCGATAGTGGATGCACAAACCACATGACTAGTGACAAGAATCTACTAATGAATTTTCCACTCACTCCATGTCCTCTGAAGCATATCACCTACAAAGACAAAGTAAAAGCAAGGTATTGGGACTTGGTAAGGTTGCTATCTCAAAGGACCATCCCTTGGGTTCAACCTATGTCTATCTCAATGCTTTGTGATCTTGATATGATCGTCGTATTTGGAAAATATCATTGTGTTGTCATCATGGAATCTGACAATTCCAAAGTCTTCGAAGGCTTTAGGAGAGGAGAATTGTATATTGTTGATTTGTCTACAGGTCCTCAACCTACCACATGCTTACTTGCAAAGTCTTCAGAAGGCTGGCTGTGGCATCGACGACTTGGACATGTGGGCATGAGGAACTTGCACACGCTCGTGAAGAAAAGCACATCATTGGCATCGAGGGTGTCAAATTCCTCAAGGACCACCTCTGTGGTGCATGTGAATCTGGGAACATGACCAGATCCAAGCATTCCTCGAAGACAATCATGACCATGACTCGACCCTTTGAATTGCTTCACATGGATCTCTTTGGCCCACTCATTACTCCATACTAACAAATGCTTCAAGTTTGTATGGCTTTGTTATTGTTGATGAGTACTCTCATTACACTTGGGTGGCATATTATTCTGTACAAAAATGAAGTGCAGGATGTCTTCAGACGATTTGCTTCAAGGGCCTCCACCAACTTCGGCGTCAAGATCAAGCATATTAGGAGTGATAATGGGACTTAATTCAAGAACACTAATCTTGATGAACTTGGTATTACTCATTAGTTATATACCCCTTATACTCCTCAACACAATGGCATTGTGGAGTGCAAGAACAGGACTGTAGTTGAGATGGCTTGCTACATGCTTGATGAATACAAGACTCCTTGTCGCTTCTGGCCTGAGGCAATTGATACTGCATGCCACATCATCAACAAGGTATATATTCACAAATTCTTCAAGAAGACTTCGTATGAACTTATGACTGGCAAGAAACCCAATGTAAGTTATCTCAAAGTCTTCGGTGCAAAATGCTGGATCAGAGATCCTCATCACAGTTCTAAGTTTGCACCGAAAGCACGTGAAAGTTTTATGCACGGTTAAGGAAAGGACTCCCACACCAACAAAGTATTCAACACCTACCATCACGAGGTTGTTGAAACTATAGATGTGCGGTTCGATGAAACTAATGGCTCACAAAGAGAGCACCTGCCTTCTGCGTTAGATGAAGAGTCTCCTGAGGAATCCATCAAGCTGAAGGCAACTGAAGATATCATACCCACTGAGGAAGTCATTCCAACGAATGAAGACTTTCATGTTGACACACCTGAAGAAAATGATGCTAAAGGAAGTCCTCAGCCACGTCAACTTGCTCATCCTAGAGTTGCAAATGAAGTGCAGATTGACAAAATCATCGATGACATCAATGCATCAGGTCCCCTCACTTGCTCAAAAGCTTCACATTTAACTAACTTTTGTGGGCACTTTGCCTTTGTCTCTATCATATAGCCCACCAAAGTTGATGAAGCATTCAAGGAGCCTGAGTGGATTCAAGCTATGCAAGAGGAATTGCACCAGTTCAAGCTCAACAACATGTGGGAACTTGTCAAGCAGCCAGATCCTTGCAAACATAACATCATAAGTACCAAGTGGATCAATTGCAACAAGCAAGATGAAAATGGACTTGTGGTGAGGAATAAGGCTCGTCTCGTAGCTCAAGGTTACACACAGGTTGAAGGAATGGACTTTGATGAAACGTTTGCACCTGTTGCTAGACTTGAGGCTATTCGCATGTTGCTTGCTAATGCTAACCATCATAATATCATATTATATCAAATGGATGTGAAAAGTGCATTCCTCAAAGGTAAGCTTGAGGAAGAAGTATATGTTGTTCAACCCCCAGGTTTTGAAGACCCTAAGCATCCTGACAAAGTCTTCAGACTCAACAAGGCGCTCTATGGCCTCAAGCAGGCCCCTCGGGCGTGGTACGACACTCTGAAGGAAGTCCTCATGAAGAAAGGCTTCAAAGCCGGTTCACTCGACCCCACTCTTCTCACAAAATCCTATGACAATGAACTGTTCATATGCCAAATATACGTAGACGATATTATCTTTGGCTGTACTGACTAACGTTACAGTGATGAATTTGCCTATATGATGAGTGAAGAATATCAAATGTCTATGATGGGAGAGTTGAAATTCTTCTTAGGTCTTCAAATTCGTCAACAAGACAATGGCATCTTCATCTCCCAAGAGAAGTACCTCAAGGATGTTTTGAGGAAATTCGACATGCAAGATTGCAAAGGCGTCAAAACTCCAATGCCTTCAAAAGTCCACCTCTGCACTGATGAAAATGGTAAATATTTCGATCAGAAGGTATACCGCTCCATGATTGGCGCATTATTGTATCTATGTGCATCTAGGCCTGATATTATGCTGAGTGTTTGCATGTGTGCCCGATTCCAAGCAACACCGAAGGAATCACACCATTAGGCTATGAAACATATTCTTCGATACTTAGCTCACACACCAACACTTGGATTATGGTATCCCAAGGGCTCAAATATTCACCTCGTCGGATACTCTGATGCTAACTATGCTGGAGATCGTGTGGATCGCAAGTCAACCTCAGGGACATGTCATTTCCTCGGACGATCCCTAGTCTATTGGTCCTCGAAGAAGCAGAACTGCATCTCACTCTCTACTGCTGAAGCTAAGTACATTGCTGCTGGCTCATGCTGTGCTCAGTTACTATGGAAGAAGCAAACCCTCAAGGACTACGGCATCATGTTGAAGAATGTGCCTCTCTACTATGACAACGAGAGTGCCATCAAGATTGCTTACAACCCAGTTCAGCACTCCAAGACCAAGCACATCCAGATTCGTCATCACTTTCTTTGAGATCATGTACGCAAGGGCGACATCTCCATCGACCACATCCCCACTGAAGAACAACAGGTCAATATTTTCACCAAGCCCTTGGATGAAAAGAGATTTTGCAAGTTGTAGTGTGAGCTAAATATCTTAGAATCTTCAAATGTTCTTTGAAGAAAGACACACATCCTAACACTTATGCAAAATTGATGACTTTGATGTGCTACACATGAAGTAACGTTTTCTTCAAGCAGTGAAGAATAACCCTCTAAGTGTGAAGAAATTAATGAATAATTTGATTCTCAGAACCCGACGACAATTGTATGCGGTGTTTGAAATCATCATTCTTATACGTGGGTCACGCCACCAACCAAAGTTGAAATTCTTCAAA
Source organism: Hordeum marinum (assembly GCA_022496015.1). Classification (NCBI taxonomy): domain Eukaryota; kingdom Viridiplantae; phylum Streptophyta; class Magnoliopsida; order Poales; family Poaceae; genus Hordeum; species Hordeum marinum. The sequence continues at coordinate 411,191,628 of CM039678.1, read as the reverse complement.
ATTGAGTTTTTTCGTCATTTTTGCAAATTCTTCAAATTATCAAATTCGTCAAGTTTTCAAAGTCCTCAAATTTCAAATACTCCAAACTTTGAAACTCATGTTCTTCATTGACTATATATATATTTGAGTTTTCAATGTCCTCAACAACATTCACTTATCGCTAATTCTTCAAGTTGATTTTCATCTAAGTGAATGTGATCGGACCCTTTCCCCTCTATGCTAAACTCAACCAAGTCTGTTCACAAATTCTTCATATGCGTTCTACTTTGAAACTTGTTCAAAGTCTTCACTGTGTCCTTGACAGCTCAAGAATTTGCGAACGAAAACTATGAAATTTTCACTATCAAAATTTTCAGCGGTTCCCGCTCAAACGGTTCTGATTCCCACGACTGGATAACCCATGATCCGCCATAATCTCCTCCCACGACTGGGTGACACCTGTCGCGTGGAGAGCAAGGGTCAGGGGCAATCTTGTCCAAAATCTTCGGGCAGATTGGTTTTCACTCCCTCTATAAATACCCTCTCCCCTTCAACTGTGCTCGGTTACTCCTCATCTCATCCCTCTACCGAGCTCCAACCTAGCGCCGCCGCTAAAGTCATCATCGCTAGTGAGGAAGAGCTTCACTGCCTTGACCTCGTCGTTACCGTACTCGCATCAGCCACAGAAGTCCTTATCCCGCCGCTGCTGTACCTGTCTCCCTCTGCCAAGCTAGGCCATGGGAGATCTGAACGGACGAACTTCCCAATCTCATCTCTTGTTTGTCGTGTTCTTCACCAAAGTAAATAAAATTTATTTTTACTGCCCTTGTTTGATCCTCAAATGCTCTTCATATTCCTCAAAAGGTGTTTATTCTTCATGAACCTTATTCTAAAATCACCTTACATCTTCACATACTTGATGTTTTTCCCTAAGTAATGATTTTCTTCAAGATTCCTCAATTGTGTGAATCCTGAAAATTTGCACAACTCTGGAACCTGAGACAAAGAACACTTAGTGAAATTCCTCAAAGACACCCATGGTCAAATTCCTCTCACCCGTTTTATTTAAAAAAATTCTGAGAATGCATATGACCTCTTCAAATTCCTCGCACCTATACTCTGTTCACAGGTACAACATGTCCGCTCAGGAATCACTAGGTTCTCATCAACTTAACTCATTTGCAGCGCTCCTTGAGGAAAAACTGTGTACTTCTTCAGAGTCCTCAAGAGTTCATATTGCTCAAGTGAAGAAAATGGCTAACGGAAAGAAACCTCAGAAAGGTGGAAAGAAGCCAGATGTGTAAACTGCATTTGAGATCCTAGATGACGTGTATGAGGAATACTACACACCTTATGAAGAAACTCATGGCAAAGAAACGACCAAGTAGATAAAAATTCGTCTGCAGAAAATTGAGAGGAGATGGGCAAGGGAATGGAAGGAGTATTGTTATGTAACTCCGAAATACACGATGAAATTTGCAGTAAAACCTCCCTGCAGCAGGCCTCCCCTTGCTCCAAACCAAATTGCTAATCCCACTAGCATCAAGACTGGTGAGGACTTTCCTCACATGTGGGAAGAGTAGCAAGCCAAGCTGGCGAAGAAAGCCAAAGATGCAGTGAAGAAATTCAATGAAGATTCTGCTGCTGCTGCCTTTGCCGGAGCCTGTGCAAGTGCTCCGAAGAAAATCATGAGGAAGAAATATGCATTGAAGACCAATACTTCAACCTCAAAACCTTCACAGCAGATCCCTCAAGGTCAATGGCCTCGGCCTACAAAGTCTTCAGCTGCTGAAACGGTTGCTGCTCTGTCGTCTATGACATCTTTAACTAGCCCTTCTGCATTGAAGCTGAAGAAAACTGTTGGACGAGGTCAAAGACCAAGTCCTCACTCAAGCAAGGCTATGGTGACCATACCCTCAGGTTCTGAGGATGATGATGATGAAGCTGATGATGAGGAATTGGAAGAAATCATCAAGCATAGTTAGCAAAAGGCTGCTATAGTAAAGGGCAGCTCTGTTCCTCTCATGCTGGATCCCAAGATGATCCTCAACTTCATCGATATATGGCATGAAGACCCAAGAACCCCACTTTCTTCACTAAATCTGCCTCTTGGAGTGGATCATCTCCTCACCCACTTCATCTCTGAAGAAAAATGGAAGAGAGAGCAAGCTCTGAGAGCTAAGAGGAATAGGGTTCGGAAAGAAAAGTTTCTGAGAGACAATGTGATGAATTTGACCCCAAATCAACTCGTCACTGTTCAGTCTGAAATTCACACACTCTCTGAGGATCAAGAGAGATATGATGTCGAATGCAAGGGCACCAAGGTGAGATTCGTCAGGGCTGCTCAAGCTAAAGTAAAGGATCACAACACTAGGGTTGCTACTCGATCGCAACCACAAAATCCTCAGCCTGATGAAACTGCTGATGGAAATGCTTCTGCACCAGAAGCAACTTCCAGTGTTGCTGAGGAAACTCAGACGACTGATGATCATGCCAGGACAACCACCATTGTTGTGCCTAAAGAAACTGAAAGCTAGCTGAAGCTTTTGCTGTGCTAGATGAAACCGAACACACCAAGGCGGCTGCATCAGTCGTTCTTGAAGAAACTGACGCTGCTGAGGAAAAGACTCTCAAGAGAAAAGCATCAGATTCAGAAACCTCACCCGTGAAGAAGTTGAAGACTATGCCAAGTTCTTCACCTGGACCTATTCAGCTACACCAATTTCCTCAGCACCTGCCTACAAAATTGTACCATTTGGGGTGGAATATGTCATCCCAAATGAAGATGAAGATCAGTCTACTTCTTGGACAGAGCAGATTGATGAAGAAATTGAAGTTGAAGACATTGCTTCAAGTCCAAATGTATCATCGCCCCAGCCTTAGTTCACTGCTGAAGAGGCTGGAGTTGAAGAAATTGATGAGGACGTAGACATTGCCAATACAACGCCTGTCATCACTGATGAATATTGGGAATCAGCACACCCCAATTTACCAGTGAATACTCCTGTCACACAGATTTCTCAGTCGCCTGCTCCGACTGTAGAAATACATGAAGACTCTGCCAATCTGAACACCCAAGTCATTGAAGAAATTCCAGCCGCAACGGCTGATGATCCTGATGCTCCCGCCGCAACTGAGGAACCAGCTCTCCAAATTGTTCTGTCTGAAGGTGTTCCTCCCATGCCAAAGGAGATTAAGGGGCGCTTCAAGCCAAATCTTCAACCAAAGCCAAGAATGCCATTCAAAGGCTCAATACGCCCCAAATTTCTCAAGAGCAATTTCTTCAATGAACGAATCTGCTTTACTGGTCCAAATCCCTATGACTTTGCAAGGGCCGGTAGCAAAAGATTCTGAACGGCAACACAACTCAACTAATATGCATCAGTTCTTTTTGAGAAGAAGAAAGTCTTCGAGCACCACCAAATTCCACATGCTGACATGGACACCCTTCCATCGTTCACACCAGTGCTCCATGTTCTTCATGATGCAGGCATTCTCCCATTCTGCGTCGACATCTACGACTGGAATGAAGAACTCATTCTTCAGTTCTATGCCACATTGCATATCAGCGGAAATTCTTCAGACGTTAACTCCTAGATATTGGACTGGATGACAGGATCAACACACTTCACTGCTCAAGCTTCTGAATTGGTTCAGTGTGTACCAGTTCCAATTCCTTCAGATGAAGCTCGCAAACTGTTTGATGAGCCTGCACGTCAAAATCAGCTGATGCAAGTGTTGATGAAGACATTTCCTCCTGGAAAGCCTCAACGAAAAACCTTCCTTGTGAAGGATCTGCTATATGTGCCCAGGACTGTCTACCGTATACCCACAAATACGTTATGTCCTCAGAAGGGCCATAATTCTAAAGAAGAAGAAGTGGAAGGAGTCATGAAGAATATGCTCTTCAACATCATTCATGGGATTCCCATTGACTTACACGACTTCTTCATGAGGACTTTGGCCAGTGCTGCTTTAGCTCCATTTGAACAGAAGCCCTATGCACCTTGGATAATTAAATTCATCAGGGCAAAGTCCTTATTTCCTTTCAAGGCTGATTTCTAGAACCACTTTGGCTTCCTGCCTCCACTTGAAGTCATCAAGAGCACAATTGCCTCACTTGAAGGAAAAGGCAAGGCTATCATTGATGAAGGCACTCGTCCATTGGATGGACAGTTTCGCAAAGCCGCTTCCTTCTCCACCAATGATGACACTGCCACTCAAGACTTCGATGCAAAGGCCTCAGCTCACAAACCTCAAGAGTCTGCCCCTCGAGTGATGACTGATCGCGAGCTTCTAATAAGTCTTCATCAGAAGGTCGATCGCGATCACAAGTGGGTGAAGCGTCAACTTGGATACAATGTGCAGAACATTACTATGATGCAGAACACCGTGAAGAGGAATCACTACTATGCAGAAGAAAACCTCAACCGCTCTTGGGCCATACTGTCTCAAATCATGTCTTCTGAAGAACTGAATGAGCTGGATCTTGAGGAACATCCTGACTGGGCTCGTCGACCTCAGAAGAAATTCAAGAAAGTTCAAGTTCCTCTGATGGTCACAAGTTCATTTTCTTCATCTCGAGAGCGCAATGACGACGAAGACATTGACGACACTGCAGCAGGCCCTGTATCGACAAACGACCCTGACAACGCTGGCGCTCCTTCCTCACCAACACGATGAAATTCTTCAAAGGGGCGTTAGTCCTCACTTTTTCGTCCCTTTTGGACTTCGATGACAAAGGGGGAGAAAATTTGAGTTAGTCTTCAAGCGGGTCCCTATATATGGGCTATTTTTTGTTTAAGTTACAACTCTCGCTCTTCCGAAACTCTTGTTGGTTGAGTTGTAAACTTAAGTCCGATGGTGGTCTCACACTTTTGAACTGTTTCCTCGCATGTTTATTTCCTCAAGTACCTTAATGCATACATGCTGAATTTCGTCAGACCCCATTCTCCTCACGCATTTAAAAATCTTCATATCATATGTTCAAATGCGTGTATGAATTACAAGATATAGGGGGAGTTCTCTATGTTTTAACCTGCCATGTGCATTTGCAGTCCAAAGCAAATTCCTCAAATATGCACATCTTTAGGGGGAGTTCTTCTATATCTTGCAACCAAATTCCTCAAAATCTGTACTTTCACTTCATATGTTTATCCCCGTTGAAAACTTAACCTATTTGTCATCAATCACCAAAAAGGGGAAGATTGTTAGTGCATCTACTGCCCCTTAGAGATTTTGGTGTATTGAAGACTTATAGGTTAAGGTACTAATGTGTTTGTGAGTGTACACAGGCTCTATAAGTCGATGAGGAGTTTGATATATTCGGAGATTATTGACCCCTAAAAATGTATGTATTCAAGTGAAGACTTTGCTCAAGACTTTCTGAAGACTTTGTGAAGACTTTGAAAATGAAGAAGTTGGTGTGACCTTGAAGATATGAACAAGGAATATGAAGCGTGAAGCCTTTTGTTTTCGTGTTTTCATTTCCTTACTTGAGTCATAGGAAACACCGTATTGTTAAAGGGGGCCGAGGTAATACTAAGGAAAATTTCCAACTGATGCTCAACTCCAAAATCCTCAACCTATACAATCCTTCGAGTGAAGCCTTTGGAAATCTCTTACAGTTCAGACAAGTTCTTTAGTGACAGAGATGAAGTTGTTCTGGTCTCTGAGGAAATTGATCTGACTATGGAGTTAGGATTTCGCAAGTGCGAATTGCCTACAAGTGAGGAACATGATATGTCTGAGGACTATCATAGTTCAAAAATCCGACCGTTGCTGTGCTTAGCGCCAGCTGTCCCCAATCACAAATATCCACATAACGGTCATATCATTGGGGGCATTTATGTCATATCATGTCAGGTTGCACCCTGGCTATAAATAGCCACCCCCCACAACCACTAGTTGGTTGGCTACTCCGAGAGAAAACTAATACTTGTCATTGGAGAGCAACCCATCCTTCGAGGACTTTGAGTGAAAATCATCAATGAGGAAAAACCCACAACCAAACCACCAAACCCAAAGTGATTGAGCATCACTGAAGAAATTCCTGTGTGGAACCGACTTTTGTTACCTTTGAGGAGTGTGCATCCTCCAGACGGTTAGGCATCATGGTCTAGTGCTCCTGCAGTCAATTGGGGATCACGAAGTGACCATGGTCTAGAGCATCCAGCAGTAAATTGTGGATCGTCGGGTGACCAGTTTGTGAGGGTTTTGGAAGTCTACCCTGAAGACTTACCACGAGTGTTGGGTGAGGACTGTGTGACCTTAGCTCAAGGAGAATACGGTAAGGATTGTGTGTCCTGGGACTGTGTGTCCTCTGGTTTAAATACCAGGCCACTCCAAACGAGACGTACGACTGTCACAGCAGTTGGAACTGGGTCATCAAATCATTGTCTTCATCAAGCTACCTGGTTCTATTTCCTCAACCCTTTCATTTCCTCGTATAACTGTTGATGAAATTGAACTATACTGTTTGAAGAATTTGACTGAAGACTTTCACAATTTCCTCACCTCAAATTCTTCAAGTTACCTTGCTCCTCACCTACTTATCCTGTATCACGCTACTTGTAATCTATGCATGATTCATTTCATCATGATGACTATGCTGTCGCTATGTTCCTCATGCACTTGAGTACTTATTCTGCTGCTAGTTATTCATCACATTTCAAATTCCTCAAAGTTGAAATTCCTCAAGTGATGAATTTGTAAAAATCGCCTATTCACCCCACTCTAGTCGATATAACGCACTTTCAAAAGGGGCCTTAAAATCATGTCCATAATCAAGTTTCCATATGTCCACTATGTAACCATAATATGTGTCCTTTCCCCTATTGGTTGCTGCATCAAAGCGGACACCACTATTTTGGTTGGTGCTCTTTTGATCTTGGGCAGTCGTGTAAGATGTATTCCCATTTATCTCGTACCCTTTGTAAGTCAATACAGCCGAAGATGGTCCCCTAGACAATGAGTACAAATCATCTGCAAAAGTGGTGTTACCCATGAGATGTGTTTGCAACCAACTGCCGAAAGTTCTGATGTGTTCACATGTAATCCAGTCATCGCACTGCTTCGCGTGTTTGGAGCGCAGAATATTCTTGTGATCGTTGACATACGGCGTCACTAAGGTAGAATTATGTAGAACTATGTAGTGTGCTTGAGACCAAGAATGCTCGTCCCTACATATTATTGAGTCCGGTCCTAGTGCGCCTTTTCCAGTCAGTCTCCCCTCATACCGCGATTGAGGGAGACCAATCGGCTTAAGGTCAGGAAAGAAGTCAACACAAAACCCAATGACCTCCTCTGTTCGATGGCCCATGGAGATGCTTCCTTCTGGCCTAGCATGGTTACGAACATATTTGTTTAAGACTCTCATGAACCTCTCAAAGGGGAACATATTGTGTAGAAATGCAGGGCCTAGAATGCCAATCTCGTTGACTAGATGAACTAGGACATGCGTCATGATATTAAAGAAGGATGGTGGGAACACCAGCTCGAAACTAACAAGACATTGCACCAAATCACTCTTTAACCTTGGCGGGATTTCTGGATTGATTACCTTCTGAGAGATTGCATTGTGGAATGCACATAGCTTCACAACGACTAATCGAACGTTTTCCGGTAGAAGCCCCCTCAATGCAACCGGAAGCAGTTGTGTCATAATCACATGGCAGTCATGAAACTTTAGGTTCTCAAACTTTTTCTCTGCCATATTTATTATTCCCTTTATATTGGACGAGAAGCCAAACGGGACCTTCATACTGAGCACGCATTCAAAGAAGATTTCCTTCTCTTCTTTGGTAAGATCGTAACTAGCAGGACCTTCATACTGCTTTGGATGCATGACGTCTTTTTCATGCACACATTGTTGTTCCTCCCGTGCCTCCGGTGTATCTTTTGTCTTCCCATACACTCCCAAGAAGCCTAGCGGGTTCACGAAAAGATTCTTCGTCACGTGCATCACGTCGATTGCAGAGAGGACCTCTAGGTCTTTCCAATAGGGTAGGTCCCAAAATATAGATTTCTTCTTCCACATGGGTGCGCGTCCTACATCATCAGTCGGAACAGATAGTCCACCAGGACCCTTTCCAAATATTACTTGTAAATCATTGACCATATCAAGTATGTGATCACCAGTACGGAGGGCGGACTTCTTCCGGTGATCTGCCTCACCTTTGCAATGCTTTCCTTTCTTTCGACATTGATGGTTGATCGGAAGAAATTGATGATGCCCTAGGTACACATTCTTCTTGCATTTTTCCAAATATATACTTTCAGTGTCATCTAAACAGTGTGTGCATGCCCCGTATCCCTTGTTTGTCTGTCCTGAACGGTTACTAAGAGCAGGCCAATCATTGATGGTTACAAACAGCAACGCATGTAGGTCAAAATCCTCCTGTTCGTTCTCATCCCACACACGTACTCCTCTTCCATTCCATAGCTGTAAAAGTTCATCAACTAATGGCCTTAGGTAGACATCAATGTCATTGCCGGGTCGCTTAGGGCCTTGGATGAACACTGGCATCATAATGAACTTTCGCTTCATGCACAACCAAGGAGGAAGGTTATACATACATAAAGTCACAGGCCATGTGCTATGCTTGATGCCCTGCTCCCCAAAAGGATTAACACCCTCTACACTAAAACCAAACCATAAGTTCCTTGGGTCACCTGTAAAGTCGCTCCACTTTCTCTCGATCTTTCTCCACTGCGACCCATCAGCAGGTGCTCTCAACTTTCCATCTTTGTTACGGTCTTTTATGTGCCATTGCATCAACTCGGCGTGCTTTTTGGTTCTGAACAGACGTTTCAACCGTGGTATTATAGGAGCATACCACATCACCTTGATAGGAACCCTCTTCCCGGTGCGCTGGCCCTCAACATTACCAAGGTCATCTCTTCTGATCTTGTACAACAATGCACTGCATACCGGGCATGCGTTCAAATTCTCGTACACACCGCGGTAGAGGATGCAGTCATTAGGGCATGCATGTATCTTCTGCACCTCCAATCCTAGAGGGCTTAGAACCTTCTTTGCTTCGTACGTATTGCTGGGAAATTCATTATCCTTTGGAAGCTTCTTCTTCATTATTTTCAGTAGCGAACCAAATCCCTTGTCAGATACACCATTGTCTACCTTCCATTGCAACAATTCCAGTGTGATACCGAACTTTCTGTTGTCATCTTCGCAATTTGGGTATAACCCTTTTTTGTGATCCTCTAACATGCTATCGAACTTCAACTTCTCCCTTTCACTTTCGCATTCTCTCTATGCATCAATAATGACCCGATGAAGATCATCATCGGGCACATCGTCTGGTTCCTCTTGATCTTCAGCTTCCCCCATTGCAGCATCACCGTATTTAGGGGGCGGGTAGTTGTGATCATCCTCTTCTTCTTCGTTGTCTTCCATCATAACCCCTCTTTCTCCGTGCTTGGTCCAAACATTATAGTGTGGCATAAAACTCTTCTCAAGCAGGTGGAAGTGAAGGGTGTTAGAGTTGGAGAAACCATCGTATTCTCACAAACAATACATGGATGATGCATAAAACCATTTTGCATGTTTGCCACAGCCTCTTCAAGAAAATTATGCAGGCCCTTAATATACTCGGAGGTGTGTCGGTCACCGTACATCCATTGCTGGTTCATCTGCATGCGTAATATAATAAAGTGTATCAAAAACCATTACAAAACATCATAAATAGAGAAGTGACCAAATTAATAGAAACTCATCATTGTTGGGGAACGTTGCATGGGAAACAAAAATTTTCCTACGCACATGCAAGATCTATCCATGGTGATGAGCATCTACGAGAGGGAGAGTGGATCTACATACCCTTGTAGATCGCTAAGCGGGAAGCGTTAAGAAACGCGATTGATGTAGTCGAACGTCTTCAGGATCCAAATTGCCGAGCGTCCCGCGATCCCATCACAATCCATCTCGCGATCCAATCACCATCTGTCCCGCGATCCCATCACGATCCGTCCCGCGATCAAATCACGATCCGTCTCGCGATCTTGATCATGGTCCTTCTGATCTAGCGTCAAACGGACGACACCTCCGTGTTCAACACACATACAGCTCGATGACGATCTCCTCCTTCTTGATCCAGCAAGAGGGAGCGGAGAGGTAGTTGAGTTCTCTGGAAGCACAACGATGTGGTGGCAGTGGTGCTGAACTAATCTTGCAGGGCTTCGCCTAAGCACCGCAGAACTAATCTAGAGGAGAAACAGATCTAGAGGAAAAAGAGGGAGCACGTGGCAATTAGGGTTAGATCTTCCCTCTAAATCCTCTAATATATATTGGAGGGAGGGAGGGGAGGAGGCAGCCTCAAACCCTCAAGGTTTGGTCAAAATTGGAGGTGGAGGAGTCCTACTCTAGTCCTATTGGGAGTAGGATTCCTCCTTTCCACTTGGAAACTCTTTCCACCTCTCCACCTTTTGGGTTTTTCCCAGACCTAGCTGCATGGGCCTTAGCGGGGGCTTAGTCCAGCACACCAGGGGATGGTTTGACTCCTCCCACAGCCCATGAGGTCCTTTGGGTCGATACACCCCTCCCGATGGTCCCTCGGCACCCTCCCGGCACTCCCGGTACACTATTGATGAGCTCAAAACTTTTCAGATGACCAAAACAGGACTTCCTATATATCAATATTTACCTCCAGACCATTCCGAAGCTCGTCGTGACCTCCAAGATCTCATCTAGGACTCCTAACAACCTTTGGTTACCACCATACATAACTTTATACTACCGAAACGTCACCAAACCTTAAGTGTGCAAACCCTACAGGTTCGAGAACTATGTAGACAAGACCGAGACACCTCTACGGTCAATAACCAATAGCGGGACCTGGATGCCCATATTGGTTCCTACATATTCTACGAAGATCTTTATCGGTTGAACCTCTATGTCAAGGATTCAGTTAATCCCGTATGTTGTTCCCTTTGTTCTTCGGTATGTTACTTGCCCGAGATTCGATCGTCGGTATCTCTATACCTAGTTCAATCTCGTTACCGGCAAGTCTCTTTACTCGTTCCGTAACACAAGATCATGTGGCTAACTCTTTAGTCACATTGCTTGCAAGGCTTATAGTGATGTTGTATTACGGAGTGGACCCTCGGATACCTCTTTGTCACACGGAGTAACAAATCCCAGGCTTGATCCATGCCAACGCAACAGACACCCTCGGAGATACCTGTAGAGCACCTTTATAGTCACCCAGTTACGTTGCGACATTTGATACACACAAGGTACTCCTCCGGTGTTAGTGGGTTGCATGATCTCATGGTCATAGGAACAGATACTTGACATGCAGAAAACTATAGCAATAAACTGACACGATCATATGCTACATTTATAGTTTGGGTCTTGTCCATCACATCATTCTCCTAATGATGTGATCCCGTTATCAAATGACATCTCATGTCCATCGCTAGGAAACCTTAACCATCTTTGATCAATGAGCTAGTCCATCAGAGGCATACTAGGGACATGGTGTTTTTTATGTATCCACACATGTATCTGAGTTTCCGATCAATACAATTCTAGCATGGATAATAAACGATTATTATGAACAAGGAAATATGATAATAAGTAATTTATTATTACCTCTAGGGCACATTTCCAACAATCGTCACATTTAAAGCCAAAGTACAGTAGGGACCCAAATAAATACATAAACTTCATACATAGTTCTCATTGAACAACATATAGCTCTCTAGAGCATCTAATTAAATCATAAATTGAAACTATGTAAAGAAATTAAATGCAACAAAAAATGCGATCATAACCGCAACTAAGGTACCAATTGATCCAACAGCATAATGATACCAAGCCTCTGTATGAATGGCATATTTTCTAATATTTCTAATCTTCAAGCGCATTGCATCCATCTTGATCTTGTGATCATCCAGGACATCGACAACATGCAACTCCAGTTTCATCTTCTCCTCTTCAACTCTTTTTAATTTTTCTTTCAAGTAATTGTTTTGTTTTTCAACCAAATTTAACTTCTCGACAAGAATTTCTATGTCGGTTGGAATTTCCGGTTCACATAACTCCTATATAAAAACATCTATGTCATGTTGGTCGGCATAATTTTCATAAACACTAAATGAAATGAATATTTATAAAATGCAATATACAATATCCGAATCATAGACAGGACAAGGGCTGACGGGGGGGGGGTGTCAAAACCATCGCACTATATAATGACAAACAATAATAAAAGTAAGAAAATTGTGCAAGTATCTATCTAAATCATACAAGATTTTTTTTCTTTTAAAAAGAAGATAAGAGCAAGAGGCTCACCATGGTGGTGCGGGCGACGAGATCGGCACAGGCGATTGATGGAGGTGAGGATGGGGACGGGACAGGACAAACCGCCAAAGCTAGAGAAATCTTAAGGAAAATGGAGCTTGGAGGTCGAGCTTGGAGAGGAGAAAGCTTAAGTGTGGCTCGGGCATTTCATCGAACACCTCATATGCATAGGAGGTGAGAGCTAGAGCAACACGCACCCACATGCCGACATCCAAAAAAACAGAGCGTGAGTGGGCAGGGGCTAGGAGGGGGTATATATAGGCCTATATCTTTAGACCCGGTTGCTGGCAAGAACCATGACAGAAGACGCACTTCTGGTCCCGGTTCCAGCTACCAACTAGGACTAAAGGTGTTGGTCGAGGAGCGAGGCCCATTTGTCCCGGTTCTTGGCTAGAACCGGGACCAAAAGTGTCAGAAAAACCGGGACCAATGACCTTCGAGGCCCTGGTGGTGCCCTGGCCTCACGAATCAGGACTGATGGCCCCTTTAGTCCCGGTTCGTAAGTGAACCGGGATTATTGCCCTTATCAAAGCTTTAACCAAAGCCTTGTTTTGTACTAGTGCTTGGTGGACGGTCGGACGGAGGTCTACCCTCCTTGACGAACGAAGACATTGGATGGAGAGGATTGACGATATACTAGGCGGGAGGCGGCGGTGCTATCGAAGTTTTTTCAATCGCAGTCGCAGGAATGGAGGAACGACGAACGAGCACATTGGAAATGAAACGACCGTGCATACATTGTGGACTCGCTCGAGGTCGTGTGTATTGCATCCAGACACCTTGTCTTTTCACATGGGCTCTTTTTCTTTTCTCTTTCCTCATATTAGGATCGTCAGCCTGTTACCTACAATCACGTAGATGGGCTCTAGGCCTCCCGCTATGGGATGGCCGGATGGATCACAAGGGGCAAGACAGACCAGATTTCTGTGCGTATGAAGAAAATTGTAGGTGGTATCTAATCGTTATTAAGGGGAATAAGATCGTTAGGGTGGCTCGCCCCCTCACCCCCCTTAGAATCGTCCCTGCCGAAGCTGCCCCGTGAGGGGTCGTGTCCCGAGACGGACAACACGGGGGGGGGGGAGCCAGCCAGGAGGAGCAGACGCCTAAGGGGCATAGCTTGTCCCTACCCCGGTGGTATCCCCCCCGACAATATTATATCCATCAAAATCATCATGTGTAACGGTAAAACACAAACCATAAATATAATCCTTAATAAATGCAAACTTCTCTGATATAGTGTACTTGGGAGAATTCAAAAACATAATAGGACTATCATGTGTGGGTGCAATAGCAATAAGTTCATGCTTAACAAAAGGAACTATATCAAGTTCATCTTCATAAGCATAATTCATATTGGCATCATGACCACAAGCATAGAAAGCATCAATTTCATCAAAAAGGGATATTTTAAATGAATCCAAGGTATCAGAGCAATTATCATGGCAATAAACCTTCGGTAAGCATGAAGGGAAATTAAACAATGTATGGGATAAAGATTTACTCTAAATAGAAGGCGGGCACGGGTGATCAATACGGTCTTCCTCCTTTTGTTCTTCACTCTCCTGCTCGACCTTTTCATATAATGAGCTCACAGTTTCGTCAACTTCTTCTTACATAGATTCCTGCAAAATACTAGTCTCTTCTTGGGCAGCGGAGAATTTTTCAATAAATTTATCAATATAGGCATTGTATTCATAATTTGAATAGCAATATTGATGTATAGCATAATTTTTAGATCTGTAAAGAGCATCATGATAATATTCACACTTTTCGAACAAAGATTCAATTTCATAAGCACCCTTAAAAGAAATTAATTCTTCTGTTTGTTCCACATCATAGTAATCATCATTTTTGAGGAAATCGTTAACTGGTAGCTGCTCGGTTGGTTGGCGAGTAGGGGATTAATAGGCTAATCGGCAAGTGAAATGGTCATTTAATCAATTAATCGGGTGATTAATCACTTAATCGGCTACTCGGTAACCCTACGAGTAGGGATTAATCAGAAAGTTAACTGGTTAACTGGACGAATTCTTGAACAGGGGTAATCATATACACCATTAGCATAAGAAGCCAATGTTTCATTATCATTAAATTCACGTTGAAAGGGATGGTGTGGAGCCTTCATCTTAGAGCAACAAGTACAATCACATCTTAAGAATAAATTCCAAGCATACCAACGCAACATTTTAATTTGGACCCATAATTGTTTCCACTTTTAAGACAAGAAATAATCCCTAAAGTATTCCCGGTGATCCAAAGTATATCCCATTATCAAGTTGAATGGAAATTTATTAGGATTATCAAAGTAGTATTTAATGTTTTCCACATAACCATCATCGAGGGTTTTAGGAGGTTCCCCATCTCCATGAGTAGCAAGTATAACTAATATTTTAGCATTTCGTGTTCCATATCCATAAATAAATATATAATAGCATCGGGAAACAAAATAAAAACTACTTAGTGATAAAGCAAGCAAGCAGACACGAGAATACAACCCCATGCTTTTGCTCCCCGGCAACAGCGCCATAACAAGGTCTTAATAACCCACAAGTGTAGGGGGGGCATTTGTAGCCTTTTTCGGTAAGTAAGAGTGCCAAACCCAACAAGGAGATAAAGGTAGAATTAATATTCTCTTTAATTTCTATCAACCATCATTACAAATCTATGAACACTTGACACTCTGTTTACCTAGAAACAAGTAATAAACTAGTTTGTGGGAATGAAACTACAAGTACTTTGCGAGAATAATAATAGGAGTACTTAGATAGATAATAAAACTAAGTTTGTTTTAGTAGAGAGCTTTTGTAGAATGATGAGAAAGATTATCCACAGGTAATTGAATATAATACGATAGATACTTATCATATGCAACAAGGGAGAGGCATACACTAACATACTTTCCATAATTGGATAACATGCACTTATTATTGGAACTCTAGCAAGCATCCACAACTACCAAAGATCATTAAGTTAGAACCCAACCATAGCACTAACACGTCAAGTCCTCTTTACTCCCATATGCAACAACCCCTTACTCGGGTTTAAGCTTTTGTCACTCTCGCAACCCACTATAAGCAAATTATGAATGTATTGAAACACCCTACAACGGTAGTCCCACATGCTCGCGCGACATGGAGGGCACCATAGGATAGCATCATATCAGCATATAACTCATATTAATCACACCATACCACAATTAACCTGTAGGACAAAAAGGATCAACTCAAACATTATAGGATAACTACACATCATAGGGTAATAATATATAGCATTAAGCACCATGTTCAAGTAGATATTATAGTGGGATGCCAAAGGTTACAGCGCTGAGTAGGGGGGAGTTGGTGACGACCACGATGAAGTTGTTTGTAAAGATCGTCGTTGCGATGATTTCCCCGGTGGCACTCCGGTGCCACTTAGGAGCGGGGAAAGAGCCCACCTACTTCTTGTTCTTCCATGGCCCTCGAGAGGCTGAAGCCCCTCTACACTGGATCTCTCTTTGTGTTTCTCTTTTGTTTCTGTGTTCTTATTTTCTGGACTAGCACCGTATTTTAAATATCCAGAGATATGTAACGCGGATTGGTCTAGAATTTTGAGGGGATTTTTATCAGGATATTAGCTTCCTTGTAACCGAAGTATAGTCCCAACCGACTTACGAGTGAGTAACAAGCCCAAGGGGTGCGTCTACCCCCCTCGGGCGTGCCCTGGGAGCTCGTCACTCTCTCAAAAATCGTTTGGCGTTGATTTATTTTCCCAAAAATCACATATATTCCAAAAAAAATCTCCGTAAAATCTTATCCCATTTGGACTTTGTTTGACATGGATTTTCTGTGCAACAAAAAACATGCAACAAACAGGAACTAACACTGAATCAATATGTTAGTCCAAGAAAATCATATAAACTGTTGCCAAAAGTATATGGAAGTCGTGCAATAATGAAATGAAAAATAAATAATTATAGATAAGATGGAGACATATCAATAATATCATGTGATACCGATTGTTATAACACATAGCGTTAACATACTTTTATGTTCCTTAGACCATCAGAGTATCATACTCACTTCTTACTATACGATTAGCTTTGGGCTTGCTCAAACGTCATCTGTAACTAGGTGATCATAACGACAACTTACATGTTAGAGAGTAGATAGCTCGAGAGTGGGATTTGCACCTCCGACAATGGATATATATATTCGTAGGGCCCTCTTAGTGTGATGGAATCTGGCATCGTTTGGCCATATGATACGCCTCCAACTTATTGATATTTTTTTATTGTTCCTTGCCATTATATTATCAATCTTGGATGCTTTAGGTGCAATTATATGCCATTTTATATCATTCTGGGGAAATAACCTATTAACCCAGCGCCTAGTGCCAATTGTTGTTTTATGCTTTATTTTTGGTTTTCCAAGAAATCAGTACGGAACGAAGTCCAATAACTACAACACTTCTTGAAAAAAATTGGACAAAAGAGACCCTGGAAGCTTCAAGGGGAGACCAGACATGAAGCAAGGAGACGACGAGGTAATAGGGCGTGCCCAGAGGGGTAGCCGCACCCTTTTACCTTTGGGTCCCCTCATGGCTTCCTCTGACCTAATTCCACCTCCATAAATTCTTGAAAATCGGGAAATCAACAGAGAGCCACCTGAAACACCTTTTCCACTGCCACTAGTCTCTATTCCGTCATGATAGCATCTGGAGACCTTTTCTGGTACTTTGATGGAGGGAGAATCGATCACAGAGGAAATCTTCATAAACCTTGTTGCCTCCATGATGATGTGTTAGTCGTCCACTATAGACCTACATGTCCATACTTAGTACTTAGATGGCTTTATCTCTCTCTCTCTGTCTCTTTGATCTTCATTACCATGTTCACTGCGATTCTCGGGGTGATCTATCTGATGTAATCCTCTTCTATGGCGTGTTTATTGTGCTATGATAAATTGTGGGTTTATGAGGAGATTATTTATTGAAATAATTGAGTCTTTTCTGAATTCTATTATGCATGATTGTTATAGCTTTGTATTTCTCTCAAATCTATCAGTTTGGTGTGGCCAACTAGATTGATTTATCTTCAATGGGAGTGGTGCGTTGTAATGGATTCAATTTTGTGATGCTCTATATCCCAGCGACAAAAGGGGACAAGACACATAACTGTATAGTTGCCATTAAGGATAAAATGACTGGGTTTTGAACATATTGCTTGTGTTACTTTGTCAACATCATGTCACCTTGTTATCAGCATTAATTTTTTTTCATGAACTTAATACCTAGAGAGGCAAGGATAGAAACACTCCCGAAGTGGAGTAATAATAGTAGATGGACGATCATTTCGGTCTACTTCTTTAAGGAAGTGAGGCCTATATACATGATCATTGTCGTAATAACATGTCATAACTATTGGATATTCTGTCAATTGACCAATAGTAATTTTTTACCCGTCATATGCTATGTTCAAGAGAAAAGCCTCTAGCGAACACAATGGCCAGGGTCTACATAATCATAAGTAATAAAACCCTAAAAATACTATGCTTCAATTCACTTATTGTTTTTACTTTTATTATTTGTATCATCTATCTCTGTCAAGATTTAAGCCTTGCAAGAAATGAGTTGAAGGGGCTTGACAACCCTATTGCCCGCAGTGGGTGCAAGTGTTTGGTTTTTTGTGTGTAGGTGATCATGAAAGAGGTTTGCTTGTTCTACTATTGGTTCAACAACCTTGCTTCTCACTCAGGGAAATACTCATCTCTAATGTGTTGCATATCCTCTCCTCTTTGGCAAAAAACCCAATGCAGCTCACAAGTACAACCATACATAGGCGACTATGTTACAAGGATGACAAAACACATCAGTGAGAAATAAGAACAAAACCGCTAAAGAGAATAACGATATAATGAGCATGTGAGTGACTCAAGAGTATACAGATGATTCTCGGGTCTTGTCACTAGTGCAGTCGCGTGCTATAGAAACGGTTTTTAACCCCTTTCTATGACGTAGTCTTAAACCGTCACCTTGCATGTGTGGGTGATAGGGGGGCTATCCCACACGACAGGGAAAACCCATCAGCGATACATGCACCTGGTCTCTCGCGATGGCCAAAATATACCGTTTGTGATTGGAAGGGCCATCACAAACAAACAAATTAGGAAAGACGTGTGAGATGAGCTTAGCATCCCACATAGGAAATCCCAAGGGGATGTTTCTGGTTGTATTGCAGATCACACACAATTTTCTATATAACATCGTTTGTGATAGGGGTGGTCAACACACACTATAGTTATAATTCTATCATTTGCGTTACTCAAAACATTACTCACAGTGTCTAGAAGAAATTGTATGGAATTGGGATGCCGATCACACACACTAGCTATGTGAAAACATTTGTGATTGGGTGTCCTAACGCACACAGTTGTCGACCAGAATTCGTGTGTGATTTCTCACTGATCCAACATGCCAATTTTCTAGAAACTGCCTGGGTTTGTTCAGGTCATCACCCATGGTGTTGTCTTAGAAATAGTCTGCAATGGGAACCCCAATAATCAGCCTGATTGATCAATAATTTATAATCCACTTAGTAATCAAATTAACATTTCATATCAACCATACAATATATTTCTTATTCATAGTACGGCTACCACGAATTCATAAGTGAATTACATCAGGGTACAACATCAGATAGCCATATACTGCCTAGCTACCTAATTTCACAACAAGACAAAGTTTCAAATGCAACATCTAAAACCTTTTGAAATTAAGTATCATCATAAATGCTAAGTAGACAGATGAATCTCATCTAGTAAACTGTTAAAGCAGAAGGCGAATGTTGATCCTTCAGTGATGTTGAAGGTCCTCTCAACTTTAGGCCAGTGCATGTGGATGATTGCCCGCCCATCCTTCGACCTCTTAAGGAAAACTTCAAGATTATATCTTGGGTTTTCTATGAGTACCTTCATCGCCTCTTGATCATACAGGTGGTTTGAGACGTAATCATCAATGAACTTCCTTGAGAAGGACTGAAAACAAACATATGCATAAATATCTTTTCTAAAATTTGAAATGGCGCAAATGGAGAAGGACAAGTGAAATACATGGTACCATCCTATACTTAACTGATGTCTTCTTCATTGTGTAGACAAACATCGTGTTGTTTTGCATAGCTAGTTTATTTATCTTAAGAATCTTTCTAAGTTTCTTGATTTGACTGATATTCAAGGACACCCCATTCCCCACATGCAAAAAGGGATGAATAGTGGGTCCAAACCTCTTACAGCAGGACCTACATGTGTAAGAACAAATTATTAAAAACATTAATATTACAATGTTTCTTTAATTTTACAATAATGTGCTATTAGTCAAACGACCATCGATGTGCAAACCTCGATGGTAAACTTCAGTGTCCCCAATTATTTCCCCATGCAACATATTCAAGACAAATATTGATCAGGTTACAAGTGATATATGGCATACTATTAGTGAAATATGTTAATGGAAAATAAACACATTGCGGATCCAACAGATTAGTCCGAGCCACATGGAAAATCCAGTTGTCTAAACCAAGTGTGCTAAGAACTAGGAAATGTAGCAATTATATATGTTTCACGTGTATTTAGTACATCTAAATTCGATTTATTCTTCACATGCATAACAATACAAAATTGTACCAACAACAATCGTACATCACATTTCAGAATTGAATTAAATACCTAAATGACCACCACGAAAAATGAACGAAACAATTAACTAAGCACCACATCACCAAATAGAACATACTAGAAGGTCAGGTTGTAGTACCATTACATTGGACAATTCAATAGAATTTCTAAATGAAAGGCAATAGCGGCAGACACAATAGGTAAATGAAATATGCTTAACCGGCATAGCTAGGTGAACATAGGTCCTTAGTGATAAAGCTAAGAAAAACAAGCTATTCCTCATCGTCGGAGATATCGATGATGATGGGCTTCTTCTGTTGGGGAACATTGCATGGGAAACAAAAAAATTCCTACGCACACGCGAGATCTAGCCATGGTGATGAGCATTTACGAGAGGGAGAGTGTATCTACATATCCTTGTAGATCACTAAGAGGGAAGCATTAAGAAACACGGTTGATGTAGTCGAACGTCTTTGCGATCCAAATAGAAAGTCTTCCCGCAATCCCATCACGATCCGTCCCGCGATCCAATCACGATCCGTCCCGCGATCCCATCACGATCCATTCTGCGATCTTTTCGCGGTCCTTCTAATCAAGCATCGAACGGACGACACCTCTGCGTTCAGCACACGTACAGCTTCATGACGATCTCCGCCTTATTGATCTAGCAAGAGGGGGAGAAGAGGTAGAAGAGTTCTCCGGTAGCATGACGACGTGGTGACGATGGTGTTGAAACTATTTTAGCAGGGCTTCGCCTAAGCGCTACGAAAAATGAGAGGAACTAGTCTATCGAGAGAGAGGGCTGCAAAGTGGACTTTTTGGGTTGAGTGCATTTTCCCTCTATCCCTCCAGTATATATAGGAGGAGGGGAGGGAGGCTGGCGCCCTAGGGCTGGCTCCTTTTCCTTGGCCACAAGGAGGATAGGAGGAGTCCTCCTCCAATCCTAGTAGGATTAGGACTCCTCCTTCCCACTTGGAAACTCTTCCGCCTTAGGTTTTTTCCTTCTCAAACCTCATGGGCTTTGGTGGAGGGTTAGGACAGCCCACTAGCGGCTGGTTTGTCAATTCCCAGAGCCCATGAGGCTCCTCGGGGTGTGACACCCCTCCCGATGGTCCCAGTACCCTCCCAACACTCCCAGTAAATTACCGAAGTACCCGGAACTTTTCCGGGGACCAAAACGGGACTTCCTATATATCAATCTTTACCTCCGGACCATTCCGAAGCACCTAGTGACGTATGAGATCTCATCCGGGACTCCGAACAACCTTCGTTCACCACCATACGTAACTCTATACTACCAAAACGTCACTGAACCTTAAGTGTGCAGACCCTGTGTGTTCGAGAACTATGAAGACATGATAGAGACACCTCTACGATCAATAACCAATAGCGGGACCTGGATGCCCATATTGTTTCCTATATATTCTATGAAGATCTTTACCGGTTGAACCTCTATGTCAAGGATTTGGCTAAACCCGTATGATGTTTCCTTTGTTCTTCGATATGTTACTTGCCCGAGAATCGATTGTCGGTAGCTCTATACCTAGTTCAATCTCGTTACCAGCAAGTCTGTTTACTCGTTCGGTAATACAAGATCCTACGGCTAACACTTAGTCACATTGCTTGCAAGGCTTATTGTGATGTTGTATTACCGAGTGGGCCCTAAGATACCTCTCCATCACACGGAGTAACAAATCCCAGTCTTGATCGAGGCCAACTCGGTAGACACCCTTGGAGATACCTGTAGAACACTTTTATAGTCACCTAGTTATATTGCAACATTTGATACACACAAGGTACTCCTACGGTGTCAGTGGGTTGCATGATCTCATGGTCATATGAACAGATACTTGATATGCACAAAAGTATAGCAATAAACTGACACGATCATATGCTATGTTTATAGTTTTGGTCTTGTCCATCACATCATTCTCCTAATGATGTGACCCTGTTATCAAATGACATCTCAGGTCCATGGCTAGGAAACCATGACCATCTTTGATCAACAAGCTAGTCTATTAGAGGCATACTAGGGACATGGTGTTGTCTATGTATCCACACATGTATCTGAGTTTCTGATCAATACAATTCTAGCGTGCATAATAAATGATTATCATGAACAAGGAAATATGATAATAACCAATTTATTATTGCCTCTAGGGCATATTTCCAAAAGTGTAGGATCGAAAGTAGGTCTAGAGGGGGGTGATTAGACTACTTGACCAAATAAAAGTTTTGCCTTTTTCCCAATTTTAATTCTTGGCAAGTTTTAGCATTCATAGCCTATCAAGTAACACCCTACACATGCATGTCTAAGAGTGTAGCAGCGGAAAGTAAAGACATTGCACATGTAAGTAAAGAGTGGGTTAAGAATGCAAACACAAGTGATGACACAATGATTTTTCCTGTGGTTCCCATAGGTGGTGCTATCGTACGTCACCGTTCATGGAGTCTTGAACCCATGGAGGGTAACGGTCGCGAGAGTCCACGGAGCGCCCTACCCATGGAGGGTTCCATGAAGAAGCAACCTTGACTATTCCATGCGGCTTACGTCTACGAAGGACTAGCCTCACTATGGGTAGATCTTCACGAAGTAGGCGATCTCCTTGCCCTTACAAACTTCTTGGTTCACTCCACAACACGAAGTAGAAGGTTCCCAAGCGACACCTAACCAATCTAGGAGGCACCACCCTCCAAAAGTTAATAGACTCGGTAATGACGATGAGCTCCTTGCTCCTGTTCTTCAAGATGATAGACTCCTCAACACACAATCTCTCTCACACATATTTGGCTTTGTAGAAGAGATGGGATTGGTGGAAAGCAACTTGGGGAGGCTAGAAATCAAGATCCATATGGTTGGAGTGGAAGATCTTGACCTCAATACAAGGGTAGGTGGTTCTCTCTCAGAAAACTGAGAAGGATATGTATGGAATAGTTCTGAGTGCTTCTTTGTCGAGTGGGTGATGGTGAAGGGATATATATGGGTGAAAGGATCGATATGGTTGACTAGAGGGGGTGAATAGGCAACTAACACTTTTTAACTTTTCCTTAACAATCTAGGCTTGGCTAGATGTGCAACTATATGAATAACCTATATGTTGCTAACCACAACAAGTACACAAGCAAGCAAGGGATTTAACACAATAAAAGATAGCAAGAAGTAAAGGTGCGAGATAACCAAAAGTGGAGCCGGTGGAGACAAGGATGTGTTACTGGAGTTCCTTCCTTTGTGGGGAAGTATGTCTTCGTTGGAGCGGTGTGGAGGCACAATGCTCCCCACGAAGCCTCTAGGGCCACCGTATTCTGCTCACGCCCTCACACAGTGCGAGATGCCGTGGTTCCACTAGTGGTGCCCTTGAAGGCATCGAATAAACCTTTACAAACAAGGTTGGCGCAATCTCCATAACTGAATTGGAGGCTCCCAATGACACCACGAAGCTTCACCACAATGGAATGTGGCACCGAGGTGACCTCAACCGTCTAGGGTGCTCAAACACCCTAGAGTAACAAGATCCGCAAGGGATTAGTGGGGGGAATCAAATTTCTCTTGGTGGAAGTGTAGATCGGGGCCTTCTCAACCAATCCCTAGATAATCAACAAGTTTGATTGGCTAGGGAGGGAGATCGGGCTAAAATGGAGATTTGAGCAACAATGGAGTTTTGGGTAGAGAAGAGGTAAACTTCTTGGGGAAGAAGACCTCCCTTTTATAGTGGGGGACAAGTTCCAACCTTTACCCACACCCTGAGCCCTGCGCGTCGTGATACTACCGCACAACCCACGGTACTACCATGAGGGCTTGCGGTACTACCGCTGCCACTTGCGGTACTACCGCTCACACGGGAGTAACTGGCCCTGGCCGTTAGCACTAGGCCACAAGCAGTAGAACCGCCAGAGCGGTACTACCGTGAGCCCATGCGGTACTACCGCATGGTCGGCAGGGGCAGGCGCTGGAGATGAACGGAAGTAAAAAATTACTTTTGTTCCTACCTCCGCAGAAGGAAACACTACGAAAAAGTCCGGCACAGTAGTATCTGACGTGAATCACGGTAATACCATAATAGGGCGGATGTAAAAAATTACATTTTACCCTACTACCACAGGCGGAAGTTCCAGGGTAGGAGACAACGGTACTACCGCTCCGCCGAGTGGTACTACCGCTGGCACCTCCGGTACTACCGCTCCTTTGAGCGGTACTACCGCTGACCATTGAACTCACAAACCCAGCAGGCTTTCACTTTGTACAGTGAAGGAAAACGAGTTGGGGCTCAATTGAAGAGAGGGAAAGGTGGTGCAAAGGAATAGATGTGTACGTGTTGATTCCACCCAGACCTTTCCGAAGCGGATCCCCTCTTAATAGTATGGCTTTCCTATGACTCAAATCCACCGAAAGGAAACGTAGAGAACAATCGTCTTCGAGAGGTTCCGAGGGGCACTGAATCGTCTTATGCCTAGACCTGAGATATCTGAAATGCTCAATGCACACGATTAGTCTGCAAAGGCATTTTCTTTAATCACCAAAACCACTTAGGTAGAAATATGCCCTTACAATCTCCCCCTTTTTGGTGGATTGATGACAATACGGGATTTGCACATAAGGATATAAAATAAGCATATGCAAACCCAAGACCTACAAAATATAGATGAGCTCCCCCTAGATGTGTGCATACTCTAGATATGCTTTGGACTACAGGGCACACACACTAGGATCAACACTCCCCCTATATTTTATAAGAATGCAATCCTTGCAACAGAATGAACAAAACTAAGTATGGAAACTAGGCATAGCATGTGAGCATGAAGATAAGGGTACGTAAGAGACAGACTCACAAGCTACGAAACATACTAGACAATAATAAGGTAGGAGTGATAGCATATGTCTCACACCATATGATAGAGGAAGTCTCCATGTCACACACACAAATGACATAAACCAAAGTTCAACTAAAGCAAAGAGACGACGAAACGCAAATAATCGCAAATCCTACACTCTCTCCCCCTTTGGCATCGAGACGCCAAAAAGGCGGAGATGATACCTAACACATAGGTGGGAGCTCCCACGCAGAATGATCAGTCATCTGGCTCCTCCTCTGAAGTGTCTGGGATGGACTCCGTATCTGAATCAGCCCATTGGAACTGCTACTTCGCCATCCAAGTGGCCTCAGGAGTGATGTCCTTCTCAGACCCACTCGAGATGGTCTCGCCAAGCTTCCTCAGAATACGCTTGTCACGCTTGCGACTCTCCTTCTGAGCAACGTGAGCCTGATACTGACCCTTGGCCTGCATGCAGAACAATATCCTCATCTTGTGAGAGAGCTTCTTGGCCCAAGATGGCTCAGAAGACAGTGGCACGTAGGACTCACAACTGTCATCTTCCTCCTCTTCGATATCCTCCTCATCAACCTCCATACGAGTAGAAGTTGGCTTAGTGGCGGTGTTGGCCCACTTGTCCTTCATACGCAAATGAATGTGCTCATGAAGAAACAAGTGCTCCAGCATGTCCTCACCCAGAAAGGTCTTGTCCCAAGTAGCACAAATCAGGTAGAACAAGTAGGGCCCATAAATGGGGACCTGAAGATGAAACACAGGAGTGCGAAGCTCAGTCCACATAATGTGAGACACATCAAGGGGGTCAACTTCTTCAGTTCTACCTTTCTCACAAAGAAGCAACATATCCACTAGATACGAGTTCACCTTGTCCTTGTCACCCAAGCGAGGAAACAGAGTGTTTCGAAAGATCCGGTGCATGACATCAAAAAAGGGGTTGAGCACATAAACACGCTCACCAGATCGTAAAGTCTTCATAGTATAGAATGGCACGAGCCACTCCTTAGGTGCTAGCTGAGGTTGCCGTGAGGGCGCAGTCCAAGTTGCACATCAAGTTCGGAATCAGTAACATGCAGCAGATCCATGAAGTCCTTCCACGTGGCAAACAGGCGCTCGCCATTGGTCACCGAAGTCATGGTCTGCTACTCATCAGAGTGAAAGTGGACAGAGGCAAAGAACTGACCAACTATCTTGGGATCAAAGTTAAGGTGGAACGAGATGATGTCCTCGATAGCAAACTGCCTCACCAAATCCAGAGCCTCACCGAAGTATGTCGGATGCTTCCTCATATGCTCCATATCAATGTATTGGACAGGAACATAGAGATTCTTCTTGCCCTAGATCACATCAATGTGGATTAGAAACTGCTGCTTGGTCCAGAACAACTCATTGGCCCTGGAAACTTCCCTTGGTTTGATGTAGGGGTCGATCAACCGTCAAGCCAAAAACTCGGCTTGGGGCATGTGCTCAAAGTTGTCAACTAGTGGCTTGAGCTTGGCTACGGTCCTCTCGAAGTGGCAGGGTGGGACATTGGATCCCTCACGAGCATCTGGATTGCGGAGACGCTTGGAGCTTGTGTCACGAGAGGGATTGGAACATCGTGGAGCAGATCTGGAACCAGAGCCACCACCTATGTCACACAACGCAAACACAATGGACAAATGGAAAAAGTAAGGCAAGGACGAAGGCAGACACGAAAAGCATGTAGAAGGGAGAATAGACAGGACAAAACGAGGTAGTTTTGCATCGAGCGGTAGTACCAGTAGTGCATGCGGAAGTAAAAATTTACTACCGCTCCACACGCAATAGTACCGCTGGGAGCGGTAGTACCGTAGATGGAGCGGAAGTTAAATTTTACTACCACCCTGTAAGCGGAAGTAAAAAATTACAACCGCTCCAGACGCAGTAGTACCGCTAGGAGCGGTAGTACTGTGGCTGGAGCGGTAGTAAGATTTTACTGCCTCCCAACAAGCGGAAGTAAAAATTACTACCGCCCATGACGCGGTAGTACCGCGGAGAGCGGTAGTACCGTGGCGCTAGCGAAAGTAAAATTTTACTTCCGTCTGACAAGGGGTAGTATCGCACCAGGTGCGGTAGTATCACACAGGGCGGATTTTGCATGAACACAGATCGACAGATCACATTGGTACCACCGTAGATCAAAAATTATCCCGTTTTATCCTATCAATACGCACTTCTACTGCAAAAACACCCTCAAGCCATCCCCTCATGCATAGATTGGATCAAATCAAAACTAGACCATCTCATATTTCCCCAAAACCTAGATCGAAGAAATACCGGGGTCCATTACAAGAGGACGAGGTGGGGAACGATCCCACTAGAGGAAATAGGAGGAGGATGGCCAGAGACGAAGATCTGATGAGGTGCTCCGATGCCAGTTGAGGGGAGGAGAGAGAGACGCTAGGGGGAGAGAACAAAATGAGGTATGGGGGAGATTGGAAACCCCCCTGTCGGCTCTTAACCCCCCACGCCCACTCGATATCATGGTAGTACCACGGTCATCGTGGTAGTACCGCTCGACGGGCGGAATTAATTTTTTACTGTCGTGCGGTAAGCGATAGTAGCTCTCCAAGTGGTAGTACCGTGGGTCTCCACGGTAGTAGCATGCTGCCCACTCAGTGCAAATGTTTGAAGAAAAGAGAAGAGGAGAAAGAGAGTTTTCCGCACACAAACTGGAGACAAGAGAAATCTACGATGCAATATAAAAACACGAGCATGGTCCACCAGAGTAGAAGAAAATAAAATGAAATAAAGGACCAAACAGGGAGCCATTACTTCACATGAAGAGAGGGCGGTGGCCCTAGAGCCACCTATGTTTGAGTCATATGGTATGGCACCACGAAGAATTATCCTTGGGCCCATGACTAAGACTCGTCTTTTGAAGCATAGTAACCATAAAAAATGGCAAGTGGGAAATACTTTGATTGGTTTATGCATAATAGGAGGAGGGATAGTTCATTGAGAGAACTAGACTCCCCCAAAATCCATGCCTACACCTAGACAAGACATAACGATGAGTGGGGAGGTGTGCACTAAGTCAATCCACATTGCTCGAATCAATGATATTTAGGTCATGCCTTAACTCACGAAATCTTGCTTCATCTAATGGCTTCATAAAAATATCCACAAGTTGTTCGTTAGTGCTCAGATGAATAAGATTGATGTCTCCACGCTTGATGTGTTCCCGAAGGAAGTGATGACGAATATCAATATGCTTCGTCTTGCAATGTTGAACTGGGTTGCTGGAGATCATAATGGAACTTTCATTATCACAGTAAAGAGGCACTTTGACACGATGGACACCATAATCCTTTAAAGTTTGCCTCATCTTTAGAATCTGAGCACAACAACTGGCAGCAGCTACATACTCGGCCTCAGTGGACGAGAGAGAAACACAATTTTGTTTCTTTGAATACCAACTTACCAAAGACCGACCAAGAAATTTGCAGCCTCCGGAAGTGGACTTGCTATCCACACGCCCGCCCAATCCGAGTCAGTATATCCAATGAGATCAAACGAAGCCACCTTGGGATACCATAAGCCAAAGTTTGGGGTAGGAGCCAAATATCAAAAGATTCGCTTGACAACCACATGGTGACTCTCCTTAGGTGCGGATTGAAATCGTGCACAAATACCCACACTTAACATGATATATGGTCTAGATGCACAAAGGTAAAGCAAGGATCCAATCATGGAGTGATATACATTTTGATCCACCGCTTTACCATTGGGATCACTGTCAAGATGGCATTTGAGTGGCATGGGAGTGTTGGCCTTGGGAGGATTGAGCTCATCCATCTTGAATCTCTTGAGCATGTCTTGAGTGTATTTGGCTAGATTGATGAAGGTACCTTGACTTCGTTTGTTGACTTCGAAACCAAGGAAGAACTTCAACTCTCCCATCATGGACATCTCAAACTTGTTTGTCATCAAAGTGGCAAACTCTTCATTGAAAACTTTATTAGGAGAACCAAAAATAATATCATTAACATATAGTTAGCATATGAACAAGTTCCCATTGACCCTCTTTGTAAAAAGAGTGGGATTGATTTTCCCTATTTCAAACCCACGGTCTTGTAACATCTCGGTAAGGTGTTCATACCAGGCACGTGGGTCTCGTTTAAGGCCATAGAGAGCCTTATTGAGAATTTATACATGATTGGGGAACTTGGGATCCTCGAACCCCGGGGGTTGCTTGACATATACCAACTCTTTAAGAGGGCCATTAAGAAAAGCACTCTTGACATCATTTGATATAATTTAAAGCTATGATGAGAGGCATATGCAAGAAACATGCAAATAGATTCAAGGCAAGCAACCGGAGCAAAAGTTTCACCGTACTCGATACCCACGACTTGGGAGTATCGTTGTGCCACCAATCTTGCCTTGTTGTGAATGACAATACCATTTGCATCTTGCTTGTTTTTGAAGATCCATTTTGTTCCAATGACATTGTGATTCTCCTTGGGTCTTGGCACCAGTCGCCACACTTGGTTGCGCTCGAAGTTGTTGAGTTTATCGTGCATAGCTTCAACCCAGTCCATATCCTCGAACGCATCTTGAACCTTAAGGGGTTGAATGTCACAAAAGTTTCTTAATTGTTTACGAGTGGTTACCCCTTTTTGCAAGTCGGCGTAGACGTTTTGCAACAGATGTTATCTAACTTTGAGCTTGGCAACATTCTTGGCGGCTTTCTTGGCGGCTTGTCTCTCTAAGATTTCTTCCATGGAAGTTTGAGAGACAGCATCCTGTGAGTCATCATCTTGATGATCTTGAGCGTCTTCATGAGCTTGCTCTTTATCTTGAAGAAGATCTTGAGATTGATATTGCTCGGAGACAGAAACTTGATCTTAGGCATCACTTGGTGAGACACCATCATTAGTTGATTGATCTTGCCCTTGATCTTATCCATGTGGTATAGGACCTTCAGTTTGTTCATCGGAAGCGTGTGGGTCTTGCGTCGGTGATGGTTCCACTTGAGTGGAACATTGTCCTTCTCCTTCGACCACAAGGGGTTCCTCAATGGGTAGGAAGTATCCCACACCCATTCTTCTTATGGCTTGGGGAGGAATTTCATCACCTACATCACAAAGACCACTTTGCTCTACTAGGGAGCCATTATTTTCATCAAACTCTATGTTACTCGTCTCCTCAATGAGTCCCGTGGACTTGTTGAGGACACGGTAAGCATGAGAGTTTGCAGCATAACCAACAAATATGCCCTCATGGGCTCTAGATTCAAATTTAGACAAACGAGCACCTTTCTTGAGAATGAAACACTTACAACCGAACACCCGGAAGTATTTGAGGTTGGGCTTGTTCCCGGTAAGAAACTCATAAGGAGTCCTGTTCAAGCCTTTGCGGAGATAGATCCGATTAGATGCATGACATGTTGTGTTGTTGGCTTCGGCCCAAAAGTTGTACGGAGATTTAAAATCCGCCATCATGGTTCTTGCCACATCAATCAACGTCTGGTTCTTCCTCTCAGCAACACTGTTCTGTTGAGGGGTGTAAGGTGTGTAATATTGGTGCTTTATCCCTTCATCACTAAGAAACTCATTTAGGGTATAATTCTTGAACTCAGTGCTGTTGTCACTTCTAATCATTAAAATCTTTGCATCGTGTTGACGTTGGACTTCAATTGCAAAGTCGATGATGGTCTGTTGGGTCTCACTCTTCTTCTTGAAGAAATAAACCCAAATATATCTCGAGTAATCATCCACAATTACCAAGCAATATTTTCTTCCACCAACACTGTCAAAAGATGGAGGGCCAAAGAGATCCATGTGAAGGAGCTCTAAGGTACTCTTAGAGTAGATTGTAGCTTTCCTTCGATACAAGCACTTCAAGCACGATCTTTGGCAAAACACACATTTGTTAGTCCAACGATGTGATCCCCTTTGAGGAGACTTTGCAAAGATCTCATATTGCCATGGGCTAGCCGGCGATGCCAGAGCCATCCCACATCAACTTTAGCCATTAAACAAGTTGCGGTCCTAGTGGGTTGCTCTGAGAAGTTCACCACATAGAGACCGTTATCGACATGCCCAACAAAAGCTAATTTAAGAGCCTTGCTCCACAAAAGGGCCACAGTGTCAATACCAAAGAAGGTACTAACACCCATGGTTGCAAGTTGATGAACAGAAAGTAAATTGTATGTGAGGGTCTCAACAAGCATAACATTCTCTATGGAGAGTTCCGTCGAGACTATCACCTTGCCAAGACCCAATACCTTCAAAATTGCATCATCACCAAATGAGACTTGGGTGGCCATAGATGTGTCAGGATGAACGTCCACTACCAAGTCCTTGCTTCCGGTCATATGATTTGTCGCGTCACTATCGAGCAACCATGATGTTCCTCCGGAAGCAAACCCCTACAAGAGATCAATGTTTGGTTTTAGGTACCCATTTTTTTAATGGGTCCTTTCATGTTAGTAACAAGGGTCTTAGGAACCCAAATACACCATTCAATGTACTCATAAGAAGAACCAACATATTTTGCATAAACATGCCCATGACTAGGATGGCACAAAACATAAGAGGGGTTAAAGTCATCGGTCTTGTTGGGGTGGGTGATCTTGTTCTTGCCCTTCTTGGCATTCCCCAACATACTTGTCTTTCTTCTTATCATGAGGACCTTCTCCTGCTCTCACAAAGGTTTTCTTGAGTGGTGGAACTTCCTTGGTGTTCACCTTCTTCTTCTCATTATTTTTTGGTGCAACCCCACCCCTTCTTTTGCCACAACTTCCTTCTGATTACTCAGAAGGTCATTGAGAGTCTTTTCACCTTGGATACACGTCACCAAGCCCTTTTTAAGCTCCTCTTTTAGCTTAGAATTTTCCTCCACAAGATGTCCATGCTCACAACATGGGTTAGTAGCAAATGCATTATCAATTAGAACAAAAGGAGGACACGTGGCAATTTCCTTAGTGAATTTCACTTGGAGTTGATCATGCGACTCCTTAAGAGAGGCATGAGCACACTTCAATGCCTTGTGAGCCTTGTCAAGTGTGTCAAGCTTATCCTTGAGTCGATCATGGTCCACCCCAAGCGCAACCTTCTCAGACTTGAGAACACGGTTAAGAACAATAGCATGATTATAATATTTATGTAATTTGGCAAGGTCATTATCTTGTGACTCCTCAAGAGTCATACGAAGACCTCTCTCTTCCTCAAGAGCAATAGATAGATCCGCTATCTCATCGGCATAATCCTGACTATGACCTCTCAATTCATCAAGAAATTCTTCTTGAGACTCAATGGTCTCATGGGTCTCACCAAGTTGTTCCAAGAGAGCAACGAAATGCTTCTTGGACACTCCCTTGAGTTTACGCATGAAATTTTCAAACTCATTTTTATCCTCTTTCACCTCCTCATGTTCATCCACACTATCTATTGTTGGAGTGGAAGAAATAGAAGTCTTAATGTTTGAGGTTTTGATGTTGGAGGTTACCTTAGTGATACCTTTAGCCATGAGGCAACTCGCGACGATGTTCTCATTGGGGGCGTCGAAGAGTGACACCTTTGTTGGGGTAGAGGAAGCAATTGCCATGGATGCCATTGCCATTCCTTCACCACTTGTGTCTTCGTCATCGACGTCATCATCTGAGGCATACTGTTCTTGAGCCACCAATACCTTGTGAGGGGCCTTCTTGATGAAGTTGGTTTTGTTTGGGAAGGACTTGGCCTTATCTTTGCGAATGAGCTTGCCACCATTGTCTTCACTCTTCTCATATGGGCAATCCACCACAAAGTGACTCACATTACATAGCATGTTCTCACACATTGCTTGCCCTTTGACCCATTTGAGTTGTTCTTGGAGAAGTTGGGCCTTGTGTTTCTCTTGTTGCCCCAAAATTGTTCTGACGCAAGAGCCATGTGCTCATGATAAGCATATTTGGTGTCCTCTGGGCAACCCTCTTCTTCTTCTTCTTCTTGTTACTCTTGACAAACCTTGGCCTTCAATGCAAGATTGGGAGAGGACTTCTTTGACCATTGAACGTGAGCAAGAGCATTGTCAGCTATTGTGTTCAGGATGTTCATTGCAATAAATTCATCCAACACATCACCAGAGGATAAGGTGTGAAAGTCCAGCCTTTGACGGATGACAGCGAACATCGCCTTCTTGTAGGGCATGATGGCCTTCAGGAACTTACACTTGCTCCAAGTATCATCCACATCCTTACTGCCATGATCCTTGAGGGAAACAGCAAGAGCGGTCACCCTTCTATAGAGCTCACATGGTTCCTCATCCTCTATCATCACAAACTCATCTGACTGATCAAGAACAACTTCATAGTTTGATCGTTGAATGCTTGAGATGACCTTGTACATGGACATGATGTGTTCCCAATACTCTTTAGCAACAGTGAAGGGCCGCAGGCGAGGTAGGTCTTCAGGAGGAATAGCAGCTTGGAGTATGAACAAGGTGGAAGAATTTAGCTGTCTATCCTCTTGTTCTCTTGGAGTAAGATTGCGTGGATAATGAGGATATTATCCTTCTTCAATGAATCTCAGAGATGAATTGAGATGTGATCTAAATGAGACTTGATAGTGAAAACCCAGTTAGCAAAATCATTCTTAACAAGTTTAGGAGGAGGACAGAGATTAACTATATGAGGTGGGTGCACCGGTCCTCCATAGACCATGGGAGGGGGAACAGAGGCAAAGCTCCCCGACCCATTAACTCCTTGAGAATGATTATCTTTGTCGGCACTAGACCCCTCCTTACCGGAGCTGACATCCGATGTCGAGTTAGTCGGTTTGACCACTTGCACCGCATCGGTAGACATTTTAAGAGTATTAAGGAAATATTTAAATATGGATTGAACCTCAGTCGCCATGGAGGATTTGAGTAAGGACAAAGACTCGTTCAAATCCTCGCGTGAGATCGTGTTCACACCCATGGCCTCGGGAAGTTCTCCCACACGCACCTCTTTGCCAGCCATACTCTTCGAGTGGTGAAACCAATAATAAAGAGACGTGGCTCTGGTACCAATTGAAAGGATCGATATGGTTGAGTAGAGGGGGGTGAATAGGCAACTATCACTTTTTAACTTATCCTTAACAATTTAGGCTTAGCATCAAATAAGTTGGCTAGATGTGCAACTAGATGAATAACCTATATGATGCTAACCACAACAAGTACACAAGTAAGCAAGGGATATAACACAATAAAAGCTTGCAAGAAGTAAAGGTGCGAGATAACCAAAAGTGGAGCCGGTGGAGACGAGGTTGTGTTACCAGAGTTCCTTCCCTTGTGGGGAAGTACGTCTCCGTTGGAGCAGTGTGGAGGCACAATGCTCCCCAAGAAGCCTCTAGGGCCACCGTATTCTCCTCATGCCCTCACACAATGCGAGATGTCGTGATTCCACTATTGGTGCCCTTGAAGGCGGCGACCGAACCTTTACCAACAAGGTTGGGGCAATCTCCACAACTGAATTGGAGGCTCCCAACGACACCACGAAGCTTCGCCACAATGGAATGTGGCTCCGAGGTGACTTCAACCGTCTAGGGTGCTCAAACACCCAAGAGTAACAAGATCCGCAAGGGATTAGTGGGGGGGAATCAAACTTCACTTGGTGGAAGTGTAGATCCGGGCCTTCTCAACCAATCCCTAGAGAATCAACAAGTTTGATTGGCTAGGGAGAGAGATCGGGCTAAAATGGTGCTTTGAGAAACAATGGAGTTTTGGGAAGAGAAGAGGTAAACTTCTTGGGGAAGAAGACCTCCCTTTTATACTGGGGGACAAGTTCCAACCATTACCCACACCGCCAGCCCGGTGCATCGCGGTAATACCGCAAAACCCACGGTACTACCGTGAGGGCTTGCGGTACTATCGTTGCCTCTTGCGGTACTACCGCTCGCATGGGAGTAACTGGCCCTGGCTGTTAGCACTAGGCCACAAGCGGTAGAACCACCGAAGCGGTACTACCATGAGCCCATGCGATACTACCACATGGTGGGTAGGGGTAGGCACTGGACATGCATGGAAGTAAAAAATTACTTCCGTTCCTACCTCCGTAGAAGGAAACACTACGAAAAAAGTCTGGCACAGTAGTACCGGACGTGAATCACGGTACTACCATAATAGGGCGGATGCAAAAAATTACATCCGTGCTTACTACCGCAGGCGAAAGTTCCAGGGCAGGAGATAGTGGTACTACCGCTCCACCGAGCGGTACTACTCCTGGCACCTGCGGTACTACCTCTCCTTTGAGCGGTACTACCGCTGACCACTGAACTCACAGACTCGGCAGGCTTTCACTTTGCACAATGAAGGGAAACGAGTTGGGGCTCCATTGAAGAGAGGGAAAGGTGGTGCAAAGTAATAGATGTGTAAGTGTTGATTCCACCCATACCTTTCCGAAGCGGACCCACTCTTAATAGTACAGCTTTCCTACGACTCAAATCCATCGAAAGGAAACATAGAGAACATGCGTCTTCGAGAGGTTCCAAGGGGCACGGAATCGTCTTGTGCCTAGACCTGAGATATCTGAAATGCTCAATGAACACGATTAGTCTACAAAGGCATTGTCATCAATCACCAAAACCACTTAGGGAGAAATATGCCCTTACAATAGGCATCACCAAAAAATCCAACCGTTACACACAATAAGTCAGACTCGGTGACACCGATGTGTAAATCTCGATGGTACCGAAGTGAAAAAAAGTGGCAAGTTTTGAATCTCGGATGGACCAATATACAATTCTCAGTTGCACCGAAAAGGTGACCAACGGTCAGATTTACCAAACTCGGTGACGCCGATTCACCATTCTCCGTCGGACCGAAAATGAGAACTTGTGTAACAGGAAGTTGGCAACCCAACTCGGTGGCACCGAGTGCAGTGTCGGATGCACCGAAGTGTTAGGGTTTGGCTGATTCTGTTTAGGGTTTGGAACTCGCTGGCCACGGGATAGGAGTGTTGGTTGCACCGATTTGGCATATTTGGTTTGGGACAGACTTTGGTGGGAGAGTTTGTGGATGTTTTGGTGACTGTCACTGTGCATGTTTGAGCATATTGTTCACCATCAAAACTTTACCCCCTTTTAATAGTATTGGCTGTCCTATAGACTCAAAGTGATTTCTCAAAAATGTAAAATGTAGAGTCCTCTTGGTTGAAGCTCGGCCAACCTATTTCCTTGAATCTTGGGGTAATTCCACAATCCTTTTGCCATTCCGATCAATGAACTTTTCCTGAAATATAGTTGGTGGAAACATTAGTTCAATGACTTATATGTTGGTATAAATGACCAAAACCACCAAGGGAGAAAATGTGCTTTCAATCTCCCCCTTTTTGGTAATTGATGACAACATATAGATCAAAGCTTCGACAAAGATATAATCAGTGAATATAGTCGTCTCTTTGAAAAGTCTGTGATAAGCAAGAGCTCCCCCAAAATTTGTGCATTATTTTTGAATTTGCATTTGAATGCAAACACACAATCGATTAGGTACGTGGGTCACTTCTTACATGTCACATACCACTTGGTAGTGTGCGAGAGTAATTAGAATGAATATCCTATTAAAACACAATCAACCAAAGATGAATGATCATCACATAAGCATTTAAGATGATAGGAAATAGTAGCATCACACATCGAAGTGTATGATCAAACATCATCAAGTGTGTATCACAAGAAAAACAAAACAGTATCATGACAAATAAAAGCAATTGTTTTGAAAAAGCAGCAAAACACCAAACGCTCTCTCTCTCTCTCGAAGCCTAATGATCTATATACACTTCTCCCCCTTTTGCAACAAGTTACCAAAAAGTTCAAAGGTATCTATCTAAACGTTCTTGGGCTGGTCTCCTCTGGTTGTCGATGAAGGAGTCGAGAGCATGGCACCGGCGAAGCTCTTTGCAGATGTCGTGGAAGGAGCTAGAGTAGACACTGGTGGAACTAGAGCTGATGGAGCAAGTGTTGTGCTAACAGTAGCAGGAGCTGATGAAGAGGGCCTCGATTCTAGAGTAGGCATATTTGTTGATCTTGTATGAGTGAAGAACTAGGTGCCCGACCTAAGAGGTTATCCTTCCTCCTCATCATCATCATCAGAAGGAGAAGAGGTAGAAGAGACCTGGGAATGTGCACGGAGTCAACTTCCTTCTGGAGCTCTATCACTGTCTTTGTAACCTTATCCACTTTGTCACCAAGCACCTTGATCCTTGACTAAAAGATCCTCACAAGGCTGTTCTAGTTCTCCAGAATCCCT
This sequence comes from Hordeum marinum, assembly GCA_022496015.1. Lineage (NCBI taxonomy): Eukaryota > Viridiplantae > Streptophyta > Magnoliopsida > Poales > Poaceae > Hordeum > Hordeum marinum. Next base: position 411,154,614 of record CM039678.1, on the reverse strand, counting down.
TTGATATCCTTTTGCATGCCCTAGACGGCTGTGATCAGAAGATCGATTTGCTCGTTCCTGGATCTAGGGGCTTGAGCACTAGCGGCTCGAACAGCTTCTGCCTCTGCTTGTGCTGTAGCAGATGTGGGATGATCGGGGTTCATCACCACAACATTATCTTCGAACTCTGGCTGTAGGGGCAGGTGTGGGCGATCAAGAGCAAAAATGTTCTTCTCTAACTGAGAGTTGATAAGCAACTGGATGTAGGGTGCATAGCAGTAGGAGCGCTTCTGGTCAGCAAGAACCCTCTTGATTGTCTCAACAATCAGATCCATTACTCTAATCCTGGTGTTCCTGTCAAGGTGGATCAACATGTTTATGGAGTAGCCTCTGATCATCTTGTCATCTCCAGACTTGGGCATCAAGGTATGCCTAAGAATAGTGTTTATAGTCCGGAGGCCCGCTTGTAGATAATAGATGGATCATAGCTTGTGTGATTGCACCTTGTCTGCGGGGATAGGAGTATACATGTCTTTCATAGCATTGTGACTTGCCTTGGGTTCAGAGTATATATCCAAATCTCCTTCCTGAGCTTCTAGAACTTCCAGTAGATCAGCCCTTCCTCAAAAGTGGATTCATATCTAGCACCTTCAGTCATCCATAAAATTCTACCATCTCCGTAGAAAAGAGCAGTGGAGTAGAATTGCATGATCATCTCGTTGTTCCATGCAGTAAGCTCTGTGCCAATGAATTTTTCTAGACCAATGCAATGGAAGTTGTCTTGGACACTTGGGAAGTGGTCCACATTATCTTTGATAAACTTCCAATCGACATACCTCATGTCGCTAACAGCTGGGCTCTTGTCAAGCAGAATGGTCTCATAGAAATCCTGTTGCTCTTTGGTGTAAAACATGTAGTTAACAACAGTCTTCCTCCTTTGAGCATAAGGTTCTATGGATCTCCAGGCTCTCAACCCTGAGTCTTTCCTCTTCTTCATGTCATCAGCAACTAAGTGGCTGGCATCATGTACTAGAAGATGTGGTTTGAGCTTCATTAGGGTAGTCAAGTCTTCATCATCTTCCACTCTGGAGGCAGTCCCTTTGTTCTTCTCTGAAGCAGGAATGTCCCTGGTAGTCCTCTTGGACTTCTGTGCAGCAGCCTTCTTAGATGTAGGCTTGGTTCTCTTGGAGGTGCCAGTCTTTGGCATAGCATCAGCCATGAGCTTCTTGGCTTTCTTCTTGGGAGGGACTATCTCAGCATGCTCTTCCTCCTCCTCCTTAGCAGCAGCACCACCAGCCTCCTCTGGATCTTCAAACATAGAGGTAGGTCTGCCAATTACATGGACAATCTTCTTCCTGGACTTCTTCTCCCCTGCCTTCTTCAGCATAGCTTTCTTGGGGAACTCAACTGACACAGTGCCTCTTGCACTTTCATGTTCCTTGAAAGTTTCAGCAGGAGCATAGAATTTACTGACAACTCTTCGAGAGGAAGTAGCTTTAGTTGCTGACTTCTTAGCGGACTTTTCTTCCTTCTTAGCAAGTATCTCCTTAGGAACAATATCTGAATCTTCTTCATTGGAGTTAAGCTTTTTCCTGGTTCTGGTAGCGGCCTTGGGCAACCCATGAGAGCTGGGGGTGCCTGGATCTGTGAAAGAACTAGCTTCTGGGCTTGTTCGAGAACTCATATCAACTCCCTGCTCTGCAACATTCTGACTGTCCTCTGAGCCTGACATACTGACCCTATGAATAGAGTATAGGAGAGTAGAAGAAGATGAGTCATCACAAAATGAGGCTGGTTTTTTGAAATTTGAGCAATGAATTTTCAAGATTTTTGCATTTTGTCAAATAGATATCGGTGCAGCCGAAACAAAAATTTCGGTGGGGCCGAGACTGACTGGCTCACTAACTGAAACTTGGCAGCCTTTTCGGTCAGACCGAAAAGAGCAACTCGGTTCCATCGAGTCAGTTCTCAACCACACAGAAAAGTATATCGGTGAGACTGATATTTCCGTTTCGGTTTCACTGAGATCTATCGGGCAGATAGACAAAACCCTAGAAAACTCATATTTCGCGGGATTATGGTGTTTTGAGAGGATGAAAACATGTGCAATGGGTGTAATGATGATAAAAAAGGATCTAATGCGCACGAATCGGACGACGAGACCATTAGAGATCGAATCCGTACCCTAGTTTTGTGCAGATCCTCTACGACGGCGATGAGGGAGAGGAGTTTGTCGGCGATGGTGATTCCCAGCAGCGGAGGAGCGTGGGGAGACAAGGGCGATGACCAGGGGTCTTCGGAGCGGTAGCTTAGGGTTTTGGAGCGCGACCTTTGAGGATGGAATTTCAAAGCGTCAGGGTCCAGACTTATATACCCACCACTGTCGGTGACACCGATTCTAATTTTTCGGTGTCACCGAGTCCCTCAACTGTCAGCTGATAGGGACACTCGGTGTAACCAAGAAAATGGAATCAGTTGTAGCGAGATTGAAAAACCAGATCAACCCTAGGCATTCGGTGATACGGAGATTTTGGGGTTGGTTCCATCGAGATGCACTTGGGAGGTTTTAATGGTCTGTCCTTGTCAATACGAAACTCCGAGTGCTCCACACACAGAGGGATCGAAAAGCACTTGTTCAAATTTTGTGATGCAGCATGAATAGAGTATGAGGTGAGAAAGCATAGATAGCTAAAGAAGTGGTCCTAGGCATTCTTGTATATCCAATTGGAAAAATATAAATTAAAATCCAAATAGCAACAATTGGATATCCTCGAATGAGAAAATAAATGCAGACCAACATGTTCACACAATAAGATGTCAAATGAAATCATGGCAAACATGCACATATACTCTAGCATCTAACAAGCAATTGGACGATGCTGAAGTCATCTATATATGAGTATTTGACTTCGGAGCCAAGTAAGAGTACTTGATCATAGGTCATACTCATCGTTTAAGCACAAGTGGGGTTCCCACTTTAACATAAAGCATTTAATGTTTGTCGCATACTAAGAGATGCTTTGACTCAAGTCTTAGAATAAAGCTCCCCTTGATGTGACATCCCCCCTAAGAGGGATAAACTAACCTTGGGTTTTGTCGATAAAGACTCCATGTTGGTGAGGTAGTGATGGATGCTCAATGTTGATGAAGATCACTAAGAGTTGGGAGCATCCTTGTTGTTTCCTTACGCTTCTCACCTACATGGGTTAGTACCAACACACAAGATACAAATACAAGGATATCTATGGACATGGAGTGCAAAGCATGTGTAATGATGTCCATTGATTTGTTGATTACCTTGTCCCTTGCTTACCTTTGAGGGAATGTGTGACTCCTTGATCTATTGCATAGGGTTGATGTCGATTGCAAATAGATCTTGCCAATAATGAATGTGAGTGAATTTCATTGGCGGAGTCACCCCTCAAGAACTCTCTAGTTCTTATTCTTGGGAATCCACATCAAGTTGATGAGGATCCTTGGTGTTGAAGTAGCACTTGTAGAAGTTGAGCTTGTATTAGCCTTGGGAACCCACTTCACCAATGCTTGGGATTCATCTTCATAAGAGTCAAAGTCCTCTTGGAGATTGTTCTTGCCCTTGAGCTTGGTGTCTTGTGGTGGAAGGTCATCTTGAGTGTTTTTTCCCTCGGGAAGATTATTTTCATACAAACTTGGGATTGGGATATTGACCTTCTTCCCATTCAACTCTATTTGTGTTGAAGTAGCCAACACCGCGATTCTTCCGGTATCCTCCATGCTTGCGTACAATCTCATCAAATTGCTTGTACCCTTCATGACTCTTGTAGATACCTTTATCTATAATTCCTTTCAATAAAGCATTTTCTGGCTCAAGTGTAACTTGGCTAAGAGAATCATCATTAGTGGAATCAATAGAACTACTAGGAGCACCATCATTGGGTTTAGCACTTTTATTGTTGCTACTGGATGAAGAACCTTTTTTTCCTTTGTTACTAGTTTGCTTAGATTTGACTTGTGGCATGAATGTAGACAAGAGTAGTCGTTTGGCAATATAAGATGAAGTCTTCTTACGGAGATCGTCATTGATAACTTTAAGAAATTCATGTTCTTGCTCCAAATTGAGCTTCTCGAAGCGTAGCTTCTCATGAGTTCTTACAAGCTCTCTATGATCTTCAAGAGTAGATTCATGAGCTAACTTAAGAGTGTTGAGTTCTTTAGTTAGTTCTTCTATTTTCATCTTGTCATCATAAATTGACTTCTCTTGACTAGTATGAGAAATATCAAGTTCATTATGATTAACATCACTAGTTTTATCACATAGCAAGTCATCATCATAAAGCAAGTCATCTTCATCACTATCAAAATCAAGATATTCGGGATGTGATACCTTGGGGCCTTTAGCCATGAAGCAACTTCCACCTCCTTCATTTGGTGAATCAAATAGGTCATAGAGTTGGTTGTCACTAGTGCAATTCTGGCAACACCGTCATCTTGACTATAGTCGGAGTTGGAGTGATAGCTTCTCTCGGAGTGGTTGTCGGAGTCGGAGCCGGAAACCCATTAACCAACATGAGCTTGATGCTTCCTTCTTGAGTAGCTCTTGGTGTGCTTGTCCTTCTTCTTCGAGTCCCTACTTCTCCTTGAGGGTCTTCGTTCATAACGATCATCTCTAATCCTTCTCTCCCTTCGAGGTGATTCATCTCTTGAGCTTCGTCTTCTTGGTGACTCTTCTCTTCATTTGTAGGGAGCTGAGCACTCATTTGAGAAGTGTTTGGGCCTCCCACAATTGTAGCAGTTTTGGTCATGACTTGACGAACGCCTCTCTTCATATCTTGAGTTAGAGCTGCGATCTTTGCTTCTTTTCTTATAGAACTTGTTGAATTTCTTGACCATGAGTCTTATCTCTTAATTTGTGACAAGGTTGTTGCTTGAGGTAGCTGGAGCATCACTTATGGCTTTGTAAGCACCGCTAGACTTGTGATGAAGGTCTTCCTTGTCTTTGAGTGTCATCTCATGAGCAACAATTCTACCAATCACTTCCGTTGGTTTGAGATCTTTGTAGTTGGGCATCATTTGGACCAATGTGCATAGTGTCATAACTCTCATCCAAAGCTCGAAGTATCTTCTTGATGATGAACTTGTCAGTCATTTCTTCGCTTCCTAAGCCGGCAATCTCATTGGTGATGAGAGCTAGCCTAGAGTACATTTCAACGACTCCTTCACCATCCTTCATTTTGAACTTGTCAAGTTGACCTTGAAGAACATCTAACTTGGATTCTCTCACGGACTCAGTTCCTTTGTGCATATCAACCAAAGTATCCCAAATCTCTTTTGCATGTTCAAGGTGGCTGATTTTGTTGAATTCTTGAGGACATAGGCAGTTGAAGATAATGTCACATGCTTGAGCATTGAGTTGCAACATCTTCAATTCATCCGCAGATGCTTCACGATCCGGTTCCTTTCCATCCGCAGAGAATTCACCTTGCAAGCCAACACGAACAACAGCCCAAACGGCAGGATTATGACCAAGCAAATGCATTTTTCATGTTATGCTTCCAACTAGCAAAATTTGTGCCATCAAAGTACAGACCTCTATGGTGATAGTTTCCCTCACTATATGCCATACTTCTCATAGGTTGTGAAACCAATGCAGTGGAGACCAAAGCTCTAATACCACTTCTAGGATCGAAAGTAGGTCTAGAGGGGGAGGATTAGACTACTTGACCAAATAAAAGTTTTGCCTTTTTCCCAATTTTAATTCTTGGCAAGTTTTAGCATTCATAGCATATGAAGTAACACCCTACACATGCATGTCTAAGATTTTAGCAGCGGAAAGTAAAGACATTGCACATGTAAGTAAAGAGAGGGTTAAGAATGCAAACACAAGTGATGACACGATGATTTTTCCCATGGTTCCGATAGGTGGTGCTATCATACATCCACGTTCATTGTGTCTTCAACCCACGGAGGGTAACAGTCGTGCGAGTCCACGAAGGGCTCTACCCACGGAGGGTTCCACGAAGAAAGAACCTTGACTATTGCATGCGGCTTACGTCCACGAAGGACTAGACTCACTATGGGTAGATCTTCACAAAGTATGCAATCTCCTTGCCCTTACAAACTTCTTGGTTCACTCCACAACACGAAGTAGGAGGCTCCCAAGTGACACCTAACCAATGTAGGAGGCACCACCCTCAGAAAGGTAATAGGCTCGGTAATGATGATGAACTCCTTGCTCTTGTGCTTCAAGATGATAGACTCCTCAACACACAATCCCTCTCACACAGATTTGGCTTGGTAGAAGAGATGGGATTGGTGGAAAGCAACTTGGGGAGGCTAGAAATCAAGATCCATATAGTTGGAGTGGAAGATCTTGACCTGAACACAAGGTAGGTGGTTCTCTCTCAGAAATCTGAGTAGGATAGGTATGGAATAGTTCTGAGTGCTTCTCTGTCGAGTGGGTGGTGGTGAAGGGGTATATATAGGCATCCCCAAAAATCCAACCGTTACACACAATAAGTCAAACTCTGTGACACCGATGTGTAAATCTCGGTGGTACCGAAGTGACAAAAAGTGGCAACTTTTGAATCTCGGATGGACCGATATATAATTCTCGGTTGCACCGACAACGTGACCAACGGTCAGATTTATCAGTCTCGGTGACGTCGATTCACCATTCTCGGTCGGACCGAAAATGTGAACTTGCGTAATAGAATCTTGGCAGCCCAACTCGGTGGCACCGAGTGCAGTGTCGGCTGCACCAAGTGTTATGGTTTGGTTGAGTCTGTCTAGGGTTTGGAACTCGGGGGCACTGGGATAGGAATGTTGGTTGCACTGATTTGGCATATTTGGTTTAGGACAGACTTTGGTGGGAGAGTTTGTGGATGTTTTGGGGACTGTCACTTGTGCACGTTTGAGCATATTGTTCGCCATCAACACTTTACTTCCTTTTAATAGTATTGGCTTTCCTATGGACTCAAAGTGATTTCTTACAAATGTAAAATGTAGAGTCCTCTGGCTTGAAGCTTTGCCAACCTATTTCCTTGAATCTTGGGGTAATTCCACAATCCTTTTGCCATTCCCATCAATGAACTTTTCTGAAATATACTTGGTGAAAGCATTAGTTCAATGACTTATATGTTGTTATTAATTACCAAAACCACCAAGGGAGCAAATGTGCTTTCAAATAGTCTCCCACTTGCACTAGAGTCAATACTCTTGCTCACATAGCTATGTGATTTGTTATGAATCTCACACCCAATGAGTTCTGGGGTTCGATCATGTTTTGCATGTAAAAGAGGTTTTAGTCAACGGGTTTGCGACATTCAGATCCGTGTGTACTTTGGAAATCTCTATTTTATACTTTAGACACTGCTACCACACTCCACATGGAGCTATTCCAAATGGCTACCCCAGTATATGTATTCGGATTGCTACTAAGAGTCATCTGGATTGGTGTTAAAGCTTGCATCGACGTAACCCTTTACGATGAACTCTTTATCACCTCCATAATCGAGAAATATTTCCTTAGTCCTCTAGTTACTAAGGATAATTTTGACCGCTCTCCAGTGATCCACTCCTAGATCACACTTTTACCCCTTGACAGACTCATGGCAAGGCACACACAGGTGTAGTACATAGCATGGCATACTATATAGAGCCTATGGATAAAGCATAGGATACGACCTTCGTCCTTTATCTTTCTTCTGCCGTGGTCGAGCTTTGACTCTCACTCAACTCCACACCTTACGAATTAGGAAAGAACTCCTTCTTTGACTGGTCCATTTTGAACACTTTCAAAATCTTGTCTAGGTATGTACTCATTTGAAAGTCTCATCAAGCATCTTGATCTATCACTATAGATATGGATACCCAACAATTTGGTAGCTTTATCCAGATCTTCCTTTTAAAAACTCTTTTCAAACAACCGTTTATGCTTTCCAGAAATTCTACATCATTTCCGATCAATAATATGTCAAGCACATATACTTATCAGAAATTCTATAGTGCCCCCACTCACTTTCTTGTAAATACAAGTTTCTCCTAAACTTTGTATAAACCCAAAAACTTGCACACATTTTAGCATCCTTAGGACTGACAAAACCTTCTGCTTGTATCACATACAACCTTTCCTCAAGTAAACCGTTAGGAAACGATGTTTTGACATCCATCTGCCAGATTTCATAATTGTAAAATGCAGCAACTGCTAACATAATTCCAACAGACTTTTAGCATCGCTACGGGTGAGAAAGTCTCATCGTAGTCAACTCCTTGAACTTGGAGGAAACTTCTTTGTGACAAGTCGAGCTTTATAAATGGTGACAGTCACCATCAGCGTCTGTCTTCATCTTAAAGGTCTATTTGTACTCAACGACCCGCCGTTCAACGGGCAAGTCTACCGAAGTCCATACTTGGTTTTCATATATGGATCCTTTCTCGGATTTCGTGGCCTCTAACCATTTGTTGGAATCCGGGCCCAACATCGGTTATCCATAGTTTGTAGGTTCATCATTGTCCAAAAACATGACCTCTAAGACAGGGTTGTCGTACCACTCAGGAGCAGTATGCGTCCTTGTCGACCTACGAGGTTCGATAGTAACTTGATCTGAAGCTTCATGATCATCATCATTAACTTCCTCTTCAACTAACGTAGGCTCCACAAAAAAAACTATGCGTTGTGCTGCTCTCTGGTTGAAACAAATGTTCAAAAACCTCATCAAGTTCTATCTTCCACTCACTCAATTCTTTTGAGAGAAACTTTTCTCGAGAAAGGACCCGTTTTAGCAACAAACACTTTGTGCTTGGATCTAAGATAGAAGGTTTACCCAACTGCTACGTTAGGGTATTCTATGAAGATGCATTTGTCCGCTTTAGGTTTGAGATCATTAGGTGAAAACCCTTTTTCACATAGGTGTCGCAGCCCCAAACATTAAGAAATGACAGCTTAGGTTTCCGCCAAACCAAAATTCATACGGTGTCATCTCAACAGATTTAGATGGTGCCCCTTTTGAAGTGAATGTAGTTGTCTCTAATGCGTAACCCCAAATGACAGTGGCAAATCTATAAGAGACATCAATGTACGCACCATATCCAATACAGCATGACTATGACGTTCGGACACACCATCACACTATGGTGTTCCAGGCGGCTTCAGTTGTGAAACAATTTCCACATTGTCTTAAGTTTCATACCAAACTTGTAACTCAGATATTCACCTCCACGATCGTATCAAAGACATTTTATCTTTTTGTCGCGATGATATTCAACTTTACTCTGAAACAGCTTGAACCTTTCGAATCTTTCAGACTTTTGTTTCATTAAGTAATATCTATATATTTATTCAAATCATCACTGATGGTAAGAAAATAACGATATCCACTATGTGATTCAACACTCATTGGACTACATACATCAAAATGTCTCAATTCCAATAAGCCACTAGGCTGCTCCATCATACCGAAAAACGGGGCCTTAGTCATCTTTCCCAAGAGGCATGGTTCGCATGTCTCAACCGATTCGAAATCGAGTGAGTCAAAAGATCCATCAGCATGGAGTTTCTTCGAGCGCCTTACACCAATATGACCTTCGTGGCAGTGCCACAAGAATGTTGTACTTATCATTACTAATTTGCATATTTTGGTATCAATATTATAAATATGTGTATTACTACGATCAATATTCAATAAACCATTCACATTGGGTGCATGACTAATGAAGGTATTATTCATATAAACATAATAACCATTATTCTCTAACTTAAATGAATAATTGTATTGCAATAAACATGATCTAATCATGTTCATGCTCAACGCAATCACCAAATATTTATTTAGGTTCATCACTAATCCCGAAGGTAGGGAGAGCGTTTGATGGTGATCACATCAACCTTCGAAACACTTCCAACACTCATCGTCACCTCACCCTTAGCTAGACTCCATTTATTCCATAGATTTTATTTCGAGTTACTAACATTTAGCAACCGAACCAGTATCCAATACCCAGGTGCTACTAGGAGTAATAGCAAGGTACACATCAATAACATGTATATCAAATATACTTCCGTTGACGTTGCCAGCCTTCTTATCTACCAAGTATCTAGGATTGTTAAGCTTCAGCGACCGTTCTCCTCATAATAGAAGCACTTAGTCTTAGGTTTGGGTTCAACCTTGGGTTTCTTCACTGGAGCAACAACTGACTTGCCATCCATGAAGTTTCCCTCCTAGCCCTTGCCCTTCTCGAAACTAGTGGTTTCACTAACCATCAATAGTTGATGCTCCTTCTTGATTTCTACCTTCGGGTGTCAAACATCGCGAAGAGCTCAGGGATCACTATTTCCATCCCTGACATTTTATAGTTCAACACGAAGCTCTAGTAGCTCAGTGACAGTGACTCGGAGAACTATATCAATCACTATCTTATCTGGAAGATCAACTCCCTCTCGATTCAAGCGATTGTAGTACCCAGACAATCTGAGCACATGCTCACCAATTGACATATTCTCCTTAATCTTGCAGGCAAATAATCTTGTTGGAGGTCTCATACCTCTCAACATGGGCATGAGCGTGAGATCCCAATTTCAGAACTTAGAACATCTCATATGTTCCAGAACGTTCAAAACATTTTGGAGCCTCAATTCTAAGACATAATGCATGACGCATTAAACTATGAAGTGGTCATCAGAATATGCATGTCGGATGTTCACAACATCTACAAACGACGCTTGAGGGGATGGCGCACCGAGCAGTGCATTAAGGACATAAGCCTTCTATGCAGTTATGACCCACAAGTATAGGGGATCTATCGTAGTACATTCGATAAGTAAGAGTGTCGAACCCAACAAGGAGCAGAAGGAAATGACAAGCGGTTCTCAGTAAGGTATTCTCTGCAAGCACTGAAATTATCGGTAACAAATAGTTTTGTGAGAAGATAATTCATAACGGGTAGCAAGTAACAATTTTAACAAAGGTGCAGCAAGGTGGCCCAATCCTTTTTATATCAAAGGACAAGCCTGGACAAACTCTTATATAAAGCAAGGTGCTCCTGAGGACACATGGGAATTTTTGTCAAGCTAGTTTTCATCATGCTCATATGATTCGTTCATTACTTTGATAATTCGATATGTGGGTGGACCACTGCTTGGGTGCTTCCCTTACTTGGACAAGCCTCCCACTTATGATTAACCCCTCTCGCAAGCATCCGCAACTACTAAAGAAGAATTAAGATAAATCTAACCATAGCATGAAACATGTGGATCCAAATCAGCCCCTTACGAAGCAACGCATAAACTAGGGTTTAAGCTTCTGTCACTCTAGCAACCCATCATCTACTTATTAATTCCCAATCCTTCCTCTAGGCCCAAATAATGGTGAAGTGTCATGTAGTCGACGTTCACATAACACCACTAGAGGAGAGACAACATACATCTCGTCAAACTATCAAACGAATACCAAATTCACATGATTACTTATTACAAGACTTATCCCATGTCCTTAGGAACAAACGTAACTACTCACAAAGCATATTCATGTTCATAATCAGAGGAGTATTAATGATGATCAAGGATTTGAACAAATGATCTTCAACCAAGTAAACCAACTAGCATCAACTACAAGGAGTAATCAACACTACTAGCAACCCACAAGTACCAATCTGAGGTTTTGAGACAAAGATCAGATACAAGAGACGAACTAGGGTTTGGAGAGGAGATGGTGCTGATGAATATGTTGATGTAGATTGATCCCCTCTCGATGAGCGGATCGTTGGTGATGACGATGGCTTCGATTTCCCCCTCCGGCAGGGAAGTTTCCCCGGTAGAATAGCTCCATCGGAGCCCTAAATTGGTTCTGCCCAAGTTCCTCCTCGAGACGGCGGTGCTTCGCCCAGAAAGTTTTGTTATGATTTTTTCCAGGTCAAAACTCTCCATATAGCAGAAGATGGGCATCGGAGGGCTGCCTGGTGGGCCACAAGCCACAAGGGCGCGCCTAGGGGGTAGGGCGCGCCCCCGTGGCTTGTGACTGCCTAGTGCCCCCCTGATGTATTTCTTCACCCAATAATTTTTATATATTCCAAAATAATTCTCCATAGATTTTCAGGACTTTTGGTGTTGTGTAGAATAGGTATCTCAGATTTGCTTCTTTTCCAGTCCAGAATTCCTGTTGTCAGCATTCTCCCTCTTCATGTAAACCTTGTAAAATAAGAGAGAAAAGGCATAAATATTGTACCAAAATGTGTAGTAACAGACCATAATGCAATAAATATCAATATTAAAGCATGATGCAAAATGGACGTATCAACTCCCTCAAGCTTAGACCTTGCTTGTCCTCAAGTGAAAGCCGAAGTCGATAAATATGCCACATGTTTAGAGATAGAGGTGTCGATAAAATAAAATACGGACATGAAGGCATCATGATCATCTTTAGAACAACAACATATATTGACATATAATTTATTATGCTAAAGTAACAATTCATTCACAATGGTAAAGTACGAATCAAGAACTCTATTGAGAACCGACAAACAACGATCTCAGTCATTGAAGCAATTCCAATTTATCATAACGTAGCAAAGAGTCAATATAAGAGCTTGTAAAGCAAATCCACATACTCAATCATCTTTTAGTCTTTCACAGTTGCTAACACTCACGAGGTACCTATGAGGTCAAAGCTTCAATTGGACATAGGGAAAGATAGGGGCTTATAGTATTGCCTCCCAACTATTTACCTCAAGGGTAATGTCAACAGTAATAACTCATGATCGTCCACTTACGAGTGGATATATGTGTCTAGATCATTCCCCAACCCATGACACTTGCCAGAAGATAAAGGCAAAATAGAGAAAGTGATGGAGATCACCACGACTCCTGCATAAAGGTAAGTACTAGAAAATAAAAGTAACAGATAGGCCCTTCACAGAGGTTGTCATCGCTTTTATAGTTGGATGCACAATCCCTTAATGCAAAAGAACTCACTTTATGTTGCCCTTTGTGATAGAGAACTTTATTATGCAGTCCGTCGCTTTCATTTCTTCCCTATCACAAGTTCGTATAAAGTTTATTTTCCTCACACTAATAGATCACACATATTTAGAGAGCAATTTTTATTGCTTGCACCGATGACAACTTACTTGAAGGATCTTACTCAATCCATAGGTAGGTATGGTGGACTCTCATGGCAAAACAGGGTTAAGGGTGTTTGGATGCACAAGTAGCATCTCTACTTGGTGCGGAAATCTTAGCTGATATGAGGTGGAAGCAAGAGACACATGTTGAGGGATCTATAACAATATAACTTCTATTCGAAAATAAGCTAACATAAACCATTATGTTGTCTTCCATGCCAACATCAACTTCTTAACATATAAATTTTAAGGAGTGCTCACAATCATAAAAGATGTCCAAGATAATATTTTTATATGTGAACCTCTCTTTCTTTATTACTTCCTTTTAATTGCCACAATGACCAACAACTATGTTTGTCAACTCACAACAGGTTTCAATCGACATACTTCTTCTATATGAAGTCATCACTCCCCATAAGATCATCATATATACTCTCTACTTTTATTCTATACTTCTTTCTATTTCATCTTTCTCAAAATCAAGATCATACCAAACAAGCAAAACCCTCAACTCAAAAGTACTTTTTATTATATAACTCTCAGACTTGCTTACATAGGAGGAATCATAAAGCAAAAACTCAAAATTAGATCACAGAAAAACTTTATTCTACTAGATCAAGATATAACCAAAAGGATTGAACTAAGAAAAATGATAAAAATAAAAATAAAATATATGACTGTGATACGATACCGGGGCACCTCCCCCAAGCATGGCGCAAGCCAAGGGGAGTGCCCATACCCATGTGTTTTGTTGTCTTGCTACGGAGGTGGTGATGTGGGACTTGTTGATGAGGTTGGAAGCTTGTCCTCCGTCTTCCAAGGCATAGGATCACCATCGTAAAAGGATGAACGAGTCTCCGGGATCCTAAAATCTGCAGCCAAACTCATTTTCTTGAATTTGTATTCATACTCACAGTTTTGGTTCTGTAGGTCATAGATCTGTGCTTGGAGATGCTTGATTTTCTCGGAAAGCTTAAAGATGTGCTCCCCGACTTCCTTGGCATCCAGCTTGTGCTTGTTGGTAAACTCCACGATCATCATGTGATTGGCATTGAGTCCTCGTTCCACCATCCCTTGGCACTTGAAGACATGTTGCTCCATTGCTTCGAGCCTTGTCTCCTTGCTTCCGATCTTCTTTGGCCCCTCAACAGCACGGATGTGTAGCACCCCCTCACGCATATAAATGGTTTGAGGGTGTTGCAGCACCTCCGCAAAGTAGGGGTTGATGACCTTCTCGAAGAACTTGTCCTTCGAAGCACTTGGGGACGTCATGTTGATCTAAAACTGCTACAGAAACAGCTGAAAACAAAAACAGGAGATATTGTCATGATACGAGACTCAAAACCTTCGGGAGATTATATAATGAATTTTTACCGACCCGAAGGAGTATACCACAAGAAAACGGAGTCCGGATGGTACACGAGGTGACCACAAGCCACAGGGGGGCGCCCAGGGGGTAGGGCACGCCCCCTGGCTTGTCTCCTCCTCATGCACTATTCGGACTACTTTAAATTTTCCTAATTTTTTAAGTATTCCAAAACAGATAAAAATTGCCATTGAATAAGTTTTGGAGTCTATTTACTTACCATACCACATACCTATTCCATTTCGGAGTCTGAAACGTTCTGGCAAGTCTCCCTAATGTACTCCTTCGGACTGATGGTATTGATGATATTGGTTTCAACATTTATGGGAGAACCTGAGATATAATGTTTTATTATTTGACCGTTCACCACCTTCGGGTTTGTACCTTCGGCGTTGTTAATATTTATGGCACCGAAACGGTATACCTCCTCGATAACGTAAGGACCTTCCCATTTAGAGAGAAGTTTTCCTGAAAAAATCTTAAACGAGAATTGTATAGCAAGACATGATCACCTACATTAAATTCAGCTTTTGTATCCTTCTATCATGCCATCTCTGAACCTTTCTTTAACCAACTTGGCATTCTCAGAGGCTTGGGTTATCCATTCGTCAAGTGAGCTAATGTCAAATAACCTCTTATCACCAGTAAGCTTGAAATCATAATTGAGATCTTTGATTGCCCAATAAGCTTTATGTTCTACCTCTAGAGGTAAGTGTCTTGCTTTACCAAAAACCATCTTATACGGATACATACCCATAGGGTTTTTGTAAGCAGTTCTATAAGCCCACAATGCATCATCAAGTTTCTTAGACCAATTCTTCCTAGATCTATTAATATTCTTCTGTAAAATAAATTTAATTTCTCTATTGCTCAATTCTACTTGACCACTAGACCAAGGATGATAAGGAGATGCAATTTTAGTCATCAAATATCTAAGGAATCCAAATCTAGGGAAAATAAGTTATTTAAGCATTTTAATAGAAGTGTTATGATCAGCGCTACTAGTTGGAATAGCTTCTACCCACTTAGTAACATAATCAACAACAACTAGAATATGAGTATACCCGTTAGATTGTGGAAAAGGCCCCATATAATCAAAACCCCAAACATCAAATGGTTCAATAACAAGAGAGTAATTCATAGGCATTTCCTGGTGTCTACTAATATTAGCAATTCTTTGGTATTCATCACAAGACAAGACAAACTTACGAGCATCCTTGAAGAGAGTAGGCCAATAAAACCCAGATTGTAATACCTTATGTGAAGTTCTATCTCCAGTGTGGTGTCCTCCGTAAGCGTTGGAGTGACACTTGCGTAAGATATGTTCCTGTTCATGCTCAGGTACACAACGTCTAATAATACCATCTACTCCTTTATAAAGGTGTGGGTCATCCCAAAAGTAATGCCTTAAATCATAGAAGAACTTTTTCTTTTGTTGGCATGTGAAAGTAGGCGGTATAAATTTAGCAACAATGTAATTGGCATAATCAGCATACCATGGAGCATTGTGTGAAGCATTTACGACATCTAATTGTTCATCAGGAAAGCTATCATCAATAGGTAGTGGGTCATCAAGAATATTTTCTAACCTAGACAAGTTATCTTCCACAGGGTTATCAACACCCTTTCTATCAATAATATGCAAATCAAATTCTAGTAGCAGAAGGACCCACCTAATAAGTCTAGGTTTAGCAACTTTCTTTTCCATAAGGTACTTAATAGCAGCATGATCGGTGTGAACAGTTACATTGGAATCAACGATATAAGGTCTAAACTTATCACAAGCAAACACGACTGCTAAAAATTCCTTTTCAGTGGTAGCATAGTTTCTTTAAGCACTGTCTAGAGTTTTACTAGCATAATGGATAAAATATAATTTCTTATCGACTCTTTGTCCTAGAACAGAACCAACAACATAATCACTAGCATCACACATAATTTCAAAGGGTAGGTTCCGGTCGGGTGGTTGAACAACAGGTGCGGTAATCAAGGCATTCTTAAGAAATTCAACTACTTCTACACAATCATAATCAAAAACAAATGGAACATATTTTTGCAAAAGATTTGTGAGAGGCCTAGAAATCTTAGAGAAACCTCCTATAGAAACCAGCATGACCAAGGAAACTTCTTATACCTTTGATATCCGTAGGGCACGACATTTTTTCAATAGCATCAACTTTAGATTTATCAACTTCAATACCTCTTTCAGAGATCTTCTGCCCCAAGACAATACCTTCATTAACAATAAAGTGGCACTTTTACTAATTCAAGACAAGATTAGTTTCTTCACATCTATGCAAAACTCGGTCAAGGTTGCTCAAACAATCATCAAATGAAGTTCCGTAAACGGAAAAATCATCAATGAAAACCTCAAGAATCTTTTCACAGAAGTCAGAGAATATATCCATCATACATCTTTGAAAGGTAGCAGGTGCATTGCATAAACCAAAAGGCATATGTCTATAAGCAAAGGTACCGAAAGGGCAAGTAAAAGTGTTTTTTTCTTGATCCTCTCGATACCGGTATTTGAGAGAAACCAGAGTAACCAGCTAGAAAGCAAAAATGAGTGTGTTTGGATAGTCTTTCTAGAATTTGATCAATAAAAGGTAAAGGGTAATGATCTTTCTTAGTAGATTTATTTAATTCCTTAAATCAATTACCATTCTATAACATGTAACAATTCATTGCGGGATCAATTCATTTTTATTATTAGGAACAACGGTAATACCTCCCTTCTTAGGACATAGTGAACAGGACTAAACCATCTACTATTAGCTACAGGATAAATTATACCTGCCTCCAGAAGCTTTAGTATTCTTTTCTTACCACTTCTTTCATCTTAGGGTTCAATCGTCGTTGGTGATCAATAACTGGTTTGGCATCAGGCTCCATATTAATTTTATGTGGGCATAGAGTGGGACTAATGCCCTTAAGATCATCAAGAGTATAACCAATGGCAGCATGGTGCTTCCTCAGAGTTTTTGATCATCTCTTTTCTTCATGCTCTGAAAGGTTAGCACTAATAATAAAAGGATATCTCTCCTTTTCATCAAGATAAGCATATTTCAACGTATCGGGTAATTATTTGAGCTCAAACACGGGATGATCCCCAAGTATTTCAACAGGTAAGTTGTGTTTCAGAATAGGCTGCTGATCAAAGAAAATTTGATCTATTTCATTCCTCTCATTCATATGCATGTCATTTTCATGCTCTAGCAAATATTGTTCTAAAGGATCAGTAGGAGGCACAGCAACAGAAGCAAGACCAATAATTTCATCTTTACTAGGCTATTATTTGTCATGGGTCTGTGTACGAAATTTAGAGAAATTGAACTGATGAGACACATCCCCAAAACTCACAGTAACTGTTTCTTTCTCACAATCAACCCTAGCATTAATAGTATTCAAGAAGGGTCTGCCAAATATAATGGGACAAAAATCATCTTCTGGGGAACCAAGAACAAGAAAATCAGTACGATCTTTTATTTTCCCACACAAGACTTCAACATCTCAAACAATCCCCATCGGTGCAATAGTGTCTCTATTAGCAAGCTTAATAGTAACATCAATTTTCTCTAGTTCAACTGGTGCAATATCATGCATGATTTCTTTGTATAAGGAAAAGGGAATTGCACTTACGTGAGCACCCATATCACACAAGCCATGATAACAATGATCTCCTATTTTAACAGAAACAACAGGAATGCCAACAACTGGTCTATGTTTACTCTTAGTATCAGGTCTAGCAATACTAGCCGCTTCATCACAGAAATGAATAACATGCCCATCAATATTATCAACCAAGAGATCTTTAACCATGGCAATACTAGTTTTAACTTTAATTTGTTAAGTGGGTGTAGGTTTTCTAATACGACTCTTGCGAACCACAGTTGAAGCTTTAGCATGTTCCTTTATCCTAACAGGGAAGGGTGGTTTCTCAGTGTAAGCATTAGGAATAACATGATCAACATTATAAGTAATAGTTTCCTCTTCAACTTTAATAGGTTCAACTACTTTCACTTCAATGGGAGGATGATATTAAACCACTTCTCCTTAGGGAGATCAACATGAGTAGCAATAGATTCACAGAAAGAAGGTACTATCTCAGAGTCAGGTCCATATTTAGTGCTAAATTCACAAAAAGCCTCGGTGTCTATAAAGGATTTAACAAAATCAAACTTAAGGTTTATACCTGACTCCTTACCTTCATAGAGTTCCCAATCTTCAGAGTTGCTTTTAATTATTTCCAATAAGTCCTATTTGAATTCAACATCTTTCTTCATAAAAGAACCGGAGCAAGAAGTGTCGATCATGGATCGATCATTATGAGAAAGCCGAGAATAAAAATTCTGAAGAATAATTTCTCTTGAGAGATCATGGTTGGGGCGTCACTATAACATTGACTTAAGCCTCCCCCAAGATTGAGCGATTCTTTCTCCTTCATGAGGCCAAAAATTGTAAATATAATTCCGATCACGATGAACCAGATGCATGGGATAAAACTTCTGATGAAATTCCAATTTCAATCGGTTGTAGTTCCATGATCCAATATCATCACATAGCCAGTACCATGCCAATGCCTTCTTCTTCAAAGATAAAGGGAAAAACTTCTTCTTGACAACATCCTCGGGCAAACCTACAAGCTTAAATAATCCACAAACTTCATCCACATAGATTAGATGCAAATCAGAATGTAGTGTTCCATCTCCTACATAAAGATTAGCTAGCAGTTTCTCTATCATACCCGAATTAATTTCATAATAAATATTTTCAGTAGGTGCAGAAGGTTGAGGAGCGACTCTTTGTGCTTCCGGTCAAGGTGAAGATACCCCGAACAAGCCCCTCAAAGGATTATTTACCATAGTAACAAGAGATAGTAAATTTCAGCACACTATCTAAAATTTTCCTTACCAAGTTCCACTCACAAAAGGCACTTCATTCCCCGACAACGGTGCTAGAAAAGAATCTTGATGGCCCACAAGTATAGGGGATCTACCATAGTCCTTTAGATAAGTAAGAGTGTCAAACCCAACGAGGAGCAGAAGGAAATGACAAGCGGTTTTCAATAAGGTATTCTCTGCAAGCACTGAAATTATCGTAACGGGTAGCAAGTAACAATTGTAACAAAGGTGCAGGAAGGTGGCGCAATCCTTTTTATAGAAAATGACAAGCCTGGACAAACTCTTATATAAAGCAATGCACTCCCGAGGACACATGGGAATTTCTGTCAAGCTAGTTTTTGTCATGCTCATATGATCCGCGTTCATTATTTTCATAACTTGATATGTGGGTGGACTAGTGCTTGGGTGATGCCCTTACTTGGACAAGACTCCCACTTATTATTAACCCCTCTCGCTAGCATCCGCAACTACGAAAGAAGAATTGAGATAAATCTAACCATAGCATGAAACATGTGGATCCAAATCAGCACCTTATGAAGCAATGCATAAACTAGGGTTTAAGCTTCTGTCACTCTAGCAGTCCATCATCTACTTATTACTTCCCAGTGCCTTCCTCTAGGCTCGAACAATGGTGAAGTGTCATGTAGTCGACGTTCACATAACACCACTAGAGGAGAGACAACATACATCTCATCAAAATATCAAACGAATACCAAATTCACAAGATTGCTTATAACAAGACTTATCCCATGTCCACAGGAACAAATGTAACTACTCACAAAACATATTTTTGTTCATAATCAGAGGAGTATTAATGATGATCAAGGATCTGAAGATATGATCTTCCACCAAGTAAACAAACTAGCATCAACTACAAGGAGTAATCAACACTACTAGCAACCCACAGGTACCAAGCTGAGGTTATGAGACAAAGATCGGATACAAGAGATGAACTAGGGTTTGGAGAGGAGATGGTGCTAATGAACATGTTGATGTAGATTGACCCCCTCTCGATGAGAGGATCGTTGGTGATGACGATGGCTTCGATTTTCCCCTCCGGTAGGGAAGTTTCCCCTGCAGAAGAGCTCCGCCGGAGCCCTCGATTGGTTATGCCCAATTTCCGCCTCGAGATGGCGGCGCTTCACCCCGAAAGCTCTGTTATGATTTTTCCAGGTCAAAACCCTCCATAAAGCATAAGATGGGCATCGGAGGGCTGCCAGGTGGGCCTCAAGCCATAGGGGCGCGCCCAAGGGGGTACGGCGTGCCCCTGGCTTGTGACTGCCTGGTGGGGCCCCTGATGTATTTCTTTCACCCAATAATTTTTATATATTCCAAAATAATTCTCCGTAGTTTTCAGGACTTTTGGAGTTATGAAAAATAGGTATCTCAAATTTGCTCCTTTTCCAGTCCGGAATTCCAGCTGCCGGTGTTCTCCCTCTTCATGTAAACCTTGTAAAATAAGAGAGAAAAGGCATAAATATTGTACCAAAATGTGTAGTAACAGCCCATAATGCAATAAATATCAATATAAAAGCATGATGCAAAATGGACGTATCATGCAGCAATGAGGGCAATCCTCAGATCATCGACCCAGTCCACATTATTGCTACTATCATCTTTCAACTCTATTTTCTCCAGGAACGTATTAAAAACATAGGGGAGCTACAACGCGACCTAGCAATCTACAACATAACTTGCAAAGACAATTCTGACTATGTTCATGATAAAAGTTCAACTAATCATATTACCTAAGAACTCCCACTCAAATTGACATTCCTCTGGTCATCTGAGTGATACATGATCCAAATTCACCAACTCAAGTCCGATCATCACGAGAGTTGAGGTGGTTTCAATGGTGAACATCATTATGTTGATCATATCTACTATATGACTCATGTTCGTCCTTTAGATATCTTATGCTCTGAGGCCATGTCTATACATGCTAGGCTCGTCTAGTTTAACCCAAGTGTTCCCCACATGCAACACTGGCTTGCACCCGTTGTATGTGAACGTAGAGTCTATCACACCCGATCATCACATGGTGTCTCGACACGATGAACTATCGCAATGAGGCACACTCGGGGAGAACACAATTTATCTTTAAATTTAAGTGAGGGATCACCTTGTAATGCTATAGTCGTCCTCAGCAAAACAAGGTGCCTAAAAGGACTAACATCACATGCAAATCATAAGTGACATGATATGGCCATGAACTTGTGCTTTTGATCTTCATCTTCAAAGCACCAGCATGATCTCCATTGTCACCGGCATGACACCATGATCTCCGATGGCGACACGTTGATGGAGATCAAGATGATGGAGATCATGGTGTCATGCCGGTGACGCTGGAGATCATGTCGGTGCTTTCAAGATGGAGATCAAAAGAACAAGTTCATGACCATATCATGTCACTTATGATTTGCATGTGATGTTAATCCTTTTATGCACCTTGTTTTGCTTGGCATGATGGTAGCATTATAAGGTGATCCCTCACTTAATTTCAAGATAAATTGTGTTCTCCCCGAGTGTGCACCGTTGCGAAAGTTCGTCATGTCGAGACACCACGTGATGATCGGGTGTGATAGACTCTACGTTCACATACAACAGGTGCAAGCCAGTGTTGCACATGCAGAACACTCGGGTTAAACTTGACGAGCCTAGCATGTACAGACATGGCCTCAGAACAGACGAGACCGAATGGTCGAACATGAGTCATATAGTAGATATGATCAACACGATGGTGTTCACCATTGAAACCACCTCAACTCACATGATGATCGGACTTGAGTTGGTGAATTTGGATCATCTATCACGCGAATGATCGGAGGGATGTCAATTTGAGTGGGAGTTTTTCAGTAATATGATTAATTGAACTCATTATCATGAACATAGTCTGTAGTGTCTTTGCAAATTATGTTGTAGATTACTTGCTCGCGCCGTGGACGTTGTGAACATTTGACAGGCACGTTCTCATGACTACTTGATAGTTTAGTGCGTCATGCATTACGGCTTAGAATTGAGGCTCCGAAACATTTTGAACATCACGGAACATATGAGATGTTCTAAGAGCTGAAATTGGGATCTTAGGCCCGTGCCCATGTTGCGAGATATGAGATCTCCAACAAGATTCTTTGCCTGCAATATGAAAGATAATAGCTCAATCGTTGAGCATGTGCTCAGATTGTCTGGGTGCTACAATCGCTTGAATCGAGTGGGAGTTGATCTTCCAGATAAGATAGTGATTGATATAGTCCTCCAAGTCACTGTCACTAAGCTACTAGAACTTGGTGATGAACTATAGAATGCCAGGGATAGGATAATGATCTCTGAGCTGTTCGCGATGTTTGACACCGCGAAGGTAGAAATCAAGAAGGAGCATCAAGTGTTGATGGTTAGTAAAACCACTAGTTTCGAGAAGGGCAAGGGCAAGGAGGGAAACTTCATGGATAGCAAGTCAGTTGCTGCTCCAGTGAAGCAACCCAAAGTTGAAACCAAACCCGAGACTAAGTGCTTCGATTATGAGGAGAGCGGTTGCTAAAGAGGAATAACCCTAGATACTTGGTAGATAAGAAGGCTGGCAATGACAACAGAAGTATATTTGATATACGTGTTATTGATGTGTACCTTGCTAGTACTCCTAGAAGCACCTGGGTATTGGATACCGGTTCGGTTGTTAAATGTTCGTAACTTGAAATAAAATCTACGGAATGAACAGAGAACTAGCTAAGGGTGAGGTGACGATGTGTGATGGAAATGTTTCCAAGGTTGATGTGATCAACATCGCACTCTCTCTCTACCTTCGGGATTAGTGACAAACCTAGATAAATTTTATTTGGTGTTTGCGTTAAGCATGAACATGATTGGATCATGTTTATTGCAACACGGTTATTCATTTAAGTTAGAGAATAATGGTTATTTTGTTTACATGAATAATACCTTCAATGGTCATACACCCAGTGAGAATGGTTTGTTGAATCTTAATCGTAGTAGCACACATGTTCATAACATTGATGCCAAAAGATACAAAGTTAATAATGATAGTACCACATACTTGTGGCACTGCCGCTAAATGTCATATTGGTATAAAGCGCATGAAGAAACTCCCATGCTACTGGATCTTTGGACTCATTCGATTTCGAATCGGTTGAGACATGCGAACCATGCCTCTTGGGCAAGATAACGAAGGACCCCATTTTCCGGATTGATGGAGCGGGCAAGTGCTTTATTGGAACTGATACATGTTGATGTATGCAATCCAATGAGTCTTGTAGCGTGCGGTGGATATCGTTATTTTCTTACCTTCACTGATGATTTGAGTAGATATAGTGTATCTTTACTTAATGAAACACAAGTCTGAATCATTTGAAAAGTTCAAGCAAATTCAGAGTGAAGTTTAAGATCATCGTGACAAGAAGATAAAAATGTCTGCGATATGATCGTGGAGGTGAATATCTGATTACGAGTTTTGCATACAACTTTAGACAATGTGAAAGTCATTAGACAACTCACGCCACCTGGAACGCCATAGTGTGATGGTGTGTCCGAATGTCATAGTCTTGCTCTATTGGATATGGTGCGGGCTATGATGTCTCTTATCACTTTGCTACTATAATTTTGGGGTTATGCATTAGAGACAACTACATTCACTTTAAATAGGGCATCATCTAAATCCGTTGAGATGACACCGTGTGAATTATGGTTTGATAGAAACCTAAGCTGTCATTTCTTAATGTTTGGGGCTGTGACGCTTGTGTGGAAAATGTTTTCACCTAATGAGCTCGAACCCAAAGCGGACAAATGCATATTTATAGAATACCCTAAGAACAGTTGGGTGAACCTTCTATCTCAGATCCAAGCATAAAGTGTTTGTTGCTAAAACGGGTCCTTTCCCGAGAAAACTTTCTCTCGAAAGAATTGAGTGGGAGGAAGATAGAACTTGATGAGGTTGTTGAACCTTTGTTTCAACCAGAGAGTAGCGCAGCACAGAAAGATGTTTCTATGGAACCTACGTCAGTTGAAGAGGAAGTAAATGATGATGATCATGAAGCTTCGGATCAAGTTACTATCGAACCTCGTAGGTCGACAAGGATGTGTACTACTCCTGAGCGGTATGAGAACCCTATCTTGGAGGTCATGTTGTTGGACAACGATGAATCTATGAGCTATGGAGAAGCAATGATGGGCACGGATTCCGACAAATGGTTAGAGGCCATGAAATCTAAGAAAGGATCCATGTATGAAAAGAAAGTATAGACTTTGGTAGACTTGCTCGTTGGACGGCAGGTCATTGAGTACAAATGGACCTTTAAAATGAAGACAAACGCTGATGGTAAATGTCACCATTTGTAAAGCTCGACTTGTCGCAAAGAAGTTTCCGCCAAGTTCAGGCTTTTGACTGCGATGAGACTTTCTCACTCGTAGTGATGCTAAAGTCTGTTGGAATTATGTTAGCAGTTGCTGTATTTTTTCAATTATGAAATCTGGCAGATGGATACCAAAACATCGTTTCCTTCCTTAAGGAAAGGTTGTATGAGATACAACAAGAAGGTTTTGTCAGTCCTAAGGATGCTAAAAGGTGTGCACGCTTCAGTGATCCTTCTATGAACCGAAGCAAGCATCTCGGAGTTGGAATATACACTTTGATGAGGTGATCAAAGTTTTTGAGTCTATACAAAGTTTATGAGAAACTTGTATTTACAATAAAGTGAGTGGGAGCACTATAGAGTTTCTGGTAAGCATATGTGGTTGACATATTGTTGATCAGAAATGATGTAGAATATCTAGAAAGCATAAACAGTTGCTTGCAAAGAGTTTTTCAAAGGAAGACCTGGATAAAGATACCTAATTGTTGAGCATCAAGATCTATAGAGATAGATCAAGATGCTTGATGGGACTTTCAATGAGTACACACCTTGACAAGATTTTGAAAGAGTTCGAAATGGATCAGTCAGAGAAAGAGTTCTCGCCTGATTTGTAAGGTGTGAAGTTGAGTGAGACTCAAAGCTCGACCACAGAAGAAGAAAGAGAAAGGACGAACATCGTCCCCTATGCCTTAGTCATAGGCTTTGTATAGTATGACATGGAGTGTACCACATCTGTGTGTGCCTTGTCGTGAGTCCATCAAGGGGTACAAGAGTGAACCAGGAGTGGATCACTGGACAGCGGTCAAGATTATCCTTAGTAACTAAAAGACTAAGGGGATGTTTCTCGATTATGGAGTTGATAAAGAGTTCGTCGTAAAGAGTTAAGTCCATGCAAGCTTTAACACCAATCCGGATGACTCGTAGTAGCAATCTGCATACGTATAGTGGAGCAGCCATTTGGAATAGTACCGAGTGGAGTGTGGTAGCAGTGTTTATAGTTTGACATAGAGATTTTCAAAGTACACACGGATCTGAATGTCGCAGACCCGTTGACTATAAGACCTCTCTCACATGCAAAGCATGATCGAGCCCCAGAACTCATTGGGTGTTAGATTCATAACAATGCGAATCACATGGTGATGTGAACTAGATTATTGACTCTAGTGCAAGTGGGAGACTGTTGGAAATATACCCTAGAGGCAATAATAAATTAGTTATTATCATATTTCCTTGTTCATGATAATCGTCTACTGTCCATGCTATAATTGTGTTGATCGGAAACTTAGATACATGTGTGGATACATAGACAACACCATGTACCTAGTATGCCTCTAATGGACTAGCTCGGTTATAAAAGATGGCTATGGTTTCCTAGTCATGGACATGAGATTTCATTTGGTAACGGGGTCACATCATTAGGAGAATGGTGTGATGGACAAGACCAAACTACAAACGTAGCATACGATCGTGTCAGTTTATTGCTACTGTTTTCTGCATGTCAAGTATATGTTCCTATGATCATGAGATCATGCAACTCACTGACACCGGAGGAGTGCATTGTGTGTATCAAACGTCACAACGTAACTGGGTGACTATAAAGGTACTCTACAGGTATCTCCGAGGGTGTCTGTTGGGTTAGCATGGATCAAGACTGGGATTTGTAACTCCGTGTGATGGAGAGGTATCTCAGGGCCCACTCGGTAATACAACATCACAACAAGGCTTGCAAGAAATGTGACTAAGTGTTTATCACGGGATCTTGTATTATGGAATTAGTAAAGAGACTTGCCGGTAACGAGAATGAACTAGGTATGGAGATACCAACGATCGAATCTCGGGCAAGTAACATACCGAAGAACAAAGGGAACATCATACGGGATTAACTGAATCCTTGACATAGAGGTTTGAACGATAAAGATCTTCGTAGAATATGTAGGAACCAATATGGGCATCCAGGTACCTCTATTGGTTATTGACCGTAGAGGTGTCTTGGTCATGTCTATATAGTTCTCGAACCCGCAGGGTCTGCACACTTAAGGTTCGGTGACATTTCGGTAGTATAGAGTTATGTGTGGTGGTTACCGAAGGTTTTTCAGAGTCCTGGATGAGGTTTCGGATGTCACGAGGGGCTCCGGAATGGTCCGGAGGTAAAGATTGATATATAGGAAGTCCTATTTTAGTCGCCAGAAAAGTTTCGGGCTCATCGGTAGTTTACCGGGAGTGCCGGTATTGTACCGGGAGACCATCGGGAGGGGTATTTAGACCCAAGAGGCTACATGGGTTGTGGGAGAGTGAATACCAGCCCTTAGTGGGCTGTTGGAATTCCCACATAAGGACCATGCGGCTGAGAAGAGAAGCCCAAAGAGAAAAAGGTGGAAAAAGGCAAAAAGACCAAAATAAGGAGGAGTCCTAGTCCTACTAGGATTGGAGGAGGATTCCTCCTCTCCTCCTTGGTTTGGCCGAAGCCTAGGGCTGGCCCTTGGAGGTACAAGCCTCCTCCTCTCTTCCTATTATATATACTAGAGGTATTAGGGTTTTTGGAACAAGATTTTCAGCCACGTGCTACCCGTTCTTGTAGTGCATAGTTTCTTCTCTAGATTAGTTTTCTGCAGTGCTTAGGTGAAGCCCTGCCAGAATTGCTCCACCACCATCGCCGCGGTGCCTTCACGCTGCCGGAGAACTCGTCTACCTCTCTGCTCCCACTTGCAGGATCAAGAAGGCAGAGATCGTCATCGAGTCATACGTGTGCTGAACGCGGAGGTGTCATCCGTTCGGCGCTAGATCGGCAGGACCGTGATCAAGATTGCGAGACGGATCATGATGAGATGATGAGATCACGAGACGCTCGGTGATTTGGATCGCGAAGACGTTCGACTACACCAACCGTGTTTGTTAACGCTTCCCGCTTAGCGACCTACAAGGGTATGTAGATCCACTCTCCCTCTCATAGATGCTGATCACCATGGATAGATCTTGCATGTGCATAGGAAAATTTTTGTTTCCCATGCAACATTCCACAACACCCATCACCCACTTGATAGTCACAGTCGAAGATTTAACCGACATGATGGACAATGCCTCCGATGAGGCAGAATACAATGATGAAGAGGACTGTGCCCCCACCGCCGCTAATACTGAGCGATGGGCCGCCACTTCTACTTATGACGTCTACACGGTGGACACTCCTAATGGCGACAAAATGCCTAATAATGATGGAGACAAGTCGGGCGACGTGTCGTCAGGGCGCCGGAAACCGCATAAGCGGTCGAAAGGCAAAAAGGGAAGAAAAGCTATCATTAGCACCGGGGACGGAGTTACCCCCGACGACCACGGCGACCCTGATATCCCCGAACAGCTGTGAGAGGGTCAGGAAAGGCCTGAAGACCAGAGCAACCCCGGCAATGTCAACGACTTTGAGGACGATAACTACCTCCCCCTATCGAGGAGGAGGATATCCCGGCAGCTGATGACTTGGACATCCCTGATAACCATGAAGATCGGGAACTGTTCAGACAGCAGCTCATAGAGACGTCACATGGCCTGAAAGCTAAGGAACGGTAGCTTAAAGCCGAACAGGATGACCTCAATGATCGATGGACAAGAGTCCTCTCAGCTGAGGAAGGACATGGATCTGGTCTATCGGACCAGCCCAAAAAGCTATCCACAAAGAAGGCTGCTGTCACAATTCGATGATGAGCTCACTGATACTCCATCCCCGAAACATACCCCATACGATAAGCCAGACCGCCCTCCTCATGGGTGTGATCGGATGACCGATGACGTCGGTTATAGACCGGCTATGCCCCAGAGGCAGGGAAAGGAGCCACTAGAGCTCAATGACAGGTTCGACCTGCGAGATGACTTAGATCAGAGAGCAGGCCGCACAAGATCCATCTATGGATCCACAGGCTACTCACCCGATAGACGGGACGAGTACAAACCATGGCTCACCGAAGTAATAACATAGACCAGGAATGCAACAGATCTAGAATAGACGCCGATTACACGCACGGCATAGCTAGGGTTCGAGGCGCCGCTCACCCGTTGTGTTTCATAGATGAGGTGATGCGGCATCAGTTCCCAAAAGGGTATAAACCCGTGAACATCAAACAGTAAGATGGGACAACTGACCCAATCATATGGATCGAGGACTTCCTCCTTCACATCCACATGGATCGAGGAGATGATCCCCACGCCTTCAAATATCTTCCCCTTAAACTCAAGGGGCCAACTCGGGACTGGCTAAACAGCGTCCCTGAAAACTCCATCGGATGCTAGGAAAACCTGGAGGATGCATTCCGCTCCAACTTCCAGGGAACCTATGTTCCGCTGCCGGATTCCTCCGACCTAAGTAACGTCGTTCAGAAGCCCGGAGAGTCTGCTCGGCAATTCTGGAATCGGTTTTTGACCAAGAAGAACCAGATCGTCGACTGCTCGGAAGCTAAGGCAATAGCCTCCTTATGGCACAATATTCGGGATGAATGGCCGGCCCGCCATCTCGATCAAGATAAAGCTAGGACTATGTCCGCCCTTACTTCCCTGATGACCCGCTTTTGCACAGGCGAAGACAATTGGCTAGCAAGACGCAGCCACAAGTCCGAAGAGCCTGGAACCTTTGATGTCCAGGATGGCGACAGGAAGCCTAAGCGCAACAAGAACAAGCGTCGGCATAATAATAGTGACGCCAATGATACGGTCGTTAACGCCGGCTTCCGCAACTCCCATCCTGGGTAGTGGAAGAAGCCTCCTAAAGGCAATCGCGGCGGACCCACTCCGCTGGAAAAAATCATGGAAAGGTCTTGCCAAATCCACGGGACTCAAGAGAAGCCTGCCAACCACACACACCACAATTGTTGGGTGTTGAAGCAGCTCGGCAAGCTCCCACCCGAGGATCAAAGCAAGAGCCCTCATAGCAAGGATGAGGATGAGCCTCGGGGTCCGATTGGTGGCAATCAAAAGAAATTTCCTCCGGAAGTCAAGACAGTAAACATGATATACACCACCCATATACCCAAGAAGAAGAGGAGGTGCGCCCTTCGAGAGGTCTACGCTATAGAGCCCATGGCCCCGAAGTACAACCCATGGTCGGCATATTCGATCACCTTTGATCAGCGTGATCACCCGACCAGTATCCATAACGGGGGCTCGGCTGCACTCATCCTCGACCCTATTATCGATCGGTATCAACTCAAAAAAGTCCTAATGGACGGAGGAAGTAGCCTTAACCTGATTTATTCAGACACGATGAAAAAGATGGGCATAGACCCGTCACGAATTAAACCCAGTAACACTACCTTTAAAGGGGTCATTCCATGTGTCGAAGCCCGATGCACGGTCTCCGTTACCCTGGAAGTTGTGTTCGCCTCGCTTGATAACTTTCACAGTGAAGACTTGATCTTTGACATTGTGCCCTTCCGCGGCGGCTATCACGCCTTGCTCAGCCGGACAACGTTCGCCCGTTTCAACGTCGACCCGTATTACGCATACCTCAAGCTCAAAATGCCTGGACCAAAAGGGGTCATCACTGTTAACGGCAATACAGAGTGATCTTTACGAACTGAGGAGCATGCTCCCTTGCATCCGAATTTAGTTACAAAGATGACCGGCAAGTTCCAGCATTGCCGTAAAGGCACGCAAGGTCGGGAAGCGAGCTCGGCTGTAGGCCGAACTCCTAGAGCATTCCTCTCCCCTCAAATAGGGACTCGATCCCCATCGCATGCCCCTAGGACCATCAAAGTACATGCCATGAAGGCACAACTTCGCACTTAATATTCCCATGGGCAGCACTAGGGCAACAAGGGTGGAGTCCGGCTGGACCGGACTACTAGCATTCAATACGTCTTCGGACACAATCCAGGGACCATTGAAGGGTCCACCAAGGGCGTAAAGCTTATTCATAATTTGGTGACTTTTCAAGAGCTTGTTTGGAAGATCCATTCGCCGAACAACCAATATCAGGAGTAAACTAGCAACAGGGCACATCGAGGACATAAGGCCACCCTATACGTTGTGCTCGTTCAGCTAAAAGGGCAAAGGGTGAACCCCTGCGATTGTGTTTCTGGTTAGTCTGGTCATGCACCTCATGGGAGAAAGCCGAAAACTGACTATCATAGTATACGACAGCCGATCTGTGAATTCGAGCCTGGAGTGTTATACTTACATCCTCGTTAGAGGATATTCCATGTTGTGCGAGGGGTTTTCTATCCATGCGAACCATGCGACAGTGGCCTTAGCTGCAGTTCATCCGAACATCACAAAACTCCGGGGGCTAGTCCTGAGACACCCGTAGTTCTTTTCACGCCCTACAGCTAAGTGAAAGAAACAAGGCACTATAGTCCGATTGCCTAGTCCGCCGCACTCTACCGCCTTCGGGTTCCGATCACTCGGCTAAGGAATATTGTGCATTGGCAAAGACACGCCATGTAGTATCTACATGGGAGCTGAAGCCGATGACTCGCATCTTTCAGTTTCAAACGACCACACAGGAGTTGTAAAGGAATGCAAAAAAATCAAAGCTGAATAAATAACTTATAACATTAAAAACTTTGAAAAAGTCTTCGGACGCATTACAATTAATTTGAATATATTATCGCCCGAACACTGAGAAGCTATCGCCCTAGCACCTTCCATTACTCCGGCGAAGTATAGCTCGGGGTGTCTATGCTCCTTCCTGGGAGGCGGAGGGGCAGTGGCTACCTTCATCGGATCCAGCCCCAGCCAGTGCACCTTGGCCTTGGCAAGGGCCATACGGACTCCCTCGATGCAGGAGGAGTGCTTCACGGTGTCGAGGCAGGGAGAAGCAGCAATTAACTTATGCACCAGGCAAAAATAGATGCCTGGTAGTGGCTTGTCAGGCCGTAGGCAGATGTAGAGGTCCTTCATGGCCGGCTCCGCCAACTTGTGCAGATCCATTAGCTGCTTCAACCACTCCACAAGAAGAGGAGGGCGCTCGAGGGCTCCGAACTGTGCCCAGAACAGACGAGCTTCATCTCCTTCTTCCTTCATGGTGAATATCTGATTGGCGTCCGCCACGCTCTTCTAGAGATCGGAGGAGGTGCCTGAAGAACGCCACACCTGGGTAAGCAATTTGAATTTGCTATCCCCGAAGATGCACTATAGTAAGTATGGCTTACCATCCATTATGTCCTTCGCTTGGCGGACCTGCTCCTCATAGAACCGTATGTCCACCCACTCCTTTTGAAGACCGTTCTTCAGGGTGGACAGTTCGGTCGCGCTCTCCTTGCACTTCTACTCAAGGGCCTCGCACTTCTGGCTGGCATCCTTGAGCTCCTGCTGGACCTCCTCCACACGAGCCTCATGCTTGTCGCTGGTGGCTCATAGGGCGGAGAGGGCGGTAACCGCTTCTTTGGCCGCCGCCCTCTTGACGGCTGCTTGGTCTTTCGCTTGTGGAGCTCGGCCTTGAGCCTCTCCACCTCTTTCGCCGAAATTGTTTAAACATTAAAACACTATGAAAACTACATGGGCAGTGTTTGGGTAAATGTGTTCTGGCAAAGGTATTCGGACTTTGTTTTGACCTACCTTGTGCCTCGTTGAATCTTCTATTGAGGGTACCAACTTCATCCTCAGAGCATTTAAGCTTTCCATTCAGTTCGTCCAGTTCGGCGCCATTTATGGCCGCTGCCAATGGCGAAGCCTGCAATACACATGCGGTTGACATGTTACATGGGTTCTATACTCCCAAAGTGTATTCAATCCGATCATATATTCGACCTTATTAGGGGCTAAACTAACACTCCATGATTGACCCCTAGGTAAGTTTTTTTTCAAACTCACCTAGGTCTCGGGGGCTGCCATATACATATAATTAAAATAAGTAAAAACTTAGCAAATAAGAGCATCATGTGACTTACTTGAAAACCTGTCAGGAGGCCTTTAAAGGCCTCCTTCAGTCCGTTGTCGATGGATTGAATGCTCTGTAACACTGTACCCATAAGGGTGCAGTTCTCTTCAGAGATGGAGGTGCTCGATAGAGCCTCCTCCATGACCAGCCACCCATTGGCCGGTGGCACCGGTGGTGACCGGATAACCCGATCAAAAACCGGATTTTGAACCAGTACCTCCGGAGGCATGGTGCGCTCCGGAGATGCCCTCGGAGGGGACTGAGCGGTCGCTCGTCCGGCCTCCTTAGTGTCCGGGCGGGGTACCTCCCCCCTGTGTTCGGTGACCGAGGTATTAGCCTTGGCCATTATGTCATCTCCCCACCGCCAGTGCCTGTCTCCATAGGAGCATGTTGGGATGTCACCTTCGCGGTATCCTTCGCAGCGCCTGGAGTGATGGGATGCGATGTATTCCCACTCTCTACTAGTTCGGCGAGCGGGGTCTCCCCATCCGATATCTAATCGGTGGGAAGGACACGCTTGGGGCTGCAAAATCGATAAGCACCTATGTGTTAATAAACTCTAAACCTGTTAAAGGACGAACAAGGGGTCTTCAGATCCTAAACTTCGGGCCGGGGGCTTGACCCTGAGGTCCCTTCATGGAACCACCTCGAGGTCATTGGACTCATTGTCTGAGTCTGAGCTATCATCGGACAGGATAACATGTGCTCGACGCGTTCTCTTCTGGGTAGGAGGGGGTACCTCCTCCGAGGCGCCCGATGACGCTTCCCTCTTTCTTGCGAATCGGGAATTACCTTCCCCCTCGACTTCGTCCTCCTCTTCTTCCTCCTACTCCTCCTCTTCCACTTCCTCTTCCTCCTGATGCTCCTCTTGATTCGAGGAGGCATGAGTTTCCCCGGACACGGTCTCTGAATGGTCCCTGATGCGAAGGCCACCGCGGCCTGGTTTCATATTCTTCTCCTTCTTCATGGGGGCCTTGTAAGGCTTCTCCACGAGCATTTCTGCCAACAGCCTGGACCTGGCGACTTCGTGCTGAGGTGTCAGACTGCTGATGTTAACGGCTTTCCTTAGCCATTTCTGCAAGGGAATGATCAGAAGAAACATTATGGATCCTCTTTGAGAAAAGCAAAGTTGATCAAGCAGAAGTGTATCATACCACGATGGCGGGCTTGGAGGGGTGCAGTCCCCTGTCTTCCTCCTAGGATGGCCAGCTCTCCTGTGACTTGAAGAGAGCCTTCCATAGCTTCTCCCGCGTAGTGCGGAAGAGGTTTCTAATTGTGGGTGCATCATCAAGCTGATGAGCCCACAAGAGAGTATCCCGGTGCTGGCAGGGGAGGATGACTCTCCAGAGCATCACCTGGAACACATTAGTCAGCCTGATGTCCTTCTCGACCATGGAGCAAATGCGCTTCTGCAGGTCGTTCACCTCCTTGCTCGGTCCCTAGCTAAGGCCCTTTTTGATCCATGAAGCTAGTTTAGTGGGGGGACTAGATCTGAATTCGGTAGGAGGAATCTGACCTTCTACTCGTGGTTCTAGGATGTAGAACCACTCCCTCTGCCAAGCCTTGATGGTGTCGATGAAGGTGCTCGATTGCCACACGACACGGATGAGCTTGCCAATGACAGCTCCGCTGCAGTCTGCATGCTTCCCGCTGACGCACTTTGGCTTGGCGTTGAACACTTTGAGCCATAGCCCAAAGTGCGCCTCGACTCGCAGGAAAGCCTCTCAGACGAGGATGAACGCCGAGAGGTGCATGAAAGAGTTCTGCCGGAGGTCGTGGAAGTCAAGGCCATAGAAAAACATCAACCCCCTGACAAAGGGGTGGCGTGGGAATTTTTAACCCCCTGGTGAAGTTGGGGAGGAAGACCACCCTTTTGCCCGGCCGGGGAGTGGGGATCACTTGGCCCTCCTCCAGTACACGATGAGGGATGTCAGCGGAGAGGTAGCCGGCCTTATTGACGTTGAGGATGTCCCGGTCGGTGCCTGTGGAGGCCTCCCACTGGTCGTTGGATCCCGCCATTGATGAGCTCGAAGGTGGGGGCAGAAGACCTAGATCTGTGCTTTGGAGGCACGGAGGAATGGAAGACAGAGAATGCAAAAGGGGAGCATGAATAGGCTTTGGGGTTTTCTTCCCCTTTTATAAGGCTTATCGATTCGGTCTCCCCTTGTTGCGCCATGAATCCCTTCACTTCCCGAGACGTGTGAGCCATTGCACGCGCATGATTAAACATATCCCGTGTAAAACGGGGCACCGTCGGCACATTGATTGATCGTGTTGATTGAAACAGCCTCGAACCGCGAATCAAGCTTTTGTAAATGGCTTGGCGGTCGTGATGGGCCTTGACATTTCATCAGAGAGGTCATCATAGGAACATTATTTACCCCCTGACCTTTGGCCTTCAAGGCCGGTCTATTTACAGTGTTCGAACGCGCCACTTTGCGGAAAGCTACTTGTCATCGGAGGTCGAACTAAGTTCTGCGAGAAGAATTCACCTTGCAAGCCGAAGACCCTTGGCATTGGAGGAAAGTTCGGGGGCTACTGAGGGAGTTCTAGATTAAGGGGTCCTCGAGAGGCCGACCTATCTCTATGGGTTGGACTATATGGGCCACTTATCGAACACAAGATTCATTGAAGACCTTATCTCCAAGATGGAAGCTCCGGGAAGTACGGCTTGTGCTCCACGTTTGATGTAGCGAATAGGCATGTTTATCTTTTTGGCGTGTAACTGACCATGTGTAAACCCTAGGTACCCTCGGTTTTTATATAAGCCGGAGAGTTTTAGGTTAAAGGGATAGAACAACTCATCTAGGGTTAGCTATTCGATCTCGAGGTAGATCTCTGTAACCCCCCATACCATCAATATAACCAAGAAGGACGTAGGGTATACCCTCCATAGGAGGGCCCGGACTTGGGTAAATCTGTGTCCCCTTCGTCTCGTGTTACCATTGGTTCTAGTCTAACGGTTCGGTACCCCCTACCTGAGATCCGCTAGTTTTGACACCGAGATTAGGGAAGAAGTGTGACGGTGTGGTTGACACGCCGGTGATGGACTGAAGCTTCCGGTCTAAGCGATATATGAGGATTGGCCCAAGATATTTTTATACCACATCACACACGTTTCATAATCAAGACCTGTTTGCGATATATTTGATTTTCAAATTGCTTTGAAACGAAAAATGAAGTTACATTGGCAATTGAAGGTGTTTGGATGGTAATAACATTTATCAACAGTGAACTTGCAACTATTCGACTGTGTGTTAAATATGGAATAATTGTGGGTTGTTTAGGCCTTTTTAAACATTTAAATAGTTTTTTAGACATTTCATGTGCATAGTTAAAATTTGAACTGCAGTTAAGCACATACTAGAGTGCACCTGAACGGGTTGAAAATCAACTATTTGTCACTAGATACATGTTTTGGTCCCATGCAATAAATGGAAATTAAACGAATTCCAAACCTCTCGGTATTTTGTCTTGGTCGTAGATTTTGAGAAGCCGTGTTTTCAAATTCCAGTAAATCCAAATATCATGAGAAATTCATGAAACTTGGCATGGTGTCATGTCATGGGGCATGTGTGTTGTGGTAAAAATAATGCCTAGTTCAGGACAAGTTTTCGCACAAACCTCTTACAAACCGAATATTCTCACAAGAAGCCATGTGGTTCCGGTAGGGACAGTTCACATTTGATGTGGGAAAGAACATCCGATGTCTCCTATAGCCTTGAATTTATTTCTAGAGTCTCCATAGATTAACATGAATGTGTCGTGCCAAACAATGGAATCTTACAGAGTTCGTTTGGTATTTTAAGTACATTAATTAATTTTTCTAGGCATTCAATGTGCATAATTCAAATTTGAACTACAATCACATTGCACAATCCAGCTCTTGAAAATATGTCGAAAAACCATATATGTTTCCCCAGCTGCACGTTTAGGTCCCACACAATAAATGGGAATGAATTTCAAACATATCATCATCTTGGCTCTACAGCAAACATCGGGAAACGTAGTGTTTAAATTCATGTAAATGCAAATCTCGACAGAAATTCATGAAAATTGGGCGTGGTGCCATCGATTGCCATGTCGTGTGTGTTGTGGTAAAAAATTGCCCAATTTTGGACAAGTTTTAGCACAAAGCCTCTTACAAACCGAAGGTTTTCACAAGAAAGTAGTGTGTTCCGAGAGGGAAAGTTCACATTTCATGTGCAAAACAACATCTGTTGTCTCTTCTCGCCTTAAATTTATTTCTAGAGTCACCATAGAGCAACACATGACAGTCATCCTAAACTGTGGATTTTTTCCAGGGTTCGTGAGACCTATTTAACACATTAATTGAGATTTCTGGCCTTTTAATGTGCATAATTCAAATTTGAACTACAATCACAAGGTCCAAGATATAAAAAATAGGTTGAAAAATATATGCCTTTCCCTAGATGCATGTTTAGGTCCCACGCAAGAAATGCGAATGGATTTCTAACATCTCATTGATTGTTGGCTCGGTCACAAACATTCAAATACTTGGTTTTCAAATTCCCGTAAATCCAGAACTCGTCGGAAATTCATGAAACTTGGCATGGTGTCGTGACAAGGGCAGACATATGCCGTGGTAAAAAAATTGTCCAAATCAAACATGTTCTTCCACAATCCCCTTACAAATCGGAGCTCCTCACAAGAAGCTTTGTGGTTTTGATAGGGAACATTATATATGCATGCCACATATGCGAGCAAAAAGACATCTGATGAACAACATAGACATGTAGGTGCGAAATGCAAAAATATGAATAAATTAAGGGATCATCTGGCTTTCAAATGCATTAATTGAGTTTTTGGTGCATTATTTAATGTGCATTATTCAAATTTGATCTACAATCACAAGGTCCAGGGCGGCAAAATGGGTTGAAAAATCATATATGCGTCTTTGGATGCATATGTTAGGTCACATGTAAGAAATGTGGATGAATTTCATACATCTAAGCAAGGCTCGGCCATTGAAAATCGAGAAACTTGTTTTCCAAATTCTTGTAAATCCAAAACTCCGTCGAAAATTTATGAAACTTGGAATGGTGTCATGACAAGGCACAGATATGTCGTGGTAAAAGAAATACCAAGTTGGACATGTTTTGTCACAAGCCTCTTAAAAACATGAGGTTCTCACACAATAAGCTATGTCAAGTGGTTTCGTAAGGGAACATATGCATGCCACATCTGCGGGTGAAACGGCATCCCATGCATCTTCTGTCCTTGATTTTATTTCCTAGAAACAACATAAAGCAATAGGTGTGTACTACAAACATATGAAATTATTAAGGTTTCATATGGCTTTTTATACATTAATTGAGTTTTATGTGCATTTAATATACATAATTCAAATCTGAACTACAGTCACAAGGTCTATGTTGGGCAGTTCCTCATCATATAAAGGACAAATATGTTGTGGTATTTTTAGTGTCCACTTTGAAAGAAGTTGCAAGCATTATTAATAGCCAACAAAGGCATTTTGCAACAAAAATTTGTCACGTTACCATCCCAAACGGGCATATTATTTATAACTCGTGGACTTTCTACAGACCATTTACATGCGAACCACGTGTCGCTATCTCTATTGGCAAGGAGGTAGCGTGCGGACAGGTGTTTGAGTAGATGGGTGGCATGCGAGCAGTGTCCTGCGCATGCTCATCGGGGTGGCATGTCCTTTGCAAGTTGTCAAAGACATTTCACACTGAATAACCGTATGCAAACCGGGGGCAATTGTTCCTTCCCTACTAAGCGAAACTAAAATTTGGCTCGAAGGATTTTTTTCATTGCATCATCGCAAACGGTTGTGAATGATGACTCGTGTGCTCTTCCCGATGCTACACCTGTTACTGGTGCTAACTATTGAGGTTGTCATGTATGCAAGAAAATCGGATGTCGAAAGGTAATTAAGGAGAGATATGAGTTTGGTGACCACATGAAGAAACAGTGCCAAGCGCGTGAACCTTGGCAAAACACTTAAATGAAGGAAACTCACCAATGAATGCAAGATTTTAGTTGCTAAATCATTAAATGAAGGGACCTTAGCAACAATGCATTATGGACTTGAGTTGCTAAGACATTTAATACACTAAGCACCCCATGTAAGCACCGACCGATGCACTGGTAGCAGGAGTCGGGTAAGATTTGAATGTGTCATATTGGGTAAATTTTCATTTGTCAAATTGGAAACACTGAGATTTGTCCAATTTTTCAGGAACAAAATCACTATTACGGTGCAATTTTGCAACTCAAATTCAGTAAACATAGATTTCGTACATAGATCAAGCATTGGTCTTTCTACAAAATAGTTCAACTCAACAGCTGAATCGAACAAACTTTTCCCCATTTGTTGCCAACCACGTATTGAAATAGCTAGTTCAACTATATATACTTGCTAATTTAAAGTACGTGGTACAGTTCAGCCATATTTATAGTTAGATTAACTAAACAAAATAGCCCCTAAATATAACTCTGGAGCGGCTTCGTAGTACTGCCAGCAGCCTTCTCCTCTGCCGAGCATGTTCAGTAAGAGGCAGAGGAGGAGAAGCCTAGCAACAAGTTGGAGGAGTCAAATTTGTTGGCTTCCTCTGCTACCCCCCCCCCCCCCCGCTCCTGACGTGCCTCCTCAAAGCGGCAGGACTTGGTGTAGATCTCCTTTATGCATCATAGTTGCGGCCTCTGCTGCGGCCACAATGGCAGTGAGGCTTTGTGCCTGCTCTACTTGGTGCTCCACCTTCTCATGTAGGAAGTTGATGTAGCGTGCTAGGCCACTATCTCAAAAGCCGAGAGGCTATGCTTCGATGCCGGCCTCCTCCTCCCGCCTTCAGGCCAAGGTGGTGGAGCGGGTGATGGCCCCGGCGGCTGACCGTTGGGTGGCTACCAAGGCAGACGCTGGTGTGGTGGCGGCCAAGGAGGTAGCTGGTGGGTGGCGAAAAAGGCGACCAGCGATGGGCTGGGGGCCACAACGGTCGCTGGCAGCAGCTACCTTCAGGCAAATGTGGAGGAGTATGTGGTGGGTGCCGTGCACACAGCCAACAAGGACGCCACACGCTTCTGGGTACTGAGTCGCCGACGTGATGTAGCCTCCCAGCTGGAGTTGCCCTCTGGCAGAGTGGCGGAGCGACAACGATGGACATGTGCCATTGGCGATTGGGAGAGACGCAAACTTGGGAAGCTACGGGCAGGGAGGGGATGGATGCTATGTGGAGAGGCCAGCCATGAGGGTTTATAAAACAGGCATGCCGAACGGGTAGCTTGCGCGCGTTCCTGCACGGTTGCGTACGAACGGGAAGCTTGCACGCGTTCCTGTGCGGTTGCATGGGAATGGGAAGCCCAAAAGAAACATTATGCGGTTCTGAAGCATTGGGTGTTTGGGGCATTTCAACGCGCCGGGCGAGAAGCTTGCGCGGGAACCTGTGCGCTCCTGAAGCGTGCACTGGAATCCTCGTGCGGCAACGCGGTGACAAGATGGGACGGAGGTGGGACAAATGACTAGTACACAGACCGTTAATAATAATAAAAGTTTGCATTTTATTACAAAGCAAACAATTGTTTTGTACGCACCGTCGCGAATGAATGTACGCATGAGGCGGTTAATGTGGCCTTGGCGCTCTGTGCTCGTGTCCGTGTGCGCCTGCTTGAAAGGGTCCACGCACGAACGATCACGTACATTCGGGGAGCCATATGCAAGCGGTTGCGTCACTCCTGGCGCCACCATGGAGTAAAGTGCTACAAAAACTGTCATGCGGTTGATGCGGCCATTTAACTTTGCCTCTTCCACCTTCTGATCATGCCACATAACACAAGAAGCACACCCTCGATGGCAACTAATAGAGAGAGGATGCACATCTCTTCATCGCTTCAACCTTCCCGTGCGGATCCAATGGCGGCTGCCGGCGTTGAGTGGCAGTTCGCCACTATTGTCAAAGTGGACACACACATTAGGAAGACGGACCTCTCGATGGTGTCCACCAACGAGCCGGTCATGGTCGTGAACTCCATCGACACGTTGGAGCAGCTGCTTGCTAAGGATGGCAAGTACAAAGTGGTCAACTTCAACCTCGAGTACACCGGTGGTCGTGTCGGGCATGATCAGAAGGTTGTCGTCGCCCAGTTGTGCGTGTGCCATGACATGCTCATCTACCACTACTGCCTGGCCACAAGTCCTTGCGAGCATTTTGCCAAGTTTGTCAACAGCCCCGACTACAGGTTCGCAACGGTGGACACCACCAATGATCTAAAGGTGCTCAAGACTTCGGGCTTGTCCTGCCAAAAGCTTATCAACATCCAAGGTCAGTACAGGGTCTGGGGCGGTGAGAAGAAGAAGCAGAAAGACTCCCTGGTTGACCTCACCGCGGCCATCAGCAACCCCTACTACAAAGACATGAAATCTGAGTGACACAAGGACAAGACTGCCTGGCACACGGCATGGGTGAACGAACTAGATGAAGAACACATCAAGTACGGGGCCAAGGATGCGTACACCGGCTACGAGATATACATGAGGATCATTGACAAGAGGAAGTGCCTCCTTCCTACAGACCATGAGGGGTATCCAGAAGAAGAGCAGTGTCGGCAACCGTCGTGAGAATAACAGTATGATTTGGTGATCGTCTACTTCTTGTAAATTTATATTGAGGAATGTACATGTGTTGTGTAGTCACTTATGTAACTGTATGTTCAAGTTGGTTATGCAATAATAATGTTGGTGTTCTGTAGAAAAAGCATAT
The DNA here is from genome assembly GCA_022496015.1 of Hordeum marinum. Classification (NCBI taxonomy): domain Eukaryota; kingdom Viridiplantae; phylum Streptophyta; class Magnoliopsida; order Poales; family Poaceae; genus Hordeum; species Hordeum marinum. The sequence continues at coordinate 411,113,308 of CM039678.1, read as the reverse complement.
GGATCTTGTGCAAACTGAGAAAATCACATCTCATGCAATTATTAGCAGCAATCGTGTGCCCACAACACACACAGGTTGTGAGGATGAACCGTTTGGGTTATTGTTGGTCTTCCCACACATGTCTGAATAATGAACTGTTTGTCGGGTACCCACAAAACACACGGTTGTCACGATGAATCGTTTTGGTTATTATTGGTCTTCACACAATTCTGATGAATGAAATGTTTGCCGGGTATCACACACGCCTTCTTAAGCTCACTCATTTGTGTTATTCTAGATCAGCGCAAACAGTTTGTCCGAGTGAACGGTATGCCGCACTACGCACGCGTATATAGTTTGTTAACCATTTCTGTTATCTTCCGTAATCACAAGCAGTTCATAAGAACAAAATGTATGCAACACATCACATATGCAAATATTTGCTTCGTCGTGCATGGTTTTCGTCATTGGCAGTGTAGCTTGAACTATACCGTTTGCGATTGATGGATCACACACGGTTTGGTCGAAGGGTCTCTGAATAATGTTCCGTCTTTGGACCATCCTACAGTAGTGTGTAAAGTATCTCGAAGCAAAGGTAATGTAACATGGTAACCAATGGTCCACTCGAATATCATTCATATACTCATGGTGATCGATATGGACATCCAAAGTTCCGCTATCGGTCATTGAACAAAGAAGTTCCGTTCATGTCTATGAGCTACCAAACCTACGGGTTCACAAGATTAAGGTGATCACGATATGATGAGTGTTAGTAGGACGAGATTATTGAGGATTTATTTGTGGTATTATTTCATTAATATTCAGAATAGTTTTGAGAGGATCCGGAAAAGTTTAGGGGTCACCAGAAGGGTTTCGGAGAGTATCACGTAGTACTGGGTATTACTGATAAATATATATAGGTTGAAAATCTTTTCAGGGATGTTAAGTTATATATAAAATGGTATGAAAGTACTCAGAACAAATTTATATTTAGTTAAATATCAACGGGCCTAAAAATTCCATGAGGTGGAAGGCCACTTGGGCCACGAGGGCCCAAGTGGAGGAGGCGCCCCCTTTTCCTTATGGGGGGGCGGAATCCTACTAGGGAGGACTCCAAATCCTCCCCCCTTTGGCCAGAGCACCAAGGAGGGTTTCCCTCCTTGGTGGTTGCCACTCCCTCCTACTCTAACCTATATATACTTGAGGTATTGTCCCTATGGGACACATAAGTTTTGGAGCCTCCTCTAGTTCTTCTAGTTCTAGTTAGGTCCTAGTTGACTAATTAGAGCTAGCTTTGGTTCCACTAAAACTCATAATTAGAAGCCTAGTGTGACTAATGTCCTCCCACTAATTCTCCAACGACAATAGCTCTGGATGGGAAACCATTGTCGGATCGTGAAGAATGCATGCTTGCAACCAAGTAGAGAGGTCGTGCTTTTGGTCTTCAGTTCGAGGGATCGTTCATCTACGGTTCGAGGGACTCCTAGTACCATCTTCGTCGTCACGCTCTTCTTCAGCTACAACTCGGCGACGGTAACAATCGTGATCCCAAACGTTACCGTATCTTCATAGTGTTCCCGGTTGACCATAGGGCGTTTTTTTGTTTTCTATTACGTTTTCCAACAGACTGCACCTTAGCAAAGAAAGTAAGTGCCCGATGGTTCATGCAATGGTGTATCGTTGTCTCGTCGGGAGCCTCAAGTATTTAATTTGTGCACGACTTGATATCGCATATTGAGTGGGATTCCTTGGTAGATACATGGAGAATCCCACTATAGATGACATGGGGGTTCCTTAGTAGATACATGGGGGGTTGTTAAACATATTCTGAGGTATGATGAAGGAACTATGAATTATGTTTTGTTCATTACCAAAGACAAGAGAAATACAACTTCCTCCTGCATGGTTTCAGTGATGGTGATTTGATCAGAGATGTGATGATCGCAAAAGCACGACCGGTGTGATATTCTACCTTGGATCCAACCGTGTTAGCTGACTCTTAGAAGCAAAAGGTGGTAAATCATTCATCTTGTGAAGCTGAATATGTAGATGCAACAACTAGAGAATGTCAAGGAATTTGGCTTAGCCAATTGTTGACCAGCCTGATTGACAAAGAGGTTGATCATGTAACACTGAAAGTTGATAACCAATCAGCCATCTCTCTAACTAAAAACCATGTGTATCATGCATGAGAGGAGTAACTACATCAACATGAAGTGCCTCTTCTTTAGATATTGTATTGACAAAGGATCAACTGCAGTTGAGTATGTCAACACAAATGATCAACTAGTAGACATCCCGACCAAACCTCTTGAGAGAATGTTAAGAGATGAGAGATAAGATTGGGATGGATATGGTGGACAAGATGCACCAAGATTAATGAGGTAAATGTTGAAGTTAATCTTCTTGCATTTGTATAATGTAGTCTTTGTCTAAGACCACCCACAATGGAAAGTAACATAGAGTAGTAACATCCATATATTACTAGTCTAGTTACTACCTCCATAGTGGGTGGTAACATCAAGGTGGTACAGAGGAGTTTTCATTTATTAGCCTATAGACTCATCTTGTCTTAGTATGTGTGATGTTACTCATAGTATGAGTAACTAGCTATGTTACTCAATTTGTCTCTCTAATCATTAACTAGGTGCCACATCATGTTTTTTGCTTAGGTGGCATCTATGTTACTACCTATGTTACTCCCATTGTGGGTAGCCTTAGATTCTATACACGTGAAGGTTATACTCACGTTTAAAGTTGTCCCGGTGCTTTACGAGCTGCACTCGCATATTCACTACAGGAATCAGCAACTTTGCCGTCTACCATAGCGGACCGCAAAGGCATGCATGGCGGACGGCAAAGGCTTTGCCGTCTGCCAGCAGACGGCCAACCGTCCGGCTGAATAAGCTACGTTAAAGGGCGCTTTGTCATCTGCTGGCAGACAGCAAAGATGCTTAGGTCTTTGTCGTCTGCCAGTAGAGGGCAAAGACCGTGGACGGCACACATGGTAGCTTACGTCCGTTAAGTGGTTAACGGTGTGCTTTGTCGTCTGCTAGCAGACGGCAAAGATGCAAAGTTCTTTGTCGTCTTCCAGCGGACGGCAAAGCAACGGTTCTTTGCTGGCCTATGTGGCTTCCTTGCTGTCAGCTGGTAGACAGCAAAGATGCAAAGTTCTTTGCCGTCTGACAGCAGACAGCAAAGAAACCACATAGGCTAGCCTAGTGCCACCCCGGGTTGCATAGGTAGCTGCAGCTTTGTCGTCTGCCAACAGACGGCAAAGAACCTGTATAGCCCCAGTTTTTTTTGTTTTTTCTTAAATTCATTCAATTTCACAGAATCTCATATATATATATACATTTCAAAATACTTTCAACAAGCATACCAACACATATCCAACAACAAGTTACCAACACAGATCCAACAACATATCCAACAAGTTTCCAACAAGATATCCAACAACAAAGTTCATCGTACACAATCAAAACAAAAAGTAAGCACAAGGAGAAGAGTAGACTCCATCAATGCAAGCTTCCTCATCTAAAGCAAATCTGCAAATTGGGAAAAAAGAAAGTTAGAAGGAGAAGGAGAAGAAGAAGAAGAAGAAGAAGAAGAAGAAGACTAGCTAGAAGAAGAAGAAAAAGAAGAATAGGAAGAAGAAGAAGAGGAATTTTTTTTCTTCTCTATCTTTTTCTCCTCTCCTCTTCTTTATCTTCTTCTTCTTCTTCTAACTAAGGTAGGTAAAAATGCCCTTTTTTATCTTAGCTAGGTAAAATTGCTAAGTGTAGGTCATTTTAGAGCTAAGCTAGGTAAATAGGTCATTTTGGAGCTTCGTAAGGTTATTATGTCATTTTCGAGGAAAATAAGCTAAGTCTATGTCATTTTGGAGCTAAACCAAGGTTATCATGCCATTTTTTACCTAAGTATGCTAAGTATGTCATAAATGAACTGAAGAAGCTAAGTATAGATCATTTTTCAGCTAACCTAGGTAGTTATCCCATTTTTTAGCTAACTAATCATATTTACTCATTTTGGAGGACAAAATGGCAAGTGTAGGTCATTGTAGAGCTATCCTAGTTATAATCGGTCATTTTGGAGGTAGGTAAGGTTATTTTGTCATTTTGGAGGAAAATAAGCTAAGTCTATGTCATTTTGGAGCTAAACCAAGGTTATCATGCCATTTTTTACGTAAGTATGCTTAGTATGTCATAAATGAACTAAAGAAGCTAAGTATAGGTCATTTTGGAGTTAAATTGGTCATTTCTTAAGCTAAGTATGCATTTTTTAAGGAAAACACTTGGTAAAACTTATGGAGGTGAAGGACCAGTCGGGTTTGCGCGAGGGTGAGATGGAGAAGGACCGGTCAGGGTTGCGGCAGAAGCAGAAGGACCGGTCGATGCTTGTCGGGAGGCACGCTGCACCAAAGATCATTTGTATTGTCTCCTTAGCATGATGCAACTCAAATGTGAATACTAGTAACTAATGACCATTCAAATGAAACTCGCCATGGGTGCTATAGCAATCTGGGGCATCGACGGAGGGGTCTGACCATTGTTCTGGCACATGGTCTGCACATTTTTTTTCATGAGTCGGTCATATTAGTTAGTGATGAAACGAACATTACGTGCATGATTTGGCTAATATGCAGGAGAAAGTTACCACGAGGAGCTCGTATAGGGCCTGGTGAGATGCATCGTTCCGGTTCCTCTCCTCCTCCAATAGCCTAGCCGCCCTCTCCTCCATGTCCCTCTCCCTCTACGTTGCCTGCCTGTTTGCCTCCGCTAGAAGCTCCTGGGCCCTTGCCTCGATGGCGAGCTCCCTTGGCCGTGGACGAGGCCTTATCTCAGGACCGAAGCTCGTCTGACGCTTCTTGATATCCGGTAAGTTCTAGGATAACTTATTAGTCCATCCGCAATGGCTATCGGGCCATGGGGCCTCCCGCCACCAGATATCATCACAAGCTTTGGATCAAAAGGACTCTGGCTTGGGTTGAAGTCCTCACCGTTCCTCGCCTTTCCCTCATCTCTGTACCTCACGAGCTTGTTGTGGGAGGAGATGTTGCTGAAGCTCTCTGGATGATCGAGGTTATCCTCAGAGAATACCTTGGCCTTCTTGTACGAGGCAGTATGGGCCATGGCGTAGAGGTCGAACAGGGGTGGCACCTCCTTCTTGTTTTGTCGCACCTAAAAGAAAGGAACAAAATATTAGTTAAGGGTTCAAGCTAGCATGAAGAATGAAATTGCATGAATCATGAAGCAAACCACATACCCAGTGATCCCCTTACTCAAATAGGTTGGAGCTCCCTTGATGGTGTGGCACACCTTTCATTTGGGCATGCTTATCCTTGGCCTTGTTGTGGTCGGTTAGCCATTTGGGAGAGCACCACTCATCCACCAATGCCTCCCAACAATCCATCCTATCCGCACACCATCTCGGGGGCACCTAAGTTAGACAAGAGAAATTTCAGTGCTACGCCTACGAATCAAATCAAGGAAACTAAGTACAAGGCCTTCAGAATAGGTAATTACCTTCATGTACTTCTCCTTACTCGGAAATTTTTTGCAGCACTTCTTCTTGGCCCTCTTAATGTTAGTCGAGGCGTAGTAGTCTCGAATAGCCTACACCCGAGCCTCGTGCCATAAGTTCTGAAGTAGGCGCTCGCACTCGGCTATGAGAACAATAGCCGCGTCCACCTCGTGTTCCTCAAGACACTTGTAGAAGGTCGGCAATCAAACAAGACAACACTGATTAGTACAATCACTAGGTGATGTTGATTTTTAATTCTGTGAAGGAGAAATTACCCAAAACCGACGGATCACAATGTCGACCACCGTCTCGCACAAGACACCATCGATCCTCTCCTCCGGTGGGGCCTTATCATACTGCAGGGGTTGGAAACATGACCCTGGTGTCCGCAGGCCCAACCAGGTCCTTGGTTTGCTTCTCCGGCACCACTTCCCGGGGAAGGTCCATTAATTTAAAGAAACATGAAGGCAGAAGGTTAAAAAAGAGTAAATGCACTTACTTGTCCGCATTAGGCACAATCAACCACCTCTGATCGCGGGTCGTCGGCACGGGCGGGAGCTTTGTACAACCACGCTGGTAGACCTTCTTTCCCTCCTCAACCAGCTCGCCCTCGCTATAGCTATCCTCAGAAAAGTTGTCCTGGCCACCATCATCATGGCCACTAGCCTCCGGAGTCACGTGGGACGAAGACCCTAGGACCGGACTCTCCTGGGACGAAGGCTCGGTGACCCGAGGCTCGTCGGCCCGAGGCTCGGCAACTGGAATCCGAGATGGGTCCAAGTCAGACGGGTCCACCTGAGACGGAGCACTCCTATGGTGGGAGAATCAGCTGGGGGTGGTGGCGAGGAAGGCAAAGCAGCCTTCCTACCTCTAGCACCTCTCTTCGTCTTCCAACCTCTCCCAGCTGAAGTAGAAGCGCCCGCCGGCGTCTGCATACTGTGTACCAGCGCTCTCCGGAGTTGCTGGAGTTGTCGTCAGCTAGTTCTTTGCCATCTGTTTTCTGGAAACGGATGGCAAAGAGCTTATTTGTCATCCGCCAGCTGATAGCAAAGAACTGGCAGACGACAAATTTGTAGTTTCCAGTAGTGATTCCTTGGGCCAACAGCATGCAAGTCCATGTTGTGGCCAAGTCTTAATTAGCTTTGCATTTCTATCGCATCATCATCATTCACTACATGTGCGATGGTGCACGGATTGTGTGGTTCATGGCACCATCGTCATCACTTTTCATTACTAGGTGTCATGGCCATCACTAAACTCAGAGAAAGCGACTCCAACTTCCGTCGAAGACGATCATCGACCCAATCCACGTCACAGAATCCGAACAGAGTCATATGACGATTTATGCCATAACTCACCCACGTGTGACGAGATAACACAACTCTGACTCTAATGAAGAACTACAAAGAAGTATTATGCAAGGCTGGCGCCATGTACAACCACCGAACGGATCACCTTCTACCCTTCATCGTCATCGTCGGGGCCATGCCGCTCCTGCTCTGACATCTTAGTAACAAACAAGCCACGGGAGTCCCACGATCACGTCACAGAATAAGCAACTATCTCAACCAATGTCGCGTCTTCAACATCGCTCACCCCCACCATCGTTGCCGTAGAAGCCTCCACGTCAACACCGTAGCCAATCCAACGGTCCCAGATGTTGATGCACATCTCCAAAGAAAAAGCCTTCGAGGAGCGATACAAGACCAAGGTGCAACCTTCAACCAATCATGATTTAGGGTATCCTCCGGAGCTACAAGAACATATCCACACAGGAAGCGTGCGGCAGTACTATAGTGACGCCTCCGAGAAAGTCAACAACGACCGTAGCCGTTGCCATTGACATGTAATTTTCATATCCGTGCATGAACAGAACGGTAAAGAAGCTAGTTCTCTGTGTCAAAATATATGCTGGATATCCTAGTAAGATATTTTTTCTTTGGACCATAAATTCTATAAAATAAAATAAATGATGGATGTGTTTTGAGTCCTAGTCGGGAGCACCATACAACGCTGTCAGTGAAGGATTGAGGATTAGTGTCGTTGGGGTGCCATATTTCGCACATAAAATTCAATTGCCATAATAAACACTAAAAACTCGACAAAATTTTGATGTCTTTTCTAAAAATTACCATATAAATAATTTACTATTTCCCCAATAGCATTGACCTAATGCATTCAAAATGTACCATAAGGTCATCTTCAAGGAAAACCCGCAAACCTGCCGCGTCCGTCTAGACCACGTTGTCCAGACCGCAGAAGCCATCCAACACGGGCCTATATTGGTCCGCGTCGTGGTCCAAACGCATTTTCTCCCGCAAATTGGAGACAAACATGGGGGATCTTTGCGGGAGTCCGTACACCCGAAATGTAGGATTCCGACACCCACAGCCCACCCAAGCCCCCCTCCCGGTTACATGTCCTTTCGCTCCACCCCTTCTCCCCCTCGCTTTGCATCTATGCCCTCCATCTTCGCTGCCATTGATTTACCTCTCCGGCGCCACAAAGGCATTATCGAAGGTCTGCAACCAGCATCGACGCGCGCACTTGCCTTTATGATGTCATTGCCTAGCCTGGGGCCGTTTGTACCCATGTACACTCCTCCCCCTATTGACGACCTCCATGGCGGACACCATGCCCATCATGTGATTGATCTAATGTCATTGAGATTATTTTCAAATTTTATGTCTTATTTTAGAGTACGAAGGATGATGATCTACTCGACCTTGGAGGATGAGTTGTTCTGCGATGTGTGGTAGACCGTATCCATGGATTTCAAAGGCACGAGCAAAGGGGAGGCCTTCTAGAAGCAAGTGCATGAAGCGGTTCACGCACTAAAGCATAATGTGCTCTCTTACATGTACATCATTCAATCATGCAATGGAAGGTCGTTACTATACCGCTGGCACATTATCCAGATCAGTGTCACCAAGTTTTGCAATGTGGTTCATCAGATCGAGGCAAGGTCGCCATTTCACGTGGGAAAGGGTGAGATCGTAAATTCTGCTTCCTATTGCTCAACTTTTTGATTGATTTGTTCACTGAATGTTGGTCTACACGGTTGGGGAACGTTGCATGGGAAACAAAAAAATTCCTACGCTTCACCAAGATCAATCTAGGAGATGATAATCTATGAGAGGAGAGATTGGATCTACGTACCCTTGTAGATCGCTAAGTGGAAGCGTTAAAGAACGCGGTTGATGTAGTGCTACGTCTCCACAATCCAAATCACAAGCTTTCCCACGAACTCCCGATCAAGTGCCGAATGGACCGCACCTTCGTGTTCAACACATGTGTAGCTCGATGAAGCTCTCCGCCTTCTTGATCCAGCAGGACGGAGCGGAGAGGTAGATGGGTTCGCCGGAAGCACGAAAGCATGGTGGCGGTGGTGGTGGAGCTGATCCAGCAGAGCTTCGCTAAGCGGCGCCGAACCAATCTACTAGAGGAGAAGCAATCAGGGAGGGAGGAAGGGTTGTGCCATGACTTAGGGTGTGGCTGCCCTCCTTCCTCTCACATATATATAGGGGGAGGAGTGGTGTGCCAAACCCCTAGGGTTTCCCCCTTGGGGCAGCGGCCAAGGGTGGAGGCGCCCTAGGTTGGCTTGCCACCCAAGTTAGGTGGCGCCAACCCTAGGGTTGGCCCTCCCACCAACCCCCTTGCCGCATGGGCCTCTGTGGGAGGGGCGGCCAGCCCACCAGGGTCTGGTGTGCCCTCTCTCACGGCACATGTAGGCCTTTGGGGCTGGTGGCCCCTTCCGGTGGACCCTCGGGACCCTCCCGGCAACCCCTGTACGTTATCGGTGACGCCCGAACTTTTCCTGGTAACCAACACCGAACTTCCTATATATGAATCTTCACCTCCGGACCACTCCAAATCTCCTCATCATGTCCGGGGTCTCATCTGAGACTCCAAACAACCTTCAGTCACCAACACACATAACTCATCTATACCAAAACGTCACCGAACCTTAAGTGTGCAGACCCTGTGGGTTCGAGAACCATGTAGACATGACCGAGACACCTCTACGGCTAATAACCAATAGCGGGACCTGGATGCCCATATTGGTTCCTACATGTTCTATGAAGATCTTTATCGGTCGAACCTCTATGTCAAGGATTCAGACATTCCCTTATGTTGTTCCCTTTGTTCTTCGGCATGTTGCTTGCCCGAGATTCGATCGTCGGTATCTCTATACCTAGTTCAATCTCGTTACCAGCAAGTCTCTTTACTCGTTTCGTAATACAAGATCCCGCGACTAACACTTAGTCACATTTCTTGCAAGGCTTGTTGTGATTTGTATTACCGAGTGGGCCCTAAGATACCTCCGTCACACGGAGTAACAAATCCTAGTATTGATCCTTGCCAACTCAACAAACACCTTCGGAGATACCTATAGAGTACCTTTATAGTCACCTAGTTACGTTGCGATGTTTGATACACACAAAGCACTCCTCCGGTGTCAATGAGTTGCATGATCTCATGGTCATAGGAACATATAATTGACATGTAGAAAAACTGTAGCAATAAACTAACACGATCATATGCTACGTTTATAGTTTGGGTCTTGTCCATAACATCATTCTCCTAATGATGTGATCCCGATATCAAATGACATCTCATGTCCATGGCCAGGAAACCTTAACCTTCTTTGATCAACGAGCTAGCCTGCTAGAGGCATACTAGGGACATAGTGTTTGTCTATATGCCCACACATGTATTTAGTTTCCAATCAACGCAATTATAGCATGGACAATAAACGATTATCATGAACAAGGAAAGATAATAATAAACACTTTATTTATTTCCTCTAGGGCATATTTCCAATAGTCTCCCACTTGCACTAGAGTCAATAATCTAGTTCATATCACTATGTGATTTACATTGTAATGAATCGAACACCCATGCAGTTATGGTGGTGTTCATGTTTAGCCCTTGGAAGAGGTTTAGTCAACGGTCTGCAACATTCAGAACCGTGTACACTTTGCAAATATTTATGTCCTTCTCCTCGACGTAATCGCGGATAGAATTGAAGCGTCGCTTTATGTGTCTGGTCCTCTTGTGAAACCTTGGTTCCTTGGCCAGAGCAATGGCACCAGTGTTGTCAAAGAACAGAGTCATCGGATTGAGTGCAATAGGCACTACTCCAAGATTTGTCATGAACTTTTTCATCCAGATACCTTCCTTTGCTGCCTCCGAGGCTGTGATGTACTCCGCTTCGCATGTAGAATAGGCTACCACGCTTTGCTTGGAACTGCACCAGCTTACCGCTCCCCCATTGAGAACAAATACGTATCCGGTTTGTGACTTGGAGTCATCCGGATCAGTGTCAAAGCTTGCATCGACGTAACCCATTACGGCGAGCTCTTGATAACCTCCATAAACAAGAAATATTTCCTTAGTCCTTTTCAGGTACTTAAGGATATTCTTGATCGCTGTCCAGTGCTCCATTCCAGGATCACTTTGAAACCTTCCGGCCATACTTATGGCAAGTCAGACATCGGGTCTTGTGCACAGCAGCGCATACATGATAGAGCCTATGGCTGAAGCATAGGGGACGACACTCATCTTTTCTCTATCTTCTATAGTCACTGGGCATTGAGTCTTACTCAACTTCACACCTTGTAAGACAGGTAAGAACCCCTTCTTAGACTGATCCATTTTGAACTTCTTCAAAACTTTATCAAGGTATGTGCTTTGTGAAAGTGCTATCAAGTGTCTTGATCTGTCTCTATAGATCTTAATGCCCAATATGAAAGCAACTTCTCCTAGGTCCTTCATTGAAAAGCTCTTGTTCAAATATTCCTTCACGCTTTCCAGCATTTCTATATTGTTTCCAATCAGCAATATGTCATCCACATATAATATTAGAGACGCTACAGAGCTCCCACTCACTTTCTTGTAAATAAAAGCTTATCCATAAACTTGTATAACCCCAAATGCTCACCTCATCAAAGAACTTATTCCAACTCCGAGATGCTTGCACCAGTCCATAAATGGATCGCTAGAGTTTGCAAACTTTGTCAGCATTCTGTGGATCGACAAAACCTTCCGGTTGCATCATATACAACTCTTCCTCGAGGAAACCGTTAAGGAACGCTGTTTTGACATCCATCTGCCAAATTTCATAGTCGAAATATGCAGATATTGCTAACATGATTCTGACGGACTTAAGCATCGCTACGGGTGAAAAGGTCTCATCATAGTCCACTCCTTGAATTGTGAAAAACCATTTGCCACAAGTTGAGATTTATAGACGGTGACATTACCGTCCGTGTCCGTCTTCTTCTTGAAGATCCATTTATTCTGAATGGCCTTAATTTCGCCCTTCAGGTAATACTTCCAAAGTCCATAATTTTTTTTTCATACATGGATCCCATCTCGGATTTCATGTCCTCTAGCCATTTCTCGGAATCCGAGCCCATCATCGCTCCTCCATAGATCGTAGGTTCATTGTTGTCTAACAACATGACCTCTAAGACAGGGTTGTCGTACCACTCAGGAGCAGTACACGCCCTTGTCGACCTACGAGGTTCAATAGAAACTTGATTCGAAGTTTCATGATCATCATCATTAACTTCCTCTTCAACCGTCATTGGCTCCACAGAAACATCTTTCTGCACTGCACTACTGTCTGGTTGAAGTGAAGGTTCAATAACCTCATCAAGTTCTACTTTCCTCCCACTCAATTCTTTCGAGAGAAACTCTTTCTCAAGAAATGTTCCATTCTTAGCGACAAACACTTTGCCTTCGGATCTGAGATAGAAGGTATACCCAACTGTCTCTTTTGGATATCCTATGAAGACGCATTTCTCCGCTTTGGGTTCTAGCTTTTCATGTTGAAGCTTTTTGACATAAGCATCACATCCCCAAAGTTTAAGAAACGACAACTTTGGCTTCTTGCCAAACCACATTTCATATGGTGTCATCTCAACAGATTTCGATGGTGCCCTACTTAAAGTGAATGCAGCTGTCTCTAATGCATAACCCCAAAACGATAGTGGCAAATCGGCAAGAGACATCATAGAACACACCATATCTAATAAGGTTCGATTACGACGTTCGGACACACCATTACGCTGTGGTGTTCCAGGCGGTGTTAATTTTGAAACAATTCCACACTGCCTTAAGTGACAGCCAAACTCATAACTCAGATATTCTCCTCCTCGATCAGATCTTAGGAATTTAATCTTCTTGTTACGATGATTCTCAACTTCACTCTGAAATTGCGTGAACTTTTCAAATGTTTCAGACTTGTGTTTCATTAAGTAAATATACCCATATCTACTCATGTCATTAGTGAAGGTGAGAAAATAACGATATCCACCGCGTGCCTCAATGTTCATTGGACCGCACACATTAGTATGTATGATTTCCAACAAAACACTCGCCTGTTCCATTGTCCAAGAGAATGGCATTTAGTAATATTGCCCATGAGGCATGGTTCACATGTGTCAAGTGATTCAAAATCAAGTGACTCCAAAAGTCCATCAGCATGGAGCTTCCTCATGTGTTTTACACCAATATGACCCAAGTGGCAGTGCCACAAGAAAGTGGTACTATCATTATCAACTCTACATCTTTTGGAATCAATGTTATGAACATGTGTATCATCACTATCGAGATTCAATAAGAATAAACCCCTCACATTGGGGTGCATGACCATAAAATATATTACTCATATAAATAGAACAACCATTATTCTCTGATTTAAATGAGTAACCGTCTTGCAATAAACAAGATCCAGATATAATGTTCATGCTTAACGTAGGCACTAAATAACAATTATTCAGGTTCATCACTAATCCCGATGGTAGTCGAAGAGCGAGCGTGCCAACGGCGATCACATCAACCTTGGAACCATTTACCACACGCATTGTCACTTCATCCTTAGCCAGCCTTCGTCTATTCCGCATGTCCTGCTTTGAGTTACAAATGTGAGCAACCGAACCGATATCAAATACCCAGGCACTACAACAAGAGCTAGTAAGGTACACATCAATAACATGTATATCATATATACCTTGGTTGGTGTTGGCCGCCTTCTTGTTGGCCAGGTACTTGGGGCAGTTCCCTTGCAATGAAAGCACTCAGTTTCTGGCTTGGGTCCAACCTTGGGTTTCTTCACGGGAGGAGCAACTGCTTTGCCACCCTTCTTGGAGTTACCCTTCCTGCTCTTGCCATGTTTCTTGAAACTGGTGGTTTTATTGACCATCAACACTTGATGTTCCTTCTGGATTTTAGACTCAGCGACTTTCAGCATCGCAAACAGCTCGGCGACTGACTTGGTCATCCCGTGCATGCTATAGTTCATCACGAATCTCTTGTAGATAGGTGGCAATGATTGAAGAACTCTGTCAATGATCGCCTCCGGTGGAAGGGGCATCCCTAACTCCGCCAGACGGGTCGTATACCCAAACATTCTGAGTATATGTTCACTAAAAGACTCGTTCTCCTCCATCTTGCAAGCATAGAACTTATCAGAGGTCTCATACCTCTCGATCCGGGCATTCTTCTTAAAGATAAACTCCAACTCTTGGAACATCTCATATGCTCCATGTCGTTCAAAATGTCTTTGAAGTCCCGGTTCTAAGCCATACAACATTGCACATTAAACTATTGAATAATCTCCAGAACGTTCCTCCCAAGCGTTCTTAATGTCTTCGGATGACACAGGAACGAGTGGGTCACCAAGCGGTGCATCAAGGACATAAGACTTCTGGGAAGCTGTGAGGATAATCCTCAGATTACGGCCGAGTCAACAAAGTTACTTCCATCATCTTTCTACTTAGCTTTCTCTAGGAATGCATTAAAATCCAGGCGTGCTACTGCACGAGACATTGATCTACAACATAAATAAGAAAAGGTTACTAAGACTATTGTTCATGATAATGAGTTTAGTTAATCAAATTACTAAAGCACCCACTCAAATTGACATCCCTCGGGTCATTTGAGTGACACATGATCCATTTTCACCAACTCAAGTCCGATCATCACATGAGTTAAGGTGGTTTCAATGGTGAACATCATCATGTTGATCATATCTACTATATGACTCATGCTCGAACTTTCGGTCTCTTGTGCTCCGAGGCCATGTCTGTACAAGCTAGACTCGTCAAATTTAACCAGAGTGTTCTGCATGTGCAACATTGGCTTGCACCCGTTGTATGCGAACGTAGAGTCTATCACACCCGATCATCACGTGGTGTCTCGACATGACGAACTTTCGCAACGGTGCACACTCGGGGATAACACAATTCATCTTGAAATTTAAGTGAGGGATCACCTTATAATGCTATCGTCGTCCTAAGCAAAACAAGGTGCATAAAAAGATTAACATCACATGCAAATCATAAGTGACATGATATGGCCACGAACTTGTGCTTTTGATCTCCATCTCCAAAGCACCGACATGATCTCCATCGTCACCGGCATGACACCATGATCTCCATCATTGTGTCGCCATGGGGGTTGTCGCGCCCACCATGCTTCTACTACTATTGCAACTGCTTAGCGATAAAGTAAAGCATTACATAGCGCTTAAAGATTGACACACAGGTCATACAATAATCAAAGACAACCATATGGCTCCTGCCGGTTGCCGTACTCATCGACATGCAAGTAATGATATTCTATACAAAAACATGATCATATCATACATCACATATATCACATCATGGAATTTGCCATATCACATCACAACATACCCTGCAAAAACAAGTTAGACGTCCTCTAATTGTAGTTGCATGTTTTACGTGGCTGCTATGGATATCTAGCAAGAGCGATTCTTACCTACGCAAAACCACAATGGTGATATGAAGATTGCTTTTCAACCTTCTACAAGGACCGCCTAAATCAAATCCAGTTCAACTAAAGTGGGAGAGATAGACACCCACCAGCCATCTTTATGCGACGAAGTCACATGTCAGTTGATGGAACACGGTCTCTCGTAAGCGTACGAGTAAAGTTGGTCCGAGCCACTTCATCCCACAATACCGATGAACCAAGAAAAGAATAAGGAAGGAACAATATGAATATCAATGCCCACAAACTCTTTGTGTTATACTCAACATCTCATCTACGCATAGACCTAGCTCTGATACCACTATTGGGGAATGTTGCATGGGAAACAAAAAAATTCCTACGCTTCACCAAGATCAATCTAGGAGATGAGCATCTATGAGAGGAGATATTGGATCTACATAGCCTTGTAGATCGCTAAGCGGAAACGTTAAAGAACGCGGTTGATGTAGTGGTACGTCTTTGCGATCCAAATCTCAACTGTCGAACGGATGGCACCTCTGCGTTCAACACACGTGCAGCTCGATGAAGATCGCCGCCTTCTTGATCCAGCAAGAGGGATCAGAGAGGTAGATGGGTTCGCTGGCAGCACGAAAGTGTGGCGGTGGTGGTGGTGGAGTTGATCCGGCAAAGCTTCGCTAAGCGGCGCTGAACCAATCTACTAGAGGAGAAGCAATCGGGGAGGAAGGAAGGGCTGCGTCATGACTTAGGGTGTGGCTGACCTCCTCCCTCTCACATATATATAGGGGGAGGGGTGGTGCGCCAAACCCCTAGGGTTTCCCCATTGGGGCGGCGGCCAAGGGTGGAGGCGCCCTAGGGTGGCTTGTCACCCAAGTTAGGTGGCGCCAGCCCTAGGGTTGGCCCTCCCACCTATTCCCTTGCCGCATGGGCCTCTATGAGAGGGGCGGACAGCCCACCAGGGGCTGGTGTGCCCTGTCTCACAACACATGTAGGCCTTTGGGGCTGGTGGCCCCTTCCGGTGGACCCACGGGACCCTCCTGGCACCCTCGGTATGTTACTGGTGACACCCGAACTTTTCCCGGTAACCAACACGGAACTTCCTATATATGAATCTTCACATCCGGACCATTCCGGAGCTCCTCGTCACATCCGGGATCTCATCCGGGACTCCGAACAACCTTCGGTCACCAACACACATAACTCATCTATACCAAAACGTCACCGAACCTTAAGTGTGCAGACCCTGCGGGTTTGAGAACCATGTAGACCTGACCAAGACACCTCTACGGCCAACATGTTCTATGAAGATCTAGATGCCCATATTGGTTCCTACATGTTCTATGAAGATCTTTATCGGTCGTACCTCTATGTCAAGGATTCAGACAATCCCGTATGTTGTTCCCTTTGTTCTTCGGCATGTTACTTGCTTGAGATTCGATCGTCGGTATCTCTATACCTAGTTCAATCTCGTTACCAGCAAGTCTCTTTACTCGTTTCGTAATACAAGATCCCGGGACTAACACTTAGTCACATTGCTTGCAAGGCTTGTTGTGATGTTGTATTATCGAGTGGGCCCTGAGATACCTCTTCGTCACACCGAGTAGCAAATTCCAGTATTGATCTATGCCAACTCAACAAACACCTTCGGAGATACCTGTAGAGTACCTTTATAGTCACCTAGTTACATTGTGACGTTTGATACACACAAAGCTCTCCTCCGGTCTCAGTGAGTTGCATGATCTCATGGTCATAGGAACATATACTTGACATGCAGAAAAACTGTAGCAATAAACTGACACGATCATATGCTACATTTATAGTTTGGCTCTTGTCCATCACATCATTCTCCTAATGATGTGATCCCGATATCAAATGACATCTCATGTCCATGGCCAGGAAAGCTTAACCATCTTTGATCAACGAGCTATCCTGCTAGAGGCATACTACGGACACAGTGTTTGTCTATATGCCCACACATGTATTTAGTTTCCAATCAACACAATTATAGCATTGACAATAAACGATTATCATGAACAAGGAGATATAATAATAAACACTTTATTTATTGCCTCTAGGGCATATTTCCAACATACACACTATATGTAGCACGCACGCGGTGTTGTGGTGTACCACAAGACATAGGGACGACCATTTACGTGCACTAACTATTGGATAAAGCTAAAAGGGGACTATGTGTAGAACGACATGACCTGTTGATGAAAAACTTGTTGGACATTAATGATCTAGTCGAATTTGAGATACTGTTGTAGTAGACTTAATTTGCATGCTACATATGGACGATTTGTACTATTTTCTGTGTGAACTTTTATGAATACAAGTCAGTTGAATGAATTTTGTCCGGTTTGTTTAAATGTGGGTCGAAATGTATGCGGCTATAGCTCGATGGCATCCTCCTTCATCTGTTTCCATCCCTCCTATTCGTGGATGGATGCAGGAGGAAATTTACGGGTCACGGTTGGAGATTCCCTCAGAGCATCTACAATCAGGCACCTCAAACCCGCCTCAAACGCCCGAGCGGATGGCCCAGTCAATGATCGGTCACAAAATTTCAACCAAGACGGGCACTTCAAACCGGCCTCAAACGCCCGAGCTGACGAGCACACCTCATATTCAGCCCAAATATGGGGCGGATATGCGGGCACATGGGCATGCCCGGGTGCGTCCGCCTCATTGGACCCGACCCATGCTTGTCCGATCCACCTATATTCCTCCCCATCCGCTTATAGAACCAAACCCCAGCCACTTCACTTCACTCTCCTCCACTCTATTCCACCAACCGAGCTCACCTCCGGCGATCTCTAGCATGGCGGACTGCGGATATGACCCCGACCAGTCCGGAGCCATTGGTTGGGTGTCATCTCATGTAGGTTGGAGGAGGCAATGGCCATCCACAATACACTCCGCCGCTCTCGGGAGGACAGTGCCCTACGGACGGCAAGATTTGTCTGGCATGACTCCATAGTGTCGTCTCAACGAGCACTTGCGTCCTATGGTGCTGGATCATCGGGGTCCCGATAGTCTCGAAATCTCTCATGTGCCATCACCGGTCAAGAGGAGTATGAGTCCCACTAGGACCCGTATGCCCGCGGTGGGAAGGAGAGGATAAGGGTTGCCGAGGCCCAACTCACTGCCGATATGGCGTGGCGGAGGCGGTTGATGCAGCGGTGGAGGTAGCCATCCGCACTCACATTTAAAGAAGCGACAAAATAGGAACACTTGCGCCCTCGTCTAAGAGCATAATCAGGCGGTCCGTGGAATGGCCGAACTGTCACCAAAGGAGGAGAAGTAGGACAATGACGGTGAGGATAACTCCCGCGACGAGAAGATCCATCTTTATCCATACTGCGTCTTCGTCATGTATATCCACAAGAAGGATGAGAATGGCACCAAGAAGAGCAAGGGCAGTTGAGGATGATCTTCTCCACCATAGTCAAACATGCCAAATTTTGATAGACTGATGGCATGTTATATGTAGTAGTCGGACAATGTGTATGCACCGTTTACATAGTTGCATGCATTTGTACGGGCTTGAGGTATGCTAATTGAGGTGTCTGGTTGTGAGAACAAAAAATATAAGACGTGATCGGTCCATGCATGCGGACACGCTCGGGCGCGTTTTCGACTTTGATGGATCGAATTAGCCATGACCAGCTATAAATGTTGTGTCTAAAGTGCAGATTTCTATTTTTATATATTTGGAGAGGTGCCAGTATGGCACCCATCAACCCGGCACCAGATCCACCCACATGTAGGCTGAGGTAAGTAAGGGCGTGTTTTGTTGCCTCTAGTGAATAGTGACTGAATTGCATGCGTTGTTGAATGGAGCCAGGCTGAGAGAAAATGAAAGAAAAACCAACATGTGTACCTCGATTGGTTGCCCGCATCGAGGTTTCTTGCATTAGGGGAGTGGTTTAGGCATGTTGTTTGGTTGTCTGCATTGCCTCCATGCATGCAAGTACACTGTGGTTAGTTGCCTACATGAGATGTGATTAAGATCAACAGCTATCCATAACCAACACAGTTCCACGACGGCTGCAATGAATGGTGGTGAGGACACAAATAGTTCGTTGCGCCATCATCGGACTCGGCGCTGAGGCCACCGTCCACCGCCATGGAATCGCACGTGTGGAACGCCGACCTCTTCGAGGCGACGAGCAAGCCTCCCACCGTTGTCGAGGTTCTATGTATCAAACATCGACCATGCATCATCGCCGGGTTGCTTTGTTTCAAATGTTTGACTGTGCGCCGAAGTTGACTTGCTCTATTTCAAACGATCGATCGTGCGCCGTCATCCAGTTGCTGTCGGTGCCGCAACGAACTAGTTGCCAGAGTCGCCGCCGCAGAGAAATTATGTGTGGAAGAGCGCTGAGGCAGAGGACAGGGAAGAGAAATGCAAGGTGTCTCGCACCATGGCGACTGCGATGGACGGTGGTGGTGGCGGAGCCGCGTCCCACACGATGACCATGGAGTCGTGCATGAGCGACCCGTGCTTGTTGAAATAGTTGCTAGCCTCCTTGCCGCAGAGAAAGTCTGCACAAAGATAGTGGGCGGAGGAGGAGAAACTCAGCGCTTGTGCCATGGCAACATCAGTGCAGTACAATGAGAGAGAGGAAGACAAGATTAACGATGTCGGAAACAACACCAGTGTAGTAGGATGCGGTCAAGGAGGTCAAGAGGAACGACATCGACGTCGAAAGAGACGAATAGGAGGGCTATGAGATAGAGGACAGATGAGAAGAAACACAGTGTGCGCGTAATTATAGCGTCAGTACAGTAGGATGGTCTAAACAGAAAACTTGCAACAGGAATTTCGTGTGGAACTCCATGATGAAGTTGGTGGCCAAAGAAAATTTCAAACGGTTGACCCTACGCGATGAATTTTACAAAATTCATTCAAAATATCTCCAAACATGAACTCGAAATTAGTCATTGACGGTCGACAAAAGTAACGAACCGACCGCAAAAATAGAACCATAACATTGATGTACATCTTTTTCGTGTAGAGCTTACCTCGAATCGAGCATCGTTGTGTAGATTAGAGGGGAGAATGAAGAAGGAAGATTAGAGATGAGGTTATTGTAGGCAGAAGAAGAAACACGTACACATCATGCGTCCCTCGACACTCCTCTCGTGCAAGGGGACCATCCATGTGCGCTCGTTGTGCATCGCCCATGCCTGACCGAAATCACTAATTGAAGAGTACTCCTTTCAAAGATCACTTCCACCTTCCGAGGTGCGACAAGTGGCACACCGCATGCATGCCACTTGTCGCAATCTGGAAGTTTTTTCTTTTTTCGTAGATCCGTATTTTTAAAATAGGTTTATCTCTTAAACTGTGCGTTCAAATCTCAAACCGTTTTCACTATTGGGTTCCTCGTGTCGAGTTCTTCAAAACTAGATCTCATATTGATAGATTTTGACAAACTTCTTTTCACGAATAAAACCGGACAGAAAAACCGTTAGAAAAAACCAGAAAACGCGATTTTTCGCCAAGAGGCACGGCCGTGCCTCTCGCAAAATCAAAATCGTGTCTCTCGCGAAAGCAAAACTGTGCCTCTCATGAAAAATAATGACTTTTTTTTCTTCTGTCTCCGAGATGCACGGTCGTACTTCTTGCGAAAGCAACACCGTGCCTCTCGCGGAAAAAAAACACGGTTTTTTCTGTTTCCGAGAGGCACGACCGTGTCTCTCACGAAAACAAAACCGTGTCTCATGGAAAAATACAGAAAACACGTTTTTCTCGTTTCTGTGAGGCACGACCGTTCCTCTCGCGAAAACAAAACAGTGTCTCTAGACGAAGCAAAACCGTGTCTTGCAGAAAAAAGCAGACATCGAGTTTTCTCGCGAATTTTTTTCCGTTCAAAAGCTAAGAAAGACCAGTAAAAAACTAAAACACAAAAGACCCATAAAAACCCAATCTAAAAAGGCGAAAACACACGTAGAAAAATAAAAAAATCTGAAGAAAACGCTCAGAACGCGACACGTGGTCGTGGCTCAGAACGCGCCAAGTGACGGCGCGTAAGAGTGATCGTTGGGAGGCTTCCGAAATAGTGCTCCCTACCTAATTACTCTGAGGCCTGGCTCTAGAAAAACTGCCGATTCAAAGATAGCTAACGGTCAGGCTCGGAGCTATTTTAAAATTTCGTGCGATACAAACTCAACAGTGTATACAGATAACCAAACAACTTAATTCCTTTGTACACGAGCTTTTAGTTAGATCATACGCGGTCAACCAAACGCGTCGGCATTGAAGGATCAGAAAAATGTTGAACACTTATAAAAAGATCCGTGTGTCTGCGCGCCCTCCGAATCTTTATAATGCAATGTACGGAAAAATAAATTTATCGCCGGGGGAACGTGATGGTGAAGCATCTGCCATTTGTTGCCTACATCGAGATCTATGTCAACTCTTCAAGGAATCTCTTTCTGCACAATGCACAAGGTTCGAGAGAGGAATACATACGCTCTTGTCATGTTGTGTCAGCCATTTAAGAGGAGAGATAGCTAAATACTCTGTTTTCAGATCCCCGACCCAGCCGACCCAGATGCACGGACCAATGCAAAATTCCACGTGCAACGTCTGGCCATATGCACCAATGGATAAAAAGTAAGGAGACAGGATAGACCTTCTTGACTGGGAGGTAACTAATTAAATTCTGCATGCAGCCTCTTTCCTCGCGCTTGCATGCGACGCAGCTCCTTTGACTAATCAGCGCAGGTTGCGCCAACCAAACCCAGCTAAGACGATAGTCAGCTGCTGGATGGGGCTTGCCTGCTCCCTCCCTGGTGCTCCCATCGGTGCTCCCTACCGCACGTTATACATCCAACGGCCTCGTTAATTTCCTCCCCCGCGTCCATTTTTCCTTCAAAGAAAAAACAGCCAGCCACCGTCTTTCCTTCCTTACCCCTGTACGTATTCTGGGTCGGCGGCGTAGAACTGCGATGGCGCTCTGAGAACTTGGTTCTGGCGCTGCAGCAGGTTGTGCTCACGTTGCTGCTCTACATTGCCATCGACCTTTCCGAGGCGGCGCCGTCGTAGTTCTATGTCGCTGACCCGGACATCAGGCGCTGATGTGGGTAATTTCAGCGTCCCTTTGCGTTTTAGGATGGTTGGGTTTTAAACCCCCCCTCCCCCAACCCCAACCCCCCGGCCCCATTTTATTAACGAGTGCAGAGCAAACCAAAACATCATGCAAGGCATGTCTTTAGAGAAAAAGAAAAGGAAAGAAACCGGTAGACTACAACTACAAAAGAGGTTAACCACTTTAATTTATTACAAGCCATAGATCATTTTCTAAAGTTTTGATCACATGGGTACACTTTAAAGAGAAATCGACATCAAACCAACGTGCGTCCCTCGGATGCGCTTCAGCACCTGCGCGTCAGGAGAGCAAGGCAACTCCAAAGGCGTGGCAGGACTGAGGATGCTCTGCTTGGCAATCCACTTTCCAGGGCTTCTTGGGGGGGGGGGGGGGGGGCTATCCGATCTCCCAGCGCTTCCCAAGTTCAGTTTGGATCTCAGCATTTGATTGAAAACGCCTTCAGAACCCCCTCCAATAGTTTTCATCCCACATTAATGTGACAGCCCAAAGTGTCGTCCCTACCTTTTATGACATGTAATCTTTGGATGAACCTTGTGTCATGAGCTTAATGAGTGTTTTGCAACTTGTCATCCATGTGTTGTCTTGCATTCTTGCATCATGCATCATAGCATTCATCATGCCATGTTTGTTTTTCATGTGACCTTGTATGTGTGGTTGGTTTTGTTCTTATGTTATGTGTTGTGGTGTGGTAGGATCATGTGTGCAACCTCCTCCTCTTCCCCTCTCTTTTGCTTTTCAACAAACCCAACCTTATGCCTCTTTTTCTATGTTAATTGATCAACAGAATTAAGTTGTTATTTTAAATGTTTAAAAATGTTCAAGAGGTAGCCCTATATATATATTATTATTTTAGAGTATGGTTCTTTTGATGTTTGGAGTTTGTATGTTTGTGGCATTTAAATAACAGGGGCTGCCTATTTTAAAATATTTAAAATTACTTGTCCTAAAAATCATCTTAATGTTTTTATTAAGTGGGGCATATTATTTTCTTTGTAAAAGTATTTTTGTTCTGCCCCAAAATCCTTTTTATTTTTCTCTGGGGTTTTCTTTTCTTTCAGTTTTGTTTAAAGAAAGACCCTGTGGTTTCTTTTTCCACACAGAGAGAGAGCTAGGTGGGCCTCGCCTCTCCCGCGATCCAGCCCGCTCGAGCAGACGGTCACCTGCCCCGTCCTCCTTCTCCGTCAGGTTTTAGTGAGAGAGAGAGGCTACGCCGTCGCCTTTTCCATCGCCCTTCGCCGTCAGCCCGTGGCTATATAGCCCTCCCTCGATGTGCGTGCCCCCTCGGCTAGGTTTCCTTTCTTCCCCGCCGCCGCCGCAGCTCCCATCTCCCCCTCCATCTCTCTCCCTCCTCGCTTCTTTCCCCCTGTAAGGTAAGGTTTTAGAGAGAGCAGTGAGGTTCAGAGAGTGTCGCCGGTCGTCGTCGCCGCCGTCGCCGCGTCTCCGATGGGTCTCGTCCCCGGTGGTGATGGCGTGGAGCTCGAGGTTCTCCCCGCGTTCCATTCCCGCCGCTAGGAGGTGAGGAGCACCTCTCCACTGTGCCAATTGGCGTCGCCGCCGTCCGCAAGGAGCGGGTCATCACCGGCTCCTTCCTCTTCGTCGTCGCCGTGTCCCCGACCCCTTCGTCGTCTTCGTTTCGACCGGCTCATCGTCGCCTTTCCCTAGGTGAGATGCCGCGTCTTCCCCTCCTATTGCCGTTGCTAGCGCTGTCGCCATAGCTGCTCGCCGCCGCCCTCCGCTAGGCAGAGCCTTGAGGGCTGCCTCCGTCCTCCTCGTCGCAAGGCGAGCAGGGGATTGGGACCCCGTAGCTTCCCGTAGGCCCCGCCGTAGCTTCCCCTCGCCGGAGACCCTCCCAGTCGCCGGAATCGTCGTTGCTGCGTTGTCTGTCACCGGCGTCGTCAGTTTCGTCAGTTAGGTGCATGTGTGTGTGTGTATTAGTGGGCTCGTGCCCCTCCTCTGTTAAGTGTCGAGAGTGTAGCGGAGTGGTTGTGCTCGGGGGAGGTGACCCTGAGGTCATGGGTTCGAGCCCGACTCCTTCCCCCTTTGTTTTGTTTTGTTTTTGTTTTCTTTTTTTTTCTTTTCTTCCTTGCTATATGTATGTCGCATGTGTAAGTGTGCAAGGCATATATGTGTAGGGTTTGATTTAATTTCTGTAGTGTGTGTGTGTGTGTGCTTGGTGCATACACATAGGTATGTGAGATGTATATGTGTGTAAGTGAGCTTGCTTGCATGTGTTTATGCATGTGTGTTGAGTGTGTGTATGTGTGTATACATAAGTGTATATATGCATGGTATTGAGTGTGTGTGTGTGGCAGTTTGCACACATGTAGTGTGAGTGCATATGTATGTGTTCTTGTGTGCATGTGTGTTTGTGGGAGTGTGTGTGTGTGTGTGTGTGTGTGTTACCATACACATATGCATATGCATATATGCATTGTGCATATATGTGTGCATATGTGTGTGGATGACCACTTATACACATGAGCATGTATGTGAGTGTATGTGCCTAGTGCACTTGTGAGTGTTGTGTGTGTATGTGCCATATGCTTATGCATATATGGTGCATGTGAGTGTGTGTGTGTGTGTGTAGATGACCCCCCCCCCTCATGGGTGGTGTTCTCATGGTTGTTTTTGTGCTCGTATGCCCTTGGGCATATATAGAGCATGTGTGTGCTTGCCTTGTAGTGTGTGTGGGGGGGGGTATGTGTGTGGGGAGGGGGACTAGTGGGTTTCCCCACTTGACATACCCGTTTGTTAGTAGGTTTCATTAATATTTGCCATGTTTACTAAGTTTCCAATCTGCTTATGTCCATATTTGCTCATGTTCAATTAGAGTTGTGTATCACTTATAAGAATAGGTGGTAGTTTCGCTATCTAATTTGTGCCATGTTGTTTCACATGAATATAGGAGTATGACACTTGTCTTTAGGGCAGAAAGAGCCATTGGTGCTTACATATTTCACTTTTGAGCAAGTTCGTAAAACTGTCATTTTCAGCTGTGATGCTACTTTGTCATTTTGGCATGATTTAATCCATGCTTGCTTTGGGGTATGTGCCGACATGGAAGTGCTAGTGTTTTATATCTATTATGCCATGGTATTTTTGGTTAACACGAGAATCACCCATATAAGTGGGAAACATGCTGCAAAGTAGCTAACTTGATGTTACTGTTTTCACCATGCTAAATATTTAAGTCTGAGAATCTGCTAATATTTTTATGCCATGTAGAGTGGTTGCTATCTTGTGATGTGTTGGGAATTAGATCATGCTCAGTGCTAGTATATTGGAGTAGAAGTTGTCTACTACCATCCTGTAAATTTTCATGCCAAGAGGTGCTCTCTAACATATTTAACTTATGCTGTCAACTTGCTACTTTATTAATTCAGATTCCAGAAAACTGTAATTTTCATTAAGTCCCAGAAAACTGTTTCATCATGCCGACTTCATAGCTTCATGCTTATTTATGTGTGCCGCCTTTGCAGATTGTGTAGTTGGATAGTTTGATAAACATGTTTTGTAGTTTCTGTCAATACCTTGTTTTTGGCTGTAGGATTTATGTAGCTCAAGTTGTGGGATGTGTAAGTTGCTATGTTGCTGTTTTGTGGCAGATTGTTTGTTTTATAGTTTTGTGACTTGTGGGAGCTATACTCCATGGAACTGATATATCTTTGAGTCTATTGTGGTTGGTTTTTCATTGCCTAACCAGTGGCTACCTTGGAATGCCAAGAATTAACCCATGGTATTGGTTGTCTTGTGTTTTGCCTTCTTTCCTTGTCGTGAGCGTATCGTGAGAATCGTAACTCCGTTTCTTGCGTTCTTTATATGCATTTCTATCGACTCTGCATGATGCATCCATATTTTCCATGTTCATGCATGTCTAAATAACTTAACATGAGGTTCTGACCAGATTCATTAATAACCAATCCTTGCATGTGAAACATGAATAGTTTTGGATTGCCATGTTTAATTTCTTCATAAAATGAATCATGCATCATATTGGTTGTGCATTGCACCTTGGTTGGAGGTTTATTGTTGTTGTTTCTCTTGGGTAGACGCGAGCGTTGATATTGAGTACGAGGACCCAGGGGAGTACTACTACGAGGATCCTGCTACTTGTTTCACTGAAGAACCAACAGGCAAGATGATCGTACCCGGATCCGATACTATTTTCGCTTGCTAGTTTCTCGCTCTTATCGTTACAATTGCGCTACCTATCACTTGAATATCAGCCTCGTAATTGCCATGAAAGCCTCTAACCCTCCACATCCTAGCAAACCTTTGATTGGCTAAGTTAGCGCTGCTCAGCCCCTCTCATAGCGTTCTTAGTTGCAAGTGCAGGTTGTTCCATGTGATAACGTGGATTTGGATATCACAATATTATCTGTTATTTAATTTAATGCACATATATATCTTGGTATTGGTGGAAGGCTTGGCCTTTTGCTAGGTGTTTTGTTCTGCTGTTACCTCCATAGTTCTTGTTACCGGTGTTATGTTTTCCATATTTTGTGCTCCTAACACGCTCGGGGTTGTTATGGGGACCCCTTGTTTATTCGGTTGAGATTAAAACTTGTTTGGCAAGACCCAACATTGGTACTACATTTTCTTAATAACTTAATAAAACTTGCGTAGGGCTTTGCAACCCCGTGGATAATTAATCAACCCCGGGCCAGTGCTCCTCATGAGTATTGGTCCAAACTAGAGCACTGTGCGAGGCCAACCCAGGGCAACTTGGGAGATTTCTATCAGGCCACCATACACTAGCTTATCCGTCGTGTCCTGAGAACGAGATACGCGGCTCTTATCGGGTTTGTCGACACGTTGGGTGGTCTTGCTGGATTTGTTTTACCTTTATCGAGTGTCTTGCGTGTGGAGTCTGACTTTCTTCGGGTTATCTCGATGTGTTGGAAATCCTTTGGAGTTACCTATGATGATCACGAGATCCGTGGTCGAGGCTATTCCTGCGGAGTGTGGTTATTTGTGATGGACTAGTTGGAGCACCCCTGCAGGTTTAAATATTTTCGAGAAGCCGTGCCCGCGGTTATGTGGCAACTTGGATATTTGCTTAACACCTGGTTATAGTTAACTTGAAGTAAATTCTAATAAAATACACCAACTGTGTGAGTAACCGTGATCGTCTCTGCTCGTGAACATGATCCGAGAGAGAACACGGTGGGGTTATGATTGACGTAAGTAAGTGTTTAGGATCTCATAGAGATCATACTAGATTGGATCGTTCATCGTAGGCCACTCATATTTATTTTCATATTACGTAAGTTAGCCACCATAAATGCTTAGTGCTGCTGCAAATTAAACACACACCCCATCCCAACCTTTAAGCTTGAATAGTCTCGGTACCGGGGCGCTTTATTACTGAGTCCTTATGGCTCAAAGATTACTAAAACCCTCCAGGTACAGGTACAGATGAGTACGTGCAGGATGATCTTACCCATCTCCAGTGGGAATATGATGAGGAAAGAGGCAGGATGTACGTGACTTACCCGGATGAGTAGAGGACCATGGTCGTGATCTTTGGGATAGCAAGATAGTATCATTTGCATCTGTTTTATCATTTGATTTCGTCCATAGTCGGATCCTCTCTTCATCTTTATGATTTGAACTCTGTGTGGATTTGTAATTTAGTATGTGGCGAGTGTAAGCCAACTTGTATACTCATCCCTTCTGTAATGTATGGTGCAATGATTCTATACTTGCGAACGACAAGATGCGCCTCTATCCCTTGCGAGGCCCTCGTGTCTTAAAATGGATAGGCACGCATCTTGGGCGTAACAAGTTGGTATTCAGAGCCATACGACCATAGGAGCCTTTGCTTGATCGAACTTGGCCGAGTCGAGTCTAGTAAAAAACTATTTCGAGTCTAGTTATATCGGAGAGTAGGATTCTTTTTACTCCTCTTCTATGCTCTGGTGAGGTATTCGACTTAGGAATTTTTGATTCTACTCCTCTTCTTGCTCAAAATTGGTTTAGGATCACACGGGTATTTTGGAGTCTATATGGTACCGATGTGACAGGGTTCTGTCTTGGTGCCTCCTATCTGACTTGATTTGTTTCGGGGAGTCGAGCTCCAGGGAATGTTGGCACATCGTTATCATTCAGCTTCCTTGATATCTCAGGACGGAGAGTGTTCGAAATTACTTCAATACTTATCGTGGTGAGATAAGGTCAGAGTCATCCAGTACTGGGGAGGCGTCCGGGGTACCACCATGGTTTAGTATTGTTGTGAGTTCAAGGATTCGAGTTAGATGAAGTTGCGAAAGCCTCTGGTTATGTGTTGAAGGATGGATACAGTTGGGGTGTAGGATTGCTAGTTGTGTGAGATATTTCCTCCTTGTATCCCCCACACCGGATTGCATAACCATAAAGTTTTCGAAAGTTCTTAGGTGGGACATCTTGTAGTTATCTAGGATCATCTTCTTCAAATGTATGTGGGCATATACATTTGTTCTGAGCGCTTAGTTCAATACTTTTGTGTTATTGCAAGTGGCTTCTAATTTCTGATGATGTTATCATAAACCGAAGAAGCATTCTTACTAATTTTTCAGTAGGAAGGTTATGTTGTTATTTGTTCAATTTCTTTCAAGCATTTGATTCAGCTTTGATTCATCTTTTCAATGAGGTGCTGATGCGTTTTGTCCATCTTTAGGATGGCTCCACCAACTCGCAACAATCCGGTTCATGGTGAGGAGCAGACTGATGTTCCACCACCACCACCCCCGCCACCGCCACCTCCACCTCCTCCTCCAGAAGCTTGGCAAGTTGTGATGGCCGCAACCAATGCAAACACTCAGATGTTGCTCAGGTTGTTGCAAGAAAGGGAGCAGGGTCAGCAAGGTTTTCAAGGGAATTTTCAGAATCAGCCTTAGTTTGCGACACTCAATCAGTTCCTCGCCAACCAGCCCAAGTCTTTCACCTGTTGTGAGAAGCTCTTGATGCTGATGATTGGCTTCTTGATATGAGTAAGCATTTTGAGTGCAGCAATGTCAGGCTAGAGGACTTTGTCAGATTTGCATCGTTCCATCTCAAGGGTCAAGCAGCTGATTGGTGGCAACAATACAAGGATTCCAGGGGTGATCGTGTTGTTACTTGGGATGATTTCCGTCGTGACTTCATGGCTCATTACATTCAGACAAGCTTTGTCGAGGAGATGCGTGAGAAGTTCAGGCGCCTGAAGCAGGGAAGCAAGTCTGTCTACCAGTACAACGTCGAGTTCCAGAATCTAGCCCGTTATGCTAAGCAAGATGTTCCAAATGACAAGGCTATGATCTATCAGTTCAGAGGTGGTCTCAAGGATGAGCTTCTGCCAGGCCTAGTTCTTCAAGAGCCTCGTGAGTTTGATCAGTTCTATAACATGGCTTTGTAGGTCGAGGCAACTCAGCTCAAATTGGAGAACTCAAAGAAGCGTTCAAGGGATTCTTATTCTTCTTCTTCCAGCTCTCAGATGGTTCCCAAGCAGCAGAAGTATTGGGTGCCAAATCCTCCTTTGTTTCGTCCTCCTCAGCAGCAGAAGCAGTTCGGTGGTCGTGGTTCTTCCCACCCACCCAACCTAGGATTTTAGCAGAGACCCCAGGCGTCCAAGGCAGTTCTTGTTCCTCCTCCAGGCAATGTTCGTCCGCTTTCTGAGGTGACTTGTTACAAGTGTGGCCAGAAGGGTCACCATGCAAACAAGTGCAACCAGCAGCGTCTTCCGCCTCCTCCTCATGTCAAGCCTCCAGGCAATGCTATGGTGAAGCATAAACCCAAGACCGCAAGAGTGAATATGGTAAATGCAGCAGAGGCAGAGGATTCTTCTCAAGTGATAATGAGTAATATCTCAGTTAATTCTATTCCTGCAAAAGTGTTATTTGATTCTGGAGCATCGCATTCATTCATGTCTAAACCTTTTGCTATGAAGAATGATTTCTATTCCGAGATATCGAGTAGAACTTTGGGTGTTGTTTCTCCGGGTGTGGCCATGAAAACCACCTCCATTGTTCCGGATGTTTCTATCAAGAAGGGCAATTATTCTTTCTTGGCTTCTCCTTATGTTCTCGGTAATTCCGACATTGATCTCATTTTGGGCATGGACTTCCTAGCTATGAACAAAGCTCATATTGATTGCAAAGCAAAAGAAGTCAAGCTGACTCATACTTCAGAAGATGTGATTATCTTCGCGGCTCGCGATGATAGAATCCGTCTCTTTGCTCTTAATGAGAAGGGTGAAATCTCGGCGATTTCGCAAATTCCGGTGGTTTGTGAGTATGAAGATGTGTTTCCAGAAGAATTGCCAGGAATGCCTCTACACCAACCAGTCGAGTTCGTGATTGATCTCGAGCCCGGAACCGAACCGGTCTGCAAGCGCCCGTATAAACTTGGACCCAAAGAGCTGAAAGAGTTCAAGAAGCAGCTAGATGAGCGAGAACGGGTGGGCCTAATCAGACCAAGTTCTTCTCCATGGGGTTGTGGTGTTTTGTTTGTCAAGAAGAAAGATGGCATGTATCGTCTTTGTGTTGACTACCGTCCATTGAACAAGAAGACAATCCGAAACAAGTACCCACTTCCCAACATCAACGAGTTGTTTGAGCAACTAAAAGGTGCCAAGGTTTTCTCGAATCTTGATCTTCGCATGGGTTATCATCAGATTCACATTCGCGAAGAAGACATTCCTAAGACCGCTTTCAAGATGAGTTTTGGCTCTTATGAGTACACTGTCATGTCGTTTGGTCTTGCTAATGCTCCTCCACCCTTCTCGAGAATGATGAATTTCATTTTCTCTCCTTTCAAGAATGAATTCGTCTTGGTCTATCTAGATGGTATCCTTGTGTTCTCGGAGACAGAAGAATAGCATGCAGAGCATCTCCGCCTTGTGCTTAACAAGTTAAGAGAGCATCGATTCTATGCCAAGTTTTCCAAGTGTGAGTTTTGGATCAAGGAAGTAGTGTACCTTGGGCATGTGATCTCTGTCGAGGGAATTAAAGTGCACCCTGAGAAAGTTGAGGCAATCTTGAAGTGGGAACCTCCTCAGAATGTGAAGCAGCTTCAGAGTTTCCTCGGGCTTGCTAGCTATTGAAGAAGATTCGTGGAGAAATTATTATCGGAAATATGCCCTAGAGGCAATAAATAAAGTGTTCATGATAATCATTTATTATCCGTGCTATAATTGTATTGATTGGAAACACATTACATGTGTGGGTAAATAGACAACACATTGTCCCTAGTATGCCTCTAGTGAACTAGCTCGTTAATCAAAGATGGTCTAGGTTTCCTAGACATTGATATGTGATGTCATTTGATGACGGGATCACATCATTAGAAGAAATATGTGATGGACAAGACCCAAACTACAAACGTAGCATATGATCGTGTCAGTTTATTGCTACTGTTTTCTGCATGTCAAGTATATGTTCCTATGACCATGAGATCATGCAACTCACGGACACCAGAGGAGTACCTTGTGTGTATCAAACGTCACAACATAACTGGGTGACTATAAAGGTGCTCTACAGGTATCTCCGAGGGTGTCTGTTGAGTTGGCATGGATCAAGATTGGGATTTGTTACTCCGTGTGACGGAGAGGTATCTCAGGGCCCACTCGGTAATACAACATCATAATAAGCCTTGCAAGCAATATGACAAGTGTTAGCCACGGGATCTTGTATTACGGAACAAGTAAAGAGACTTTCCGCTAACGAGGTTGAAATAGGTATGGAGATACCGATGATCGAATCTCGAGCAAGTAACATACAGAAGAACAAAGGGAACATCATACGGGATTAACTGAATCCTTGATATAGAGGTTCGACCGATAAAGATCTTCGTAGAATATGTAGGAACCAATATGGGCATCTAGGTACCTCTATTGGTTATTGACCATAGAGGTGTCTCGGTCATGTCTGCATAGTTCTCAAACCCGCAGGGTCTGCACACTTAAGGTTTGGTGACGTTTCGGTAGTATAGAGTTATGTATGGTGGTGACCAAAGGTTGTTCGGAGTCCCGGATGAGATCCTGGATGTCACGAGGAGCTCCGGAATGGTCCGGAGGTAAAGATTCATATATAGGAAGTCCTGTTTTGGTCACCGGAAAAGTTTCAGGCTCATCGGTAGTGTACCGGGAGTGTCGGTAGTGTACCGGGAGGCCTCCGGGAGGGGTATTTCGACCCAAGAGGCTTCATGGGCTGTGGGAGAGTGAATATCAGCCCTTAGTGGGCTGGTCGAAACTCTCACACAAGGCCCATGTGGCTGGAGAAGAAAACCCAATAGGAAAAGGTGGAAAAAGGCAAAAAAGGAGCAATCCTACTCCTACTAGGATTGGAGGAGTCCTCCTCTCCTAGTAGGTTCGGCCGAACCATAGGAGCCTTGGCCCTTGTGCCAAGGCTCTCCTCCTCTCCTCCTATATATATTGGTGGATTTTAGGGTTTTGCACTAGTTTTTTCAGCCACGTGCTACCCGTTCTCCAGGCCATAGTTTCTCCTCTAGATCATATTTCTGAAGTGCTTAGGCGAAGCCCTGCCGGAATTGCTCCACCACCATCGCCGGAGCACCATCATGCTGCTGGAGAACTCTTCTTCCTCTCCGCTCCTTCTTGCTGGATCAAGATGGCGGAGATCGTCATCAAGCTGTACGTGTGCTGAACACGGAGGTGTCGTCCGTTCGGCGCTAGATCGGAAGAGTCGTGATCAAGTTCGTGGGACGGATCGTGATCAAGATCGTGGGACGGATCGTGATTGGATCATGGGACGGATCGTGATTGGATCGCGGGACGCACGGCGATTTGGATCGCGAAGACGTTCGACTACACCAACCGCGTTACTTAACGCTTCCCGCTTAGCGATCTACAAGGGTATGTAGATCCACTCTCCCTCTCGTAGATGCTCATCACCATGGATAGATCTGCGTGTGCGTAGGAAATTTTTTGTTTCCCATGCAACGTACCCCAACAGTGGCATCATGAGCTAGGTCTATATGTAGATGAGATCTCGAGTAGAACACAAAAGGTTTGTGGGCATTGATGCTTAGATTGCTTCCTCCCATGGTCGGACTTTGGTTCAGTGGTATTGTAAGATGAAGCGGCTCGGACCAACATTACTCGTACGCTTATGAGAGACCGGTTCCCTCGACTGCAACTTGTTGCATAGATGGCTTGCGGGTGCCAGTTTCTCTCACTTTAGTTGGATCGGATTCGACAAAGGTGGTCCTTGAGAAGGTTGAAAAGCAACTAGTGTATCACCGTTGTGGTTTTTGCATAGATGAGAATTGTTCTTGCTAGATACCCGTAGCAGCCACGTAAAGCATGCAACAACAATTAGAGGACGTATAACTTGTTTTTGCAGGGTATGTTGTGATGTGATATGGCCAATTACATGATGTGATATATGTGATGTATGAGATGATCATGTGATGTATAGATTATCACAACTTGCATGTCAATGAGTATGGCAACCGGAAGGAGCCATAGGGTTGTCTTTAATTATTGTATGACCCGCGTGTCAATCATTAAGCGCTATGTAATGCTTTACTTTATCGCTAAACGGTAGCAATAGTGGTAGAAGCATGTTGGGCGTGACAACCCCGATGGTGATACGTTGATGGAGATCAAGATGATGAAGATCATGGTGTCTGCCGGTGACGATGGAGATTATGCTGGTGCTTTCTAGATGGAGATCAAAAGCACAAGTTCATGGCCATATCATGTCACTTATGAATTGCATGTGATGTTAATCCTTTTATGCACCTTGTTTTGCTTAGGACGACGGTAGCATTATAAGGTGATCCCTCACTTAAATTTCAAGATAAATTGTGTTCTCCCCGAGTGTGCACCGTTGCGAAAGTTCGTTGTGTCGAGACACCATGTGATGATCGGGTGTGATTGACTCTACGTTCACATACAACGAGTGCAAGCCAGTGTTGCACACGCAGAACACTCGGGTTAAACTTGACAAGCCTAGCATGTACAGACATGGCCTCGGAACACAAGAGACCGAAAGGTCGAACATGAGTCATATAGTAGATATGATCAACATGATGATGTTCACCATTAAATCCACCTCAACTCACGTGATGATCAGACTTGAGTTGGTGAATTTGGATCATGTGACACTCAAATGACCTGAGGGATGTCAATTTGAGTGGGAGCTTTAGTAAATTTGATTAGCTAAACCCATTATCTTGAACAATAGTCTAAGTAAACTTTGCATATTTATGTTGTAGATCAATGGCTCGCGCAGTAGCACCCCTGAATTTTAATGCGTTCCTAGAGAAAGCTAAGTTGAAAGATGATGGAAGTAACTTTGTTGACTGGGCCCGTAATCTGAGGATTATCCTCATGGCTTCCTAGAAATCGTATGTCCTTGATGCACCGCTTGGTGACCAACCAGAAGACATGACCTCCGAAGACGTTAAGAACGCCTGGGAGGCACATTTTGGAGATTACTCAATAGTTCAGTGTGCAATACTATATGGCTTAGAACCGGGACTTCAAAGACATTTTGAACGTCATGGAGCATATGAGATGTTCCAGGAGTTGAAGTTTATCTTTCAAAAGAATGCCCGGATCGAGAGGTATGAGACCTCCGACAAGTTCTATGCTTGCAAGATGGACGAGAACGGGTCTATCAGTGAACATATACTCAGAATGTCTGGGTATGCGACTCGTCTAGCGGAGTTAGGAATTGCCCTTCCGCCAGAGGCGATCACCGACAGAGTTCTTCAATCACTGCCACCTAGTTAGAAGAGCTTTGTGATGAACTATAACATGCACGGGATGAACAAGTTAGTCGCCGAGCTATTTGCATGCGATGCTAAAAGTCGCTGAGTCTGAAATCCAGAAAGAACATCAAGTGTTGATGGTCAATAAAACCACTAGTTTCAAGAAAAATGGCAAGGGCAAGGGCAAGGGCAAGAAGGGTAAAACCAAGAAGGATGGCAAAGTAGTTGCTAATCCTGTAAAGAAGCCCAAGCATGGACCCAAGCCAGAAACTGAGTGCTTTCATTACAACGGAACTAGTCACTGGAAGCGGAACTGCCGCAAGTACCTAGCTGACAAGAAAGCGGCCAACGACAAACAAGGTATATATGATATACATGTTATTGATGTGTACCTTACTAGCTCTCGTAGTAGTGCCTAGGTATCTGATACCGGTTCGGTTGCTCACATTTGCAACTCAAAGCAGGAACTACGGAATAAAGGAAGGCTGGTAAAGGACGAAGTGACGATGCACGGGGAAATGGTTCCAAGGTTGATGTGATCACCATCAGCACGCTCTCCCTTCGATTACCATCGGGATTAGTGATGAACCTGAATAATTATTATTTAGTGCCTGCGTTAAGCATGAACATTATATCTGGATCTTGTTTATTGCGAGATAGTTACTCATTTAAATCAGAGAATAAAGGTTGTTCTATTTATATGAGTAATATCTTTTATGATCATCCACCCAATGTTAGGGGTTTATTCATATTGAATCTTGATGGTGATGACACACATGTTCATAACATTGATGCCAAAAGATGTAGAGTTAATAATGATAGTACCACTTTCTTGTGGCACTGCCGTTTAGGTCATATTGGTGTAAAACGCATGAGGAAGCTCCATGCTGATGGACTATTGGAGTCACTTGATTTTGAATCACTTGACACATGTGAACCATGCCTCATGGGCAAGATGACTAAAACGCCGTTCTCTGGAACAATAGAACGGGCGAGTGACTTATTGGAAATTATACATGCTGATGTGTGCGGTCCAATCAATGTTACGGCGCGTGGTGGATATCGTTATTTTCTCACCTTCACTGATGACTTAAGTAGATATGGGTATATTTACTTGATGAAACACAAGTCTGAAACGTTTGAAAAGTTCAAGCAATTTCAGAGTGAAGTTGAGAATCATCATAACAAGAAGATTAAATTCCTGCGATCTGATCGAGGAGGTGAATATCTGAGTTATGAGTTTGGCAGTCACTTAATACAATGTGGAATTGTTTCACAGTTGACACCGCCCGGAACACCACAACGTAATGGTGTGTCCGAACATCGTGATCGTACCTTATTAGATATGGTGCGATCTATGATGTCTCTTGCTGATTTGCCACTATCGTTTTGGGGTTATGCATTAGAGACAACTGCATTCACTTTAAATAGGGCACCATCAAAATCCGTTGAGATGACGCCATATGAACTATGGTTTGTCAAGAGGCCAAAGTTGTCGTTTCTTAAAGTTTGGGGATGTGATCCTTATGTCAAAAAGATTTAGCGTGAAAAGCTAGAACCCAAAGCAGAGAATTGTGTCTTCATAGGATACTCGAAAGAGATAGTCGGGTGTACCTTCTATCTCAGATCTGAAGGCAAAGTGTTTGTCGCTAAGAACGGAACATTTCTTGAGAAAGAGTTTCTCTCAAAAGAATTGAGTGGGAGGAAAATAGAGCTTGATGAGGTTATTGATCCTTTACTTCAACCAGAAAGTAGGGCAGCGCAGAAAGATGTTTCTGTGGAACCTACGAGGGTAGAAGAGGAAGTTAATGATGATGATCATGAAGCTTCGGATCAAGCTACTATTGAACCTCGTAGGTCAACAAGGGCGCGTACTACTCCTGAGTGGTACGACAACCCTGTCTTGGAGGTCAAGTTGTTGGATAACAATGAACTTATGAGCTATGGAGGAGCAGTGATGGGCCCGGATTCCGAGAAATGGTTAGAGGCCATGAAATCCGAGATGGGATCCATGTATGAAAACAAAGTATGGACTTTGGAAGTATTACCTGAAGGGCGAAAGGCCATTCAGAACAAATGGATCTTTAAGAAGAAGACAGACACGGACGGTAATGTCACCGTCTATGAAGCTCGACTTGTGGCAAAGGGTTTTTCACAAGTTCAAGGAGTTGACTATGATGAGATCTTCTCGCCCGTAGCGATGCTTAAGTCCGTCAGAATCATGTTGGCAATAGCTGCTTATTTCGACTACAAAATTTGGCAGATGGATGTCTAAATAGCATTCCTTAACGGTTTCCTTGAGGAAGAGTTGTATATGATGCAACCAGAAGGTTTTGTCGATCCAGAGAATGCTGACAAAGTTTGCAAACTCCAGTGATCCATTTATGGGCTGGTGCAAGCATCTCGGAGTTGGAATAAGCATTTTGATGAGGTGATCAAAGCATTTGAGTTTATACAAGTTCATGGAGAAGCTTGTATTTACAAGAAAGTGAGTGGGAGCTCTATAGCGTTTCTAGTATTATATGTGGATGACATATTGCTAATTGGAAACAATATAGAAATGCTGGAAAGCGTGAAGGAATATTTGAACAAGAGTTTTTCAATGAAGGACCTAGGAGAAGCTGCTTTCATATTAGGCATTAAGATCTATAGAGATAGATCGAGACGCTTAATAGCACTTTCATAGAGCACATACTTTGATAAAGTTTTGAAGAAGTTCAAAATGGATTAGTCCAAGAAGGGGTTCTTGCCTGTGTTACAAGGTGTGAAGTTGAGTAAGACTCAATGCCCATTAACTGCAGAGGATAGAGAAAATATGAGTGTCATCCCCTATGCTTCAGCCATAGGCTCTATCATGTATGCAATGCTGTGCACAAGACCGGATGTCAGCCTTGCCATAAGTATGGCCGAAAGGTTTCAAAGTGATATTGGAATGGAGCACTGGGCAGTGGTCAAGAATATCCTTAAGTACCTGAATAGGATAAGGAAATGTTGCTCTTTCATGGAGGTGATGAAGAGCTCGTCGTAAAGGGTTATGTTGATGCAAGCTTTGACACTGATCCGGATGACTCGAAGTCACAAACCGGATACGTATTTATTCTCAACGGGGGAGCAGTAAGCTGGTGCAGTTCCAAGCATAGCGTGGTAGCCGATTCTACATTCGAAGCGGAGTACATCGCAGCCTCGGAGGCGGCGAAGGAAGGTGTCTGGATGAAGCAGTTCATGACAGATCTTGGAGTAGTGCCTAGTGCACTGAATCCAATGAACTTGTTGTGTGATAACACTAGTGCCATTGTTCTGGCCAAGGAACCAAGGTTTCACAAGAGGGCCAGACACATAAAGCAACGCTTCAACTCCATCCACGATTACATCGAGGAGAAGGACATAAATATTTGCAAAGTGCACACGGATCTGAATGTTGCAGACCTGTTGACTAAACCTCTTACAAGGGCTAAACATGATCAACACCAGAACTGCATGGTGTTCGATTCATTACAATGTAAATCACATAGTGATGTGAACTAGATTATTGACTCTAATGCAAGTGGGAGACTGTTGGAAATATGCCCTAGAGGCAATAAATAAAGTGTTTATTATTATATTTCCTTGTTCATGATAATCGTTTATTATCCATGCTATAATTGTATTGATTGCGAACACATTACATGTGTGGGTAAATAGACAACACATTGTCCCTAGTATGCCTCTAGTGAACTAGCTCGTTAATCAAAGATGGTCAAGGTTTCCTAGCCATTGACATGTGATGTCATTTGATGACGGGATCACATCATTAGAAGAAAGATGTGATGGACAAGACCCAAACTACAAACGTAGCATATGATCGTGTCAGTTTATTGCTACTGTTTTCTGCATGTCAAGTATATGTTCCTATGACCATGAGACCATGAGATCATGTAACTCATGGACACCGGAGGAGTACCTTGTGAGTATCAAACATCGCAACATAACTGGGTGACTATAAAGGTGCTCTACAGGTATCTCCGAGGGTGTCTGTTGAGTTGGCATGGATCAAGACTGGGATTTGTTACTCCGTGTGAAGGTGAGGTATCTCAAGGCCCACTCGGTAATACAACATCATAATAAGCCTTGCAAGCAATGTGACTAAGTGTTAGCCACAGGATCTTGTATTATGGAACGAGTAAAGAGACTAGCTGGTAACGAGGTTGAACTAGGTATGGAGATACCAACGATTGAATCTCGGGCAAGTAACATACAGAAGAACAAAGGGAACATCATACGGGATTAACTGAATCCTTGACATAGAGGTTCGACCGATAAAGATCTTTGTCGAATATGTAGGAACCAATATGGGCATCCACGTCCCGCTAATGGTTATTGACCATAGAGGTGTCTCGGTCATGTCTACATAGTTCTCGAACCAGTAGGGTCTGCACACTTAAGGTTTGGTGACGTTTCGGTAGTATAGAGTTATGTATGGTGACCGAAGGTTTTTCGGGATCCCGGATGAGATCCTGGACGTCACGAGAAGCTCCGGAATGGTCCGGAGGTAAAGATTCATATATAGGAAGTCCTGTTTTGGTCGCCGGAATAGTTTCGGGCTCATCGGTAGTGTACCGGGAGTGTCGGTAGTGTACCGGGAGGCCTCCGGGATGGGTATTTCGACCCAAGAGGCTTCATGGGCCGTAGGAGAGTGAATATCATCCCTTAGTGGGCTGGTGGAAACTCCCACACATGGCCCATGTTGCTGGAGAAGAAAACCCAATAAGAGAAGTTGGAAAAAGGCAAAAAAAATGGAGCAATCCTAGTCCTACTAGGATTGGAGGAGTCCTCCTCTCCTAGTAGGTTCGGCCAAAGCATAGGAGCCTTGGCCCTTGCGCGAAGGCTCCTCCTCTCCTCCTATATATACTGGTGGATTTTAGGGTTTTGCACTAGTTTTTTCAGCCACGTGCTACCCGTTCTCCAGGGCATAGTTTCTCCTCTAGATCATATTTCTGTAGTGCTTAGGCGAAGCCCTGCCGGAATTGCTCCACCACCATTGCCAGAGCGCCGTCACGCTGCCGGAGAACTCTTCTTCCTCTCCACTCGTTCTTGCTGGATCAACACGGCGGAGATCGTCATCAAGCTGTACGTGTGCTGAACGCAGAGGTGCCGTCCGTTCGACGCTAGATCGGAAGAGTCGTGATCAAGTTCATGGGACGGATCGTGATCAAGATCGCGGGATGGATCGTGATCAGGATCGTGGGATGGATCATGATTGGATCACGGGACGGATCGTGATTGGATCGCGGGATGCACGACGATTTGGATCACGAAGACGTTCGACTACACCAACCGCGTTACTTAACGCTACCCGCTTAGCGATCTACAAGGGTATGTAGATCCACTCTCCCTCTCGTAGATGCTCATCACCATGGATAGATCTGCGTGTGCATAGGAATTTTTTTGTTTCCCATGCAATGTTCCCCAACACTTCTATCAAATTGCTAAGCCTCTGTCCAATCTCCTCCAGAAGAGTGTCAAGTATGTTTGGTCTCCTGAGTGTGATGTACCGTTCAATACGCTTAAGCAGAGACTGACTTCAGCTCTAGTTCTTGTTCCTCCTGAGCAGTCTAAGCCTTTCCAAGTTTTTTGTGATGCTTCTCTCCAAGGCCTTGATGGTGTTCTCATGTAAGACAAGAAGATTGTTGCTTATACCTCGCATCAGTTGAAGCCTGCCGAGAAGAACTACCCCACTCATGATCTCGAGTTGGCGGCAATTGTGCATGCTCTAATGACTTGGAGGCATTTATTGTTGGGTAGACCAGTTGAAGTGTACACCGATCACAAGATCTTGAAGTAAATTTTCACTCAACCCAATCTCAATCTTTGGCAGTCTCGTTGGGTGGAAATGCTTGAGGACTTCAATCCAAGCATTGAGTATACTCCTGGGAAAGCAAATGTCATTGCAGACGCGCTCAGCCGTAAGGCGTACTATAATAGTCTCATCTTGAAGACTCTTTAACCCGAGCTTTCTGAAGCCTTCCGCAAGCTCAACCTTCAGATGATTCTGCAAGGATTTCTTGCAAATATTCAAGTTTCTCCGACTCTGGAAGATCAGGTTCGCCAAGCGCAGCTTCTTGACGCAATGGTGAAGAAAGTGAAGAAAGGTGTGGCCAAGAGCATTCCGAAGTATAAGTGCTTTTGTGTTGATGACAAACATAACTTGTTCTTTGAGGACCGTATTGTGGTTCCAAAAGGTGATCTCAGAAAGGTTGTCATGGACGAAGCACACAATTCTGTTCTATCCATTCATCCAAGCAGTTCAAAGATGTATCAGGATCTCAAGCAAACCTTCTGGTGGACTCACATGAAACGTGAGATTGCTCAGTTCGTGAACGAGTGTGATGTTTGTCGCAGAGTGAAGGAGGAGCATCAACGTCCAGCAGGTCTTCTTCAGCCTTTGCCTATCCCAGAGTGGAAATTCGATCAGGTGGAGATGGATTTCGTTAGTGGGTTTCCCAAGTCCAAGAAAGGTAACGATGCCATCTTTGTGGTTATCGACAAGCTGTCAAAAGTTGCTCATTTCCTGCCAGTCAAAGAATCTATCTCGACAGCTCAGCTTGCAGAGTTGTATACATCAAGGATAGTGTCTTTGCATGGTATTCCTCATCTCATCTCTTCTGACCGTGGAAGCCTCTTTACTTCTAAGTTTTGGGAGTCCTTCTAGACAGCAATGGGTACCAAGATCCGTTTCAGCACTGCGTTCCACCCGCAGACAAGTGGTCAAGTTGAGAGAGTCAATCAGATCCTTAAAGATATGCTCAGAGCCTGTGTGATTTCGTTCGGCATGAAGTGGGAAGACTGCCTTCCATATGCTGAATTCTCATACAACAATAGCTTTCAAGCTAGCTCAGGCAAGGCCCCTTTCGAGATTCTCTATGGCAGAAAGTGTCGTACCCCGCTTAACTGGTCTGAAACCGGTGAGCGTTAGATATTGGGCAATGACATGATCACTGAAGCAGAAGAAATGTGCCATGTCATTCGCGAGAACCTCAAAGTAGCTCAGTCCCGACAGAAGAGTTATTACGATAACAAACATCGGGATGTTTCCTTTCAAGTGGATGATCTAGTCTATCTCAGAGTCTCCCCCATGAAGGGCACTCAGCGGTTTGGAATTAAAGGGAAGCTGGCTCCTTGTTTTGTTGGTCCTTTCAAAGTTGTTGGCAAGAGAGGTGGTCTTGCATATCAACTTGAGCTTCCTCCAAATTTCGCAAATATGCACGATGTCTTCCATGTTTCTCAGCTCCAAAGATGCTTCAAGACTCTTGAGCGAACCATTGACCTCCAAGACATCGATCTCCAAGTAGATCTCTCTTATCGTGAGCATCCAGTTGCAATTCTTGACGAAACTAGGCGTAAGACTCGCAACAAGTCTATCAGGTTCCTCAAGGTGAAGTGGTCTCATCATTCCGACAAAGAAGCTACTTGGGAATGCGAGGACCTTCTCTGTTCCAAATTTCTAGACTTCTTTCGTTCCTAGATCTCGGGTCGAGATCCACTTGTAGTGTGGGAGAGTTGTGACAACCCAAGTGTTGTCCCTACCTTTTATGGCATGTAATCTTTGGATGAACCTTGTGTCATGAGCTTAATGAGTGTTTTGCAACTTGTCATCCATGTGTTGTCTTACATTCTTGCATCATGCATGATAGCATTCATCATGCCATGTTTGTTTTTCATGTGACCTTGTATGTGTGGTTGGTTTTGTTCTTGTGTTATGTGTTGTGATGTGGTAGGATCATGTGTGCAACCTCCTCCTCTTCCCCTCTCTTTTGCTTTTCAACAAACCCAACCTTATGCCTCTTTTTCTATGTTAATTGATCAACAGAATTAAGTTGTTATTTTAAATGTTTAAAAATGTTCAAGAGGTAGCCCTATATATTATTATTTTAGAGTATGGTTCTTTTGATGTTTGGAGTTTGTATGTTTGTGGCATTTAAATAACAGGGGGCTACCTATTTTAAAATATTTAAAATTACTTGTCCTAAAAATCATCTTAATGTTTTTATTAAATAGGACATATTATTTTCTTTGTAAAAGTATTTTTGTTCTGCGCCAAAATCCTTTTTATTTTTCTCTGGGGTTTTTCTTTTCTTTCTGTTTTGTTTAAAGAAAGACCCTGTGGTTTCTTTTTCCACAAAGAGAGAGAGCCAGGTGGGCCTCGCCTCTCCCGCGACCCATCCCGCTCGAGCAGACGGTCACCTGCCTTGTCCTCCTTCTCCGTCAGGTTTCAGTGAGAGAGAGAGAAAGGCTCTGTTGTCGCCTTTTCCGTCGCCCGTCGCCGTCAGCCCGTGGCTATATAGCCTCCCATCGGTGTGTATGACCCTTGGCTAGGTTTCCTCTCTTCCCCACCGCTGCAGTAACTCCCATCTCCCCCTCCATCACTCTCCCTCCTCGCTTCTTTCCCCCTGTCAGGTAAGGTTTCAGAGAGAGCAGTGAGGTTCAGAGAGTGTCGCCGATCGTCGTCGCTGCCGTCGCCGCGTCTCCGATGGGTCTTGTCCCCGGTGGTGATGGCGTGGAGCTCGGGGTTCTCCCCGTGTTCCATTCCTGCCGCTAGGAGGTGAGGAGCACCTCTCCGCGGTGCCAATTGGCGTCGGCGCCGTCCGCAAGGAGCGGGTTATCGCCGGCTCCTGCCTCTTTGTCGTCGCCGCGTCCCCGACCCCTCCGTCGTCTTCGTTTCGACCGGCTCGTCGTCGCCTTTCCCTAGGTGAGCTGCCGCGTCCTCCCCTCCTGTTGCTGTTGCTACCATTGTCGCCATAGCTGCTCGCCGCCGCCGTCCGCAAGGCAGAGCCTTGAGGGCTGCCTCCGTCCTTCTCGTCGCAAGGCGAGCAGGGGATTGGGACCCCGTAGCTTCCCGTAGGCCCTGCCGTAGCTTCCTCTCGCCAAGGACCCTCCCAGTCGCCGGAAT
Organism: Hordeum marinum; assembly: GCA_022496015.1. NCBI lineage: Eukaryota > Viridiplantae > Streptophyta > Magnoliopsida > Poales > Poaceae > Hordeum > Hordeum marinum. The sequence goes on along the minus strand of CM039678.1, from coordinate 411,069,301 downwards.
CATCGTTGCTACATTGTCTGTCGCCGGCGTCGTCAGTTTCATTAGTTAGGTGCATGTGTGTGTGTATTAGTGGGCTTGTGCCCCTCCTCTGTTAAGTGTCGAGAGCGTAGCAGAGTGGTTGTGCTCGGGGAAGGTGACCCTGAGGTCATGGGTTTGAGCCCGACTCCTTCCCCCTTTTTTTGTTTTCTTTTTCTTTTCTTTTTCTTTTCTTTTTTCTTTTCTTCCTTGCTATATGTATGTTGCATGTGTAGGTGTGCAAGGCATATATCTGTAGGGTTTGATTTATTTTCTGTAGTGTGTGTGTGTGCGCTTGGTGCATACACATAGGTATGTGAGATGTATATGTGTGTAAGTGAGCTTGCTTGTGTGTGTTTATGCATGTGCGTTGAGTGTGTGTATGTGTGTATACATAAGTGTATATATGCATGGGTATTGAGTGTGTGTGTGTGGCAGTTTGCACACATGTAGTGTGAGTGCATATTTATGTGTTCTTGTGTGCATGTGTGTTTGTGGGAGTGTGTGTGTGTTACCATACACATATGCATATGCATATATGCATTGTGCATATATGTGTGCATATGTGTGTCGATGACCACCCATACACATGAGCATGTATGTGAGTGTATGTGCCTAGTGCACTTGTGAGTGTTGTGTGTATGCGCCATGTGCTTATGCATACATGGTGCATGTGAGTGTGTGTGTGTGGATGAACCCACCTCATGGGTGGTGTGATCATGGTTGTTTTTGTGCTCATATGCCCTTGGGCATATATAGAGCATGTGTGTGCTTGCCTTGTAGTGTGTGTGTGTAGGGTGTATGTGTGTGTGGGTGGACTAGTGGGTTTCCCCACTTGACATACCCCTTTGTTAGTTATGTTTGTTAGTAGGTTTCATTAATATTTGCCATGTTTACTAAGTTTCCAATTTGCTTATGTCCATATTTGCTCATGTTCAATTAGAGTTATGTATCACTTATAAGAATAGGTGGTAGTTTTGCTATCTTATTTGTGCCATGTTGTTTCACATGAATATAGGAGTATGACACTTGTCTTTAGGGCAGAAAGAGCCAATGAATCCATTGGTGCTTTCAGATTTCACTTTTGAGCAAGTTCATAAAACTGTCATTTTCAGCTACGATGCTACTTTCTCATTTTTGCATGATTTAATCCATCCTTGCTTTGGGGTATGTGCCAACATGGAAGTGCTAGTGTTTTATATCTATTATGCCATGATATTTTTGGTTAACATGAGAATCACCCATATAAGTGGGAAACATGCTGCAAAGTAGCTAACTTGATGTTGCTGTTTTCACCATTCTAAATATTTCCAAGTCTGAGAATCTGCGGATATTTTTATGCCATGTAGAGTGGTCGGTGTCTTGTGATGTGTTGTGATTTAGATCATGATCAGTGCTAGTATTTTGGAGTAGAAGTTGTCTACTACCGCCCTGTACATTTTCATGCCAAGAGGTGCTCTCTAACTTATTTAACTTATGATGTCAACTTGCTACTTTATTAACTCAGATTCCAGAAAACTGTAATTTTTACCAAGTCCCAGAAAACTGTTTCATCATGCCAACTTGATAGCTTGATGCTTATTTATGTGTGCCTCCGTTGCAGATTGTGTAGTTGGATAGTTCAATAAGAATGTTTTGTAGTTTCTGTCAATGCCTTGTTTGTGGCTGTAGGATTCCTGTAGCTCAAGCTGTGGGCTGTGTAAGGTACTATGTTGCTGTTTTGTGGCAGATTGTTTGTTTTATAGTTTTGTGACTTGTGGGAGCTATACTCCATGGAATTGATTGATCTTTGAGTCTATTGTGGTTGGTTTTTCATTGCCTAACCAGTGGCTACCTTGGAATGCTAAGAATTAGCCCATGGTATTGGTTGTCTTGTGTTTTGCCTTCGTACCTTGTCATGAGCGTATCGTGAGAATCGTAACTCCGTTTCTTGCGTCCTTTATATGCATTTATATCGATTCTGCGTGATGCATCCATATTTTCCATGTTCATGCATGTATAAATAACTTAACATGAGGTTCTGACCAGATTCATTAATAACCAATCCTTGCATGTGAAACATGAATAGTTTTGGATTGCCATGTTTAATTCTGCATAAAATGAATCATGCATCATATTGGTTGTGCATTGCACCTTGGTTGGAGGTTTATTGTTGCTGTTTCTCTTGGGTAGACACGAGCGTTGATACTGAGTACAAGGACCCAGGGGAGTACTAGTACGAGGATCCCGCTACTTGTTCCACTGAAGAACCAACAGGCAAGATGATCGTACCCGGATCCTGATACTATTTTCGCTTGCTAGTTTCTCAATCTTATCGTTACAATTGTGCTAACTACCACTTGAATATCAGCCTCCTAATTGCCATGAAAGCCTCTAACCCTCCACATCCTAGCAAACATTTGATTGGCTAAGTTAGCGTTGTTCAGCCCCTCTCATAGCGTTCTTAGTTGCAGGTGCAGGTTGTTCCATGTGATAACGTGGATTTGGATATCACAATATTATCTGTTATTTAATTTAATGCACATATATATCTTGGTATTGCTTGAAGGCTTGGCCTTTTGCTAGGTGTTTTGTTCCACTGTTACCGCCATAGTTTTGTTACCGGTGTTATGTTTTCCATATTTTGCGCTCCTAACACGCTCGGGGTGTTATGGAGACCCCCTTGTTTATTCGGTTGAGATTAAAACTTGTCTGGCAAGACCCAACATTGGTACTACATTTGCTTAATAACTTAATAAAACTTGCATAGGGCTTTGCAACCCCGTGGATAATTAATCAACCCTGGGCCAGTGCTCCTCATGAGTGTTGGTCCAAACTAGAGCGCTGTGCGGGGCCAACCCTGGGCAACTTGGGAGATTTCTATCAGGCCACCATACCCTAGCTTATTCGTCGTGCCCTGAGAACGAGATACGCGGCTCTTATCGGGTTCGTCGACACGTTGGGTGGTCTTGCTGGATTTGTTTTACCTTTATCGAGTGTCTTGCGTGTGGAATCTGACTTTCTTTGGGGTTATCTTGAGGTGTTGGAAAACCTATTGGAGTTACCTGTGATGATCACGAGATCCGTGGTCGAGGCTATTCCCGTGGAGTGTGGTTATTTGTGATGGACTAGTTGGAGCACCCCTGCAGGGTTAAATCTTTTCGAGAAGCCGTGCCCGCGGTTATGTGGCAACTTGGATATTTTAACACCCGGTTATAGTTAACTTGAAGTAAATTCTAATAAAATACACCAACTATGTGAGTAACCGTAATCGTCTCTGCTCGTGAACATGATCCGAGAGAGAACATGGTGGGGTTATGATTGACGTAAGTAAGTGTTCAGGATCTCATAGAGATCATACTAGATTCGATCGTTCATCGTAGGCCACTCATATTTATTTTCATGTTACGTAAGTTAGCCACCATAAATGCTTAGTGCTGCTGCAAACTAAACACACACCCCATCCCAACCTTTAAGCTTGAATAGTCTCGATACCCGGGCGCTTGATTGATGAGTCCTTGTGGCGCACGGATTACTACAACACTCCAGGTACATGTACAGATGAGTGCGTGTAGGATGATCTTACCCAGCTCCAGTGGGAATATGATGAGGAAAGAGGCAGGATGTACGTGACCTACCTGGATATGTAGAGGCCCATGGTCGTGATCTTTGGGATAGCGAGATAGTATCATTTGCATCTGTTTTATCATTTGATTTTGTCTGTAGTCGGACCCTGTCTTCATCTTGATGATTTGAACTATGTGTAGATTTGCAATTTAGTATGTGGAGAGTGTAAGCCAACTTGTATACTCATCCCTTCTGTAATGTATGATGCAATGATTCTATACTTGCGAACGGCAAGATGCGCCTCTATCCCTTGCGAGGCCCTCGTGTCTTAAAATGGATAGGCGCGCATCTTGGGCGTGACAATTAATCTGCACGACAGCCTTGAGAATGTAGGAGACTTTCCCACAGAAAGCCTCCACCTTCTCCAGGGCACTCTCTCTGTGGAGAATCGCCCATCTTCTCATGTCCCAAAGGATCTGTCTCCACACCTGCTTGACATCAATCCAAACTACATTGTTAAATACTATATCATTCCTACTTTTCCAAATGCCCCAAAGAACACACGAGTAGATGGAGTTGAGTGCACAACATTTTTTGTTTGTTGGCCAGAACTTAGCAATGGAAAGATAATTTGACCCCAGATCACAACCGAGGGCTTCAGAAACTAATTGCCAAACATTCTTAGCAACAACACAATCAAAGAACAAGTGATGTATATTCTCAGCTTCTTCACAAAAAGCACACGCGGGGGTTTTTAAGATCCCCCTCTTAGCTAAAATATATCTGGTCATTAGCTTGTTATGAGCAAGCAGCCAAAGGAACACTCGAACTCTAGGATGTGCTACAATAGACCAAATAGAAGGGATATACATAGGCTGAACCCCTCTAAAATTGATGATACTATATAGGGATCCTGGGGTGTATTCCTGTTTGTTTTCATACTGCCAAATTAAGGAGTCAAAACTATGAGAGTAATGTATGCCCTTGGTGATTTGCTCGAGCTCATAACAAGATTCCATCATCTTAGAGGGGGAATCCTTCTAAAAGTTAGTTTAGTATTCTGACCATCCCATGTGTCAGAAATAGTAGCACATTGCTGGTGACGAATGGTATACATTAGCCAGAATTGTACAGAGAGTGGAGATGTTCCAAACCAGATACCCTCCCAAAATCTAATCATGCAGCCATTCCCAACTACCCATCTATTACCAAATTTTAGAGCCTTGGCAGCCCACATAACACCTTGCCAGAACCTGGAGGTGTTTTGTGTCCTATTGCTAGAAAAGATGTTGGGAGAACTCTTAATATATTTCTTATCAATGATATTCCCCCAGAGTTTCCCTCCATCTTTTATATATCTACTAACCCATTTACCCAACATGCATATGTTGGCACCTTTAATGTTGTGAATCCCTAAAACACCATGCTCTTTCTTCATACACACCAAATGCCAGTTGGCAAGATGTAATTTTCCGTTACCGTCAAAATTAGTCCACAGACAGTGTGCTAGCTGGATATTAATTAAGTCTGGTGCCCATTTGAGGAATTTATAAAATGAGGGAATGTAAACAGGGATACTAGAGAGGCAGGCCTTAATAAGAGTTAACCTAGGAGCATAAGATAGAAGCTCCCCTCTCAACCTTCAATTCTTTTAAGGATTTGTTTTTCAATTAGAGGTTGCAAATCTTCTCTCCTCAACTTGTCATGGTGAAGAGGAATTCCTAGGTGTTTTATAGGTAGAGCACCAACAGTGCAATCCATAATGCTAGCAATGCTACTGATCCCATCTATGGGGATCCCTATTGGAATTGTTTCACTCTTGGCATAATTAATCTTCATATCAGAGACTTTCTCAAAGCATGTTAGTACCATCTTCAGATTAGCTGCTTTCTACTCATCATTATCTAGAATAGTATGGCATCATCTGCATACTGCGAGCATATGATGCCTTTAGGGATAAGGTCAAAGCACAAACCCCTAATAATTTCATTGTTAGAGGCCTTGATAAGCATCCTCGTCAAAACATCAACTAACAAATTAAACAAAAGAGGAAACATGGGTTCCCCTGTCTCAATCCTTTGTTGGTATTAAAGAAATTCCCTTCTATCCAATCAATTTTAACAGCTACGGAGCCTAGGTGGGTGATCTGTTTTATCCAATTCACCCAAATAGGACCAAAACCCCTTTTTCTAAAATGTCTATAAGAAAGTCAAGATCCACCTTGTCAAAAGATTTCTCATAACCTAGTTTTAGAACTAGTCCTGCATCACCATAGTGGTGAGTGGAGTGTAATACTTAAGGTGATGTGACTACACCCTCCAAAATACACCTACCCTTGATAAAACTAGTTTGATTGCTAGAAGTAATGATGTTCATGAGCAAAGAAAGCCTATTAGTCAGGACTTTAGTGAAAACTTTAAATATGAAATTCAATAGACTAATAGGCCTAGACCTTTCATATTTGTAGCATCTTTCTCTTCAGGGATAAGAGTCGGTACAGCAAAATTCAGTCTAAATATGTCTCCTCAAACATAGACATTATGTCTTTTTTAAGACATCCTAGAATTGTTGAAGAAAGAAGAAAGAGAGGCCATTAAGCCCAGGAGCTCCTTGAGAGCATGAGCCAAAAATTTCTTCCTTAACCTCTTCTTCAGTAAAAGGTTTTTGTAGTCCTACATTATCATTCTCAGTAATTTTTCTCCTTGAGAGAAAAAATGATTGGCTAAAGAGAAACCTCAATTTTCCTCTTTTTCGAATAAGTTTTTGTAAAGGAAGTAGCTATCTCTAGCATGCCTTCCATGTTAGAGACAATCTCATTGTCTCCTTCAAGCGAATTGATGATGGTCTTCCTTTTCCTATGATTAGCACTTGCTTGGCAGCATCTAGTATTCCTATCACCCTCCAAAATATTATCTCTAGATCTTTGTCTAGCGTATGTCTCCTATTTGAGCCAGATCTTTTGAAGCTCTTGAAGCACTAGCTTCATTTTGATGTTCTCAGCATTAGAGAGTGGCTCTTTTTCCTATTTGATGTCTAGCTCATCATATACCGAGGTTAACATATCTCTATTTCTTATAAGATTAGAATTAATATTATTACTCCAACCTTTTGAGAATCTTCTAAACCTTCTGTCCTTTTCTTGCCACACATCAATAGCCTTTTAACTTTTGACAGGGATAGACCCGTTTTTTCCACTAAGGCTCTAAAATATTCTCTAAGAATCCACCATTTCTCAAATTTATAACTATTACTTTTCAGAGGGGTATTAGTCCAAGAGTCCCACAACATGGGTGTGTGATCACTGCCTGTTTTAGGGACAGCTTGGGAACTACTTAAAGGAAAAATAGCATCTAGCTCAGTGGTGCAGAAAATTCTATCTATAGTAGACATTATCAATTTCTTCTGGTTATTAGCCCAGGTGAATTGTCTACCAGATATTTTGATTTCTAATAAACTCCAAATATCATACCAAGAATTAAACTTATCACTCCAAGAATGATTGATATTGCCATTACTTTTATCCTTCTGGTATCTAACTAAATTGAAGCCACCCCAATCAGAGTTGGCCGGTGAACATTAATAAACAGGCTATGGAGTTCAGAAATAAAATCATCTCTACCCTCCTCATAAGGAGATCCATATACAGCTACTAATCTAAAACTAACACCACTAGACTTAACTACAAGCTTACAAGAAACTGAAAGTCTAAGGGAGTTCCAGTTGGTGACATAAAAATATCATTATCTACTCCAACCAGGATCCCCCCCAGAAAATCCTTCAGCAGGTAAGCGGTGCCAACAATAGTTTTTACTATTACTAATGGATTTAAGGAAAGCAGGGGAAAGTTGTTCATTTTTGGTTTCCTTGAAAGCAATGATGCTAGGGTTAACCTTAGACATCACATCTAGAATGCAAGTTTTCTTCCCAGGAGTTGTGATCCCTCTAATATTCTAGAATAGACAATTCATTTAGATCTATGTTTCCTAGGGTGCTTGCCCCATCCATATTTCGATACTTTATACCATAGCACACTGTGACCATCTAATACATTTGGATTCCTTTTCAGTCTCTCAGGAGTGACGTGGCTATCTAAAATATCTTCTGATTCGAGGAGCCCTTTAGGATCCACATTCTCAGATAACTGAGCTATTTTAATTTATCTACTGGTATTTTGTGAAAGACTAGGAGCTAAATCAACATCATTGTTCAACCCTACAGGCTGTTCAGTATTGGAAAAAGAAATTGAATTATTTTCATGAATAGTTTTACCAAGATATATTTCTATTCATATTTTTTTTTCTACTCCTATGAATTTAGGATCAATAAGAGGTTCAAAGGAGCTTTTAATGATAGTCCCATTAATGGTTTTCTTCTCCGCTTCTAGGTTTTGCACCTTCTTAGAGTCAACACCTATTTCCATCATGGCCCTATCTCCCACTTAAACCCCGTTACTTTGCCTCATAGCTTGAACTTGTCCTCCTTTGTTCATTACTCAAGACTGATCCTGAATATATCCAACATCTTTCTCCTCTCCTATGTCTTGTTGATCACACAATGAATCCCCATCTATTGAGAAGGTCTCACTTCCAACTTCCAATTTTTCAACAAGCTCCATTTCCTGTAGGAGATTATAACTGCTCTCCAAATCAGCAGGGTCTTGTAGCTATTGCAGATAATGGAGTGCCTTTTATTTGGAGCTGGTGCCAGAGTTGCTGATATTAGCTTCCATGCTCCCATTAAGTGAAGCTGCACCGCTAGAGGTCTTGCTTTTTGAGGAGTTGATGTCTTTCTGAGTCCTAGTGATGCATAGCATCCTACGGACATCATCATCGCAAGAGTCCCTTTGGCAAGTGAAACGTGCGACATCTACTTCACATACATAAAGGCGAATCATCTCCTTTACATGTATTCACTTGGCCCATTCGTGGATGGTATACCACTTGACACTCCTCTCGTGTGCATGCATAGGTATTGTCAGAGCTTCATGGATTATGAGGAGGAGTGCCAGCACCTACGTACGACTACACCATCCGCAAGGGAAGCCTAGAAGAGACAGAAGAAGAAGCTAGGAGAAGACTCTGGAAGTCCTGGACCTTCCGGCCTTCCCGGAACTTCCGGCCATCCTTGGAACTTCCGACCCTGCCTGCGCACAGAGACTTGGGACGTGGCCCGTGTACCTATTTTGCCCCTCACTTACCCCTTCGTGGCTTGCACTATATATACTCCTCTCCCACCTCTATTCTAGGGTTAGCAATGGTTTATCTCTTAGTTAGTTGAGCTTTGCTACTTACTCTACCTCTCCCATGGAGATCGAGATCTCCACCGGAGAAGATCCATAGACGATGTCAAGTCCCCTTGCGAGGGAAGATACCTAGAGGATTCAAGGCCCGATCTCTCCTAGAGATTTGGGATGAATTACCCATGTATTCTTATTTCCATTGTTATTCTTGGATCTTGATGCACTTCATGTATTGCTTCTAATTGGAGGAGTACTTGATGTGGATCTTGTCCAATAGAGTGTTTCCCCTTTGATTTCTCCATGTTTTCCCCTCATTCTTCCCTGTGTTCTTCATGGAATCCCCCTCCAATTCGTGAAAGGTCGACACACTCGGGCTTGCCCTGTATCATATGGTATCTAGAGCCACGTTTCTCACGAATTAGGAGTCCCCCCTCTTCATTTCTAACCTAATTTTGTTTGATTTCATCCCAATTTAAAAATTTCCCACAAAAATAGCCCTAAATTTTTTCCTGTGATTTGTTGTTCTTGTGAGTTTTTGTTGATTTTGATCCATGGATTTGGTGTTTGGCAAGTGGATCTACCTCCCTTGGTGTCCCCTAGACCTAATTCCACCCTTTCCCCTTCAATTTTGCCATGGAAATCGAGTTTTTCCGCCCCTGTTTTCAGATCTGGAAATGAGGGTTCGTCCCGAAGTTGTTTTTGACCCACGGAACTTCCCACATCACCCGGAACTTCCTTCGTACCTTCGAAACTTCCAGACTAAAAAGAAAGTTCCCCCAAAAAACCTCTAGTCAACCCCATACTCTCCCGTGACCCCCGGAACTTCCTGTACCCCCCTGAACTTCCAAATCCCAGAACTTCCGGCCTAACTGGAAATTTCCCCGAAAATTTAGCATTAGCCATTTCACCATTTTGGTGTTGGGAAACATTGAATGGGAAACAAAAAAAATTCCTACACACACGCAAGATCTATCCATGGTGATGAGCATCTACGAGTGGGAGAGTGGATGTACATACCCTTGTAGATCACTAAGTGGGAAGCGTTAAGAAACACGGTTGATGTAGTCGAATGTCTTCACGATCCAAATCGCCGAGCATCCCGCGATCCAATCACTAACCATTCTGCGATCCCATCAAGATCCGTCCTGCGATCAAATCATGAACCGTCTCGCGATCCTGATCACGGTCCTTCCGATCTAGCGCCGAACGGACGACGCCTCCGCATTCTGCACATGTACAGCTCGAAGACAATCTCCGACTACTTGATCCAGCAAGAGGGAGTGGAGAGGTAGATGAGTTCTCCGGCAGCGCGATGGCGTGGTGGCGACGGTGGTGGAACTATTCCGGCAAGGCTTTGCCTAAGCACCGCCGAAATTAGACTAGAGGAGAAAATGATCTCGAGGAAGTAGAGGGAGCACGTGGCAATTAGGGTTAGCTTTCCCCTCTAAATCCTCTAGTATATATAGGAGGGAGGGAGGGGAGGAAGCAGCCTCAAACCCTCAAGAGTTGTCCGAAATTGGAGGTGGAGGAGAGCTACTCCAATCCTATTAGGAGTAGGATTCCTCCTTTCCACATGGAAACTCCTTCCACCTCTCCACCTTTGGATTTTTTCCTTCTCAAACCTCATGGGCTTTAGTGGAGGCTTCGGCCAGCCCATTGTTGGGGAACGTTGCATGGGAAACAAAAAAATTCTACGCACACACAAGATCTATCCATGGGGATGAGCATCTACGGGAGGGAGAGTGGATCTACATGTTGGGGAACGTTGCATGGGAAACAAAAAAATTCCTACGCACAGGAAGATCTATCCATGGTGATGAGCATCTATGAGAGGGAGAGTGGATCTACGTACCCTTATAGATCGCTAAGCGGGAAGCGTTAAGAAACGTGGTTGGTGTAGTCGAACGTCTTCGCGATCCAAATCGCCGAGCGTCCCAGGATCCAATCATGATCCGTCCCGCGATCCAATCACGATTCGTCTCGCGAACTAGATCACGATCTGTCCCACGAACTTGATCACAATCCGTCTCACGAACTTGATCACGATCCTTCCGATCTAGCACCGAACGGACGACACCTCCACGTTCAGCACACGTATGGCTTGATGACGATCTCCGCCGTATTGATCCAGCAAGAGGGAGCGGAGAGGAGGAAGAGTTGTTCCGGCAAGGCTTCGCCTAAGCACTGCGGAAATCCAATCTAGAGGAGCACCGGTGGAACGGGTAGCACGTGGCTGTAAAAACTAGTGCAAAACCCTAAAATCCACCGATATATATAGGAGGAGAGGAGAGGAGGCTGGCGCAAGGGCCAAGGCTCCTATAGGAGTCGGACGAACCAACTAGGAATGGAGGACTCTCCTCCAATCCTAGTAGGACTAGGATTCGTCCCCTTTTTTTCCCTTTTTCCACCTTTTCCTATTTGGTTTTCTTCTCCAGCCACATGGGCCTTGTGTGGGAGTTTCCACCAGACCACTAAGGTCTGATATTCACTCTCCCACAGCCCATGAAGCCTCTTGGGTCGAAATACCCCTCCCGGAGGTCTCCCGGTACACTACAGACACTCCCTGGGACACTACCGATGAGCCCGAAACTTTTCTGGCGACCAAAATAGGATTTCCTATATATGAATCTTTACCTCTGGACCATTTCGGAGTTCCTCATGATGTCCGGGATCTCATCCAGGACTCCGAACAACCTTCGGTCACCAGCATACATAACTCTATACTACCGAAATGTCACCAAACCTTAAGTGTGTAGACCCTGCGGGCTCGAGAACTGTGTAGACATGACCGAGACACCTCTACGGTCAATAACCAATAGCGGGACCTGGATGTCCATATTGGTTCCTACATATTCTATGAAGATCTTTATTGGTCGAACCTCTATGTCAAGGATTCAGTTAATCCCGTATGATGTTCCCTTTGTTCCTCGGTATGTTACTTGCCCAAGATTCGATCGTCGATATCTCCATACCTAGTGCAACCTTGTTATCGGCAAGCCTCTTTACTCGTTCCGTAATACAAGATCCCGTGACTAACACTTAATCACATTGCTTGCAAGGCTTATTGTGATGTTGTATCACCAAGTGGGCCCTGAGATACCTCTCCGTCACACGGAGTAACAAATCCCAGTCTTGATCCATGCCAACTCATCAGACACCCTCGGAGATACCTGTAGAGCAACCTTATAGTCACCCAGTTAAGTTGTGACATTTGATACACACAAGGCACTCCTCCGATGTCCGTGAGTTGCATGATCTCATGGTCATAGGAACATATACTTGACATGCAGAAAACAGTAGCAATAAACTGACACGATCATATGCTACGTTTCTAGTTTGGGTCTTGTCCATCACATCATTCTCCTAATGATGTGATCCTGTTATCAAATGACATCACATGTCAATGGCTAGGAAACCTTGACCATCTTTGATTAACGAGCTAGTTCACTAGAGGCATACTAGGGACAATGTGTTTGTTCATTTATCCACACATGTAATGTGTTTCCAATCAATACAATTATAGCATGCATAATAAACGATTATCATGAATAAGGAAATATTATAATAAACACTTTATTTATTGCCTCTAGGGCATATTTCCAACACTACATACCCTTGTAGATCGCTAAGCGGGAAGCGTTAAGAAATGCGGTTGGTGTAGTCGAACGTCTTCGCGATCCAAATCGCCGAGCATCCCGTGATCTCATCATGATCCATCCTGCGATCCAATCACGATCTGTCCCGCGAACTCATCATGATCCGTCCCGCGATCTCATCACGACTGTCTCGCGATCTTGATCACGGTCCTTCTGATCTAGCGTCGAACAGACGACACCTCCGCGTTCAGCACACGTACGGCTGGATGACGATCTCCACCTTGTTGATCCAGCAAGAGAGAGCGGAGAGGTAGAAGAGTTCTCCGGAAGCACAACGGCATTGCAGCGATGGTGGTGGAGCTATTCCGGCAGGGCTTCGCCTAAGCACCGCTGAAAACCGATCTAGAGGAGAAACTGCGATCTAGAGGAGAGGTAGCACGTGGCTATTAGGGTTAGCTTTTTCCTCTAAATCCTCTAGTATATATAGGAGGGAGGGAGGGGAGGAGGCAGCCTCAAACCCTCAAGGTTTGGTCTAAATTGGAGGTGGAGGAGTCCTACTCCAATCCTATTAGGAGTAGGATTCCTCCTTTCCACTTGGAAACTCTTTCCACCTCTCCACCTTTGGATTTTTCCTTCTCAAACCACTCCAGTCGCATGGGCCCTTAGAGGAGGCTTCGGCCAGCCCACCAGGGGCTGGTTTACCTCCTCCCACAGCCTATGTAGCCTCTTGGGTCGAAATACCTCTCCCGATGGTCCCCCGGTACACTAGCGGCACTCTCGGTACACTACCGATGAGCCCGAAACTTTTCTGGCGACCAAAACAGGACTTCCTATATATCAATCTTTACCTCCGGACCATTCCGGAGCTCCTCGTGATGTCCGGGATCTCATCCAGGACTCCGAACAACCTTTGGTCACCACCATATATAACACTATACTATCGAAACGCCACCGAACCTTAAGTGTGCAGACCCTGCGGGTTCGAGAACTATGTAGACATGACTGAGACACCTCTACGGTCAATAACCAATAGTGGGACATGGATGCCCATATTGGTTCCTACATATTCTATGAAGATCTTTATTGGTCGAACCTCTATGTCAAGGATTCAGTTAACCCGTATGATGTTCCCTTTGTTCTTCGGTATGTTACTTGCCCGAGATTCGATCATCGGTATCTCCATACCTAGTTCAACCTCGTTACCGGCAAGTCCCTTTACTCATTCTGTAATACAAGATCCCATGGCTAACACGTAGTCACATTGCTTGGAAGGATTATTGTGATGTTGTATTACCGAGTGGGCCCTGAGATACCTCTCCGTCACACGGAGTAACAAATACTAGTCTTGATCCATGCCAACCTAACAGACACCCTCGGAGATACTTGTAGAGCACCTTTATAGTCACTCACTTATGTTGCGACGTTTGATACATACAAGGTACTCCTCTGGTGTCAGTGAGTTGCATGATCTCATGGTCATAGGAACAAATACTTGACAATGCAGAAAATAGTAGCAATAAACTGACACGATCATATGCTATGTTTGTAGTTCGGGTCTTGTACATCACATAATTCTCCTAATGACGTGATCCCGTTATCAAATTACATCTCATGTCCATGACTAGGAAACCTTGATCATCTTTGATCAACGAGCTAGTCAATTAGAGGCATACTAGGGACATGGTGTTGTCTATGTATCCACACATGTATCTGAGTTTCCGATCAATACAATTCTAGCATGGATAATAAACAATTATCATGAACAAGGAAATATGATAATAACTAATTTATTATTGCCTCTAGGGCATATTTCCAACAGTCTCCCACTTGCACTAGAGTCAATAATCTAGTTCACATCACCATGTGATTCGCATTGTTATGAATCGAACACCCAATGAGTTCTGGGGCTCGATCATGCTTTCCATGTGAGAGAGGTCTTTTAGTCAACGGGTCTGCGACATTCAGATCCGTGTGTACTTTGCAAATCTCTATGTCATATTGTAGACACTGCTACCACACTCCACTTGGAGCTATTCCAAATGGCTGCTCCACTATACATATCCGGATTTCTACTAAGAGTCATCCGGATTGGTGTTAAAGCTTGCATCAACGTAACTCTTTACGACAAACTCTTTATCACCTCCATAAATGAGAAAGATTTCCTTAGTCTTGTAGTTACTAAGGATAATCTTGACCGCTGTCCAGTGATCCACTCCTGGATCACTCTTGTACCCCTTGACGGACTCATGGCAAGGCACACACAGGTGCGGTACACAGCATGGCATACTATATAGAGCCTATGTTTAAAGCATAGGGGACGACCTTCGTCCTTTCTCTTTCTTCTGCCGTGGTCGAGCTTTGAGTCTTACTCAACTTCACACCTTACAAATCAGGCAAGAACTCTTTCTCTGACTGATCCATTTTGAACTCTTTCAAAATCTTGTCAAGGTATGTACTCATTAAAAGTCTCATCAAACATCTTGATCTATGTCTATATATCTTGATGCTTAACAATTAGGTAGCTTTATCCAGGTCTTCCTTTGAAAAACTCTTTTCAAACAACCGTTTATGCTGTCCAGAAATTCTACATCATTTTCGATCAATAATATGTCAACCACATATGATTGTCAAAAATTCTATAGTGCTCCCACTCACTTTATTGTAAATACAAGTTTCTCATAAACTTTGTATAGACTCAAAAACATTGATCACCTCATCCAAGCGTATATTCCTACTCTGAGATGCTTGCTCAGGTCCATAGAAGGATCACTGGAGCTTGCACACCTTTTAGCATCCTTAGGATTGACAAAAACCTTCTGGTTGTATCTCATAGAACCTTTCCTCAAGGAATGAAACGATGTTTTGACATCCATCTGCTAGATTTCATAATTGAACAACGCAGTAACTGCTAACATAATTCCAATAGACTTTTAGCATCGCTACGGGTGAGAAGGTCTCATCGTAGTCAACTCCTTGAACTTGGCAGAAACTTCTTTGCGACAAGTCGAGCTTTACAAATAGTGACATTTACCATCATCGTCTATCTTCATCTCAAAGGTCCATTTGTACTCAATGACCTTCCATTCAACGGGCAAGTCTACCAAAGTCCATACTTGGTTTTCATACAAGGATCCTTTCTCAGATTTCGTGGCTCCTAGCCATTTGTCGGAATCCGGGCCCATCATCGCTTCTCCATAGCTCGTAGGTTCATCGTTGTCCAACAACATGACCTCCAAGACAAGATTGTCGTACTACTCAGGAGCAGTACGCATCCTTGTCGACCTACGAGGTTCGATAGTAACTTGATCCGAAGCTTCATGATCATCACATTTACTTCCTCTTCAACTGACGTAGGTTCCACAGAAACATCTTTCTGCGCTGCCCTACTCTCTGGTTGAAGCAAAGTTTCAACTTCCATCTTCCTCCCACTCTATTCTTTCGAGAGAAACTTTTTCTCGGGAAAGGACACGTTTTAGCAACAAACACTTTATGCTTGGATCTGAGATAGAAGGTTCACCCAACTGTTCTGAGGGTAATCTATGAATATGCATTTGTCCGCTTTGGGTTCGAGCTCATTAGGTGAAAACATTTTTCCACACAAGCGTCGCAGCCCCAAACATTAAGAAATGACAGCTTAGATTTCTATCAAACCATAATTCACACGGTGTCATCTCAACGAATTTAGATGGTGCCCTATTTAAAGTGAATGTAGTTGTCTCTAATGCATAACCCCAAAACTATAGTAGCAAAATGATCAGAGACATCATAGCCCGCACCATATTCGATAGAGCACGACTATGATGTTCAGACACACCATCACACTATGGTGTTCTAGGTGGCGTGAGTTGTGAAACGACTTTCACATTGTCTAAAATTGTATGCCAAACTCGTAACTCAGATATTCACCTCCACGATCATATCGCAGACATTTTTATCTTCTTGTCACGATGATCTTAAACTTCACTTTGAATTTGCTTGAACTTTTCAAATGATTCAGACTTGTGTTTCATTAAGTAAACATACACTATACCTACTCAAATCATCAGTGAAGGTAAGAAAATAACGATATCCACCGCACGCTACAAGACTCATTGGATTGCATACATCAACATGTATCATTTCCAATAAATCACTTGCCCGCTCCATCAATCCGGAAAACGGGGTCCTTAGTCATCTTGTCCAAGAGGCATGGTTCGCATGTCTCAACCGATTCAAAATCGAATGAGTCCAAAGATCCATCAACATGGAGTTTCTTCATGCGCTTTATACGAATATGACACTTAGCGGCAGTGCCACAAGTATGTGGTACTATCATTATTAACTTTGTATCTTTTGGCATCAATGTTATGAACAAGTGTGTTACTATGATGAAGATTCAACAAACCATTCTCACTGGTGCATGACCATTGAAGGTATTCTTCATGTAAACAGAATAATAATTATTCTCTAACTTAAATGAATAACCATGTTGCAATAAACACGATCTAATCCCGTTCATGCTCAATGCAAAACACCAAATAACATTTATTTAGGTTCATCACTAATCCCGAAGGTAGAGAGAGCGTGCGATGTCTATCACATCAACCTTGGAAACATTTCCAACACACATCGTCACCTCACCCTTAGCTAGTCTCCGTTTATTCCGTAGCTTTTACTTCGAGTTACTAACATATAGCAACTGAACCGGTATCCAATACCCAGGTGCTATTAGGAGTACTAGAAAGGTACACATCAATAGCTCGTATATCAAATACACTTGTGTCGACGTTGCCAGCCTTCTTATCTACCAGGTATCTAGGGTAGTTCCGCTTCAGCGACCGCTCACCTCATAATAGAAGCACTTAGTCTCAGGTTTGGGTTCAACTTTGGGTTGCTTCACTAGAGCAGCAACTGACTTGCCATCCATGAAGTTTCCCTCCTTGCCCTTGCCCTTCTCGAAACTAGTGGTTTTACTAACCATCAACACTTGATGCTCCTTCTTGATTTCTACCTTCGTAGTGTCAAACATCGCAAACAGCTCAGGGATCATTATTTCTATCCCTGGCATTTTATAGTTCATCACCAAGTTCTAGTAGCTTAGTGACAGTGACTTGGAGAACTATATCAATCACTATCTTATCTGGAAGATCAACTCCCACTCGATTCAAGCAATTGTAGCACCCAGACAATCTGAGCACATGCTTAACAATTGAGCTATTCTCCTTCATCTTGCAGGCAAAGAATCTTGTTGGAGATCTCATATCTCACAACATGGGCATGAGCCTGAGATCCCAATTTCAGCTCTTAGAACATCTCATATGTTCCGTGACGTTCAAAATGTTTTGGAGCCTCAATTCTAAGCCGTAATGCATGAACACTAAACTATCAAGTAGCCATCGTAACGTGCCTGTCATATGTTCACAACATCTACAAACGATGCTAGAGGGGGTGGCGCACCGAGCGGTGCATTAAGGACATAAGCCTTTTGTGCAGCAATGAGAACAATCCACAGATCACGGACCCAGTCCGCAATAATGCTACCATCATCTTTCAACTCTATTTCTCTAGGAACATACAGAAATTCAAGGGAGCTATAGCGTGATCTAGTAATCTACAACATAATTTTGCAAAGACACTACTGACTATGTTCATGATAATGAGTTCAATCAATCATATTACTTAAGAACTCCACTCAAATTGACATCCCTTCGGTCATTCGAGTGATACATGATCCAAATTCACCAACTCAAGTCCTATCATCACGTGACTTGAGGTGGTTTCAATGGTGAACATCATCATGTTGATCATATCTACTATATGACTCATGTTCGACCTTTCGGTCTCTTATGTTCCAAGGCCATGTCTGTACATGCTAGGCTCGTCAAGTTTAACCCGAGTGTTCTGCATGTGCAACACTGGCTTGCACCCATTGTATGTGAACGTAGAGTCTATCACACCCGATCATCACGTGGTGTCTCAACATGACGAACTTTCACAACGGTGCACACTCGGGGAGAACACAGTTTATCTTGAAATTAAGTGAGGGATCACCTTATAATGCTACCGTCATCCTAAGCAAAACAAGGTGCATAAAAGGATTAACATCACATGCAAATAATAAGTGACATGATATGGCCATGAACAAGGTGCATAAAAGGATTAACATCACATCCTTATAACACTGTCGGTTGCCGTACTCATCGACATGCAATTCATGATATTCTATACAACACATGATCATCTCATACATCACATATATCTCATCATGTAATTGGCCATATCACATCACAACATACCCTGCAAAAACAAGTTAGATGTCCTCTAATTGTTGTTGCATGTTTTACGTGGCTGCTACAGGTATCTAGCAAGAACAATTCTCATCTACGCATAAACCACAACGGTGATACATAAGTTGCTTTTCAACCTTCTCAAGGAACGCCTTAGTCGAATCCGATCCAACTAAAGTAGGAGAAACAGACACCCACCAGTCATCTTTGTGCAACGAAGTTACATGTTAGTCGATGGAACCGGTCTCTCGTAAGCGTACGAGTAAGGATGGTCCGGGCTGCTTCATCCCACAATACCGCTGAACCAAAACACGACCAAGGGAGGAAGCAATCTAAGTATCAACGCCCACAAACTCTTTATGTTCTACTCGAGACCTCATCTACAGATAAACCTAGCTCATGATGCCACTATTGGGGAACATTGCATGGGAAACAAAAAAATTCCACGCACACGCAAGATCTATCTATGGTGATGAGCATCTATGAGAGGGAGAGTGGATCTACATACCCTTGTAGATCGCTAAGCGGGAAGCGTTAAGAAACGCATTTGGTGTAGTCGAACGTCTTTGTGATCCAAATCGCCAAGCATCCTACGATCTCATCACGATCCGTCTCGCGATCTTGATCACGGTCCTTCCGATCTAGCGTCGAACGGACGGCACCTCCGCGTTCGACACATGTATGTCTCGATCATGATCTCCGCCTTCTTTATCCAGCAAGAGAGAGCGGAGAGGTAGAAGAGTTCTCCGGAAGCGCGATGGCATTGCGGCGATGGTGGTGGAGCTAGTCCGGCAGGGCTTCGCCTGAGCACCGCTGAAAACCGATGTAGAGGAGAAACTGCGATCTAGAGGAGAGGTAGCACGTGGCTATTAGGGTTAACTTTTTCCTCTAATTCCTCTAGTATATATAGGAGGGAGGGAGGGGAGGAGGAAGCATCAAAACCTCAAGGTTTGGACGAAATTGGAGGTGGAGGAGTCCTACTCCAATCCTATTAGGAGTAGGGTTCCTCCTTTCCACTTGGAAACTCTTTCCACCTCTCCACCTTTGGATTTTTCCTTCTCAAACCACTCCAGCCACATGGGCCCTTAGAGGAGGCTTCGGCCAGCCCACCAGGGGCTGGTTTACCTACTCCCACAGCCCATGTAGCCTCTTGGGTCGAAATACCTCTCCCGATGGTCCCCTGGTACACTACCGGCACTCCCGGTACACTACCGATGAGCCCGAAACTTTTCCGGCCACCAAAACAGGACTTCCTATATATCAATATTTACCTCCGGACCATTCCAGAGCTCCTCGTGACGTCCAGGATCTCATCCGAGACACCGAACAACCTTTGGTCACCACCATACATAACACTATACTACCGAAGCGTCAGCGAACCTTAAGTGTGCAGACCCTGCGGGTTCGAGAAATATGTAGACATGACCGAGACACCTCTATGGTCAATAACCAATAGTGCGACTTGGATGCCCATATTGGTTCCTGCATATTCTATGAAGTTCTTTATCGGTCGAACCTCTATTTCAAGGATTCAGTTAATCCCGTATGATGTTCCCTTTGTTCTTTGGTATGTTACTTGCTCGAGATTCGATCATCGGTATCTCCATACCTAGTTCAACCTCGTTACCGGCAAGTCTCTTTACTCGTTCCGTAATACAAGATCCCATGTATAACACTTAGTCAAATTGCTTGCAAGGCTTATTGTGATGTTGTATTACCGAGTGGGCCCTGAGATACCTCTCCGTCACACGGAGTAACAAATCCTAGTCTTGATCCATGCCAACCCAACAGACACCCTCGGAGATACCTGTAGAGCCCCTTTATAGTCACTCAGTTATGGTATGACGTTTGATACACACAAGGTACTCCTCCGGTGTCAGTGAGTTGCATGATCTCATGGTCATAGGAACAAATACTTGACATGCAGAAAACAGTAGCAATAAACTGACGCGATCATATGCTACGTTCGTAGTTTGGGTCTTTTCCATCACATCATTCTCCTAATGACGTGATCCCGTTATCAAATGACATCTCATGTCCATGACTAGGAAACCTTAACCATCTTTGATCAACGAGCTAGTTAATTAGAGGCATACTAGGGACATGGTGTTGTCTATGTATCCACACATGTATGTGAGTTTCCGATCAATACAATTCTAGCATGGATAATAAACGATTATCATGAATAGGGAAATATGATAATAAATAATTTTTTATTCCCTCTAGGGAATATTTAAAACACCCACTAGGGTCTGGTTTGTCTCCTCCCACAGCCCATGAGGGCCCTGGGGGCATGACACCCCTCCCGATGGTCCCCTGGTACCCTCCCGGCACTCCCCGTACATTACTGATGAGCCCGCGACTTTTCCGGTGACCAAAGCAGGACTTCCTATATTTCAATCTTTACCTCCGGACCATTTCAAAGCTCCTCGTGATGTCTAGGATCTCGTCCAGGACTCTGAACAACCTTCGGTCACCACCATACATAACTCTATACTACCAAAACGTCACCGAACCTTAAGTGTGCAGACCCTGTGGGTTCGAGAACAACGTAGACATGACCGAGACACCTCTACGGTCAATAAACAATAGCGGGACATGGATTCCCATATTGGTTCCTACATATTCTACGAATATCTTTATCGGTTGAACCTCTATGTCAAGGATTCAGTTAATCCCGTATGCAGTTCCCTTTGTTCTTCGGCATGTTACTTGCCCGAGATTCGATCGCCGGCATCTCTATACCTAGTTCAATCTTGTTACTGGCAAGTCTCTTTACTCGTTCTGTAATACAAGATCCCGTGTCTAACACTTAGTCACATTGCTTGCAAGGCCTGTTGTGATGTTGTATTATTGAGTGGGGCCTGAGATACCTCTCCGTCACATGGACTAACAAATCGCAGTCTTGATCCATGCCATATCAATAGACACCCTTGGAGATACCTATAGAACACCTTTATACTCGCCCAGTTACGTTGCGACGTTTAATACACACAAGGTACTCCTTCGGTGTCAGTGAGTTGCATGATCTCGTGGTCATAGGAACAGATACTTGACATGCAGAAAACTATAGCTATAAACTGACATGATCATATGCTATCTTTATAGTTTGGGTCTTGTCCATCACATGATTCTCCTAATGATGTGATCATGTTATCAAATGACATCTCATGTCAATGGCTAGGAAACCTTTACCATCTTTGATCAACGAGCTAGTCTATTAGAGGCATACTAGGGACATGGTGTTGTCTATGTATCCACGCATGTATCTGAGTTTCCGATCAATACAATTCTAGCATGGATAATAAACAATTATCATGAACAAGGAAAGATGATAATAACTAATTTATTTTTGCCTCTAGGGCATATTTCCAACAGTCTCCCACTTGCAGTAGAGTCAATAATCTAGCTCACATCGCTACGTGAGTTGTTATGAATCTCACACCCAATGAGTTCTGGGGTTCGATCATGTTTTTGCATGTGGAAGAGGTTTCAGTCAACGGGTCTGCGACATTCAGATCCGCATGTACTTTGCAAATATCTATGTCATACTGTAGACATTGCTACCATATTAGGAGATATTCCAAATGGCTACTCCACTATACGTATCCGGATTGCTAGTAAGAGTCATCTGGATTGGTGTTAAAGCTTGCATCGACATAACCCTTTATGACAAACTCTTTATCACCTCCATAATCGAGAAATATTTCCTTAGTCCTCTAGTTACTAAGGATAATTTTGACCGCTGTCGAGTGATCCACTCCTGGATCACTCTTGTACAACTTGACAAACTCATGCCAAGGCACACACATGTGAAGTACACAGCATTGCATACTATATAGAGCCTATGGATAAATCATAGGGGACGACCTTCGTCCTTTCTCTTTCTTCTGCCGTGGTCGAGCTTTGAGTCTCACTCAACTCCACACATAAAAAATCAGGCAAGAACTCCTTCTTTGTCTGATCCATTTTGAACTCTTTCAAAATCTTGTGTAGGTATGTACTCATTAAAAGTCTCATCAAGCATCTTGATCTATCTCTATAGATCTTGATGCCCAAGAATTAGGTAGCTTTATCCAGGTCTTCTTTTGAAAAACTCTTTTCAAAAAACCATTTATGCTTTCCAGAAATTCTACATCATTTCCGATCAATAATATGTTAACCACATATGCTTCGAAAATAGATAGTGCTCCCACTTAGTTTCTTGTAGTTTCTCATAAACTTTGTATAAACCCAAAAACTTTGATCACCTCATAAAAGCATATATTCCAACTCTGAGATGCTTGCTCCAGCCCATAGAAGGATCAATGGAGCTTGCAAACCTTTAGCATCCTTAGGACTGACAAAACCTTATGGTTGTAACACTTACAACCTTTCCTCAAGTAAACTGTTAAGGAAATGATGTTTTGACATCCATCTGCCAGATTTCATAATTGAAAATTCCAACAGACTTTAGCATCACTACGGTTGAGAAAGTCTCATCGTAGTCAACCCCTTGAACTTGTCAGAAACTTCTTTATAATAATTCGAGCTTTATAAATGGTGACATTTACCAACAGCGTCTGTCTTCTTCTTAAACGTCCATTTGTACTCAACGACCTGTCGTTCAACGAGAAAGTCTACCAAAGTCCATACTTAGTTTTCATACATGGATCCCTTCTCGGATTTCATGGCCTATAACCATTTGTTGGAATCTGGGCCCATCATCGCTTCTTCATAGTTTGTAGGTTCATCGTTGTCCAACAACATGACCTCCAAGACAGTGTTGCCGTACCACTCAAGAGAAGTATGCGTCCTTGTCATCCTACGAGGTTGGATAGTAACTCGATCTGAAGCTTCATGATCATCATCATTAACTTCGTTTTCAACTGATGTAGGTTCCACAGAAACATCTTTATACACTGCGCTACTCTTTGGTTGAAACAAAGGTTCAACAACCTCATCAAGTTGTATCTTCCTCCGACTCAATTCTTTAGAGAGAAATTCTTTCTCAAGAAATGACATGTTTTTAGCAAAAAAAATACTTCGCACTCAGATCTGAGATAGAAGGTATACCCAACTATTATTAGGATATCCTATGAAGTTGCACTTTTCCGCTTTGGGTTTGAGCTTATCAGACATAAGTGTCGCATTCCCAAACTTTGAGAAATGACAGATTAGGTTCCTATCAAACTATAATTCATATGGTGTCATCTCAACGGATTTAGATGGTGCCCTATTTAAAGTGAATGCAGTTGTCTCTAATGCATAACCCCAAAACAATAGTGGCAAAATGATAAGAGACATCATAGTACGGACGATATCCAATAGAGCACGACTATGACGTCCGGACACGCCATCACACTATGGTGTTCCAAGTGGAGTGAGTTGTGAAACTTTCACATTGTCTTAAGTTGTATACCAAACTCGTAACTCAGATATTCACCTCCACGATCATATCATAGACATTTATATCTTCTTGTCACGATGATCTTAAACTTCACTCTGAATTTGTTTGAACTTTTCAAACGTTTCAGACTAGTGTTTCATTAAGTAAATATACTCATATATACTTAAATCATTAGTGAAGGTAAGAAAATAACGACATCCACTGCACGCTTCAACACTCATTGGACCGCATACATCAACATGTATTATTTCCAATAAGTTACTAGCCCGCTGTTGAGGAACGTTGCATGGGAAACAAAAAAATTCCTACGCACACGCAAGATCTATCCATGGTGATGAGCATCTACGAGAGAGAGAGAGTGGATCTACGTACCCTTGTAGATCACTAAGCGGGAAGCGTTAAGAAACGTGGTTGATCTAGTCGAACGTCTTCGCGATCCAAATCGCCGAGCATCTCGCGATCCAATCACAATCCGTCCCGATCAAGTACCGAATGGACGGCACCTCTGCGTACAACACACGTATAGCTTGATGACGATCTCCGCCTTCTTGATCCAGCAAGAGGGAGCGGAGAAGTAGACGAGTTCTCCGGCAGCGTGACGGCGCTGCGGCGATGGTGGTGGAGTAATCTCAGCAGGGCTTCGCCTAAGCACAACTGAAACCGATCTAGACGAGAAACTACGAACTAGACGGTAGGGTTGCACGTGGCTGAAAATCTTGTGCCAAAACCCTAAAACCCTCTAGTATATATAGGAGGAAGAGAGGAGGAGGCTTGGCCCAAGTGCCAAGCCATCTAGGCTTCGGCCGCAGGGAGGAGGAGGAGGAACCCTCCTCCATTCCTAGTAGGACTAGGACTCCTTCCTTATTTGGTATTTTTTCCTTTTTCACCTTTTTCTCTTTGGGCTTTTCTTCCCAGTCGCATGGGCCTTGTGTGGGACTTCCACCAGCCCACTAAGGGCTGGTATTCACCCTCCCACAGACCATGTAGCCTCTTGGGTCAAAATACCCCTCCCGATGGTCTCCCGGTACACTACCATCACTCCTCATACACTAGCAATGAGCCCGAAACTTTTCTGGCGACCAAAACAGGACTTCTATATATGAATCTTTACCTCTGGACCATTCCGGAGCTCCTTGTGACATCCAGTATCTCATCCGGGACTTCGAACAACCTTCGGTCACCACCATGTATAACTCTATACTACCGAAACGTCACCAAACCTTAAGTGTGCGGACCCTGCGGGTTTGAGAACTATGTAGACATGACCGAGACACCTCTACGGTCAATAACAAATAGCGGGACCTGGATGTCCATATTGGTTCCTACATATTCTACGAAGATCTTTATCGGTCGAACCTCTATGTCAAGGATTCAGTTAATCTTGTATGATGTTCCCTTTGTTCTTCGGTATGTTACTTGCCCGAGATTCGATCGTCGGTATCTCCATACCTAGTTCAACCTCGTTACCAGCAAGTCTCTTTACTCGTTCAGTAATACAAGATCCCGTGACTAACACTTAGTCACATTGCTTGCAAGGCTTATTGTGATGTTGTATTACCGAGTGGGCCCTGAGATACCTCTCCGTCAGACGGAGTAATAAATCCCAGTCTTGATTCATGCGAACCCAACAGACACCCTCGGAGATACCTGTAGAGCACCTTTATAGTCACCCAGTTACATTGCGACATTTGATACACACAAGGTACTCCTCCGGTGTCAGTGAGTTGCATGATCTCATGGTCATAAGAACATATACTTGACATGCAGAAAACAGTAGCAATAAACTGACACGGTCATATGCTATGTTTGTAGTTTGGGTCTTGTCCATCACATCATTCTCCTAATGATGTGATCCCGTTATCAAATGACATCACATGTCAATGGCTAGGAAACCTTGACCATCTTTGATCAACGAGCTAGATCACTAGAGGCATACTAGGGACAAAGTGTTGTCTATTTATCCACACATGTAATGTGTTTCCAATCAATACAATTATAGCATGGATAATAAACAATTATCGTGAACAAGGAAATATAATAATAAACACTTTATTTATTTCCTCTAGGGCATATTTCCAATAGTCTCCCACTTGCACTAGAGTCAATAATCTAGTTCACATCACTATGTGATTTACATTGTAATGAATCGAACACCCATGCAGTTCTGGTGTTAATCATGTTTAGCCATTGGAAGAGGTTTAGTCAATGGGTCTGCAAAATTCAGATTCGTGTGCACTTTGCAAATATTTATGTCCTTCTCCTTGATGTAATCATGGATGGAATTGAAGCGTCGCTTTATGTGTCTGGTCCTCTTGTGAAACCTTGGTTCCTTGGCCAGAGGAATGGCACCTATGTTGTCACAGAACAGAGTCATTGGATCCAGTGCACTGGGCACTACTCCACGATCTATCATAAACTGCTTCATCCACACACCTTCCTTTGCCGCCTCCGAGGCTGTGATGTACTCTGCTTCACATGTAGAATCGGCTACCACGCATTGCTTGGAACTGCACCAGCTTAACGTTCCCCCGTTGAGAATAAATATGTATCCGGTATGTGACTTAGAGTCATCCGGATCAGTGTCAAAACTTGCATCGACGTAACCCTTTACGACGAGGTCTTCATCACCTCCACAAATGAGAAACATTTCCTTAGTCCTGTTTAGGTACTTAAGGATATTCTTGACCGCCACCCAGTGTTCCATTCTAGGATCACTTTGAAACCTTCCGGCCATACTTATGGCAAGGCTGACATTGGGTCTTGTGCACAGCATTGCATACATCATAGAGCCTATGGATGAAGCATAGGGGATGACACTCATCTTTTCTCTATCTCTGCAGTCACTAGGCATTGAGTCTTACTCAACTTCACACCTTGTAACACAGGCAAGAACCCCTTCTTGGACTGATCCATTTTGAACTTCTTCAAAACTTTATCAAGGTATGTGCTCTGTGAAAGTGCTATTAAGCATCTCGATCTATCTCTATAGATCTTAATGTCTAATATGAAAGCAGCTTCTCCTAGGTCCTTCATTGAAAAACTCTTGTTCAAATATTCCTTCATGCTTTCCAGCATTTCTATATTGTTTCCAATCAGCAATATGTCATCCACATATAATATTAGAAATGCTATAGAGCTCCCACTCACTTTCTTGTAAATGCAAGCTTTTCCATAAACTTGTATAAACCCAAACGCTTTGATCACCTCGTCAAAGCGCTTATTCCAACTCCGAGATGCTTGCACCAGCCCATAAATGCATCACTGGAGTTTGCAAACTTTGTCAGCATTCTCTGGATTGGCAAAACCTTTTGGTTGCATCATATATAACTCTTCCTCAAGGAAACCGTTGAGGAACGCTGTTTTGACATCCATCTGCCAAATTTCATAGCCGAAATGAGCAGCTATTGCCAACATGATTCTGACAGACTTAAGCATCGCTACGGGTGAGAAGGTCTCATCATAGTCAACTCCTTGAACTTGTGAAAAACCCTTTGCCACAAGTCGAGCTTTACAGACGACGAAATAACCGTCCGCGTCCATCTTCTTCTTAAAGATCCATTTGTTCTGAATGGCCTTTCACCCTTCAGGTAATACATCAAAAGTCCATACTTTGTTTTCATACGTGGATCCCATCTCGAATTTCATGGCCTCTAACCATTTCTCGAAATCCGGGCCCATCATCGTTCCTCCATAGCTCATAGGTTCATTGTTGTCCAACAACATGACCTCCAAGACAGGATTGTCGTACCACTCAAGAGAAGTACGTGCCCTTGTCAACCTACGAGGTTCAATAGTAACTTGATCCGAAGCTTCATGATCATCATCATTAACTTCCTCTTCAACTGCCATAGGCTCCATAGAAACATCTTTCTGCGTTGCGCTACTCTCTGGTTGAAGTAAAGGTTCAATAACCTCATCAAGCTCTTTTTTCCTACCACTCAATTCTTTCGAGAGAAACTCTTTCTCAAGAAATGTTCCGTTCTTAGCGACAAACACTTTGCCTTCGGATCTGAGATAGAAGGTATACCCGACTGTCTCTTTCGGGTATCCTATTAGACACATTTCTCTGCTTTGGGTTCTAGCTTTTCAGGATGAAGCTTTTTGACATAAGCATCACATCCCCCAACTTTAAGAAATGACAACTTTGGCCTCTTGCCAAACCATAGTTCATATGGCGTCGTCTCAACAGATTTTGATGGTGCCCTATTTAAACTGAATGCAACTGTCTCTAATGCATAACCCCAAAACGATAGTGGCAAATCAGCAAGAGATATCATAGAACGCACCATATCTAATAAGGTTCAATTACGACGTTCAGACACACCATTACGCTGTGGTGTTCCACGCGGTGTATACTGTGAAACAATTCCACACTGTCTTAAGTGACTGCCAAACTCATAACTCAGATATTCACCTCCTCGATCAGATCGCAGGAATTTAATCTTCTTGTTACGATGATTCTCAACTTCACTCTAAAATTGCTTGAACTTTTCAAACATTTTAGACTTGTGTTTCATTAAGTAAATATACCCATATCTACTTAAGTCATCAGTGAAGGTGAGAAAATAATGATATCCACCGCGCGCTGTAACATTCATTGGACCGCACACATCAGTATGTATAATTTCCAATAAGTCACTTGTCTGTTCCATTGTTCCAGAGAGCGGCGTTTTAGTCATCTGGCCCATGAGGCATGGTTCGCATATGTCAAGTGATTCAAAATCAAGTGACTCCAAAAGTCCATCAGCATGGAGCTTCCTCATGCGTTTTACACCAATATGACCTAAACGGCAGTGCCACAAGAAAGTGGTACTATCATTATCAACTCTACATCTTTTGGCATCAATGTTATGAACATGTGTATCATCACTATCAAAATTCAATATGAATAAACCCCTCATGTTGGGTGCATGACCATAAAAGATATTACTCATATAAATAGAACAACCATTATTCTCTGATTTAAATGAGTAACCGTCTTGCAACAAACAAGATCGAGATATAATGTTCATGTTTAACGCAGGCACTAAATAACAATTATTAAGGTTCATCACTAATCCCGATGGTAATCGAAGAGAGAGCGTGCCGATGGCGATCACAGCAACCTTGGAACCATTTCCCACGCACATCGTCACTTCGTCCTTTGCCAGCCTTCGTCTATTCCGTAGTTCCTGTTTTGAGTTGCAAATGTGAGCAACCGAACCGGTATCAAATACCCAGGCACTACAATGAGAGCTAGTAAGGTACACATCAATAACATGTATATCATATATACCTTGGTTGGTGTTGGCCGCCTTCTTGTCGGCCAGGTACTTGGGGCAGTTCCGTTTCCAGTGATCAGTTCCCTTGCAATGAAAGCACTTAGTTTCTGGCTTGGGTCCAGCCTTGGGATTCTTTACAAGAGTAGCAAGTGCTTTGCCATCCTTCTTGGTTTTACCCTTCTTTACCTTGCCCTTACCATTCTTCTTGAAACTAGTGGTTTTATTGACCATCAACACATGATGTTCTTTCTGGATTTCAGACTCGGTGACTTTTAGCATCGCAAACAGCTCAACGGCTGACTTGTTCATCCCGTGTATGTTATAGTTCATCATAAAGCTCTTGTAACTAGCTGGCAGCGATTGAAGAACTCTGTCAGTGATCGCCTTTGGCAGAAGGCGAATTCCCAACTCTGCCAGACGAGTCGAATACCCAGACATTCTGAGTATATGTTCAGTGATAGACCCATTCTCCTCCATTTTGCAAGCATAGAACTTATCGGAAGTCTCATATACCTCTCGATCCGGGCATTCTTTTCAAAGATAAACTTCAACTCCTGGAACATCTCATATTCTCCATGACGTTCAAAACGTCTTTGAAGTCCCGGTTCTAAGCCATACAATATTGCACACTGAACTATTAAGAATCTCCAGAACGTGCCTCCCAAGCGTTCTTAATATCTTCGGATGACATGTCTTCTGGTTGGTCACCAAGCGGTGCATCAAGGACATATGATTTCTGGGAAGCCATGAGGATAATCCTCAAATTACGGACCCAGTCAACAAAGTTACTTCCATCATCTTTCAACTTAGCTTTCTCTAGGAACGCATTAAAATTCACGGGTGCTACTGTGCGAGCCACTAATCTAAAACATAAATATGCAAAGGTTACTTAGACTATTATTCAAGATAATGAGTTTAGTTAATAAATTACTAAAACTCCCACTCAAATTGATATCCCTCAGGTCATTTGAGTGTCACATGATCCAAATTCACCAACTCAAGTCCGATCGTCACGTGAGTTGAGGTGGTTTCAATGGTGAACATCATCATGTTGATCATATCTACTATATGGCTCATGTTCGACCTTTCGGTCTCTTGTGTTCCGAGGCCATGTCTGCACGTGCTAGGCTCGTCAAGTTTAACTCGAGTGTTCTGCATGTGCAACACTGGCATGCACCCGTTGTATGTGAACTTAGAGTCTATCACACCCGATCATCACGTGGTGTCTCGACACCACGAACTTTCGCAACAGTGCACACTCAGGGAGAACACAATTCATCTTGAAATTTAAGTGAGGGATCACCTTATAATGCTACCGTCGTCCTAAGCAAAACAAGGTGCATAAAAGGATTAACATCACATGCAAATGATAAGTGACATGATATGGCCATGATCTCCATCGTCACAGGCACGACACCTGATCTCCATCATCTTGATCTCCATCAACGTGACGTCCTCTAGTTGTTGTTGCATGTTTTACGTGGCTGCTATGGGTATCTAGCAAGAACAATTCTTACCTACGCATAAACCACAACGGTGATACATAAGTTGCTTTTCAACCTTCTCAAGGACTGCCTTAGTCGAATCCAATCCAATTAAAGTAGGAGAAACAACCACCCGCCAGCCATCTTTGTGCAACGAAGTTACACGTCAGTCGATGGTACCGGTCTCTCGTAAGCGTACGAGTAAGGTTGGTCCCAGCCGCTTCATCCCACAATACCACTGAACCAAAACATGACCAAGGGAGGAAGCAATCTAAGCATCAACGCCCACAAACTCTTTATGTTCTACTCGAGATCTCATCTACACATAGACCTAGCTCATGATGCCACTGTTGGGAACGTTGCATGGGACACAAAAAATTTCCTACGCACACGCAAGATCTATACATGGTGATGAGCATCTACGAGAGCAAGAGTGGATCTACGTACCCTTGTAGATCGCTAAGCGGGAAGCGTTAAGAAACGCAGTTGATGTAGTCGAACGTCTTCGCGATCCAAATCGCCGAGTGTCCCGCGATCCAATCACGATCCGTCCCGATCAAGTACCGAACGGACGGCACCTCCGCGTTCAGCACACGTATAACTTGATGACGATCTCCGCCTTCTTGATCCAGCTTGTAGATGAGTTCTCCAGCAGCATGACGGTGCTGCGGTGATGTTGGTGGAGTAATCTCAGCAGGGCATCGCCTAAGCACAGCTGAAACCGATCTAGAGGAGAAACTATGAACTAGAGGGTAGGGTTGCACGTGGCTGAAAATCTTGTGCCAAAACCCTAAAACCCTCTAGTATATATAGGAGGAAGAGAGGAGGAGGCTTGGCCCAAGGGTCAATCCATCTAGGCTTCGGCCGAAGGGAGGAGAGGAGGAATCCTCCTCCAATCCTAGTAGGACTATGACTCCTTCCTTATTTGGTCTTTTTGCCTTTTTCCACCTTTTTCAATTTGGGCTTTTCTTCCCAGCCGCATGGGCCTTGTGTGGGACTTCCACCAGCCCACTAAGGGCTGGTATTCACCCTCCCATAGCCCATGTAGCCTCTTGGGTCGAAATACCCCTCCCGATGGTCTCCCGATACACTACCGGCACTCCCGGTACACTACCGTTGAGTTCGAAACTTTTCCGGTGACCAAAACAGGACTTCCTATATATGAATCTTTACCTCCGGACCATTCTAGAGATCCTCGTGACGTCCAGGATCTCATCCGGGACTCCGAACAACCTTCGGTCACCAGCATGTATAAATCTATACTATAGAAACGTCACCAAACCTTAAGTGTGCAGACCCTGCGGGTTCGAGAACTATGTAGACATGACAAAGACACCTCTACGGTCAACAACCAATAGCAGGACCTAGATGTCCATATTTGTTCCTACATATTCTATGAAGATCTTTATTGTTCGAACCTCTATGTCAAGGATTCAGTTAATCTCGTATGATGTTCCCTTTGTTCTTTGGTATGTTACTTGCCTGAGATTTGACCGTCGGTATCTCCATACTAGTTCAACCTCGTTATCGGCAAGTCTCTTTACTCGTTCTGTAATACAAGATCCCGTGACTAACAATTAGCCATATTGCTTGCAAGGCTTATTGTGATGTTGTATTACCGAGTGGGCCTTGAGATACCTCTCCGTCACACGGCGTAACAAATCCCAGTCTTGATCCATGCCAACCCAACAGACACCCTCGGAGATACCTGTAGAGCACCTTTATAGTCACCCAGTAAAGTTGCGACGTTTGATACACACAAGGTACTCCTCCGGTGTCAGTGAGTTGCATGATCTCATGGTCATAGGAACATATACTTGACATGCAAAAAACTGTAGCAATAAATTGACACGATCATATGCTACGTTTGTAGTTTGGGTCTTGTCCATCACATAATTCTCCTAATGATTTGATCCTGTTATCAAATGACATCACATGTCAATGGCTAGGAAACCTTGACCATCTTTGATCAACGAGCTAATTCACTAGAGGCATACTAGGGACAAAGTGTTGTCTATTTATCCACACATGTAATGTGTTTCCAATCAATACAATTATAGCATGGATAATAAACAATTATCATGAACAAGGAAATATAATAATTTATCTTTATTTATTTCCTCTAGGGCATATTTCCAATACCCTCTCCATCATACCGAAAACGGGGTCTTTAGTCATCTTGCCCAAGAGGCATTGTCCGCATGTGTCACGCCCAAGATGCGATCCTATCCTTATTTTGGCACGAGGGCCTCGACAGGGATAGAAGCGCATCTCGTCGTGTTGCAAGAATGGATATCATTACAAGTACATGTACAGAAGAGATGAGTATATGGAATTGGCTTACACTCGCCACAAGCTACATCAATATCACATCAATACAACAAGTTAGTCAAACATCATACAGAAGAGCAGGGTCCGACTATGAACGAAATCAAATGATAAAATGGCATCCATCCTTGCTATCCCAGGCTGCTGCCTGGAACCCATCCTAGATCGATGAAGAAGAAGAATAACTCCAAATCAAATAAAGCATCGCTCTCACGTGGAAGCACCACATTACTTGTACCTGCAACTGTTGTTGTAGTAATCTGTGAGCCACAGGGACTCATCAATCTCATTTTCAAGGGTATCAAGACTATTAAAGCTTAATGGGTGAGGTATGGTTAAGTGGTGAGGCTGCAACAAGCGACTAAGCATTTATTTGAGTGGATAACTTACGAATACACAAAGTAAAGTATGGTGGTCTACGCATAACGAACGTGAACTAGTAGTGATCACTAACTGATCCTGAACACCTACTTACATCAAACATAACCCCACCGTGTTATCTCTCGGATAAGGACTCACGAGAAGAGACAGTCATGGTTACGCACAGAGTTGGTGTATTTTATTAGAGTTTACTTCAAGTTTGCTATGACCGGGTGCTAAACAAAGTATCCAAGTTTGCCACATAATTGCGGGCACAACTTTCCAAAGATTTAACCCTGCAGGGTGCTCCAAATCGTCCATCACAAATTAACCACACATCGCGGGAACAACCTCGACCACGGATCTTGTGATCATCCTAGGCAATTCCAAAGGAAATCCGACACCTCGAGATAGCCTGAAGAAGATCATAGTTCCTCACGCAAGATGTTCAAGAAAGGTAAAACAAATCTAGCAAGGCCGGCCGACGTGTCGACGAACCCGATAAGAGCCACGTATCTCGTTCTCAGGACACGACCGAATTGGCTAAGTTTCTGGCTGGCACACCCATTTGTGGCCTCGGCTACTGCCATTTTGGACCAACACTCATGAGGAGCACTGGCCTGATCCACGTGGTCCGGAAAGTATGAATAAGGAAAGGTTGAGCCAACAATGAAAATAATTCAAAGTTATCTTGGAGAATGAATATGACTTCTGAAAATCATCATTACGACATATTTAAAAAGAACTTGAGGGCCTCTCCGGAAAGATTAGAAGAGCCAGGTAAGATCCTGGGGAAAACCTGTGGGTTGTGGGCCCACTTAAAAGAAACCACCATTGAGACAATTGCTTGGAAAGACATATTGCACCAGAAAAATTAAGAACTTTATGAGGTGAGAACCTCGAAATAATTTAAGAGGATATGAATGGAAATGAAAGTCTTCTGAGATATCTTCAGCACTCCGGATAGAATAGAGATATGAATAAGCAAGAGAGGCTTGGAAAAGAAATTCCAACATGGAAACCATTGAACGAATGAGAAAGGATATGATGAACACCGAGAGCTTCAATTGAATCCACTAGAGAAGAATAACAACGAGAACAAGGAATATGAGGATAGATCTTGAAATTGAAACTCCTGAGAATCTTCACAAGGAATCATCGGCAACAAAACAAGAGAAAAGATAGTGAAAGCATCACATGAATAGAAAAGGCACTTGGATGAGAATTTAATCATGGAAAAAAAGGCGGGAGGGTGGGGAAAATAAAGAAAACTTGGGACGGATGAAACGAACTCCGGAAAGAAACATGAGGATTGATCTTGCAAATATTGGAGATGATTGAATTCACTTGAAGAGAGCACATCGGATGAAAAGAATTGATATGAGAACTTTATTGAGCGAAAGAATTACCATATTCAAACATAACAAAGGCTCCTCCCGATCTGGAGCTCGGCAGTGGTGGCGGTTCGGGCCAAGGGCGGGCCCGAATGGGCTTCGCAGGCCGCGGCGGCTGGTGGGAGAGAGGAGGCATGGCTGACGATTGGGGCGCACAGATTTTGAGGCTAAGCCTAGGGTTGCCTGATTTGGATGCTAGGGGTCTATTTATAGCAATTAGGGGCTAGGGTTAGGGGGTTTTGCTCCATTTTCGGATCGTTTGATCTCGATCGGACGGCCCGGAAGCGGAGGGGGCTAGCTAGGTGAGCTAGTGGAGTGTGTTGTGGGCTTTGGTATGAGATGAGAGGGAAGGTGGCAGCCCGTGACAAGAGTTTAAAAAACCAAAAACCGTCCGACGAATAAACCGATGGCCGCACTACTACGACTGGCCATAGGGGTATCAAACGAACTCGGAATGCAACGAAATTTGGCAAGCGGCCTACCTATTATATAATAAGACCGCATGCCAAGATTCGACCCAACCCGAGAAAGTTTTATGCACACCTTAAAAAATATTTTTATCGATGTCGCGGGCGCGTGCTTGTGTGGATGGTCTTGGAACGGTCGATGACACGAACGGAGATAACCTGCAGCTACTCACGAATGCAAGTTTTCGAAAACAAGTGATGATGCTATGCAGATGATGCGAATGATGTGATGATGAATATGACAAACACACGAAACGCATGACGACAATGGACTAAAAGGGGAATCTTCTGGAGCGTCGGTCCCGGGCTGTTACAACATGTCTCAACCGATTCGAAATCGAATGAGTCCAAAGATCCATCATCATGGAGTCTCTTCATGTGATTTATACCAATATGACATTTAGCGGCAGTGCCACAAGTATGTGGTACTATCATTATTAACTTTGTATCTTTTGGCATCAATGTTATGAACATGTGTATTACTACGATCAAGATTCAATAAACCATTCTCACTGGGTGTATGACCATTGAAGGTATTATTCATGTCAACAGAATAACCATTATTCTCTAACTTAAAAGAATAACCGTATGACAATAAACATGATCTAATCACGTTCATGCTCAACGCAAACACCAAATAACATTTATTTTGGTTCATCACTAAGCCCGAGGGTAGAGAGAGCGTGCGATGGTGATAACATCAACTTTGGAACACACTCCGACACACATCGTCACCTCACCCTTAGCTAGCCTCCATTTATTCCATAGCTTTTATTTCGAGTTACCAACCTTTAGCAACTGAACCGGTATCCAATACCTAGGACTACTAGGAGTACTATCAAGTTTCACATCAATAACACGTATATCAAATATAATTATGTCGACATCACCAGCCTTCTTATCTACCAAGTATCTAGGGTTGTTCCGCTTCAGCGACCGTTCTCCTCATAATAGAAGCACTTAGTCTCGGGTTTGGGTTCAACCTCGGGTTTCTTCACTGGAGCAGCAACTGACTGGCCATCCATGAAGTTTCCCTACTAGCCCTTTCCCTTCTTGAAACTAGTGGTTTCACTAACCATCAACAATTTATGCTCCTTCTTGATTTCTACATTCGGGGTGTCAAACATCGCCAATAGGGAAGGGATCATTATTTCCATCCTTGGCATTTTATAGTTCATCATGAAGCTCTAGTAGATTAGTGACAGTGACTTGGAGAACTATATCAATCACTATCTTATCTGGAAGATCAACTCCCACTCGATTCAAGCATTTGTAGTACCCAGACAATCTGAGCACATGCTCACCGATTGAGATATTCTCCTTCATATTGTAGGCAAAGAATCTTGTTGGAGGTCTCATACCTCTCAACACGGGCACGATCCTGAGATCCCAATTTCAGCTCTTAGAACATCTCATATGTTTTGTGACGTTCAAAACGTTTTGGAGCCTCAATTCTAAGTTGTAATGCAAGATGCACTGAACTATCAAGTAGTCATCAGAATGTGACTGTCAGATGTTCACAACATCCATAGTCACCGTTTCAGGGGGTGGCGCACCGAGAAGTGCATTATGGACATAAGCTTTCTGTGCAGCAATGAGGACAATCCTCAGATCACGGACCTAGTCCACATTATTGCTACCATCATCTTTCAACTCTAGTTCTCTAGGAACATATAGAAAATTCAAGGGAGCTACAACGTGAGCTAGTAATCTACAACAT
The DNA here is from genome assembly GCA_022496015.1 of Hordeum marinum. Classification (NCBI taxonomy): domain Eukaryota; kingdom Viridiplantae; phylum Streptophyta; class Magnoliopsida; order Poales; family Poaceae; genus Hordeum; species Hordeum marinum. The sequence continues at coordinate 411,032,236 of CM039678.1, read as the reverse complement.
AATTTGCAAAAACATTTTTACTATGTTCATGATAATGAGTTTAGTTAATCATATTACTTAAAAACTCCCACTCAAATTGACATCCCTCTAGTCATTTGAGTGTCACATGATCCAAATCCACCAACTCAAGTCCGATCATTATGTGAGTTGAGGTGGTTTCAATGGTGAACATCTTCATGTCGACCATATCTACTATATGACTCATGTTCGACCTTTTGATCTCTTGTGTTCTAAGGCCATGTCTGTACATGTTAGGCTCGTCAAGTTTAACCCGAGTGTTCTGCATGTGCAACACTAGCTTGCACCCATTGTATGTGCACGTAGAGTCTATCACACCTAATCATCACGTGGTGTCTCAACACGACGAACTTTCGCAACGGTGCACACTCGAGGAGAACACAATTTACCTTGAAATTTAAGTGAGGGATCACCTTATAATGCTACCGTTGTCTTAAAAAAACAAGGTGAATAAAAGGATTAACATCACATGCAAATCATAAGTGACATGATATGGCCATGAACTTGTGCTTTTGATATCCATCTTGAAAGCACCGGCATGATCTCCATCGTCATGGGCAAAACACCGTGATCTCCATCATTGTGTCGCCATCGAGGTTGTTGCACCCACCATGCTTCTACTACTATTGCTACCGCTTAGCGATAAAGTAGAGCATTACATAGCGCTTAATGATTGACACGCAGGTCATACAATAATTAAAGACAACCCTATGGCTCCTGCCGGTTGTTGTACTCATAGACATGCAAGTCGTGATATTCTATACAATACATGATCATCTTATACATCAAATATATCTCATCATGTAACACTACTAGGGAAAACCCTAGTAGTAGCGCGGGTATTTTGTGTATCAGTAGCGCGGGTAACCGCGCTACTGATACGGCGCTACAGCTAAAGTTTATCAGTAGCGTGTTTTGACACGCGATGCTGCTATACCTACTTAGCAGTAGTGCTTTCTGTACCGGCGCTACTGCTAAGTGTATCAGTAGCGTCTTTTGACACGCGCTACTGTTATACCTACTTAGCAGCAGTGCTTTCCTGTCCAGCGCTACTACTATATCTTCTCATATCATTTTCTTGCTACGTATTGGCGATGTTTCTGTACAGATTTTGTACAGTATTCTAATCATATCATAAACATGCAATATGCTCATCATATCATACACATAATAGTCTCATCATATCATCCAACACAAATCATGTCGTCACGTCATAATCACGATATAGCTATACAAGTTACATGACATGTCTCATCATACATAATGTAGTACTTCTTGAGGCGCCAGTTCATATCCCTCTCTCGCACTAGCGTGAACCTAAACTAACTACTGGTTGTCGCTCGGAAACCGGTACACCTAGGCCTGACACTCTAGCCACTCGTCGTATACTCCTGGCGTAGCACTCTTCGCCATCGAGGATCTATGCACCTGCATCATCACATGAGTTGATGATACGCAACATATATAGTTGAGCAATAGAAAGAGATAGACTTGGCAAAAATAGAAGCAACATATCATAAGCATACAAAGTTCATCGTACCCAAAATGCCCTAACTAGAGTGATCTTCTCTAGTTGAGGAGGACGGTTTAATTACATCACAAATAAAGATTCGTCGTGCATAACTCAAAGTTTCGTCATAGAGAAAGTATGGACTAAACAGACACATTGTCATATATCATCAATCACTCCAACATGTTGTGCCATCCATGCAAGTCAAGGAGATAGTCCTCGAGCGCAGTGAAAGGCTTCAGGTTGAGACGCTGAGCGGCTACGCGTGTTCGGACGTCTTCCCGTGACATTTGCCCTTCTTCGCAGAACATCCCTGTTTTTTTGAGGACCTCCTTCATGATGATTTGGGCAAGTTCACGCTGGATGTGATAGAACTCAGCTCAGAGTCGATGATCCGAGATATCTCCTACGTTCTTTGCCCATAATATGGGCATCGCCAGATCTAGGTGACATGCGAAGGTTCTGCTGATCCCGTCTGAACTCGTGCATGTGGTGGAGGACGTAGAATCCATCACTGATAGTACCACTCGGTTGCTGGATACAGCAGAAGTCAATCTTATGGCTAAAGTCGGGCGCGCGGTTCCTTGTCTTCCTGAGCGAGATCTCTCCACCACGTACGTCGTACGTAAAGATAGCACTGTCGAGAACAGACTTGATGTGGGTGTAATCCTTTTTCTTCATGTTCTTCGACGAGTCCAAGTAAAGAGTGTGGGAGACCCGAGGGTAAAGGACGATGAGGACGGGGCGCCCGTTGCTATGCAAAATAAGTACACCTCAAATTAGCCTCCACGCGTGCAAATGAAATGATTGAAATCGAAGGAAGGATATCCGCGCGGATGACTTACATGGGATGATAAGGCACGGGAATCGTCTCCTTGTTCTTATTGCCGACCATGAAATCGGCGATGTAGTTACTCGCGTATTCACGGTGCTCTTTGCAGACTGCCAAGAAGCTCTCGTGCATGAAGTACGGGTTAGCGACATAGATATAAGGTATATGCTCAATCCTGATGATGTAGTTCATGTCCAGCTTTTTCACGTGAAACATGTCGAAGATGTAATCGAATCGAAGGAAGAACTTTTCTGTGGGGAATGTGTCGACGTACAACCTTTGCTGTGGCAAGTTAACCATGTAGAGTGGGTATCCTGGATATTGCGAGGCGGACAGGCTTTTCTCTCTTCGCAGCACATCGTCATGAAGTCTCTTGAGATCGTCGTATATGGCCTCTAACGCTGCCTTAGGTAGGATTGGTTCATCGGGGATATGGTATTTCGCCGCACCCATGACAGGTATACGGTCTTGAACCCGAGGCTGCGGAGGGGGCTGGATCATAGAAGCAGCTTTGTTGCCTTTCCTCGCTCTCTTCCTATGCTTCTTTGCTACTGGAAGGTCATCTATAATACATTCAGCCTCCGGAGGCAGCAATTCAGGCACTGACTCATGACGCTCAAACCCTGAGTACTCATACTGCTGAGCCATCAAACCTCCGTCGTCATAGGCGCTAGTATTGAGATACTATAGAGTATCATCGTCATCCTCATCGATGGAATCGATATCATGCATTGCTACTTTGGTGGCGGCGACGTCATCAGCGACTAATGGAGCCTCTTCCTCACCCCGTCCGCTATAACCCGGCACGACACACGACGCTAATTGGGTAGGTGGGGTGTTGATGTTCATACCTTGTTGAGGCTGCGTGGTCGTGGGTGTGCTCTCAGCCGCCTCCAGACGAAGCAAACTCTTTGGCCACAACAAGATCCACTTCTTCCAATCGCCAAGCCGCCGTGGGGTCTCGTCATCGTCTCCCCCTAGTACCGGAGGAGACAAATTCTCATGGCCCGGTTTGACACTGGCCACGGAAACCTTGAAGACGTCAGGGGGGATCGGACGGCTGTGGAACAATTGTTCCTTCGGCTTCACTATCGTCGCCTTCCCCACATCCACCTTTTGGCCGCTAATGGTGTACAATATGGTGCACGGGGTAACGTCGGCCTGCAAAGACATGTCTGTGACATGAGGCAGCCGAAAGGCAATGGAAATGGGAGATTACACATTTATTGAAGAGGGCCGGTGTGATAGGTACCATGAGGTTGTCGAGCTCAGCCAAAGACGAAGCACCACCGAGCACATCCGAGACGGAGGACGGGCTGCTATGAGCAGGTGCGGGAGCCAGTGCGGGAGCAGGTGCAGGAGTTGGTGCAGGAGTAGGTGCGGGAGCCGGTGCAAGAGCTGGTGCAAGAGCTGGTGCAAGGGCCGATGCAGGAGCTGGTGGAGGAGTTGGTGCAGGAGCAGGTGTGGGAGCCGGTGCAGGAGCAGGTGCTGGTGCAATGCTAGTCGAGCTTCTCCCGAAGAAGTTGGAAAGGGGAAAGTCCGCTGCCTCTTTATTTGGATTTTGCCTACCCCAACTGACGATATTCGGAACCAAGACACCATACGAAGCAGCAATATCCTGTTTTGTGGCAGCTACCGCTGCTGCGACCGCAATCGCAACCTTCTTGTCAATGTTTTCTTCATTTAACCTTCATCTTTCCTTTCTCTCCTCCGTGGTCTCACGGTAGTACTTCTTCCACATGGCGCCATCTCCAATGCCGTGGACGCGTCCATACGATGGCCGAGTGTCCACCGGGAGTCCTTTCAATATGTTCAAGGCCCGGTTGAATGGAATGTCCCACTTGGGCCTCGCCAATGCCTCCGAGGGCGAGTCTCTTTCGGCCGCGATCATGTGCTGCTCTCTTTGCAAAAGGAACAAGGATAGTTCACAAATATGACTAAACATCCAGTCGAATTGATCAGAAGCTAAAAATTACCAGCAGTCTCATGAACTCCGTCGTGACTGCGTCCATCTCGAAAACCTTCTTCACTGGGTCAACATCGTATTGGGCCCTGAGGATGTCATGCTTTTGCAGGATGGTGAACTCCGCCAAGGGGTCTGGGATGCCCTGACTTTCGCGTTCCGCGTCCTCCTTGGCCCATATGGTCCTCTTCCCCGCGTAACCATGGCTTCCGAGGTGGTGGCACCCCATGTTCCTCTCTTGAAGCCCCTTCATGTACTCCAACTTTTCTTTGGCAACTTCGGCAATGCAAGCCGCCTTGAATATTTCAAACTGCTCTTTCGTAATTTTTGGATTATCCTTTACAATCTCGGAGTAGGGTTCCTTTTTGTCGATGATCCTTGCTTTCACCCTTACTTTCCAGGCGGACAATGTGCCGCTAAACTTGCCCATGGCGCGTCTGTTTATCTTCTTCATTGTCGGGTCTTTATCTGGATTTTTATATTTCATTTCATCCCGGACCGGGAACAAGAACACCTGGTGCAGCTTCGTTAGGAGGGACTGCTTCATATCTGGTATCTTCCATAGTTTGGCATCATTGATGGTGGCGGTTGCCCGTAGGATGCAGCCTATTTGATTGCCGAAGCACGTGCGCGCTTCCGCAGGCTCTTTTGGCTCAAAATTGTCGTCGTCCACCACCGTGACCACCAGTCTAGTAGTGATGAGCTGGTTTGGGCACTGTTGCCTCTTTGGTTTCGGTTCTATATTGGCTTTGCCAGTCTCGGTGCCAGTCTTGGTGCCAGTCTCAGCGCCGGTGTCAGTCTCAGCGCCGGTCTCAGTGCCTGTGTCAGTCTCAGTGCTAGTCTCGATGTCGGTCTCAGTCTCGGATGTGACAGGTGGGCCCTAAAACAACCGTTGTTGTAGGACCGGAAGTATGTCTAGAGGGGGGTGATTAGACTACTTGACCAAATAAAAGTTTTGCCTATACCAAGTTTTAGGGTTGACAGTTTTTAGCATTTCATGGCAAGTCAAGTACACCCTACACATGCAAGTCTAAGAGTATATAGCAGCGAAAAGTAACAACAAGCATGTATAGAAGGGATAGGGTAGGAGGATCAAACGCAATTGTAGACACTATGATTTTTCTCGTGGTTCCGATAGGTGGCGCTATCGTACATCCACGTTTATGGAGTCTTCAACCCATGGAGGGTAACGGTCGCGAGAGTCCACGGAGGGCTCCACCCAAAAGGGTCCACGAAGTAGCAACCTTGACTATTCCATAACGGCTTCTGTCCATGAAGGACTAGCCTCACTATGGGTAGATCTTCACGAAGTAGGCGATCTCCTTGCCCTTACAAACTTCTTGGTTCACTCCACAACACAAAGTAGGAGGCTCCCAAGCGACATCTAACCAATCTAGGAGGCACCACCCTCCAAAAGGTAATAGGCTCGGTAATGACGATGAACTCCTTGCTCTTGTGCTTCAAGATGATAGACTCCTTAGCACCCAATCACTCTCTCACAGATTTGGCATCGTGGAAGAGATGGGATTGGTGGAAAGCTACTTGGGGAGGCTAGAAATCAAGATCCAAATGATTGGAGTGGAAGATCTTGACCTCAACACAAGGGTAGGTGGTTCTCTCTCAGAAAAATTGATAGGATAGGTATGGAATAGTTCTGAGTGCTTCTCACTCGAGTAGGTGGTGGTGAAGGGGTATATATAGGCATCCCCAAAAATCCAACCGTTACACACAAAATGACCAACTCGGTGACACCGATGTGTTAATCTTGGTGGTACCGAAGTGACCAAAAGGTGGCAACTTTTGAATCTCGGTGAGACCGATATAGGAAACTTGGTTGCACCGATAAGGTGACCAACGGTCAGATTTCCAATCTCGGTGACGTCGATCCAACATTCTCGGTGGGACTGAAAATGTGAATTTGCGTAACAGAAAGTTGGCAACCTAAACTCGATGGCAATGGTATGGAATCGGTTGCACCGAAGTGGCTAGGGTTTGGTAGAGTCTGTCTAGGTTCTGGAATCGGTGGCACCGGTATGGGAAAGTTGGTTGCACTGATTTTGAGTGTTGGGTATAGAACAGACTTTGGTCAGAGAGTTTGTGGATGTTTTTGGCGACTATCACTTGTGCACGTTTGAGCATATTGTTCACCAAAAAAACCTTACCCCCTTTTAATAGTATTGGCTTTCCTACGGACTCAAAGTGATTTCTCACAAATATAAAATGTAGAGTCCTCTTGCTTGAAACTTGGCCAACCTATTTCCTTGCATCTTGGGGTATGTCCACAATCTCCTTTTGCCAATCCTATCATTGAACATTTCCTGAAATATATTTGGTGGAAACATTAGTTCAATGACTTATATGTTGTTATTAATTACCAAAACCACCAAGGGAGCAAATGTGCTTTCAATCTCCCCCTTTTTGGTAATTGATGACAACATATAGATCAAAGCTTCGACATATGATAAAAATCAGTGAACACAATCATCGCTTTGAGAGGTATGTGATAAGCAAGAGCTCCCCCTAAATTTGTGCATTATTTTGAATTTGCATTTGAATGCAAATGCACAATCGGTTAGGTATATGGGGCACTTCTCCCATGTCACATACAACTTGGTGGTGTGTGAGAATAATTAGAATGCATAACAACACGCAACACAATCAAGCAAAGGTGAATGATCATCTAATAATCATTAAGATGATAGGAAATAGTAGCATCCCCCATAACAACGTATGAAAACACATAAACACAAAAGTGTGTCACATCAAACCAAAAGAACCAAATGTTTTTGAAAAGCAACAAACACCAAAACGCTCTCTCACTCGAAGCCTAAAGATCTATATACACTTCTCCCCCTTTGGCAACAAGTTACCAAAAAGTTCAAAGGCATACATCTAAACGTTCTTGGGCTGATCTCCTCTAGTTGTTGATGAAGGAGTCGAGAGAACAGCATCGGCAAAGATCTCAGCAGATGTCGTGGATGGAGTTGGAGTGACGGCTAGAGGAACTGGAGCAGATGGAGCAGGAGATGTGCTGACAGCAGCAGGAGCTGATGAAGAGGGCATCAAGTCTTGTGCAGGCACTATGGCTGATCTGGCCTGAGTGGTGAACTGAGTTCCCGGCCTTAGAGGTGATTCATGCTCATCATCATCATCATCATCATCATCGTCATCTGAAGTAGAAGAGACATGAGGGATCTACATGGAGTCAACTTCATGTTGAAGCTCTATGACTTTCTTAGTTAGCCTGTCCACCTTATCAGTAAGGGTCTTGATTCTGGTCTCAAAGATCCTGACAAGGCTGTTCTGGTTGTCCAGAATCCCCTTAATGTCCTTCTACATGCCCTGAACTGATGCTATCAACAGATCCATTTGCTCATTCCTGGATCTAGGGACTTGAGCACTAGTGGATCTAACTGCCTCTGCCTCTACATGAGCTGTAGCTGAAGTGGGATGATCAGTATCCATCACCACAACATTGTCCTCGAGATCTGGCTGTAGGGGCAAATGAGGATGATCTAGGGCAAAGATGTGCTTCTCCAATCTTGAGTTGATAAGCATCTAGATGTAGGGTGCATAATAGCAAGAGCGCTTCTGGTCAGCAGCAATCCTCTTGATTGTCTCAACAATCAAATCCATGACTCTGATCCTAGTGTGTCTGTCAAGGTGGATCAACATATTGATGGAGTGGCCTTGGATCATCTTGTCATCTCCGGACTTGGGCATCAAGGTATGCCTCAGAATGGTGTTGATAGTGTGGAGACCAGCCTGAAGAAAGTAGATTGATCCTACCCTATGATACTTCACATTGGCAGCAGGGATCTCCTTGTACATATTAGCCATAGCATTGTGGCTAGCCTTGGATTCTGAGTAGACATCCAAGTCACCATCCTGTGCTTCAGGAACTCCTAAGATAGCAGCCCATTCTTCAATAGTTGATTCATACCTTGCACCTTCAGTCATCCATACAATTCTACCATCTCCGTAGAAGTGTGCAGTGGAGTAGAATTGCATGCTCATCTCATCATTCCAAGCTGTGAATTCTCTACCAACAAACTCATCCAAACCTATGCAATGGAAGTCTTGGACACTTGGAAAGTAGTCCTCGTTCTCCTTGATGAAATTCCAATCAACATACCGCATATCACTCACAGCTGGACTCTTGTCAAAGAGCACAGTCTCATAGAAATCTTGTTGCTCCTTGGTATAGAATCTGTAGTCCGCAGATGTCTTCTTCCTCTTAGCATAAGGATCTATAGCTCTCCAAGCTCTCAATCCTGAATCCTTCCTCTTCTTCATATCCTCAGCTAGTGGGTAGCTGGCATTGTGTACTGGAAGATGTGGTCTGAGCTTCATCAAGGTTGTCAAATCATCATCAGCTTCAGCTTTGGAGGCAGTCCCTTTGTTCTTCTCAGAAGCTGGAATCTGCCTAGTTGTCCTCTTAGGCTTCTCAGCAGTAGCCTTCTTGGATGTGCTAGTCTTTGGCATAGCATCAGACATCAGTTTCTTTGTTTTCTTCTTGGGAGGAGCCTTTGTAGTTGGCTCATCCTCCTCTTCCTCAGTAGCAGCACCAGTTGCTTCCTCTAGATCTTCATATATGGAAGTAGGCCTGCCAGTCACATGAATAATCCTCTTCCTGGACTTTTTCTCCCCTGCCTTCTTAGGCATAGCTTTCCTAGGGACCTCAACTGACATAGTTGCTCTGGCAGTCTCATGAGCCTTGAAGGTTGAAGCAGGTGCATAGATCTTGCTGACAACCCTCCTAGAAGAAGTGGCTTTGGTAGCAGACTTCCTAGTAGCTTTCTCTTGCTTCTTAGCAAGAATCTCTTTTGGAACGAAGTCTGAATCTTCTTCATCTGAGTTCAGCTTCTTCCTGGTTCTGGTGGCAGCCTTGGGCAACCCATGAGAGTTGGGGGTGCCTGGATCTGAGAAAGAACTGGCTTCTAGGCTTGTTCCAGAACTCATATCAACTCCTTGCTCCGGCAAATTCTGACTGTCTTCTGAGCCTGACATACTGTCCCTGTGAATAGAGTATAGATGAGCATAAGAAGATGAGGCATCACAAAATGAGGCTGGTTTTTGAAATTTGAGCAATGAATTTTCAAAAGTTTTGCAATCTGTCAAATAGATATCGGTGCAGCCAAAAAGAAATTTTGGGTGGGGCCGAGACAAACTAACTCCTTAACAGGAACTTGGCAGCCTTTTCGGTAGGACCGAAAAGAGCTACTCGGTTACACCGAGTCAGTTCTCAACCTCACTGAAAAGAATATCGGTGAGATTGATATTTTCGTTTCGGTTCCACCGAGATTTATCGGGCGGACGGCAAACCCTAGAAAATCAATCTAACTCGAAATTTTGGAGTTTTAAGTGGATGGATATATGAGAAATGGGTGCATACATGATTAACAAGTATCTAACGCTCAAGAATCGGATGGGGAGCGCACTAGAGATCGAATCCGTACCCTATCTTGGCGCGGATCCTCTACGGCGGCGACGATGGAGCAGATTTCGTCGACGGTGGCGATTCCCAACGGCGGAGGAGCGCAGGAAGACAAGGGCGACGACTAGGGGTCTCAAGGCGGTAGCTTAGGGTTCTGAGGCGCGATGTTTGAAGATAGAAATTTCATAGCATCGGGGTCCACAGCATATATACCCTTCACTGTCGGTGATACTGATTTTATGTTTTCGGTGTCACCGAGTTGCACAACTGTCAGCTGACAGGGAAACTCGGTGTAACCGAGAATATGAAATCGGTGTTACCGAGATTGAAAACCAGATCAACCCTAGGCATTCAGTGAGACCGAGATTGTTGGGTTGGTTCCACCGAGATGTACTTGGGAGGTTTTAATGGTCAGTCCTTATCGATACGGAACTTCGAGTGCTCCACACACAGAGGGATCAAAAAGCACTTGTTCAAATTTTGTGATGCAGCATGAATGGAATATGAGGTGAGAAAGCATAGATAGCTAAAGAGTGGTCCTAGGCATTCTTGTCCATCTAGTTGGCAAAAGAGAAAATCAATAACCAAATAGCAATAATTGGATGTCCTCGAATGAGAAAATAAATGCAGACCAACATGCTCACACAACAAGATGTCAAAAGAAATCATGATGAACATGCACAAACACACTAGCATCTAACAATCACTTGGGCAATGACGAAGTCATCTATATATGAGTATTTGACTTAGGAGCCAAGTAAGAGTACTTGATCATAGGTCATACTCATCGTTTAAGCACAGGTGGGGTTACCACTTTTTCATAAAGCATTTAATGTTGTCACATACTAAGAGATGCTTTGACTCAATTCTTAGAGTAAAGCTCCCCCTTGATGTGACATCACCCTATATATAAGAGGGATAAGCTAATCTTGGGTTTTGTCGATGAAGACTTCATGTTGGTGAGGTAGTTGTGGATGCTCAATGTTGATGAAGATCACCAAGAGTTGGGAGCATCCTTGTTGTTTCCTTACTCCTCTCACCTACATGGGTTAGTCCCAACACACAAGAGACAAATACAAGGATATCTATGGACATGGAATGCAAAGCATATTTTATGTAGTCCATTGATTAGTTGATTACCTTGTCCCTTGCTTACCTTTGAGGGAATGTGTGACTCCTTGAACTATTGCATTGAGTTGATGTTTAGTGCAAAAAGTCCTTGCCAATAATGAATGTGAGTGAATTTCATTGGCGGATTCACCCCTCAAGAACTTACTAGTTTTTCTTCTTGGGGACCCACATCAAGTTGATGGGGATCCTTGGTGTTGAAGTAGTATTTGTAGTAGTTGAGCTTGAAGTATCCTTGGGAATCCACTCCACCAAAGCTAGGGGTTCATCTTCATATGAGTCAATGTCCTCTTGAAGCTTGTTCTTGCCCTTGAGCTTGTGGTCTTGTGGTGGAAGGTCATCTTGAGTGTTTGTCCCCTTGGAAAGAGTATTTTCATACTTCTCCTTTTGAGGAAAAAACTTGGGCTTGGGATATTGACCTTCTTCCCATTCAACTCCATTAGCGTTGAAGTAGCCAACACCACGATTCTTCCGGTATCCTCCATACTTGCGTACAATTTCCTCAAATTGCTTACATCCGTCAAGACTCTTGTAGATACCTTTTTTCTATAATTCCTTTCAATAAAGCATTTTCTTGCTCAATTGTAACTTGGCTAAGAGAATCATCATTAGTGGAATCAATAGAACTACTAGAAGCAACATCATTGGGTTTAGCATTTTTACTGTTGCTACCAGATGAAGAACCTTTCTTGCCATTGTTACTAGATTGCTTAATTTTAACTTGAGGCATGAAAGTAGACAAGAGTAGTCGTTTGGCTAGATAAGATGAAGTCTTCTTTCGGAGATCGTCATTGATAGCTTTGATAAACTCATGCTCTTGCTCCAAGTTGAGCTTCTCGAAGTGTAGCTTCTCATGAGTTCTCACAAGCTCTCTATGATCTTCGAGAGTAGATTCATGAGCTAACTTAAGAGTGTTTAGTTCTTTAGTTAGTTGTTCTATTTTCATCTTATCATCATCAAATGACTCATCTTGACTAGCATGAGAATTATCAAGTTCATTTTGATCAATATTACTAGTTTTATCACAAAGCAAGTCATCATCACAGAGTAAGTCATCTTCATCACTATCAAAATCAAGATACTCGGGGTGTGATACCTTGGGGCCTTTAGCCATGAAGCAACTTCCACTCCCTTCGTTTGGTGAATGAAATAGATCGTAGGAGTTGGTAGTCACTAGAGCAATTCAGGCAACACCATCATCTTGACTATAGTCGGAGTCGGAGTGATAGCTTCTCTCAGAGTTGTTGTCAGAGTCGGAGCCAGAAACCCATTCACCAACATGAGCTTGATGTTTTCTTCTTGTGTAGCTCTTGATGTACTTGTCCTTCTTCTCCGAATCTCTACTTCTCCTTGAGTGTCTTTGTTCATAACGATCATCTCTACTCCTTCTCTCTCTTTGTGGTTATTCATTCCCTGAGCTTCGTCTTTGAGGTGACTCTTCTCTTCTTTTGTAGGGAGCCGTGCACTCATTTGAGTAGTGTCCGGGCTTCCCATAATTGTAGCAATTGCGGTCACGACTTGACGAACGCTTTTCTTCATATCTTGAGTTGGAGATTCTTTCTTTGCCTCTATTCTTGTAGAACTTGTTGAATTTCTTGACCATGCGGCTTATCTCTTCATTGGTGACAAGGTTGTTGCTTAAAGTTGCGGGAGCATCATTTGTGGCTTTGTAAGTACCGCTAGACTTGTGATGAAGTTCTTCCTTATCTTTGAGTGTCATCTCATGAGCAACAAACCTTCCAATGACTTCCGTAGGCTTGAGATCTTTGTAGTTTGGCATCATTTGGATCAATGTGCACATGGTGTCATATCTCTCATCCAAAGCTCTAAGTATCTTCTTGATGATGAATTTGTCGGTCATTCCTTCGCTTCCTAAGCCGGCAATCTCATCTGTGATGAGAGCTAGCCTAGAGTACATCTCTACGACTCCTTCACCATCCTTCATCTTGAACTTGTCAAGCTGACCTTGAAGAACATCTAACTTGGATTCTGTCACGGGCTCGGTTCCTTCGTGCATATCAACCAAAGTATCCCAAATCTCTTTTGCATTCTCAAGACTGCTGATTTTGTTGAATTCTTTGGGGCATAAGCAGTTGAAGAGAATGTCGCATGCTTGAGCACTGAGTTGCAACATTTTCAACTCATTTGCGGTAGCTTCACGATCCGGTTCCCATCCATCCGCAAAGAACTCACCTTGCAAGCCAACACGAACAACAGCCCAAACGGCAGGGTTATGACCACGAATATGCATTTTCATTTTGTGCTTCCAACTAGCAGAATTAGTGCCATCAAAGTACGGACCTCTATGGTGATAACTTCCCTCACTAGATGCCATACTCTCCTAGGTTGTGAGACCTAAGCAACGGAGACCAAAGCTCTGATACCACTTGTAGGACCGGAAGTATGTCTAGAAGGGGGGTGATTAGACTACTTGACCAATTAAAAGTTTTGCCTATACCAAGTTTTAGGGTTGACAGTTTTTAGCATTTCATGGCAAGTCAAGTACACCCTACACATGCAAGTGTAAGAGTATATAGCTGCGGAAAGTAACAACAAGCATGTATAGAAGGGATAGGGTAGGAGGATCAAACGCAATTGTAGACATGATGATTTTTCCTGTAGTTTCGATAGGTGGCGCTATCGTACATCCACGTTTATGGAGTCTTCAACCCACGGAGGGTAACGGTCACGAGAGTCCATGAAGGGCTCCACCCAAAAGGGTCCACGAAGTAGCAACCTTGACTATCCCATAACGGCTTCCGTCCATGAAGGACTAGCCTCACTATGGGTAGATCTTCACGAAGTAGGCGATCTCCTTGCCCTTACAAACTTCTTGGTTCACTCCAGAACACAAGGTAGGAGGCTCCCAAGCGACACCTAACCAATCTAGGAGGCACCACCCTCCAAAAGGTAATAGGCTCAGTAATGACAATGAAATCCTTGCTCTTGTGCTTCAAGATGATAGACTCCTCAGCACCCAATCACTCTCTCACAGATTTGGAATGGTGGAAGAGATGGGATTGGTGGAAAGCTACTTGGGAAGGCTAGAAATCAAGATCCAAATGATTGGAGTGGAAGATCTTGACCTCAACACAAGGGTAGGTGGTTCTCTCTCAGAAAATTTGATAGGATAGGTATGGAATAGTTCTGAGTGCTTCTCACTCGAGTAGGTGGTGGTGAAGGGGTATATATAGGCATCCCCAAAAATCCAACCGTTACACACAAAATGACCAACTCGGTGACGCCGATGTGTTAATCTTGGTGGTACCGAAGTGACCAAAAGGTGGCAAATTTTGAATCTCGGTGAGACCGATATAGGAAACTTTGTTGCACTGATAAGGTGACCAACGGTCAAATTTCCAATCTCGGTGATGCCGATCCAACATTCTCGGTGGGACCGAAAATGTGAATTTGCGTAACAGAAAGTTCGCAACCTAAACTCGGTGGCATCGGTATGGGATCGGTTGCACCGAAGTGGTTAGGGTTTGGCAGAGTGTGTCTAGGTTCTGGAATCGGTGGCACCGGTATGGGAAAGTTGGTTACACCGATTTTGAGTGTTGGGTATAGAACAAACTTTGGTGGGAGAGTTTGTGGATGTTTTTGGCGACTATCACTTGTGCACGTTTGAGCATATTGTTCACCAACAAAACATTACCCACTTTTAATAGTATGGGCTTTCCTATGGACTCAAAGTGATTTCTCACAAATATAAAATGTAGAGTCCTCTTGCTTGAAGCTTGGCCAACCTATTTCCTTGCATCTTGGGGTAGGTCCACAATCTCCTTTTGCCAATCCTATCATTGAACATTTCCTGAAATATACTTGGTGGAAACATTAGTTCAATGACTTATATGTTGTTATTAATTACCAAAACCACCAAGGGAGCAAATGTGCTTTCAGTTGCTCATCGAGAAGGTTCAAATAGTTGTGTGCCGCCGCGTAGACGTTGGAATCACCAGAACCCTGTCCTTCATCGTTGCTAGCCATGTTTCCTACGATTAAATATAGTCAATTAATTCTAGACCTAATAAAATGAATAATGACATAAAAAAAAGGTCAATGTTTTGCAGGAATGTTGATTCATTCCCGTTACGGCAAATCCTGGGCACTCTATATGTCCTAGTTTGTAGCACAAGTCATGCCGAAATTCACGGAAAATTTCGGCATGACCTTTGCTACAAACTGGAAAAATAGAGCGCCTGAAATTTGCTGGAACAGAAATGAATCAACATTCCGGCAAAACATAGGCCACTCAGAATCATTCCCCGCAAACAATTTTCAAATATCCATCTTCGACACCGCAACACATGTCCAAATATACACGAGCAACCACATGTACAAATATACACGAGCAAAAAAATTCAGTACTGCCCTAGAATAATGTTTCTGTCCTAATTTGATATCTAGCTAAATTCATATATATCAAAATAGCTACCTAGGGTTTATACCAAAACCTAGCTACCTAGGGTTCATACCAAAACCTAGGGTTCATAGCTAAATTCACCTAAGTAAATTAACCTACTGCCCTCTTTCAAAGTATTCACCTACTGTACCACTACTACTCTGCTTAAACCTAGCTAGGGTTCATAACTAGAGAGGAGGGGTGGGGTCTTACAAAGATGGTGCTCGGGGGAGGTGCTCGGGGGAGACGATGGCGAGGAGGGCGTCAAGGGTGGCAGGGCCGTGGAGGAAGGCAGGGAGACCACATGATGGCAAGGGAGGTAGGGCCATGGAGGGAGGCAGGGCAGCAAGGAGGGGATGAGGGTGGCTCCCGGGGGCGCCGAGAGCGTGTGGCTCCGGTGGCGGCGACAGCGCGCGGCTCCGGTGGCGGCCCCGGTGACGGCGACGGAGGAAGTGGCGGCGGGGGAGTAGGGGCGGCGAGAGGGAGCAGGGGCGGCGAGGGGAGAGGGACGCGAGAAGAATGTGGAATTGGGGAAGGAGGAATAACCGCGAAGGGGAAAGTCAAACTTAGCGGTAGCGCTTGTAAGGAAAATGCGCTACTGCTATTTTGTTAGCAGTAGCGCTTGTCAAAATAGGGCGCTACTATTATACCTAGCCTGTTGGCAACGGTGTGGCAGTTATAGTAGTAGCGCTTTTTTTTGGGACGCACTACTGCTATTTTCATAGTAGTAGCGATCTTTGTCACCCGGCACTACTGTTAGATAGTAGTAGCACCCTATGTTGACCAACGCTACTGATAATCTTCTGTGTATAAGGTTTTCCCTAATAGTGTAATTAGCCATATCACATCAAAACATACCCTGCAAAAACAAGTTAGACGTCTTCTAATTGTTGTTGCATATTTTAAGTGGCTGCTACGGGTATCTAGAAAGAACAATTCTCACGTACACAAAAACCAAAAGGGTGATACAAAAATTGCTATTCAACCTTCTCAAGGACCGCCTTTGTCGAATCCAATCCAACTAGAGTAGGAGAGACAGACACCCGCCAGCCATCTTTGTGCAACAAAGTCACACGTCATTCGATGGAACCGGTCTCTCATAAGCGTACGAGTAAGGTTGGTCCAGGCCTCTTCATCCCACAATACCGTTGAATCAAAACATGACCAAGGGAGGAAGCAATCTGAGCATCAACGCCCACAAACTCCTTTGTGTTCTACTCGTGATCTCATCTACACATAGACCTAGCTCATGATGCCACTGTTGGGAAACGTTGCATGGGAAACAAAAAAATTCCTACGAACATGCAAGATCTATCCATGGTGATGAGCATCTACGAGAGAGAGAGTGGATCTACATACACTTGAAGATCGCTAAGCGGGAAGCATTAAGAAACGCGGTTGATGTAGTCGAACATCTTCGCGATCCAAATCGCTGAGCATCCCGTGATCCAATCACGATCTAGCTCGAGATCCAATCACGAACCATCCCGTGATCCCATCATGATCCGTCCTGCGATCAAAACACAAACCGTCTCGCGATCCTGATCATGGTCCTTCCGATCTAGCACCGAACGGACAGCGCCTCCGCGTTCAGCACACGTACAGCTTGATGACGATCTCCGCCTTCTTGATCCAACAAGAGGGATCGGAGAGGTAGATGAGTTCTCTGGCAGTGCGACGGCGTGGCAGCAATGGTGCTGGAACTATTTTGGCAGGGCTTCGCCTAAGCACCACCGAAATTAGACTAGAGGAGAAAACGATCTAGAGGAAGTAGAGGGAGCACCTGGCAATTAGGGTTACCTTTCCCCTCTAAATCCTCTAGTATATATAGGAGGGAGAGAGGGGAGGAATCAGCCTCAACCCCTCAAGAGTTGGCCGAAGTTGGAGGTGGAGGAGTCCTACTCCAATCCTATTAGGAGTAGGATTCCTCCTTTCCACTTGGAAACTCTTTCCACCTCTCCACCTTTGGATTTTTTCCTTCTCAAACCTCATGGGCTTTAGTGGAGGCTTAGGCCAGCCCACTAGGGGCTGGTTTGTCTCCTCCCACAGCCCATGCCCCTCGGGGCATGACACCCCTCCCGATAGTCCCCCGGTACCGTCCCGGCACTCCCGGTACACTACCGATAAGCCCGAAACTTTTCCGGTGACCAAAAAAGGACTTCCTATATATCAATATTTACCTCCGGAGCATTCCGAAGCTCCTCATGACGTCCACGATCTCATCTGGGACTCCAAAAAACCTTCGGTCACCACCATACATAACTCTATACTACTGAAACGTCGCCGAACCTTAAGTGTGTAGACCTTGCGGGTCCGAGAACTATGTAGACATGACCGAGACACCTCTACGGTGAATAACCAATAGCGGGACGTGGATGCCCATATTGGTTCCTACATATTCTAAGAAGATCTATATCGGTTGAACCTCTATGTCAAGGATTCAGTTAATCTCGTATGCAATTCCCTTTGTTCTTCGGTATGTTACTTGCCCAAGATTCGATCGTCGGTATCTCTACACCTAGTTCAATCTCGTTACTAGCAAGTCTCTTTACTCGTTCCGTAATAAAATATCTCGTGGCTAACACTTAGTCACATTGATTGCAAGGCTTGTTGTGATATTGTATTACTGAGTGGGCCCTGAGATACCTCTCCGTCACACGGAGTAACAAAACGCAGTCTTGATCCATGCCAAATCAATAGACACCCTCGGAGATACCTATAGAGAACCTTTATACTCACCCAGTTACGTTGCGACGTTTGATACACATAAGGTACTCCTACGGTGTTAGTGAGTTGCATGATCTCATGGTCATAGGAACAGATACTTGACAAGCAGAAAACTATAGCAATGAACTGACACGATCATATGCTATGTTTATAGTTTGGGTCTTGTCGATCACATCATTCTCCTAATGATGTGATCATGTTATCAAATGACATCTCATGTCCATGGCTAGAAAACCTTGACCATCTTTTATCAATGAGCTAGTCTATTAGAGGCATAATAGGCACATGGTGTTGTCTATGTATCCACACATGTATCTGAGTTTCCGATCAATAAAATTCTAGCATGGATAATAAAATATTATCATGAACAAGGAAATATGATAATAACTAATTTAGTATTGCCCCTAGGGCATATTTCCAACATTTGGCCGTAACTTTCGCTCCCGAAGTCCGATTTAAGTGTTCTTTGGCTCGTTTTGAAGCTATCGACATGCCCAAGCTGCTCATATTCGTTTTACAATCATTTGAATACTTCAAAATTTTCATATTTTGGCATCTTTGCATAGGCACCAGTGGCACCACTACCCAAAACTTCCGCAACCTAACCCATTTCGGTTCCCTTTGCATTTGTAGTTGTTTTAGTTTTGATTTGAGTCTCCTAAGGTGTTTTGACTACTTAGGGACGATTACTTCTTCAAGAACCACCGGTGAATTGTATCGGTCCATAATCTAAATCGATCGTCACGACGACGATCCATCCTTTGAGACCATCTTCAACCGGAAGCAAGGCTGGTTCATCCTGCCTTCGTGAAAGGTTAAGTGTGACGAAGGTATACATTCCGTCATACACTTTTTGTTCCTTGCCATTACATCTTGTTAGCCCCACCATCTTTGCGATTACCTTCATACCTATTGAGACTAACTATCCGACTATTGTCGGGCTTCGCGAAAACTTGTGCACCTTAGTGATATGGTATCATATTGTTCCATCATTTGAAATATCATATAGTGCAATTTCTTGTTCCCATGCTTATCTTGCGATATTTATCTCATATAGTTGGTTGAGGCTCACTAAGACTAGTGGAAAGGAAGAGCAAAAAAAACTTCTAAGTAAGAAAGAAAGATCAAATCTTGTAAACAAAGAGAGTTGAGCATGAAAGGATATACTTGTGCATGAGGATACTTGGGATAGGAAACATTTTGCTTGCATAAATAGGATTGGTGCCAAGTGGCAAATCATGCCCAAACGTGCAATAAGCTAGCGTCTCTCCTTGTGTTTGTGCAACACGAGCTTTGCTCATCCCTATAGTTGCACAAGCCCCATTATCCCATCGCATGTGTTTCTCTATTGCCCTCCTCTATATTTGTGATCACTTGCTTTTCATTTTGAGTCCATTGGATTTATTTCAACATTTACAATATCTTGGACTTGATTTTTCTTGATTTTTGTGCCACTTACCCCACCGAGCTCCACTATAAGCCATATGTGTAGGTTGTGAGAATTGGACAAGGTTTTTCACAGAGTGCACTCTTTCCGTGCATACATTGTGGTATTTTGAGATCCATCTACAACTTAAAAAATAGGTAACTTTGGTATGTTCATTCCATCTCGTTCTCACACCTTCTTGAGTGCTTCCATGCATAGGGACGACACATCTACTTCAGTCTACAACAACAACTATGAGTTCTATGCCATGAAGAACATCATCGATGCCAAGATGCACGCTCAAATGGAGGAGCTCAAGGTCCTCATCAAGAACTGCAGGAGGTCTTCATCATCTTCGAGAATATGCTCAAGTGCACATGCTCCCGAGCTACCATCTCCGGCAAGATCACACCGGCATCGACACCACTAACGACATGAAGAAATAACGATGCGAACATCAAGGAGTCCAACAAATAATAAGTGTGAAGGTCACGAGCTCGACACCAACCACCGCTCAATGACTTCACCACCTACTGTTGCATCTTCGCCAAGCAACTTCAAGGCATCTTCTTCTTTGGATATGAGGCATGTTCGCCAACAAGCACTTCACGAGAAGCTCCCTAAGCTCAAGTCCGCGACTTCCATGAACTACTACGACCTTGACATCAACCATGACATTGCTTTCTATGTGAGTCAAGACCCCGAGGAGTACATCGATTGGGAGCGCAAGATGGACCACTACCTCAAGCTACTTCAAGTCCCTTCCGAAGATCAACTGAAGTGCGCCACATGAAACTTCCACGGCGACACATCGACTGTTGGAAATATGCCCTAGAGGCAATAATAAATTAGTTATTATCATATTTCCTTGTTCATGATAATCGTTTATTATCCATGCTATAATTGTATTGATCGGAGACTTAAATGCATGTGTGGATACATAGACAAAACCATGTCCCTAGTATGCCTCTAATGGACTAGCTCATTGATCAAAGGATGGTTAAGGTTTCCTATCCATGGACATGACATGTCATTTGATAACGGGATCACATCATTAGGAGAATGATGTGATGGACAAGACCCAAACTGCAAACGTAGCATATGATCGTGTCAGTTTATTGCTACTATTTTCCGCATGTCAAGTATGTGTTCCTATGACCATGAGATCATGCAACTCATGGATATCGGAGGAGTGCCTTGTGTGTATCAAACGTCGCAACGTAACTGGGTGACTATAAAGGTGCTCTACAGGTATCTCCGATGGTGTTTGTTGAGTTGGCATAGATCAAGACTGGGATTTGTTACTCCGTGTGACGGAGAGGTATCTGAGGGCCCACTCAGTAATACCACATCACGACAAGCCTTGCAAGCAATGTGGCTAGGTGTTAGTCATGGGATCTTGTGTTACAGAACGAGTAAAGAGACTTGCCAGTAACGAGCTTGAACTAGGTATGGAGATACCGACGATCGAATCTCGGGCAAGTAACATACCGAAGAACAAAGGGAACGTTATACGGGATTAACTGAATCCTTGACATAGAGGTTCGACCGATAAAGATCTTCATAGAATATGTAGGAACCAATGTGGACGTCCACGTCCCGCCATTGGTTATTGACCATAGAGGTGTCTCGGTCATGTCTACATAGTTCTCGAACCCGCAGGGTCTGCACACTTAAGGTTTGGTGACGTTTCGGTAGTGTAGAGTTATGTATGGTGGTGACCGAAGGTTGTTCGGAGTCCCGGATGAGATCTCGGACGTCACGAGGAGCTCCAGAATGGTCCGGAGGTAAAGATTCATATATAGGAAGTCCCAGTTTGGTTTTCGGAAAAGTTTCGGGCTCATCGGTAGTGTACCGGGAGTGCCGGTAGTGTACCGGGAGACCTCCGGGAGGGGTACTTCGACCCCAAGAGGTCCATGGGCTGTGGGAGAATAATAACCAGACCTTAGTGGGCTGGCAAAACAGCCACAAAGGCCCATGGCGCAGGAGAGAAAGTCCTAAAGCAAAAAGTGGAAAATCAGCCAATAGGAGGCAATCCTACTCCAACTAGGATTGGAGGTGAAGTAGGATTGCTCCCACCTCCTATTTCGGCCGACCCAAAGGCCTTGGATGCCTATCCTCTCCTCTCCTCCTATATATACTAGTGGATTGGGTGGTTTTTGGACAGAATTTCCGGCCACGTGCTACCCGTTTCACCGGTGCACAGTTTCTCCTCTAGATCGGTTTTCCGCAGCGCTTAGGCGAAGCCCTGTCGGAATCACTCCACCACCATCACCGGAGCGTCGTCACACTGCCGGTGAAATCTCTCTCCTCTCCACCTCCTCTTGCTGGATCAAGACGATGGAGATCGTCATCAAGCTGCACGTGTGCTGAACGCGGAGGTGCCGTCCGTTCGGTGCTAGATCGGAAGGACCGTGATCGAGATCGCGAGACAGTTCGTGATGAGATCGCGGAACGGATCGTGATGAGTTCGCGGGAAGATCGTGATCAAGATCGTGAGACGGATCATGCTGAGATCGCGGGATGGATCGTGATGAGTTCACGGGACGGATCGTGATTGGATCGCGGGACGGATCGTGATGAGATCGCGGGACGCTCGGCGATTTGGATCGCGAAGATGTTCGACTACACCAACCGCGTTTCTTAACGCTTCTCGCTTAGCGATCTACAAGGGTATGTAGATCCACTCTCCCTCTCATAGATTCTCATCACCATGGATAGGTTTGCGTGTGCGTAGGAAAAATTTTGTTTCCCATGCGACGTTCCCCAACAGTGGCATCATGAGCTAGGTTGATGGTTCGATGAGATCTCAAGTAGAACACAAAAGGTTTGTGGGCGTTGATGCTTAGATTGCTTCCTCCCTTGGTCGGATTTTGGTTCAGCGGGATTGTGAGATGAAGCGGCCCGGACCAACATTACTCGTACGCTTACGAGAGACCGGTTCCCTCGACGCAACTTGTTGCTTAGATGGCTTGCGGGTGACAGTTTCTCTAACTTTAGTTGGATCGGATCCGACAAAGGCGGTCCTTGAGAAGGTTGAAAAGCAATCTATGTATCACCGTTGTGGTTTATGCGTAGGTGAGAATCGTTCTTGCTAGATACCCGTAGCAGCCACGTAAAACATGCAACAACAATTAGAGGACGTCTAACTTGTTTTTGCAGGGTATGTTGTGATATGATATGGCCAATTACATGTTGTGATATATGTGATGTATTAGATGATCATGTGATGTATAGATTATCACGACTTGCATGTCGATGAATACGGCAACCGGCAGGAGCCACAAGGTTGTCTTTAATTATTGTATGACCTGCGTGTCAATCATTAAGCGCTATGTAATGCTTTACTTTATCGCTACGGTAGCAATAGTAGTAGAAGCATGCAGGGCGTGACAACCCCGATGGCGACACGTTGATGGAGATCATGGTGTCATGCCGGTAACGATGGAGATCATGCCGGTGCTTTCTAGATGGAGATCAAAAGCACAAGTTCATGGCCATATCATGTCACTTATGATTTGCATGTGATGTTAATCCTTTTTATGCACCTTGTTTTGCTTAGGACGACGGTAGCATTATAAGGTGATCCCTCACTTAATTTCAAGATAAATTGTGTTCTCCGAGTGTGCACCGTTGCGAAAGTTCGTCGTGTTGAGACACCACGTGATGATTGGGTGTGATAGACTCTACGTTCACATACAACGGGTGCAAGCCAGATTTGCACGCGCAGAACACTCGGGTTAAACTTGACGAGCCTAGCATGTACAGACATGGCCTCGGAACACAAGAGACCTAAAGGTCGAACATGAGTCATATAGTAGATATGATCAACATGATGATGTTCACCATTGCAGCCACCTCAACTCACGTGATGATCGGACTTGAGTTGGTGAATTTGGATCATGTATCACTCGAATGATCGGAGGGATGTCAATTTGAGTGGGAGTTCTTAAGTAATATGATTAATTGAACTCATTATCATGAACATAGTCAAAGTGTCTTTGCAAATTATGTTGTAGATTACTAGCTCGCGCTGTAGCTCCCTTGTATTTTTATATGTTCCTAGAGAAATAGAGTTGAAAGATGTTGGTAGCAATATTGCGGACTGGGTCCGTGATCTGAGGATTGTCCTCATTGCTGCACAGAAGGCTTATGTCCTTAATGCACCGCTCGGTGCGCCACCCCCTCTAGCATCGTCTATAGATGTTGTGAACATCTGACAGGCACGTTTCGATGACTACTTGATAGTTTAGTGCGTCATGCATTACGGCTTAGAATTGAGGCTCGGAAACATTTTGAACGTCACGGAACATATGAGATGTTCTAGGAGCAGAGATTGTGATCTCAGGCTCGTTCCTGTGTTGCGAGATATGAGATCTCCAACAAGATTCTTTGCCTGTAAGATGAAGGAGAATAGCTCAATCGTTGAGCATGTACTCAGATTGTCTGGGTACTACAATCTCTTGAATCGAGTGGGAGTTGATCTTCCAGATAAGATAGTGATTGATGTAGTTCTCCAAGTCACAGTCACTGAGCTACTAGAACTTGGTGATTAACTATAAAATGCCAGGGAAAGAAATGTTGATCCCTGAGCTGTTCGCGATGTTTGACACCGCGAAGGTAGAAATCAAGAAGGAGCGTCAAGTGTTGATGGTTAATCAAACCACTAGTTCGAAAAGGGCAAGAGCAAGGAGGGAAACTTCATGGATAGCAAGTCAGTTGCTGCTCCAGTGAAGTAACCCAAAGTTGAACTCAAACCCGAGACTAAGTGCTTCTATTATGAGGTGAGAGGTCGCTGAAGCGGAACAACTCTAGATACTTGGTAGATAAGAAGGCTGGCAACATCGACAGAAGTATATTTGATATACGAGTTATTGATGTGTACCTTGCGAGTACTCTTAGTAGCACCTGGGTATTGGATACCGGTTCGGTTGCTAAATGTTAGTAACTCGAAATAAAAGCTACGGAATAAACGGAGAACTAGCTAAGGGTGAGGTGACGATATGTGTTCGAAGTGTTTCCAAGGTTGATGTGATCAACATCGCACGCTCTCTCTACCTTCAGGATGAGTGACGAACCTAAATAAATGTTATTTGGTGTTTTGCGTTGAGCATGAACATGATTAG
Source organism: Hordeum marinum (assembly GCA_022496015.1). NCBI lineage: Eukaryota > Viridiplantae > Streptophyta > Magnoliopsida > Poales > Poaceae > Hordeum > Hordeum marinum. Next base: position 411,007,667 of record CM039678.1, on the reverse strand, counting down.
ATCATGTTTATTGCAATACGGTTATTCATTTAAGTTAGAGAATAATGGTTATTCTGTTTACATGAATAATACCTTCAATGGTCATGCACCCAGTGAGAGTGGTTTGTTGAAATCTTGATCGTAGTATTACACATGTTCATAACATTGATGTCAAAAGATACAAAGCTAATAATGATAGTACCACATACTTGTGGCACTGCCGCTAAATGTCATATTGGTATAAAGCGCATGTAGAAACTCCATGCTGATGGATATTTGGACTCATTTGATTTCGAATCGGTTGAGACATGCGAACCATGCCTCTTGGGCAAGATGACTAAAGGACCCTGTTGGATGGAGCGGGCAAGTGATTCATTGGAAATGATACATGTTGATGTATGCAATATAGTGAGTCTTGTAGTGTGCAGTGGATATCATTGTTTTCTTACCTTCACTGATGATTTGAGTAGATATAGTGTATATTTACTTAATGAAACACAAGTCTGAATCGTTTGAAAGGTTCAAGCAAATTCAGAGTGAAGTTTAAAGATCACCGTGACAAGAAGATAAAAATGACTACGATATGATCGTGGAGGTGAATATCTGAGTCACGAGTTTGGCATACAACTTAAGACAATGTGAAAGTTGTTTCACAACTAAACGCCACCTGGAACACCATAGTGTGATGGTGTGTCCGAACATCATAGTTATGCTCTATTGGACATGGTGCGTAATATGATGTCTCTTGTCGTTTTACTACTATAATTTTGGAGTTATGCATTAGAGACAACTACATTCACTTTAAATAGGGCACCATCTAAATCCGTTGAGATGACACCATGTGAATTATGGTTTGACAGAAACCTAAGCTGTCATTTCTTAATATTTTGGGATGTGACACTTGTGTGGAAAATGTTTTCACCTAATGAGGTCGAACCCAAGGCGGATAAATTGCATCTTCATAGAATGCCCTAAGATCAGTTGGTTCAACCTTCAATCTCAGATCCTACTGCAAAGTGTTTGTTGCTTAAACGGATCCTTTCTCGAGGAAATGTTTCTCTCGAAAGAATTGAGTGGGAGGAAGATAGAACTTGATGAGGTTATTAAACCTTTGTTCAACCAGAGAGTAGCGCAGCGCAGAAAGATGTTTCTGTGAAGCCTACGTTAGTTGAAGAGGAAGTTAATGATGATGATCATGAAGCTTCAGGATCAAGTTACTATCGAACTTCGTGGGTCGACAAGGATGTGTACTTCTCCTAAGTGGTACGACAACTCTGTCTTGGAGATCATGTTGTTGGACAACGATGAACCTACGAGCTATGGAGAAGCGATGATGGGCCCGGATTCCGACGAATGGTTAGAGGCCATGAAATCCGAGATAGGATCCATGTATGAAAACCAAGTATAGACTTTGGTAGACTTGCTCGTTAGACGGCAGGTCGTTGAGTACAAATGGATCTTTAAAATGAAGACAGACACTGATGGTGAATGTCACTATTTGTAAAGCTCGACTTGTTGCAAAGATGTTTGTGACAAGTTCAAGGAGTTGACTATGATGAGACTTTCTCACTCGTAGTGGTGCTAAAGTCTGTTGGAATTATGTTAGCAGTTGCTGTGTTTTCAATTATGAAATCTGGCAGATGGATGTCAAAACATCGTTTCCTTAACGGTTTACTTGAGGAAAGGTTGCATGTGATACAACCAGAAGGTTTTGTCAGTCCTAAGGATGCTAAAAGGTGTGCAAGCTTCGGTGATCCTTCCATGGACTGAAGCAAGCATCTCGGAGTTGGAATATACGCTTTGATGAGGTGATCAAAGTTTTGATGTTTATACAAAGTTTACGAGAAACTTGTATTTGCAATAAAGTGAGTGGGAGCACTATAGAATTTCTGATAAGTATATGTGGATGACATATTGTTGATCAGAAATAATGTAGAGTTTCTGGAAAGCATAAAACGGTCATTTGGAAAGTGATTTTCAAAGGAAGACCTGGATAAAGCTACCTAATTGTTGAGCATCAAAATCTATAGAGATAGATCAAGATGCTTCATGAGACTTTCAATGAGTGTATACCTTGACAAGATTTTGAAAGAGTTCAAAATGGATCAGCCAGAGAAATAGTTCTCGTCTGATTTGTAAGGTGTGAAGTCGAGTGAGACTCAAAGCTCGACAACAGCAGAAGAAAGAGAAAGGACGAACGTCCTCCCCTATGCCTTAGCCATAGGCTCTATATTATGCCATGCTGTGTACCGCACCTATGTGTGCCTTGCCATGAGTCCGTCAAGGGGTACAAGAGTGGTCTAGGAGTGGATCACTGGACAGCGGTCAGAATTATCCTTAGTAACCAGAGGACTAAGGAAATGTTTCTTGATTATGGAGGTGATAAAGAGTTCGTCGTAAAGAGTTACGTCGATGCAAGCTTTAACACCTATCCGGATGACTAGTAGTAGCAATCTGGATACGTATAGTGGAGCAGCCATTTGGAAATAGTACCAAGTGGAGTGTGGTAGCAGTGTTTACGGTTTGACATAGAGATTTGCAAAGTACACACGGATCTGAATATCGCAGACCCGTTGACTATAAGACCTCTCTCACATGCAAAGCATGATCGAGCCCCAAAACTCATTGGGTGTTAGATTCATAACAATGCGAATCACATGGTGATGTGAACTAGATTATTGACTCTAGTGCAAGTGGGAGACTGTTGGAAATATGCCCTAGAGGCAATAATAAATTAGTTATTATCATATTTCCTTGTTCATGATAATCGTTTATTATCCATGCTATAATTGTATTGATCGGAGACTTAAATGCATGTGTGGATACATAGACAAAACCATGTCCCTAGTATGCCTCTAATGGACTAGCTCATTGATCAAAGGATGGTTAAGGTTTCCTATCCATGGACATGAGATGTCATTTGATAACGGGATCACATCATTAGGAGAATGATGTGATGGACAAGACCCAAACTGCAAACGTAGCATATGATCGTGTCAGTTTATTGCTACTATTTTCCGCATGTCAAGTATGTGTTCCTATGACCATGAGATCATGCAACTCATGGATATCGGAGGAGTGCCTTGTGTGTATCAAACGTCGCAATTTAACTGGGTGACTATAAAGGTGCTTTACAGGTATCTCCGATGGTGTTTGTTGAGTTGGCATAGATCAAGACTGGGATTTGTTACTCCGTGTGACGGAGAGGTATCTGAGGGCCCACTCGGTAATACAACATCACAACAAGCCTTGCAAGAAATGTGGCTAAGTGTTAGTCATGGGATCTTGTGTTACAGAACGAGTAAAGAGACTTGCCAGTAACGAGGTTGAACTAGGTATGGAGATACCGACGATCGAATCTCGGGCAAGTAACATACCGAAGAACAAAGGGAACGTTATACGGGATTAACTGAATCCTTGACTTAGAGGTTTGACCGACAAAGATCTTCGTAGAATATGTAGGAACCAATGTGGACGTCCAGGTCCCGCCATTGGTTATTGACCGTAGAGGTGTCTCGGTCATGTCTACATAGTTCTCGAACCCGCAGGGTCTGCACACTTAAGGTTCGGTGACGTTTCGGTAGTGTAGAGTTATGTATGGTGGTGATAGAAGGTTGTTCGTAGTCCCGGATGAGATCCCGGACGTCACGAGGAGCTCCGGAATGGTCTGGAGGTAAAGATTCATATATAGGAAGTCCCGGTTTGGTTTCCGGAAAAGTTTCGGGCTCATCGGTAGTGTACCGGGAGTGCCGGTAGTGTACCGGGAGACCTCCGGGAGGGGTACTTCGACCCCAAGAGGTCCATGGGCTGTGGGAGAATAATAACCAGCCCTTAGTGGGCTGGTAAAACAGCCACAAAGGCCCATGGCGCAGGAGAGAAAGTCCTAAAGCAAAAAGTGGAAAATCAGCCAATAGGAGGCAATCCTACTCCAACTAGGATTGGAGGTGAAGTAGGATTGCTCCCACCTCCTATTTCGGCCGACCCAAAGGCCTTGGATGCCTCTCCTCTCCTCTCCTCCTATATATACTAGTGGATTGGGTGGTTTTTGGACAGAATTTCCGGCCACGTGCTACCCGTTTCACCGGTGCACAGTTTCTCCTCTAGATCGGTTTTCCGCAGCGCTTAGGCGAAGCCCTGTCGGAATCACTCCACCACCATCACCGGAGCGCCGTCACACTGCCGGTGAAATCTCTCTCCTCTCCACCTCCTCTTGCTGGATCAATACGGTGGAGATCGTCATCAAGCTGCACGTGTGCTGAACGCGGAGGTGCCGTTCGTTCGGTGCTAGATCGGAAGGACCGTGATCGAGATCGCGAGACAGTTCGTGATGAGATCGCGGAACGGATCGTGATGAGTTCGCGGGACAGATCGTGATCAAGATCGTGAGACGGATCGTGATGAGATCGCGGGACGGATCGTGATGAGTTCACGGGACGGATCGTGATTGGATCGCAGGACGGATCGTGATGAGATCGCGGGACGCTCGGCGATTTGGATCGCGAAGATGTTCGACTACACCAACCGCGTTTCTTAACGCTTCCCGCTTAGCGATCTACAAGGGTATGTGGATCCACTCTCCCTCTCGTAGATGCTCATCACCATGGATAGGTTTGCGTGTGCGTAGGAAAATTTTTGTTTCCCATGCGACGTTCCCCAACATCGACATGGTGGCTTCACACATCTTCGACTAGCTTCCACATGAGTTGGTCCAAGACGAAGAAAGCAATGCGGTGAGAGTTTCCGCCTTCCACCTACACGAATATCTTGAACATCAATTGGAGAACACCATACAAGGATCCAAGTCCATCGACAAGTACTTCATGAAGATGAAGAAAGCCTTGCGACGAGAAGGCGTGACCGACCCCATTTGGATGAAGTTCTTATTCATGATGGGATTGAACAACGACATCGCCAAGCCTATCTTCAACAACAACTACGAGTCTCTCGACGAAATCTACATTGCTGCTCTCAAGGCGACACAAGAACTCAAGGCCAAGCCTACTTGACCCCACGCACACTTCACGACGACCAAGCTCCGAGATGACGAGCATGAGGATGGTACCACCAAGATGTCCAAGCCCGACGAGCTCCAAGACGATGCTCCCACGTTCGACTTCATTGCCATCCCTCTTTATGGCATTTCGGATGCCGAGTCTACCATGACTCTTTTTGAAGATGGTGCGGCGACGACTACGACTACGGAGCCACTCAAAGAACATGCTTTGGAGGCAAGCGACAAGGTGGCGAGCAAGGATGACACTTCCATCTTTGGAGGCGAGAGTGATGATGTGCCATCTTCGGCCTTCATCCATGGCGACGGTGACAAGATATTTGATGAGTTGCCCCAGTTCTCATGTGAGGAGAGCCACAACCCCCCACCACTTGACTGAGACGAGTGACTCCACCATATGTGACTTTGAGTGCACCTACTTTTAGGGAGTGTGTGAGACACCACCACATAGAGAGAGCGAGGTAGTTGATAGGGCATGTGAGGCCATTTAGATTTCTAAAAACTTACACTCTACCTCTATTGTGTCTTCTCATTTGGTGCTAGGTCACATATTTGATGGTGCGTCGATCCTCGATGACTTTGTCCTCCCTTTGGACAAGACGATGGCCATGGTGGAATATGTTGCACCCCCACATGGTTCCATCACAATGAAGATGACCACGAGTTGGTCTATACCACCTCACCTATACCACATGAGTGGAATGACAAACATAGCATAGGTGAAGGTGAGGGTCTTGTCCCACTAGCGAACATTGATTGCTTGCATGATGTCGATCCACCTATTGCAATGCTTCATGATTATGCGACTTGCTCATATGATGAATTGCCCATTTATGATGCGTTTGATGATTCTCATGTGGAGTCTATTTTCTTGTGATGCCATGGTGCATAGGATTTCTTGTGTGAACTCTATAGGTCACATCATGTTTGACAATCCACTTGACTTGTCATATGCTATGCATGAGATCTCCCATATTGCATCTTTGCAATCTCTTCATAGTAGCTATGCATATCCATTAAAATAAACCCAATTTGCACATATGGCATACATGACAAACCTGTGGTTATTGGCGTTTGCTTTTCTTGTGATAACATTGCCATGCTCCCTTTGCATTATTTTCCCAATTGTTCTCATATGCCGTGCCATGAACATCATGCTTTGGAAAGGCATTGTTTTGGATGTTGTCCATATTCTCCGAATTATGCTTCCACTATTGCACACGAGGAGACCCCCATAGTTTCCTCATGCATTATAGGAGATTGTGCTCCATCCCATCATTTGCATAACTTCCATATTTGTGTGCACAATATGTTTGCCATAGATTTGAATAATATGCTTGTGCCACCTACCTGCTACAATTTGCGTCCAAATCATGTTGAGCATAATAACGATCATTACATGATGGATGACATATTCATATACCATGCCTCAAATTTCTTTGAGCATTGCTTATCTTGTGCTAACTCTCATGTGCACATACACATCATGATGGATGATGTGTACATCTACCACGCACACACTTTGTTTCGTGTGTCTCCTTCTTTTGTAGGTACACATGATTCTTCGTCAACCTCGCAAGCGCACGAGTTGACGAAACGAGCTCTAGAGAGCAATGAAGACATGCGCCACCATGAAGTGCTTACCCTCCACCCACCCTCTTTGCACAAATACTTTGCGCATTTCTTCTACATGGCTCTCACATGGCTATGGCTTTGTGCTTATTACACTTATTATGCCCATATTGCCATGTTCATTGTGCATGATATGCTCATTTCTATGTCTTTACCATGCATCTGTGACCCATGCCTTGCATCTCACATGTTAGTTGATTCTCATATTAGTATGTATATTTGCAAGCTTGGTGGAGGATCTACTTGCTATTGCCATGTTTGCTTGTTGACCCATGTCTATGATGATACTTTGCTCTTGCTTCGTGCTCGCGATATGCCATGTGCATTATTGATGTCCACTATTTGCTCATATGACATGATTTCCATGATTTCTTCTAGTATGTTGCATCTTCACACTACTAGCTTGCACAACATGATCACTATACTTGTTTATGTTGCATCACCGATGTGCTTCTTTTATGCAGTTGATGACAACCATTGCCATGCCTCACACATGATGACCAATTGCTCTTTATATTGTGTAGAGTGCCACACTATCTTCACTACACCATATGCACATTATGCTCGGATTGCCTTTTTCAATGGCTTGCCCCATGTGTTTAGACAATTCATTTTACTTGGTGTTGTGAATGATACCTATGCCTACCATAGACCTTTTGTTGATTGATTTGTGCATACGTGCTATGACCTTGAGGTAGATGATCTTTCTATTGCCACACATAATTGCATCTTTGCCTCACATTTTTCATGCTTGTCCCCATGATGCCTTAGATTGTGCTCAATTTGTATGCTTACATACCATCTCACAATCCCTTGTCACACCATATGTTATACATGATGGCAACACTTGTTCGGTGATTCACCACTTGAATGCTTGGTTTTGCACTAACGCTAACCACGTTTGTTTTTCCAAGTGTTTGTTGTCCTTTCCCCTTTTGAAGGAATTACAAGACGGCAAGACATTGGAGAGTGGCCTTTTTCGATCTTCTCCATGATGAGCGCTTGATGATCATCCACATCTACACGATGAAGCCATCTCTTTCCATGGTGATTTGGTGTTTGATCGGAGGATGTATCTTTCCCAAGGGGGAGGGGATGATGCGGAGCATCCTACGGACATCACCATGGCAAGAGTCCCTTTGGCAAGTGAAACGTGCGACATCTACTTCACATACATAAAGGTGAATCGTCTCCTTTACACGTGTTCACTTGGCACCTTCGTGGATGGTATACTACTTGACACTCCTCTCGGGTGCATGCATAGGTATTGTCGGAGCTTCACATATTATGAGGAGGAGTGCCAGCACCTACGTACGACAACACCATCCGCGAGGGAAGCTTGGAAGAGACGGAAGAAGAAGCGAGGACGAGACTCTGGAAGTCCCGGACCTTCCGGCCTTCCCAGAACTTCTGGCCATCCCCGGAACTTTCGGCCCTGCCTGCGCGCAGAGACTTGGGCCGCGGCCCGTGTACCTATTTTCCCCCTCATTTACCCCTTCATGTCTTGCACTATATATACTCCTCTCCCACCTTCATTCTAGGGTTAGCAATGGTTTAGCTCTTAGTTAGTTGAGCTTTGCTCCTTCCTCTACCTCTCCCATGGAGATCGAGACCTCCACCAGAGAAGATCCATAGAGGATATCAAGGCCCCTTGCGAGGGAAGATCCCTAGCGGATTCAAGGCCCCATCTCTCCTAGAGATTTGGAATGAACTACCCATGTATCCTTATTTCCATTGTTGATCTTGGATCTTGATGCACTTCATGTATTGCTTGTGATTGGAGGAGTACTTGGTGTGGATCTTGTCCAATAGAGTGTTTTCCCCTTTGATTTCTCCATGTTTTCCCCTCGTTCTTCCCCGTGTTCTTCGTGAAATCCCCCTCCAATTCGTGAAAGATTGACACACTCGGGCTTGCCCCGTATCACGTAGCTTCATTCTCCTGATTTTTATTTTCACATTGGTTTTACTCCAAGTCATCATTTAACAGATCCTCTCCATCCATGTTTTCCTTTGGAGGTTCAATAGTGATGAGGACCTTGAAGAGGTTGTCACCTATCCCATAAAGTCTTTCAGCTGGAATTTTGGTATTGTCTCTGGATCTAATTTTGATTCTAACCACTTCAAAAAACGATTTGAAAATTCCTTGCCAGCCTACATCCAGCAGGCTGCCAAAAACAGATGCCATTTGTTGCAGAACTGACCAATCAGCCCAAGAAGGTGCCACAACTTCAAGTTACAGTCAAACTGTGTGAAGTTCATCCTGGTGGTCCATATCACCTTTCGAAGCTTAAACATTAACAATAACTCTCTCCTATTCAGGTAAACCAAACATGGGATAACTAGCTACTTGCTCCACTGGGATATATGGTAGATACTTGACCAAGTATGTGAACTCGTGTAGTTTCCTGATCTGCCATGGCCAATTGGTCTTGTACATGACATATAAGTTTTGACTGAGCTCTTCCTTGTTCACTTGTCCAGACTCCACATAGACCATACCAACATTCTTCCTAGATCCAACATGCTAAGCATTGATATCTGGAACATCAATCAGAACAAACCAAGCCCAGATGCTGCTCCTCCTACAAATTTAGCTGATTTCATGGGTTTCTTCTTTTCAGGGCAGTTCTCAACAGTGTGTGTCACCATCTTGCAAATGCAACACACAGGTGGCTTCATAAACATTGCTTTGTGATGCCCTGTCTCACCACGGCTGTAGCAAATCACACTTGCATACTCTGTGGGAGCTATCTCCTTGTATTTCACATTGCCCTACTTGTTCTTCCCAGGGGATTTCCCTTTTTTCAGCTGATTTTGTTGCTGTTTTCCCGCTCCCGTCTTATTTTGAGTAGTATTCACCTTCTGTTGGGACATCCGTTGCTGCTGTATGTGTTGCTTATGCTGCTATCCTGAGGCGGGGAGCCCTTGAGATGGTAGATGCAGACCCCCAAACTGACTGTCTGTCGTCGTGCCCCCGATTTCTAAACCCCATGCACACACTGGCTTGTAAGGCTGATGCAATCTCAATTCTACTTGCAAGACTGACTTGCAAAGCTGAAGCTACTCTACGCATTGTTCAAACATTAGTACTACTATATTTCAAAATAGATTGCATAACGGGCTTGCAACTTGTTGATGCAATCTCAACGCTTGCAAAGTTGGCTTCTCAATTTGTCATGTAAATGTCTTGATGTACTGTTTCAAAATAATATAGTATAAGAAACAATCAAACACTTGCAGATCACTGTGGAAAGCAACACTTATTATTTTCAACATGAAAAATGTTGAAAGAGATCTCGCAGACAACCATGACTTCTGGACTTTATTCGTGCGGTCGCATATTTTTTTAGTGTGGCTGGCGCTATTTTGTGAGGTGTTTTCCTCTCAAGGTTGTTTGCGTACGGGGTGTCCTAGTATTACAGGGTGTATGGATGGAAATACGGGAGCTGCGTCTTGCCTCTTTTTTATTGGCTGGAAAAGGGGAAGGGGAAGAGGGAATTGGCACAACCGTAGGATGAAGAGCGTGTGGTAGGGGAGCACATATGAGAGGACCAAGTGGGAGCAGGCAAGCCCCGTCCGTCACCTGCAGCTATATAATGTTATCATGTTTTTTTTTGCAAGTATAATGTTATCATGTTATTTATAGTTAAATGTATAACTGGTAAGTACATGATATAAAAATGCACATGGTTAATAATATAGCGAGTTGCTGGCTATATAATTTTATCATGTTATCTAGTCAAGTTTTTATAGCGAGTAAGTACAATAGTTGGATATAAATATGTATGTTGTTCAGTTCACTCTCAGACATACTACCTTCATCCTGGTTTATTAATCCTTTTTGTATTATGTGCCAAATTTTGACCTTAAATTTAACTAATAAAATGTTAATGCATGTCATAGAAAATAATAGCATTGGATTCATATTTGAACATAGTTTCCGATGATATTATTTTTTATGACATGAATTAATATTTTCTTAGTTATACCAATATTTTCTTAGTTAAAACATTGGTTAAAATTTGGCACAAAAAATGCAATGGGGACCAATAAACCAGTAGTATTTAGGTGCGCATGTTATAGTTATAGTCGATTGTTAACCAGTAGCCCGCTTTTTTACTCTCTCATATTCTCTTTCTTTGAACAACCCAAATATATGATATTTAAATTCTTACAACCCGCCGACAACATTCTTGTAATTGCTCTACAAACAAAGAACTCACTACCAGCGGACATCAAAATACGGACGTGTGATTGAGACTCGCCACATAGGCGGAGACAGTGGTGCGAGCAGGGATCAGACCCCCATCGCTTGTCCCCCATCGTTTTTTCATTTGTTTTTTATTGTGAAAAAAAGTTTATCGAAATCTATCAGAATGGGATATAGTTTTGAAGATCTCGACACGAGGAACCCAACGATGAAAACGATTTAAGATTTAAACACACTGTTTAAGAGATAAAATATTTTAAAAATATGGATCTACGAAAAAAACTTCTAGGTTGCGACAAGTGGCATGCATGTAGTGCGCAACCTAAAAAGATGAAAATAATCTTTGAAAGCTCCTTTTAATTATTGATTTCGGTAGTTTCCGTATAGATGTTACATGTATGGGCCGCTGATCGATCTGATGGCCATGAAAACTTTCTAGCCCAACTGCCCAAGGCCCAACGTGGAGCCATCAATTGAGCCACGATTGCTAGATGTACGCATCAGGAAAAAAAAAAAGATTACCTGCAGCCAAAGCCGAGCAGTTAACTTCCCATCGATCTATCCTTACCCTCCCGTTAATTTCGGTCGTGCGATCAAGCCTTCTGGTTCTGTACCTCCCCGCGCCACGGGCCGCCGTCCGTCGCTCGTTCTCGGTCGGATCTTGCTGCTTTTGCCGCAGTCGCCCAGGGAAGTGGTCCGTCCAACACTTTAGTCCACGCGATTCAATCAAAAGACAGGAACTACTTGTGTGCTTCATCGGCATCATACATACATCAACAAATCAACTTCTACTCGGAGATTAAATCTTGCTAAACTAAGAGATAATGGTTGTGAACCACTTCTAAAGGAGGTTAAATTTTTTGTCTGAAGTACGGTATTGACATCCCCGATTTTAGTTCCAAGTATGTCTTTTTTCCTATATCTAGATTGAAATATTAATCATCACAAGTATTTTAATCTAGTACTCCAGTTGTCCAAAAATACTTGTTCTAAAAATAGATGTATCTAGATTTATTTTACTTATAGATATATCTATTTTATTCATTTCGAGGACAAGTATTTCCGGACGGAGGGAGTATATGTTACCATTTATAGGTACTTTGGTATGAGTAAATCTCGAAACAAGCATGACAACACTACAATACTTCACCACTATAAAGCAGATGTATTCAATGTTGCCATGGATGAGCAGTTGGTTGAGCTAAATGACCGGTTCAACGGCAAAGCAGTGAGCTATTGAGGCTTTATGTATATGTGAATCCACTGCATGAGAGACACATTTGATGTGACAAATATATGCCTCTAGCAGAAAAGCTTTATACTGTTGATTTTCTAACCAAGACATGGCTCGGTTGGAGTCTCAACTTATCCATTTCAGAATGGATGTTCGCTCACATCCAGACCTAAAATGCTTGCATTCACTTACTGATTGGATTGTTGGTTTATTCAAAACTGGTAAAGTCCAGGACTATTCCATGGTTGATAGACTATTGTGGTTGGTCATTATTCTGCTAGTTTCAACGACAACCACTGAGCGAGCCTTTTCTGCCTAGTTTCTCCATAGCTCATCGTCAGAGTCGGAGCTGCGTTGTCTTGTGTGGGTTATATGGAGTGTTGTGTTGCGGCTATTAGGGCTACTGTTTTTCTTTTTCTTTGATCTTCGGATCTTCTGGTCCTAGGACCTTCACCACCTTGTTGTTTTCTGTAGCTTTCTGCTATTATCAATGAATGCCAGTGATGCTGGATCTTTCAAAAAAATGAAACTAGTGAACACATGTCTTCGAGGCAAAATGGGTGATGAGTTTCTTCGACATTACATGATCGTCTACATTGGAAAGGAAATAGCTGCAAGAGTCACATCTGATGAGATTATCCACATTTTCGACGATGGTACTCGTAGAGCTGAATTTCAATTAATAGAGATTAAGTTTTTTGTTTTACTAAACATATGTTGTCATACACTCATATCAATTCTACTATTGAGACTATATTATTATGTGCGTATTATTTGGAATGATTATTATTTGCCTCGCCCCCTCATGTTCAAATCATGGCTCTGCGTCTCGCCGGCCTTTTGAAGCATTTACAACAGTTTGTATGTTAAATTGTTGATATAATTGTCCACATTAGTAGCCAACATCACATCATACAAACTCTTCAATGAATCGTATGTTAAACCGTAGTATGTAACAATGGAGATAATATACCAGATGGGCCCCACTCGATGCCTAAGAAACAAACGGCGGAGCTTGTGCATGGAGCATTGGTTCATCATCATATGATGCCATTCTCTCTGTGTATTATTACGTGTCATGTACCAATGATTATCATACGACTGTTGGAGATGCCCTTAAACTCGGATAAAGGTAATAGAGAGAAGGACCATCTACAGTCTTTCCCCACATATTCTCCCTATACGTCCGGAGGACATCCGGTCACTACCCGAAGAGAGGAGGGAGAAGGAAAGGTGACCAACCCGAAGAGAGGAGAGAGAAGGATATGCGGGGTCGCGGATGCACTAGGTCAGTCCGTCACGTGGGATACACCCACCCTGGAGAACCTTTTCTATTTCTTTATACTTTTCCTCTGTTTTTCTCCATCCCCATCAATCATATGCATGTGACTGAACAATTAAAGAAAAAGTGAGGAAACTGGCTGCATGCATGCATAAAATGACATCTTAAAACGCCCGGAAACTAACCGAATGCGGCCGCAAACGTTTGAGGAGCCAAATTTGAGGGGACCGAATGTCGATACCCTAATTCCCCATACAAAAGACATGATTTAATTTCATTATATATTTTGAATGGTTGATATCTTTACATTCAAATTTCCTTTTCTAAAACTTTTTATATATTTGATTTCATTTTAAGAAGACCTTGAAAACAACATCATCTTGGACATATTTGTAGGATATTTATTTGATCATTTCACTTGTAATTGAATCAGCTTCCTAAACTATGACATCGATCCAAATAAAATGCTTTCAACACAATTGATGAATTTTTATATCAATTTTATTCACTGTTCCAAACTGAATTTACTCAAATTAAAAAACAAATCACTCGTTTCAAAAAACAGATTCCACTCAAACCACATTTACCCAATTAAAAAATCATTTTAAAAAATATTTCATTTGTTTCAAAAAGATGATTTTCTCATTTGAAAACATGAATTTCACTCAATTCAAAAACCGTTTCACTTTTTTCAAAAAACTGATTTTATTGATTTTAGGAAACAATTTTCAATCATTTCAAAAACTTGGTTTAAATCATTTTAATAAAATGATTTGAACAATTATGATAAAAAATGTTTATTTCAAAAAAGTAAGTTTAGTGATTCTAGAAATGTTAAACGATTCTTTGAAATGAGTGGAACGATTTCTCCAAATGAGTTAAACAATTTTTTGAAATGATTGAATTTAGTTATTTATACTTGTGTACCGAGTGAAATTATCTTATTTAGTAGAATCTAATTAATTTGTTGAAATGAGTGAAATATGCTTCCTAGAAGAGTAGAAATCAATTTAACATTTTGAAGCCGAGTAAAATTAGGTTTCTGAAATGAGTGAAATCAATTTATTAAAATGAATAGAAACAACTAAAAAAGACTATCGTTTTATAAAATGTGTGGAACCACTTTTTTTGGAAATGATTGAAACTATTTTTAAATAGGTAAAATATGTTTTTTTAAATGGGTCATTGTCAATTTCGTTAAAATAATTAGTTTCACATTTTTTTAAAATGTTTCAAACATTGAAAATACCAGGTTCAAACACTCATATTAAGAAGCCTCACAAATTCTAGTTTAGTTGGGTCATTGAATAAAATCTGTTTCCCTCACTGAAATTTGAACTATAAAACATATTGAGGATTTGTCTTGTTCAAAGATCTTGGCGTGAGGAGTTCAAATATATAAAATGTTCAAAATGGAATTCTGGTTTGGTAGATAGGAATGGTACAAATAACCATACGTGGAATAAAAATGAATTCCTTGGTGAGAAAGGGGAGATAGTGCATATATACTATATTATATTATATAGAAGATAATTAAACTAGCTAAGACAGGCTCGCTCCTGTGCGTTCGCCATTCTAGTTCAGAGCTCTCTGTGTATTGACACGTGTTCCTTTGTATTTTTTTTTCTTTTTACTAGTTCTATTGATTTACGACACAAGACCGAGCAACATGACTGAAAAAAGAGTTTCGTTCGCTTTATATTGCAAATCAGTCGTCATCGCATTACGACCGATACAAACAAGCGTCATTATCACACACAACACACACCCAAGACAAGGTACAAAGATGTTAGGCATCGACACAGCACCCAACCGACTACCAAGCAAACTACAGATGTGCGAAGAAGACCGCTTGGAGCAGACGGATACCTTGATGTCTACTACGCAAGTTTATTCTTTAAGATTTTATTGGGTCTCCAAGCGCAGAGTTTTATAAGACAGTAGCAAAGTTTCCTTAATTGGATGACATGATGTTTATCAATGCATGGCAGATGTAGGATGAAGATGGTCTCTTTCAAACAACTCTGCAATCAAATACAATAAATCTCTTGTGTTCCCAACACACCTAATGCAATGGCAAAGTATATAGGTGCACTAATTCGACGAAGAGTTGGTGATACAAGTGTAATATAAATAGTGAAAATAGATTTTTGTAATCTGAATAAATAAAAACAGCAAGGTAACAAGTGGCAAACAACAAGCAAAACAATGTATCAATGATTGAAAACAAGGCATGTGGTTCATTTTTTCTAGTGCAATCTCTCAACGGTGCTAACATAATTGAATCATTTAACCATCCCTCAACGCGCGACAAAGAATCACTCTAAAGTTCCTATTTAGTTGAGAACATAAGATGAAATTGTTATAGGTAGCAAAATCACCTCAAAGTTATCCTTTCCGATCAATCTATTGAGACATCCCTATAAGTGTCACAAACAGCACTAGAGTTCGTATTAGAATAACACATATGATACACATGAATCAACTGTAGTGTCTCCTAGATACTCCAATATCACCTCAAGTATCCATGAGTTAATTATTCGACATGCATAACACAATTTCATATTCATCATATTCAATCCAACACAAAGAACTTCAAAGAGTACCCCAAGATTTATATCAGTGAAAGTAGGACGAAAACGTGCATCAACCTATGTGCTTAGATCACCCCCGATGTCACCACGGGGATCCGCAAGTTGATAACCAAAACGTGTCAAGTGACTCAACAGAACACCCCATTTTCACCACACGTATCCACATGCAAGAGATATATCAAGTGTTCTCAAATCCAAAGTATTCAATCCAATATAACAAAATTTCAAAGGGAAAAGACTCAATCCATCACATCAAGATAGAGAGGGAAGAACATCATATGATCCAACTATATTAACAAAGCTCGTTATACATCAAGACTGTGCCATCTCAAGAACATGAGAGAGAGAGATTAACCACCTATCTAGTGATACATACCCTAAGCCCTAGGGGTGAACTACTCCCTCCTCAACACGGAGACCGTCGAGATGATGAAGATGGCCTCCGATGATGATTTCCCCCTCCCTCAAGACACAAAAAAATGGATCAGAATGAGTTTTCTTCGGTATAGAGGCTTGTGGCGGCGGAGCATAAGTTCTCGGTTAACTTTTAGGGGTTTCTCAATATATAGGATTTTTCAGCGTTGGAATCACATTAGGGAGGTTCTCGAGGGGCCCACAAGGTATCCCGACGCGCCTACCCCCTGGGCGCACCTGGTTGCCTTGTCACCTACTCGTGGATCTTTTGGAACTCCCTCGAAGCTTCCTGGGTCCCTTTCCTTCCCAAGAAAATCGTCAGAAAGTTCCTTTCAATTCCAAGAGCTTTTACTTTTTGCACAAAAATAACAACACGGTAATTCTGCTGAGGACAACGTCAGTCCGGGTTAGTTCCATTCAAATCATATAAAGTGCATAAAAACCATACAAAATTATTGTAAACATGGGTAAATATGGCATGAATACTTCTTAAATTATCGATATGTTGGAGATGTATCAGACATCCACCATTAGAATCCACAATGGAGAGGTGAGACGGATAATGACGAAGCCATGAATCCAAAATTGTGCCTCCTAGAAGGGTACGACAATGGATAGCCGCAACTGCCCAATCCCGTAGATAAAGTTTTTTACCTAGAACAAGAAAAAGTGAGCATGAACATCACGATGGAGCCTTTAGGAAGGATACAATGTCAATAGACGCCGCCACCGTTGTCCAGTACAAGGATTGGGCAAGTAATGTACGCCGACGCTCAAAACCCTTCATGGCACCCTAGCTCCGTCAACCACCCACAACCAAGCAACCCGCGTGGCCATGTCTGCCTGTCCACACCTGAGACACAAGCTACTCCCACGAATGTCGCGCCTCCTACCGTCTGGGTTGCCGCCCTACATTAAACAAACCCAAGACCAACCAAAGTGATTGACTTTGGTCCAAAGGGACACCCCGACCAACAAAACCGCAACCCTTTCGCGCCTTGAACATCACAAGAGCTACATTTGCACGCAAACAGACAGGGAAAGGGGAAGGAGGTGGAGTGG
Organism: Hordeum marinum; assembly: GCA_022496015.1. NCBI lineage: Eukaryota > Viridiplantae > Streptophyta > Magnoliopsida > Poales > Poaceae > Hordeum > Hordeum marinum. The sequence goes on along the minus strand of CM039678.1, from coordinate 410,990,249 downwards.
ATGCATCCACGATCGACACACCGCTATGTCGGCGACAGACAACTCTAGCGTCGGCACCGCCCATCACTCCAGCTAACCTCCCCATTGAACACCCCTTCTACCAACTCACGGTGGCGGCAGATGAAGACCCACGCAAGGCCACCAATGAACCTCGTCCCTGGCAAGGAGGTCCCAAATTTTTTTGCCCACCACCAAGACTGTTCACCGGGGAGCCCATCTGCATTGCTCACCATAGTCCACCCAAGTCGAGCATGACCGCACCCCATAATGGGAGGACCATGAGAGTCGGTGCCGAACCGGAGTGCCGCTACCACCGTCCACCCAGGGTGCATGATACATATCCAACATATCTATAATTTTTATTATTCCATGCTATTATATTATTAGTATTGGATGCTTTATATGCAATTATATGCTATTTTATACTATTGTTGGGAGATAACCTATTAACCAAGTGCCTGGTGCGAGTTGCTGTTTTTGCTTTTCCAAGAAATCACTGCCAAACGAAATCCAAACGCTTCGAAACTTTTTGACAATTTTTTTCTAGACAAAAGATACCTTGGAAGATCGTGAGAAGACTTTATGCAAAGTGAGGAGTTGGCAAGGCAACAGGACGCGCCAAAGGGGGTTGGCACGCCCTGATGCCATGTGGGCCCCTTGTGGCTCCGTCTGACCTAAATCCACCTTCATAAATTCTCTAAAATCGGGAAACCAATAGAGAGCCACCCAAAACACTTTTTCCGCTGCCACATGTCCCTGTTCCGACGGGATCCCATATGAAGACCTTTTCCGATACTCTATCGGAGGGGGAATTGATCATGCAGGCCTTTTTCATCAACCTTGATGCCTCCATGATGATGTGTGAGCAGTCTACCACAGACCTATGGGTTCATAGCTAATACCTAGATGGATTTCTCTCTCTCTCTCTTTGATCTTCAATATCAAGTTAACCATGGTTCTTGCGGTGATCTATCCAATGTAATCCCCTTTTGAAGTGCGTTTGTTGTGATCCGATGAATTGTGGGTTTATGATCAGGTTATTCATTGAAAGTAATTGAGTCTTTTCTGAATTCTATTATATATGGTTGTTATAGCTTCGTATTTCTCTCCGATTTGTCGGTTTGATTTGGCCAACTAGACTGATTTATCTTGAGCGGCAGTGGTGCGTTGTGATGGGTTCAATCTTGCGGTGTTCTATATCCCAGTGATAGAAAGGGACAAGAATGTATTTGTATTGTTTCCATTGAGGATAAAATGATGGGGTCTGAACGTATTGCTTGTCTTACTTTGTCTACATCATGTCACCTTGCTACAAGCATTACTCTATTTGTCATGAAGTTAATACCATAGATACAGAATCGTTTTGACCGATTGGTGGAGTAATAGTAGTAGACGCAGGCTAGTTGTGTTGGGGAATGTTGCATGGGATATAAAAAATTTCCTACGCACACACAAGATCTATCCATGGTGATGAGCATCTATGAGAGGAGAGATCAGATCTACATACCCTTGTAGATCGCTAAGCCGGAAGCATTAATAGACGCAGTTGATGTAGTCGAATGTCTTCGCAATCCAAATCGCAAGCTGCCCCATGATCCAATCTCGATCCATCCCGCGATCCAATCACGATCCGTCCTGCGATCCAATCACTGTCCTTCCGATCTAGCACCGAACGAACGACACCTCCGCGTTCAGCACACGTACAACTCGATGACGATCTCTGTCTTCTTGATCCAGCAAGAGAGGACGGAGAGGTAGATGAGTTCTCCAAAAACACGACGGCGTGTCGGCGATGGTGGTGGTGTCATCCCAACAGGACTACGCCTACACTACCAAAATCGCGAACGAAGGAGAAAACAAACTAGGTAGAGAGAGGGGCTCCAAGGGCTTCGTGTGTAATCTTGGGGCGCCCCTCCCCTCTATATATAGGTGGAGGGGCATGGAGATCAGCCCCGCCAAGCCCTAGGGCGTAGCCAAGGGGGAGGAGTTGGACTCCTAATCCAAATCCCTCCCTTTCCAAAACCAGGTGGACTTTGCACCTCTCCCAAGCCACATGAGCGCCTCGTGATGTCCGGGATCTCATCCGAGACTCCGAACAACCTTCGGTGACCAACATACATAACTCAACAATACCAAATCGTCACCGAACGTTAAGTGTGCAGACCCTATGGGTTCGAGAACTATGTAGACATGACCAAGACAACTCTACGGTCAATAACAAATAGCAGGACCTGGATGCCCATATTGGTTCCTACATATTCTACGAAGATCTTTATCGGTCGAACCACGATGTCAAGGATTTAGAGAATCTCGTATGCAGTTCACTTTGTCCATCGGTATGTCACTTGCCTGAGATTCGATCATCGGTATCTCCATACCTAGTTCAATCTCGTTACCGACAAGTCTCTTTACTCGTTCCGTATTACAAGATCCCGTGGCTAACTCTTTAGTCACTTTGCTTGCAAGGCTCATTGTGATGTTGTATTACCGAGTGTGCCCTGAGATACTTCTCCATCACATGGAGTAACAAATCTCAGTCTCGATCCATGCCAACTCAATAGACACCCTTGGAGATACTTGTAGAGCACCTTCATAGTCACCTAGTTATGTTGCGACGTTTGATACACACAAGGTACTCCTCCGGTGTAAGTGAGTTGCATGATCTCATGGTCATAGGAACAGATACTTGACATGCAGAAAACAATAGCAATAAACTGACACGTTCATATGCTACGTTCATTGTTTGGGTCTTGTCCATCACATAATTCTCCTAATGATGTGATCTCGTCAAATGACAACTCATGTCTATGGCTAGGAAACCTTGACCATCTTTGATTAATGAGCCATTCTATTAGAGACTCACTAGGGACACAATGTTGTCTATGTACCCACACATGTATTGAGTTTCCGATCAATGAAATTCTAGCATGGATAATAGACATTTATCATGAACAAGGAAATATGATAATAACTAATTTATTATTGCCTCTAGGGCATATTTCCAACAGTCTCCCACTTGCACTAGAGTCAATAATGTAGTTCAAATCACCATGTGATTTACACCGACTGAGTTCTGGAGTTTGATCATGTTTTGCTTGTGAGAGAGGCTTTATAGTCAATGGGTCTGCAACATTCAGATCCATGCGCACTTTGCAAATCTCTATGTCATATCATAGATGCTGCTACTACGCCCCACTTGGAGCTGTTCCAAATGGCTGCTCCACTATACGTATCCGGTCTGCTACTCAGAGTCATCCGGATTGGTGTCAAAGGTTGCATCAACGTAACCCTTTATGATGAACTCTTTCTCACCTCCATAATCGAGAAACATCTCCTTAGTCCTCTAGTTACTAAGGATAAATTTTGACTGCTGTCTAGTGATACACTCCTGGATCACTCTTGTACCCCCTTGCCAGACACGTGGCAAGGCACACATAGGTGCAGTATACAACATGGCATACTTTATAGAGCCTATGGCTAAGGCATAGGGGACGACCTTTGTCCTTTCTCTTTCCTCTGCCATGGTCAAGCTTTGAGTCAAACTCAACTCCACACCTTACAAATCAGGCAAGAACTCTTTCTTTGACTGATCCATTTTGAACTCTTTCAAAATCTTGTCAAGGTATGTTGTCATTGAAAGTCTTATTAGACGTCTTGATCCATCTCTATAGATCCTCATGCCCAATATTTAAGTAGCTTCATTCCAGGTCTTCCTTTGAAAAAACTCCTTTCAAACAACCCTTTATGATTTCCAGAAATTCTACATAAATTCCGATCAACAATGTGTCATTCACATATACTTATCAGAAATTCTATAGTGCTCCCACTCACTTTTCTTGTAAATACAAGTTTCTCATAAACTTTGTATAAACCCAAAAACTTTGATCACCTCATCAAAGCGTATATTCCAACTCTGAGATGCTTTCTCTAGTCTATAGAAGAATAGTTGGAGCTTGCATACCGTTTAGCATCCTTAGGACTGACAAAACCTTTTGGTTGTATCACATGCAACCTTTCCTCAAGGAAACCATTAAGGAAACGATGTTTTGACATCCATCTACCATATTTTAATCAAAAAATGCAGCAAATGCTAACATAATTCCAACAGACTTTAGCATCGCTATGGGTGAGAATGTCTCATCGTAGTCAACTCCTTGAACTTGTTGGAAACTTCTTTGCGACAAGTCGAGCTTTATAGATGGCGACATTTACCATCGGCGCCTGTCTTCTTCTTTAAAGGTCCATTTGTACTCAGCGGCCTGTCGTTCAATGGGCAAGTATACCAAAGTCCATACTTGGTTTTCGTACATGAATCATTTCTCGGATTTCATGGCTGCTAGCCATTTGTTTGAATCCGGGCCCACCATCGCTTCTTCATAGATCGTAGGTTCACTGTTGTCTAACAACATGACCTCCAAGACATGATTGACATACCACTCAGGGGCGGTACGAGTTCTTGTCAACCTACGAGGTTCGATAGTAAATTGATCCGAAGCTTCATGATTATCATCATTTGCTTCCTCTTCACTTGGTGTAGGCGACGCAGAAACTTCTTTCTGCGTCGTACTACTATCCAACTGAAGGGAAGGTTCAATAACTTCATCAAGTTATACTTTCCTCCCACTCAATTCTTTCGAGAGAAACTCTTTCTCGAGAAAGGACCCGTGTTTAGCAAAAAACACTTTGCCCTTGGATCTGAGATAGAAGGTATACCCAACTGTTTCGTTAGGGTGTACTATGAAGATGCACTTTTCAGCTTTGGGTTCGATCTTATCAGACATAAACGTCACATTCCCAAACTCTGAGAAATGACAGCTTAGGTTTCTGCCAGACCATAATTCATACGGTGTCATCTCAACGGATTTAGATGGCGCCCTATTTAAAGTGAATGTATTTGTCTCTAATTCACAACCCCAAAAATGATAGTGGCAAAGACGACAAGAGACATCATAGTATGCACCATATCCAATAGAGCACGACTACGACGTTCGGACACACCATCACACTATGGTGTTCCAGGTGGCGTGAGTTGTGAAAAAACTTCCACAGTGTCTTAAGTTGTATACCAAACTCGTAACTCAGATATTCAACTCCACGATCATATCGTAGACATTTTATCTTCTTGTCACGATGATCTCAAACTTCACTCTGAATTTCCTTGAACTTTTCAAACATTTCGGAGTTTCATTAAGTAAATATACCCATATCTACTCAAATTATTAGTGAAGGTAGGAAAATAACGATATCCACCGCACGCTACAACACTCATTGGACCGTATACATCAACATGTATCATTTCGAGTAAGTCACTTGCCCGCTCCATCATAGCGAAAAATGGGGTCTTAGTCATCTTGCCCAGGAGGCATGATCAGCATGTCTCAACCGATTCGAAATTGAGTGAGTCCAAAGATCCATCAGCATCGAGTGTTCTTCATGCGCTTTACACCAATATAATATTTAGCAGCAGTGCCACAAGTATGTGGTACTATCATCATTAACTTTGCATCCTTTTCGCATCAATATTATGAACATGTGTATCACTACGATCGAGATTCAATAAACCATTCACATTGGGTGCATGACCATTGAAGGTTTTATTCATGTAAGTAGAATAACTATTATTCTCTGACTTAAATGAATAATTGTATTGCAATAAACACGATCTAATCATACTCATGCTCAACATAAACACCAAATAACATTTATTTAGGTTCAACACTAATCCGGAAGGTAGAGGGAGCATGGGATGGTTATCACATCAACCTTGGAAACATTTCCAACACACATCATCACCAGACCCTTAGCTAGTCTCCGTTTATTCCGTAGTTTTTACTTTGAGTTACTAACATTAGCAACCAAATTGGTATCTAATACCCAGGTGCTACTGGGAGTACTAGGAAGGTACACATCAATAATATGTATATCAAATGTACTTATGTCGACGTTGCCAACCTTCTTATCTACTCAGTATTTAGGGAGTTCTGCTTCAGTGACTGTTCCCCTTATTATAGAAGCTCTTAGTCTCGAGTGTGGGTTCAACCTCGGGTTTCTTCACTAGAGCAGCAACTGGCTTGCCATCCATGAAGTTTCCCTCCTTGCCCTTGCCCTTCTCGAAACTAGTGGTTTTACTAACCATCAACACTTGATGCTCCTTCTTGATTTCCACCTTCGTGGTATCAAACATCGCAAATAGCTCAGGGGTCATCCTTTCCATCCCTGGCATGTTTATCGTTCATCACGAAGCTATAGCAGCTTTGTGGCAGTGACTTGAAGAACTATATCAATCACTATCTTATATGGAAGATCAACTCCCACTCGATTCAAGCGATTGTAGCACCCAAACAATCTGAGCACATGCTCACCGATTGAGCTATTCTCCTTCATCTTGCAGGCAAAGAATATTGTAGGAGGTCTCATATCTCTCAACACTGGCACGAGCCTAAAATCCAATTTCAGCTCTTGGAACATCACATATGCTCCGTGATGTTCAAAACGTATTTGGAGCCTGAATTCTAAGCCATAATGCAAGACGCATTGAACTATCAAGTAGTCATTAGAACGTGCGTGTGAGATGTTCACAACATCCATAGTCACCGCTTGAGGGGGTGGTGCACCGAGTGGTGCATTAAGGACATAAGGCTTCTTTGCAGCAACCAAGGACAGTCCTCTGATCACAGATCTAGTCCGCATAATTGCTACCATCATCTTTCAACTCTATTTTCTCTAGGAATGTATCAAAAACATAGGGGAGCTACGACACGAGCTATTGATCTACATCATAATTTTGCCAAGACAACTTAGACTATGTTCATGATAATGAGTTCAATTAATCATATTACTAAAGAACTCCCACTCAAATCGACATCCCTCGGGTTGTCTAAGTGTGACATGATCCAAATCCACCAACCCAAGTCTGATCTTCATGTGAGATGAGGTGGTTTCAATCGGGAACATCTCCATGTTGATCATATCTACTATATGACTCATGTTTGACCTTTCGGTATCTTGTGTTCCGAGGCCATGTCTGTACATGCTAGGCTCATCAAGCTTAACCCGAGTGTTCTGCATGTGCAACACTGGCTTGCACCTGTTGTGTGTGAACATAGAGTCTATCACACCCGATCATCAAGTAGTGCTTCGAAACGACAAACTTTCGCAACGGTGCACACTCGGGGAGAACACAGTTTTATCTTGAAATTTTGGTGAGGGATCACCTTATAATTCTACCGTCGTCCTAAGCAAAATAAGATGCATAAAGGGATTAACATCACATGCAAATCATAAGTGAGATGATATGGCCACGAACTTGAGCTTTTGATCTCCATCTCCAAAGCACAGGCATGATCTCCATCGTGGTTGGCATAACACCATGATCTTCATCATCATGATCTCCATCATTGTGTCTCCATCGGGGTTGTCGCTCCCACAATGCTTCTACTACTATTGCTACCACTTAGCGATAAAGTAAAACATTACATAGCGCTTAATGATTGATACACATGTCATACAATAATTAAAGACAACCCTATGGCTCCTGCCGGTTGCCGTATGCATTGACCGCCTTTTTTTGAATCCGATCCAAGTAAGGTGGGAGAGATAGAGACCCGCAAGCCATCTTTATGCAACAAAGTCACATGTCAGTCGATGGAACTGGTCTCTCGTACCTGGATGAGTAAGGTTGGTCTGGGCCACTTCATCCCACAATACCGTTGAATCAAGAAAATACCAAGGGAAGAATCAATCTGAGCATCAACGCGCACAAACTCCTTTGTGTTCTACTCGTGATCTCATCTACGCATAGACCTAGCTCATGATGCCACTGTTGGGGAACGTTGCATGGGAAACAAAAAAATTCCTACACGCACACAAGATCTATCCATGGTGATGAGCATCTACGAGAGGAGAGATCGGATCTACATACCCTTGTAGATCGCTAAGAGGGAAGCGTTAAGAAACGCAGTTGATGTAGTCAAACGTCTTCGTGATCCAAATTGCAAGACACCCTGTGATCTAATCACGATCCGTCCCGCGATCCAATCACGATTTGTCCTGTGATCCAATCACGGTCCTTCCGATCTAGCGCCGAACGGACGACACCTCCGGGTTCAGCAAACGTACAACTCATTGACGATCTCCGCCTTCTTGATCCAACAAGAGAGGATGGAGATGTAGATGAGTTATTTGAGAACACGACCACGTGTCAGCAATGGTGGTGGTGCTATCCCAAGAGGTCTACGCCTAGCGCTACCGAAACCGCGAAAGGAGGATAAAACGCTCTATGGAGAGAGAGGGGCTTCAAGGGCTTCGTGTGTACTCTTGGGGCGACCCCTCCCCTCTATATATAGGTGGAGGGGCATGGATATCAGCCCCGCCAAGCCCTAGGGTGCAGCCAAGGGGGAGGAGTTGGACTCCTAGTCCAAATCCCTCCCTTTCCAAAACCAGGTGGACTTCCCACCTCTCCCAAGCCACATGGGCCTTAAGGGACTTGTGCGCCTGGCCCAATAAACCCAAGGAGCCTACCCTCAGAATATGCAAACCCTTGGGACATGGTGGAACCCTTGGTGGACTTCTAGACTCCTCTAAAAGTTTTAGGAATCTTCTAGAAGCTTCCCGGTATAATACCAGAAAAACCCGGAAAGTTCTCCGGTAGACAAAATATGACTTATCATATATAAAAATTTACCTCCGGACCATTCCGGAGCTCCTCGTGATGTCCAAGATCTAATCCAGGACTCAGAACAACCTTCGGTCACCAACATACATAACTCAACAATACCAAATAATCATCGAACATTAAGTGTGCAGACCCTGCGGGTTCGAGAACTATGTAGACATGACCGAGACAACTCTACGGTCAATTACCAATAGCAAGACTTGGATGTCCATATTGGTTCCTACGTATTATACGAAGATATTTATCGGTCGAACCACGATGTCAAGGATTCAGACAACCCCTTATGCAGTTCCCTTTGTCCATCGGTATGTTACTTGCCCGAGATTCGATCATCGGTATCTCCATACCTAGTTCAATCTTGTACCGGCAAGTCTCTTTACTCGTTCTGTAATACAAGATCCTGTGGGTAACTCTTTAGTCAATTTGCTTGCAAGGCTCATTGTGATGTTGTATTACCGAGTGGGCCCTAAGATACCTCTCTGTCACACGGAGTAACAAATCCCAATCTCGATCCATGCGAACTCAATAGACACCCTCGAAGATACTTGTAGAGCACCTTTATAGTCACCCAGTTATGTTGCAAAATTTGATACACAAGGTACTCATCTGGTGTAAGTGAGTTGCATGATCTCATGGTCATAGGAACATATACTTGACACGAAGAAAACAACAGCAATAAACTGACACAATCATATGCTACGTTCATTGTTTTGGTCTTGTCCATCACATCATTCTCCTAATGATGTGATCTCGTTATCAAATGACAACTCATGTTTATGGCTAGGAAGCCTTGACCCTCTTTTATTAATGAGCTAGTCTATTAGAGACTCACTAGGGACACAGTGTTGTCTATGTACCCACACATGTATTGAGTTTCTGATCAATGCAATTCTAGCATGGATAATAGACGTTTATCATGAACAAGCAAATATGATAATAACTAATTTATTATTGCCTCTAGGGCATATTTCCAACATGTTGTCTACTTGTTTGATGCGATCACCATAGGTAATATTGTTGTTCCGCCATTAGTGCTAAATAAGACACCTTTCAAACGTGACACTAATAGTGAGGAAAATACGCCAAAGTATATTGGGTCTGCATTACGTCAAAGCAAGAGGTTGCACTCAACAAATCAAAGAGGTATATTAGGATCCATGCCTTGCCCATGTACCGCTGGAGGAAGACGAATGACAAATGTTTTATTCAAGCCTCCAAGGATCACCACAGTTGTCATCGGTGAGATACCTATAAAGTTCATCACGTTGGATGAAGCAAAGCACTGTTTTAGAACTCCATGCAACTACGTGTACAAGTCTAACTAGAAAAGCAAGTTTACATGAAAGTATCCTTGTTTTTATATGGTTGAACTAGTTTTGTCCCAGTCATGTCCTATTTAGATGCTTTATAGTATTTTCCTTGTTGAGTCTGGTTTGTGCTTCACGGGCTTAGCCCAGGTGCGTGTGTGTGTGCCTATAAATAAAAGCCAGATGAGCATGTAAAAAGGAGGTTTTAGTTGGACAAGAAAACACAGAAACGACATCTGATGGATGCGCCTCTGTACTGTTGCGTCCCTATTTAGGGTCTGATAATTGCATGTGTTTTGGCGACGTCGTTTCCCAAGGTAGAAGCTTTGTTTTGGTTTTCGATCTGCAAGGGTTGATCCATTTCCCTGTTCTTCTCCATCTATTAGCTTCTACTAGTTCCTGATTTGCATCTTCTAATCACTTCGTCATCGTCATTGCCGCTATTGATTGATCATTACTCTAATCCATCCACTATATTTTCTTAGGTTACCCCCCACGTACGCATATAGTCCATCCATCTAGACCAGTTATTACTAATCCTACAACATCTACACCTCCACAGTTATATACCTTTGGCCTTTTATAATTCATCTGCATTAGATCAATCCTATTCCTCTAGAGTATATATTATACATATACTTATCTGTATCCGTTTTCTTAGCCACTGAATATTTATTCCACATAAATTTTTCCTGTAATCTACTTGTTGCAAGGATAGGTGTGTAGTGAAAGATCATGGCAACTCACTAAATCGACTCAAAACTATTTGAGAACATGCCTTTCTTCTTAAGGCATCTGCTACCACATTAGCCTTTCCACGGTGGTATTGAACAATGAGGTCATAATTCTTGATTATTTCCAACCATGTTCGTTAACTCATGCTCAATTCCTTTTGAGTGAAAATATACTTCAAACTATTGTGTGGCCCGTGTACATCTCACATCACTTCCCTAGAAGGTAATGTTGCCATGTCATCAAGGCATAGACTACGGCTGCTAACTCAAGATCATGAGTAGCGTAGTTCTCTTCATGAGGGCATAGCTATCTGGATACATATGCTACAACTCTGCCTTCTTACATCAAAACATATCCAAGCCCGGTTCTCGATGCATCTCAATATATCAAAACTCTTTGTGAATATAGGGAGTGGCTAAAACTGGGGATGTCGTCGGTCTTCTCTTGAGCTCTTGGAAGCTTTGTTCGCACTTTGGTCTCCATTCTAACTTCTTGTCCTTCTTAAAGAAATGATTCATGGGTCGAGCAATGCTTGAGAATCCTTCGATGAACTTACGATAATATTCCACGAGTCCGAGAAAGCTTCTGACTTCCTTCACATTGCTTGGGGGTTGCCATTCAGTCACAGCTTCAATCTTGGCAAGATCCATTGACAATCCTTTGAAAATGAACACATGACCCAAGAATCCAACTTCTTGCAGCCAGAATTCGCATGTGCTGAATTTGGCATAAAGCTAGTGCTCTCGAAGCTTGTCTAGGACCATTCTTAAATGTTGCTCATGCTCTTCTCCAGACTTGGAAAAGATGAGTATGTCATCAATGAAGATGACAACAAACTTGTCCAACTACTCCATTAAAACTTTGCTCATGAGATACATGAAGTAGGCGGGGGCATTTGTTAACCCAAATGACATGACCGTGTATTCTTATAGACCATACTGATTTACGAATGCCATCTTGGGAATGTCTTGGGGCCCGATCTTTAGTTGATAGTACCCAGACCTGAGATCGATCTTGGAAAACACCTTGGCATCATTCAACTGATCGATCAGGTCTTCAATCTTGGGAAGTGGGCACTTGTTCTTTACTGTGACTTCATTAAGAAACCGGTAATCAACACAGAGTCGGATAGTACTATCTCTTTTTGACACAAATAGATCCCCAGGGAGAGGCACTAGAGTGGATAAATCCCTTTGTGATCTGCTCAACCAGTTGCTTCTTGAACTCAGACAATTCTTCAGACCCCATTCTATAGGGATTCTTATAGATGGGTCCTCTCCGGGCATTAGCTCAACGATAAACTCAATATCACAACTAGGAGGCATTCCAGGAAACTCATTAGGAAAGACATCTGGGTATTCACATACCACTGACACTTTGTCTAACTTAGTACCTGACAGGCAATTGACCTGAGGGGCTTGAGTGGAGGAAGGGTTGGGGACATAGTTGACTTCAACTCCTTGTCTATTGGTCATGGTAACAGTTCGCTTGGCGCAATGCAGCAAGCCTTGGTGCTTGGTTAACCAATTCATGCCTAGAATCACATCCAAGCTTTGCAATTTCAAGATGATAAGGTCTTCTAGGAAATCTACCCCGTTGATGACAATCCCAACTCCTTTCACCCTACCTTGGTTCTCAAAACTGAACCCGGGGTTTGTACCAAAATAGGACTACCCAGGAGTGTAAGCTTCATACCACTCTCTAGTGTGAATTTTTGGGTAACAAAAGAATGCAAAGCTCCATAGTCAAACAGAACGGTTGATGGAGTTGAGTTAAGAAGGAATGTACCCAGTATGACGTTTGGGTATTCCTGGGCTTGCTCCACGATGACGTGGTTCACACGACCTTTGCCATTGCTGGGCTGGTTGCGGGGAGCTTGGTTCCTTGGTGACGCTCTATGGTCCCGGCCTTGGTTCTGCGTATTGGGCATGGTGCATCTCGCTTCTTGTTTGGTAATTGCCTAGATATGTATCCAGGTTGTCCACATTCAAAGCAAGTGACTTGGGCCATGTTGTTGTTGTTGTTGTTGTTGTTATTGTTCTTGTTCTTCTTGTTGTTGTTGTTGTTCTTGTTGTTGTTGTTGTTGTTCTTGTTGTTCTTGTTGTTGTTGTTGTTGTTGTTGTTGTTGTTGTTGTTGTTGGGATTGTTGTAGGCAGGACTGGGATTGGCATACAACTGAGGCATGTAGTTCGAATGAGGTGCGGGAGTCCAGACTTGCTGAGGCTGATAGGTTGGCCTGGCCAGGCCCGGCTGCCATAGGCAAGGCTTCTAGTTGCTTGAACTACCCTTGCTAATCATCTTGCGCTTGCGAGTGTCTTCCATGGCACGATGCTTGTCCTTCAGCATGAGGTCCTTATACACCAGGTTGAAGAAAGTTGGGCAGTCACAAAAAAATGAGTTGATATTGCAAGGCTTGCTGAAGTCCTTCCATGAAGGGTTCGCTTTTAGTCACCTCAATGTTGAGAGAAGGTTGAACTTCTGCATGTACTGATTGATAGAGCCATTGATGACCCAAAAGTATAGGGGATCAATCCTAGTCCATTCTATAAGTAAGAGTGTCGTACCCAATGAGGAGCAAAAGGAAATAATAAGCAATTTACAACAAGGTATTCTCTGCATGTGGTGTGAGTAACAGTGATGGATAGTATTGTATCAAGATAATTCATAACAAGTGAAAAGTAACAAGAGTAGCAGGTGTGCAACAAGATATCCCAATCCTTTTTATAGCAAAGGACGGGCCTGAAAGTACTCTTATATGAAGTAAAGCGCTCTCGAGGACACATGAGAATTTCAGTCTAGTCATGTTCATCATGTTGAGTTGATTCACGTTCGTTCTGATAATTTGATATGTGGGTGTACCGGTGCTAAGGTGTTGTTCTTACTTGAAAAATGAACCCACTTATGATTACCTCCTCTCGCAGGCATCCGCAACTATGAAAGAAGAGTTAATATAATTCTAACCATAGCATGAAACGTGTGGGTCCAAATCAGACCTAATGAAGCAACACATAAACTGGTTTGAGCTTTTGCCACTCTCGCAACCTATCATCTACTTGTTACTCCACAGTGCCTTCCCTTAGGCCTATAACATGGTGAAGTGTCGTGTAGTCGACGTTCAAACGGCACCACTAAGAGAAGCAACAATATACATATCATCAAAATATCAAACAAAAACCAACTTGACATGATTACTTATAACAAGACTTCTCCCTTGTCCTCACAAACAAAATTAACTACTCACACATCATCAACGTGTTCAAGATCGGAGGCATAATAATGTTGATCAAGGATCTGAACATATTATCTTCCACCAAGTAAACCAACAAGCATCAACTACGAGATGTAATCAACATTACTAGTAACCCACATGTACCAATATGAGGTTTTGAGACAGAGATTGAATACAAGAGATGAAGTAGGGTTTGATATGAGATCGTGCTGGTGAATATGTTGATGAAGATTGGTCCTCCCATGAAGGAGGAAGCGTTGGTGATCACGATGGCTTCGACCCCCCCTCAAGGGAAGTTTCACCGATAGAATCTCTCTGTCGGAGAGCAAAAGTACCTCTCCCTAGGTTTCCACCTCGAGACAGCGGTGCTTCGTCCCGAAAGTATCTTCTTGATTTTTTTTCTAGGTCAAAACACACCTTATAGTAGAAGAGGGGGTGGGTTCGGGAGACCCGCTAGGGCCGCACAAGGCAACAGGGCGCACCAAGGGGGGCTGTTGGCTTGTGGCTAGGTGGTGGCCCCCCTTTGGTATATTGGCCCAATAATTCACATATATTCCAAAAAGTTCTTCGTGGAATTTCAAGTCATTTGGGGTCCAGTGATTCTTCACCCTTTTTCTTGGTTTTCACATTCAGAATTCCAGTTTTCGCTAGTTTCCCACTTTTTGGTGTAACTTGCAAATTCATAGAGAAAAGGCATAAGAATTTCATCATAATGAGGAAAAATGGACAAGAATATTATAAATATCAATAGGAAATCATGATGCAAAATGGGCGTACCAGCCACGTCCTTGCTTTAACGCGTGGAATTCACGCTTCTTGACAGCCATGATCCCAGAAGGAATGTGGGGCTTGCGAAAACTGTCCTTGGAGTCATCCCAAGTAATCGCACGGTCTCCTTGCAAGACCTTGAACCATCCCACCAAGCTCTGGCGATACCCCCAAGGTAGTGAGAGGCATCAAGCACCTTCTCACGATCTTCGTTGCAGTTGACCAATGCAACAGTATCCTCTATGATGCGGATGCAGTCATCAGCATCCAAGGGTTCAATAGTCTCGGTGAAGGTTGGGGGCGAATTCCTCATAAACTCCGACAGGGTGGAGCGTCCATTGTTGTTCCTTCCTTGCTGCGAGTGGTTGATGAGGGCCTGGGCCATGTGTTGGGTAGCAATGGAGTTAGATTGGTGTTCTTCCTAGAGAACTTGGAGAAACTGAGCTATTGTCATGTTCTCGGGTGTAGGTGGTAGCGGGGGAATGTCGCCTTATGGCTTCTCATGCTGATCTCCAGCCTAGGTGGACCCACAAGCCCCTTGCTGCTGGCTAGAGTTGTCGGCTCTGGGTTGGCAAAGGTGTTGGTTGATGTCTACTATGCAACTTTATTCTTGTAGACATTGTTGGGCCTCCAAGTGAAGGCTTTTGTAGGAAAAACACTGTTCAAAAAATCTTTTGATTCAGCGATTTATCGTCCAATTTATCCCTACTCGTGGGGTGACCGATAAGATTATGCCTTATCTTCGTTCATCTTTTGGGCCGATTTATCGCTCTGACAAGCGATTTACGCGCAATCTTCCGATAAATAAGGCATATTCCTTGCACTATGTTTGCAAAAATTGTGTTTATTTGTGTTTTTGTGGACTTTGTTATGCAATATTTACTATTTCTCTATTTTTTTTGTCATTGTACGAGGATTCAGAGGCTAGGAAACAAGGTAAAACTTATGTCCAATATATTTTTGGTGTTAAATATAGTATATTTCAGCGTTGCGAACCTGAGATTTTGCAAAAAATGGCCGATTAATAGTTGACTGATAAAATTGATTAATTGGCCGATTTCCGATTAATATCTAATCCCTAGCTGACCGAGATGATAACGGTAAGCGATATCCTCAACATTGAGGACACCAACAAATTTCCCTCAAGTGGATGGCCTAAGGTTTATCAATCCGTGGGAGGTGTAGGATGAAGATGGTCTCTCTCAAACAACCCTACAATCAAATACAAGAAATCTCTTGTGTCCAAAACACACCAAATACAATGGTAAATTGTATCGGTGCACAAGTTGGGCAAAGAGATGGTGATACAAGTGCAATATGGATAGTAGAAATATGTTTTTCTAATCTGAAAATACAAAAAATGCAACATAACAAGTAGTATAAGTGAGCATAAACAGTATTGCAATTCTTAGAAATAAGACCTAGGGTTCATACTTTCACTAGTGCAACCTCTCAACAATGCTAACATAATAGAATATGATCATCCCTCAACGTGTGATAAAGAATCACTCCAAAGTTCATAAGTAGCGGAGAACATAAGATGAAATTGTTGCAGGTTGTAGAACCACCTCAAAGTTATCCTTTCCGATCAATATATTGAGCTATTCCTATAGGTGTCACAAACAGCCCAAGAGTTCGTACTAAAATAACACCATATGATATGCATAAATCAATCCTAATGTCACGTATATACTCCAATGTCACCACAAGTATCCGTGGGTTAACTATTCGATGTGCATTAAAGAAAGATTTATCATATTCAATCCAACGCACAGAACTTCAAAGAGTACCCCATATTTCTATCGGAGAATGTAGGACAAGAACATGTATCAACCCATATACATAGATTACCCCATTGTCACCACGGGAATCCGCATGTTGACTACCAAAACATATATCAAGTGAATCAGTAGAACACCCCATTGTCACCACGAGTATCCACATGCAATACATACATCAAGTGATCACAAATCCAATATTCAATCCAACATAAAAAATCTCAAGGGAGAGATTCAATTCATCACAACAAGATAGCAAGGGAAGAACATCATCTGGTCCAACTATATTAACAATGCCCATGGTACATCAAGATCGTGACATCTCAAGAACATGAGAGAGAGAG
The DNA here is from genome assembly GCA_022496015.1 of Hordeum marinum. Lineage (NCBI taxonomy): Eukaryota > Viridiplantae > Streptophyta > Magnoliopsida > Poales > Poaceae > Hordeum > Hordeum marinum. The sequence goes on along the minus strand of CM039678.1, from coordinate 410,973,414 downwards.
ATCACGTAGCTACTAGTACATACTCTTAGCCCCGAGATTATGGGTAACAATGCTATCAAGATTGATCATACATTTCTTGTACACAAGGTGATGCTGAAGAGTGCACTAAAACCGAGGACGGTTTCGCTTGAAGGGGGAGAGGATGATGCGATCACCATAGGTAATATTGTTCTTCTGCCATTAGTGCTAAACAAGATACCTTTGGATTGTGACACTTATAGTGAGGAAAATAAGCCAAAGTATATCGTGCCTACATTACGTCAAAGCAAGAGGTTGCACTGAACAAATCAAAGAAGTATATTAGGATCCATGCCTTTCCCACGTACTGATCAAGGAATACAAAAGTCAGATGTCACAACATTTGTCACCGATGAAATACCTATTAAGTTGATACCGTTGGATGAACTGGAGCCCTGTTTTAGAACCCCATGCAACTACTTGTACAAGTCTAACCAAAAAGGCAAGTTAATGTTAAGGTCTCCTAATTCTTATTTGGTTGAACTTTTTTTCTCCTAGTCGTGTTCTAGGTAGATGATTTATAGTATATTCTTTATTGAGTCCGGTTTGTGTTTTATGTACCAGTTTAGGGTTTGATAATTGCATGTGTTTCGGGCACGCCGATCGCCAGGGTATGAGCTTCGTTTTGGTTCTTGATCTACAAGGGTTGATCCAGCTCCCTCTTCTTATCCATCTACTAACTTCTACTAGTTTGGGGACCCCGACTCGTAATTCGAAATCATCGAATTCACGTGCACATTGTGTTGGGGAACGTCGCATGGAAAACAAAAAATTTCCTATGCACACGCAAACCTATCCATGGTGATGAGCATCTACGAGAGGGAGAGTGGATCTACGTACCCTTGTAGATCGCTAAGCGGGAAGCGTTAAGAAACGCGGTTGGTGTAGTCAAACATCTTCGCGATCCAAATCGCCGAGCGTCTCGCGATCTCATCACGATCCGTCCCGCGAACTCATCACGATCCATCCCGCGATCTCATCACGATCCGTCTCACGATTTTGATCACGATCTGTCCTGCAAACTCATCACGATCCGTCCCGCGATCTCATCACGAACTGTCTCACGATCTTGATCACGGTCCTTCCGATCTAGCGCCGAACGGACGGCACATCCGCGTTCAGCACACGTGCAGCTTGATGACGATCTCCACCGTCTTGATCCAGAAAGAGGAGGTGGAGAGGAGAGAGAGTTCAATGGCAGCATGACGGCGCTCCGGTGATGGTGGTGGTGGAGCAATTCCGGCAGGGCTTCGCCTAAGCACTGCGGAAAACCGATCTAGAGGAGCACCGGTGGAACGGGTAGCACGTGGCCGTAATTTCTGTGCAAAAAACCTCTATTCCACTAGTATATATAGGAGGAGAGGAGAGGAAGAGGGGCTGGCGCACAAGGCAGCCAACCAGCCTCTTGCGCCAAGGAGGAGAGGAATCCTACTTCTCCTCCAATCCTAGTTGGACTAGGATTGCTCCCTATTGGCTGATTTTCCACTTTTTCCTTTAGCCTTTTCTTCACCCGCGCCATGGGCCTTTTGTGGCTGTTCCACCAGCCCACTAAGGGCTGGTTATTATTCTCCCACAGCCCATGGACCCTCTGGGGTCGAAATACCCCTCCCGGAGGTCTCCCGGTACACTACCGGCACTCCCGGTACACTGCCGATGAGCCCAAAACTTTTCCGGCGACCAAACTGGGACTTCCTATACATGAATCTTTACCTACGGACCATTCCGGAGCTCCTCGTGATGTCCGGGATCTCATCCGGGACTCCGAACAACCTTAGTTCACCACCATACATAACTCTACACTACCGAAACGTCACCAAACCTTAAGTGTGCAGACCCTGCGGGTTCGAGAACTATGTAGACATGACCGAGACACCTCTACGGTCAATAACCAATGGCGGGACCTGGACGTCCACATTGGTTCCTAGATATTATACGAAGATCTTTATTGGTCGAACCTCTATGTCAAGGATTCAGTTAATCCCGTATAACGTTCCCTTTGTTCTTCGGTATGTTACTTGCCCGAGATTCGATCGTCGGTATCTCCATACCTAGTTCAACCTCGTTACTGGCAAGTCTCTTTACTCGTTCCGTAATACAAGATCCCGCAACTAACAATTAGTCACATTGCTTGCAAGGCTCATTGTGATGTTGTATTACCGAGTAGGCCCCGAGATACCTCTCCGTCACACGGAGTAACAAATCCCAGTCTTGATCCATGCCAACTCAACAGACACCCTCGGAGATACCTGTAGAGCACCTTTATAGTCACCCAGTTACATTGCGACGTTTGATACACACAAGGCACTCCTCCGATGTCCGTGAGTTGCATGATCTCATGGTCATAGGAACATATACTCGACATGCAGAAAACAGTAGCAATAAACTGACACGATCATATGCTACGTTTGTAGTTTGGGTCTTGTCCATCACATCATTCTCCTAATGATGTGATCCCGTTATCAAATGACATCTCATGTCCATGGCTAGGAAACCTTAACCATCTTTGATCAACGAGCTAGTCCATTAGAGGCATACTAGGGACATGGTTTTGTCTATGTATCCACACGTGCATTTAAGTCTCCGATCAATACGATTATAACATGGATAATAAACGATTATCATGAACAAGGAAATATGATAATAACTAATTTATTATTGCCTCTAGGGCATATTTCCAACAGTCTCCCACTTGCACTAGAGTCAATAATCTAGTTCACATCACCATGTGATTCACATTGTTATGAATCTAACACCCAACGAGTTCTGGGGCTCGATCATGCTTTGCATGTGAGAGAGATCTTATAGTCAATGGGTCTGCGATATTCAGATCCATATGTACTTTGCAAATCTCTATGTCAAACCATAAACACTGCTACCACACTCCATTTGGTACTATTTCCAAATGGCTGCTCCACTATATGTATCCAGATTGCTACTACTAGTCATCCGGATAGATGTTAAAGCTTGCATCGATGTAACTCTTTACGATGAACTCTTTATCACCTCCATAATCAAGAAACATTTCCTTAGTCCTCTGGTTACTAAGGATAATTTCGACCGCTGTCTAGTGATCCACTCCTGGACCACTCTTGTACCCCTTGACAGACTCATGGCAAGGCACACACAGGTGCGGTACACAGCATGGCATAATATAGAGCCTATGGCTAAGGTATAGGGGACGACATTCGTCCTTTCTCTTTCTTCTGCCGTTGTCGAGCTTTGAGTCTCACTCAACTTCACACCTTACAAATCAGACGAGAACTATTTCTCTGGCTGATCCATTTTGAACTCTTTCAAAATCTTGTCAAGGTATGCACTTATTGAAAGTCTCATCAAGCATCTTGATCTATCTCTATAGATTTTGATGTTCAACAATTAGGTAGCTTTATCCAGGTCTTCCTTTGAAGATCACTTTTCAAACAACCATTTATGCTTTCCAGAAATTCTACATTATTTCCGATCAACAATATGTCATCCACATATACTTATCATAAATTCTATAGTGCTCCCACTCACTTTATTGTAAATACAAGTTTCTCGTAAACTTTGTATAAACATTAAAACTTTGATCACCTCATCAAAGCGTATATTCCAACTCCGAGATGCTTGCTTCGGTCCATAGAAGGATCACTAACGCTTGCAAACCTTTTAGCATCCTTAGGACTAACAAAACCATCCGGTCGTATCACATACAACCTTTCCTCAAGTAAACCGTTAAGGAAACGATGTTTTGACATCCATCTGCCAGATTTCATAATTGAAAATGCAGCAACTGCTAACATAATTCCAACAGACTTTAGCATCGCTATGAGTGAGAAAGTCTCATCGCAGTCAACTCCTTGAACTTGTCACAAACATGTTTGCAACAAGTCGAGCTTTACAAATGGTGACAATTACCATCAGCGTCTGTCTTCATTTTAAAGATCCATTTGTACTTAACGACCTGCCGTCCAACGAGCAAGTCCACCAAAGTCTATACTTGGTTTTCATACATGGATCCTTTCTCGGATTTCATGGCCTCTAACCATTCGTTGGTTTCCGGGCCCATCATCGCTTCTCCATAGTTTGCAGGTTCATCGTTATCCAACAACATGACCTCCAAGACAGGGTTGTCGTACGGAGCAGTATACATCCTTGTCGCCCTACGAGGTTTGATAGTAACTTGATCCGAAGCTTCATGATCATCATCATTAACTTCCTCTTCAACTAACGTAGGCTTCACAAAAACAACTTCCTGCGCTGCGCTACTCTCTGGTTGAAGTAAAGGTTCAATAACCTCATCAAGCTCTAATTTCCTCGTAGGTCGATAGTAACTTGATCCGAAGCTTTCATGATCATCATCATTAACTTCCTCTTCAACTGACATAGGCTTCACAGAAACATCTTTCTGTGCTGCGCTACTTTCTATTTGAAGCAGAGGTTTCAACAACCTCATCAAGTTCTATCCTCCTCCCACTCAACCCTTTCAAGGGAAACCCTTTCTCGAGAAAGGACCCAGTTTTAGCAACAAACATTTTATACTTGGATCTGAGATAGAAGGTTCACCCGACTGATCTTAGGGTATTCTATGAAGATGCATTTGTCCGCCTTGGGTTCGACCTCATTAGGTGAAAACATTTTCCACACAAGTGTCGCAGCCCCAAACATTAAGAAATGATAGCTTAGGTTTCTATCAGACCACAATTCACACGGTGTCATCTCAATGGATTTAGATGGTGCCCTATTTAAAGTGAATGTAGTTGTCTCTAATGCATAACCCCAAATTATAGTAGTAAAATGATAACAGACATCATAGCACGCACCATTTCAAATAGAGCATGACTATGATGTTCGGACACACCATCACACTATGGTGTTCCAGGTGGCGTTTAGTTGTGAAACAACTTTCACATTGTCTTAAGTTGTATGCCAAACTCGTAACTCAGATATCCACCTCCACGATCACATCGCAGACATCTTTATCTTCTTGTCACGACGATCTTTAAACTTCACTCTGAATCTGCTTGAACCTTTCAAACGATTCAGACTTGTGTTTCATTAAGTAAACATACACTATATCTACTCAAATCATCAGTGAAGGTAAGAATATAACGATATCCACTGCACGCTACAAAACTCACTGGATTGCATACATCAACATGTATCATTTCCAATGAATCACTTGCCCACTCCATCCAACGGGGTTTCTAGTCATCTTGCCCAAGAGGCATGGTTCGCATGTCTCAACCGATTCGAAATCGAATGAGTCCAAAGATCCATCAGCATGGAGTTTCTTCATGCGCTTTATACCAATATGACATTTAGCGGCAGTGCCACAAGTATGTGGTACTATCATTATTAACTTTGTATCTTTTGACATCAGTGTTATGAACATGTGTATTACTACGATCAAGATTTCAACAAACCATTCTCACTGGATGCATGACCATTGAAGGTATTATTCATGTAAACAGAATAACCATTATTCTCTAACTTAAATGAATAACTGTATTGCAATAAGCATGATCAAATCATGTTCATGCTCAACGCAAAACACCAAATAACATTTATTTAGGTTCGTCACTAATCCTGAAGGTAGAGAGAGTGTGCGATGTTGATCACATCAACCTTGGAAACATTTCCAACACATATCGTCACCTCACCCTTAGCTAATTCTCCGTTTATTCTGTAGCTTTTATTTCGAGTTACTAACATTTAGCAACCGAACCGGTATCCAATACCCAGGTGCTACTAGGAGTACTAGCAAGGTACACATCAATAACTCGTATATCAAATATACTTTTGTCGATGTTGCCAGCCTTCTTATCTACCAAGTATCTAGGGTTGTTCCGCTTCAGCGACCGCTCACCTCATAGCAGAAGCACTTAGTCTCGGGTTTGAGTTCAAATTTGGGTCGCTTCACTAGAGCAGCAACTGACTTGCTATCCATGAAGTTTCCCTACTTGCTCTTGCCCTTCTCGAAACTAGTGGTTTGATTAACCATCAACACTTGACGCTCCTTCTTGATTTCTACCTTCACGATGTCAAACATCGCGAACAGCTCAGGGATCAATATTTCTATCCCTGGCGTTATATAGTTCATCACCAAGTTCTTAGTAGCTTAGTTACAGTGACTTGGATAACTATATCAATCACTATCTTATCTGGAAGATCAAGTCCCACTCGATTCAAGCGATTGTAGCACCCAGACAATCTGAGCACATGCTCAACTATTGAGCTTTTCTCCTTCATCTTGCAGGCAAAGAATCTTGTTGGAGATCTCATATCTCGCAACACGGGCACAAGCCTGAGATCCTAATTTCAACTCTTAGAAACATCTCATATGTTCCGTGATGTTCAAAACGTTTTGGAGCCTCAATTCTAAGCCGTAATGCATGACGCACCAAACTATCAAGTAGTCATCAGAACGTGCCTGTCAGATGTTCACAACATCTACAGACGACACTAGAGGGGTTGGCGCACCGAGTGGTGCATTAAGGACATAAGCCTTCTGCGCAGCAATGATGACAATCCTCAGATCACGGACCCAGTCCGCAATATTGCTACCATCATCTTTCAACTCTATTTCTCTAGGAACATATAAAAAATCAAGGGAGCTACAGCGCAAGCTAGTAATCTACAACATAATTTGCAAAGTCACTACTGACTATGTTCATGATAATGAGTTCAATTAATCATATTACTTAAGAACTCCCACTCAAATTGACATCCCCCCAATCATTCGAGTGATACATGATCCAAATTCACCAAAGTCCGATCATCACGTGAGTTGAGGTGGCTGCAATGGTGAACATCATCATGTTGATCATTTCTACTATATGACTCATGTTCGACCTTTCGGTCTCTTGTGTTCCGAGGCCATGTCTGTACATGCTAGGCTCGTCAAGTTTAACCCGAGTGTTCTGCGTGTGCAACACTGGCTTGCACCCGTTGTATGTGAACGTAGAGTCTATCACACCCGATCATCACGTGGTGTCTCAACACGACGAACTTTCGCAACGGTGCACACTCGGGGAGAACACAATTTATCTTGAAATTAAGTGAGGGATCACCTTATAATGCTACCGTCGTCCTAAGCAAAACAAGGTGCATAAAAAAGGATTAACATCACATGCAAATCATAAGTGACATGATATGGCCATGAACATGTGCTTTTGATCTCCATCTAGAAAGCACCGGCATGATCTTCATCGTCACCGGCATGACACCATGATCTCCATCATCTTGATCTCCATCAACATGTCGCCATCGGGGTTGTCACGCCCTGCATGCTTCTACTACTATTGCTACCGTTTAGCGATAAAGTAAAGCATTACATAGCGCTTAAAGATTGACACGCAGGTCATACAATAATCAAAGACAACCCTATGGCTCCTGCCGGTTGCCGTATTCATCGACATGCAAGTCGTGATAATCTATACATCACATGATCATCTCATACATCACATATATCACATCATGTAATTGGCCATATCATATCACATCATACCCTGCAACAACAAGTTAGACGTCCTCTAATTGTTGTTGCATGTTTTACATGGCTGCTATGGGTATCTAGCAAGAACAATTCTCACCTACGCAAAAACCACAACGGTGATACACTAGTTGCTTTTGAACCTTCTCAAGGACCGCCTTTGTCGAATCCGATCCAACTAAAGTGAGACAAACTGTCGCCCGCAAGCCATCTAAGCAACAAGTTGCGTCGAGGGAACCGGTCTCTCGTAAGCGTACGAGTAATGTTGGTCTAAGCCGTTTTATCTCACAATCCCGCTGAACCAAAATCTGACCAAGGGAGGAAGCGATCTAAGCATCAACGCCCACAAACCTTTTGTGTTCTACTCGAGATCTCATTGAACCATCAACCTAGCTCTAATACCACTATTGGGGAACGTCGCATGGGAAACAAAAAATTTCCTATGCACACGCAAACCTATCCAGGGTGATGAGCATCTACGAGAGGGAGAGAGGATCTACGTACCCTTGTAGATCGCTAAGCGGGAAGCGTTAAGAAACGCGGTTGGTGTAGTCGAACATCTTCGCGATCCAAATCGCCGAGCGTCCCGCGATCTCATCACGATCCGTCCCACGAACTCATCACGATCCGTCCCGCGATCTCATCACGATCTGTCTCACGATTTTGACCACGATCTGTCCCGCGAACTCATCACGATCCGTCCCGCGATCTCATCACGAACTGTCTCGCGATCTCGATCACGGTCCTTCCAATCTAGCACCGAACGGACGACACCTCCGCGTTCAGCACACGTGCAGCTTGATGAAGATCTCCACCATCTTGATCTAGCAAGAGGAGGTGGAGAGGAGAGAGAGTTCACCGGCAGCATGACGGCGCTCCGGTGATGGTGGTCGTGGAGCAATTCCGGCAGGGCTTCGCCTAAGCACTGCGGAAAACCGATCTAGAGGAGCACCGGTGGAACGGGTAGCAAGTGGCCGTAATTTCTGTGCAAAAAAACCTCTATTCCACTAGTATATATAGGAGGAGAGCAGAGGAAGAGGGGCTGGCGCACAAGGCAGCCAACCAGCCTTGTGCGCCAAGGAGGAGAGGAATCCTACTTCTCCTCCAATCCTAGTTGGACTAGGATTGCTCCCTATTAGCTGATTTTCCACTTTTTCCTTTAGCCTTTTCTTCTCCGGCGCCATGGGCCTTTTGTGGCAGTTCCACCAGCCCACTAAGGGCTGGTTATTATTCTCCCACAGCCCATGGACCCTCTGGGGTCGAAATACCCCTCCCGGAGGTCTCCCGGTACACTACCAGCACTCCCGGTACACTACCGATGAGCCCGAAACTTTTCCGGCGACCAAACTGGGACTTCCTATATATGAATCTTTACCTCTGGACCATTACGGAGCTCCTCGTGACGTCCGGGATCTCATCCGGGACTCCGAACAACCTTCGGTCACCACCATACATAACTCTACACTACCGAAACGTCACCAAACCTTAAGTGTGCAGACCCTACGGGTTCGAGAACTATGTAGACATGACCGAGACACCTCTACGGTCAATAACCAATGGCGGGACCTGGACGTCCACATTGGTTCCTACATATTCTACGAAGATCTTTATCGGTCGAACCTCTATGTCAAGGATTCAGTTAATCCCGTATAACGTTCCCTTTGTTCTTCGGTATGTTACTTGCCCGAGATTCGATCGTCGGTATCTCCATACCTAGTTCAACCTCGTTACTGGCAAGTCTCTTTACTCGTTCCGTAATACAAGATCCCGCAACTAAAAATTAGTCACATTGCTTGCAAGGCTCATTGTGATGTTGTATTACCGAGTGGGCCCCGAGATACCTCTCCGTCACACGGAGTAACAAATCTCAGTCTTGATCCATGCCAACTCAACAGACACCCTCGGAGATACCTGTAGAGCACCTTTATAGTCACCCAGTTACGTTGCGACGTTTGATACACACAAGGCACTCCTCGGATGTCCGTGAGTTGCATGATCTCATGGTCATAGGAACATATACTTGACATGTAGAAAACAGTAGCAATAAACTGACAGGATCATATGCTACGTTTGTAGTTTGGGTCTTGTCCATCACATCATTCTCCTAATGATGTGATCCCGTTATCAAATGACATCTCATGACCATGGCTAGGAAACCTTAACCATCTTTGATCAACGAGCTAGTCCATTAGAGGCATACTAGGGACATGGTTTTGTCTATGTATCCACACATGCATTTAAGTCTCCGATTAATACAATTATAGCATGGATAATAAACGATTATCATGAACAAGGAAATATGATAATAACTAATTTATTATTGCCTCTAGGGCATATTTCCAACACATTGATCCCAGGGATCAATGCTCATTGAACACAGAAGCTCAATACAGGAGTCTTACATCCATTACATACTGTATTACACAAATTATGACAATTATGGTCGAGTCTTACATAGATAGGGATATGAAGGCCAAACATCAAACATAACCTTCTAGTGGAAATCTTCAAAAGTGGCATGAACCCATGCCATCTGCCATAACCCTACAAGCATTTTGACCGGGAAGCGGCCTAATTCACTTGTTCCTCACCAAGGTACTCTTCACCAAATTCCTTTTCTTCCATGCCTGGCCAATGAAATAACCAGGGACAAGGCAATGATTAATTTTGAATGTACTTGCAAGCAACCCATGTTTGGAACAAGGTATTCATGGATGGTTTCATCTATAAGCAGGTAGTTAGCGGAAAGTTAATTTGAGTGCAATATAGTGTCCTAGCATTTGTAAAAAGGACGGTACTACACAACAACCGCGTGCTATGCGGTTGCATCGAGTGGCCAGCCCGATTTGGTAACCCATGTGGTCCTAGGTACTCCAGCTATCCGTTCCTCGCATCCAACCAAAACAGGAGCACAAAGAAGCTCCACCCTTGTCATGCCCGCGGCATGCACCCCTCCAGACGTATCAGGAAAATAATTCCAACCTAGATCTTGCCTGATCGAAAAGGAAGAAGCTTCCTCCCCTACCCACGTCCCTCTCCACGTCCAAGCCATGGAATAGAGCACATGCAAAAAAACTAGGCAAACTTTTGTGAATTTTTGCCTTAAAATATGCATGTGTATGTGAACAAATTTAGACAAATCAACCATTCTGAAAAAAGGGTAAGCACCACTTAACCATACTTCTGTGTTCCCCTTCATGATTTGTACAACACAAGAACTTCTGTATTTTGCATGATTTCCTTAGATCACATAAGAAAGATTTGCTTGACACCCTGGATCTAGTATGATTGTCATGTAGTTGCTCTATCCTCCGTCTCCTCTGCAGGTTCACTCTTCTTTTAGTTGCTTCTATTTCTTTGAACCTAGAGCCACAAAAATGACAAACAAAAAATGGCAAGAGAGTTGCTTAGAGGAGAGTACCATGACATGTATTTGCTTAAGAATAAAAAATAACAAACATGGGGAGGGAATTACAAAAAAAGAATATATCACCGAGGTTGTTTAAGCAAGTAGTGGTAATTGGCAAAAATGATAACAACCAAGAATCATAACAATGATAAGAAAAACTTCGTCGGTTTGTAGGATGGATGAGGCGAGTAGATCTTATTGTGTGAGATTTTGGTCAAAAGTAGATGCCTAGTGACACATAGGCGAGCGGCTGTAAAAAAACTAAGAAATAAGTCAACTTAGTTCACCCCACGACCCCCTACCCCCCTGTGGTGCGACAACTATGTAGTGTGGTGGTAGGCGACTATGTGCCATTATCTTAGGATGTGTGGGCGACTTTAATATGTGAGGTTTTAGGCCGAGAGGGATACTTGGAGGCAGCTCCATGTTCTTTCTTAGGCGAATCATTTTGTGTGTGGGATTTTGGATTGGGTACATATTATATTGGGATTGTTGAGAAACCCACCGCCCACCCGATACTTGGAGGCAACTCTATGATTTTTCTTACGAGGCTCGTTTTGTGTGTGGGATTTTGGATTGGACACTTATTATATTGGGTTTGTCGAGAAACCCACCACCCACCCAATACTTGGAGTCCTCCCATGTTTTTTCTTAGTCAACTCGTTATGTGTGTGGTACTTTGGATTGGGTGACATATTATATTGGGTTTGTCGAAAAACCCACTACCCACCCCCCTGATGGGGCAACTATGTGGTGCGGTGGTAGGCGACTATGTGCGATTAACTTAGGGGTATGGCGATGACTCAAGTGTGTGAAGTTTTAGGCCGAGAGACTATGGACGCATGGACGAGCAGCTACAAGGAGGTAGGAGGCAACTTAATTCAATTCCGGGGGTCGGTTCGCCCCCTTTTGTCTTCGGCCGGGTGAGCCAACTCCTTGTTTTTTTCTTGGGCGTCTCATTTTGTGTGTGGGATTTTGGATTGGGCGACTTATTATTTTGGGTTTGTCGAGAAACCCACTGCCCACCCCGGGTGCGGCAAGTATGTGGTGCGGTCATATGAGACTATGTGCCATTAAATTAGGGGTTTGGTGGCGACTTCAGTGTGTGAGGTTTTAGGCCGAGAGACTATGGGCACATGGACGGATGGCTATAGGGAGGTGGTAGGCAACTTAGTTCACCTCTGGGGTTCAGTTTTCATCCTTTTGTCTTCACTCGAGTGAGCCAACTCCATGTTTTTTTCTTAGCCGACTTGTTTCGGATGCGGGGTTTTGGATTGGACGACTTACTATGTTGGGTTTGTCGAGAAACCAAATACCCACCCCCTTGTACGACAACTATGTGGTTTAGTGGTAGGTGACTATGTGCGATTAACTAAGGGGTGTGGGGGTGAATTTAGTGTGTGAGGTTTTAGGCCGAGAGACTATGGGTACATGGACGGGCGGCTACAAGGAGGTGGAGGCAACTTAATTCACCTTCGGGGGTCGGTTTGCCCCCTTTTGTCTTCGGAAGGGTGAGCCAACTCCATGTTCATAGGCGACTCATTTTGTGTGCGGGATTTTGGATTGGGCGATTATTATATTGGATTTTTAGAGAAACCCACTGCCAGGCGACTATGTGCGTTTAACCTAGGGGTGTGGTGGAGACTTTAGTGTGTGATGTTGTAGGCTGAGAGATTATGGTCACACGGACGGGTGGCTACAAGGAGGCAGGAGGCAACTTAGTGCACCTCCGGGGGTCAGTTTGCCCCCTTTTGTCTTCAGTTGGGGAGCAAAGTCCATGTTTTTTCTTAGGCGACTCATTTTGGGTGCGGGGTTTTGGATTGAAGGTTCATTATATTGGGTTTGTTGAGAAACCAACTGCCTACCCCCTTGAGGGACTTCTGGATTAAGGGGTCCTTGGGAGGCGAGCTATATCATATGGGCCGGACTGTATGGGTCGCTTGCCGAGAATTGGATCAATCGAAGGCCCTGTCTCCAGGAAGGAAGCTTCGGGAATTGTGGCTTCTCCTCCACGTTTGATGTAGAAAATAGGCATGTTTATCCCTTCGACGTGTGACCAACCATGTGTAAACACTAGGTTTCCTCGACGTCTATATAAGCCGGAGGGTTTTAGGTTGTAGAGAGAGGACAACTCATCTAGGGTTTAGCTATTTGATCTCGAGGTAGATCGACTATGTAACCTATACATCATTAATACAATCAAGCAGGATGTAGGGTATTACCTCCATAGGAGGGCCCGAACCTGGGTAAACATCGTCTCCCTTGTCTCCTGTTTCCATTGATTTTAGTCTCACAACTCGGGACCCCCAACCCGAGATCCGACAGTTTTGACACCGACATTGGTGCTTTAATTGAGAGTTCCACTATGATCATCGAAGGAATCAATGGCTCGCATCATCATCAACGAAGAGGTCCGCAACATGGACACATTTGTCCCCGGATAGATCTTCACTTCGACAGCATTGTGCTGCATGCTGACCCGACCGGCCATCTAGGCCGGCTCGGGAGCTTTGCCCCTGATCAAGAGGGAAGATTCAGAACCTTGAGTTATTTGTGGACTCGTAGGGCGATCTTTCGCTAACCGGGCTCACAGTTTCACATACCACGCCCGAAGACTCGAGGCTTTAACCTCGAATGCTTCTTTTGGTGACGCCCACGGGATTTTCCCCGGCGACGACCTAACTCTAAGTCCGGATCCGGCCATAGTGCAGGATGTCCGAATACTCGTTCCTATCGAACACTCCCCTAGCACGGACATAACGAAGGTCAACTCCGAAAGCTCCGAGCGGGTTGACACGATCGAGCTCTTGATACTCAACGAGGCCCTAGATCGGATCGTGTCGATGAAGATACCAACGACCCAACCCCGATCCATGCTCAGATCGGCCTCAAGGCAGGCCAGGACAATTTTTTTATCCCACCCACAACCCACTTGATAGCCATAGTCAAAGATTTAACCGACATGTTGGACTATGCCTCCGAGGAGGCAGAATATAGGGATGAGGAAGATTACGCCCCCACCCCTGGTAACACCTAGCGATGGGCCGCCACCTCCACATACGATGTCCTCATGGTGGACAGTCTAGCTGCTAATGGCGAGAACACGCCCAAAAACGATGACGACAAGTCGGGTGAAGCGCCGTCAAGGAACCCGAAACCGCATAAACGGTCAATAGGCAAAAAGGGAAGTAAAGCTATTATTAACACTAGGGACAGAGATACCCCGGAAGTCCCCGGTGATCCCAATATCCCCGAACACTCGTTAGAGGATCAGGAAAGGCCTGAAGACCAGCGCAACCCCGATGACCTAGACGATTTTGAGGACGATAATTACCCCCCCCCCCTGTGAGGAGGAAGATATCCCGAAAGCCGATGACTTCGACATTCCCGATAACCATGAAGATCAGGAACTGTTCAGGCAACAACTTATAGCAACAGCCCGCATCCTAAAAACAAAAGAACAGCAGCTTAAAGCCGAACAAGATAACCTCAATGATCGGTGGACAAGAGTCCTCGCAGCTCAGGAAGTATACGGTACCGGTCTGTCAGACCAACCTAAGAGCTATCCACGCAAAAGGCTGTCGCCGCAATTCGAGGATGAGCTCACTGATACGCCGTCTCCTAAACATAACCCGTATGATAAGCGAGACCGCCTCCCTCGGCTCGACAGGATGGCTAACTGCACCAGATATAGGCCGGGGATACCCCGAAGACGAGGCAAAAAGCAAATAGAGCCCGATGACAGGTTCGACCTGCGACACGACCTGGACCATAGGGCAGGTCGCACAAGATCCACCTATGGATCCAGAGGGTACTCACCCGATCAACGGGACTGTCACGCCCAAGATGCGCGCCTATCCATATTAAGGCACGAGGGCCTCGCAAGGGATAGATGCGCATCTCGTCGTGTTGCAACAATGGATATCATTACAAGTACATGTACAGAAGAGATGAGTCTATGGAGTTGGCTTATACTCACCACAAGCTACATCAGAGTCACATCAATACAACAACATACTCAAACATCATATAGAAGAGCAGGGTCCGACTACGGATGAAATCAAACGATAAAATGACATCCATCCTTGCTATCCTAGGCTGCCGCCTGGAACCCATCCTAGATTGATGATGAAGAAAAAGAAGAACTCCAAATCAAATCAAGCAACGCGCTCTCGTCAAATCATCGCATTACCTGTACCTGCAACTGTTGTTGTAGTAATCTGTGAGCCACAGGGACTCAGCAATCTCATTTCCAAGGGTATCAAGACTATTAAAGCTTAATGGGTGAGGTATGGTTAAGTGGTGAGGTTGCAGCAGCGACTAAGCATTTATTTGAGTGGCTAACTTATGAATACAGAAAATAAAGTATGGTGGTCTACGCATAGCGGACATGAACTAGTAATGATCACTAACTGATCATGAACACCTACTTCCGTCAATCATAACCCCACCGTGTTCTCTTTCGGATAAGAACTCACGAGAAGAGACAGTCACGGTTACGCACACAGTTGGTGTATTTTATTAGAGTTTACTTCAAGTTTGCTATGACCGGGTGTTAAACAAAGTATCCAAATTTGCCACATAACCGCGGACACGGCTTCTTGAAAAGATTTAACCCTGCAGGGGTGCTCCAACTCATCCATCACAAATTAACCACACGCAGTGGGAATAACCTCAACCACGGATCTCGTGATCTTCCTAGGCAATTCCAAAGGAAATCCAACACCTCGAGATAGTCCGAAGAAGATCAGAGTTCCTCACTCAAGACGTTCGAGAAAGGTAAAACAAATCCAACAAGGCCGCCCGACGTGTCGACAATCCCGATAAGAGCCGCGTATCTCAGTCTCAGGACACGACGGATTGTCCAAACTTCCAGTAGGCCAAACACAGAGTTGCCCCTGGTGGCCACCGGCTGTTGACATTTTGGACCAACACTCATGCGGAGCACTGGCCCGAGGGTTGATTAAATTATCCACGGGGTCCGAAAAACCCCTATGCAAGTTCATTAGTTATTAGGCAAATGTAGTATCAATGTTGGGTCTTGTCAAACAAGCTTTATTCTAACCGAAAAATCAAGGGGGTCCCCATAATAACCCCGAGCATGTTAGGAGCGCTCATTTATGGAACATAACACCGGTGCACAAGTAACTAGGGGCGGCAAGAGTGAAACAAAACACCGAGCATAAGGCCAAGCCTTCCACCTTTACCAAGTATATATGTGCATTAAAGTAAATAGCAGCAATATTGTGATATAGAAAAAGAAAGTCCATGTTAACACATGGAAGCAATAGCACCTGCAGCTAGAAACGCTATAAGAAGGGCTGAGTAAGTGGTAACATAGTCAAACAAAGGTTTGCTGGGATGTGGAGGGGTTAGAGGCTTTTCATGGCAATGTTGGGAGGCTTATCAAACAAGTGGTAGGTAGCGCGACATAGCGATATAAAGACGAGACAACTAGCATGGCAATGATAGTAATGGTATCCAAGGAAATGAGTCATCTTGCCTGAGATCCCGCTCGGAAGAAGAACGAGTCCATGAAGAAGACGAGCCAACGTAGTCGAACGAATTCTCACACTCCGAACGCTTTCGGAACTCTGTCGAAAAGAAACAATCCGAAACAAACAATCAACACAAGATACACCACAACATATGCATGACACGATGCGCAGACAATATGATGCATGTCCGGTTTAAAATACAACGCATGGCATGGCATGGCAAGAACAACAAACAACTACTACACATTAAAGTGAGGCTCAATATGCAAGGAGTTGCATATTGACGAAACTCCATATTTGAATATTTAGTTCACTCTCATTTAGGTACTCATCAATATCAAATGTTGTTTAACATGGAAAACGGTGAAGCATGAATAAACTATATGTCTATGCATCTTAAATGAGGCCGGAAACAACTTATAGTATTTCCGAAACGACCTCATATGTTGATTCCGAAATTGGTCCAGATCTGTTATAAACATATTTTTTTAGTTGATAAACAGCAATATAAAATGTGTCATGAGATTCTACATGTTTTTCTAGTCAAGTTACATATGTGGATCGTTAAAATCGGAGCTACGGTTATTTAGTTATGAAATAATCCATTTAGCATGACATTAGGCAATTTTAATGCAAACAATATTCTAAATGTTCTTACATGGATGCGAAGGACATGATCAAAACGATGCAATTTGATAACACATTGGCATACAATATGATATAGTGCATTTGTCACCATGACAGAAAGAAATGGGTGTCATGGAGGCGAAACGAAATGATGCCGCAGCAACATTCCGAGGATCCGGCAACTCATTGAGATGTTGGTGCAAATGAACAAGTGAGATGTGCAGAGCATGCAAGAGTGATAGGGAGTGATCTGGGATATCGAGTGTCCCACGTGTCGAAAGGTGCATAACTAGGGGCATCACACAATGGACAATCGCAAACGGTGCTAATACATTGTCCATCTCATTTATCACACATGCATTCGGTCACGGGCGTCATCTCGGGGTTATACCTACAAAGCGTGCATTTCGGGGCGGACGAAGTAATTGTACACGAGTCTTCGGTGACGGTAGTCGTACACGCACCGTAGATGTTCATGGTCGTCGAGGACGTCGTGGAGGTAGTGATACTCGTGTCGTAGTGGAAGTAGTCGTGTACTTGACGAACATTTGGCCTTGTCGTATCCACGGCGACAGTAGGTATACACTTGTCGTAGTTGTACTCATGTGCAACGACGAAGATCATTCGCGACACTTGGCGTTCCACGGTTGTGTCAACTCAGGTCTTGGCAATGCGAGACTTGCGTGATCCAAAATAAACAACACCAACAAGGTCTCTGTTCATCAGTGGACCCTCGGACAACATGCCCAAATGCCCAAATCGAACCAGCTGCAACCAAAGGCAGCAAGGCACTGGAGCTCCGAGTGTTCGTGGTAGACAACCACGAAGGAGGCAGCAGGGGGGTCTTCGTGCACAGCGGCAACGAGCAACAGCTTGGTGTGGTTTTTGCTCACGGTGGAGGTGACTAGGCAGAGCAAGCCATGGCCAAGGTGGGCGAGAACGGCGACACGTCGAAGCGGATAGCCGCAGCGGGGCCGGATCCATGACTGGAGAGGAGGACCCGGTTGGCCGATAGGAAGCGAGGCGGCCGGCGGCTGGAGACTAGCCATGGCCAGTACAGCAGCGGCAAGAGGGAGGCCATGGCTACGACCTTGGCACAAGAGGCGCTGGCCTTGGGATTGGAGTAGGGGAGAGGCAGATGGGGGCCATGGCGTCGGGGAACGCGGCGGCAGCGGAACAAGGCGGCGCTTGGGTGACTTGCCGGCAAACCATGTCGACGACGGCTGCCGGGAGCGCCATGGGAGGCGAGGGGCATAGGGACGCCATGGGGATTGGGTGCAGCGTGCCCCTGGTGGCGCGCAGGGGAACGGCGGCGGCAGTCATGGCTAGAGGAGCGGGGCGAGCTGGGCGCTGCTCTCCCTGGTGACGGCGGTCGGGAGGGAGATGGGGATCGAGCACGATGCTCTCCCTGGCGCTAGGGTTAGCGGGGGGTGGCTGGGCTTTAGGCCAAATGGGCCAGCTACTGGGCTCCCTCTCTCCTACTCTCTTCTTCTACTAAAAGAAAAAAAACGAAAAGATGGAGAAGGAAAGAGAGGTAAGGAGTGCATTTTGATAGTGGGGAAAAATTCCAGGACCCCACAAAATATGCTTGATCCAAGGAAAACTACAATTGGCCCTGACGAAAGAATTGGATTCGAACATATTTGAATTTGATCCAAATAAGTTTGAATTAGGACAAGGTTTGGATAGGTCCAAAAATGTTGAGATTTGAGGTGGAGCCTTGATAAATGCAAAAAGAATTATTGACAAGGTTTGGAGGTCAAACTCAGCAGAAGAGGCATGGGCTTTATTATGCAAATGCGTTCCGAAGATTCCAAATTAATGGAACATTATTTTTCTCCCTAACATATTGGGAGGATATTATAAGTTATAAAGAGAAATCACCATGTGAATGTCCCTTGTTTTAAATGGATAAAAGATCCATACAATTTATTAATTTGAGTTGCAAAAATTAAAGGCATGATGACATGATGCAATGATGCAATGCCAAAACAAATGGAATACACGACGAAACTCAAAAGAAGAGGAGAATCTTCTGATGCGTCGGTCTCGGGCTGTTATAACTCTCCTCCACTACACGAGGATCTCGTCCCGAGATCTAGAATGATAAGGGGAAGAGAAAGAGCAAGAGGTAAACTTAGATGCTTCTTTGACAACGAGTGAAACAACATGAACTTGAAGGATTGCAAGAGATGAAGAATGACACAAGGAACAAGCAAGAATTCAAAAGAAATTTCGGCAGCACTTCGGTAGGAAATAGAAGCAAAATTTGATATGATTGAAACAAATTGAAAGAGATACACCAAACTTTGGTTGGATTAGAATCAAAACTTCATAAGATGGAAGGATCATGAAAAGATTCACAGCACTCCGGATAAATGAATAAGGAAAGAAAGAACATGATCTTGACAAGGCAAGATAATAGGTTAAAGAGAGGAACATGACAAGGCCTCCGGAAGAAAAGAATAGAAACTAGATCTTTGGAGAGAAGAGAATGGAGAAGAAAATGACAACTTCTAGCACCAATGAATTAGAAAAGCATAGGTTGAACGGAGTTGATGGAGAATCAACAATGAAAAGAATAACTTGTTATGGGCTTATGGAAAACATCCCAAAATTATGAGGTGACATTCCGCCACAACAGAACAATTGATTGATTGAAAGCAACAAGGTATGCAAAACTTCTTTCACGAAGAAGAGGAGGAGAAAACTTGAATCATTTATGACACCATGATAGCAAAAATCCTTAGGAAATGCTTTAGGTGAAATCCAACCCAAGATAACTCCGAGAAAACAAGATGGGTTAACTTATCTCCTTCTTGACAATATTTTCTTCGAGACTCCTCATGATCAAGAATTAAATAACACCATCTCAAAAGACAATGGAGAAGGAATTGAACTCAAAATCCAAGAGAAAGAACACTTGAGCACCTCCAACAGGAATCTTGAAGAACACTTGAAAATGAAAGAAATCTAGATGAACCACCATGAAGAACCTCCGGACTCTGAAACGAAAGGATGATAGAAAGAATTGAAGTATGCAAAAAGAACAAGATTGAGGCCTTGCTATGAATTAGATGGAGCTTAGCGACAAGATACTGATAAAAACTAGGAACTCCGAAAAAGAAAGATGACCACTTGAAATCGAGAATTGACATCATGAACAACTCCGGAAGAAAGATGGAAATCGCTTGGATGAAACAAGAATAAGAATTATGATATGACTATCCTTCATCAAGTTAAATTTATGACAAGCAATGGATTTCACACATCACTTATTCTTCTTGAAAAAGACTGAAGAAAGAGAGATGGATCACAAACTTGGAGAAGTCTTGGACGATAACACCGGTTAGAATTCACAAACGAATGAGGATAAAGCAAAAGGATGATATAACATGAGGACGAAGAGAGCATGATCCACCTAATAGAAAACTTGAACGAAGCACCAGAAAGGATTATAAACTAAAGAGGACACATGAGAATGAAGAGATCAAGATTTGCCTAATAGAAACTGAAAAAGACACCGAATAATTGAGATACGAACGTAGGAACAATAATTGAGAAGAATTTGAGAACGAAAGCTGAAAGCTGAGAACGAAGAAATCTTCTGAAATGATGGCCTTCGGAGGATCAAGAAATGAAAACAATTATGAAATGCACCAGATAGATATGGGAGGAATAAATCATGAATGGAAACAATTTGAGATGATAGCAACCAGCTGAAACCATGAATCTTTAAGATAATGAGCAAAGATTTAAGAGAAACTCTCCTTCGGTCTTCAGTGCCGAGGATGATGATGAGAAACAACACCACGAATTACCGAGACACTCTGGAATAATGAATAAAGAAAAGATTGAGCCAACAATGAAAATGATTCGAAGCGATCTTGGAAGAGGAATATGACTGATGAAAATCACTCTTACATCATATTGAAAAGAACTTGAGGACATCTCCGGAAAAATAGAAGAGCTAGGTAAGATCCTGGGGAAAACATGTGGGTTATGGGCCCACTCAAAAGAAACCATCGTTGAAACAATTGATTAAAAAGAGAGATTGCACCGGAAAAATTAAGAACTTGATGATAAGAGACCCTTGAAATAATTTAAGAGGACAAGAATGAAAATGAATGTCTTCTGAGATATATTCAACATTCCGGATAGAATAGAGAGATCTGAAAACTGAGAGAGGCTTGATAAAGAATTCCAACATGGGAGAGAAATTAGAGAATGAAAATGATATGATGAACACCAAGAACTTGAATTAAATCCACCGGAAAAGAAAACAAAGATGAATACTAATAAATGATAACTTGAGCACTGAGCATCTTCATCAAGAATCACCGGAGAAGAATAACAACGAGAACAAGAAATATGAGGATAGATCTTGAAATTGAAACTCCTAAGAATATTCACAAAGAATCACCAGAAACAAGATAGAAGAAAAGATGGCGGAAGCATTACATGAATAGAAAAGACACTTGGATGAGAATTTAATCATTGAATAAAAAGGGTGGGAGGGTGGGAAAAACAAAGAAAACTTGGAACAGATGAGACAAACTCCGGGACGAAATGAGAATTGATCTTGCAATATTGAAGATGATAGAATTATCTTGAAGAGAAGCACACCGGTAGGAAAAGAATTGATATGATAACTTGATTGGGCAAAAGAATTATCATTCCAACAGAAACATGAGAACACTTCCTAGGAAAGATATTAAATCACCACTTGACATCGAAGCAACTCGAATTACCATATTCAAAACAAAACGAAGGATGAGGCTTACGAAACAAGCCAAAACAAATACATACCCACTATGTACTTGTTGGAAAGATAATCCTAGGTACCTACTTGAATTCCCACCTAAGAACTTCCGAAAACTTTCTGGTTATGCAATCCGGTGTGGGGGATACAAGGAGGAAATATCTCACACAACTATCAATTCTACACCCCAACTGTATCCGTCCTTCAACACATAACCAGAGGCCTTCGCAAATCCATCTAACTCAGATCCTCGAACTCACAACTATACTAAACCATGGTGGTACCCCAGACGCCTCCCGAGTACTGGGTGACTCCGATCTTATCTCACCACGACAAGTATTGAAGCAATTTCGAACATCCTCCATCCTGAGATACTATGAAAACTGAATGATAATGATGTGCCAACGTTCCCTGGAGCTCGACTCCCTGGAAGAAATCAAGTCAGACAGGAGGCACCAAGACAGAACCCTGTCACATCGGCATCATATAGTTTTCAAAATACCCGCGTGATCCTAAAAAAAATTTAAGCGAGAAGGGGAGTAGAAACAAAATTCCTAAGTCGATACCTCACCAGAGCATAGAAGAGGAGTAAAAAGAATCGTACTCTCCGATATAACTAGACTCAAAACAGTTTTTTTTCTCTAGACTCGAATCGGCCAAGTTCAATCAATCAATGGGGCTCCTAGGTCGGTATAGGCTCTAATACCAACTTGTCACGCCCAAGATGCGCGCCTATCCATATTAAGGCACGAGGGCCTCGCAAGGGATAGATGCGCATCTCGTCATGTTGCAAGAATGTATATCATTACAAGTACATGTACAAAAGAGATGAGTATATGGAGTTGGCTTATACTCGCCATAAGCTACATCAGAGTCACATCAATACAACAACATACTCAAACATCATACAGAAGAGCAGGGTCCGATTATGGACGAAATCAAACGATAAAATGACATCCATCCTTGCTATCCCAGGCTGCCGCTTGGAACCCATCCTAGATTGATGATGATGAAGAAGAAGAACTCCAAATCAAATCAAGCAACGCGCTCACATCAAATCATCACATTACTTGTACCTGCAACTGTTGTTGTAGTAATCTGTGAGCCACAAGGACTCAGAAATCTCATTTCCAAGGGTATCAAGACTATTAAAGCTTAATGGGTGAGGTATGGTTAAGTGGTGAGGCTGCAGCAGCGACTAAGCATTTATTTGAGGGGCTCACTTGCGAATACAGAAAATAAAGTATGGTGGTCTACGCATAGCGGATATGAACTACTAATGATCACTAACTGATCCTGAACACCTACTTCCGTCAATCATAACCCCACCGTGTTCTCTTTCGGATAAGAACTGACGAGAAGAGACAGTCACGGTTACGCACATAGTTGGTGTATTTTATTAGAGTTTACTTCAAGTTTGCTATGACCGAGTGTTAAACAAAGTATCCAAATTTGCCACATAACCGCGGGCATGGCTTCTCGAAAAGATTTAACCCTGCAAGGGTGGTCCAACTCATCCATCACAAATTAACCACACGCAGCGGGAATAACCTCAACCACGGATCTCGTGATCTTCCTAGGCAATTCCAAAGGAAATCTGACACCTCAAGATAGCCCGAAGAAGATCAGAGTTCCTCACTCAAGACGTTCGAGAAAGGTAAAACAAATCCAGCAAGGCCGCCCGACGTGCCGACAATCCCGATAAGAGCCGCGTATCTCAGTCTCAGGACACGATGGATTGTCCAAACTTCCGGTAGGCCAAACACAGAGTTGCCCCTGGTGGCCACCGGCTGTTGACATTTTGGACCAACACTCATGCGGAGCACTGGCCCGAGGGTTGATTAAATTATCCATGGGGTCCGGAAAGCCCCTATGCAAGTTCATTAGTTATTAGGCAAATGCAGTACCAATGTTGGGCCTTGCCAGACAAGCTTTATTCTAACCCGAAAATCAAAGGGGTCCCCATAACAACCCCGAGCATGTTAGGAGCGCTCATTTATGGAACATAACACCGGTGCACAAGTAACTAGGGACGACAAGAGTGGAACAAAACACCGAGCATAAGGCCAAGCCTTCCACCTTTACCAAGTATATATGTGCATTAAAGTAAATAGCAGCAATATTGTGATATAGCAAAAGAAAGTCCATGTTGACACATGGAAGCAATAGCACCTGCAGCTAGAAACGCTATAAGAAGGGCTGAGCAAGCGATAACATAGCCAAACAAAGGTTTGCTGGGATGTGGAGGGGTTAGATGCTTTTCATGGCAATGTTGGAAGGCTTATCAAACAAGTGGTAGGTAGCGCAACATAGAGATATAAAGACGAGACAAGTAGCATGGCAATGATAGTACTGGTATCCAAGGAAATGAGTCATCTTGCCTGAGATCCCGCTTGGAAGAAGAACGAGTCCATGAAGAAGACGAGTCAACGTAGTCGAACGAATCCTCACACTCCGAACGCTTTCGGAACTCTATCAAAAAGAAGCAATCCAAAACAAACAAACAACACAAGATACACCACAACATATGCATGACACGATGCGCAAACAATATGATGCATGTCTGGTTTAAAATGCAACGCATGGCATGGCATGGCAAGAACAACAAACAACTACTACACATTAAAGTGAAGCTCAATATGCAACGAGTTGCATATTGACGAAAGTCCACATTTGAATATTTATTTCACTATCATTTAGGTACTAATCAATAGTAAATGTTGTTTAACATGGAAAACGGTGAAGCATGAATAAACTATATGTCTAGGCATCTTAAATGAGGCCGAAAATAACTTATATTATTTCCGGAACGACTCATATGTTGATTCCTAAATTGGTCCAGATCTGTTATAAACATATTTTTTAGTTGATAAACAACAATATAAAGTGTGTCATGAGATTCTACACGTTTTTCTAGTCAAGTTACATATGTGGATCGTTAAAATCGGAGCTATGATTATTTAGTTATGAAATAATTCATTTAGCATGGCATTAGGCAATTTTAATGTAAACAATATTCTAAATGTTCTTACATGGATGTGGATGACATGATCAAAACGATGCAATTTGATAACACATTGGCATACAATATGATATAGTGCATTTGTCACCATGATGGAAAGAAATGGGTGTCATGCAGACGAAACGAAATGATGCCACGGCAACATTCCGGGGATCCGGCAACTCATTGAGATGTCGGTGTAAATGAACAAGTGAGATGTGCGGAGCATGCAAGAGTGATGGGGAGTGATCCCGGATATCGAGTGTCCCACTTGTCGAAAGGTGCAAAACTAGGTGCATCGCACAATGGACAATCGCAAACGATGCAAATACATTGTCCATCTCATTCATCACACATGCATTCGGTCACGGGCGTCATCTCGGGGTTAAACCTACAAAGCGTGCATTTCAGGACGAACGAAGTAGTTGTACACGAGTCTTCGACGACGATAGTCGTACACGCTTCGTAGATGTTCATGGTCGTCGAGGACGTCGTGGAGGTAGTGGTACTCGTGTCGTATTGGAAGTAGTCATGCACTTGACGACCTTCGGTGACGGTAGTGCACATTCGGCCTTGTTGTATCCACGGCGACAGTAGCTATACACTTGTCGTGGTTGTATTCATGTGCAACGACGAAGATCATTCATGACACTTGGCGTTCCCCGGTTGTGTCAAACTCAGGTCTCTGTTCATGTGCAATTCGAGACTTGCGTGATCCAAAATAAACAACACCAACAAGGTCTCTGTTCAATAGTGGACCCTCGGACAACATGCCCAAATGCCCAAATCAAACCAGCTGCATCCAAAGGCAGCAAGGCACTGGAGCTCCGAGTGTTCGTGGTAGACAACCACGAAGGAGGCAGCAGGGGGGTCTTCGTGCACAGCGACAACGAGCAACAGCTTGGTGTGGTTTTTGCTCACGGAGTCACGGTGGAGGCGACTAGGCAGAGCAAGCCATGGCCAAGGTGGGCGAGAACGGCGACACGTCGAAGCGGATAGCCGCAGCGGGGCCGGATCCATGACTGGAGAGGAGGACCCGGTTGGCCGATAGGAAGCGAGGCGGCCGGCGGCTGGAGACTAGCCATGGCCAGTACAGCAGCGGCAAGAGGGAGGCCATGGCGACGACCTTGGCACAAGAGGCGCTGGCCTTGGGATTGGAGTAGGGGAGAGGCAGATGGGGGCCATGGCGTCGGGGAACGCGGCGGCAGCGGAACAAGGCGGCGCTTGGGTGACTTGCCGGCAAACCATGTCGACGACGGCTGCCGGGAGCGCCATGGGAGGCGAGGGGCACAGGGACGCCGTGGGGATTGGGTGCAGCGTGCCCCTGGTGGCGCGCAGGGGAAAGGCGGCGGCAGTCATGGCTAGAGGAGCGGGGTGAGCTGGGCGCTGCTCTCCCTGGTGACGGCGGTCGGGAGGGAGATGGGGATCGAGCACGATGCTCTCCCTGGCGCTAGGGTTAGCGGGGGGTGGCTGGGCTTTAGGCCAAATGGGCCAGCTACTGGGCTCCCTCTCTCCTTACTCTCTTCTTCTACTAAAAGAAAAAAAACGAAAAGATGGAAAAGGAAAGAGAGGTAAGGAGTGCATTTTGATAGTGGGGAAAAATTCCAGGACCCCACAAAATATTCTTGATCCAAGGAAAACTACAATTGGCCCTGGCGAAAGAATTGGATTCGAACATATTTGAATTTGATCCAAATAAGTTTGAATTAGGACAAGGTTTGGATAGGTCCAAAAATGTTGAGATTTGAGGTGGAGCCTCGATAAATGCAAAAAGAATTATTGACAAGGTTTGGAGGTCAAACTCAGCAGAAGAGGCATGGGCTTTATTATGCAAATGCGTTCCGAAGATTCCAAATTAATGGAACATTATTTTTCTCCCTAACATATTGGGAGGATATTATAAGTTATAAAGAGAAATCACCATGTGAATGTCCCTCGTTTTAAATGGATAAAAGATACATACAATTTATTAATTAGAGTTGCAAAAATTAAAGGCATAATGACATGATGCAATGATGCAATGCCAAAACAAATGGAACACACGACGAAACTCAAAATAAGAGGAGAATCTTCTGATGCGTCAGTCTCGGGCTGTTACAGGGACGGGTACCGGCCCTGGCTCGACTACAACGATAGAGGCCAGGAACAAAACTGGGCCAGAATAGACGCTGATCACCGGCGCGACATAGCTCAGGTCAAAGGCGTCGCCCACCCGCTATGCTTCACGGACGAAGTGATGTAGCATCAGTTCCCAAAGGGGTTTAAACCCGTAAACATAGAGCAGTACGATGGGACAACTGACCCAACTGTATGGATTGAGGATTTCCTCCTCCACATTCACATGGCACGAGGAGATGACCTCCACGCCATTAAATATCTACCCCTAAAACTTAAGGGGTCAGCTCGGCACTGGTTGAACATCGTCCCCGAAAACTCCATAGGGTGCTGGGAAGACCTGGAGGATGCATTCCGATCTAACTTCCAGGACACCTATGTTCGGCTGTCGGACTCCTCCGATTTGAGCAACATCATCCAGAAGCCAGGAGAGTCCACACAGATATTCTGGAATTGGTTCTTGACCAAGAAAAACCAGATTGTTGACTGCTCGGACGCTGAGGCAATATCCTCCTTCCGGCACAATATTCGGGATGAATGGTTGGCCCACCAGCTCGGTCAGGATAAACTTCGGACAATGTCCGCCCTTACATCCCTCATGGCCCGCTTTTGCGCGGGCAAGGACAACTGGCTCACAAGACGAAGCCACAATCCCGAAGACCCCAGAACCTCCGAAGTCCGGGACGGCAACGGGAAACCAAAGCGCAACAAGAATAAGCGACCACACAACAATAGTGATGCCGATGGCACGTGTGTCAACGTCGGCTTCCGCAATTCCCGACCAAGGCAGCAGAAGAAGCCTCCTAAAGGTAATCGTGACGGACCCACCCCACTTGAGAAGATCATGGAAAGGCCCTGCCAAATCCACGACACTCAAGAGAAGCCCGCCAACCACACCAACCAGAACTGTTGGGTATTCAAACAGGCCGGCAAACTCACATCCGAGGACCAAGGCAAGAGCCCACACAACGAGGATGAGGAGGAGCCTTGTGGTCCTATTGGTGGTAGACAAAAGAAGTTCCCCCCCAGAGGTGAAGAAAGTAAATATGATATATGCCACCCATATACCCAAGAAGGAGAGGAAGCACGCCCTTCGGGAGGTCTACGCCGTAGAGTGTGTAGCCCCTAAATATAACCCATGGTCGGCATATCCGATCACCTTTGATTGACGCGACCATCCGACCAGTATCCGTCATGGAGGTTCGGCCGCCCTCGTCCTAGACCCACTTATATACAGGTATCACCTCACTAAAGTCCTTATGGACGGAGGAAGTAGCCTAAATCTAATTTACTCAGATACGGTGAAAAAGATGGGAATAGCTCCGTCAAGGATCGAACCCAGTAACACTACCTTTAAAGGAGTGATCCTAGGCATCTGAGCCCGGTGCATGGGCTCCGTAAGCCTGGAAGTAGTATTCGGCTTGCTCGATAACTTTCGAAGCGAAGACTTTATCTTTGACATCGTGCCTTTCCACAGCGGCTATCACGCCCTGCTCGCCCGTACATCATTCGCTTGCTTTAACACCGTCCCACACTACGCATACCTCAAGCTCAAGATGCCTGGAACCAAGGGGGTCATCACTGTCAACGGCAACATAGAGCACTCACTCTGAACTAAGGAACATGCGTTTGCCCTGGCGGACGAATTCCATTACAATGATGATCGGCAAATGCCAGCACCCGCCGTCAAGGCATGGAAGGTTGGGAAGCGAGCTCGGCTTTAGCCCAACTCTCAGAACCTCCTTCTTCCCGTAAATAGGCACTCGCCCCCCATCGCGCAGCCCTAGGACCAGCAAAGTACGTGCCAAGGAGGCACAGCTTTGCGCTCAAAATTCCGTGGGCGGCGGTGGTGAAAAAAGGGTAAGTGTTCGGCTGGACCGAACGACTACCATCTAATATCTTTGAACACACTGTAGGTGCCATCAAGGGCCTGCTACAGGCGTAAAGCTCATCAACACTTTGGTGACTTCTCAAGACCTTGTTTGCAAGATCGGTTTGCCGAACAGTACCACCCATTGAGGTGCACCAATCCCCAGGAGGCACAAGAATAGACAAGCGACACAACACATCTAGGACGTAAGGTCACCAATCGAAGACCCCTAGTACAACCACTCCTGTAAAATTTCTGTTTTCTTGAATATCTATAAATAGTTTCTTAGGCAATTCGAGTAATAAGAGTCGTTGAGAATAATAAAAAATTCATTATACATGGTTGTCTTGTTGTCCTTTTCCGACACATATTCTGTTTTCTCCCTCTTCTCGTCAAACTGTTCGGTATATTGCGACGCAACCGACTAATTGAGTTTTAAAAAACCGCCTTATGCACAATTTTTATGCGGTCGGTGTCTTGGAATTCACTTTATATGCATTGGTTCCGAACTATGTCTTGGGTCAATAGTTGGGTTGCCCGGCTCCTATGCTTGCCCCTTTACGTTCCGCTAGTTTGTCTAAAAGGGAAAAGAGAGAACCTCTGCGATTGTGTTTCCGGCTAGCCTGGTCAAACACCTGAGAGGAGAAAGCCGAAAACTGACTGTCATGGTATGCGAGAACCGGTCTGGGAATCTGAGCCAAAGTGTTATACTCACGACTTTGTTAGGGATCATCCCATGTCATACGATTGGTTTGGTATTCGTACAAACCATGTGATATTTGCTTTAGCCGCGGTTTATCCGAATATCACAAATCACCGGGCGCTAGTCACCAACCTCCCACGGTCCTTTTCGCGCCCCTACGGCTAAGTGAAAGCAATAAAGCACTATGGTCTGATTGCCTAGTCTGCCGCACACTACCGCCTTCGGGTACCGATAGTTCGGCTAAGGGTTATAGTGCATACCTAGAGACAGCCCACGTAGTATCTGCCTGGGGGCTGAAGCTGACGACTTGCAGCTTTCAGTTTAAACGGCCACACAAGAGTTATAAAGGAATGCAAAACATTCAAAACATGATAAACCATGCATAACAAATATACAAGCGTTCAAAGGTCTTTGGACATATTACAACACATTCAATCGTACATGTCCTCTTTTGCACATTGCGATTCTATCGCCCGAGCACCCTCCATTACTCCGGAGAAGTATAGCTCGGGGCGCCTATGCTCCTTCCCAGGAGGCGGCTGGGCGGTGGCTATCTTCAACGGGTCAAGCCCCGGCAGTGCACCTTGGCCTTCGCGAAGGCCATCCGAGCTCCCTCGATGCAGGAGGAACGCCATAGTGCGTCCATCCGGGGCAAGGCGTCGCTCAGCTTCTGCACAAGGCCGATGTCGTTGCCTGGCAACGGCTTGTTGGGCCATAGTCAAGACAAAGATCCTTCATGGCCGGCTTCACCATCCGATGCAGCTCTATCAACTGCTTCAGCTGATCAACAAGGAGAGGAGAGCGCTCGGGGGCTTCAAACTGGCCCCAGAATAGACGAGCTTCATCTCCTTCTCCCCGCGAAGCATAGAAATGATCCGCGTCCGATGCGCTCTTCTGGAGGTCGGAGTAGGCGCCTGAGGAACGCCACACTTGGGTAAGCAACTCGAACTTGCTATCCCCGAAGACACAATGCAATAAGTACATCTTACCATCCATTATAACCTACGCCTGGCGGACTTGCTCTTCAAAGAACCTCCTATCCACCCGCTCCTTTTGGAGTTCGGATTTCATGGTGGATAGTTCGGCGGCCTGCTCCTTGCCTTTCTTCTCAAGGGCCTCACACTTGTGGCCGATGTCCTTGAGATCCTGTTGGATCTCCTCCACCTGAGCCTTGTGCTTGTCTCTGGTGGCTCTTAAGGTTGAAAGCGCGGTAGCCGCCTGTTTGGCCGTCGCCCTCTCGACCGCAGCCTCCTGCTTCGCATTATGTGGCTCGGCCTTGAGCTTCTCCAGTTCCTTCGCCGAGGCTATGTAAGCATCAAGAGTAGGAATACTATGTCGACAGTACGATGATGAAAATTTTCGGATACCGAGTAAGGTTTACCTTGCGCCTCGTCGAATCTCCTGTTAAGAGCATCAAGCTCATATTCGGAGCTTTTAAGCTTCCGATTCAGCTCGTCTAGCTCGGTGGCATTCACAACCACCGCTGACAACGAAACTTGCAAAAAACAAATCCCTGTCAGGTTACATGGGTTCAGAACTTCTGAACTATAGTCCATGCGATCCAATGTCCAGTCCTTTATTATGGTCTGTTAAGACATTCCGAACATATATAGTCATAGTTCGGATAATACTATGATGGATTCCCAAGAGAGAGTTTTCAAACTCACCTAGGTCTCAGGGCTGCCATGTACATAGTGATAACACAAACAAATTAATATTTCACAAATAAAAGCGTTACATGGCTCACCTAAAACCCCGTCAGGAGACCACCGAAGGCCTCCTTCAGTCCGTTGTTGACGGACTGAATGCTCTGCAATATGGCACTGTGCTCCTCGGAGATGGAGGCGCTCGATAGAGCCTCCCCCATAACCGGCCACACGTTGTTCGGTGGTGCCGGTGGTGATCGAATAACCCAGTCACCAACCGGGGACTGTACTGGTGCCTTCGGAGGCCTTTCACGCTCCGAAGATGTCCTCGGAGGGGGCTGAACATCCCCTCGTCCGCTTCCCTCGGTGTTCGGGCGGGGCTCTCCCCCCGGTTTTTGGTGGCTGAGGTGTTAGCCTCGACCATGGCATCATCACCCCCACCGCTGGTGCCCGGCTTCGCAGGAGCCTATTGGGATGACACCTCCGTGGCATCCTTCGCGGTGCTCGGAGGGGTAGGATGCGACGCAGTCCCGCTCTCCGCTAGTTCGGCGGGCGGGGTCTCCTCGTCCAAAACCTGTTCGGTGGGGAGAACGCGAGGTGGGATGCAAAATCAATAAGCGCTCACATGTTAATAACCTTTCAAACTTATCATTAATGATTAGTGAAGTCTTCAGACCCTTCCCTTCGAGCGGGGGATTGACCCTTAGGTTCCTTCATGGAACCCTCTCGAAGTCATCCGACTCGGTATCCGAGTCTGGACTGTCATCGGATAGAATTACCTATGTCCAACGCGCTTTCTTCGGGGCAGGAGGGGGTACTTCCTCTCTGGCATCCGATGATGCTGCCCTCTTTCTTGCGAGGGGGAATCGCCTCCCCCCTCATTGTCAAGCTCTTCCTCCTAGTTGGAGGAAGCATGGGTTTCCCCGAACACAATGTCCGACGGGTCCCTTATACGCAGGCCTTCTTGGCCTCGTTTCTTCTTCTTGTCCTTCTTTGCGGGCGCTTCGTAAGGTGCCTCGACGAGCATCTCCGACAACATCCCGGACCTGATATCTTCGGGCTGAGGCATCGGATAGTTGATGCCCGTGGCCTTTCTCAACCATTCTACAAGAGTGATCGGAAGGATGTTTAGATTTTCATTGGGAAAAATAAAGCCGATCAGACAAAACTATTTTATACCTCGGTAGGAGGCTTATCGGCG
Organism: Hordeum marinum; assembly: GCA_022496015.1. Classification (NCBI taxonomy): domain Eukaryota; kingdom Viridiplantae; phylum Streptophyta; class Magnoliopsida; order Poales; family Poaceae; genus Hordeum; species Hordeum marinum. Next base: position 410,941,090 of record CM039678.1, on the reverse strand, counting down.
TGCAGACCCTGATCCTCCTCCTCGGCTGGCCAGTTCTTCTGCACCTTGAAAAGCGCCTTCCATAGCTTCACCCGAGTAGTTCGGAAGAGCTGACGAATAGTAGGCTCATCGTCAAGACGACAAGCCCACATGGGAGAACTCCGACGCTGGCAGGGGTGGATACGCCACCAGAACATAATCTGGACCACATTGGCCAGCGCGATGTCATTTCTAATCATGAAGGCGATGCATTTCTGCAGATTGTCCACCTCCTTGTCCGATCCCCAATCGAGGCCCTTTCGGAGCTAGGAAGTCAATCTGACGGGGGGACTGGATCTGAATTCGGCCGGAGCAGCTTGGCCTTCCTCCCTTGGCTTGATGATATGGAATCACTCTTTCTGCCATAGTTTGATGGTGTCGATGAAGGTGCCGGATAGCCATCCAACATGGGAGAGTTTGCCGATGACAGCCCCACCGCAGTCTGCGTGTTCACTGCTACTTCTCGAGCATGCGTTGGTTTCCGTGAAGAGGAATGGATAATGCAGCAAAGTAGATAAGTATTTCCCTTAGTTGTTGAGAACCAATGTATCAATCCAGTAGGATATACAAGCAAGTCCCCAATAGGTGTACCTACACAAAGAATCAAACTCTTGCACCCAACGCTATAAAGGGGTTGCCAATCCCTTTCAGGTTACTTGCAAGGATGATATCTAATAGAGATAGATTGCTTGAACGGAAAGTAAAAAAAACATAAAGTAATGCAACAAAGTATTTTTGGTATTTTTGGTTTTAGATCTGAAAGTATCAGATCAAAAATAGACCCGGGGGCCATAGGTTTCACTAGAGGCTTCTCTCATGATAGCAAGTATTACGGTGGGTGAACAAATTATTGTCGAGCAATTGATAGAAAATCGAATAATTATGAAGATATCCAAGGCAATGATTATTCATATAGGCATCACGTCCATGTCAAGTAGACCGAAACGATTATGCATCTACCACTATTACTCCACACATCGACCGACTCCTACCTGCATCTAGAGTATTAAGTTCATGAAGAACAGACACACGCATTAGGTAAGATGACATGATGTGGAGGGATAAACTCAAGCAATATGATGAAAACCCCATCTTGTTATCCTTGATGGCAACAATACAATACATGCCTCGCTACCCCTACTTTGTCACTGGGTGAGGACACCGCAAGATTGAACCAAAAAACTAAGCACTTCTCCCATTGCAAGAATTAATAAATCTAGTTGGCCAAACCAAACCAATAACTCGAAGAGACTTGCAAAGATATGAAATCATGCATATAATAATTCAAGAAATACTCAAATAATATTCATGGATAATCTGAACGTAAACCCACAATTCATAGGATCTCGACAAACACACCGCAAGAGAGTATTACATCGGATAGATCTCCATGAAGATCATGAAGAACATGGTATTGAAGAGCAAAGAGAGAGAAGAAGCCATCTAGCTACTAGCTATGGACCCGAAGGTCTATGGTGAACTACTCACGCATCATCGGAGGGGCAATGGAGTTGATGTAGATGCCCTCCGTGATCGAATCCCCCTCCGGCAGATTATCGAAAAAGGCTCCAAGATTGGATCTCTCGGGAACGAAGGCTTCTGGTGGCGAAAAAGTGTTTTCGTGGCTTGTTCTGATAATAATGGAATATTTGGGAATTTATAGGCCGAAGATTAGGGTTGGGAGACCTGTCGTGGGCCCACAAGCCTATGGGGCGTGCTCTACCCCCTTGGGCGCGCCCCTAGGGCTTGTGGGCCCATGCTGGCTCTTCCGCCTTAGTTCTCAAGTCTCCTGGGTTTCTTCTGTTCCAAAAAAAATCATTCCGAAGGTTTTATTTTGTTTGGACTCCGTTTAATATTCCTTATCTGCAATTCTCAAAACAAGGAAAAAACAGAAACTACCACTAGGCTCTAGATTAATAGGCTAGTCCCCCAAAAAATATAAATAGCATATTAATGCATATAAAACATCCAACACAGATAATATAATAGCATGGAACAATAAAAGATTATAGATACGTTGGAGACGTATCAGCATCCCCAAGCTTAATTCCTACTCGTCCTCGAGTAGGTAAATGATAAAAACAGATTTTTTGATGTGGAATGCTATCTAACATATTTATCCATGTAATATTCTTTATTGTGGCATGAATATTCAGATCCGTAAGATTCAAAACAATAGTCTAATATTGACATAAAAACAGTAATACTTCGAGCACACCAACAAGGCAGTCGTGTCCTTTCGAAATAACATGGCCTTAGAAAGTTATCTCTACAAAATCATATGGTCTGGCTATGCTCCATCTTCCCCACACAAAGTATCTAAATCATGCGCAACCGCGATGAACAGGTCATGCAATTGTTTCACACTTTTGGTGTTCTCAAACCTTTCCAACTCTCACGCAATACATGAGCGTGAGCCATGGATATATCATTATAGGTGGAATAGAATATGGAGGAGGTGTAAGGAGAAAAAGGAGAAGATAGTCTCACATCAACTAGGCATATCAATGGGCTATGGAGATGCCCATCAATAGATATCAATGTGAGTGAGTAGGTATTGCCATGAAACAAATGCACTTAGAGCTATAAGTGTATGAAAGCTCAAAAAGAAAACTAAGTGGTTGGGCAAAAATATCCACTAGTTATATGAAAGTGACAAAATAGGAGACTCTCTATCATGAAGATCATGGTGCTATTTTGAAGCACAAGTGTGGAAAAAGGTAGTAGCAATTGTCCCTTCTCTCTTTCTCTCATTTTTTCTTTTTTATATTTTTTGATGGGCTTCTTTGGACTCTTTTATTTTTTTGTTTGGGCTTCGCTGGCCTCTTTTATTTTTTGTAAAGTCTGGATACTCATCCCAACTTGTGAGGGAGTCATGGCTTCCATCATCCTTTTCTCTCACGGGACAATGCTCTATTAATGAAAAATCATCACACTTTTATTTACTTATAACTCGAAAAATTACAACTCCATACCTATGACAAAGTATGACTCTATATGCAATCTGAAGTGATGGTGCAAGTCATGAAAAAATACATGGTGAAAGTTGCATGACAATATATCTGGGAATGGCTATGGAAATGCCATAATAGGTAGGCATGGTGGCTGTTTTGAGGAATATATGGTGGCTGTTTTGAGGAAGGAGGGTTTGATGTACCGGCAAAAGTTGCGCGGTACTAGAGAGGCTAGCAAAGATGGAGGGTTGAGAGTGCATATAATCCATGGACTCAACATTAGTCATAAAGAACTCACATAATTATTGAAAAAGTCTATTGGTTATCAAACAAAGCATTATACGCATGCTCCTAGGGGAGAGGTTGGTAGGAGTTAACCATCACGCTCTCCCGACCCTCACACAAAGGTTGACAATCATTAAACAAATCATGCTCCGACTTCGTTACATAAAGGTTCACCATACGTGCATCCTACGGGAATCACAAACTTTAACACAAGTATCTCTTCCAATTCACAACTACTCACTAGCATGACTCTCATATTACCATCTCTATTATCTCAAAACTATATGCAAGGAATCAAACTTCTCATAGTATTCAATGCACTTAATATGCAAGGTTTTATTATATCCCTCTTGGTTGCCCATTATATTAGGACTAAATTCATAACCTAAACGAATTACCATGATGTTTTAATAAACTCTCAAAATAATATAAGTGAGGAACGAGAGTTCAATAATTTTTATAAAATATAACACCACCATGCTCTAAAAAGATATAAGTGAAGCACTAGAGCAACATTGCCTAGCTCAAAAGATATAAGTGAAGCACATAGAGTATTCATATAAATTCACGATTCAGCATGTCTCCCTCAAAAGATGTGTGCATCAAGGATGATTGTGGCAAACTAAAAAGCAAAGACTCATATCATGCAAGACGCTCCAAGCAAAACACATATCATATGGTGAATAAAAATATAGCCTTAAGTAAATTTACGGATGGATTGAAGACGAAAGAGGGGATGTCTTCCGAGGCATCCCCAAGATTAGAATTTTTGGTATCCTTGAATGGGTGCCTTGGGCATCCCCAAGCTTAGGCTCTTGCCACTCTTTATTCCACAGTCCATCAAGTCTTCACCCAAAACTTGAAAACTTCACAACACAAAACTCAACAAAAAACTCATGAGATCCGTTAGTACAAAAAAACCCACCACTTTAGGTACTGTTGTGAACTCATTATTTATTCATATTTGTGTAATACCTACTTTATTCTAACTTCTCCATGGCTCATACCCCCCGATACGACCCATAGATACATCAAAATAAGCAAACAACACAAAGAAAACAGAATCTGTCAAAAACACAAAAGTCTATCTTATGGACCTCTAACAATTCTTAAAAATTAGTACAATGAGGAAAATTTGTATGTAAATCTTTTGTAAAATTTTCAGATCAATTAGACGTTCTGAAAAAATTAGAAAATTCCTGGACTTAGCACAAAAGTTTTTGTTTTTCAACAAGATCAAATCAAGAACTGCCATAGATCACCCCAAAGGTTTTACGTGGATCAAACACTAATTAGAACACAAAACACAATTACTACACAAGTAATAATGTGCAAAACACACCAAAACATAAGAAAAAAGCAGAAAGGAAAATAAAATTGGGTTGCCTCTCAACAAGCGCTATTGTTTAACGCCCCTAGCTAGGCAAAACAAAATAGATCTAGGTATTGTCATCTTTGGTATGCAATCCATAAGTAGCTCTCATGATAGATTCATAAGGTAATTTTACTTTATTTCTAGGAAATTGTTCCATGCCTTTCCTTAATGGGAATTGGAATCTAATATTCCCTTCCTTCATATCAATAATTGCACCAATCGTTCTAAGGAAAAGGTCTACCAAGAATAATAGGACATGTAGGGTTGCAATCTATATCAAGAACAATGAAATATACGGGCACATAATTCACATTTGCAACAATAAGAACATCATTAATCCTTCCCATAGGTTTCTTTATAGTGGAATCCGCAAGATGCAAATTTAAGGAACAATCATCAAATTCACGGAAACCTAGCACATCACATAAAGTTTTTGGAATCGTGGAAACGCTAGCACCCAAATCACTCCTAATATTTAATCTTAATCTTAATAGTAGGTTCCCACTCATCATATAGCTTTCTAGGTATAGAAACTTCAAACTCAAGTTTTTCTTCAAAAGCTTTCATCATAGCATCAACAATATGTTTAGTAAAAGCTTTGTTTTGATTAAAAGCATGAGGAGAGTTCAACATGGATTGAAAAAAGGAAATACAATCAATTAAATAGCAACTATCATGATTAAAGTCCTTGAAATCCAAAAGACTGGGTTCATTGCTATTTAAAGTTTTGACCTCTTCAATCCCACTTTTATCAATCTTAGCATCAAGATTTATAAACTCCAAATCATTGGGACCTTTTAACTAAAGTTGACTCATCTCTAGTCCCATCCTTATCAATTTTAACATTGGAAAACAAAGATTCAAAAGGACTTACATCAATCACTTTAAGATCTTCATCAATATTATCATGAGAACACACTTTTTCAAGCCATTCACGCTTAGCACGTATTCTAGCGGTTCTTTCCTCACACTCATAAATAGAAATTCTCATGGATTTTAAAGACTTATTAATATCATGATTTTGTGGAATAGATCTAATTTCCAAAGAATCAATCTCAAGAGAAATTCTATCAACGTTCCAAGCCAAATCATCAATCTTGAGCAATTTTTCTTCAATCATAGCATTGAAACCTTTTTGCGTACTAATAAATTCTTTAATATTATTATCAAGATCAAAGGTCATTTTATTATAATTTCCATAAGAATTGTTTAGTAATTACCATAATTATTAGAGGATTTACTAGGAAACGGCCTAGCATTGAAATTACCTCTATACGCGTTATTTCCAAAATTGTTCCTACCAAGAAAATTCACATCCATAGGTTCATTATTATTTACAATCAAAGAATACAAAGGCATATCATTAGGATCAATAGTATCAACCTTACTAGCAAACAATTTCATCAATTCATCCATCTTTTCACTCAAAGTATTAATCTCTTCCATAACATGCACTTTTTTACTAGTAGGAGATCTTTCGGTGTGCCATTGAGAGTAATTTGCCATAATATTGTATAAGAGTTTAGTATCTTATCCTAATTTGATTTCCATAAAAGTACCACCCACGGCAGAATCTAAGAGATTCCTAGAAGCAAAATTCAATCCAGCATAGAAAATTTGTATAATCATCTATAAACTCAAACCATATGCGGGGCAATTCCTAATAAGTTTCATCCTTTCCCAAGATTGTGCAACATGCTCATGATCAAGTTGCTTAAAATTAATTATATCGCTCCTAAGGGAGATGATTTTAGTGGGCAGAAAGTACTTGGAAATAAAAGCATCTTTACACTTATTCCATGAATCAATACTATTTTTAGGCAAAGATGAAAACCAAGTTTTAGCACGATCTCGTAGTGAGAACGGGAATAGCTTCAATTTAACAATATCTTTATGCACATATTTATTCTTTTGCATAGCACACAACTCGACGAAAGTATTTAGATGGGATGCGGCATCTTCATTAGCAAGGCCGGAAAATTGTTCTTTCATAACAATATTGAGCAAAGCAACATTAATTTCATAAGATTCCGCACTGGTGGCGGGAGCAATCGGAGTACTAATAAAATCATTATTATTAGTATTGGAAAATTCACACAACTTTGTATTCTCTTGAGTCATCATGACAAAGCAAGCAATCAAGCACACAAGCAAGCAAAAAGCAAATGAAAATACGAACGAAAAAGGGCGAATAAAAAGGCAAATCTTTTTGGTATTTTCTGAAAATCGTATTAGAAGTGGGTAAGAGGAAAACGAGAGGCAAATGGAAAATAATGTAAATGCAAGATATGAGTTTGTGATGGCTACTTGGTAGGCGTGATGTAGATCTCCCCGGCAACGGTGCTATAAATCCTTCTTGCTACTTCTCGAGCATGCGTTGGTTTCCGTGAAGAGGAACGGGTGATGCAGAAAACTAGATAAGTATTTCCCTCAGTTGTTGAGAACCAAGGTATCAATCCAGTAGGAGATACAAGCAAGTACCCAATAGGTGTACCTACACAAAGAATCAAACTCTTGCACTCAACACTATAAAGGGGTTGTCAATCCTTTAAGGTTACTTGCAAGGATGAGATCTGATAGAGATAGATTGCTTGAACGAAAAGTAAAACAAAAGGTAAAAGTAATGCAGAAAAGTATTTTTGGTATTTTTGGTTTTAGATCTGAAAGTATAAGATGAAAAATAGACCCGGGGGCCATAGGTTTCACTAGAGGCTTCTCTAATGATAGCAAGTATTACGATGGGTGAACAAATTACTGTCGAGCAATTGATAGAAAAGCAAACAATTGCGAAGATATCCAAGGCAATGATTATGCATATAGGCATCACGCCCATGTCAAGTAGACCGAAACGATTCTGCATCTACTACTATTACCCCACACATCGACCGACTCCTGCCTGCATCTAGAGTATTAACTTCATGAAGAACAGAGTAACACATTAGGTAAGATGACATGATGTAGAGGGATAAACTCAAGCAATATGATGAAAACCCCATATTTTTATCCTTGATGGCAACAATACAATACGTGCCTCGCTGCCCCTACTTTGTCACTGGGTGAGGACACCACAAGATTGAACCCAAAACTAAGCACTTCTCCCATTGCAAGAATTACCAATCTAGTTGGCCAAACCAAACCAATAACTCAAAGAGACTTGCAAAGATATGAAATCATGCAGATAAGAATACAGGAAAGACTCAAATAATATTCATGGATAATCTGAACATAAGCCCACAATTCATCGGATCTCGACAAACAAACCGCAAAAGAGTATTACATCGGATAGATCTCCATGAAGATCATGAACAACATGGTATTAAAGAGCAAAGAGAGACAAGAAGCCATCTAGATACTAGCTATGGACCCAAAGGTCTGTGCTGAACTACTCATGAATCATCGAAGGGGAAATGAAGTTGATGTAGATGCGCTCCGTGATCGAATCCCCCTCTGGCAGATTACCAGAAAAGGCTCCAAGATTGGATCTCTCGGGAACGGAGGCTTCTGGCGGCGAAAAAGTGTTTTCGTGGCTTGTTCTGATAATAATGGAATATTTGGGAATTTATTAGGCCGAAGATTAGGGTTGGGAGAGCTGTTGTGGGCCCACAAGCCTCTGGGGCGTGCCCTACCCCCCTGGGCACCCCCCTAGGGCTTGTGGCCCCATGGTGGCTCTTCTGCCTTGGTTCTCAAGTCTCCTGGTTTCCTTCCGTTCCATAAAAAATCATTCTGAAGGTTTTATTCCGTTTGGACTCCGTTTAATATTCCTTATCTGCAATTCTCAAAAACAAGGAAAAAACATAAACTGGCACTAGGCTCTAGATTAATAGGTTAGTCCCCAAAATAATATAAAATAGCATATTAATGCATATAAAACATACAAAACAGATAATATAATAGCAAGGAACAATAAAAAAAATTATAGATACGGTTGAGATGTATCATTCGCCTAGAACACACTTCGGCTTGATATTAAATATCTTGAGCTGAAGTCCGAAGTGTGGCTCGGCTCGCAAGAAGCCCTCACAGACGATGATGAAGGCCGATATGTGCATGAAGGAGTTTGACAAGAGGTCATGGAAGTCGAGGCCGTAAAAGAACATTAACCCCCTGACGAAGGGATGAAGCGGGAGGCTCAGCCCCCGAATGAAGTGGGGGATAAAGACTACCCTCTCGCCGGGCTTGGGGGTGGGCATAACCTGGCCCTCTCCGACACGTGGTGGCCAATGTCGAAGGGGAGGTAACCGGCGGTCTTGAGGTCCCGGATGTTTCGGTCGGAGAGCGTGGAATCCTCCCACTTGCCGTTGGAGCCGGAACCCGCCATGGATTAGCTTGGATGAGGTGTGGTGGAAAACCTAGATCTGCGATGTGGAAGCTCAGAAGGATGGGGAAGCAGAGGATGCGAATGGGGAATGTGGTTAAGCCTTGGGGTTTTCTTTCCCTTTTATGAGGCTTATATCTATTTGGCCTCCCCTTGCTGCGCCGTGAATCCCTTCACTTCCCGAGACTTGCATGCCATTGCACACACATGATTAAACATATCCTATGTAAAACGGGGCACGATCTATGCATTGATGGATCATGCTGATGGAAATGGCCTCGAACCGAGAATCGAGTTTTTGCAACTAGTTTGGCGGTCATGGTGGGCCGTGATCTTTCATCAGAAAGGTCGTCAGGGGACGTTGCTTTACTCCTTGATGTTTGGCCTTCAGGGCTGGCTTATTCACGGTGTTCGGACGGGCCTCTAATCAGAAAATTACATGTCATCTGAGGCCGAACTAAACTCAGCGGGAGGAACTCGCCTCGCAAGCCAAAGATTGTGATTACATGAAGTGACGAAAGCTAAGACCCTTGGTGTTGGAGGCAAGTTCAGGGGCTATTGAGGGAGTCCTGGATTAAAGGGTCCTTGGGAGGCCGACACATTTCTTATGGGACAGACTGTATGGGCCACTTGCCAAGCATTGGATCGATGGAAGGCCCTGTATCCAGGAAGGAAGCTTCGTGAATTGTGGCTTGTCCTTCATGTTTGATGTAGCAAATAGGCATGTTTATCCCTTGGAAGTGTAACCGACCATGTGTAAACCTTAGGTATCCTCGACGCTTATATAAGCCGGAGGGTTTTAGGTTGTAGAGATAGGACAACTCATCTAGGGTTTAGCTATTTGATCTCGAGGTAGATCGACTCTGTAACCTATACACCATCAATACAATCAAGCAGGACGTAGGGTATTACCTCCGTAGGAGGGCCCGAACCTAGGTAAACATCGTCTCCCATGTCTTCTGTTACCATTGATTCTAGTCTCACAACTCGGGACCCCCTATCTGAGATCCGCCGGTTTTGACACCGAGACCCCTTTTTCGACAACTATGTGGTGCGGTGGTAGGAGACTATGTGTGATTAACTTAGGGGTGTGGGGGACTTCAGTGTGTGTTGTTTTAGGACGAGAGACTATGGGCAGATAGACGAGCGGCTACAAGGAGGTGGGAGGCAACTTAATTCACCTCTGGGGTTGGTTTGCCCCCTTTTGTGCTCGGTCGGGTGAGGCAACTCGATGTTTCTTCTTAGGCGACTATTTTTTTTGTGCGGGATTTCTGATTGGGAAATTTATTATATTGGGTTTATCAATAAACCCATGGCTCACGCCCTGGTGCGACAACTATGTTGTGCTGTGGTAGGCGACTATGTGCGATTAACTATGGGCACATGGACGGGTGGCTACAAGGAGGTGGGAGGCAACTTAGTTCTCCTCCGGGGGTCGGTTTGCCCCCTTTTGTCTTTGGTCGAGTGAGCCAACTCCATGTTTTTGTTGGGGAACATTGCATGGAAAACAAAAGAAAGTTCTACACACACGCAAGATATATCCATGTAGATGCATAGCTATGAGAGGGAGAGAGCTTGTAAATACCCATGTACATCACTAAGCGGAAGCATTTATCAACACGGTTTATGTATTCGTACACCTTCACAATTTGTTCCGATCAAGCACTGAAAGCACGACACCTCCGCGTTCAGCACACATTCAGCTTGATGGCGTCCTCGCCTTCTTGATCCAGCAAGACGGGCGAAGTAGTAGATGAGTTTTGACAGCACGACATCGTTATGTTGATGGTGGTGAAACTATTTCCGCAGGGCTTCGCCAAGCACAACGGATTTAGAGTGGAGGACGAACTAGAGGAAGGACATTAGAACCACCACACTGGGCTTCTAATTATGAGGTTTAGTGGCAGCTAGCGCTAGCTCTAATTAGTCAACTAGGACCAACTAGAAGTAGAACTAGATCAACTAGAGGAGGCTCTAAAATTTATGTTCTAGTGGCTAGTCCTGCTCCTCTATTTATATGTTGAGTCCTGGGTCATAACTTGGGGAGAGGGCCTCCCCAAAGTCGGTTTGGAACACAATGAAGAGTACTTCCCGGATTCCCGCACCAGACGCCACAGTCCTCGGCGTCCAGGGCCAAGCGCCAGGATTCCTGGCGTGTGGTCCCCGACCTTTGCAAAACTTCCTTTTGCACCAATCTAAAGCCCCGTGGGCCTTACCCCTTGGCCCAATAATAAATGTCCTCACACCATAACATTTCTGGAAACATCCAAACTTTTCCTCTCAATTTCGGAAGCCTTCTAGAGACCAAATATTATCATCCAATATATTAATATTTACCTACGAACCATTCCGGTTCTCCTCGTTATGTCCAGGATCTCGTCTGGGACTCCGAACAACATTCGGTCACCAACATACATAACTCATATAATACTATATCGTCAACGAACGTTAAGCGTGTGGACCCTACGGGTTCGAAAATGATGTAATCATGACCGAGATGCCTCTCTAGTCAATAACCAATAGCAAGACATAGATATACATATTGGTTCCTACATATTCTAGAAAGATCATTATTAGTTGAACCTTTATGACAACACACGTAGTTCCCTTTGTCTGCCGGTATGTTACTTTCCCGAGGTTTGATCGTCGGAATCTCAATACTTACTTCAATCATGTTACCGACAAGTCTCTTTACTCATTACGTAATACATCATTGTCGGGACCCCGATCCTAAGCCATAAGAATCCAGCCTGTAACACATCACATCACTTTGCGGTCTCATGCACGGTTATCTCCATGCATGCCACCTTACCTGGCCGGGACCGTTTGCGTCTTTTGACTCATGTATGTGAATGTATTGCTAGCATTCCAATGTCAAAGAACCCGGGCCGACATGACTAGTCATAGAACCCAAGTGGCACATCCATACAGGGACAAGCATACGTAACCCAGCAATGCAGGTGTCGATCTCTAGCGTGTGTAGACGAGTCATAGCAAGCTACAAGGACTCCATTATGCCGTGGGACATAAATGTCATCACTACACGTAGATGAGTCGTAGCAGGCTACAGGGCTCCATTACACTACGAGATATTTCCCCGAAGGGACAGACACAACAGCAAAGAAGGATACATGCTGGTCAATCAATGTGTCCGGAGCAGTAGCAAGCTACCAAGGCTCGATGGAAGCACAAAGAGGCATTTCCCCATAAATAGTACTACTAAAGGCACACAACTAGGTGTTGGATCCCATACATACCGTTGCACGTCACACGTACACACGACATGCCCGATATGCATAGATACAACTATGACATCACAACATTACAACATTTATTTAGAAGGCTCGGAAGAGCCAATACAATAAGATGTTTCAAGCAGGGGTCACAAGACCCAACATTCAGAGCATTCAAACAAGCAAGCGGAAGTTAAACATGTCTGGGTATAGACATCTATAAAAGTGGTTGGAGGAGCGTGAAAAACTACAACGACCCTACCAAAGGAACCAGACCTCTATCTGGGATTCCCAAGCTAATCCGGTCAACATAGAACTTCACGTCATAAGTACCACTAATGCGACTGACGTCTCCTCTACAAAAACATAATTTAAGCAAATGTGAGTACAAGGGTACTCAACAAGACTTACATCAGAACTAACTACATATGTATCAGTATCAATGAAGGGGGTTGTGGAGTTTATTGCAGCAAGCCAGCTTTGACTCTTGGCTAACCTGTACTAAGACTACAAGTAGTATCTTTGAGGTGGGATAATACACACGAGTCCACATATTCTCCAATCTATACACTACTATGGATCCACTTCTGTCTCCCTACGAGAAGGCCATCCATAGCACTCACGCTTATCTTGCGCATTTTAGAGTATCCACTTCAAGTTTTCTATGAAGCACATAAGTTCTCCAAGTAGTCCATGTCCGAGGACGCGGCTATTCGAATAGTTTATTTAACCATGCAGGGGTATACTTCTTCACACACGCTCCCGCCACTTATCGCCATGTGCACGTAAAAAGGCACCTCAGCAACCTTCAAGCGGAAGCCCAGCGAGGGAGTCGGCCACGACCATCAACCACACAAGACCCTAGTCCAGGTTTACTGCCTATTTGAGACTGAACCCACACGGAAGTCTGGCCAAAGTTTCCGCTACGGCCTCAAACGATGTGCACAGGGTTCCCAAGCCCACCATTCGGGTGCCACTTGGTACACCATGCCACTGTGCCTATACCGCATCATAGTCCACCCCGTCGGACAGCGCTATGCACGGCCGCCAACACTTCTCATACAAACACCGGAAACTAGTTACGACTCCTGGACAGAGGGCAAGGCAATTGATAGGCCGAGAGGGTCAATTAAGTATCCCAATGTGCGGTAGTATCTTGTCTTGGATAACATACACATAACTCAGTTCTTAAGGACGGTCCCAATGAGACAACCCACCATGTACTCCTACATGACCTCTCATCGCTACCTTTACCAAATCGTGTTCACACACTTAGCTCTCACACAGTAGGACATGAACATTGCCATTCCGATTCATCACCCGGATGGATCAGACCCGACACGACATGACTCTAAGCATAGCAGGCTCAGTAAGTAAGAAAGCATGGATGAGTAAGCACAACAAGGCTCAAGCAATTGCTACTCATGCTAAGTGGTTTCAACTATTTACCGTGGCAAAGACAGGTCATGCAGAGGAATGGGTTCAACTACCGATAACATGTAACAATTGAATCATGATTGTCCTAATGCAATAAAAGAGAGTAGGAGCGAGAGAGTGGGTTCATATCAATATGCTCAAGGGGGGTTTGCTTGCCTGATAGTCGTGAAGATATACTTCTCTTCATTAGTGTCATCGTTCACATCATCGGAACCATCGTCTATCGAGAAGGATCAAGCACCGACAAACAGGAAGACGGAACACATTCAATGTGATGCAACAATGATGATGCATGAAATGGCATGTTAAATTACTGATGTTAGCTTGCTCAAACATGCATGATCATGGCATAAACAAATTCTTTGGATTTTTTGATCATTTTTCGTATATAAATTATTTTCATCTGATTTACAGATTATTTTCTATGAATTTTATAAGTTTTAGACATTTTCTGGAATTTCCTGAATTATTTCTATTATAAAAACTGATTACTGCGTCAGCCTGGCGTCATCATGACGTCAGCAGGTCGGCTGACCTGGTCCACGTCAAACTTGGCATGCAGGGCCCACATGTCAGTGATAATGGATATTTAATCAGTGTTAATTAACTTAATTATTAAACTAACAGGTATTGGGGCCCACTGTTAGAGGCTGGGGGGTTACTTAGCGGCTAATTAAGCCCTAATGGCGTCGCCACGTCACTCGCCGGAGGTCAGCCAGCGGCGACCATAGGAGGCGGCGGTGGCTCGTCGGACTTGCGCTTCTGGTGGCCATCTGGTGCGCTGGGGGCACCGAAAGGTAGCCCGTGCACGCCCGCGTCCAATGGGGGTAACAGGAGGGCTCGGGGCCACTGGGGTTGAGGCCGACGTCGAGCTGAGCGGCGGCCGGAGGTTTCGGGTCTGGTGGAATCGGGTTAGAGCATGAAACGGCCATGGGGACGGGTGGAAGAGGGAGAGGCTCACGACGGTTCGCTTGGTGCGGCCATCAAGCTCGGGTGCCTTCAGGACAGAGCGAATCGCCGGCGGTGGTCAATAGAGCCGGAGGTCGGGTCCGGGGGAAGAGGAAGCAGAGGGAGAGGGAGAATGGGCTCGGGGGGGGGGGGGGGAGAAGGAGCTCCACGCGTCTCCGAGACAGGCTAGAGGGCGCGGAAGTCACAGGATAGCGCGAAGCAGGAGGTGGCCGCACCTCCTGTGCGTGCGCCATGCCCCCGTCCTCCTGGCAGAGGAGGAAGATGACCTCCTCGCCCCTGGGCTGGGCCTCTTCTCACTAGGTAAAGCCCAGGTAACTATTTCCCTTTTTTGTTTTTCTATTTTGTTTCATTTTGTTTTGATTTGATTTCAACATCTAATAATTTTATAAAACCTTTTTGAAAATATATATGTGGTCTGTTAGAATATATTCAGAACCACTTACCAACTTTCAGAATTTTTGGATCAATATTTCTATAATTAGTAAATATAATCCAATGCAAATAATTGTTTGATTGATTCATAAGCCCATTATAAAATGTTTCTATGATTCTAAAAATATTGGTTTAGATTTCCCCTGTTGCCAATATTTTCACAAAAGAACAGGAACATTTTCTTGGACTTATTTGAGGAAATTTTATGTTGGTCATTTTCAGAACTTTGCTGATTTATTAAATTTTCCAAAATGTTTGTGAAAATATAGTTCACCCCTGGCATGTTGTTGCCAACATTTATCAAAGAGGGGGGGGGGACATTTTTAGAGAGCATTTTGAATCATTGAAAATTCAATTGTTGGAATTTTGTTTATTCAATGAGGTGCTAGGGTTTGACATCCCCATTTCAAATTCAGTTGAATTTAAACATGATGACATGAAGCACATGCTGATGTTGATGCAAACAATTTCAAGCAAATTCTAGGGCTGTGACAATCATCATGTAACTAACTCCTTAGTCACTTTGCTTGCAAGCTTGTTGTGATGTTGTATTACCGAGAGGGTCCAGAGATACCTCTCCGTCATACGGAGTGACAAATCTCAATCCGGATCCATGTCAACTCAACAAACACCTTTGGAGATACATATAGAGTACCTTTAGGATCACCCAGTTACATTGTGACGTTTCATACACACAAGGCATTCCCTCGAAGGCTGGGAGTTGCATGATCTCATGATGGAAGAAACATGTATTTGACAAATAAGAAAGCAATAGCAATAAACTGAACGGTCATATGCTATGCTAACGGATGAGTCTTGTACATCACATCATTCTTTCAATGATGTGATCCTATTATAAAATAAGAATTCATGTCTATCGATAGGAAATCTTAATCAACGAGCTAGTCATGTAGAGGCTTACTAGGGTATCCACACATGTATTTAAGGTTTTTGGTTAATACAATTGTTGCATGAATAATAAACCTTTATCATGATTAAGGAAATATAATAATAACCACTTTATTATTGCCTCTAAGGCATATTTCCAACAGTTTTTTAGGCAACTCTTTTTGTGTGCAGGACTTTGGATTAGGCGACTTATTATATTGGGTTTGTCGAGAAACACACTGCACATCCCGTTTGTGCGGCAACTACGTCGTGCGGTGGTAGGGGACTATGTGCGATTAACTTAGGGTTGTGGGGGGTACTTCGATGTGTGAGGTTTAGGATGATAGACTATGGGCACATGGACGGGCGGCTACAAGGAGGTGGGAGGCAACTCAGTTCACCTCTGAGGGTTGGTTTTCCCCCTTTTGTCTTCGGTCTGGTGAGCCAACTCCATGTTTTTTCTTCGGCAGCTCGTTTTGTGTGCGGGATTTTGGATTGGATGACTTGTTATATTGGGTTTGTTGAGAAACCAACTGCCCAGCCCCTTGTGCGGCAACTATGTGGTGCAGCGGTAGGCGACTATGTGCGATTAACTTAGGGGTGTGGGGGACTTCAGTATTTGAGGTTTTAGGACGAGAGACTATGAGAACATGGATGGGCGGCTACAAGGAGGTGGGAGGCAACTTAGTTAACCTCTGAGGGTCGGTTTGCCCCCTTTTGTCTTCGGTCGGGTGAGCCAACTCCATGTTTTTTCTTAGGAAACTCATTTTGTGTGCGGGATTTTGGATTGGACGACTTATTATATTGGGTTTGTCGAGAAACCAATTGCCTACCCCCCTTGTGCGGCAACTATGTGGTGCGGTGGTAGGCGATTATGTGCGATAACTTAGGGGTGTGGGTGGACTTCGGTGTGTGAGGTTTTAGGACGAGAGACTGTGGTCACATTGAGAGGAGGATACAATGAGGTGGGAGGCAACTTAGTTCACCTCCGGGGGTCGGTTCGTCCCCATTTGTCTTCGGTCGGGTGAGGCTACTACATGTTTTTTCTTAGGCGACTTGTTTTGTGTGTGGGTTTTTGGATTGGGTGACTTATTATATTGAGTTTGTCGAGAAATCCACAGCCTACCCCTTGGTGTGGCATCTATGAGGTGGGGTGGTAGGCGACTATGTGCCATTAACTTAGGGAGTTGGGGGCGACTTTAGTTTGTGAGGTTTTAGGCCGAGAGAGATACTTGGTGACTATGGGCACATGGGTTAGCGGCTACAAGGAGGTGAGAAGCAATTTAGTTCACCTTCGGGGGTCGGTGACTATGTTATGTGGTGGTAGGCGACTCTGTGCCATTAATTTATGGGTGTGCGTTCGACTTTAGTGTTTGAGGTGTTTGGTTAAGAGGATTACTTGGTAACTACAGGCACATGGACGGGCGGCTAGGCAGAAACATAAGGCAGGTAAAACGTTATTTTCCATACTTGCTATCTCTCTGTCTTGCCTACAAAGAAAAAATATCTCTAATTTTGTTACAAAGGTGACAATGTTCATTTTAGTATAGCGAGCATGTCACGAAATGTGGTGTGAGAAAATGAGTTCTTTGAACATGTTCAGAACCAAAATTGAGTGGAAAACATTGTCCCTCCAATCATATCTTCTAGGGACATCTTAATGGTGTGGTTGTATTAAGACGTAAAACATGAAAATATTATATATAAATCCCTTCGCGATATTCATACCAAAAAATGTAGAAAAAATGTATCTGATGAAGACCCCAAAAATGTGGAAAATACTTGCTACACTGTAGGGGATCGAGCTCTTAAAATTGCGGAAAAAGAAGAAGAATGAAATGGTGCTATATGGCAAAAGTAGCATCAGATACTAATAGATACTCAGGTGGCGAAACGAAACACGAACTACAAAAAATATATTCTTAGTTCAGTTTGTAGGCTGCTGGGACCCTTCAATGGTAAGTACTAACTATTGCTTATCTAAACATAAGTAGGCAACACATTACTTTGCCTACTTATCTCTCTTTGTACTATTGCCTACTTATCTCTCTCTGATGGTGTGACTTCCTACATATATTTCTAATTCACAGTAAAGAGGCCAACACATATTCAGAAAATGTGCAATATAGAAGATGCCTACATATATTCAAGATTGTACATTGAAGACACTTACAAAAAAATTTGAATGTACATTTAAAATGCCTCCAGATTTTCTGAATGCACCATAAAAAGATGCCTACATGTAAAAATGCAGTATAAAGATGCTTACATGTAATCTGAAATGCACAATAAAGATGCTTACATATATCTCAATGTCCCCAAAAAATGCCTACAAAATGTTCTGAATGTACAATTACCATGCCTGCATATATTCTAAAATGTATAGTTAAGTTGCCTACATATGTCCACAAATTTATACTATAAAAGTTTTTGAGTATACAAATGTAAAATACCATATATTAGGTACTACTACTCCTATAAGTACATACAAACACATTATAACATTGCATTTTTCAGAAGCAATGATGGGGTTATTACCCCTGGGTAGGCCAAAGCAACGGGGTTCCCCTCCCCGCTTTGAATAAAAAGTATATGACAGTTGGCGTTGTCCACGACCGGTTGGAGCACAGCCGGCTGTAGCAATCGTTGGCTGGCCCATGAACGGCTGGTCGAGGAGCCGACTCGACCCCCGGCCGGCTGGGCGCGGTCGGCTACCTCCGGGCCGCCTCCTCCATTGACCCCAGGGCGGACATGCAACGTCCCGTCCCTCTGCACATGGGTACGGCGACATGATGTGACTGCCATGACGGGCGACATTGTTGCCAAAGTGGATGCTGACACACAGGTGCGCATGGCTATAGTCTGGCCGTCCAGGCCGCTGACCTTGGCGATAGCGACCGGGCGGGGAAACAGTGTCGGCACGCCCCCGCCCACTCGATTACCTGCCCCGGCTACAGTGCAGCCGGCCGTACCGAAGACTTCGGCCGGTTGGCACTAAACGACGCCTCCCGGGCGGCCCGTGCCGTGGCAGGTGGGCGAGGGCCAATCGCGAAGCCGTATGGCGGGCCCCAGCAGGCGACGGGACCGCACAACCGGTGGACCCTACAGGCGATGAGACGGCTCAAAGGGCGGGGCCCCTTGGTCAGCCGGAGAGGCTGCCAGCCGGGTCCCCCCACCTTTGTACCCTAGGAATAATCTAAGCCGGGGGGTTGGCCTATAAACCCCCCCGAGCTCCCCATGCAATGGGAACGGACAACTCTCACGCACACACCCACGGGACACTTCCCACACTCTCACACTTGGTAGAGGAGAAAGGCGAGCCGACTGCTCCCTCTTCCTCCTCTAGACTCAGCTCCAGGAGCAACCTTGTAAAGACACCCATCCATCAAACTAGACCAAGCAGGACCTAATCCCGCACGGAGGGCGTCCCACGGAGGGCCTTGAACCTGGGTACATCGTGTGTCACCACCGCTTGTACCTAATCCCACACCCGGAGCCCGTCGGCGTCCTCCAGCCCCAACCACCTACGATAAGCCTACCCATGGCATCTGTCGTCAGAAAACGATGACAGTTGGCGCCCATCATGGGGCCGTGCGCGGCGCCGACCGGATTCATGCTCCAGGCGGGACCCCTCATCATTCCCTGCTGTCGCCGCACGCCCAGGCGAAACCGCGGGCTCATGGGGCTTGCTCCGGCATGCCCTGCGGGCAGCTCCATCAACCTCACGCTTGACATTGACGCGCTCACTGAGCGTTTCGGTAGGCTCACCCTCGCCGAAGCTCCGACCACTAATGAGTACCCCAGCCAGGTGCTCGTCTACGCCGGTCCGTCCACGGCTGTGGGCGCACTTGCTGCGACCCAGTCCAGCAGATCCCACAATTGCATGGGGGCAATGACCATCATCTCCGCCACCTCCTCCGAACATGCGCGGGCCGAGGCTGACGCCGCCACGGCCCGCGTCGGCACGTCCGACCCGCTCGATGCGGCCCTCCGGGGCTTGAGCACCCCTATTGCCCTGACGGCAAACCCCGATGCTACAGCGGCTAAGCTCGAGGCGGCTCGCCACGTCCAGTTCAAGGATGCCACTGCCCTCGTGGCCACGCGGCGCCGCATGGAGGCTGCACAGCGGGAATACACTTCCGCCTACGGTCTCACCTCGGCTGGCACTAAGCCCAGCCGGCGTGGGGCTGTGCGTGACCGCGGTCGCGTGGTCGCCGAAATCCTGGGCGGCAAGATGCCCGTCTACGACACCCCCGCAGCCAACCTGTGGGCCCTCAAGGTAGCCTACGAGGATTTGGCTACCTTGAGGGCTAAGAACGTGCCGCCCGCGAGCGTCACATCAAGGACCTCATCGACGCCGCTGACACGCAGCAGCACCTGCTCACGGCTGGTGGTGCCGCCTCCGAAGGCCCCCGGCCCGAGCGCGAGGGCACGGGGACTGCTGGCCGTCAGCCAGCTCAACACTCCTGCTCCCCTCGCGTCTCCGGCCGCCGGGTCGAAGCAAGCAACCCCCGGCCCTCTCAATAGCTGGGGAGCGAGCAGCCGGCTGTTAACAGCCGGCGCACCAACAACCCGCCTCGTAGCGGTCGCCACTAGGCACCGGCGGCCGGCAGCTGACGCAACCGCGGGCACACTCTGCCCCCACTGCGCGAGCCGGAATGATCAATTCCGCCCGTCATCCACCCCGAGCTCTCGACCCAGATCGGGCCACGCGTCCCCTACAGTGATAATGATGCCCGCAACCGCATCGACCAACTCACGCAGTCTACCCTCCTCGAAAAGGAGGTCTCGATCGACCCGGCCTGTTTCGGCCCTCGGATCCGCAACGAGCCGTTCCAAACCGGCTTCACGCTCCCCCTGAAGTACAACGGGGCCGCCAAGCCCGAGGACTAGCCGATCAACTACACCACCGCGGTCGGCATCGCCAGGGGTAACAAGCGCGTAGCCGTTCGCTGTGCTCCCCTCATGTTGACCGGCTCGGCCCGCACCTGGCTCAACAACCCGGCGGCCGGCAGCATCAACACTTAGACGGACTTCGAAGAAGCCTTCATCCGCAAGTTCACCAGCACCTACAAGCGGCCTGGCCACCCCTGTGAACTCGCCATGTGCATTCCGGGGCGGACGAGTCCCTCCGCGACTACCTCACTCGATGAACCGAGCTCCGCAACTCCTGGGAGGGGGTGCACGAGGTACAAGCCATACAGTACTTCATCGCAGGCTGTCAAGACGGCAACCCCCTCAAGAACAAGCTTCCGTGCTCTGATCCGGCCACACTCGCCGAGCTCATGACCAAGGCGGACAAGTACGCCACGGCTAATTCAGCCATCTAGGTCAAGACGACCCCGCCAGCCAAGGCGACAATGACACCGGCAATGTCCTGGCTGGCTGTCGACAACCGGCAGCCGCAGAACAACAAACGCAAGAACGACCAGCCGGATCCTTCTACAGGAGCCGGCAGGTCGGCACCATCGAGGAGCAGGAGCTGGCTGCCCAGTCTTCCAGCTAGCGGCAACGCACTAGCAAGGCTGCGTGGCAGCCGAAGCTCAGCTTCGAGTAGATGCTCGACCTCCCCTGCAAGAACCACTCAGGGGTCAAACCCTCTACGCACATGCTCCGGTAGTTCAGCTTCTCACAATGATTGGCCCGGGGGACGGTCTTCCGACTCCTCCCGCGCCGCCCGCCCGCCCGCCGACCCCGGTCCCAGCTGTCGCCCCGGCGTCGGCTCCGGCTCCGGCCCAAAACGACGGTCATCTTCACGACCAGTTCCCTAACCAGGACAGTTGCTACATCGTCTTCACCAGTGAAGAGACGAGCAAACATGCTCAACGCCGGCTCCATCGTGAGATTAACGCCACCATGCCAGCAACTCCCCAGTTCATGCACTGGTCGGAGAAGCCGGTCACCTGGAGCCGGGCAGATCATCCCGCTATGATGCCGAGTCTCGGCAGCTACGCCCTGGTCCTCGACCGCACCATCGCCACTGAGAAGCGCACCTGCCACTTTTCACGGGTGCTAGTAGATGGTGGCAGCAGCATCAACATCCTTTACCTTGACATGATGCGCAAGCTGGGGCTGAAGACAGAAGACCTACAGGCGAGCCGGACGGTTTTCCATGGCAGCGTGCCTGGGAAGTCCTGCTCCCCTGTCGGCAAGAACGCGCTCGACATCCTCTTCGGTGGACCCGGCCACTTCCGGTGTGAGCCGGTGCTGTTCGAGGTCGTGTGCCTTGCAAGTACCTAAGATGCACTGTTGGGCCGACCGGCCCTTGTCAAGTTCATGGCGGTCCCCCATTACACCTACCTCAAGCTCAAGATGTCGGGCCCCAAGGGAATCATCACCATCATGGGTGACTACAAGATGTCGATTGAGTGCGCTCGAGACGGCAGCCGGTTGGCCGAGGCCCTGGAAATCACCGAGGAGAAGCGGCAGCTCGACCGGCTCATGGCCTTTGCCACCAGCCAGCCGGCTGTGCTGGCTCCCCCCTCACAGTCCGTCGGTGAAGACTCCTTCCATCCATCCAAGGAAAGCAAGAAAATCGCGCTCGACCCTGCCAACCCCGCTCAGTGCATCACCATCGGCTCCCGCCTCGACAACCAATAGGAAGGCGAGCTCGTCGACTTCCTCCGTGAAAACCGGGACATCTTTGCATGGTCCCCCAAGGACATGCCGGGTGTTCCGAGGAAGTTCGCCGAGCACAAACTACACGTCCGACCGGACGTCAAGCTGGTCAAGAAACCCCTACATTGTTTCTCCAAGGAGAAGCGGCATACTACAGGAGAAGACATCACCCGGCTGCACGCGGACGGGTTCATCATGGAAGTTTTCCACCCGGACTGGCTGGCCAACCCAGTCCTGGTGCTGAAGAAGAACAAGACCTGGCACATGTGCATTGACTACACCAGCCTGCACAAGGCATGCCCCAAGGACCTATTTGCCCTGCCGCAGATCGATCAAGTCATCGACTCCATGGCCGGCTGCGACTTGCTGTCCTTCCTGGACACCTACTCCGGCTACCACCAGATCAAGCTGGATCTGGAAGACCAACTCAAGACCTCCTTCATCACACCCTT
Source organism: Hordeum marinum (assembly GCA_022496015.1). Lineage (NCBI taxonomy): Eukaryota > Viridiplantae > Streptophyta > Magnoliopsida > Poales > Poaceae > Hordeum > Hordeum marinum. The sequence continues at coordinate 410,918,114 of CM039678.1, read as the reverse complement.
CGGGGCCTACTGCTACATCACCATGTCCTTTGGCCTGAAGAACGTAGGCGTCACCTTCCAGTGGTGTATGCAGAAATGCCTCCTACCTCAGATATGTAGGAACATCCACGTCTACGTCGACGACATCGTCGTCAAAACCAAGAAGCACTTCAGCCTCCTCGATGACCTTCGAGAGACCTTCGCGAACCTGCGCTAATATAAGATCATAGTCAACCCGGAGAAATGCATTTTTGGTGTCCCCGCCGGCCAGCTCCTGGGTTTCTTCGTGTCCACCTGCGACATCGAAGCTAACCTAGAGAAGATCAGCGCAATCGAGCGCATGCCCAAGCCAACCCGGCGCCGCGACGTCCAGAAGTTCACCGGCTGCCTCGCCTCGCTCAGCCGGTTCATCAGCTAGCTAGGGGAGAAAGCCTTGCCCCTCTATGGGCTCCTTCGTAAGACGGCTTTGGTCGAGCCGGGTGACACCAAGAAGTCGGGCATTTTCGATTGTCCCGACAAGGCGGACGAGGCCTTCCGTGGCCTCAAGAAGGCTCTCACCCGCACGCCCATCCTAGCTGTGTTGGCTGAGAAGGAACCCTTGCTCGCCTACATCGTGGCGACCACTCATGTCATAAGCGTCGTCTTGGCGGTCGAGCGGCCAGAGAAGGGCAAGTCCCTGCCGATCCAGCACCCTGTCTACTACCTTAGCGAGGTCCTCTCCGCGTCTAAGCAGAACTACCCCCACTACCAGAAGATGTGCTACGACATATACTTCGCCGCCAAGAAGGTCAAGCAATACTTCCAGGAGCATACCATCACCGTGGTGAGCTCGGCCCTGCTCGGCGAGATCATGAGCGCCCGGGACTCCACCAGCCGGATCGCCAAATGGGTCATCGCCCTTGCCGATCACGAGATCCGGTACGAACCTCGCACCGCCATCAAGTCGCAGGCATTGGCTGACTTCCTCATCGATTGGGCGGAGACCGAGTTCGTGTTGCCTCCCCCAGATTCCACACATTGGCGCATGGATTTCGATGACTCCAAAATGAGGACCGACCTGGGTGCCGGCATAGTCCTCTCCTCCCCGAAAGGTGACCATCTCATGTAAGACCTCCAGATCCACTTTGCCGCCTCCAACAACATGGCCGAGTACGAGGCCATAGTCCATGGCCTCCAGCTCGCAGAGCAGATCGACATCAGGCGCATTCTATGCTTTGGCGACTCCGACCTTGTGGTACAGTAGGTCTCTAGCGAATGGGATGACAGGGACGCCAACATGGCCAGCTACCGCTTCCTCGTACAATAGCTCACCGACTCCTTCGAGGGCTGTGACTTCCACCACGTCCCACGGGCAGACAACAAGGCGGCCGACGCGTTAGCAAAGATCGGCTCCACCCGACAGGCCATCCCAGTCGGCATCTCCCTCGAGCGGCTGCTCAAGCCGTCGATCAAGCCTTCCCTCGAATCAGAATCCATCTTCGTGCCGGCAGACGCCGCCGGCTCATCGACGACTCCGGTTGTCCCTTCGGCATCTTCGCCACCGGCACCCTCAACCTTGGCCGCCTTGCCGGCACCAGCTGAGCCGGCTGCATCCGAGGCCACCGGCTCCAACTACGTGGTTGTCATGATGACAATCCACCAGCCGGCCTCGAGGGCTGGCGAGCCGGTCTCGGGGACTGCCGAGCCGGTCCCAGGGACTGATCATCTAGGCCCGGGGGCTCCCGAGACGGCCCCCGTCTCGACCCCCTCTTGGGCACAGCCTACCCTGGCATTCCTTCTACGCGTCGAGCATCCCCCGGACAAGGCTATGGCAAGGCAAACTAAGCGTCGGGCCTCGGCATATAACATCATCAACAATGAGCTCATCCATTGTAGCACCACCAGCGGCTTTCAGCGGTGCGTCGAGCCGGAGAAGGGTCTGGAGATCCTCCTTGACATCCACCAGGGCGAGTGCGGGCATCATGCCGCCTCCAGGACCTTGGTGGCCAAGGCCTTCTGCCACGGCTTCTACTGGCCCATTGCTCTCGAGGCAGCCAAGAAATTGGTCGACGAGTGCGAAGGCTGCTAGCGCTTCAGCACGTAGAGCCACCTGCTGGCATCGACCCTCTAGACCATCCCCCTCTTGTGGCCCTTTGCCGTCTGGGGGCTGGACCTGGTGGGTCCCTTCAAAACCGCACGAGGCAGCATGACACATTTGCTAGTGGCTGTTGACAAATTCACCAGGTGGATCGAGGCATGACCAATCAAGAAGCTGGACGGCCCCACGGCCGTCTGGTTCATCGAAGACATCACGCTTCGCTACGGCGTCCCTCACAACATCGTCATCGACAATGGCATGAACTTCGCCAAGGGCGCGCTCGTGCGTTTCTGCTCCAAGCAAGGAATCCGGCTCGATCTGGCCTCCGTTGCTCATCCACAGTCAAACGGCCAGGTCGAGAGGGCAAACGCCTCATCCTGTCCGGCATCAAGCCCCGGCTTGTGACACCGCTAGTAAGGTCAGCCGACTGCTGGGTCAACGAGCTACTGGCTGTCCTTTGGAGTCTTAGGACCACCCCAACCGATCAACTGGTTACACGCCCTTCTTCCTTGTGTACGGGTCCGAGGCGATCATCCCCACCGACATCGAGTTCGACTCGCCTCGGGTTGCCCTCTACACGGAGAAGGACGCAAAGGAGGCAAGAGAAGACGACATTGACTTACTTGAAGAAGTTCGCGAGCTGAACTTGAGCCGGCCGACAATCTACCAGCAGAAGCTTCGTCACTACCGCAACAAGCGGATCCGGCCGCTCTCCTTTCATGAAGGGGACCTGGTGCTTAGTAGGATCCAGCGGATAGCTAGACAACACAAGCTGTCCTCCCCATGGGAGGGCCCGTTCATCGTCTGCAAGGCGTTGCACAACAATGCATACTACCTAATAGATGCCCAGAAGCCGCAGAAGCGCAAAAGAGACGCCTCCGGCGAGGAGACCGAGCGCCCATGGAACGTGGTGCTCCTCCGTCTGTTTTACTACTAAAAGGACCAGTGTATGTATGTATCCCTCCCCCTTTCGGGCTTATGAATGCAATGGGTGCCCCAGGCCGGCTCTTGGGGCACACCCTTTTTGTTTCCCTGGAAGGTCTCCTCACTCACCGGCTCCCCGACCCGGCTCCCGGGCCTGGGGGCTCGTCGGCTTGTCCTAGGTCCCCTCTCCCAAAAATTGACCAAGTAATGTGAGCCGAGCAAGCCCTCCCACCCCTCCCAGCTATAGATCCGGCTCCCGGCTATCCGGCTGATGGGGCCTCGGGGCGGCAAAGCTTAGCACACACGAAAGATCGATCGCAAAGGAGATGCTGGCTAGGTCCAGCCGGACCACCGCCTCGCCTCTGCCACTCTACTTATCCAAAAAACTCTCGTGGTTCCTAAGTTCAGAACCGGCTCCCTTGAGGTGGACGCCCCGACCCAGCTACAGACCGGCTCCCGGCTATCGGGCTGGCGGGGCCGAAACCAAAGGGGAAAAGGGGCAAAACAGACGGAACCAAAGGGGTAAAAAAGGGTAAGGATGAGCAGGCACGCGCGATAAGGCAAACACATTAGATATTCATGTTGGATATATGCCCTAGAGGCAATAATAAATTAGTTATTATCATATTTCCTTGTTCATGATAATCGTTTATTATCTATGCTATAATTGTATTGATCGGAGACTTAGATGCATGTGTGGATACATAGACAAAACCATGTCCCTAGTATGCCTCTAATAGACTGGCTCGTTGATCAAAGATGGTTAAGGTTTCCTAGCCATGGACATGAGATGTCATTTTGATAACGGGATCACTTTGAGGCTCGTAGCTCAGTGAGCCTCCTCTTCTCGTCCCGCTGGGTGGCCGCGTGCTCGCGGGCCAGCCGGCTGGCGGCGTCCGTCGGGTCCACCGCCGACTCCCCTTCGTGGAGCTCCATAGGGTCCCTATGGTGCACAAGGGTGAATCACCCGCCGGCTCGCCACCGGAAGGAAACACACGCAAGGAAAGGAGGGACGCTTACCTGGTGACGACGGGCAAAGCCCGCTTGGCGAGTGCCAGTGGCTTTCGGGCGGCCACCTTCACCTCTTATGAACTGGCGGCAGGGCCGCCGGCTCCTCTTGAGCCGGCCTCTTCGCCCGGATGGCGGCTTAGGCCGCCGGGGCTTGAGCCGACCAGTCCTTGCTCCGCCCACGCCGGCCCTGCTGAACTGAAGGGGGAGGCGTGTTCAAGATCGTCACATCATCATCATCATCATCATCATCATCGTTCCAGTCCCTGATTGTGGGACCAATAGGGAACTCAACAGCTCCGCTGGGCCCGCCGGCTCGCGGGTTGGCCGGCTCCTCAACCCCTCCCGAGGAGTCAACCCCCTCTTCGGGTGGGCCTCCCTGCTCGTAGTCTTCGGAGTCAGAGTGGTCGTGCTCCGCCTTGAAGATTTGAGGGTGCATGCCGTCTGGTGTGTTTTGTCGAACGAGCAGCTGCGGTCAGCATGGCGAAGTAAGGTCCATTGCCGACCGCTGGCTGGAAAGAATCAAATGAAAAAGGGCCGCCCCGACGAGAATGTACTAGGGGGAACGGTTTATGCGGTCATACATCTCCATGTCGAATGTCCACGACGGTGGTGCCAGCTTCAACATCGTGATGGCATTCACCCGCGTCGCCACCTGAGCAGGCGTCAGGTCGACAGTCGTCAGCCAACAGGGGTCCCAGCGGTCGGACATGTCACAGATCCGGTGCGGCCTCAACTAGAGAGGTAACACCCTACACGAGATGAAGGACGCCACTAGATCAGAGGCGACCAACCCCTCAGCGCTCTTCAGCCGCGTGAGGCGGCCGAGTTCTGCCAGAGCCACTCCGCGTGGGGCAGCTCCCAGCTAGTTCGCCCCGAAGGACTGCGCGTTGACGAACGCCGATAGCCGGATGTAGTCCAGGTTTGGGTGGACGTTCTTCGCGTAGAAGAATGTCTGATGACACCCCTTGACGGAATCAATGAGAGAGAAGGGCGGGAAGCACGCGGTGCCGCGGTAGCACACCGTCGTGCCCCCGCAGGCACTGCTCTTCAGCGACTTAAGGTAGAAGAGGGCATTGAAGAAGTCGAGAAAGGGTAGGACTCCCAGGTACCCCTCACACAGCGTCACGAAGCCGGCAAGGTAGAGGATAGCGTTGGGGGCCAAGTGGTGCGGCTGAAGGTCGAAGGTGGCCATGAGCAACTGGAAGAAGTGGCTCACCTAGAGCCCGAAACCACGGGTAAAGTGCTAGAGGAAGACGACATGCTCCCCTAGCTGCGGCGCCGGCACCACCTCGTTGCCCGGCGTGCGGGCGATCACATGCTCCACCGGCGGCAGCATACGTGCGCGGCGGAGGTCCGCGATGGCCTCCTCGATGATGACATATCCGGCCCACCTTCCTCCGCGTCTGTCGGCCATTGCGATGGAGTGACAGCGTGCATGCGCGCTTGAGAGCTCAGGAGCGGTGTTGCGTGAGGGGGCGAGGAAGGCAAAGGGGGTGTGGGTAGCTCCGCCCCTGCCCTTCCTCCCCTTTTAAATGGGGAGTTCATGACCGGGGGACGTGGGGATTAACTGCGCCCATTCCCCAGGAAACTCCACGCACGAGTGGGCGGCTTGGGCCGCAACGGCCGCTTCGGGGCGCAGAGGATCCTGGCCTGCGCCACGAGGCCTACTTGGCTACGCCCATGGCCTAGCGGGCTAGGCCTAGGGCGACGTCCCGTCTGCCCATGTGCGCGGGGCCTGCAACATCATTACTTGACACGTGGCGCGCGGCGGGCCGGCTTGGGTCCCAGGGCGACGCGCCAGAACCCGAGGTGTCTGGTCCAACTGCCAACCCGGTTGGCCTTTTGGCTTCACACCGGAGACGGGCACCGCTAGGGGGAAGCCGCCGGCTCCCCTCCGTCTGCTAACGTGGGCCCCTGCCGGATTTGGGGACTACTGACGGGGTTATTACTCCTGGGTAGGCCAAAGCAACGGGGTTCCCCTTCCCACTTCAATGAAAAAGCATACGACAATTGGCATTGTCCACGACCGGCTGGAGCACAGCCGGTTGTAGAAATTGCTGGCTGGCCCACGGACGGCTGTCGAGGAGCCGGCTCGACCCCCGGCCGGCTGGTCACGGCCGGCAGCCTCCGGGCTGCCTCCTCCGTTGACCCCAGAGCGGACATGCAACGTCCCATCCCTCTACACACGGGTACGGCGACACGACGTGACCGCCATGACGGGTGACATTGTAGCCACAGTGGCTGCTGGCGCACGGGTGCGCATGGCTACAATCTGGCCGTCTAGGCTGCTGGCCTTGGCGATCGCGATCGGGCAGGGAAATAGTGCCGACACGCCCCCGCCCACTTGATTACCTGCCCCGACATGGCTACAGTGCAGTCGGTCGTACCGAAGACTTCGGCCGACTGGCACTAGACGATGCCTCCCGGGCGGCCCGTGTCGCGGAAGGTGGGCGAGGGCCAATCGCGGAGCCGGTTGGCGGGCCCCAGCAGGCGACGGGACCGCACAACCGATGGACCCTACAAGCAACGAGACGGCTCGAAGGGCGGGGCCCCCTGGTCAGCCGGAGAGGCTGCCAGCCGGGTCCTCCCACCTTTGTACCCTAGGAATATTGTAAGTCGGGGGGGTTGGCCTATAAAACCACCCGAGCTTCCCATGCAACAGGGACGGACAACTCTCACGCACACACCCACGGGACACTTGCCACACTCTCACACTTGGTAGCGAAGGATGGCGAGCCGGCTGCTCCCTCTTCCTCCTCTAGACTCAGCTCCAGGAGCAACCCTGTAAATGCACCCATCCATCAAACTGGACCAAGCAGGACTAGGGGTATTACCTCCCACGGAGGGCCCTGGACTTGGGTACATCGTGTGTCACCACCGCTTGTACCTAATCCTGCACTCGGAGCCCGTCGGCGTCCTCTAGCCCCAACCACCTACGATAAGCCTACCCATGGCATCTGTCGTGAGAAAACAATGACAAGCAATTTGTGATGCTATGTTCTACTTTGTTTGTCAATTCAAGTGATTTGCTCATTTGTAGAGAAATCTGCATATGATAAATAGATCTTTATCATACTATCGACTGCTAATTACCTTATAAATATCATGTAGGACTACTCCCAGTATGGAAACTAAAGCAATGAATATGCGTCAAACAACTGTGATGCTCTGTTCTCTCAGGGTATTTCCTTGATTTGTATTGAAAATCTGCGTATATGCTACCTAGTAAATCTTTCTCGTCCTAAGTACCTGCTACAATGTGTGTCATATATATACATAGTTTAGTTACTAACCAAAAAAGTGGCAAAGGTTAGTGCCATCTTTGAATCTGCTTACTACTAGAAACACAACTGGTGTTTTCATGCCATGTCATGTCAAAACAATCTATAATTCTCTCACATATCTTACAATATTTAAAAGCTGATGCAGTATTTTGCTCCCCTGCTTGTGTTCATCTACTGATATTGTGGTCTACTGATGGAACACAAAACACATGATATTGCCTATGAACACAGAAATCCATGACAACTTTTATGTAGTGTTTTTCCTACTTATCTCTCTCTATGATTGCCTAAAAAAACTACCAAATTGTTGTTGCCTACATCCTGAAAACTATATGGCGTGTTTAGAAGTTGGTGCAGTGTGTTTAGATTTTCACATCACTATTAGCTAAACCTCCTCCGAGATCCTCTTGTGCAATCCAACTACCCTGAATTTAAACCAAAACCTACGAACTGGAAAATCCCCAAGAATAGCACCAATTTGGTGCTCATAGGAGAAACTGGCCTTGGGTCGTAGATACAGCAGGATCTCCTGTCTCCGGCCATCCATCAACTTGCGCAAACCACTAGCTCCCCCCACTTCCTTCTCTATCATCTCCCATCACGCCGCGACCCACCTCCCATCAAATTCTTGGAGTCCCCTGCCTCATGCTCGCTTCGCTAGTTTGTCGCCTCTCTACCACCAGGATCTCGAGGCGAAGCCCTAGCGATGAGGGATTTGGGGATTTCACTCCCGCCTTGTCGTCGAGCGGATATGGAATGGGTAAGGGAACGGGGAGGATTGGAAAAAATGATGTGGAAGGGAAGCGACAAAAACCACCGTCGTGTGACTATTCCTTTGATCGTCCCACCACCACGTGTCGCGATCTCAAACAAGGTGAACGGTTCAGGTGCGGCCGCTCCATCACGCTTGATAGCGCGCGTCGTCGAGCATTTGGGTTATAAAAATTATGCATCAATAGGTTGTACATATCCATATGAACATGTTACATATATCAATATAAAAGGAGTATCGCAACTCTAGTTTCATCATCTCATCAAGTCAATCAACTTAGGTCAAGTATTTCTTTTGTCACATGCACATACCAAGTTTTGTGAAATCATCTGAACATAGTTTAAGCAGGACCACCCAACTGTCCTTGACCGTGGACACAACTACTAGAATAGTTTTACACTCTACAAAGGTTGCCACTTTACCCATGAGACTCGGGGAATTTCCGTGTCATCCACGACTCGCGGTATATTGCACTTGAACAATGTCTTTCCCTTGGAAACAATAAAAAAGAGTCCATTCATTTGTACCCAGCCCTCATGATGTACATCTCAAGTACCATCCCTAAGGGGGCACAATGGTGTGCCCGATGTCTGTGAAAACAACCATAGTTGTCCATCAAGGCACGATCCCATATCGGGAGATTGGCTCGGCTCTCCTGCCACTATTAATGCGGGCTCTCTTCTAGCATCGATCAAAGTAATCAACAAATCCCCGTCCCATAGGGGGTATCATGGTCGTACATTTAAGGTTGGGGCGATCAGTAGATCTTAAATCTAATCCGTTTTTGAAACCCCACACACAACTTGCCTCGGTACACCACTTCTTTCTCAAGCGGTTACCTAGCTCATCATCACCCTCGGGCATTAGTCGCGCCCGATGGTTTTTCGTAAAGTCTTTGGTAAAACATTTTGCCTTCCATCTCATGCATATCCCGTCCCATTTGCGGAGCAACTACTTACATCTATCAACTTCCCAACCGCATAACTCTCAACGGAAAGTAGAGTCATGCACCATGCAAGTACCAAAGAGCAATGCAGGGGGTTGATTTGGAGTGTGAGAGGGCAATGGATGCGCTGAGAGAGGTACGTGGTGTCTTAAATAGTGAGGCTATGGTGCACCACGAGCTCTGCCCATGGGTGCCCATTGGATCGGTTGGCTGGCCGTTGGGATGGGCCAGTTGGAGTCTGGGGTGATCGAGGGCGTTGTCTATGTCGATGGGGAGGGAGAGAGAAGGGGGTGAGGCCCTGGTGCACACGCGTGTGATTCCATGAATTGGCTGAGCCAGCCGGCCATCAAGCATGCACTACAGGGTGAGAGAGAGGGAGAGAGAGGAGGCGTTTGACACAGTGGCGTGTCGCGGACATCAGGGTGCCTCGACTGGCACAAGGGGGAGGATCGAAGCGGTCTAGAAAGGAAGCATGGCATGGTGTCAACGCTCGTCCGTCTTGTACCACGCTCCAAAGCGGCTTTATGGCCAACATGGGTGTGTCCTGACGCGCTTTGGTGCGCCCACTTATGTCCCAAGGTTGCAGAAGGAATAAACAATATGGAGGGGAGCATTGTATGCTCTGGAAATTGCCAGGAGATATGGAGATTTGAGGGGGAGAGAGAGAGAGAGAAGAAGAAAATGATTGTCTAGTGAGGTGCAAGTGGGATTACACCCTATCAATGATGGAGCTGGCTGCTGGAATTGCTACTGGAGGTGGAGAGGGAATTGCTGGTGTTGTGGTAAAACGATGGGCTAAAGGAGAACACCTTGGGTTCCTCAATTATTGATCTCTAGATTTCACCAGAAGGTGTTTGTTATGGTTTTGGGCCAGATACATTGCTCTACTTGACATGGTACTTAACAGGAGTGAGTGGCATCACAAATTAACATTTCCCATAGATTTAAAGCTCAAATGGAGAAAGTGGCTAATGTAGTTTTTGCAAACCCTATAAATGGGCATCAACAGGTTTACTTAGACCTAGCTGGGCTAATCCATTCTCCTTGATGCACCACTTGGTTGAGTTGCATCATTAGGGGATTACAACATGTCCACAAGGTTTCAAAGCAAATGGTAACAGTTGGCAATGTGGAGTTGATCAAATTTGGTTCTAGACATAGAGGGTGTGGGGGCACTTTTGTGAACCAACACTATTTTGATTGAGATCAAACTCGGCAAGGTCATCACATAAGGCTTATGTGACTTGCTAGAATTTTCCTAGATTTATTTGACAATTTTTGTTATAGAAATATTTCAAATGCTTGAAATATAATGATAGGGTATTAGAGGGTTTTGTCCAATGTTTTGAACATGACCAAGTTCCAAAACTTTGGAAAATATGTGTCCAGTGAGTTTTCCTAAATTTTCTCAAATATTTTTGAAACATAAAATATTTTTTCCCTATAAAAGACCATTTTTCTCCTAAGAAAAATGCATTTAACTAAAATACAAAAATAACTTTGAAAAAAAATGTTTTTTTGGGTTTTTGGAAGTATTTTAGATAATAGGTTCCAAATAAAATCTTTGGGGGAAAACATTAACCCTAATTTGAGCACTTGTAGTATAAATCTCAATTCAAGGTTTCTTGAAAAACTAAATCAAATAAATGATTTTTGGGCCAAAATAATATTTTATAAAAATAGTTTTATATCCTATACAGATGGCATGATCGTTGAGAAAAGTTTTGGATCAAGGAGATGAGCTTTGAGGGTGGGAGAATATTTTTTTAATTAAAGCACAATAAAACAAACAAGCAAATTGCAAATCACTCAAGCATCACATGCACACACACAAAAATCTTGGTATAGGATTTTAAGCTTCATTAACATAGTGAAATTATACAAAACACAGGGTGTGACAACTAGTTCCTGATTTGCATCTACAAATCACACCACCGCCGTCGTCGCCATTGTGGATTGATCATTACTCTAATCCATCCACTATATTTTCTTTGGTTACACATATATCCATCCATCTAGACCAGTTATTACTAATCCTACTACATGTACACCTCCATAGTTATATATCTTTGGCCTTTCCTAATTCATCTGGATCAGATCAATCCTATTCCTCTAGCTTCTATACTATACGTATACTTCTTTGTTTCCGTTTTATTAGACACTCAATATTTCTTCCACATAAATTTTTAACGTAGTCTACTTATTGCACGGGTAGGTATGCATTGAAAGATCAGGGCAACTCACTAAATCGACTCAAAGCTATTTAAGTTGTATTAGAGAGCGCCAGGTTTATCACTGCATGTGATGTCGACCAGAAGCAAGCGTGATGAGGATAAGTTGTCGAAGGATGACGTGTCGACGCAATACGGTCCTGATTTGGACCCAGGGGTACGTTCTATGTTCAAGGATACATACCAGTACTTTGACAACCACATAAAGTCCCTCGACGAGACAATAACCAACGGGTTCCACGCCATGCAGGCAGCCCTCCGTCACCTAGAGGAGAGGACACCCGTTGCGGCTGCTCCGGCACGGGCACAACATGCCCTGTAGCGTAACCCCGCCTATAGATCCATGACATGGACGTCCGTAATAGGAGAGTCCGAGGATGGATCGGATGCTCGTGTTGACTTGCCTCACGGACCACAACTTGATGCTCGTCCCTATGATGATGGACCGAGGCGGCGGCATGACGAGGATGATGACAGAGGTATTGGTAGAATAAAAATTACTATACCTTTGTTCACAGGCAAGGCTAGTCCCGAGGAGTATCTTGAGTGGGAGATGTATGTGGAGTAGATTTTTTGTAACCACCGTTACTCCAAGGAGTGGAAGATTCGTTTTGCCTCGCTTGAATTTCCAGGTTACGCATTAATTTGGTGGGATCAACTCAAACGCAATGAGACACGACCTGAATCATGGCATGAGATTAAGCACACAATGCATGCTCGCTTTGTTCTAGCTTATTTTCACAAGGAGCAACACACCATGCTTCGGCGTCTTGTCCAAGGAGCCATGCTGGTGGATGAGTACTACCAAAAGATGCAAGTTTTGATGATTAGAACCAGCATGCACGAGTCTAATGATGCAACCATGACATCATTCTTTGAGGGACTACATGAAGATATATGTGACCGCGTTGATTTGATGTAGTATAATGATATGCACGAGCTTCTTCATCAATCAGGGCGTTCCAAGCGCTCGTCATGGCAAAGAAATTTTTCAAAGGTTGCTATAATTTCAGCATGGGGAGGTGTTCCTATTCGCATGAAGATGACAATGTCAAGCCATTTTCATTATATAGATCACTTGCCACCAATCATAAGGAGATGAGAAAAGAACCTATTACCGTGAGCAAAGTGGCTTCAAGGACTGATTCTAGTGAGTAGCTCGCTACGCGTACTAGTGAGATCATGTGTTACACATGAGGAGGTAGGGGCACAAACAAGTTGATTGTCTGAACAAGAGAGAGTCATCCTTGTTAATGATGGATTATTGTTACCGAAGAAAACACTGACTCAGAGTTTGATGAGCCCAAGCAACAGGAAAGTGAATTAAGTGATATCAAGTGTTATCCAATGTTGGACAGTAATTTTCCATCCATCACGGTGCAGTGAGCAAAAGAGGATCATCTTGAAAGCATTGGACAATGGTGGAAAAATATTTCAATCACATTGCAAGATCAAAAGTAAGTGTTGCAACTTGATTATTGATGGAGGGAGCTACACCAACATCATAAGCAAGCATGTGGTGGACGCTTTATGATTGAAGTCATGGCCACAACAGCAACCACATGGTATTGACTGGTTGTACAACTCCGAATGTTTGAAAGTGACACACAAGGTACGTGTAAACTTCAATATTGGCACATATTGTGACCATGTGATATGCGACGTTGTGCCAATGGATGTCTGTCAATTACAATTGGGTTGTCCGTGGAAATATAATCACGATTCTATACATGAGGGGAGGTCCAACACTTATGTGTTTCGAGATGTTGGCATCAAGCATGTGCTGCAGCTATGGGTAATAATGCTATCAAGATTGATCCTGCATTTGTTGTACACATGGAGATGCTGAAGAGTGCCCAGAATCCGAGGACGGTTTTGCTTGAAGGGGGGATGATGAAGCGATCACCATAGGTAATCTTGTAGTTCCTCCATTAGTGCTAAATAAGATACCTTTGGAACGTGACACTAATAGTGACGAAAATACACCAAAGTATATTGTGTCTGCATTACGTCATAGCAAGAGGTTACACTCAACAAATCAAAGAGGTATATTAGGCTCCATGACTTGCCCACATACTGATCAAGGAAGACAAAAGGCAAATGCTTTATTGAAGCCCCCAATGATCACCAAAATTATCATCGATGAGATACCTATTAAGTGGATCCCGTAGATGAAGTGGAGCCCTGTTTTAGAACTCCATGCAACTACTTGTACAAGTCTAACCAGAAAAGTAAGTTTACGTGAAGGTCTCCTAGTTCTTATTTGGTTGAACTAGTTTGTCCGAGGAGTGTCGTTGTTATATGCTTTATTGTATTTTCCTTGATGAGCCCGGTTTGTGTTTTACGAGCTTAGCCCATGTGCTTGTGTGTGCCTATAAATAAAAGCCATATGGCCATGTAAAAAGGAGGTTTTAGTTGGTCAAGAAAACTCAGAAACGACATGTGATGGAAGCGCCTCCATACTGGTGTGTCCCTATTTATGGTTTGATAATTGCATGTGTTTTGGCGACGTCGATCGCCAAGGTACAAGATTCATTTTGGTTCTTGATCTGCAAGGGCCGATCCAGCTCCCTCCCTGATCTTATCCAACTATTAGCTTCTACTAGTTCCTGATTTGCATCTACTAATCACTCTGTCGTCCTCGCTGCCATTGTTGATTGATCATTACTCTAATTCAATCACTATATTTTCTTTTGTTACCACCCACGTACGCATATAGACCATCCACCTAGACCAGTTATTACTAATCCTACTAGACGTACACCTCCAGGTTATATATCTTTGGCCTTTCCTAATTCATATGCATGAGATCAGTCCCATTCCTCTAGCTTCTATACTATACATATACTTCTCTCTTTCCTTTTTCTTAGCCAGTGGATATTTCTTCCACATATTTTTTCCCGTAGTCTTCTTGTTGCAAGGGTAGCCATGTAGTGAAATATCATGGCAACTAACTAAACCGACTCAAATCTATTTGAGCCATATTATTGTTTATGGATGTGATGCATGTATACATGATTACTGTTGTGAATATGATGTCATAACTATGCGTAATTCTGTCTGTTGCCCAATAATGATTTGTCTACCCACCGTATGCTATGCTCAAGAGATAAGCCTCTAGCGAAAACTATGAACCCCGGGTCTACTTAATCAAAAATACTAAAACCCTAAAATACTTTGCTGCAATTTATTTACTATGATTTTATTTTGCTTTTACATCATCTATATCTATCAAGAATTAATCCTTGCAAGTAACGAGTTCAAGGGGCTTGGCAACCTCTTGCCCATGTTGGGTGCAAGTGTTTGGTTTTTTGTGTGTACGTACTATTGAAAGGAGTTTTCTCGGTTATCCTATTGGTTTTATGACCTTGGTTCTCACCGAGGGAAATTCTTATCTCTACTATGTTCCATCTCCTCTACTCTCCACGCAAAATCCCAACACGGCTCACAAGTAGCAGGAAGAATTTTTGTAGCCGTTGCCTGTGAGACATCATGAAACTCTTGTCAGGTCCCTTCACGTAAATTATATTTCACTTGTTCTACTTTCTAGTTTTTGTTATATTTTTCTTTATATAAAAAACAAAAAAACAAAAATATTTCTATTTGCTTGATTGCTTAGTTATCTAGTTTACTTGTTTGCTTGTTGTGTTTAACGTTGCTATCATGTATGAATTTGTTATTGCTAAAGGATAAAGTAAGGATAATTATCCTAGTAATAAGGATCCTCCCATTAAGCTAGATACCAAAACTTTTGTAATGGGAAGTGGGAAGGTTATTGGAAAAAGTTGTATTGAAAAGGTCTTCACTTGTACGGTTGCGTTGGCAAACAATGATGAGCCTATTATTAAAAGAACTGATTGTTATTCTCAACCTATTTCATCTCTTATTATCAAACTTGAAAGAATTCATTCACATCCATCCTACTTTGCAAATATGGTTCTTTGAATTACCTGCGATAAATGACCCTAGAGCTAAAAAGATAGCCATAGTTGCCCTTATGCATGAATTTGATTACATAATCCACGAAGCTAGAGAATTTTTAATCATTATGAGGTGAGGTATGCATGTCCTATTATAGATAAAATTCTTTATGAAGAAGATATTATGCGGAGATATAGCTCTAGAGACCATCTTGCTTTTGAAGAAAATGCTAGAAAGGAAGTACCTACGCTTGACTTGATCCAACAAGTATTTAATGACATTAATAAAAAATAATCTTGGATAATACAAGTTAATAAGGATGGTTATGATGAAGAATGCCTTTAAAAGGCTAAACTCCTTATAGATGATGAATTTACAATTGCTTAAGAAAGGTCCATTAATGACCAAACTTCTCAAAAATGAAATTTGGAAAAAATAGAAGTTATGAAGGATAGGTCGTTTCGTTATTTGAGTTCTCCTCATAGGAAATCTATCGCCGAAAGAAGAGAATTAGTAAGAAGTGCTTATCATGATATTATATATAAGAGTTTGATGAAGATCATGAAGGATGTTAAGGAGGACAATACTTGATACTTTGCATTATGCCTAGGTAAGGGCATAAAACAATAGCGCTTGTTGGGAGGCAACCCAATAGTTCTCTTTAAATTTGTGTTTTACTTTCTGATTAGGTGTGTTGACAAGATTATTGCTATTGTAATGATTTTTTTATGTTTAAATAGTGTTTGTACCAAGTAAAGCCGTTGGGATGATTTGGAGGATAATAGAATTGACGATGTGCCAAAATAGAAACTTTTACATCCAGTGCATAATTTCTTTGATTTTACTGGAATGTCTTTTTGATCTGAATTTTTAAATAGTATTGGTATATAGATTTCCTAGATTGTCATCATTTTTTAGAATTTTCGGAGTTACATAAGTATGGTTTTAGTGCACATCATTACAAACTGTTTTGTTTAAAACAAATTCTGCTTTTGCTTGCATAGTTTCCTTGTTTTGATGATGCCATGGATTGTATCAGGCGTATAAGCCATGGAGAAGTTAGAATATAATAACTATTATTCAATAATAAAATTTAAATCAATTTATAATAGTACCTAAAGTATTTGATATGTCTATTATACTAATGGATCTCATGAGGTTTCGTGGAGGTTTGTGTGCTGAAGTTTTCAAGTTTTGGGTGAGACAGCCATGGATGAAGGAATAAGGAGAGACAAGACTCTAAGCATGGAGATTCCCAAGGATCCCCAACATAATATTCAAATGAATACCCAAGTATCTAAGCTTGGGGATATCCTGGAACGCATCCCCTCTTTTGTCTCCAATCTGTCGGTATGTCACTTGGAGCTATATTTTTATTCATTAGATGATATGTGTTTTGCTTGGAGCGTCGTGTATTATATTTTCCTTTTCCTTTTGTTTCCTACAATCATTGTTTACTGGACACACATATTTGAGAGAGAGACATGGTCATCATAACTTGTTAGAATACTATACATGCTTCACTTATATCTTTTGAGCTAGGCAGTTGCTCTAGTACTTCCCTTTTATCTTTTAGAGCATGAAGGCTTTCAGATTTTATAGTAATAATTGAACTCTCATGCTTCACTTAAATCGTTTCGAGAGTATAATAAATAGGAATGATAATGGGCACATGTTATAAGACTAGTCAAAAAAGGATAGGTATTCAAGGGGGGTGTAATAAAAACTTTCATGTAGCTCACAAAAGAAGAAACATGGGTTAATTATATTGATGTAGTAATATGAAAGGGCATGAGTACTTGATCATTGGTTAGTATAAATATTGGTGTTAAACATTGTTATTTGTTATTCATCTAAGTATTTACTATGGCATGGTGGTGATGTGTGAGCATTTTTATGTCTGAAATGAAATCATATCGTGTTGTTCGAATCGGGGGCGCGCGATGGTTAAATCCTACCAACCTTCTCTTGAGAATCATGTGGTAGTACTTTGATTCAAGAGAGCTAATAAGGCTTTACAATATGTCTATGAGTTCTTTATGAATAATGTGAATCCATCGATATACGCACTCTCACCTTTTCGTAATTTGCTAGCCTCTTCGGTACCGTGCATTCCCATCCTCAACTTGAGAGTCAGTGCAACCTTCGATGGTGCATCCAAACCCCGTGATATGATATGCTCTACCACACATAGGCCTGCATATATCTTCCACAAAACAGCTACCATACCTACCTATTATGGCATTTCCATAGCCATTCTGAGATATATTGCCATGCAACTTCCACCATTTCGTCACATGACTTGTGTGTTCATCATCATATTGCTTTGCATGATCATATAGCTGACATAGTATTCATGGAAAATCCACTGTTCAACTTTATTTACATGTTAAACTAGATCATTGCACATCCCGATACACTGCCAGAGGCGTTCATATAGCCACATTGTTTTCATTGAGTTGTAAGTAAATAATAGTATGATGATCATCATTATTAGAGCATTGTCCTAGTGAGGAAAGGATGATGGAGACTATGATTCCCACAAGTCGAGATGAGACTCTGAACAAAAAATAAAATAAAAAAGAAACGGGGGAGTCAAAAAAAAAGAGAAAATCCCACCATGGAAAAAATGAGAGATAAGAGAGCAATGATAGTGTTACTATCCATTTACCACACTTGTGCCACAAAGTGGCACCATGTTCTTCATATAGAGAGTCTGCTGAGTTGTCATTTTCATATTCTAGCAGGAATTTTAAATTATAGAACTTGGCTTGTATATTTTGATGACGGGCTTCCTCAAATGCCGAAGGTCTTCATGAGCAAGCAAGTTGGATGCACACCCACTTAGCTTCTGTTGAGCTTTCATACACTTATATCTCTAGTGCATCCATTGCATGGCAATCCCTACTCCTCGCGTTGATATCAATTGATGGGCATCTCCATAGCCCATTGATCCTCCTAGTTGATGCAAGACTTTTGCACTTTGATTCCTTTTGATCACCACCACCATATTCTATTCCACCCATATGTATATCCATGGTTCACGCTCATGTATTACGTGAAGTTGAAAATGCTGAAGCGCGTTAGAAGTACGATCCAGTTGCCATGTTTGACCCCTGGGTGCTCATTATTT
This sequence comes from Hordeum marinum, assembly GCA_022496015.1. Classification (NCBI taxonomy): domain Eukaryota; kingdom Viridiplantae; phylum Streptophyta; class Magnoliopsida; order Poales; family Poaceae; genus Hordeum; species Hordeum marinum. The sequence goes on along the minus strand of CM039678.1, from coordinate 410,899,836 downwards.
ATATTTATGTGATGAAGACGGAGCCATGCCATGCTTGTTATGATAAAATGAGTAGGGACTAACATTCTTTAAGGATCGTATGTTTTCAAAATTAATGATTATGCAGTTTATGTGTGTGAGGATTATTATGTTGATATCAATTGTTCATCGTTTCTCAGTGATCATACCTAAAATAGATTACATGTTGAGTAGCAGTCACATCAAAAATTCAATTTTTATCATTTACCTACTCGAAGACGAGCACGAATTAAGCTTCGCGATGTTGATACGTCCCCAACATATCTATAATTTTTTATTGCTCCATGCTATTATATTATCAATCTTGGATGCTTTATATGTAATGATATGTTATTTTATATAATTTTTGGAATAACCTATTAACCGAGTGGCTACTGGCAGTTGCTATTTTTGCCTTTTTTGGTTTTCAAGGAAGTCGGTACCAAACGAAGTCCAAACACTATGAAAATTTTTGATGATTTTTTCTGGAGAAAAGAGACCCTAGAACCTTCGGGAGGAGATGAGAAGCGAAGAGAGGAGATGGCAAGGTAATAGGGTGCGCCTACGGGGTAGCCGTGCCCTGATGCCTTGTGGGGCCCTCGTGGCTCCATGTCCCCTAATTCCACCTCCATAGATTCTCTAAAATCAGGAAACAAACAGAGAGCCACCTGAAATACTTTTTACGCCACCACAAGTCTCTGTTCCGACGGGAGCCCATCTAGAGATCTTTTCCGGTACTCTGCTCCAGGGGGAATCGATCACGGAGGCCTTCTTTGTCAACCTTGCTGCCTGCATGATGATGTGTGTGTAGTCCACCACAGATCGACGGGTTTATAGCTAGTACCTAGATGGCTCTCTCTCTCTCTGATCTTCAATACACTGTTCACCGCGATCTTCGCGGTGATCTATCCGATGTAATTATCTTTTGTGGTGTGTTTGTTGGGATCCGATGAATTGTGGGTTTATGATCATATTATTGATTGAAAGTAATTGAGTCTTTTCGGAATTCTATTATGCATGATTGTTATAGCCTTGCATTTCTCTCCGGTCTACCGGTTCAGCTTGGCCAATGATACGTCTCCAATGTATCTATAATTTTTGATTGTTCCATGCTATTATATTATCTATTTTTTATGTTTGATATGCATTAATATGATATTTTATATTATTTTTGGGACTAACCATCTAGAGCCTAGTGCCAGTTTCTGTTTTTTCCTTGTTTTTGAGTTTCGCAGATAAGGAATATTAAACAGAGTCCAGACGGAATAAAAACTTCGGAATGATTTTTTCTGGAACAAAAGGAAACAACGAGACTTGAGAACCAAGGCAAAGGAGCTTCCGTGGGGCCACAAGCCCTAGGGCCGCGTCCAGGGGGTGGCCACGCCAGGCAGGCTTGTGGGCCCATGGCTGCTCCCCTAACCCTAATATTTGGCCTATAAATTCCCAAATATTCCATCATTATCAGAACAAGCCACGAAAACACTTTTCTGCCACAATAACCCTCCGTTCCCGAGAGATCCAATCTTGGAACCTTTTCCGATAATCTGCCGGAGGGGGATTTGACACGGAGGGCATCTACATCAACTCCATTGCCCCTCCAATGATACGTGAGCGGTTCACCACAGACCTATGGGTCCATAGCTAGTATCTAGATGGCTTCTTCTCTCTCTTTGGTTCTCAATACAATGTTCTTCATGATCTTCATGGAGATCTATCCGATGTAATACTCTTTTGCGCTGTGTTTGTCGAGATCCGATGAATTGTGCGTTTATGTTCAGATTATCCATGAATATAATTTGAGTCTTTCCTGAATCCTTATATGCATGATTTCATATCTTTGCAAGTCTCTTCGAGTCATTGGTTTGGTTTTGGCGAACTAGATTGTTAATTGTTGCAATAGGAGAAGTGCTTAGTTTTGGGTTCACTCTTGCGGTGTCCTCACCCAGTGACAAAGTAGGGGTAGCAAGGCACGTATTGTATTGTTGCCATCAAGGGTAAAAAGATGGGGTTTTCATCATATTGCTTGAGTTTATCCCTCTACATCATGTCATCTTACTTAATGCGTTACTCTGTTCTTCACGAACTTAATACTCTAGATGCAGGCAAGAGTCGGTCGATGTGTGGACTAATAGTAGTAGATGCAGAATCGTTTTGGTCTACTTGTCACGGAAGTGATGCCTATATGCATAATCATTGCCTTGGATATCTTCATAATTATTATATTTTCTATCAATTGCTCGACAGTAATTTGTTCACCCATCGTAATACTCGCCATCATGAGAGAAGTCATCTAGTCAAATCTATGGCCCCCGGGTCTATTTTCCATATTCTACTTACAGATCTAAAACCAAAAATACCAAAAATACTTGCTGCGTTATTTTTACTTGAAGTTTTACTTTCCTTTCAAGCATCCTGTTATATCCATCTCTATTAGATCTCATCCTTGCAAGTAACCATGAAGGGATTGACAACCCCTTTCTAGCGTTGGGTGCAAGAGTTTGATTCTTTGTACAGGTACATCTATTGGTTATTCTCTTGTATGTCCTACTGGATTGATACCTTGGTTATCAAAAACTAAGGGAAGTACTTATCTACTTTGCTGCATCAAACGGTTTCTCTTCACGGGAAACCAATGCATGCTCGAGAAGTAGCAAGAAGGATTTCTGGCGCCGTTGTCAGGGAGATACATAGCAAGTCAAGATACCAAGTACCCATCACAAACTCATCTCTTACATTTACGTTATTTGCCATTTGCATCTTGTTTTCCTCTCCCCCACTTCTAAAATGATTTTCACAAAATACCAAAAAGATTTACCTATCGATCTTTTTCGTTCATCTTCTCGTTTGCTTTTGAGTGCTTGATTGCTTGCTTTGTCACGATGACTAAAGAGAATACCAAGTTGTGTGATTTTTCCAATACTAATAATAATGATTTTATTAGTACTCCAATTTCTCCCACCACTAGTGCGGAATCTTATGAAATTAATGCTGCTTTGCTCAACCTTGTTATGAAAGAACAATTTTCCGGCCTTGCTAATGAAGATGACGCATCACATCTAAATACTTTTGTTGAGTTGTGTGATATGCAAACAAAGAAAGATGTGGATAATGATATTGTTAAATTGAAGCTATTTCCATTCTCACTACGAGATCTTGCTAAAACTTGGTTTTCATCTTCGCCTAAAAATAGTATTGATTCATGGAATAACTATAGAGATGTTTTTATTTCCAAGTACTTTCCGCCCGCTAAAATCATCTCCCTCAGGAACGATATAATGAATTTTAATCAACTTGATCGTGAACATGTTGCACAATCTTGGGAAAGGATGAAACTTATGATTAGGAATTGCCCCGCACATGGTTTGAGTTTATGGATGATTATACAAATTTTCTATGCTGGATTGAATTTTGCTTCTAGGAATCTCTTAGATTCCACCGCGGGTGGAACTTTTATGGAAATCACATTAGGAGAAGCTACTAAACGCCTAGATAATATTATGGCAAATTACTCTCAATGGCACACCGAAAGATCTCCTACTAGTAAAAAAGTGCATGCTATTGAAGAGATTAATACTTTGAGTGAAAAGATGGATGAATTGATGAAATTGTTTGCTAGTAAGAGTGCTCCTATTGATCCTAGTGATATTCCTTTGTCTTCTTTGGTTGGAAATAATAATGAATCTATGGATGTGAATTTTGTTGGTAGGAACAATTTTGGTAATAACGCTTATAGATGTAATTTCAACGCTAGACTGTTTCCTAGTAATTCCTCTAATAATTATGGTAATTCCTACAGCAATTCTTATGGAAATTATAATAAAATACCCTCTGATTTTGAGAGTAATATTAAAGAGTGCATTAGTATGCAAAAAGGTTTCAATGCTATGATTGAAGAAAAATTGCTCAAGATTGATGATTTGGCTAGGAATGTTGATAGAATTTCTCTTGAGATTGATTCTTTAGAAACTAGATCTATTCCACCCAAGCATTATATTAATGAGTCTTTAAAATCTATGAGAATTTCTATTGATGAGTGCAAGGAAAGAACCGCTAGAGTTCGTGCTAAGCGTGAATGGCTTGAAAAAGTGTGCTCTCGTGATAACATTGATGAAGATATTAAAGTGATTGATGTAAATCCCATTGAATATTTGTTTCCCAATATCAATCTTGATAATGAAGGGACTGAAGATGATCTAACTTTAGTTAAAAGGTGTCCCAATGATTCAGAATTTTTTGATTTTGATGCTAAGATTGATAAAAGTGGGATTGAACAGGTCAAAACTTTAAATAGCAATGAACCCAGTATTTTGGATTTCAAGGACTTTAATCATGATATATGCTCCTTAATTGATTGTATTTCCTTATTGCAATCCATGTTGAACTCTCCTCATGATTTTAATCAAAACAAGGCTTCTACTAAACATATTATTGATGCCATGATGAAAGCTTGTGAAGAAAACCTTGAGTTGGAAGTTTCTAGACCTAGAAAGCTATATGATGAGTGGGCACTTACTATTAAGATTAAGATTAAAGATTATGAGTGCCATGCTTTGTGTGATTTGGGTGCTAGCGTTTCCATGATTCCAAAAACTTTATGTGATGTGTTAGGTTTCCGTGAATTTGATGATTGTTCCTTAAATTTGCATCTTGCGGATTCCACTATCAAGAAACATATGGGAATAATTAATGATGTTCTTGTTGTTGCAAATAGGAATTATGTACCCGTAGATTTCATTGTTCTTTATATAGATTGCAATCCTACATGTCCTATTATTCTTGGTAGACCTTTCCTTAGAACGATTGGTGAAATTATTGATATGAAGGAAGGAAATATTAGATTCCAATTTGCATTAAGGAAAGGCATGGAACACTTTCCTAGGAAGAAAATAAAATTACCTTATTAATCTATCATGAGATCTACTTATGGATTGCATACCAAAGATGACAATACCTAGTTCTATTGCGTTTTGCCTACCTAGGGGCGTTAAACAATAGCACTTGTTGGGAGGCAACCCATTTTATTTTGCTTTCTGCTTTTTTCTTCTATTTTGGTGTGTTTGGCACATTATTACTTCTATATTAATTGTGTTTTTATGTTTAAATTAGTGTTTGAGCCAAGTAAAACCTTTGGGGTGATCTATGGTAGTTGTTTATTTAATCTTGCTGGAAAACAGAAACTTTTGGGCTCAGTCCAGGAATTGTGTGAATTTTTCAGAGCGTAAAATTGATCTGAAATTTTTAAAAAAGATTGATATACGAATTCCCCTAATTTACTAATTTTTTGGAATTTTTAGAGTTCCAGAAGTATTCAAAGTTTACAGATTGCTACAGATTGTTCTGTTTTTGACGGATTCTGTTTTTTTGTGTTGTTTGCTTATTTTAATGTATCTATGGGTCGTATGGGGGGGTGTGAGTCATGGAAAAGTTAGAAACAGTAGTTATTACACAAATATAAATAAAGAATGAGTTCACAATAGTACCTAAAGTGGTGATTTATTTTTCTTGTACTAACGGATCTCATGAGTTTTCCGTTGAGTTTTGTGTTGTGAAGTTTTCAAGTTTTGGGTGAAGATTTCATGGACTATGGAATAAAGAGTGGCAAGAGCCTAAGCTTAGGGATGCCCAAGGCACCCCAAGTCATATTCAAGATACCAAAAGGCCTAAGCTTGGGGATGCCCCAGAAGGCATCCCCTCTTTCGTCTTCAATCCCTCGGTAAATTTACCTGAGGCTATATTTTTATTCACCACATGATATGTGTTTTGCTTGGAGCGTCTTGTATGATATGAGTCTTTGCTTGTTAGTTTGCCACAATCATCCTTGTTGCACTGATGGGGTTATTACCCCTAGGTAGTCCGAAGCAATGGGTTTCTTCCCCTCCCCCCGCTTCAAAGAAAAATTATGCAACCGACTGCCCACGACCGACTGGAGCGCGTCCGGTTCGAGCTGTCACCGGCTTGCGGCAGGGACGGCTGGTCAAGGAGCCGGCTCGACCCCCGACTGGCTGGGCATGGCCGGCTGCCTCCGGGTTGCCTCCTCCATTGACCCCAGGGCAGTCATACAACGTCACGTCCCTCTGCACACGAGTATGGCAACAAGACATGACCGCCACGACGGGCGTCATTGTAGCCATAGTGGTTGCTGATGCATGAGTGCGCATGGCTATAGTCCGGCCGTCTAGGCCGTTGACCTTGGCGAGCGTGACCGGGCGGGGAGACAGTGCCGTCACGCCCCTGCCCACTCGATTACCTTCCCCGGCGTGGCTATAGTGCAGCCGGCCGTACCGAAGACTTCGGCCGGCTGGCACTAGACGACGCCTCCCGAGCGGCCCGTGCCGCGGCAGGTGGGCGAGGGCCAATCGCAGAGCCGACTAGCGGGCCCCAGCAAGCGACGGGACCGCACAGCTGGTGGACCCTACAGGCGACGAGACGGCACGAAGGGCGGGACCCCCTGGTCAGCCGGAGAGGCTGCCAGCCGGGTCCCCCCACCTGTGTACGTTGGAATATTGTAAGCCGGGGGGTTGGCCTATAAAACCCCCGAGCCCCCCCATGCAACGGGGACGGACAACTCTCACGCACACACCTACGGGACACTTCTAACATTCTCACACTCAATAGCGGAGGAAGGCGAGCCGGCTACTCTCTCTTCCTCCTCTAGACACAGCTCTAGGACCACCCTTGTAAACGGATCAATCCATCCAACTAGACCAAGCAGGAGGGCCTTGAACCTGGGTACATCGTGTGTCACCACCGCTTGTGCCTAATCCCCCACCCGGAGCCCGTCGGCGTCCTCCGGACCCAACCACCTATGATAAGCCTACCCATGGCATCTGCGGCGCCGGCCAGATTCATGCTCTGGGAAGGACACCTCGCCATTCCCCGCCGTCGCTGCACATCCAGGCGAAACCGCGGGATCGTGGGGCTTGCTCCGGCACGCCCTGCGGGCAACTCCATCAACCTCGCACTCGACATCGACGTTCTCACCGAGCATTTTGGGAGGTTTAGCCTCGCCGAAGCTCCGGCCGCCGACGAGTACCACAGCCAGGTGCTCGTCTGCGCCGGTGTGCCCACGGTTGTGGGCACACTCGCTGCAACCCCATCCAGCAGCTCCCACGATCGCGTGGGGGCAATGGCCGTCATCTCCTCCATCTCCTCCGGACGTGCGCGGGCCGAGGCTAATGTCGCCACGGCCCGCGGCGGCACCTCTGACCCGCTTGGCATGGCCCTTCGGGGCTTGAGCAGCCCTATTGCCCTGACGACAAACCCTGATGCCGTCGGGGCCGAGCTTGAGGCGGCTCGCGACGTCCTGTTCGAGGACGTCACCGCCCTCGCGACCACACGGCGCCACATGGAGGCCGCCCAGCGGGAATACGCTTCTGCCTCTGGTCTCACCCCGTCTGGCAAGGAGCGCAACCGGTGTGGGGCTATGCGTGACCACGGTTGCGTGGTCGCCGAGATCCTGGGTGACAAGATGCCCGTCTACCACACCCCCGCAGCCAACCTGCGGTCGCTCAAGGTAGCCTACGAGAACTTGGCTACCTTGGAGGGTGAAGAACGTGCCGCCCATGAGCGTCACATCAAGGACCTCATCGACACCGCCGACGCGCGGCAGCATCTGCTCGCGGCTGGCGGCGCCGCCTCCGAAGGCCCCCGGCCCGAGAGCGAGGGCATGGGGACTGCTGGCCGATAGCCAGCTCAGCACTCCTGCTCCCCTCGCATCTTCGGCCGCCAGGTCAAGGCTAGCCATCTCGGACCCTCTCAACTGCCGGGAAGCGAGCAGCCGACTGTTAACAGCCAGCGCACCAACAACCCGCCTCGCAGCGGCCGCCACCACTAGGCGCTGGCGTAGCCGCGATCATACTCCACCCCGCGGCGTGAGCCGGAACGATTGGTTCCACCCGCCATCTGCCCAAGATCTCGGCTTGGCTCGGTCCACGCATCCTCCAAGCGAGAACAATGCTCGCCTCTGCATCGGCTGGCTCGCACAGTCGGCCCTCCTCGAGGAGGACGGCTCGATTGGCCCGACCTATTTCGGCCCCTGAATCCGCAATGAGCTGTTCCCGACCAGCTTCACACTCCCCCGAGACACCCCGAAGTACAACGGGGCCACCAAGCCCGAGGACTGGCTGATCGACTACACCACCATGGTCGGCATCGCCAGGGAGAACAAGCACGTGGCCGTTTGTTACGCTCCCCACATGCTGATCGACTCGGCCGGCACCTGGCTCAACAGCTTGGCAGCCGGCAACATCAACACCTGGACGGACTTTGAAGATGGCTTCGACCGCAACTTCACCGGCACCTACAAGCGACCTGGCTGCCCCCATGAACTCGCCGTGTGCGTTCAGGGGCCGGACGAGTCCCTCCACGACTACCTCACTTGGTGGACCGAGATCCACAACTCCTGCAAGGGGGTGCAGCCGGCAGCATCAACACCTGGACGGACTTCGAAGAGGGCTTCGACCGCAACTTCACCGACACCTACAACCGGCCTGGCCGCCCCCATGAACTCGCCATGTGCGTTCAGGGGCCGGACGAGTCCCTCCGCGACTACCTCACTTGGTGGGCCGAGATCCGCAACTCCTGCGAGGGGGTGCACGAGGTGCAGGCCATACAGTACTTCATCGAAGGCTCTCGAGACGGCACCCCCTCAAGCACAAGCTCCCGTGCTCCGAGCCGGCCATGCTTGCCGAGCTCATGACCAAGGCAGACAAATACGCCATGGTTGATTCAGCCATCCGGGTCAAGACGACCCCACCCGCCAAGGCGACGACGACACCGGCAACGTCCTGGCTGGCTGCCGACAACCGGCAGTCCTAGAACAACAAATGCAAGAATGACTAGTCGGATCCCCGCTACGGGAGCTGGCAGGTTGCCACCATCGAGGAGTAGGAGCCAGCTGTCCAGTCTTCCAGCCAGCGCCAACGCACTGGCAAGGATGCCTGGCAGCCGAAGCTTACCTTCGAGCAGATGCTCGACCTCCCCTGCAACAACCACTCAGTGGCCAAACCCTCTACGCACACGCTCTGGCAGTGTGGCTTCTCACAGCGATTGGCCTGGGGGGACGGCCTTCCGACTCCTCCCGTGCCGCCTGCCCACGCGCCGGCCCTGGCCCTAGTTGTCGCTGCGGCACCGGCTCCAGCTCTGGCCCAGAACGACGGCCGTTTGATCAACCATTTCCCTTAACGAGGATGGTTGTTACGTCGTCTTCACTAGTGAAGAGACGAGCAAACATGCTCAAGGATATCCGGCCCGGTTGCCCGTCAGCCGGTCAGCCGGCCCCCATCTCGGGGGCTACACCCAGTGGGTGCGCTTGCACGCCCCCACTGAAATTTTTAACAAGAGAAACCACGCTTACCTCCACGCGCTGCAGGGTGGCGTCAGCCGCCTTCACAAACCAGGCTAGTTCCTAGCGGCACCGGTCCAGAACGCTCCCTAACTCCCCGAACGAGGGGACCGGGGCGCCTGCCGGGGAAGCCAGAAGGGTTGGAACGCGCGCCAGCACCTCCCAGTCCCGGAGCACCTCCTGCATGGTCCTTAGGGTCCTCCGGGCCCAGACGCCGTTGCCGCCCGTCCTCGAGCTTTCCACGGTGCGGCCGCCAGGGGTGGGTTGATGACGACAAGAGCCCGGGAGTCGCCTCCTCCTCCCGCGCTCTGCACCGTCGCCGCCTCCTCCTCCTGCCGCTCCGACGCGACGACTGCGACGGACGGAGCCTATGTCTTCATGGCCGCCGCCTTCGGCGCTGCCTCCGGGGCCACCGGGCCCTCTGGCACATCGTCCCGGGCCAGCTCAGTCGTGGGCAGTGTCACGACCGGCTTCACCGGTTGGGTCGCCTTGGGGACCGGCTCCGTGGCTGCCGCCCTCGCTCGGGCCGCCTCCTCCGCGTATGGAGGCTCGGGTGGCTCCATAGCCGCCCCTCGCAGCTCGCTCGACGGGGGCCTCGACAGACGGGTCAATTCTGCCGCCGAGTCCGACGTCCGCGCGGGGTCCGCGGACCTCCTCCGCCTCTCGCTGCTCGAAGTCCCGGAGTGCGAGGCCCCGCCTCACGTTCCGTACTTTGAGGCTCGCAGTTCTGCGAGCCTCCTCTTCTCCTCTTGCTGGGTGGCCGCATGATCGCGAGCCAGCCGGCTGGCAGCATCCGTCAGATCCACCATCGACTCCCCCTCGTGGAGCTCAACAGGGTCCTTGTGGTGCACAAGGGTCAAACACCCACCGGCTCGCGGCCCAGAAGAAAGCACACGCGGGGAAAAAAGGAAAACTTACCCGATAATGATGGGCAAGGCCCTCTTTGCGCGCGCCGGTTGTTTTCGCACGGCCACCTTCACCTGCTTATGGGCGGGCGGCGGAGCCGTCGGCACTTCCTGAGCCGGCCTCTTCGCCCGGCTGGCGGCTCTGGCCGCCGGGGCTTGAGCCGGTTGCTCCTTGCTCTGTCCACGCCAGTCCTGCTGAGCTGAGGGGGAGGCGCGTTCAGGATAATCACATCATCGTCATCGTCATCATCATTGTCTGTCCAGTCCCTGATCGTGGGGCCAATAGGGAACTCACCGGCTCCGTTGGACTCCCCGGTTGCACCGGATCCTCCGTGTCACGCCCAAAATGTGCGCCTATCCATTTTAAGACACGAGGGCCTCGCAAGGGATAGAGGCGCATTTTGCCGTTAGCAAGTATAGTAACATTGCATCATACATTATAGAAGAGATGAGTATACAAGTTGGCTTACACTCGCCACATGCTAAATTACAAATCCACTCAGAGTTCAATTATCAAGATGAAAACAGGGTCCGACTACGGACAAAATCAAACGATAAACAGATGCAAATGAAACTATCTCGCTACCCCAACGATCACGACCAGGTCCTCTACTCATCTAGATGCGTCACGTACATCCTGCCTCTTTCCTCATCAAACTCCCACTAGAGCTGGGTAAGATCATCCTGCACGTACTCATCTGAACCTGTGCCTGGAGTGTTGTAGTAAACTGTGAGCCACATAGGACTAAGCTATCATGTCCCCGAGTACCGAGACTATTCAAGCTTAAAGGTTGGGAAGGGGTAGTGTTTAGTTCGCAGCAGCACTAAGCATATATGGTGGCTAGCTTGCGCAACATGAAATAAATGTGAGTGGCCTACGAAGAACGATCAAATCTTGTATAATCTCTATGAGATCCTGCACACTTACTTACGTCAATCATAACCCCACCGTGTTATCTCTCGGATCATGTTCACAAGCAGAGACGATCACGGTTACTCACACAGTTGGTGTATTTTAATTAGAGTTAACTTCAAGTTTACTATAACCGGGTGTTACACAAATATCCAAGTTGGCACATAACCGCAGGCACGGCTTTCCGAAAGATTTAACCCTGCAGGGGTGCTCCAACTAATCCATTACAAAATTAACCACACTCTGTGGGAATGCCTCGATCGTGGATCTCGCGATCGTCATAGGTAATTCCAAAGGAATTCCAACACCTCGAGTAAACCCGAAGAAAGTCAGACTCCACACGCAAGACATTCGATAAAGGTAAAACAAATCCAGCAAGACCTCCCGACGTGTCGACGAACCCGATAAGAGTCGCGTATCTCATTCTCAGGACACGACCGGATGAGTGCAGCATACGGTGGCTTGATAGAAATCTCCCGAGTTGCCCCGAGTTGGCCCCGCACACGACTCTAGTTTGGACCAACACTCATGAGGAGCACTGGCCCGGGGGTTGATTAAATTATCCACGGGTTTGCAAGACCCTATGCAAGTTTATTAGATTGTTTAGCAAATGTAGTACCAATGTTGGGTCTTGCCAGACAAGTTATAATCTCAACCAAATAGACAAGGGGTTCCCCATAACAACCCCAAGCATGTTAGGAGCGCAAAATATGGAAAACATAACACCGGTAACAAGGAACTAATGGCGGTAATAGCGGAACAAATCACTTAGCAAAAAGCCAAGCCTTCCACCAATACCAAGATATATATGTGCATTAAATTAAATAACAGAATTTATTGTGATATCCAATCCATGTTATCACATGGAACAACCTGCACCTACAACTAAAATGCTATAAGAGGGGCTGACCAGCGGTAACTTAGCCAATCAAAGGTTTGCTAGGATGTGGAGGTTAGAGGCTGTCATGGCAACATGGGGGCTGATATCAAGTGGCAGGTAGCGCAATTGTAACGATAAGAGCGATAAACTAGCAAGCAAATATAGTATCGGGATCCGGGTACGATCATCTTGCCTGTTGGTTCTTCCGCGAAACAAGTAGCGGGATCCTCGTAGTGGTACTCTCCTGGGTCCTCGTACTCAGTATCAACACTCGCGTCTACCCAAGAGAAACAGCAACCATAAACATCCAACCAAGGTGCAATGCACAATCAAAACGATGCATGAACATTTATGAAGATTTTAACACGGCAATCCAAAACTAGTCATGTTTCACGTGCAAAGTTGTTTATTAATGAATCTAGACAGAACCTCATGTTAAGTTATTCAGACATGCATGTATGCAACATGCAAAATCGAACGAAATGCATATAAAGATCGCAAGAAACAGAGTTACAGTTCTCACGATACGCTCACGACACGGTACAGAGGCAAAATCACAAGACCACTAAGCCATGGGCTGATTCTTGGCATTTCAAGGCAGCCAATGGATAGGTGATGAAAAATCAATCACGGTAGACTCAAGAATCAATCCATTCCATGGAGCATAGCTCCCACAAATCACAAAACAAAATAACACCAAATCTGCCACAAAACAGCAACATAGCAATTTGTAAAGCTCACAACTTGAGCTACAGGAACCCTACAACCACAAACAAGGTATTGAAAGAATGTACTCAACACATACATCAACTTATCCAACTAAACAAACATAAAATAAGCCACACATCAACAAGCAAGAAGCAATCAAGTTGGCATGATGAAACAGGTTTCTTGGACTTAGTGAAAATTCCAGTTTTCTGGAATCTGAGATTATAAAGTAGCAAGTCGTCAACACTGGTTAAATATGCTAGGGAGCTCCTATTGACATGAAAATTAACAGGATGGTAGAAGGAAATATCTACTACAAATAACTAGCACCGAGCATGCTCAAATTCCAAACATATCACTAGATACAACCCACTCTACATGGCAAAACAATAACAGCAGTTCTCCCAGACTGTCATTTTTAAGCAAGCTGGACAAAAACATAAAGTTCCTCTCTAAACATCATGGTACCCACTTATCTGGTGACTTATCACAAATAACAAAAATACCAGGACATTCCCAGTAACTTTAGCTAGCAATCTCATGTTGGCAAGAACTTAAAACCATGCATAGAATAAATCATATGAAATGGACAAAAGGGCATCACAACATAAAAATGCAGTTTTGTGAAGTTGCCCCAAAGTCAAATATGACTTCACAGATGCATTCGTGGGTTGATTCTACCCTAAATGCATTACTCATACCCCTATACTTGCTTGGAGCAAGAGGGAGATAAGTGGGGTCCAAAATTGACCCCCTAATGCATGGGTGACTTATGACACTAATGCACTTACATGAAAATGGGCCAAAAGGGCATGTCCCCCATTGGTACAAGTTGGAAAAGGTTAAAACAGCAACTAAGGAACATGATATCATGGCATAGCGTCATGAGCAAGAAAAAAACTAGCTAGGAGAGATATACATGCACATATACACATGAGAGCTCTCACATACACTTATGTCTACACATGCACAAGGTCTAGCATCCACTCACTTCTCATCTACCCAAACATGGCAACAACATGCAAGAAGAAAACCTCACACACCTACACATGCATACCTACTCAACCTACATGTGTGTGTATGTATAACATACACACACCTCTCATTACACCTACACACCACACCACACTCAAGCATAGGTGTATATAGGCACACATGCACTTTCATACATGTATGCCCACATACACATACACACAAGTATACAAGAGAGAAAAGAAAACAAAGAGAAAAGGAAATAGCAAAATAAAAGGAGGGGGAGCTGGGCTCGAACCCACACCCTCAGGTCTCCCTCCCGAGCCGGTTGCCACCATAGCACACGAGCGGATGTTAAAAGAGGAGGAACCTCTGTTCTCTAATACACACGCGCGCAAATCAGTTTCTGACGAAACTGAAAACAGAGCAAGCCACCGGTGACAGGCGACGGCGGCGACGTTTCCGGACACAACAAGGGGTCTCCGGCGACGGTGAGCGACGGAATTGAAAGGTGAGACTACGGGGAATCCATCCCTCGCCTCATCTCGCAACGAGGGGGACCGGAGGCGAGCTCAAGCTCGGGGCTTTCGAGCGGCGGCGACGATGCCCACGGTGGTGCTCCTACGAATTACAGCGAGGAGAGGAGACAGCGGGGACGGGCTGCTCACCGAGGGCCTCTCGGAGACACAGGGGCGCGAGCGGCGACGATGAAGGGGAAGGAGAGGCGGAGACGACGCGTACGGAGAGGAAGAAGGCTCGGCGATGCTCTGGCGATGAGGAGGAAGAAGAAGGCCTCCCGAGCCCCCCTAGCGCCGAGAACGAGACGTGGAGACGCTCCACGTCTACCACATTGCCCTAGACACGGAGGAGACCCACCCTGGAGACGACGACCCCGGCGACCACCACCTCTACACTCTCTGAATCTCACCTGCGCTCTCTGACAGAGAAGGGGGAGGAAGGAGGAAGAAGGAGAGGGGGGAGCGGCGGCGGCGAGGAGAAACCCTAGAGGGGGGCACGGACGCCTAGGCATAAATAGGAGGGGGCGTCGACGTCTGTGAACGGCTAACGGAGACGGCGACAGGCTGCTCTCTGCTCTCTGCTCTCTCTGTGCCTGACGGAGGTGGGAGACGGGGCAGGTGGCCGTTCTGTCCACCTAGGCTGGGTCGCGGCCCACCATCCTCTCTCTCACTCCCTCTCAAAATAAAACAGGAGGATCTCCCTTATAATTAACAGCCAACTAAAACAAAAACCCACAAAAATAAATAAAGGGTTTTTTTGACAAACAAAAATATTTTGGTGAACCAAATAATGAGCATCATTTAATAAAAATGTTAAAAGGATTTTTAGGGCAAGTAAGTTTAATTAATTTTAAAATGACAACCCCCTTTTAATGTAAAACACAATTCAAACAAACCCCAAACATTAAATCCAACATACTCACATTTCATAAAACACATGGGGCCACCTCATGAACATTTTTAAACATTTTTAAAACAACCTAAATCTGATGATAATAATAATAGGGAGAAAAGGGTTTTGGAGGGGATGTTGCAAAGGAAAAGGAGAGGGGAAAAGAATAGGTTGCACCCATGGATCCAACCACTCACAAACATCTCACACCTCACAATCAAACCATTCACCACCATCACATCACAACAAGGCAAATGAAACACACATGGCAAGAAAAAATGAAAGGAATGCATGATGACATGATGCATGAATGCAAACCACACATGATGCCAAGTTGGAAAACATCTCATAAGCTCATGGCACAAGGTTCATACATGGGGTTACATGCCAAATAAGGTAGGGACATCACTTGGGCTGTCATAACTCTCCCACACTACAAGAGGATCTCGACCCGAGATCTAGAAACGAAAGAAGTCTGGAAATTCGGAATGGAGAAGGTCCTCGCGTTCCCAAGTAGCTTCTTTGTCGGAATGATGAGACCACTTCACCTTGAGGAACTTGATAGACTTGTTGCGAGTCTTATTTCAGTTTCTTCAAGAATGGCAACTGGGTGCTCATGATAAGAGTTATCTTCTTGGAGATCGATGTCTTGGAGGTCAATGGTCCGCTCAGGAGTCTTGAAACATTTCCGGAGCTGAGAAACATGGAAGACATCATGCACATTTGCGAAATTTGGAGTAAGCTATAGTTGATATGCAAGACCACCTCTCTTGCCAACAACTTTGAAAGGACCAACAAAACGAGGAGCTAGCTTCCCTTTAATTCCAAACCGCTGAGTGCCTTTCATGGGAGAGACTCTGAGATAGACTAGATCCCCCACTTGGAAAGAAACTTCTCGATGTTTATTATCATAATAACTCTTCTGTCGGGATTGAGCTGCTTTGAGGTTCTCACGAATGACATGGCACATTTCTTCTGCTTCAGTGATCATGTCATTTCCCAAAATCTGACGCTCACTGGTTTCAGACTAGTTAAGCGGGGTACGACACTTCCTGCCGTAGAGAATCTCGAAAGGGGACTTGCCTGAGCTAGCTTGAAAGCTATTGTTCTATGAGAATTTAGCATATGGAAGACACTCTTCCCACTTGATGACGAACGAAATCACAGAGGCTCTGAGCATATCTTCAAGGATCTGATTGACTCTCTCAACTTGACCACTTGTCTGCGGATGGAACGTCGTGCTGAAACGGATCTTGGTACCCATAGCAGTCTAGAAGGACTCCCAAAACTTGGAAGTAAAGAGACTTCCACGGTCAGAAGAGATGAGCTGAGGAATACTATGCAAAGACACCATCCTTGACGTATACAACTCTGCAAGCTGAGCTGCCGAGATAGATTCTTGGACTGGCAGGAAATGAGCAACTTTTGAAATCTTGTCGATAACCACAAAGATGGCATCGTGGCCTCTCTTGGACTTGGGAAACCCAGTAACGGAATCCATCTCAACATGATCGAATTTCCACTCTGGAATAGGCAAAGGCTGAAGAAGACCTGCTGGACGTTGATGTTCTGCCTTCACTCTGCGACAAACATCACAGTCGTTCACGAACTGAGCAATTTGACATTTCATGCGAGTCCACCAGAAGGTTTGCTTGAGATCCTGATACATCTTTGAACTGCCTAGATGAATGGATAGAAGAGAATTATGTGCTTCGTCCATGATAACCTTTCTGAGATCACCTTTTGGAACCACAAGACGGTGCTCAAAGAACAAGGTATCTTTGTCATCAATACGAAAGCACTTATACTTCGGAATGCTCTTGGCCACACCTTTCTTCACTTTAATCACCATAGTGTCTAGAAGCTGCGTTTGGCGAACCTAATCTTCCAAAGTCGGAGAGACTTGAAGATTGGCAAGAAATCCCTACGGAATCATCTGAAGGTTGAGCTTGAGGAATGCTTCACAAAGCTCGGGCTAAAAAGGCTTCAGAATGAGACTATTGCAGTATGCCTTACGGCTAAGTGCGTCTACAATGACATTTGCTTTCCCCGGAGTATACTCAATGCTTGGGTTGAAGTCTTCAAGCATTTCCACCCAACGAGATTGCTGAAGATTGAGATTGGGTTGAGTGAAATTGTACTTCAAGCTCTTGTGATCGGTGTACACCTCAACTGGTCTACCCAACAACAAATGCCTCCAAGTCATTAGAGCATGCACAACTGCCGCCAACTCAAGATCATGAGTGGGGTAGTTCTTCTCGGCAGGCTTCAACTGATGCGAGGTATAAGCAACAATCTTCTTGTCTTGCATGTGAACACCACCAAGACCTTGGAGAGAAGCATCACAGAAAACTTGGAAAGGCTTGGACTGCTCAGGAGGAACAAGAACTGGAGCTGAAGTTAGTCTCTGCTTGAGTGTATTGAACGCCACATCACACTCAGGAGACCAAACATACTTAATGCTCTTCTGGAGGAGATTGGATAGAGTCTTAGCAATTTGAGAGAAGTTCTCCACAAATCTTCTGCAATAACTAGCAAGCTCGAGGAAGCTCTGAAGCTGCTTCACATTCTGAGGAGGTTCCCGCTTCAAGATTGCCTCAACTTTCTCAGGGTGCACTGTAATTCCCTCGGCAGAGATGACATGCCCAAGGTACACCACTTCATTGAGACAAAACTCATACTTGGAAACTTGGCATAGAACCGATGCTCTCTTAACTTGTCAAGCACAAGGCGGAGATGCTTTGCATGATCTTCTTCTGTCTCCGAGAACACAAGGATATCATCCAGATAGACCAATACGGACTCATTCTTGAAAGGAGAGAAAATGAAATTCATCATTCTTGAGAAGGTTGGAGGAGCATTAGCAAGACCAAACGACATGATGGTGTACTCATAAGAGCCAAAACTCATCCTGAAAGCGGTCTTAGGAATGTCTTCTTCGCGAATGCGAATCTGATGATAACCCATTCGAAGATCAAGCTTCGAGAAAACCTTGGCACCTTTCAGTTGTTCAAACAACTCATTGATGTTGGGAAGTGGGTACTTGTTTCTGATTGTCTTCTTGTTCAATGTCTGGTAATCAACACAAAGACGATCCATGCCATCTTTCTTCTTGACAAACAAAACACCACAACTCCATGGAGAAGAACTTGGTCTGATCAGGCCCAGACGTTCTTGCTCATCTAGCTGCTTCTTCAACTCTTTCAGCTCTTCGGGGCCAAGTTTATACGGGCGCTTGCAGACCGGTTCAGTTCTAGGCTCGAGATCAATCATGAACTCAACTGGCCGGTGCAGAGGCATTCCTGGCAATTCCTCTAAAAATACATCTTCATACTCATTCACCACCGGAATTTGAGAAATCGCCAAGATTTCACCCTTCCCAGTAAGAGCAAAGAGACGGATTGTGTCATCGCGAGCCACGAAAATAATCACATCTTCTGAAGGATGAGTCAGGTTGACTTCTTTTGCTTTGCAATCAATATGGGCCTTATTCATAGCCAAGAAGTCCATGCCCAAAATGAGATCAATATCAAAATTCCCAAAAACAATTGGAGAAGCCAAGAAAGAATAATTTCACATCTTGATAGAAACATCTGGAACAATGCGATTGGAATTCAACATCTTACCGGGCGACACCACGGACAAAGACTTATGCAAATCTTGGTAATCAAACTCATTCTTGACAAAGAAAGGACGAGACATGAAACAATGCGATGCACCAGAATAAAATAACACTTTTGCAGGAATAGAATTAATTGAGAGATTACCCATAATCACATCATTGGACTGCTCTGCTTCAGCTGCATTCACCATATTCACTCTTGCGGTCTTGGGATTATGCTTCACCATAGCATTGCCTGGAGGCTTGACAGGAGGAGGAGGTGGTGGAAGACGCCGCTGGTTGCACTTGTTTGCATAGTGGCCCTTCTAACCACACTTGTGACAAGTCACCTCAGAAAGCGGACGGACATTGCTTGGAGGAGGAACAAGAACACCCTTGGACGCCTGGGATCTCTGCTGGAATCCTAGGTTGGGTGGGTGGGAAGAACCACGACCACCAAATTGCTTCTGGTGCTGAGGAGGACGAAACTGAGGAGGATTGGACACCCAATACTTCTGCTGCTTTGGAACCATCTGAGAGCCGAAAGAAAAAGAATATGAATCCCTTGAACGCTTCTTAGAGTTCTCCAACTTGAGCTGAGCTGCTTCGATATTCAAAGCCATGTTATAGAACTGATCAAACTCATGAGGTTCTTGAAGAACTAAGCCTGGCAGAAGCTCATCCTTGAGACCACCTCTAAACTGATAGATCATAGCTTTGTCATCTGGAACATCTTGCTTGGCATAACGGGCTAGATTCTGGAACTCGACGTTGTACTGATAGACAGACTTACTTCCCTGCTTCAGGTGCCTGAACTTCTCACGCATTTCGTCGACAAAGCTTGTCGGAATGTAATGAGCCCTGATGTCACGACAGAAATCATCCCAAGTAACAACACGATCACCCCTGGAATCCTTGCACTGCTGCCACCAATCAGCTGCTTGACCCTTTAGCTGGAACGATGCAAACCTGACAAAATCCTCTGGCCTGACATTGCTGCACTCAAAATGCTTACTCATATCACGAAGCCAATCATCAGCATCTAGAGGCTGCTCACAACAGGTGAAAGTCTTGGGCTGGTTGGCAAGGAACTGATTGAGTGTCGCAAATTGAAGCTGATTCTGAAAATTGCCTTGAAAACCCTGTTGAGTCTGCAATCTTTCTTGCAACAGTCTGAGCAACATCTGAGTGTTCGCATTGGTTGCGGCCATCACAGCTTGCCAAGCTTCTGGAGGAGGAAGAGGTGGAGGAGGCGGTGGTGGGGGTGGCAGTGGAACATTAGTCTGCTCCTCACCACGACCCGGATTGCTACGAGTTGGTGGAGCCATCCTGAAGATGGACAAAATGCATCAGCACCTCGTTGATAAGATCAATCATAAGCTGAATCAAATGCTTGAAAGAAATTGAACAATTAACAACAGAGCCTTCCTACTGAAAAATTAGTAAGAATGCTTCTTCGGTTATGATAACATCATCAGAAATTAGAAGCCACTTGCAATAACACAAAAGTATTGAGCTACATGCTTGGAACAAATGTACATGCCCATATACATCTAAAGAGGATGATCCTAGATGACTACAAGATTTCCCACCTATGAACTTCCGAAAACTTTCTTGTTTATGCGATTCGGGTTGCGGAATCAGGAACCTACCCTAGGCAATCAACTACAACTGCATCCGCAACCTTCCACACCATAATTCAAGAAACTCCACAAACTCATCTAATCTCGAATCCTCGAACTCACAACGATACTAAACCATGGTGGTACCCCGGACGCCTCCCCAGTACTAGGTGACTCCGACCTTATCTCACCACGATAAGTATTGCAGCAATTCCGAGCATTCTCTGTCCTGAGATATCAAGGAAGCTGAATGATAACGATGTGCCAACATTCCCTGGAGCTCGACTCCCCGGAAGAAATCAAGTCAGACAGGAGGCACCAAGACAGAACCCTGTCATATCGGCATCATATAGGCTCCAAAATACCCGCGTGATCCTAAATTTTTTTTGAGTGAGAAGAGGAGTAGAATCAAAATTCGTAAGTCCGAAACCTCACTAGAGCATAGAAGAGGAGTAAAAAGAATCCTACTCTCCAATATAACTAGACTCAAAATAGTTTTTACTAGACACGACCCGGCCAAGTTCGAACAAGCAAAGGCTCCTATGGTCGTATGGCTCCGAATACCAACTTGTCACGCCCAAAATGTGTGCCTATCCATTTTAAGACACGAGGGCCTCGCAAGGGATAGAGGCGCATTTTGCCGTTAGCAAGTATAGTAACATTGCATCATACATTACAGAAGAGATGAGTATATAAGTTGGCTTACACTCGCCACATGCTAAATTACAAATCCACTCAGAGTTAAATCATCAAGATGAAAACAGGGTCCGGCTATGGACGAAATCAAATGATAAACAGATGCAAATGAAACTATCTCGCTGCCCCAAAGATCATGACCAGGTCCTCTACTCATCCGGATGCGTCACATACATCCTGCCTCTTTCCTCATCGAACTCCCACTGGAGCTGGGTAAGATCATCCTGCACGTACTCATCTGAACCTGTACCTGGAGTGTTGTAGTAAACTGTGAGCCACAGAGGACTCAGCTATCATGTCCCCGGGTACCGAGACTATTCAAGCTTAAAGGTTGGGAAGGGGTAGTGTTTAGTTGGCAGCAGCACTAAGCATATATGGTGGCTAGCTTACGCAACATGAAATAAATGTGAGTGGCCTACGAAGAACGATCGAATCTTGTATGATCTCTACGAGATCCTGCACACTTACTTACGTCAATCATAACCCCACCGTGTTCTCTCTTGGATCATGTTCACGAGCAGAGACGATCACGGTTACTCACAGAGTTGGTGTATTTTAATTAGATTTAACTTCAAGTTTACTATAACCGGGTGTTAAACAAATATCCAAGTTGCCACATAACCGCGGGCACGGCTTTCCGAAAGATTTAACCCTGCAGGGGTGCTCCAACTAATCCATTACAAAATTGACCACACTTCGTGGGAATGCCTCGATCACGGATCTCGCGATTGTCATAGGTAATTACAAAGGAATTCCAACACCTCGAGTAAACCCGAAGAAAGTCAGACTCCACACGCAAGACACTCGATAAAGGTAAAACAAATCTAGCAAGACCTTCCGACGTGTCGACGAACCCGATAAGAGCCGTGTATCTCATTCTAAGGACACGACCGGATGAGCACAGCGTACAGTGGCCTGATAGAAATCTCCCGAGTTGCCCCGGGTTGGCCCTGCACACGACTCTAGTTTGGACCAACACTCATGAGGAGCACTGGCCCGAGGGTTGATTAAATTATCCACGGGTTTGCAAGACCCTATGCAAGTTTATTAGATTGTTAAGAAAATGTAGTACCAATGTTGGGTCATGCCAGACAAGTTTTAATCTCAACCGAATAAACAAGGGGGTCTCCATAACAACCCCGAGCATGTTAGGAGCGCAAAATATGGAAAACATAACATCGGTAACAAGGAACTAATGGCGGTAATAGCGGAACAAATCACTTAGCAAAAGGCCAAGCCTTCCACCAATACCAAGATATATATATATATATGTGCATTAAATTGAATAACAGAATTTATTGTGATATCCAATCCATGTTATCACATGGAACAACCTGCACCTGCAACTAAAATGCTATAAGAGGGGCTGAGTAGCGGTAACTTAGCCAATCAAAGGTTTGCTAGGATGTGGAGGTTAGAGGCTTTCATGGCAACATGGTTGCTGATATCAAGTGGTAGGTAGCGCAATTGTAACAATAAGAGCGAGAAACTAGCAAACAAAAATAGTATCGGGATCCGGGTACGATCATCTTGCCTGTTGATTCTTCAGTGAAACAAGTAGCGGGATCCTCGTAGTGGTACTCTCCTGGGTCCTCGTACTCAGTATCAACACTCGCGTCTACCCAAGAGAAACAGCAAAAATAAACATTCAACCAACTTGCAATGCATAATGAAAATGATGCATGAACATTTATGAAGATTTCTAACATGGCAATCCAAAACTAGTCATGTTTCACGTGCAAAGTTGTTTATTAATGAATGTGGAAAGAACCTCATGTTAAGTTACTTATACATGCATGAACATGGCAAATATGGATGCAACATGCAAAATCGAATGAAATGCATATAAAGATCGCAAGAAACGGAGTTACGGTTCTCACGATACGCTCACGACAAGGTACGGAGGCAAAATCACAAGACCACCAAGACATGGGCTGATTCTTGGCATTCCAAGGCATCCAATGGATAGGTGATGAAAAATCAATCACAATAGACTCAAGAATCAATCCATTCCATGGAGCATAGCTCCCACAAATCACAAAACAAAATAACACCAAATCTGCCACAAAACAGCAACATAGCAATTTGTAAAGCTCACAACTTGAGCTACAGAAACCCTACAACCACAAACAAGGTATTGAAAGAATGTACTCAACACATACATCAACTTATCCAACTACACAAACATAAAAGAAGACACAAATCAACAAGCAAGAAGCAATCAAGTTGGCATGATGAAACATGTTTCTGGGACTTGGTGAAAATTCCAGTTTTCTGGAATCTGAGATTATAAAGTAGCAAGTCGTCAACACTGGTTAAATATGCTAGGGATCTCCTATTGACATGAAAATTAACAGGATGGTACAAGGAAATATCTACTACAAATAACTAGCACTGAGCATGCTCAAATTCCAAACATATCACTAGATACAACCCACTCTACATGGCAAAACAATAACAACAGTTCTCCCAGACAGTCATTTTTAAGCAAGCTGGACAGAAACATAAAGTTGCTCTCTAAACAGCATGGTACCCACTTATATAGCGACTTAGCACAAATAACAAAAATACTGGGACATTCCCACCAACTTTAACTAGCAATCTCATGTTGGCAAGAACTTAAAACCATGCATAGAATAAATCATATGAAATGGACAAAAGGGCATCACAGCATAAAAATGCAGTTTTGTGAAGTTGCCCAAAGTCAAATCTGAATTCACAGATACATTCGTGGGTTGATTCTACCCCAAATGCATTACTCATACCCCTATACTTGCTTGGAGCAAGAGGGAGATAAGTGGGGTCGAAAATTGACCCCCTAATGCATGGGTGACTTATGACACTAATGCACTTACATGAAAATGGCCCAGAAGGGCATGTCCCCCATTGGTACAAGTTGGAAAAGGTTAAAACATCAACTAAGGAACATGATATCATGGCATAGCATCATGAGAAAGAAAAGAAACTAGCTAGGAGAGATATACATGCACATATACACATGAGAGCTCTCACATACACTTATGTCTACACATACACTTATGTTATACATACACACACCTCTCATTACACCTACACACCACACCACACTCAAGCATGGGTGCATATAGGCACACATGCACTTTCATACATGTATGCCCACATACACATACACACGAATATACAAGAGAGAAAAGAAAACAAAGAAAAAAAGGAAACATCAAAATAAAAGGAGGGGGAGTTGGGCTCGAACCCACACCCTCAGGTCTCCCTCCCGAGCCAGTTGCCACCACAGCACACGAGCGGATCTTAATAGAGGAGGAACCTCTATTCTCTAATACACACGCGCGCAGATCAGTTTCTGATGAAACTAAAAACAGAGCAAGCCACTAGCGACAGGCGATGGCGGCGACGTTTCCGGCCACAATAAGGGGTCTCCGGCGACTGGGAGCAGCGGAATCAAAAGGGGAGACTACAGGGAATCCATCCCTCGCCTCATCTCGCGACGAGGGGGCCGGAGGCAAGCTCAAGCTCGGGGCTTTCGAGCGGCGACGATGATGCCCACGGCGGCGCTCCTACGAATTACAGTGAGGAGAGGGGACAGCGGGGATGGGCTGCTCACCGAGGGCCTCTCGGAGAAACGGGGGTGCGAGCGGCAACGACGAAGGGTTAGGAGAGGCGGAGATGACGCGTACGGAGAGGAAGAAGGCCTGGCGACACTCTGGCAACGAGGAGGAAGAAGAAGGCCTCCCGAGGCCCCCTAGTGCCGAGAACGAGACGCGGAGACGCTCCACGTCTGCCACATCACCCTGGACGTGGAGGAGACCCACCCTGGAGACGACGATTTTGGCGAGCACCACCTCTGCACTCTCTGAATCTCACTTGCGCTCTCTGGGAGAGAAGGGGGAGGAAGGAGGAAGAAGGAGAGGGGGAGCGGCGGCGGCGAGGAGAAACCCTAGAGGGGGGGGGGCATGGACGCCCACGCGTAAATAGGAGGGGCCTCGACGTCTGTGAATGGCTAACGGCGATGGCGACAGGCTGCTCTCTGCTCTCTACTCTCTCTGCGCCTGACGGAGGTGGGAGACGTGGCAGGTGGCCGTTCTGTCCACCTGGGCTGGGCCGCGGCCCACCATCCTCTCTCTCACTCCCTCTCAAAATAAAACAGGAGGATCTCCCTTATAATTAATAGCCAACTAAAACAAAAACCAATAGAAATAAATAAAGGGGTTTTCTGACAAACAAAAATACTTTGGTGAACCAAATAATGAGCATCATTTAATAAAAATGTTAAAAGGATTTTTAGGGCAAGTAAGTTTAATTAATTTTAAAATGACAGCCCCCTGTTAATTTAAAACACAATTCAAACGAACCCCAAACATTAAATCCAACATACTCACATTTCATAAAACACGCGGGGCCACCTCCGGGCCGAAATTCCACGACGCCGGCGCCAGCTTGAACACTGTGATGGCGTTCACCCGCGCCGCCACCTGAGCTGGCATCAGGTCAACTGTCGTTAGCCGGCAGGGGTCCCGGCGGCTAGACATGTCGCAGATCCGATGCGGCCTCAACTGGAGAGGCAGCACTCGACACGAGATGAAGGCCGCCACCAGATCAGAGTCGACCAACCCCTCAGCGCTCTTCAGCTGCGCGAGCCGGCCAAGCTCCGCTAGGGCCACTCTGTTGGAAATATGCCCTAGAGGCAATAAATAAAGTGTTTATTATTATATTTCCTTGTTCACGATAATCTTTTATTATCCATGCTATAATTGTATTGATTGGAAACACATTACATGTGTGGGTAAATAGACAACACTTGGTCCCTAGTATGCCTCTAGTGAACTAGCTCGTTAATCAAACATGGTCAAGGTTTCCTAGCCATTGACATGTTATGTCATTTGATAATGGGATCACATCATTAGAATAAGAATGTGATGGACAAGACCCAAATTACAAACGTAGCATATGATCGTGTCAATTTATTGCTACTGTTTTCTACATGTCAAGTATATGTTCCTATGACCATGAGATCATGCAACTCACGGACACCGGAGGAGTGCCTTGTGTGTATCAAACGTCGCAACGTAACTGGGTGACTATAAAGGTGCATTACAGGTATCTCCGAGGGTGTCTGTTGGGATGGCATGGATCAAGACTAGGATTTGTTACTCCATGTGACAGAGAGGTACCTCAGGGCCCACTCGGTAATACAACATCACAATAAGCCTTGCAAGCAATGTGACCAAGTGTTAGCCACGGGATCTTGTATTACGGAACGAGTAAAGAGACTTGCTGGTAACGAGGTTGAACTAGGTATACAGATACCGTGATCGAATCTCGGGCAAGTAACATACCGAAGAACAAAGGGAACATCATACGGGATTAACTGAATCGTTGACATAGAAGTTCGATTGATAAAGATCTTCGTAGAATATGTAGGGACCAATATGGGCATCTAGGTCCCGCTATTGGTTATTGACCATAGAGGTGTCTCGATCATGTCTACATAGTTCTCGAACCCGTAGGGTCTGCACACTTAAGATTTGGTGACACTTCGGTAATATAGAGTTATGCATGGTGGTGACCGAAGGTTGTTCGGACTCCCGGATGAGATCTCGGACGTCATGAGGAGCTCCGAAATGGTCCGGAGGTAAAGATTAATATATAGGAAGTCCTGTTTTGGTCGCCGGAAAAGTTTCGGGCTCATCGGTAGTGTACCGAGAGTGCCGGTAGTGTACCGGGAGTGCCGGTAGTGTACCGGGGGACCATCGGGTGGGGGTATTTCGACCCAAGAGGCTAAATGGGCTGTGGAAGGGTGAATACCAGCCCTTTGTGGGCTGGTGGAAGTCCCACACAAAGCCCATGCATCTGGGAAGAAAAGCCCAACAGGAAAAAGGTGGAAAAAAGGCAAAAAGGACCAAATAAGGAAGGAGTCCTAATCCTACTAGGAGTGGAGGAGGAGGACTCCTCCCTCCTGGTTCGGCCGAACCATAGGGCTGGTCCCTTGAGGGACAAGCCTCCTCCTCCCCTCCTCCAATATATACTAGTGGTTTTGAGGGGTTTTGCACAAGATTTTCTGCCACGTGCTGCCCTCTCCTCTAGTGCATCGTTTCTCCTCTAGATCGGTTTTCTGCAGTGCTTAGGCGAAGCCCTGCTGGAACAGCTCCACCACCATCGCCGGAGCGCCATCACACTGCCGGAGAACTCTTCCACCTCTCCGCCCCCTCTTGTTGGATCAAGAAGGCGGAGATCGTCATCAAGCCGTACGTGTGCTGAACGCGGAGGTGCCGTCCGTTCGGTGCTAGATCGGGACGGATCGTGATTGGATCGCGGGACGCTCGGCGATTTGGATCACGAAGATGTTCGACTACATCAACCACATTTCTTAAGGCTTCCCGCTTAGTGATCTACAAGAGTACATAGATCCACTCTCCCTCTCGTAGATGCTCATCACCATGGATAGATCTTGCGTGTGCGTAGGAAATTTTTTATTTCCCATGCAACGTACCCCAACAGTGGCATCATGAGCGAGGTCTATGTGTAGATGAGATCTCGAGTAGAACACAAAGAGTTTGTGGGCGTTGATGCTTAGATTTCTTCCTTCCTTGGTCGTGTTTTGGTTCAGCGGTATTGTAGGATGAAGCGGCCCGGACCAACATTACTCGTACGCTTACGAGAGACCGGTTCCATCGACTGACGTGTAACTTCGTTGCACAAAGATGGCTGGTGGGTGTCTATTTCTCCTACTTTAGTTGGACCGGATTCGACAAAGGCGGTCCTTGAGAAGGTTTAAAAGCAATTTATGTATCACCGTTGTGGTTTTGCGTAGGTGAGAATTGTTCTTGCTAGATACCCGTAGCAACCACGTAAAACATGCAACAACAATTACAGGATGCCTAACTTGTTTTTGCAGGGTATGTTGTGATGTTATATGGCCAATTACATGATGTGATATATGTGATGTATAGATTATCACGACTTGCATGTCGATGAGTACGGCAACCAGTAGGAGCCATAGGGTTTTCTTTAATTATTGTATGACCCGCGTGTCAATCATTAAGCACTATGTAATGCTTTACTTTATCGCTAAATGGTAGCAATAGTAGTAGAAGCATGGTGGGCGCGACAACCCCGATGGCGACACGTTGATGGAGATCATGGTGTCGTGCCGGTGACGATGGAGATCATGCCGGTGCTTTCAAGATGGAGATCAAAAGCACAAGTTCATGGCCATATCATGTCACTTATGATTTGCATGTGATGTTAATCCTTTTATGCACCTTGTTTTGCTTAGGACGACGGTAGCATTATAAGGTGATCTCTCACTTAAATTTCAAGATGAATTGTGTTCTCCCCGAGTGTGCACCGTTGCAAAAGTTTGTCGTGTCGAGACACCACGTGATGATCGGGTGTGATAGACTCTACGTTCACATACAACGGGTGCAAGCCAGTGTTGCATGTGCAGAACACTCGGGTTAAACTTGACGAGCCTGGCATGTACAAACATGGCCTCGGAACACAAGAGACCAAAAGGTCGAACGTGAGTCATATAGTAGATATGATCAACATGATGATGTTCACCATTGAAACCACCTCAACTCACGTGATGATCGGACTTGAGTTGGTGAATTTGGATCATGTGACACTCGGATGACCTGAGGGATGTCAATTTGAGTGGGAGCATTACTAATTTGATTAACTAAACTCATGAACTTGAACAATAGTCTAAGCAACTTTTGCATATTTATGTTGTAGATCAATGGCTCGCGCAGTAGCACCCATGAATTTTAATGCGTTCCTAGAGAAAGCTAAGTTGAAAGATGATGGAAGTAACTTTGTTGAATGGGCCCGTAATCTAAGGATTATCCTCATGGCTTCCCAGAAATCATATGTCCTTGATGCACCGCTTGGTGACCAACCAGAAGACATGTCATCCGAAGACGTTAAGAACGCTTGGGAGGCACGTCCTGGAGATTGCTCAATAGTTCAGTGTGCAATATTGTATGGCTTACAACCAGGACTTCAAAGACGTTTTGAACGTCATGGATCATATGAGATGTCCCAGGAGTTGAAGTTCATCTTTCAGAAGAATGCCTGGATCGAGAGGTATGAGACCTCTGATAAGTTCTATGCTTGCAAAATGGAGGAGAATGGGTCTATCAGTGAACATATACTCAGAATGTCTGGGTACTCGACTCGTCTGGCAGAGTTGGGAATTGCCCTTCCGCCAGAGGCAATCACTGACAGAGTTCTTCAATCACTGCCACCTAGTTACAAGAGCTTTGTGATGCACTATAACATGCACGGGATGAACAAGTCAGTTGCCGAGCTGTTTGCGATGCTAAAAGTCGCTGAGTCTGAAATCCATAAAGAACATCAAGTGTTGATGGTCAATAAAACCACTAGTTTCAAGAATAATGGCAAGGGCAAGAGCAAGGTCAAGAAGGGTAAAACCAAGAAGGATGGCAAAGCATTGCTACTCCTGCAAAGAAGCCCAAGGCTGGACCCAAGCCAGAAACTGAGTGCTTTCATTGCAAGGGAACTCGTCACTGGAAGCAACACTGCCCTAAGTACCTGGCTGACAAGAAGGCAGCCAACGACAAAGAAGGTATATATGATATAAATGTTATTGATGTGTACCTTACTAGCTCTTGTTGTAGTGCCTGGGTATTTGATACCGGTTCGGTTGCTCATATTTGCAACTCAAAACAGGAACTACGGAATAAACGAAGGCTGGCAAACGACAAAGTGACGATGCGCGTGGGAAATGGTTCCAAGGTTGATGTGATTGCCGTCGGCACGCTCTCTCTTCGATTACCATCGGGATTAGTGATGAACCTGAATAATTGTTATTTAGTACCTGCATTAAGCATGAACATTATATCTGGATCTTGTTTATTGCGAGGCGGTTATTCATTTAAATCAGAGAATAATGGTTGTTCTATTTATATGAGTAATATCTTTTATGGTCATGCACCCAATGTGAGGAGTTTATTCATGTTGAATCTTGATAGTGATGATACACATGTTCATAACATTGATGCCAAAATATGTAGAGTTGATGATGGTACCACTTTCTTGTGGCACTGCCGTTTAGGTCATATTGGTGTAAAACGCATGAGGAAGCTCCATGCTAATGGACTTTTGGAGTCACTTTATTTTGAATCACTTGACACATGTGAACCATGCCTCATGGGCAAGATGACTAAAACGCCATTCTTTGGAACAATGGAACGGGTGACTGACTTATTGGAAATCATACATACTGATGTGTGCGGTCCAATGAATGTTACAACGCGTGGTGGATATCGTTATTTTCTCACCTTCAGTGATGACTTAAGTAGATATGGGTATATTTACTTAATGAAACACAAGTCTGAAACGTTTGAAAAGTTCAAGCAATTTCAGAGTGAAGTTGAGAATCATCATAACAAGAAGATTAAATTCCTGCGTTCTGATCGAGGAGGTGAATATTTGAGTTATGAGTTTGGCAGTCACTTAAGACAGTGTGGAATTGTTTCATAGTTGACACCACCCGGAATACCACAGCGTAATGGTGTGTCCAAACGTCGCAATCAAACCTTATTAGATATGGTGCGATCTATGATGTCTCTTGCTTATTTGCCACTATCGTTTTGGGGTCATGCATTAGAGACAGCTGCATTCACTTTAAATAGGGCACCATCAAAATCCGTTGAGATGACACCATATGAACTATGGTTTGGCAAGAGGCCAAAGTTGTCATTTCTCAAAGTTTGGGGATGTGATGCTTATGTCAAAAAGCTTCAGCCTGAAAAGTTGGAACCCAAAGCGGAGAAATGCGTCTTCACAGGATACCCGAAAGAGACAGTCGGGTATACCTTCTATCTCAGATCTGAAGGCAAAGTGTTTGTCGCTAAGAACGGAACATTTCTTGAGAAAGAATTTCTCTCGAAAGAATTGAGTGGGAGGAAAATAGAGCTTGATGAGGTCATTGAACCTTTACTTCAACCACAAAGTAGCGCAACGCAGAAAGATGTTTCTGTGGAACCTACGATGGTAGAAGAGGAAGTTAATGATGATGATCATGAAGCTTCAGATCAAGCTACTATCGAACCTCGTAGATCGACAAGGGCGCGTACTACTCCTGAGTGGTACGGCAACCCTGTCTTGGAGGTCATGTTGTTGGACAACAATGAACCTATGAGCTATGGAGGAGCAGTGATGGGCCCGGATTCTGAGAAATGGTTAGAGGCCATGAAATCCGAGATGGGATCCATGTATGAAAACAAAATGTGGACTTTGTAAGTATTACCTGAAGGGCGAAAGGTCATTCAGAACAAATGGATCTTTAAGAAGAAGACAGACGCA
Organism: Hordeum marinum; assembly: GCA_022496015.1. Taxonomy (NCBI): domain Eukaryota; kingdom Viridiplantae; phylum Streptophyta; class Magnoliopsida; order Poales; family Poaceae; genus Hordeum; species Hordeum marinum. The sequence goes on along the minus strand of CM039678.1, from coordinate 410,868,463 downwards.
GACGGTAATGTCACCGTCTATAAAGCTCGACTTGTGGCAAATGGTTTTTCACAAGTTCATGGAGTTGACTATGATGAGACCTTCTCACCCGTCGTGATGCTTAAGTCCGTCAGAATCATGTTAGCAATAGCTGCTTATTTCGACTATGAAATTTGGCAGATGGATGTCAAACAGCGTTCCTCAATGGTTTTCTTGAGGAAGAGTTGTATATGATGCAACCTGAAGGTTTTTTTCGATCCAGAGAATGTTGACAAAGTTTGCAAACTCCAGTGATCCATTTATGGGCTGGTGCAAGCATCGCGGAGTTGGAATAAGCGCTTTGATGAGGTGATCAAAGCGTTTGAGTTTATGCAAGTTTATGGAGAAGCTTGTATTTACAAGAAAGTGAGTGGGAGCTCTATAGCATTTCTAGTATTATATGTGGATGACATATTGCTAATTGGAAACAATATATAAATGCTGGAAAGCGTGACGGAATATTTGAACAAGAGTTTTTCAATGAAGGACCTAGGAGAAGTTGCTTTCATATTAGGCATTAAGATCTATAGAGATAGATCGAGACGCTTAATAGCACTTTCACACAGCACATACCTTGATAATGTTTTGAAGAAGTTCAAAATGGATCAGGCCAAGAAGGGGTTCTTGCCTGTGTCACAAGGTGTGAAGTTGAGTAAGACTCAATGCCTAGTGACTGCAGAGGATAGAGAAAAGATGAGTGTCATCCCTTATGCTTCAGCCATAGGCTCTATCATGTATGCAATGCTATGCAAAAGACCCGATGTCAGCCTTGCCATAAGTATGGCCGGAAGGTTTCAAAGTGATCCTGGAATGGAGCACTAGGCAGCGGTCAAGAATATCCTTAAGTACCTGAACAGGACTAAGGAAATGTTTCTCGTTTATGGAGGTGATGAAGAGCTCGTCGTAAAGGGTTACGTCGATACAAGCTTTGACACTGATCCGGATGACTCTGAGTCACAAACCGGATATGTATTTATTCTTAACGGGGGAGGGGTAAGCTGGTGCAGTTCCAAGCAAAGCGTGGTAGCTGATTCTACATGCGAAGCAGAGTACATCGCAGCCTCGGAGGCGGCGAAGGAAGGTGTCTGGATGAAGCAGTTCATGACAGATCTTGGAGTAGTGCCTAGTGCACTGAATCCAATGAAAGTGTTCCGTGACAACACTAGTGCCATTGCTCTGGCCAAGGAACCAAGGTTTTCACAAGAGGACCAGACACATAAAGCGACGCTTCAACTCCATCCGCAATTACATCGAGGAGAAGGACATAAATATTTGCAAAGTGCATATGGATCTGAATGTTGCAGTCCCGTTGACTAAACCTCTTCCAAGGGCTAAACATGATCAACAGCAGAACTGCATGGGTGTTCGATTCATGACAATGTAAATCACATAGTGATGTGAACTAGATTATTGACTCTAGTGCAAGTGGGAGACTGTTAGAAATATGCCCTAGAGGTAACAAATAAAGTGTTTATTATTATATTTCCTTGTTCATGATAATCGTTTATTATCCATGATATAATTGTATTGATTGGAAACACATTACATGTGTGGGTAAATAGACAACACTTGGTCCCTACTATGCCTCTAGTGAACTAGCTCGTTAATCAAAGATGGTCAAGGTTTCCTAGCCATTGACATGTGATGTCATTTGATAATGGGATCACATCATTAGAAGAATGATGTGATGGACAAGACCCAAACTATAAACGTAGTATATGATCATGTTAGTTTATTGCTACTGTTTTCTGCATGTCAAGTATATGTTCCTATGACCATGAGATCATGCAACTCACGAACACCGAAGGAGTGCCTTGTGTGTACAAAACATCGCAACGTAACTGGGTGACTATAAAGGTGCATTACAGGTATCTCCGAGGGTGTCTGTTGGGTTGGCATGGATCAAGACTGGGATTTGTTACTCCGTGTGACGGAGAGGTATCTCAGGGCCCACTCGGTAATACAACATCACAATAAGCCTTGCAAGTAATGTGACTAAGTGTTAGCCATAGGATCTTGTAATACGGAACAAGTAAAGAGACTTTCCGGTAACAAGGTTGAACTAGGTATACAGATACCGACGATCGAATCTCGGGCAAGTAACCTACCGAAGAACAAAGGGAACATCATACGGGATTAACTGAATCCTTGACATAGTGGTTCGACCGATAAAGATATTCGTAGAATATGTAGGAACCAATATGGGCATCCAGGTCCCGCTATTGGTTATTGACCGTAGAGGTGTCTCGGTCATGTCTACATAGTTCTCGAACCCGCAGGGTCTGCACACTTAAGGTTTGGTGACGTTTCAGTAGTATAGAGTTATGCATGGTGGTGACCAAAGGTTTTTCGGAGTCCCGGATGACATCCCGGACGTCACGAGGATCTCCGGAGTGGTCCGGAGGTAAATATTGATATATAGGAAGTCCTGTTTTGGTCACCGGAAAAGTTTCGGGCTCATCGGTAGTGTACCGGGAGTGCCGGTAGTGTACCGGGGGACCATCGGGTGGGGTATTTCGACCCAAGAGGCTACATGGGCTGTGGGAGGATGAATCACATCCCTTAGTGGGCTGGTGGAAGTCCCACACAAGGCCCATGCGGCTGGGAAGAAAAGCCCAAGAGGAAAAAGGTGGAAAAAAGGCAAAAAGGACCAAATAAGGAAGGAGTCCTAATCCTACTAGGAGTGGAGGAGGAGGACTCCTCCCTCCTGGTTCGGCCAAACCATAGGGCTGGCCCTTGAGGGCCAAGCCTCCTCATCCCCTCCTCCTATATATACTAGAGGTTTTGAAGGTTTTTGCACAAGATTTTCTGCCACGTGCTGCCCTCTCCTCTTGTGCATAGTTTCTCCTCTAGATCGGTTTTCTGCAGTGCTTAGGCAAAGCCCTGCCAGAACAGCTCCACTACCATCGCCGGAGCGCCGTCACGCTGCCGGAGAACTCTTCCACCTCTCCGCCCCTCTTGCTGGATCAAGAAGGCGGAGATCGTCATCAAGTCGTACGTGTGCTAAATGCGGAGGTGTCGTCCGTTCGGTGCTAGATCGGGAAAGATCGTGATTGGATCGCGGGACGCTCGGCAATTTGGATCGCGAAAACGTTCGACTACATCAACCGCGTTTCTTAACGCTTCCCACTTAGCGATCTACAAGGGTACGTAGATCCACTCTCCCTCTCGTAGATGCTCATCACCATGGATAGATCTTGCGTGTGTGTAGGAAATTTTTTGTTTCCCATGCAACGTTCTCCAACACACTCCACACGGGGCGGCTCCCGGCAGTTCGCCTCGGAGGACTGCGCATTGTCGAACGGGCGTGACCGCCGCGACGGGCATCGTTGTAGCCACAGTGGCTGCTGACGCATGAGTGCGCATGGCTACAGTCCGTCCGTCCAGGACGCTGACCTTGGCGAGCGCGACCGGGCGGGGAAATAGTGCCGGCACGCCCCTGCCCACTCGATTAGCTACCTCGGCATCGCTACAGTGCAGCCGGCCGTACTGGAGCCTTCAGCCGGCTGGCACTAGACGACACCTCCCAAGCGGCCCGTGCCGCGGCAGGTGGGCGAGGGCCAATCGCGGAGCCGGCTGGCGGGCCCCAGCAGGTGACGAGACTGCACAGCCGGTGGACCCTACAGGCGACGAGAAGGCACGAAGGGCGGGACCCCCTGGTCAGCCTGAGAGGCTGCCAGCCAGGCCCCCTACCTGTGTACCTTAGGAATATTGTAAGCCGGGGGGTTGGCCTATAAAACCCCCTGAGCCCCCCATGCAACGGGGTCGGACAACTCTCACGCACACACCTACGAGACACTTCTCACATTCTCACACTCGATAGCGAAGGAAGGCGAGCCGGCTGCTCTCTCTTCCTTCTCTAGACACAACTCTAGGAGCACCCTTGTAAACACATCAATCCATCCAACTAGACCAAGCAGGACTAGGGGTGTTACCTCCCATGGAGGGCCCTGAACCTAGGTACATCGTGTGTCACCATCGCTTGTACCTAATCCCACACCCAGAGCCTGTCGGCGTCCTCCAGCCCCAACCACCTACAATAAGCCTACCCATGGCATCTGTCATGAGAAAACGACGACATGCACACATCTTTTCAGAGAGACACGCTAAATCGTGAGTTTGTTAGAATACTCTATGTGCTTCACTTATATATTTTGAGCTAGGCAATGTTGCTCTAGTGCTTCACTTATATCTTTATAGATCATGGTGGTGTTATATTTTATAGAAATTATTGAACTCTCGTTCCTCACTTATATTATTTCAGAATTTCTTAAAACAGCATGGTAATTTGTTCAGGATAAGAATTTAGTCCTAGTATAATGGGCATCCAAGAAGGATATAGTAAAAACTTTCATATTAAGTGCATTGAAAACTATGAGAAGTTGGATTCCTTGCATATAGTTTTGAAATAATAGGGATGGTAATATGAGAGTCATGCTAGCGATTAGTTGTGAATTGAAGAGATACGTGTGTTAAAGCTTGTGATTCCCGTAGCATGCACGTATGGTGAACCGTTATGTAACGAAGTCGGGGCATGATTTGTCTAATGATTGTCTACCTTTGTGTGAGGGTCAGGAGCGCGTGATGGTTAACTCCTACCAACCTCTCCCCTAGGAGCATGCGTCTAATGCTTTGTTTGATAACTAATAGACTTCTGCAATAAGTATGTGAGTTCTTTATGACTAATGTGAGTCCATGGATTATACGCACTCTCACCCTTCCATCGTTGCTAGCCTCTCTAGTACCGCACAACTTTCTCCGGTACATCAAACCCTCCTTCCTCAAATCATCCACCATATATTCCTCAAAACAGCCACCATACCTACCTATTATGGCATTTCCATAGCCATTCCGAGATATATTGCCATGCAACTTCTACCATGTAGTTTTTCTATGACTTGCATCATCACTTCATATTGCATATGGAGTCATATTTTGTCATAGGAATCGAGTTGTAATTTCTTTTTCTTTGAGTTATAAGTAAATAAAAGTGTGATGATTTTTCATTAATAGAGGATTGTCCCATGAGAGAAAAGGATGATGGAGGCTATGACTCCCTCACAAGTTAGGACGAGTATCCGGACTTAAAAAAAAATAAAAGAGGCCAGCGAAGCCCAAATTAAAAAAAAGAGGCCAAAGAAGCCCACCAAAATAAAAAAAATGAGGGAAAGAGAGGAGGGACAATTGCTACTACTTTTTTTCCACACTTGTGCTTCAAAGTAGCACCATGATCTTCATGATAGAGAGTCTCCTAATTTTTCACTTTCATATAACTAGTGGATATTCATCTTGCACGACCACTTAGTTTTCTTTTTGAGCTTTCATACACTTATAGCTCTAAGTGCATTTGTTGCATGGCAATCCCTACTCACTCACATTGATATCTATTGATGGGCATCTCCATAGCCAGTTGATACGCTTAGTTGATGTGAGACCATCTTCTCCTTTTTCCCTTGCACCCCCTCCATATTCTATTCCACCTATATGCTATATCCATGGCTCACGCTCATGTATTGCGTGAGAGTTGAAAAGGTTTGAGAACACCAAAAGTGTGAAACAATTGCTTGACTTGGTCATCGAAGTTGTGCATGATTTAGATACTTTGTGTGGGGAAGATGGAGCATAGCCAGACCATATGATTTTGTAGGGATAACTTTCTAAGGCCATGTTATTTCGAAAGGACATGACTACCTTGTTGGTGTGCTCTAAGTATTACTATTTCTATGTCAATATTAGACTATTGTTTTGAATCTTATGGATCTGAATAGTCATGCCACAATAAAGAATATTACATGGATAAATATGTTAGGTAGCATTCCGCATCAAAAATTCTGTTTTTATCATTTACCTACTCGAGGACGAGCAGGAATTAAGCTTAGGGATGCTGATACGTCTCCAACGTATATATAATTTTTGATTGTTCCATGCTATAATATTATCTGTTTTGGATGTTTTATATGCATTAGTATGCTATTTTAGATTATTTTTGGGACTAACCTATTAATCTAGAGCCTAGTGTCAGTTTCTGTTTTTTCCTCCGTTCCCGAGAGATCCAATCTTGAAGCCTTTTCCGGTAATCTGTCGGAGGGGGATTCGATCACGAAGGGCATCTACATCAACTCCATTGCCCCTCCGATGATGCGTGAGTAGTTCACCACAGACCTACGGGTCCATAGCTAGTAGCTAGATGGCTTCGTCTCTCTCTTTGCTTCTCAATACCATGTTCTTCATGATCTTCATGGAGATCTATCCGAGGTAATACTCTTTTACGGTGTGTTTGTAGAGATCCGATGAATTTTGGGTTTATGTTCAGATTATCCATGAATATTATTTGAGTCTTTCCTTAATTCTTATATGCATGATTTCATATCTTTGCAAGTCTCTTTGAGTTATTGGTTTGGTCTGGCCAACTAGATTGGTAATTCTTGCAATAGGAGAAGTGCTAAGTTTTGGGTTCAATCTTGCGGTGTCCTCACCCAGTGACAAAGTAGCGGTAGCGAGGCACGTATTGTATTGTTGCCATCAAGGGTAAAAATATGGTGTTTTCATCATATTGCTTGAGTTTATCCCTCTACATCATGTCATCTTACTTAATGCGTTACTCTGTTCTTCATCAACTTAATACTCTAGATGCAGGCAGGAGTCCGTCGATGTTTGGAGTAATAGTAGTAGATACAGAATCGTTTCGATCTACTTGTCATGGACGTGATGCCTATATGCATAATCATTTCCTTGGATATATTCATAATTATTTGCTTTTCTATCATTTGCTCGATGGTAATTTTGTTCACCCACCGTAATACTTGCCATCATGAGAGAACACATCTACTGAAATCTATGGCCCCCGGGTCTATTTTCCATATTATACTTTCAGATCTAAAACGAAAAATACCAAAAATACTTGTTGTTGCATTACTTTTAGTTTTAATTTCCGTTCAAGCACCCTATTATATCTATCTCTATTCGATCTCATCCTTGCAAGTAACCGTTATGGTATTGACAACCCCTTATAGCGTTGGGTGCAAGAGTTTGATTCTTTGTGCAGGTACATCTATTGCTGATTCGCTTGTAGCTCTTACTGGATTGATACCTTGGTTCTCAAAAACTAAGGGAAATACTTATCTACTTTGCTGCATCAAACCGTTCCTCTTCACGGGAAACCAATGCATGCTCGAGAAGTAGCAGCCAACTAGGTTGATTTATTTTCAGCGGGAGTGATGCATTGCAATGGTTTCAATCTTGTGGTGTTCTATATCCGAGTGACAGAAAGGGACAAGACACATATTTGCCTCTATTAAGGATAAAATGATGGGGTCTGAACATATTGCTTTCCTTACTTTGTCCACATCATTACACCTTGCTCCGAGGATTACTTTGTTTGTCATGAACTTAATACCATAGATGTAGAATCATTCCGGTCAATTGGTGGAGTAATAGTAATAGATGCAGGATCATTTCAGTCTACTTGTTTATGGATGTGATGCCTATATATAGGATCATTGCCGTGAATAACAGGCCATAACTATGCGCAATTTTTTCAATTGCCCAATAGTAATTTGTCTACCCACCGCATGTTATGTTCACGAGAGAAGCCTCTAGCAAAAACTATGGCCCCCGGGTCTATTTAATCATACATACTAAAATCCTAAAAATTATTTGCTGCAATTTATTTATTGTTGTTTTCTTTTCTTTAATACCATCTATCTATATCAAGATTTATCCTTGCAAGTAACGAGTTCAAAAGGCTTGACAACCTTCTTGACCGCGTTGGATGCAAGTGTTTGTTTTTGTGTGTCTAGGTGTGGTTGAAAGGAGTTTGCTCGGTTCTCCTATTGGTTCGATAACCTTGGTTCTCACTAAGGGAAATACTTATCTCTATTGTACTACATCTCCTCTCCTCTTCGAGGAAAATCCCAACGCGGCTCACAACTAGCAGTGCACCACCACCATGATGTCGCGACCTCCACCCGAGCAAAGGAGGGGGACGTCCACAACACAATTGTGTTGTCACCCCCACCAGCCAATACCACGACATGTGTGACAGCCCGCGTCCCACGGCCCTCTCCTCCCAAGGCTAACGTTGGCCGCACCACAGCCTGTAGAATGGACCATCCCACCCCGAGAGAGCACCACCACCTCCACATGGACACCTGTCACCCAGCCGCTAGGACGATGTTGTCTACTACACAACTTTATTCTTGTAGATGTTGTTGGGCTTCCGAGTGCATATTTTTTGTAGGACAACAACAAATTTCCCTCAAGTGGATGACCTAAGGTTCATCAATCCGTGGGAGGTGTAGGATGAAGATGGTCTCTCTCAAACAACCCTACAATCAAATACAAGAAATCTCTTGTGTCCCCAACACACCCAATACAATGAAAAAATTTATAGGTGCACTAGTTCGGCAAAGAGATGTTGATACAAGTGCAATATGGATAGTAGATATAGGTTTTTGTAACCTGAAAATATAAAAACAACAAAGTAACAAGTAGTAAAAGTGAGCATAAATGTTGTTGCAATGCTTGGAAATAAGGTCTAGGGTTCATACTTTCACTAGTGCAATCTCTCAAAAACGCTAACATAACTGTATTATATGATCATCCCTCAACATGCGACAAAGTATCACTCCAAAATTCATATCTAGCGGAGAACATAAGATGAAATTGATGTAGGTAGTAGAACCACCTCAAAGTTATCCTTTCCGATCAATCTATTGAGCTATTCCTAAAGTTTCACAAACAACCCTAGAGTTTGTACTAAAATAACAACATATGATACGCATCAACCAACTCTAATGTCACCTAGATGCACCAATGTCACCACAAGTATCCGTGAGTCAATCCTATGATATGTATCAAACAATTCAGATTCATCATATTCAATCCATGCAAAAGAACTTCAAAGAGTACCCCAAGATTTCTATCGAAGGAAGTAGGACAAGAACGTGTATCAACCCATATGCATAGATTATCCCATTGTCACCAAGGGAATCCGCAAGTTGAGTACCAACATATATATCAAGTGGATCAGTAGAACACCACATTCTCACCATGGGTGTCCACATGCAAAACATATATTGAGTGATCTCAAATCCAATATTCAATCCAACATAACAAAACCTCAAGGGAAATATTCAATTCATCACAACAAGATAGCAAGGGAATAATATCATATGATCAGACTATGTTCACGAAGCCCATGATACATCAAGATAGTGACATCACAAGAACAAGAGAGAGAGAGAGAGAGAGAGAGAGATCACATAGTTACTGGTATATACCCTTAGCCCCGAGGGTGAACTACTCCCTTCTCATCTTGGAGACTGCTGGGATGATGAAGATAGCTTCCGGTGATGATTGCCCCCTCCGACAGGGTGTCGAAATAGTGCTCCGGATGAGTTTTGTTCGTTACAGAGGCTTGCGGCGGCGGAGCGGAAGTTCTAGGTTAAATTTTAGGGTTTTGGGGATTTATATGATTTTTAGCGTTGGAATCACGTGGAACGGAGCCACGGGGTGGTCCCAAGCCATCAGGTTGCCATACCCTCCCAAGGCACACCCTGGTAGCTAGGGAGCACCTGGTGCCCCCCTGTGGTGGTTCTTCGCTCCAATATTGCTCATATGTTCCACAAAAGTCATCAAAAAGTTTCGGGCTATTCCGAGAACTTTCATTTTCTACATCAAAAACAACATCATGGTAGTTCTACTGAAAACAATGTCAGTCCGGGTAAGTTCTAATTAAATCATATAAATTGCATCAAAACCATATAAAAGTATTGTAAACATAGGTGTATATGGCATGAATACTTCATAAATTATCAATACATTGGAGATGTATCAGACGCCGCCGCTAGGACCATGCCCATGAGTCGCAGAGCCGCTGCACCCATCCTACTCCCATGCCCTGCAGATTGGCCCGCATCGGATCTTTCACGCACATGGGGCATGGTGGGGCCAACCAAGGTTATACTCTGTACATCTAAAAATAGGCAAACTTTTATTTGGGTGAAGGAAAGGAAATTTCAGTCCCCCAAATGATGCAAGCTTTTTGGTACTAAACTTGTGTTTTTTACACAAGATACAACAATTAGCCTTGTTGCATCAAAATTTAGACACTCTTAGGAGAGTTGCACATTTACATATGTTTTTATTTCAGTTGTTTATAAGCAATTGTGAAATTGTTTCTCACCCATGAGCATGACTTCCTTGTTACATTCAAATCTCCAATCCACATCCTTCGAGATACTGTACTTGGATTCAATTTGGATCTTAAACTAAAACCGTCTATGTTAGACCTTAAACTTTCTAAAACATCTAGCTCGGTTTTGGAAGGTACCCGGTCGTTTTCCATTTACGGACTATTCTCGGAAAACCCTGAGATACAAAACCAATATCCAAAAGTTGACTAGGATGTAGCAAAAAAAAAGGCCTTGGGCATCTCTGACGATGACTCGCAAACCGTCTGCATACGTCCGAACCGTGCAGTCCGAGCGCGTTGTGCCATCCATACGGGGCTATAACAGTCTGGCGGGCGATATAGAGGCATATTCTCCCGCAAACCGGAGACAAACGTGGCGAACTTTTGCGGGTGTTTAGACGGCACCCACGTCCGGTCTGACCGCCTTGTCCCCATCAAAACCCCTCTTCCCTTGCATGTGTGCATTCCCATCCAACGTCAGCTGCTAGCATTCATGCCGTTGTAAAGTGCGCTGCTTCATATTGAAGCCAACCCAAAGCAGACGTAACCATTGAAGCGACACGCCAACAAACTGCGCCGTCAGCGACGCATCCCACTGTCTGCGCCTATTCAATACCGGAAAGTCGTTACTAGGCGGGATGGGACGAATATCTACCACGCCCATTACATGCTCCGCCCTTATGTATGTCGTCATGAAGAAGGCTCGCCGACCGAGAAACCCAATCCGGCACCGTGCATTGACACACCCGGATGCTTGACCTCATCGGAATCTGCTATTTAAAGATGGCCAAACTCGACTAACTCCACGCCACAACACAAGCTGCTCCCCATCCTCCTCCCTTGCGCCGCATCCGTCGTGACTGCAGGCGGCGAAGCTTTGCAGGTGAGCCTTTCCACGGAGATGAAGCATGAGTTGGCCGCCCTTGCCGTCGCCTAGCAAAGACGTTGTGCCAAGCGGATTGTGGCCGGCTTACGACCAGCTCGCTCGAGGTCTCTGATGACGAGGACGACCCCACGACGGAGACAGGCTCCGAAGACATCGCCCAGGCGCCTGTGCGTGTGCATGTCGGCTTCACCATGGAGCAGGCACAAGCGCACTACAACACCGCTATGGACCATTTCCATCGTGGACCTCACGTCCACATGTGACGGACAAGGCGCAGACTCCTTCGAGGATAAGTAGGGCATGGGGGGCGAAAGGGCCTTGTGCCCCATGTGAGCCAGCCCATCTCCCGTGATATACTCTTCCTCTCGGGAGACGGCAGCTTCACTTCATCGGTTTTATCGCGGGTGCTCATGAAGATGGTAGATGGAGGACAACAAAGGTTTGACGCCAGACGCCACCGTAGGATAGGTTTAGAGTTGGGTCGAAACGTGTTTTTTGTTCGAAATGTTCAAAATCTAATAAAATCCGTCGTGTTTGCATGAATGTCGTCCGGTTTGTATGAAATTCACCCGTTTTGCACGAATTTCGTCCAATTGATTCATAAAATGTGTCTCATCGGACTGGCCCCCCTACCCGCAAACGGATGCGGAAGCAAATTTGCCGGTCACGGAGATGGCCTTAGAAAGGTTGAAATCCAATTTGCATGGATGGTTCTATAATTAGTTTGGGTTGAAGATATAGTTATAGCTAGAAATTAAATTTACCTGCAACCTCAATCCATATTACATATAGAATGAAACATAATCTCGTAGTTTGTTCTTTATATTATTTCATAAAACTTGTTTTCACATATCGCGGCCGTCAAATCTTATCTTAGTTACCGTGTCGATGTCTACAATCGCCTATGTACCGTGGCTTACGCTATTGAGGGATCTATGCCGGTCTGCATGAATAATCCACCGGCCGGTGTGCCTAACACTTTGGGACCACGCCAAAGTGTGTTTCGCAATGTTTCGTGCTATTACTGATAAAACGTCCGATGTAGCAAACAGCTAGCACGCATATTAAATTCTTAATCCTATACTTAGGGTTAAGTACAACCACTACAAAACCCATCTCTGCAATGTCAACGCTGCTAGGAGTTGTAGCTATTCCCTCCGTCCGGATTTACTGAACCTAAAGACGATTTCTTTTGCACCAAGACACATCGTAATTTGCTCATATTAAAACTTTCATTTCACTTCTAATGCACTCTCTCACATAACATCTTTCACATGCAGTCAATGAAAAAATATACATGCAACATACTACATCCGGTTTATAGGGCTTATCTTAAAATTTTAGTTTTCCATTTTATAAGTCTCAATTTGATTGTTCCTCATCATATTTTCAGATTTCAAGATGCATTAAATTGCTGCATACAAAAATTTAGAGAACATTAACCAATGCATGTTAAAGCTCTTGTCCATGCATGCATGCATTGCAATTAATGCATTGATAAACATAATCTTTTGAGTAAAACAAGCACATTAATAGAGTATTTTTATAAACTACCACAAATAGTATTTATTATTCAGCCATGAGATTAGCAACAATGCCTCTTATTACACCCAATAAAATGTCTGCATGCATGTTTTCAAAGCAAGGTCTTATAAAAACAGACATGCATGTGATGCTCTTATTAGGCCTAACTAGCAGGGTGACCCACGCAAGCTAGAAAAACACTTTTCATTATTTGCTGTTGTCACTATAGTGTCTCCCAATAAATTTTTTATTTGGATCAATTGGCCACGAATTATATGTCATATTTATTGGTTGTGGCCAATACTAAGGTCACAATGAAACATTCTGGTGCATTATATTGTTAAATTTCCTTGATGTGTGAGGTTGGAAGACCGAGGCAAGTCCATATACGAGCATTGATACATATATTTGTTTCCCCCCTCTTTTATCAACTCCTCCCCATCCCCCGTTTTGTATCATTGCAGCAATATGTTTGTGAGGATCCCTCACCAAGAATTACATCTAAATATGATCATCACATATCTAATGTTCTCTTCTCCCACACAAGTCGATGCCTTTCTCTGTTAATGAAATATCCTGCTTACCTAAATAGGCGTACATAGATGTTTATCTTACTATCATCCCTTACGTATATTGACAATATTGATATTAAATATTATCTCTAACTTTCTCTCTTCAAATCTTATTCATTCTAATCATGACCATGCTGATTTATATCACTTTGTATTTTATATAGTATTCACTAATTATATGAATCCTCAACTATTAATTAGATATATAACTTATTTAAATTTTATCTTCCTATGAATTTCATATGGAGTGAAAATATTATTAGCCAATTGTATTTTATTTCTTATTTTGATCCCCAAATTCGTACATAAAACCATCTTGGTTCAAGTCCAGTTCGATAACATTGTAATCTCCACATATGCAGATATATATTTCAACCTAATGTTCTGCTTTCTTTCTCCTACCAAACGCTTCACAATAATTGAGTAGTTAGCACAAAAAATGAACTGAATAAAGTGATGTTTAGATGCATGTACTTTGTTATGGCTTTAGCGTTTGTGATGAGTCCTTATGAACAATAGTTTTCTTCCTGTCTTAAACTCCAGACATATTGTGCTTTAATTTTAGTTGATCCAATTTAATATGCATCTGCAGGGTCCAAGTTTTACTGTTGTTACTAATGGACATATTTCATACAATCTAGTGTGGTGGTTATATGTCATGTTAATCAGCCTATTGGCTGACTTCATACCATTGACCAATTATTCCTCGAAATCCCTAAGATTCAACAAACATGCTCAAGAGCCATGCAATGAAATCTACACTTTCACCTTGCTGTACATCTATACGTTTCTTTTAGAAAACAATCAAGGCGCCATCAAACCAAATTTTCTATGGAACTAAACTCTAGACTTAAGTCGATTCGTGTGATTAGAAATAATCATAGCCTAACAGATGCAAACTGTGTTGGCAAGTCAGGTGGAGCATTAGTGTCATGCTTCAAAAATTTAGTAAGTTTGACTTAGGAAAATCTTTTAATTTCAATTATTTTGGAATTGAGGGAGTACTTAATAGTGTTTTGTCTTTGCAGACATCTAAGCGCATTTAGAGATATAGAGACTAATGATGGAGCTGTCACATAGAGTACACCTGGGTGCACTATAAATCAATAATTGTTCAATATCGTTGCACCTTTTCTAGCTTTTACACTACTTTCATGGCAGTGTTAGGATGACTGAAAAATAAGGGCTGAATAGTTCAGTATTAAAAGAGTTTTGAGATAGAAGATATCTGAACTTCAAATATAGAATCAAGGTTCAATATTAGTGTTTTGATGAGTTTTGACATAGGGACACACATGAAGAATTGCATGTGAGTATTACTTGAGGTTGAGGCTGTTGATGTCATGCCTTCAGTTTGTTGCACGTCTATTCATCCCTTTCATCACCCTGGTGTCGCACACATATATTGGACGCAAGTTGCTGCAGTTGTTACCATGCCTTTTATTTGTCAAGCATTGATCGTTTGAGCATCTTGAAAATAGAGCTATTGAGAAAGTGTGTCATGGGTCAGACCTAAGAGTTTTATCATGAATGTCGTGTTGTAATATAAGCTGAAGGGAAGAGCGTGTGTCCATACTTCTTTGTTTATTTGCTGAGCCTCTGCTCTAGCAATTCGACTAATATATCTTGACGAAGGGATTAACATTGTGCAGATTTCTTAGGGGCAAATGTTTTCCGAAAATATGATAGTAGCTGCCAAGGAAGAAAAAACAATGTGAATATTAATCGTCAACAGCCGTCAAAAGGGGAGTTGCTTCAACCTTTTTTTTCGCGAAAGAGCTGCTTCAAATTCAAGAAAACGCATCAATTGATGATAAGGCTTGTTGATAGCTTTTGATAGTTTTTTAGCTTGGCTCGTTGATAGTTATTAGGACATTGTATGATGCCCGTCCATCGATTACTGAGTTGACATCGCATATATATTTGTCGATTCTTTTGGATTGTATGTATTGCAAGAGAAACTAAATGGTGTGCTTTGCGCAAAAAAAAACTAAATGGTGTGCTTCTCAGTATATACGTGTGTGCCCTTGTCTAGTATACAACGTTTCTTTTGTGTGTGCTGCACCCTCCACGTGCATGCTTGTTTAGCCTGGATGCGTCCTACTATGGCAGGAAACCAATCCGTATGCCTCGTCAGTGTGTACGTTCCCTAATATCTGCACGTATATTGCTGCAAGAAACTAATCGGTGGCTAGTTCTTTTTTATGCCCCACGTACATGCTTGTTTATATTATGTGTGTCGTGCTGCAGCAGGAAACCAATCATTTTTTTAGCTGCACGTACATGCATGTTTAAATTGTATGAGTCGCATTGTGACAGGAAACCAATCATTATCCGTGTCCTTCCCCAATATATGCACGTGTAATAGATCTTCACCGTTAATATAGGTCTTATGTTACTTCACTTTATATGGGTTTTTATCTAGTATAACGCTACCAAATAACCTAATGATCACATTTATAAGCATATGCATATATTTATTCGGTTTTGAGATATTAGAGTGGATTTTCAGATCCCGGGTGCCTAGGCACCCTCTATAAACAGTAAAATCAAACAAATAGAAAAAACAATCAAAAAAATCTGAAACTTTGCAACATTAAAGATGATCAAACTTTCTAGGTGCTTGCAAGTTTTCGTGCCAAAAAACATTCGAGGAGCTCTGCAGAGGAGCGTATGGGTCACACTGTGTATCAAGCCCATAAATAACTAAATTTTTTATGTTCACTAATTAGAGGTGCACCTCACGGGATTTAGTAGTAGTAGTCTGTAAGCGCTTGTTTTTTTATTTTTGTTTGCTTTCCAGTCCGGACACGTGATTATATTGGACTCACACAGTACGTGTCCATGTTGTCTGTCCAGTGCACGGCAGTGCTTTTATTGAACGTCAATAGCGTAAGCATATCCTTGTACGTAGACTTTAGCTGATTAATCTCAGATGTCCGCCGTTTAAAAAAGAGGTAAATGCATCAATGGTGCTTGAACTTGTCACGAATGTCCAATTTAGTGCTTAAACTTGAAAAATACATCGAACTGGTTGTACAACTTGACAGAGACGTGCAAATACGATGATAATCACATTCACATACGTAAAGTGTTCCGAAGTGGCAACGTATATAGCTTACGTGACAAGAGGCCCATTTATACATTCGAAACGGGATTACTAGAATAATATATGTCTAAGACTAATGGGTCCCACTTGTTAGGAGGAAAATTAAAATGAAAAATAGTGACGGAACGTACTCGAACCATCAAACCTCAAGCTAAAGCGCAGCCGGTGCTGGCCACCATGAAAACTAGATCTTATTGTCAGCGGGCGCTCCTTCAGCTTAAGCTAAATGGAAACGGTTGGGGGCATTAAATGGATTATGATCTTTGATTGTTATTTTAAATGTTTGTATTAAGTAATATTTGAAACACTCATGGACTAAGTTTAGAATAATATTTTATGAATAATAGGTGAATATTTCAAAATGATTACATGAACATTCTTAGTAAAATATTGTATTGCAAACTACTATATTTATTTTTTGTGCACACGAATATTTGTGTACCATGAGGTTATTATTTATGTACCACAAATATTCATAACTCACATCCTGGTATGGAGCCTTGTTTGTGTTTTTTGAAGTAATATTATATGTGCACACGGATGTTGACTATAAGGTAATTATTAATAGCACATGAATATTCGAATCTAACTTTTATTATTATTATTATTATTATTATTATTATTATTATTATTATTATTATTATTATTATTTACATTTTTAGAGGTAAAAGTAACTTTTGATCACCAAAGTCCACGGTTTGCGAGATACAAACAGGGTCATGGGGTTGACTTTTTTTATTTGCCCATTTAGGCACCGCAATTGTTTTCATATAGGCTACATTAATCGTTGGGATTTTTCTTTGGCAACAAGACCAAGTTGGCCTGATGGCCAGCATATGCTGCTATTTAACTATATTCGAGTCTTCTGTACACCGTTTTTCATTTTAATTGGTGTGACAGGCAGGCCCACTAGTCATACGGACATATAAGTATTCGAATATCATGTGTCGTTATTAAAAATTGACCCATGACTGCCACATCAGCCATATACGGTGTCACGTCGGTGCACTTTACATATATGGATGATATGAGCACCGTATTTGCACGTCCGTGTCAAGTTTTGGAACCAATTCGACGTATTTTTCAATTTCATGCACTAAACTGAACATCTGTAACAAGTTCAAGCACCACTCATGTATTTACCTCTTTAAAAAAAATCTCAACATTTGACCCAATCAAGCGATTTGATTATGCTTCCGAAAACAAACCAATTCCATCTCCCTATACACGTGTACTCTTGTGTTGATGGATCTAAGCCGTTGAAATATCATACCTTTAGACTGGTTAATCTCCATCGTCCTTTTTCTATCGTTTTAATAATAATATAATAGATAGATAATAGATAGATAAACCCGAACAGAATATTCTCCTGTAGCCTCCCGGACTCAAATCCCGAAACAGGGCCAGTAGCTAATGTAGGTGAAATATGCAGTCGTGGTTGCCTATGCACTATTTGTCGGCGGTTTAACTAACACCGCTAGCGCTATGGTTCAATTGCTGTGCAGGCAGGCTGACACCCATTCCTTTTTAATGAAATATGTAGCTCTCCTGCGTTCTTTCAGGAAAAAAAATATTGTGCAGGCTGCTATGGCTAGCTAGTAGCTGGTGAAAGGTCAGTAGTCGTAGCTCAGCCGGAACTGGTAACCAATAAGCCCTCGTGGCGGCACAACTACTAGTGCCTCTAGGAGTACTCCATCCGTACATCTACAATACGAACCTAAGACAACAACCCCAATTATCAGTGGTCATTACAGATCGAACAACTTTTGCGAAGCGGATCGAGTCGATTTTCTTTTTCATTGCTGTTTCGCACACCCTACTAAACACAAAGACGACTTAAATTAACCAATACCTCCTTATAAAAGGGACCTGATGATAATATGTTAAAGACTCTTCGTCCGTCGGTATACGATGCACACGTGTACAAAAAGCTGGCCGGCCCATCTATCTTCTTTCGTTTCGGAAGTTTAACACCCCCCTAAACACAAACACAACTCAGATCAATCTATACATCTTCATAGAAAAAAGGTACGATGATAATAGTTTAGAGAGCTGGGCCGACCCATCTATCTTCTTTCTTTTCTGAATTTTAACAACCCCTAACGCGATAACCAACTAGCCATCATCAGCTGATGTGATTACATACCTCTTTCTCGTTCATTTAATCTTTCCTCTTTCCTTTCCCTTTTTCCCTTTTTCCTTTTTTCTTATATCCTTTTTTGTTTTTTTCTGTTTCCCTATTTCTTTTAAATGTGGAAAAAAATCAATTTATCATTTTCTAAAAAAATGATTTATTGAATTCGTGAAAAATCTACAAAAATAATTTTTTGGGGAAATTAACAAAACAAATTGGCTTTGGTGTTTCGTTCATATTTTCGAATTAAAAACTTTCTAGTTTCTTAAAATGTTTGAAAAAACTAAAACTGTTTGTGTTGAAAATTGTGTCCGCTCTTTTTAAAATGTTCGTGTTTTCACATTCTGAGAAATTTTGGAAGAAACCACATTGTTTCAAAATTTCTTTATTATTTTATGAAATGCGAATGTTTGTAAAAATATTATTTTATTTTAAAAGAGACATTTTTTGAAATTTTGAACAAATCTGTGTGCACGGCGATCCTTCCGTGCACTTTTGTCTGCTCCGCCGACATTACATCAGAATGCGTGCGTTGCGTCGGTGGCAGCACGAGAACTAATCCTCGCATTAAGTGAGATGGAAGGAGATTTTGCTGAAGGATTCCTCCCTTCGCTTCATTACTCGGCCAGGCCCATTCATTCGACCACTTCAGTGTTTTTCGTTGGTTCTTCTCTTCGGGTTTTTCTTTGATTTTTTATTATTTTGTTTTTTCTTTTCTGTGTTTTCTGTATTACTTCAGCGGTTTTCTTTGGTTTTCCTTTTTATTCATTATACTACATTCTTTTTATTTTTCCCATTGATTTTCTTTGTTATACATCAGTTTTTGTTTTTCTGAAGGGTTTGCTTTTTTTTTTCAATTTACTTGGGTTTGTTTCTTTTTTTGTTTTCCTTTTTTTTTCCTTTTTGTTTCTACATTTTTCAAATACATGATCTATATTTTCCTTAATTACAAGTTTTTGAACATGTTTTCGAATACACGGTCAAAAAAATTCGAAAATACATTAAATATATTTTGAACATAATGTTAATTTGTTTTCTATACACAATCAAAAAATTTCAAATGCTTTATTAAAAAAATTATATACCTGATCAAATATTTTCATCATTTTTTAATACATGGTCAACAATTTTTCTATACACATTTAATATTTGAATAATGCTTGATCAATATTTTTCAAATAGTTGCTCAACACTTGCCAAATACTTGCTCAATATTTTTCAAATACAAGATTGAAATTTTATATACCTCATAAAAAGCATCATTTTTTAATACCTGGACAATATTTTTCTATACACATATAGCATTTTTCAAAAACTTGTTCGACATTTTTTAAACGCTTGATTAACAATTTTATATAGATGATAAAAAACTCATCATTTTTAATTCATGGTCAACATTGTCTCTATGCACATTAAACATTTTTGAAATGCATGATTAACACTTTTTGAAATGTTTTGTGTAAAGTACTTTTGTAATACTACAAAATATCTGCAAATATAAATAAAGGAAAAGAAAAAGAAGAATGTAAAAAAATGAGAATATGGCGTGTGGCCAGTGGTCAATGGCATGATGGGCTGCCCAAAATGGAGTTCGCCTTCAGCTACACATCCTCTCATGTCGCTCTAGGCGAGACATAACAGCTTCCTTGGTGGTTGACCACGTAAGCAATCATGGGTGCCTAAAAAAGCAATCGTGGGTGCTTGAGAAAAAAAACTAAGGGCGTGTTTGGTTGCTTGCATTACCCTCACCCAGTCCCGTGGGGGAAGAAATCGGTCTGTTCGGTTCCCTGGCCCGCGTACAGATCTTGGCCTGCACGAACCTTAAAGTAGTGCTTAGCCAGGCCCGCTAGAGACGATCGAATCGACAGTTTGCCACGAGCCAGGCTGGGGCGCTGCAGGGGAGGGGAACACCGCGCTGTTCAGGTGCGGTCAAGAGATGGTGGGTGATGGAGTCCTGGATTAAGGGGTCCTTGGATGGCCGACCTGTTTCTCATGGGCCGGACTATATGGGCCACATAGTGGTCATTGGGTGATCAAGGGCCCCATCGCTAGGATGGAAGCTTCGAGAACCGTGGCGTGTCCTCCAAGTTGACGACCGTAGTTAGGCGTGTTTATCTCTTCTGCATGTAACCGACCATATGTAAACCCTAGGTACCCTCGGCGTCTATATAAGCCGGAGGGTTTTAGGTTATAGATACAGAACAACTCATCTAGGGTTAGCTATTCGATCTCGAGGTAGATCAACTCTGTAACCCCTATATCATCAATACAATCAAGTAGGACATAGGGTAATACCTCCATAGGAGGGCTCGAACATGAGTAAAACCTTGTCCCCTTCGTCTCCTATTACCGTCGATTCTAGTCTCACAATTCAGGACCCCCTACCCGAGATACGCCGGTTATTGAGAGTTCCATTGTGATCACCGAAGGAATCGATGGCTCACCTCGTCACGAGCAACGGAATCTGCATCTAGGGGGTTCTTTCCACCAATCAGACTCACAGGCGGCAACATCTTGCCGCACGCCAACCCGATAAGCCATGACGGGGTTATTACCCTGGGTAGGCCAAAGCAACGTGGTTCTCTCCACCTCTTCAAGAAAAATCACGTGGTCGGCTGCCTCACGGCCGACTGGCGCATGGCTGGCAGGCTCCTTGCCGGCTGGCTCGCGGCCGACTAACCAAGGAGCTGGTTCGGCCCTGGCCGGCTGGGCCACAGCCGACCCTTCCGTTGACTCGTAAGCGAGCAAGCCCCCGTTCCGTCTCACTACACACGGTACGGTGACAAGACAAGACAAGACCCCCACGACGGACCCCCAATGTGGCCACAGTGACTGCTGACGCGTGGGCATGCATGGCTACATTCCAGCCGGTCGTACCGCTGACCCTGGCTGACTGCGACCGGGCGAGGCAATAGTGCCGGCAAGCCTCCGCCCACTCCATTACCTGCCCCCGTGTGGCGACAGCGCTACCGGCTGTACCGGAGACTTCGGCCGGATGGCGCAAAGCGACACCGCTCGAACGACCCGTGCCGTAACAGGGAGGCGTGGGCCAATCGCGAAGCCGGCTGGCTTGCCCCAGTGGGCGACGGGGCCGCGCAGCTAGTGGACCCTACGGACGACGAGACGGCTCAATGGGCAGCCCCCCTAGCCAGTCGGAGAGGCTACCAGCCAGGATCCCCGCTTAGTACTTTAGGAATATTGTAAGCCAGGGGTTGGCCTATAAAACCCCCGAGCCCCCCATGCATAAAGGAGGACATACTCACACACACGCGGAGGAACACTTCGCCCCATATTCACGCACGTAGCAGAGGAAGAGGAGCCGGCTACTCCTTCTTCCACCCCTAGAGAATAGCTCCAGGAGCACTATTGTAACCACTCTCGTCTATCAACCTAGACCAAGCAGGACTAGGGGTGTTACCTCCCACGGAGGTCCCTGAACCTGGGTACATCGTGCGTCCCTCGCCGCTGGTGCCTAATCTCGCTCCCGGAGCCCGTCGGCATCCTCCGGCCCCAACCACCTCCGATAAGCCTACACATGACATCTGTCGTGAGAAAACGACGACAGTTGGCGCCCACTGTGGGGCCGTCCGCGACGCCGGCCGGAGTCACGCTCCGGGCGGGACCCTTCACCACCTTCCCCGGCCACCCCCTCGTCCGGGCGGAACTGCATGCTCGTGGGGCTTGTTCCGGCAGGCCATGTGGTAACGCTGTCGGCCTCTGCGACGAGAGCCTCGGCAACAACCTCGCGCTCGACGTCGCCGCGCTCTCTGAGCGAGTCAGCAAGCTGAGTCTCGCCAACGAGCCAGCAGGCAACGAGTACCCTAGCCGGGTGCTCGACTACGCTGACCCACCCACGTCTGTGGGTGCACTCGTTGCGACCGAGTCCAACGGCTCCTGCTTCCATGTCGGGTGATTGTCATCACCTCCGCCACCTCTTCTGGTCGGGTGCAGGCCGAGTCCAACGGCTCTCGGGATCGGCACCTCTGACCCGCTCGGTGCAGCCCTTCGAGGCCTAAGCACCCCTATTGCTCCAATGACGAACCGCGACGTCGCCATGGCCGAGCTGGAGGCGGCTCGCTGTCTACTGTTTGAGGACGCTAGTGCCCTCGTAGCCGCGCGGGGCCGCATGGAGGCCACTCAGCAGGAGTACGCCTCTACCTACGGTCTCACCGCGGCTGGCACCGAGCCCAACCGGCATGGGGCGGTGCGCAACCGCGGCCGCGTGGTCACAAAAATCCTCGACGGCAACATGCCCGTCTACGACACCCCCCGCGGCTAACCTGCGGGCCGCCAAGGTGGCCTACGAGGATCTGGCTACCTTGGAGGGAGAAGAGCGTGCCACCCGCGAGCCTCACATCAAGGACCTCATTGACGCCACCAACGCGTAGCAGCAGCTGCTCGCCCCCGACGGAGCCGCCTCCGAAGGTCCCTGACCCGAGGGTGAGGGCGCAGGGACTGTCGGCCGTCAGCCGGCTCAGTACTCCTGCTCCCTCACGCCTTCAGCCGGCGGGACGAGGCAAGCAACCCCCGGTGTAGAAACAACCCGGCTCATAGTAGCTGCCGCAACGAGCAGCCGACGCAGCCGTGGGCACACACTGTTGGGGAACGTCGAATGGGAAACAAAAATTTTCCTACGTTCACGCAAGTCCTATCCATGGTGATGAGCATCTACGAGAGGGAGAGTGGATCTACATACCCTTGTAGATCGCTAAGCGGGAAGCGTTAAGAAACGCGGTTGGTGTAGTCGAACGTCTTCGCGATCCAAATCGCCGAGCATCCCGCGATCTCATCACGATCCGTCCCGCGATCCAATCATGATCTATCCCGCGAACTCATCACGATCCGTCCCACGAACTCATCACTATCCGTCCTGCGAACTCATCACGATCCGTGTCGCGATCTTGATCACAGTCCTTCCGATCTAGCGCCGAACGGACGACACCTCCGCGTTCAGCACACGTACGGCTTGATGACAATCTCCGCTATCTTGATCCAGCAAGAGGGAGCGGAGAGGTAGAAGAGTTCTCCGGCAGCGTGATGGCGCTCCGGCAATGGTGGTGGAGCTATTCCGGCAGGGCTTCGCCTAAGCACTGCAGAAATCCGATCTAGAGGAGAAACTATGCACTGGAGGAACGGGCAGCACGTGGCTGAAAATTCTGTGCCAAAACCCTAAAATCCTCTAGTATATAGAGGAGGAGAGGAGGAGGAGACTTGGCTGCCGAAAAGCCAGCCCTTGGGTCGGCCGAAGTGGGGAGGAGAGGAGGAGGAGACTTGGCTGCCGAAAAGCCAGCCCTTGGGTCGGCCGAAGTGGGGAGGAGAGGAGGACTCCTCCTCCAATCGTAGTAGGACTAGGATTCCTCCTTTTTTTGGCCTTTTTCCACCTTTTTCCCTTTGGGCTTTTCTCCCAGCCGCATGGGCCTTGTGTGGGACTTACACCAGCCCACAAAAGGCTGGTATTTACTCTCCCACAGCCCATGAAGCCTCTTGGGTCGAAATACCCCTCCCGGTGGTCTCCCGGTACACTGTCGGCACTCCCGGTACATTACCGATTAGTCCGAAACTTTTTCGGCGACCAAAATGGGACTTCCTATATATCAATATTTACCTACGGACCATTTCGGAGCTCCTCATGACATCCGGGATCTCATCCGGGACTCCTAACAACCTTTGGTCACTACCATACATAACTTTGTACTACCGAAACGTCACCGAACCTTAAGTGTGCAGACCCTGCGGGTTCGAGAACTATGTAGACATGACCGAGACACCTCTACGGTCAATAACCAATAGCGGTACCTGGATGCCCATATTGGTTCCTACATATTCTATGAAGATCTTTATCGGTCGAACCTCTATGTCAAGGATTTAGTTAATCCCGTATGATGTTCCCTTTGTTCTTCGGTATGTTTACTTGTCCAAGATTCGATCGTCGGTATCTCCATACCTAGTTCAACCTCATTACCGGCAAGTATCTTTACTCGTTCCGTAATACAAGATCCCATGACTAACACTTAGTCACATTGCTTGCAAGGCTTGTTGTGATGTTGTATTACCGAGTGGGCCTTGAGATACCTCTTCGTCACACGGAGTAACAAATCCCAGTCTTGATCCATGCCAACCCAACAGACACCCTTGGAGATACCTGTAGTGTACCTTTATAGTGACCCAGTTACGTTGCGATGTTTGATACACACAAGGCACTTCTTCGGTGTCAGTGAGTTGCATGATCTCATGGTCATAGGAACAGATACTTGACATGCAGAAAACAGTAGCATTAAACTGACACGATCATATGCTACGTTTGTAGTTTGGGTCTTGTCCATCCCATCATTCTTCTAATGATGTGATCCCATTATCAAATGACATGTCATGTCACTGGCTAGGAAACCTTAACCATCTTTGATCAACGAGCTAGTCTATTAGAGGCATACTAGGGACATGGTTTTGTCTATGTATCCACACACGCATCTAAGTCTCCGATCAATACAATTATAGCATGGATAATAAACGATTATCATGAACAAGGAAATATGATAATAACTAATTTATTATTGCCTCTAGGGCATATTTCCAACAGTCTCCCACTTGCACTAGAGTCAATAATCTAGTTCACATCACCATGTGATTTGCATTGTTATGAATCTAACACCCAATGAGTTCTTGGGCTCGATCATGCTTTGCATGTGAGAGAGGTCTTATAGTCAACGGGTCTGCGACATTCATATCCATGTGTACTTTGCAAATTTCTATGTCAAACCGTAAACACTGCTACCACACTCCACTTGGTACTATTCCAAATGGCTGCTCCACTATACGTATCCAGATTGCTACTACGAGTCATCCGGATTTGTGTTAAAGCTTGCATCGACGTGACTCTTTACAACGAACTCTTTTATCACGTACATAATCGAGAAACATCTCCTTAGTCTTTTAGTTACTAAGGATAATCTTGACCGCTGTCCAATGCTCCATTCCAGGATCACTTTGAAACCTTTCGGCCATACTTATGGCAAGGCTAACATCGGGTCTTGTGCACAACATTGCATACATGATAGAGCCTATGGCTGAAGCATAGGGGATGACACTCATCTTTTCTCTATCTTCTGCAGTCACTGGGCATTGAGTCTTACTCAACTTTATACCTTACAAATCAGGCGATAACTCTTTCTCTGACTGATCCATTTTGAACTCTTTCAAAATCTTGTCAAGGTATGTACTCATTGAAGGTCTCATCAAGTGTCTTGATCTATATCTATAGATCTTGATGCTCAACAATTAGGTAGCTTTATCCAGGTCTTCCTTCAAAAAACTCTTTTCAAACAACCCTTTATGTTTTCCAGAAATTCTATATCATTTCTGATCAACAATATGTCAACCACATATGCTTATCAGAAACTCTACAGTGCTCCCACTCACTTTATTGTAAATACAAGTTTCTCGCAAACTTCGTATAGACTCAAAAACTTCAATAACCTCATCAAAGTGTATATTCCAACTCTGAGATGCTTGCTTCAGTTCATAGAAGGATCACTGAAGCTTGCACACCTTTTAGCATCCTTAGGACTGACACAACCTTCTGGTTGTATCACATACAACCTTTCCTCAAGAAAGGAAACGATATTTTGGCATCTATCTGCCAGATTTCATAATTGAAAAATGCAGCAACTGCTAACATAATTCTAACAGACTTTAGCATCGCTACGAGTGAGAAAGTCTCATCGCAGTCAACTCCTTGAACTTGTCGGAAACTTCTTTGCGACAAGTCGAGCTTTATAAATGGTGACATTCACCATCAGCATCTGTTGGGGATATAACCTCACGGTGAGACCCGCCCTGGGAGGTTCCGGGTTAAATTGGACGGCTCTTAGCCAGCCCCAAAGTGAGCCGTCCTGGCTGGAGGGCCCAACAAGAGTAGCGGCTCGCAGAACGGGTCACGAGGCGGCCCGGATGAGAAGACCCGGGCGTGTAAGCCGCCCGGGGACGACTCGGACAGGATGAATCAGAGAAGATAAAGGCAGACTCGGACATGTAATGGGAGTCGGTCATGAACTTGTATGACCCGTGGTCTTGACCCCCTATATAAGGGCGAGACCCGGGGCGGCTTAGGGGTTGGGTTATCGAGAACTAGGTCAAGCTTTAGATCCCTTGTAATCGATACAACAAGCAATAACAAGCACAAGTAGGACGTAGGAACAACCTCCGCACGAGGGGCTGAACCTAGGTAAACTGCGTCTTTCATCCTTAACAACCCCCTTGAGTCTACCACGATTAGCGATGGCCTCGAATCCAAGTCCGTTGACCCGGACATCTGCCGTGATAAATCCACGACAGTTGGCGCCCTCGTGGGGCTCATGCTTGGTGGTGTTGAGTTCTCAAGGGGCTCACTTCCGGGGCTCGATGGATACGTGGTCGGAAGGATCAGCGAGAGTCGCCGTGGCCGGCTCTACATCGACGATGCCGGCTGGGGGCTTGATGCTGAGTCAGTGGAGTATGGATTTCGGGTTCCGTTCGGCGGGATACACGTGTTCATCAGGAGGGTTGACGGATCTACACCCGGGCCGGATGTCAGCACCGACGTCATCGAGCCGGCTCGGCATCTGCAGCCTGCGCGCAACATGCCTCCTACCCGTGCTAATCCGGGTCAGAAGCATGTCTTCGTAGGCTTTACTCAAGTGACGGATCTAGAAGCTTCCGGGTTGCAGGAAACCTTCGTTTATTCAGAGGGCGAGTCTTCAAGTGGAGAAACAGAATCGATGTACCAGCTCCGCAATGGGGCCCTTGGGGGCTACGACAACTCCTGCTTTGAGTCGGATTGCTTAGAGTCAGATGAGCCTGAGCTTCCAGTTCATGCTGCCGTGTTCATGGCGGGGCCAGCCCCAGGCACGAGCAGTGCGGCCGCGGGAGCCGCCACCTCGGGTGATAACCCGCCGCCGCCGGCTCAAGTCCTTGTGGAGCTGATGGACGAGCTCACGGATTTAATGGCCGCTGAGATCACACCCGATAACCAAGCAGCTCGAAATTTGGAGATCGCAAGGATCAAGGGCCGGATGTCAGAGGAACAACAAAGGATGGTTGAGCTACAAATCCAAATGGAGGAAGAGGCGGAGCGCATTAGGACAGATGCTTTCCGTCTTGGGCCAGAGTAGAGATCAGCAGCAGCGGTTCATCGGAGGAGGCATCAATCCCGTCTACAAGAGTGCTATGAGGCAAGGAACCTCTTCAATACTCCTGGCATGAGACGAGCAATGGATGTACCCGAGAGCCGCCGGACGGAGCGACCCACGACTCATATGACCAGGTTTACCCAAGCTTCACCTGGTGGTTTTTCAATGCCAGCGGGTCATTATTCCAACCCGGCCGAGAATATGGTGGCGGGTGTCACCCGGCTTGAGACTATTCCTATCCCGGACGAAGCATCCTTTGCAGAGGAGGTGCGGAACGCCATCGGGTACCTACAGACGGCCGTGGCCCAGTAGGAAAAATACACCCACAGCCGGAGCCGTGTTCATTCAACCCCTCTACCTAGCCGCAGCTTCAGCCGGCGCTATGAGTCGCCAGTGGGTTCCAGTAGCAACCGGCGCAAAGAGATTCCAATGGGTCACCGGCCGGGTAGAGACACGTCAGCTTTGGTAAACCATGCAGGAAGCCCGCAAGAGGCGCTAGCTAGGCCGGCTCACCAGGAGCCTGCGCCCTCTGTTTCAGTAGGGGCAGGAGTAAACTCCAGGTCGGTAGGGCTGCCATGTCTGTCACCGGCTCTGCGGAATGAACGGCTGCCAAAGGACTTCAAAGGGCCCCGCAAGGTCCCAAATTATACCGCTGATTTACCCCCAGAGGCCTGGGTGGAGAGCTATGAACTAGACATGGAGATGCTGGATGTTAGTGAGGCGGTGTGTGCCAAGTATTTCATCATGATGCTTGAAGGCCCGGCTCGCACATGGCTAAAGGGGTTACCACCTAACACTATCAATTCATTGGCAGAGCTTCGGGCCCGGTTCATCAAAAAATTTCAAGGGACGTGCAAGCAGCCTATGACCATTGTGGATCTTGATCACCGTGTCCAACAGGAGAACGAGTCGGCCCATCATTGGGTGCGGCGGGTCTCGACGATCATCCACTCCTCAGAGTAGATTACGGCGGCTCAAGCAGTATTGATCTTGGAGAAGAATTGCCATTTTGTTCCTCTGAAGCAGAAGCTTGGCCGGCTCAAACATACGTGTTAGGACATGGGAGAGCTCATGACGGCTCTCACGAAATATGACGACTCTGATAGCACAAAAGATCAGGGTTCTAATGATGAGAAAGCAGGTCAAGGTAAAAGGGCAACCAAGGCAAGGGCACATCAAACAATGGTAGCGAGAGCAAGCGCAAGAATCCAGAGGCCGGGTCAGAGCTGGTGGCTAACGCAAACACTCAGCAGAATTACCCCAAAGGCAATAGGAGGTTCAAACCGCCCTTTGTCAAGGATATCTCCACTGCGAACATGGAGGAATTGCTTAAGAAACCTTGTCCAAATCATAGTCTGCCTGCTAAGCCGGCCAGCCACACATGGGAGAATTGCAATTTCATGCAGAAGTATAGGCAATATTTCACGCAACCTAATAATCGAGATGGTGGTCCGCCAGGCGGTTCAGGACATGGCGGCTGAGGAGCCAGGTTTGGATCTGGCGACTCAGGGTCCAGTCAGCTGGGTCAGCATAATCAAGGAGGACACCAGCCGCATCCTAGCAACAACAATCAATAGCAACAGCGTAATCAGTCTGGTTTTCAGAGTAATCCGAAGCAGCTCAGCTCTGGGCAGTACCACGTCTTCACAACCGGTCTCAGCAAGCGGGACCAAAAGTTGCGAAAGCGAGCAGTCAATGCGGTTGCACTGGCTCTTCCGCTATACTTAAAGTGGTCTGAATACGACATAACATGTAGCTGAGAGGATCACCCGCCGCGAGTTGATGGCTCGGGGCGGCTGGCTTTGGTTGTAGCCCCTCAAGTGGGCGGATATATGTTGAACAAGGTGCTTATGGATGGCAGAAGTAGTATAAACATCCTTTATTATGACACCTTCCGGCGGATGAAGTTGCTTGACAAGGATTTAAAACCTTCATCCACCGTCTTTCATGGTGTGGTCCCGGGTAAGTCGGCACGTCCGGTGGGCCGAATTTCGCTGGAAGTGGCCTTTGGTGACGAGTACAACTACAGGGTGGAATCCTTATGGTTTGAGGTGGTCAAGATCAAGAGTCCTTATCATGCGTTGTTTGGACGGCCGGCTTATGCTAAGTTCATGGCCAGGCCCTGCTATGTTTACTTGCAGCTCAAGATGCCCGGCTTAAATGGTACCATTACCGTTCACGGCAACTGCAATACAACTATTGAGTGTGAAGAAGGAGATGCGGCTTATGCAGAGTCTGGTTACGCTCAGGAGGAGCTTAAGTTTTATAAAGAGAATATTGACCCGGAGGATATGACCCCGCTGAAAAAGCCCACCACCGAGGCAGAGCCGCCCCTCAAGTTTTCGGCGGATGATACCAAGACCGTAGATTTCACTCCGGGTGATTCATCTAAGCAGCTCGTCATTGGGGCTCACATGGATCCCAAATAGGAAAGCGCGCTCATCGAATTCATCCGTGAGAATCGGGACATCTTCGCATGGAAACCTTTTGACATGCCGGCTATACCGAGAGAGTTCGCTGAGCACAACCTTAATGTGGATCCAAAGTTTAAGCCGATTAAATAGTTTTTACGACGGTTCAATGAGGAGAGGCGCAAGGCTATTGGTGAAGAAGTTGCCCGGCTCTTGGTAGCGGGTTTCATCGTTGAAGTTTTTCACCCGAAGTGGTTGGCTAACCCGGTGCTGGTACTCAAAAAGAATCGTACATGGCGTATGTGTGTGGACTACATGGACCTTAACAAGGCTTGTCCGGCTGATCCATTTGCTCTCCCTCGTATTGATCAGATCATTGATGCTATGATGGGGTGTGAGAGTTTGTGTTTCCTGGATGCATATTCAGGTTATCATCAAATCAAGATGGCGGTTAAAGACCAGGAGAAGACGGCTTTTATTACGCCCTTTGGGGCGTTCTGCTATGTCTCTATGCCCTTCGGGCTCAAAAGTGCCCAGGCGACTTACCAGCGATGCGTGCAGAACTGCCTTCACAGTCAGATTGGCCGTAATGTTCATGCTTATGTAGATGACATCATGGTTAAATCAAGAAAGAAGGAGACTCTCTTAGAGGATTTGAAGGAAACTTTTGATAATCTCCGGGTCTATAAGATGATGCTTAACCCGGCCAAGTGTGTCTTTGGTGTTCCAGCGAGCAAGCTTTTGGGTTTCCTAGTCTCTGAACGTGGTATTGAGGCTAACCCAGATAAAATCAAGGCTATTACCTCGCTGGGAGAGCCGGCTTGCATTAATGATGTCTAGCGCTTGGTAGGGCGGATTGCTGCGTTGAGCCGGTTCATAAGCCGTCTTGGGGAGAAGGCTATTCCTTTGTATCAAATGATGAAAAAGACATACACATTTGTTTGGAGTAAAGCGGCGAGTGAAGCACTCGAGCCGCTTAAGAAACAGCTCACTGAGCCGCTAGTGCTGGCCGCTCCGGCTGAAAAAGAGCCGCTACTCCTCTATATGGCGGCTAATAACCGAGCGGTGAGTGCTGCAATTGTGGTCGAGCGCAAGGAGGCCAGAAAGGAATATCCAGTGCAAAGACCAGTTTATTATATCAGTGAGGTCCTGACAGAGTCTAAGCAAAGGTATCCACATTGGCAGAAGCTGGTATACGGGGTTTTCATGGCCAACCGCAAGTTAAAACACTACTTCTTAGGGCATCAGATAACTGTGGTCAGCTCTGCTCCACTTGGGGATATTATTCAAAACAGAGAAGCCACGAGAAGAATTGCTAAGTGGGCATTGGAACTGGGACCTTTCAATGTGAAAATATGTGCCTCGCACAGCTATCAAGTCCCAAGCCCTTGTGGCTTTCATAAATAATTGGACGGAGTGCCAGGCTCCCGAAGGAAAGCCAGATAACACATACTGGACTATACACTTTGACGGATCCAGGCAATTAGAGGGATTGGGGGCATGAGTTGTTATGACATCCCCCAAAGGTGATAAGTTTTGTTATGTTCTCCTGTTGATGTTCCCCTGCACCAACAATGCGGCTGAATATGAGGCTTTGCTTCATGGTCTTCGGTTAACCAAGGAGATGAACTTGAGCCGGGTCAGGTGTTTGGGCGACTCAGATATGGTGGCTTAGCAAGTTTCTGGCACTTGGGATTCCAAGGACCCGCGGATGGCGGCTTATCGTCAAGTGGTTGATATTATTGTGGGTCACTTCAAGGGATATCAAGTAGATCACACTGATCGTCGCAGAAATGAGGAGGTTGACGCTTTATCACGATTAGGGCCTCAACGAAAGCTAGTGCCACCCAATGTCTTTCTGGACATCTTATACCATCCGACTTTCAAGACACCTTCAGAAGAGGAATTGATGGTTCCTGACCCGGAGGCAGAATTGGTGGTGGCTCTACATGCCATCCCAGATTGGACTATTCCTTATTTGGCCTATTTGACCCGGGGCGAGTTACCTGAGGATGAAGACCTAGCCAGGAAGGTCACCTGGCGTTCTAAGTCCATGACCATAGTCAATGGTGAATTGAATAAATGCAACGTGACAGGAGTCTTCCAACATTGTGTCTCACCAGGGGAGGGCCGACAAATCTTGAATGAAATTCATGCTGGCGATTGTGGGCACCATGCCGACTCAAAGTCGTTGGTAGCCAAAGCTTTCCTCCATGGGTTCTTCTAGTTGACGGCTCACAAATACGCAGAGGACCTAGTCCATAAGTGCGACGGCTGTCAGAAGTTTGGCCGACGGGCTCATATTTCAGCTCAGGAATTGAGGATGATACCAATTACTTGGCCGTTTGCGGTCTGGGGGCTTGACATGGTGAGACCTTTCAAGAGGTCCAAGGATAAGAAAACACACCTCCTGGTAGCGGTAGACAAGTTTACCAAGTGGGTAGAGGCAGGGCCGGTCAGCAAATGTGATGCAGCTACGACAGTTTTATTCATCAAAAAATTGATCTACCGTTTTGGTTACCTGCACAGCATCATCACTGATAATGGTACAAATCTGTCCAAGGGGGCTATGAAGAAATTTTGTAACGAAGAACATATCCGGCTTGATGTTTCATCCGTTGCGCATCCACAATCCAGCGGTCAGGCAGAGCATGCCAATCAGGAAATTCTAAGAGGGATTAAACCACGGCTTATGATTCCTTTACAACGGACACCCGAGTGTTGGGTAGAGGAATTACCCTCCGTCTTATGGACCATCAGGACCACACCTAACAGATCCACGGGTTTCACGCCTTTCTTTATGGTATACGGGGCCGAGGCGGTTTTGCCCAGTGACATCCGACATGACTCGCCAAGGGTGACAACTTACGTTGAGACGGATAATGAGACGACACGTCAAGACACGTTGGATGCTCAGGAGGAGGCACGAGAGCTAGCAGCGGCTTGGTCGGCAATTTACCAACAAGACTTGCGTCGCAATCACAGCCGCAGGGTCAAGACCCGGACGTTCCAGGAGGGCGACTTAGTGCTCCGGCTCATTCAGGACCAGACGAATATGCATAAGCTCTCTCCTCCATGGGAAGGGCCTTTTGTGGTCAGTAGAAATCTCAACAACGGGTCATATTACCTCGTTGATATCCGAGATGACTCAGATACGGTGGGTCAGGAGACCCGCCGGCCGTGGAACATCGCGCATCTCTGGCCTTATTTCACTTAAGGGTATAGAGACCCTTCATTGTATACCGTCATTGTACACGTCATAATTATATAAAGAAATATCATTGCAAAAGTGAAAGACCTGGCTCAGGAAAATGAGTCGCGGCACCAGATGTTACATCGTCAAAAATCGGCTTAGGAAATGAGCTGTGGCGAGGGCGGCTTCTTACCTTCGGGTACAACTTCTAACGCCTACCTGTCGATGTCGAACACCGTAAAAACCGGCTCAGGTAAATGAGCTGTGGCGAGGGCGGCTTCTTACCTCTGGGTACAACTTCTAACGCCTACCCGCCGGTGTCAAACACCGTATAAATCGGCTTAGGAAATGAGTCGTGGCGAGGGCGGCTTCTTACCTTCGGGTACAACTTCTAACGCCTACCCACCGGTGTCAAACACCGTATAAATCGGCTTAGGAAATGAGCCATGGCGAGGGCGGTTTCTTACCTTCGGGTACAGCTTCTAACGCCCACCCGTCGGTGTCAAACACCGTAAAAACCGGCTCAGGTAAATGAGCCATGGCGAGGGCGACTTCTTACCTCCGACTACAGCTTCTAACGCCTACCCACCGGCATCGTATGCCGTATTGCTGAAGGGGCTTCTTACCGATGGATATCGCTTCTAACACCCTATCGGCCAGCTTTATGCCAAATCTCTGGCTAACATGTTTAGCCGCGGTTGTGAGGGTTTTTATAGATGGGTAATTAACACCTCATAACCCGGCGAGGGTGGCTTCTTACCTTCGGGTACAGCTTCTAACGCCTATCCGCCAGCGTTTACGCTGTATTTTTACCTCCGGGTATAGCTTGTAATGAGCCGGCCTTCTGGCACAAAATTCGGCTAAGTAAATTAGCCGCGGCGAGGGTGGCTTCTTACCTTCGGGCTCCGGTTGACATGGTTAGCCGTGGATAGAAATTATGAAGTCTTTTTGGCTGACTCCCGACCCAAGAAGAAGAGACAGCCGACGGAAATCATTAGCCGGAACGCATAAAAGGAAGATGACATTTTGAAAGCCGGGATTTTTCTCAAGGAAACACAACAAATATCAAAGGACATGTATATTACAAACGCTCTATAAAGAGCCCAAAGGTGTGGATCATGTTTTTAAGCCCTCTACTATGAGAGCCGGCTATTACAAAGTGGAGCAAAGTCAACTGGCCTCCGGCTCATCCTGCTCCGGCTCTTCGGACTCTTGGATCTGAAGGTTATCCATGTTCCAAGTGCAGTCAGCTAGAGCTGCAAAATTGCCTTCCTCAAAGAAGGGAGACATGTCAAGAGCAGAAGCAAAGAGGTCCTTACTGCGGGCGGGTGTCAAGTCCTTCCATTCATAGAGGGGGCCACGAATCATCTTCCAGTTAGCAAAATAAGCCGCCTGATAAGTGTTCAGGTCGACCTCTTTTGCTAAGACGGAGGCTAGGTATCTAGAGTCCTTGACGCACCGGATGTAGTCGGCTTCTGTGAATTCAGAGCCGTCATTCCTATTGGAGGGGAAGCCTTCCATCATGTCACCCGGAGTAAGCTCTGGCGCAAAGGCCAGAGCCCGGTTATACCCGCGATCGCCCCCTGGCAGGCGGCTGATTTCTTCAACTCAGCAATTTGCTTTGGCATTGTGGAGAACAGTTCCAAGACCCCTTTGATATTTGAAGGGATCGTGTCCTTGTACTGAACATATTTGATGGTGAACATTGCACCGCATTAGAGCTGCTCTGCTAGGGTGTAGATAGCTTTCAGAGGTAATAAGCTATCAGACGCCAGTTGATGGCTTCTAGGACCTGTATGAACCGGAGATTTTCATGATAAGTCGCCAGTTTAGATGTAATAATAGCAATTAAGGAAAACTTATTAAAGAGATCACTAAAGAGGGCGCCTGTCATTTTGGTGATGTGACGTTTCAAGGACTACAACTCGTCAGAGACGATCATCAACCGCTGGTCAGCATCATCTGCCCGTTTGGTAAGCATGGCCTTCTCAGTTATGGCGGACTCTTTGAAAGCGGCAAACTCCGCCTTAACTTTAACCAGTTCTTTGGTCAAGAGCCGACATCTTTCATTAGTGGCGCTTCGAGCAGCCTTTTGATCAGCCAAATTGGTCTTTAAGCCGGCCATCTGTGACCCGGCCTCAGTCAAGGATTCCTGCAAACGTTTCAAAGCAAAGTATAAGACGAACAAGTCTCAAACAGATTGCAAGCAATATGCCTGACACTTGGGGGCTAATGTTTTTCAGAAGCTCCGACTCAACTTTGAACAAGCTTGAGCCGGCCCTTGGGGGCTACTACCTAGCTCTTTTCAACATATCTTCTGAGAAGCTCTGACTCAACTTTGAACAAGCTTGAGCCGGCCCTTGGGGGCTACTACCTAGCTCTTTTCAACATATCTTCTGAGAAACTCCGACTCAACTTTGAACAAGCTTGAGCCGGACCTTGGGGGCTACTACCTAGCTCTTTTCAACATATCTTCTGAGAAGCTACGACTCAACTTTGAACAAGCTTGAGCCCTCCCTTGGGGGCTACTAGCTAGCTCTTTAAAAACAATCTTCTCAGGAGTCCCGACTCAAAGACAAGTTTGAGCCGGGCCTTGGGGGCTACTAACGGCTCTTCTGATTACCTTCTACAGAATAAATCTTATATAAAAAGTAGCTAAGCAAAGCCCCGGTTCAATATGATTAAACCGGCACTTGGGGGCTATGTAGGGGTATAAGGAAGAAAAGAATACCTCATATTTTTGCTCCATGAGGTTAACCAGTTGGAGCTCCAGGTCCCGGCTAGTGGATAGGCGGGTAAGATAGCCAACATGAAGCTCCTCAGCTAACATCTTCTCCAAGGCAGAAGGTTCAAAGTCAAGATTTCTGGAAGCTTCAGCCGTTTTGCCCTGCTTGGTCAGCACGTGAGCCGGGGGAGAATGCAACCCGGCGCCATTGATTTCAACCTCAGGGTCAGTCGTGTCCTTGGCTGCCTGGGCAGGACTCGGCGGCTGGGCAGGACTCGGCGGCTTGGCAGGACTCTTCATTGGGCTGTCAGGGACGATGTCGTCAGCGACCGGTTCAGCAGAGGAGGCTGGGATATCATCAGCCGGCTGCGACTCATCTGGTTTCGAAGGCTCTGACTCTGGGGCAGCAGGGCCAAGAGAGGACCTGTTGGTCTTCCGGCGTTTGGCTTGAGCCCTAGAAAGTATGAGGATTAGAACCCAAGGGATGCCATGGCGGCTCAAAAAGCCAGAGATCATAGTGGAAAGTACTTACAGCAGGTTAATCTTGGGAGGCGGAAGAGCAGTCGCTGAAGAGTCGCCAGAAGAGGGTGATTTCTGAGATAAGGCAAAGAAAAGATGAGACATCGTTAAGGATGCAAATTGAAATTAGCTAAATGAAGATACATACCTCTGCGGGGCGCTTCTTCGGGGTTGGCGAGTTTGGTAAGCCGGACATCAGTTCAGAAGAACCGGCACTCCGGGTCTGGCGACGTTCAATCTGTTGTTGCTTCTTCAAGAGAAAATCAGGAGCCAGGTAAGTGAGAGGATGAGAAAGAGGAACCCTTTTAATAACCCGTCGCGGCTTTCGGGGGACAAAGTATTCTGAGCCGGAAGAAATATAGATTACCTCAGGGGCGTTGGCGTGGCTTGTCTCAGCATTATCCTATGAGTAGGACAAGGGTAAGTAAAATAAGATAACAAAATAACAAAAAACAGCCAAAGTTTACCTCTGAGTCGGAGGACGGCGGCGAATCAAACCATCCTTCTTGTGGGGTGGTATTCTTAGACTTCTTAGCCAGAGTCTTCTTCTTGGGCTTCTTCGAGGGAGGAACATACTCTCTCTTCCAAAAATCAGAGTTGGCCTGGAAAAGCAAACTAGTTAAACGACAATGAGTTGGAAAAGCATAAGTAAAAAGAGGGGAAGAGTCGCCTCACATCTGGAGCCAGATTTTTGGCGTTAAAAGCCGGCAGGCCAATGGCGCTGCATGATCCGGAAGCTTCATGGTCAAGGCTCCGGATGGCGAGGGTGATGTCAGTTTCTGTCAGCGTGGATCGGGTGAAGCATAAGGAGCTATCGTATTTGCCTTGATACTCACACATGAGCCGGCTTCTGTGAATCAGGGGCATAATCCGCCAAGAAATCCAGCAGCGGATCAAGTCCAGTCTGGTTAAACCATTTGCCATGAGAGCTTTGATCTTGGCATGAGCCGTCTCGTATCTCACGCGCTCTGAAGCTGATAGCCGGCCAGGAAGCTCTGAAGTTGTTTTGAGCTGGGAAGGACGATAACCCGGCAATAGATGCTCATTCTCAGGAGAGGTGTCCTTGCAATAGAACCAGGTCTTGTTCCAGTCCTTTGGGTGACTCGGCATCTGCGTGGCTGGAAAGATAATATCTCTACACCGTTGGATGGAGATACCACCAAGCACTAGACTCGGGCCGGCTTTCACTTTAGTCTGCCGGTTGGCATAGAAAAACTCTCGAAATAAACCCACAGACGGCCTGGCTTGTAGATAGGCTTCACAGAGCACTTGGAAATTGCATATGTTTGAGATGGAGTTGGGGGCCAAGTCTTGGGGGTGAATCTTGTAACAGTGGAGTATGTCATGAAAGAACTTTGAGCTGGGAGGCACGAATCCTCGTTATATATGGTCAGAAAAGACCACCATTTTGCCTTCCTGAGGAGTGGGCCGTGTCTCATCACCTGGGACCCGCCAGCCAATGACTTCCTTGGGATAAAGAGTACCGCATGAACAAAATCTGACAAAAATCCCTCTGTGATGCAAGACCCGACCCGGTTGCACGAGTTGGAGGCGCGAGACATGCTGGCGGCTTAAAAGACTGAGCAAAGTAAAAGTATGGCGAGTCAGGTGAGAATAAGTATCTACGGTGGCTTACAAATTTAAAGGTTTTGCCATGGTTCGACTTATGAGAGCCGGAGAGGCCTGGCGGGTCAACAAGGAAAGGGGGAAAGAGCAAAAATCGGCTAAGTCCCAGGAAAACAGGTTTCGCAAAAGTTAGCTAAAATAACGGATCTACGAAAGCAGGGTAAATGTTTTTATTTGCAGACCTAAGGAAGAACAGACGAAGCGAAACGGAACCGAAATGGCGGGCGGAGCGAAGGTCGATCTACGTGTTCTTGTTGACCGCTTATTACGTAGCGGATCCGCGAAGGCGAATGACGGCCCGGAGTCCGTACGTCAATGGCACAACTGGTAGCGATGGAGTGCAAGCCCTAAACCGCCAGGGCGGTGGCGAAGCTTCCTAGAAACCCTACCGGAGACGACTATGGATCTACCGGATGAGGACTTACCAGTGACGGGGAGACGCACGAGCGACGAGCTCTGGTTCGTAACAGGGTGATGCAGCGGCCAGTCAACGAAGAGACGAGGGCGGCGCCAGAGCAGGAGCGGACGCGTCGAGAGGAGAAAGAGGGAAACGTGAGCGGGAAGAAGGAAATGACCGTTCATAGCGGCCCTATTTAAAAGGGAAAAACGGGCAGGCGCGAAAATCAAGGCGACAGAAATCATCCGGCCGAGCCGGGCGCCTCGATTCCCGAGCTGACCATTTAATATGTGATTTGTTGGTAAGTCAGCGGATCTTTTCGGCAAGGCTCATGTGATGTCACGGCGGGTCATCATCAGGCGACTCACCATGAAATGGAAGAAGAGGATGAAGTGAGCAAGCTCAAATCAACCTGGGGCCTAATGTTGGGGATATAACCCCCACGGTGAGACCTGCCCTGGGAGGTTCCGGGTTAAATTGGACGGCTCTTAGCCGGCCCAAAAGTGAGCCGTCCTAGCTGGAGGGCCCAACAAGAGTAGCGTCTCGCAAGACGGGCCACGAGGCGGCCTGGATGAGAAGACCCGGGCGTGTAAGCCGCCCGGGGACGGCTCAGACAGGATGGATCAGAGAAGATAGAGGCAGACTCGGACATGTAATGAGAGTCGGTCATGAACTTGTATGACCCGTGGTCTTGACCCCCTATATAAGGGCGAGACCCGGGGTGGCTTAGGGGTTGGGTTATCGAGAACTAGGTCAAGCCTTAGCTCCCTTGTAATCGATACAACAAGCAATAACAAGCACAAGCAGGACATAGGCTGTTACCTCACCACGAGGGGCCGAACTTGGGTAAACCGCATCTTTCATCCTTAACAACCCCCTTGAGTCTACCACGATTAGCGATGGCCTCGAATCCAAGTCCGTTGACCTGGACATCTGTCGTGATAAATCCACGACAGCGTCTGTCTTCATTTTAAAGATCCATTTGTACTCAACGACCTGCCGTCCAACGAGCTAGTCTACCAAAGTCTATACTTGGTTTTCGTATATGGATCCTTTCTCGGATTTCATGGCCTCTAACCATTTGTCAGAATCCGGGCCCATCATCACTTCTCCGCAGCTCATAGGTTCATTGTTGTTCAACAACATGACCTCCAAGACAGGGTTGTCGTACCACTCAGGAGCAGTAGACATCCTTGTCGACCTATGAGGTTCGATAGTAACTTGATCCGAAGCTTCATGATCATCATCATTTACTTCCTCTTCAACTGACGTAGGTTCCACAGAAACATCTTTCTGCTCTGCGCTACTCTCTGGTTGAAACAAAGGTTCAACAACCTCATCAAGTTCTATCTTCCTCCCACTCAATTCTTTCGAGAGAAACTTTTTCTCGGGAAAGGACCTGTTTTAGCAACAAACACTTTATGCTTGGATCTGAGATAGAAGGTTCACCCAATTGCTCTTAGGGTATTCTACGAAGATGCATTTGTCTGCTTTGGGTTCGAGCTCATTAGGTGAAAACATTTTCCACACAAGCGTCGCAGCCCCAAACATCAAGAAATGACAGCTTAGGTTTCTATCAAACCATAATTCACACAGTGTCATCTCAACGGGTTTAGATGGTGCCCTATTTAAAGTGAATGTAGTTGTCTCTAATGCACAACCCCAAAATTATAGTAGCAAAACAATAAGAGACATCATAACATGCACCATATCCAATAGAGCACGACTATGACGTTCGGACATACCATCACACTATGGTGTTCCAGGTGGTGTGTGTTGTGAAACAACTTTCACATTGTCTAAAGTTGTATGCCAAACTCGTAACTCAGATATTCACCTCCACAATCATATCGCAGATATTTTTATCTTCTTGTCACGATGATCTTAAACTTCACTCTGAATTTGCTTGAACCTTTCAAACGATTCAGACTTGTGTTTCATTAAGTAAACATACACTATATCTACCCAAATCATCAGTGAAGGTAGGAAAATAACGATATCCACCACACGCTACAAGACTCATTGGATTGCATACATCAACATGTATCATTTCCAATAAATCACTTGCCCGCTCCATCAAACCAGAAAACGGGGTCCTTAGTCATCTTTGACCAAGAGGCATGGTTCGCATGTCTCAACCGATTCGAAATCGAAAGAGTCCAAAGATCCATCATCATGGAGTTTCTTCATCCGTTTTATACCAATATGACATTTAGCGGCAGTGCCACAAGTATGTGGTACTATCATTATTAACTTTGCATCTTTTGGCATCAATGTTATGAACATGTGTATTACTATGATCAAGATTCAACAAACCATTCTCACTGGGTGCATGACCATTGAAGGTATTATTCATGTAAACAGAATAACCATTATTCTCAAACTTAAATGAATAACCGTGTTGCAATAAACACGATCTAATCATGTTCATGCTCAACGCAAAACACCAATAACACTTATTTAGGTTTGTTACTAATCCCGAAGGTAGAGAGAGCGTGCGATGTCAATCACATAAACCTTGGAAACACTTCCAACACATATCGTCACCTCACCCTTAGCTAGTTCTCTGTTTATTCCGTAGCTTTTATTTCGAGTTACTAACATTTAGCAACCGAACCGGTATCCAATACCCAGGTGCTACTAGGAGTACTAGCAAGGTACACATCAATGACACATATATCAAATATACTTCTGTTGATGTTGCCAGTCTTCTTATCTACCAAGTATCTAGGGTTGTTCCGCTTCAGCGACCGCTCTCCTCATAATCGAAGCACTTAGTCTCGGGTTTGAGTTCAACTTTGGGTTGCTTCACTAGAGCAGCAACTGACTTGCCATCCATGAAGTTTCCCTCCTTGCCCTTGCCGTTCTCGAAACCAGTGGTTTTACTAACCATCAACACACGCTCCTTCTTGATTTCTACCTTCGTGGTGTCAAACATCGCGAACAACTCAGGGATCATTATTTCTATCCTTGGCGTTTTATAGTTCATCACCAAGTTCTAGTAGCTTAGTGACAATGACTTGGAGAACTATATAAACACTATCTTATCTGGAATGTCAACTCCCACTCGATTCAAGCGATTGTAGGACCCAGACAATCTGAGCACATGCTCAACGATTGAGCTATTCTCCGTCATCTTGCAGGCAAAGAATCTTGTTGGAGATCTCATACCTCGCAACATGGGAATGAGCCTGAGATCCTAATTTCAGCTCTTAGAACATCTCATATGTTCTATGACGTTCATAATGTTTCAGAGCCTCAATTCTAAGCCGTAATGCATGACACACTAATATATCAAGTAGTCATCAGAACGTGCCTGTCAGATGTTCACAACATCTACAAACCACGCTAGAGGGGTTGGCGCACCAAGCGGTGCATTAAGGACATAAGCCTTCTGTGCAGCAATGAGGACAATCCTCAGATGACGGACCCAGTCCGGAATATTGCTACCAACATCTTTCAACTCTATTTCTCTAGGAACATATAAAAATTCAAGGGAGCTACAACGCGAGCAAGTAATCTACAACATAATTTGCACAGA
Source organism: Hordeum marinum (assembly GCA_022496015.1). Lineage (NCBI taxonomy): Eukaryota > Viridiplantae > Streptophyta > Magnoliopsida > Poales > Poaceae > Hordeum > Hordeum marinum. The sequence goes on along the minus strand of CM039678.1, from coordinate 410,826,449 downwards.
CACTATTGACTATGTTCATGATAATGAGTTCAATTAATCATATTACTTAAGAACTCCCACTCAAATTGACATCCCTCTAGTCATTCGAGTGATACATGATCCAAATTCACCAACTCAAGTCCGATGATCACATGAGTTGAGGTGGTATCAATGGTGAACATCATCATGTTGATCATATCTACTATATGACTGATGTTCAACCTTTCGGTCTCTTGTGTTCCGAGGCCATGTCTGTACATGCTAGGCTCGTCAAGTTTAACCCGAGTGTTCTGCATGTGCAACACTGGCTTGCACCCGTTGTATGTGAATGTAGAGTCTATCACACCCGATCATCACGTGGTGTCTCGACACGAAGAACTTTCACAACGGTGCACACTCGGGGAGAACACAATTTATCTTGAAATTAAGTGAGGGATCACCTTATAATGCTACCGTCGTCCTAAGCAAAACAAGGTGCATAAAAGGATTAACATCACATGCAAATCATAAGTGACATGATATGGCCATGAACTTGTGCTTTTGATCTCCATCTTGAAAGCATCGGCATGATCTCCATCATCACCGGCATGACACCATGATCTCCATCATCTTGATCTCCATCAATGTGTCACCATCGGGGTTGTCGCGCCCAACATGCTTCTACTACTATTGCTACCGTTTAGCGATAAAGTAAAGCATTACATAGCGCTTAATGATTGACATGCAGGTCATACAATAATTAAAGACAACCCTATGGCTCCTGCCGGTTGCCGTACTCATCGACATGTAAGTCATGACTATCTATACATCACATGATCATCTCATACATCACATATATCACATCATGTAATCGCCATATCACATCACAACATACCCTGCAAAAACAAGTCAGACGTCCTCTAATTGTTGTTGCATGTTTTACGTGGCTGCTACGGGTATCTAGCAAGAACAATTATCACCGACACATAAACCACAACGGTGATACACTAGTTGTTTTTGAACCTTCTCAAGGACCGCCTTTGTCGAATCCGATCCAACTAAAGAGAGAGAGACTGGAAACTACAAGCCATCTATGCAACAAGTTGCGTTTGAGGGAACCGGTCTCTCGTAAGCGTACGAGTAATGTTGGTCCGGGGTGCTTCATCTCACAATACCGCTGAACCAAAACACGACCAAGGGAGGAAGCAATCTAAGCATCAACGCCCACAAACTCTGTGTGTTCTACTCGAGATCTCATCTACACATAGACCTAGCTCTGATACCACTGTTGGGGAACGTTGCATGGGAAACAAAAAATTTCCTACGTTCACGCAAGACCTATCCATGGTGATGAGCATCTACGAGAGGGAGAGTGGATCTACATACCCTTGTAGATCGCTAAGCGGGAAGCGTTAAGAAACGCGGTTGGTGTAGTCGAACGTCTTCGCGATCCAAATCGCCGAGCATCCCGCGATGTCATCACGATCCGTCCCGTGATCCAATCACGATCTGTCTCGCGAACTCATCACGATCCGTCCCGCGAACTCATCACGGTTCGTGTCGCTATCTTGATCATAGTCCTTCCGATCTAGCGCTGAACGGACGACACCTCCCCGTTCAGCACACATACGACTTGATGACGATCTCCGTCGTCTTGATCCAGCAAGAGGGAGCGGAGAGGTAGAAGAGTTCTCCGGTAGCGTGACGGTGCTCCAACAATGGTGGTGGAGCTATTTTGGCAGGGCATCGCCTAAGCACTGCAGAAATCCGATCTAGAGGAGAAACTATGCACTGGAGGAACGGGCAGCACGTGGCTGAAAATTCTGTGCCAAAACCCTAAAATCCTCTAGTATATATAAGAGGAGAGGAGGAGGAGGTTTGGCTGCCAAAAAGCCATCCCTTGGGTCGGCCGAAGTGGGGAGGAGAGGAGGACTCCTTCTCCAATCCTAGTAGGACTAGGATTCCTCCTTTTTTTGGCCTTTTTCCACCTTTTTCCCTTTGGGCTTTTTCCCCCAGCCGCATGGGCCTTGTGTGGGACTTACAACAGCCCACAAAAGGCTGGTATTTACTCTCCCACATCCCATGAAGCCTCTTGGGTCGAAATACCCCTCCCGGTGGTCTCCCGGTACACTATCGGCACTCCCGGTACATTACCGATTATCCCGAAACTTTTCCGGCGACCAAAATGGGACTTCCTATATATCAATCTTTACCTCCGGACCATTCTGGAGCTCCTCGTGAAGTCCGGGATCTCATCCGGGACTCCGAACAACCTTCGGTCACCACCATACATAACTCTATACTACCGAAATGTCACCGAACCTTAAGTGTGCAGACCCTGCGGGTTCGAGAACTATGTAGACATGACCGAGACACCTCTACGGTCAATAACCAATAGCGGTACCTGGATGCCCATATTGGTTCCTACATATTCTACGAAGATCTTTATTGGTCGAACCTCTATGTCAAGGATTCAGTTAATCCCGTATGATGTTCCCTTTGTTCGTCGGTATGTTTACTTGCCCGAGATTTGATCGTCGGTATCTCCATACCTAGTTCAACCTCGTTACCGGCAAGTCTCTTTACTCGTTTCGTAATACAAGATCCTGTGGATAACACTTAGTCACATTGCTTTCAAGGCTTGTTGTGATGTCGTATTACCGAGTGGGCCCTGAGATACCTCTCCGTCACACGGAGTAACAAATCCCAGTCTTGATCCATGCCAACCCAACAGACACCCTCGGAGATACCTGTAGAGTACCTTTATAGTGACCCAGTTGCGTTGCGACGTTTGATACACACAAGGCACTCCTTCGGTGTCAGTGAGTTGCATGATCTCATGGTCATAGGAACAGATACTTGACATGCAGAAAACAGTAGCATTAAACTGACATGATCATATGCTACGTTTGTAGTTTGGGTCTTGTCCATCCCATCATTCTCCTACTGATGTGATCCCGTTATCACATGACATCTCATGTCAATGGCTAGGAAACCTTAACCATCTTTGATCAACAAGCTAGTCTATTAGAGGCATACTAGGGACATGGTTTTGTCTATGTATCCACACATGCATCTAAGTCTCCGATCAATACAATTATAGCATGGATAATAAACGATTGTCATGAACAAGGAAATATGATAATAACTAATTTATTATTGCCTCTAGGGCATATTTCCAACACACACCGCCTTCGCAGCACGAGCCGGCGCGGTCAATCCCGCCTGTCGTCCGCCCGGAGCTCGCAGCCCGGCTCGGACCGCGGGTCCCCCCCCACAGCGACAATGACGCGCGCCTCCGTCTCGACTCGCTTGCGTAGTCGGCCCTTCTCGAGGAGGATGGCTCAATCGGTCCAACATGCTTTGTCCCCCGGATCCATAACGAGCCATTCCCGACCGGCTTCACGCTCCCCCGTGATACCTCAAAATACAACGGGGCTGCCAAGCCCGAGGACTGGCTGATCAACTACATCACCGCAGTCGGCATTGCCTGGGGGAACAAGCGCGTAGCTGTCCGCTACGCTCCCCTCATGTTGATCGGTTCGGCCCGCACCTGGCTAAATAGTCTGGCGGCTGGGAGCATCAACACCTAGACAGACTTCAAAGAAGCATTCGTCCGCAACTTCACTGGCACCTACAAGCAGCCGGGCCGCCCCCGTGAACTAGCCATGTGTGTTCAGGGGCCGGACAAGGCCCTCCCTGACTACCTCACCCAATGGACCGAGCTCCGCAACTCCTGTGAAGTGGTGCATGAGGTGCAGGCCATCCAGTACTTCATCGAGGGTTGCCACGATGGCACCCACCTCAAGCACAAGCTCCTGTGCTCCGAGACTTCTATGCTAGCAGAACTCATGGCCAAGGCGGACAAGTACGCCACGACCGACTCCATGATTCAGGTCAAGACGACCCCACCCGCCAAGACAACACCGACGCCGGCTGTGTCACGGCCGGCTGCCGACAATCAGGAGCCGCAGAACCACAAACGCAAGAACGACCAGCCGGACACCCGCTACGGGAGTTGGCAGGTTGACACCATCGAGGATGAGCCGACTGTTAAGCCATCCATCCTGTGTCGGCGCACCATCAAGGCTGCTTGGCAGCCTAAGCTCACATTCGAGCAGATGCTTGACCTACCCTGCAAGAATCACTCTGGAGCCAAGCCCTTCGCGCACATGCTCCGGTAGTGCAGCTTTTCACAACGACTGGCTCGGGGGGCTAGCCTTCCGCCTGCCCCCACGCCGGCCCCGGCCCCAACTTGTGCCCCGGCGCCAGCCCCGGCTTCGGCCCAGAACGACGGTCGCCTGCTCGACCAGTTCCCCAACCAAGACGGTTGCTACGCCATCTTCACTAGTGAAGATATTGACAAGCATGCTCAACGCCTGCTTCACCGCGAGGTGAATGCCACCATGCTTGCTACTCCCCAGTTCAAGCACTAGTTGGAGAAGCCGGTCATCGTGAGCCGGGCCGACCACCTGATCATAATGCCAAATCCTGGAAGCTATGCTTTGGTCCTCGACCCCACCATCGCCTCAAAGAGGCGCACCTGCCGCTTCTCGCGGGTGTTAATCGATGAAGGCAGCAGCATCAACATCCTCTACCTCGACACGATGTGAAAGCTGGGGCTCAAGGCAGAAGATCTGCAGGCGAGCCAGACGGTTTTCCACGGGATTGTGCCGAGAAAGTCTTGCTCCCCCATTGGCTAGATCAAGCTCGATGTCCTCTTCGGTGGACCCATCCACTTCCGCCGCGAGCTGATATGGTTCGAGGTGGTGGACCTCGCAAGTCCCTACCATGCGTTGTTGGGCAGGCCGGCCCTCGTCAAATTCATGGCGGTCCCTCACTATGCTTACCTCAAGCTCAAGATGCCAGGACCCAAGGGGATCATCTCCATTGCTGGCAACTACAAGATATCCATCGAGTGTGCGCGAGGCAGCAGCGAGCTGGCCGAGGCCCTAGAGATAGCGTAGGAGAAGCGTCAGCTCGACCGGCTCATGGCCCTTGCTGCTAGCCAACCGGTCGTGCCGATTCCTCCTTCGCAGACGGTCGACGAGGCCTCATTCCAGCCATCTAAAGACACCCGGTGGATCCCGCTTGACCCAGCCAACCCCGAGAAGTGCGTCACCATCTGCTCCCTCCTCGACAGCAAATAGGAAGGCGAGCTCGTCGACTTCCTCTGTGAGAATCAAGACATGTTTGCATGGTCCCCAAGGACATGCCGGGTGTTCCGAGGAAGTTCTCCGAGCACAAACTTCACGTCCAGCCAGACGCTAAACCAGTCAAGAAACCCCCGTGTTGTTTCTCCAAGGAGAAGCGGTGCACTATAGGAGGAGAGATTGCCTGACTGCTCGCAGCTGGTTCATCATGGAGGTTTTCCACCCGGGCTGGTTGGCCAACCCAGTCTGGGTGCTGAAGAAGAACAAGACCTGGCGCATATGCATTGACTACACCAGCCTAAACAAAGCGTGCCCCAAGGACCCATTCGCCCTGCCGCGGATCGATCAAGTCATCGACTCTACGGCCGGTTGCAATTTCTTAAGATCATCTCTATCCTGGCAAGCAAGAAAGTGCCTAGCTACCTCTCCTTACATAACATAAACCTCAGGTATATCAGGCAATTCATATCTAGGAGATCTAGGTCTAGCAGGTGAATAAAAGTGTTCGGTTTCAATAATTACATCAGATTCAGAAGTATTATCAGTTTCAACATTGGCTCTAGAAATTTGTTCATCCAGAAATTCACCCAGTGGCACAGTATCATCAAGCAAAGTATTATCCTGAGCATCATGCATAGCAGAAGTAGCATCATCATTTACTTGCGACATATCAAAATTACTAGCAGGTGGTGGTGTTGCAATCTTACTCATAACAGAAGGTGAATCAAGTGCAGATCTAGATGGCAGTTCCTTACCTCCCCTCGTAGTAGAGGAATAGATCTTGGTTTTTGGATCTTTCAGATTATTCATAGTGATTGAAAATCCCCAAGTGCAAGGAATCATCGTAGCAATTTCCAAAGGTGGAAGTGATAAGTATGGAGTGTCGAACCCACGAGGAGCTAAAGGTAAGATCAATATTCTCTCAAGTCCTATCTGGCTTAGATACGACTCTACGTACACCGAACATTTGCTTCCAACTAGAAACGAGAAATAAAACTATGTTGTGGGTATGAAGAGGATAGCTTTGCATGATATCAGAGAACTAAAATATAAATATATGTGCTGTTATCATAATATTATAATATATTACAAATAGCGAGCATGGAATAGTGGTGGGTCGGTATGCGGAATTATCCTAGGAAATTGTTAACAAGATCGGAAATCATTGTTGCAATTTTATATGAGGAAGAGGCATAATCTAACATATTTTCTCTACTTGGATCATACACACTTATGATTGTAACTCTAACAAGCATCTGCAACTACTAAAGATCACTAAGGTAAAACCCAACCATAGCATTATAAGGTATCAAGTCCTCTTTATTCCCATATGCAAACAACCTACTTACTCGGGTCTGTGCTTCTGTCACTCATGCCACCTACCATAAGGGAATCATAAACATATTGCAAACCCTACAACGGGGATCCCTCACGTGCGCATGGCACAGAATGCACCATAGGACAACATCAATAGTAAAACATGCAACTCAAACCAATCTAGATCATCAATCAACCCAAGGGACAAAAGTAATCTACTCAAAACATCATAAAATGGCAACACATCATTGGATCATAATATGTAGCATAAAGCACCATGTTCAAGTAGGTGATTACGGCGGGGTGCGGGAGAATGGACCGATAAAAGGAGATGAGGATGGTGATGAAGAACATGATATTGATGAAGACGATCACCGCGGCGATGGTTCCCCCAATGGCACTCTGGCACCACGGGGAGAGAGAGGGAGAGGTTCTCTCCCTCGTGCTTCCTCCTCCATGGCCTCCCCCTCTATGGGGAGAGGTTCTCTCTCTGGTCCTTGGCCTCCATGGTGTTGATGCCCCCCCAGGACGATGAAGATGGCCTCCGGTGATGGTGACCCCCTCCGACAGGGTGCCGAAGAGGGCCAAGATTGGTTTTTCGTGGCCTTGGAGGTGTGCGCCGGCGGAACTCCCGATCTTGGTTATGCCTCGGAGGTTTTGGAATATTTGAGGATTTACAGAGCTGAGAGGGGGGTCGCTGGACTCCTGAGGGGCCCACAAGCCTGGTGGCCACGTGCAGGGGTGGTGGCCGCGCCCCTGGGGTTGTGGCCTCCTCAGCCTTCCTCTCAGATGACTCTTCACTCCAGTATTTTTTATATTTTCCAAAAATATTCTCCGTAAATTTTCTGCTCATTCCGAGAACTTGTCTTTTTGCACAAAAACAACATCACGATAGTTCTGTTGAAAACAACGTCAGTCCGGGTTAGTTCTAGTTAAATCATATCAAAATAATATAGAATTATTGCAAACATGGCATGAATACTTCATAAATTATAGATACGTTGGAGACGTATCAGCATCCCCAAGCTTAATTCTTGCTCGTCCCCGAGTAGGTAAATGATAAAAGAAATAATTTATGAAGTGTGAATGCTAGCAAGTGCATAAGTTTGATCAATGATAATTTCAATCACTTTTTCTAGCATCAATATATATCATAAACAATATCTCATCTCATAAAACTTCTCATGATCGAGTAACAAGCTGTTCACATGTTAAAGTATAGACCAGGAGGCTTCTTGAAAACTAACAAACCATATTCCTAGTCATCGAACAATTGCAATTCATCTTATTTTCAGGAAGCTTCTATGTAAGAGCTTTGATTTAGCAAATTCCACATAATCAACTATCATATAGTCTTCCATGATTGCTAGCACTCAAAGCATATTTTTAGAACAAATAGCATCCATCGAACACAGAGAAAGATAGGGGCTTAATGTTTCGCCTCCCAACTTATTTATCATATAGATAATTGTCAACAATAATAATTCATAATCAAATATATTTGGATGGCCATATATGCTCGTATCTTTCCCCACCACATGATGATTGCCAAGAGAAAGAGGCGAAATATAGGAAGTGGTGAAGATCACCATGACTCTTGTATAAAGGTAAGTACTAGAAAATAAAAGATAGGCCCTTCGCTAAGGGAAGCAGAGGTTGTCATGCGCTTTTTGTTTTTGCATGCGCAAACTCTTAATGTAAAGGAACGTCACATTGTATTACCCTTTATGATAGCAACCTTTATTATGCAGTATGTCGCTTTTATTTCTTTGTCATCACAAATTCATAAAATTCTTATTTTCCCTTACAATAAAAGATCTTATATATTTAGGAGCAATTTTTATTGATTTTTTTGCACCGATGACAACTTACTTGAAGGATCTTATTCAATCCATAGGTAGGTATAGTGTACTATCATGGCAAAACTAGTTTAAGGGTGTTTGGCTGCACAAGTAGTATTTCTAGTTGGTGGAGAAGTTTTGGCTAGTATGAGGTGGAAGCAAGCACCACGTGTTGGAGGATTCATAACAATATAACTTCTATGCAAATATACTCAACCATAACTCATCACGTTATCTTCCTTGTACAACTTCAACTAATTTTCTCAAGTTTTAAAAGAATTAATGGGTAATCACAATCATAGAAGATGTCCAAGATAGTATATTTATATGTGAAATCTCTCTCTTCTATATTCTTTTATGAATTGTTCAAGTGACCAATGCGGTGTTTGCTAACTTTCAATAATTTTCACTACCTATACCTATTATTTGTGAAGTCACTACTCCCCATGGGATAAGTATATGAATCATTTTTGATTTCCTATTTATGATATTCAATTCATTCCAACATTTACTCATAGTATATAAGTGAAGCACGAGAGTGAATGACAAACTACTCCAAAAAGATATAAGTGAAGATCGACGTGTAGTTAATCAGATAAATATCCATGTGGGGACTGTCTCTTATATAAATTTCATATCCAATGATTTTATTGAAACAACAAACAAAATAAAAATGTAACTCCAAGAATAGCATGCATCATGTGAATGAATAAAAGATTAGGTTCAACATAGGCTAACTGATAATTGGTGATGAAGAACGGTGGGATGCGTAGCATCCCCAAGCTTATATACTTGAGAGTTCTTGAAATATTTTCTTGGGGTGCCTTGGGCATCCCAAAGGTTGAGCTTTTGTATCTTTTTCAATCCTCTCATATCCCGGTTTCTCCTATTCTCAAAAGCTTCATCCACACAAAACTCAAAAAGAACTCGTGACATAGGTTAGTACACATAAGAACAAATCAACACTTCATGTACTGCCAAGACAAGTTTCACAATAATTTTCAAACATTAGGTTCTGTATACTATCATTTGCACAATTTATATCTACCAATATAGGCTGTGGAAACTATAGGATAAGTAGATAGCAAAATTATGACAACAATCTGTCCAAACAGAACAGTCTGTAGTAATTTATCAAACTAGTGTACCTATCGAACTCTATAAATTATGAAAATTTAGGACATGCTAAGTTATTTATATGAAAATACTATGTAAAAATTTCAGGAACTTTCTACTTCCCGTAAAATATGAAAATTCAAACACTATAGCAAAAGTTTTTGTTTTTTACACAACACACATAAAACATGCAATGCAAGCATCCCAAGGCAATTCTTGGAACTTTTTATTGAAAAACTAGATTATAAATAACACCTAACAGAGAACAACAAATAAAATGACTCTCCAAGCAAAACTCATATTATGTGGCGAACAAAAATATAGTTCCAAGTAAGATATACTGATAGTGTTGAAGACGAAAGAGGGGATGCCTTCCGGGGCATCCCCAAGCTTAGGCCCTTGAGTGTTCCTTGGATATTACCTTGGGGGTGCCTTGGGAATCCCCAATATTAGGTTCTTGTCACTCCTTACTCTCCTCCTATCGGTGTCTCACCCAAAACTTGAAAACTTCAATCACATAAAACTTAACAGAACTTCATGAGATGGGTTAGTGTAGTGAATATAGATCATTCACTTAGGTACTTTAAAGACAAGATTCATAATTGTTCTCACATTATACCTACTGTATTACATCATTCCCACAATTTATATTAATCAATATAAGCTATAAGAACACTTGAAACAAGCAAACTATGCATGCCAAACATAATCTGTCAAAAACAGAACAGTTTGTAAATATCTGAATGATCACCATACTTCTCTGACTCTAATTTTTTTTAAAATTTTGGAAATATAACAGAATTTTCATAGCAATGTTTTGTAAAAATTTCAGAATTGTTTAACTCCCCATTAAAATCAAACAATTCATACTGGAAGCAAAACTTTCTGTTTTTGCACAGAATCAAACAAGCAAGTATCCGCACTATCCCAAAGGCTTTACTTGGCACTTTATTGAAATGAAAGACATAAAACATGATTAACACAGTAGCTTAATCATGTTAACACATCAACATAGAAAGTAAAAGTATTTGGTTGTCTCCCAACAAGCGCTTTTCTTTAATGCCATTTTAGCTAGGCATGAAATTACAATGATACTCTTCCAAGCCAAATTCCGATGATCATTATATTCATACTCTAAAAGATATAAGTGAAGTTCATAGAGCATTCTTAATTAATATATATTAACCAACATCCAAGCTCAAAATATATAAGTGAAGCATACGAAGCATTCTATAAAGCCATACTCAAAAGATTTAAGTGAAGCACTAAGAGCATTCTATAAAGCCATACTCAAAAAATTTAAGTGAAGCACAAAGAGCATTCTACAAATCCGTACTCAAAATATTTAAGTGAATAACAAATAGTATTCTACGAATCCATCAAGGACTATCCCATACTAGAAGGGAGATTAAAGACTCATATCATGTAAAGAAAACAAAAACCAAGGTATACCGATAATTGTTGAAGAATAAAGATGGGATGCCTTCCAGGGCATCCCCAAGCTTAGGTGCTTGAGTCTCCTAGAAATATTTACTTGGGGTGCCTTGGGCATCCCCAATCTTGAACCCTTGTCTCTCTGTATTCTTCTTATATCGATACCTCTGCGATCTTCAAACACTTCATTCACACAAAACTTAATAAAACCCTCGTGAGATCCGTTAGTACAATAAAGCAAATTACTACTTTAAGTAATGTTGTGAACTCATTACAAATTCATATTAGAATTATATCTACTGTAGTCCCACTTCACCATGGTTCATACCCACCGATACAAGCCATAGATTCATCAAAAGAAGAGAACAATGCATAGAAAACAGAATCTGTTAAAAACAGGACAGTCTGTAGTAATCTGAAAACTTCGTATACTTATGTAACTCAAAGAATTCTGAAAATTTCGGAAAAATTAAAAAAAGTGTATATAAGATGTGCGTTAAAATTTCAGAAACTTTTGACGTTCCAGTAAAAAATGTAAATTTACGCACTACAACCAAAGTTTCTGTTTTTGCACTGCACACACAAAGCAAGCAATCTAATCATCCTAAAAGCAAATCTTGGCACATTTTATTTAATACAATGGATAAATAAAAGGTGATAATTATTTTACATAATCTTCTATGAAAAATTCTACGTTATTTCCATGAGCATGAACACAAGTGTTCAAGGTCGACCCTAACTTCTCCAATGCACAAGCTTCCAATCACTTCTCTTTTTGAAAAACTTCTTAGGCAAAAGGGGCAAGTAAATCTTTTTTTATTTTTCATTTTTTAATTTTTTTTGTTTGTTTCACCCACAACTGCAGAAACTAAAAAGGGAAAACAAAATCTATTTAGTGGAGAAAGCAAACAAGCATACACGAGAATATCAACCCCACGCTATTGCTCCCTGGCAACGACGCCAGAAAAGAGCTTGATAATCCCCAAGTGCAAGGAATCATCGTAGAAATTTCCAAAGGTCGAAGTGATAAGTATGGAGTGTCGAACCCATGGGGAGCTAAAGGTAAGATCAATATTCTCTCAAGTCCTATCTGCCACCGATACGACTCTACGTACACCGAACTTTTGCATCCAACTAGAAACGAGAAATAAAACTACGTTGTGGGTATGAAGAGGATAGATTTGCATGGTATCGGAGAACTAAAATATAAATATAGGTGCTGTTATTATAATATTACAATATATTACAAATAGAGAGTGTGGAATAATGGTGGGTCGGTGTGCGGAATAATCCTAGGAAATTGTTAACAAGATCGGAAATCATTATTGCAATTTTATATGAGGGAGAGGCATAAGCTAACATACTTTCTCTACTTGGATCATATGCACTTATGATTGGAACTCTAGCAAGCATCCGCAACTACTAAAGATCATTAAGGTAAAACCCAACCATAGCATTATAAGGTATCAAGTCCTCTTTATTCCCATACGCAAACAACCTATTTACTCGGGTCTGTGCTTCTGTCACTCACGCCACCCACCCTAAGTGAATCATAAACATATTGCAAACCCTACAGCAGGGATCCCTCACGTGTGCGTGGCACGGAAGGCACCATAGGACAACACCAATAATAAAACATGCAACTCAAACCAATCTAGATCATCAATCAACCCAAAGTACAAAAGTAATCTACTCAAAACATCATAGGATGGCAACACATCATTGGATCATAATATGTAGCATAAAGCACCATGTTCAAGTAGGTGGTTATAGCAGGGTGCGGATAATGGACCACTAAAAGGAGATGAGGATGGTGATGAAGAAGGTGATGTTGATGAAGACGATCACCGCGGCGATGGTTCCCCCGATGGCACTACAACACCACCGGGAGAGAGGGGGAGTCTCCCTCTCGTGCTTCCTCCTCCATGGCCTCCCCATCTATGGGGAGAGGTTATCCCTCTGGTCCTTGGCCTCCATGGTGTTGATGGCCCCTCCGGGATGATGAAGATGGCCTCCGATGATGGTCAACCCCTCTGGTAGGGTGCCGGAGAGGGCCAAGATTGGTTTTTCGTGGCCTTGGAGGTGTGCGGTGGTGGAACTCCTGATCTAGGTTATGCCTCAGAGGTTTTGGAATATTTGAGGATTTATAGAGCTGAGAGGGAGGTCGGTGGACTCCCGAGGGGCCCACAAGCCTGGTGGCCGTGGCCAGGGGTGGTGGCCGCGCCCCTGGGGCTTGTGGCCTCCTCGGCCTTCCTCTCAGGTGACTCTTCGCTCCAGAATTTTTTATATTTTCCAAAAAAATCCTCCATAAATTTTCAGCTCATTCTGAGAACTTGTATTTCTGCACAAAAACAACACCACGGTAGTTCTGCTGAAAACAACGTCAGTCCGGGTTTGTTCTAGTAAAATAATATCAAAATTATATAGAATTATTGCAAACATGGCATGAATACTTCGTAAATTATAGATGCGTTGGAGACGTATCAGTGATCAACAGATATATATCCCAAGTGATTTAGAGAATAAAGCTATGCTCCCCAGCAACGTCGCCAGAAAATGGTCTTGATCACCCACAAGTATAGGGGATCGCAACAGTTTTCGAGGATAGAGTATTCAATCCAAATTTATTGATTCGACACAAGGGGATCCAAAGAATATTCTCGAGTATTAGCAACTGAGTTGTCCTTTCAACCACACCTGAAAGACTTAATATCTGCATTAAGGTGTTCAGTAGCAAAGTAATATGGTAGTAATGGTAACGGTGGCAAGTGATAGTAGCAGTTTGTAGTGATGGCAACAGTAGAAACGGAAAAGTAACTTAGCAAGGATCAATATATGGAAAGATCGTAGGCAATGGATCAACGATGGATAATTATGTCGGATGACATTCATCATGCAACAGTTATAACATAGGGTGACATAGAACTAGCTCCAATTCATCAATGTAATGTAGACATGTATTCCATATATAGTCATACGTGCTTATGGTGTGCTTGTTGGGATTCGATGAATTGTTAGATTATGTTCAGATTATTCTTGAAAAGTATTTGAGTCAAACCTGAATACTAAGATTCTTATTTGCATGATCATCATAGCTTCGTAATGCTCTCCGATCTATTGAGATAGTTTGGCCAACTAGATTTATATTTCTTCAGTGGAAGTGGTGCGTTGTAGAAGGTTCAACCTGGCGAGTTTCTATATCTAGTGACAGAAGGGGACTAGTTGCGTCTTTGTGTTGCTTCTACTAAGAATAAAATGATCGGGTTTATTGATTTTGATTGAGTTTACTTTGTCTACATCATGCCATCGTTCTCCAAGCATTACTCTGTTTTACTTAATACTCTAGATGCATGCTGGATAGCGGTCGATGAGTGGAGTAATAGTAATAGGTGCAGCCAGGAGTCGGTCTATTTTCTTATGGACGTGATACCTTTGTACACATCATCATTTCCGTGAAAATCGCATAACTATTCGCTTTTCTATCAATTTCCCAACAGTAATTTGTTTACCCACCGTAAGCTATTTCTATGAGAGATGCCACTAGAGAACTCTACGGCCATCCAGTCTATTCAATTATATATTCACAAATGCTTTTGTTACCTTGTTGTTATTTATTTTATTTTATTTTATTTTTCAATTTTCAATTATCCACAATTATCTACACAACTCACTCGCTTGCCAATAACGAGATCAAGGGGATTGACGACCCTCTTGCTAGCGTTGGGTGCAAGTTGTTTGTTCTTTTGTGTGCAGCCTTTGAAGACGGTTAAGGATTGGTATTCCTATTGGTTCGATGAACCTTGGTTTCATAAATTAGGGAAATACTTCCCATCTTTGTTCTACGATAACCCAATCCTCTTCACGTAAAACCCAACGCAGATCACGAGTATCAGGAAGGATTTCTGGCGCCGTTGCCGGGGAATACCATCACAAACTATCAAGTAACTTCACACAAATTTTCATTGAATTGTTCTTCTTTATATTTTCTAATGTATTTGGTTTGTCTCATAAAAATAAAAAATAGAAAAATATTTACCTTTCCTAGTTACTAGTTTACTTCTAGTTTGCTTTACTTGCTGGTTTACTTGTCTTGCTTGTTGCTTTCTTTGTTTAGTCACCATGTCTCAAGATAATACTAAGTTATATGATTTCTCAAATACTAATAATAGTGATTTGATTATTACTCCTATACCACCCACCACTAGTGCGGAGGCATTTGATATTAATGCTCCATTGCTGAATCTTGTCATGAAAGATCAATTTTCGGGAAGTCCTAATGAGGATTCCGCATCACATCTTAATACCGTTGTTGAATTATCTAATATACAAAAGAAAAAGGATATGAATAATGATACTGTGAAAGTCAAATTATTTCCTTTTCACTAAATAAAGCTAAAACTTGGTTTTCATCTTTACCTCGTAATAGTATTGGAACGTGGGATAAGTGTAAAGATGCTTTTATTGCCAAGTATTTTCCTCATGCTAAGATCATCTCCCTTAGAAATGAAATAATGAATTTTAAATAGAAAGATCAAGAACATGTTGCACAAGCTTGGGAGATAATGAAAATGATAATAATTAATTGTCCAACTCATGGCTTAAACTTGTGGAAGATTATCCAAAATTTCTATGTTGGACTATGTTTTCTATCTAGAAATTTTCTAGATTATTTTGGAGGTGGTACCTTTATGGATGTGACATTAGGATAGGCCAAAATACTTTTGGGCAACATTATGACAAATTATTGTCAATGGCATACGAAAAGGGCTCCAACTGGTAAGAAGGTAAATTCTGTCGAAGAAATCGCTACTTTGAGTGAAAAAGTGGATGCTCTTATGAATATAGTTGCTAAAAAAAATACTAATGTTTATCCCAATGATATGCCTTTGTAGAATTTAAATGAGAAAAATAATTATGATATTGATGTGAACTTCATCTCACGAAATAATTTCAATAATAATGCTTATAGAGGAAATTTCAATGCTAGGCCGTATCCTGGTAATTCCTCTAACTACTATGGAAATTCTTATGAAAATTCTTCTACAAATCCTAATAGGATACTTTTTGATCTGGAGAACACAATTATGGAATTTATTAATTCTCAAAAGGTTTTCAACACTATGGTAAAAGAAAAGTTGCATGTGATTGATACTTTGGCTAAAAACATGGATATAATTTCTCTTGATGTTGAAACTCTTAAAAATAAATATTTGGCACCCAAGCATGACTTTTATGAGACTATTAGATCTATACAATTGTATATTAATGAAAGTAAGGATAGGACAACTAAGTTGAGAGCCAAACGAGAATTCTTAGGAAAAGCTCGTCCACTCGGGTTTTATCGGAATCATGATGAAGATCTTAAAATGATTGGTGTTTCTGTATTGAATCTTTGTTTAGTTATCTGAATATGAATAATAAAGGGATTGGAGATGAGTCAAGTTTAGTTGAGGAGTGTCCCGTTTGCTTGGAGGGTGATGATTTTAATGCTAAACTAAAAAAGTGGGTTTGGAAGTCAAAACTTTAACTAGTGATGCGCCCACTATCTTGGATTACATGGACTTTAATTATGATAAATGATCTTTATTAGAATGTATTTCCTTGCTGCAATCCATTATTAGGTCACCCAATGCTTATGTACAAAAGAAATCTTTAACCGAACATATAGTAGAAGCTATGATAAAAGTTTATGATGAGAAACTTGAGCTTGAAGTTTCTATTCCTAGAAAATTACTTGATGAGTGGGAACCTATTATAAAAATAAAGATAAATAATTATGAATGCAATGATTTGTGTGATGTTGGAGCTAGTGTTTCAACCATACCTAAAACTTTATGTGATGTGCTTGGTCTTAGTAATATTAAAGAATGTTCCCTAAACTTGCATCTGCCGGATTCTACCATCACGAAACCTTTAGGTAGAACTAATGATGTCCTTATTATTGTAAACAAAACTTATGTGCATGTAGATTTCATTGTTCTTGATATTGGTTGCAATCCTTCTTATCCCATAATACTTCGAAGGTCATTCTTACGAAATATAGGTGCAATTATTGATATGAAAGAGGGAAACGTAAGATTCCAATTCCAATTAAAGAAAGTGACGGAAGACTTCCATATGAAGATAATTAAACCACCTTATGAATCAATAATGAGAGCCACTAATGCATTGAGTGTCAAAGAATACAATACTTGCAACTATGCATTATGCCTAACTAAATGCATAAAACAATATAGCGCTTGTTGGGAGGCAACCCAATATGTATCTTAAATTTTGTTTTTTACTTTCTGTTAATTCATGATGAAATGATTTCTCCCTCTGTAATGATTATGTTTTTATGTTTTCATTAGTGTTTTTGCCTAGTAAAGCCTTTGGGATGACTCACAAGATGAGTAGAAACGATGCTGAAACATAAAAGAAACTTTGACCCTAGTACATGAATTTTCATTTTTTTACTCGAGCGTGATAATGATCTAAAATTTTTACACAGTGTTGGTATAAATTTTTTATACATTTTTAATTTTTTCAGAATTTTTAATGTTACATAAGTAAGGGCTATTTATCGATTTCTACACATTGTTCTATTTTAAACCGACTCTGTTTTGCTTGCATAGTTTGCTTGTATTGATTATGCTATGGATTGTATCAGGGGGTATAAGCCATGGAGAAGTTAGAATACAATACCAGTTATGCAAAAATGAGTTAAGAATCAATATATCACATTACCTAAGGTATGCAATATGTTGCTTATACTAGCAGATCTCGCGAAGTTTTGTTAAGTTTTGTGTGATTGAAGTTTTGGGTGTGATCATGATGGACCACACAATAAGGAGTAGCAAGAGCCTAAGCTTGGGGATGCCCAAGGTACACCAAGTAAAATTCTAATGAGACTCAAGAATCTAATCTTGGGATGCCCCGGAAGGCATCCCCTGTTTTGTCTCAATCCATCGGTGTCGTGGTTTTATCACGATAGATGTCCGGGTGAACGGACTTTGGTTCGAGGCCATCGCCAATGAGGTGGACTCAAAGGGGTTAGTCCGGACGAAAGACATGGGTTTACCCAGGTTCGGCCCCTCAAATTGAGGTAACAGCCTACGTCCTGTTTGTGTTTGTATTACTTGCGTATCGATTACAAGGAGCTAAAAGCTTGACCTAGTTCTCGATTGCCTATCCTCTAAGTCGCCCCGGTTCTTCCTTTATATAAGAGGTCAGAACATCCGGCTCGTTACAATTGCTAACCGAGTCTCTCTCTATCTTCTTGTCCAAGCCGTCTGTGAGTCGGCTTGCACGCCCGGGTCTTCTCAGTCCGGGTCGTCGTACGGCCCACATCGTGAGCCGCTTATCCTCTTGGGCCACTTAATATTATGACTCACCTTTGGGCCGGTTCACGAGCCAATACATGACCCGCAGCCCCTTCGGCGGGTCATATCCCCAACATTAGGCCCCAGGTTGAACTGAGCTTGCTCACTTCATCCTTCTCTTCCAGTTTTGGCGAGTTTCCCGGAAATGACCCGGCGTGACGTCATGAGATCTTCTGACATGTCACCAAATCTTTCACTTAACTGTCATCCCGAGAATCGAGGCGTGCGCCTCGATCGAACGGTGTCATCGCCTGGATTTTCGCGCCTTCCTTAACCCCCTTTTAAATATGACCCGTGCGGGTCGGGGTTTCCATTCTCCCGCCCGTGCCTCTGTTTCTTCGTCTTCTTCCTGTCGCCGCACCAGCGCCTTCGAGCTCTGCACCGACGCCGTCCGTACATCGTCCACGACCTTGGCCGCTGCATCACCCTGAACGTACCAGAGATCCGTTCGCCTCTGCCGCGCCGTCTCCGGTAAGTTTTCCTGCTCCCTAGATGGTAGCCGCCGTAGTAGGGTTTTCACTGTTGCTCCGCCCTCGTCGTTTGGGCTCCAGCACCGCTATCGCCAGTGCATCTCGACGCCGCTAACGCCTTTAGAATGCACTCTTGCTCCGCCATCACACGTGGGTCGGTCGCGCGTAATGCATGGGCCATGATGGCCCCAATCCGTTTCTTTTTTCCTCCGCTGTTCATCGCTAGGTTAGAATAAAATTTATTTTCTCTGCTTTTGTAGATCCGTAGATATAGTGACATCTTGCGGAATCTGTTTTTAGGACTTAGTCGATTTTTCGATCTTCCCTTTCCCTATTGAGTCGCCAAGCTCCTCCGGCTCTTATCAGCCGAGTCTTCCGCTCTATCCGTTGAGCCCTTAAACTTTTAAGCCGTCAAAAATATTTGCTTGTGCTTCGACTCATCGCGCCTTTTATCTTGCACAACACTTAAGCCGCCAACATGTCTCGTTCGTCTGACTCATGCAACTGGGTTGGGTCATGCATTACGGAGGACTTTTTGTCTGATTTTGTTCACGCGGGTACTCTTCCTCCTAAGCAAGTCATTAGCTGGCGGATCCCAAGTGATGAGACGCGGCCCAAACCTCAAGAAGGTGAAGTGGTGGTGTTCTCTGACCATATTGAACGAGGGTTCGTGCCTCCCGGCTCCAAATTCTTTCGGGACGTCCTTCACTGTTATAAGCTTCACCTGCAAGACTTGGCCCCCAATTCCGTCTCAAACATATGCAATTTCCAAGTGCTCTGTGAAGCTTACCTTCAAATCAAGCCGTCTGTGGGACTCTTTTGGGAGTTCTTTTATGCTAACCAGCAAACTGAAGTGAAAGCTGGCCCGAGCCTAGAACTTGGAGGCATATCCATCCAACGGCGTAGGGATATCATCTTTCCAGCTACACAGATGCCGAGTCACCCCAAGGACTGGAACAGGACCTGGTTCTATTGCAAGGACACCTCTCGTGAAAACGAGCGTCCTTTGCCGGGTTATCGTCCTTCCCGGCTCACAACAACATCAGAGCTTCCTGGCCGGCTATCAGCTTCAGAACATGCAAGATATGAGCCGACCCATGCCAAAATCAAGGCTCGCATGGCCAATGGCTTAATTGGGCTGGACCTGATCCGCTGCTAGATTTCGTGGCGGATTATGCCTTTGAGCCATAGAAGCCGGCTCATGTGCGAATATAAAGGCAAGTATGATAGCTCATTATGCTTCAGCCGATCTACGTTGCAGAGAATGACATTACCCTCACCATCCAGAGCCTTGTCCATGAAGCTTCTGGATCATGTAGCGAAATTGGCCTGGCACCTTTTAGTGCCAACAATCCGGCTCCCGATGTAAGTTTAATCTCTTCTCTTCCGTCTCTTAGACGCTGTTTGCACTTTGCTGATTTGATATTCACTCTCCGAGTCACTCTTATAGGCCGACTCAGACTTTTGGGAGAGGGAATATGTTGCCCCTCCGAAGAAATCCAGGAAGTAGGTCCCAACTAAGAAGGCTAAAAAACATGTACCGCAAGATAATTTGTTTGACCCGCCACCATCGTCTAGCTCAGAGGTAAAGTTTCAACTCTCTTGCTTGATCTTTTACCTTCCTATTTTAACACTTACTTTACTCACAGGATGAAGTGGAGACCAGCCGTGCCAATGCTCCTGAGGTAAATTACTTTTCCTCCGGCTCAGAATGTTTCATCCCCCGAAAGCCGCGGCGGGTTATCAGAAAAGTTCCCCTTTCTCACCCTCTTGCTTATCTGGCTCCCGATTTCCTCTTAAAAAGCAACAACAAATCGAGCGTCGACAGACTCGAAGCACCGGCTCTACCGAGCTCATGTCCGGGTTGCCAAACTCTCCGGCTCCCAAGAAACGCCCCGCCGAGGTTTACACCCCTTCTTTTCCTTTATCTTTCCTTTGTAAACTTGATACTCTCTTCACCTTTCTGTTTTATTTTTGCAGAAAGCTCCTTCCTCCGGCGACTCTTCGGAGTCAATCATACCACCGCCAAAGATTAATCCGTCGTAAGCATCCAGACATCCGGTTATTACTATGATAGCAATATCTTCAACTACTGATTCTTCTTCTTTTTTGTAGTGCTCAAGCTAAACGTCGCAAGGCCAACAAACCCTCCTCCGGCCCAGTTATTGAAGAACCAGAGCCCAAGCAACCGGAAGAAATTCAACCGGAAGAAAACCCGCCGGCTGCCTCCGCTGAGCCAGCCGCTGAAGATGTCATCATGGAGAGCCCTCCAAGGGCTCCTTCTAAGCCGGCAACTCCCGCAAAGACCCCTGACACCCTGGATGTTGTTATCACCGGGTCTGGTCATCAAACGCCTCCGGCTCATGTGTTGACCAACATACAGAGCCGGCTGAAGCTTCAAACAAACTGAACTTCGATTCTTCATGCGAGAAGATGACCGTTGAAGAGCTACACGCTGGGTACATAAACCGGGTTACCACTAGCCGGGATTTGGAACTTCGGTTGATATCTTCCATGAAGACAAAATATGAGGTACTTTTCCTTCTTTACTATATCCTTTCTTAGCTCCCAAGATCCGGCTTAACGTATTGAATCGTTGAGACGGGTCTTTCTGTGACCTCTTGCGGAGATTGTGTAACATCCCAAAATTTCATTTTGGAATGTTATGATATATATCTATGCATCATCATCACATTGTTTGGATGAATAAAATGGTCGAAGTGCTTCCTTTGAATTTCTGAAAGGCCACTTTCATCTTTCCCTTTTTCTTGTTTCACCTATTTGAAAACCTCCGGAAAAGTTCAAAGAAAAGAGGGGAGTAACATGACACTCGACACCAGGGACATCTTGGTGAAATATTTGAACAATAAAACCAGGGGGTTATTTGAATTTTTTTATTTCAAAAGGATTTAAAATCAAATAAGCAATTTCTGAAAATAGTTTTTTTAAAGTATTCAATATGACAGAGGAAAAATGTTCATTAAATAGCATTAATTCTCCTCATCATTTTGATATATATAATTCCTAAGTTTGGAATAGTTTTGAATGCTTTTATTAGAGTTTTACTGCACTGGATATTAGAAAAGGAAGGTTTTTAAAACGAATCGGGCCGGCCCACTGGCTTTAACTTCCGAATTCAAGTCGAACCGGTCAACCGACGCGCTAACCTCGCCTCTTCTCTCACTGGCAAGAATTTGAGAAGACCAGAAATCAGACAAGGAGATAGCTGAGATAAAGCAGAGAATGAAGGAAGGCAAGGCTAAAGGCTTTCGTGAAGATGAACAGGGTACTCTATGGTTTGAGAACTGAATCTATGGGCCCCATGACCCAGAGCTTAGGAAGTTGATACTTCAAGAAGCCCACGATTCACCATACTCGATACACCTAGGCAACAACAAGATGTACCTGGATTTGAAGGAAAGTTACTGGTGGACAGGTATGAAGAAAGACATTGTCGAACATGTTGCGGTATGTGATGTTTGTCAGCGAGTAAAGGTGGAACATCAGAAACCAGCAGGGTTACTCCAACCTTTGCCGATATCCGAGTGGAAATGGGATAAGCTTGGTATGGACTTCATCATAGGACTACCTAGGACCCGTTCAGGATATGATTCCATTTGGGTAGTGGTCGATCATTTGACCAAGGTGGCTCATTTCATTCCAGTGAAGACAACCTATACCAGTGCTAAGCTAGCCAAGATATATATGACCAGGATCGTATGTCTGCATGGAGTTCCGAGGAGTATCGTGTCAGATAGAGGAACACAATTTACCTCAAAGTTTTGGCATCAGCTACATGAAACTTTGGGTACAAGGCTGGAGTTCATTACAACTTTTCATCCGCAGACCGATGGACAGACTAAGAGAGTCAACCAGATTCTAGAGGACATGTTGAGAGCCTATGCGCTAGACTATGGGTCCAGTTGGGACGACAACTTACCTTACGCAGAGTTCTCGTACAACAAAAGTTATCAGACTAGTCTGAAAATGGCCCCTTTAGAAGCTTTATACGGAAGGAGGTGCAGAACACCATTGACGTGGGATGATGTTGGAGACCGAAAACTTTTTGGTCCCGATCTTATCAGCGATTCTGAAGATAAGGTCAAACTGATTCGAGACTGACTCAAGATAGCTCAATCCGCAGAAGAGCTATGCTGATAACAAACACAAGGAGTTGACATATGAAGTAGGGGATCGAGCATATCTCCGTGTGTCCCCACTTCAAGGAAACAAGAGGTTTGTTGTTAAAGGAAAGTTAGCACCCAGATTCATAGGCCCCTACAAAATTCTGGAACATAGAGGTGAAGTTGCATACAAGCTGGAATTTCCGGAAGAACTGTCCGGAGTTCATGATGTTTTCCATGTTTCCCAGCTAAAGAAATGCCATGCTGAGATGGCTGATTTTCCCTTGAGAGACACAGTGCCCCTAGAGGCCATACAACTTGATAGTGACCTGACCTACAAGGAGAAGCCTGTCAGAATCTTCGAGACTACCAACAGAGTTACCCGAAGCAAGACCATCAAGTTCTGTAAGGTTCTGTGGAGTCACCACCCCGAGGAAGAAGCCACCTGGGAACGCGAAGAAGATCTTCGTAGAGACCACCCGCACCTATTTTCTAGCCAACCCGAATCTCAAGGGTGAGATTCATCTTAAGGTGGGTAGGTTTGTAACATCCCAAAATTTCATTTTGGAATGTTATGATATATATCTATGCATCATCATCACATTGTTTGAATGAATAAAATGGTTGAAGTGCTTCCTTTGAATTTCTGAAAGGCCACTTTCATCTTTCCCTTTTTCTTGTTTCACCTATTTGAAAACCTCCGGAAAAGTTCAAAGAAAAGAGGGGAGTAACATGACACTCCACACCAGGGACATCTTGGTGAAATATTTGAACAATAAAACCAGGGGGTTATTTGAATTTTTTTATTTCAAAAGGATTTAAAATCAAATAAGCAATTTCTAAAAATACCTCCGTCGCCCTCCGACGCCGCCAATCGACGCCGGAGCTTCGCCGCCGTCGCCTGAGCACCTCGGACGCCGCCCCCAACCACTGCACCGTCGCCCACGACCACCACCGACCTCTGGCCGCCGTCGACCTCGCCGGAACCACGACCCTCTCCATTGTAAGTCACCCCACCTCGCCGTAGTCGTCAGATCTGCAGTCAACGCCCTAGATTAGATCACTTAATAGTCCGAACCGGTACGCACTAAGTCTCGGAAGACCGCTCGTTAACTCTCACTCGCACGCCCTCGCGGCCAGTCACAACCTGACACGTGGCCCCTAACCGATCGTTATCAGTTTCTCTTTTTCTGTTTCTGTTTTAGAAAACAAAATGCATCCTGATTTTGTTTTTATCATATCTTTTAAAATATTTAGTGTTTTTAGTTGATTCCTTTTGCATTAGTTCACATATTTGATGTAGTTTATGTCTGTCTGCTTAGATTTTAAATTTGAGCTTTAAATTTTGAATCTAATCAAATTTGTTTAAATTACTAAAATCTGTATAACTAGAGTTTAAAAATATTTTTTGAGTGAATCTTTTTGCTACTGTTTGGTATTAGTTAAACCTATCATTCTACACTATTTGAGACTTTTTTGAATAAATTCAGTTACTGTTTTTAACAAAAATAGAATCGGTCTAGTTCTTAATAGGTATTAACTAAATAGATTTTTATTCAATTTGAACCTAAATTAGTTTAACTTTTGTTTTAGATTTCATTATGTTCTATTGATTCAACTTTAGGTGTATTTTTTTTAATAAAATATGTTTCAAATTGTTTTGTACTCTACTTGGAATAGTTTCATCTTGTTTTCACCATGTATATTGTTTAGAAGAAGTTTTGTAATACTTCTTTTAGCACAATATTTTCATAATGAAATACTTTATGTTTTCAAATAAAATTTTATATTTACCTTTCTGTTACCTAAATGTCTAGTTGTTCAAAACCAAATTTTGACTTGTATGTCTTAGTAGGGATTTTTGACACCAAATTTTTTATAGTCTTATACTTTAAGTGAATATTCTCTTGATTGTGCTTTTGTTTGTTGAAGCATTTGTTTACCTTGTTGTTGTATGAATTGTTTTGTGTTTATGCTTATGGTGTGCTCTTGTTTGATTCGTTAGATCATCCGGAGTGCGAAGCTTGTTATCTAGAGTCACTTGATTACGAGGATCGTCAGCAAGGCAAGTCACTTTGACCATGTATACCTATGTTTTATTGCATTAGTTCTTCCATCACCCCAATTGCATGCAAAGTAGGTAAATTGGAAACTTGGTTACTTGTTGTAGTATCATGTGGTAGGTACCCCTCAACCCTTTGACACATTGGCCCCGGGAAACGTTGATTTACATTTTGCTATGCTATTAGTAGACGAGGTTGGTTGTGTGATCCATGAGAGTTGTGAGTTAATAATTTCAAGACCTACATGATTGATCAAGTCTTCAAGACTCCAAGTTCTTCAACTTACCTCTGGGTGGATGATGGTTGAACGGCGCCCTGGAGAAACCAGTGGTTAGCCTAGATGATGCTGGAGAAGTGCCAGTATTCATGCAGAAAGTTCCACCCAAGCACAAATAGATGGATGGATGCTTCAAGACCCAAGGCTTACCTGCACAGCCACAAGCCATTATGGGCTTTGGCTTGGTTGGATATCGCGGTGACCCTGGACAGGCGGTGCTATGAGATGTAGAAGAACGGTAGGAAAGGATGGGCACCGACAGAGTCTCAGGGAAACCCTTTAAAAGACCATGTTTTGATCATCCGTTTCTCAAACACCATGGAGTGCGAGAAGTCCAACGGAGGCGACCAAATCTTGTGGGGAACGCGTGCAAAACTCTGTAGAGTACCGAAACCTAATCGATTAGCCGTGTCCACGGTCATGGACAGTTTGAGCCAAAGGAACTGAAATTATCTGGAACTCTCAACACAATTAAATATATTGATGTGGGTTATTAATGTCAGCTTGGGTATGAGAATTGGTTGGTGGAACCATCTCATTAATCAACCAACATTGTAGTAATTATGCCTTTGCCCTCTCTTGTTGTAGGAAAAATTTGGCTTTATGAAAAAACTTACTACCCCACCTACCATATTTGCATATAGATTAGATGATTACTTTACCTCCTCTCTTGTGACTTTGCCGGCATATTCAATATGCTCACCTATACGGCTGCAACGTATCATGTTGCAGAGTACTTTTCCGACCAGGAGTGAGGATACGCTCTACGCTCTGTGAGATGCCCTTGGAGTCAGATGGACTCAACTACCTATGGAGCTTCCGCAAGTTTTTGGTTTAGTTTATCTCATGAGTTGGCCTCCAGCCACTTTATTGTAATCCTTATTGTAATAAAGGACTCGATATGAGATTTCGATTTATTAATGCTGTGTGATTTCCCTTTGATATATATATTAATGTACCGTGTGTGTACCAGCATGATCTTGGGATGGTACAAAAACAACGAAGATTCGACCTTTCAGGTCGGGTCGCTACAGATTGTCATGTCAAATTCCTTTAAAATTGCTTTAGCTTTGTACTGTAAGTAAAGTGAACTGCCAATCGTAGCCCCCAAGGGCCGGCTCAAACTTGATCAAGTTGAGTCGGTACTTCCATTATTAGCACATTGAAGAGCCATTATATAGCCCCCAAGTTCCAGATCAACTTCGAAGGAAATGAACCGAAACTGCATACTTGCAAGATCAAATACACATTAGCCCCAAAGTGTCAAATATATTGCTTGCAATCTGTTTGAGACTTGTATTTTCTTTTAACACTCGTCCTGCATTTTGGCGGCTTATCCTGTATTTTGATGTATTCTAGGAAGCTTTGAATGAAGCCGGGTCTCAGCTGACGGATCCGAAGGCCAACTTGGCAGCTCAACAAGAAGCTTGAAGTATCGCGGATGAAAAATGCCGGCTTCTGTCAGAGGAACTAGCCAGTGTCATCGCCGAGCTTACCTCTTTAAAAGAGGCGGCTGAATCCGAAAAGGCCGCCTTAACCAAACGGGCGGACGACGCTGAGCAACGGCTTACAGCCGTGGCGGATGAACTTCAAGGTCTAAAACAGCATATTGCGAAGATGTCAGCCGCCCTATTTGGTAAGCTTTCTTGATTACTTTGTACTGTTTAGCATTGTTAGTGAAAAAACTGGCGGCTCATTAATTTTATCTGACTCATCCAGGTCCCAGGAGCCGGCAGTTGGCTTCTGATAGCCTTCTGCCACTGAAAGGCCATTTATACTTTTGCAGAGCAATTATACTGCGGCGCCATCTTCACGATCAAGAGCGTGCAGTACAAGGAGAAGATCCCCATTGCTCTGAAAGGGGTCTTGGAACTCTTCTCTACAATGCCTAAGCACATTGAAGAGCTCAAGAAGTCCGCCTTCCGCCAAGGAGCCGTTGCCGGTTTGAGCTGGGCTCTTGCCTTCGCTCCCGAGCTAACGCCGGCTAAAATGATGGATGGCTATCCGTCTAAAAGAGATGACGGCTCAGATTTCACCAAGGAAGATTATACCCGGTGTGTCAAAGAGTCGCGCTATTTGGCCTCTGTTCTGGCGGATGCAGCTGATTTTAGCACCTATCAGGCGGCTTATGACGCAGAAGAGAAGAGAATCCGCGGGCCTCTGTACGAGTGGAAACATCTGACACCCGCCCGTAGTAAGGATCTGTTTGCTTGTGAGTTTGACGCGTCTCCGTTCCTTGAGGGGTCATTTGCTGCTCTGGCTGACTGTAACTGGGACTTGGGCAATCTTCAGATAAAGCCAGCAGAAGACCCGGAGCAGGACGAGCCACCAACAACTGAATTGTAATCCTTTAGCCTTTCTGAGCATAGAGTTATGTAATGACCCGCCGTGGGCGGTTGACAATGCTTTTGCTCTTTCTGAGAGTATCTTTTGCAACAGAGTAAGCATGACTCTGCCAATTGGTGGTAATATATATTTGCACCTCTCTGTGTTTTAGTGTGTTGCCGGCTCTTCAAGGATATACCTTTGAAATTTTCTAATGTGGGGCCTGTCTTTTAAGACGCCATTCCTTTCTCCAGAATATTAAAGCGGGACAATCTCTTTGAGACCTTAATTTTTGTTGACCGAAGCCACATTGCTCCGGCTTTCATCAGACGGAGTTATTAAAGAGCTGGTTGTCTTTAGGATAATGTAAGCTATACCTGATGGTAAGAAGCCTCTATCGACAACTGCGGCTATTGATGAACCGGAACCTTTGAGGAGAGTTCGGCTGTGTAGCCCCCAAGTGCCGGGTAGTTTCGCCTGCGGCAACCCGGGACTTATTATTGCCCGGCTTTGATAAGCTGGCACGATACCATACGTGATGATGACCTTTCCTTCCTGAAAAAACTCATATGACGGCTCTTCCGCTTGGATCCGAACGGTTAAACTCATACTAGTTCAGGGTCTCTGTCGAGATTGGCCATCAATTATTTGAACTGGCTCAGGGTCTCTAGGCGAGATTGGCCATCAATTTCTTGAACCGGCTCAGGGTCTCTAGGCGAGATTGGCCGTCAATTTCTTGAACCAGCTCAGGGTCTCTAAGCGAGATTGACTGGTAAGAGTATAGTGAACACCGACTGTTAATGGGAGATGTAAGCTGTAGCCCAAGGCAAGAAGCCTCCATCGACAACCGTGGCTAATAATTACCCTGAGATGACATAAAGCCGGCTATTTCAAAGGAGAAGTAAGCTATACCTGAAGGTAAGAAGCCTCTTTCAACAGCTACAGTTGATAAGCAACTGAATTTTGGCGTAAACGCCGGTTGTTAGGGTGAGATAAGTGAACCCGTCGGTAAGAAGCCCCCTTCGACAACCGCGGTTAATAAGTAACCGGAAGTGGCATAAAGCCAGCCATTAGGGCGAGATAAGCGATACTCGTCAGTAAGAAGCCCCCTTCGATGGCCGCATTTGATAAGCAACTGGAATTTGGTATACACGCTATTGTCTTAGGGCACTGTAAGCTATACCAAAAGGTAAGAAGCCTTTGTTAATAATCAACGCTTAATGTAACCAAACTAGGCATAAAGCCAACTGTGCAAGGGAGAAGTAAGCTATACCCAGAGGCAAGAAGCCTCCTTGCAACAGTTTAATGACAGCTGGCTGTGCAAAGGAGAAGTAAGCTATACCCGAAGGCAAGAAGCCTCTTTGCAACAGCGTTTAATAAGGCGTAAAGCCGAAGGGTAGATCAGCCGTTTTGACGGCGAACGACCCTCTTCAACTCAAACTTTTTGAGCCGGAAGATTTTATCTTGATTGTACAAAGGTGTACATAAGAGCAGAGGCCCCAGCCTTGTGCGAGGATGCTAGCTTTTACTCATGTGCTCATGATATATACAATGATAGCGGCTTTCAACCCCTGTTAAGTAACGTATGGTCGCAGATGTGCGATATTCCAGGGATGCAACGTCTCTTGTCCCACGGTTTCTGACTCATCTTTGACATCCATGAGGTAATAAGACCCGTTGTTAAGGTTCCTGCTGACCACAAAAGGCCCCTACCATGGTGGAGATAACTTATGCATTCCAGATTGGTCTTGAATCAACCGGAGCACCAGGTCACCTTCCTGGAACGTCCGTGTCTTTACCCTATGGCTATGATAGCGTCGCATGTCTTGTTGATAAATTGCTGACCTGGCTGCTGCTAACTCTCGTGCTTCATCCAAGGCATCCAATGCATCTTGGCCGACTACCTCATTGTCCGTCTCAACATAAGCCGCCACCCTTGGTGAGCCGTGCCGGATGTCACTGGGTAGAACCGCCTCAGCACCGTACACCATGAAGAAAGGTGTAAAACCTATAGGTCTCTTAGGTGTAGTTCTGATGCTCCATAAGACGGAAGGCAACTCCTCAACCCAACATCTGGGTGTCCATTTCAAAGGAACCATGAGCCGTGGCTTGACACCTCTCAAAATTTCCTGATTGGCTCGCTCTGCCTGACCATTAGACTGTGGATGTACCACGGCTGAAACATCAAGCCGGATATGCTCTTTCTCACATAACGTTTTCATAGCTCCTTTGGATAAATTTGTCCCATTGTCTGTAATAATACTGTGTGGGTAACCAAAGCGATAAATCAGCTTCTTAATAAATTGAACCGCCATAGCTGCGTCACATTTACTGACCGGCTCTGCCTCTACCCACTTAGTAAATTTATCAACCGCCACCAGAAGGTGCGTTTTCTTATTCTTAGATCGCTTGAAAGGTCCTACCATATCAAGCCCCCAGACCGCAAACGGCCAGGTGATTGGTATCATCCTCAACTCTTGAGCCGGAACGTGAGCACGCCGGCCTAACTTCTAATAGCCGTCACACTTACGGACTAGGTCTTCTGCATCCTTGTGAGCCGTCAACCAGAAAAACCCATGTCGAAAAGCTTTAGCCACCAAAGATTTTGACCCGGCATGATGCCCACAATCGCCAGCATGAATTTCACTATATATTTTCCGGCCCTCCTCTAGTGAGACGCAGCGCTGAAAGACACCCGTCACACTACACTTATGTAACTCACCATTAACAATCGTCATAGACTTAGAATGGCGAGTGATCTTCCTGGCCAGATCCTCTTCTTGAGGTAACTCGCCGCGTGTTAGATACGCCAAATAAGGAATAGTCCAATCTGGGGTAGCTTGCAGAGCGGCCACCAGCTCCGACTCCGGGTCAGGAATAGCCAGATCCTCCTCAGAAGGTATCTTTACAGTCGGATGATGCAATACATCCAGAAAAACATTAGGTGGTACCGGCTTTCGTTGAGAACCTAACCGTGACAAGGCATCAGCCGCCTCATTCCCGCGACGATCAATGTGATCCACCTGGTACCCCTTGAAGTGACCGGCTATGATATCAACTGCCTGTCGATAAGCCGCCATCCGCGGATCCTTGGAATCCCAAGTGCCTGAAACTTGCTGAGCCACCAGATCTGAGTCGCCTAAACACCTGGCCCGGCTTAAACTCATCTCTTTAGCGACTCTGAGACCATGGAGCAGTGCTTCATACTCAGCTGCATTATTAGTACAAGGGAACATTAACCGGAGCACATAACAAAACTTGTCACCCTTGGGGGAGGTGAGAACAACTCCTGCCCCGAAACCTTCTAGCTGTTTGGATCTATCAAAGTGTATAGTCCAATACGTGTTGTTCGGCTTCTCTTCAGGGGCTTGACATTCAGTCCAATCATTTATGAAATCCACCAAAGCTTGAGACTTAATTGCTGTACGAGGAACATACTTGATGCCAAAAGGACTCAACTCTAAGGCCCACTTGGCAATCCTCCGTGTAGCCTCTCTATTTTGAATGATATCCCACAACGGGGCAGAACTGACCACTGTTATTTGGTGCCCCAAAAAGTAATGTTTTAACTTGCGATTGTCCATGAAAACTCTGTATACTAACTTCTGCCAATGCGGATACCTCTGTTTAGAGTCTGCCAAAACTTCACTGATGTAATAAGCCAGCCTTTGCACATGATACTCTTTCCCTGCCTCCTTGCGCTCAACCACAATTGCTACACTCACCTCTCTATTGTTAGCCGCCACATAAAGGAGCAAAGGCTCTTTCTCAACCGGAGCGGCTAACACTGGCGGCTCAGTCAACTGCTTTTTAAGAGCTTCAAGTGCGTCGGCCGCTGCTGCGCTCCATTTAAACTTGTCTGTCTTCTTCATCATCTGGTATAAAGGAATAGCTTTCTCCCCAAGCCGGCTTATGAAGCGGCTCAACGCAGCAATCCGTCCTGCAAGGCGCTAAATGTCATTAATGCACGTCGGCTCACCCAAAGAAGTGATGGCCTTAATCTTATCTGGGTTAGCCTCGATGCCCCGCTCAGAGACCAAGAAACCCAAAAGCTTTCCTGCTGGAACACCAAATACGCACTTCATCGGGTTAAGCATCATCTTGTAGACCCAGAGATTATCAAAGGTTTCTTTCAAATCCTCTAAAAGAGTTTCCTTCTTTCTGGACTTAACCACGATGTCGTCTACGTAAGCATGGACATTTCGGCCAATCTGACTGTGGAGGCAATTCTGCACACACCGTTGGTAAGTCGCCTGGGCACTCTTGAGCCCGAAAGGCATGGAGACATAGCAGAACGCCCCAAAAGGTGTAATAAACGCCGTCTTCTCCTGATCCTTTATTGCCATCTTGATTTGATGATACCCTGAATAAGCGTCTAGGAAGCATAAACTTTCGCATCCGGCTGTTGCATCAATAATTTGATCGATACGAGGGAGCGCAAAAGGGTCAGCCGGGCAAGCCTTGTTAAGGTCCGTGTAATCTATGCACATACGCCATGTGCTGTTCTTTGTCAGTACTAGCACCGGGTTAGCCAACCACTCTGGGTGAAAAACTTCCACTATAAAGCATGCGGCCAAGAGCTGAGCAACTTCCTCCCCAATACCTTTACGTCTCTCTTTGTTGAACCGCCGTAGAAACTGTTTGATCGGCTCAAACTTTGGATCCACATTAAGATTGTGCTCAGCGAACTCTCTCGGTACACCCGGCATGTCAGAAGGCTTCCATGCAAAGATGTCCCGATTCTCACGGATGAATTCGATGAGCGCGCTTTCCTATTTGAGATCCAAGTGAGCCCCAATGATGAACTGCTTGGATGAATCACCCGGATTGAAATCTACTGCCTTGGTATCATCCGCTGAAAACTTGAGTGGCGGCTCAACTTCTCTCGTAGGTTTCTTGAGCGGGGTCATATCCTCCGGATCAACGTTCTAGTTGTAAAATTTCAGCTCCTCCTGAGCACAACTAGACTGTGCATAAGCCGCATCTCCTTCTTCACACTCAAGAGCCGTTTTCCTGTTACCGTGAATGGTAATTGCGCCTTTTAAGCCGGGCATTTTGAGTTGCAGATAAACATAACAAGGCCTAGCCATAAATTTAGCATAAGCCAGCCTCCCAAATAGCGCATTATAGGGACTTTGGATTTTGACCACTTCAAACCACAAAGACTCCACCTTGTAATTATGCTCATCACCAAAAGCTACTTCCAACGAAATCTGGCCCACCGGGTATGCTGATTTACCCGGGACCACACCATGAAAGACGGTGGAGGAAGGCTTAAGATCCTTGTCAAGCAACTTCATCCGCCGGAAAGTGTCATAATAAATGATGTTGATGCTGCTACCTCCGTCCATAAGCACTTTATTCACCATATAGCCATTCACCTAAGGGGCCACAACTAGAGCCAGCCGGCCCGGGCCGTCCACCCGTGGCGGGTGATCCTCCCTGCTCCACATTATATCATATTCAGACCACGACAAATATCGCGGGAGAGCCAGAGAAACCGTATTAACCGCTCGCCTCCGCAACTTCTCGTCTCGTTTACTGTGACCGGTCGTGAATACATGATACTGCCCAGAACTGACCTGCTTCGGGTTACTCTGAAACCCAGACTGATTGCACTGCTGCTGACTGTTGTTATTACCGTTGTTGCCAGGATGCTGTTGGTGCTCCCCTTGGTTATTCTGACCCGGATGCCCGTTTCTTGAACCGTCGGCGCCGAATCCAGCCCCTGACCCGCCGTGCCCTGAGTCGTCGGGCGGACCACCGCCCTGGTTATTACGCGGTTGGGAATGCTGGTTTTTGAATCTCTGCATGATAAAGCAATCACCCCACGCATGCAACGCCGGCTTGTCAGGCATGCTGTGCTCCGGACAAGGCTTCCTAAGCGCTTCCTCTAAATTAAAAGGGCCCCTGTTCCTTGGCCTGAATCTTCCACCCCCCTTGGAATGATTCTGTCCTGTGTTGGTACTCGCCACCAGCTCGGATCCGCCATCAGCGTTCTTCTGCTTATTCTGATTTCCATTGTTCACAAAACCTTTTCCTTGATTGTTTTCCTTCACTTGATTGGCTTTCTCATCATCCGAACCTGGATCCTTGGTGTTATCTGAGTCGGCATACTTCGTCAAGGACGTCATGAGCTCTCCCATACCATGACATGTGCGCTTGAGCCGGCTGAGCTTCTGCTTCAATGGAACAAAATGACAATTATTGTCTAAGATAAGCACCTCTTGAGCCGTTGTGATCTGCTCTAAAGAGTGAATAATGGTCGACACCCGCCGGACCCAATGATGGGCCGACTCATTCTCCTGTTGAACACAGTGGTTCAGATCGACAATAGTCATAGGCTACTTACAGGTCCCCTGGAAATTCTTAATAAACTTTGCTCTCAGCTCCGCCCATGAGCTTATCGTGTTAGGTGTCAGACCTTTCAGCCATGTACGGGCCGGACCCTCAAGCATCATGATGAAGTATTTTGCGCATACTACCTCACTGACATCTAGCATCTCCATGGCCAGTTCATAACTTTCAACCCACGCCTCCGGGGGTAGATCAGCTATGTAATTTGCAACCTTTCGAGGCCCCTTAAAGTCTTTGGGCAGCCGTCCACTCCTCAGAGCTGGAGTTAAACATGGCACCCCTACGGCTCTGGTACTAACTACTCCCATTGACACGGAAAGCGCCAGCTCTGGACGGGCCGCAGCTACCTCCGCCTCTCGCCTGTCTCCTTCCTGGTCCAGGATGGCTTGTGCATCCAGAGTCGCCCTATTGTCCTCTGGTGGTCTGCGGCGCGGGTGATTGCTGGAACACGCCGGCGATTCATAACGCCGGCTGAAACTTCGACTGTGTGGGCGGTAGAGTGAACCCGGCTCCGTCTGTGAGTATACTTCTCTTGCTGGGCCATGGTCGTCTGTAAATATCAATTGGCGTTCCGCACCTCCTCCGCAAAGGGCGCCTCATCTAGGATGGGGATCGTCTCAAGCTGGGCGGCCGCTGCTACCATGTTCTCGGCCGGGTTAGAATAATGACCCGCCGGTGTTGGAAAAACCCTGGGAGAGATTTGGTTAGGCTGGGCTGGATGAGCCGCCGGGCGCTCCATCGGGCGGCTCTCCGGCACACCCATAACCCGCCCCGCACCAGGGGTGTTAAAAAGGTTCCTCGCTTCGTAACGTTTTTGTAGACGGGATTGATGCCTCCTCTGGTGCACCGTGGCCGCAGACCTCTGCTCTAGGTCCAGTCGGAAAGCGTCTGCCTTGATACGCTTCGCTTCTTCCTCCATCTAGGCTTTCAGCTCATCCATCCTTTGTCGTTCCTCTGCCATCCGGCCCTTGATCCGTGCCACCTCTAGATTCCTAGCTTCTTGATTATCCGGGGTTACCTCTGTGGCCATGAGAGCTGCGAGTTCGTCCATCAATTCCACTAGAACCCGAGCCGGTGGCGGCGGATTATCACCTGCTGTGGCGGCTCCCGCAGCCGTGTCACCGGCGGCTGAAGCCGATCCTGCCATGAACACCGCCGCGTGGACCGGGGGGCTCATAGCATCCGTCTCAACGCCCTCTACCTCAGAATAGTTGTTGTAGTAGCCCCCAAGGCCACCGTTGCTGAGCCGATACACTGACTCTGTCTCCCCACTGGAAGACTCATCTTCCGAGCAAACGAGAGTTCCCTGTGACCCATACGCTTCTAGGTCCACGCCTTGAGTAAAGCCCACGAGGACGTGCTTTTGACCCAGACGGGCATGGGCAGACTGCATAACACTCGCAGATTGGAGATGCCGAGCCGGCTCGACGATGTTGGTGCAAACGTCCAACCCGGGTGTAGATCCATCAACCTTTCCGATGAAAACCTGGATCCCGCCGAACGGAACCTGGAATCCATACTCCAAAGAACCAGCATCAAGCCCCCAGCCGGCATCGTCGATGTAGAGCTGGCCGCGGAGACTCTTGCTCATCCTTCCAACCACGTATCCTTCAAGCCCTAGGAGAGAGCCCTTTGAGAACTCAATACCACCAAGCTCTAGCCCCACGGTGGGCGCCAACTGTCGTGGTTTTATCACGGCAGATGTCTGGGTGAACGGACTTCGGTTCGAGGCCATTGCCAATGAGGTGGACTGAAAGGGGTTAGTCGGGACGAAACACACGGGTTTACCCAGGTTCGGCCCCTCAAATCGAGGTAACAACCTACGTCCTGCTTGTGTTTGTATTACTTGCGTATCGATTACAAGGAGCTAAAAGCTTGACCTAGTTCTCGATTGCCTGTCCTCTAAGTCGCCCCGGTTCTGCCTTTATATAAGAGTCAGAACATCCGGGTCGTTAGAATTGCTAACCGAGTCTCTCTCTATCTTCTTGTCCAAGCCGTCTGTGAGTCGGCTTGCAGGCCCGGGTCTTCTCAGTCCGGGTCGTCGTACGGGCCACACCGTGAGCCTCCTATCCTCTTGGGCCACTTAATATTATGGCTCACCTTTGGGCCGGTTCACGAGCCAATACATGACCCGGAGCCCCTTCGGCGGGTCATATCCCCAACAATCGCTATGTCACTTGGATCTATATTTTTATTCATCACATGATATGTGTTTTGCTTGGAGCTTCGTTTTCTTTTGTTTGCTTTTACTTGCGGTTTGTCACAATCATCATTTGCTGGATGCACATATTTGAGAGAGAAACACATTCATCATAATTTGCAAGAATACATTGTGTGCTTCGCTTATATATTTTGAGCTTGGCAATTGCTCTAGTACTTCACTTATATCTTTTTTAGCATAGTGGCATGTAGATTTTATAGAAATAATATGATCTCGTTCTTCACTTATATTTGTTTGAGATCTGAATATATAGTGACGGTAATTCTCATGGGTCATAGTACTAGTCCAAAAATAATAGGTATTCATTGAATGATAATCAAAACCATGATGTAGCCAACATAGAGAAGTTGTGTGTTAATGACATTGATGTGGTAATATGAAAAGGTTGTGAGTCCATACTCTTTGATTCAAATAAGTGTCAAGATTAAGAGGTGTTAACTAGATATTCATCTAACAATTAAATAGGCATGGTGATGATGCGTGAGCATTTTTATTCCTTGTTGAAATCCTAGTGATGTTTTGAGTCGGGGGCGCGTGATGGTTAACTCCTACCAACCTCCTCCCTCGGGGCATGCAAGGATTACTTTGATTTGTGATAAAACTAATAATACTTTGCAATAAGTATATGAGTTATTTATGACTAATGTGACATCATGGACATACGGATTCTCACCATCTCATATTTTCTAGCCTCTTCGGTACCGTCAATAGCCCATTCTCACTTCGAGGATCGGTGGAATTTCGCCGGTGCATCCAAACCCCGTGACATGATACACTCTAGTGGAAATAAGCACAATTATATCTTCCTCAAAACATCCACCATACCTACCTATTATGGCATTTCCATAGCCATTCCGAGATATATTGCCATGCAAATTCCATCGTCACTTCACATGACTAGTTCGTTCATCATAGTATTGCTTTGCATGATCATATAGAGCTGGCATAGTATTTGTGGCAAAGCCGCCATAATCATGATGTTGATACATGTCACGCTAGATCATTGCACATCCTGGTACATTGCCAGAGGCATGCATATAGAGTCATATCTTCCTATCAGTTCTTCATACTCAGTTGTAAGTAAATAAAAGTGTGATCATCATCATTATTAGAGCATTGTCCCAGTGAGGAAAGAATGATGGAGACTATGATTCCCCCACAAGTTAGGATGAGACTTCAGAGGGAAAATAAAATAAAAATGGGGGAGGCCAAATGAGACCACCATATAAATTAAAAAAATATGAATGTGGGATGCAAAAAAATAGAGAAAACCCACCGTGAAATAAATAAAATAAAATAAATAAATGAGAGAAAAAGAGAGAAGGGACTTTGCTACTATCCTTTACCACACTTGTGCCTCAAAGGGGAACTATAGTCTTAATATAGAGAGTGTCCTATGTTGTCACTTCCATAGGCTAGTGGGAATTACCTTTTCATATAATAAACTTGGCTTGTATATTCTGATGACGGGCTTCCATAAATGCCTGGGGTCTTGATGAGAATGCAAGTCAGATGCACACCACAATTAGCTTCAGTTGAACTTTCATACACTTATAGCTCTTGTGCATCATTTACATGGTAATCCCTACACCTTACATTGACATCTATTGATGAGCATCTCCATAGCTCGTTGGTACGCTTGTCGGCGTTGGGTGCAAGTTGTTTGTGCTTTTGTGTGCAACCGATGAAGACAATTGAGGATTTATATTCCTATTGGTTCGATAAACCTTGGTTTCATAACTGAGGGAAATACTTAACCACTTTGTGCAGCAATAACCCGTTCCTCTTCACGGAAAACCCAACACGGATCAGTGTCAAACCAAGCAATTGGATTTACTTTTCCAATGTGCATCAAATATTTTATTCTTCATGCAATACATGAGCGTGAACCATGGAAATATCATAAGGGTGGAATAGAATATCGATGTAGATATCAAAAGGGTTGAAAGTGAAGAATAAAAGCTCGCATCAACTCGGCATATGAACGGGCTATGGAGATTCCCATCAATAGATATCAATGCGAGGAGTAGTGCTTGCCATACAACGGATACACTAGAGCTATAAGTGTATGAAAGCTTGACTGAAGCTAAGTGGTATGCATCCAACTTGCTTGCTCATGAAGACCTTGGGCATTTGAGGACACCCGCCATCGGAATATACAAGCCAAGTTCTATAATGAAATATTCCCACTAGCATAAGGAAGTGACAAAACAAGAGACTCTCTATATGAAGAACATGGTGCCACTCTAAGGCAGAAGTGTGGTAAAGGATAGTAGCAAAGTCCCTTCTCTCGTTTTCTCTCATTTTTTTCATGGTAGTGTTTTCTTCTTCTTTTTTCGCCCCCCCGTTTCTTTTTTTTATTTTTATGGTGGGTTCTTTTGGCCTCCCCCATTTTTTGTTTTTCATCCGGAGTCTCATCCCGACTTGTGTGGAAATCATAGTCTCCATCATCCTTTCCTCAGTGGGACAATGCTCTCATAATGATGATCATCACACTTTTATTTACTTACAACTCGATATGAAAAGCTGATAGGATGATATGACTATATGAATGCCTCTGGTAGTGTACCAGGATGTGCAATGATCTAGCATAGAAAATATATCAAAAAATGGACAAGCCATGTAAATATCATGCTAGCTATCTTACGATCATGAAAAGCAACATGACAATGGAAGTACAAGTCATATGAAGTGATGGTGGAAGTTGCATGGCAATATATCTCGGAATGGCTATGGAAATGCAATGATAGGTAGGTATGCTGGATGTTTTGAGGAAGATATAATGAGGCTTATGTGCAACAGAGTGTATCATGTCACGGGGTTTGGATGCACAGGCGAAATTTGCACCGATCCTCTAGGTGAGAATGGGTAAGGTACGGTACCGAGGAGGCTAGCAAAATATGAATTGGTAAGATTGCGTATGTCCATGGTTTCACATTAGTCATAAATATCTAATATATTTATTCCAAAGTTTTATTAGTTTTATCACAAATCAAAGACGTACTCGCATGATCCTAGGGAAGAGGTTGGGAGGAGTTAACCATCACGCGCCCCCGATTCAATAGCACAAAGGATTTCAATCAAGGATAAATTATGTTCCAATCTTCATCGCATAACTAGAGACTATACATGCATGCTTCGGGAATCAAAAACCTTAGCATCAATATTATTACTAATCAACAATCATATACTAGTGCACCCACATATTACTATCTTAATGTCACAAAACTATTACACGGAATCAAACATATCATATTCAGTGATCTACAAGTTTTATGTAGGATTTTATGACTAACCATGTAAATGACCAATTCCTATTGACTCTCTAAATAGGTATAAGTGGGGCATGAGAATTAATTCTTTCTATAAAAGACTTTGACATGCTCTAATAAGTATAAGTGAAGCAAAAGAGCATTCTACAAATAACGGTTTTCTATATGTAGACAAACAGGCATCCAATTTCAAATGATATAAGTGAAGCAAATGAAGTATTCTACAAGGCCATACTCAAAAGATATATGTGAAGTTCAAAGAGCATTCTATAAATAAACCATGGACTTCCCCAAACCATCATGGTGCATTGCTTAAATAAAAAATAGAAGGCATGCTGCTCCAAGAATTTACGCATATCATGTAAACAAAACGAAAACCGAGACATACTGATTTGAACAAGAAAGATGGGATGCCTTCCAGGGCATCCCAAAAATTAGATGCTTTAGTACTCTTGAATATTTACTTGGGGTACCTTGGTCATCCCCAAGCTTCAACTCTTGTCTCTTTTTATTCTTCTCATATCGATACCTCCTCGATCTCCGAACACTTCATCCACACAAAAGTTGACAGAACTTTCATTAAAAACATTAATAAATATAACATCGAATCCCACCATGTCTTGCCATGACATTATTGCATAATTATAATCAAACATTACCCACTGTATGCTATCACAATTCTATGGCTCCCATGTTAATGGGGCTCACCAAGAATTCAAACATAAGCACGCAAAGCAACTATAATAACAATCTGTGAAAAATAGGATAGTCTATAGAGATGCAGATGAATACCATACTTATGTAACTTAGAATTTTTTTAAATATTTGTAAGTGGTAGCCAATTTGTATAATATTACTCTCTAAAATATGAAAAATCAAACACTTCAGCCAAAGTTTTTGTATTTTGTACAACACATATCAAACAAGCAATTTAAACATCCTAAAGGTAATTCTTGGCACATTATTTTTATAATGGAATGGATTTATACAAGCGTATATTTTTTTAAAAAGTTGTTGTAATCAAGATTCACAAAGTTTCCATGGGCATGAACAAAGTTCAAGGCTAGCCCCCACTTCAACAATGCTCATCTTTCTCACTTTCACTTCTATTTTTGAAAAAAGTTTTAAGTTCCCTACTTTATTTTTCTATTTTTAATTATTTGAAAAGTACACAATAGAAATAAATGACTCTTTAAAACTTCTTGGTTGTCTCCCTGATACTGCTTTCTTTAAATCCATTAAGCTAGGCGTATAGTGCTCAAGTAATTGATCTACCCCGATCCCAAGGTATATCAAAGCCAATTTTAATTAACAATGATTAATAATTAACTAGTGAGCACAAAGCAACATATATTCACTACTAGGGAAAAGCCTAGC
Source organism: Hordeum marinum (assembly GCA_022496015.1). Classification (NCBI taxonomy): domain Eukaryota; kingdom Viridiplantae; phylum Streptophyta; class Magnoliopsida; order Poales; family Poaceae; genus Hordeum; species Hordeum marinum. The sequence goes on along the minus strand of CM039678.1, from coordinate 410,785,783 downwards.
AGTAGCACGGGTATTAGGTGTATCAGTAGCACGGGTGATCGTGCTACTGCTATGGTGCTACAACTAATTTTTAGCAGTAGCTCTAGTTACCTAGCGCTACAACTAAAGTTTAGCGGTAGCGCCTCTTAACCAGCACTGGTGCTAACCTAGTTATCAGTAGCGCGCTTCTTTAACCTGTACCACTGTTAAATGCAAATATTCATTTTTTTTATATTTGTGTTGTATTTACACACGGTTACACATATTAATATACAACATCAATAATTTTTGTGCCATCAACTACATTTAGATTAAAGTGCATTGATGCAAGTGATCATGTTGAATTAGAGGAAAATATGATGTTGTTCGCAACATTATATTTTCCTCTAATTCAACATGATCACTTGCATCCATCCACCTTAATCAAATATATGTAATTTAACTCATCATCATCTTACTCATCTAACAACTCATCATCATCTTAATCATACCAAGTTAAAATCTCATAAAACAAAAAAACATCATAATAGTAATCATCCTAATCGATCATGCAAGTTAATATAAACCAGAAAAACTTCTTTCTCATAGGACCTAGTCCTCCCTCCTAGGTGAAATGACAGAAAACAGAATATCACCTTTGTCTCCATGATGAAGCAAGGAGATCCAACGGTCACCAACTTGTGGCTTGCGATCCTTATTTATTTGTCCCCATGCTTCAATTTGGAGCCGCCTTGATGGTCTGCGCTCAGTCGAGTATGCAAACGAGAACTAGGGCCTCATAGGGCTTTTAATTGTCATATAAACTTTGCCGTGCATCAATGGAGGCACACCATCACTTGGTTGTTTCTGTTGAAGAACATACTAATAGCCTAGTTAGCAATGTAATCAACACCATTTACTCAATATTAGTGTACTTAATCATTCTTACCAAGATATTTTGGTGAATGTCATCCACCCTCAACCTATGCACTAGTGGCATGTAATTTGTATAATTTGGGCTAGTTCCCAAATTATACGGAAATTTGTGACAGCCAAAGTGTTGCCCTTGCCATGTATGGTCATCTAACCTATGCGGACCTTGTTGTCATGTGTTTAAATGATATGTTGTTGCTCTTGCCATTCCATCTCATGCATCATGCATCATGCATCTCATCTTCTTTCCATGCATTACATTCCTTGTGGTGTGCTTCCATGTGACCTTTATTATGAGGTGTTAGTAGGTCTTGTGTGATTTGTGGATGTGTGCATGTGTGGGCAACAACTCCTCCCCTCTCCCTTATTTTCAAAACTAAACCTAAGCCTTTTATTCCATTTGTTTTCTTCAACAGAATTAACTTGCTTAATAAATCTGTTAAAAATGTGCATGGTGTAGATAATATTATTTTGAGATTATATGTGTTGCTCTCTTTGGTGTTTGAGCTTTGGGCTCTTGGGGTTTGCAATAAAACAGGGGCTGTTATTTTATAAAAGTATTTAGTTTACTTGCTTTAAAAATCATCTTGGTATTTTATTTAAATATGACATATTTTCTTTTGTGTAAAAGTATTTTTGTTTTGTAAAAATTCCTTTTCTTTTACTTTGGGTGTTTTGTCTTGTTTTCTTTTATTTTCAAACGGGAAAACCCTCTGGTGTTTTTCTGTGTGAGAGAGTGGGCGAGCTGGGCCTCTCCCTTCCGCACGCGGCCCAGCTAAGGTAGAAAGGTCTACCTTCCCTGTCGTCTTCCATTTTCCGTCAGTCAGGGCGAGAGTAGAGAGAGAGCCGTTGTCACCGTGAACTTTCTCCGTCGAGCGTCGTCTTCTCCGGAGCTTTTAAACCCCCTCGACGTGCGTGCACCTTCACCTAGTGTTCTGCATTCCCCCTCCTGCAGTCACCGCTCCCATCTCCATCTCCTTACTCCTCTCCCTTCTCCTTTTCTTCTCCATTAGGTAAGTATTCAGAGAGAGCAGAGGTTTAGAGTAGGGGTCGCCGATCCTTCCTTGCCGTTGTTTTGTCCTGCCACCACGCCGTCATCGTCAGGCAGATGGCGTGCGAGTCCAGGGATGCTCCCGCGTTCTGTTCCCGGTGCTAGGGGTGAGGAGCACCCCCCGCAGCGCCGCCCCGTCGTCACCATCGTCCGCAAGCAGAGCCCATCGCCGGCCGTCTTCGTCTTCTTCCCCATTGTTGCCCGTACTTCCCCTCGTCTCCGAGCAACCCTAGGTGAGATCTGTCGCCGCAACCTTTCGCTCGCCGTTGTCATAGCGTTGCCGTTGCGAATCGTCGCGCAGTTCTCGTCATCGCCGCCAGTAGTCCAAGGCAGGACCTTGAGGGTCGTCACCTCTGTGCTCCTCGTCGCGAGACGAGCAGGGGTATGGATACCCCATAGGTCCCGCAACTCCCGCAGCAGATTCGCATTGCCTGAGAGCCAGGTGCTCACCGGAGATCGCCATCGTCGTTCTGTGTCATAGTGTGTGCGTAATTCAGTTTCATCAGTAATCTCTTGGCCTGTTAGTACTAGAGGCGCTAGGCCCCTCCTTCTGTTGAGCTTCGATATAGTAGCGGAGTGGTGTTGCGCTCGGGGAACGACCGTGAGGTCACGGGATTGAATCCCGGCTCCCCCTTTTTTGTTCCTTGTTTTTTTCATTGGACAGAGTGGTTGTGGTGTGTTCAGATCTGGTGCGGCCAGCCCAGATCTGGTGTGTCCGTGTGTATGTGAGTGTGTGTGCCTGCGTGTGGTGTGTTCGTGTGTGTGGATCTGGTGTGGCTGGACTGATCCAGGGTGTGGCTGTATGTGTGTGCTGATGTGTAAGTGTGTGTGCGGTGTTTTGTGTGCATGACAAGTGGGCCTGGCCCCACTTGTCATCCACTAGGGGGGCCTGGTGACTATGCCAGGTGCCCCCCTACTATTGTTTTTCTTTTGTGTGTTTAATGTTTTATGGTATTAAATAGATATTTCTATTTCTGGAAATATTCAAAATCTGGATAAGAACATATATGAACATGATCATTTTAAGTAAGTTTTCACTTATAGGAATGGTTGGTGTTTTGCTAACTAGAGTTTTGCCATGTTGCTCCATGCAAACATATGAGTGTGATATATGATTTTGGGGTAGAATCACCCAAGGAATTCATTGGTGCAACTTTTTTGGTCATTTGAGCAAGTTTGACAAAATATCATTTTATCTCAAAGTGCCATTTTGTCATTTTAGTTATATTTAATGCATGCATGCTATGATAATTGTGCCAAGATGAAAATGGTAGCCTTTGATGAGTAGAATACCATGGTATTTACTTTTGTCATGTTAATCTTGCATACAAGTGGGAACCATGCTCTAAAGTGGGTAGTAAAATGTTGCTGTTTTCAAACATGCTAAATATTGCTGTCTGAGAATCTGTTAATAATTTTATGCCCTCTTGAGTGGATGCTACCAAGTGGTATGTTGTGAATTAGCTCAAGCTCAGTTCAAGTATTTTGAAGTAGATGTTGCCCTCTACCATCCTATTAATTTTCGTGCCATGAGGTGGGGTCTATCACCATTAGTTTCTGCTGTCAACTTGTTATCAGCTTAACTCAGATTTCAGAAAACTATTATTTTCTCTAAGTCCCTAAAATCTGTTTCATCATGCCAACTTGTGAGCTTCTTGCTTATTGATATGTGATTACTTTCCATTTTGTGTAGTTGGATGATTTGATAAGCATGCTATGTAGATTACGTGAATGCCTTGTTTGTGGTTAGAGACTTCTTGTAGCTCTAGTTATTTGCTGTGTAAGTTGCCATGTTGCTATTTTGTGGCAGATTGTTTGTTTTTGTGTTTTGTGCCTTGTAAGAGCTATGCTCCATGCAAATGCTTGATCTTTGACTCTATTTTGGTTTGTTTTTAATTTCCCAACCAGTGGCTGCCTTGGAATGCCAAGGAATAGCCCATGGCCTTCTTGGTCTTTTCTTTTGCCTTTGTAACTTGCCGTGAGCGTAGCATGAGAACCGTAACTCCGTTTCCTACGTTCTACATATGCATTCGTATAGATTTTGCATGAAGCATCCATATTTGCCATGATGATGAATGTATAAACAACTTAACATGAGGTTCTGTCCAGAATTGTAAATAAATTAACGATTGCATGTGAAACATGCCTAGTTCAGGATTGCCATGCTAAATACTTCAAATGAATCATGCATCATATTGTTTGTGCATTGCACCTTGGTTGTTTGTTTATTGTTGCTGTTTCTCTTGGTTAGAAGCAAGTGTTGAACCTGAGTACGTGGATCCAGGAGAGTACCACTCCGAGGACCCCGCTCCATATATGCAAGATGATCGTACCCGGATCCCGACACTATATTTGCTTTGCTAGATGTCTCGTTCTTATCGTTACATACGTGTTACCTACCACTTGAATTTCAAGCCTCCTACATTGCCATGATAGCCTCTAACCCTCCACATCCTAGCAAAACCTTGTTTGGCTAAGTTATCGCTGCTCAGCCCCTTCTTATAGTGTTCTTAGTTGCAGGTGCAGGTTGTTTCCATGTGATAACATGGATATCTGGCATATCATAATATTATCTACTATTCAATTTAATGCACATATATATCTTGGTATGGTGGAAGGCTTGGCCTTTTGCTCGGTGTTTTGTTCCTCTTTTACCGCCATAGTTTCTTGTTATCGGTGTTATGATTCCATATTTTGCGCTCCTAACATGCTCGGGGTTGTTATGGGGACCCCCCTGATTATTCGGTTGAGATAAACTTGTCTGGCAAGATCCAACATTTGTACTATTTCCTTAATCAACTTAATAAACTTGCATAGGGCTTTGCAGCCTCGTGGATAATTAATCAACAACCTGGGCCAGTGCTCCTCATGAGCGTTGGTCCAAACTAGAGTACTGTGCGGGGCCAACCAGGACAATTCGGGAGATTTCTATCAGGCCTCCGTACGCGTTGCTTATCCGTCATGTCCTGAGAACGAGATACGTGGCTCTAATCGGGTTCGTCGACACGTTGGGTGGTCTTGCTGGACTTGTTTTACCTTTCTCGAGTGGCTTGCGTGAGGGACTCTGATTTTCTTTGGGCTATTTGGAGGTGTAAGAATTCCTTTGGAGTTGCCTAGGATGATCACGAGATCCGTGGTCGAGGTTATTCCTGCAGAGTGTGGTTAATTTATGATGGACTAGTTGGAGCATCCCTGCAGGGTTAAAACTTTGGAAAGTCATGCCCGTGGTTATGTGGCAACTTGGATATTTGTTTAACACCCGTTTAGAGTTAACTTGAAGTAAACTCAAATAAAATACACCAACTGTGTGAGTAACCGTGAACGTCTCTACTCGTGAACATGAACTGAGAGAGAACACAATGTGGTTATGTTTGACGTAAGTAGGTGTTCAGGATCTCTTAGCATTCATTCTAGTTCTCGATCATTTATCGTAGACCACATATTTGCATTCATGTTCTCGGAAGATTATCCACCACAAATGCTTAGTGCTACTGCAAACTAAACACATACCCCTTCCAACCTATAAGCTTGAATAGTCTCAGTACCCGGGTGCGAGATTGCTGAGTCCCCGTGGCTCACAGATTACTACAACAACCGAGGTGCGGGTATAGATGTGATAGTGCCAGATGATGTGTTGCAGCTCTAGCGGGACTATGATGACGAGCATGGCAGGATGTACGTCACATATCCAGACGAGTAGAGTGGCCGTGGTCGAGATCTTCGGGCTAGCAAGCCAGTGTCATTGCATCATTTTATCATTTGGTTTCGTCCATAGCCGTATCCTGCCTTTGGATTGATGTTTGAATAAATGGTGTGGAATTGTAATTTAGCATGTGGAGAGTGTAAGCCAACTCATATACTCCTCACTTCATAAATGTATGTAATGATGTTGTACTTGCGAACGACAAGATGAACCTCTATCCCTATCGAGGCCCCCGTGCCTAAATATGGATAGGCGCGTATCTTGGGCGCGACAAGTTGGTATTCAGAGCCATACGACCATAGGAGCCCTTTGCTTGATCAAACTTGGTCGAGTCGAGTCTAGTAAAAACTATTTTGAGTCTAGTTATATTGGAGAGTAGGTTTCTTTTACTCATCTTCTATGCTCTGGTGAGTTATTCGACTTAGGAATTTTTATTCTACTCCTCTTCTCGCTCAAAAAAATTTTAGGATCACACGAGTATTTTGGAAACTATATGATACCGATGTGACGGAGTTCTGTCTTGGTGCCTCCTGTCTGACTTGATTTCTTCCGGGGAATTGAGCTCCAAGGAATTATTGGCACATCGTTATCATTCAGCTTGCTTAGTATCTCAGGACGGAGAGTGTTCGGAATTACTTCAATACTTGTCGTTGTGAGATAAGGTCGGAGTCACCCAGTACTGGGGAGGCATCTGGGGTACCACCACGGTTAGTATCGTTGTGCTTTCGAGGATTCGAGTTAGATTGATTTGCGAAAGCCTCTGGTTATGTGTTGAAGGATGGATACAGTCGGGGTGTAGGTTTGCTAGTTGTGTGAGATATTTCTTCCTTGTATCCCCCACACCGGATTGCATAACCAGAAAGTTTTCAGAAGTTCTTAGGTGGGAACTCATGTAGTTATCTAGGATCATCTTCTTCAGATGTATGAGGGCATATAGATTTGTTTCGAGCAACATTAGCTCAATACTTTTGTGTTATTGCAAGTGGCTTCTAATATCTGATGATGTTATCGCAAAACCGAAGAAGGCATTCTTACTAATTTTAGTAGGAAGGATGTTTGTGTTATTAGTTCAATTTCTTTCAAGCATTTGATTCATCTTTTGAATTCATCTTATCAATGGGGTGTTGATGTTTTTTTCCATCTCCAGGATGGCTCTAACAACTCACGGGAGTGTGGGTCGTGATGGGGAGCAGTTTGATGTTCCACCACCCCAACCACCGTCTCCTCCTCCAGATGCTTGGCAAGCTATGATGGCCGCAACCAATGCGAATACTCAGATGTTGCTCAAGCTGTTGCAAGAAAGAGATCAGGGTCAGCTAGGCTTTCAAGGGAATTTTCAGAATCAACCTCACTTTGCGACGCTCAACCAGTTCCTTGCCAACCAGCCCAAGTTTTTCACCTGTTGTGAGCATCCTTTCGATGCTGATGATTGGTTCCGTGACATGAGTAAGCATTTTGAGTGGAGCAATGTTAGACCAGAGGACTTTGTCAGATTCGCGTCATTCTAGCTTAAGGGTCATGCAGCAGATTGGTGGCAGCAGTACAAGGATCCAGGGGAGATCGTGTTGTTACTTGGTACGATTTCTGCCGTGACTTCAGGGCCCATTACATTCCGACAAGATTTGTGGGGGAGATGCATGAGAAGTTCAGGCACCTGAAGTAGGGAAGCAAGTCTGTCTATCAGTACAACATCGAGTTCTAGAATCTGGCCTGCTATGCTAAGCAAGATGTTCCACATGACAAGTCCATGCTCTATTAGTTCAGAGGTGGTCTCAAGGATGAGCTTCTACCGGGTCTAGTCCTTCCAGAGCCTCGTGAGTTTGATAAGTTCTACACCATGGCTTTGAAGGTCGCGGCAACGCAACTCAAGTTGGAGAAGTCAAGGAACCTTTCCAGGGATTCCTATTCTTCATCTTCCAGCTCTCACATGGTTCCTAAGCACCAGAAATATTGGGTTCCTAATCCTCCTCCGTTTCGTCCTTAGCAGCAGAAGCAGTTCGGTGGCCCTGGTTCTTCCCACCCACCCAACCTAGATTATCAGCAGAGGCCCTAGGCTCCCAAGTCAGCTTTTGTTCCTCCTCCAGGAAACTTTCGTCCGCTATCTAAGGTTACTTGTCACAAGTGTGGTCAGAAGGGTCACTACTCAAACAAGTGCAACCAGCGGCGTCTTCCGCCTCCTCCTCCAGTCACACCTCCAGGCAATGCAATGGTGAAGCATAATCCCAAGTCAGCAAGGGTGAACATGGTGAACACAGCAGAGGCAGAGGACTCTTCTCAAGTGATCATGGGTAATCTCTCAGTTAATTCTATTCCTGCAAAAGTGTTGGTTGATACTGGTGCATCGCATTCATTCATGTCTAAAGCATTCTTCGCCAAACATGATTTTGATTCTGAATATTTGTGTAAGGCTTTGCGTGTTGTTTCACCTGGCACTCTCATGAGTGCTAACAAGGTGGTTCCGGATGTTTATATCAAGATGGGCAATTATTCTTTTATGGCTTCTCCAATTGTTCTCGGAATTTCCGATATTGATCTCATTCTGGGCATGGACTTCCTAGCTATGAACAAGGCATATGTTGATTGTCAAGCAAAAGAAGTCAAGCTGACTCATCCTTCAGAGGATGTGATTATTTTCGCAGCTCGCGATGACTCAATCCGTCTCATTGCTCTTAATGAGAAGGGTGAAATCTCAGCTATTTGTCATATTCAGGTGGTTTGTGAGTATGAAGATGTCTTTCCAAAAGAATTGACAGGAATGCCTCCGCACCGGCCATTTGAGTTCGTGCTTGACCTCGAGCCCGGAACTGAACCGGTTTGCAAGCGCCCTTATAAACTTGGCCCCGAAGAACTGAAAGAGTTGAAGAAGCAGCTAGATGAACAAGAACGTCTAGGTTTGATCAGACCAAGTTCTTCTCCATGGGGTTGTGGTGTTTTGTTTGTCAAGAAGAAGGATGACATGGACCGAATTTGTGTCGATTACCATCCATTGAACAAGAAGATAATCAGAAACAAGTACCCACTTTGCAACATCAATGAGTTTTTTGAACAACTGAAAGGTTCCAAGGTTTTCTCGAAGCTTGATCTTCACATGGGCTATCATCAGATTCGCATTCGCGAAGAAGATATTCCAAAGACCGCTTTCAGGACGACTTTTGCCTCTTACGAGTACACCATCACGTCGTTTGGTCTTGCCAATGCTCCTCCAACCTTCTCAAGAATGATGAACTTCATATTCTCTCCTTTCAAGAATGAGTTCGTCTTGGTCTATCTGGATGATATCCTTGTGTTCTCAGAGACCGAAGAAGAGCATGCAGAGCATCTCCGGCTTGTGCTTGACAAGCTAAGAGAACATCGATTCTATGCCAAGTTTTCCAAGTTTGAGTTTTGGCTCAATGAAGTGGTGTACCTTGGGCATGTGATCTCTGCCGAGGGCATTAAAGTGCACCCTGAGAAAGTTGAGGCAATCTTGAAGTGGGAGCCTCCTCAGAATGTGAAGCAGCTTCGTAGCTTCCTCGGGCTTGCTAGTTATTGCAGAAGATTCGTGGAGAACTTCTCTCAAATTGCTAAGCCTCTGTCTAATCTCCTCCAGAAGAATCTCAAGTATGTTTGGTCTCCTAAGTGTGATGTGGCATTCAATACGCTCAAGCAGAGAATGACTTCAGCTCCAGTTCTTGTTCCTCCTAAGCAATCAAAGCCTTTCCAAGTTTTTTGTGATGCTTCTCTCCAAGGTCTTGGTGGTATTCTCATGCAAGATAAGAAGATAGTTGCTTATACCTCGCATTAGTTGAAGCCTTCCGAGAAGAACTACCCCACTCATGATCTAGAGTTGGCGGCAGTTGTGCATGCTCTGATCACTTGGAGGCATTTGTTGTTGGGTAGACCAGTTGAGAATGTACACCGATCACAAGAGCTTGAAGTACATTTTCACTCAACCCAATCTCAATCTTCGACAATCTCGTTGGGTGGAATTGCTTGAGGACTTCAATCCAAGCATTGAGTATACTCCTGGAAAACCAAATGTCATTGCAGACGCTCTCAGCCAAAAGGCGTACTGCAACAGTCTCATCCTAAAGCCTCTTTAGCCCGAGCTTTGTGAAGCCTTCCGCAAGCTCAACCTTCAAATGATTCCGCAAGGATTTCTTGCCAATCTTCAAGTCTCTCCGACTCTAGAAGATCAGGTTCACCAAGCTCAACTTCTTGATGCAATGGTGAAGAAAGTAAAGAAAGGTGTGGCCAAGGGCATTCCGAAGTATAAGTGCTTTCGCGTGGATGACAAAGATACCTTGTTCTTTGAGGACCTTCTGGTGGTTCCAAAAGGTGATCTCAAGAAGGTTATCATGGACAAAGCAGACAATTCTCTTCTATCCATTCATCCAGGCAGTTCCAAGATGTATCAGGATCTCAAGCAAACCTTCCTGTGGACTCGCATGAAACGTGAAATTGCTCAGTTCGTGAATGATTGTGATGTTTGCCGTAGAGTGAAGGCAGAACATCAACGTCCAGTAGGTCTCCTTCAGCCTTTGTCTATTCCAGAGTGGAAATTCGATCATGTGGAGATGGATTTCATCACTGGGTTTGCCAAGTCCAAGAGAGGCAACGATGCCATCTTTGTGGTTATCAACAAGCTGACCAAAGTTGCTCATTTCCTTCCAGTCAAAGAATCTATCTCAGCAACTCAGCTAGCAGAGTTGTATACGTCAAGGATAGTTTCTTTGCACGGTATTCCTCCTCTCATCTCATCTGACCATGGAAGTCTCTTTACTTCCAAGTTTTGGGAGTCCTTGTAGACTGCTATGGGTACCAAGATCCGTTTCAGCACTACATTCCATCCGTAGACAAGTGGTCAAGTTGAGAGAGTCAATCAGATCCTTGAAGAGATGCTCAGAGCCTGTGTGATTTCGTTCGGCATGAAATGGAAAGACTTCCTTCCATACGCTGAATTCTTATACAACAATAGCTTTCAGGCTAGCTCAGGCAAGGCCCCTTTTGAGATTCTCTATGGCAGAAAGTGCCATACCCCGCTTAACTGGTCTGAAACCGGTGAGCGTCAAATTTTTGGCAATGACATGATCACCGAAGCAGAAGAGATGTGTCGTGTCACTCGTGAGAACCTCAAAGTAGCTCAATCCCGACAGAAGATTTATTGCACTAACAAACATCAGGACGTCTCCTTTCAAGTTGATGATCTAGTCTATCTCAGAGTCTCTCCCATGAAGGGCACTCAGCGGTTTGGAATTAAAGGGAAGCTAGCTCCTCGCTTTGTTGGTCCTTTCAAAATTGTTGGCAAGAGAGGTGAACTTGCATATCAACTAGAGCTTCCTCCAAACTTCGCAAATGTGCATGATGTCTTTGATGTCTCTCAGACCCAGAGGTGCTTCAAGACTCCCGAGCGTACCATTGACCACCAAGACATTGATCTCCAAGAAGACCTCTCTTATCGTGAGCATCTAGTGGCTATTCTCGAAGAAACTGAGCGTAATACTCGCAACAAAATCAATCAAGTTCCTCAAGGTGAAGTAGTCTCATGATTCTGACAAAGAAGCTACTTGGGAACGTGAGGATCTTCTCCATTCCGAATATCCAGAGTTGTTTCGTTCCTAGATCTCGGGTTGAGATCCTCTAGGAGTGTGGGAGAGTTGTGACAGCCCAAGTGCTGCCCTTTCCATTAATGGTCATGTAACCTATGTGGACCTTGTTGTCATGTGTTTAAATGATATGTTGTTGCTCTTGCCATTCCATCTCATCCGCCTTGCATCATGCATCTCATCTTCTTGCCATGCATTAGATTCCTCGTGGTGTGCTTCCATGTGACCTTTGTTGTGAGGTGTTAGCAGGTCTTGTGTGATTTGTGGATGTGTGCATGTGTGGGCAACAAATCCTCCCCTCTCCCTTATTTTCAAAACTAAACCTAAGCCTTTTATTCCTTTTGTTTTCTTCAACATAATTAACTTGCTTCATAAATCTGTTAAAAATGTTCATGGTGTAGATAATATTATTTTGAGATTATATGTGCTGCTCTCTTTGGTGTTTGAGCTTTGGGCTCTTGGGGTTTGCGATAAAACAGGGGCTGTTATTTTATAAAAGTATTTAATTTACTTTCTTTAAAAATCATCTTGATATTTAATTAAATAGGACATATTTTATTTTATGTACAAGTATTTTTGTTTTGTAAAAAATCCTTTTCTTTTACTCTGGGTTTTTAATCTTGTTTTCTTTTTTTTCAAATGGGAAAACCCTCTGGTGTTTTTCTGTGTGAGAGAGTGGGCGAGTTGGGCCTCTCCCTTCCCCGCACGGCCCAGCCTAGGTAGAAATGTCTACCTGCCCCATCGTCCTCCCTTTTCCGTCAGTCAGGGCGAGAGTAGAGAGAGAGCCATCATCGCCGTGAACTTTCGCCGTCGAGCGTCGTCTTCTCCGGGGCTTTTAAACACCCTCGACATGCGTGTGCCTTCGCCTAGGGTTCCGCGTTCCCCCTCCTTCGTCCTCTCCCTTCTCCTTTTCTTCTCCGTCAGGTAAGAATTCAGAGAGAGCAGAGGTTCAGAGTAAGGGTCGCCGGTCCTTCCTCACCATTGTTCCATCCTGCCGCCACATCGTCATCGTCGGGCAGATGGCATGCAGGTGCCGCTCCCGCGTTCTGTTCCCGGTGCTCGGGGGTGAGGAGCACCCCTCGCAGCGCCGCCCCATCGTCGCCGTTGTTCGCAAGCAGAGCCCGTCGCCGGTCGTCTTCGTCTTCTTCCCTGCCATCGCCCCTGCTTTCCGTCGTCTCGGAGCAGCCCTAGGTGAGCTCTGTCATCGTAGCATTTCCCTCGTCGTTGTCGTAGCATTGTCATTGCGAATCGTCATGTAATGCTCGCCGTCGCCACCAGTAGCCCAAGGCAGAGCCTTGAGGGCCATCGCCTCCGTCCTCCTCGCCACGAGACAAGTAGGGGAATGGATACCTCATAGGTCCCGCAGCTCCCATAGAAGATTCGCGTTGCCTGAGAGCCAGGTGCTCGCCGAAGATCGCCGTCGCCGTTCTCTGTCATAGTGTGTGTGCGTAATTCAGTTTCGTCAGTAATCTCTTGGCCTGTTAGTACGAGAGGCGCTAGGCCCCTCCTTCTGTTGAGCTTCCATGCAGTAGCACATTGGTGTTGCGCTCAAGGAACGACCGCGAGGTCGCAGGATCGAATCCCAGCTCCCCTCTTTTTGTTCTTTGTTTTTTCATTGGCCAGAGTGGCCGTGGTGTGTTCGGATCTGGTGCGGCCAACCCAGATCTGGTGTGGCCGTGTGTATGTGAGTGTGTGTGCCTGCATGTGGTGTGTGTGTGTGTGGATCTGGTGTGGCTGGACTGATCCATGGTGTCGCTATGTGTGTGTGATGATGTGTATGTGTGTGTGTGGTGTTCTATGTGCATGACAAGTGGGCCTGGCCCCACTTGTCATCCTCTGGGGGGCCCTGGTGACTATGTCAGGTGGGCCCCCTCCTACTGTCTTTCTTTTGTGTGTTTAATGTTTTATGGTATTAAATAGATATTTCTATTTCTGGAAATATTCCAAATCTAGATAAGAACATATATGAACATGATCATTTTTAGTAATTTTTCACTTATAGGAATTGTTGGTGTTTTGCTAACTAGAGTTTTTCCATGTTGCTCCATGCAAACATATGAGTGTGATATATGATTTTGGGGTAGAATCACCCAAGTAATTCATTGGTGCAACTTGTTTGGTCATTTGAGCAAGTTTGACAAAATGTCATTTTGTCTCAAAGTGCCATTTTGTCATTTTAGTTATATTTAATCCATGCATGCTATGATAATTTTGCCAACATGAAAATGGTAGCCTTTGATGAGTTGAATGCCATGGTATTTACTTTTGTCATGTTAATCTTGAATACAAGTGGGAACCAAGCTCTAAAGTGGCTACTAAAATGTTGTTGTTTTCAAACATGCTAAATATTGCTAAGTCTGAGAATCTGTTAATAATTTTATGCCCTCTTGAGTGGATGCACGCAAGTGACATGTTGTGAATTAGGTCAAGCTCAGTGCTAGTGTTTTGAAGTAGATGTTGCACTCTACCATACTTCTAATTTTCATGCAATGAGATGGTCTCTATCACCATTAGTTTCTGTTGTCAACTTGCTATCAGCTTATCTCGGATTGCAGAAAACTGTTATTTTCTCCAAGTCCCAAAAATCTGTTTCATCATGCCAATTTGTGAGCTTCTTGCTTATTGATATGTGCTTCCTTTCCAGTTTGTGTAGTTGGATGATTTGATAAGAATGCTATGTAGATTCTGTGAATGCCTTTATTGTGGTTAGAGACTTCCTGTAGCTCTAGTTATTTGCTTGTCAGTTGCCATGTTGCTGTTTTGTGGCAGATTGTTTGTTTTAGTGTTTTGTGCCTTGTGAGAGCTATGCTCCATGGAATTGCTTGATCTTTGACTATATTGTGGTTGGTTTTTCATTGCCTAACCACTGGCTACCTTGGAATGCCAAGGAATAGCCCATGGCCTTCTTGGTCTTGTATTTTGCCTTTTTAACTTGCCGTGAGCGTAGCGTGAGAACAGTAACTCTGTTTCCTATGTTCTACATATGAATTTGTATCGATTTTGCATGAAGCACCCATATTTGCCATGGTCATGCATGTTTAAACAACTTAACATCAGGTTCTGTCCAGAATTGTAAATAAATTAACTATTGCATGTGAAACATGACTAGTTCAGGATTGCCATGCTAAATACTTCAAATGAATCATGCATCATATTGTTTGTGAATTGCACCTTGGTTGGTTGCTTATTGTTTTTGTTTCTCTTGGGTAGAAGCGAGTGTTGAACTTGAGTATGAGGATCCAGGAGAGTGCCACTACGAGTACCTTGCTCTTTGTCCCTCTGAAGAACCAACACGCAAGATGATCATACCCGGATCCCGACACTATTTTTGCTTTGCTAGATGTCTCATTCTTATCGTTACATACACGTTACCTACCACTTGAATGTCAAGTCTCCTACATTGCCATGATAGCCTCTAACCCTCCACATCCTAGCAAAACCTTGTTTGGCTAAGTTATCGCTACTCAGCCCCTCTTATAGCGTTCTTAGTTGCAGGTGCAGGTTGTTTACATGTGATAATATGGATATCTGGCATATCACAATATTACCTGCTATTTAATTTAATTCACATATATATATCTTGGTATGGTGGAAGGCTTGGCCTTTTTCTCGGTGTTTTGTTCCACTTTTGCCGCCAAAGTTTCTTCTTACCGGTGTTATGATTCCATATTTTACGCTCCTAACATGCTCGGGGTTGTTATGGGGACCCCCTTGATTATTCCGTTGAGATTAAAACTTGTCTGGCAAGAACCAACATTGGTACTATTTTCTTAATCAACTTAATAAACTTGCATAGGGCTTTGCAACCCCGTGGATAATTAATCAACAACCCGGGCCAGTGCTCCTCATGAGTGTTGGTCCAAACTAGAGCACTGTGTGGGGCCAACTCGGAGCAACTCGGGAGATTTCTATCAGGCCTCCGGACACGTTGCTTATCCGTCCTGTCCTGAGAATGATATACGTGGCTCTAATTGGATTCGTCAACACGTCGGGTGGTCTTGCTGGACTTGTTTTACCTTTCTCGAGTGGCTTCCGTGAGGGACTCTGATTTTCTTCGGGCTATCTCGAGGTGTCGGAATTCCTTTGGAGTTGCCTAGGATGATCACGAGATCCATGGTCGACGCTATTCCCGCGGAGTGTGGTTAATTTATGATGGACTAGTTGGAGCACCCCTCCAGGGTTAATACTTTCGGAAAGCCGTGCCCACGGTTATGTGGCAACATGGATATTTGTTTAACACCCGGTTATAGTTAACTTGAAGTAAACTCAAATAAAATACAACAACTGTGTGAGTAACCGTGATAGTTTCTGCTCGTGAACATGAACCGAGAGAGAACATGATGGGGTTATGTTTGACGTAAGTAGGTGTTCAGGATCTCTTAGAGGTCATTCTAGTTCTCGATCGTTTATCGTAGACCACTTATTAACATTCGTGTTTTCGTAAGATTAGCCACCATAAATGCTTAGTGCTGCTGCAAACTAAACACATACACCTTCCAACCTATAAGCTTGAATAGTCTCGGTGCCCGGGCACGAGATTGTTGAGTCCCCGTGGCTCACATATTACTACAATAATCCAGGTGCAGGTACAAATGAGATCGTGCCAGATGATGTGACGCAGCTCCAGTGGGAGTATGACGAGGAGCATGGCAGGATGTACGTCACATATCAAGACGAGTAGAGTGGTGGTGGTCGAGATCTTCGGGCTAGCAAGCCAGTGTCATTGCATCATTTTATCGTTTGTTTTCGTCCGTAGCCGGACCCTGCCTTTGGATTGATGTTTGAATAAATGGTGTGGAATTGTAATTTAGCATGTGGCAAGTGTAAGCCAACTCATATACTCCTCTCTTCATAAATGTATGTAATGATGTTGTACTTGCGAACGACAAGATGCGCCTCTATCCCTATCGAAGCCCCCGTGCCTAAATATGGATAGGCGCGCATCCTGGGCGTGACAAGTTGTCCCTACCAACTAGGAGACCAATAACAAAGTTGATAAGAACATCCTTCTCCTCGCAAGTTAGATGTGATCCATAAGTGTAGTGTGTCGTGTCAACTATTTCCGTGTTTCACTAGCAGAAACAAAATAAGCTGTAAATTATAAATTAACAAATTTACTATGGATGAACACCAACTATTTTTATATATAGAATGCAAATTAGTTGACAAATATTCATGGTTGACAAACTCACATGGAGGTAAAACAGGAAGCATATCGACATCCACCCAAATGTTGATGTTACCTTCAATATGATCTTCAGGACGAAGATCGAAGGTTATTTCCATATCGTCCTGAAATCCATATGCCTTGCAAGGAGATTCCCAATTTGAGCACACTAATTCTATGTTATTAACTGCATTCATTACTTTGACCAGAAATGTGTGACCATGTTTAGTCCTCAGGTTAGCTCTCCTCGTCTCCATACTCTGGTGGTCCATGAAAGCGAGCCTCTTCAAGACATACCGTCTTGCATGGCAAGGGATGAACTAGTCGAATTGTATAAAGCAGAAATCACACGTTGAAGCAAAGAAACATAAGTTATGCTTAATTATGAAAAAATACGTGTCATCATTGCATACCGTAGAAACAATGAAGGTCTCGTCAAGCTTGATGGTGAAGAACCTATCGTCTCGCAGGCGAGGCTGGTCGTACAAACCGTAATCTTCGCCACAGAGTTCATACTCAGGGTTCCTATCGTCATCGGACATTTCCTGTGTTCAAGATTCAAAAATTCAGCATGCCAATTATTAAAATAAGACATATTGAGTGCCTGAAATTTGCCAGAATGGAAATGAATCAACATTTCGGCATAACATAGGCACTAGGAGGGGTTCCCTGCAATAACATACACACATGTCCAAATAGACCTAATTCAATATCGGTTGACTTTTGGTCTGTCGAGGCTTTCCTTAAATAACTCTCATATCTTAAGGTGTGTTGGTGCGCACTTTCTCACACTGATATGGTGGTGTATATATGCTCGTGGAAACTCTCTCGCACTAATTGTTAGACCGTCGGTGATGGACGCATCTCCTATCCTCTCCTTGTGCATTATACCGAGGTATATATCGCAAGAAGAGAATAGGAGGAAGCGCCCCCCACAACAACAGTCGGGAATTCTCCATGATGAACACACATGAAAGTCACACAAGGAGCAACGACGGACCAAAAATCACACACACATTATACCGATATAATATCACTAATACATTTTGTGGGGACCCAGACTCATAAGTCGAGATCACTGAATGCACGTGTATAGTGATCCCAGAGATCAATGCACACTAAACACACAGAAGCTGAATAACAAGAGTCTTACATCCATACTTAACGTCTTACACAAATAATGACCACAAGGGTCTTAGTCTTACATAGATAGGGCCACACAGGCCAAACACTTAAAATAGAACAAGCAACAGAAATCTTTGTCAAAAGCGTGAACCCATGCCATCTGCCTTAACCTATAAGCATCCAAACTGGGAAGCGTCCTAGTTCGCATGTTCGTGTCCAACGAACTCGTCAACATACTCCTGTTCGTCCATGCCTGGCCAATTAAATAACTAGTGGCAAGCCAATGAGTACTTTGAATGTAAGCGCAAGCAACCCAAGTTGTGGAACAAGATACTAATGATGCATGGTATATAACTAAGTAGGTAACTTTGCGAAAAGGTAATTTTGAATGCAAATGTCATGATCAAGTAACTTGTAACATGCATCAACAATAAGCAAGTGTCCATATGATCAAGATACCGATATCATCATAAGTAACGGTTGAACATCTCATGTTCACTCATCATGCTATGTCATCGGACTTAGTCCAATCCTCAAACCAAGTCATCGGACTTAGCTCATGTGACCTCTTGTCACCATCACACCCATACTCACACCAAGTTTCACAAAAACATCTCGACGTAGTTTAAGCAGCAACACCCAACTATCCTTGACCGTGGACACGGCTATTCGAATAGTTTTACACTCTGTAGAGGTTGCACACTTTACCCACAAGACTCGGGGAACTTCCGTGTCATCGACGACTCGCGGTATATAGGATACCTGAGGTAAGCACCTCAACAATGCCTTTCCCATGGTGATATTATACAAAGAGTCCACTCATTGGTGCCATCCCTCATGATATACATCACTCGTATCATCCATGAGGGCACTCAACGGTGTGCCCGATGCCTGTAAAGACAGCGCATGACCTTCCTCTTTGGGATGACCCCATCTCAAGAGTGACCACTTCACTCTTGCCACTAGTAATGCAGGCTCCTTGCTAGTACCAACCATAGTAATCAACAAAGCCCCGTCCCATAAGGGGTATCGTGGTCATGCATGTAAGGTTGGGACGGTTGACAAATCTTAAATCTAACCCGTTTCTGAAAACACAATCTCAACTTGCTCTGGCACACCACTTCTTTCTCAAGTGGTCACCCACCATCTCAGCATCTTCCTCGGGCATTAGTGGCACCCGACAGGGATTTCGAAAAGTCCTTGAAATCACCTCTTTCTTGTCATCACTATGCATAAGCCCCATCCCATTTGCGAAGCATCTATTAGCAACCTAACTACTCCCACCCGCATAACCCTCATAAGGTGATAGGGTCATGCATGATGCAAGTGTCAACGGAGAAGTACCAGAGGCATCCCATCGAAACGGGAACACCACAACACATGATCAAATATGATGAAAGTAAAGTGCAATATGACATGCAATAAAATGGTTTCTTATCATGGACAAAGGGCTGCTTGCCTGGCTCAACAAAGTCTCCAGGGTCTTCGAAGTCTTCGGGTCAAACTTCTTCGTCAATAGCGCAATCTATCGTCACGATAAAATAACGATAAAAAGAAGCAATCACACAAAACAAAGCACTCAAATTACTACCAAAAATGTCCACCTACTCTGATAAATACTAAAAGTCAAACTAAAAATATTCTCTTAGGATTTTGTTGTGAAAAAGATTTGGAAATAAAATAACAGAGGCAAAAAGGTGCCTAAATATAGGTTTTAACATAAACTAGTAGTAAAAACATTTTCAATCCTTTTTAGAAATGGCACTATTAAATTCTAGGGATTATTTTATGAATTTATGTGGAAGAAATATTGGCATTGGGTAAATATTTCACCCTGTGGGATTTTTGGAATTTCCAAGAAAACTAAAAAGGAGAAAGAAACGGGCACAGTGCCGTGGCCGGAGGAGGCCAGCAACTGGGCCGGCCTAGAGGCCAACCAGCCCAGGCGAACCGGCGTGCGCGCGCATTCGATCCTGACGGCTGGGCCCTGACAGCCAGCGACAGAGAGAGGAGGGAGAGGGAGGTGAGGATGACAGGCGGCCCCGCCTTTCATCTCCAACCTCGCGACAGGGTGGCCGGCGTGCTCACCAACGATGATGCAGGGCATGGCGACAACAGGCGAAGGCGAGGATGAGCTCAGCGTCAACCCGCTGGTCCTCTGGAGGTGGAGTGGAGGCCTGAGGTGGCTGGAATCGCTGTTGACGAGCCCTTGCGGCGGAGGGTGCTTCGGTAGAGGTCACCGGACCCGTCCCGTGCTGCAAAAAGGATGGGAGGACGAGGGGAAAGCATCAGTGCAGCAAGGGAGAACCAATGGGAGAGGAAAGAGGGTCGGCGGTGGCCAGTACTAGGATATCGACGGTGGTGACACCGTGGCCATCTTCGGTTGATTCCGAGCGCCTCGAGCACGGGGAGGAGCGGGGGCCTTGCAGGCGGTCAATGGAGGAGGAGAGGGTGCCAGAGAGGATGGAAGGGATCGCTGGAGGCCCTTTTTATAGGGGGCGCGAGTCCACCAAGGGTCTGGTGCGCCGGCGAGGCTGTGGCGTGCGCTGGAGGGCTCGGGGGAGAGTGGGAATGGGTCTGTGGCGTTCCTGGGCGTCGCCCACGACCAGAGAGAGAGAGGAGAGAGGGGCGGGTGAGCACGCACATGCGAGCCCCACGGTTGGCCGGTTCGGGTGGCCGCGGCATGTGCGAGAGGATGTCGGAGGAGGGAGACAGAGGAGGAGCCGACAGGGTGGCCTGGCGCAGACGTCGAGGCCGACCATCTAGCGAGAGGGGGGAGCCCGAGGTGGTCGGGGCCATGCAGTGACCAGCGGCTACAGTGCCTGTCGGTACTGTAGCGTGCTCCAGAGCGCGCGTTTGGCATGCCACGGCATGCCAACAGCCTCTTCTGCGTGGCCTCACATGTCTAGGGGGATCTAGGGTTTTTCACAATAGAGGGTACGTCATTGGATGCTCTGGTTTCCTTAGGAGAAAAGGAAGGCTAAGGGAGAGGGAGAAAAATTACTGTCCACAGGGGGAAAATGGGGGTTTTACCCCACTTACCCATGGAGTTTTGGCCAGCGAGAGATGCTGGAGGTAGCTAGTAACCCAGAGGTGTTGTGGTAAAAAGCTGGGGCCAAGGGTAAAAGGATAAGAGGTGAAAATGTTGGTTTTACAGAATCACCAGAAGGTGTTTGATGAGGTTTTGGTCTAGAAAGAATTTCCAGCTTACTGAGATTTTTACTAGGGTCAATGGCTAGGTGAAAATGAGATGCTCCACCAAATTTGAGCTCAAGGGGAAAAAGTTGATAATGGAAACTTGATGAACCCTAGAAAATGGTAGAAACTGATTTCTGTAGATCCAATGATGCTAGGATTTAACCCTTGATGCACCACTTAGTGTATCATCACTATTTGGCCATTCGAGCATGCCCACAAAGTTTGATGCCAAGGGGAAACACTTCAGAATGTAAAGTTGCTCAAATTTGATTCTGGACAGGAATGGTTTTGGGATGATTTGATGAACCAAACGAACTTGGATTGGGATGAAACTTTGCAAGAACATCACCCATGACAGTGTTGAGTTGCTAGAATTTTCCTGGGATTTATTGAGAATATTTCTTATAGAAATATTTCAAAAGTTTGATCTGAACAGAAAGGGTTTTGAGGGTTTTTGCCTATGATCTGATCATGCCCTTGTGTTGAAACTCATATATATGGAAAATATATGTCCACTGAGTTCTTCTAAATATTTTCAAAGCATTTAAATGGTTTTTCCTTAGGAAAAACCATTTCTGGCCTTAAAAAAGCCTATAAATAAAATGTGAAAATAATCTTTAAAAAAATGTTTGGTGGTTTTTATGAGTCATAAATATGGTTGGTTTGAAATAAAGCCATTGGGAAAGAAGGGTCCAACTGATTTGAGGACTTGCAGTGCAAACCTCATTTCAGGGGGTTTTAGAAACTTAAATCAAATAAATCATTTTTGGTAAATTTGATAAAAATAGTTTTGGGCACTATTCACATGGCATGATCATTGGTCAAGGATTTTGGATCAGGGGAGATGATTATGAAGTGGAATAGAACCTAGTAGTGCCATAAAACTCAATCAACAAGCAAGCAAACAACATAGCAAACAAGCACAACCACATAGAAAAGTTTTAGTTGGCTCCAAATTTTATAAAGCCAAACATAACAATGTTCTACGAACACAGGGTGTGATAGACCTTCCCCCCTTACAAGAATCTCGTCCCCCAGATTCCTAGGCTAAGCGCTAAAACGATAAGGGAACTCTGATCTGAAATAATCTTCACGCTCCCAGGTTGCTTCTGCTTTAGTGTGGTTTCTCCACTGGACCTTGAAGTACTTGATGGTGCGGCTTCAGGTGCAGTGCTTGGCTTCATCCAAAATGTGAATTGGCCTCTCACGATAAGTGAGATCTGGCTGAAGATCGATGGCTTGAGGGTCGATGTCCTTGTAGGTGTCGGGGCGGTTGGGAACTTGCAGGTACTTCTGGAGTTGTAACACATGAAAGACGTTGTGCACATCTGACAGCTCGGAAGGTAACTCTAGCTGATATGCAACTTCTCCTTGCCTTGCGGTGATCTTGAAGGGTCCGATGTATCTGAGTGCGAGCTTCCCTTTGACGTGGAAACGCTTGGTTCCTTTGGGAGGCGTGACACGGAGGTAGACATAATCTTCGACATTGAGGTTTAGTTCTCGGCGGTGAGAATCGGCGTGGCTCTTCTGTCTTGACTTGGCGGTCTCAAGGCGCTCTCGAACAAGTTGAAATTGCTCTTCAGCTTCACGGACGAGGTCTGGTCCAAAAGTTAACCCTTCTCCGGTCTCTGACTAGTTGAGGGGAGTACGCACTTGCGTCCATACAACACCTCAAATTGTGCCATCTGAAGACTCGACTCATAGATGTTGTTGCAGGAGAACTCGGTGAATGGTAGGCAATCTTCCCATTTGGCTCCATATGCCCAAAAACAAGCGCGGAGCGAGATATCTGATTTACTCGTTCCATTTGCCCACCGGTCTGAGGGTGAAATGCAGTGCTGAAGAAGAGCTTGGTTCCCATAGCTTCTTGAAACTTCTTCCAAAATCTTGAGCTAAACTGGGTTCCTCGATCTGACATGATCTCCTTCGGAACTCCGTGAAGACTCACAATGCGGTTGATGTAGAGATTTGCGAGCTGGCTTCCATCGTAGGTGGTTCTAATGGGGATGAAGTGGGCCACCTTGGTCAGGTGATGAACAATGACCCAGATGTAGTCATGTCCCTTGTTTGACCTCGGTAAACCGGTGATGAAGTCCATCCTGATTTTATCCCACTTCCATTCAGGCACTTTGAGAGGTTGCAATAGCCCAGCGGGTCGCTGATGCTCAGCCTTGACCCTCTGGCATATGTCACACTTAGCAACAAACGTGCCTATCTCCCGCTTCATGCCATGCCACCAGAATCTTGCCTTGAGGTCTTGATACATCTTGGTTCCTCCAGGATGGATGGAGTATGGAGTGTCATGAGCTTCTTGAAAGATCAGGTTCTTGAGCTCCTCTTTGTTGGGTACGCATATGCGATTCCCAAACCATACAACTCCTTGTTCATCCACTGAGAATCATAGGGCCTTGCCTGCCTTGATCTTCCTCTTGATGCCTTCAATGCTCTCGTGTCCCTTCTGGGCTTCTTTGATGTCATCCTTCAAGGTAGGCTTTGCTTCAAGGTTGGCGAGGAATCCTGGTGCGACCAGTTCCAAGCCGAAGCTTTCAAGTTCTTCATACAAGGTGGGTAGCCTTTCCTTAATCATAGCATTCAAGGAACAAGCCTTTCTACTTAAGGTGTCTGCTACCACGTTGGCCTTTCTGAGGTGGTATTGAACACTGAGGTCATAATCCTTGATCAACTCCAACCATCTCCGCTGCCTCATGTTCAACTCCCTTTGAGTGAAGATATACTTCAAACTCTTGTGGTCTGTGAATATCTCAAATCGCTTCCCTAGAATGTAATGTCGCCATGTCTTCAAGGCATGAACCACGGCTGGCAACACGAGATCGTGAGTTGCGTAGTTTTGTTCATGAGGACGTAGTTGTCTAGATAGATATGCTACGACTCTGCCTTCTTGCATCAGAACACCTCTAAGTCCGGTTCCTGATGCATCACAATAAATCAAAAACTCCTTGTGAATATCAGGGGTGGCTAAAACTGGGGCTGTGATCAATCTCTTCTTGAGCTCCTCGAAGCTTTCCTCGCACTTAGTTGTCCACTCGAACTTCTTATCTTTCTTCAAAAGCTGGGTCATGGGTCGAGCAATGCTTGAGAACCCTTCCACGAACTTGCGGTAATATCCTGCGAGTTCGAGGAAGCTCCTGACTTCCTTCACGGTGGTTGGGGTTTGCCAATCAGTCACGGCTTCAATCTTGGCAGGATCCACTGATAATCCTTCTACAGTCAACACATGACCCAAGAATTGAACTTCATGCAGCCAGAATTCACACTTGCTGAACTTGGCATAAAGCTGGTGCTCTCAAAGCTTTTCTAGGACCAATCTCAAGTGTTCCTCATGTTCTTCTTCAGACTTGGAGAAGACGAGTATGTCATCAATTAAGGCCACAACAAACTTGTCCAAGTACTCCATGAAGACTTTATTCATGAGATACATGAAGTAGGCAGGGGCATTGGTTAACCCGAATGACATGACTGTGTACTCATACATGCCATACCGGGTTACAAAGTCCGTATTCGGAATGTCTTGGGGTCTGATCTTCAGCTGGTAGTACCCAGACCTGTGGTTGATCTTGGAGAACACCTTAGCTCCATTCAACTGATCAAACAGGTCTTCAATGTCTGATAGTTCCATCCCTCTTTGACACAAATAGAAAGGCGATCCCCAAGGAGAGGCACTAGGGCAGATAAATCCTTTTCTGAGCTGCTCTTCTAGTTGCTTCTTCAACTGATCCAACTCTTTGGATCCCATCCTGTAGGCCTTCTTATAGATGGGCCTCGATCCGGGCATAAGCTCAATGATGAACTCGATGTCGCGGTGAGGAGGCATTCCGGGCAGCTCATCAGGAAACACATTCGGGTATTCACATACCACTGGCACTTGATCCAACTCAACTCCCGATAGGTAGTTAACCTGAGGGGCTTGCTTGGAGGCAGGGTTGGGGACATACTTGGCTTCCACTCCTTGGCTATTAGTCATGGTGACAATCCTCTTGGCACAGTCTAGCATGCCTTGGTGCTTGGTCAACCAATTCATGGCAAGGATAACATCCAAGCCGGGTGAATCCAGAACTATAAGGTATGCTAGGAAGTCTACCCCGTTGATGTCAATCTTCACTACCTTACGCCCTATCCCAGACTTCATAGCTGAACCGGGGGTTTGTATCAACATATGACTACCCAGGGGTGTAGGTTTCATGCCACTCTCTAGTGCAAACTTTTGGGTGACAAAAGAATGCGAAGCTCCACAATCAAACAATACTGTTGCTCGTGTTGAGGTGTCGAGGTACGTACCAAGTATGACGTCCGGGTCTCCCTGGGCTTCCTCTACAGTGATGTGATTCACACAACCCTTGCCATTGTTGGGCTGGTTGCGAGGAGCTGGGTTCCTTGGTGGTGCTCCACGGGCTTGACCTTGGTTTGGCGCATTGGGGCACGGTGCATATGGCTTCCTGTTGGGGCAAAGCTTAGAGATGTGTCCAAACTGACCACATCCAAAGCAAGTGACCTGCCCAGGGTTGTTGTTGAAGTTTTTGCCACCATTGTTGTTATTGGTGTTGTTGTTGTAGGCTGGCCTGGGATTGGCATACTACTGAGGCTAGTAGCTCGCACGAGGTGCAGGAGGTCTAGCCTGCTGTGGCTGATGGGTTGGCCCGGTTGGGGCTGACTGCCATGGGCGAGGCTTTTGGTTGCTTGAGCTTGCCTTGCTGATCATCTTGCGCTTGCGAGTGTCGTCGATGGCATGACGCTTGTTTTCCAGCATGAGGGCCTTGTTCACTAAGTCGAAGAAGGTACGACAGTCGCAGATGATGAGCTGATACTACAGGACCTGTTGAAATCCTTCCATGAAGCGTTCCTTCTTGGCATCCTCCATGCTGACATCTTTAGGTGCATACCTTGACATCAGGTTGAACTTCTGGAGATACTCCTTGACAGAGCCACTTCCTTGCTTCAGCGCTCGGAATTCTCTCTTCTTGATAGCCATGAACCTAGAAGGAATATGGGCGGTGCGAAATCCTTCCTTGAAGTCATTCCACATGATCACACGTTCTCCTTGCATGACCTTGAATCCATCCCACCAAGCTCGGGAGGTACCTCCGAGGCAGTGAGAGGCATACAACACGTTCTCACAATCCTCATTGTAGTTGACCAATGCAAGGAGGTCCTCGATGGTGCGGATCCAGTCATCAACATCCAATGGTTCAGCAGTCTCGGTGAAGGTAGGGAGCGAGTTCCTCATGAACTCAGATAACATGGAGCAGCCATTCCTGGATAGCACCATTGTTGGCTTGGCGCTCCTCCCAGAGAACTTGGAGAAACTGAGCAATGGTCATGTTCTCCGTCGGAGGTGGTGGTGGGGGAATGTCGCCTTGTGGCTGCTCCTGGTGTCCTCCAGCGTGAGCAGCCCCACCAGCTCCCTGTTGCTGGCTCGAGTTGCCGGCTTCAGGGTTGGCGAAGGAGCTATTGTGGGTAGCAGTCACCATCCTGTTTGGAGCTGCCAAGTCAAACAACTAGGATTCGCAAGAGGATAAGAAATAATGGCAAAGCGCGCCGTGTGTTGAAACAAAGGTCGAAAGACCAACAACATATATTAAGGATAGATGATGGAGTCACTTACATGTTTCCTAAGGCAAAAGCGCGACTTGCATCGGAACACAAACAACAAAACAAACAACAAGCACACATGGTTTCATATGAAACAATACACTCGACTTCACATGAGGGATACATGACTGATCCTACCCTAGGGGTTCTCAGACTCAGGTGGCGGAGTGCTCGGTCTCGTAGTCACGCTCCTCTGGGTCTTCCTCCTGTTCATTATCTGAACGGACATCGTTCCCGATCGAAGGGGTCGGGGAAGAAGGAGGTCCATCCTGACGACTCTTTGCAGGCGGGTCGGTGAAGAGCTCAAGGTACTCCTTCGCACTCATGCGACGACTACATGTGGGTGCATCACTAGCTGGGTGTACTCCTTGATGAGCGACAATTGGTCATCCCTCAGGGGCTCCAGCCTTCTTGATCTTGTCTGGCTTTTTCTTGGCTTGTCGAAGTAGCTCTCAGGTGTGGTGAAGTTCCTCGCGGAGCTTCACGGACTCCTTCATCAAGTTATGAACCAGACTATCGGTGGAGAGGCTGAAGTAGGTCTAGAACCTGAGTGGTGCGCCATCTTCCTTGGTCGGAATCAGCATCGAACTCTCGCCAAAGTCATCCTTCTTGAAGGGAAGGTAGCGAGTAGTTGGCTCGTCATCCATTTCTGTAATGATGTCTCGAAGGTGTAGGAGTGCCTTGCGTGCAGCTGTCTCAACGGCAAACATCATGGTCTCCATCCGTGGTCCTTCAAAGAACCTACTAGTCGAGGAGTCGTTTGCCTTCACGACCACATCCACGTGGTACTCCTTCGTGACAATGAGTACTTTGAATGTACTCGCAAGCAACCCAAGTTGTGGAACAAGATAATAATGATGCATGGTATAGCACTAAGTAGGTAACTTTGCGGAAAGCTAATTTTGAATACAAATTTCATGATCAAGTAACTTGTAACATGCATCAACAATCACCAAGTGTCCATATGATCAAGATACCGATATCATCATAAGTATCTGTTGAATATCTCATGTTCACTCATCATGCTATGTCATCGGACTTAGTCCAGTCCTCACACCAAGTCATCAGACTTAGATCTTGTGACCTCTTGTCACCATCACACCCATACTCACACCAAGTTACACAAAAACATCCCGACGTAGTTTAAGAAGCACCACCCAACTCTCCTTGACCGTGGACACGGCTATTCGAATAGTTTTACACTCTGCAGAGGTTGCACACTTTACCCACAAGACTTGGTGAACTTCCGTGTCATCCACGACTCGCGGTATATAACACTCCCAAGGTAAGCACCCAAACAATGCCTTTCCCATGGTGATACTATATAGAGAGTCCACTCGTTGCTGCCATCCCACATGATATACATCACTTGTATCATCCATGAGGGCACGCAACGGTGTGCCTGCTGCCTGTAAAGACAGTGCATGACCTTCCTCTCTGGGACGACCCCGTCTCAAGAGTGACCACTTCACTCTTGCCACTAGTAACGCGGGCTCCTTTCTAGTACCAACCATAGTAATCAACAAAGCCCCGTCCCATAAGGGGTATCGTGGTCGTGCATGTAAGGTTGGGACGGTCGACAAATCTTAAATCTAACCCGTTTTTGAAAGCACAATCTCAACTTGGACCGGCACACCACTTATTTCTCAAGTGGTCACCCACAATCTCATCATCTTGCTCGGGCATTAGTGGCACCCGACGAGGTTTTTGAAAAGTCCTTGAAATCACCTGTTTCTTGTCATCACTATGCATAAGCCCCATCCCATTTGCGTAGCATCTATTAGCAACCTAACTACTCCGACGCGCACAACCCTCATAAGGTGGTAGGGTCATGCACGATGCAAGTGTCAACGGAGAAGTACCAGAGGCATCCCACCGAAAGGGGAACACCACAACACATGATCAAATATGCTGAAAGTAAAGTGCTATATGACTTGCAATAAAATGGTTTCTTATCATTGTCAAAGGGCTGCTTTCCTGGCTCAACAAAGTCTCCGGGGTCTTCACAGTCTTCGGGCAACTTCTTCGTTAACAGTGCAATCTATCATTGCGACAAAATAACGATAGAAATAAGCAATCACACCAAACAAACCACTCAAACTTCTACCAAAAATGTCCACCTACTCTGATAAATACTAAAAGTCAAACAAAAAATATTCTCTTAAGGCTTTGTTGTGAAAAAGATTTTGGAAATAAAATAACAGAGGCAAAAATGTGCCTAAATATAGCTTTTAAAATAAACTAGTACTAAAATTGTTTTCAAACATTTTTACAAATGAAACTATTAAATTCTAGGGGTTATTTTATGAATTTCGGTGGAAGAAATATTGGCATTGGGTAAATATTTCACCCTGTGGGATTTTTGGAATTTGCAGGATAAATAAAAAGGAGAAAGATAGTGCCCTAGCCGGAGGAGGCCAACAACGGGGCCGACCTAGAAGCCAACCAGCCCAGGCGAACCGGCGCGCGCGCACGTTCGAACCTGACAGCTGGGCCTTGACGGCCAGCGACAGAGAGAGGAGGGAGAGGGAGGTGCGGATGATAGGCGGGCCCCGCCTGTCATCTCAAACCTCGCGATAGGGTGGCCGGTGTGCTCACCAACGATGATGCAGGGCACGATGACGACAGGCGAAGGCAGGGATGAGCTCAGCGTCGACCCGCCGGTCCTTTGGAGGTGGAATGGAGGCCTGAGGTGGCCGGAGTCGCCGGCGACGAGCCCTTGCGGCGGAGGGCACTTCGGCAGAGGTCACCGGACCCATCCCGTGCTTCAAAAATGATGGGAGGAAGAGGGGAAAGCATCAGTGCGGCAAGGGAGA
This sequence comes from Hordeum marinum, assembly GCA_022496015.1. NCBI lineage: Eukaryota > Viridiplantae > Streptophyta > Magnoliopsida > Poales > Poaceae > Hordeum > Hordeum marinum. The sequence continues at coordinate 410,756,640 of CM039678.1, read as the reverse complement.
ACCAACGGGAGAGGAAAGAGGGTTGGAGGTGGCCGATACTAGGAGATCGGCGGTGGCGAAGCCGTGGCGATCTCCAGTTGATTCCGGGCGCCTCGAGCACGGGGAGGAGCGGGGATCTTGCAGGCAGTCAATGGAGGAGGAGAGGGGGCCAGAGAGAAGGGAAGGGATCGGGGAGGCCCTTTTTATAGGGGGCACGAGTCCACCGAGGGTCTGGTGCGCCGGCGACGCTGTGGCGTGTGCTGGAGGGCTCGGTGGAGATAGGGAATGGGTTTGTGGCATTCCTGGGCGTCGCCCACGACCAGAGAGAGAGAGGAGAGAGGGGCGGGTGAGCGCGCGCATGCAAGCCCCACGGTTGGCCGGTTCGGGCGGTCGCGGCATGTGCAAGAGGAGGTCGGAGGAGGGAGACACAGGAGGGGCCGACAGGGGTGGCGTGGCGCGGACGCCGAGGCCGACCATCTAGCAAGAGGGGGGAGCCCGAGGTGGTCGAGGCCATGAAGTGGCGAGCGGCTACAGTGCCTGTCGGCACTGTAGCACGCTCCAGTGCCTGTCGGCACTGTAGCACGCTCCAGAGCGCGCGTTTGGCATGCCACGACATGCCAACGGCCTCTTCTGCGTGGCCTCACATGTCTAGGGGGATCTAGGGGGGTTTTACAATAGAGGGTAGGTCATTGGATGCTCTGGTTTCCTTAGGAGAGAAGGAAGGATGAGGGAGAGGGAGGAAAATTACTGTCCAGAGGGGAAAATGGGGGTTTTACCCTACTTACCCACGGAGTTTTGGCCAGCGAGAGATGCTGGAGGTAGCTAGTAACCCACAGGTGTTGTGGTAAAAAGCTAGGGCCAAAGGTAAAATGATAAGAGGTGAAAATGTAGGTTTTACAAAATCACCAGAAGGTGTTTGATGAGGTTTTGGGCTAGAAAGAATTTCCAGCTTACTGAGATTTTTACTAGGGTCAAAGGCTAGGTGAAAATGAGATGCTCCACCAAATTTGAGCTCAAGGGGAAAAAGTTGATAATGGAAACTTGATGAACCCTAGAAAATGGTAGAAACTGATTTCTGTAGATCCAATGATGCTAGGCTTTAACCCTTGATGCACCACTTAGTGTATCATCACTATTTGGCCATTCGAGCATGCCCACAAAGTTTGATGCCAAGGGGAAACACTTCAGAATGTAAAGTTGCTCAAATTTGATTCTGGACAGGAATGGTTTTGGGATGATTTGATGAATCAAACCAACTTGGAGTGGGATGAAACTTTGCAAGATCATCACCCATGACATTGTTGACTTGCTAGAATTTTCGTGGGATTTATTGAGAATATTTCTTATAGAAATATTTCAAAAGTTTGATCTGAACAGAAAGGGTTTTGAGGGGTTTTGCCTATGATCTGATCATGCCCTTGTGTTGAAACTCATATATATGGAAAATATATGTCCACTGAGTTCCTCCAAATATTTTCAAAGCATTTAAATAATTTTTCCTTAGGAAAAACCATTTCTGGCCTTAAAAAATCCTATAAGTAAGATGTTAAAATAATCTTTAAAAATAATGTTTGGTGGTTTTGAGGAGTCATAAATATAGTTAGTTTGAAATAAAGCCTTTGGGAAAGAAGGGTCAAATTGATTTGAGGACTTGCAGTGCAAACCTCATTTCAGGGGGTTTTAGAAACTTAAATTAAATAAATCATTTTTGGTTAAAACAAAATTTGATAAAAATAGTTTTGGGCACTATTCATAGACATGTAGCGACGGATGTGCTCGTCCTCCTCCCTAACACGGCGACGTACCACCTCCGCGGGGGCTCGCTCCCTCTACACTGAGAGTGTCCCACACCAGCGCCACCCAAGAATCTCCGGGTCGGCGATGAGCCCGGATTCATCACCAAGCTCTGAGCCCGGGAAGGTAGCTGATACATCTCCAACGTATATACTTTTCTTCACTCTTTTACCCTTGTTTTGGACTCTAATTTGCATGATTTGAATGGAACTAACCCGGAGTAACGTTGTTTTTAGCAGAACTACCATGGTGTTGTTTTTGTGCAGAAATAAAAGTTCTCGAAACGAAAAAAAACTTTGTCGAGATTTATTTTCAAAAATATAAAAATTACTACAGCTAGAAACCACCTGAGAGGGGGCCCAGGCACCCCTGGTCACGCCCTGGTGGGTTGTGCTCACCTCGGGGCCCCACTTGCCCTACCTCTACCACTATAAATTCCTAAATTTGGAGAGAAAAATCACAGAGAAAGAATTATCACGTTTCACAAGACGGAGCCGCCACCACCTCTTGTTCTTCATCGGGAGGCCAAATCTGGAGTCTGTTTGGGGCTCCAGAGAGGGGAATCTTCGGTGTTAGTCATAACCAACCTTTCTCCATTGCCAATTCCATGATGCTCCCCACCGGGAGTGAGTAATTCCTTCGTAAGCTTGCTGGTCGGTGAGGAGTTGGATGAGATTCATCATGTAATCGACTTAGTTTTGTGAGGGCTTAATCCCTAGTATCCACTACTTTCTAAGTTTGATGTTGCTATGACTTTTCCATGCTTAATGCTTGTCATTAGGGCCCAAGTGCCATGATTTCAGATCTAAACCGTTTATGTTATCATCATTATATTTATGTTCTTGATCTGATCTTGCCTAGTCATATGCACCTATTATGTGTTATGATCCGTCAACCCCATAGTGACAATATTTGTGATACTTCACGGTGATGACCGTAGTTTGAGGAGTTCATGTATTCACCATGTGTTAATGCTTTGTTCCAGTTCTCTAATTAAAGGAGGCCTTAATATCCCTTAGTTTCCTTATGAACCCTGCTGCCACGGGAGGGTAGGACAAAAGATGTCATGCAAGTTCTTTTCCATAAGCACGTATGACTATTGACGGAATACATGCCTCCATTACATTGATGAACTGGAGCTAGTTCTGTATCGCCCTAGGTTATGAGTGTCACACGATGAATATCATCCAACGAGTTACTGATCCAGTGCCTACGACCTTTCCATTTATTGCTCTTCCTAAGTTACTACTATTGTTGTTGCTGTTCCAACTACTCCAAAAACATTGCTACTACTGTTACCACGACTATTACTATTGCTACTACTATCAAACCTAGCATATTACTATGCTACTAATCACTTTGCTGCAGATATTTATCTGCAGGTGTGGTTGAATTGACAACTCAACTGCCAATACTCTCAAGTATTCTTTGGCTCCCCTTGTGTCGAATCCATAAATTTGGGTTGAATACTCTACCCTCGAAAACTGTTGCGATCCCCTATACTTGTGGGATATCAAGACCTTTTTCTAGCGCCGTTGCCGAGGAGCATAGCAATATTTGTTGAGTCACTTGGGATTTATATCAATTTAACACTATGAAGAATCTGAAGGATACTAAGACCAATATTTTTCTCTCTACTATGAGCGGTGGTAAGGAACTGCCATCTAGCTATGCACTTGATTCACCTTCTATTATGAGTAAGTTTGAACACCACCACATCATATTAATCCTGATATTGATGATGCTACTTCTACTATGAATGATGCTAATGATGATAATAGTACCATGCCTGATGATAATGTGCCACTACCTGAATTTCTTGATGAACAAATTGCTAGAGCTAAAGAGAATGAAATCATTGAAATTGCTGAAACTGATGAGAACTTTGAAATTGATGATTACGAAACACCTAATAGGGCTAGCTCTCCTATATTTGAAATGCTTAAGATACCTAAAGGTTATGAATTGGATGGAGAAATAGCTACATAGATTCCTTCTTGTAAGGATAGAGATGATGTTAAGGAACTACTATGCAAGTATAAGGAAAATACTTTGAATGCTAGAATGAAATGTGATCCTACATTTGCTACTTCACCTATATGTGTTACTGATAAGGATAATGAATTCTCTGTCGACCTAGAGTTAATTACTTTGGTTGAATCTGATCCTTTCCATGGCTATGAAACTGAAACTGTAGTGGCACACATTACTAAGCTAAAGGATATAGCCACCCCCTTTGCTCATGATGAGAAGATTCGCTACTATTATAACCTTAAGTTATTTCTCTTCTCAATAAAGGGTGATGCTAAGACATGGTACAATACTCTTGCTCCTAGTTGTGTGTGTAGTACCTAGGATATGATCTAATACTTCTCTAAAAAATATTTTCCTGCTCACAAGAAAAAAGCTGCCTTACAGAAAATATTGAACTTTGGGAAAATTTAAGAAAAGAGTCTCTCACAAGCTTGGGGGGCTTCTCCAATTGCTTAATGCTTTGCCTGATCATCCTCTCAAGAAAAATGAAATACTTGGTATCTTTTATAATGGACTAACCGATGCTTCTAGGGACTTCATGAATAGTTGTGGTGGTTGTGTTTTCAGAGAACGAACTCTTGAACAAGCGAAGGAATTATTGAATAACATATTGAAGAACTATGATGATTGGAATCTTCCTGAACCACCTCCTAAACCCACTCTGAAGAAGAGAGGTATCTTATTTCTCAGTCCTGAAGATATGCAAGAGGCAAAGAAATCTACGAAGGAAAAAGGTATTAAAGTTGAGGATGTTAAGAATTTGCCACCTATTGAAGAAATACATGGTCTTGACACACCACCACCTCCATGGGTGGTAGAGGTAAATTCTTTATTGAAGTTTGATGAAGGTGATATCCCTTACAATAAACATACTAGTCAGTGCTTACATGACTTTGACAACTATATTACGAAGCAAGATCATTTCAATGGCCGAGTTTTGAATTGAAATACAATTCTGATATGATCGCTCGCTTGAGTGACTTGCTACTTAGAATCAGTAATGATGTTAGAGGTGTAGGAAAGCATGCCTCTATGGTTCAAACTTAGTTAGAACAAGTTGCTAAATCTCAACAAGAATTTCTAGATGAAATGAATAATAATAATGTGCATGATTTTGCTGCTAGAGTAGTAACTAGAGGACGTAGGATGATCCAAGAACTACTCTATCCCGAGGGTCATCCTAAAAGAATTGAACAAGATTCTCAGAAAATTAATAGTGATGCACCTAGTCCTTCTAAGAAGAAAAAGAAAAAGAAAAATGATAGGACTTTGCATACCTCTAGTGAACCAGAGACAGAAAAACCTCTTGATAGTAATGATGTCTCTATTTCTGATGCTAAAACTCAGTCTGGTAGTGAACACTCACCTAGTGATAATGAAAATAATAATTATGATGTTCATGATGATGCTCAACCTAGTAATGTAGAACCAGATAATGATGTTGAAATAGAGCCTGCTTTTGATCTTGATAACCCACAACCTAAAAATAAACGTTATGATAAAAAAGACTTTGTGGATAGGAAACATGGTAATGAAAGAGAACCATGGGTTCAGAAACCCATGCCATTCCCACCTAAGCCATCTAAGAAAAAAGATGATGAATAATTTCAGTGCTTTGCTAAAATGATTAGGTGAGTCTTTTTCGTACCCGCTTAACTGATATTTTGAAGATGGCCCCTTACGCTAAGTATATGAAAGACATCATCACTAATGGAAGAAAGATACCGAAAGATGAAATCTCCACCATGCTTGCTAATTATTCTTTTAAGGATGGAGTGCCTAAAAAACTTGGAGATCCTGGAATACCAACTATACCTTGCTCCATTAAGAGAAACTATGTCAAAACTGCTTTGTGTGATTTGGGAGCCAGTGTTAGTGTTATGCCTTTCTCCTTATATAAAATACTTGATTTGAATAAACTAACACCTACTGAGATATCATTGAAAATGGTTGATAAATCAATGACCATATGTATTGTTATTTGTGAGGATGTGTCCATTGTTGTTGCAAATGTTACTATCTTAACGGACTTTGTTATTCTTGAGAGGCTTGAGGACGACAACATGTTAATTATCCTTGGTAGAGCCTTTCTGAATACTGCAGGGGCTGTTATTGATTGCAACAAAAGCAAAGTCACTTTTCATATAAATGGTAATGAGCATACAGTGCACTTTCCGAAGAAGCAATTCCAAGTGAATGGTGTTAATGTTATTGAAAAATCTTCGACACTCACTATTGGAAGCTTTCAATTACCTCTTCCTAGTGTCAAAAAGAAAAACTAACATTATTATGGTTGGGGATATGCCTATCCCACTGAGGTAACCTAGTGCTTTATGAAAGTTCTTCGATTTCTTGCTAATCGGAAGTGTTGTTAATAAGACTTGATCAACCTTATAAATTAATCCTTTTCGAGGGGTATGAAGTTGATGAATTTAGTAGACACAACTCTCTTTATCCACTTTTAGTCTTCTATTTTAGTTAGTATAATAAAATAAAACACCATGTTTATCCTGTGTTCTATTTTCTCCGTGCAATAAAAAATGACCCAAAATAAATATTCTTAGAATGCCCTGAAAATTTAACACAATTTTCTCTGAATATTTAAGAATTTCTGGTGCAAATAATACCTGAGGGGGGTTGCCCCTAGTGCCTACAAGACACTAGGGCGCGCCTACACCCCCAGGCCGCGCCCTAGTGGGTTGTGGCCCCATGTGGCCCCCTCACTTATCCCTTTATCCCACATTGTCATCTACCTACAGCAAAAAATCACCACCGCCACCATTTTCGTGTTCTTGCTCTCAAAACCATGAATTTCGATCTCTTTGCTTGAAGCTCCATTTCCAAAACTATTCGGGGAATTGCTTATTGGTATGTGACTCCTGACAAGGATATGTGCCTAGGGTAGGGTCCTAGGCCTGACCTACGTACCCTACTTAAGGACACTATATTGGAGGACTTGAAGATTACAAGAGAGAGTCCGACTAGATTCACCATGGTGCTCAAGTCACTCGATGGTTAATCCACTCAGAAGCTTCTACCTCCACTCCACAGCCACCTGTCACTCGGAATACCTCGCTTCCAGTCGACGCCAGAAGACCAAAAGCCACCCCAGGGAGGCCAACAGGCAGGCGTTAGGCCAGTCGTCATTAATAGCAATTATGATGTACGTTACCAGTAACGCTCATCTTTATTCCAACGATCGAACCCTTGGATGCCTGGCACTTATGAGGGGCAGCGTACTCTATACAGCAGGTGTAGCCCCCAAGGGTCGGCTCATGATCATGTGATGGGCCGGACCTTCAATTTGAACCATATAATCTGTTTAAATAGTTGAGTATTGTAGACCCCAAGTGCCGGGTCGCATGCCTGCAGCGACTTGGGACTTTAAAAAGTTTGACCTGAGTGGTGTAGCCCCCAAGTCCTGGGTCAGTAAGAATTACTGGGCCGAGACTTAGAAAAATATCGGAAGGCTGGTTCATCTCCTTGAGATAATATGGTCTTGCTGACAATGTAATGATTTGAAAACTGGCTTGCATTAGCCCCCAAGTGTCATGGTGCATGCTTGCAGCAACATGGGACTTGCATACTTGATGTAAAGTGGACTTGAATAGTGTAGGCCGGGTCGTCTGCCTGCGGCGACTCGGGACTATGCAAGAATAATATGACTCACCATAATTTGTTGAATGAATCCTTGACCATGGTTGTAATATAACCCGGAATGAATATCCTGGAATAATTCATTTGTCTTTGACATGAACTCCCTGCTCACGATTGCGGTGCAACCCGACAAATATATATTTGATAAATCCATGGGTGTTGTAAATTACTACAGAGCATAATTGTAGAAATCCGAGAATCGATCAATTAGATGACACGACATTATATCTGATAGGGAGGCTCTTGGAAAATAATCTGAGCTGGCTTAAAAACCCAATCATTTAGTACTGGTTATGATAAACCTGAAGATCCAGCCAAGTTGGCTTTTAAAGATCCATTTGCTCTTTGCAGAAGTTTTTCATCATACTCTGCAAAAAACAAACATGATAGAATATATTCTGCATTGTTGTAAGGGCGGCTTAAAAAGCACAACCCGGAGATGTTATATCTTTCCTGATTTGTTTTTTGAATTTTTTTGAACAACTCATGTGCCGGTTCTACTGGGTTGACCCGCCACTTAAAACTCCTTAGCAGTACAAGGTCTCTGTGGAAATTGGCCATCAATTTATGTGAACCGGCTCAGGGTTTGTAAGCAAGATTAACTGAAAGGAAGTGTGACGTCCCAGGAGAGACACAACAGGGCTTGAGTACCCTGATAGCCCAAAAACTGCCTCTCACTGACATAAATCCGTCATTTTAACCTTAAACAGTACACGGTCCTCAAGGATTAACTGTCTAAGAGTAAGAACGGGCCACATAGCAGAGAGTCGACAGTAGATGAGAGAGTTTATCTTTGCTTTCCGTAAGCCGGCCCTCACGTGACAAGAGCCGCCATTTTAACCTTAACCAGTACAGGGTCTCTATGGAGATTGGTCGTTAATTTCTTTGAGCCGGCTCAGGGTCTCTATGGAGATTGGCCGTCAATTTCTTTGAGATGGCTTTGGGTCTCTAGGCGAGATTAACTGGTAAGAGTTCGGCAGGTCACCTAGCAGAGTAGCATCAGCTTACAGGCAGGTTTTACCCTGTTTGGCGTAAGAGCCGATCAAGAGGGCGTGTAAGCTACACCCGGTGGGTGGGAAGCCCCCAAGTGACCTTTGTTGATGGAATCAACTATTTGGCTTAAGAGCCGACCAATAGGGTCTGATAAGCTACACCCGCAGGGTGGGAAGCCCCCTGGACGATCATGTTGATGGAGTCAACTGTTTGGCTTGAGAGTCGGCCGATTGGGTCTGATAAGCTACACTTGGAGGGAGGGAAGCCCCCTGGACGATCATGTTGACGGAGTCAACTGTTTGGCGTGAGAACCGATCGATAGGGTCTGATAAGCTACACCCGGAGGGTGTGTGACAGCCTGAGACCGACGCTCCAGAAGATTCCAGAAGATTCCCCTTTGTTTCCGTTTTCGTCATGTGTTCATCGGGTGTTGCATTCATCATCGCATCATTCGCATCATCTGCACAGCATCATCACCCATTTTCAAAAACTTGCATCCATTGTCAGTTGCCGGTTCTCTTTCGTTCTTGCCGTAGCCCGCCTCGAGACCAGCCACACACGCACGCGCCCGCGGCACAGTTAAATAAAACTGTTTTTTAAGCGCGCGCAAAGTATTCTCGGATTGAGTTGAAACTTGTCGTGCGGTCTTGTTATGTTGTAGGTAGACCACCCGTCGAATTTCGTCGCAACCCGAGTTCGTTAGATACCCCATCGACAGTCGTAGCAGTGAGGTCATCGTTTTATCGTGGGACGTTTTCGGCATTTTAAAACCCTGTGTCACGGGTCACCGTTCTTTCTCTCTTCCCCTCGTAGCCCATCTGCCCAGCCTATCCGTAACCCCCCTCCGCACAGCCGCCGTAACCCCCTTCTGCTTCCGGATGTCGGATCGTCACCCGACAGTCCCAAAACGGACAGTGCCAGCTAACCCTAGCCCCTAGCCTATATATAGCCCCTAACTCCCCTCGTTTCACATGCCAAACCACAAACCCTAGTGAGGCCCCACCTTCTCCCTCCTCTAGCCTTCATGCCCGATCGAGCCCATCTGGGCCCGCTCGAGCCGATCCGGGCCCGAATCGGCCATTCCGGAGCTCTCCCGGAAATTCCCGAGCTCCCATGGTGGCTTCTTCCTCCCACAGCTCCCGTAGCCATGGCAGCCTCTGCCTAGAGTTCCGCCGGTCGCCGCGCCCCTGGCCACCGCCGAACCCCTCCCTCTCCTCCTTCCCCTGCCTTTCTCCTTCTCTCCTCACCTCTGCCTTCTCCTCCCCGCAGATCGAGCCGCCGTGGCGCCGCCGCCGAAGCTCCGCCGTCGAAGCTCCGCCGCCGGCCGCCGCTTCTCGCCGGCGGGAACGGTTCCCCGCGGCCGAGCCGGCCTCCCCGACCTCCTCCGTGCCCCCTCGCCCTGCCAGCCGCCGGTGCCCTGCCCCCCCCCCCGCTTCTGCGCCGCCGCCTTGTCGTCCTCAATCCCGATCGGGATCGGGAGGACGAGCGCTCGCTCCTTCCCGTTGACCGAGTAGCGCTCCGCGTGGGCCGGCCTTCTAGGCCCAGCGCAGCCAGCTGCCAGCCGGCCCAATGGCCCAATGTGAGCAGGCCCCTCCTTTTTTTTCTTTGTGTGTTTTTTCTTTTATTAAACCATTGCATATTTAATAATGCTCATGTACAATTAACTGTGCAACGGATGTAAATAACTTCAACATGAAAAGTGGTTAGGAAAATAAGTAGAATATTAATATGCCATTTTCACTCATGCCTAAAATTATTTAACATGTCATTTCGCATATTTGCGTTTAATAGCATTTTCATAATTAATTAATCGTGCGTCGAAATTAATAAAATCATAAATTAAAAAATGTCCATCTCATTTGCACCACATTTTCATGCATGGTAAAAAATGTGGTCATGATGTTTGCATTTAATTTTCATTGGTTATTTGCTTTAACATGAATAGGCCTAATCCCGCATATTTAATTGTGACTAATTTTCCACATTAACCTAAGCTTGTTATATATGTTTTCGGGGTAGAAAAATCCATGTGATTCATCGGTGCATTTAGTTTTGTCATTTGAGCATGTTTGTGTGAATGTCATTATGCGTGATGCCCTTTTGTCTTTTTCGTAGGATGTAATCCGGGCATGATATGAATTAATTTTCAACATGAAAGTAGCTCTTTGATATGTGTCCTAGCCCATGGACATTTTGCTTGTCATAGAAATGCATGTTTAGGTATTGTTTCGTTGTTGTCAACTTGCTATAAAAATCTGTTATTTTGAGGGTCCAAAATATTTCTAAGTCTGAAATTTGTTATATTTTGTTGCTGTCTTGCTATGTGATTTGCTACTGATCTAGTACTCTTTTGTGGTAGGTGTAATGGAGTTAATTGTTTTTGATATTGTCCTCTAGCATCCTGTTAAGTTTCATGCCATAATATTACTTGTAGAATATAGTTTTACTGATGACAATATGCCTTCGTGATAAAAACTGCACTCTCTAAAACTGCTATTTTCACTATGTCTGAAACTGTTATCAAGTAGTCGTCTTGTGAGCTTCCTACCAAGTGATCCATGCATGTTTTGATGATGATATGTGAAGATGAAATGAAGTGGATGTTGTATGCTATTTCCCCATGCTTAGTTTGTGTATTTTGGAATATTGAAACTTATTGTTTTCATATGTTCAAAATGCCATGTTGCTGTTTTTGGCAGATTTCATCAAAAACTTGCTTTGATGATTGTGGTTGAACCGTAGCTCCGTTTTGGACATTCCATATATGAAACTTGCTTATAATCTCATGTATTTTAATAATAACTTGTTGCACTCATGATTTGAAATGTTTTTGGTTGCATTTACCATGCATTTGCATTCATGACATGTGCATCTTGTGTTGCTCATATCTTTTAGACCGTAGCTCCGTTTGAGATGATCTATATATGTAAATCGACTAGAATGACGTGTAGAATAACACGGTAGGATTTATTATGATGTTTAAAAAACATAAAATATGTTTAGTTCAGATCTGGACCAATTTCTAAATTAACATCTGGGGTCATTTCAGAAATACTATAAGTTGTTTCTGGCCTCATTTAAGATGCCTAGATAGATAGTTTACTTATGCTTCACCTCTACCATGTTTATCAACAGTTAACATTGACGCGTACCTAACAAGAGTGAACTAAATAATTCGAACGTGGGGTTTCGTTAATATGCAACTCGTTGCATATTGAGCTTCACTTAATGTGTAGTATTTGATTGTTGTGAATTGTCATGCATTGCATATTAAACCGGGTGTGCATCATATTTGTTTGTGCATCGTGTCATGCATATGTTGTGGGGTATCCTATGTTGATTGTTTGTTTCGGATTGCTTCTTCTCGATAGAGTTCCGAAAGCGTTCGGAGTGTGAGGATTCGTTCGACTACGTTGGTTTGTCTTCTTCATGGACTCGATCTTCTTCCGAGCGGGATCTCAGGCAAGATGACACATTTCCTTGGATACCATTACTATCATTGCCATGCTAGTTGTCTTGTCTTTTATCGTTATGTCGAGCTACCTACCACTTGTTTGATAAGCCTCCCAACATTGCCATGATAACCCTCTAACCTCTCCACCTCCCAGCAAACATTGTTTGGCTATGTTACCGCTTGCTCAGCCCTTCTTATAGCGTTGCTAGCTGCAGGTGCAATTGCTTCGATGTGCCAACATGGACATTCTTTTGTCATATCACAATATTGCTGCTATTTAATTTAATGCACATATATTCTTGGTAAAGGTGGAAGGCTTGGCCTTTTGCTTAGTGTTTTGTTCCACTCTTGCCGCCCATAGTTACTTGTGAACCGGTGTTATGTTCCAGAAATGAGCGCTCCTAACATACTCAGGGTTGTTATGGGGACCCCCTTGATTTTCGGGTTAGAATAAAACTTGTCTGGCAAGGCCCAACATTGGTACTACATTTGCCTAAAACTAATGAACTTGCATAGGGCATGATCACCCTGTGGATAGTTTAATCAACCCCCGGGCCAATGCTCCGCATGAGTGTTGGTCCAAACCAGAGCAGCTTATTAATGCTACCCGAAGGCAACTCGGTGTTTGGCGTGGTAACCATTGCTCATCCGGTTGTGCCCTGAGAATGAGATACGCGGCTCCTATCGGAATTGTCGGCACGTCGGGCAGCCTTGCTAGATTTGTTTTACCTTTCTCGAACGTCTTGAGTGAGGAACTCTGATTATTCTTCGGGGTATATCGAGGTGTCGGGTTTCCTTTGGAATTTCCCAGGAAGATCACGAGTTCCGTGGTTGAGGTTATTCCGGCTGAGTGTGGTTAATTTGTGATGGACGAGTTGGAGCACCCCTGCAGGGTTAAATCTTTTCGAGAAGCCGTGCCCGCGGTTATGTGGCAAACTTGGATACTTTGTTTAACACTCATGCGTAACCGTGGCTGTCTCTTCTCCTGAGTCCTTATTCGGAGGAGAACACGGTGGGGTTATGATTGAGGTAAGTAGGTGCTCAGGATTAGTTAGTGATCATTACTAGTTCACGTTTGTTATGCGTAGACCACCATACTTTACTTTCTGTACTCGTAAGTTAGCCACTCATATAAATGCTTAGTTGCTTGCTACAGCCTCACCACTTAACCATACCATACCTATTAAGCTTTAATAGTCTTGATACCCTTGGAAATGAGATTGCTGAGTCCCTGTGGCTCACAGATTACTACAACAACAGTTGCCGGTACAGGTAATGCGATGATTTGACGTGAGCACGTTGCTTGATTTGATTTGGAGTTCTTCTTCTTCGTCTTCTTCAATCTTGGATGGGTTCCAGGCGGCAGCCTGGGATAGCAAGGGTGGATGTCATTTTATCGGTTGATTTCGTCCGTAGCCGGACCCTGCTCTTCTGTATGATGTTTGAGATGTTAATGTATAGATGTGACTCTGATGTAGCTCGTGGCGACTGTAAGCCAATTCCATATACTCATCTCTTATGTACATGTACTTGTAATGATATCCATTGTTGCGAACGCATAGAGATGCGCTTGTATCCCTGTTGAGGCCTCGTGCCAAATAATGATAGGACCGCATCTTGGGCGTGACAGGGTGGGAAGCCCCCTGGACAATCATGTTGACGGAGTCAACTGTTTGGGTTGAGAGCTGACCGATAGGGTCTGATAAGCTACACCCGGAGGGTGGGAAGCCCCCTAGATGATCATGTTGATAGAGTCAAATGTTTGGCTTGAGAGCCGACCGATAGTGTTGGGGATATAACCCCACGGTGAGACCCGCCCTGGGAGGTTCCGGGTTAAATTGGACGGCTCATAACCAGCCCAAGAGTAAAGCCGTCATGGCAGGAGGGCCCAACAATAGTAGCGGCTCGCTTGATGGGCCATGAAGTGACCCGGATGAGAAGACCCAGGCATGTAAGCCGCCCGAGGATGGCTCGGACAGGATAGATCAGAGAAGATAGAGGCGGACTTGGACATGTAATGAGAGTCGGTCATGAACTTGTATGACCCGTGGTCTTGACCCCCTATATAAGGGCGAGACCCGGGGCGACTTAGAGATTGGGTTATCAAGAACTAGGTCAAGCTTTAGCTCCCTTGTAATCGATACAACAAGCATTAAAAAACACAACCAGGACGTAGGTTGTTACCTCGCCATGAGGGGCCAAACCTGGGTAAACCGTGTCCTTCGTCCCTAGCAACCCCTTTGAGCATACCACGTGAGCGATGGCCTCGAATCCAAGTCCGTTGACCCGGACATCTGCCATGATAAATTCACGATAGTTGACGCCCACCGTGGGGCCCACGCTTGGTGGTGTTGAGTTCTCAAGGGGCTCTCTTAGGGGGCTCGAAGGATACATGGTCGGAAGGATTAGCGAGAGTCTCTGCGGCCGGCTCTACATCGACGATGCCGGCTAGGGGCTTGATGATGAGTCGGTGGAGTATGGATTTCGGGTTCCGTTCGACGCGATCCATGTCTTCATCAGAAGGGTATACGGATCTACACACGGGATGGATGTCAACACCGATGTCATCGAGCTGACTCGGCGTCTACAGCCTGCGCTTAACATGCCTCCTGCCCGTGTACATCCGGATCAGAAGCATGTCTTCATAGGCTTTACTCAAGCGACGGGTCTGGAAGCTTTCGGGTCGCAGGAAACCTTTGCTTATTCAGAGGTCGAGTCTTCAAGTGGAGAAACAGAATTGGTGTCCCAGCTCCGCAACGGAGCCCTTGGGGGCTATGAAAACTCCTGCTCTGAGTCAGATCGTTTAGAGTCGGATGACCTGGAGCTTCCGGTTCATGCTGCCGTGTTTATGGCAGGGCCGGCCCCAGGTATGGGCAGTACAGCTGCGGGAGCCGCCACTTCGGGTGATAACCCGCCGCCGCCGGCTCAAGTCCTTGTGGAGCTGATGGAGGAGCTCACGGATTTAATCGCTGCTGAGATCACACCCAATAACCAAGCAGATCGAAATTTGGAGATTGCAAGGATCAAGGGCCGGATGGCAGAGGAACAATAGAGGATGGTTGAGCTACAAATCCAAATGGAGAAAGAGGCGGAGCGCATCAAGACAGACGTTTTCCTTCTTGGGCTAGAGCAGAGGTCAGCTGCAGCGGTTTATCGGAGGAGGCATCAATCCCGTCTACCAGAGCGCTACCAGACCAGGAGAAGATGGCTTTTATTACACCCTTTGGGCGTTCTGCTATGTCTCTATGCCCTTCGGGCTCAAAAGTGCTCAGGCGACTTACCAGCGATGCGTGTAGAACTGCCTTCACAGTCAGATTGGCCGTAATGTTCATGCTTATGTAGATGACATCATGGTCAAATCAAGAAAGAAGGAGACTCTCTTGGAGGATTTGAAAGAAACTTTTGACAATCTCGGGGTCTATAAGATGATGCTTAACCCAGCCAAGTGTGTCTTTGGTGTCCCAACGGGCAAGCTTTTGGGTTTCCTGGTCTCTGAACGTGGTATTGAGGCTAACCCGGATAAAATCAAGGCTATCACCTCTCTGGGAGAGCCGGCTTGCATTAATGATGTCCAGCGCTTGGTAGGGCGGATTGCTGCATTGAGCCGGTTCATAAGCCATCTTGGAGAGAAGGCTATTCCTTTGTATCAAATGATGAAAAAGACAGACAAATTTGTCTGGAGTAAAGCGGCGGGTGAAGCACTTGAGGCGCTGAAGAAACAGCTCACTCAGCCGCCAGTGCTGGCCGCTCCGGCTGAAAAAGAGCCGCTAATCCTTTATGTGGCGGCTAATAACCAAGCGGTGAGTGCTGCAATTGTGGTCGAGCACAAGGAGGCTGGAAAGGAATATCTAGTGCAAAGACCGGTTTATTATATCAGCAAGGTCCTGACAGAGTCCAAGCAAAGGTATCCACATTGGTAGAAGCTAGTATACGGGGTTTTCATGGCCAACCGCAAATTAAAACACTACTTCTTAGGGCATCAGATAACTATGGTCAGTTCTGCTCCGCTTGGGGATATCATTCAGAACAGAGAAGCCACACGAAGAATTGCTAAGTGGGTATTGGAGCTGGGTCCTTTCAATGTGAAATATGTGCCTCGCACAGCTATCAAGTCCCAAGCCCTTGTGGATTTCATAAATGATTGGACAGAGTGTCAGGCTCCCGAGGAAAAGCCGGATAACACATACTGGACTATACACTTTGACGGATCCAAGCAATTAGAGGGATCAGGGGCAAGAGTTGTTATGACATCCCCCAAAGGTGATAAGTTTTGTTATGTGCTCCAGCTGATGTTCCCGTGTACCAACAATGCAGCTGAATATGAGGCTTTGCTTCATGGTCTTCGGTTAGCCAAGGTGATGAACTTGAGCTGGGTCAGGTGTTTGGGTGACTCAGATCTGGTGGCTCAGCAAGTTTCTGGCACTAGGGATTCCAAGGACCCGCGGATGGCGGCTTATCGCCAAGCGGTTGATATTATTGCAGGTCACTTCAAAAGATATCAAGTGGATCACATTGATGGTCGCAGAAATGAGGCGGCTGACGCTTTGTCACGGTTAGGGTCTCAACAAACTCCGGTGCCACCCAATGTCTTTCTCGACGTCTTATATCATTCGACTGTCAAGACACCTTCAGAAGTGGAATTAATGGTTCCTGACCCGGAGGCAGAGTTAGTGGCGGCTCTACATGCTATCCCAGATTGGACTATTCCTTATTTGGCCTATTTGACCCGGGGCGAGTTACCTGAGGATGAAGACCTAGCCAGGAAGGTCACCCGGCGTTCTAAGTCCATGACCATAGTCAATGGTGAATTGCATAAATGCAGCATGACAGGAGTCTTCCAACGTTGTGTCTCACCAGAGGAGGGCCGAAAAATCTTGAATGAAATTCACACTGGCAATTGTGGGCACCATGCCGGCTCAAAGTCATTGGTAGCCAAAGCTTTCCGCCACGGGTTCTTCTGGTTGACGGCTCACAAAGACGTAGAGGACCTAGTCCATAAGTGCGACGGATGTCAGAAGTTTGGCCGACGAGCTTATATTCCGGTTCAGGAATTGAGGATGATACCAATCACTTGGCCGTTTGTGGTCTGCGGGCTTGACATGCTGGGTCCTTTCAAGAGATCCAAGGATAAGAAAACACACCTCCTGGTAGCAGTGGACAAGTTTACCAAGTGGGTAGAGGCGGAGCCGGTCAACAAATGTGATGCGGCTAAGGCAGTTTTGTTCATCAAAAAATTGATCTACCGTTTTGGTTACCCGCACAGCATCATTACTGATAATGGTATAAATCTATCCAAGGGGGCTATGAAGAAATTTTGTGACGAAGAGCATATCCGGCTTGATGTTTCATTCATTGCGCATCCACAATCCAACGGTCAGGCGGAGAGTGCCAATCAAGAAATTCTAAGAGGGATTAAACAACGGCTTATGGTTCCTTTACAGCGGACACCCGGGTGTTGGGTAGAGGAATTACCCTCTGTCTTATGGAGCATCAGGACCACACCTAACAGATCCACGGGTTTCACGCCGTTCTTTGTGGTATACGGAGCCGAGGCAGTTTTGCCCAGTGACATCCGGCATGACTCGTCAAGGGTGGCGGCTTGCGTTGAGACGGACAATGAGACGGCACGTCAAGATGCATTGGATGCTCTTGAAGAGGCACGAGAGCTAGCAGTGGCTCGGTCGGCAATTTATCAACAAGACTTCAGTCACTATCACAGCCGCAGGGTCAAGACTCGGACGTTCCAGGAGGGCGACTTAGTGCTCCGGCTGATTCAGGACCAGACGAATATGCATAAGATCTCCCCTCCATGGGAAGGGCCTTTTGTGGTGAGCAGAAATCTCAACAACAGGTCATATTACCTTGTTGATATCGGAGATGACTCAGATACGGCAGGTCAGGAGACCCGCCGGCCGTGGAACATCACGCATCTCTAGCCTTATTTCACTTAAAGGGGTTGATACCCTTCATTGTGTATTGTCATTGTACATGTCATAAATATCATTGCAAAGGTGAAAGACTCGGGAAAGGAAAATGAGTCGCAGCACCAGATGTTACATCGTCAAAAAATCCGCTCAGAAGATGAGCCCTGGCGAGGGCGGCTTCCTACCTTTAGCCGCTACAGCATCTAATGCCTACCCGCCGGTGTCAAACACCGTATAAAATCGGCTCAGAAAATGAGTATGGCGAGGGCAGCTTCCTACCTTTAGCCGGTACAACTTCTAACGCCTACCCGCCGGTGTCAAACACCGTATAAAATCGGCTCAAAAATGAGCCATGGCGAGGGCGGCTTCCTACCTTTAGCCGGTACAGCTTCTAATGCCTACCCGCCGGTGTCAAACACCATATAAAATCGGCTCAGAAAATGGGCCGTGGCGAGGGAGGCTTCTTACCTTTAGCCGGTACAGCTTCTAACGCCTACCCGCCGGTGTCAAACACCGTATAAAATTGGCTCAGAAAATGAGCCATGGCGAGGGCGGCTTCCTACATTTAGCCGGTACAGCTTCTAACGCCTACCCGCCAGTGTCGAACACCGTATTGCTGAAGGGGGCTTCTTACCGACGGGTACCGCTTCTAACACCCTATCGGCCGGCTTTATGCCAAATCTCCGGCTAACATGTTTAGCCGTCGTTGTGAGGGTTTCTTATCAACGGGTAATGAACACCTCATGATCCAGCGAGGGCGGCTTCTTACCTTCAGGTACAGCTTCTAACGCCTATCCGCTAGTGTTTACGCTGTATTATTACCTCCGGGTATAGCTCGTAATGAGCCGGCCTTCTGGTGCAAAATTCAGCTAAGTAAATTGGTCGTGACTTATTACCTTTGGGTTCCGGTTGACATGGTTATCCGCGGACGGAAATTATGAAGTCTTTTTGGCCGACTTTTGACCCAAGAAGAGGCGACAGCCGGCGGAAATCATTAGCCCGAACGCGTAAAAGGAACATGGCATTTTGAAAGCCGGGATTTTTCTCAAGGAAACACAGCAAATGTCAAAAGACATGTATATTACAAATGCTCTATATAGAGCCCAGAAAGTGTGAACAAGTTTTAAGCCCTCTACTATGAGAGCCGTCTATTACAAAGGGGAGCAAAATTAACTCGCTTCCAGCTCATCCTGCTCCGGCTCTTCGGACGCTTGGATCTGAAGGTTATCCATGTTCCAGTTGCAGTCAGCTAGAGCAGCAAAATTCCCTTCCTCAAAGAAGGAAGACGTGTCAAGAGTACAAGCGAAGAGGTCCTTAATTCGGGCGGGTGTCAAGTCCTTCCATTCATAGAGGGGGCCACTAATCCTCTTCTAGTCAGCATCACAAGCCGCCTAATAAGTGTTCAGGTCGACCTCTTTTGCTAAGATGGAGGCTAGGTACCTGGAGTCCTGGGCACACCGGATGTAATCGACTTCTGTGAATTCTGAGCCGTCATCCCTCTTGGATGGGAAACCTTCCATCATGTCACCCGGAGTAAGCTCCGGCGCAAAGGCCAGAGCCCGGCTTATGCCTGCGATCGCCCCCTGGCGGGCGGCTGATTTCTTCAACTCGGCAATCTGTTTTGGCATTGTTGAGAAAAGCTCCAAGACCCCTTTGAGATTGGGAGGGATCTTGGCCTTATACTGGACAAATTTGATGGTGAACACTGCACCGCAGTAGAGCTGCTCCGCCAAGGTGTAGATATCCTTCAGAGGTAATAAGCTATCAGATGCCAGTTGACGGCTTCTAGGACCTGTATGAGTCGGAGATTTTCACGATAAGTCACCGAGTCAGATGTAATAACAGAAATTAAGGAAAACTTGTTAAAGAGCTCACCGAAGAGGGCGGCTGTCATCTTGGTGACGTGACGTTTCAGGGAGTGCAATTCGTCAGAGACGATCATCAACCGCTGGTCAGCATCATCCACCCGTTTGGTAAGCGTGGCCTTCTCAGATATGGCGGACTCTTTGAAAGCAGCAAACTCTGCCTTAACTTTAACCAGCTCTTCGGTTAAGAGCCGGCATCTCTCATCAGTGGCGCTCCGAGCAGCCTGTTGATCAGCCAAATTGGTCTTTAAGCTGACCATCTGTGAGCTGGCCTCAGTCAAGGATTCCTGCAAACGTTGCGAAGCAGAGTATAAGATGAACAAGTCTCAAACAGATTGCAAGCAAATATGCCTGACACTTGGGGGCTAATGTCTTCTGAGAAGCTCCGACTCAACTTTGAACAAGCTTGAGCCGGCCCTTGGGGGCTACTACCTAGCTCTTTTCAACATGTCTTCTGAGAAGGTCCGACTCAACTTTGAACAAGCTTGAGCCGGCCCTTGGGGGCTACTACCTAGCTCTTTTCAACCTATATTCTAAGGAGTCCCGACTCAAAGACAAGTTTGAGCCGGGCCTTGGGGGCTACTATCTAGCTCTTTAAAAACAATCTTCTCAGGAGTGCCGACTCAAAAGACAAAGTTTGAGCCGGGCCTTGGGGGCTACTAACGGCTTTTCTAGTCACCTTCTACAACATCAATTTTTCTATAAAGCGGCTAAGCAAGGCCTCGGTTCAATATGATTAAGCCGGCGCTTGGGGGCTACGTGGGAATATAAAGGAGGAAAAGAAGAATACCTCATATTTCCACTTCATGAGGTTAACCAGTTGGAGCTCCAGGTCCCGGCTGGTGGAAAGGCGGGTCATATAGCCAGCATGAAGCTCCTCAGCTGACATCTTCTTCTTGGGCTTCTTCAAGGGAGGAACATACTCTCTCTTCCAGAAATCAGAGTTGGCCTGGAAAAGCAAAACCAGTTAAAACGGCAATGAGTCAGAAAAGCATAAGTAAAAAGAGGGGAAGAGTCGCCTCACATCTGGAGCCGGATTGTTGGTGTTGAAAGCCGGCAGGCCAATGGCACTGCATGATCCAGAAGCTTCATGGACAAGGCTCCGGATGGCGATGGTGATGTCAGTTTCCATCGGCGTGGATCGACTGAAGCATAAGGAGCTATCATATTTGCCTTCGTACTCACACATGAGCCGGCTTCTATGGCTCAAGGGCATAATCCGCCAAGAAATCCAGTAGCGGATCAAGTCCAGTCCAGTTAAACCATTGGCCATGAGAGCCTTCATCTTGGCATGAGCCGGCTCGTATCTTGCGCGCTCTGAAACTCATAGCCTGCCAGGAATCTCTGATGTTGATGTGAGCCGGGAAGGACGGTAACCCGGCAATGGACGCTCATTCTTAGGAGAGGTGTCCTTGCAATAGAACCAAGTCTTGTTCCAGTCCTTGGGGTGACTTGGCATCTGCGTGGCTAGGAAGATGATGTCTCTACGCCATTGGATGGAGATGCCACCAAGCTCTAGACTCGGACCGGCTTTCACTTCAGTCTGCCGGTTGGCGTAAAAGAACTCTCGAAATAATCCCACGGACAGCCTGGCTTGCAGATAGGCTTCACCGAGCACTTCGAAATTGCATATGTTTGAGATGGAGTTGGGGGCCAAGTCTTGGGGATGAAGCTTGTAACAGTGGAGTACGTCACGAAAGAACTTCGAGCCGGGAGGCACGAATCCTCGCTCAATGTGGTCAGAAAAGACCACCACTTCGCCTTCCTGAGGAGTGGGCCGTGTCTCATCACCAGGGACCCGCCAGCCAATGACTTCCTTGGGAGGAAGAATACCCACATGAACAAAATCTGACAAAAAGTCCTCTGTGATGCAAGACCTGACCCAGTTGCACGAGTTGGAGGCGCGAGACATGTTGACAGCTTAAAGACTGAGCAAAGTAAAAGTATGGTGAGTCAGGGGAGAATAAGTACCTACGGCGGCTTACAAATTTAAAGGTTCTGCCATGGTCTGGCTGATGAGAGCCGGAGAACAGGTTTCGCAAACTGATGAGAGTCGGAGAGCCGGTCAACAAGGAAAGGGGAAAGAGGGAAATCGGCTAAGTCCTGGGAAAACAGGTTTCGCAAACTACCGCTACAATTACGGATCTACAAAATCAGGAAAAAAGGGTCTTATTCTCGACCTAGCGAAGAACAGATGAAGCAGAAGAAAGAAAACAGAACCGCAACGATCCGCACATTGCGCATAGCCGCCCCATACACGACGACGCGACAAGGATGCGCGTTAAAAGGCATCAACGGCGTCGGGAGTACACCGACGATGGTGCGGACAGAGTCCAAGCGGTGGCGGCGGAGCTTCCGAAAACCCTACTACGATGGCGATGGATCTAATGAGGAAGCTTGGACTTACCGATGATGGAGGGGCAGGCGCGAAAGAAAGGATGGAACGACACAGGTTGATGCAGCGGCCTGGTTGACGACAATGTGAAGATGGCGTCAGAGCAGAGTGCACTGGAGCAGGAGTGGACGCGTCGAGAGGAGGAAGATGGAAACGCAAGCGGGAAGAAGGAAATGACCATTCATAGCGGTCCTATTTAAAAGGGAAAAACGGCCAGGCACGAGAATCAAGGCAACATAAATCATCCAGCCGAGGCGGGCGCCTCGATTCTCGGGCTAACCATTTAATACGCGATTTTGTTGGTACGTCAGCGGATCTTTCTGGGAAAGGTCACGTGACGTCACGGCGGGTCATCACCAGGCGACTCATCAAGAAACGGAAGAAGAGGATGAAGTGAACAAGCTCAAATCAACCTGGGGCCTAATGTTGGGGATATAACCCCATGGTGAGACCCACCCTGGGAGGTTCCGGGTTAAATTGGACGGCTCATAAACAGCCCAAGAGTAAAGCCGTCATGGCAGGAAGGCCCAACAAGAGTAGTGGCTCGCTAGATGGGCCACGAAGTGACCCGGATGAGAAGACCCGGGCGTGTAGGCCGCCCGGGGATGGCTCGGACAGGATAGATGAGAGAAGATAGAGGTAGACTCGGACATGTAATGAGAGTCGGTCATGAACTTGTATGAACCGTGGTCTTGACCCCCTATATAAGGGCGAGACCCGGGGCGACTTAGACATCGGGTTATCGAGAACTAGGTCAAGCTTTAGCTCCCTTGTAATTGATACAACAAGCAATAACAAACACAAGCAGGATGTAGGCTGTTACCTCACCACGAGGGGTTGAACCTGGGTAAACGTGTCCTTCGACCCTTTGAGCATACCATGTTACCAATGGCCTCGAATCCAAGTTCGTTGACCCGGACATCTGTCGTGATAAATCCAAGACAGATAGGGTCGAATAAGCTACACCCGGAGGGTGGGAAGCCCCCTGGACGATCATGTTAACGGAGTCAACTTTTGGCTTGAGAGATGATCGATAGGGTCTGATAAGCTACACCCGGAGGGTGGGAAGCCCCCTGGACGATCATGTTGACGGAGTCAACTGTTTGGCTTGAGAGCCGACCGATAGGGTCTGATAAGCTACACCCGGAGGGTGGGAAGCCCCTGGACGATCATATTGACGGAGTCAACTGTTTGGCTTGAGAGCCGACTGATAGGGTCTGATAAACTACACCCGGAGGGTGGGAAGCCCCTTGGACGATCATGTTGATGGATTCTACTGTTTGGCTTGAGAGCCGACAGATAGGGTTTGATAATCTACACCCGGAGGGTGGGAAGCCCCCTGGACGATCATGTTGACAGAGTCAACTGTTTGGCTTGAGAGCCGACCGATTGGGTCTGATAAGCTACACCCGGAGGGTGGGAAGCCCCCTGGACGATCATGTTGACGGAGTCAACTATTTGGCTTGAGAGCCGACCGATTGGGTCTGATAAGCTACACCCGGAGGGTGGGAAGCCCCCTAGACGATCATGTTAATGGAGTCAACTGTTTGGCTTGAGAGCCGACCGATAGGGTCTGATAAGCTACACCCGGAGGGTGGGAATCCCCCTGGATGATCATGTTGACGAAGTCAACTGTTTGGCTTGAGAGCCAACCGATAGGGTCTGATTAGCTACACCCGGAGGGTGGGAAGCCCCCTGGACGATCATGTTAACGGAGTAACCTGTTTGGCTTGAGAGCCGATCGATAGGGCCTAATAAGTTACACCTGGAGGGTGGGAAGGCCCCTGGATGATCATGTTGACGGAGTCAACTATTTGGTTTGAGAGATGAACCGATAGTGTCTGATAAGCTACACCTGGAGGGTGGGAAGCCCCCTGGACGATCATGTTGACGGAGTCAACTATTTGGCTTAAGAGCCGACCGATAGGGTCTGATAAGCTACACCCGAAGGGTGGGAAGCCCCCTGGATGATCATGTTGACGGAGTCAACTGTTTTGCTTGAGAGCCAATCGATAGGTTCTGATAAGTTACACCCAGAGGGGGGAAGCCCCCTGGACGATTATGTTGATGGAGTCAACTATTTGGCTTGAAAGCCGACCAATAGGGTCTGATAAGCTACACCCAGAGGGTAGGAAGCCCCCTGGACGATCATGTTGACGGAGTCAACCTTTTGGCTTGAGAGCCGACCGATAGGGTCTGATAAGCTACACCCGAAGGGTGGGAAGCCCCCTAGACGATCTTGTCAATGATATCAACTTGTGCACCATCTTGTAAACCACCATCTTGTATGAAGAAACGACAGAAGCTCCAAGTGACTTTATGATGATCCAGTAAAATTCGGGCACCCATGTTTGAATGGTGGATCACGGCGGTTTGTCCTCTTGCGAAACTTTGCATCTTCCGCCAATAATGTAATAGTCCCTGGGATTGGGTTTTATCTTGCAAAGACCCGGGGTTCTCGTTGAAAAACGACAAAATGTGTCTCGCCATGTCTGTAGCCCCTGAGTCTTAAGTTTGACTCGAAGAGGCGGCTTGAGAATCTCCACTGGTAGTTGAGGTTGGTCATGGCGGGTTATAGTTGATCCCGTATGATTTGGTTCAATAATCCGGTCGATGGTTCGTCTCAGCTGGTTGTTGAAGTTAACCAAACTGTAGTGGCGGCAACTTGGGCGCCTATCTGTCGGGTGGCTCGTATAGATGAACACTGCACCAATACGTTGTAGATCACACTGCGGGCGTCGTCTTCCGCGTCCATCGGGCGGCTCGTACAGGCAAGCACTGCACCGATATGTTGATGTAGATCAAACTGTGGGCACTGTCTTGCACGCGTCCGTTGGGCGGCTCATATAGGTGAGTCTGGCACTATTAAACCAATATAGATTGGACCATCGGGCGGCGATTCAGAACCGTCCGTTGGGCGCTTTGTACTGGTGTATGCGACCACTGGCGTGTTGATGTAGATGTAGAAACCAGCCGCGACATTGTAAGCTGGTGCTGTTGTGAAAGACGCCATGGTGTTGTAAGCCGGCACGGATGGCGAGAGAAGTCCACGATGTTGTAAGCCGGCACGGTGGCGAGAGACAGTCACAGCATTGTAAGCTGACGTGGATGGCGATTCGGCCATGGCATTGTTGGTGAAAACCATACCGCGGATTCAGTGGCTTGCCGCGCCCAATGGGTGGCTCCTACTGGCGGGTGAGCGCGCACAGTACCGGCAAGTTGGTGTAGACCGTCCACAGGGGCAACGACTCACGCGCGTCTAGCAAGCAACACGCCTCTGATGAGCACAAGTACAGAACGATATTGTCGTGTTCTCCATCTCTACGGTGCAATGCCACTTGAATAACTGTCCTGGCATTTTCCCGAGACGTCGGGGCAGTCATCTACGTCGCTGGTGAGGCGGCATAGGCCACAACAGTTTAGAGACAAACGGCAGATGCAAGGGCGCAGATGTAACCATGGGGGTGGCGCATCATGGCCCCTTTGTTCTTGTCTCATCCATCAGTGAGAGATGGCCACAACGTTCTTGGTGAAAACCATGTCGCTGCTACGGCGGTTTGCCGCACTCATTAGGCGGCTCATACTGGTGCGTGAGCCGCGAATGTGGCAGCTCACCGCGTCTCTTGGGGTCTCATACTGGTGGGTGAGCGCGCACGGTACCAACGTGTTTGATGTAGACCGAGCCGCGATAGCAATGACCCACGCGCATCCATACGACCCAGACGAAAAATCGGTATAGAACATGCGCTCCACCTCCATGGTATAATACCACTTGAATAATCGTCCTGTGTAAAAAACAAGGCAAAGTAATTGTCCTCGGGCAAATAATATGTAATTAAAAATAGATTGGATGGATATCACCTGGTATTTTTGTCAGATGAATGCGGATGCCCGCTCTGGATAATAATGGATGTAGTCACATGACCTCCTAAATGCACTTTGAAAAAAAAGTAGAACCACCCATGCGGCCTCAGTTTTTTTTCTTCCCAACCGGCTCCCCACGTCCTTATCCACCACCTCACACTTCTCCTTACCCTGCGATGGGTGGTGGGAGTGGAGGCCGTGGCGTCGGGGTGGACCCGGCTCAGGGTGCCAGCGGGCGAGGCGAAGGCGGTTGGTCAGCGCGGCGGTTCGACGCGGGCGGCGCACGGGTGCAGCGACCCAGCATGAGGAAATAGGCGCGTGTGCGCATGGGCGAGGCGGGTAGCCAGAGGCATGGAGCGGGGTCGGCTGGCAGTGCGGGTGCCACAGGCATGGCGGAGCCCGCCGGTGGTGTGCGGCGGATGGAGTAGAGACCACGGCGGGTCATGGACGGCGGCTCGCGCAGGCGCACAGTAGCTAGCGGAGCATAGCCGCAATGGGGTGGAGCCGGCGGTGGCTTGGCCATGGCGACGAATCGGCCATGGCGACGGCGAGACGCGTTCGCGGCGGCTCAGCGCGAAGCAAGGCGATGGTCGGGCCGGCCAGGGCGCAGCGCGCGAGGCGGCTGGGCGGCAGCGTGGTGAGGCGCAGCAGAAACACTGACGGGTTGGCTTAGCACCGTTGCTGCGTTGTGGTGGAGGCGAGGTGCAGCGCAGTGGACGGGATGGTTCATCGCGTGCCGGCGAGCTGGAAAAGAGCCGGCGACCGGCGGGTGCGGCCGGTAGGAGGCTCGATGGACAACCGCCAGCGGTGGAGCAAACGGCATGTGTAGCAGGCGGCTTAATACGCGAGGGCAGCGGCAGCGGCTCGGCATGGAGTCGGAGGAGCGAGGCGACGGCGGGCCGGCGACTCAGGCGAGGCTGGCCGGCAACTCAGGCGAGGCTGGCCGGTGACTCAGGTGCGGAGCCGGAGGAGCGAGGCGACGGCGAGACAGGGCCGGCTCGGATATGGCCGCAGTGTCAGGCGACCGAGTGGAGCCTCCGGCTCGGTGCGAGGCTCGGTGGGTCAACGAGGCGGGTCGACGGAGTAGTCTGAGCCCGTAGACAATCCGCTCCCTGGTCGTGGCCCTCTTTTGGCTCATTGTTGCCGATCTTGACAGAGCTAAGTGGTGGCGCTAATCTAATTCTGACACCAAATTTGCCGGAGGCGGCTATGCTTCTAATTTCTTTTACTCTCTAACCAAGCGTGAGACGATGTAGTCTCCATTGTTGATCAAAGTTGAACCCGTAAAATCTCAATCCACGCTCATGTAGATCCTTTGAGCCATATTTTCTTCATCCATACTGATTGCCAGCTTCTCAATCCGTGAAGAGCTTCGTCCAAGAACACAACATCACTGTGCGCTTGCCCCATGGTGGGCGCCAACTGTCATGGATTTGTCACGGCAGATGTCCGGGTGAACGGACTTAGGTTCGGGGTAGAAACACAACTATGTGGCGTCTTCAAGGGGTTGATCGGAACCGAGAGATGCAGAGTTTACCCAGGTTCGGCGCCTCCGATGGAGGTAAAAGCCTACGTCCCGCTTGTCTGGTATTGATGATGATGAAGATCTCTCGGTTACAAGGGTGATGTTTGCTACCTCTAATTATGAGAGTCTCTAATCTCATGTCTATCAAAGACCTGTCTATTGAGACGTCTCAAAACTTGTCCCTCTCGGGGTGACCTGCCCCTCCTTATATAAGCTGATGGGGCGACTTACATGTAGAGTCTAAGTCGGATTGAGACAACTTATTATGACTTCCCATCATGGGCCTCTCTTCATGGGCTTCTGATTCACCGGGCGGCTTACACCGGGCGGCTTACACAAGGCGGCTTACAATGGAGACTCAGCTTCAGGGACTTACAACTAGAGAGTCCTCTGGGGACTTACAAACGGTGAGTCATCCGGGGACTTACAACTGGAGAGTCATCCAGGGACTCACAACCGGAGAGTCATCCAGGGACTCACAACCGGTGGGTCATCCGGGGACTTACAACCGGTGGGTCATCCGGGGGTCATCCGGGGACTTACAACCGGTTGGTCATCCGGGGGTCATCCGTGGACTTACAACCGGAGAATCATCTTCTGGCCGGGTCATAACTATCTCCCGGGTCATACCGCGGGGTATATCCCCGAGACCTCCCCTCTGGCAAAAGGGTTCACACCTTATGTAACTCATACTACCCACAAGACAAGAGCTCCCGAGCACTGAGACGTAGGGCTGTTACCTCCACGAGAGGGGCCTGAACTCATACATCTGTGTGTACACCCTCGCCGTAGCTAGGACTCTGCCCTCTCCTTCGTACCCCTATCTTCTACTGTCAGACTCATTCGCACGACGGTTGGCGCCCATCGTGGGGCAGGCGTCTAAGCGACTTCCGGCGAGGTTGCATTTCCCCCCTTCATCATGTCTTCCAGCGATGGTTTGTTCTTTGGCCACGAGATCCATCTTGGAGCGCTCCCCTTCATTGCCGACGATTCAGCATGGCTCCAGGAAGCGCCTCTCGATGTTGAGGCACTCCCGATTTGCGGGGCGGTGCACTTTAGGACGATCTCCTGCGGTGTTCTTCTGCGGTAGTCGTCGACTCCGTACTCTACGACCCTCCCCGCCGCAAGTGATCCAGTCACTCACGGCTCCAGCGCTGGGTGAGGCATGCGATGGTCGTCAAATTTTGTCTCTGCGACAATCAAGCCCCCGAGTCACTTCACGGCGTGTTCCACTCGGAGTCAGATCAGCCTGGTGTTCCCTCCGATTGTGAGAGATGTGATCCCACAGCAGAGGTCCTTATAGCTGGTTCACATCGGAGCCCACCGCTTGGCTTCGACCGCGGCAGGCGAGAGGCTAGTGGGGCGTCAAATGAACAGCCGCACCAAGATGAGGAGGTCATCCATATGCCCATCATTGGTGCACAGCTAGGGACGAGGCCTTAGAGGCCACCCGTATTCGGCTCGAAGAGCTTTAGAGGGAACTCGACGAGCGTGCTCGCCAGTGTCCACCACCTCCCAGTCGACGTGAGCGACAGCTGTTTCTGAGTGGTTCCCAGAACAACATTGAGGTATACCACACTCTAGTTTTAAATGTTGCAGCAGCAGCAAGGATAGCAGATTCCATTTGGCTGTCACGTTCAGAGGCTGGCAGAGGTTTATTGCAGATCAGAGCCTTGCTTGATGCAGGGTAGCACCAAAACTCAGTTGTTTCATAGTTGCGTGATAGAATACACAGTAATTCGCCAAGAGCAGAGACTGTTCAGTCGGTACATAGTCCTGGTTCGCCTCTGCATCACAGGGGCGACGGTTTTTGTGAGGATCAGTATGGGGATTAGGGGTGAGATCAGTTTCACCGTGATGACCATCGTTGAGTGCCCACTCCTCCACGGAGTGGTCCGTATGTGCCCCGACACCAGGACGATATGTTCCCATTTGGTGAGGAGCGGAATCCAAGGTTTGATGCAAAAGACGTCCTCACTCAGAGGCGAATCAACAGAGGCAGAGTAAACAGAGATGGTTTCGACGAAGATTACCCAAGTGGCAGGAGTGCTGTTATTTCTGGTCCCGAGTGCTTTAGCAGAGCCATTCGTTCTGTAGAGATCCCCCCCCCAACTTCAGGTTGGCAGCTCGGATCGGCAAGTTTTCTGGCAAGTCAAAGTCGGAAACATGGTTAGATGATTACCGAGTGGCTGTTCAAATTGGTGGTGGCAATGAAAACATTGCAATGAAGAATTTGTCCTTGATGTTAGATGGTTCAGCCGGGGTATGGCTAAATCGTTTGGCTCCTTCTAGAATCCACTGCTAGGAGGATCTTGCCTGAGTTTCATCAGAACGTTCGAGGTCACCTGCAAGCGTCCTACCGGTTTGATTGATTTGCAACATTGTCTTCAGAAGCCCAATGAGTCATTGAGAGATTACATTGAGTGCTGGTCCACTTTGCATCATACAATGGAGAATGTTTCTAAACATCAGGCTATTTGTGCTATCAAGGCCAGAGTGAAGTACAGAGAGCTTTACCTGAAGTTTGGGCGAATAGGTGATATTTCACTAAGCAAGATGATGGAAATCGCCACTCGATACACCAATGGAGAAGAGGAAGACCGCCTCCACAAGGGCAAAGGAAAAGCAGTTGACAATGATGCCAGCGGTAATTCCAGTCGGAAGCAGAAGCGGAAGGATGATGTCCCTATTCAAGAAGAGGTTGCTGCTCTGGCGGCACAAGGCAAAAATAAGAGGAAGTACAAGGGACAGTTCAACCCCAACAAAGGAAAGAATCAGTCCGGAACTAATGTTATGGATTTACCATGTGCGATCCACACGAGGAAAGATGAGGAAGGCAATCTAATATTGCCCATGCGTACCACTCGATAGTGCCTTCTGCTGATCCAGCAGTTCAAGGAAGGCCAGTCGAGTGAGAAAACTCCTAATAAAGAGGATGATGAGGACAAAGAAACTTTTCCCGATGTCAATGCCACTCTGATGAATTTTGCTGATGTTGAAAGCAAGAGTCGATTGAAGGTTATAAACAGAGAAGTCAACATGGTTGTGCCTACCACCCCCATGTACCTCAAGTGGTCTCAGACTGCCATCACATTTGATCGGTCAGATCATCCTGCTCATGTCGCCACACCCGGTCGGCAGGCTTTGGTAGTAGATCCCATTGTGGGAGGCACTCGACTCTCCAAGGTCCTCATGGACGGAGGGAGTGGACTCCACATTCTGTATGCAGATACCCTTAAGCGGATGGGCATTCTGATGTCCCGACTCGGGGACAAAAACATGCAGTTTCACGGAGTTATCCCTGGGAAGAAGGCCAAGTCACTTGGCCAGATTGCATTGGATGTGGTGTTCGAGACAGATAATGTTTTTCCTAAAGAGAAATTGACGTTTCAAGTCGGGGAATTCTAGGGTGCATGCCATGCCATCCTTGGTCGACCAGCTTATGCCCATTTCATGGTTCGTCCATGTTACGTGTATCTCAAACTGAAGATGCCTGGACCCAAGGATGTGATCACAGTCACTGGCAATCGATAGAGGGCTGAGGGCTGCCTCCAGTAGGGCTCCAAAATTACTGATCATCAGATTGCTATGGTCAAGCTGGAAGAGTACAAGAAGAGCGACAACCCTGCTGATTTGCTGCGTGCTAAGAAGCCTGCTTCAGAGTCAACTTTTCAGTCAGCATGGGAAGTGAAAAAGGTGCACATTCACCCGACAGATCATACAGCTACCCAATCAACATATCTTTGACACTTGACGGTAAATAGGAAGTCGAGCTCATCCAGTTCCTTCGTGAGAACTGGGACATCTTTGCATGGAAGCCAGCTGACATGTCGGGGGTTCCTAGGGAACTGGCTGAGCACTAACTGAGAGTTGATCCGAAGGCCAAGCCGGTGAAAGAACTTGCTTCAGTCGGCAGCAAAGAAGCGGAAAGCAATCAGCAAAGAGGTGGCTCGTCTCTTGGCAGCTAAGTTCATTTGAGAGATTTACCACTCTGAGTGGCTCTTGAATGTCATCATGGCCCCCAAGAAGGACAAGTCACTCCGCATGTCTATTGACTTCAAGCATATCAATCGGGTCTTCCCGAAAGATCATTTCCCGCTCCCTCTTATCGATCACATTGCTGACTCGACTGTGGGGTGTGAGCGTTTATCGTTTCTAGATGCATACTGCGGTTACCATCAGATCCGTCTGTTTGGTCCGGATGAAATAAAAACAGCCTTCATCACCCTGTTCGGGTGTTTCTGCTTTATTACCATGCCTTTTGGTTTGAAGAATGCTGGCGCTACTTTCATGCGCATGATTCAGAAGTGCTTACTCAACCAGATCCCTTGGAATGTTGAAGCTTACATGGATGATATTGTCGTCAAGTCCCGCAAAGGTTCCGACCTGCTGGCTGACTTGGCCGAGACATTCGCCAGTCTGAGGAAGTATGATATCAAGCTGAATCCGGCTAAGTGTACTTTTGGTGTTCCTGGCAGAAAGTTACTCAGTTTTCTCATTTCCGAAGGAGGAATCGACGTCAATCCTAAGAAAATCAGCGCCATTACCCAAATGAAAAGCCCCGTGCGAGTGCAAGATGTTCAGAAGCTCACAGGTTACTTCCAGCGTTGAGTCGATTCATTTCTCGTCTCGGTGAGAAGGCATTGCCTTTATACTGAGTGATGAAGAAGTTTGACACGTTTGAGTGGACTCCGGAAGCTGAATAAGCATTTGTCAAGCTCAAAGCCCTACTTTCCACCCAGGCGGTGCTTGTTGCTCCGCACAGCAAAGAGCCTTTGGTCCCGTACATTGCGGCCACTAATGAGGTCATCAATATAGTTCTGACTGTCGATCCAGAAGAGGAAGGCAAGGCCTACAAGGTCCAACGTCCACTCTACTACATTTCTGAAGTGTTGACTCCTTCGAAGCAGAGGTACCCGCATTACCAGAAGCTTGTCTATGGTATCTATCTGTCAGCGAAGAAGGTGGCACACTACTTTCAGGATCACTCAATTTCACTCGTCAATGATGCTCCATTGTCTGAGATCCTCAACAACAGAGATGCGAATGGTTGAGTGGCTAAATGGATGATTGAGCTTCTATACTTTGACATGAAGTTCGAAGCTAAAAAGGCGATCAAGTCTCGGGCACTTGCTGATTTCTTGGTCGAGTGGGTGGAACAGCAGTAGCCATTCCAGGTTAACTCGGCGCACTGGACCATGTTCTTTGATGGCTCAAAAATGCTGAACGGGTCCAGTGCTGGCATTGTTTTGGTATCCCCAAAAGCCGACAAACTCAGTTATGTCCTGTAGATTCACTTTGATTCCTCCAACAACGAAGCAGAATATGAAGGACTCTTGTATGGGTTGCCCATGGCCATTTCACTCGTCGTGAAGCGCCTGATGGTTTATGGCGACTCTGATTTGGTGGTCAATCAAGTGATGAAAGAGTGGGATGTTCGGAACCCCGCTATGGCTGGATATTGTAATGCTGTTAGAAAACTTGAGAAAAGGTTTGAAGGTTTCGAACTGCAACATGTTCCCCGAGTGAAGAATCAAACAGCAATTGAGCCGGCAAAGATTGGATCCACTCGAAGACCTGTCCCTAGCAATGTATTCTTATAGCATCTTCATACTCCTTCAGTGCAGGAAGATCCCTTCACTGAAGAGCCCCAGAAGCTATGAGCGCCTCTATCCGACTGAGGTTGATGTCCTTGCGTTTATTGATCTGGTCATGGAGGTTCTGGTCATCATTCCCAATAGGACAGTGCCCTACATTGCATATATTTTGAGGCAAGAACTCCCCGAGAATGAGGTTGAAGCCCGACAGATTGTGCGCAGATCCAAAGCTTTTACTATGATGGATGATCAACTTTATAGAGAAAGCACAATGGGCGTGACTCAATGATGCATTTCTCCAGAAGAAGGCCGAATGATTCTAGAGAAAATTCACTCGAGGACCTGTGGCCACCATGCGTCCTCTAGGACGATTGTCGCCAAAGCGTACCCGCGTGCTAATGAGATGGCCAAAGACATTTTTGATCACTATGAAGGATGCAAGGTCTACTCAAACTTGTCACACAGGCCTGTGTCTACCCTCAAGACTATACCACTCGTCTGGCCATTTGTTTTCTGGGGTTTGGATATGGTTGGTCCCTTTTGGACAGGACAGAGTGGATTTACTCATTTGCTTGTTGCGGTCGACAAGTTCATGAAGTGGATTGGGGCCAAACCTATCAAGAAGTTAAACTCCCGCACTGCGATCTCATTAATGAGAGAGATTATCTACTGGTATGGAGTCCCTCACAGTATCATCACAGATAATGGCTCTAACTTCGACTCGGAAGAATTCAGACACTTTTGCTTCTCCCAAGGCATTCGGGTGGATTATGCATCCGTTGCACAGCCTCAAACCAATGGTCAAGCTGAGTGAGCCAATGGCCTCATCCTTCAAGGGATGAAGCCTCGACTCAAGCGTGACCTAGATCATGTAGCTAGAGCTTGGGTTACTGAATTACCATCTGTGTCGTGGGGCCTAAGGACGACTCCAAATCGGTCGACTGGACGAACTCCTTTCTTCTTGGTGTATGGAGCCAAAGCTGTTTTGCCGAGTGACCTGCTTCATAATTCCCCTCGAGTGAAACTCTACTCCAAAGCTGAAGCTGAGCAGGCAAGACAAGATGGCATAGATCTCCTAGAAGAGGAATGTGAGATGGCTTTGATTTGGATGACTGCATACCAGCAAGATCTGCGATGCTTCCATCCGAAGCATGTTAAGAGTCGGTCGTTTCATAAAGGTGATTTGGTGCTCCGGGTATATCAACAGCGACCTCACAAACAAGCCGCAACGTGGGAGGGACCTTTCGTCATCACTAAGGTGTTGAACAACGAAGCCTATCACCTCTACAACCTCAAGAAGAAGATTGATGAGCCGCGAGCCTAGAATGGAGATCTGCTCTGGCGTTTCTATACCTAAAAATAGTGTTGTGTTGATGTAATAAAAGTATTTCAGACAACGCCATTTAGGCAAGTATGACTTCCGTAGTATTTTGTTTATTCTGATCGCACAATTTCACATTTGGGAACACTCCGAGTGACGAGCAATCCTCGCACTCGGGGGCTTAGCTGCGAACATGCTTTCGCCGAAGTTAAAAACCCTACCGAGTGGATAGCGGTCCATTCACTCAGATACTTAGCTATGAAACAGTCTTCGTCTAAGTTCAGAACTACTCCGAGTGACGAGCAATCCTCGCACTCGGGGGCTTAGCTGCAAACACACTTTCGCCTAAGTTAAAAACCCTACCGAGTGGATAGCAGGCCATTCACTCGGAGACTTAGCTACGAACCAGTCTTTGTCTAAGTTCAAAACTAATCTAAGTGATGAGCAATCCTCGCACTCGGGGGCTTAGCTGCCAACACGCTTTCGCTTAAGTTAAAAACCCTACTGAGTGGATAGTAGACCATTCACTCGGAGACTTAGCTATGAAGCACTCTTCGTGTAAGTTCAAAACTACTCCAAGTGATAAGCAATCCTCGCACTCGGGGGCTTAGCTGTGAACACGCTTTCACTTAAGTTAAAAACCCTTCTGAGTGGATAAAACTCTGTTCGCTCGGAAACTTAGCTACGAACCAGTCTTCGTCTAAGCTCAAAACTTCTCCGACTGTTTTGCGATCCTCACACTTGGGGACTTAGCTACGAACCAGATTTCGCCTAAGTTAAATAACCTTTCCGGATGGATAACATTCTATTCACTCAGAAACTTAGCTACGAACCAGTCTTCGTCTAAGTTCAAAACTCCTCCAAGTGTCGAGCGATCCTCACACTTGGGGACTTATCTGCGAACTAGCTTTCGCCTAAGTTAAAAAATCCTTCTGATTGTATAACATCATATTCACTTAGAAACTTAGCCGTGAATCAGTCTTCGTCTAAGTTCAAAAACTACTCCGAGCGGTGAGTATTCTCGTCACTCGGGGATGTAGCTGCGAACTAGCTTTTGCCTAAGTTAAAAACTCTATCCAAGTGATGAATATACTTCTCACTCAGGGACTCGGCAAAACAAATTCAGTCAAACAAATGATTGAAAGCGAAATGTAGATAAATCCAAAGGTTTCAGCACGAATTAAAGTTATCGCGCAAGCAAAGGTACTCAGGCTTAAGGCCTGAATAAAGTTTTACGGCCATTACATTTCCACTTGGCATTCCGAGGCGAATAAAGTTTTCACTGCATATGAAGTTTTTAAGCATCTGACAAACTTTCTAGCTCGACAAAGGTGTCCAAATCGATACCGTCTGCGATCCGAGTGGCTGCATCGATGAAGGTCTCCATGAAGTCTTCAAACTGAAGTTTCTTCATGTTAATCACTCAGAGGTCCTTTAACTTGTCCTCTCTCGCCTCCTTGCAATGGACTCTAACGAGCGAGAGCGCCACATCGGCTCTGCTGCGAGCAGCTGATTTCTTCCAAGCTTGCATTCGACTAGGGATCTCATGGAGGCGAGTCATCATGGATGCAAGGTCAGTCTAGAGGGTGTCTTCATGCCATGGTTCCTTTTCAATCTTCTCCAACGCAGCCTTCAGTCGAATGATGTATGCTTGAACACCCTGGATACGGACGTTGAGATGGAACATGTTCATGGACATAGCATCTCCAACAGGCGATTTAGTGGGATCCAGATTGGGCTCAATCTCTTCGGACTCTTTTTTGAAGTCCTCGTAGAATTATATATGGAGGAAAGAATAGAAAGATGGTTACATTACTAGCCTATGGGAATTAAGGAAATTCACTCGACAAGGGAAGTTACCGTCGAGCATGATGAACATCTTCTTCTGAAATCTCCCACGTGCTTCTCCAGACCATGTCTTCTCCTGATCGGCTGTTCAGTCTTCTTGATCAAGTCGGCCTTCTCCTGCTTCAGTTTCTAGTTCTCCTACTCCAATTTCTTGGCCTCAGCAAGCTTCTTCTCGGCGGCTTCGGTTTTATCCTTCACCGCCTTTTGAGCATCAACGAGTGCCTTGTCCTTGTCCTCCAGCAATTTCTTCATGGTATCTAAAGAAACAACATTGTTGAGATGCGCTTGGAGTCGACGATTCTCATCGCACATGTCTGTTCGAGTGAGATCACTCAGTTCAAAGTATGGAAGGTGAAACTAAGAGTGCATTGGGTCGACAAAGATTACCTCCTAGGGTCTTCAACTCAGTCTGCACACGTTCCAGGTTGTTCTTAGAGACCTCCACATCCAATTGCAGCTGGTTCCTTTCCTTCTCCAAGTCCTTGTACAGGGTGCCAAGTTCGCAAGCTCTCTGAAATCAACAAAAAAACAGTTCAAACGACATGAAAATTTCTCCACTCCCGAGTGGGAAGGATCAAGAACAGTCGACTGGATGGCTGCCCGCCACCCCACCCACACTCCTGAAATAGCGTCATATCATGGTTGATGGAAATTATGTCCATGAAACTAGCGTCATATCATGGTTGATGGAAACTATGTCCATGAAACTTGCGTCATATCATGGTTGATGGAAATGATATCCATGAAACCTGCAAGGTAGCTTCGGAGTGGTAACACTAAAGCAAAGAGTTCACTCGACACGATGAGTGGCGAGCATACTCCACATACGAAAAAGGACCCTGGGTTCAAGTTCTTAAGACTAATGCTCATCGTCAACGATCAACAGTTGTCTCGGGGACTACACCCAATGGGTGCACTCAGCGTGCCCCCACCGTTTCCGAAATCACTCGACAAGGTCTGTCCTGTCTGGACATAAAAGGGTCTCTATCAGACCCCGCCGATGCAAGCACTCAACAACGGTCTCGGGGACTACACCCAGTGGGTGCACTCAACGTGCCCCCATTGGATCAAATAAAACTTGATCTGTCGAGTGGCAAGAAAATAAAAAAAATGTGCACAAGCATATGAGTATTGTCTCTATTAAGACCCCCGCCAGTGCAAGCACTCGGCGGTGGTCTCGGGGACTACACCCAGTGGGTGCACTCAGCGTGCCCTAACCGGACCTTCTATCACTCGATCTATCGAGCGGTTACCAAAAATATTCTAAGACTCCTGCCAATGTCATCACCATTCAACAGTAGTCTCGGGGACTACACCCAGTGGGTGCACTCATCGTGCCCCCACTGGACCGAAACCCACTCAACTAAGACTTGATCTATTCGAGAGGAGAATGTACAAGTATTCTACAAAACAAAAACACCCACTGGGTGTACAATCAAGAAAGATAAGAATTCAACTAGAAATGCACTTACAATCGCACTTTCTCGAACGTTGGTGGGAAGCGCCATGCTGGCATCATAAGCTAGCTTGCTGGCTTCGTACGATTCCTTTGTGCGCAGCGTCATCTGCTCCGCTTGGATCATGACCTCCTTGGCAACTCCAGTTTGGTCTTCCAGGACGTGGTGCAGAGGAAAGACAGCCGTCGGCTGAATTGATGTTGTGGATGGAGTAGTTGAGGTGGCATGGAGTTGTCGGATTGGTGTCGAGGCCACAATGGTTGAAGCAGCTGGTGGGGCACTCGACAACGGAGCCACGAGCTCGGTTCTAGCTCGGGACAAATCACCTATCCCTTGGGATGACGCAGCAGTCGACCTTTGAGGCGTTTGTGCTGATGACGTTCTTCGGGCGCGTACGCACGGGGTGCCTGTGGTCACACCTTCACCCCCCATACCCCGAGGTGGCTCTTCATTGTCCTCCAGTTGAATGATTTCTACAAACTCCAATCGACATCATTAGATTATTCAATCGACAAATCATTTTCAAGAAACATAGCAGAGTGAAGATTTGTTATACCTCGTTGGGAAGTGGCAGCGTCGGCAGTATCCACATCCATTTTCTCCTCTCCATCTCGTGGAGGCTACGTTACTGAGGTAGCGGCTCTGGTAGACCAAATTCCACTCGGTTAGCAAGAATTTGACGTCCTATACAACAGCGAAGGAAGAAAACAAACACTTACGTTGAGACAATGGGTACAACAATTTTCATGCAGGGCAGAGCTTTCCGAGGCTTCGGCGCATCAGACTTGGGCTGCTTTGTGGCCTGTTCACTCGACTCAACTATCGAGGGTCAGCCCGCTTCAAGTTCTTGTCACTCGACACTAAAGTCCTATTTGAGGTAGTCATGGGATCCTGACGTTGCTTGGAGCGATGCTCAATGCATGGAGGAGACTCGACTTCTTCGTCCTCGTCCGAGCCATCGTAGTCATCCTCACTATCGTCGGCGTAATCAAAATCCATGCTGCCACCCTCGCTCTCCCCTCCGTCTTCAGGCTGATTCCCGTTTCTTACGGGCAGGTACATGTTCGTCCACTCCTACAAGATTCAAACAACAAAGTCAGTCGACCGATGCTTCAGCCACTCGACAGAATAGTACGGGAGTCAACAAAGATATAATTTACTAGATTCTTTGGTGGATTCTCAGCAGAGTAAGGCTTGATCCTCTTAGCTCCCAGCGGATGATCGCAGGCTCCAGTGATGCTCCAAAGCCATTGCTCGATAGTTTTGTCTGGGACTTCCTCTGGGTGCGTCCGAGTCGTATCCTCAGGGCCTGAGTAATGCCACATAACATGGTCCCTTGCTTGGATGGGCTGGATCCGTTGACTGGGGAATGTCTCTAGAAGGTCCATGCTAGTAACTCCGCCATGGACAATGGCCACTATGGCTTCCACTAAGATCCCCACTTGGACTTTATCGCCTTCTAACACTAACAAAGATTTGGGAACGGTGGGTCGATCTAACATGAAGGAGAATGACCAGTCGACATGTTGGGAGATGATACATCTTTGTAGTAGAACCAAGTCGACTGCCAACCCCTAACAGGTTCTGTAAAGGTCATGGATGGAAAGGTGCTCCTAGCCCTCTTTTGGATTCCCAAGCCACCACACATCTGGATGACATGGGTCTTATCATCCTCAGGGTTGGCCTTTTTGACCGACTGAGATCTGATGGTGCAAATATGCTTGAACAAGCCCCAATGGGGAGGACAACCCAAGAAACACTCACACATGGTGATGAAAGCAGAGAGATAAGAAATGACATTCGGCGGAAAATGATGGAGTTGGGCTCCGAAGAAATTCAAAAACCCTAGGACAAAAGGATGGGGGGCATGGAGAAACCTCGCTCGATGTGGGTGAGGAGAAGGACCCGCTCCCCCTCGCGCGGCTCCGTCTCGATCTCCCCCTCCGACAGCCTCCACGAGCCTTCCGCCACAAGTATCGTCGACGACCAGGTTCTCGATGTCCTCCGCCATGACCATTGACGGGAGGAAATCCCCTGGATCCACCCCACCGGCACGATGAACCGCGCGCTAGATGGCTTCTTGGCCTTGCCCTTCCCGAACCCCTAGCATGCTCGAGCTTTTCGGTCTTGCCCTTCGTCATTGTGGTGGCAGTGGTCGTCGAGGCAGAGCTAAGCAGTGCGCTTGGAGTAG
Source organism: Hordeum marinum (assembly GCA_022496015.1). Taxonomy (NCBI): domain Eukaryota; kingdom Viridiplantae; phylum Streptophyta; class Magnoliopsida; order Poales; family Poaceae; genus Hordeum; species Hordeum marinum. Next base: position 410,716,742 of record CM039678.1, on the reverse strand, counting down.
AGGAAACATAGTAAGAGAGGAGATTTGGGGGCAGAATACTGTGCAGACCACAGTGCGGCGGGATCTTATACTCGGTCGAGTGTCTCACTGACTTGTGGGCCTAATAGATCTCCACGTATCTCAACCACAGACATCGCGCAGTATGCAGTGAAATGGGCAGTGCATAAATCGAGGCATTGTGCTCCCACTTGCATCAGTCGTGGTGTCATCTTCGCAAGGCGTGCGCCTCCCAAAGTTTCGAATCCCACGAAATCGTGACCTGACAGAGTGATCCGTCACGTTTGAAAATCCCCACAAGTCATTCAGAATATATTTCATGCTTAGAATTCATTTGTACATTATCGTGGCAGAATCGATCCGGGTGAATGACAAAGATTTCAATCGATGCAGATTTTGTTGACGCCCTAAAGTACATTCGGAAATTTGGTGCCTTGTCAGAACTGGCATCGATTCCCTTTCTCACTCGAACCCCGATCCATTCGAGGGCTAATGACGAGAATATATACCTAGGGTAGGGTCCTAGGCCTAACCTATGTACCCTACCTAAGGACACTATATTTGAGGACTTGAAGATTACAAGAGAGAGTCTCACTGGATTCACCATGGTGCTCAAATCACTTGACGGTTAATCCACTCGGAAGCTTCTCCTTCCACTCGACAGTCACTTGTCGCTCGAAAGACCTTGCTTCCAGTCAAGGCCAGAAGACCAGAAGCCACCCCAGGGAGGCCAATAGGAAGGCGTTAGGCCAGTCGTCATTAATAGCAATTATGATGTGCATTACTAGTAACACTCGTCTTTATTCCAATGATCGAACCCATGGATGCGTGGCACTTATGAGGGGTAGTGTACTCTATATAAGCCACCCCTCCCCTCTGGCACAAGGGTTCACACCTTTTACTCCGAGTTTACCTTGATCATAAGAGATTGCAGGCTCACCAATTCCTTGAGGTAACTGAGTCTTCCCATGATATTCATTATAACTTAGTATTTAGTAAGGAGACACATGGTGTTATTCCATTGCCTTCACCTACTTTATTTGATCCTATTACCAGGAACGGATACATGATTATGTCAGATGACATTATAGCTTACCAGTACAACCTAGCAGGTGCTAAGGAGGAGCCCCAGTGGTGGGATGCTTAGGTGCCACCGCTACCTCACTACGACTTGGGACCGGACGGCTACTACAGATGGTGATTACCAAGCTAGGCCAAAGGCCTAATCTTGGGGAGTAAGTATTTCCACTGATAATATATTCATGTTCACACATTTCATTCCAGTTGTCGGTGTTCACACTTTTTCATTGTATTATCCATGCTTGATTTGTTTTCTCTCTTTACACTTGAGTGTTTGAAAAACTTTGAGAAAACCCAAAAATATTTCCTACTTCTTTTGAGCTTTTATTTCTAGCCTAGTTTAATTGTAGCATCAAAAGAAAAATCAAAAATATTTCTCGCTTCTTCTTTTACTTGTTGGGAGCTTTCAAGTGTAAATAGTTTTCTCGTTTTTCTTTAAACTACTTGTTGCATGAAAAACTAAAAACTCCAAAAACAGCTCAGTGTATTTCTCTGAAATTCCTTCCATTTTACTTGTGTCATACCGAGGAGAAGAACACGATGAAATGGTTGAGTGGTTCTCATCTGCATTATTCTTTAAATAACAAAGAGCCCATGTTACTTTGTCTTCTCGTGTTGAATAAAATGTTTGGAGATTCCAGCTTAGTCCACAACACTCTTACGCTATTATTATGTTCTTATCGTTCGGTCGTGCAAGTTAAAGGCAATGATGACGGCATTTGATGAATTGGTTGTGGCAGAGAAAAGTGGGTATGAACTCAACTTGTTTTTGTATTTGTAAATATGTTTAACCTAGAATCCCTTGATTCAGCTCATTATGATAAAAAAATGTTTGCAATGAACATTAGAGATTATAGTTGTTCATGCCATGCTTGAGTAGCTAGGAGTGGATAATGATTTATCTTGGGTGTCAACATGCATTAAAATAGTTGTGATGCGATATGATGATATGGTATCCTCCTCTGAATGTTTCAAGTGGCTTGACTTGGCACATGTTCACACATGTATTTGAATCAAAAACAACATAGCCTTCATGATATTTATGTTCATGGTGTCCATATCCTACGCATGCTAGTATTCAATGTTGATTATATGTAATGCATGTTCATGACCGTCTTTGCTCTCTAGCTGTCCGCTTCCCAATCTAATTGCTCGCCTTCGCTATACTAAGCGGGAATAGTGCTTGTGCATCAAAACCCTTAAACCAAGCTATGCCAGATGAGTCCACCATATCTACCTATATGCGTTATTACCCTGTCGTTCCAAAGTAAATTTGCATGTGCCATCTCTGAAAATTCAAATGAACATATGTTTTGTGTACCTGGACCGCTCATGAAGCGACAGGGGGCTGCCAGTATCTTCCATGCTAAGCGGGTTATTCTCATGATGAATGTTTATTCACTTGTCCTTGCATGATAGGGGCGGTAATAGGGATTCCCAGTCCTGAAATAAAAAAAGGAAATAATTAAACAAAAATCCCCCAGGAATGTTGTTGCTATGGATGATACCCGTGGAATTGGCTAGCCGTGCAGTGTGATTGTTGGTGGAGGCAGAGTAAACCTTTACTTTTACCGCTTGGGAACCACCGCTAATTTTTTTAGCATGGAAGATGTTGATAACTTTTGGTCATGATGTTGACAAAAAGGGTGTACCTCTCAAAATTATATCTATCCCTGTTTTAAACTCCGAGCTCTGGCACCACTGAAAATCCATGGTTCCCTCTGCGAAGGGACTATCTATTTACTTTTATGTTGAGTCATCACCTTCCCAAATAAGCGCCAGACCTGAGAGCACTATTGTCATCCTCATGCATTGTGTATAGTTGATGTTGAGTGCAGCATGACTCTATCTTTTCTACCATGAATTACAATGTTTAGTCACTGCTTGAACTTTGGAGGTGCTCTGCTTTTATGTTTTGCGGTCTCAGAAAGGGCTAGCGAGATACCATTATTATCATGTTGTATCATGATTGTTTTGACAAAGTGTTGGCGCTTAAGATATATTATTATTGCTTGGTAGTTGCTTATGTTATTGTTATAAATGAATATGATTCCTAAGAGTTATTTTGGACATGGTTAGTCATAATCTTTGCTGAAAACTTGTGTGCTACTTAAGCATATATATGTAAACAAGAACAAAATAATTCATAAAAGTTTTTCTTTATCACTTTCAGTTTGTCAATTGAATTGCTTGAGGACAAGCAAAGTTTTAAGCTTGGGGGAGTTGATACGTCTCCAACGTATCTACTTTCACTCACTCTTTTGCCCTTGTTTTCGACTCTAATTTGCATGATTTGAATGGAACTAACCCGGACCGATGCTTTTTTCAGCAGAACTACCATGGTGTTGTTTTTCTGCAGAAATAAAAGTTCTCAAAACGGAACGGAACTTTTTGCAGATTTAATTTTGAAAGTATAAAAAATGCCGAAGCCAGAAATCACCGGAGAGGGGGCCCAGGCTGGGCACAAGACATCAGGGCACGCCAGGCACCCCTGGCCGCACCCTGGTGGGTTTTGCTCACCTCGGGGCCCCACTTGCCCTACCTCCACCACTATAAATTCCTTAATTTGGAGAGGAAAGTCAGAGAGAAAGAATTATCGCATTTCACGAGATGGAGCCGCCGCCACCTCTTCTTCTTCATCAACCTTTCTCCATCGCCAATTCCATGATGCTACCCACCAGGAGTGAGTAATTCCTTCGTAGGCTTGCTAATCGATGAGGAGTTGGATGAGATTCATCATGTAATCGAGTTAGTTTTGTTAGGGCTTGATCCCTAGTATCCGCTATGTTCTAAGATCGATGTTGCTATAACTTTGACATGCTTAATGCTTGTCACTAGGGCCCGAGTGCCGTGATTTCAGATCTGAACCATCTATGTTATCATCATTATATCTATGTTCTTGATCCCTTCTTTCCTAGTCATATGCACTTTACCATAGTGAAAATATGGCAAAGTTACGATATTGCCTAGTTATGATCCGTCAACCCCATAGTGACAATATCTGTGATACTTCGCGGTGATGACCGTAGTTTGAGGAGTTCATGTATTCACCATGTGTTAATGCCTTGTTCTGGTTCTCTATTAAAAGGAGGCCTTAATATCCCTTAGTTTACTTATGGACCCCGCTTCCATGGGAGGGTAGGACAGAAGATGTCATGCAAGTTCTTTTGCATAAGCAGGTATGATTATATATGGAATACATGCCTACATTACATTGATGAACTGGAGCTAGTTCTGTATTGCCCTAGGTTATGACTGTCACATGATGAATGTCATCCAACGAGTTATCGATCCAGTGCCTATGACCATTCCATTTTTTGCTCTTGCTAAGTTACTAATGTTGTTGTTGTTCCAACTGCTACAAAACCATTGCTACTATTGAACTGCTACTATTACTATTGCTACTACTATCAAACCTATCATATTACTATGCTACTGATCACTTTGCTGCAGATATTTATCTCCAGGTGTGGTTGAATTGACAACTCAATTGCTAATACTCTCAAGTATTCTTTGGCTCCCCATGTGTCAAATCTATAAATTTGGTTTGAATATTCTACCCTCGAAAAATGTTGTGATCCCCTATACTTGTGGGTTATCAATAGCACCTCCCAGTGCTAGCCGGCATAGCCCAGTCCCGGACATTGCGCCTCTTAAGGATGTCGCCGCCAACATGACGATGTGGATGTGGGCCAGGCATCATCGACGTCGAGACAAATTCCTATGAAAACATTTTCTTATTTTTTAATGTTTTTCTATTTCAGAAATGCTTAATTTCTTAAACTCATTTTTGACTTGGTTTTCCGGAATGTCGTTTCCCAGCAAGTCCTGGCACTCAATATGTCTACTTTCAAGCACAAGTCATGCCAAAATTCACGGGGAATTTCGGCATGACTTTGCTAAAGAGTGGACATATCGAGCACCTGAAATTCACCGGAAGGAACTAAATCAACATTACGGGGAAACATAGGCCACTCGGATCATTTGCATATCAAATCAAGAAAAATATAGAACTTGAAGAAATGCAATAAGTCCTTTTTCTGCACAATATTTGAAACTAAATTCAGCCTACCTAAATTTCTGTCCTAATTTGAAACCTAACTAAATTTCTGTCCTAATTTGAAAACCTAGTTAATTTCATACTAATTTACTAGGGTCATACTATATAATCTATCCTAGGGTTCATACTAATTCATACTACCTAATCTGTCCTAGAGAGATAAAGAGAGAAGAAGGGGCAGAGGACTTACAAGGGGCTAGGGGAGACGTCGGCGGCGAGGTGGAGCTCGAGGGAGATGACAGTGGTGAGGTGGAGATTGGGGGAAACGAAGGGCGCGTGGGCGATGACGAACGGGTGCGGGTGGAGGAGCGGGCGATGATGGATGGCAGTAGAGCCTCTTCTGGACGTGTGCTATGGCTATGTAGCAGTAGCGCCGCGTTTTATCCAGCACTACTGCTAAAGTTCTTTGTATAAGATTTTCCCTAGTAGTGATCATGTAACAATGAAGTCTAATTCTCTTCCTATGCATCGGCATGTCATACAAGAAGAATTCATGCACATCAAGTAAAGGCCAATACATAGCGTAAGTTGTTTCTTGCAATTTTATAGTATTGGAAACATAGAGGCGTGAAGATTTGGTTTATCTCTCATATTAATTTCAAGTCGGAGCATCAAGCACATGCATATTATATTCATTAAAATCATCATGTGTGATAGTAAGGCACAACCCATCAATATAATCCTTAATCAGTGCAAACTTCTCCGATATAGTGTAGTTGGGAGAATTCAAAAAGATAATAGGACTATCATGTGTGGGTGAAATAGCAACAATTTCATGTTTAACCTAAGAAACTATAGCAAGTTCATCTCCATAAGCATAATTCATATTGGCATCATGGCCACAAGCATAGCAAGCATCAAGTCCATCAAAAGGGAATATGTCAAACAAATCCAGGGGATCATAGCAATCATCATAGCATTCATCCTTCGGTATGTACAAAGGGTAATTAAACAATGTATGAGTTGAAGAGTTAATCTCATTAGAAGGTGGGAACGGGTAGGAAATCCATTCTTCCTCCATTTGTTCTTCGCTCTCCTCCTCATATTTTTCATATAATGAGCTCATAGTTTCAACAATTTATCCTTCCGTAGATTCCTAGAAAATATTAGTCTCTTCCAAGGCCGGTCAGTCTTTCAATAAATTATTTAACATAAGCATTAGAAGTATAGTTTTCATAGCAATATTTGAGTACGACAAAAACTTCAGATTTGTAAAAAGTAGCATCACACTTTTCAATCAAAGAAGTAATTTTATATGCACCCTTAAAAGCAACGAATTCTTCAATCTGTTCAACATCATAATAACAATAGGCCTTCTTGGCATAACAAGATGGTATTTCATTATCATTAAACACACATTTGTAGGGAAGGTGTTTTTTAGTTTCTTTGGAACAACAAGTAAAGTCATATAATTCACATAAATTCCAGGTAGAGCAACACAAGCTATTAATTTGATGCCACAAGAGTTTTCCTTTTTGAGATAAGGGGTGTTGCACATAATTAGCATGCTCATTTAATGATTTCCACAAGTGTATTGCATCATTTGATGCCTTTTTTGATAAGTAAGAGTGTCGAACCCAACAAGGAGCTAAGGGTAGAATTAATATTCTCTCAAGTTCTATCGACTACTGATACAACTCTACAGATGCTAACACTTACTTTAACTAGAACAAGTATGAAACTACTTTGCGCGAATAAAACTAGAAGTACTTTGTAGGTGTAAAGAAAGTTTTGCAAGGTAATAAAGAACATGGAAATAAAAGTTAGGTGATGTTTTAATAAAAGAAAAATAAAGTAAATTGTTTAGAAAGTTTTTTGTGTAATGCAAGAGAAATATTTTCCATAGGTAATTGAATATAACATGATAGATACTTGTCATATTGTCGTCGTTTTCTCATGACAGATACCATGGGTAGGCTTATGGTAGGTGGTTGGGGCCAGCGAACGCCGATGGGCTCCGAGTGCGGGATTAGGTACAAGCGGTGGGGACACACGATGTACCCAGGTTCAGGGCCCTCCGTGAGAGGTAACACCCCTAGTCATGTTTGATCTAGTTGATGGATGGGTAAGGTTACAAGGTTGCTCCTAGAGCTGTTGTTTAGAGGAGGAAGAGGGAGTAGCCGGCTTGCCTTCCTTTGCTATGAGAAGGAATAGGAAGTGTTCCGTGGGGGGGTGTGTTAGATTCGTCGTCCCCGTTGCATGGGGGGCTCGCAGGGGTTATAGGCCAACCCCCCCGGCTTACAATACCCTTAAGGTACAGAGTGGGGGACCCGGCTGGCAGTCTCTCCGGCTGGCCAGGGGGTCCCGCCCCTTGAGCCGTTTCATCGCCCGTAGGGTCCACCAGCTGAGCGGTCCCATTGCCCACTGGGCCCCGCCAGCCGGCTCTGCGATTGGCCCGCGCCCACCTGCCACGGCATGGGTCACCTGGGCGGCGTCGTCTTGCGCTAGCCCGCCGAAGTCTCTGGTACGACTGGCTGCATTGTAGCCACGCCGGAGCAGGTAATCGAGTGGGCAGAGGCATGCCAACACTGTTGCCCCGCCCAGTCACGGTCGGCCAAGGTCAACGGTACGATCGGCTCAACTGTAGCCATGCGCACCCGCACGTCAGCGGTCACTCTGGCTACATTGGGGCCCGTCGTGGGGGTCCCGTCTTGTTGCCGTACCCACATACAGAGGGATGGGAGAGGAGATTGTCTTCCCAAGAGTCAATGGAGGAGGTAGTCCGAAGGTAGCCGTCCGAGCCGGCTCCTTGGACAGCCGTCCTCGATCCAGCCGACAACGAGCCTGCGGCCGCGCGCCAGCCGTCCGGGAAGCAACCGGCCTTGTGTTTTTTTTGAAGTGGGGGAGAGAACCCAATTGCTTATGCCTACCCAAGGGTAATAACCCCGTCAGTAGTCCCCGAAGCTGGCGGGGGCCTGCGTCTGCCAAACGGAGGGGAGACGGCGACTTCCCCCGAGCGACGTTCGCCTCCGGATCGAAGCCGAACGGTCAGCCAGGATGGCGGCCTCTCCCGACGCCTCGAGTTTCGACGCACCACTCTAGGACCCGAGCCGGCCTACAGCGTGCCATGCGGTAGGCAATGATGCCGTGGGGCCGACGCACGTGGGCAGACGGGACATCGCCCTGGTCCTAGCCTGCCAGGCCATGAGCGTAGCCCAGTAGGCCTCGGGGCGTAGGCCGAGATCTTCTGTGCCCCGAAGCGACGGTTGCGGCCCGCGGTGCCCATGCGCGTGCGGAGATTCCGGGGGAGTGGGCGCAGTTAATCCCCACCTCCCCCGGTCGTGGCCTCCCCATTTAAAAGGGGAGAGAGGGCAAAGGGCGGAAGCACCCGCGCCTCATTTACCCCCTCGTCTTCCTCTTCTTCGTCTTCTTTGCTCCTTTTTGCGTTGCCGTTCTTCTCTCTCACGACCCTACACGCACGCCCTCCCGCGCAGCCCCGCCATCGCAATGGCCGAAGGACGCTCGGGGAGCTAGGCCGGCTCTGTTGTCATGGAGGCCACCATCGCAGAGTTTCGCCGTGCGCGCATGCTGCCGTCAATGAAGCGCGTGACTTCTCATGCGTCGGGCGACGAGGTGGTGCCCGAGCCACAGGCGAGGGAGTTCGTTGTCTTCTCCTGCCACTTCTGTCGTGGCTTCAGGTTACCGATGAGCCATTTCTTCCATCTCATGATGGATACTTTTGACCTCCAATCGCACCACATCGGCCCCAATGCCATTCTTTACATTGCGGGCTTCGTGATGCAGTGCGAGGGCTACCTGGTGATGCTCCCCGTCGTGGACTTCTTCAAGACGTTGTTCTACCTCAAGGCGCTGAAAAGCGCTGAGGAGCCGTACGCCTGCAGGGGCGCGGCGGTGTGGTTCCGAGGTTCGCGCTTCCCGCACTTCAGCCTCATTGACTCCATCAAAGGCTGGCACCGACCCGTGGTTGGATTACATCCGGCTATCGGAGTACGTCAATGCCCCGTCCTTCGGGGTGAACTGGTCGGGGACCGCTCCGCATGGAACCGCAGTCGAGGAGCTCGGACGGCTAGTTGAGACGAGGAGTGGGGAATGGCTGGTCACCTCCGATCTGGTGGCCGCCTGCGCCGGGTGCTGCCACTCCAGATGAGGCCACATCGGATCTGTGACATGTCCGGCTGCCGGAACCCATGTCCGGCTCAGGTGGTGAAGCGGGTGAATGCCATCACGACCTTCAAGCTAGCGCCAGCGACGTGGACCTTCGGCAAGGACTCGTACGACCGACACCATCGAGGACCCTTGGTACGTTCCGTCGGGGTGGCCTTTCTTGTCCGAATCCCTCTAGCCGATGCCCGATCTGACTTTTTCATGCTGACCATAGTTGTTCGTGCGACAGAACACGCTAGACGGCCCGCACCCCCAGATCTTCGAGGCAGTGCGTGACCATTCCGACTCCGAGGACTATGAGCATGGAGGCCTGCCTAAAGAGGGGATCGACTTCTTAGGGGAGGCCGAGGAGGCAGCCGACCCAGGAGCCGGCAGGCCCAGCATAGCCGGAGGGCCCAGCGTAGCCGGTGAGTTCCCTCCCGGCCCCATGATCAGGGAATGGACCGATGATGATGATGACGATGATGATGATGATGTTCGGATCTTGAACGCGCCTCCCCCTCAGCTCAGCAGGGCCGGCATGGGCGGAGCGAGGAGCGGCCGGCTCGTGCCCCAACGGACGGGGCCACCAGCCGGGGGAAGAGGCCGGCTCAGGAGGAGTCGGCGGCTCAGCCACCGGTTCGCAAGCTGGTGAAGAGGGTGGTGTCAAAGCCGCCGGCACGTGCTAGGTAGGCCCTGCCCATCATCACCGGGTAAGTGACCTTCCCACTGCGTGGGTTTCTCTCAAAGTTGTGTGTTGGTGGGTGTTTAAGCCCTATGTGCTTCAAGGATCCCATCGAACTCCATGACGTGGAGTCGACGGTCGACCCGACGGAGGCCGCCGGCCGGCCGGCCCGCGAGCACGCGGCCACGCAGCGCGAGGAGAAGAGGAGGCTCGTGAAGCTGTGGGCCTTGAAGTCCGGAGCCCAAGGGGGGGCCTCGTGTTCCGGGACCTCGAGTGACGGGAGGCGGAGGAGGTCCGCGGACTCCATGCGAGCATCCGACTCAACGGCGGAATCGACTCATATGTCAAGGCCCCCGTCGAGTGAGCTGCGAGGGGTGGCCATAGAGCCAGCTACGCTCCCGCCTGCAGAGGAGGCGGCCCGACCGGGGGGTTGCTACGGAGCCGGCGCTCGAGGAGACCCGGCCGGTGGTGCCGGACGCGACGCCGCCTGCGGCCGAGCCGGCCCAGGTCGACATGCCAGAGGTCTCGATGGCTCCAGAGGCGGCGCCGGAGGCGCGGGCCATGGAGACGGAGGCACCGGCTGTCGCAATTATCACGGCAAGTCGGCTGGAGGAGGAGATGGCACCAGCGCCGAGCGAGGGGTAACCGGGAACCGTTTCCCGTGCCCTTGCCGTTATCAACCCTCTGGCAGCCGGCACCATGATGAATGCTAGGACAGGCGGTGGGAGAGTTGGACCTGGAGGTCCATGCAGGACATGATTCGGGACTGGGAGGTGTTGGCACGCGTCCCTACCATCCCGCCTCCACCGGCAGGCGGCCCGGTCCATGCGCTTGCGGAGATACAGAGCTTCCTAGAGCGGTGCCATGAGGAGCTGGCCCGGTTCGCGGAGGCGACCGACAACACCCTACGGCACAGAGAGGTAGGCTTCGTCCGTCTTTGTTAAATTTTTCAGTCGGGGCACGCGAGCGCACCCATTGCGTGTAGCCCCCGAGATGCGGGCCGGATGACCGGTTGTGGGGCAGCCAGGCCGGATCTCTTTGTGCGTATTCTGACTTTGGCCTCCTGTGGCAGGCGGTGATCGCCCGGCAGCAGGAGCTGTTCGACGAGGTGGTCGCCATCCACAACCACAGCAAGCATGGCTTTTACTGGTTGGAGGAGGTGCTGGCGAGGTTGCGAGGTATGTGTTGGTCTCGTGGGTGTGTGTAGCCCCCGGAGCCTGGCCGGCTGCTCGGCAGCCGAGACGGGCCTGAAACGTCTTGCTGGCGCTGGTTTTGCTTCGCAGGGGAGCTGGCCACCCTCCGGGAGGAGAAGGACGGGGCGGTCTCCGAGCGCGACCGGCTGGCGCAGAGCGTCCAAGCGATCACCTAGGAGAGGGACCGGCTAGGCGCCCTGCTGGTGGATGGACAGGCGTCACAAGACCGCCTGCAAGCCTACATGGCACGGGAGGCAGCGGCCAAAGATAAGGCCGCCAAGGAGGCAGCGGACACCGCCCAGTGGACCGCCGCCCTCCAGAGCGAGGTGACCCGCCTCGAGAAGATGCTTGAGGAGCGCAAGGTTTCCCTCACTAAGGTGGAGGCGGCGCTGGCATCGGAGCAGGACTCGGCACTCCACTTTGCCATCGGGTTGGACGACTCCTTCAAGTGTGAGTATTAGTTTTTTCTTTTTCAGCCGGCTGCTTTCTTCTTGTTCTTGAGTTGACTTCTTCATATTTTTCCCTTTCTTCTTTAGGACACTTCACGGAAACCCAGCGCCGCGCTGAGCTTGCGTTGAGGAGCATCGGGAATATCTCTGGGGGAGCGGGCACAACATCGAGGAGGATGCCTCTTGGGACACGATGGATCTTGGCCTAGCCATAGAAAACCGGCTGATCCACCTCGAGTGGAGCATGGAACGGCTGAGGGCGGCCAGCAAGAAGGTCATTGTCACCCTGTGGTCAGGTCGTGGGGCTCTGGAGAGTCGCATGGCCTTGTGGCTGCAGAACGCCGTGGCCCGTCTCGAGGTCTGGAAGGCGTTAGTGGCTCGAGCCGGCGCGCAGATGGAGCTCCAGTTAGTCACGTCGTGGTACTACAGCGTCGACTTTGCCCGGCTGGCCACCATGCGGGACGAGCCAGCAGAGTACCGGGTGGCATGCGAGCCCGCCCTCGTCCACTGGGCAACGAGCTCGCCTCGTACGTCGACCCGGATGAGCTCCTGCCGGCCCTTGGCGAGGATGGCGAGCCGGTAGCCGACGACTCCTTCGACAACCCCCAAGGTCCGGAGGACGAGGAGGTCGCCGATGAGGCCCAAGAGCCTGCCCGGGGCACCCATTGCATTCATAAGCTCCGAAGAGGGGAAGATACATACATACACTGGTTTTTCAGCCGTAAAATGGACGGAGGAGCTCCACGTTCCACGGGCGCTCTGTCTCTTCGCCGGAGGCGTATCTCTTGCGTTTCTGCGGCTTTTGGGCGTCTATGAGGTAGTAAGCGTTGTTGTGCAATGCCTTGCTGATGATGAACGGTCCCTCCCATGGGGAAGACAGCTTGTGCTGGCTGGCTATCCATTGGATCCGCCTGAGCACCAGGTCCCCTTCACGAAAGGAGAGTGTCCGGATCCGCTTATTGTGGTAGTGCCAGAGCTTGTGCTGATACATGGCCGTCTGGCTCAAGGCCAGTTCATGGGCTTCTTCGAGTAGGTCAACGCCGTCTTCTCTCGTCTTCTTAGCGAAGTTCGTGCCGTTGTCGATCTTGATGCTGTGGGGGACTGCAGTGCAGACCGTGATGTCCTCGATGAATCGGACGGCCGTGGGGCCTTCCAGCTTCTTGATTGGCCTGGCCTCAATCCACTTGGTGAACTTGTCGACGGCTACTAGCAGATGTGTCATGCCACCTCGTGAGGTTTTGAAGGCACCCACCATGTCCAGCCCCCAGACGGCTAAGGACCACGAGAGGGGGATGGTCTGGAGGGCCGAAGTTGGCAGGTGGCTTTGCGTGCTGAAGCGCTGGCAGCCTTCGCACTCATCGACCAACTTCTTGGCCTCCTCCAAGGCAGTTGGCTAGTAGAAGCCATGGTGGAAAGCATTGGCCACTAGGTTTCTAGAGGCGGCGTGATGCCCGCACTCGCCCTGGTGGATGTCAAGGAGGATCTCCTGACCCTTTTCCAGCTCGATGCACCACTGGAAGACGTTGGTGGTGTTGCGGTGAATGAGATCGTTGTTGATGATGTTGTAGGCCGGTGCTCGGCACTGGATTTGTCTTGTCGTGGCCTCGTCCGGAGGGAGATCGCCGTGTAGAAGAAACGCCAGGATGGGATGGGCCCATGAGGGAGCCGAGACGGGGGTTGGCTCAGGAGCCCCCGGGCCTGGGTGGTCAGACTCCGGAACCGGCTCGCCAGCCGCTGGGACCGGCTCGCCAGCTCCCGAGTTGGAGACGGTTGGAGGGGCGTCGATCGTCATCATGACGGTCATGGCGTCGGAGCCGGCTGCATCGGATGCAGTCGGCAGGTCCGGCTGAGCCGGCGTTGGTAGGGTAGCCAAGGTTGAAGGAGCCAGAGGCGAAGATGCCGAGGGAGTGGCCGGAGCCGCTGATGGGCCGATAACGTCGGCCGGTACGAAGATGGACTCCGACTTCGGGGAAGGCTTGATAGATGGTTTGAGCAGCCGCTCGAGGGAGATGCCGACTGGGATAGCCTGCGGGTGGAGCTGATCTTCACCAGTGTATCAGCCGCCTCGTTGTCCGCCCACGGGATGTGGTGGAACTCACAACCCTCGAAGGAGTCGGTCAGTTGTTGTACAAGGAAGCGGTAGCTGGCCATGTTGGCGTCCCTGGCGTCCCATTCACCAGAGACCTTCTACACCATGAGGTCGAAGTCGCCGAAGCATAGGATGCTCTTGATGTCGATCTCCTTGGCGAGCCGGAGGCCATGGATGATGGCCTCATACTCAGCCACGTTGTTGGAGGTGGCGAAGTGGATCTAGAGGACATACTTGAGCTGGTCACCTTTCGGGGAGGAGAGGACTATGCCGGCACCCAGACCGGTCCTCATTTTTGAGTCGTTGAAATGCATGCGCCAATGCATGGAGTCTGGGGGAGGCGACATGAACTCGGTCTCCGCCCACTCGACGAGGAAGTCGGCCAACGCCTGCGACTAGATGATGGTATGCGGCTCGTATCGGATCTCGTGGTCGGCGAGGGTGATGACCCATTTGGCGATCCGGCCGGTGGAGTCCCGACTGCTCGTGATCTCGCCGAGCGGGGCCGTGCTCACCATGGTGATGGTGTGCTACTGGAAGTACTGCTTGACCTTCTTGGCAGCGAAGTAAATGCCATAGCACATCTTTTCCTAGTGGGGGTAGTTTTGCTTGGAAGAGGAGAGGACCTCGCTGGACCGGCAAGGATTTGCCCTCCTTTGTCCACTCGACCACCAAGATGACGCTGATGACACATGTGGTCGCCGTGATGTAGGCGAGCAAGGGCTCCTTCTCAGCTAGCGCGGCCAGGATGTGCGCGCGGGTGATAGCCCGTTTGAGGCCGCGGAAGGCCTCGTCCGACTCGTCGGGCGAGTCGAACATGCCCAAACTCTTCGAGTGGCCCGGCTCGACCAGAGACGTCTTGCGAAGGAGCCCGTAGAGGGGCAGGGCTTTCTCCCCCAGCCGGCGGATGAACCGGCTGAGCGAGGCTAGGCTGCCGGTGAACTTCTGGACGTTGTGCAGCCGAGTCGGCTTGGGCATGCGCTCGATCGCGCTGATCTTCTCCGGGTTAGCTTCGATGCCGCGAGCAGACATGAAGAAATCCAAGAGTTGGCCTGCTGGGACTCCGAAGACACATTTCTCCTGGTTGAGCCTGATCTTGTACTCGCGCAGGTTCGCGAAGGTCTCCCGGAGATCGTCGAGGAGGCTAAAGTGCTTCTTGGTCTTGACGACGATGTCATCGACGTAGACATGGACGTTCCTACCTAACTATGGCAGGAGGCACTTCAGCATGTACCACTAGAAGGTGGCGCCTGCGTTCTTCAGGCCGAAGGAAATGGTGGTGTAGCAGTAGGCCCCGAAAGACGTGATGAAAGAGGTCTTGAGCCAGTCCTTCGGGTCCAGCTTGATCTGGTGGTAGCCGGAGTAGGCATCCAAGAAGGACAACAAATTGCAGCGGGCCGTGGAGTCGATGACTTGATCGATCCGCGGCAGGGCGAATGGGTCCTTGGGGCATGCCTTGTTCAGGATGGTGTAGTCAATGCACGTGCGCTAGGTCTTGTCCTTCTTCAGCACCAGGACTGGGTTGGCCAGTGAGTCCAGGTGGAAAACTTCCATGATGAAGCCGGCCGCGAGTAGTTGGGTAATCTCTTCTCCTATAGTACGCTACTTCTCCTTAGAGAAACAACATAGGGGTTGCTTGACCGGTTTAGCGTCTGGCCGGACGTGTAGTTTGTGCTCGGCGAACTTCCTCGGAACGCCCGACATGTCTTTGGGGGACCATGCAAAGATGTCCCAATTATCACGGAGGAAGTCGACGAGCTCGCCTTCCTATTTCCTGTCGAGGCGGGAGCCGGTGGTGATGGACTATGCGGGGTTGGCCTGGTCAAGCGGGATCTCCTAGGTGTCCTTGGACGGCTAGAAGGAGACCTTGCCGGCCGACTACGAGGGAGGAGCCAACACGGCCGACAGGCTGGCAGCAAGAGCCACGAGCCCGTCGAGCTACCGCTTTTCCTCGGCTATCTCCAGGGCCTTGGCCAGCCAGCTGCCGTCTCGAGCGCACTCGAGCGACATCTTGTAGTCTCCTGCAATGGTGATGATTCGTTTGGGGCCTGGCATCTTGAGCTTGAGGTAAGTGTAGTGGGGGATTGCCATGAAATTGAGGAGAGCCAATCGGCCAAACAATGCGTGGTAGGGACTCACGAGGTCCACTACCTCGAACAACACCTGCTCACGGCAGAAGTGACCGGGGCCGTGAAAGAGGACGTCAAGATTGATATTGCCGACAGGGGAGCAGGACTTTCACGGCACGATGTCGTGGAAAATGGTCCGGCTCACCTGCAGATCTTCTATTTTCAGCCCCAGCTTGCGCATCGTGTCGAGGTAGAGGATGTTGATGCTGCTGCCACCATCAATCAGCACCCACGAAAAGTGGTAGGTGCGCTTCTCGATGGTGATGGTTGGTCGAGGACCGGGACATAGCTACGGGACTCAGCATCACATCCGTGTGATCTGCCCGGCTCCAGGTGACCAGCTTCTTCGACCAGTGCATGAACTAGGGAGTCTCCGGCATGGTGGCGTTCACCTCACGAAGGAGCCAACATTGCGCATGTTTGCTCCTCTCTTCACTGGCAAAGACGGTGTAGCAACCGTCCTGGTTGTGGAACTAGTCGTGTAGGAGACCGTCGTTCTGGGCCGGAGCCGGCGCTAGGGCGGCAGCTGGTGCCGGGGCCGGCGCACGGGCTGGCGACGAGGGGGGAGCCAGAAGGCCGTCCCCCCGAGCCAATCGCTATGAGAAGCTGCACTGTCGGAGCGTGTGCATGGAGGGCTTGGCCCAGAGTGGTTCTTGCAGGGGAGGTCGAGCATCTGCTCGAATGTGAGCTTGGGGTGCCAGGCAGCCTTCCTAGTGCATTGGCGTTGGCTAGAAGATTAGGCAGTCAGCTCTTGCTCTTTGATGGTGGCAACCTGCCGGCTCCCATAGCGGGAGTCACGCTGATCATTCTTGCACTTGTTGTTCTACTGCTGCCGATTGTCGGCAGCCGGTCGGGACGCCGCCGGCGTCGACATTGCCTTGGCGGGCGGGGTCGTCTTGACCCGAATGGCAGAGTTGGCCGTGGCGTATCTGTCCGCCTTGGTCATGAGCTCGGCTAGCATAGTTGGCTCAGAGCACAAGAGTTTGTGCTTGAGGGGAGTGCCGTCGTGACAGCCTTCGATGAAGTACTGTATGGCTTGCATCTCGTGCAACCCCTCACAGGAGTTGCGGAGCTTGGTCCACCGGGTGAGGTAGTCGCGGAGGGACTCGTCCAGCCCCTGAACGCACATGGCTAGTTCACGGGGGAGGCTAAGCCACTGGTAGGTGCCGGTGAAGTTCCGGGCGAAGGCTTCCTTGAAGTCCGTCTAGGTGTTGATGCTGCCGTCTGCCAGGCTGTTGAGCCAGGTGCGGGCTGAACCGATCAGCATGAGGGGAGCATAGCGGACGGCTACACGCTTGTTCCCCATTGCGATGCCGACTGTGGTGATGTAGTCGATCAGCCAGTCTTCGGTTTTTGCCGGCCCGTTGTACTTTCGGGTGTCCCGGGGAAGCGTGAAGCCGGTCGGGAAAGACTCGTTGCGGAGGGGGGGGGGTCGAAGCACGTTGGGCCAATCGAGCCCTCCTCCTCGAAGAGGGCCGACTGCGCGAGTCGGTCGATGCAGAGGCAGTCGTTTTTCTCACTGCGGGGGACCCTCGGCCTGATCCGGGCCAAAAGTTCGGGGCGGATAATAGGCAGGACCGATCGTTCCGGCTCGTGCTGCGGGGGCGGCGTCTGCTCGTGGCTACGTCGGTTGCCGGCAGCCGGCGCCTCATGGTAGCGGCCGTTGTGAGGCGGGGTTTTGGTGCGCCGGCTGTTTATAGGCAGCAGCTCATTCCTCGGCAGCTGAGAGTGACGGGGGTTGCTTTCCTCAACCCGGCAGCCGGAGGCGCGAGGGGAACAGGAGTGCTGAGCCGGTTGATGGCCAGCGGTCCCCCTGCCCACGCGCTCGGTCCGGAGGCCTTCGGAGGCGGCGCCACCCGCCGCGAGCTAGTGCTGCTGCACGTCAGCGGCGTCAATGAGGTCCTTGATGTGACGCTCACGGGAGGCACGTTCTTCGGCCTCCAAGGTAGCCAAATCCTCGTAGGCTAACTTGGCGGCCCACAGGTTGGCTGCGGGGGTGTCGTAGACGGGCATGTTGTCGCGCAAGATTTTGGCGACCATGCGACCGTGGTCGCACACAGCCCCACGCCGATTGGGCTCGATGCCAGCCGGGGTGAGAACGTAGGCAGAGGTGTACTCCCGCTCAGCAGCCTCCATGCAAGGCCGTGTGGCCACGAGGGCGCTAGCGTCCTCAAACAGGAGGCGGCGAGCCGCCTCTAGCTCGGCCGCGGTGATATTAGGGTTCGCCGTCGGGGCGATGGGGGTGCTCAAGCCCCGATGGGCCGTGCCGAGCGGATCGGAGATGCCGATGAGGGGCCACGGCGGCGTCGGCCTCGGCCCGCGCGCGACCGGAGGAGGTGGAGAAGATGACGGCCGTCGCTCCCACACGGACATGAGAGCTGCTGGACTGGGTCCCACCAAGTGCGCCCGCAGCTGTGGGCGGGTCGGAGAAGTTCAGCACCCGGCTAGCGTACTCGTCGACGACCAGTGCTTCGACAAGGCTCAGCCTACGGAAGCGCTCGGTGAGCGCATCGATGTCGAGTGTGAGGTCGACGATCTTGCCCGCAGGGCCTGCCGGAGCTGCAGGGCCTGCCGGAGCAAGCCCCACGAGCCTAAAGTTTCTCCTAGATGTGCGGCGGCGGGGAGGAATGGTGAGGGGTCCCGCCTAGA
This sequence comes from Hordeum marinum, assembly GCA_022496015.1. Taxonomy (NCBI): domain Eukaryota; kingdom Viridiplantae; phylum Streptophyta; class Magnoliopsida; order Poales; family Poaceae; genus Hordeum; species Hordeum marinum. The sequence goes on along the minus strand of CM039678.1, from coordinate 410,698,307 downwards.
GAATTAATCCGGCCGGCGCCGCATATGGCCCTACGGTGTGCGCCAACTTTCATCATTTTTTCATGATAGATGCCATGGGTAGGCTTATGGTAGGTGGTTGGGGCCGGAGGACGCCGATGGGCTCTGGGTGCGGGATTAGGTACAAGCGGTGGAGACACACGATGTACCCAGGTTCAAGGCCCTCCATGGGAGGTAACACCCCTAGTCCTCTTTGGTCTAGTTGATGGATGGGTAAGGTTACATGGTTGCTCCTAGAGTTGTTGTTTATAGGAGGAAGAGGGAGTAGACGGCTTGCCTTCCTTTGCTATTAGGGTGAATATGTGGGAAGTGTCCCGTGGGGTGTTTGCGTGAGATTCGTCGTCCCCGTTGCATGGGGGGCTCGGGGGGGGTTTATAGGCCAACCCGGCTTACAATACCCTTAAGGTACAGAGTGGGGGGCTCGGCTAGCAGCCTCTCCGACTGGCTAGGGGGTCCCGCCCCTTGAGCCGTCTCGTCGCCCATAGGTCCCATTACCTGCTCCGCGATTGGCCTGTGCCCACCTGTCACAGCACAGGTCGCCCGGGCAGCATCGTCTTGCGCCAGCTGGCTGAAGTCTCCAGTACGACCGGCTGCACTATAGCCACGCCGGAGCAGGTAATCGAGTGGGTGGAGGCGTGCTGGCACTATTGCCCCGCACAGTAGTGGTCGGCCAAGGTCAGTTGTATGACCGGCTGAACTATAGTCATGCGCACCCGCACATCAGCGGCCAGTGTGGCTACATTGGGGCCCGTCGTGGGGGTCCCGTCTTGTCATCGTACTGGCGTACAAAGGGATGGGACGGGAGCTTGTCCGCCGAAGGGTCAAGGAAGGAGGCGGTCCGAAGGCAGCTGGCCGCACCTGGCCGGCCAGGGCCGAGCTGGCTCCTTGGACAGGCGTCCTTGATCCAGGCGGCAACACGCCTGCCAGTTGCTTGCCAGCCAGTCGGGAAGCAGTCGGCCACGTGTTTTTTTCTTGAAGTGGGGGATAGAACCCCGTTGCTTTGTCCTACCTAGGGGTAATAACCCCGTCACATATGCAATGAGGGAGAGGCATACGCTAACACACTTTCTCTAATTGGATCATGTGCACTTATGATTGGACCTGTAGCAAGCATCCTGAACTACTAAATATCATTAAGGTAAAACCCAATCATGGCATTAAACATCAAGTCCCCTTTACTCGCATACATAAACAATACCCTTACTCGGGTTTGTGTTTCAATCACCGACCAACCCACTATAGGCGAATCATGAACATATTGCAAACCCTCCAACGGGATTCCTTCATGTGTGCACCTCACGGAAGGCACGTTAGGGCACCAACATATCAACATACAACTCATATCAATAACATCATACCACAATTAACCCGTAGGACAAAAGAAATCTGCTCGAACATCATAGGATAGCCACACATCATTGGATAATAATATATAGAATTAAGCACCATGTTCAAGTAGAGATTATAGCAGGGAGAAGAGGTTTTAAACTGCTACATAGAGGGGGGGAGAGTTGATGGTGATGGAGGCGAAGTTGTTGGTGTAGATCACCGTCACGATGGTTGCCCCTTCCGGTGTTCCAATGCCACCGGAAGAGGGGGGGATCCCCCTCCTTATTCTTCTTCCTTGGCCTCCTCCCTAGGAGGGAGGAGGGTTCCCCTCTGGTCCATGCTCGCCATGGCCTGGCTCCCAGAGGGCAGTAGCCTTTCTAAGATTGGATCTCTCTCTCTCTCTCTTTGTTTATCTCCTATCATTGCGACTGTTTTGTGAGCCCTTCACCGTTTCTTAATTATCCGGAGATCTGTAACTCCGATCGGGCTGAAATTTTGAGGGGTTTGTATCGCAAAAATATCTTTCTTGCGCTGGAAATAGAGTCTCAACCTAGGGTTGGCCACCAGCCATCAGGACGCGCCCCCCAGGTCGCGCCTTGTTTTGTGGCGGGGCCCTCGAGCATCGTCTTGCGTTGATTGCAACTCCCAAACTTCACATATATTCCCAAAAAATCTCCGTAAATTTTATCGCATTTGGACTTTGTTTGATATGGAATTTCTATGAAACAAAAAACACACAAAAAAACAGGAACTGGCACCGGGCATTGGGTAAATTAGTCCCAAAAATAATATAAAATCCTGCGAAAAGTATATGAAAGTTGTAGAATATTGGCATGAAGCAATCAAATTCTAGATAGGATGGAGACGTATCAGCTGTCCACGTGAGCCGACTACATGTAAGTCCAGGTGGGTTTTCTCCTCTCTTTTTTATACATTGTTTTCGATTTTCTGCCTTTGTTTTGATTTGATTCAAAAACCAAATCATTTTAAAATCTTCTGAAAATAAATATGTAGGTAGAGGTAAGATATCAAGAGCCACATAAGAAGTTCCAGAATATTTGGATATATAATATAATATAATATAAATCCAATGCAAATAATTGTGGGGTTAAATCAACTGCCCCAGATAATTTTATCTGTGATTTCGAAAATATTGGATATGATGTTACCTCTTGGCAATACTATAACAAAATAAAAGGAACATTTTCTTGGGCACATTTGAAGTAAATTTTATCTTGATAATTTTTTAAATGATTCTTGAGGCTTTGAGAATTCCCCATTTGAATTTCAAGGAAAATTAACATGATGACATGGATGCCAATGCAACCATTTACAAGCAGTATTATAGGATTGCGAAAACTCAACCCTACTAAAAGAGAATCTTGTCCCGAGATTCATGCATAGGGTAAGAAGACAGAGTGAACACAAACTAACACAATATTCATGATCCAATTGTCCTCGAAGATGTTCATTCATTGCATCATGTTGATATTGACATCTTGTACTAGGAAGCTTCACCAAAACACAACAAAAAAAAGAACAAAAACTCTACAAGAATCGATCTTCTCAAAGATCAAGCAACTCAGGATCAACTCATGGAATCAGATGTAAAAGCATCTCTCGAGCTAAGACTCAAAACACACATCAGGGAAACAGAAGGAAATACAATATGGGGGTTCAATTGGTAGGCAACAATTCAACGCTAAAACAGATGGGAAGAGGTTTCAAAGTATCGAGGAATTAATTGTCCTTCTTACCATAAAGAGGCACCTTAGGGAGGCGACTCATAGAGTTATTCCCTTAAGTGGCAAAAAGAATTAATTTTGATACAGAGATCATTAAAACTCTTCATACAAGCTAAGGCAATTCACAAGGGATCATTTAAGGAACTCGAAAGAAATAGCATACTCAACTCCGAAAGGGAAGCATGGTTATCGAAAAACTCGGTCAACGAAGGCACGTTTCAATTGATACCAAGGGTATAACCCAGCGTCTGAGCATGCTCTCAAGAACTTGAGCCTTCACACATTCATTAGTTTTTTACCAATATCCATGCCAAGGATCCTAGTAGCACATCATACTACCATGATGAATAACGATGGAGGATGCAGATGCAAAGGAAGCCAATAATTAATCAAATTTCACCTTAGTTATGCCAAGAGAGCGAAATCTGGATGATTGACCGAGAGACATTTAGCACTCCGCTTCTAATGTTCTCCTTGATGTACTAGCATTATTCAATTATAGATAATGCTTGATATCTAGCACATTAAGTAAAAGGTTGGACTTCGGGATCTCAAAGGGTCCATGAGGAATAACTTCTAGAATAATTTATACGAAATCTTCATGGGAAAGAGGCTAAGGTTGTTGATATAAGATATTATAAAAATAGGTCTTCTGGCTAGGTGTGTTAGCCATGACAACAACTTACCGGGTTACACTAAGATCAATATTATAATTCTTGGGAAATGTTCCGACCATCATGTTCGCCTGAGATGCAAATCTGGTTGGTGATAGGATGTTTCAGACTCAGCATGTCTGAAAAGAAAGTTTGCAACACAAATCGACGAGATGACGTTGCTAGATTCTCAAGAAATGAACTATGATAAATATTCTTGAAACTATTGACATACTAAAAGATTTTCTTGAAACTGTTAGCCAACACAACCCTATTCTGATAAATACCAAAAATCATACTAAAAATGTTTGTTTGAGATTTTGTTATGAAAAACATTCCTGAAACTATTTAAAAGAGGCAAAAAGATGCCTAATTTGGGTTTTAAAATAAAACAGTATATAAAAGAATTTCAAAAATTTACACAAAAGGCACTATTAAATTCTAGGGAATATTCTTAGATTTTAGGTGGAAAAGTTATTGGATTTGGAATTATTTTCTGGTCTGTGGAATTTTTGGAAAGTAGGGGAAAAAGAAAAAGAGAAATGATACTTTGCCCTTTTGGGCCAAAAACGCAGCAGCCGAACCGGCACAAAGGGGAACCGGCCTGGGGCGAGCGGTGCGCGGGGCAAGTTTATTTTTAAACCTGCCCGCAGGCCCATCCTGGCAGCAAGAGAGGGGGAGGGGGAGGGTATGATAGGTGGGCCCCACCTATCATCCCTCACCTCGCGACAGGGAGCAGGGGGAGCTCACCGGCGGGGGCTTAGGCCACGACGGCTTAAGCGGAGGGCACCGGCACGCTCAGGGGCTTCCTGCGCGTTGGTGGGTGGTCGAGGCGACCACCCGGGCTGAGAGAATCGCCGGTGAGGGAAAAACCTGCACGACGACGAGGGTTTGGCTCGGGCTCATGCTCTCGAGCACGGGGGACGAGGGGGCTGGGCACGGGAGGAGTTGCTGAGGGGAGGAGGGAGCGCGAGGATAGCAACGGGTGCTAAAGGGAGGGTTTTATAGGCGGGCGCCGGTGTACCGAGGGCGTGGTGCGCCAGGGAGGACAGGGGCGTCGCCATGGGCCACAGGGGCGCTCTGGGCCGTGTTTGCGGTGGTCGTGGACTTGGTCCGTGCCAGCGGATAGGAGAAGGGCGGCTAGGGGGACGAGAGGTGCACGCGTGTGAGCCCGACCATTGGGGCATCCGGCCGGTGCCGTGCGCGGGCTAAGGAGGGCAGCAGAGGAGGAGGGAGGAGGGGCCCGACCTCCTGGCGCCTTGCGGACGTCGTGGGGCGGCCTGGGGACATTCTCGCGCGTCCCCAGGCTGTCGGGTGGCTCGGGATGTGTGCAGCTACAGTGCGGGCATGCACTATAGCGTGCTCCAGAGCATGCCTTTGGCATGCCATGGCATGCCCGCGTGCTCTGGATGCGCCCCTGCATGTCCATGAGCTTTTGGATGTTCTGGAGATGCTCTAGGAGCTAGGGGAGACTAGGAGAAAAAGAAATCGGGAGGGGAGAGGGTAGAAATGATGTTGTCAGGGTGAAACAAAGGGGTAATGTGGGTTTTACCCCACTTACCCAATGAGCCTTGGCCGGAGAGACTTACTGGGAGTTAAAGGCAATACCAGATAGTTGTGGTAAAATTTTGGAGGCAAGGGAAATAGTGAAAATGGTGAAAACAATAACTTTACCATTTCACCAAAAGGTGTTTGATGGATGTTTGGGCAAGAAAATTTACCCACTTACTGTTATATTCAATAGGGTCAAATGTTAGGTAAAAATGAGATGCATTACCAGGTTTGAGCTCAAATGAGCAAAGTTGACAATAGAAACTTTGTGAACCCTAGAAACTAACAAAATCAGGTTTCTGTAGAGCTAGTTATGCTAAGCTATTACCCTTGATGCACCACTTAGTGTAGCATCATTATTTGGTGATTAGAGCATGTCCGCAAAGTTTGGGGTCAAGGGAACAAACTTCATTATGTAAAGTTGTTCAAACTTGAATCTGGACAGGGAAGGTTTTGGGATGGTTTGATGAACCAAATGAACTTGCATTGAGATGAAACTTTGCAAGATCATCACCTATGATAGTGTTAACTTGCTGGAATTTTCTTGCAATTTATGGAGAATATTTCTTATAGAAATATTTCAAAAGCTTGATTTGGACAAAAAGGGTTTAGAGGGGTTTTACCCATGATTTGAAGATGACCATGTGTTGAAACTCATATATACGGAAAATATATGTCCAGTGAGTCTCCCTAAATTTTCTCAAATATTCTGAAAGAATTTATATAATTTTTACCACTAAAAAACCATTTCTGGTCTAAATAAAAGGCCTTTAAATAAAATATAAAAAAATCTTTAAATTTAATATTTGGTGGTTTTGGAATTTTTTACCTATAGTAGGTTTGAAGTAAGGACTTTGGGGAGAAAGAATCCACCCAACTTGAGGACTTGGAGTGCAAACCTCAATTCAGGGGGTTTGGAAGACCTAATTTGGATAAATCCTTTTTGGTCAAAATAAAATTGGATAAAATAGGTTGGGGCACTATTCTCATGGCATGATAATTGGGCAAGAGGTGTGGGTCAAGGAAGATGAATATGAAGAGGGATAGAATCTAAGAGTGCGACATACCACAATCAACAAGCAAACAAGTAACAATTCAAACAAGCACAAGCATTGAAATGGTTTTAATTGGCTCCAAATTTTATAAATCCAAACATGACAAGGTGATACAAACACAGGGTGTGACAGACCTACCCCCCTTACAAGAATCTCACCCCCAAGATTCCTAGGATAAGCGCTAAAAAGATAAGGGAACTCGGATCTAAGATAGTCTTCACGCTCCGAGGTTGCTTCAGCTTCAGTGTGGTTGCTCTATTGTACCTTGAAGTACTTGATGGTGCGGCTTCAGGTGCAACGTTCTACCTCATCCAGAATGCGAACTGGCCTCTCACGATAAGTGGTCTGGCTGAAGATCGATGGCTGGATGGTCGATGTCCTTGTAGAGTTCGGGGCAGTTGGGAACTTGGAGACACTTCCGGAGTTGTGACACATGAAAGATGTTGTGCACATCTGATAGCTTGGAAGGTAGCTCTAGCTGATAGGCAACTTCTCCTCGCATTGCGGTGATCTTGAAGGGGCCGATATATCTTGGTGCCATCTTTCCTTTTACGTGGAAAGGCTTGGTTCCTTTGAGAGGCGTGACTCGAAGGTAGACATGGTCACCGACACAGAAGCTCACTTCTCGGCGGTGGGAGTCCGCGTAGCAATTCTATCTTGACTTGGCAGTCTCAAGGCGCTCTCGGACGATTTAAACTTGCTCTTCTGAGTCTCGGAGGATGTCTAGTCCAAAAATTAATACTTCTCCAGTCTCTGACCAGTTGAGGGGAGTATGGCACTTGCACCCATAAAACACCTCAAATGGTGCCATCTGAAGGCTCGACTGATAGCTGTTCTTTAGGAGAACTCGAATAACGGTAGGCAATCTTCCCACTTGGCTCCATATGCAAAAACACAGGCACAGATGATATCTTCGAGCATCTGATTCACTCATTCAGTTTGCCCAGCGGTCTGGGGGTGAAAAGTAGTGCTGAAGGAGAGCTTGGTTCCCATAGCTTCTTGAAACTTCTTCCAGAATCTTGAGGTGAATTGGGTGCCTCTGTCCGATAGAATCTCCTTAGGAACTCCGTGAAGACTTCCGATGCAGTTGATGTAGAGGTTTGTGAGCTGGCTTCCATCATAGGTGGTCCTGACGGGAATGAAGTGGGCTACCTTGGTCAGGTGGTCGACAATGACCCAAATAGAATCATGTCCCTTGCTTGACCTTGGTAATCCCGTGATGAAATCCATCCCAACTTTGTCCCACTTCTATTCAGGCACTTTGAGAGGCTGCAATAGCCCAGCGGGTCGCTGGTGCTCAGCTTTGACTCTCTGGCATACGTCACATTTAGCGACAAATCTGCCTATTTCCTGTTTCATGCCATGCCACAAGAATCTTGCCTTGAGGTCTTGATACATGGTTCCTCCGGGATGGATGGAGTATGGATTGTCATGAGCTTCTTGCAAGATCAAGTTCTTGATCTCCTCTTTGTTGGGTACGCAGATGTGATTCCCGAACCATACAACTCCCTGCTCATCCACTGAGAATCCTGGGGCCTTGCCTGCCTTGATCTTCCTCTTGATGTCTTCAATGCTCTCGTGTCCCTTCTGAGCTCCCTTAATATCAACCATCAAGGTAGGCTTTGCATCGAGGTTGGCGAGGAAGCCAGGTGCAACTAGTTCCAAGCCAAACTTTTCAAGTTCTTCATATAGGGCGGGTAGCCTTTCCTTAATCATGGCATTCAAGGAACAAGTCTTTCTTCTTAAGCCGTCTACTACCACGTTGGCCTTTTCGTGGTGGTATTGAACACTGAGGTCATAATCCTTGATCAACTCCAACCATCTTCGCTGCCTCATGTTGAATTCCCTTTGGGTGAAAATATACTTCAAACTCTTGTGGTCTGTGTATATGTGACATCGCTCCCCAGAAGGTAATGTCGCCATGTCTTCAAGGCATGAACCACGACTGCCAACTCAAGATCATGAGTAGTGTAGTTCTCTTCATGAGGACGTACTTGTCTGGATACATGTGCTACAACTCTGCCTTCCAGCATCAGAACACCTCCAAGCCCGGTACTTGATGCGTCACAATATATCACAAACTCCTTGTGAAAATCGGGAGTGGCCAAAACTGGGGCTGTGGTCAATCTCTTCTTCAACTCCTGAAAGCTTTCCTCGCACTTAGTTGTCCATTCGGACTTCTTATCCTTCTTCAAAAGCAAGGTCATGGGTCGGGCAATGCTCGAGAACCCTTCCATGAACTTGCGGTAATATCCCGCGAGTCCGAGGAAGCTCCTAACTTCCTTCATGGTGGTAGGAGTTTGCCGTTCGGTTATGGCTTCAATCTTGGCAGGATCCATTGATAATCCTTCTGTAGTCAACACATGACCCAGGAATCCAACTTCATGCAGCCAGAATTCAAACTTGCTGAACTTGGCATAAAGCTGGTGCTCTCGAAGCTTCTCTAGGACCAATCTCGATCAAGTGTTCCTCATGCTCTTCTTCAGACTTGGAGAAGACAAGAATGTCATCTATGAATACGACAACGAACTTGTCCAAGTACTCCATGAAGACTTTATTCATGAGATACATGAAGTAGGTGGGGGCATTGGTTAACCCAAATGACACGATCGTGTATTCATATAGGCCATACCGGGTTACAAATGTCGTCTTCGGGATATCTTGGGGTCTGATCTTCAGCTGATAGTACCCAGACATGAGGTCGATCTTGGAATACACCTTGGCTCCATTCAACTGATCAAACAGGTCTTCAATCTTGGGGAGTGGGTACTTGTTCTTTATTGTGACTTCATTGAGAAAACGGTGATCGACATAGAGTCTGATAGTTCCATCCCTCTTTGACACAAACAGAACAGGCGATCCCCAAGGAGAGGCACTAGGGCGAATGAATCATTTTCTGAGCTGCTCTGCCAGTTGCTTCTTCAATTCAGCCAACTCTTCAGATCCCATCGTATAGGCCTTCTTATAGATGGGCCTTGATCCGAGCATAAGCTCAATGATGAACTCAATGTCGCGATCAGGAAGCATTCCGGGAAGCTCATCAGGAGACACATCCGGGTATTCTGATAGCACTGGCACTTGATCCAACTCAATTCCCGATAGACAGTTAGCCCGAGGGGCTTGAGTGGAGGCAGGGTTGGGAACATACTTGACTTCCACTCCTTGGCTATTGGTCATGGTAATGATCCTCTTGGCAGAGTCTAACAGGCCTCGGTGCTTGGTTAACCAATTCATGCCAAGGATGACATCCAAGCTTGGTGAATCCAGAACTATAAGGTCCGCTAGGAAGTCTACCCCGTTATGTAAATCTTCACTCCTTTACACCCTATACCAGACTTCATAACTGAACACGGGGTTTGTATCAACATACGACTACCCAGGGGAGTAGGTTTGAAGCCACTCTCTAATGCAAATTTTTGGGTGAAAAAAGAATGCGAAGGTCCACAATCAAACAATACTATTTTTGGGGTTGAGTTGACGAGGAACGTACCTAGTATGACATCCGGGTCTTCCTAGGCTTCCTCTGCGGTGACGTGATTCACACGACCCTTGGAATTGTTGGGCTGGTTGCGGGGAGCTGGGTACCTTGGTGGCGCTCCATGGCCTTGACCTGGGTTTGGCGCATGGGGCGTGGGGCTTCTGGCTTCTTGTTGGGGCATAGCTTAGAGATGTGTCCATACTGACCACATCCAAAACAAGTAACTTGCCCAGGGTTGTTGTTGTAGTTTCTGCTATCGTTGTTGTTATTGGGGTTGTTGTGAGCTGGCCTGGGATTGGCATACTACTGAGGCTCGTAGCTCAGACGAGGCGCGGGAGGTCTAGCTTGCTGTGGCTGATAGGTTGGCTTGGCTGGGGCTGGTTGCCAGGGGCGAGGCTTCTAGTTGCTCGAGCTACCCTTGCTGATCATCTTGCACTTGCGAGTGTTGTCTATGGCACGATGCTTGTCTTCCAGCATGAGGGCCTTGTTCACCAGATCGAAGAAGGTACGACACTCACAGACGATGAGCTGATACTATAGGGTCTATTGAAGTCCTTCCATGAAGTATTCCTTCTTGGCAGCCTCCGTGTTGACATCTTCAGGCGCATACCTTGACAGCAGGTTGAACTTCTGTAGGTACTCCTTGATAGAGCCACTTCCTTGCTTCAGCGCTCGGAATTCTCTCTTCTTGATAGCCATGATCCCAGAAGGAATGTGGGCGGTGCGGAGTCCTTCCTTGAAGTCATTCCAAGTGATCACACGCTCACCTTGCATGACCTTGAACACATCCCACCAAGCTCAGGCGGTACTTCCAAGGAAGTGAGAGGCATACAACACCATCTCATGGTACTCGTTGCAATTGACCAGTGCAAAGAGGTCCTCTATGGTGCGGATTCATTCATCGGCATCCAATGGCTCAGTTGTCTCGGTGAAGGTTGGGGTGAAGTCCTCATGAACTTACATAGAGTGGAGCGGCCATTGCCATTCCTGCCTTGTTGTTCATTGTTCGCAAGGGCCTGAGCCATCTGCTGGATAGCAACATTGTTGGCTTGATGTTCCTCCCGGAGAACTTGGAGAAACTGGGCTATGGTCATGTTCTCCGGTGGAGGTGGTGGGGGGGATGTCGCCTTGTGGCTACTCCTGGTGCCCTCCAACATGAGCAGCCCACCATCTCCCTGTTGCTGGCTTGAGTTGTCGGCTTGAGGGTTGGCGAAGGAGCTGTTGCGGGTAGCAGTCACAATCCTGTTTGGAGCAGCCAAGTCAAACAACTGGGATAGACGAGAGGAAAAGCAACAATGGAAGAGTGCGCCCATGGGGGTCTGTCGAGTGCAAGTGTGGTAAAACAAAGGTCGAAAGACCAACATATATATTAAGAAAAGATAGATGATGGAGGCGCTTACATGTTGCCTAAGGCAAAAGCGTGACTTGCATCGAAACACAAACAACAAAACAAACAACAAGCACACATGGTTTCATATGAACCATTACGCAGACTCGACTTCGCATGAGGGGTACATGACTGATCCTACCCTAGGGGTTCTCAGACTCAGGTGGTGGAGTGCTCAGTCTCGTAGTCGCGCACCTCTGGGTCTTCCTCCTATTCATCATCTAAACGGGCATCAGTCCCAGTCGAAGGGGTCGGTGAACGAGGAGGTCCATCCCGATGACGGTTTGCTGGCGGGTCGGTGAAGAGCTCACGGTACTCCTTCGTACTCATGCGATTACGACGTGTCGGTGCATCTCTAGCTAGGGGTACTCCTCCTGTGTAAGCAATAGCTGGTCATCCCTCAGGGTCTCCATCCTTCTTCATCTTGTCCGGCTTCGTCTTGGCTTGCCGATGTAGCTCTCGGGTGTGGTGAAGTTCCTCGCGGAGCTACACGGACTCCTTAATCAAGTGGTGAACCAGACTATCGGCAGAGAGGCTGAAGTAGGTCTGGAACCTGAGTGGTGTGCCATCCTCCTTGGATAAAAACAGCGTCCAACTCTCGTCAAGATCATCCTTCCTGAAGGGAAGGTAGCGAGTAGACGGCTCGTTAGCCATCTCTCGAATAATGTCTCGAAGGTGTAGGAGTGCCTTGCGTGCAGCCGACTCAACTACGAGTATCATGGTCTCCATCCGTGGTCCTTCAAAGAACCAACTGGTCGGGGAGTCGTTTGCCTTCATGACCACATCCACATGGTAGTCCCTCGTGATGGCATGGACCCAGTGCTCGTGGTAGAGGAAAACGGGTGGTTGGCGAAATTGGCACTTCTCCAGGCTATCCCCAAGGAGTAAGGGGAAGCCGGATGTCAGGAAGGCTTCGGGTATGACGCCATCTACAAAGGTTTGAAGGGAGGAGAGTCAGCAAAGTGTTGTGTGAATAATAGAAGAGGTAAATAGTACAGAATTCTTAAGTATAGGTGCTAGGTTTAGTTTTGAAAGCAGTTTTCTCCTAACTAATGTCCATGCTAACTAAGGGCTTCCTACAGTCAGGATGGCTCTGCTACCAGCTCTGTGGGGACCCCGACTCATAAGTCGTGATCATCGAATGCACGGGTACAGTGATCCCAAAGATCAATACTCACTAAACACACAGAAGCTGAATAACAAGAGTCTTACATCCACATTTATCATCTTACACAAATAAAGACCATGAAGGTCAAGTCTTTCATAGATAGGGCCAGAAGGGCCAAACATTTACATAGAACAAGCAGCGGAAATCTTGATAGAAAGCGTGAACCCATGCCACCTGCCTTAAACCTACAGGCATTTTGACTGGGAAGCGTCCTAGTTCGCATGCTCATCAGCAACAAACACTTCAACGTACTCATGTTCTTCCATGCCTGGCCAATTAAATAACGAGTGGCAAGCCAAAGAGTACTTTGAATGTACTCGCAAGCAACCCAAGTTGTGGAATGAGGTAATAATGATGCATGATATAGCACTGAGTAGGTAATTTGCGGAAAGCTAATTTTTTATACAATGACATGATCAAGTACTAGGTAATCATGCATAAACAGTTGATAGATATCCATATGAACAAGTTACAGATATCATCATAAGCAGGGTTTGAACATATCATGTTCACTCATCACATCAAGTCTTCAGACTTGACTCGAGTATCATACTTCTGTCATCCGCACACACTCATACCAAGTTCGTGAAAACATCTGGTCGTGGCTTAAGAACACCACCCAACTGTCCTTGACCATGGAGACGGTTATTCGAATAGTTTTACACTCTGCAGAGGTTGCGCGCTTTAACCACAAGATTCGGGGAACTTCCGTGTCATCCATGACTCGCGGTATATTACATACCCGAGGTAAGCACCCGAACAATGCCTTTCCCATGGTGATACTAAACGAAGAGTCCACACGTTGGTGCCATCCCTCATGATATACATCACACGTATCATCCATGAGGGCACGCAATAGTGTGCCCAGTGCCTGTAAAGACATTGCATAGCCTTCCACTTCCGGGACGACCCCGTCTCGAGAGTGATCACTTCACCCTCGCCACTAGTAATGTGGGCTCCCTTCTAGCACCAACCATAGTAATCAACAAAGCCCTGTCCCATAAGGGGTATCATGGTCGCACATGTAAGGTTGGGATGGTCGACAAATCTTAAATCCTGCATTTTCGAAAACACACCCTCAACCTATTCCGGCACACCACTTCTTTCTCAAGTGTTCACCCAACTCATCATCATCTCCCTCGGGCATTAGTGGCACACGACGGGGTTTTCAAAAACCCTTTGAAAGTACCTTTATTTCCATCATGATGCATATTCCCGATCCCACTTGCGTATCATCTACTAGAAACCTAACTACACCCACCCGCATAACCCTCATAAGGTGGTAGGGTCATGCACGATGCAAGTGTCAATGGTAAAAGTGTCGGAAGCAACCCACCGAAGTGGTTACTACTCCACATGATCAAGTATAACAAAAGTAAACTGCTATATGGCATGCGATGAAAATGGTTTCTTAACATGGTCAAAGGGCTGCTTGCCAGGCTCACAAACCGTCGGGGTCTTCAAAGTCTTCGGGTCCAACTCCCTTGTCAATAGTGCAATCTATCGTCATGAATAAAAGCGATAAAAATAAGCATCACACAAAAATAGAGCACACAAGCTAATATTAAAAAATCTACACTATTCTGATAAATACCAAAATTCATACTAAAAATGTTTGTTTAAGATTTTATTATGAAAAACATTCTTGAAACTATTTAACAGAGGCAGCAAGATGCCTAATTTGGGTTTTCAAATAAAATAGTGTATAAAAGATTTTCAAAAATTTACATAACAGGCACTATTAAATTCTAGGGAATATTCTAAGATTTTTGGTGGAAAAATTATTGGATTTGGAATTATTTTATAGTCTGTGGAATTTCTGGAAAGCAGGGGGAAACGAAAAAGAGAAATGATACTATGCCCTTTTGGGCCACAAATGTCGCAGCCGAACCGGCCCAAAGGGGAACCGGCCATGGGCGAGCTGTGTGCGGGGCAGGTTTATTCTTAAACCTGCCCGCGGGCCCATCCTGGCAGCGAGAGAGGGGGAGGGTGAGGGTATGACAGGTGGGCCACCTGTCATCATCTCGCGACAGGGAGCAGTGGGAGCTCACCGGCGGGGGCTAAGGCCACGGTGGCTCAAGCGGAGGGCACCAACGTGCTCAGGGGCTTCCTGCGCATCAGTGGGTGGTTGGGGTGGCCGCCGGGGCTGAGGGAATCGCAAGAGAGGGGAAAACCTGCACGGTGGCGAGGGTTTGGCTCGGGCTCGAGCTCCCGAGCACGGGGACGAGGGGGCTGGGCACGGGACGAGTGGCTGGCGGGAGGAGGGAGCGAGAGAGAGCAGCGGGTTCTCGGGGGAGGGTTTTATAGGTGGGCATCGGTGTACCGTGGGCGCGGTGCGCTGGCAAGGACGGGGGCATCGCCATGGACCACAGGGGCGCTCTGGGTCGTGTCTGCGGTGGTCGTGGACTTGGTCCGCGCCCGCAGACAAGAGAAGGACGGCTAGGGGGACTAGAGGTGCGCGCGTGCGAGTCCAGCCATTGGGGCATCCGGCCGATGCCATGCGCGGACTAAGAAGGGAAGAAGAGGAGGAGGGAGGAGGGCCCCGACCTCCTGGCGCCTTGCGGATGTCGAGGGGCGGCCAAGGGACATGCTCCCGCATCCACAGGCTGTCGGGTGGCTTGGGATGGGTGCAGCTATAGTGTGGGCATGCACTGTAGCGTACTCTAGAGCATGCCTTTGGCATGGCATGGCATGCCTGCATGCTCTTGACAGCCCCTGCATGTCCATGAGCTTTTGGTTGTTCTAGAGATGCTCTAGGAGCTAGGGGAGGCTAGGAGAAAAAGAAATGGGGAGGGGAGAGGGTAGAAATGATGCTGCCAGGGTAAAACAGAGGGGTAAATGTGGGTTTTACCCCACTTACCCAATGAGCCTTGGCCAGAGAGACTTACTGGGGATGAAAGGCAATACCAGATAGTTGTGGTAAAATGTTGGAGGCAAGGGAAATAGTAAAAATGGTGAAAACAACAACTTTACCATTTGACCAAAAGGTGTTTGATGGATGTTTGGGCAAGAAAAATTTACCCACTTACTTTGATATTCAACAGGGGCAAATGTTAGGTAAAAATGAGATGCATTACCAGGTTTCAGCTCAACTGAGCAAAGTTGACAATAGAAACTTTGTGAACCCTAGAAACTAATAGAATTAGGTTTCTCTAGATCTAGTTATGCTAAGCTATTTCCCATGATGCACCACTTAGTGTAGCATCATTATTTGGTGATTAAAGCATGTCCAGTAAGTTTGGGGTCAAGGGAAGAAACTTCACTATGTAAAGTTGTTCAAACTTGAATCTGGACAGGTAGGGTTTTGGGATGGTTTGATGAACCAAATCAACCTGGATTGATATGAAACTTTCCAAGATCATCACCTATGATAGTGTTGACTTGCTTGAATTTTCCTGGAATTTATTGAGAATATTTCTGATAGAAATATATCAAAATCTTTATTTGTATAGAAAGGGTTTAGAGGGGTTTTGCCCATGATTTGAACATGACCATGTGTTGAAACTCATATATATGGAAAATATATGTCCACTGAGTCTCCCTAAATTTTCTCAAATATTTTGAAAGCATTTAATTATTTTTTCCCTATGAAAAACCATTTCTGGTCTTGAGAAAAGGGCTTTAAATAAAATATAAAAATAATATTTCAATTTAATATTTGTGGTTTTGGAAATTTTTATATATAGTAGGTTTGAAGTAAAGCCTTTGGGGAGAAAGAATCCACCCAACTTGAGGACTTGCGGTGCAAACCTCAATTCAGGGGTTTTTGAAGACCTAATTTGGATAAATCCTTTTTGGTCAAAATAAAATTGATTAAAATTGTTTTGGGCACTATTCTAATGGCATGATCATTGGGCAAGATGTGTGGGTCAAGGAATATGAATATGAAGAGGGATAGAATCTAAGAGTGCCACATACCACAATCAACAAGCAAACAAGCAACAATTCAAACAAGCACAAGCATTGAAAAAGTTTTAATTGGCTCCAAAATTTATAAATCCAAACATGACAAGGTGATACAAACACAGGGTGTGACAGACCTACCCCCCTTACAAGAATCTCGCCACCGAAATTCCTAGGCTAGGCGCTAAAAAGATAAGGGAACTCAGATCTAATATAATCTTCACGCTCCCAGGTTCCTCCAGCTTCAATGTGGTTGCTCCATTGGACCTTGAAGTAATTGATGCTGCGGCTTCGTGTGCAATGTTCTGCCTCATCCAGAATGCGAACTGGCCTCTCACGATAAGTGAGGTCTGGCTGAAGATCGATGGCTTGATGGTCGATGTCCTTATAGAGGTCGGGGCGGTTGGGAACTTGGAGACACTTCCGGAGTTGTGATACATGAAAGACGTTGTGCACATCCGATAGCTCGGAAGGTATCTCTAGCTGATAGGCAACTTCTCCTCGCATTGTGGTGGTCTTGAAGGGGCCGATGTATCTTGGTGCCAGCTTTCCTTTGACGTGGAAATGCTTGGTTCCTTTGAGAGGCGTGACCCAAAGGTAGACATGGTCACCGACACAAAAGCTCACTTCTCGGCGGTGGGAGTCCGCGTAGCTGTTCTATCTTGACTTGGAGGTCTCAAGGAGCTCTCGGATGATTTGAACTTACTCTTTTGGCCTCTCGGAGGATGTTTGGTCCAAAAATTAATCCTTCTCCGGTCTCTGACCAGTTGAGGGGAGTACGACACTTGCGCCCATACAACACCTCAAATGGTTCCATCTGAAGCCTCGACTGATAGCTGTTGTTGCTCGGTGAATGGTAGGCAATCTTCCCACTTGGCTCTATACACCAAAACACAAGCGCGGATCATATCTTCGAGTATCTGACTCACTCGTTCAGTTTGCCCACCGGTCTGGGGGTGAAAAGCAGTGCTGAAGGAGAGCTTGGTTCCCATAGCTTCTTGAAACTTCTTCCAGAATCTTGAGGTGAACTGTGTGCCTCTTTCCGATACAATCTCCTTAGGAACTCCGTAAATACTTACGATGCGGTTGATTTAGGGGTTTGTGAGCTGGCTTCTATCATAGATGGTTCTGATGGGTATGAAGTGGGCTACCTTGGTCAGGTGGTCGACAATGACCCAAACAGAATCATGTCCCTTGCTTGACCTTGTTAATCCCGTGATGAAATCCATCCCGACTTTGTCCCACTTCCATTCAGGCACTTTGAGAGGTTGCACCATCCCAGCTGGTCACTGGTGCTCAGCTTTGACTCTCTGGCATACGTCACATTTAGCGACAAATGTGCGTATTTCCCATTTCATGCCATGCCACCAGAATCTTGCCTTGAGGTCTTGATAAATCTTGGTTCCTCCAGGATGGATGGAGTATGGAGTGTCATGAGCTTCTTGCAAGATCAAGTTCTTTAGCTCCTCTTTGTTGGGTACGCAGATTTGATTCCCTAACCATACAACTCCGTGTTCATCCACTAAGAATCCTGGGGCCTTGCCTGCCTTGATCTTCCTCTTGATGCCTTCAATGCTCTCGTGTCCTTTCTAAGCTCCCTTAATATCATTCATCAAGCTAGGCTTTGCTTCTAGGTTGGCGAGCAAGCCAGGTGCAACTAGTTCCAAGCCAAACCTTTCAAGATCTTCATATAGGGCAGGTAGCCTTTCCTTAATCATGGCATTCATGGAACAAACCTTTCTACTTAAGGCGTCTGCTACCACGTTGGCCTTTCCGGGGTGGTATTGATCACTAAAGTCCTAATCCTTGATCAACCCCAACCATCTTCGCTACCTCATCTTCAATCCCCTTTGGGTGAAAATATACTTCCAACTCTTGTGGTCTGTTGATATCTCACATCGCTTCCCCAAAAGGTAATGTCGCCATGTCTTCAAGGCATGAACCACGGCTGCCAACTCAAGATCATGAGTAACGTAGTTCTGTTCATGAGGACATAGTTGTCTGGATAGATATGCTACAACTCTGCCTTCTTGCATCAGAACACCTCCAAGCCCGGTTCTCGATGCATCACATTATATCACAAACTCCTTGTGAATATCGGGGGTGGCCAAAATTGGGGTTGTGGCCAATCTCTTCTTGAGCTCCTGGAAGCTTTCCTCGCACTTAGTTGTCCATTCAAACTTCTTGTCCTTCTTCAAAAGCTGGGTCATGGGTCGGGCAATGCTCAAGAACCTTCCACGAACTTGCAGTAATATCTCGCGAGTCTGAGGAAGCTCCTGATTTCCTTCATGGTGGTAGGAGCCATTCGGTTATGGCTTCAATCTAGGTAGGATCCACTGATAATCCTTCTGCAGTCTACACATGACCCAGGAATCCAACTTCATCCAGCCAGAATTCACACTTGCTGAACTTGGCATAAAGCAGGTGCTCTCGAAGCTTCTCTAGGACCAATCTCAAGTGTTCCTCATGCTCTTCTTCAGACTTGGAGAAGACGAGAATGTCATTAATGAAGACGACAACGAACTTGTCCAAGTACTCCATGAAGACTTTATTCATGAGATACATGAAGTAGGCAGGGGCATTGGTTAACCCAAATGACATGACCATGTATTCATATAGGCCATACCGGGTTACAAACGCCGTCTTCCGAATGTCTTGGGGTCTGATCTTCAGCTGATAGTACCCAGACCTAAGGTCGATCTAGGAAAACACCTTGGCTCCATTCAACTAATCAAACAGGTCTTCAATCTTGGGGAGTGTGCACTTGTTATTTATTGTGACTTCATTGAGAGAACGGTAATCGACACAGTCTGATAGTTTTGTCCCTCTTTGACACAAATAGGACAGGCGATCCCCAAGGAGAGGCACTGGGGTGAATGAATCCTTTTCTGAGTTGCTCTACCAGTTGCTTCTTCAATTCAGCCAACTCTTTGGATTTTGGCCTATAGGCCTTCTTATAGATGGGCCTTGATTCGGGCATAAGCTCAATGATGAACTCAATGTCGCAATCAGGAGGCATTCCGGGCAGCTCATCAGGAAACACATCCGGGTATTCACATACCACTGGCACTTGATCCAACTCAATTCCCGATAGACAGTTAGCATGAGGGGCTTGAGTGGAGGCAGGGTTGGGAACATACTTGACTTCCACTCCTTGGCTATTGGTCATGGTAACGATCCTCTTGGCACAGTCTAAGAGGCCTTGGTGCTTGGTTAACCAATTCATTCCAAGGATGACATCCAAGCTTGGTGAATCCAGAACTATAAGGTCTGCTAGGAAGTCTACCCCGTTGATGTCAATCTTCACTCCTTTACACCCTATCCCAGACTTCATAACTGAACCCGGAGTTTGTATCAACATACGACTACCTAGGGCAGTAGGTTTCATGCTACTCTCTAATGCAAACTTTTGGGTGAGAAAAGAATGCGAAGCTCCACAATCAAACAGTACTGTTGCTGGGGTTGAGTTGACGAGGAACGTACCCAGTATGACGTCCGGGTCTTCCTGGGCTTCCTCTGCGGTGACGTGATTCACACGACCCTCGCCATTGTTGGGCTGGTTGTGGGGAGATGGGTTCCTTGGTGGCACTCCACAGCCTTGACCTGGGTTTGGCGCATTGGGGCGCGAGGCTTCTGGCTTCTTGTTGGGGCATAGCTTAGATATGTATCCATACTAACCACATCCAAAACAAGTAACTTGCCCAGGGTTGTTGTTGTAGTTTCTGCCACCGTTGTTGTTATTGGGGTTGTTGTAAGCTGGCCTGGGATTGGCAAACTGCTGAGGCTGGTAGCTCGGACGAGGCGCCAGAGATCTAGCCTGCTGTGGCTGATAGGTTGGCTTGGCTGGGGCTGGCTGCCAGGGGCGAGGCTTCTGGTTGCTAGAGCTACCCTTGCCGATCATCTTGCACTTGTGAGTGTCGTCTATGGCACGACGCTTGTCTTCTAGCATGAGGGCCTTGTTCACCAGGTCGAAGAAGGTACGACAGTCACAGACGATGAGTTGATACTGCAGAGTATGTTGAAGTCCTTCCATGAAGCGTTCCTTCTTGGCAGCCTCCGTGTTGACATCTTCAGGCGCATACCTTGACAACAGCAAGAACTTCTGCAGGTACTCCTTGACAGAGCCGCTTCCTTGCTTCAGCACTCCAAATTCTCTCTTCTTGATAGCCATGATCCCAGAAGGAATGTGGGCAGTGCGGAATCCTTCCTTGAAGTCATTCCAAGTGATCACACGCTCACCTTGCATGACCTTGAACCCATCCCACCAAGCTCAGGTGGTACCTCCAAGGCAGTGAGAGGCATACAACACCTTCTCAAAGTCCTCATATCAATTGACCAGTGCAAGGAGGTCCTCGATGGTGCGGATCCAGTCACCAGCATCCAATGGCTCATCAGTCTCGGTGAAGGTTGGGGGTGAATTCCTCATGAACTCAGACAGAGTGGATCGACCATTGTTGTTCCTGCCTTGCTGCTAGTTGTTCACAAGGGCCTAAGCCATCTGTTAGATAGCAGCATTGTTGGCTTGTCGTTCCTCCCGGAGAATTTGGAGACACTGGGCTATGGTCATGTTCTCTGGTGGAGGTGGTGGCGGGGGGATGTCGCCTTGTGGATGCTCCTGGAGTCCTCCAACGTGAGCAGCCCCACCAGCTCCCTATTGCTGGCTTGAGTTGTTGGCTTTAGGGTTGGCGAAGGATCTGTTGCCGATAGCAGTCTACATCCTGTTTGGAGTAGCCAAGTCAAACAACTGGGATAGACGAGAGGAAAAGCAACAATGGAAGAGCGCACCCAAGGGAGTCGGTCGAGTGCAAGTGTGATAAAACAAAGGTCGAAAGACCAACATATATATTAAGACAAGATAGATGATGGAGTCACTTACATGTTGCCTAAGGCAAAAGCACGACTTGCATCGGAACACAAACAACGAAACAAACAACAAGCACACATGGTTTCATATGAACCATTACACGGACTCGACTTCGCATGAGGGGTACATGACTGATCCTACCCTAGGTGTTCTCGGACTCAGGTGGTCGAGTGCTCGGTCTCGTATTCACGCTCCTCTGGGTCCTCCTCCTGTTCATCATCTAAACGGGCATCATTCCCAGTCAAAGGGTTTGAGGAACGAGGAGGTCCATCCCGATAACCCTTTGTTGGCGGGTCGGTGAAGAGCTCACGGTACTCCTTCATACTCATGCGATGACGACGTGTGGGTGCATCTCTAGCTGGGGTACTCCTCCTCTGTAAGCGACAGCTGGTCGTCCCTCAGGGGCTCCATCCTTCTTGATCTTGTCGAGCTTCATCTTGGCTTGTCGAAGTAGCTCTCGGGTGTGGCGAAGTTCCTCGTGGAGCTTCACGGACCCCTTAATCAAGTGGTGAACCGGACTATCATGGAGAGGCTGAAGTAGGTCTGGAACCTGAGTGGTGTGCCATCCTCCTTGGATGGAATCAGCGTCCTACTCTCGCCAAGATCATCCTTCCTGAAGGGAAGGTAGCGAGTAGCCGGCTCGTCAGCCATCTTTGGAATGATGTCTCAAAGGTGTAGGAGTGCCTTGCGTGCAGCCGACTCGACTGCGAGTATCATGGTCTCCATCCGTGGTCCTTCAAAGAACCAACTGGTCGGGGAGTCGTGTGCCTTCACGACCACATCCACGTGGTACTCCCTCATGACGGCATCGACCCAGTGCTTGTTGTAGAGCAAAACGGGTGGTTGAAGAAACTAGCACTTCTCTAGGCTATCACCAAGGAGTAAGGGAAAGCCGGATGTCAGGAAGGCTTCGGCTACGATGCCATCTACAAAGGTGTGAAGGGAGGAGAGTCAGCAAAGTGTTGTGTGAAGAATAGAAGAGGTAAATAGTACAGAATTCTTAAGTATAGGTGCTAGGTGTAGTTTGGAAAGCGGTTTTATCGTAACTAACGTCCATGCTAACTAAGGGCTTCCTACAGTCAGCATGGCTCTGATACCAGCTCTGTGGGGACCCCGACTCATAAGTCGTGATCATCGAATGCACGGGTACAGTGGCAAGCCAATTAAATAACCAGTGGCAAGCCAATGAGTACTTTGAATGTACTCGCAAGCAACCCAATTTGTGGAACGAGGTAATAATGATGCATGATATAGCACTAAGTAGGTAATTTGCGGAAAGCTATTTTTTTAATGCAATGATATGCTCAAGTACTAGGTAAGCATGCATCAATAGTTGATAGATATCCATATGAACAAGTTACAGGTATCATCATAAGCAGGGTTTGAACAAATCATGTTCACTCATCACATCAAGTCTTTAGACTTGACTCAAGTACCATACTTCTGTCATCCGCACACGCTCATACCAAGTTCGTGAAAACATCTGGACGTTTCTTCAGAAGCACCACCCAACTGTCCTTGACTATGGCAACGACTATTCGAATAGTTTTACACTCTGCAGAGGTTGCGTGCTTTAACCACAAGACTCGGGGAACTTACGTGTCATCCATGACTCACGGTATATTACATACCTGAGGTAAGCACCCGAACAATGCCTTTCCCATGGTGATACTAAACAAAGAGTCCACACATTGGTGCCATCCCTTATGATATACATCACACGTATCATCCATGATGGCACGCAACGGTGTGCCCAGTGCCCGTAAAGACAGCGCATGGCCTTCCACTTCCGGGACGACCCCGTCTCGAGAGTGATCACTTCACCCTTGCCACTAGTAATGTGGGCTCCCTTATAGCACCAACCATAGTAATCAACAAAGCCCCGTCCCATAAGGAGTATCATGGTCGCACATGTAAGGTTGGGACGGTTGACAAATCTTAAACCCTCTGTTTTTTAAAACACACTCACAACCTGTTCCGGCACACCACTTCTTTCTCAAGTGGTCACCCAACTCATCATCATCTCCCTCGGGCATTAGTGGCACCCGACGGGGTTTTCAAAAACCCTTCGAAAGTACCTTTGTTTCCATCTCGATGCTTATTCCTGACCCCACTTGCGTAGCATCTACTAGCGACCTAACTACACCCACCCGCATAACCCTCATAAGGTGGTAGGGTCATACACAATGCAAGTGTCAATGGTAAAAGTGTCGGAAGCAACCCACCGAAGTGGTCACTACTCCACATGATCAAGTATAACGAAAGTAAAGTGCTATATGGCATGCGATGAAAATGGTTTCTTAACATGGTCAAAGGTCTGCTTGCCTGGCTCACAATGTCTCCGGGGTCTTCAAAGTCTTCGGGTCCAACTCCCTCGTCACTAGCGCAGTCTATCGTCGCGAATAAAATCGATAAAAATAATTACCACACAAAAACAGAGCATACAAGCTAATATTAAAATTTCTCCCCTATTCTGATGAATACCAAAAATCATACTAAAAATGTTTGTTTGAGATTTTATTATGAAAACATTCTTGAAACTATTTAACAGAGGTAGAAAGATGCCTAATTTGGGTTTTCAAATAAAACAGTATATAAAAGATTTTCAAAAATTTACACAAAAGGCACGATTAAATTCTAGGGAATATTCTAAGATTTTTGGTGGAAAAATTATTGCATTTGGAATTATTTTCTAGTCTGTGGAATTTTTGGAAAGTAGGGGAAAACGAAAAAGAGAAACGATACTATGCCCTTTTGGGCCAAAAAACACCACAGCCGAACCGGCCCAAAGGGGAACCGGCCCAGGGCGAGCGGTGCACACGGCAGGTTTATTCTTAAACCTGCCCGCAGGCCCATCCTGGTAGTGAGAGAGGGGAAGGGTGAGGGTATGACAGGTGGGCCCCACTTGTCATCCCTCATCTCACGACGGGGGGCAGGGGGAGCTCACCGGTGGGGGCTCATGCCATGGTGGCTCAAGCGGACGGCACCGACGCGCTCAAGGGATTCCCGCGCATCGGTGGGTGGTCGGAGCGGCCGTCGGGGCTAAGGGAATCGCCGGCAAGGGGAAAACCCACATGGCCGCGAGGGTTTGTCTCGGGCTCGAGCTCACGAGCATGGGGACGAGGGGGCTGGGCACGGGACGAGCGACTGAGGGGAGGAGGGAGCGAGAGAGAGCAGCGGGTGCTTGGGGGAGGGTTTTATAGGTGGGCGTCGGTGTACCGAGGGCGTGGTGTGCCGGCGAGGACGGGGGCATCGCCAAAGGCCACAAGGGTGCTCCGAGCCATGTCTGCGATGCTCGTGGACTTGGTCCATGCCCGCGGCGAGGAGAAGGGCGGCCAGGGGGGACCAGAGGTGCGCGCATGCGAGCCCGGCCATTGGGGCATCCGTCTGGTGCCGTGCACAGGCTAAGAAGGGCAGCAGAGGAGGAGGGAGGAGGGGCTCGATCTCCTGGCGCCTTGTGAACGTCAAGGGGCGGGCGGGGGACATGCTCCCACACCCCCAGGCTATCGGGTGGCTTGGGATGGGTGCAGCTACATTGCCGGCATGCACTGTAGCATGCTCCAGAGAATGCCGTGGCATGCCTGTGTGCTCTTTACGTGCCCCTGCATGCCCATGAGCTTTTGGATGTTCTAGAGATGCTCTAGGAGCTAGGGGAGGCTAGGAGAAAAAGTAATGGGGAGGGGAGATGGAAGAAATGATGCTGCCAGGGTGAAACAGAGGGGTAAATGTGGGTTTTACCCCACTTACCCAATGAGCCTTGGCCAGAGAGACTTACTGGGGGTGAAAGGCAATACCAGATAGCTGTGGTATAATTTTGGAGGCAAGGGAAATAGTGAAAATGGTGAAAACAACAACTTTACCATCTCACCAGAAGGTGTTTGATAGATGTTTGGGCAAGAAAAATTTACCCACTTACTGTGATATTCAACAGGGTCAAATGTTAGGTAAAAATGAGATGCATTACCAGGTTTGAGCTCAAATGAGCAAAGTTGACAATAGAAACTTTGTGAACCCTAGAAACTAACAGAACCAGGTTTCTATAGATCTAGTTATGCTATGCTATTACCCTTGACGGACCAATTAGTGTAGCATCATTATTTGGTGATTAGAGCATGTTCACAAAGTTTGGGTTCAAGGGAAGAAACTTCACTATGTAAAGTTGTTCGAACTTGAATCTGGACAGGGAGGGTTTTGGGATAGTTTGATTAACCAAATCAACTTGGATTGAGATGAAACTGTGCAAGATCATCACCTATGATAGTGTTGACTTGCTGGAATGTTCCTAGAATTTATTGATGATATTTCTTATAGGATTATTTCAAAAGCTTGATTTGGATAGAAAGGGTTCAGAGGGTTTTTCCCCCATGATTTGAACATGACCATGTGTTGAAACTCATATATATGGAAAATATATATCGACTAAGTCTCCCTAAATTTTCTCAAATATTTTGAAAGCTTTTAAATAATTTCTCCCTATGAAAAACCATTTCTAGTCTTAATAAAAGGCCTTTAAATAAAATATAAAAATAATCTTTAAATTTAATATTTGGTGGTTTTGGAAATTTTTATATATAGTAGGTTTGAAGTAAAGCCTTTGGGGAGAAAGAATCCGCCCAACTTGAGGACTTGCAGTGCAAACCTCAATTCAGGGGGTTTTGAAGACCTAATTTGGATAAATCCTTTTTGGTCAAAATAAAATTGGATAAAAATATTTTTGGGCACTATTCTCATGGCATGATCATTGGGCAAGAGGTGTGGGTCAAGGAAGATGAATATGAAGAGTGATAGAATCTAAGAGTGCTACATACCACAATCAACAAGCAAACAAGCAACAATTCAAACAAGCACAAGCATTGAAAAAGTTTTAATTGGCACCAAATTTTATAAATCCAAACATGACAAGGTGATACAAACAAAGGGTGTGACAGACCTACCCTCCTTACAAGAATCTCACCCTCGAGATTCCTAGGCTAAGCGCTAAAATGATAAGGGAACTCAGATGTAAGATAATCTTCACGCTCCCAGGTTCCTTATTTGTTGATGAAGAGACGTGGGATGCGTAGCATCCACAAGCTTAGATGCTTGAGTTCTTGAAATATTTACTTGGGGTACCTTAGGCATCCCCAATCTTGATCTTTTGTATCCCGTTCAATCCTCTCATATCCCGGTTTCACCTAAGTCTTAAAAATTTCATCCACAGAAACTTGAAAAGAACTTGTAAGATAGGTTAGTACACATAAGAATAAATCCATACTTCTTGTACTGCCAAGACAAGTTGCACAATAATTTTCAAACCTCATATACTATTTACTGTCATTTCCATAATTTATATCTACCAATATAGGCTAGGGAAACTATAGGATAAGTAGATAACAAAAGTATGACAACAATCTGTCTAAACACAACAATCTGCATCAATCTATTAAACCAGTGTACTTATATAACTCAAAAAATTATGAAAATTTAGGACGTTATAAACAATTTATATGAAAACACTGTGTGAAATTTTCGGAAACTTTCCATGTTGCAGTAAAATAGTACAATTCAAACACTACAGAAAAAGTTTTTGTTTTTACACAACACATATCAAACATGTAACTCAAACATCCTAAGAGGAAATTCTTGAAACTTTTATTAGAAAACAAGATTATAAATAACATATAATAGACAACAACAAAATAAAATGATGCTCCAACAAAAACACATATCATGTGACGAATAAAAATATAGCTTCAAGTAAGATATACCGATAATGTTGGAGACGTAAAAGGGGATGCCTTCCGGGGCATTCTCAAGCTTAGATGCTTGAGTATTCCTTGGATATTACCTCGGGGGTGACTTGGTCATCCCTAATGTTAGGTACTTGCTGCTCCTTGTTCACCTCATATCGGTATCTCACCCAAAACTTGAAAACTTCAATCATAGAAAACTTAATGGAACTTCGTGAGATGGATTATTATAGTAAAGATAGATCATTCAATTAGGCACTGTTAAGACAAGATTTATAATTGTTCTCACATAATACCTACTGTATTCCATCATTACCACAATTTATATCACCAAATATAAGCTATGAAAACACTTGAAACAAGCGAACTATGCATGCAAAACCGAATCTGTAAAAAACAGAACAATCTGTGATGATCTGAATGATCACCATATTTCCCTAACACTAAAAATTCTGGAAAATTAGGAAAACTCATAGAATTTTCACAAATATTTTTTGTAAAAATTGCAGAATTTTTTGACAATCCAGTAAAATTAGATAATTCATATACTGGACGCAAAACTTTCTGTTTTTGCACAGAATCAAACAAGCAAGTATCCACACTATCCCAAAGGCTTTACTTGGCACTTTATTGAAATATGAAGACACAAAACCTTTTTACAACAGTATCTTAATCATGTGAACATATAAAAACATAAAGTAAAAGTGTTTGGTTGCCTCCCAATGAGCGCTTTTCTTTAATGCCTTTTAGCCAGACATGATGATTTTAATGATGCTCGTGTAGGAATAGTAGTTTAAAATGCAAGAGAGCATCATGAATCACATCACAAGCACAGTTAAGTCTAACCCACTTCTAATGCATAGGGATTTTGTGAGCAAGCAATTTATGAGAGCAATAATCAACTTACAAAGGAAGGCAAAACAAGCATGACTTCAAAACTTTGAACACATAGGGAGGAAATTTGATATAATTGCAATTCCTACAACCATATGTTCCTCCCTCATAATAATTTTCAATAGCGTCATGAAGGAATTCAAGAATATAAATATCACATGAAACACTCTCTTCGTGATCTAGAAGCATAGAAAATTTATCACTCTCCACATAAGCAAATTTCTTCTCATTCGTAATAATGGGAGCAAACTCAACGAAATAACTAGCATGAGGTACTTGATTGACATAACCATTTTGAATATTAAAATCATGATAACAAGTTTCATGGTTGTCATTACTCTTTATAGCATACATGTCATCACAATAATCATCATACATAGGAGGCATGCTATCATCATAATAGTTTTGCTCATCAAAACTTGGGGCACTAAAAATATCATCTTCATCAAACCTAGCATTCCCAAGCTTGTGTCATTGCATATCATTAGCATTATGCATATTCAGAGAACTCATACTAACAATATTTCTATCATGCTCTATAACATCCTAAATTTTCAATTTGGAATGTTTTAAAATTATGATAAGCATCTATGCATTTTTATTGAGTTAAATCTGGCATTTGAGTTTTTATTTGAATTTGAATTCAATTAAATTTGGCATTTGAATTATATTCACAAATACATGACAAAATACTTTGAACAAAAAGTATGAGAGGACGTAACATGACACCCAAAAGTCAAAAGAAAACAATTCCAATTTATTTGAAATTCAAATTTGGTTCATTTGAATTTTCAAAAAACTATTAAAAGTTTCTTCCTCTAAAAAATGTTCATGCTTTAGGATTTATTTTTCTGGTCGTTTTGATATATAATACTCTATACTTTTTTTTATTTAATATTCTTTTACTGTTGTGTTTATGTAAAAAAGGGCGCTAGCGTTGGGCCAGCCCCAGGCCACGCACGAGATAGCCAAGAGCTAGTGAGGGGAGGGCTAGCCCTAGCGCTCGTGACTAGGAGAGCGAAATCACTAGTTAGCGAGTACACCTATCATCTCGAGGTTGTGACAAGCGGCGCACTGCATGCGTGCCACTTGTCACGACCGAGAGTTTTCCCTTTTTCCGTAGATCCGTATTTAAAAAATGTTTTATCTCCTAAACCGTGCGTCCAAATCTCGAACCGTTTTCACCGTTGGCATTCTCATGTCGAGATCTACAAAATTAGATCCCATGTTGATAGGTTTTGACGAACTTGTTTTTCACAAAAAAAACTGGACAAAAAACCGGACGAAAAAACCGTGCCTCTTACGAAAAAAGAGAGTAAAAACGTGTTTTCTCCCTTTCGGAAGAGGCACGGCCGTGCCTCTCGTGATAGCAAAACCGTGCCTTTTGCGGAAGCAAAACCGTGCCTCTCGCGAGAAAAAAAAGAGAGCAGAAAACGCGTTTTTTCTTTCCGATAGGCACCTTTCGTGAAAGCAAAACCGTGCCTCTCGCAAAAAAACATGTTTTTTCACGAAAAAAACAAAAAACTTTTTTTTGTTTTTTTTTGAAATTTTTTTTTGTCCAAAAGCTATGAAAGAACGGTGGAAAACCGTAATACCAAAAAAATCCGGAAAAAACCCACTCCAAAAAGGCAGAAGCGCGTGCGGAAAAATAAATAAAAATCCAAAGGGAACGCTCAAAGCGCGACACGTGCCGACGACTGAGAACACGCCAAGTGACAACGCGTGGGAGCGATCGCTGGAACGCTTGTGAGGAAGCGATCGCTGGAACGCTTGTGAGGAAGCGCTCGCCAACTAGTTGCTCCCCTAAGAGAGCGCTCCAGGAGCTCCTACATGCCGCTCTGTGCGGCAGGAAGTTGGGGGCACGCACAGGGGTTCGCCACGACTTGGCCGGCCCAGTTTTTTGTCTAAGAAAACAGTTAATTTCTTTTTTTTTCTTTCTTAATGTTACTTTTTTCATTTTCTGCTTATTTCCTTTTTTTGAAAACCAAAACGAACAAATGTTGAATTTCTCAATCATTTTTTGAAAACACGAAGGTTTTTTAAAACAGCGAACAAATTTGAAAACAAGAACATTTTTTTAATCTTAAGAACAAATTTTAAAACAAAGAATACAATTGCAAAATCCAGAACCAATTTTGGACCGCAAACAAATTTTTAAAGCACGAGCATTTTTTGGATCTTAAGAGCAAAATTTTGAAACGGAGAACAATTTTGAAAACTCCCAACAAATTTGGAAGCATGAACAAATTTTTAAAAGCACGAACATTTTTTGAATCTTGAGAACAAATTTGGAAAATAAGAACAATTTTGAAAAATCCAGAACAAGTTCATAAACATGAACAAGTTTTGCAAACACGAACAATTTTTTAATTTTGAGAACAAACTTCGAAAAACAAAAACATTTTCGAAAAACATTTTCAAAAATCCAATTTTTTTTTTGAAAATCCAGAACGTTTCTCTGAAAATCCAAAACATTTTTGTAAAAAGCAAAAACATTTTTCTAATTTGAAGAACAAATTTTGAAAAGCCCCAACATTTTTTGGATATCTAGAACATTTTTTGAATGTTCAGAACATTTTTTAAGAAAATCAGAAGCATTTCAAAATTTGAATATATATTTTTGAAAACCCCAAACTATTTTTGAAAATACAGCACATTTTTATAAAAAGGAAAATACCTTTTTTGGAATTTGAGGATTTTTTTGAAAATCAAAAAAAAATTTGGAAAATCCAGAACATTTTATTCAAAGTCCAAAACTTTTTTGAAACAGAAACAAAAAAAAGAAACAAAAAAGAATAAAGAAAAAACGAAATAAAAAGAAACCCCGGTTCATGGAACCTTCTAGAAAGTTCCCAAACCCAAAAAAATCGTGTGGAAAAGTCTAGAGGTTCCTCAAACCGGGATATATGAAATACGCTAAACAGGCCGGTCCACTGCGTCCATCGCTCACCCCACCCTGTGCGAAGCGTCGACAATTGGACAGAGTGAGCGACATATAGGATTTTCTGAGTGCTCCTCCATCCATCCGCCGCCACCCCATGCTCGCTCGATTCCCCGCGTCCGCCCCTCTCTCCCTCATTTTTTCTCTCTGACAAAGAGGACCCACATTCATCTTCTTCCTTTTCATGTGAAACAGAAAGACCTACACGTACATGTACATGTACGCGAACCTCGCCGAATTCGGCTCAACTTTGCAAAAATCTTATCTCTAGTCTTCCCCAGTCCAAGAAAGATGTCCTATAAATACCCGGGGTATTCCTCGACCGATCCCAAAAAAACCACGCCAAAACCACCTCTAGCTCTTGCATTCCTTGTTTGGGTCTCGCCGCAAAAATTACGGTTCATCATCGGATTCCATTGCCCGTGAGCCATCCCAAGACTCCATCTTCTGTAATTCGACTACTCTTGATCCCTAGATTCTTTCTGACATGATCTTGTGATCTATCTCCATCTGCAGCAACCGCATCGAGCTCGTAACGCCGCCGTAGTTCACGGAGTTCACCTCGATGCCCTGCTCGCTACGGTCATCACCAACCTCCACCTTCAGCAAAAATTGGTCGGGGGTCGCCCCCGACGTTCCGCATCAGTTGGACAACCTTGTCGACGTCGTTGATCGCTGGAGCCGCCGCCCCATCATCACCTTCTTATGTGCCTGGTCACGTTTCTTCCGTGTAAGAGTTCGTACTCGCCCCCTTCGCTAGTTTTTTTATCTTTAGATAGAAACGTTACACATTATTAGATTAGATCGGTTTTTGTTCGGTTAGTCCGGTTTAGATTGAACCGGCTCATGGTTTTTATTTATTTATTAGATGTCCTTCCTGAAAGGTTAAGTAGAGATCGTTCACTTCTTAATCTCCATAGCGAACATGACCGGCCAATACTATCCGGCCACAGCCACATGATACCCTAGTCGTGAACGACCACTGTATAGCGTTTTTCAGAAAATCCCGTTTTCAGTTTTAGATGTGATTTGTTTTTTTCTTTGTCTTTAGCTTTACAACTCCGATTGTAATGATTCTTTTTGCTACGGGTTCAAAAAAAATCCCCTCTTTCCAGAAAAACCAACAAAAAATATTTTTGGAACTTTTAAATTACGAGTTCAAACAGATTTGTATAAATCACTAATTTAGGTATAACTTTTATTTAAAAATTGATTTTTGAGTGTTTATTTTTACTACTGATTTCTATATGTTATATCTATCCAGAGGACTAATAAAAATAATTTTCGTTTTTATAAATTTTCGATCTGGACAGATTGAAGATCTATTTTAATTAGGTCATAACTTTTGTGTTATAAAACCTTTTAAATTGTTTCTTTTTGCATACAAATTTGTAGTAAATTATTTTTCTGTTTTTCTAATAAAACTTAATTTTTTATTTCTGTTAAAAAATTATTAGTTGCAGAAAACAGTTTTTTACTTTAGTAAAGCTTTGCAATTAAGTTTTGGTGATATCTTTCGTTGCCTTTATTTCCTTCTTCGTTTGTGTTATTGATTGTTTTGTTATTAGCTTTACTTGTTGTTATGTATAGTAGTGTTATGGTTATGCTTATTGTGTGCATTATTTGATTCATTAGATCATTCGGAGTGCGGTGCTTGTTATCTACAGTCACTCGAGTACGAAGATAGTCAGCAAGGCAAGTTCACATTGATCATGCTTTACCTTTTGTTTTATTGCATTAGGTCTACCTTCTCCACCATTGCATACAAAGTAGGTACTTGAAAATTTTGGCTATTGAGTAGTATCATGTGGTAGGCACCTGTAAAGGCATAAACCCTTGTTACTTTGGCCCAACGAAACATTACTTTATTTTGTTATGCTTTTAGTAGACAGGGTTTGATTGAGTGTTTATCATGAAAGATGAGACGAATTAATTTATGACTAAGACCTGCAAGACTTCAAGAAATTTTCAAGACCTCATGATGCAATACACCTTTGGCTGGATGATGGTAGAACGACACCTTGGAGGAACTAGTGGTAGCCTAGGTGATGCTCGAGAAGCGCCAGTATTCATGTGGAAAGGTCCACCCATGCACAAAGAGATGGATAAATACATCAAGACCCGAGGCTTACCTGCATAGCCACAAGCCATTATGGGCTCTGGCTGGGTTGGACATCATGGCGACTCTAGACGGGCGGTGCTACAAGAGGTAGAATAACGGTAGGAATGGTTGGGCACCGATAGTGGCTCACGGGAACCCTTTGGAAGACCCTATTTTGATCATCCGGTTCTCAAACTCCCTGAAGTGTGAGGACTTCAACAGAGGCGATCAAACCTTGTGGGGAACGTCTGCAAAAGTCTGCAGAGTACTCAAACCTAATCGATTAGCCGTGTCCACGGTCATGGACAACTAGAGCCAAAGGAACTGAAACTATCAGGAAGTCTCAACACAAATAATTTAAATATGTGGGTTTTACTGATAACTTGGGTATGAGAAATGGTTGGTGGAACCTTCTCATCAAACAACCAACATTGTAGTAATAATTTTTGCTTTGCCCCCTCTCTTGTTGTAGGAAAAATCTGGCTTTACACTAAACTTAAACTTACACCCCACCTGCCATATATGCATATATAATAGATGATTATTTTCTCTCCCTTTCGTGACTTGCTGACATATTCAATATTCTCACCTACACGGCTGCAACGTATCATGTTGCAGAGTACTTTTCCGACCAGGAGTGACGATACGCTCTACGCTCGGTGACATGCCTTTGGAGTCAGATGGACTCAACTACCTTTGAAGCTTCCGCAAGTTTTGTATTAGTTTTATCTCATGAGTTGGCCTTTTAGCCACTTTATTGTAATCTTTATTGTAATGAAGGACTTGATATGAGATTTTGATTAATAAAGCTATGTGATTTTCCCTTTGATATATACATTGATGTACCGTGTGTGTACCAGCATGCTCTTGGGATGGTACGGAAACACTGGAGATTCGACTGTTTCAAGTCGGGTCGCTACATTCTCATCGTTCAAGGAATTCTCATCAAGTATTTTCAAAATTTCTTCCTCTACCAATTGAGCACAATTTTCCGAATCCTTGTTTTCACAAAGTCATTATAAAGACGAAACAAATGATGCAACCCGAACTCCCTTTTCTTATAGTTTTCTTTTATAAAACCAAACTAGTGAAAAACAAGAAACTAAAATATTTGATTGCAATATCTAAAGATATACCTTCAAGAACTCACCTCCCCGGCAACGGCGCCAGAAAAGAGCTTGATATCTACTATGCAACTTTATTCTTGTAGACTATATTGGGCCTCCAAGCGCGGAATTTTGTAGGACAGTAGCAATTTTTCCTCAAGTGGATGACATAAGGTTTATCAATCTATGGGAGGTGTAGGATAAAGATGTTCTCTCTCAAACAAACCTGCAATTAAATATAAGAAATCTCTTGTGTCCCCAACACACCCAATACAATGGCAAATTGTATAGATGCACTAGCTCGGCGAAGAGATGTTAATACAAGTGCAATATCGATGGTAGGTATAGGTTTTTGTAATATGATAATAAAGAACAACAAGGTAGCGAATAGTAAATAGCGAGCAAAACGTTGTTCTCCCTAGGGTTGAAATAAGGATGATCCATTTTATGGAACAAAGGAGGCACTAGAAGCTTCGTTGGAGGACCAGAAGAGCCATGAGGTGGGCACAACCCACTAGGGCGCACCAGGCCCCTCCGGCGCGGCCTGGTGTCTTGTGCTCTCCGTATTGATCAGAAAAGATAACTTTGAGGTGGTTTCATACCCTATAATAATTTCTTCGTTAGTTCTCAGCTATTTGTGACTTTGGAGTGAACTCTTTGTCGCGCGAGAGGGACTTACATCTGATTAAACTATGTCAATATTGTTGAGAGAAATTGCACTAGTGAAAGTATGAGCCCTAGCCATTGTTTCCAAGCATTTATACAATGTTTTGCTCACTGTTTACTATTTGTTACCTTGCTGTTTTTATATTTTCAGATTACAAAAACCTATAACTACCATCCATATTGCACTTTTATCACCATCTCTTTGCCGAACTAGTACACCTATTCAATTTACCATTGTATTGGGTGTGTTGGGACACAAGATACTCTTTGTTATTTTGTTGCAGGGTTGTTTGAGAGAGACTATATTCATCCGACACCTCCCACAGATTGGTAAACCTTAGGTCATCCACTTGAGAGAAAATTGCCGCTATCCTACAAAACTCTGCTCTTGGAGGCCCAACACGAGTCTACAAGAAGAAGGTTGTGTAGTAGACATCAAGCTCTTTTCTGTGGCCGTTGCCGGGGAGGTGAGTGCTTGAAGGTATATCTTTAGATATTGCAATCAAATATTTTAGTTTCTTGTTTTTCACTAGTTTGGTTTTATAAAAGAAAACTACAAACAAATGGAATTGAGGTTGCCTCATATGCTTCATCTTTTTAATGTCTTTCGTGAAAATGATGGAAAGGAAAATTGTGCTCAAGTGTTAGAAGAAGAAGTTATTAAAATGTTTGGCACTAAATCCTTGAATGATGAGCATGATTTCAATATTATTAGTATGAATTCTCTGAATATTCATGATGCTAATGATATGCAAAGCCACAAGCTTGGGGGTGCTATGTTTGATGAAGATATTTTTAGTCCCCCAAGTTTTGATGAGCAAAACTATTATGATTATGACATGCCTCCTATCTATGATGATTATTGTGATGACACGTATGCTATAAAGAGTAATGACAACCATGAAACTTGTCATCATGATTTTAATATTAAAAGTGGTTATGTCAATCAAGTATCTCATGATAGTTATCTTATTGAGTTTGCTCCCACTATTATGAATGAGAAGGAAATTGCTTATGTGGAGAGTGACAAATTTTCTATGCTTGTGGGTCATGAAGAGATGCTTTATGTGCTGGTTATATTGTGGAATTTCTTCATGATGCTACTGAAAATTATTATGAGGGAGGAACATATGCTTGTAGGAATTGCAATAATATCAAGTTTCCTCTCTATGTGTTCAAAGTTTTGAAGTTATGCTTGTTTTTCCTTCCTATGCTAGTTGATTCTTGCTGCCATAAATTGTTTGATAACAAAATCCCTATGCATAGGAAGTGGGTTAGACTAAAATGTTCTTGTCATGAGATTCATGATGCTCTTTTGCATGTTTCAATTATTATTCCTGTACGAGCATCATTGAAATCATCATGCCTAGCTAAAAGGCATTAAAGAAAAGCGCTTGATGGGAGATAACCCAACACTTTTACTTTATGTTTTTGTGTGTTAACATGATTAAGATACTGTAGTAATCATATTTTGTGTCTTTTATTTCAATAAAGTGCCAAGTAAAGCCTTTGGGATAGTGTGGATACTTGCTTGTTTGATTCTATGCAAAAATAGAAAGTTTTTTGTCTAGTATATGAATGATCTGTTTTTACTGGAGCATCAAAAAATTCTGAAATTTTACACAACATTTATATGAAAATTCCTTGAGTTTTCCTAATGTTTAGGAATTGTTAGAGTCATGTAAGTATGGTGATCACTCAGATCTTTACAGACTGCTCTGTTTTTGACAGATTCTGTTTTACATGCATAGTTTGCTTGTTTCAAGTGTTCCTATAGCTTATATTGGGTAATATAAATTGTGAGAATGATGGAATACAGTATGTATCATGTTTTAATAATTATGAATCTTATCTTGACAGTACCTAAGTAAATGATTTATCTTTACTACACTAACCCTTCTCACGAAGTTCCGTTAAGTTTTGTGTGATTGAAGTTTTGAAGTTTTGGGTGAGATACCGATATGAGGAGAATAAGGAGTGACAAGAACCTAAGATTGGGTATGCCCAAGGCACCCCCAAGGTAATATCCAAGGAACACTCCTAAGCTTGGGGATGCCCCGGAAGGCATCCCCTCTTTCGTCTTCAACACTATCGGTATATCTTACGTGGAGCTATATTTTTATTTGTCACATAATATGAGTTTTTATTGGAGCATCATTTTATTTTTTTGTTATCTATTAGGTGTTATTTATAATCTTGTTTTTCAATAAAAATTTCCAAGAATTGCCTTTAGTATGCTTGCATTACATGTTTGATATGTGCTGTGTAAAAAACGGAAACTTTTGCTGTAGTGTTTTAATTTTCATATTTTACTTGAACGCAGAAAGTTTTTGAAATTTTAACACAATGTTTTCTTATAGATTTTATAGCATTTCCTAAATTTTCATAGTGAGTACATAAGTACACTGGTTTAATAAATTTCTACAGACTGTTCTCTTTAGACAGATTGTTGTCATAGTTTCGTTATCTACTTATCCTATAGTTTCCATAGACTACATTCATAAATATAAATTGTGGAAATGATAGTATACAATACCTAATGTTTGAAAATTATTTTGCAACTTGTATTGGCAATACATAAAGAGTTTATTTATTATTATGTGTACTAACCTATCTCACGAGTTCTTTTTGAGTTTTGTCTCGATGAAGTTTTTGAGAATAGATGAAACCATGATATGAGAGGATTGAACGAGATAGAAAAGCTCAAGATTGGGGATGCCCAAGGCACCACAAGTGAATATTTCAAGAAGTATGAAGCATCTAAGGTTGGGGATGCTAGGCATCCCACCTCTCTTCGTCAACTATCGGTTAGCCTATGTTGGGCCTAAATTTTTATTCGTTCACATGATGCATGCTATTCATGGAGTCCTATTTTTATTTTGCTTGCTTTTCAAATAAAATACTCAGATCTGAACATATTTATTGAGAGAGAGAAAGCCCTTACATAACTACTTAATTGTTTAGCTACTCATTGATCTTCGCTTATATGTTTTGGAGTAGTTTTCTCATTTACTCTCGTGCTTCACTTATATCCTATGAGTAAATGGTTGAATGAATTGAATATAATAAATCTGAAATTATATATGTTTTATATGCTTATCCCATGGTGAGTAATTACTTCACATGTAGGAAGTATAGGTGGTAAAGTTTATTTGAAAGTTAGCAAACATCGCATTGGTAACTTGAACAATTCATGAAAGAATATTGATGAAGAGAGATTTCACATATAAATATACTATATTGGACATCTTCTATGATTGTGAATACCCATTAATTATTTTCAAACTTGAGCAAATTATTTGAAGTTGGACAAGGAAGACAACGTAATGAGTTATGCTTGGGTATATTTGTATAGAAGTTATATTGTTATAGATCGTCCAACATGTGGTGCTTGCTTCCACCTCATATTAGCCAAAACTTCCGCACCAAGTAAAAATAATACTTGTGCATCCAAACACCCTTAAACCCAAAGTTTTTCAATATGATTGCACCATACCTACCTATATGCAGTATTTACCCGACGTTCTAAGTAAATTTGCATGTGCCAAACTCTAAACCTTCAAATAATATTTTGTTTTGTATGCCTGAATCAATCATATAATAACTAGGGGCTGTCAGTATCTTCCATGCTAGGTGGGTTATTCTCACGATATGTGTTGATTCACTATCATTCACGAGAAAGCGGCTGGTAATAGGGATTTCCAATTCCGAAGTCAAAGAAAAAATGCAAATAATGAAACAAAACTCCCCCAGGATTGTTGTTTGTATGGACGGTACCCATGGATTTGGATCGCCGTGGATTGTGATTGATTGGTGGAGGGGGAGTAACAACTTTACCTTTCTATTTGGGAACCGCCTATAATGTATCTAGCATGGAAGATACTGAGATATCTCGGTAGTTATGGTGACAATGAAAGCATACCGCCCAAAATTATTATTCAACTCTGTTTTAACATCTCGAGCTCTAGCACCTCTGCAAATCAATGCTTCCCTCTGCAAAGGGTCTATCTTTTACTTTCATGTACTTTCCTTTATGCAAGAGTCATGGTGATCTTCACCACTTCCTATATTTCGCCTTTTTCTCTTGGCGAGCATCATGTGTTGGGAAAGATCCAAGCATATATGGCCATTCAAATATATTTGATCATGAGTTATTATTATTGACAATTATCTATATGATAAATAAGTTGGGAGGCGAAACTTTAAGCCCCTATCTTTCTTTGTGTTCGACGGATGCCATTTGCTCTAAAAATATGTTTTGTGTGTTAGCAATCATGGAAGACTATATGATGGTTGAGTATGTGGAATTTGCTAAATCGAAGCTCTTACATAGACCCTTCGTGAAAACAAGATGAATTGCAATTGTTTGGTGACTGAAAGCATAGTTTGTTGGTCTATACTTTAACATGTGAATAGCTTGTTACTTTATCATGAGAAGTTTTATGAGATGAGATACTGTTTATGATATATAATGATGCTATAAAAAGTGCTTGGAATTATCATTGATCAAATTTATGCACTATGCTAGCATTCACACTTCATAAATTATTTCTTTTATCATTTACCTACTCGAGGATGAGCAGGAATTAAGCTTCGGGATGCTGCTATGTCTCCAACGTATCTATAATTTGTGAAGTATTCATGCCATGTTTACAATAATTCTATATGATTTTGGTATGATTTTATTAGAACTAACCCGGATTGACGTTGTTTTCAGCAGAACTACCATGCTGTTATTTTTTGTGCAGAAATAAAAATTCTCGGAATGGGCTGAAAATTTAGTATGATATTTTTTGGACCAAAAGAGACCCCCAAAGCATTGGAGTTGGGCCAGAAGAGCCACGAGGTGGTCACAAGCCTGCCAGGCGCGGCCACCCCACCGGCCGCGCCTAGCAGGCTTGTCATCGCCTCGTGGCACCCCTTGACGTGATTCCAACACCAAAAATTCCTATGAATACCCAAACCTCCGAAAAGAAACCTAGATCGGGAGTTCCTTCGCCGCAAGCCTCCAGAGCCACGAAAAACCAATCGGGAGCCCGTTTTGGCACCCTGACGGAGGGGAAAACCATCACCGGAGGCCATCTTCATCATCCCGGCGGCCTCCATGATGAGGAGGGAGTAGTTTACCCTCGGGGCCGAGCATATGTACCCGCAGCTATGTGTTTGATCTCTCTCTCTCTCTCATGTTCTTGAGATGGCATGATCTTCATGTACCGCGAGCTTTATTGATATAGTTGAATCATATGGAGTTTTCCCCTCTCTATCTTGTTGTGATGAATTGACTTTTCCCTTTGAAATTGTGTGCTGCATATCATATAATCAAGCCCATGGGTACTTGCGGTGAGATTGGAGTATTTAGGTGGCATTAGGGTTTTGGTTTATGTGTATCTTAAGGTGTTATTTTAGTACGAACTCTAGGATTATCTGTGACACTTATAGGGATAGCTCATAAGATTGATTAGAAAAGATAACTTTGAGGTGGTTTCGTACCCTAGAATATTTTCTTCGTTAGTTCTCCACTATTTTTGACTTTGGAGTAAACTCTTTGTCGCACGAGAGGGATTTATATGATTCAACTATGTCCATATTGTTGAGAGAAATTACACTAGTTAAAGTATGGCTAGGGTCCAAGCATTTAAACAATGTTTTGCTTGATGTTTACTATTTGTTAACTTGTTGTTTTTATATTTTAAGATTACAAAAACCTATATCTACCATCCATATTGCACTTGTATCACCATCTCTTCGCTGAACTAGTGCACCTATACAATTTACCATTGTATTAGGTGTGTTGGGGACACAAGAGACTCTTTGTTATTTGGTTGCACGATTGTTTGAGAGAGACCATCTTAATCCTACACCTCCCATGGATTGATAAACCTTGGGTCATCAACTTGAGGGAAAATTGCCGCTGTCCTACAAACCTCTGAGCTTGGAGGCCCAACATGAGTCTACAAGAAGAAGGTTGTGTACTAGACATCAGTAGTCCACCACAGACCTACGGGTCCATAGCTAGTAGCTAGATGGCTTCTTCTCTCTCTTTATTCGTTAATACCATGTTCTTCGTGATCTTCATGGAGATCTATCCGATGTATTACTCTTTTGCGGTGTGTTTGTCGAGATCCGATGAATTATGGGTTTATGTTCAGATTATCCATGAATATTATTTGAGTCTTTTCTGAATTATTATATGCATAATTTCATATCTTTGCAAGTCTCTTCGAGTTATTGGTTTGGTTTGTCCAACTAGATTGGTAATTCTTGCAATGGGAGAAGTGCTTAGTTTTGGGTTCCATCTTGTGGTGTCCTCACCCTCTGACATAGTAGAGGTAGCGAGGCATGTATTGTATTGTTGCCACCAAGGGTAAAAAGATGGGGTATTCATCATATTGCTTGAGTTTATCCCTCTACATCATGTCATATTACCTAATGTATTACTCTGTTCGTCATGAATTTAATACTTTAGATGCAGGCAGGAGTCGGTCGATGTGTGGAGTAATAGTAGTAGATGCAGAATCGTTTTGGTCTACTTGAAACGGACGTGATGCCTATATGCATAATCATTGCCTTGGATATCTTCATAATTATTCGCTTTTCTATCAATTGCTTGACAGTAATTAGTTCACTGCCGTGATATTTTCCTTCAAGAGAGAAGCCTCTAGTGAAACCTATGGCCCCCGGGTCTACTTTCCGTATTATATTTTCAGATCTATAAACCAAATAGAGAAAAAATACCTTTCTGCAATTTGTTTAATTTTTACTTTCCGCAATCTTTTACATCTATCTCTTTCAGATCTAATCCTTGCAAATAACCGTGAAGGGATTGACAACCCCTTTATAGTGTTGGGTGCAAGAGTTTGACTGTTTGTGTAGGTGCATCCATCGGTGACTTGCTTGCTCCTCCTAATAGATTGATACCTTGGTTGTCATCAACTGAGGGAAATACTTATCTACTTTGCTGCATCACCCTTTCCTCTTCAAGGGAAAACCAACGCACGCTCAAGAGGTAGCAAGAAGGATTTCTGGCGCCGTTGCTGGGGAGGATACACATCAAGCCTACCAAGTACCCATCACAAACTCATCTCTTGCATTTACATTATTTTGCATTTGCCTCTCCTTTTCCTCTCCCCCACTTCTAAAACGATTTTCAGAAAATACCAAAAAGATTTGCCTTTTGTCGCCCTTCTTCTGTTCGCCTTTTCGTTTGCCTTTTGTTTGCTTGTGTGCTTGATTGCTTGCTTTGCCACCATGTGTGAATCTGGGAAGGTTATCATTGAAAATTTTGAGGGTATTACTGGTTCTAACCTTTAGAAAAAAATTGGATCTTGCTCTTTAGATCATTAATCCATACCCCCTCCTAATTATAAAGTTAAAACTTTTTGAGTCGGAGACGGTAATATTATTGGGAAGATTGTTATTCAAGAGTTCTTCGATTGTACTGGAGTAATGCCTATGAATAATAAATATATTCTTCTTAGCACAATTTTTTATTGTGATGCCATTGCCATGCTCATTGAAAAAATGGAAAGGAAATTTGTGCACATCCATCCTGCTTTGCAAGAGGTGTTTAATGAACTTCCCAAAATTAATCATCCTAAGGCCAAAAAGATTTCCACGATCATTCTTATGCATGAACTTGATTTTATCATATAATAAGCTAGGTAAATTTTTGCTTTCTATAAAAATTATATTGAGCACCCTCCTACTAAAGAAATCCTACATGATAAAGAAACCTTGCGTGGCTTTGAGTCTGGCGATTATCAATCTTACCATGATAATCTTAGAAGAAGAGTTCCCTATTCCAAAATTACTCAAACCATTTACCTTTAAACCTATGATGAATTTGGTTGGATCACTAGGGGCATTTATGTAGGATTCAATGATGATTGGTTAGAAGAAAAAAAATCAGGGAATCAGTTAAAAATAAAATACTCATTTTATATGATGGTATCTATGGTGATGATCTAGGTTATGAGAACAGATTGCTTACCAAAGATGACAATACCTAGATCTATTGCGTTTTGCCTAGCTAGGGGTGTTAAACAATAGCGCTTGTTGGGAGGCAACCCAATTGTGTTTTTATGTTATGTTTTTTGCTTCTGTTTTTGAGTGTTTCCCACATTATTACTTCTGTAGTAATTGTGTTTTGGTGTTTTAATTAGTGTTTGAGCCAAATAAGACCTTTGGGATGGTCTATGGTGATTGTTGATTTGATCTTGCTAAAAAATAGAAACTTTTGTGCTCAGTCCAGGAATTTTATAAATTTATAAAAGCGTCGAATGAGTCTAAAATTTTTACAAAAGATGTACACACAAATTGCCCATGTACATACAAATTTTCAGAGCGTTGAATGAGTTTAATTTTTTTACAAAAGATTTATATAAAAATTTCCCAGGTTTTCATAATTTTTCAGAATTGTTGGAGTTATTACTGAATTATACGAAGTTTTCAGATTGCTACAGACTGTTCTGTTTTTGACAGATTTTGTTTTCTTTGTGTTGTTTACCTATTTTGATGTATCTATGGGTTGTATCGGGGGGTATGAACCATGGAGAAGTTAGATACAGTGGATATTACACCAATATAAATAAATAATGATTTCACAATAGAACCTAGAGTAGTGATTTAGTTTTCTTACGGATCTCACGAGTTTTTTTGTTGAGTTCTGTGTTGTGAAGTATTCAAGTTTTGGGTAAAGATTTGATGAACTATGGAATAAGGAGTGGCAAGATCCTAAGATTAGGTATGCCCACGACACCCCAATCCATATTCAAGGATGCCAAAGAGCCTGAGCTTGGGGATGCCTCGGAAGGCATCCCCTCTTTCATCTTCAATCAATCGATAATTTTACTTGAGGCTATATT
Source organism: Hordeum marinum (assembly GCA_022496015.1). Lineage (NCBI taxonomy): Eukaryota > Viridiplantae > Streptophyta > Magnoliopsida > Poales > Poaceae > Hordeum > Hordeum marinum. The sequence continues at coordinate 410,654,855 of CM039678.1, read as the reverse complement.
TTTATTCACCACATGATATGTGTTTTGCTTGGAGCGTCTTGTATGATATGAGTCTTTGCTTTTTAGTTTACCACAATCATCCTTGCCGCACACATATTTTGATAGAGACACGCATGAATCGTGAATTTATTAGGATACTCTATGTGCTTCACTTATATCTTATGAGATAGGCAATTTTGCTCTAGTACTTCAGTTATATGTTTTTAGAGCACGGTGGTGTTTGGTTTTATAGAAATCATCGAACTCTCGTACCTTACTTATATTATTTTGAGAGTCCTTAAACAGCATGGTAATTGGTATAGGTTATGAATTTAGTCCTAATATGATAGGCATCCAAGAGGGATATAATAACTTCCATATTAAGTGGATTGAGTATTATGAGAAGTTTGATTCCTTGCATAAAGTTTTGAGATATAAAGATGGCAATATTAAGAGTCATGTTAGGAAGTAATTGTGATTTTGTAAATATACTGGTGTAAAGGTTTGTGATTCCCGTAGCATGCACGTATGGTGAACCGTTATGTAAAGAAGTCGGAGCATGATTTCTTTATTGATTGTCGACCTTTGTGTGAGGGTCAGGAGCACGTGATGGTTTACTCCTACCAACCTCTCCCCTAGGAGCATGCATCTAATACTTTGCTTTGATGACTAATAGGCTTTTGCAATAAGTATGTGAGTTATGTATGACTAATGTGAGTCCATGGATTATATGCACTCTCACCCTTCCACTTTTGCTAGCCTATCTAATACCGGACAACTTTCGCTAGTACGATAAACCCACCTTCCTCAAAACAGCCACCATATATCTTTCCTCAAAACAGCCACCATACCTACCTATTATGGCATTTCCATAGCCATTCCAAGATATATTTCCATGCAACTTCCACCGTTCGGTTTATTATGACACGCACCATCATTTTCATATTGCTTTGCATAATCGTAAGATAGCTAGCATGATGTTCTTATGGCTTGTCCATTCTTTGATATCATTTGCTATGCTAGATCATTGCACATCCTGGTACACCGCCAGTGGCATTCATATAGAGTCATAATTTTTTCTAGTTATCGAGTTGTAATTCTTGAGTTGTAAGTAAATAAAAGTGTGATGATCATCATTATTAGAGCATTGTCCCATGTGAGGAAAGGATGATGGACGCTATGATTCCCTCACAATTGGGGCTGAGACTCCGGACTTTATGAAAAATAAAAGAGGCTAGTGAAGCCCAAATAAAAAAAGAGGCCTTAGATGCCCACCAAAATAAAAAAATGAGAGAAAGAGAGAAGGGACAATGCTACTATCTTTTTTCCACACTTGTGCTTCAAAGTAGCACCATGATCTTCATGGTAGAGAGTCTCCTATTTTGTAACTTTCACATACTAATGGGAATTTTTGATTATATAACTTGGCTTGTATATTCCAATGATGGGCTTCCTCAAATTTCCCTAGGTCTTCATGAGCAAGCAAGTTGGATGCACACCCACTTAGTTTCCGTTTGAGCTTTCATACACTTACAGCTCTAGTGCATCCGTTGCATGGCAATCCCTTCTCATTCACATTGATATCTATTAATGGGCATCTCCATAGCCCATTGATATGCCTAGTTGATGTGAGACTATCTTCTCCTTTTCCTTCACGACCTCCACCATATTCTATTCCACCTATAGTGCTATATCCATGGCTCACGCTAATGTATTGCGTGAGAGTTGAAAAAGTTTGAGAAAATAAAAGGTGTGAAACAATTGCTTGACTTGTGATCGGGGTTGTGCATGATATAAATACTTTGCGTGGGGAAGATGGAGCATAGCCAGACCATATGATATTGTAGGGATAACTTTCTTTTGCCATTATATTTTGAAGAAACACAATTGCTTTGTTAGTATGCTTGAAATATTATTGTTTTTATGTCAACATTAAGGTTTTATTTTGAGTCTTATGGATCTGAACATTCATGCCACAATAAAGAATATTACATGGATAAATATGTGAGGTAGCATTCCACATCAAAAATGTTGTTTTTATCATTTACCTACTTGAGGAGGAGCAGGAATTAAGCTTGGGGATGTTGATACGTCTCCAACATATCTATAATTTTTGATTGTTCCATGCTATTATATTGTCTGTTTTAGATGTTTTATATGCATTAATATGCTATTTTATATTATTTTGGGGACTAACATATTAATCTAGAGCCCAATGCTAGTTTCTGTTTTTTCCTTTTTTTTGAGTATTGCTGATATGGAATATTAAACGGAGTCCAAAAAGAATAAAATCTTGGTGATGATTTTTTCTGGAACAAAAGAGATCTACCAGGCTTGGAGTGCAAGGCAAGGCACTTGCCAGGAAGTCACAAGCCAGGGGGTGTGACCACCCCCTGGTAGCGCCTGGCAGGCTTGTGACTCCATGGTAGGATTCCTAGCCCTAATCTTTGTCGTATAAATACCCAAATATTCCCTCAATACCAAAAATAGCAACGCAAATACTTTTCCCCCCGCCAGAAGCCTCTGTTCCCGAAAGATCCAATCTTGGAGCCTTTTCCCGTAATTTGCTAGAGAAGGATTCGATCACACCGGGCATCTACATAAACTCCATTGCCCCTCAAATGATGTGTGAGTAGTCCACCGTAGATCTACGGGTCCATAGCTAGTAGCTAGATGGCTTCTTCTCTCTCTTTGTGCTTCAATAACATGTTCTTCATGATCTTCATGGAGATGTATCCGATGTAATACTATTTTGTGGTGTGTTTGTCGAGGTCCAATGAATTGTGGGTTTATGTTCAGATTATTCATGAATATTATTTGAGTCTTTTATGAATTCTTATATGCATGATTTCATATCTTTGCAAGTCTATTTGAGTTATTGGTTTGGTTTGGCCAGCTAGATTGGTAATTCTCGCAATGGGTTCAATCTTGCGGTGTCCTCACCCAGTGACATAGTAGGGGTAGCGAGGCACGTATTGTATTGTTGCCATCAAGGGTAAAAAGATAGGGGTTTCGTCATATTGCTTGAGTTTATCCCTCTACATCATTTCATCTTACCTAATGCGTTACTCTGTTCTTCATGAACTTAATACTCTAGATGCAGGCAGGAGTCGGTCGGTGTGTGGAGTAATAGCGGTAGATGCAGAATCGTTTCGGTCTAGTTGACATGGATGTGATGCCTATATGCATAATCATTGCCTTGGATATCTTCATCATTATTTTCTTTTCTATAAATTGCTCGACAATAATTTGTTCACACACCGTGATATTTTCCTTAGAGAGAGAAGCCTCTAGTGAAACCTATGGCCCCCAGGTCTACTTTCCATATTATATTTTCAGATCTATAAACAAAATATACCAAAAATACCTGGCTAAAATTTATTTACTTTTTACTTTCCGCAATCTTTTACATCTATCTCTTTCAGATCTAATCCTTGCAAATAACCGTGAAGGGATTGACAACCCCTTTATAGCGTTGGGTGCAAGAGTTTGATTGTTTGTGTAGGTGCATCCATTGGTGACTTGCTTGTTCCTCCTACTCGATTGATACCTTGGTTCTCATCAACTGAGGGAAATACTTGTCTACTTCGCTGCATCACCCTTTCCTCTTCAAGGGAAAACCAACGCATGCTGAAGACGTAGCACACGACTCATCAATGCCTAAATAGTGCTCTCTTTCACACTAGATATGATTAACATCTCAACTTACTTTACACGCATATAACAGCACACATGTCTCGGGAAGCGGAGAAATTTGCGGCACAGTAAGGGAGGCTAATCGGTGGCACGCGTCATAAAAAGGGGAAAAACCCCAAAGCCTATTCACGCTTCCATTCGCATCCTCTACTTCCTCAATCTCACCAAGATTCGAGAGCCCAGATCCAGTTCTTCCTCGACTTCTCCTTCGAGCTCAACCATGGTAGGTTCCGGCTCCAACGGCAAGTGGGAGGCCTCTACGGTCACCGACCAAGACATCCGAGACCTAAAGTAGGCCGGCTACCTCCCCGCCAATGTCTTCCAGTGTGCTCTGGAGAAGAACTAGGTGGTTCCCAACCCTAAGCCAGGCGAGAGGGTGGTGTTAGTCCCTCATTTCATCCAGGGACATATCTTCCCGCTCCACCCCTTTGTCAGGGGTCTCATGTTCTTCTACGGGTTGGACTTCCATGACCTCCCCCCGAACTCCTTCATGCACATGTCGGTATTTATCATCGTATGTGAAGCCTTTCTGTGGGTCGAAGCGCACTTTGGCCTGTGGCTCAAGGTTTTCAACGTGAAGCCAAAGACTTTCGCGGGCGAGCACGTGGACTGCAAAGGGGCGGTAATCAGCAAGATCCCCCATGTCGGATGGCCGACTGGAACCTTCATCGAAACCATCAAGATCTGGCAAAAGGAGTGGTTTTATATCACTAAACCAATGAAAGAGAGTCAGGTTGCTCCAGCTGAGTTCAGATCCGTACCCCCCACGAGATTGACCTCATGGATCAGGAAGGGCGGTTGCATGCAGAGGTGGAAACCCTACAGAGCACATCTCCATGATAGTCAAGCCCAAGATCGAGCTGGTTAACATGGTCGAGATCATGCTTCGACGCCGTATGCTTCCCTGCCAGTGCCGGGAATCCCCTATGTGGTCTTATCCGCTTGATGATGAGCCTACCGTATGCCAACTCTTCCATAGTACTCCTGAGAAACTATGGAAGGAGTTGCTCAAGCCCTGGAACAACTGGCTAGCCGAGAAGGAGGATTCGGGCCTATGCGCCGATAACCCTCCTACCTAGGTATGATATAATTCCAAATAACTAGCTCTGTTTTTTTGACAAAAGTACTAAGCGCCTTTCCCTCATCGATGCAGAAATGGTTAACCAAGTCCTCAGGAATTAACTGCCTAGCACCGCAGCTCGAAGACCCCAGGTCAGAGCTGTTGGTGGAGATGCTCGTCATGGCGCCGTACACGGCGCTACATAAGAAGGAAAAGAAGAAGAAGGTAAGAGAAGGTCTCCGCATAAGGGACCAGCCAGACGCTATGTCCGAGGAAACCCATGCCTCCTCCACTCATGATGAAGAGCATGAGGACAAGGGGGAAGGTGATTCCCCCTTCACAATAAAGAGGGTGGTGTCACCGGTCGCCACAGAGGACGTACCTCCTCCTGCCGCAAAGAGGGAGTGTCGGACGAGGTTAATCCTGGATGACGAGAACTCGGACTCTGACGCCGAGTCCGAGGACTTAGAGCCTAATGGACAAGACCCCAACTTGAAGGTATGAATCCGAAGACTCCCTGAATCATCTATGCGAAGTTTTTAATGTTTTTAAATGTAAGGACGCCTTTTTCGTTTGAATCCCACCACGCGTTCTCCCCAACAACCAAGTTTTGGATGGGGAGTCACCACTTGCCGAGCTGGTGGAGAGTGGGACTGCGTTGCACTCGACATCTCTAGGGACCGCGAAGGATGCCGCGGAGGTGTCATCCCGCCAGGCTCCTTTGGAGCCGAACATAGGCAGAGGGGGTGATGACGCTATGGCCGAGGTTAATACCTCGGCCGTCGAAGACTAGGGGGAGGATCTGCTCCTAGCCACTAAGGAGGACGGACAAAGGGATGTCCAGTCCCCTCCGAGGTCATTTCCAGAGCGCAATGTGCCTCTGGAGCTACCGGTTCAATCCTCAATCAGGGGTTGGGTTAACCAGTCACCACCAGCGCCACTAATCGCTGGGTGGCCGGTCGTGATGGAGGCTCTATAAAGCGCCTCCATCTCCGAGGATCACCGCACCCTTATGGGTGCGGCTTTGCAGGGCATTCAGTTCATTGATAGCGGATTGAAAGAGGCCGTCAATGGTCTTTTGACAGGCTTCCAGGTGAGCCACGTAATACTCTTTTCCTAAAAAATTAATTTTATTAGGTTTGTGCTATCGTTATATATAGCAGCCCTTGATCCCTAGGTGAGTTTGAAGAAAACCCACCCGGGGGTCAGAAATATAGAAGTCACCAACAATGCACAAGACATTATTCGTCCCATAATGTACTAATAACCCTTAATAGTATCGAGCACATCATCATATTGTTGACGGCTCGGGGGTTTGAACACACATAGACTGATATATATTTATTGTATGTAGGCCTCGTCATCGGCGGCGGCCATTAATGCCGTCGAGCTTACCGAGTTAAATCAGAAGCTCAAAAGCTCCGAAGAGGAGCTTGATGCCCTGAACTAGAGGTTTGTTGATGTGCGAGGTAAGCCAAATAGTAATATCCGAGCTTTTGATCGTTAGTGAACCATACTATTGACTCAGGATAATTATATGTTTATTGCTTACACAACCTCGGCTAAGGAGGTCGAGAAGCTCAAGGCCGAGTTGCGACAGATGAAACTTGAGGTCACGGATGAGAAGACAGCAGCCGAACAAGCAGCAGCCGCGCTCTCTGCCTTAAAAACCGCCAGTGCTAAGCATGAGGCCTGGGTGGAGGAGGTTCAGCATGAGCTCGAGGATGCCAGCCACAAGTGCGAGGCCCTTGTGCAGACGAGCAAGGAGCAAGCCACTAAGCTATCCACGCTCAAATCCGATCTCCAAAAGGAGCGGGTGGATAGGCGGTACTTTGAACAACAGATCTACCAAGTCAAGGCTATCACAGATGGTAAGCCATATTTACTATAGTGTGCCTTCAGTGATTGCAGGTTTGCATTTCTCACCCAGGTGTGGCGTTCCTCAGGCACCAGTTTGGACCTCCAGAAGAGTGTAGATGATGCGAACCCGTTCTACACTTCGTGAGAAGGAGATGAGGCTCGACTCTTTTGGGCGCATTTTGAAGCCCCCGAGCGCTCTCCTCTTCTCGTCGAGAATATGAAGCAACCGATGGAGCTACACAGGATGGCGGAGCTGGCCATGAAGGATCTCTGCATCCGGCTATGGACCGACGAGCCATTGCCGAGCAGCTACTTCGGCCTAATGCGGAAGCTAAGCGACGCTGCACCTCAGAATGACGTGTAAAGCGTTCGACCTGCATTGAGGGAGCGCGTATGGCCTTTGAAAGGACCAAGGTACCTTGGCCGGGGCTTGATCCGACCAAGATGGCTACCGCATCTCTACCCCTGGAAAGGAGTACACGTGCACCAAACGATACTTCTCCCCAGTGATGGAGGGTGCTCTGGTGATAGAGGCTCAATGTTCGAAGGATAAATTTTATGAATGAGCATGTTGTAATGTGTCTGGAGACTATTTAACACTTTATGATGATTTTCCATGGTTTATCATGCCTGTTAAGTTTTGCATTCGCTATGACTCCCGTGTGGCCATTTAATCTAAAAGTTGCGAGTCGTCGGCTTCAGCCCCCACATAGATACCACACGGGGTGTCTTTGCCTCTGCACTGTGATGACACTTACTTTTTTTGTGTCTTTGTTTCCCGTTTCTATCTCGAACTTCGGAGGTTCCAGGGTCTTTGGGGTTGTGGCTCCGTCTAGCTAGCCAGTTATCCTCGCTCGCGCAAAAGCGAGTCATGAGTGATGTAAGGGAGGACATTTTCCTAGGTTTGTCCTGACCGAGATGGCAATCCAGCCATTCATGCCGAATATTGTGAAAGAGGTTATTGCCTCAGCATCAGGGCAATCAACGATCTGGTTTTTCTTGGTCAAGAACCGGTTCTAGAATTGTCGAGTAGACTCTCCTGCCTTCTGGACGACGTTGCTTAGGTTGGAGGAGTCCAGTGGCCGTACATAGGTGCCTTGAAAATTAGATCGGAATGCATCCTCTAGATCCTCCCAACACCCGATAAAATTTCCGGGGAGGTTGTTTAACTAGTGCCTTGCTGGCCCCTTAAGTTTTAGGGGTAGGTACTTGATGGCGTGGAGATCGTCTCCTCGTGCCATGTGGATATGGAGGAGGAAATCCTCGATCCACACTGTTGGGTCCGTTGTTCCATTGTATTGCTCTATATTCACAGGTTTAAACCCTTCCTGGAACTGATGTTGCATCACCTTGTCGGTGAACCACAGTGGGTGAGCGGCGCCTCTGACCCGGGCTACGTCACGCCGGTAGTTGGCATCTGTTCTGGCTCGGTTTCGTTCACAACCTCTATTATCACAGTTGAGCCGAGTCCAGTAACCATCCTGTCTATCGGGGGAGTACCCTCTGGATCCATAGATAGATCTTGTATGACCTGTTCTATAGTCCAGGTCATGTCGCGGGTCGAACCTGTCATCGGGCTCTATTTGCTGTTTTCCCCTTCTCTGGGGTATCGTCGGCCTATCACCAGTGTCGTCAGCCGTCTTACCTTCTCCTCGGGGAGAGAGGTCTGGCCTGTCATATGGACTATGCTTGGGAGACAATGCATCAGTAAGCTCGTCATCGAATTGTGGCAGCAGCCATCGGCGTGGATAGCTCTTGGGTTGGTCCAATAGACCGGTATCGTATCCTTCCTCGGCTTAGAGGACCCTCGTCCATCTATCATTGAGGTTATCTTTTTCGGCCTTGAGCTGTTGTTATTTTGCTGTCAGGCTTCGGGCAGTGGCTATAAGTTGTTGCCTAAACCGTTCCTAATCCTCAAGGTTTTCGGGGACGGCGAAGTCTTCGGCTTCCGCGCTATCCTCCTCCTCCACAGGGGGGAGGTAGTAGTCATCATCGGAATTGTTTGGATCCTTAGGGTCGTGCTGGCCCTCCAGCCTCTCTTGGTCCTCTAACGGCTCCTCGGGGATATCGGGATTGCCGAGGTCTTCCGTGGTATCAATTTCCTCGGTCCAGCAATAGCTTCCCTTCCCTTTTTCTTTGATCGTTTATGCGGATTCCAGCGCCTCTCCCGATTTACCGCCATTTTTTGCAGTTGTGCGCTCGCCATTCTCGGCTACAGTCTCCACCATGTAGACTTCATAGGTGGAGGTGGTAGTCCATCGCCCGGTGTTGCTGGGGGTGGGAGCGCAATCCTCTTCATCCATGTCTTGTGCCTCCTTAGAGGCGTAGTCCAAAATGTCGGTTAAGTCTTCGACAATGGCTAGAAAGTGGGTGGTGGGTGGGCTGAAAAATTCCTCTAGACCCGCCTTAAAGTTGATCTGAGCATGGATCGGAGTTTGGTCGTTAATAATTTTCATCGATAAGATCCGATCTAGAGCCTCGGTGAGTGTCGAGAGCTCGATCAGGTCAACTTGCCCAGAACCTTCGGAGTTAACCTCTGATGCGTCCGTGCATGGAGTGTGTGCAACAGGAAATGGTCCCTGGCCATCTCGTGCAATGGTCTGATCCGGAATAAAAGCCAGATCATCGCCGGGGTTGCTCCAGTGGACAGGATCAAAAGCAAAATCCAAGTTTAAGGCCTCTGAGTCTTCGTGCGCGTCCAATGAGATGGCGAGCCCGGATAGCGAAAGAGCGCTCCGAGATTCTATGGAGAACTCTAGGTTCCCGAACCTGGCCTCTTGATTAGGGGCGGAACTCCCGACCCAGCCAAGACAGCCGGTCGGGTCAGCGTGCAGCACAATGCTGCCGAAAGCAAAGATCTGTCCGGGGACAAAGGAGTCCATGTTGCGGACTTCTTCATTGATGACAACGTGAACCATCGATTCCTTTGGCGATCACAACGGAACTCTCAATGAAAGCACCAATGTTGGTGTCAAAACTGGCGGATCTCGGGTAGGGCGTCTCGAGCTATGAGACTAGGATCGATGGTAACAAGGGACGAATGAGACGATGTTTACCTAGGTTTGGGCCTTCCTATGGAGGTAAAACCCTATGTCCTGCTCGATTATATTGTTGTTATGAAGGTTACAGAGTTGATCTACCTCGAGATCGAATATCAAGAACCCTAGATGAGTTTCCATCCTCCACAATCTAAAACCCTCTCGATTTATATAGACATCGGGGGATACCTAGGGTTTACACATGGTAGGTCTCCTGTCGGGGATGGAGATGTCAATTTCCTCATCTTGACCTGGAGTGCATGATGCGCCTTCGGGACTTCCTTCTAGAATGAGGGCTCTCAATGTATCCGGCCCCTCCTGTGATAGTCACAATGCGGCTCACCAAGCCGGCCTATTAGGAAAAGGGCTAACGGCCCAAGGACCCCTTAATCCAGGACTCCCTTAGTGATTATTCTCTTCTTTTGTGTGTGTGGGGGGGGGGGGGGGGGACGTGCACTCATTGGAGTAGTGTCCGGGCCTTCCATAATTGTAACAATTCTGGTCACGACTAGATGAACGCTTGTCTTCATATCTTGAGTCGGAGTTCCTCTCTTTGCCTCTACTCGTGTAGAACTTGTTGAATTTCTGGACCACGAGGTTTATGTCTTCATTGGTAACAAGGTTGTCGCTTGAAGTAGCAGGAGCATCACTTGTGGCTTTGTAAGCACAGCTTGACTTGTTGTGAAGTTCTTCCTTGTCCTTGAGTGACATATCATGAGAAACAATCCTACCAATGACTTCCGTTGGCTTGAGATCCATGTAGTTTGGCATTATTTGGATCAATGTGCACATGGTATCGTACTTCCCATCCATAGCTCTAAGTATCTTCTTGATGATGATCTTTTTGGTCATCTCATCGCTCCCTAAGATGGCAATCTCATTCGTGATGAGAGCTATCCTAGAGTACATCTCCACGACTCCTTCACCATCCTTCATCTTGAACATGTCAAGCTGACTTTGAAGCACATTCAACTTAGATTCTTTGACGGAATTGGTACCATCATGCATATCAACCAAAGTGTCCCAAATTTCCTTTGCATTCTCAATACGACTTATTTTATTGAATTCTTCGGGACATAGGCAGTTGAATATAATGTAGCATGCTTAAGCGTTGTATTGTAACATCATCAATTCTTCTGCGGTCTCTGCACGATCCAGTTCCTTTCCCTAACCAAAGAAATCACCTTGCAACCCAACACGAACAACAACCAAAACGGCGGGGTTATGACCAAGAATATGCATTTTCATCTTATGCTTTCAATTAGCAAAAATAGTACCCTCAAAGTATGGACCTCTATGGTGATAATTTACCTCACTAGACGCCATACTCTCCTAGGTTAAACCAATACAATGGAGATCAAAGCTCCGATACCACTTGTAGGATTGAAAGTATGTCTAGAGGGGGGTGATTAGACTACTTGACCAAATAAAATTCTATCTTTTCCAAATTTTAGTTGTGAGGATATTTTAGAAATGATAGCAAGTCAAGCAGACCCTATACATGCATGTCTAATAGTATAGCAGCAGAAAGTAAAGGCAAGCACATGTAGTAGAGGATAGGGTTAGGGAAATCAAACGGAATTGGAGACACGAAGATTTTTTGCGTGGTTCTGATAGGTGGCGCTATCATACATCCACGTTTATTAAGACTTCAACCCGCAATGGGTAACAGTCACGAGAGTCCACGGAGGGCTCCACCCACGAAGGGTACCACAAAGAAGCAACCTTGTGTATACCATGATGGCCTACATCCACGGAGGACTAGCCTTACACAGGGTAGATCTTCACGAAGTGGGCGATCTCCTTGCCCTTACAAACTTCTTGGTTCAAATCCACAACACGAAGTAGGTGACTCCCAAGCTACACCTAACCAATCTAGGAGGCACCGCCCTCCAAAAGGTAATAGATGTGGTTGTGATGATGAACTCCTTGGTCTTGTGCTTCAAGATGATAGACTCCTCAACACTCAATCACTCTCTCACAGATTTGTCTTGGTAGAAGAGATTGATTGGGTGGAAAGCAACTTGGGGAGGCTAGAAATCAAGATCCATATGGTTGGAGTGGATGATCTTGACCTCAACACAAGGGTAGGTGGTTTTCTCTCAGAAATCTGGATATGGGAAGTGTGGGTCTGTTCTGAGTGCTTCTCTTGCGAGTGGGATGGGGTGGAGGGGTATATATAGGCATCTCCAAAAATCCAATTGTTACACCATCATTGACCAACTCGGTGAAACCGAAGTAAAACTTGGTGTACCGATTTTTTTTAAATGTGGCAACTTTAGGAATCTCGGTGAGACCGATATACGATTCTTGGTAGTACCGATATGAGTGGCCGTGGGCAGTTTCCAAACTCGGTGACATCGATCCAGAAAACTCGGAAATTCCGACATAAAATGGGACACCAGAATGTTGGTCACCAAAACTCGGTTGCACTGATATAGACCTTGGTTGTAGCGACAAGCTAGGGTTTGGTTGGGTTCTGTCTTCAATGAAAATTGGTTGGGCCGAGTGGAAAAAGTTAGTGGCACTGATTTTGTGCGATAGGGTTTAGATGGAGTATTTGTGGGAGAGCTTGTGGGTGTTTTTGGTGGCTAGCACTTGTACACGTGGAGAATTTTGTTCACCAACATTACTGAGGGAGTCTTGGAGTAAGGGGTCCTCGGGCCGTTGGCCTATTGCCTAATAGGCCAGCTTGGTGGGCCACATTCTGACTATCCCAGGAGGGACCGGATACATTGAGGGCCCTCATTCTAGAAGGAAGTCCCGAAGGCTCGTCGTGCACTCCAAGTCAACATGAGGAAATCAACATCTCCATCCCCGGAAGGTGACCTACCATGCGTAAACCCTAGGTATCCCCTGGTGTCTATATAAACCGGGAGGGTTTTAGATTGTAGAGGAGAGAAACTCATCTAGCGTTCTAGCAATTCGATCTCGAGGTAGATCAACTCTATAACCTTCATACCATCAATATAATTAAGCAAGACATAAGGTTTTACCTCCAAAGGAGGGCCCAAACCTGTGTAAACATCATCTCCTTCGCCCCTTGTTACCATCGATCCTAGTCTCACAGCTCGGGACACCCGACCCGGGATCCACCGGTTTTGACACTGACATTGGTGCTTTCATTGAGAGTTCCGCTGTGATCGCCAAAGGAATCGATGGTTCGCGTTGTCAACAATCAACAAGTTCGCAATATGGACTCTTTTGTCCCTAGACAGATCTTCGCTTTCGGCAGCATTGTGCTACACGCTGACCCAACTGGCCGTGTTGGCTAGGTCGGGAGTTTCTCCCCTAATCAAGAGGTCAGGTTCGGAAGCCTAGAGTTATCCGTAGACTCTCGGGGCAATCTTTCGCTATCCGGGCTCGCAATCTCATCGGACGCGCCCGAAGACTTCGAGGCCTTAAACTTGGATTCCACTTTCGATCCCATCCACGGGACCTACCCCGGAGATGATCTGGCTTTTAGTCCAGATCTGGCGATAGCACCATATGGCCGGCGACCAGTTCCTCCCGAACACACTCCTTGCACGGATGCATCGGAGGTTAACTCCGAATAATCTGGGTAGGTTGACCCGATCGAGCTCTCGACACTCAGCGAGGCTCTAGATCGGATCTTATCGATGAAAATTATTAATGACCCAACCCCGATCCATGCTCAGATCGGATTTAAGGCAGGTCAAGAGGAATTTTTCACCCCACCCACCACCCACTTCGTAGCCACTATCGCAGACATAACCGACATGTCATAATATCCTTCTGAGGAGGCATAAGACATGGATGAAGAGGATTGCGCTCCCACCCCCGTCAACACCGGGTGATGGACTGCCACCTCCACCTACGATGTCTACAAGCTGGACACCCTAGTCGATAACGGCGAGCACACACATGCAAACAATGGTGATAAATCGGGCGAGGCGCCTTGAAGCCGCGCAAAAGATGAAATACAAAAAGGGAAGGGAAGCTATTGGTGTCACTAGGGAAATTGATACCCCGGAAGACCTCCGCAATTCCAATATCCCCGAGGAGCCATTAGAGGACCAAGAGAGGCCGGAGGTCCAGCGCAACCCAGAGGATCCAAACGATTCCGAGGATGACAACTACCTCCCCCCTGTAGGGGAGGAGGATAGACCGGAAGTCGAAGAGTTCGCCGGCCCCGAAAACCTTGAGGATCAGGAACGGTTTAGGCCAGAGCTTATATCCACTGCCCGAAGCCTGTAGGCAAAAGAATGACAGCTTAAGGCCGAACAAGATGACCTCAATGATAGATGGACGAGGGTCCTCTCAGCTGAGGAAGGATATGGTGCCGGTCTATTGGACCAACCCAACAGCTATCCACGCCGATGGCTACTGCCAAAATTTGACGACAAGTTTACTGATACGCCATCTCCCAACTATACTCCATACGACAGGCCGGACTGCCCTCCCTGAGGAGAAGATAGGATGGCTAAAGACACCGGTTATAGGCCGAGGATACCCTGCAGAAGGGGAAAAGGGCTAATAGAGCCCGATGACTGGTTTGACCTGCATCATGACCTAGACTATAGAGTAGGTCATACAAGATCTATCTATGGATCCAGAGGGTACTCCCCTGATAGACGGGATGGGTACCGGCCTCGTCTTGATCACAATAATAGAGGATAGAGGTCGGGAACGAAACCGAGCCAGAACAGACGCCAACTACCAGCATGACATAGCCCGGGTCAGAGGCATCGCTCACCCGTCGTGCTTTGTGATGAGGGTTCAAATCCGTGAACATAGAGAAATACGACGGGACAACTAACCCAACACTGTGGATCGAGGATTGCCTCCTCCATATCCACATGGCATGAGGAGACGATCTCCACGCCATCAAGTACCTACCCTTAAGACTTAAGGGGCCAGCAAGGCACTGGTTACAAAGCCTCCCCGAAAATTCTATCGGGTGCTGGGAGGATCTACATGATGCATTCCGATCTAATTTCCAAGGCACCTATGGACGGCCACCGGACTCCTCCGACCTAAGCAATGTCGGCCAGAAGGTAGGAGAGTCCGCTCGGCAATTCTGGAACTGGTTCTTGACCAAGGAAAACCAAATCGTTGATTGCCCGGATGCCGAGGCAATAGCCTCCTTCAGGCACAATATTAGGGATGCATGGCTGGCTCGCCAGCTCGGTCAGGACAGACATAGGACCATGTCTGCCCTTACATCACTCATGACTCGTTTTTGTGTGGGCGAGTATAACTGGCTAGTTAGACGGAGCCACAACCCCAAAGACCCCGGAACTTCCAATGTTTGGGATGGAAAGGGGAAACCAAGGCGCAAAAAAATAAGCACCGACACAATAATAGTGATGCCGATGACACGGCCGTTAATGCCGGTTTCCGCAACCCCCGATCTAGGAAGCGGAAGAAGCCTCCTAAAAACAATCGTGACGGACCCAGCCCGTTGGATAAAATCATGGAGTGGCCTTTCCAAATCCATGGCACTCAAGACAAGCCTGCCAACCACACCAACCATAACTGTTGGGTGTTCAAACATGCCGACAAACTTGCAGCCAAGGAGCAACGCAAAGGCCACGCTGCGAGGACGATGATGAGCCCCGTGGTCTGATCAAGGGGGGACAAAGCAGTTCTCTCCAGAGGTAAAAACTGTGAATATGATATATGCCACTCACATACCCAAAAGTAGAGGAAGCGCACACTTTGAGAGGTCTACGCCATAGAGCCTGTAGCCCCGAAGTATAACCCATGGTCGGCATACCCGATCACATTCGATCGACGCGAGCACCCGACCAGTATCTGCCATGGGGGTTCAACCGCCCTCATCCTAGACCCCATTATCAATGGGTATCACCTCACTAAAGTCCTAATGGATGGAGGAAGTAGCCTCAATCTGATTTACTTAGACACAGTGAAAAAGATGGGTATAGATCCATCAAGGATCAAACCTAGCAACACTACCTTTATAGGAGTGATCCCAGGCGTCGAAGCCCGGTGCATGGGCTCTGTGAGCGTGGAAGTAGTGTCCGGTTCGCCCGATAACTTCCATAATGAGGACTAGATCTTTGACATTGTACCTTTCATAGTGGTTATCATGCCATGCTAGGCCGTACATTGTTTGCTCGCTTTAATGCCATCCCACACTATGCATACCTCAGGATTAGGATGCCCGGGCCCAAGGGGGTCATTACTGTCAACAACAATACAGAGTGTTCCCTCCGAACTGAGGAACATGCATTGGCCCTGGCGGCCGAATTCTATTATGATGATGATCAAGACACGCCGAAATCTGCCATAAAGGCAAGTAAGATTGACAAGCGAGCTCAGTTTCAGCCCGAACTCCCAGAAACTTCTTCTCTCCAGAAATAGGGACTCGCTCCCCATTGCATAGACCAATTGCCAGCGAAACACGTGCCAAGAAGGCACAACTTTGCACTCAAGATTCCATGGGCAGGAGTGGGGAACAACTATCAAAGCGTAAGTGTTTGGCTGGGCCAAACTACTACCAATATACGTGTGCGTACATACTATAGGTAACATCAAGGAACTATTAAAGCGTAAAGCACAACCATACTTCGGAGACTTCTCACGATCTTCTTTCCAAGGTCTGCTCGCCGACAGCATCACCCATAAAGGAATGCAACTCCCTAGGAGGCACAGGAGCGGGCAGGCAATAGGGCACATCGAGGACGTCACGCCACCCATGGAAGACCCCTAGTACAACCCCTTCTGTAAGCTTTATATTTCATCTTCAAGTACCTGTAAACAATGGCTTCGGGAATTTGAGTTATAAGAGTTGTTGAGCAAATATAAGACTATTATGCATGGCCGATTCTCTATCTTTTTTGCTACATACTCTCTTTCCTCCCCCATCAATGCTTCTTGCGAAACTGTTCGGTACACATTATGATGCAACCGGCTAATAGACATGGGGCTGGAATTTAAAATATCGCTCTAAGCATAATCGATCGTGTGTTCGGCGTCTCGGAGTTCGCTTTATATGCATTGGTTCTGAACTATGTCTTGGGTCAATAGTTGGGTTGCCCGGCTCCTGTGTTTGCCCCTTTATGTTCTAGTCGTTCGGTTAAAAGGGCAAAGGGAGAACCATTACGATTGTGCTTGTAGCTAGCCTGGTCAAGCACTGCAGGGGAGAACGCCGAAAACTGACTGTCATAGTACGCGAGAACCGGTCTGCGCATCCGAGCATAAGTGTTATACTAAAAACTTCTTAGAGGTTATTCTGTGTCATACAATGTGTTTTGTACTTGTACAAACCATGTGATGCTGGCTTTAGCTGCGGTTCATCCAAACATCACAAACCACCAGGGGAAAGTCATCAGGCCCCACGTTCCTATTTCACGTTCCTATGGCTAAGTGAAAGCAATAAAGCATCATAGTATGATTGCCTTGTCCCCCTCACACTACCGCCTTCAGGCACCAATACATCGCCTAAGGGTCACAGTGCGGAGGCAGAGACACCCACCGTAGTATCTACGTGGGGGCTGAAGCTGACGATCGCAACTTTCAGATTAAACGGCCACATGGGAGTCATAACAAATGCAAAATTCAAAAGACATGATAAACCATGCAAAATCATGTTAAAGCTTTAAACAATCTTTGTACACATTACAATGCACTCATTCATAAAAATTTTCCTTTGAACATTGAACCTCTATCGCCCGAGCACCCTCCATCACCGCGGAGAAGTATCGCTCGGGGTACCTGTACTCCTTTTCGGGGGGCGGAGATGCTGTAGTCATCTTGGTCGGATCAAGCCCCAGCCAGTGCACCTTGGTCCTTGCAAAGGCCATCCGCGCTCCCTCGATGTAGGTCAAATGCTTTAACGTGTCAATCCGAGGTGCAGCGTCGCTTAGCTTCCGCATCAGGCCAAAGTAGCTGCTCGGCAATGGCTCGTTGGGCCATATCCGGATGCAGAGATCCTTCATGACCGGATCCACCATCCTGTGTAGGTCCATCAGCTGCTTCATCTACTCGAAGAGAAGAGGAGAGGCTTGGGGGCTTCAAAATGCGCCCAAAAGAACCGAGCCTCATCTCCTTCTTCTCGCGAAGCGTAGAACTGGTTCGCGTCTGCTACACTCTTCTAGAGGTCCGAACAGGCGCTTTAGGAACACCACACCTGGGTGAGCACTGCGAACCTGCTATCACCAAAGGCACACTGTAGTAAATACGACTTACCATGTGTGATAGCCTTGACTTGGCAGATCTGTTGTTCAAAGTACCGCCTCTCCACCCACTCCTCTTGGAGATCGGATTTGAGCATGCATAGCTCGGTGGCTTGCTCCTTTCCTGTCTACTAAAGGGCCTCGCACTTGAGGCTGGTATCCTTGAGCTCCTGCTGAACCTCCTCCACCCGGGCCTCATGCTTAGCACTGGCGGTTTTTAAGGCGGAGAGCGCGGCTGCCGCTTGTTCGGCTGCTGCCTTCTCAGTCATGGCCTCTTGCTTCATCTTTCACAGCTCGGCCTTGAGATTCTCGACCTCCTTTGCCGAGGGTGTGTAAGCAATAAACATATAATTATCTTGAGTCAACAGTATGGTTCACTAATGATCAAAAGCTCGGATATTACTATTTGTCTTACCTTGTGCCTCATCGAACCTCTTGTTCAGGGCATCAAGCTCCTCTTCGGAGCTTTTAAGATTCCGATTTAACTCGGTAAGCTCCACGACATTAATGGCCGCTGCCGATGATGAGGTATATAAGCAATAAATATATATATCTCAGTCTATGTGTGTTCAAACCCCCGAACCATCAAGAATATGATCATGTGCTTGGTCCTATTAAGGGTCGTTAGTACATTACTGGACGAATAATGTCGTGTGCATTGTTGGTGACTTCTGTGTTTCTGACCCCTGGGTGGGTTTTCTTCAAACTCACCCAGGGCTCAAGGGCTATTACAGATAAAAATAGCACAAACCTAATAATATTATTTTTTTAGGAAAAGAGTATTACGTGGGTCACCTGGAACCCCCTCAAAAGACCGTTGAAGCCTTGAAGGTATCTTTCAGTGCGCTATCAATGGATTGAATGGCTTGCAAAACCGCACCCATAAGGGTACGGTGATCCTTGGAGATGGAGGCACTTGATAGAGCCTCCTCCATGACCGACCACCCAGTCATCGGTTGCGCCGGTGGTGACCGGTTAACCCGACCCATGATAACCTTATGGAGATAACCTTGGAGGGGACTGGATATCCCTTTGTCCGTCCTCCTCAGTGGCCGGGAGGGGCTTCTCCCCCCGGTCTTCGGAGGCCGAGGCATTAAGCTCGGCCATAGCATCATCACCCCCTCCGCCCGTCTTCATCTCCAAAGGAGCCTAGCGGGATGACACCTCCGCGGCATCCTTCGCTGCCCTTGGAGGTGTGGGGTGCGACGCAGTCCCACTCCCTGCTAGCTTGGCGGGGGTGACTCCCCATATGAAACCTGGTCATTGGGAAGTTTCGGCGTTCTAGCAACGGGGGTACCCAGACCTACCTACCTGCGATCCAGGGCATGACCCACTTCATCAACCAAATAAGACCAGGCATGGCCCCACTCGAGACAAGGCCCTCGCGAGGAAGAACATCTACAAGACCCGCGAAGGATGGGCCTCCTCGGGACCCCTCCGGAGCGGTAGAGATTTCTATGCAAGGCCCAGCCTCGAGAGTCAAGGGTGACACAAAGAAGAACACGCAGGCGTCTGTACGCCAGGCGGCATAGTTTCCTGTTTGGTGCGAAGGGAACAAGAACATACGCTGGTTCCCAAAGCACCCCCAAACATTTCCATTCCAGTGCAAGAAGACCACAACCACCCACCCCGCAGGGCGGATGTCATCGCTGAGCCCATCCCTGCGTCGTCGACAGCTACTTTGTAGGCGAAGACCACCTTTGGGCAGGACGAGCACGTACTTCTACCCCCCTTCAAAATTGGCTGTTGTGGGATCCCTTCCTGCCATTGTGATAACGGAAGAGGACCCGAGCCTTCACTATATATAGAGGATAGGTTGCACCATAGAAGAGGACCGAACCCAATGAACGATCCACCCGGGTAGCCATTCAACCACTCATCCACCACCAAGCCACAGAGAGCCTTGAACACCTCAAGAGAGCCCTCAGGAGGCCCAAGAACACCGTACTATTTCATGCACATCACCTCCTCAAGAGGCAATCCACCAAAGCAGGAGTAGGCTATTATGCTTCGTAGCGGCCCGAACCTGGGTAAACTGTCATGTTCATCTTCTTCCTCATTATTTTGCGAGTTTGATGTTGTGTCCATCGAGTAGCCAGCTAGGGTGATGAGGCTGCAGGGATCTTCGCACATGCCCCTGTGTTCGAATCTTAAGGGTTTTGTGGAGCCCGAAATCCGACATCTGGCGCGCCAGGTAGGGGGGGTGTCAGAGTCTTCCTCAAGCCAAGATCATCTCCCACCTCACTGCCCCGATGTTTGACGCTTGCCGAGCCACCCGTGTCACTCAAACGACACCTGTGGGTCACGCCGGTGCCCGCCGATCGGCCTCGCCTGTGGTAAACGCCGCCGCGGGCCGTGACGCCCATGAGCAACAGGATTCCTCTTAGCCGGTCACCGCGCAGCGCGATAGCCACACCGCCACCCCGCGATCGTCCCAGCTTCCGGCTAGTCCTACCGCGTTCGGCAAGGGCTCATGCGTGGCCACGACGCGCTCTCCATGGTTAACGAGCTTCTCCGTTACCGCCCGGCCCCTGACGGGTTGGCCCCTCAGTCATCGGCGCCGCCGCGCCCTCGAGAGAAGGAGCGACCACACCTGTGGGCATTGGGGGCTCAGGGGGCTCTACGACAACGAACAAGGAGGCTGCCTCATGATCCCCCTCACCCTTAGTGGCAGGCGATGGCATGTCGGCGGGGGCTGGAGGCACGCCGGAGGCCGCTTTTGGCTTAATGCCCGCTTTCTTCCTCCTCATCTTCGGCGTAGTGGCATCCCTGGTCACCAAGAAAAAGAAGGGCATTAGTGCACAAGCCGTAGGTACGCGAAACGAGCCAAGCTAGACCACTTACTCCTCAACGTCAACCCACTCCCTCTTCCTCTCCGCTCCGGCAATGGCGGAAGCACCCAAACCTCCCACGGCATGGACATCACCATGCGCGGAAGCAAGGGCGCTGCCTGTTGGAGATATGCCCTAGAGGCAATCATGTATGATGATATTTCCTATGTGTTTATGAATAAATATAGTCCTTGGACATTATCATTGATGTGTATTAACAAGTATGTGACTTGTTTGTGAGACTATGCATTGTATGATAACTGTCCTAAATGGTCCCTAGTCAAAAGGGTTGTGTGGACGCACAACTAATCAGACTAGCATATGACACAATGGATGGTTCGGTCTCACTATCCATGTAGCATTGGATTCTAGCCGGGTAATATGGGTTCAGAAAGGTCTCGTCGGATTTGATGTATTTGGATCCGAGTCGAGATAAGGTCTGAGTTGGACAAGACCAACTACGTGACTCAGCGATAGGTCATCTCTGAGTCTCTAGTACAACATACATTCTATGTCCTAAGACTTGAGCTAGCACATGTACTCGGGATGGTGACAGACTTGCTTTGCGCCTACCAAACGCTACTCCGTGACTGGGTAGTTACCAAGGTAGGTTTCGGGCTTGTCCAGACCCATGCTCCGAGACATCGTCGAGCAAGATGGGATTTCCCCCTCCGATCAGGAGAGATATACTTTGGGCCCCTCGGGTGATCCAACCTACATAAGCATGGCCATGCGATGAGGATTATGAGATAATCCGAATGTTGGTCAGATTCACCGGAACGAGAAAGAGGTCATGCATCAACAAGGATGACCATGTCGCCTTGTGCACGACAACATATATCGTGTGGCAAAGGGAACAAAAGTGTGAAGTACAGGTCCGCCTAACCAGCTTCATCAGACACTTGGAGTCAGCACGTCTTGCTAGAGGCCGCTACCGACCGGTTGAGTCGGATGTGATCTGACTCGCGACCAAGTGGACGAGAACCTAAAGGGTCACGCGCTTAAGGGAAGGAACACATGGGCCTTAGGATCCATGCAAGGCCCAAGAGTTGAGCCCGTGCCGGGTGCCTATATATAGTGGAGGTACGGCACACCCATCTGGTTGATCGTTTTGGAGCCGTCATTAGGGTTTGCATGTGTTGTGAATAGCCACCTCCACTCGCCAACGACTGTGTGATCGGACCTAGCTGTCCGTCGCATGGTGTGTTCCTCCTGCACGCGCGGATACCTTAGAGGTGGTGCACTTGCGCCGCTCCGACGAACCTGTACGCGGGATTCGGTGGACCGACTATTCTAGGGAGATCGGACAGACTGCTCGAGGGATAAGGACGAGAAGGAGATGGACCACGCGGACACGTCTAGTGGTAACGATCTACGATCCATCTCCACAGCATGTTCTTGGATGTTCTGCGTGTAGGAAATTTTTAATTCGCATGCGATGCACCTATGGTAGAACCCAACAGTGGTATCAGAGCCTCTGTTATAGGTTTTGGTTTTATATCGGTAGCATATGTGATATCTGGCAATGGCAGATGAGATCTGTCGTCGTTCATGAGATTGGATATGTGCACGATTGATGAGATCAACTACACATAGGGATAGATTGAGGCTATGTTTTTTGTCAATCGGAATCGATGAGGTCGTGACATAACCTACCCCTACCGGTCGGTGTCCGCCATCCGGGTTAACCGTGAAACGTAAATCCAAATTGTGTTCATGGTGATAGATGAGATCGATCAGATCAGAAAATTCGGCGTGATCAGAGTACAGATACGATCTGTGATTCCCGAAAACATCGGGCGGTGCCCGCACCCACAAGGGGTGTTGCCCCTTCGAACCCCGCCCGCTAACTGCCATGTGCGTAGCGCCTTGTATTTCACACACGATCACACAAACTAGTAGAATGTGATTCTATGCATAAGTTTGTTTTGCAGGTTTGATGTGAATAGTATGGCTCATATGTATGTGATGCATGTGTGTAATTGAACATGACCTGCGTGTCATGATTGTCAGCCAGCAGGAGCCAAAGTTATGTCATTATATTGTATAACGACCTGCGTGTCATCTTGTGATTCTCTGTAAAATCATTACTAGTTGTAGTAGTTGGAGGACGGAGATCAAGTTCGAGGCTTTGGCATCCTGGCGAGACACACAAGGTGGAGTTCCGCCCTAGTCATCAGAGTTGGAGCCGACCTAGAAGGATGTCCATGAAGGAGCCATTCTATTTCACATATTTATGTTTATATGTGATTGATATTGCTTCTTGTTTCTATGCATGTTAGTATGATAGAAATATCCCTCATTAATATCAAGCACATTGCCATTCCGGATGTTGCACTTTCGCACATCAGGTACGTCTAGTGGTGGGCTCATAAAATTGAGGTGCTACTAGGTGTCCTTGAACTCGAGGGTTCGTGTTGGACACGAACATGCACTGCATCAGGTTAACTTGACAAGGCTATCAAAATGGTTTTGGGACTTGTGGCAAAGAAGGTTGGGAGCCAGGGTATGAGATACTTACCTGTCTGATAGGAGTCGTATAGAGATACGATTAGCAAGGAGTTGCTTACCAAATAGGCAAAACTTGGCTAGCAGTGATGCTAAATCTCACTAGTCGCTCGCGCTAGATGGGTCCTGAATCACTGAGAGTTTGCAGAGGGATGCTGACTTCAGTGGGAGTAGTTCTGTTTAAGGCTTGGATTACTCTACATAAACACATTTCTTAGTGATTGCATATTTTCTGTTGTAGATCAATGGCACCACCTGCTCAAAACTTTGCATTGAAATCAATTCTGGAAAAGGATAAACTAAATGGAACAAACTTTACCACCTGGTGTAGAAATCTAAGAATTCTTCTCAAGCACGATAAAAAGGAACATCTTCTAGAGGATCCACTTCCAGAGGCACCTGCCGATAATGCTAATGCCACAACCAAGAATGCCTACCAGAAACCCGTTGATGAATCGAACGAGATCAGCTGCCTCATGCTGGCTTGCATGGAGCCCGATTGGCAACAACATTTCAAACACATTGTGGGTTTTGATATGATCGAGGGTCTCAAGAGCATGTTTCGGGTGCAGGCTAGGACCGAAAGGTTCAACGTCTGGTGATCCTTGATGGATTATAAGATGAAGGAAGGTTATCCACTAAGCCTGCATGTGATCAAAATGATTGGATACGTGCAAGCTTTGGATCGGTTGGATTTCCCACTCTTGGATGAGCTGGCGACTGATGCAGTTCTGGGTTCTCTTCCAGTCAACTATGGGACGTTCATCTCGAACTATCATATGCACGGCATGGATAAGAAGCTCACTGAATTGCATGGAATGCTCAAGGTGGCAGAGCAGGATATTAGGAAAGGCACGCATCAAGTGTTGATGGTCCAGAACCCGGCTAAGTTCAAGAAGAGTTGGTCCAAGAAAAAGGGTAAGGCAAAGGGCACGGATAAGGATGCCTCCGCCCCTGAGCCAAAGTCTGGACCAAACTCAAAGACAATTTTCTTTCATTGCAAGTAGGCTGGTCACTGGAAGAGGAACTGTAGCAAGTGGCTTCGTGAGCACGATAAGAAGGCCGGAGATGCTTCTTCAGGTAAAGATACACTTGTTACATACAATATAGACATTTACCTTGTTGACATACCTAGTAGCTCTTGGGTATTTGATACTGAATCACTTGTTCATATTTACAACTCGATGCAGGGGCTGGTAAGAACTAGGCATGTGGCACAAGGGGAGATTGACATTAGGGTCGACACCAAAACAAGAGTTGCTGCGTTGGAGGTCGACACGATGCAGCTCAAGCTTCCTTCTGGATTTATTTTGGAATTGAATAATTGTTATTACATTCCCGCACTTAGTCGGAACATTATTTCTGCCTCATGCTTGATGAGTCAAGGTTATGAATTCAATATAAAGGACAATGGTTGTTCATTTTATTTGAATGGAATGTTCCATGGCTATGCACCCATAGTAGAAGGGTTATTTATTTTAAATCTAGAAACGGAACCAGTCTATAACATGAGAGGCATAAGCCTAATGAGATAAATCCGACATACTTTTGGCATTGCCAGCTTGGACACATTAGTCTGAAACGCATGAAGAAGCTCCATGATGATGGACTCCTAACTTCGTCCAACTTCGGGTCATTCGAGACATGTGAATCATGCTTGCTAGGAAAGATGACTAAGTCTCCTTTTGCAAAGAGTTGCGAGAGGGCGTCCGAGCTGTTGGAGCTTATACACAATGATGTGTGTGGTCCAATGAGAACAACTGCCAGAGGTGGCTATCAGTACTTCGTGACTTCTACCGACGACTTGAGTAGATATGGATATATCTATTTGATGAGGCATAGGTCGGAAACTTTTGAAAATTTCAAAGAGTTTTAGAACGAGGTTGAAAATCAGCTTGGCAATACGATAAAACTTCTACGATCAGATCGTGGAGGTGAGTACATGAGCCAGGAGTTTGATAATCATCTGAAAAGCCGAGGTATAGTACCTCAGCTCACATCTCCGGGTACGCTGCAAAGAAACGGTGTGTCAGAACGGAGAAATCGAACCTTGTTGGACATGGTTCGTTCGATGATGAGCAAATCAGATTTACCCTTGTCATTCTGGGGACACGCTCTAGAAACTGTAGCTTTCACACTTAATGGGGTACCATCAAAATCCGTAGACAAGACACCACATGAGATGTGGACTGGGAAGAGTCCTAGTTTGTCTTTTCTAAAGATTTGGGGTTGTGAAGCATTTGTCAAGTGACTCATGTCAGACAAGCTTACACCCAAGTCAGATAAATGCCTATTTGTGGGATATCAGAGGGAAACCTTGGGATATAACTTCTACAACCGATACGAGAACAAAGTGTTTGTTGCTCGGAAAGGAGTTTTCCTAGAGAAAGAGTTTCTTAGTCGGAGGCCAGTGGGAGAACAATGCGACTCAAAGAAATTCGAGAGCCACTCGAGGAAAACTCGGTTGGTGATGAGATCAGACCCGAGTCGGTCCAAGAACACATAATGGAGTCGGAACCGAAGCCACAGAGGTCGGAAAGATTGCGCAGAGTGCGCGACGTTTTGTTGCTAGAAAGCGATGAGCCAGCCACGTATGCGGAAGCGATGGTGAGCCCAGATTCCGAGGCATGGCTAGAGGCCATGAGATACGAGTTAAAGTCCATGGATGACAATAAAGTCTGGGACTTGGTTGATCCGCCACCTGGCGTAGTTGCCATTGGTTGGAAATTGGTCTTTAAGAAGAAAACCGACGTGGATGGAAATGTTTAGATCCACAAAGCTCGGCTTGTACCTAAAGGTTATGTACAAGTTCATGGAATTGACTACGACGAGACCTACTCGCCGGTAGCAATGCTAAAATCGGTGAGGATCATACTAGCTATAGCTGCATATTTCGATTATGAGACAGATGGGTGTCAAAACGACTTTCCTTCATGGAAATTTCAAAGAGGATGTATACATGATACAACCCGAAGGTTTTTTCGATCCAAATAATTCTAGTAAAATATGCAAGCTCAAGAGATCCATTTATGGATTGAAGCAAGCAGCTCGGAGTTGGAACATTCGTTCTGATGAAGTTATCGTTGACCTTGGTTTCATCAAGAACGAAGAGGACTATTGTTTGTACAAGAAGTCTAGTTGGAGCTCGGTAGTATTTTTGATCTTGTATGCGGATGACATACTGCTAATCAGAAATGATGTTTCAATTCTAAACTCAGTCAAGGAGTCATTGAATGGCAAGTTTTCGATGAAAGACCTTGGATAGGCAGTGTACATTTTTGGCATCAAGATCTATAGAGATAGATCGAGGTGGCTTCTCGTCTTAAGCCTGAGCACGTACATAGACAAAGTGTTGAAGAGGTTCAACATGAGTGAGGTAAAGAAAGGGTTCTTTCCCATCTCACATGGTATAAGGCTAAGCAAGACTTAGAGTCCTACGACTTCTGATGAGAGAAACCAAATGAGTAGGATTCCATATGCCTCGGCAATTGGATGCATCATGTATGCCATGCTATGTACATGGCCTGATGTTGCCTATGCAATAAGCTTAACAAGCAGATACCAGGCCGACCTAGGTGAGAGTCACTGGGCAGTGGTAAAAACTATCTTAAAGTACCTGAAAAGGACTAAAGAGATGTTCCTAGTTTATGGAGGTGAGGAGGAGCTCTGCGTAAAGGGTTATGCTGATGCTAGTTTCCAAACCGACAAGGATAATTGTCGATCGCAAACTACATTCGTGTATGTCATGAATGGAGGAGCAGTGAGCTGGACGAGTTCCAAGCAAGATACAGTGGCCGACTCCACAACAGAGGCTGAATACATTGCGGCTTGTGAAGCCGCAAAGGAAGGTGTTTGGATTCGGAAGTTCCTGGAAGATGTTGGTCTGTTCCCGGGCTAGTCAAAACCAGTGGACCTTTATTGCGATAATTCAGGTGCCCTCGCACAAGACAAGGAGCCGAGACAACACCACAAGACCAGGCACATAGACCAAAAATATAACCTGATACGAAAGCTTGTAGAGAAAGGTGATACCAATTTATGCAAGATTCATATGGATGTAAATGTTGCAGATCCGTTGACTAAGTCGCTTCCACAACCCAAGCATGAGGGGCTCATTAGAGCTATGGGCATTCGATGTCTATTTGATTGACTATAGTGGAAGTGGGAGACTATTGGAGATATGCCCTAGAGGGAATCATGTATGATAATATTTCCTATGTGTTTATGAATAAAGATAGTCCTTGGACATTATCATTGATGTGTATTAACAATTATGTGACTTGTTTTTGGGACTATGCATTGTATGATAACTTTTCTAAATGGTCCCTAGTCAAAAGGGTTGTGTGGATGCACAACTAATCAGACTAGCATATGACACTTTGGATGGTTCGGTCTCACTGACCATGTAGCATTGAATGCTAGCCGGATAATATGGACTCGGAAAGGTCTGGTTGGATTCGACGTAGTCGGATCCTAATCGAGATAAGGTTTGAGTTGGACAGACCCAACTATGAGACGCAGCTATAGGTCATCTGTGAGTCTCTAGTACAACATACGTTCTATGTCCTAAGACCTGAGCTGGCGCATGTACTCGGGATGGTGGCAGACTTGCTTTGGGCCGACCAAATGCTACGCCATTATTTGTTAGTTACAAAGGTAGGTTTCGGTCTTGTCGAGACCCATGCTGCGAGACATGGTTGAGCAAGATGGGATTTGCCCCTCCGATCAGGAGAGATATAATCTGGGCCACACGGGTGATCCGGCCTGGATAAGCATGGCCATGCAATGAGGATTACGAGATAATGCAAATGTTGGTTGGATTCACTGGAACGAGAAAGAGGTCATGCATCAACAAGGATGACCATGTCGCCTTGTGCATGAAAACATATATCGTGTGGCAAAGGGAACAGAAGTGTGAAGTGAAGGTTCGCCTAACCAGCTTCATCGGACACTTGGAGTCGGCACGTCTTGCTAGAGGCCTCTACCGATCGGTTGAGTCAGATGTGATCTAACTCGCGACTAAGTGGACGAGAACCTAAAGGGTCGCACGCTTAAGGGAACGAACACGTGGGCTTTAGGATCCGTGTGAGTCCCAAGAGTTGAGCCTGTGTCGGATGCCTATATATAGTGGAGGTATGGCGCACCCATCTGGTTGATCGCTTCGGCTCCATCATTAGGGTTTGCATGTGTTGCCAATAGCCACCTCCACTCGCCACCGACTGTGTGATCGCACCTAGCAGTCCTCCACACGGTGTGTTCCTCCTGCATGTGCGGATACCGTTAGAGGCGGTGCACTTGTGCCGCTCTGGCGAATCTGTATGCGGGATCCGGCGGACCGGCTGTTCGAGGGAGATCGGACTGACTGCTCGAGGAAGAACAGACGAGAAGGATACGGACCACACGGACACGCTGCCCCAACTCTACTTCTGATGCTCGACACTGCATCTCTAGTGGTAACGATCTGTGATCCATCTCCATAGCATGTTCTTGGATGTTCTGTGCGTAGGAAAATTTTAATTCGCATGAGATGCACCTATGGTAGAACCCAACACTGCCCGCGGGGGCGGTTGCCAGAGGGATCGTCGTGGCCCCGTTTTCGCCTGCCTCTCCTGTGAGTTGCGGTCCAGGCATGGGCAAGGCCGATGGTTTGACCGACTTGCCTGTAGAGGCAAGGCGCACAGGAGAAGACTCCGCTCCATGCTTCCGGGGAGTAGACACACAGGCAGATAGTGTTGTGCAAGGGGCTGGCCCAAGCCCTTTCAGAGCCTTCACGGCGCAGAATGAACCCGCAGCAGAAGCTCCACCAACATCATCATCGTCCTCGAGCTCGCGTTGGAGCACGTCGTGTGACGGTGGAGACGCCCCTGCCGGGCCGGCGGCGGCGGTCTTCTCCGAGTCCTCCCCACCTAAGGTGTTGTCGAAGGACACCATCACCGAGGAACTGAGGCTCTCTGCAGGGGAAATCCCCAATTCATTGGAGGCAGACATTGCAGCAACCAGATCGGCCCCATCGTCGTGGCGGTACAACAGGGCATGGACGTCAAGGAGGTCCCCAGGGTCACCGTTGAGCAGGGTCGCCACAGCCCTGCTCAATTCCTCCGGGGTTATGGCTGAGGACCGAAGTCTAACATGGTCGCCACTGCCTTGGTAATCCCATAGGGGCCTAGAGCGTTCCTGGAGGGGCGCCAGGCGTTGCGACAGGAACTCCTTCACTATCACCCCCAGTCAGCTTCCTGGTGCTGATATCGCGGGAGAAGCGCTCCAGGACGGGCCCAACCCGAGGGTCAGAAAGCTTCATGGAGCTCCAAGCAGGGATCTTCTCCGACAGCCCCTCCGTTAGATCCAACCGAGGGTTGGTGCCCTTGAGATCCATGAAGACCTAGCAGTGCCTAGAGTTCTCTACCTTATTCCCGGCCTTCAAGAGCATGTTGCCACTATGGACTGCGACAAAGGAGACGCACACCGACCGCTGAGCGTCGTCGCACAAACGTAGGCTGAAGAAATGGCGGAATAGGGCCACCGAGGGCCGCACGCCCACAAAGGCCACGTAGTAGAAAGCGAAGACGGACAGGAGCAAGATGGAGTTGGGTTGGAGGTGAAGGGCCTGAATACCGTAGTGGTCCAGGATGGCGGTGAAGAACGTGGAAAAGGGTGGGATGAGCCCGACAAAGACGCTCTGGAGGAAGAAGGGGTAAGCTGTTTCAGATGGGGGTCGCGTCACAGAAGAACCGTCCCCCGTCCACGGGAGCATGGGACGAAGGTCCTTGTCCTTGGTGATGGTGGACCCCGAGAGCGCCGGCGAGATGAGTCGGAGGTGGAGCCCTGCGCCTCTGGCTTCTGCTTGTTGGCAGGCGCCATCTAGAAGCTCACGGAACGAGGGCCGTAAGGGAAAGGACGGAGCAGCGCCTGATCTGGCGAGATGATTGCTAGAGCTGGAGACCTAGAAAGCAAGAGCAGGTGTGCAAGGAGGGAAGCAGTAATGGCCCAGCGCTATAAGTCAGGCTCTTGTCGATTCGAGCAAAGGCCGAAGAGACTAAGTACACCTGACATCAACCGCACGATGCATGTTAAGCCTGGCCCGCAGGCATTTGTGGCCCGTGGCGCTCCGTGCCGCTCTACGGGCTTCGCCCACGAGCCAGTGCGAGCACGCCTTGGGCTCGGGGGCTACTATCAGTGTTCTGGGAACGAGGGTACCCAGACCTGCCTGCCTGTGACCCAGGGCGTGGCCCACTTCATCAACCAAATAAGACCAGGCGTGGCCCCACTCGAGTGAAGGCCCTCGTGAGGGCCCTTGACTCGCAAGGAAGAACATTGACAAGACCCATGAAGGATGGGCCTCCTCAGGACCCCTCCGGAGTGGCGGAGATTTCTATGCAAGGCCTGGCCTCGGGATCAAGGGTGACGCAAAGAAGGACAGACGAGCGTTATTACGCCAGGCGACACAATTTCCACTTTGGTGCAAAGGGAACAAGGACATACACGGGTTCCCAAAGCACCCCCAAAGGTTTCCATTCTAGTGCAAGAAGACCACAACCACCCACCTCGCAGGGCGGATGCCATCGCTGAGCCCATCACTGCGCCGTCGAGAGCTACTTTGCAAGTGAAGGGCGCCTTTGGGCAGGGCGAGCACGTACTGCCGTCCCCCTTCAAAATTGGCCGCTGTGGTATCCGTTCCCGCCATTGTGATAAGGGAAGAGGACCTAGGCCTTCACTATATAGAGAGGATAGTATACACCTTAGAAGGGGACCGGACCCAACGAACGATCCACCCGGGTAGCCATTCAACCACTCATCCACCACCAAGCCACAGAGGGCCTCGAACACATCAAGAGAGTCGAGGCCCAAGAACACTGTACTATTTCATCCACATCACCTCCTCGAGAGGCAATCCACCAAAGCAGGAGTAGGGTATTACGCTTCGTCATGGCCCGAACCTAGGTAAACTGTCGTGTTCATCTTCTTCCTCGTCATCGTGCGAGTTCAACGTTGTGTCCATCGAGTAGCGAGCTAGGGTGATGAGGCTGCAAGGATCTTCGCACATGACCCTGTGTTTGAATCTTAAGGGTTTTGCGAAGCCTGAAATCCGATAGGAAGAACGCGTGGTGGGCTGCAAACCGAAAAGTCGTCCTTACATTTAAAAACATAAAAAACTTTGCATAGATGATTCAGGGAGTCTTCGGTTTCATACCTTCGAGCTGGGGGCTTGACCTTAGTTCCTTTGGGGAACCTTCTCAAAGTCCTTGGACTCGGTATCAGAGTCTGAGCTCTCGTCGGCTAGGATTAACCTCGGCCGACACGCCTTATTTGGGGCAGGAGGAGTTACGTACTCTGTGGTGTCCGACGACACCACCCTATTTCTTGTGAGGGGGGAAGCACCTTCCCCCTCATCCTCATGCTCTTCCTCATGGGTGGAGGTGGCATGGGTTTCCTCAGACATAGCATACGGCTGGTCCCTTATGCGGAGACCTTCTCTGACCTCCTTCTTATTATTATTTTCCTTCTTCTCTGGCGCCGTGTACGGCCCCATGACGAGCATCTCTGACAATAGCTCTGACCTGGGGTCTTCGGGCTGTGGTGCCGAGCAGTTAATTCCAGTGGACATGCTTAACCATTTTTGCATAGATGAGGGGAAAGGTGTTTAGTCCTTTTGTCAAAAACAAAGCTAGTCGATTGAAATTATATCGTACCTGGGTAGGAGGGTTATCGGTGTTGAGGCCTGAATCCTTCTTCTCGGCTGGCTAGCTCTTTCGGCGCTTGAAAAATGCCTTTCACGGTTTCTCAGGAGTAGTGCGGAAGAGTTGGCATACGGTAGGCTCATCATCAAGCTGATAAGCCCACATAGGGGAGTCCCGGCGCTGGCAGGGAAGGATACATTGTCGAAGCATGATCTGGACCACGTTAACCAGCTATATCTTGGCATTGACTATCACAGAGATGCGCTTCTGCAACGTTTCCACCTCTGCATCTGACCCCTAGTTAAGGACCTTCTTGAGCCATGAGGTCAATCTCGTGGGGGGTCTGGATCTGAACTCATCTAGAGAAAACTGACCCTCTTTCATTGTTTCGTCATATAAAACCACTCCTTTTGCCAGATCTTGATGGTGTCGATGAAGGTGCCAGTCGGCCATCCAATGCGAGGGAGCTTGCATATTACCGCCCCTCCGTAGTTCACGTGCTCGCCACGATAGTCTTCGGCTTGACATTCAAAACCTTGAGCCATAGGCCGAAGTGCGGTTTGACCCACAGAAAGGCTTCGCAGATGATGATAAATGCCGATAAGTGCATGAAGGAGTTCGGGGGGAGGTCATGGAAGTCCAACCCGTAGAAGAACATGAGACCCCTAACGAAGAGGTGGAGCAGGAAGCTCAGTCCCCGGATGAAATGGGGGACGAACACCACCGCCTCGCCTGGCTTAGGGGTGGGAACCACCTGGTACTTCTCGAGAGCGCGGTGCAAGACGTTGGTGGGGAGGTAGCCGACCTGCTATAGGTCCCAGTTTTCCTGGTCGGTGACCATGGAGGCCTTACACTTGCCGTTGGAGCCGGAACCAACCATGGTTAAGGTCGGAGGAGAAGTCGAGGAAGAACTAGATCTGGGTTCTCCAAGCTTGGGGAGACTGAGGAAGAGAGGATGCGAATGGAAGCGTGAATATGCTTTGGTTTTTCCCCTTTTTATGAAGAGTGCCAGAGATTAGCCTCCCTTATTGTGTTGCAAATTTCTCCGCTTCCCAAGACGTGCGTGCCGATATATGCACGTAAAGTAAGTTGAGATGGTAATCACATCCCATGTGAAATGGAGCACGATATAAGCATTGATGAGTCATGCCAATGAAAAGACAGCCTCGAACCGTGAATTGAGTTTTCATAACTGGTTCGGCGGTCGTGGTAGGCCATGCCCCTTCATCGGAAAGGTCGTCAGAAAACAAGGTTTACACCTTAACGTTCGGCCTTCGGGACTAAGCAATTCACGGTTTCCGGATGATCATATGATCAGAAACATTACGCATCATCGGAAGCCGAACTAGTCTCAGCTGATCATTAATGGGAAGAAGAACTCACCCTGCAAGCGGAAGA
This sequence comes from Hordeum marinum, assembly GCA_022496015.1. Classification (NCBI taxonomy): domain Eukaryota; kingdom Viridiplantae; phylum Streptophyta; class Magnoliopsida; order Poales; family Poaceae; genus Hordeum; species Hordeum marinum. Next base: position 410,621,648 of record CM039678.1, on the reverse strand, counting down.
CTCTGATCACATGAAGCTACCAGAGTTGAGACCCTTGGCATTGGGGGCTTGTTCGAGGGCTACCGAGAGAGTCCTGGATTAAGGGGTTCTCCGGCCATTGGCCTATTTCCTAATAGGCCGGATTGGTGGGCCGTATTCTAACTATCGTAGGAGGGGCCGCATACATTAAGGGCCCTCATTCTAGAAGGAAGTACCGAAGGCGCATCATGCACTCCAAGTCAAGATGAGGAAATTGACATCCCCATCAATGGGAGGAGACCTACCATGTATAAACCCTAGGTATCCCCCGATGTCTATATAAACCGGGAGGGTTTTAGATTATGGAGGAGGGAAACTCATCTAGGGTTCTAGCTATTCGATCTCGAGGTAGATCAACTCTATAACCTTCATACCATCAATATAATCGAGCAGAACGTAGGTTTACCTCCATAGGAAGGCCCGAACCTGGGTAAACATCGTCTCCTTCGTCCCTTGTTACCATCAATCCTAGTCTCACAGCTTGGGACCCCCTACCCGAGATCTGCCGGTTTTGACACCGACAGTCACCTAGAAGAAAGAGGTCAAGAGATGAGTCACCTCAAAGAGAGAGAAGGAGTAGACATGATCGTTATGAATGAAGACCGTCAAGGAAAAGTAAAGACTCGGAGAAGAAGGATAAGTACACCAAGATCTACTCAACAAGAAGTCATCAAGCTCACGTAGGTTAATGGGTTTCCGTCTCCGAATCCGACAACCACTCCAAGAGAAGCTATCACTCCGACTCCGACTATAGTCAAGATGCTTCATGGCTAAAGGATGATGGTCAAGAGATGAGTCACCTCAAAGAGAGAGAAGGAGTAGACATGATCGTTATGAATGAAGACCGTCAAGGAAAAGTAAAAACTCGAAGAAGAAGGATAAGTACACCAAGAGCTACTCAAGAAGAAGTCATCAAGCTCACGTAGGTTAATGGGTTTCTGTCTCCGAATCCGACAACCACTCCAAGAGAAGCTATCACTCCGACTCCGACTATAGTCAAGATGCTTCATGGCTAAATAAGAAGTCATCAAGCTCACGTAGGTTAATAGGTTGCCAAACTTGCACTAGTTTCCACCAACTCCTACGACATATTTGATTCACCATACGAAGGGAGTGGAAGTTGCTTCATGGCTAAAGGCCCCAAGGTATCACACCCCAAATACCTTGACTTTAATAGTGATGAGGATGACCTACTAGGAGATGATGACTTGCTATTTGACAAATCTAGTGATACTAGTCAAAATGAATTTGTTAGTAATCACTGTAGTCAAGATAAGTCGTGTGATGATGATAATATGGAAATAGAGCGAGTAACTAAAGAACTAAACACTCTTATGTTAGCCCATGAGTCTATTCTAGAAGATCATAGAGAACTTGTAAGGACTCATGAGAAGGTCTGCTTAGTGAAGCTCAATTTGGAGCAAGAGCTTGAATTACTTAAAGATATCAATGGCGATCTTCGAAAGAAGACTTTCTCTTATCTATCCAAATGGCTTCTCTTGTCTACATTCATTCCACAAGTTGAGGCTAAGCAAACTAGTAACAAAGGCAAGAAAGGTTATTGAACTAGCAGCAATAAAAACGATAAATCCGATGACATTGCTTCTAGTAGTTCTATTGATTCCACTAACGATTATCTTAGCCAAGTTACACTTGAGCAAGAAAATGATCTATTGAAAGGGATTATAGAAAAAAGTATCCATAAATGTCTTGAAGGATGTAAGAAATTTGAGGAAATTGTACGCAAGCATGGAGGATACCAGAAGAACCATGGCATTGGGTACTTCAACGCCAATGGAGTTGAATGGTAAGAACGTCAATACCCCAAGCCCAAGTTTATTCGTTAAAGGGAGAAGTATGAACATACTCTTGCCAAGGGAACAAAAGCTCAAGATGACCTTCCACCACAAGAGAACAAGCTCAAGGGCAAGGACAAGTTTCAAGAGTAGATTGGCTCATATGAAAATGAATCCCAAGCAATGGTAAAGTGGGTTCCCCAGGCTACTACAAGATCAAATTCTACTAGTGCCACTTCAATTCCAAGGATTCCCATCAACTTGATGTGGGTCCCCAAGAAGAAGAACTAGAGAAGTTCTTGAGGGGTGACTCTGCCAATGAAATTCACTCACATTCATTATTAGCAAGGACTAGTTGCAATCAGCATCAACATTATGCAATAGTTCAAGAAGTATTACATTCCGTCAAAGGTCCACAAGGGACGTGGTAATTATGAATCCATGGACATCATTATGTATACTTTGCACTCCATGTCCATAGATATACTTGTATTTGTCTCTTGTGTGTGGGACTAACCTATCTCGGTGAGAAGAGTAAGAAACAACAAGGATGCTCCCAACTCAAGATGATATTCATCAGCTTTGAGCATCCACCACTAAATCACCTACATGAAGTCTTCTACAATAAACCCCAAGGTTAGTTTATCCCTCTTAGGGGGGATGTCACATTAAGGGGGAGATTTACTCTAAGACTTGTGTTTAAACATCTCTTAAATTGTGACAACATTAACAAGCTTTATGTAAAAGTGGCAACCCCACTTGTGCTTAAACAATGAGTATGACCTATGATCATGTATTCTTACTTGGCTCATAAGTCAATATACTCATGTATAGATGACTACGTCATCGCCAGAGTGCTTGATAGATGCTAAAATGTTTGTGCATGTTTGCCATGATTTCATTTGACAACTTATTGGGTGAGCATGTTGGTCTGCATATCTTTACGCATTCGAGGATATCCAATTGTTGCTATTTGGATTTTGGTTTTATTTTGCCAATTGCATGTACAAGAATGCCTAGTATCCCTCTCTAGCTATCTATGCTTTCTCGTCTCAAGTTCTATTCATTCTACATCACAAAACTTTAACAAGCTCTTCTTGAACCCTTTGTGTGAGGAGCACTCAGAGTTCCATGTCGACAAGAGCTGCATTCCAAAACCTCTTTGTGAATCTTGGTGTAACCAACCCCAAAAATTTGGTTCCTCCGAATCACTGAGTTGATCTGGTTTATGATGTCGGTACAACCGATTGGGCATTCTCAATCTCACCAAGTTTCTCTATCACCTTACAGTTAGGAAACTCGGTGGCTCCCAAATGTTCTCATGTGCATCACCGATAGTTAAGGGTATTGAATCTGGCGTACCGGATTTTTGAAATTCAATTGCGAAAAGTTATATCTCCAAACCCCGAGCTACCGCACCCGAGCCCCTGGTCGTCACCCTTGTTTCCCCGTGCACCTCCGCCATTGAGATCGTCTCCGTCTACGGAATATTTGCCGCCGTCGTCGCCTTTACAGATTCTTCACCAAGTTAGGGTATGAATCAGACACCTTTGTGCGCTCCCTTTCCGATTCATGTGCATTAGGGTGTTCTTATCGTTAAACCATTGTTTGCAATCTTTCAAATCCACCGGAAACTTCATTAGAATAGCGAACGAGTTTTAGGTCCAGCCGTCTGCAAAACAAATCTCGGTGACACCGAGCCACATAAATCGGTTCTACCGAATTTGGTTCTAGGGTTCATCAGGATAGTCTCGGTGAAACTAAGCGGCCACTTTCGGTGGCACCGAAGTGACTGCCAAGTTATTGTGAAGAAGACAATGAGTCTCTACGGATCCAACAACTTTGACTTGCTGGTACCAAAATCCTTTTTGTAGAAAGCTATTCTTAAGAATTTTTTGTTTATATTTTGAAAAACTTCTGTGTTTTGTGATGCTTAACCCTTCTGCTCTTCTATACTCTATCCATAGGGTCAACATGTCAGGTTCAGATGACAACCAGAATGATTTTAGGGAGATCAGCGTTGATGAAGATCCAGGCACTAGTCTTGGGGCCAGTTCTTCTTCATCAGAAGATCCAGGCACCCCAAGTTCTCATGGTTTGCCCAAGGCTGCTACAAGGGACATGAAGAAGTTGAACTCAGATGAGGAAGATTTTGACTTCGTGCCAGAGGAGGTTCTTTCTAAGAAAAAGCAAGACAAAGGAGAGAGAGAGATGCAAAGAAGTCTGCAAAAGAGGCCACTTCAGCTAGGAGGCCAGTGAGAAAAGATTATGCCATCTCTGAAGCTATGAGATAACCAGAGAGTGCTAGGGAAACCATGACTATTAAGCCAGCTGGGAGTTCCATCCCAAGAAGGCACATGAGAATAAGAGAAGTAGAAAGAGAATTTTTCATGATATAGACAGGCCTACATCCATGTATGAAGACCCAGCAGAAGCTGAGGAAGAGGAAGAGCCAGCTGCCAAGGCTCCTCCCAAGAAGAAGAAGAAGCTGCTTGTTGATGCCATGCCTAGTTAGGCCCCATGTAGGAGCAAGCGAGACGGTCCCAAGAAGCCCACAGCTCCTAAGTCCTAGAAGACAACCAAAGATATTTCAGTTGCAGCCGAGAACAAGAGTTCCACCTCCAGAGCTTCTGCTGAAGAGGAAGAGATGAATGTTTTGAGGAAGCTGACACCTCACGTTCCAAAGAGCAATGACAACTAACCTGTTGTCGAAGACATGAAGAAGAGGAAGGATTCATGGCTCAGGGAATGGAGAGCTATTGATGCATGTTCTCAGAGGAGAAGGATTGCTGTAGATTACATATTCTACACCAAAGAACAGTAGGATTTTTATGAGACCATTCTTCTGGACTGGAGCCCAGCTGTTTGTCATATGAGATATGTAGACTCGGACTACATTAAGGAGAATGAAGACTATTTCCCCATGTGCAAGAAAACTTCAAGGCCATTGACATTGTTGCTTTTGTTGGTAGAGAGTTCACTGCTTGGAATGATGAGATGATCATGCAATTCTACTCCACTTCTCACTTTTATGGAGATGGCATGATTGTCTGGATGACCGAAGGTGTCAGGTATGAATCCAAAGTGGATGAGTGGGATACCATCTTAGGAGCCCGACAGGTACAAGAAGGTGATCGAGATGTGTATTCTTAGTCTATGATGAATCACAACTCCATGGCAAAGATGTACAAGGCGATTTCTCCTAACTATGTGCACTCACATATGTTTGGTTCAGTATAATACCTACAAGCAGGACTGACCACCACCAACACCGTCATGAGGTATACATTGATTCCCAAGTCAGGAGATGACAAGATAATCTAAAGATACTCCATCAAGATGATGCATCACTTGGCCTTCACACTAGATTTAGGGTCATGGACTTGATTGTTGAGACCGTGAAGAGGACTGTTGCTGACCAGAAGAGATCTTGTGGATATTCACCATACATTCAGATGCTTATCAACTCCAAGCTAGAGTAGAATGTATATGCACTTGATCGACCACATATGCTAGTCCAGCCAGAGTTTGAGGACAATGTTGTGGTGATGGATCCTAGTCATCCCACTTCATCTACTGCACATGCAGAGGCTGAGGCAGCCAGAGCCACCAGTGCTCCTGTGCCAAGGGCTGGGAGTGAGCATATGGATCTACTCTTTAACACTATCCATGGCATGTAGAAGGACATCACAAACAACTTGGAGAACCAAAGGAGTCTGGAAATGATAGTATAGGATAAGTTCCACACACTACACAATAAGGTAGATGGGCTTACCAAGACTGTTGATGAGCTCAAGAAGGAAGTGGATGCAGCATCCATTCCTCACACTTCATATGATGATGATGATGATGATGATGATGATGATGATGATGATGATGATGATGATGATGACAATCACCCTCTCAGGCCCAACACTCAGTTCAAGACCTAGGCCAGATCTGTGATAGTCCCAGCTCCAAAGTTGAGACCATCTTCATTAGCACCTGTTGTAGACCCTTCAGTTACATCAGCGCCTTCAGCACCTCCAGTGTCTACTCCAACTCCTTCCATGATGTCTGCAGAATTCTTCGTCGAAGCGGTTCTCTCGACTCCTACATCAACAATCGGAGGAGAACATCCACATAGAGATGATTAGTTCTATATCTTTGAACTTTTCGTTAACTTGTTGCCAAAGGAGGAGAAGTTGTATAGATCATAGGGCTTCGAGAGAGAGAGAGAGAGAGGGAGAGTGTTGCTTTTTATCGCTCTCCAAAACTTTAAAATATTTTTGGTTTACAATTTGTCTTAAAATTGTTGGTGTTTGATCATACACTCCTTATGTGTTGCAACTATTTCCTATCTTTGAGATGCTTATAAGATGATTATTCACTTTTGCTTGATGTGTTGTGCTATGTTGTTCATTCATATTATTCTCGCACACCCCCAAGATGTATGTGACATGGAAGAGTTCCTTGTCGGTGTCAAAACCGGAAGATCTTGGGTAGGGGTCGGGTCCCGAGCTATGGATCTTAGATCGATGGATAATAGGGGACGAAGGAGACAAACTTACCCAAGTTAGGGCCCTCATGAGGAGGTAAAACCCTACGTCCTGCTTGATTATATTGATGTGGATGAGAATTATAGAGTTGATCTACCTCGATATCGTCTAAGCTAAACCCTAGATGACTTCACCCGCCCTCTATGAATGGAACCCTCTCTTTTATATAGAAACCAGGGGTACCTAGGGTTACACATAACCGATTGTTTACATGGGATAGATATGCAGATCCCATCTTTAGAACTTGGAGGCCATGCCATTCTTCGGAGCTTTCATTCCTGGACACAGCGTCATCTGATAGTTTTGCCTTCCACGGAGCAGCACAACAAGTCATCCCATGAGGAATGAGCCGACGGCCCGAGGACCCCTTGGTCCCGGACTCCCTCAGTAGCCCCCAAACTAGCCTCCAACGCCGAGGTATGCAGTCTTCGACAGCTTCCTACTTTTACATCTAGTAAGAGCTCCCTACTAATCCAATTTTCTCAAAGGACAAGTAAGTTATGCTACTCTATCAATCTTGATCCACCAAGCTCATCTACCAACATTAAGCCTCGTATTCCACCAAAGGGTATGAACTTCTTTCTCAAGGCATCTATTATGCCTAAATCAATTCATTGTCCACAAATCGTATACCCTTAGAACGATCCTTCCTATGGCATCAAGGTTCTTGTGCTAGAGTAAGAATGAAGGATGTTTGTTCCCTATGATCACTAGATCCATAATGAACCTAGTGCAAAGTCTCATTGAAGCTCAATAAGTGCTCTGGCAAATCCGTGTATTAGACACGTGATCAGAGACATGTGCTGGGGAGCTTGTGAGGTCTGAGCTGGGCAAGGGAAGGCTTCCAACCTTGAGGGAAAAGCATATCTCCATTGGGTTGTGTCTTGTTGAGTTCGTTGTAATTGAAGTCTTCGGTGTCGGTTGCTCGTCGAGATGGACCCTTGATGCATCTTGTCTTGCCAGTCTTTAGTTGACGAGATTGGGGAGAGAAAGTAGCATCAAAAGGAGTGCCTAAGGGGGTGGTATAGTGCAAGTGCAATCAAGCAAGTGCTGAAAAGGCCGAACACAAAACATCAAGGTAAGGTAGGTGATATAGTCGTGCACTTGTTGCCTAGGGAAAAAGTGTGACTTACACCAAAGCACAAACAGGAGAAACAAGCAACACACATCATGGTTTCATTTGAACCATCATACGGACTCGACTTCGCATGGGGGACACACGACCTATCCTACCCTAGGGGTTCTCGGACTTATCAGTTGTGCTTGCTTCGCGCCTTGGAGAGGAGTCCGCTTAGTCTTCTGGGTCTTCCTCAGGTGTCGCTATGTCTCCGATTGTTGTTTATCAAAACAATCCTGGTTGCGTCTCAAGAGTCCTTGACGACTTCCGGGTCCGTTGAGTTGACGTCGAAGGTGATTCTTCATGGTTGTTGTTGACAGGGTCTTTTGGTGTCCTCGTGATCGTGGCAATGCCTTCTTGTCTCTTGATATGGTAGAGTTGTATCCTGCCGGTCACGTTGACGTTATCATTGGCACCAAGAGTGGGGGATGATGAGAACCATTTTCCTGCTCACTATAGTGAGGCGGACCAAATGGCAAGGTTCTCATCCACTGGTGGTTACTAATGTAACAATGAGAAGGGCATGGTTGCTCTATTAGTGATGCATTATCATGACATTGCAGGTCTTGTGCCCTGGTCATTGAAGGCCAGGGTGGCATCATCCTGGGGCTGTGTCGAAGGTAAACCATAATCTAAGTCTTGACGTCCTCATCCTTTGACAAGGTGTCTTCTGCTGGTAGCTTCTTGTCTAGTGTTGCCAACTTGGGTCTGAGATATGTCGGCAATCATCTGGCAAGGTGGCTTCCTTCCAGGTTTCCCACAAGGATTACAAGGAATCCCGTGGTCAGGGGCACAAGGGTAGTAGCGGCCAATTGCAAAGTTTTGTAAAGTACACGAGGAGAGCCAATGGTGGAAGTGCTAGGCACAATCCTTTAGTTTATTTGAAAGCTTAGAAGAGTTGAGAAATATTGTAGCCTTTGCAAGTGTTTGGAAGGGTCTGCGAACACAATTTTGTCCTAACTAACGTCCATGCTAACTAAGGGCTCCCTACAGTCAGGATGGTTCTAATACCAGCTCTATGGGCACCCCGACTTATAAGTCATGATCACCGAATGTACGTGCACAGTGATCCCAGAGATCAATGCTCACTGAACACACAGAAACTGAATAACGAGAGTCCTACATCCATTACATACCGGTTTACTCAAATGTGGCCTTCATGGACAAGTCTTCATATGATTGCAGCGGAAATCTTCAATGATTGCATGACCCCATGCCATCTGCCTTAACCCTACAGACATTCTAACTGGGAAGCGTCCTAGCTCGCATATCTGTCGCCAAGGTAATCTTCATCATAACCTGATCTTTCATGCCTGGCCAATAAAATAACCAGTGGCAAGCCAATGAGTACTTTGAATGTACTCACAAGCAACCCATGTTTGGAGCAAGGCAATAACAATGCATGATATAGCACTAATAGGTAAGTTTTGCAGAAAGCTAGTTTTGAGTGCAATGACATGATCAAGTGTCTTAAGTAAGCATGCATCAACCATAGATAGGTGTTCATAAGAACACGTCATAGTCATCATCATAAGTAGGGGTTGAACATCTCATGTTCATTCATCACATCAAGTCCTCAGACTTGTCTCATCTACCATCTGAACATCTCTTGTTCAGTCAGCATGCCAAGTCAACCGACTCGACTCAAGTGTCAATCTTGTCACCACACACACACACCAAGTTTGCGAAAACATCTGTATGTAGTTTAAGTAACACCACACAACTATCCTTGACCGTGGACATGGCTATTCGAATAGTTTTACATTCTGCAAAGGTTCCACACTTTACCCACAAGACTCGGGGAACTTCCGTGTCATCCATGACTCGTGGTATATAACATACCCGAGGTAAGCACCCGAACAATGCCTTTCCACTGGCGATGCTAAACAAAGAGTCCACTCGATTGGTACCCAACCCTCATGATGTACATCACACGAGCCTCGCTCTAATCGTACCATCCATGAGGGGATGAACGGTGTGGCCGGTGCCTATGAAGATAGCGCATGATTGTACATACCAGTACGACCCCGTATCGAGAGTGACCATGCCACTCCCGCCACTAGTAATGCGGGCTCCTTCCCAGTACCCACCAAGGTAATCAACAAAGCCCCGTCCCATAAGGGGTATCGTGGCTGCGCATGTAAGGTTGGGATGATCGACAAATCTTAAATATAATCCGTTTTCGAAAACACACCCTCAACTTGCTTCAACACACCACTTATTTCTCAAGTGATCACCTATCTTCTCATCATCTCCCTCGGGCATTAGTGGCACCCGACGGGTTTTTAAAAAAGTCTTTGAAATCATTTCCTTTCTTGCCATCACTATGCATAAGCCCCATCCCATTTGCGTAGCATCTATTAGCAACCTAACTACTCCCACCCACACAACCCTCATAAGAGGTAGGGTCATGCCTGATGCAAGTGTCAATGGAGAAGTACCGAAGGCGTCCCACCGAAAGGGGAACACCACAACAAATGATCAAATACGATGTAAGTAAAGTGCTATATGACATGCAATAAAATAGTTTCTTATCATGGTCAAAGGGCTGCTTGCCTGGCTCAGCAAAGACTTCGAGGTCTTCACATGCTTCTTCTCCACTCTGAGCGCTTCGTCTACTTTGTCAACTATTGCCAGAAACAACCGTAATGAGCAACACATCAAGCAGACAATAAAAGTGCTCTATAAATAGGAGTTTTATTTTTTCCTGGACACCCTAGGTCACAAGAAAAATAATCAGGAAGGTTTCATTGGATGTGGATCAAGGAGAAGTTTCGAAATGGAGGAGAAGATGGAAATGATAATCCTTTAAGATGTCAACAGAAAATGTTTTTATTAAAATGAGTGGATCGACCCAACAAATAGGGCATGATTTTAGAAACATGTGGAAATTAGTTTCACTAGATTTGGAGATGGCATGATTTTACTACGGATTTTCAAAGTAGGTTATACATGAATAAATGGCTCAATTATTTGGATGGCAGAGAGGCACCAGGAAACAAATGTCCCCTAATTAGGGCATGAATACAGGCACACCTAGGAACTTGAATCACTCCATTTGGAGCTATAATGGGTGATCTACAGATTTTACAAAGTGGTCCTAATAGTTCAAACTTGAATTTAAATTTAACATGACAGAAAGGTGTGGAGGAAAATCATGAAAGTGACACCATTAAATAGGTGGCATTTTTAGGAGGATGAGGAAATTTGAACCATCAAAATTGGAGGTCATATGAATTTATTATGGAATTTACAAGCTCTTCAGTACTAAATTATTCAAAAAAGAAAAGGCTCACACCTGTGTGCTATCTAGCGTGCACGACACATGATAGGCAGATGGGCCGGCCCAGCAGCTCAGCTGCACGGCGATGCCGAAGGCGTACTCCAGGAGTACGCCTCCTTTGCACGGAGGCGGCACCTACGAAGGGCGCCTCCACTTAAACTAGGGGGGCCCGGTCCCAGGCTCGCTGACACGAGGGGCCCGTTTGGTAGGTTCTCCTCCCTCCTCCTGCCGAAGTAGGGGAGGGGTAGAGGAGCCCGACCGAGCCCGCGTCGGTGCTCTGCCCCGGCGGCTCAAGCCCAGCGGTGCTCCGGCCACCGGAGGGCGTGGGGCGGCATGACACTCCTAGCTGGGCTGCTCCTTGGCCCTGGGGAGGGTCAGGCCGAGGAGGGCGGTGACTGGGGCGGGTGCAGCCGACGGTGACGGAGGGCAGAGGCGCCACCACCACGGTAGGGGAAAACGAAGGAGAGGGGGAGGCCACTGGGGTCCAAAGAGGAGGGAGAGGGCCAAGGAGGACAGAGGGGTGCCCGGGCGCGGCTCTTATGTGGTGGGCTTGAGCTCACCATGGAAGGTGCGCACGGCGTCCCTGGAGCCAGCCTTGGTGGTAGAGGGAGAGGGCGGGGATGTGTCTATGGCGTTCGTGGGTGTCGTCTAGGCTGAGGGGGACGAGGATGGGGGAGCAGGGCATGCTCTAGGAGGGCCCCGAGCTCGCACGCCCACTGGTCGAGTTGGGCGGTGTCAGGTGAGCTCAGCAGGGGGAGAAGGAGGGCCAGGGAGGAAGGTCCCGACCATGTGGCGTGACGAGGACGTCGAGGTGACCTCGGGAGACACAATGCGGAGGCCCAATGTTGTCGGGGCAGGGGATTGGGTGGCGGCTACAGTGCGGTTGTGCACTGTAGCACGCTTTGGAGCACCGTTTTGTCATGGCATGCCATGCCATTGGCAGCTTATGCATGTCCACCTATGTCTAGGGCATCTAGGAGGGTATAAACAAAGCGTAGGAGTCCTTGGATGCTCTGGTAAGCCAAAGGTAGAGGAGAGAGGTTGAGGGAAAGAGAAAAAGGGCTGTCTAGGGGGGAATCTTCGGGTTTTACCCTCCAAATAATTTAGCTATGCCCATGAGGATTTTACTGGACATACAAGGTACCTACAAGAGACTATGGTAAAAATTTGAGGTCAAGGAGATCAATGGAAGATGTGAAAACACCAGTTTTGGTTTTCTGCCAGAAGGTGTTTGATATAGTTTTGGACAAGCAAAAGGCCCCCACTTGCTGTGGTATTTAATAGGATAAAACCATGGGTAAAGACATGAGTGATCACAAGTTTTGAGCTCATTTGAGAAAAGTTGGCAATACAAATGTTGTCAACCCTAGAAATGGACAGAAATGGGTTTTCTTAGATCTAGCTATGCAAATCCATTCCCCTTGATGCACCAGTTGATGTGGTGGCACAATTTAGGGACTATAACAAGCACAAAGAGTTTGGGGCCCAATGGGGAAACCTGGCAATGTAATTTTACTAAATTCTTGAAATCAGCATAAATGGTTTTGAGGGGATTTGGACAAGTTAGTCTGATCTCCTTGATGCACCACTTTGGTGTGGATGCATTATTAGAGGATTAAAACATGTCCACAAAGTTTGATATTAAGGGAAGAGAGTTGGTAATGTAGAGTTACTCAAATCTGGATCTGGACAGAGAGGGTTTTGGGATATATTGGTGAACCAAAACAATTGGGATTGGGGTGAATCTTGGCAAGATGCCCACATATATCATATGTGACATGCTAGAAATTTCCTGGATTTATTTGAGAATATTTCTTATAGAAATATTTCAAATGTTTGAAATAGGCAGAAAGGGATTTGATGGGTTTTGTCCAATATTTTGAACATGACCATGTCTTTAAACTCTTGTATATGGACAATATATGTCCACTGAGTTCTCCTAAAGTTTCTCAAATATTTTTATAGCATTTAAATAATTTTTCCCTATAAAAGACCATTTCTGGCCTTAAGAAAAATACTTTAAATAAAATATGAAAATAGTATTTTAAAATAATATTTTGTGGTTTTGGGAAGTTATATATATAGTAGGTTCCAAATAAAGCATTTGGGGAAAAAGAATCCACCCAATTTTAGTACTTGTAGTACAAATCTCAAATCAGGGGTTTTTGAAAACCTAATTTAAATAAATGCTTTTTGGCCAAAATAATATTTGATAAAAATAGTTTTGGGTACTATTCACATGGGATGATCATTTGACAAGAGTGGGGATCAAGGAAAAGAGTTTTGAGAGTAGGAGGGATTTTATGAATATAGAGCACTAGCAAGCAATCAGAGAATCAACAATCAAGTCACACATAACAAGCACACAAAAGTTTTAATTGGTCCTAATTTTAGAGTCATGTTAACTTAGTCATGAGAGGCAAAACACAGGGTGTGACAAGAAAAGCCAGAATAACCAGTTACGAAAACTCGATTCGCGACTCGAGGCCGATTTTCCAGCGACATGCCTTACCAATATGAAGATCGTGTCGCATATTTCATGGATATGAGTGGGTTACCCCGTGTGCATATAACGGCACGATTGCTTCGGGAAGTGCCACAACCTACGGCAGTAAAAGAGGACCCTTGGTATTATGCCCTACCATAAAAAGGAGAAAAACCCCAACGCCTTCCTATGCATCGAGACTCGATTCCTTCTCACATCCCAGCCCCAAGCACCTAGATCCATTTTATTATTCCCCTTCCAAGACACCCTTCCGAAGCTCAATCATGGCTGACTCGGGCTCGCAAGGCAAGTGGGAGGCCTCTTGCGTCACGGACAAAGACATCCGGGAGCTGAAGCTCACCGGATACCTCTCGCCCAACATTGCCCATCGTCATCCAGAAGAAGGCTAGGTGGTTCCCACTCCAAGACCGGACGAGAGAGTGGTATTAATCCCCCGTTTCCTCTGGGGGTTGGGTTTTACTCTCCACCCCTTTGTTAGGGGGTTGATGTTCTTTTATGGGTTAGACTTCCATGATCTTCCCCCGAATTATTTTATGCACATCTCGGCCTTAATCTCCGTCTATGAGGCCTTCTTATGGGTCCAGCCGCACTTCGCCCTGTGGCTCAAGGTCTTCAACATGAAGCCAAAGATGGTTAGCGGCCAACATGCCGACTGCAACGGGGCTATGATCTGCAAGCTTCCGTGGGTCGAGTGGCCTGACGACACCTTCATCGACGCCATGAAGGTTTGGCAGAAGGAGTGGTTCTAAATCACCAAGCCACGAGACGCGGCCTGGTCGGCGCGGACTGAGTTCAGATTCAGACCCCCCTGTGAGGGTAACCTTGTGGGTCAGGAAAGGTCTTGACCGGGGATCTGCCTCGGAGGTGAAGGTGATGCAGAAGCACGTCACTCAAATGGTGGAGACCAAAATCAAGCGGACCAACATGGTCCAGGTCATGCTCCGCTGCCGCTTCCTGCCATGCTAGCGCCGGGACACCCTGATATGGGCCTACAAGCTTGGGGACCCAGACACCGTGCACAAGTTCTTCCACACAATTCACAAGAAGTTGTGGAAGGTGCTCTTCAAGCCCCAGAAGGAATGGCCGGCCAAAGAATAAGACATCGGCTTAGACACCGACACTCCACCCTTGAAGGTATGATAGGTTTTCTATTTTATTCCAAGTTGTAACCTTCGGCGAGGATCTTATCCTCCTTCTCATTGTCTTTGTAGGGCTCGCAGGAGAGAGCCATGAAGATCAACGGCGCAACCCCCTGCTGACGGTGATGCTGGTCGTGGCGCCGTACGCGACGCTAGAGAAGAAAGAGAAGAAGGAGAAGAAGGAGAAGATGGAGGCCCACCAAGGCCTCCGCCCTAGGGGTCCTCCGGATACTAAGTTCGTAGAGACCCAAGCCTCTTCAACCCACGAGGAAGAGCATTCAGAAGATGGGGGAGAGGTCGACTCTTCCCAGACAAAGAAGAGGGATGCGCCGGAGGACGCAGAGGAGGGTCTTCCTCCCTTCGCCCCGAAGAAGCCGTGGACGGCCAAGGTGGTCCTGCCGGATGACAGCCCGGATTCCGATGAGGATTCCGAAGCTTTCGAGAAGGTTCCCGAAAGGAACCCTAGGGTCAAGCCCCCAATTCAAAGGTACTGAGTTCGAATAACGTCTAGTATATTTACATAGAGATTCTGTTACTAACCCGTTAAGTGCCTTCCGTGTCATAGTCCGGCCCGAGATCTCCCGATCAAACAGGTCTCGAAGGGGGAATCTCCACCGGCCGAGTTAGCAGAGAATGGGACATCGTCCCACACCACACCCCCTCTGGCCATAGACGAGGCCGCATAGGTGTTATCCTGTCGGACCCCCCTGCACCGAATGCAAGGGGGAGTCGGTTATGACTGAGGCGCATACCTTGGCCACCAATGACCAGGAGGCACTAGACGAGGATCATGCCTCGGCCGCTAAAGTTTAGGAGGTCAAACCCCTCCTGACAAGCAAGGAGGGGGTTGCAATTTGCCTGAGCTTCCCCCACAGTTGACTCCGGAGGCCTTAGTGCCTCCTACGTCATAGACTTTGCCTCCCCAAGGAGGGGGAGGAGAAGTGCCACTGCTGGTGCCTCCCACGACAGAGTGGACCGTAGCCGGGTGGCCGGCCATGATGGAGGAGGCTTTGTCTGACTCTTTCATTGTCGAAGATCACCGCATCCTTACGGATGCGGTCTTATAAAGTATTCAGTCTGTTGACAACTGACTGAAGGAAACCTTCAGTGTTTACTGATAGGCTTCAAGGTAAGCCATTTTCTTTTTCATATGGACAAATTTTATTTATAAGGTTATGTATTCTTGATAGGATAGTAGCCCCGAGCCGCGGGTGAGTTTGAAAAACTCGCCCGGGGGTCATAGAACCTAGAAACATAGGCTAGTAGTTCAGACCCGAATAACTTGTATGCTTGCTTATATATAAGTTGTTTTTGTAGGCCTCATCCTCAGCTAGGGCCTCCAACACCCTTGAACTGGCCAAACTGAACTGGAAGCTCTAGAGCTCCGATGAGGAGTTTGATCGTCTGAACAAATGGTTCGACGAGATGCAAGGTAGGTTTGAACCATATTTGCTAAATTTATTGTTTTTCTCATTAGCGAGGATTATTCCAGCCTTCGGTCCTGATTTGGCATCCCTTTATACCCGCGGCCGCAAGTGTAGAGGTTGAAAACCTGTAGGCCAAGTTGAGGAAGGCCAAGCAGGAGGTCGTTGATCAGAAGGCAGTGGCCGATAAGGCGGCCGCCGAGCTAAGCTCCTTAAAAGTTGAGATGGGCATGCATGAGGCTCGAGTGGCCGAGGTGCAACAGGAGCTCTAGGATGCAAGTGCTAAGTGCGAGGCCCTGGAGCAAAAGGCCAATGACTAGGCGACCGAGCTGACCATGCTATCCTCCGATCTCAAATTGGAGCACGCTGAGATGCGGTTCTTTGGAGAAGAACTTTGCAAAGTCAGGCTAATCGCGGATGGTAAGCTATACTTACTGCAATGTGCCTTTGGTGGAAACATGTTCACCTTTCTTACACAGATATGGTGTTCCCCAAGCGTCTTCACGGACCTCTCGAGGAGTGCAGCGGACGCGACAAAGCACTTTGCGGTCTGAGACGGGGATGTGGAACAGAGGCTATTCTGGGCTCAATTTGAAATCCCTAAGTCGCATCCCCTTCTCAGCTACCAGATGAAGCAGCTGATGGAGCTGCACAGGATGGGGGAGCCGGCCTTGAAGGATCTCTGCGTATAGCTGTGGCCCGCCGAACCGTTGCCAGGCTGTTATTTTGGCTTGCTGCAGAAGCTTCATGACGTTGTGCCGCGGATTGAAGCCATGAAGCGCTCCTTTGTATCAAGGGAGCTGGATGGCATTTGCTCAGACCATGATGCTTGGCCGAGGGTGAAGCCGATTGAGATGGCCATCGCGCCCCCGCCTCCTGGGAAGGAACATAGGTTCCCCAAACTTTATTTATGTGTCGCGTTAGAGGGTGATCGGTCTATAGAGACCCAATACATCGAAGATGTAATGTGTGAGTGAGGGCTTTATCTTGTGCCCTAAAGACAATTACGCTTTATAATGCTTGTCCCGAATATATCGTATTATGTATTATTTTGACTCATGTGGCCTTTTTAATCTAAAAGTTGCCAGGCTTCGGCTTCAGCCCCCATGTAGATACTACGAGGGGTGTTTCGACCTCTGTATTGGATCGTTAGATGATATATCAGCGCCCGTAGATGGTAGTGTGTGAGGGAAACGAGGCAACCAGCCTATGTGCCTTTAGTGCTTTCACTTAGCCTTAGGAGCTTGAATGTGGGGCTGGTAACGAGCCCCCATTGTTTTGTGGTGGTCTTTTTGACCATAGAATGTGACTAGTTGAAAGCACAACATGCTCCCTTGGTGGTTTTGATAATTCATGACAACATACATTGTCTCTTGGACTGATATTTTTACCTAGTGTATTTCAGATCCAGTCTATAGAGAGGATTGGCAAAAGGAGATTATGGACAAACCCCAAGATGCAAGGAAATAGGTTGACCAAGCTTCAAGCAAGAGGACTCTACATTTTATATTTGTGAGAAATCACTTTGAGTCCATAGGAAAGCCAATACTATTAAAAGGGGGTAAGGTTTTGTTGGTGAACAATATGCTCAAACGTGCACAAGTGATAGTCACCAAAAACATCCAAAAACTCTCCTACCAAGTATGTTCTATACCTAAACACTCAAAATCGGTGCAACCAACTTTCCCATACCGGTGCCACCGATTCCAGAACCTAGACAAACTATGCCAAACCCTAGCCACTTCGGCGCAACTGATTCCATACCGGTGCCACTGAGTTTAGGGTGCCAACTATCCGTTACGCAAATTCACATTTTCGGTACCACCTAGAATGTTGGATCAGTGTCACCGAGATTGGAAATCTGACCGTTGGTCACCTTATCGGTGCAACCGAGTTTCCTATAATGGCTTTACCAAGATTCAAAAGTTGCCACCTTTTGGTCACTTCGGTACCACCGAGTTTAACACATCGGTGTCACCGAGTTGGTCATTTTGTGTGTAACGGTTGGATTTTTGGGGATGCCTATATATACCCCTTCACCACCACTTACTCGAAAGAGAAGCACTCAAAAACTATTCCATAGCTATCCTATCAGATTTTCTGAGAGAGAACCACCTACCCTTGTGTTGAGGTCAAGATCTTCCACTCCAATCATATGGATCTTGATTTATAGCCTCCCCAAGTAGCTTTCCACCAATCCCATCTCTTCCACCATGCCAAATCTGTGAGAGAGTGATTGGGTGCTGAGGAGTCTATCATCTTGAAGCACAAGAGCAAGGATTTCATCGTCATTACCGAGCCTATTACCTTTTGGAGGGTGGTGCCTCCTAGATTTGTTAGGTGTCGCTTGGGAGACTCCTACTTTGTGTTGTGGAGTGAACCAAGAAGTTTGTAAGGGCAAGGAGATCGCCTACTTCGTTAAGATCTACCCATAGTGAGGCTAATCCTTCATGGACGGAAGCCGTATGGAATAGTCAAGGTTGCTACTTCGTGGACCCTTTTGGGTGGAGCCCTCCATGGACTCTCGCGACCGTTACCCTCCGTTGGTTGTAGACTCCATAAACGTGGATGTACGACAGCGCCACCTATCGGAACCACAGGAAAAAACATCGTGTCTACAACTGTGTTTGATCTACCTATCTCAACACTTTACTTCATACGCAATGTCTTTACTTTCCGCTGCCATATTTGTTGACATGCATGTGTAGGGCTGTTAGACTTTCTAGCTTTGCTAAAACTGTTAAAATCTGCCAACCAATTAACTTGGGAAAATGTTAGGTTTTAAATTTCTGCTAGTAGTCTACTCACCCCCCTCTACACACTCTTCTAGTGATCCCTCAATTGGTATCAGAGCGTTGGTCTCCATTACTTCGGTTTAATCGCCGAGGAGGAAGATGGATGTGTCTAGTATAGGGAGTTTGAGTTATAGAGTGCCCATTCTTCATGGAGAGTACTATAGTCAATGGAAATCTTTGATGCTTAAGCTGTTTAATGAATTTCAATTGAGCAAGTATGTTATGCGCCCCTATGAGCCTCCTATTGATTAATTGCAGCCCACACACGAAGAAGAAATTAAAATGCTTGGTAACCTAACAACTGTCAATCTTATTCTTAGAGGTTTACCAAGATTCGTGCTTTCTCAAATGAAGAACTTTGCATGTGCTTATACCTTATGGACTAATTTGGAAGAACGATATCCAAATCTTTCCTTAGGGAATCTAGATGAAATTCTTCATAAAGCCATTGCTTTTCACAAAATGAAGCCTAGTGATCCAAACTTTGATAAATGCCTATTTGAACTCCGTGATCTTATGCATGCTAAAGGAGATGTCACCACTATCAATAACATTATCTTTGAAGCCACTCGCACTCATAAACTTGAAAATTGTCATGATCACTATTCTAACGAATCTCTTGTTCTTTATGACGAGGATTTCCCACTTGATGATGACAATGTGGAACATGGCTATTATGAAGAAGATGAGTTGTTTGACATCGAGTATGAGAAGATCATGAAGAATCTGAGTCTTATGGCAAACTTTAAGGATTACATGTCTGGAGGAAAAGAGTGGATTCTCGACAGCGGATGTACGGATCATATGATTGGTGATAAAGACATGTTCCAAGAGATCACGCCTAATCAAGGTCCTCGACGGTAAGTGACCTTTGGAGACAACTCTAAGGGTAAGTTACTTGGCCCTGGTAAGGTGGACATATCCCATGATAGCTCCATTCAAAATGTTATGCTTGTTGAATCCCCTAGTTACAATCTTCTTTCCGTATCTAGACTTGCTGATTTCGGTTTCAATGTTCTATTCACGAAAGTAGATTGCCAAGTGTTTCGTCAAGATAATCATAAAATTGTCTTTACCAGTATCCGTAGAGGTGATCTATACATTGTCTATTTCACTAAAAGATCCAAACCTCGCACTTGTTTAATTGCTAAATCTTCCAATGGTTGGCTTTGGCATAGAAGATTAAGATAGATTGGCATGCGTAATTTAGATAAACTTATCAAATGTGATCATATAATTGCTGTTAAAGATGTTATCTTTGACAAAGATAGACTTTGTAGTGCTTGTCAAGCTGGAAAGCAAGTAGGTGGAAGTCATCCTGTTAAGAATATCATGACTACTAGGAGACCACTCGAGTTACTCCACATGGATCTTTTCGGTCCCAATGCTTACAAGAGTCTCGGTGGAAATTCCTGTGGTCTAGTTATATTTGATGATTTTTCCAGATTTACGTGGGTATTATTTCTTCATGATAAGTCGCAGGTTCAAAATATCTTCAATAAATACGCTCGCAAAGCACAAAATCAGTTTGAAGTGAAGATCAAGAAGGTTCACAGCGATACCGGATCTGAGTTCAAGAACACCCATGTGGATACCTTTCTTGACGAACAAGGTGTCTCACATGAGTTCTTAGCTACATACACGCCTTAACAAAATAGAGTTGTTGAGAGGAAGAAC
Organism: Hordeum marinum; assembly: GCA_022496015.1. Classification (NCBI taxonomy): domain Eukaryota; kingdom Viridiplantae; phylum Streptophyta; class Magnoliopsida; order Poales; family Poaceae; genus Hordeum; species Hordeum marinum. The sequence goes on along the minus strand of CM039678.1, from coordinate 410,601,355 downwards.
CGGACACTCATTGAGATGACAAGAACGATGCTTGGCGAATACAAGACGCCAAAGCACTTTTGGGCATAAGTTGTGGAAACAACATGTCATGCCACAAACAGACTTTACTTGCACAAGCTTCTCGGTAAAACGGCATATGATCAACTCACCGATAACAAACCCCAAGTTGGATACTTTCGGGTATTCGGCTCCAAGTGCTACATTCTTGATAAGCATCATCGTACTAAATTTGCTCCTAAATCTCATGAAGGATTCCTACTTGGTTATGGATCGAACTCTCACACTTATCATGTCTACAACAACTTCACTCGAAAGGTTGAAGAAACGGTAGATGTAAAGTTTGATGAATCTAATGGTTCGCAAGTCGAACAATTGCCAAATGATGTAGGTGATAAGAACCCTTCGGAAGCTATCCTAGATTTACCCATCGACAAGATTCGTCCCCTGGAGGTGAAGGAAAGTACTTCATCAACTCAAGTGGAAGCCCCTACTTCATGACAAGGTGAACCACAACATAACATGGAGGCATCCACAAGCGGTGCACGGTAAGATGATGAAGAGGAGGAAGTACATCATGAAGATCCACCACAACCTCCTTTACCACCACCTCAAGGGAACGACACCTTCAACAACAAAGAAGATGAAGGAGATGATAATGAAGAAGAAGCTCCACCAACCAACAATTGAAAGCTGACCCGAGTTCGAGCACAAGTGACCAAGAACCATCCCCTAAACCAATTCTTTGGTGATAGACAAACAGGGAGAATCACTTGCTCTAAAACTCATCTAGCAAACTTCTTTGAGCATTATTCTTTCATCTCTAGCATTGAGCCCTTGAAGGTAGAACAAGCTCTTGAGGACGCTGATTGGGTGAACGCTATGCATGAAGAGCTTCACAACTTTGAAAGGAACGAAGTGTGGACACCCGCGGAGAAGCCCAAGGATAAACACAACATCATCGGAAGAAAATGGGTATTTCGGAGCAAGCAAGACGAAGACGGTCAAGTCGTGCGCAACAAGGCTCGCCTCGTAGCTCAAGGATATACGCAATTCAAAGGTATGGACTACGGTGAGACCTACGCCCCCGTCGCTAGACTTGAAGCTATTCGCATTCTTCTTGCTTATGCCAATCACCATGATATCATGCTTTATCAAATCGATATTAAAGTGCATTTTTAAATGGTGATATTGAAAAAGAGTTTTATGTTAAGCAACCACCTGGCTTTGTTAATCCTAAGAAACCTAATCATGTTTACAAGCTTCGTAAAGTTCTTTATGGTCTTAAGCAACCCCCTCGTGCTTGGTACAAATGTTTAACGAAGTTTCTTATCGAAAAAGGTTTTGAAATTGGTAAAATAGATGCAACCTTCTTCACTAAGAGAGTTAATGGTGAATTATTTGTGTGCCAAATCTATGTGGATGATATTATCTTTGGTTCCACTAACCCTCAACTTAGTGAAAGATTTGGAAGGTTAATGTCCGAGAAGTATGAGATGTCTATGATGTGTGAGCTGAAATTCTTTCTTGGCTTGCAAATCATGCAATCAAAAGAAGGAACTTTCATCTCTCAGACTAAGCATACCAAGGACTTGATCCAAAAGTTCAACATGCAGGAGTGCAAAGGTATGAAAACCCCTATGCCTATTAGCGGACATGTTGATCTTACCAGAGAGGATGAGCCGGTTGATCAGAAAGTTTATCGATCTATGATTGGTTCACTGTTATATCTATGTGCGTCTCGTCCCGATATTATGCTTAGTGTTTTCAAGTGTGCTAGATATCAAGCTGCACCGAAAGAATGTCCATCTTTTGGCTGTAAAACGCATTGTGAGATACTTCATACAAACGCCAAATTTTGGCATTTGGTATCCCAAGGGATCTTCTTTTGACCTTGTTGGCTATTCTCATTCGGACTATGCCGGTGATAAGGTTGATAGAAAATCCACCTCGGGTACTTGTCAATTTTTGGGCAGATCTCTTGTATCTTGGTCCTCTATGAAACAAAACTCAGTATCTCTATCGACTGCCGAAGCTGGGTATATTGCTGCTGGATCTTGTTGTGCGCAACTACTTTGGATGACACAAACACTTAAGGATTATGGAATTCATGTTAAAAATGTTCCATTACTTTGTGACAATTAAAGTGCTATTAAAATTGGTCATAATCCTGTGCAACATTGTCAAACTAAGCATATTCAAGTTCGACATCATTTCATTCGTGATCATGTTGCCAAACAAGATATTAATCTTAAGCATGTTCGCACTAACAAGCAATTGGTAGATATCTTTACTAAGCCACTTGATTAGAACACATTTTGTCACTTGAGGAGTGAGTTGAACATCATAGATGCTTCAAACTTGAGCTAGACTCACTCGGTTGCATGCAAGGGCATGAGCTTTCTTGATATTTCCATGTGTCTTAACATTTTATCTTATGCCGTGGAATTCTATGCTCCCTTGTATTGCATCTAATCTCTTGTAGGTACTTGGAAAAACTGCATTCCACAAGATTGCCATCAACTCCAATCATAAGCAATCTTATCATTACCAAGTATCCACAACCCCTCCTGATGATGGAAGAAAGAAGACCACTCAACCATATCCTTGACATATACTTGATCAAAATTGCACACTCTCAATTGGCATCATGTCAATAGGATATATCTATTGTTCTTGCTTGCATGACTAATCCTTGTAGGTAACAAGTGTACTACAACAAGAAGGATTGATCAAAACTCAAGATGATCTTCATCAACCTCGAGCATCCTCAACAAGTTCATCTACAAGCTACGTCATCAACATCAATCAAAGGTATGTACTCATGTCCTTGAAAAGGCTTTACTCCAAGAAATGAGCTAAAGCAAATCAAGCGATATGAACACATTAAAATACTTAATCGAAAAATGGTAACCCCATTTTGAGATTAACATAGAGTATGACCTATGATCAAGTATTCTTGCTTGGCTCCTAAGTCGAAACACTCTAATATAGGTCACCTAGTCACCACCCATCATCTAGTTAAGAATCTGGTGTGGTTTGCTCTCTATTGCATGATTTCTCATAACAACTCCAATCTTCTCTAGTTGATGTCCCTTGTAAAAAAACTTCATAATTCATTAAAAATCTTTCTCTTGACTCTGTGAAAACAGAAACTTAGTTTCTCTTTCGGAGCTGCCAACTCAGATATTTTGATTCTACCGAAATTGTAGACAAGCTGCACTACAACATCTCGGTACCACCGATCTATTTATCTCGGTGTCACCGATTTTCATTCTATTTCTTTTGAATTCATTTTTGCAATTCTGTGTTTTCTTAATGATCTTTCTTGTAATACTTCTGTTACTTCGATGATCACCTAATATTAAAAAAAAACTTTGTATTACTCAGGGGGAGAAGCACTAAAGTTAATTTTGAGGAGAGAATTTCTTTCTTCAAGGATCCCTATCTTCAATGAAGAAAGGAGGAGAAGAACGAATCGGTTTCTATGTCTCTCACAATTTTCATTTCTATGAATCCTACATTTCTATGACCCTTGTACTCAAGGATCCCTTCTCAGCCAATGATCCCTGTATCTATCCCTGTTTTTGACCTTTTGGGGAATTAATGCCAAAGGGGGAGAAGACCAAAGCTTCAAGCTAAAGGGGAGATATATGCTTATGCAAAGGGGGAGATATGATCAAGGGGGAGAGCCAATGTTAATTCTCATACCTTTATAAACAAGGGGAGAATATCAAAGTAAGGGGGGGAGAAAATTGTTGACCTTTCTCACCTTATCCAATCCTAATATCTACATGCTAAGTGTTAGGGGGAGAGGATAATCTATTTTCGTATCTACGGTGAGAAAATTCAAAATGATCTTGGAGACATATCAATTCTAAGGAATACTATTTTCTATCTCTCCTCCATATCTTATCTTGGAAAATTTGAGTTCTATTGCCTTGCTGTTAGGTAGAATACTCTTGTGTTTCCTAACATTGTTTTCTCAAGTGTGTTTGTATTACCAGGATGCTCAAGAACTCAAGGTAAGTATATGCATCATATCCTTGGTCAAGATGATCTCTTGCTTCTTGCACATATTGTTTGCAAGAGTGATGTCTTGAACAAAGCTACATCTCATTCACATATATTTGATGCATATAGCCAAGATACACATGACATGTTATATCCCTTCTACCTTATGTTTGTTCATGCAGTCAAAAGCAACTATCCTTTATAGGTCTGCACACATTTAGGGGGAGCAAGTCTAAGTCATGTGTCTCTCAAAGTCTTCAGTATAACCATGCATATCTTTATTTGAAGCTTTGATTGTATGTTTTCATCAATTACCAAAAGGGGGGAGATTGAAAGCACAACATGCTCCCTTGGTGGTTTTGATAATTCATGACAACATACATAATCTCTTGGACTGATATTTTTACCTACTGTATTTCAGATATAGTCTATAGAGAGGATTGGCAAAAGGAGACTGTGGATAAACCCCAAGATGCAAGGAAATAGGCTGGCCAAGCTTCAAGCAAGAGGACTCTACATTTTATATTTGTGAGAAATCACTTTGAGTCCATAGGAAAGCCAATACTAATAAAAGTGGGTAAGGTTTTGTTGGTGAACAATATGCTCAAATGTGCACAAGTGATAGTTGTCAAAAACATCCACAAACTTTCCTACCAAAGTCTATTCTATACCTAAACACTCAAAATTGGTGCAACCAACTTTCCCATACCGGTGCCACCGATTCCAGAACCTAGACAGACTATGCAAACCCTGGCCACTTCGATGCAACCGATTGCGTATCGGTGCCACCGAGTTTAGGTTGCCAACTTTCTATTAGGCAAATTCACATTTTCGGTCCCACCGAGAATGTTGGATCGGCGTCATCGAGATTGGAAATCTGACCATTGGTCACCTTATCAATGCAACCGAGTTTCCTATATCGGCTTTACCGAGATTCAAAAGTTGCCACCTTTTCGTCACTTCGGTACCACCGAGTTTAACACATAGGTGTCACCGAGTTGGTCATTTTGTGTGTAACGGTTGGATTTTTGGGGATGCCTATATATACCCCTTCACCACCACTTACTCGAAAGAGAAGCACTCAGAACTATTCCAATCTATCCTATCAAATTTTCTGAGAGAACCACCTACCCTTGTGTTGAGGTCAAGATCTTCCACTCCAATCATATGGATCTTAATTTCTAGCCTCCCCAAGTAGCTTTCCACCAATCCCATCTCTTCAACCATGCCAAATCTGTGAGAGAGTGATTGGGTGCTGAGGAGTCTATCATCTTGAAGCACAAGAGCTAGGAGTTCATCGTCATTACTGAGCCTATTACCTTTTGGAGGGTGGTGCCTCCTAGATTGGTTAGGTGTCACTTGGGAGCCTCCTACTTCGTGTTGTGGAGTGAACCAAGAAGTTTGTAAGGGCAAGGAGATCGCCTACTTCGTGAAGATCTACCCATGGTGAGGGTAGTCCTTCGTGGACGGAAGTCGTATGGAATAGTCAAGGTTGCTACTTCGTGGACACTTTTGGGTGGAGCCCTCCATGGACTCTCACAACCGTTACCCTCCGTGGGTTGAAGACTCCATAAACGTGGATATACGATAGCGCCACCTATCGGAACCATGGGAAAAATCATCGTGTCTACAACTGTGTTTGATCCACCTACCTCAACACTTTACTTCATATGCAATGTCTTTAGTTTCCGCTGCTATATTTGTTGACATGCATGTGTAGGGATGTTAGACCTTCTAGCTTTGCTAAGACTGTTAAAATCTGCCGACCAAATATCTTGGGAAAAGGTTAGGTTTTAATTTCTGCTAGCAGTCTATTCACCCCCCCCCTCTAGACACTCTTCTAGTGATCCCTCACTAGTACCACAAGGTTTGGGAAGGTACAAACCCCTCATATGACACGGAATAATCTCCATCAATTTTTAGTTTGACACTTAAGCTAGGATCGCAGACCAGTTCTTGCTTATTATGACAGCCAGTTTTAGGCTTTCTCCATGGAGGTACTTAGCCAGCCCAGCTAGGAATACAATCGCAGTGGTTCTCCCTTTGCCCTAACCGAATTGGCGGAACGTAAGGGGCAAGCACAAGAGCGGGGCAACCCAATTATTGACGCAAGACATAATTCGGAACTGATTCATATAATGCAATATCCGAGACCCCAAACGCATAAAACATAGTGATGGGGTGATGCTTGGAGTGGGAATTATTCCCAAATCCCCGGTCTATTAGCCGGTCACACCTATCCTGTACCGGGCAGTTTTCCTTTATGGTGCCGGTGAGCGGGAAACAAGTTGTGTAATCATAAAAGTGCTGAAAATAGGGCATACCTAACAGTCTTATAATTCATAATGTTGAGGTGGCTGCTACACATAATTCTTATTGTGAAAAAGAAAACAATCTTTATAGGATAGCATTTTACTCAAGGCCTTCGATGGGTGGCTTGACGTCCTCCATGTGCCCGTCTGCACGCTTACTCCTTTGCCCTCGAGCAGGGAGCGATGGAACCCCTTAAAGGTAGTTACTGTTGGCAGACTAACCTTGAGGAAGGGGGTCATGAGAAGCCGCCATAGAGTGTGTCAGATTGATATTTGGTAGAACCTTGATGGTATTCTGCATCTATCCGAAGAAGCGTTTGGACTGTAGTTCGATTGAGCCAGACATCTAGTCCTCAAAACTATATCCCCACAGCTGGCCATGGTATTTTAAGAGCGAAACAGTGTCTTCAAGGGACATACCTGACGAGTAGCCGGGTCGTGTTGTGGGTAGCGTGTCCTATTTGCGTTGAGCGAGAGATGGCTCTAGCAGGTTCGGTTGGGCTCGAGCTTGCTTGCCCGCCTGTCGCATTTTCGTGACTGATTGGGACCCTGGTGCTTCATTGTTGTATTGGCATTCGCCTTCTGAGGCGAAGATGTGTTCCTCGGTCTGGAGAGAGCACTCTGTATTGCCGTTGATGGTGATGACCCCCTTGGGTCCGGGCATCTTGAGCTTCAGATAGGCGTAATGAGAAACGGAGTTGAAGCGGGCGAATGCTATGCGGCCGAGCAGCGCGTGATAGCCACTATGGAATGGTACGATGTCGAAGATTAAGTCTTTGCTGCGGAAATTATCGGGTGAACCAAACACAACCTCCAGCGTTACAGTGCTGGAGTAGCGGGCTTCAACACCTGGAATCACTCATTTAAAGGTAGTGTTACTGGGTTTGATCCTTGACAGATCTATGCCCATATTTTTCACGGTGTCAGAGTATATCAGATTAAGGCTACCTACTCTATCCATAAGGACTCTGGTGAGGTGATACCCGTCGATTACGGGATCCAAGACGAGGAACCTCCAGGACGGATACTGGTCGGATGATCCCTTCGATCGAAGGTGATCGGGCAAAGCGACCATGCGTTGAATTTCGGGGCTACAGGCTCTACGGCATAGACCTCTCGAAGGGCGTGTTTCCTCTCCTCCTTTGGTATGTGTGTGACATATATCATGTTCATAGTTTTTACCTCTAGAGGGAACTACTTTTGTCCTCAATTGTTCGGGGCGCGGGGCTCCTTGTCGTCTTCGCTGCGTGGGCCTTTTGCCCTGCTCTTGGACTGTCAATTTACCGGCCTGTCGAAACACCCAACATTGATAGTTGGTGTGCGTGGAGGGCTTGTCTAGGGTGCCATGGATTTGGCAGGGCCTGTCCATGATTTTGTCCAACGCAGTAGGTCCATCCCTGTTCGCTTTAGAGGGCTTCCTGATAACCCACAAGTATAGGGGATCACAACAATTTTCGAGGGTAGAGTATTGAACCCAAATTTATAGATTCGACACAAGGGGAGGCAAAAATATTTGAGAGTATTAGCAGTTGAGTTGTCAATTCGACCACTCCTGGAGATAAATATCTGAAGCAAGGTGATCAGTAGCACAATAATATGATAATTTGATAGCGGTAGTAACAGTAACAGTGATAGCAATAGTTTTGTAGCAAGTGCAATACTAACAACAACAGTAGTAACTTAGCAAGAACAATAAGTGGAAAACTTGTAGGCACTGGGTTGGTGTATTTGTTGGATGATATTCATCATATAACAATCACAGCCTAGGGTGACACAGAACTAGCAAGAGTTCGTCAATGTAATGTAGGCAAGTATTCCGTATATAGTCATACGTGTTTATGGAAAAGAACTTGCATGACATCTTCTGTCCTACCCACCCGTGGCAGAGGGGTCCATAAGGAAACTAAGGGATATTAAGGCCTCCTTTTAATAGAGAATCAGAACAAAGCATTAACACATAGTGAATACACGAACTCCTCAAACTAAGGTCATCACCGTGAAGTATCCCAAATATTGTCACTATGGGGTTGACGGATCATAACACGTAATAGGTGCACATGACTAGGCAAGATCGGATCAAGAACATAGATATAATGATGATAACATAAATGGTTCATATCTTAAATCATGGCTCTCGGGCCCTAGTGACAAGCATTAAGCATGGTAAAGTCATAGCAACATCAATCTTACAACATAGTGGATACTAGTGATCAAGCCCTAACAAAATTAACTCGATTACATGATGAATCTCATCCAACATCTCACTGACCAGCAATCCTATGAAGGAATTATTCGCTCCTGGTGGGGAGCATCATGGAATTGACGATGGAGGAGGGTCGATGATGACGTAGACCAAAGATTCCCCTCTACGGAGCCCCAAATGAACTCTAGATTTGGGCTCCCAATGAAGAATAGAAGGTCGCGGCAGCTCCGTATCGTGAAACATGATGAAACTTCCTCCCTGTTTTTTATAGAAAAAAAGAATTTTATAGCACTGCAATTAGGGTCGGGGGGGCACGAGGTGAGTACCACCCACCAGGCCATACCACGGGGGGCTGGCATGCCCTGGTGGGTGTTCCTCACCCTGGCCGCCCTCTCTGGTGGCTCTTGGCTCTAATATTCATCAAATATTCTGAAATAATTAGCCAGAAAGTTTTATTCCATTCCGAGAACTTTTATTTCTGCACAAAAAACAACACCATGGTAGTTCTGCTGAAAACAACGTCAGACCGGGTTAGTTTCATTCAAATCATGCAAATTAGAGTACAAAATAAGAACAAAAGCGTTAGGTAAAGTAGATATGATGGAGACGTATCACTTCCTCCGTTGCCCGGGTTTTGAGCTGCGGAAGTCGGCATTTACGGCCGTATCAATGACATCCCCATTGCAGTGGCGGCATTTGTTCTTGTTGTGTCAAGGCTTGCCGTTTATGTTCGAGTTTCTGAGGTGCCCGGGTCTTCGGGATTATGGCCACGATGAGCTAGCCAGTTGTCTTCACCCGCGCAAAAGCAGGTCATGAATGAGGTCAGGGCGGACATTTTTCTCATCCTATTCTGGCCAAGCTGTCGAGCTAAACCATTTGTCCCAGATATTATGCCTAAAATAGGCTATTGGCTCGATGTCCGGACAATCGACAAACTGGTTCTTCTTTGTTAGGAACATGTTCCAAAACTGTCTGGCCAATTCGCCTTCCTTCTGGACGATGTTTCTTAGGTCGGAATAGTTCGGAGGCCAGACGTAAGTGCCCTGGAAGTTAGACCGAAAGGCATCCTCAAGATCTTCCCAACTTCCAATGGAGTTTTCGGGGAGGCTGTTTAACCTGTGTCGAGTTGGCCCTTTGAGCTTTAGCGGTAGGTTCTTAATGGTATGGAGGTCATCTCCCCTGGCCATATGTATGTGGAGATGGAAATCTTTGATACACACGGTGGGGTCTGTTATCCCATCATACTGTTTGATATTCACGGGTTTAAACCCTCCGGTAAATTGGTGTTGCATGACCTCGTCTATGAAACACAATGGGTGGGCAGCGCCTCTAACCCAGGCCACGTTGTGCCGAAATTCGGCTGCTGGTGCTCGGTGTCCTTCCCAATCTCTATTGTTGTGGTTGAACCAAGGTCGGTATCCATCCCATCTAGCGAGGGAGTATCCTCTCGATCCATCGATAGATCTACTGTGACCCGCTCTATAATTCAGGTCTTGTCGTAGGTCGTGTCGATCACTATACCGTAGTTGATCCTTCTGTGGGATTACTAGAAGAGTGTCTAGAGGGGGGGGTGAATAGACTACTAGCAGGAAATTAAAACCTAACCTTTTGCCAAGTTAATTGGTTGGCAGATTTTAACAGTTTTAGCAAGACTAGCAAGTCTATATACCCTACACATGCATGTCAACCAATATGGCAGCGGAAAATAAATACATTGCACATGAAGTAAAGAGTTGAGATATGGAGATCAAACGCAATTGGAGACACAAGGATTTTTCCTGTGGTTCTGATAGGTGGTGCTATCGTATGTCCACGTTTATGGATTCTTCAACCCAGGGAGGGTAATGGTCGCGAGAGTCCACTAAGGGCTCCACCCATAAGGGTCCACGAAGTAGCAACCTTGACTATTCCATAACGGCTTCTGGCCATGAAGGACTAGCCTCACTATGGGTAGATCTTCACGAGTAGATGATATCCTTGCCCTTACAAACTTCTTGGTTCACTCCACAACACGAACTAGGAGGCTCCCAAGCGACACCTAACGAATCTAGGAGGCACCACCCTCCAAAAGGTAATAGGCTCGGTAATGTCGATGAACTCCTTGCTCTTGTGCTTCAAGATGATAGACTCCTCAACACACCATCACTCTCTCATAGATATGGATTGGTAGAAGAAACGGGATTGGTGGAAAGCAACTTGGGGAGGCTAGAAATCAAGATCCATATGGTTGGAGTGGAAGACCTTGATCTCAACACAAGGGTAGGTTGTTCTCTCTCAGAAAACTGACAGGATAGGTATGGAATGGTTCTGAGTGCTTTACTTTCAAGTAGGTGGTGGTGAAGGGGTATATATAGGCATCCCCAAAAATCCAACTGTTACACACAATAAGTCTGCCTCGGTGACACCGATGTGGTAATCTCGGTGGTACCGAAGTGACCAAAAGGTGGCAACTTTTGAATCTCGGTGGGACCGATATAGGAATCTCGGTTGCACCGATAAGGTGACCAACGGTCAGAATGCCCAATCTCGGTGACACCGAGTCGACAATATCGGAGGGACCAAAACTGTCAACTTGCGTAAGAGAAAGTTGGCAGTCCAACTTGGTGGCACCGAATGCGGTGTCGGCTGTACTGAAAAGCTAGGGTTTGGCTGAGTCTGTCTAGGGTTTTGAATTGGTGGCACCGAATGTAGAATGTTGGTTGCACCGATTTTGAGTATTTGGCTTTGGACAGACTTTGGTGGGAGAGTTTGTGGGTGTCTTTGGTGACTATCACTTGTGCACATATGAGCATTTTGTTCACCAACAAAACCTTACCTCCTTTTAATAGTATTGACTTTCCTATGGACTCAAAGTGATTTCTCACAAATGTAAAATGTAGAGTCCTCTTGCTTGAAACTTAGCCAATCCATTTCTTTGCATCTTGGGGTGTCTCCATAGTCCTTTTGCCAACCCAACTCTCCATGGACTACTATTTGGAACACACTAGATAAAAGTATTAGTCCAAGAGACAATGTATGTTGTCATGAATTATCAAAACCAGGAGGGGAACATGTTGTGCTTTCAATCTCCCCCTTTTTGGTAATTGATGACAACATACAATCAAATCTTCAAATAAAGATATGCGTGGATATAATTAAGACTTTGAGAGACACATGCCTTAGATTTGCTCCTCTAAATGTGTGCAGTCCCTTTTATAGGATAGTTTCTTTTGGAATGCATGGACAGACATATGGATGAAGGGATATATAAGGAGTCATGTGTATCTTGGCCATATGCATCAAAATATATGTGAATGAGATGTGTTCTTGTTCAAGACTTCACTCTTGCAAACAATATGTGCAAGAAGCAAGAGATCATCTTGATCAAAGATGTGATGCATATACTTACCTCGAGTTCTTAATCATTCTAGTAATAGAAACACTCTTGAGAAAACAATGTTAGGAAACACAAGAGTATTCTACTAATATAAAGGTAACAGAACTCAGAAGTAAACACTATAGCTTTGTACTTTTAGATATGGAGAACATATAGAAAATAGTAATCCTTAAGATTTATATGTCTCCCCCTTTGGCATTAATCCTTTAGAGCTTTCTCCCCTTGGATATGAAAGTAGTAGTTCATCCTCTCCCCCTAAATCCAGCATGTGGATATTGGGATTGGATAAGGTGAGAAAAGTCTAAAGTGAACAGTCAAATAAAATAAGCTCAAATTCTCATGTTAGAATTTTTCTCCCCCTTTGGTATTCTCCCCTTGTTTATATAAGTATAAACTTTTGATATTCTCCTCTCCCCCTAAATCATATCTCCCCATTTGCATAAGCATGTATCTGTCCCTTTAGCATCAAACTTTGGTATTCTCCCCCTTTCGCATTAATTTCCAAAAAGTTCAAATTTAGGAGTAGGTACAGGGATCATTGCTAAGGAAGGGATCCTCGATAACAAGGGTCATTGAAAGTAGGGTTCATAGAAAAGAATGAGGGAATCATTGAAGGTAACTTCTCTCGCTGGTATGTCTTGGTATCCCCCCCCCCCCGCCCCTTTTAAAAGGGATCATCGAAGTAACCGAAGAAGGACAGATAAGATAAGGAGAAGAAAAAACAATTCGGTGACTTCCAGGCAAATAGATCGGTGGTACCGAGATTTTGTAGTGGAGCTTGTCTGCAATTTCGTAGAACCGAGATATCTGATTCGATGACTCCGAAGCTAAGACAGAAAGAAAAGAATAAGAGTCCAAGCTTCTCTTTTCAAAGGGTCAAAGGAAAATATTTCCAAAATAAAAGTGAAGGGCAGCATCTAGAGAAGATTTTAGTGGTTACTAGAGATCATTCAAATAGAGAACAAATCACACACGAGATTCTTAGCTAGTGATGGGCGGTGACTAGGTCACCTATATTAGAGTATATTGACATAGAATCCAAGCAAGAATACTTGATCATAGGTCATACTCTACGTTAATCTTAAAATGGGGTTACCATTTTTTGATTAAGCATTTTGATGTCTTCATATAACTTCAATTGCTTTAGCTCGTGACTTGGAGTAAAGCCTTTTCAAGAATATGAGAGCATACTTCGAGTGATGTTGATGACGTTGCTCATAGGTGAACTTGTTGAGGATGCTCGAGATTGATGAAGAACATCTTGAGTGGGGAGCAATCTCTCTCGTTCTAGTACACTTGTTACCTACAAAGGTTAGACATGCAAGGAAGAACAATAGGTATATCCATTTGACATGATACCAACTGAGATCTTGCAATAATGATCAAGTATATGTCAAGGATATCTTTTTTTGTCTTATTCCTTCCATCATCAAGAGGGGTTGTGGTTACTTTGTCAAGACGAGATTGCTTATAATTGGAGTTGGTTGCAATCTCATGGAATGAAGTTCTTCCAAGTACCTACAAACGGTTAGATGCTATACAAGGGAGCGTAGAATTCCATTTCATAAGATAACACGTTAGCAATATCATGGAAGTATCAAGAAGGCTCATGCCCTTGCAAGCATCCGAGTGAGTCTAGCTCAAGTTTGAAGCATCAATGATGTTCAACTCACTCCTCAAGTGACAAAATGTGTTCTAATCAAGTGGCTTAGTAAAGATGTTGGCCAATTGCTTGTTAGTGCGAACATGGTTAAGATTAATATCTCCTTTGGCAACATGATCGCGAATGAAATGATGTCGAACTTGAATATGCTTAGTTTGAGAATGTTGCACAGGATTATGACCAATCTTAATAGCACTTTCATTTTCACAAAGCAATAGAACATTTTTGAAATGGATTCCATAATCCTTAAGCGTTTGTGTCATCCATAGTAATTAAGCACAACAAGATCCAACAGCAATATACTCGGCTTCGGCAGTAGATAGAGATACCGAGTTTTGTTCCTTGGAGGACCAAGACACAAGAGATCTACCTAGAAATTGACAAGTACCCGAGGTGGATTTTCTATCAATCTTGTCACCGGCATAGTCCTAATCGGAATAGCCAGCAAGGTTAAAAGAAGACCCCTTGGGATACCAAATGCCAAAGTTTGGTGTATGTATCAAGTATCTCACAATACGTTTTACGGCCAAAAGATAACACTCCTTAAGTGCAGCTTGATATCTAGCACAGATGTAAACATTAAGCATAATATCGGGACGAGATGCACAAAGATATAGCAATGAACCAATCATAGATCAATAAACTTTTTGATCAACTAGTTCATCTTCCTTGGTGAGATCAACATGTCCACTAGTTGGCATGGGAGTTTTCATACCTTTGCACTCCTGCATGTTGAACTTCTTGATCAAGTCCTTGGTATACTTAGTTTGAGAGATGAAAGTTCCTTCTCTTGATTGTTTGATTTGCAATCCACGAAAGAATTTCAGCTCACACATCATGGACATCTCATACTTCTCGGGCATCAACCTTCCAAATCTTTCACTAAATTAAGGGTTAGTGGAACCAAAGATAATATCATCCACATAGAATTGGCACACAAATAATTCTCCGTTAACTCTCTTAGTGAACAAGGTTGCATCAATTTTACCAATTTCAAAACCTTTTTCAATGAGAAACTTCGTTAAGCATTTGTACCAAGCACGAGGGGCTCGCTTAAGACCATAAAGGGCTTTACGAAGCTTGTAAACATGATTAGGTTTCTTAGGATTCACAAAACCAGGTGGTTGCTTAACATAAACCTCGTCTTCAATTTCACCAGGTGGTACCAAGCACGAGGGGCTTGCTTAAGACTATAAAGGGCTTTACGAAGCTTGTAATCATGATTAGGTTTCTTAGGATTCACAAAACCAGGTGGTTGCTTAATATAAACCTCTTCTTCAATTTCACCATTTTAAAAGGCACTTTTAATGTCCATTTGATAAAGCGTGATATCATGGAGATTATCATAAGAAAGAAGAATTCAAATAGCTTCTAGTCTAGCAACGGGGGCATAAGTCTCATCGTAGTCCATACCTTCGACTTGAGTATATCCTTGCGTCACGAGACGTGCCGTGTTGCGTATGAATTGACCGTCTTCGTCTTGCTTGTTTCGAAACACCCATTTAGTTCTGATGATGTTGTGCTCATCCTCGGGCTTCTCCAGAAGTGTCCACACTTTGTTCCTTTTGAAGTTGTGAAGCTCTTCATGCATTGAGTTCACCCAATCCGTGTCTTCGAGAGATTGTTCTACCTTTGAAGGCTCAATGCTAGATATGAAAGAATAATGCTCACAAAAAGTTAGCTAGACGAGTTTTAGAGCGAGTGATTCTCCCGGTTTGGATGTCACCAAAGATTTGGTTTAGGGGATGGTTCTTGGTCACTTGTGCTCCAACTCGGGTCAGCTTCCGATTGTTGGATGGTGGAGCTTCTTCTTCATCATCATCTCCTTCCTCTTCGTTGTTGTCAACGTGATCTTCTTCTTGAGGTGGTGTGTAACAGCCCAAGACCGACGCTCTAGAAGATTCCCCTTCTATTATGTTCTTGTTGTGTGATTCGTATGGTTGTCGCATTCATCATTGCACCATTCGCATCATCTGCATAGCATCGTCACCCGTTTTCAAAAACTTGCATCCGTTCGTAGTTGACGGTTCTCTTCGTTCTTGCGTTGCCCGTTTCGAGACCAACCACACACGCACGCGCCCGTGACATCGATTAAAATATTGTTTTTAAAGTGCACGAAAGTATTCCCCCAGTGAGCCGCCCAATCGCGATCGGAGGGTCCGAAATCAGGCTAAACACCCTAACCTAGCCCTCCTTCCTTGTATAAACCCCTACCCTGCCTAATTGGGTAACCCTAACCCTCTACTTGGTTTTCTGTGCCCCACCATCTCCCTGCCACCACTTGGCTAGCCTACTCTCTCCTCCAGCGCTGTTGCTGCCCCGCCAGCACCTCCCCATGCCCTCGCCGATAGCTGTCGGGCCCCCTCGCCGACGAGCCACGAGGCCGGACCTCCTCTCCCTTCCCCTTCTACCTCCCTCTCCCTCTTCCTCTCTCTACCCCCTCTCTCTCCTTGTTCGTGTCATGGATAGGAGCTACAACTGTTGCCGATCTCCTCGCTCGTGCCGCCCCAAGCTTCTCTGTCGACGGGAACAGAACCCCACGGCCGGATCCGCCGATCCCCGGGCTCGCCGCCCCTCATCCCGCCTCGCCGGAGCCCACCGGCCTGCCGTTGTCCCCACCACCGTATGCCTCCAGCTCAGGAATGGGCAGGGACCCGAGCGCCGTTGGCCGAGAGCTTGCCCGCGCGTGGGCCAGCATCGCCCGTGGCCCAGCCGCCCCACGGACCGGCCCACGAGGCCCACTGTGAGCATCCCCACGAAGTCCGTGCTCTCCGCTATTTGACGCACGGGTGCTATTTAGTTATGCTGCGCCCCCCTGTTGAGCCCATCAGTGTGCAGATTCGGCCCGTTACCTTTTTTCCTATTAACGAATTTGTCAATTATCCAGTGAATAATAAAATTGCAGAAAACCCCCTAGTTCATACATTTAATAACTTTTCAACCGTGCATCGTATGTAAAACTTTATATATGTAAAATGGCTAGAATTTCATGTAGATTCACAATATGCAAGTCTCACATTTGTTTAAAATGTTTAACATTGCTGTTTGCATTAATTTGCGTAAACGCCATGCTAAAATGATTTATTTCATAACTAATTAACCGTGGCTCCGTTTAAAATGTTTTACATATGTAACTTGACTAAAAAATGTGTAGAATCTCATGGTGACATTTATTTTGCTCTTTAACAACTATAAAATATGGTTAATTCAGATATGGACCAAACTTAAAATATGCATATGAGGTTGTTTCAGAATTGTTATTCGTTGCTTCCGGACTCATTTAAAGTGCCTAGGTGATGTAGTTGTTTGTGCTTCACCTCTTGCCATGTTTAACAACATTTAATATTGATGAGTACCTAAACGGGAGTGAAATAAATAATTTGAACATGGAGTTTCGTCAATATGCAACTCGTGGCATGTTGAACTTCATTTAATATGTAGGAGTTGTTTGTTGTTCTTGCCATGCCATGCCATGTGTTGCATATTAAAACGGACATGCATCGTATTTGTTTGCGCATCATGTGATGCATATGTTGTGGTGTTCCATGTGTTGATTGTTGTTTTCGGATTGTTCCTTCTCGATAGAGTTCCAAAAGCGTTCGGGGTGTGAGGATTCGTTCGACTACGTTGGCACGTCTTCTTCATGGAATCATTCTTCTTCCAAGCGGGATCTCAGGAAAGATGACACATTTCCATGGATTCCACTACTATCATTGCTATGCTAGTTGTCTCACTTTCATCGTTATGTCTCGCCACCTACCACTTGTTTTTCAAGACTCCCAACATTGCCATGATAAGCCTCTAACCCCTCCACATCCCAGCAAACTTTTGACTGTCTATGTTACCGCTTGCTCAGCCTCCTTATAGCGTTTCTCACTACAAGTGCAATTCCTTCCATATGTCAACATGGACATTCTTTTGTTATCACAATATTATTGCTATTTCATTTAATGCACATATGTACTTGGTAAAAGGTGGAAGGCTTGGCCTTTTGCTCGGTGTTTTATTCCACTTTTGCCGCCCCTAGTTACTTGTGTACCAGTGTTATGTTCCATATTGAGCGCTCCTAACATGCTTGGGGTTGTTATGGGGACCCCCTTGATTTTTGTCTTAGGGTAAACCTTGTCTGGCAAGGCCCAACATTGGTACTCCATTTTCATAATAACTAATAAAATTGCATAGGGACCCACCAGCACCCGCGGATAATTTAATCCACCCCTCGAGCCAGTGCTCCTCATGAGTGTTGGCCCAAACTAGAGCCACTTGCGGGGCCACCTCGAGGAAAATCGAGGGATTTCTATCAGGCCACCGTACGTACTGCTCATCTGGTAGTGCCCCGAGAAAGAGATACGTGCGGCTCCTATTGGGATCTGGCCTGCCGGGCGGTCTTGCTGGACTTGTTTTACCTTTCTCGAATGCCTTGCACAGGGAATTCTATTTTACTTTGGGATATCTCGAGGTGTGGACTTCCTATGGAATTGCCTATGAAGATCACGAGATCCGTGGTCCAGGTTATTCTCGTGGCGTGTGGTTAATTTGCGATGGATTAGTTGGAGCACCCCTGCAGGGTTAAATCTTTTGAAATGTCATACCCGTGGTTATGTGGCAAACTTGGAAACTTTGTTTAACACCGAGTCATAGTGAACTTGAAGTAAACTCAACTAAAATACACCAACTGTGTGTGTAACCGTGACTGTCTCTTCTCGCGAGTCCTTATCCAAGAGAGAACATGATGGGGTTATAATATACGTAAGTAGGTGTTCATGATCAGTTAGTGATCATTACTAGTTCACATCCATTATGCATAGACCACCATACTTTACTTTATGTATTCGGAAGTTAGCCACTCAAATAAATGCTTAGTCGCTTGCTGCAGCCTCACCACTTAACCATACCTCACCCATTAAGCTTTAATAGTCTTGATACCCTTGGAAATTACATTGCTGAGTCCACGTGGCTCACAGATTACTACAACAACAGTTACAGGTACAGGTAATGCGATTATTTAGCTTGAGAGCGATGCTTGTTTGATTTGGAGTTCTTCTTCTTCATCGTCGATAGAGGATGTGTTCCAGGCGGCAGCCTGGGATAGCAAGGATGGATGTCATTTTAATGTTTGATTTTGTCAATAGTCGGACCCTGCTCTTCTATATGATGTTTGAATATGTTGTTGTATTGATGTGATCTTGATGTAGCCTGTGGCGAGTGTAAGCCAATTCCATATACTCATCTATTCTGCACATTTACTTGTAATGATATCCATTCTTGAAACATGACAAGATGCGCTTCTATCCCTGTCGAGGCCCTCGTGCCAAAATAAGGATAGGATCGCATCTTGGGCGTGACATGGTGGTGAAGGAGGTTGTGGTAGATCTTCATGATGTACTTCCTCCTCCTCTTCATCTTGTCGTGTACCACTTGTGGATGCTTCTATGTCGTATTGTCGGTAGCCTTGATTTGAAGTAGGAGCTTCCACTTGGGTTGATGAAATGCTTTCCTTCACCTCCATGGGATGAATTTTGCCAATAGACAAGTATTGGATAGCTTCCGAGGGGTCCTTATCACCTACATCATTTGGCAATTGTTCGACTTGCGAACCATTAGATTCATCAAACTTCACATCTATTGTCTCTTCAACTTTTCAGGTGAAGTTGTTGTAGACACGGTAAGTGTGATAGTTTGATCAATAACCAAGTAGGAATTCTTTATGAGATTTAGGAGAAAATTTAGTACGACGATGCTTATTAAGAATGTAGCACTTGGAGCTGAATACTCAAAAGTATCCAATTGGGATTTGTTACTAGTGAGTAGCTCGTATGTCGATTTACTGAGAAGCTCATGCAAGTAATGTTGATTTGTGGCATGACATGCTGTTTCCACGACTTCTGCCCAAAAGTGTCTTGGCGTCTTGTATTCGTCAAGCATCGTTCTAGCCATCTCAATAAGAGTCTAGTTCTTCCTCTCAACAACTTCATTTTGTTGAGGCGTGTATGTAGTGGAGAACTCATGTGAGACACCTTCTTCGACAAGAAAGGTATCCACATGGGTGTTCTTTAACTCCGATCCGTTATCGCTTCGAACTTTCTTGATCTTCACTTCAAACTAATTTTGCGCTTTGCAAGCAAAGTTCTTGACGATCTTTTGAACCTGCCACTTATCATCAAGGAAAAATACCCACGTGAATCTGGAAAAATCATCAACTATTACTAGACCATAGGACTTTCCACCGAGACTCTTGTAAGCAATTGGACCGAAAAGATCCATGTGAACTAACTCAAGTGGTCTCCTAGTAGTCATGATATTCATAACTGGATGACTTCCGCCTACTTGCTTTCTGGCTTGACAAGCAGTACAAAGTCTATCTTTGTCAAAGATAACCTCTTAACACCAAGAATGTGATCGCCCTTGATTAGCTTATGTATATTGCGCATGCCTACATGTCCAAGACTTTTATGCCATAGCCAACCTTTAGAATATTTTGCAATTAAACAAGTATGAGGTTGGGCCTTTTTAGTGAAATCAACAATGTATATAGCACCTCTACGAATACCGGTGAAGACAATTTTATGATTATCAAATCGAAACAGTTGGCAATCTACTTTAGTAAATAGCACATTGAATCCAAAGTCTGCTAGTCTAGATACGGAAAGGAGATTGTAGCCAAGGGATTCAACAAGAATCACACTTTGAATTGAGCTATCATGAGATATGGCCACCTTACCAAGGCCAAGTACCTTACCTTTAGAGTTGTCTCCAAAGGTCACGTACCTTCAAGGACCTTGATTAGCCTTGATCTCTTGGAACATGTCTTTATCACCTGTCATGTGATCCATATATCCACTATCGAGAATCCACTATTTTCCTCCGGACATATAATCCTTGAAGTTTGCCATTAGAATTAGGTTCTTCATGATATTTTCATGCTCGATGTTGAACAACTCATTTTCACCAAGGTGATCATTTTCCACATTGTCATCATCAAGTGGGAAATCCTTGTCATAAAGAACAGGAGATTCGTTAGAATTGTGATCATGACAGTGTTGAAGTTTATGAATGTGAATGGTTTCAAACATAATGTTGTTTATAGTGGTGACATCTCCTTTAGCACGCATAAGATCACGGAGCTCAAATAGGCATTTATCAAAGTTTGGATTACTAGGCTTCATTTTGTGAAAAGCAACAGTTTTATGAAGAATTTCATCAAGATTTCCTAATGAAAGATTTGGATATCATTTCTCCAAACCAGTCCACAAGGTATAGGAACATGCAAAGTTCTTCAATTGAGAAAGCACGAATCTTGGTAAACCTGTAACAATAAGATTGATAGTTCTTAGTTTACCAAGCATGTTAATTTCCTCTTCGTGTGTGGGATGCAATTCATCAAGTGGGAGCTCATAGGGGTTTTCAATATATTTTCTCAAATGGAATTTATCAAATAGGTCAATCATGGCATTCTTGCATTGACTATAGTACTCTCCATCAAGAATGGGCACTCTACAATACAAACTCTCTATACTAGACACATCCATCTTCCTCCTCGGTGATTAAACCGAAGCAATGGAGACCACTACTGTGGTACCAATTGTGGGGTCACTAGAAGAGTAGGGGGTGAATAGACTTCTAGCAGGAAATTAAAACCTAACCTTTTGCCAAGTTAATTGGTTGGCAGATTTTAACAGTTTTAGCAAGACTAGCAAGTCTATATATCCTACACATGCATGTCAACAAATATGGCAGCGGAAAATAAAGACATTGCACATGAAGTAAAAAGTTGAGATATGGAGATCAAACGCAATTGGAGACGCAAGGATTTTTCCCGTGGTTCCAATAGGTGGTGCTATCATACGTCCATGTTTATGTGGTCTTCAACCCACGGATGGTTACGGTCGCGAGAGTCCACTAAGGGCTCCACCCATAAGGGTCCACGAAGTAGAAACCTTGACTATTCCATAACGGGTTCCGTCCATGAAGAACTAGCCTCACTATGGGTAGATGTTCATGAAGTAGGCGAGCTCCTTGCCCTTACAAACTTCTTGGTTCACTCCACAACACAAAGTAGGAGGCTCCCAAGAGACACCTAACGAATCTAGGAGGCACCACTCTCCAAAAGGTAATAGGCTCGGTAATGTCGATGAACTCCTTGCTCTTGTGCTTCAACACGATGGACTCCTCAACACACAATCCTTCTCTCATAGATATGGCTTGGTAGAAGAAACTGGATTGGTGGAAAGCAACTTGGGGAGGCTAGAAATCAAGATCCACATGGTTGGAGTGGAAGATCTTGATCTCAACACAAGGGTAAGTGGTTCTCGCTCAGAAAACTGACAGGATAGGTATGGAATGGTTCTGAGTGATTCACTTTAGAGTAGGTGGTGGTGAGGGGGTATATATAGGCATCCCCAAAAATCCAACCGTTACACACAATAAGTCAACCTCGGTGACACTGATGTGGTAATCTTGGTGGTATCGAAGTGACCAAAAGGTGGCAACTTTGAATCTCGGTGGGACCGATATAGGAATCTCGGTTGCACCGATAAGGTGACCAACGATCAGAATGCCCAATCTCGGTGATGCCGATTCAACAATCTCGGAGGGACCAAAACTATGAACTTGCGTAATAGAAAGTTGGCAGTCCAACTCGATGGCACCGAATGCGGTATCGGCTGTACCGAAAAGCTAGGGTTTGGTTGAGTTTGTCTATGGTTTTAAATCGGTGGCACCAAATGTAGAATGTTGGTTGCACCGATTTTGAGTATTTGGCTTTGGACAGACTTTGGTGGGAGAGTTTGTTGGTGTCTTTGGTGACTATCACTTGTGCATATATGAGCATTTTGTTCACCAACAAAACCTTACCCTCCTTTTAATAGTATTGGTTGTCCTATGGACTCAAAGTGATTTCTCACAAATGTAAAATATAGAGTCCTCTTGCTTGAAACTTAGCCAATCCAATTCTTTGCATCTTGGGGTCTCTCCACAGTCCTTTTGCCAATCCAACTCTCCATGGACTACTATCTGAAACACACCGGATAAAATTATTAGTCCAAGAGACAATGTATGTTGTCATGAATTATCAAAAGCACTAGGAAAGCATGTTGTGCTTTCACCTTCCCCCTCCTATGGGGTAACATGGGTATTCATTTTGGATCATCAGCAATTTTGTACCATCCTCGAGGCGGTGATTCGGCTAGTCATGCTTAGTGTATCTAGGATATGTGGGCTCGAGGGGTTCGTCATCGAATTGAGGAAGCAAGCGTCGGTACGGGTATCTTCTGTTTTGGTCCGGCCGCCCAGTGTCGTACCCTTCTTCGGTTGCTAGGACCTCCGTCCATCTATCATTGAGGGTGTCCTGCTCATCTTGATGCTACCACTGCTTTTCCTTTAGGCTCCGGGCGGATGCTATAATACTTTGCCTGAAGCGTTCCTAATCTTGCGAATCCTCGGGTATGTTGAAGTCTTCGTCTTTGAGGCCGTCGTCCTCGTTGTCAGCGCGTGATAGTTTCCGTCCTTGGAATCATCGGGGTCCTTGGGGTCACAGGACTTCTCGAGGTCCTCCTGTGGTTTCCCTAGGGCTTCGAGGTCGTCGGGATCTGTTGGGGTATCATTTTTGCCGGTACCCACGATAACTGCCCTTCCCTTGTTCGCCTTGGATCGCTTGTGTTCCTTCCGGTGCTTTGACAGTGGATACCAAGTATGTCGGTTAAGTCTTTGACAATAGCTACCAAGTGGGTGATGAGTGGGTAGTTAAATTCCTCCTGACCTCACTTTAGACCGATCTGAACATAGGTCGGGTTTAGGTCGTCCGCAATATCCTTCGACTGGATCCAGTCAATTGCCTCGTTTAACATCAAGAGTCCGTCTGGGTCAATCTCCCGAACCTTTTTGGGAGTAACCTCTGGGGTGTCCTCGGGGGACGAGTGTTCGGCGAGAGA
This sequence comes from Hordeum marinum, assembly GCA_022496015.1. Taxonomy (NCBI): domain Eukaryota; kingdom Viridiplantae; phylum Streptophyta; class Magnoliopsida; order Poales; family Poaceae; genus Hordeum; species Hordeum marinum. The sequence goes on along the minus strand of CM039678.1, from coordinate 410,577,861 downwards.
TAGATTTTGGTGCTCGGGCGCTAAGGTCGGGCCCAAACACAAGGGCGGTTGTCCGACAAAGCGGAAGCCGAGCAAGGGACCTAAAGTTAAAGCTTCGGGGTTTCTAGACTCATCATATGAGACCAAGAGCCCAATGGGGGTCAGATCGGCGAAGAATTCCATATGCTCGGAATTGATTCCTTGATCGAGGGAAAAACTTCCAATCAGGCCCAGATGGCCAGTCAGATCAGCACACAGCGTGATGCTGTCGAAGGTGAAGACCTACCCAGGGACGAAGATGTCCCCGTTGCAAATTTGATCACGATTGACTAACGCACCATCAACCTTTCTGGCGATCCTACAACAGAATTCTCAATGAAAGCACCAATGTCGGTGTCAAAACCGAAAGATCTCTGGTAGGGGGTCCCGAGATGTGGACCTTAGATCGATCGGTAATAGGGGGCGAAGGAGATAGTGTTTACCCAGGTTCAGTCCCTCGTGAGGATGTAAACCCCTCCTACTTGCTTGATTATATTGATGTGGATGAGAATTACAGAGTTAATCTACCTTGAGATCGTCTACGCTAAACCCTAGATGAGTTCACGTCCTCTACGAATGGGACCCTCTAGTTTATATACACAACAGGGGTACCTAGGGTTACACATAACCGACCTTTTGCACGGGATAGATACGCAGATCCCATCTTCAGAACTTGGATTCCACGCCATTATTCAGAGATTTCCTTCCTAGACATGGGGTCATCTCATAGTTCGTCCTTCCATAGAGCAGCCCAACAAGTCGGCCCATGAGGAATTAGCTGATGGCCTGAGGACCCCTTAGTCCTGGACTCCCTCAGTTCCATTAACCTAATCGATTGTGCATTTGCATTCTAAAGCAAATTCAAAATAGTGGACAAATTTAGGGGGATCTCTTGCTTATCACATACTTCTCAAAGTGATGATTCTATTCATTGATTATATCATATGTCAAAGCTTTGATCTATATGTTGTCATCAATTACCAAAAAGGGGGAGACTGAAAGCACATTTGCTCCCTTGGTGGTTTTGGTAACTAATAACAACATATATCCCATTGGACTAATGTTCACACTAAGTATATTTCTGGAAAAGTTCAATGATGAGATTGTTGGTGTGAAAACTGGCGGATCTCGGGTAGGAGGTCCCGAACTATGATACTAGGATTGATGGTAATAGGAGACGAAGGGGACACGAATTTACCGAGGTTAGTGCCATCCTATGGAGGTAATACCCTACGTCCTACTTGGTTGTATTGATGATATGGGGGTTACAGTGTTGATCTACCTCGAGATCGAATAGGTTACCCTAGATGAGTTGTTCTACCTCTAGAGCCTAAAACTCTCCGGCTTGTATAGACGCCGAGGATGCCTAGGGTTTACACATGACTGGTTACATGCCGAGGAGATAAACATGCATATTTTCTACGTCAAACATGGAGTACGAGCCGTGCTTCCTGAAGCTTCCATCTTGGAGGCCGGGCCTTCAAATATTCTTGTGTTCAGTAAGTGGCCCGTATAGTCCGGCCCACTGAAATAGGTCGGCCCCCCGAGGACCCCTTAATCCAGGACTCCCTTAGTAGCCCCAGAACATGCCTATTTACACGATCAGAGTCTTCGTCTAGCGAGGTGAGTTCTTCCAGCCGAACCTATTTCGGCCTCCGATGATAAGAAGCTTTCCACATAGTGGTGCATTTGAACACTATAAATAAGCTGGCCTTGAAGGCTGAACATCAAGGGGTAAATAATATTCCTTTGACTACCTTTCTGACAAAAGGTCATGGCCCACCATGACCGCTAGTCCAGTTACACAAACTCTATTCGCGATTCGAGGTCGTTTTAATCATCACGATCTACAAACATACCGATTGTGACCTGTTTTATACAGGATATGTTTAATCACGGCGCGCAACGACTCGCATGTCTCGGGAATCGGAGGGATTCATGATGCGACAAGGGGAGACCAAATTGATAAGCCTCATAAAAGGGGAAGAAAACCCCCAAAGCTAATCACGCTCCTCATCCGCTTCCCCTGCATCCATTCCTCTGAGCTCCCGATGCCCTGATCTAGGTCTTCCACCCTCCCATCTCCATGCTCATCAATGACGGGCTCCAACGGCTAGTGGGAGGTCTCCATGCTCACCGATCGGGACATTCTCAACCTTAAGAATGCCGGCTTCCTCTTCGCTGACATTCCTCATCGCACACTGGAGGATGGCCAAGTGATCCCCACTCCCGGGCCAGGCGAGAGGTTGGTATCCCCCCCCTAGTTCATCAGGGGGTTGGGCTTCCCGCTTCACCACTTCGTCAGGGGGTTGTTGTTCTTCTATTGTCTTGACTTCCACGACCTCCCGCCGAATTCCTTTATTCATATATTGGCTTTCATCCTCGTTTGCGAGGTGCTTCTTTGGGTCGAGTGACACTTCGGGCTCTGGATCAAAGTATTCAACGTCAAGCCGAAGTGCGTCCACGGGAAGCAGGCACATTGCGGCGGGGCCGTCATCGGCAAGCTCACCCACGTCGTGTGGCCATCAGCCACCTTCATCGGCACCATAAAGGCGTGGCAGAAGGAGTGGTTCTATATCATAGAACCACGAGAAGAAGGTCAGATCCCTCCTGCAGAATTCAGATCCGGTCCCCCCACCAGACTAGCTTCATGGCTCAAAAAGGGCCTTAACTGGGGGCCGAGCAAGGAGGTGAGCAGCCTGGAGAAGCACATCAGGTCCCTAGTTGAGGAGGACATCAAGCTGACCAAAGTGGTCCAGGTGATGCTCCGGAGGCATATCTTCCCCTGCCAGCGCCAGGACACTCCCTTGTGGGCTCGACAACTTGACGATGCGCCGACAATCTGGCACCTCTCAGCATTACGTGGGAGAAGCTATGGAAGGCGCTCTTCAAGTCACAGGAGAACTGGCCATCTGAGGAGGAATACAGGGGCCTGCAAGCCTCCAAACCCACCATCGACGTACGGATCACTTCTGCTTGATTGGCTTTTACATCTCCCAAGGAGGATCTATAATGTCCTCTTCCGATCATTCTTTCGTAGAAATGGCTAAAGAAAGCCGTTCAATTAGCAGTCTGGCACCGCAGCCTGAGGACGCTAGGTCCGGGCTGTTGGCGGAAATGCTCGTGGAGAAGCCTTACCAGGCCCCCATGAAGAAGGAGAAGAACAGGAAACCATGCCGAAGCGGCCTTCGTATCCGGGACTAGTCAGAGACTGTGTCCGGGGAAACTCATGCCTCCTCAAATCACGAGGAGCATGAGGAGGAGGAGGAGGAGGAGGAGCAGGAGGAGGAAGAGGATCAGGACGAAGCCAGGGGAAGGCAATTCCCCCTTTCCAGAAGGATGGCGTCGTCATCGGACGCCCTAGAGGAGGTCCCCCCCCTCATGCCCGAAGAGGATGCGTCGGGCATAGGTGATCCTGACCGATGACAGCTCGGCCTCGGATATTGAGTCCGATAACCTCGAGGTGGTTCCATGAAGGAACCTCAAGGTCAAGCCCCCCGCTAGAAGGTTAGGATCCGAAGACCCCTTGTTCATTTTTTTAAAGGTTTAAATTTTATTAACACGCATGTGCTTGTCGATTTCGCAGCCCCCTGCGCGTCCTTCCCACCGATCAAATATCGGATGGGGAAACCCCGCCCGCCGAGCTAGCGGAGAGCGAGAATGCCTCGCATCCCGCCACTCTAGGTGTCGCGAAGGACACTGTGGAGGTGTCATCCCAAGATGCTCCTATGGAGTCGGGCACCGACAGCGAGAGAGACGACATAATCACCGAGGCTAATGCCTTGGTTATCAAAGACCAGGGGGAGGTACCCCGCCCAAACACTAAGAAAGCTGGACGAGAGGCCGCTCAGTCCCCTCCAAGGGCATCTTCGGAGTGTACCACGCCTCTGGAGGTTCTGGTTCAAGCCCCGGCTGGTGATCGTGTGATCCGATCACCTCCGGCGTCACCGACCAATGGGTGGCTGGTCATGGAGGAGGCTCTATCGAGCGCCTTCATCTCCGAGGAGCACCGCACCCTCATAGGTGCAGTATTAAAGAGTGTCCAGTCCTTTGATAACGGACTGAAGGAGACCTTCAAACGTCTCCTAACGAGTTTTCAAGTAAGTCACCTGGTACTCTTATTTGCAAAGTTTTAATTTATTTCTATTATATACATGGCAGCCCCGAGCCCTAGGTGAGTTTGAAAAAACTTACCTAGGGGTCAATCATGTATCCCATACCAGACTGGACATAGTTTATGTGTCCGGCATGTTAGGGTAGCTCCTAATAAGGTCCAACATATGATCAGACTGATTATAATGCAGGAGTTGAAACCCATGTAACATGTCCACTATATGTGTAATGTAGGCGTCGTCATCGGCGGCGGCAATAAATGGCTCTGAGCTGGACGAGCTGAATCAGAACCTTAAATGCTTTGAGGATGAAGTTGAAACCCTCAAACAAAGATTCGACGAGGCACAATGTAGGTCAAAACAAAATCCGAATACCTTTTCTCGAACTCCTTTGTCCAAACAACTTTACCCGAGCATTGTCCATGCAGTTTTTCATAATGTCTTAATGTGTAAACAGCTTTGGCAAAAGAGGTGGAGAGGCTCAAGGCCGAGCTCCAACAGGCAAAAGACCATGCCGCCATCGAGAGGGAGGCGGCCAAAGAAGCGGCTACCTCCTTGTCTGCCCTACGAGCCACCAGCCAGAAGCACGAGCCTCATGTGGTGGAGGTCCAGCAGGAGCTCAAGGAAGCCAGCCAGAAGTGCGAGGCCCTTGAGCAGAAAGGCAAGGCAAGCACAGCCAAACTGTCCGCCCTGAAGAACGATCTTCAGAAGGAGCGGGTGGACAAGCAGTTTTACGAGGGGCAAGTCCGCCAAGCAAAGGACATAATGGATGGTAATCCATACTTACTACAGTGTGTCTTCGGGGATAGAAATTCCAATTGCTTACCTAGGTGTGTTATTCCTCGGGTGCCGCCTCCGATCTCTAGAAGAGCGTGGCGGACATCAATCATCTCTTCGCCTCAAGGGAAGAAGGAGACAAAGCTTGATGGTTCTAGGCGAAGTTCAGAGCCCCCGAGCGCTCTCCTCTTCTTGTGGAGCAGGTGAAGCACCTGATGGAGCTGCACCAGATGGCATAGCCGGCCATGAAGGACCTTTGCATATGCATATGGCCTGGCGAGCCACTGCCCGGGAGCTACTTTGGCCTGGTGTAGAGGTTCATTGCCGCTTCACCTCATCTCGACACCATGAAGCGCTCCTCCTGCATCGAGGGAGTCCGGATGGCCCTTGCTAAAGAGAAGGTGCACTGGCTGGGGCTTGATTCGATGAAGGTACCCACTGCCCCGCCGACTTCCGGGAAGGAGCATAGATGACCTGAGCTGTACTTTGATGGAGTGATGGAGAATGCTCGGCTGATAGTGTCACAGTGCTCGGGCAAGAATATGTTTGAATGAATTGTAACGCGTATGAAGACTTGTCGAAACTTTTGATGTTATAAATTATTATGCTTTTATAGTTTTGCTTTCCTTTATAACTCACATGTGGCCGTTTAATACTGAAAGATGCGAGTCGTCAGCTTCAGCCCCCATGTAGATACCACACGGGGTGTTTATGCCAATGCACTATGCCCCTTAGCCAAGTTATCGAGACCCGAAGGAGGTAAAGTGCGGCAGACTAGGCAGTCAGACTATAGAGCTTTATTTCTTTCACTTAGCCGTAGGGGCGCGAAAAGGACTGCGGGGAGCTTACGATTAGCTACTGAAGTGTTGTGATGGTCGGACGAACCACGGGTAAAGCCGGTATCACAAGGTTTGCAAAAAGGGCAAACCCCTCGTATAACACGGAATAACCGCTTACGAGGATTGAATTATAACACTTCCACCTCAGGTTCAGAGACCGGATCTCACATACTATGACAGTCAGTTTTCGCCTTTCTCCCCTGAGGTGCTTGACCAGACTATCTGGAAGCATAACCCAGGGGTGCTCCCTTTGCCCTTTTAGCTGAACAAGCAGAACGTAAAGGGGCAAGTACAAGAGCCGGGCAACCCAACTATTGACCCAACACACAGTTCAGATCTGATGCATATGGAGTGAACTCCAAGAAGCCGAACACATAATGAACAATATGCAAGGTGATTTGTATGTAAGTTTGAGCCCCCGGTGTATGGTCCGGTCACGTCCTAACATATCGAATTAATTAGCGAGAAGAGGGAGAAAAGGAAGATATGTGCCTAAGAAGGACAACCAAAAAAACATGTAAAATGATGTTGTATTTCTCCTCAACAACTCTTATTATTCACAATGCCAAAGCAACTGCTTACTGATATATGAAGAAAAAGAGACTATAGGAGCGGTTGTACCAGGGGTCTTCGATTGATGGCCTTATGCCCTCGATATGCCCTGTTGCTAATTTGCTCCTGATTTTTGGTGTGCCTCGATGGGAGGCATTATTCGGCAAGCGGATCTTGCAAACAAGGTCTTGAGAAGTCACCAACCTATGGATAGGCTTTACGCCCATAGTGGGCCCTTCAGTGGTCCAGGCATTGTGTCCGAAGACTGGTTTAGTGGTGGTAGTCTAGTCCAGCCGGACTCTCACCTTTGTTTCCCCATCGCTGCCCATGGAAATTTAGGCGCGAAGTTGTGCCTTCTTGGCATGTACTTCGCTGGTCCTAGGGGCGTGCGATGCGGTGTGAGTCCCTATTTGGGGGTAGAGGAGGTGTCACACCCTGTGATTTTCCTCATGACCAAGATATCATGACTCAAAAATCAGGGCCAATTAAAACTTTTGTGTGCTTGTTATGCTTGACTTGTTTGCTGATTGTCTGACTGCTTGCTAGTGCTCTATATTCATAAAATCTCTCCTACTCTCAAACTCATTTCCTTGATCCCCACTCCTGTCCAATGATCATTCCATGTGAATAGGACTTAATTATATATCTACAAAATATTATTTTGGCCAAAAAGGTTTTATTCAAAATAGGTTTTTCAGAACCCCCTGATTTGAGATTTGCACTGCAAGTCCCCAAATTGGGAGGATCCTTTTTCCCCAAATGCTTTACTTGGAACCTAATATAAATATAACTTCCCAAAACCACAAAATATTATTTTAAAAGATTATTTTCATATTTTATTTAAAGGCTTTTTCTTAAGGCCAGAAAGGGTCTTTTACAGGGAAAATTTATTTAAATGCTTTAAAAATATTTGGAAAATTTTAGGAAAGCTCAGTGGACATATATTGTCCATATATAAGAGTTTCAAGGCATGGTCATGTTCAAAGTATTGGACAAAACCCTTCAAAACCCTTCCTGCTTATTCCAAGCATTTGAAATATTTCTATAAGAAATATTCTCAAATAAATCCAGGAAAATTTTAGCATATCACATATGATATATGTGGTCATCTTGCCAAGTTTCATCTCAATCCAAATAGTTTTGGTTCACCAAAATAGCCTAAAGCCATTCCTGTCCAGAGCCAAATATGATCATCTTTACATTGTGAAGTATCTCCTATTGATCCTAAACTTTGGGGGCATTCTCTATTACTCAAATTATGATGCTACATCAAGTTGTGCATCAAGGGGAATAGAATTGCATGATCAGATCTATAGAAATCCATTCCTATCCATTTCTAGGGTTTACTCAGTTTACATTATCAACTTTCTTCAAATCATCTCAAAACTTGTGATCAGGACCAAATGGACTTACCATTTACCCCTGGTAAATCTCAAGGTCATAGGATTCCCCTGCCTAGCCCAATCACAGCACAAACACCTTCAGCCATAAACTTGTGGACAAGCAAAGTGGGCCGAAAAAGATTCCTCTTGCCTCCAACTTTTTACCATAGCATATTATAACCCTCTTCTACCGCCAGTACCTTTGCCATGGCCTCTGGTAAATTATTTGGGGGGGGGGGGTAACTCTCTCTTATTCCCTCTCTTTCCCTTCTGATCATCATAATGCCCCCAAACTTTTCCATAACCTCATTTGCATACTAATCCACCTTGGCACACCTAAATATGGCATGCTCATGTGGAAAATATGAGCAAACCATCTGAATCTAGTTTATGGCAATAAATGTAACTTTGTACTACATGTACCTTGCCCTCTCATCTCTATGATCTGAAAGTTGGTGGTCATATAGTCCTTCCCTGCCTAGGTCTACTAGACAAGGTTTCACCCATAATGCCTTATAGTAAAATCTCATTAGATCAGTCCCTAGATTTCTGCTGCAAACTTATCCCCTGTGTAAACCCCTCCTAACCAGCTCCATATGGGCCCCAATCTCACCAGTGCCTTACCGCATGTGTGCCTCACTCACTCGACATGGCTGGCCGACCAAAAGAGCATCCTAGACATGCCTTCGTGTGGTAACCATGCCGTTGACCTGCAACAATGGTGCTCTGCCATTTGACCTCGTTGGTTAGCCCTTGTCTGGCCTCCACAAGATGTCCTCGCACGCCAAGAACCTCCCCAGCCTCCCACGCCCCTCCCCGAGCTCCCTCTCGCGCCCCCAGACGCTCCCCTCTCTCCCATGGACCCCCAGACCGAGGCATTGGAGCTCCCGAGCTCTGGGAGCCCTCTCATGGCCCCAAGGTTGTCGCTTCGGCCTCGGGAAAAAATCGGGCTGCCCTGCCTCTCTTCTCTCCTCCGGACGGCCTCCGAGCCCCCCAGCACCACCACAAACCCCCCCTCCTCTCGCCAGTTCTTCCCCCTCCGCATCTGCCACATCTGCGCATCGCCGGCTCCCGCCGTGCCGAAATGTTGCTCCTCCCGGCGCCCCCCAATGTGAATGGGCCCCAGGCAGGCACGTGGCTCTTCCCTGACCACTCCGATGGCCAGATTCCCACCAGATGTGGCCGGAGCTACCGGGACCGTACCGGCCCCCTTGGTCCTGCCTCCCCTGCCTTGCCTCCGTTGAGCGGGAGGAGGGAGATGGTCCTGACGGTCGAGGCCCGCCTGTAAGCCACACCCGGTCGGGCCCCCCTCTTTTAAGTGGTTGCGCTTTCCGCAGGATCCGCTTCCCCGCAGCAGAAGCACCTTCCAGGAAATACGCCTTCGGCGTCGCCCGCGCAGCTGAGTTGCTGGGCCGGCCCAATGGCAATCCTGCATCGTGTGCGCTATATAGCGCCCTAGGTATACCCCTTTTCCAATTTCTATTTTTCCAGAATTTGTAAAATAGGTATTAAATTCATCTTAACTCCAAATCTGGTGATTCAAAATCCTAGAGGTTCCTAAAATCTTCCTCTGTCCAAAAATATATCCTACATATTTTTCCCACAAACTTCTCTATACTGTTCAAATTTAAATTCAAATTTGAATTATGTGATGCCCCACTTGCAAAATTCCTAGAACATCCAAATCAACTCCAAATGGAGTGATTCCAATTTAATTATAGGTGCTCTAAATATCATGCCTTATTTATCAGGCCTTGGTTAACATTTTCACCATGCATTAATTCTGCTGGATTAAATAAATAGCCCCATATTTCATTATTACCATCTTAGGAAATTCATAGGAAAATCATCCCAACTCCAAATCCAGTAAAACCACTTTCCACATGTTTCTAAAATCACGCCCTATTTGTCGGGTCCATCCACTCTTTTTTATAAAAATATTTCGTATTAACATCTTATAGGATCATCATTTCTAACATTCCCGCCATTCCAAACTCCCCCTTGACCCACATCCTCCAAAAACCTACTTGGTTATTTTTCTTGTGACCAGAGGTGTACAAGAAAAATAAAACTCCTAATTATAGAGCACTTTTATTTCTCTGCTTGTTGTGTTGCTTATTACGGTTGTTTCTGGCAATAGTTGATGAGGTAGATGAAGTGCTCGGAGTGGATGCGAAGCATGTGAAGACCTCGAAGACATTGCTAAGCCACGCAAGCAGCCCTTGACCATGTTAAGAAACTTTTTATGCATGTCATGTAGCACTTATTGTTTCGATGATTGATCATGATGTGGTGTCCCCCCTTCAATGGGATGCCTCTGATACTTTTTCGCTGACACTTGCATCGTGCATGACCCTACCACCTTATGAGGGTTATGCGGGTGGGTGTAGATAGGATGCTAGTAGATGCTACGCAAGTGGGATGGGACTTATGCAGCGTGAAGGAAAGAAAGAGATGGTTTCAAAGACTTTTCAGAAAAAAACGTCGGGTGCCACTAATGCCCAAGGGAGATGACGATGAGATGGGTGACCGCTTGAGAAAGAAGTGGTGGGCCGGAACAAGATGAGGATGTGTTTTCAAAAATGGAGGGTTTAAGATTTGTCGACCGTCCAAACCTTACATGCGCAACCACAATACCCCTTATGGGACATGGCTTTGTTGATTACCTTGGTGGGTACTGGCAAGGAGCCCGCATTACTAGTGGCGGAAGTGGCGTGGTCACTCTCGATACGGGGTCGTACCAGTATGTACGATCATGCGTTGTCTTCACAGGCACCAGTCACGCCGTTGGTCCCCTCATGCATGGTACGATTTAGCGCGAGGCTCGTGTGATGTACATCGTGCGGACTGGGTACCAATCGAGTGGACTCTTTGTTTAGTATCTCTAGGGGAAAGGCATTGTTCGGGTGCTTACCTCGGGTATGTTATATACCGCAAGTCGTGGATGACACGGAAGTTCCCCGAGTCTTGTGGGTAAACTGTGCAACCTCTGTAGAGTGTAAAACTATTCGAATAGCCATGTCCACGGTCAAGGATAGTTGGGTGGTGCTGCTTAAGCCACGTCCATATGTTTTCGCAAACTCGTTGTGTGTGTGTGTAACAGGGATAATATTTGAGTCGAGTCGGAAGACTTGGCATGATGA